>OX235270.1:25561009-28310928 GCA_944472135.2 Trichobilharzia regenti | reverse complement strand
AGCAGTATATCGGCAGCGCGAATTTCGCAGGCCGACCATAGATATCACTTATACGTCGGAATGGGATTGAACCCAGAACCATTTGCATGATCGGCGAGAGTCGTACCCAGTGTGCCACCGATGCACAGATGTATCCTATGGTGAAAAATTAGTAAATACTAGATGACGTTTCGAACACAATTTATTGTTCCTAATCATACCATGAATTATGATCGCACGACTTGGAGACTGTGTTTGTAGTTTTGTTTATTTCCCCAATTGTCGTAGGGGTGATAGTCGAGTTTTTCAGATGTCTGGGACAGGTGTTTAACCATTTCTCTTACACGCGTTCGCAGTTGATTCGATAAATGAAGCTTCCGATGTCATCTCTTCTTACATTCAGCTAATAAATTAGGAGAAAAGATATCCGACACTCGCCGAGAAAATGTGAAGCTACGTGAATGTAGTCTATCTTTTCACGCGTTAGTCATTCAGTGTTGTTGACCAAATATGATGACAATAATAATGGATGTAATTGGTGAAGGTCATGCAGACTAAGGGACAGATTAGAGGCTGAGTCTGTTGACGTTCACAGTTAGTGCGATTTATAATAGTGCAAGATCTAATGCACACAAACTTCGATAGTTCCCGTTTCGCGTAGACCAAAGGTGAAGGGAAACACCAGAATTGATCGTCCAAATTACGAAGTGTATTTTCATCATCTGGACGAAATGGGAGTACGAGGCTGATTTCCCAACTAGTCAGGGATTGTGCGCGAGCAAACCAGCGGGCGTAACGCGATGGCGTACCAAATGGCGTAGACGCTTGACCGTGAGCCTCCAGGTAAACAATTCGACTTGAACAGTGAGGGTCGGAATCCAGTGTCCAGTGATGGATGCTGTGGCCAATAGTTCTGGGGAATCGCGCACCGTTACACGGTCATAGTGTGTATTGAATGATAAGTTTCATCGGCCCCAGAGGATTGATCGCTGATAGAACCTCAGCGCCGATAGAGAAGGCTCGCTTGTCACTCACAAACAACTTTCGCCGTCTCTGGTTCAGAAGACGTGATATCTGACCGACTGACTGACGATCAAGGGAAGTGTGTACTACCCAGCAACAGCGGCCGCAGTTCGCTCCATCCTCCTACATGGTTGGCTCTGAGCGAGACAAGGCCATTGTTGAGAGTGGAATACAAGAAAACTCAGACCGACTAGCTGTCTTTCATCATAAGTTTCTGCTTGTTGTCTACATACAGTGTTAGGTGGCATAATAGGGTGGGTAATATTAATTAAGGTGAAACATCGGTCGAGCGAGTGCTAGGTAAGCATTAAGGAAGATCAATCAATGAGGTTGTGAAGCAGTTGTAACGATGGCGATGGTTAGGACATGTGTTACTCATGCCTAGCCATCGATTGCCATCCTCGCTGGAGGCAATATCCTCCGCTTCTATGATCATAAACGCCGTTCCGAAACTGGAGATGGGCACCTCTGCAACGAACACACGGTGTACACGACGTTCAGAAATGGAGATGGTTTTCCCGTCGAGTGACCATTGGTGGTTCACAGGCAGTCTGTAAATATAGGCCATCACGTCCCACTCACTTCGTATCAGTCAGCTCACCACGGCCGCCAGCTTTCAAATCAGTTCTCCGGTGCAATTGGCTAGGGTGCTCTATCACTGATACGAAATGGGAGATAAGGTAAGTGGACATATTCGCTGATGTAAAAAGCTAGCCCTGGAGCTTAAGGGAGTAGCTAACTGAGGCTACAACGGGATGGAGCTGAACTCAGAAACTTACAGTCCCATTTGTAACTGAAAGTAATAATACTGACAGAAACCCGACTGACCCGTACCATTGCCTACGAAGAAGTCAGCACAAACGATATAGTCCCGATTAGGTGGGACAGGGGTCATCAGGAAGGGGGTAGAATTGCCATGTACTTCAACAGACAGCCATCATGCTTACGAGCAACGGACCTTCCACTCACTGACCTCCAAAATCCACTTTGGTGTCATTTCACCGCCGGACACACCAAGGATTTATGAGCGACAGCTATCGAAGGCTCTCCTGTGTGGCGGAACACAATCAACAACTGTTCAGCGCCATCATTACGATACGAGACATGGACAGCGAACAAATAACTCTGGCTGCGGATATCAATGCTACATCCCGTAACTTGGGGTCGTGGTTCGCTCAGGGGACATTCTGTCGAAAATTACTACGCACCATCGAAAATTCCAGATCGACTGGAGACGTACGAAATGTCACTAGGTGAGTCCCTGGTTGAAATTTGTCAGAACTGGATTGCATCCTAATTAGTGACCATATACCAGCAGAACCTCTCACTTCCAGATCCCTCTTAGTACTTGTGGCCAAACGGGGGAACAGCCTAATCAGGATCTTTGAGAGTGCTTCAAGTGGGATGCTACGCATCTCTGTGTGTGCTAAAGCAGATCTGACAGAACAAAAGAACGAAAGCTTTTCTCTGACTCAGAATCTTCCACAGACCGCGCTGAACTATCAGTTGGTGAGTACTGTGAAATGGTAACGGTCAAATCGTCTGTCTATTTGTTTGTTCCTCTTTCTTTTTCATTCTAAATCACGTCCACTGAACACTTGTTTGTGGAAATGGATATTGGAGATTGGAACATGGCCGCTGCATTCAGTCTCGAGGTCACCGGCGGGCGGACGCAGTCGGGTGCTTCATCGCTTAACTATGCTCTCCTTGGTCGTGATCACCTGCATTTCCTATCATCTCCCCAAAACTCACCCCACCGATCAACACCGACAAATCAGTCGTCTCACTCACACCATAACTCTCCATCGTCTCATCTACTGAGTCACGTGAAACACGTGTTGAGTACTCAACTCTTGAAGAATGTGACAAGATTCTCAGACTCATCATGGTGTTTGAAGGATTCGTGTGAATGGGAACCATAGAAGCCGTCGAATTAGTGTGAGACCACAGTGGAATCCTAACACCTGGTGAAGCAGTCAGCTGTGTGAGACACAATTGACGAACATTCGAGTCAGCTGTACCTACCCAACTACACTCCACCGGTAGAGATGACCGTGTAGTGTAGTTGGGTAGGTACAAATGACTCAAATGTTCATCAGTTGTGTCTCCCACAGCTGACTGCTTCACCAGGTGTTAGGATTCCACTGTGGTCTCACACTAATTCGACGGCTTCTATGGTTCCCATTCACACGAATCCTTCAAACACCATGATGAGTCTGAGAATCTTGTCTCTTGTCACATTCTTCAAGAGTTGAGTACTCAACACGTGTTCCACGTGACTCAGTAGATGAGACGATGGAGAGTTATGGTGTGAGTGAGACGACTGATTTGTCGGTGTTGATCTGTGAGGTGAGCTTGTTGGAGATGGTCGGAAATGCAGGTGATGATGACCAAGGGGGCATGGCTGAGTAGTAGAGCATTCGGTTTCCGAGCTAACACCTCTATCAAAATTTGAACCACTAGAAAGGTTAGCCATATGATCAAGAGTAAAATCAGTTGGGCTAGTTATCTCTCTTAGGATTTTTCATGATAAAGTGTATGCTCATTTTCCAATAATTATATCTTATACGACTCCAGGTGCAACGATGGTTTGCTCATGAACTCCATAGCGTGTGATTGTAAGCTGTATATAACTTTGGCTAGTGGAAGAATGAATATTTGAAGTGTCTGTTAGCTTTTATCCCTAACTTGGAAATGAATTTCAGTTGTCATCATGGAATAAGCTATGACTGACAGATATCATTAAAACGGAGAAGAGTATATTCACTGTAAGCTTTGTAAAAGTTGTTGACCTGGACAGTATTAGCAGAGGATGGATCAGAGATTCCTAAGAACACGAGTCCACGAGCATTGTTGGTAAACACATTTTGTGAGGGCACCAGAAAATAGTTCTCACATGAATCAGTCAGAACGATATGCTTCCATGTCGTCTGTTATCAAACATTTTGATAATTCGACGATGATAATAGTGTAGAGTGTGATGGTTTGTACTGATCGCCATTCTTATTCTTAATAGAGTGTGGTCGCAGAGAAGAATATTACAGTAGCACTGACATCTACACGGGTCAGTCCGACTACTAAATAGGGTTGACATAAAATTTCGATGTGCTGAAGGAAGGCGGGTTGCAGACTTAATCAGCAATGCAGTACAGTATCGCGTCAATTCTTACTCTCAGACTGAGTCAGGTCTTTGGATCTCTCCTGATAGCATCGGAAATGGGTACTGTGAATATATATATTTCTCGTGCTTTGAAGTTGTTTCTGTAGCAGTTTGATTGATTAATTGAATTTTTGTCATTTTTAATTTTCAGATTGTGGTCTCCAAATCCTCAGTCACTCAGTAAATTTAGACGTTCTAATGGAATGACGACGGCGAAGAATTGTGTGTGTGTGTGTGTGAATGATGAAAAATATTTGTGATGCTATGAATGTATTTGTTGAAATAAATATTTCCGAAAAGTCTGCATGCCATTCATACATTAATAATGCTTATTGTTTGTCGAGGTGAATAGTGGTGACATTCTATTTGTTGTTAGAGACAATACTTTCCACACAGTTCAATGCTGCGTTAACAACAGAATACTATGTATATTTGAACATTGTATTTCATGTGGCTTAATGTAAACTGAAATCACACGCCCAGCGATTGGTTAACGGATGTATATGTATAGATATGTACTTATTTATATGTATTTACGTAAATAGCAGTTTGATTAGTGAAAAATATAACTTGGCTTCCATGTCTTCGCTTCTACTGTTATAATGCAAATAATGCTTTTCAGTAATTGCTTCCGCTGGTAGACTGTAAACAGACGACATGCACAGCAAAAGCCCATGCAACAAGTTATAGTGTTTTACGACAACAAAATAATCACTGAAGTCGAGTGACGTGTTCAAGTAATACATGAGTGTAAGTGGTGATATGAACAATTGAGGGGCTACTGATACGAACCGATAATACAAGAATAGTGATGTAGTTGTCTTCCTAATACCTAATGATATCCTCAAAAATAGTGCTTTTATACGGAACATAAGAATAAGAGACTACTTGTGACAAATAGGATATACATTAGTTAGTGTGCTTGGAGTGTCTAGGCTACGAATACAAGTTGTGTACGTATGAGGCCTACTTTTGCTGAGTAATATTTCAGTATTCGATTTAGAAAAGCACACTTTCGACGGCTATTTCCTCCTCCTTAATACTAGTGAACACTAATAATATACGCGACCGGGGTAAATGTGACTGAGATATTTCACGCAAGGCTTGATGGCGCATTGAGGAAATAATAACAGCCTAAGGTATGTGTGAAACGTGGGCACTGTGGTAGTATGTAATTCCATATTCATTTGTTTATTAGATATATCACACAGTGAAACAGGGGTACTTACTGGATGACGTTTCGAACACGATATATTGTTCCTAATCATACCATGAATTATGATCACACGACTTGGAGACTTGAGTTTGTAGTTTTGTTTATTCTTCCCCAATTGTCGTAGGGGTGATAGTCGAATTTTTCAGATGTCTGGGACAGGTGTTTAACCATTTCTCTCACACGCGTTCGCAGTTGATTCGATAAATGAAGCTTCCGTTATCAATGTCTCCCTCCACCCAGCTGTTACACTAGATTTCGAGACAGTCATCTTACTCCATCCTGTTGTGTGGTTGTGTGCAATTGCATGTGGTGAGTGCTCTAGCTGCTGAGTTATACTCCAGATTTCTTATCTTATTGGGGTCAACTAATCTAGATTTTGGCAGGATTGTGTGCTCCGCTAGTCTGACTGACTGACCGACTGATCCCGTCCTACTACTTCGCCCTATGTATTTGATCTGACAATCATTGCAGGGTATCAGATGAACTGGAATCTTCTGTTTCATTGGCTCCACGGTATCCTTTAATCGACGAATCTTATTTCTAATTGAGCTTGTGGGTTTGAATGTCAACCACTCTTATTCTTTCATTGTTAGGAATTCTCCGTAAGGCTTCCGAGGTTCCTTCTCTGTATGGAAGTACTACTGATGATTTGTATTGTATTTGTGTTCTTGGTGTTGTCATTATCCTGTGCATGTTTGAAATGCATTTCGTCGTGAATACTATTGTGGTTCCGCTTCTTCTTCGTCTTCTTCTTAAAACTATCACAGTCATTATTATTATTATTATCAGCATCACTACTATTATTATTATTATTTATTTTACTTTTACGTTTTCCTCCACACTTCCTGATTGATTTGTCAGGGTAATTGTCAAGTTTCAAAGCGTCTCTTATGTGCCTCACTTCCTGTCTTAGATTTTCCTTGATACTGCTTAGTTCTTGTGTCCTATTGGTCAAACACTCCACGAATCCTATTTCCAGTGACATAGTGTCGGATGATCGGAACCCCAATTATCGGTTTCAATGTCAATATATGTATACATGTACAGATATATACATGAATGTATATATATATATATATATATATTCAAATGAATATATGCAATTAACTGTCGGTGGAGTAGTCTCCATCTGAGAACTATGAGATCAGCCGTCTTAAGTCAACTGCGATGGATAAAACAAAGTTGGTTATGAATCTGCGAACACATGTGTTGATCCCCACAGAAATAAGTGTATTAGGAATGCGACTAAATTTCAATGTACTGGTAGACAAGCTGAAACCTGAGGATGTCATCCGTAAAATAGAAATAGCACTATGTGGGATAGACGAAACACCGGCCGATGAAGTGCGAGCACAATGTGCACTGACATTAAAACAACAAGAAAGAGGAAAGCCTAACCTGACGAAACCAGAGATAGGAGCCCTAAAACACCTCAAGAATAAGAAGGACACATTAATCACTAAATGAGACAGAGCAGATGACACAGTAGTATCAGACAAATCAGACTATTTGGGTAAGGTGAATACTCACATACAAACAGCACCGTATTAGGCAGTTAACGAATCAAGAGACACCGTCGTGAATAAGGTTAAGAAATCAGCAGCGGACTTCATACGCGAAATGAAGCCGTTTCTAGGTGAGTCTAAAGGGTTTAATTTAGTGCTGAAAACTAATAACCCCAGTAGGATGTGTGGTGTTGTCAAAGTTCATAACTCAGGATACCCGATTAGAACTATAGCTGACTTTAGAGATACACCTACTTATGAATCGTCTAAATATTTGACCGCGGTATTAAATCCTCTTAGAAGCCACTCAAAATGTAGACTAACAAATTCTTATGAACTAGATTAGCATAGATTAGATGCTCGCTAGTGACTTGCTACAGGATGGAGTTTCCTGGAGTTCTAGTGAGAAGTCGTGACCAGTGAGGTCCAACCAGATGTCACATGTGAGGATGGATTTCCCATCTACGACAATGGTTGGGGTCGCGCTAAATCACGAATTGGTAGAAGTTAGAATTCATGCACTGGCCATTGAATCGGATCCGACTGGCTAAACGGTATACGAGCTTGCCTTGTAACCGTAAGGTCCTGAGTTCCAACTCTAGTGAGTGCGTACTAACGACGATTTCCGAATCAGTGTGTAACAGCTATCCACTACTCGCAGGTTTTCAATGGTTCTCTAACTGATGTCAATTTGTGGTCAAACTCGCAGGAACATGTCTAATCCTCACAAACCAACTCATTTTGATTAAACAGATGATGTTTCAAGATAAATACAAACATTAGTCACCATGCATGTAAGACGTCAGGGTATACAAGGAAATTAGAACCTAGTGAGCAGCTAGATATTTCGTGGCCTGGCTAACTGATTTCTGGGTTAGCTAGTCCAGGGTTCCCAACCCTTCGAAGACTAGCTTATTTCTCCAGCTTCAGTAAGCATTCATTACATTGTATTATATTCCACTTTACAAAACGTCTATCGTTTACTTCATGAAAATCATATTAGCATAGCGTGCCTCCGGAACACTTACCAATGAAGATAACAACTTTCTAGCTAGAAATACTGAGTCTTTCTGTGGAAATATTTCGATTTTAAGATGACGAGCATATATCAGTAAAACTTTCAACAGATATGCAATGTCCAAGTATTAGTACATAGGGATTTGATTGGTTCCAAGTTCGATCACAGACTAGTGTCACTGAAAATCAGGGAGCACTGGACAGCTGTGTCGTCCTTCTTTGCAAGTCACCTATGATCACATTGGGGATGTAATCCAGGATCTTAAGGTTACGAGGTGAGATTGTCGGTCATTAAGCCACTGGGACGAAATTCAATGGCTGGCCATGAATTCTAACTCCTGCTAAACTTGAAGCAAATGGAATCCCTGCAAATGAAGCCTTGGAAATTAGTCTGATGCTTAATAGTGACCACTGGCTACAGGACGAAGTTTCCTGGAGATATGCACTCCAGAACAACACGGCTCTTTGAAAAGTCGATCATGCTCCACCTGCCTACTTGACTACTCTGCTGATGTTACTGCTAATCGTGATCATGGCTCGCTTGTCACAACTGTCTTCTTTGACTTCAAAATAGCCTTTGATAAAGTCCCAAACAAGAGACTAATTGTTAAGTTAAAGTCGTACGGATTCAGAACCCCTTGTTATCCTGGCTCGATTCTCTCTTGGAAGACCGTTCCCGAGTTGTGAAATTCGCAAATAATTACTCGTCATCCAGACCCATACGAAGTGGTGTGATTCAGGGCAGTGCACTAGGTCGACCGCTTTTCGTAATTTACATTAACGACATCTGCAGTGTAATCAAGCATGGTACCCCATACCTCCTTGCTTACGACTTGATGATTGTATGCAGCTTCCCCTGTTCTACTGTGAAAGAGGGATTCACACATATTCAAGATGATCTGGATAGGTTACATAACTGGAGCAATGACTGGCAACTGCCATTCAATTCTGATAAATGTGGTGTCCTATACTTCAATAACTCCCATCCGAATTTCAGGTTACACCTAGGTGACTCTTTTCTTCAAACCATCAATTCCATAAAAGGCCTGGGAGTTACCTACTCATAAAACTCAACATTCAGTCAGTACGCAAAATCAGTTGTTTCTAAAAGCTAAAGACTCACAGGCTTGTTACACCGAAAAATATACACAACTGAGGCTAAAGTCCTTTCATGCAAAGTCATGGTTCGTCCAGTACTTGAATACTGCACAATCGTCTTCGGTTTTATACATCGGTATGATAGGGTTCGTGTTGAAAATATTCAGCGAAGCTCTACATAACGCCAATTACACAATCATGAAGGACTGACTTACGTGGATAGGTGCGAAAAATACGGACTTCAGACACTTTGGTTAAGGCGCCTGAAACTCACTCAACCTAACATTCCTCTTTCGCCTTTCACACGGCGTCATCGAAAGCTGTAATCCAATAGCTTTCAACATCACAACCATATGTACTCTTATGAATCATGAAAATACTCTATATGTAATCCGGTACCGGAGGAAACTGTGTTCACGTTTCTTCAAAGTACAGTACAGTGCATAATGGAACGAACTTCCACTTACTGTAGGTAGTTGCCAATCTCCTACTGAATTCTAAAGCCTCCTTAATGAGTTCCTATCAACAAAAGTGCTTCGGTCTACTTATCCATACTTTACCCATATAGGTTGTTCAACTAACTTTAGTACTACAGACCCCAGTGCAATACCCCCAATTTGAGGAAATTTATTTGCTCCAGTCACCGCACCGCATCTGAAACGTGGTAAAACCAACCCAATGTTTCCGACACGGCTTGACCTAAGGTTCGGTTACTCAGCGTATTAGAGATCCTATCAATATCGCATCAGACGGGTTTAAAAAGTTATAAGACTATCTATAATTATCCTGGACGTATAAACCCAAAGTAGCTGTAATAGTTTCTCCATAATATAAGCAAACCGATACTTTGTAATGTCTAAAGCATGCCATATGAAAAGTGGTCATGAAAACTTAGCAATAATAAAGTCTAGCCAACCAACAATTTTCCTCAAGTCCATTCAACCTGCCCTTATCCCTAATCGTACCACTACCCATTACACTCTACTCAGTAGATTATGACTTAATTTGCGCCAGTACTCAAAACTCTTATACCTCTTACTTTTTAAGACATATTAATTACTACCTGTGCAGCAACCGTCTAACCAACTCACTGATTTTCTCTTCACTGTAATCTTCAATAAGTGGAGTCAGTATAATTATTTCCAAAAACAATTGTATTAGCAACCATATCTTTTAATATATTTCATCTATACTTATATTATTAATACAATACACTGTACTATTTTTGAGTTGAAATGACTACCTTCAGTCAACAGTTAGCCATTTTCATGTAATTTTCTAAAATTCATAGTGTTAAAGAGCTATGTAGTATTTTTTCCATTATATAAGTTGATGAGTCACTTTGCAATGTGTAACGCACACCATACGAGAATCGGTGATGAAAATTCAGCATAACAAGTTCTGCTGACCAGTTGTTTTTCTCAGGACCACTTTACATAACATTATCACCAATTGTTCCACTACTCATATCACTCTGCTAAATAGAATATAACTTAGTTGCTGTGATACTGGCCATTTCTTTACTTCATAACTCTTAAGGGAAACTTAATTTCCTAGTCTCTTGTAGTAACTCACTTGTTCATATGTGTATGATGATAAAACTGCTAAGAATGTCCTCTGGTACTTCACGACAATCCTTCTATCGAAAAACTATTATGCTCTATTTTATCTCAACTCCCTAGGCCTTTAATAAAGCTGAAATTTACTCTTTTCATTCACACTCTTCGCTTGCATGAAGTCTGGTTGTTCTGATGAAGGGAAAACATAACAACAACACCCATGTCTGAGAATAACTATATTTTCATTTTCGAAAACGTCACAGTTTTCCATGGTAAGACCAATATGGTTAGCATCATACATTGCAAATGTGTACTATCATTTCAAGTACTCTATAGCTTCTATTTGTATTTATCTTGTAAATATACTTCCAATAATGTATTATTGATAATTGCATTTTATAGCATTTTGCAGGTGTGCAGGATTTTCATCTCTTCCTGAAATAGCGTTCAGTCACGTGGGGGCATAGCACTCACTCGAATATATGTTGTTTATCGATTGGCCAAAACTATCATCAGGAAATGAAACGAAGTTTGGGTTGTCGCTCAACTTCGATGGTGACCTTAGTGAAGGGTTTATAATCTAGCATTTATCAGAATCTGTTCTGATTGCTTGTACTATAATTCAACAATTTGAACTTTTGAAAAAGTGATAATCTATGCTAGTTCACAATTGCAATTTGTAAGATAATTGGTTGTGCCTGTAAAACTGGCATGAATTTCATGTAAGCTTACCCGTTCATACGAAATATATATTATTGCCACTTATACTTATGGCTAAAGAAACAAATTCATCATTAGCAGTTTCACCAACCACAGGAATTTCATGATTAAGCTTCCTTTCGATAGCTTTTTGAAGTCAACCTTAATATGAGCAGAGTGCATGTTTCTAATTACTTGTAACTTAGCACATATACAAACTCAACAGTATTCAAAATTGTCTAGAAAAGCAGTTTCAATGGTGTTTAATTCTATCACAGAATCATTTTATTTGGTTAAACACACAAAAAGCTCCACAACTAAACCAACCAGCTCAGAGAACACTGTTAATTGCAAAACTACTTACATTTCTCTCCCCTTATGAATTTAAACAAAGCAAAGTCAAATATTTGTGCACACTATTATATGAAGTCAGTATTCGTTTCGTCGGATTCTTTTCAGCCGCTTACAACTTAAAAGTTGATAATGTAAATGTATGCAGAATTTTGTCATACTTGCAATGGCTCAACATTCTTTTTGCTAACGGAGACACACAAGTTAATAAAATATTGTCAGAAGTTTTACTTCTATGACTTATTAAGGAGGCGAAGGTTCAAACAAAATACAAACATGCAAAACTGATGGTCGGACGTGTTTCACTTAGAATTAGTCTCTTGTTTGGGACTTTATCAAAGGCTATTTTGAAGTCAAAGAAGACAGTTGTGACAAGCGAGCCATGATCACGATTAGCAGTAACATCAGCAGAGTAGTCAAGTAGGCAGGTGGAGCATGATCGACTTTTCAAAGAGCCGTGTTGTTCTGGAGTGCATATCTCCAGGAAACTTCGTCCTGTAGCCAGTGGTCACTATTAAGCATCAGACTAATTTCCAAGGCTTCATTTGCAGGGATTCCATTTGTTTCAAGTTTAGCAGGAGTTAGAATTCATGGCCAGCCATTGAATTTCGTCCCAGTGGCTTAACGACCGACAATCTCACCTCGTAACCTTAAGATCCTGGATTACATCCCCAATGTGATCATAGGTGACTTGCAAAGAAGGACGACACAGCTGTCCAGTGCTCCCTGATTTTCAGTGACACTAGTCTGTGATCGAACTTGGAACCAATCAAATCCCTATGTACTAATACTTGGACATTGCATATCTGTTGAAAGTTTTACTGATATATGCTCGTCATCTTAAAATCGAAATATTTCCACAGAAAGACTCAGTATTTCTAGCTAGAAAGTTGTTATCTTCATTGGTAAGTGTTCCGGAGGCACGCTATGCTAATATGATTTTCATGAAGTAAACGATAGACGTTTTGTAAAGTGGAATATAATACAATGTAATGAATGCTTACTGAAGCTGGAGAAATAAGCTAGTCTTCGAAGGGTTGGGAACCCTGGACTAGCTAACCCAGAAATCAGTTAGCCAGGCCACGAAATATCTAGCTGCTCACTAGGTTCTAATTTCCTTGTATACCCTGACGTCTTACATGCATGGTGACTAATGTTTGTATTTATCTTGAAACATCATCTGTTTAATCAAAATGAGTTGGTTTGTGAGGATTAGACATGTTCCTGCGAGTTTGACCACAAATTGACATCAGTTAGAGAACCATTGAAAACCTGCGAGTAGTGGATAGCTGTTACACACTGATTCGGAAATCGTCGTTAGTACGCACTCACTAGAGTTGGAACTCAGGACCTTACGGTTACAAGGCAAGCTCGTATACCGTTTAGCCAGTCGGATCCGATTCAATGGCCAGTGCATGAATTCTAACTTCTACCAATTCGTGATTTAGCGCGACCCCAACCATTGTCGTAGATGGGAAATCCATCCTCACATGTGACATCTGGTTGGACCTCACTGGTCACGACTTCTCACTAGAACTCCAGGAAACTCCATCCTGTAGCAAGTCACTAGCGAGCATCTAATCTATGCTAATCTAGTTCATAAGAATTTGTCAGTCTACATTTTGAGTGGCTTCTAAGAGGATTTAATACCGCGGTCAAATATTTAGACGATTCATAAGTAGGTGTATCTCTAAAGTCAGCTATAGTTCTAATCGGGTATCCTGAGTTATGAACTTTGACAACACCACACATCCTACTGGGGTTATTAGTTTTCAGCACTAAATTAAACCCTTTAGACTCACCTAGAAACGGCTTCATTTCGCGTATGAAGTCCGCTGCTGATTTCTTAACCTTATTCACGACGGTGTCTCTTGATTCGTTAACTGCCTAATACGGTGCTGTTTGTATGTGAGTATTCACCTTACCCAAATAGTCTGATTTGTCTGATACTACTGTGTCATTTGCTCTGTCTCATTTAGTGATTAATGTGTCCTTCTTATTCTTGAGGTGTTTTAGGGCTCCTATCTCTGGTTTCGTCAGGTTAGGCTTTCCTCTTTCTTGTTGTTTTAATGTCAGTGCACATTGTGCTCGCACTTCATCGGCCGGTGTTTCGTCTATCCCACATAGTGCTATTTCTATTTTACGGATGACATCCTCAGGTTTCAGCTTGTCTACCAGTACATTGAAATTTAGTCGCATTCCTAATACACTTATTTCTGTGGGGATCAACACATGTGTTCGCAGATTCATAACCAACTTTGTTTTATCCATCGCAGTTGACTTAAGACGGCTGATCTCATAGTTCTCAGATGGAGACTACTCCACCGACAGTTAATTGCATATATTCATTTGAATATATATATATATATATATATATACATTCATGTATATATCTGTACATGTATACATATATTGACATTGAAACCGATAATTGGGGTTCCGATCATCCGACACTATGTCACTGGAAATAGGATTCGTGGAGTGTTTGACCAATAGGACACAAGAACTAAGCAGTATCAAGGAAAATCTAAGACAGGAAGTGAGGCACATAAGAGACGCTTTGAAACTTGACAATTACCCTGACAAATCAATCAGGAAGTGTGGAGGAAAACGTAAAAGTAAAATAAATAATAATAATAATAGTAGTGATGCTGATAATAATAATAATAATGACTGTGATAGTTTTAAGAAGAAGACGAAGAAGAAGCGGAACCACAATAGTATTCACGACGAAATGCATTTCAAACATGCACAGGATAATGACAACACCAAGAACACAAATACAATACAAATCATCAGTAGTACTTCCATACAGAGAAGGAACCTCGGAAGCCTTACGGAGAATTCCTAACAATGCAAGAATAAGAGTGGTTGACATTCAAACCCACAAGCTCAATTAGAAATAAGATTCGTCGATTAAAGGATACCGTGGAGCCAATGAAACAGAAGATTCCAGTTCATCTGATACCCTGCAATGATTGTCAGATCAAATACATAGGGCGAAGTAGTAGGACGGGATCAGTCGGTCAGTCAGTCAGACTAGCGGAGCACACAATCCTGCCAAAATCTAGATTAGTTGACCCCAATAAGATAAGAAATCTGGAGTATAACTCAGCAGCTAGAGCACTCACCACATGCAATTGCACACAACCACACAACAGGATGGAGTAAGATGACTGTCTCGAAATCTAGTGTAACAGCTGGGTGGAGGGAGACATTGATAACGGAAGCTTCATTTATCGAATCAACTGCGAACGCGTGTGAGAGAAATGGTTAAACACCTGTCCCAGACATCTGAAAAATTCGACTATCACCCCTACGACAATTGGGGAAGAATAAACAAAACTACAAACTCAAGTCTCCAAGTCGTGTGATCATAATTCATGGTATGATTAGGAACAATATATCGTGTTCGAAACGTCATCCAGTAAGTACCCCTGTTTCACTGTGTGATATATCTAATAAACAAATGAATATGGAATTACATACTACCACAGTGCCCACGTTTCACACATACCTTAGGCTGTTATTATTTCCTCAATGCGCCATCAAGCCTTGCGTGAAATATCTCAGTCACATTTACCCCGGTCGCGTATATTATTAGTGTTCACTAGTATTAAGGAGGAGGAAATAGCCGTCGAAAGTGTGCTTTTCTAAATCGAATACTGAAATATTACTCAGCAAAAGTAGGCCTCATACGTACACAACTTGTATTCGTAGCCTAGACACTCCAAGCACACTAACTAATGTATATCCTATTTGTCACAAGTAGTCTCTTATTCTTATGTTCCGTATAAAAGCACTATTTTTGAGGATATCATTAGGTATTAGGAAGACAACTACATCACTATTCTTGTATTATCGGTTCGTATCAGTAGCCCCTCAATTGTTCATATCACCACTTACACTCATGTATTACTTGAACACGTCACTCGACTTCAGTGATTATTTTGTTGTCGTAAAACACTATAACTTGTTGCATGGGCTTTTGCTGTGCATGTCGTCTGTTTACAGTCTACCAGCGGAAGCAATTACTGAAAAGCATTATTTGCATTATAACAGTAGAAGCGAAGACATGGAAGCCAAGTTATATTTTTCACTAATCAAACTGCTATTTACGTAAATACATATAAATAAGTACATATCTATACATATACATCCGTTAACCAATCGCTGGGCGTGTGATTTCAGTTTACATTAAGCCACATGAAATACAATGTTCAAATATACATAGTATTCTGTTGTTAACGCAGCATTGAACTGTGTGGAAAGTATTGTCTCTAACAACAAATAGAATGTCACCACTATTCACCTCGACAAACAATAAGCATTATTAATGTATGAATGGCATGCAGACTTTTCGGAAATATTTATTTCAACAAATACATTCATAGCATCACAAATATTTTTCATCATTCACACACACACACACACACACACAATTCTTCGCCGTCGTCATTCCATTAGAACGTCTAAATTTACTGAGTGACTGAGGATTTGGAGACCACAATCTGAAAATTAAAAATGACAAAAATTCAATTAATCAATCAAACTGCTACAGAAACAACTTCAAAGCACGAGAAATATATATTCACAGTACCCATTTCCGATGCTATCAGGAGAGATCCAAAGACGTGACTCAGTCTGAGAGTAAGAATTGACGCGATACTGTACTGCATTGCTGATTAAGTTTGCAACCCGCCTTCCTTCAGCACATCGAAATTTTATGTCAACCCTATTTAGTAGTCGGACTGACCCGTGTAGATGTCAGTGCTACTGTAATATTCTTCTCTGCGACCACACTCTATTAAGAATAAGAACGGCGATCAGTACAAACCATCACACTCTACACTATTATCATCGTCGAATTATCAAAATGTTTTGTAATTGATAGTGTTCTCTGAGCTCCTTGGTTTAATTGCGGAGCTTTCATCGTCTTTCTGGACGACATCTTCACCGCAGTATTTAGGATAGGGTGAAATGATTTAAATTTCTTCATGAGTCTCCCGGTAACCATCTTTAGATATTTATTGACCGTTTTCTATTGATTGGGATTTTAAACTTTCTGATCACCTGATTTACTTCTTATTAGTTGGTATATTTCATCTATATTAACGTGTTTATTAATTGCGTTTTCATTTGAGTACCAGGCTTCTAGGAATTCTCTGGCACACTTGGTGTTTCCTCTGTTTAAGATTTTGACATTATCCCAGAAAGTTTAAAATCCCAATCAATAGAAAACGGTCAATAAATATCTAAAGATGGTTACCGGGAGACTCATGAAGAAATTTAAATCATTTCACTCTATCCTAAATACTGCGGTGAAGATGTCGTCCAGAAAGACGATGAAAGCTCCGCAATTAAACCAAGGAGCTCAGAGAACACTATCAATTCCAGATCATCCATCTGAGTTACAAATCTTTTCTATTATATCAAAATGTTTGATAACAGACGACATGGAAGCATATCGTTCTGACTGATTCATGTGAGAACTATTTTCTGGTGCCCTCACAAAATGTATTTACCAACAATGCTCGTGGACTCGTGTTCTTAGGAATCTCTGATCCATCCTCTGCTAATACTGTCCAGGTCAACAACTTTTTACAAAGCTTACAGTGAATATACTCTTCTCCGTTTTAATGATATCTGTCAGTCATAGCTTATTCCATGATGACAACTGAAATTCATTTCCAAGTTAGGGATAAAAGCTAACAGACACTTCAAATATTCATTCTTCCACTAGCCAAAGTTATATACAGCTTACAATCACACGCTATGGAGTTCATGAGCAAACCATCGTTGCACCTGGAGTCGTATAAGATATAATTATCGGAAAATGAGCATACACTTTATCCTGAAAAATCCTAAGAGAGATAACTAGCCCAACTGAATTTACTCTTTATCATATGGTGTGTGTGAGACGACTGATTTGTCGGTGTTGATCCGAAATGCACACAAAACCTCTCTAATCCTCACTTATCTTTGTCTTTATCTCCATTTCCTTGTCTTCCTCCCACTGATACAACTCCTCTACTTGATGGCTCCTCACTCCCTCTTCACTCTGTGTCCACTAAAAACGACGAAAGCCAAAAAACCACCACGGATAGTCTCCTAAAGCCACGCCACCAATTTCATATAGGAGCATTTAATGTTAGGACACTTTGCCAAATAGGACAACAAGCATCACTAGCTAAGACCCTGGCATCTCGAGCCATTGATGTATGTTGTGTTTCAGAAACACGCATACAAGACCCAAGTGTGGTTATTCACCTAACCCCACCTGGCCAACAGGATGAATCTTCAAAATTCACCTTGAGGGTGTCAGGAGATGCCACAGCTAGTTCACGAGGATTAGCTGGCGTAGGGATAGCTCTGAGTACTAGGGCAGAAAAGACATTGCTTGACTGGATCCCGGTAGATAGCCGAATGTGTGCTGTCCGTCTGAACGGATCAGTAAGAAGGAGAAAGGACTGCACTACTCGCCGATGCCTTTTCGTAATCTCCGCCTACGCCCCCACTGACTGCAGTTCGGATGAAACGAAGGATGAGTTCTACCAAAAGCTGTCTAGTTTGGTGAGAAAGGCTAAACGCTCAGATATAGTCGTTCTAGCTGGTGACTTTAACGCTCAAGTAGGGAAATTGTGTCAATCTGAGAAGGATGTCGGTGGCACCTATGGAGTTCCGTGCCAGCGAACCGACAACGGTGACCGTCTCCTACAGTTCTGTTCAGATAATCATTTGTTTCTTGTAAGCACTAACTTTAAACACAAGGAGAGACACTGTTTAACCTGGCGACCCCCATCATCAAACCAACGCTGGACACAAATAGACCACATAGCAATAAGCTATCGTTGGCGTGGGTCGGTAGGAGATTGTCGCTCCTTCTGGAACACGTGTGTAGATACCGATCACGCACTGGTCCGGGCTCGTGTGTGCTTACGACTGAACGGACGTAGGAAACAGCTGGCGGTAAAACCATCACGTCCCCAGCTCGATCAGGAAACTAAATCCCTATTTGAGGAAGAACTAGCTAAACGCATATCTGAATTCGACAGCTGTGCTCACCCTGGAGAAGCCTGGAAGAATATTCAGTCAGCTATAGATACAGCTGTAAAAGCTGTGAATAAGGCAAATCCAAAGGTGAGTAAAAACCACTGGATTTCGACTGCCTCATCCGAACTGATAGATGCTAGAAGACTTATTCCGGCGAGCTCCGAATTCAATGAGGAGCGAAAGCTGCACAAAAGGAAACTTACTAAAAGTCTCCGCAAGGACCGTGAACAGTGGTGGGTGACAAAGGCGAAAGAGATGGAAAAAGCATCGGCGATAGGCAACACTAGGCAACTCTTTAGACTCATCACAGAATCGGGTGGGAGAAGGCAATTCATAAGTGAGACTATTTCTGAGAAAAATGGCTCCTTAATTAGCTCTCAGGATAGACGCCTTGAACGCTGGAAAGAACACTTTGAGGAACAATTTAACTTGCCTACAGCCACACTGAACCTCCCCGCCATCCACCACGTACCCGAATGGGATATAGACACTGGTCCGCCGTCTGTAGGTGAGGTTACAAAAGCTATCAGTAATTTGAAACGAGGCAAAGCGGCAGGACCCGACGGAATTATTCCGGAGGTGTTTAAATATGGGGGTGACATACTAGTTTGTAGATTAACTGAGGTACTAGGCAAAGTCTGGGAATCAGAGACAGTACCATCAGACTGGGGTAAGTCACTTATTATACCGATATTCAAGAAGGGAAACAAGTCCTCGTGTGATAATCATAGGGGGATCAGCCTAACGAACATAGTCTCTAAAATCCTAGGCTCAGTAATCATGCATAGACTAAGCAGAACTCGGGAGGAACAGACAAGGGAAAATCAAGCAGGCTTTAGACCAGGTAGAGGGTGCATAGATCATATCTTCACTCTTCGACAGATTCTAGAACATAGACACACTTTTCGGCGTCCAACAATTGTCATATTTCTTGACTTGAAGGCGGCCTTCGACTCCGTGGATCGAAAGGTACTATGGCAATGTCTGACTGTGAAGGGAGTGCCAAGAAAGTACATTGCACTAATCAAGGCACTCTATTCAAACTCACGTAGTCGTGTAAGGGCTTATGGGGAATTGTCATCTGAATTGGTAACAACCAGTGGTGTCCGACAGGGATGTCCACTTTCCCCATTTCTGTTTAACTTCATCATAGATATGCTAATGGAAGTATCCTTAACTGAACGTAGTGACTTAGGAATCGACTTGTTACCAGGGAATAATCTAATGGACTTAGAATATGCAGATGACATAGTCCTGTTAGGGGAGGATGCTGACAAAATGCAGAGTCTTCTGAACACCTTGAGCAGCAATCTTCGTATGTTTGGCATGCGATTCGCCCCTGCAAAATGTAAGATGCTGCTACAGGACTGGACCACGTCAACTCCTAACTTAGTGATAGGGAGTGAAGTGATAGAACATGTTGACCACTTCACCTATTTGGGAAGTTGTATTAGCACCAACGGACTGATTGGCGATGAAATCTCAGCACGGATCCGAAAAGCTCGAGCTGCTTTCGCTGACTTACACCATCTCTGGCGTAGGCGTGACATCCGGTTATCAACCAAGGGACGTGTGTACTGCTCATCAGTTCGCTCCGTCCTTCTCTATGGCTCTGAAACATGGCCAATACGCGTTGAAGACATGAAAAGGTTGACTGCTTTCGATCATAGATGTCTGCGATCTCTGTCTCACGTTAGGTGGTTTCACAAGATAAGTAATGTTGACGTTAGGCGTAGAGTGTTGGGCAAAGAGGGAAAATCAATCGACGAGGCTATAAAGTTACATAGACTAAGATGGCTAGGTCACGTGCTGCGCATGCCTAACCACCGCCTCCCCCGACGGGCATTGCTAGCTGATATAGGTTCAGGTTGGAAAAGAGCCAGTGGTGGCCAAACAAAAACATGGCATCATCAATCCATGAAATCCTTGACAGTTAAACTGAGTCAGGTAGGGAGATGCAGACTCCCGGGTTGGGGCCCTCGGGACTCTAGGAATCAATGGCTGGAGACAATAGGTGACATGGCTCAAAATCGTTGTCAATGGCGCAGATGTATTCAGTCTCTGTAATCTTTCATATTCCTTTCTACCATTACCCATTCTGTTTCACTCTTATACTTGTCAAACTCTATTGATTCTCTCCACTCATCTTCTTGTCTACCTCTGTGTGCTATTTGGAACGTGGCAACTCGAACTGCTGCACTTCGGTGCCAAGTTCTATGTTGAATCCAGACAGTTAATCTGTGAGGTGAGCTTGTTGGAGACGGTCGGAAATGCAGGTGTTGATGACCAAGGGGGCATGGCTGAGTAGTAGAGCATTCGGTTTCCGAGCTAACACCTCTATCAAAATTTGAACCACTAGAAAGGTTAGCCATATGATCAAGAGTAAAATCAGTTGGGCTAGTTATCTCTCTTAGGATTTTTCATGATAAAGTGTATGCTCATTTTCCAATAATTATATATATATAATTATATATACGAGTGTGTTGGTGGTATAGCGGTTAGCACGCTCGCCGACCATGCATATGGTCCGGGGTTCGATCCCCGGCCAATCCACTCCTTTACCTCACTGAGCCAGAATATAATGCGGGTAAAGAGGAAAGGTTGGGCATGAGGTTAGAAACCCCATCCTGTAAAAATTAAACACAGCTACAGAAACTTCAAGCCACTAGCTTGGAGCCCTATGTTACACTGGGAACGTGAAGGAAAAATTATTAATTATTTATTATATCTTATACGACTCCAGGTGCAACGATGGTTTGCTCATGAACTCCATAGCGTGTGATTGTAAGCTGTATATAACTTTGGCTAGTGGAAGAATGAATATTTGAAGTGTCTGTTAGCTTTTATCCCTAACTTGGAAATGAATTTCAGTTGTCATCATGGAATAAGCTATGACTGACAGATATCATTAAAACTGAGAAGAGTATATTCACTGTAAGCTTTGTAAAAGTTGTTGACCTGGACATTATTAGCAGAGGATGGATCAGAGATTCCTAAGAACACGAGTCCACGAGCATTGTTGGTAAATACATTTTGTGAGGGCACCAGAAAATAGTTCTCACATGAATCAGTCAGAACGATATGCTTCCATGTCGTCTGTTATCAAACATTTTGATAATTCGACGATGATAATAGTGTAGAGTGTGATGGTTTGTACTGATCGCCATTCTTATTCTTAATAGAGTGTGGTCGCAGAGAAGAATATTACAGTAGCACTGACATCTACACGGGTCAGTCCGACTACTAAATAGGGTTGACATAAAATTTCGATGTGCTGAAGGAAGGCGGGTTGCAGACTTAATCAGCAATGCAGTACAGTATCGCGTCAATTCTTACTCTCAGACTGAGTCAGGTCTTTGGATCTCTCCTGATAGCATCGGAAATGGGTACTGTGAATATATATATTTCTCGTGCTTTGAAGTTGTTTCTGTAGCAGTTTGATTGATTAATTGAATTTTTGTCATTTTTAATTTTCAGATTGTGGTCTCCAAATCCTCAGTCACTCAGTAAATTTAGACGTTCTAATGGAATGACGACGGCGAAGAATTGTGTGTGTGTGTGTGTGTGTGTGAATGATGAAAAATATTTGTGATGCTATGAATGTATTTGTTGAAATAAATATTTCCGAAAAGTCTGCATGCCATTCATACATTAATAATGCTTATTGTTTGTCGAGGTGAATAGTGGTGACATTCTATTTGTTGTTAGAGACAATACTTTCCACACAGTTCAATGCTGCGTTAACAACAGAATACTATGTATATTTGAACATTGTATTTCATGTGGCTTAATGTAAACTGAAATCACACGCCCAGCGATTGGTTAACGGATGTATATGTATAGATATGTACTTATTTATATGTATTTACGTAAATAGCAGTTTGATTAGTGAAAAATATAACTTGGCTTCCATGTCTTCGCTTCTACTGTTATAATGCAAATAATGCTTTTCAGTAATTGCTTCCGCTGGTAGACTGTAAACAGACGACATGCACAGCAAAAGCCCATGCAACAAGTTATAGTGTTTTACGACAACAAAATAATCACTGAAGTCGAGTGACGTGTTCAAGTAATACATGAGTGTAAGTGGTGATATGAACAATTGAGGGGCTACTGATACGAACCGATAATACAAGAATAGTGATGTAGTTGTCTTCCTAATACCTAATGATATCCTCAAAAATAGTGCTTTTATACGGAACATAAGAATAAGAGACTACTTGTGACAAATAGGATATACATTAGTTAGTGTGCTTGGAGTGTCTAGGCTACGAATACAAGTTGTGTACGTATGAGGCCTACTTTTGCTGAGTAATATTTCAGTATTCGATTTAGAAAAGCACACTTTCGACGGCTATTTCCTCCTCCTTAATACTAGTGAACACTAATAATATACGCGACCGGGGTAAATGTGACTGAGATATTTCACGCAAGGCTTGATGGCGCATTGAGGAAATAATAACAGCCTAAGGTATGTGTGAAACGTGGGCACTGTGGTAGTATGTAATTCCATATTCATTTGTTTATTAGATATATCACACAGTGAAACAGGGGTACTTACTGGATGACGTTTCGAACACGATTTATTGTTCCTAATCATACCATGAATTATGATCACACGACTTGGAGACTTGAGTTTGTAGTTTTGTTTATTCTTCCCCAATTGTCGTAGGGGTGATAGTCGAATTTTTCAGATGTCTGGGACAGGTGTTTAACCATTTCTCTCACACGCGTTCGCAGTTGATTCGATAAATGAAGCTTCCGTTATCAATGTCTCCCTCCACCCAGCTGTTACACTAGATTTCGAGACAGTCATCTTACTCCATCCTGTTGTGTGGTTGTGTGCAATTGCATGTGGTGAGTGCTCTAGCTGCTGAGTTATACTCCAGATTTCTTATCTTATTGGGGTCAACTAATCTAGATTTTGGCAGGATTGTGTGCTCCGCTAGTCTGACTGACTGACCGACTGATCCCGTCCTACTACTTCGCCCTATGTATTTGATCTGACAATCATTGCAGGGTATCAGATGAACTGGAATCTTCTGTTTCATTGGCTCCACGGTATCCTTTAATCGACGAATCTTATTTCTAATTGAGCTTGTGGGTTTGAATGTCAACCACTCTTATTCTTGCATTGTTAGGAATTCTCCGTAAGGCTTCCGAGGTTCCTTCTCTGTATGGAAGTACTACTGATGATTTGTATTGTATTTGTGTTCTTGGTGTTGTCATTATCCTGTGCATGTTTGAAATGCATTTCGTCGTGAATACTATTGTGGTTCCGCTTCTTCTTCGTCTTCTTCTTAAAACTATCACAGTCATTATTATTATTATTATCAGCATCACTACTATTATTATTATTATTTATTTTACTTTTACGTTTTCCTCCACACTTCCTGATTGATTTGTCAGGGTAATTGTCAAGTTTCAAAGCGTCTCTTATGTGCCTCACTTCCTGTCTTAGATTTTCCTTGATACTGCTTAGTTCTTGTGTCCTATTGGTCAAACACTCCACGAATCCTATTTCCAGTGACATAGTGTCGGATGATCGGAACCCCAATTATCGGTTTCAATGTCAATATATGTATACATGTACAGATATATACATGAATGTATATATATATGTATATATATATTCAAATGAATATATGCAATTAACTGTCGGTGGAGTAGTCTCCATCTGAGAACTATGAGATCAGCCGTCTTAAGTCAACTGCGATGGATAAAACAAAGTTGGTTATGAATCTGCGAACACATGTGTTGATCCCCACAGAAATAAGTGTATTAGGAATGCGACTAAATTTCAATGTACTGGTAGACAAGCTGAAACCTGAGGATGTCATCCGTAAAATAGAAATAGCACTATGTGGGATAGACGAAACACCGGCCGATGAAGTGCGAGCACAATGTGCACTGACATTAAAACAACAAGAAAGAGGAAAGCCTAACCTGACGAAACCAGAGATAGGAGCCCTAAAACACCTCAAGAATAAGAAGGACACATTAATCACTAAATGAGACAGAGCAAATGACACAGTAGTATCAGACAAATCAGACTATTTGGGTAAGGTGAATACTCACATACAAACAGCACCGTATTAGGCAGTTAACGAATCAAGAGACACCGTCGTGAATAAGGTTAAGAAATCAGCAGCGGACTTCATACGCGAAATGAAGCCGTTTCTAGGTGAGTCTAAAGGGTTTAATTTAGTGCCGAAAACTAATAACCCCAGTAGGATGTGTGGTGTTGTCAAAGTTCATAACTCAGGATACCCGATTAGAACTATAGCTGACTTTAGAGATACACCTACTTATGAATCGTCTAAATATTTGACCGCGGTATTAAATCCTCTTAGAAGCCACTCAAAATGTAGACTGACAAATTCTTATGAACTAGATTAGCATAGATTAGATGCTCGCTAGTGACTTGCTACAGGATGGAGTTTCCTGGAGTTCTAGTGAGAAGTCGTGACCAGTGAGGTCCAACCAGATGTCACATGTGAGGATGGATTTCCCATCTACGACAATGGTTGGGGTCGCGCTAAATCACGAATTGGTAGAAGTTAGAATTCATGCACTGGCCATTGAATCGGATCCGACTGGCTAAACGGTATACGAGCTTGCCTTGTAACCGTAAGGTCCTGAGTTCCAACTCTAGTGAGTGCGTACTAACGACGATTTCCGAATCAGTGTGAAACAGCTATCCACTACTCGCAGGTTTTCAATGGTTCTCTAACTGATGTCAATTTGTGGTCAAACTCGCAGGAACATGTCTAATCCTCACAAACCAACTCATTTTGATTAAACAGATGATGTTTCAAGATAAATACAAACATTAGTCACCATGCATGTAAGACGTCAGGGTATACAAGGAAATTAGAACCTAGTGAGCAGCTAGATATTTCGTGGCCTGGCTAACTGATTTCTGGGTTAGCTAGTCCAGGGTTCCCAACCCTTCGAAGACTAGCTTATTTCTCCAGCTTCAGTAAGCATTCATTACATTGTATTATATTCCACTTTACAAAACGTTTATCATTTACTTCATGAAAATCATATTAGCATAGCGTGCCTCCGGAACACTTACCAATGAAGATAACAACTTTCTAGCTAGAAATACTGAGTCTTTCTGTGGAAATATTTCGATTTTAAGATGACGAGCATATATCAGTAAAACTTTCAACAGATATGCAATGTCCAAGTATTAGTACATAGGGATTTGATTGGTTCCAAGTTCGATCACAGACTAGTGTCACTGAAAATCAGGGAGCACTGGACAGCTGTGTCGTCCTTCTTTGCAAGTCACCTATGATCACATTGGGGATGTAATCCAGGATCTTAAGGTTACGAGGTGAGATTGTCGGTCATTAAGCCACTGGGACGAAATTCAATGGCTGGCCATGAATTCTAACTCCTGCTAAACTTGAAACAAATGGAATCCCTGCAAATGAAGCCTTGGAAATTAGTCTGATGCTTAATAGTGACCACTGGCTACAGGACGAAGTTTCCTGGAGATATGCACTCCAGAACAACACGGCTCTTTGAAAAGTCGATCATGCTCCACCTGCCTACTTGACTACTCTGCTGATGTTACTGCTAATCGTGATCATGGCTCGCTTGTCACAACTGTCTTCTTTGACTTCAAAATAGCCTTTGATAAAGTCCCAAACAAGAGACTAATTGTTAAGTTAAACACGTCCGACCATCAGTTTTGCATGTTTGTATTTTGTTTGAACCTTCGCCTCCTTAATAAGTCATAGAAGTAAAACTTCTGACAATATTTTATTAACTTGTGTGTCTCCGTTAGCAAAAAGAATGTTGAGCCATTGCAAGTATGACGAAATTCTGCATACATTTACATTATCAACTTTTAAGTTGAAAGCGGCTGAAAAGAATCCGACGAAACGAATACTGACTTCATATAATAGTGTGCACAAATATTTGACTTTGCTTTGTTTAAATTCATAAGGGGAGAGAAATGTAAGTAGTTTTGCAATTAACAGTGTTCTCTGAGCTGGTTGGTTTAGTTGTGGAGCTTTTTGTGTGTTTAACCAAATAAAATGATTCTGTGATAGAATTAAACACCATTGAAACTGCTTTTCTAGACAATTTTGAATACTGTTGAGTTTGTATATGTGCTAAGTTACAAGTAATTAGAAACATGCACTCTGCTCATATTAAGGTTGACTTCAAAAAGCTATCGAAAGGAAGCTTAATCATGAAATTCCTGTGGTTGGTGAAACTGCTAATGATGAATTTGTTTCTTTAGCCATAAGTATAAGTGGCAATAATATATATTTCGTATGAACGGGTAAGCTTACATGAAATTCATGCCAGTTTTACAAGCACAACCAATTATCTTACAAATTGCAATTGTGAACTAGCATAGATTATCACTTTTTCAAAAGTTCAAATTGTTGAATTATAGTACAAGCAATCAGAACAGATTCTGATAAATGCTAGATTATAAACCCTTCACTAAGGTCACCATCGAAGTTGAGCGACAACCCAAACTTCGTTTCATTTCCTGATGATAGTTTTGGCCAATCGATAAACAACATATATTCGAGTGAGTGTTATGCCCCCACGTGACTGAACGCTATTTCAGGAACAGATGAAAATCCTGCACACCTGCAAAATGCTATAAAATGCAATTATCAATAATACATTATTGGAAGTATATTTACAAGATAAATACAAATAGAAGCTATAGAGTACTTGAAATGATAGTACACATTTGCAATGTATGATGCTAACCATATTGGTCTTACCATGGAAAACTGTGACGTTTTCGAAAATGAAAATATAGTTATTCTCAGACATGGGTGTTGTTGTTATGTTTTCCCTTCATCAGAACAACCAGACTTCATGCAAGCGAAGAGTGTGAATGAAAAGAGTAAATTTCAGCTTTATTAAAGGCCTAGGGAGTTGAGATAAAATAGAGCATAATAGTTATTCGATAGAAGGATTGTCGTGAAGTACCAGAGGACATTCTTAGCAGTTTTATCATCATACACATATGAACAAGTGAGTTACTGCAAGAGACTACGAAATTAAGTTTCCCTTAAGAGTTATGAAGTAAAGAAATGGTCAGTATCACAGCAACTAAGTTATATTCTATTTAGCAGAGTGATATGAGTAGTGGAACAATTAGTGATAATGTTATGTAAAGTGGTCCTGAGAAAAACAACTGGTTAGCAGAACTTGTTATGCTGAATTTTCATCACCGATTCTTATATGGTGACATCCTCACATGTGACATCTGGTTGGACCTCACTGGTCACGACTTCTCACTAGAACTTCAGGAAACTCCATCCTGTAGCAAGTCACTAGCGAGCATCTAATCTATGCTAATCTAGTTCATAAGAATTTGTCAGTCTACATTTTGAGTGGCTTCTAAGAGGATTTAATACCGCGGTTAAATATTTAGACGATTCATAAGCAGGTGTATCTCTACAGTCAGCTATAGTTCTAATCGGGTATCCTGAGTTATGAACTTTGACAACACCACACATCCTACTGGGGTTATTAGTTTTCGGCACTAAATTAAACCCTTTAGACTCACCTAGAAACGGCTTCATTTCGCGTATGAAGTCCGCTGCTGATTTCTTAACCTTATTCACGACGGTGTCTCTTGATTCGTTAACTGCCTAATACGGTGCTGTTTGTATGTGAGTATTCACCTTACCCAAATAGTCTGATATGTCTGATACTACTGTGTCATTTGCTCTGTCTCATTTAGTGATTAATGTGTCCTTCTTATTCTTGAGGTGTTTTAGGGCTCCTATCTCTGGTTTCGTCAGGTTAGGCTTTCCTCTTTCTTGTTGTTTTAATATCAGTGCACATTGTGCTCGCACTTCATCGGCCGGTGTTTCGTCTATCCCACATAGTGCTATTTCTATTTTACGGATGACATCCTCAGGTTTCAGCTTGTCTACCAGTACATTGAAATTTAGTCGCATTCCTAATACACTTATTTCTGTGGGGATCAACACATGTGTTCGCAGATTCATA
The DNA here is from genome assembly GCA_944472135.2 of Trichobilharzia regenti. Lineage (NCBI taxonomy): Eukaryota > Metazoa > Platyhelminthes > Trematoda > Strigeidida > Schistosomatidae > Trichobilharzia > Trichobilharzia regenti. The sequence continues at coordinate 28,282,260 of OX235270.1, read as the reverse complement.
ACCAACTTTGTTTTATCCATCACAGTTGACTTAAGATGGCTGATCTCATAGTTCTCAGATGGAGACTACTCCACCGACAGTTAATTGCATATATTCATTTGAATATATATATATATATATATATACATTCATGTATATATCTGTACATGTATACATATATTGACATTGAAACCGATAATTGGGGTTCCGATCATCCGACACTATGTCACTGGAAATAGGATTCGTGGAGTGTTTGACCAATAGGACACAAGAACTAAGCAGTATCAAGGAAAATCTAAGACAGGAAGTGAGGCACATAAGAGACGCTTTGAAACTTGACAATTACCCTGACAAATCAATCAGGAAGTGTGGAGGAAAACGTAAAAGTAAAATAAATAATAATAATAATAATAGTGATGCTGATAATAATAATAATAATGACTGTGATAGTTTTAAGAAGAAGACGAAGAAGAAGCGGAACCACAATAGTATTCACGACGACATGCATTTCAAACATGCACAGGATAATGACAACACCAAGAACACAAATACAATACAAATCATCAGTAGTACTTCCATACAGAGAAGGAACCTCGGAAGCCTTACGGAGAATTCCTAACAATGCAAGAATAAGAGTGGTTGACATTCAAACCCACAAGCTCAATTAGAAATAAGATTCGTCGATTAAAGGATACCGTGGAGCCAATGAAACAGAAGATTCCAGTTCATCTGATACCCTGCAATGACTGTCAGATCAAATACATAGGGCGAAGTAGTAGGACGGGATCAGTCGGTCAGTCAATCAGACTAGCGGAGCACACAATCCTGCCAAAATCTAGATTAGTTGACCCCAATAAGATAAGAAATCTGGATTATAACTCTGCAGCTAGAGCACTCACCACATGCAATTGCACACAACCACACAACAGGATGGAGTAAGATGACTGTCTCGAAATCTAGTGTAACAGCTGGGTGGAGGGAGACATTGATGACGGAAGCTTCATTTATCGAATCAACTGCGAACGCGTGTAAGAGAAATGGTTAAACACCTGTCCCAGACATCTGAAAAATTCGACTATCACCCCTACGACAATTGGGGAAGAATAAACAAAACTACAAACTCAAGTCTCCAAGTCGTGTGATCATAATTCATGGTATGATTAGGAACAATATATCGTGTTCGAAACGTCATCCAGTAAGTACCCCTGTTTCACTGTGTGATATATCTAATAAACAAATGAATATGGAATTACATACTACCACAGTGCCCACGTTTCACACATACCTTAGGCTGTTATTATTTCCTCAATGCGCCATCAAGCCTTGCGTGAAATATCTCAGTCACATTTACCCCGGTCGCGTATATTATTAGTGTTCACTAGTATTAAGGAGGAAATAGCCGTCGAAAGTGTGCTTTTCTAAATCGAATACTGAAATATTACTCAGCAAAAGTAGGCCTCATACGTACACAACTTGTATTCGTAGCCTAGACACTCCAAGCACACTAACTAATGTATATCCTATTTGTCACAAGTAGTCTCTTATTCTTATGTTCCGTATAAAAGCACTATTTTTGAGGATATCATTAGGTATTAGGAAGACAACTACATCACTATTCTTGTATTATCGGTTCGTATCAGTAGCCCCTCAATTGTTCATATCACCACTTACACTCATGTATTACTTGAACACGTCACCCGACTTCAGTGATTATTTTGTTGCCGTAAAACACTATAACTTGTTGCATGGGCTTTTGCTGTGCATGTCGTCTGTTTACAGTCTACCAGCGGAAGCAATTACTGAAAAGCATTATTTGCATTATAACAGTAGAAGCGAAGACATGGAAGCCAAGTTATATTTTTCACTAATCAAACTGCTATTTACGTAAATACATATAAATAAGTACATATCTATACATATACATCCGTTAACCAATCGCTGGGCGTGTGATTTCAGTTTACATTAAGCCACATGAAATACAATGTTCAAATATACATAGTATTCTGTTGTTAACGCAGCATTGAACTGTGTGGAAAGTATTGTCTCTAACAACAAATAGAATGTCACCACTATTCACCTCGACAAACAATAAGCATTATTAATGTATGAATGGCATGCAGACTTTTCGGAAATATTTATTTCAACAAATACATTCATAGCATCACAAATATTTTTCATCATTCACACACACACACACACACACAATTCTTCGCCGTCGTCATTCCATTAGAACGTCTAAATTTACTGAGTGACTGAGGATTTGGAGACCACAATCTGAAAATTAAAAATGACAAAAATTCAATTAATCAATCAAACTGCTACAGAAACAACTTCAAAGCACGAGAAATATATATATTCACAGTACCCATTTCCGATGCTATCAGGAGAGATCCAAAGACCTGACTCAGTCTGAGAGTAAGAATTGACGCGATACTGTACTGCATTGCTGATTAAGTCTGCAACCCGCCTTCCTTCAGCACATCGAAATTTTATGTCAACCCTATTTAGTAGTCGGACTGACCCGTGTAGATGTCAGTGCTACTGTAATATTCTTCTCTGCGACCACACTCTATTAAGAATAAGAATGGCGATCAGTACAAACCATCACACTCTACACTATTATCATCGTCGAATTATCAAAATGTTTGATAACAGACGACATGGAAGCATATCGTTCTGACTGATTCATGTGAGAACTATTTTCTGGTGCCCTCACAAAATGTATTTACCAACAATGCTCGTGGACTCGTGTTCTTAGGAATCTCTGATCCATCCTCTGCTAATACTGTCCAGGTCAACAACGTTTTACAAAGCTTACAGTGAATATACTCTTCTCCGTTTTAATGATATCTGTCAGTCATAGCTTATTCCATGATGACAACTGAAATTCATTTCCAAGTTAGGGATAAAAGCTAACAGACACTTCAAATATTCATTCTTCCACTAGCCAAAGTTATATACAGCTTACAATCACACGCTATGGAGTTCATGAGCAAACCATCGTTGCACCTGGAGTCGTATAAGATATAATTATTGGAAAATGAGCATACACTTTATCATGAAAAATCCTAAGAGAGATAACTAGCCCAACTGATTTTACTCTTGATCATATGGCTAACCTTTCTAGTGGTTCCAATTTTGATAGAGGTGTTAGCTCGGAAACCGAATGCTCTACTACTCAGCCATGCCCCCTTGGTCATCATCACCTGCATTTCCGACCGTCTCCAACAAGCTCACCTCACAGATCAACACCGACAAATCAGTCGTCTCACTCACACCATAACTCTCCATCGTCTCATCTACTGAGTCACGTGAAACACGTGTTGAGTACTCAACTCTTGAAGAATGTGACAAGAGACAAGATTCTCAGGCTCATCATGGTGTTTGAAGGATTCGTGTGAATGGGAACCATAGAAGCCGTCGAATTAGTGTGAGACCACAGTGGAATCCTAACACCTGGTGAAGCAGTCAGCTGTGGGAGACACAACTGACGAACATTCGAGTCAGCTATACCTACCCAACTACACTCCACGGTAGAGATGACCGTGTCAGTGTAGTTGGGTAGGTATAGCTGACTCAAATGTTCATCAGTTGTGTCTCACACAGCTGACTGCTTCACCAGGTGTTAGGATTCCACTGTGGTCTCACACTAATTCGACGGCTTCTATGGTTCCCATTCACACGAATCCTTCAAACACCATGATGAGTCTGAGAATCTTGTCACATTCTTCAAGAGTTGAGTACTCAACACGTGTTTCACGTGACTCAGTAGATGAGACGACGGAGAGTTATGGTGTGGGTGAGACGACTGATTTGTCGGTGTCGATCGGTGGGGTGAGTTTTCGGGAGATGATAGGAAATGCAAGTGATCACGACCAAGGAGAGCATAGTTAAGCGATGAAGCACCCGACTGCGTCCGCCCGCCGGTGACCTCGAGACTGAATGCAGCGGCCATGTTCCAATCTCCAATATCCATTTCCACAAACAAGTGTTCAGTGGACGTGATTTAGAATTAAAAAGAAAGAGGAACAAACAAATAGACAGACGATTTGACCGTTACCATTTCACAGTACTCACCAACTGATAGTTCAGCGCGGTCTGTGGAAGATTCTGAGTCAGAGAAAAGCTTTCGTTCTTTTGTTCTGTCAGATCTGCTTTAGCACACACAGAGATGCGTAGCATCCCACTTGAAGCACTCTCAAAGATCCTGATTAGGCTGTTCCCCCGTTTGGCCACAAGTACTAAGAGGGATCTGGAAGTGAGAGGTTCTGCTGGTATATGGTCACTAATTAGGATGCAATCCAGTTCTGACAAATTTCAACCAGGGACTCACCTAGTGACATTTCGTACGTCTCCAGTCGATCTGGAATTTTCGATGGTGCGTAGTAATTTTCGACAGAATGTCCCCTGAGCGAACCACGACCCCAAGTTACGGGATGTAGCATTGATATCCGCAGCCAGAGTTATTTGTTCGCTGTCCATGTCTCGTATCGTAATGATGGCGCTGAACAGTTGTTGATTGTGTTCCGCCACACAGGAGAGCCTTCGATAGCTGTCGCTCATAAATCCTTGGTGTGTCCGGCGGTGAAATGACACCAAAGTGGATTTTGGAGGTCAGTGAGTGGAAGGTCCGTTGCTCGTACGCATGATGGCTGTCTGTTGAAGTACATGGCAATTCTACACCCTTCCTGATGACCCTGCCGGTTTGCTCGCGCACAATCCTTGACTAGTTGGGAAATCAACCTCGCGCTCCCGTTTCGTTTAGATGATGAAAATACACTTCGTAATTTGGACGATCAATTCTGGTGTTTCCCTTCACCTTTGGTCTACGCGAAACGGGAACTATCGAAGTTTGTGTGCATTAGATCTTGCACTATTATAAATCGCACTAACTGTGAACGTCAACAGGCTCAGCCTCCAATCTGTCCCTTAGTCTGCATGACCTTCACCAATTACATCCATTATTATTGTCATCATATTTGGTCGACAACAATGAATGACTAACGCGTGAAAATATAGACTACATTCACGGTAGCTACATATTTTCTCGGCGAGTGTCGGATATCTTTTCTCCTAATTTATTAGCTGAATGTAAGAAGAGATTGACAACGGAAGCCTCATTTATCGAATCAACTGCGAACGCGTGTAAGAGAAATGGTTAAACACCTGTCCCAGACATCTGAAAAATTCGACTATCACCCCTACGACAATTGGGGAAGAATAAACAAAACTACAAACTCAAGTCTCCAAGTCGTGTGATCATAATTCATGGTATGATTATGAACAATAAATTGTGTTCGAAACGTCATCTAGTATGTACTAATTTTTCACCATAGGATATATCTGTGCATCGGTGGCACACTGGGTACGACTCTCGCCGATCATGCAAATGGTTCTGGGTTCAATCCCATTCCGACGTATAAGTGATATCTATGGTCGGCCTGCGAAATTCGCGCTACCGATATGACATGCTGAAAATTCCATACCTGTACCAAAACTACGGTGTGGAGTCAAGCTGTAATCAAAAATAAAAATAAAAGTGAATAAATGATACAATATGGAATTACATACTTCCACAGTGCCCAAGACTTACGTGTTTAAATAATTTGACTTATTATCTCCTTCATTAATCAAACCGCTGCCTACATAATTACATATATATAAATATATTCGTTAAGGAATATCTTCGCTCACGATTTTGGTGTACATTTAGCGACATGTAATACAATGTTCAAATATACATAGTATTGTGTTGCTAACGCAGCATTGAACTGTATGGAAAGTATTGTCTCTAACAGCAAATTGAATGTCAATATATATAGTCTTCTGCTGCTAACGCGGTATTCAACTGTCGGAATATTCCGCCGGAACACATTGTCTGCATCACACCACAACCGTATGTTATTCTACCCAAATTCAACCGCACGGAATTGTGACACAGTACGCATATCATTTCTTCGTAATATACACCACTCATAACCTCGACAAAAAACAAGGATAATTAATGTGTGAATGGCATTAAGACTTTTGTGAAATTCGCCGGCGTTAGTTGTGTCTTATATGTAGTATTCAGTTTGTGAAATCCGTGTTACTACAGTGAATGCAGTTTATCTTTTCACGCGTTAGTCATTCAGTGTTGTCGACCAAATATGATGACAATAATAATGGATGTAATTGGTGAAGGTCATGCAGACTAAGGGACAGATTAGAGGCTGAGTCTGTTGACGTTCACAGTTAGTGCGATTTATAATAGTGCAAGATCTAATGCACACAAACTTCGATAGTTCCCGTTTCGCGTAGACCAAAGGTGAAGGGAAACACCAGAATTGATCGTCCAAATTACGAAGTGTATTTTCATCATCTGGACGAAATGGGAGTACGAGGCTGATTTCCCAACTAGTCAGGGATTGTGCGCGAGCAAACCAGCGGGCGTAACGCGATGGCGTACCAAATGGCGTAGACGCTTGACCGTGAGCCTCCAGGTAAACAATTCGACTTGAACAGTGAGGGTCGGCATCCAATGTCCAGTGATGAATGCTGTGGCCAATAGTTCTGGGGAATCGCGCACCGTTACACGGCCATAGTGTGTATTGAATGATAAGTTTCATCTGCCCCAGAGGATTGATCGCTGATAGAACCTCAGCGCCGATAGAGAAGGCTCGCTTGTCACTCACAAACAACTTTCGCCGTCTCTGGCTCAGTAGACGTGATATCTGACCGACTGACTGACTGACTGACGATCAAGGGAAGTGTGTACTACCCAGCAACAGCGGCCGCAGTTCGCTCCATCCTCCTACATGGTTGGCTCTGAGCGAGACAAGGCCATTGTTGAGAGTGGAATACAAGAAAACTCAGACCGACTAGCTGTCTTTCATCATAAGTTTCTGCTTGTTGTCTACATACAGTGTTAGGTGGCATAATAGGGTGGGTAATATTAATTAAGGTGAAACATCGGTCGAGCGAGTGCTAGGTAAGCATTAAGGAAGATCAATCAATGAGGTTGTGAAGCAGTTGTAACGATGGCGATGGTTAGGACATGTGTTACTCATGCCTAGCCATCGATTGCCATCCTCGCTGGAGGCAATATCCTCCGCTTCTATGATCATAAACGCCGTTCCGAAACTGGAGATGGCACCTCTGCAACGAACACACGGTGTACACGACGTTCAGAAATGGAGATGGTTTTCGCGTCGAGTGACCATTGGTGGTTCACAGGCAGTCTGTAAATATAGGCCATCACGTCCCACTCACTTCGTATCAGTCAGCTCACCACGGCCGCCAGCTTTCAAATCAGTTCTCCGGTTCAATTGGCTAGGGTGCTCTATCACTGATACGAAATGGGAGATAAGGTAAGTGGACATATTCGCTGATGTAAAAAGCTAGCCCTGGAGCTTAAGGGAGTAGCTAACTGAGGCTACAACGGGATAGAGCTGAACTCAGAAACTTACAGTCCCATTTGTAACTGAAAGTAATAATACTGACAGAAACCCGACTGACCCGTACCATTGCCTACGAAGAAGTCAGCACAAACGATATAGTCCCGATTAGGTGGGACAGGGGTCATCAGGAAGGGTGTAGAATTGCCATGTACTTCAACAGACAGCCATCATGCGTACGAGCAACGGACCTTCCACTCACTGACCTCCAAAATCCACTTTGGTGTCATTTCACCGCCGGACACACCAAGGATTTATGAGCGACAGCTATCGAAGGCTCTCCTGTGTGGTGGAACACAATCAACAACTGTTCAGCGCCATCATTACGATACGAGACATGGACAGCGAACAAATAACTCTGGCTGCGGATATCAATGCTACATCCCGTAACTTGGGGTCGTGGTTCGCTCAGGGGACATTCTGTCGAAAATTACTACGCACCATCGAAAATTCCAGATCGACTGGAGACGTACGAAATGTCACTAGGTGAGTCCCTGGTTGAAATTTGTCAGAACTGGATTGCATCCTAATTAGTGACCATATACCAGCAGAACCTCTCACTTCCAGATCCCTCTTAGTACTTGTGGCCAAACGGGGGAACAGCCTAATCAGGATCTTTGAGAGTGCTTCAAGTGGGATGCTACGCATCTCTGTGTGTGCTAAAGCAGATCTGACAGAACAAAAGAACGAAAGCTTTTCTCTGACTCAGAATCTTCCACAGACCGCGCTGAACTATCAGTTGGTGAGTACTGTGAAATGGTAACGGTCAAATCGTCTGTCTATTTGTTTGTTCCTCTTTCTTTTTCATTCTAAATCACGTCCACTGAACACTTGTTTGTGGAAATGGATATTGGAGATTGGAACATGGCCGCTGCATTCAGTCTCGAGGTCACCGGCGGGCGGACGCAGTCGGGTGCTTCATCGCTTAACTATGCTCTCCTTGGTCGTGATCACCTGCATTTCCTATCATCTCCCCAAAACTCACCCCACCGATCAACACCGACAAATCAGTCGTCTCACTCACACCATAACTCTCCATCGTCTCATCTACTGAGTCACGTGAAACACGTGTTGAGTACTCAACTCTTGAAGAATGTGACAAGATTCTCAGACTCATCATGGTGTTTGAAGGATTCGTGTGAATGGGAACCATAGAAGCCGTCGAATTAGTGTGAGACCACAGTGGAATCCTAACACCTGGTGAAGCAGTCAGCTGTGTGAGACACAACTGATGAACATTTGAGTCATTTGTACCTACCCAACTACACTGACACGGTCATCTCTACCGGTGGAGTGTAGTTGGGTAGGTACAGCTGACTCGAATGTTCGTCAGTTGTGTCTCCCACAGCTGACTGCTTCACCAGGTGTTAGGATTCCACTGTGGTCTCACACTAATTCGACGGCTTCTATGGTTCCCATTCACACGAATCCTTCAAACACCATGATGAGTCTGAGAATCTTGTCTCTTGTCACATTCTTCAAGAGTTGAGTACTCAACACGTGTTCCACGTGACTCAGTAGATGAGACGATGGAGAGTTATGGTGTGAGTGAGACGACTGATTTGTCGGTGTTGATCTGTGAGGTGAGCTTGTTGGAGACGGTCGGAAATGCAGGTGATGATGACCAAGGGGGCATGGCTGAGTAGTAGAGCATTCGGTTTCCGAGCTAACACCTCTATCAAAATTTGAACCACTAGAAAGGTTAGCCATATGATCAAGAGTAAAATCAGTTGGGCTAGTTATCTCTCTTAGGATTTTTCATGATAAAGTGTATGCTCATTTTCCAATAATTATATCTTATACGACTCCAGGTGCAACGATGGTTTGCTCATGAACTCCATAGCGTGTGATTGTAAGCTGTATATAACTTTGGCTAGTGGAAGAATGAATATTTGAAGTGTCTGTTAGCTTTTATCCCTAACTTGGAAATGAATTTCAGTTGTCATCATGGAATAAGCTATGACTGACAGATATCATTAAAACGGAGAAGAGTATATTCACTGTAAGCTTTGTAAAAGTTGTTGACCTGGACAGTATTAGCAGAGGATGGATCAGAGATTCCTAAGAACACGAGTCCACGAGCATTGTTGGTAAACACATTTTGTGAGGGCACCAGAAAATAGTTCTCACATGAATCAGTCAGAACGATATGCTTCCATGTCGTCTGTTATCAAACATTTTGATAATTCGACGATGATAATAGTGTAGAGTGTGATGGTTTGTACTGATCGCCATTCTTATTCTTAATAGAGTGTGGTCGCAGAGAAGAATATTACAGTAGCACTGACATCTACACGGGTCAGTCCGACTACTAAATAGGGTTGACATAAAATTTCGATGTGCTGAAGGAAGGCGGGTTGCAGACTTAATCAGCAATGCAGTACAGTATCGCGTCAATTCTTACTCTCAGACTGAGTCAGGTCTTTGGATCTCTCCTGATAGCATCGGAAATGGGTACTGTGAATATATATATTTCTCGTGCTTTGAAGTTGTTTCTGTAGCAGTTTGATTGATTAATTGAATTTTTGTCATTTTTAATTTTCAGATTGTGGTCTCCAAATCCTCAGTCACTCAGTAAATTTAGACGTTCTAATGGAATGACGACGGCGAAGAATTGTGTGTGTGTGTGTGTGTGTGAATGATGAAAAATATTTGTGATGCTATGAATGTATTTGTTGAAATAAATATTTCCGAAAAGTCTGCATGCCATTCATACATTAATAATGCTTATTGTTTGTCGAGGTGAATAGTGGTGACATTCTATTTGTTGTTAGAGACAATACTTTCCACACAGTTCAATGCTGCGTTAACAACAGAATACTATGTATATTTGAACATTGTATTTCATGTGGCTTAATGTAAACTGAAATCACACGCCCAGCGATTGGTTAACGGATGTATATGTATAGATATGTACTTATTTATATGTATTTACGTAAATAGCAGTTTGATTAGTGAAAAATATAACTTGGCTTCCATGTCTTCGCTTCTACTGTTATAATGCAAATAATGCTTTTCAGTAATTGCTTCCGCTGGTAGACTGTAAACAGACGACATGCACAGCAAAAGCCCATGCAACAAGTTATAGTGTTTTACGACAACAAAATAATCACTGAAGTCGAGTGACGTGTTCAAGTAATACATGAGTGTAAGTGGTGATATGAACAATTGAGGGGCTACTGATACGAACCGATAATACAAGAATAGTGATGTAGTTGTCTTCCTAATACCTAATGATATCCTCAAAAATAGTGCTTTTATACGGAACATAAGAATAAGAGACTACTTGTGACAAATAGGATATACATTAGTTAGTGTGCTTGGAGTGTCTAGGCTACGAATACAAGTTGTGTACGTATGAGGCCTACTTTTGCTGAGTAATATTTCAGTATTCGATTTAGAAAAGCACACTTTCGACGGCTATTTCCTCCTCCTTAATACTAGTGAACACTAATAATATACGCGACCGGGGTAAATGTGACTGAGATATTTCACGCAAGGCTTGATGGCGCATTGAGGAAATAATAACAGCCTAAGGTATGTGTGAAACGTGGGCACTGTGGTAGTATGTAATTCCATATTCATTTGTTTATTAGATATATCACACAGTGAAACAGGGGTACTTACTGGATGACGTTTCGAACACGATTTATTGTTCCTAATCATACCATGAATTATGATCACACGACTTGGAGACTTGAGTTTGTAGTTTTGTTTATTCTTCCCCAATTGTCGTAGGGGTGATAGTCGAATTTTTCAGATGTCTGGGACAGGTGTTTAACCATTTCTCTTACACGCGTTCGCAGTTGATTCGATAAATGAAGCTTCCGTCATCAATGTCTCCCTCCACCCAGCTGTTACACTAGATTTCGAGACAGTCATCTTACTCCATCCTGTTGTGTGGTTGTGTGCAATTGCATGTGGTGAGTGCTCTAGCTGCAGAGTTATAATCCAGATTTCTTATCTTATTGGGGTCAACTAATCTAGATTTTGGTAGGATTGTGTGCTCCGCTAGTCTGACTGACTGACCGACTGATCCCGTCCTACTACTTCGCCCTATGTATTTGATCTGACAGTCATTGCAGGGTATCAGATGAACTGGAATCTTCTGTTTCATTGGCTCCACGGTATCCTTTAATCGACGAATCTTATTTCTAATTGAGCTTGTGGGTTTGAATGTCAACCACTCTTATTCTTGCATTGTTAGGAATTCTCCGTAAGGCTTCCGAGGTTCCTTCTCTGTATGGAAGTACTACTGATGATTTGTATTGTATTTGTGTTCTTGGTGTTGTCATTATCCTGTGCATGTTTGAAATGCATGTCGTCGTGAATACTATTGTGGTTCCGCTTCTTCTTCGTCTTCTTCTTAAAACTATCACAGTCATTATTATTATTATTATCAGCATCACTACTATTATTATTATTATTTATTTTACTTTTACGTTTTCCTCCACACTTCCTGATTGATTTGTCAGGGTAATTGTCAAGTTTCAAAGCGTCTCTTATGTGCCTCACTTCCTGTCTTAGATTTTCCTTGATACTGCTTAGTTCTTGTGTCCTATTGGTCAAACACTCCACGAATCCTATTTCCAGTGACATAGTGTCGGATGATCGGAACCCCAATTATCGGTTTCAATGTCAATATATGTATACATGTACAGATATATACATGAATGTATATATATATATGTATATATATATTCAAATGAATATATGCAATTAACTGTCGGTGGAGTAGTCTCCATCTGAGAACTATGAGATCAGCCATCTTAAGTCAACTGCGATGGATAAAACAAAGTTGGTTATGAATCTGCGAACACATGTGTTGATCCCCACAGAAATAAGTGTATTAGGAATGCGACTAAATTTCAATGTACTGGTAGACAAGCTGAAACCTGAGGATGTCATCCGTAAAATAGAAATAGCACTATGTGGGATAGACGAAACATCGGCCGATGAAGTGCGAGCACAATGTGCACTGACATTAAAACAACAAGAAAGAGGAAAGCCTAACCTGACGAAACCAGAGATAGGAGCCCTAAAACACCTCAAGAATAAGAAGGACACATTAATCACTAAATGAGACAGAGCAAATATCACAGTAGTATCAGACATATCAGACTATTTGGGTAAGGTGAATACTCACATACAAACAGCACCGTATTAGGCAGTTAACGAATCAAGAGACACCGTCGTGAATAAGGTTAAGAAATCAGCAGCGGACTTCATACGCGAAATGAAGCCGTTTCTAGGTGAGTCTAAAGGGTTTAATTTAGTGCCGAAAACTAATAACCCCAGTAGGATGTGTGGTGTTGTCAAAGTTCATAACTCAGGATATCCGATTAGAACTATAGCTGACTGTAGAGATACACCTGCTTATGAATCGTCTAAATATTTGACCGCGGTATTAAATCCTCTTAGAAGCCACTCAAAATGTAGACTAACAAATTCTTATGAACTAGATTAGCATAGATCAGATGCTCGCTAGTGACTTGCTACAGGATGGAGTTTCCTGGAGTTCTAGTGAGAAGTCGTGACCAGTGAGGTCCAACCAGATGTCACATGTGAGGATGGATTTCCCATCTACGACAATGGTTGGGGTCGCGCTAAATCACGAATTGGTAGAAGTTAGAATTCATGCACTGGCCATTGAATCGGATCCGACTGGCTAAACGGTATACGAACTTGCCTTGTAACCGTAAGGTCCTGAGTTCCAACTCTAGTGAGTGCGTACTAACGACGATTTCCGAATCAGAGTGAAACAGCTATCCACTACTCGCAGGTTTTCTATGGTTCTCTAACTGATGTCAATTTGTGGTCAAACTCGCAGGAACATGTCTAATCCTCACAGACCAACTCATTTTGATTAAACAGATGATGTTTCAAGATAAATACAAACATTAGTCACCATGCATGTAAGACGTCAGGATATACAAGGAAATTAGAACCTAGTGAGCAGCTAGATATTTCGTGGCCTGGCTAACTGATTTCTGGGTTAGCTAGTCCAGGGTTCCCAACCCTTCGAAGACTAGCTTATTTCTACAGTTTCAGTAAGCATTCATTACATTGTATTATATTCCACTTTACAAAACGTTTATCATTTACTTCATGAAAATCATATTAGCATAGCGTGCCTCCGGAACACTTACCAATGAAGATAACAACTTTCTAGCTAGAAATACTGAGTCTTTCTGTGGAAATATTTCGATTTTAAGATGACGAGCATATATCAGTAAAACTTTCAACAGATATGCAATGTCCAAGTATTAGTACATAGGGATTTGATTGGTTCCAAGTTCGATCACAGACTAGTGTCACTGAAAATCAGGGAGCACTGGACAGCTGTGTCGTCCTTCTTTGCAAGTCACCTATGATCACATTGGGGATGTAATCCAGGATCTTAAGGTTACGAGGTGAGATTGTCGGTCATTAAGCCACTGGGACGAAATTCAATGGCTGGCCATGAATTCTAACTCCTGCTAAACTTGAAACAAATGGAATCCCTGCAAATGAAGCCTTGGAAATTAGTCTGATGCTTAATAGTGACCACTGGCTACAGGACGAAGTTTCCTGGAGATATGCACTCCAGAACAACACGGCTCTTTGAAAAGTCGATCATGCTCCACCTGCCTACTTGACTACTCTGCTGATGTTACTGCTAATCGTGATCATGGCTCGCTTGTCACAACTGTCTTCTTTGACTTCAAAATAGCCTTTGATGAAGTCCCAAACAAGTGACTAATTGTTAAGTTAAACACGTCCGACCATCAGTTTTGCATGTTTGTATTTTGTTTGAACCTTCGCCTCCTTAATAAGTCATAGAAGTAAAACTTCTGACAATATTTTATTAACTTGTGTGTCTCCGTTAGCAAAAAGAATGTTGAGCCATTGCAAGTATGACGAAATTCTGCATACATTTACATTATCAACTTTTAAGTTGTAAGCGGCTGAAAAGAATCCGACGAAACGAATACTGACTTCATATAATAGTGTGCACAAATATTTGACTTTGCTTTGTTTAAATTCATAAGGGGAGAGAAATGTAAGTAGTTTTGCAATTAACAGTGTTCTCTGAGCTGGTTGGTTTAGTTGTGGAGCTTTTTGGGTGTTTAACCAAATAAAATGATTCTGTGATAGAATTAAACACCATTGAAACTGCTTTTCTAGACAATTTTGAATACTGTTGAGTTTGTATATGTGCTAAGTTACAAGTAATTAGAAACATGCACTCTGCTCATATTAAGGTTGACTTCAAAAAGCTATCGAAAGGAAGCTTAATCATGAAATTCCTGTGGTTGGTGAAACTGCTAATGATGAATTTGTTTCTTTAGCCATGAGTATAAGTGGCAATAATATATATTTCGTATGAACGGGTAAGCTTACATGAAATTCATGCCAGTTTTACAAGCACAACCAATTATCTTACAAATTGCAATTGTGAACTAGCATAGATTATCACTTTTTCAAAAGTTCAAATTGTTGAATTATAGTACAAGCAATCAGAACAGATTCTGATAAATGCTAGATTATAAACCCTTCACTAAGGTCACCATCGAAGTTGAGCGACAACCCAAACTTCGTTTCATTTCCTGATGATAGTTTTGGCCAATCGATAAACAACATATATTCGAGTGAGTGCTATGCCCCCACGTGACTGAACGCTATTTCAGGAAGAGATGAAAATCCTGCACACCTGCAAAATGCTATAAAATGCAATTATCAATAATACATTATTGGAAGTATATTTACAAGATAAATACAAATAGAAGCTATAGAGTACTTGAAATGATAGTACACATTTGCAATGTATGATGCTAACCATATTGGTCTTACCATGGAAAACTGTGACGTTTTCGAAAATGAAAATATAGTTATTCTCAGACATGGGTGTTGTTGTTATGTTTTCCCTTCATCAGAACAACCAGACTTCATGCAAGCGAAGAGTGTGAATGAAAAGAGTAAATTTCAGCTTTATTAAAGGCCTAGGGAGTTGAGATAAAATAGAGCATAATAGTTATTCGATAGAAGGATTGTCGTGAAGTACCAGAGGACATTCTTAGCAGTTTTATCATCATACACATATGAACAAGTGAGTTACTGCAAGAGACTAGGAAATTAAGTTCCCCTTAAGAGTTATGAAGTAAAGAAATGGCCAGTATCACAGCAACTAAGTTATATTCTATTTAGCAGAGTGATATGAGTAGTGGAACAATTAGTGATAATTTTATGTAAAGTGGTCCTGAGAAAAACAACTGGTTAGCAGAACTTGTTATGCTGAATTTTCATCACCGATTCTTATATGGTGTGCGTTACACATTGCAAAGTGACTCATCAACTTATATAATGGAAAAAATACTACATAGCTCTTTAACACTATGAATTTTAGAAAATTACATGAAAATGGCTAACTGTTGACTGAAGTTAGTTTAAGGGTTGAGAGATATTAAAGGTTTGACGTGATATCTCGTTCAACAACTTCTAATTAATTTATTCTCGCGTACCAAAGACAAAGCAAAAGCCAATAATTGATCGTCCAAACCAAGATATATATTTAGTAACCAAAACCAACCGTTAGACGAACGCTTAGCTAGCTAGAGATCGTGCACGTTACACGACGGGGTACCAAATGGCGGGGATGCTTGACCGGAAGCCTTCAGCTAACCAAGTCGACTTAAACAGTGGTGGTCAGCATCCAATGAGTGATTGCTGTGGTCAATAATTTTGGGGAATTATTTACCGCTTTAGCTCACTCCCTCCCTAGTGGGGTCGTGAGGACCCTAAGACAGAACCAGCCGGAAGTAAAAAAAACTCGATGGTTCCGTTTCGGGTGAAAAAACCTTTCGAGCGGTTTGGTCGTATGCCTACTGGTTTGTCTGCCTATGCTAATAGGGTGTTTGTACATAGCTTCCTGGTTGTTGTTTTTCGTTGGATTCCGTGCTTCGTTTGTTTCTTGTCCAGTGGCCGTCGCACCTGGAAAAGAAAACAAGAACGCTAAGAACCATGTCTAAGAAAATGTAAGAAATGAGCTTTTTGGTTAAAAAAAATTGTGTGCATTTACTATACAGTAAAGTAATGCTAAGTTCAGAACATCGATAAAAAAAAATACATCTAATTAATTTTTTTGTTATGTATGTTACATGAACCGTTGTAAAAAAAAATTTTTGTGTTTGGTGGCGCTGTATATAAAAAAAATTGATACGTCAAAAAAAAAGCCAGTACCACAAACGAATGAGTTGTGTGAATCACGCGAATTCGTTAAGTCAAATAAGTGTGCAGATATTCTGGGAACCTTACGGTGCGTCCAGAACGGGTTTTCTTGGGAGGCTCGATAGAAGGTTCGGTAGCTGTCGCTGTGCTAGTGACTTCATCGAGGTCTACACGATCTTCTGTTACTTGTGGATATTGGGGTACGTTCAGCTCTATTCTAATAGGATTACCCTCCAAGTAAGCCGGTTTCAGACGGTCAATGCTGACGGTGTCCTCGCGGCCGTTTTTGTCCAAGACAAAGAATTTATCAGAACGTTTAATTACCTTATAAGGTCCGTCATATGGGGGTTCCAGGGGTCTGCGCACAGAGTCGCGACGAACAAATACACGTGAAGAAGTTTTCAAACACGGATGAACGAAAACATCAATGGACTGTGGGCGAAGGGGAGCAGGTTTAACTGAACGCATTGCGTTTGTAAGCCTGCTGACGTATGAAGCGTGATCTATGTTATATCTGTGGGGATTGAATGATGAACGTTTTCACCTTATTCTGTCTGCGCCTGAACTAATCTGTCTATCTCCTTGTCGTTCTTTCCGACTTAGCAAGGCACGCAAATATCAAAAGACAAAGGCTGGACTGTGACTGTGTATTGAGGTGCAACAACGATAAAGAAAGCCATGGTATTTATACATTTTACAACAACATGGACAGCTAACAGCATTTGAAATAATTGACCTTAATAGCCAATAACAAAGTGTATGAGAAATGATAATATGCCATATGTGCGACATTGACAGTCAGTAACAAAATGTGTGGGAATGATAATATACCATCTATACAAAATTAGCAGTCACTACCAAAATGCGTGAGAATGATAATATACAAAATTAGCAGTCACTACCAAAATGCGTGAGAATGATAACATACCATCTATGCAAGTTTAAACAGTCAATACCAAAATATGTGGGATCCTATCACCTCCCCCCGTAAAGAGTGTAGGACTTGCTTTTTGGATCTATTTGAAAAGGTTTCGGAGCTCTTCTTTGTCGAGTTGACCTTTGCGTGGTACTGGATAGAGCGTGATCTGTGTGTCTGCCACATAACTGTCCTTTTTCATTCGTACGATAATGCAGCAAGAATTTATCCAAAATTTTTTTCTGTTGTTCCCTCCCCCTTCGCTTTTGCATAAGCACGCTTAAAGGTGTCGACGAAACGTTCAGTAATAGTTGACGTAGGAGGGACACTGTTGCAATTGATGTGGCAGAATGCATAGGAAATATCTCTGGCCATTTGGAAAACGCGTCGACACATATTAAGAAATGCATACTATTGAACGGTCCAGCGAAGTCAACATGAACACGGGACCATGGTTTGTCCGGTCGTGGCCAGGAACATAGTTCTGTCTTGAGTGGACACTTTGATGCTTGAGCACATTTACTACACTTGCGAACGAGGTCTTCGATATGGTCATCGATGTTGGGCCAGTAAACATAACTGCGAGCGATCGCCTTCATCCTCCCAACACCAGGATGTGATATATGAAGCTGCCGAAGCACATGGTCACGAAGATTAGCTGGAACGACAACACGATCAGCAAACATTATGCATCCATTAATGATGGATAGGGATTTGCGTCGCTGGTAAAACTGTTTTAAAACATTTGAATGAACATGTGGAGGCCAGCCAAATCGGATGAACTTTGATACTTGCTGTAAAACTGGATCACGCAGTGTGTGTCTGGCAACCTCAACTGCAGTCACCGGAAGATCGTCCAGAGAGATAGACATTATAATTGGGTTGTATTTAACACAGTCAAAAATGTTATATAGTTGCGCTGAACAGAATAAAAACTGTCGTCGTTTGCTTGCTATAACTGCGATGAATTTAGGTAAATCCACGTCGCCAATTGTTATATCTTGCTCTGTCTGCGCCTGAACTTATATGTTATTTAGTTGCGCTGAACAGAATAAAAACTGTGGGGAGTTGAAATGAAGACGTTTTCCCCTTCTTCTGTCTGCGCCTGAACTTATCTGTCTATCTCCTTGTCGTTCTTTCCGACTTAGCAAGGCACGCAAATATCAAAAGACAAAGGCTGGACTGTGACTGTGTATTGAGGTGCAACAACGATAAAGAAAGCCATGGTATTTATACATTTTACAACAACATGGACAGCTAACAGCATTTGAAATAATTGACCTTAATAGCCAATAACAAAGTGTATGAGAAATGATAATATGCCATATGTGCGACATTGACAGTCAGTAACAAAATGTGTGGGAATGATAATATACCATCTATACAAAATTAGCAGTCACTACCAAAATGCGTGAGAATGATAATATACAAAATTAGCAGTCACTACCAAAATGCGTGAGAATGATAACATACCATCTATGCAAGTTTAAACAGTCAATACCAAAATATGTGGGATCCTATCAATCTACTACTGGTGGGAAGCTCGAGGGAGAAACAAATTCACCAGGCAGTCGCAGTGTCGTGCCATATACTAGCTCGGCGCTAGTACAACCAGCATCGGTTTTCAAGGCGTTTCGTATCCCTAGGAGAACTAACGGCAGGGATTCAGTTCAATGGGTGGTGTTTGCAGCTGACAGACCAGCTTTCAGCTGTCTGTGTAGACGTTCTACCATACCATTAGCTTGAGGATGGTAGGCTGTTGTTCGAAATCGCATGCAACCTATGATCTTAGTCAGGGCAAAGAATAAGCCACTTTCGAATTGCCGCCCGCGATCAGTTGTTATGGAAGATGGGCATCCAAAGTTAGCAATCCATCTTTCTACAAAGACGCGTGCGACTGTTTCAGCAGATACATCCTTGATGGGTACTGCTTCCGGCCATCGTGTGAAGCGATCTATGCAAGTTAAAATATAAGTATATCCATGTGATTCAGGAAGGGGTCCAACTGAATCTACATGGACGTGTTCGAAACGAGCGTCAGGGAGAAGAAAGGTGCCAAGTGGGCTTTTGGTGTGTTTTATCACCTTGCACTTTTGACAAGCTAAGCACGTGTGTGCCCATTCCCTTACTTCTTTATTCATGCCAGGCCAACAAAATCGACTAGTTACGAGCTTGACCGTAGTTCGAATACCTGGGTGAGATAAGCCATGCAACGTATTGAAGACGTTGCGGCGATAACTTTTAGGCACGATGGGGCGAGGAGTACTCGTGGAAATGTCACATAGAATAGTATCTCTTCCCATACCTAAGGGTTTCTCAGCTAATTGTAGAGTTGTTTTCGACAACTCATGTTGAAGTCCGGCATCTTCTTTTTGAAGACGAGCCAGTTTTACTAGGTCTATGCCGTCGATTTGGGTGAAAGAACAAACGCGCGACAAGGCATCTGCCACAGTGTTGTTTACTCCGGATACATGGCGAATATCTGATGTAAACTGTGAGACGTAATCCAGTTGTCGTGATTCCCTGGGTGAATACTTATCTGAAGGTGAGTTCAGAGAGTACGTCAGAGGTTTGTGATCCGTAAAAATTATGAATTCACGACCCTCTACCGAATGTCTAAAATGTCGTATAGCACAGTACATAGCCAGAAGTTCTCTGCCGAATGTGCTGTACTTCGTTTCAGCTAATTGAAGGCGCCTGAGAAAAAGGCGAGTGGTTGCCACTCATTGTCAACTAGCTGTTGTAGAACTGCGCCGATTGCAGTGTTTGATGCATCAACCGAGATACTTAACGGTGCCGTTGGATCCTGATACATCAGAAGTGTGGCATTCGCAATAGCTTTTTTAATCTGGGTAAAAGCATTTCGAGCAGACGCGTCAAGTTCTATGGACTTGTTATTCCCTCGAAGGAGGTCTGTCAATGGCTGAATCAAAGAGGCACAGTTGGGAATAAAGCGTCGATAATAACTTACTAAGCCGTTAAAAGTGCGGAGACTTTTCACCGTCTGTGGCTCTGGAAAGTTCAGTATAGCCTCGACCTTAGCAGCCAGTGGGCGAATGCCCTTGCAGTCAATAGTGTGACCCAGAAAGTCGAGTGAGTCAACACCGATTTGACATTTTTGAATATTAATGGTAACACCATGTTGGCGTAACCTTTCAAATGCCAAGTCCAAGTGCCTAAGGTGAGTTTCCTTGTCTGGACTGGCAATGAGGCAGTCGTCTAAGTATGCGTATACAAAGTCGAGACCGCGAAATACTTCGTCAATGAAGCGTTGGAATGTTTGGGCTGCATTCCGAAGACCGAATGGCATACGTAGAAATTCAAAAAGTCCGAAAGGCGTAATGATAGCCGTTTTCGGGATGTCTTCTGTTGCCATCGGGATTTGGTTATACGCTTTAACCAAGTCGATTTTGGAGAATATAGTCGCGCCGGATAAGGTTGCCGTCAAGTCGTGTATATGAGGCAACGGGTAGCAATCAGGGGTTGTTTTGGCATTCACTCGCCGGTAATCACCGGTGGGTCGCCAATCGTTGCTATCCTTTTTCGGAACCATATGAAGTGGGGATGCCCATGGGCTATTCGAAGGTCGAATGATGCCAAGGGTAAGCATATGGTCAAATTCATTCCTGGCGATTCTCAGTTTGTCAGGAGCTAATCGTCGTGCTTTAGATGTCACAGGTTGTCCTGTGGTAATGATGTGGTGCATAACATTGCTGGTTATGCACGGTAGGTCGTTCGACGGGCAATTAAGTTCCGGATACTTGTCAACAATAGGTTGAAAAGTTGGATCAAGAATTGCCTTTATCTTAACGGGTGACAAACTAGGGCCTATGTAGCTGATGCCTTTGATAGACAGACTAGTAGTATTGTCAATCAGTCGTTTTCGGCGGACGTCTACGAGTAAATCATGATGATTAAGTAGGTCCGTGCCAATGATGGGCATTGTAACGTCAGCGAGAAGGAAAATCCACCGAATAGGTTTGCGTAAACCTACGTTCAGATAGACGTATTTCCTACCAAAGGTTGCGATTGGTTTTCCATTTGCAGCCTGTAGGTTGAAGGTAGGTTCCTTCTGTCGATCTGCTGCTGTAGCAGGAAGGACGCTGACTTCGGCGCCTGTGTCGACTAAGTATCGAGTCTGGCTTATCACATCATGGATGTAAAGAAGGCGGCTAGTGCCACCGGCGACGGTTGCCGCTAACGCGTGCCGGCGGGATAGTTTCCCGCAGACTTTGAGACATTTCCGAAGTTACAAGGTTTACGGCAACACTTCGCTTCTTGGCCATAGGTGTTGTGGTATCAGCACCAGTCAGGGTTTTTCAGTGAACGTGGTTTGGACTTAGATCGACCACGCGAGTTCCTGCGTTGAGGAGATTTAGGACGACGGTTGGAGGATTTAGAATGCATGTTTGACCTAAACATCTGCTGGATGGAGTTGCATAACTCTATCATTGCAGGATCCTTACTCGAAGTCTGCTTAGTCATCGAGCATATTTCGGGAACAGACCGTTTGGTAATCTCTAGAATCCTATCTGCAGTAATAGCTAAGTTCTTTATTACAGTACCCTCAAGTGTCACAAGTACGGTCTGTACAGATTGTGGCAGCTTGGTTAAGAAGAGTTCTCTAAACAGTCCTTCGTCGAACTGACTTTGGCCAACGACTTGTTTCATTCTTGTCAGCATGCTGACGGCTGACTGATCTCCTAACTAAGATCACTCATGACGAAGAGAATATCGAATAATATATGGTACAAGAACAAAAACAAAATGGAACGAACTCACTGGGGTTATCTGCGGATTTATCGTGGGTGAAGTTCGCGGTTGGGCTCACCAGTTTAAGGGTTGAGAGATATTAAAGGTTTGACGTGATATCTCGTTCAACAACTTCTAATTAATTTATTCTCGCGTACCAAAGACAAAGCAAAAGCCAATAATTGATCGTCCAAACCAAGATATATATTTAGTAACCAAAACCAGCCGTTAGACGAACGCTTAGCTAGCTAGAGATCGTGCACGTTACACGACGGGGTACCAAATGGCGGGGATGCTTGACCGGAAGCCTTCAGCTAACCAAGTCGACTTAAACAGTGGTGGTCAGCATCCAATGAGTGATTGCTGTGGTCAATAATTTTGGGGAAATATTTACCGCTAGAGTAGTCA
The DNA here is from genome assembly GCA_944472135.2 of Trichobilharzia regenti. Classification (NCBI taxonomy): domain Eukaryota; kingdom Metazoa; phylum Platyhelminthes; class Trematoda; order Strigeidida; family Schistosomatidae; genus Trichobilharzia; species Trichobilharzia regenti. The sequence continues at coordinate 28,259,562 of OX235270.1, read as the reverse complement.
TTTCAACTCAAAAATAGTACAGTGTATTGTATTAATAATATAAGTATAGATGAAATATATTAAAAGATATGGTTGCTAATACAATTGTTTTTGGAAATAATTATACTGACTCCACTTATTGAAGATTACAGTGAAGAGAAAATCAGTGAGTTGGTTAGACGGTTGCTGCACAGGTAGTAATTAATATGTCTTAAAAAGTAAGAGGTATAAGAGTTTTGAGTACTGGCGCAAATTAAGTCATAATCTACTGAGTAGAGTGTAATGGGTAGTGGTACGATTAGGGATAAGGGCAGGTTGAATGGACTTGAGGAAAATCGTTGGTTGGCTAGACTTTATTATTGCTAAGTTTTCATGACCACTTTTCATATGGCATGCTTTAGACATTACAAAGTATCGGTTTGCTTATATTATGGAGAATCTATTACAGCTACTTTGGGTTTATACGTCCAGGATAATTATAGATAGTCTTATAACTTTTTAAACCCGTCTGATGCGATATTGGTAGGATCTCTAATACGCTGAGTAACCGAACCTTAGGTCAAGCCGTGTCGGAAACATTGGGTTGGTTTTACCACGTTTCAGATGCGGTGCGGTGACTGGAGCAAATAAATTTCCTCAAATTGGGGGTATTGCACTGGGGTCTGTAGTACTAAAGTTAGTTGAACAGCCTATACGGGTAAAGTATGGATAAGTAGACCGAAGCACTTTTGTTGATAGGAACTCATTAAGGAGGCTTTAGAATTCAATAGGAGATTGGCAACTACCTACAGTAAGTGGAAGTTCGTTCCATTATGCACTGTACTGTACTTTGAAGAAACGTGAACACAGTTTCCTCCGGTACCGGATTACATATAGAGTATTTTCATGATTCATAAGAGTACATATGGTTGTGATGTTGAAAGCTATTGGATTACAGCTTTCGATGACGCCGTGTAAAAGGCGAAAGAGGAATGTTAGGTTGAGTGAGTTTCAGGCGCCTTAACCAAAGTGTCTGAAGTCCGTATTTTTCGCACCTATCTACGTAAGTCAGTCCTTCATGATTGTGTAATCGGCGTTATGTAGAGCTTTGCTGAATATTTTCAACACGAACCCTATCATACCGATGTATAAAACCGAAGACGATTGTGCAGTATTCAAGTACTGGACGAACCATGACTTTGCATGAAAGGACTTTAGCCTCAGTTGTGTATATTTTTCGGTGTAACAAGCCTGTGAGTCTTTAGCTTTTAGAAACAACTGATTTTGCGTACTGACTGAATGTTGAGTTTTATGAGTAGGTAACTCGCAGGCCTTTTATGGAATTGATGGTTTGAAGAAAAGAGTCACCTAGGTGTAACCTGAAATTCGGATGGGAGTTATTGAAGTATAGGACACCACATTTATCAGAATTGAATGGCAGTTGCCAGTCATTGCTCCAGTTATGTAACCTATCCAGATCATCTTGAATATGTGTGAATCCCTCTTTCACAGTAGAACAGGGGAAGCTGCATACAATCATCAAGTCGTAAACAGAGAGGTATGGGGTACCATGCTTGATTACACTGCAGATGTCGTTAATGTAAATTACGAAAAGCGGTCGACCTAGTGCACTGCCCTGAATCACACCACTTCGTATGGGTCTGGATGACGAGTAATTATTTGCGAATTTCACAACTTGGGAACGGTCTTCCAAGAGAGAATCGAGCCAGGATAACAAGGGGTTCTGGAATCCGGACGACTTTAACTTAACAATTAGTCTCTTGTTTGGGACTTCATCAAAGGCTATTTTGAAGTCAAAGAAGACAGTTGTGACAAGCGAGCCATGATCACGATTAGCAGTAACATCAGCAGAGTAGTCAAGTAGGCAGGTGGAGCATGATCGACTTTTCAAAGAGCCGTGTTGTTCTGGAGTGCATATCTCCAGGAAACTTCGTCCTGTAGCCAGTGGTCACTATTAAGCATCAGACTAATTTCCAAGGCTTCATTTGCAGGGATTCCATTTGTTTCAAGTTTAGCAGGAGTTAGAATTCATGGCCAGCCACTGAATTTCGTCCCAGTGGCTTAATGACCGACAATCTCACCTCGTAACCTTAAGATCCTGGATTACATCCCCAATGTGATCATAGGTGACTTGCAAAGAAGGACGACACAGCTGTCCAGTGCTCCCTGATTTTCAGTGACACTAGTCTGTGATCGAACTTGGAACCAATCAAATCCCTATGTACTAATACTTGGACATTGCATATCTGTTGAAAGTTTTACTGATATATGCTCGTCATCTTAAAATCGAAATATTTCCACAGAAAGACTCAGTATTTCTAGCTAGAAAGTTGTTATCTTCATTGGTAAGTGTTCCGGAGGCACGCTATGCTAATATGATTTTCATGAAGTAAATGATAAACGTTTTGTAAAGTGGAATATAATACAATGTAATGAATGCTTACTGAAACTGTAGAAATAAGCTAGTCTTCGAAGGGTTGGGAACCCTGGACTAGCTAACCCAGAAATCAGTTAGCCAGGCCACGAAATATCTAGCTGCTCACTAGGTTCTAATTTCCTTGTATACCCTGACGTCTTACATGCATGGTGACTAATGTTTGTATTTATCTTGTAACATTGATATTTTGAACGCTTGCGCTACGTGTGTTCACTTTCTGCGTGAATCATCTTTCCTTAATATTTTGGAAATTAGCCGCTTTCATCACATTATCCAGTTATCCATAGTCAACAAGGATTGTATTGTATCAACTGGAACAACATATAGCATTCACTCGTGAAATCTACGTCAAGAATCCTCGGATACCATATCTAACTACGTGGAACTCAGGACTTTATCCACAGCAAACTCTGTAAAGGAAAGTCTGACTTTTTATTTTTGCAATATAAATCTGTTTATCGTTGTTGTTTTGATACTTCGATAATACAGCTATCTTATTTTTATATCCTCAAGACTTTTTTTCCGGAAATTGTGAAGTTTCTTATTTCTGTAATGGTTAAGTCTATCAAACGTGTAAGTACCGTTAAGAGACTGAGATCTAATACTAGTCAGCCATCTGAAGGCCTCAGCTCCGTTGACAATTCTACACTGTTTACACCAGCCATACCCAGAGTTATGGTATCTGATATCATGGAGGAATTAGCAGAGAATGCGGCTTGTAGCAAAAATGATTTACTGACACTTCAGAAGTCAATAGCAGAACTACAGAGCAAGTTTGACAGCATTATGCCTCTCACGCAACTGTGTGACCCACCACAAAACATCTGTTTTGAATCACTAATCAAATCCGAGCGCATAATTGACTATTTGGCTGAAGAAGCTGTTAAGAGGATTATGTCTTCACATAACGTCTTGGCCTATAACATTCCAGACAGAGAGCCGATTGCCAAACTTAAGAATTCGTGTCTAAAGGCTTGTAATATGTCGTTGACAGAATGTCAGGTTTTGCGTCTTCGTAAGAAATCTGCAAACCACCCGTGTCCTGTGCTTTTCAAGTTTAGGTCTACCGAAGAAGCCAGGAATTTTCTGAAATCGGGTAAGAAAATAGGCTCTTCAACACCATACACTAACATTAGGGTTGCACCTGATTTAACACCATGCCAAAGGCGATGCCGCTCAGGAACAGTGAACCCTGATAACTCTAATAGGATAACTGTAGATGATGTTCCGTGCGTTATTCCGTCTATTGAAATATCTGATCACGGCATGCAACAGACATTTTCGCAGGTAGTGGCTAATGTTAGCCAAGCATTATATAACGATATTGATGCAGACACTGAAATGGTGGACATAGATGAGTCAACGGGAAATAATGTTGAAATACATCGTTTTCACACTGACGCAAAAGTCAAGACACCGAAACCATCAAAACCCATCCCACTGGTGGTCCAACCATTGCCTTATAAGTCAGTTACTCCTCGGTCTGACAATCCACACTCTGTAAAGCACCAGTCGAATGTAGCCACCCAAGTTGGCAAGTTTTCTAGGCGTTATGACAAACGTCCCATTTCCATTAAGAAAACTAAAGCTCATGAGGTGTTCAAGCCACAGAAACCCTACATAGCATGTGCTGACTGCCCTGTTAGCCATCATCAGCCAGATAATCATAAGATAGGGGAAAAAGAAGTAAATAAATTAAATACTAAACCCGGAGCAAGAAAGCTCTTTGATAAGAAAGAGACGAAAGCACCTGTAGGCCTTCTTTGTAAGAGAAAGTCAAATATGGTAGACGAAGCTCCTAGGGGTAGGCCTAATTGGTGCCAAGTGGAAAGCCAATTTTATCGAATCCCTAATTCTAGACAAACAGCACAGCAAAGTAGTAGGTATTGTTCTGCACATCCACTACGTAAACCCCTTGTCAACCAGCCCACTTCTAATATTCTGTCTACTGAAAGTTATAGAAAATACCCCAAACATCGGCCACAGACCACATTTAGCAAGCCAACAGAACCCATTCATATATCTTATGTGTCTAGTGGGGAGCATGTGCCGATTTCTGCACAAAACTTGCCATGGTCTGATGAATACCAGAAACAGATACCAACACTTCATTCTTATACTGGCAACAAATTACCGAATACACATATCGGTTATACCTTAGGGCAGGATTTTCACCAGCGTCAGTTAACAGAAACACCTGGAATCATGCATATAGCACGCATGATATCGGATCAATTCCTTGCTGGCATAGCGAACAGTCTACAGCTAGGGCAAGGCATATTTCCCGGGAGATAGCTGACACAGTGTCGACACCAAACGCGGATACTAATATCTCTAAAATATTAATATCTGATTATCACACAGGTGTCTCTCACTGCATACCATATCCAAACGTAAGCCCATCCCTGACTACCACCTCAAAAATCTACCTGAAGTCTTCCTACGATCCAAAGATATTGGTAAATGAGTCTGATAACATGTATATAGAGGATACTCACGGATTATTTTACCAAGATGTTGTCCGCTCACTGAAACCACATAGCCAGTGTTTATCTATTATCCTAGTAAATACGAGATCAGTTCTAAGCAAACATTTAGCACTAAGTACAATAGCTTCTATATGCAGACCGTCATTGATTATGATCACCGAAGCCTGGTGCACAAGTGAAATCTCCAATGACAGCCTAAGGATTGATAAATACAACCTTTTTCGCGGGGACAGACGGACAGGTCGTGGGGGTGGAACACTAATTTACTGTGAACAATCCATGTGTGCAACCCAGTTTAGTAACCCAATTCTGTCACAACTCAATGACTCGATCTGGGTCGAAATAAAAGTTGTCAGAAGTAAACCTATACTTGTGGGTTGTGTGTACCGGCCCCCTTCATCCAGCAGGGAATATGATAATATGCTTAGCAATATCTTTAATGTTACAGCCAATCTTCCTTTCAGTTATAAAATTATCGGAGGCGATTTCAACTTGCCAGAAGTATCATGGTCTTCACTCCGAGGACCCCAAAGGTACGATAATCTCATAAATTCCATCGTCACAGGAGGGTGGACACAACACATAAATTCACCCACTAGATCCGCAAATATCCTAGACCTTATTTTCACGAACAACATAACGCCATCTACCGTACATGTTGGACATGAATTTCCAGGTAGTGACCATAGAATAGTAGTTTGTTCTTTTGACATCTTTCCTGAAACAAAACGCAGAGATGAAGCTGGCCAGATACCTATGAGATTGTACACACATGCTGACTGGGACTTGTATCAGCACCTAATTAGATGTTCTAATTGGGACTCGTACTTTTCGAACCAGTCCTTAGATGCAATTCTTAACAACTTCTATCAGAATATTAACTCAATTCACGACGTCATTGCACCCGAGAAGATTCTTAACTTCAGATTCCCCCAAAGTGATTATATTCCGACATCGTTTAGAAGAAGTCTACGTAAGCACTCAATAAAATACTACAGATATCATGACTTATCGTCATTAATTGCCATAACGTCCCTTCTCAGTAGAATTGAAGAGTTGAGAAATATAGGCCTCAGAAACAAAGAAATGCAGGCCATTCATGCACCGCATAACTCAGGAGAAATAGCCAAACTTTTTAAAAGTAGGTTGATGAACTCCAAAACACCCTATCCGAAAATAATATACTTAGACGGCATTGCTTACGAAAATAATGAGGCGATATGTGAACTGTTTAGCAAGCACTTCGCCAGATTATACACCTTAGAGAACGATGAAGTCGTGGATTTCCCACGTAAAACAGACGAATGTTTAAGTGACATAATTTTCACCACACATGAGATCGATAAAGCTGTCGCAAATCTTAAGCTTAGTAACACTACTGGCCCAGACGGTATATCTTCCGTTCTGCTGAAAAAAGGTGGTAATGACATGAGTTTACTCTTACTCAAGTTATACTCAATTTCATTAAGCGATGGGACATACCCTAACTGCTGGAAGAAGTCTTATATTGTACCTATCCATAAATACGGGCCTATAGCTGATATCAACAACTACCGCCCCATCAACATCACGTCTGTAGTTTCACGTGTAATGGAAAAGATAGTTAAGACTCAAATCATTCAGTACTTGCTGTCAAATGACCTACTATCCCCATCCCAATACGGTTTCTTAAGTAGAAGGTCGTGCATTACTTGCCACTTAGATTATTTTGACTACATCACACAAAGCATTGATAATGGGCGTTCGGTAACAACATTGTTTCTTGACGTTAGCAAGGCCTTCGATAAAGTCCCACATATCAGACTCCTAACAAAACTCCAATCCTACGGAATAACCGGAAATCTTCACAAATGGATAAGTTCTTTTCTCACAGAAAGAGAGCAATTAGTCAAAATCAACCACCAGTTGTCTTCCTCAAAGCCGATAACCAGTGGTGTAATACAAGGTAGTGTTCTTGGCCCTATTCTATTCCTCTTATTTATAAATGACATAGTCTCTGTAATCAAGTATGGCAAGCCATACCTTTTTGCAGATGATCTCAAGATAGTATATGATTATGGGTACGGTGATATGAGCGTCGAAAGCAAGATCCAACAAGACTTAAATGATCTAGGCGATTGGAGCGAAAAGTGGCAACTGACTTTCAACCCAGACAAGTGCGGTATAACCCACCTTGGACGCTGGAAACCGATAATGTGCCTATATATGTACGGGAAGCTCCTCTCAAAACTGAACACAGTCACAGACCTCGGGATAACATACTCAGATTTATCCTTTTCCGATCACGCAAATAAGGTTGTATCTGACTGTAAACGACTTACTGGCTTTGTACTGCGTAACTTCTACACCCAAGAAGCAAGATTAGCTATATATAGGACATGTATCCGTCCCAAACTTGAATATTGTGCTCTCCTATTTAGTAACCTCAGGACTGTAGACAGAAAAAAAATCGAAAGTGTCCAGAGATTCCTCACGAAACGCATAATAGGGTTCGACCAACAAGTGGAATATGTTGACAGGTGTGTACGTCTGAAATTAGAGCCTCTGTGGTTAAGGAGAGTGAAGTGCAACCTATTTCTACTCTTCAAAGTCATTAGGAAACACTGCTACAGTAACTCATCCATAACTTGGGAAAATATTAAATCATATCAGCTGCGAAACCACGACTACCTTGTCAAGGTGGCTACCCACAGAAAATCCATTAGGGCAAACTTTTTCACCATAAAATATTGCACTCTTTGGAACCAACTACCACCTGAAATAAGATGTTGTGAAAACCCTGATGGGTTCAAACGGAGCCTAGAAAGACACTTTAACATGTCCACCCTAGCTCGTCTAAAAGACCACAACTGTTGGTAGAACGGAAATTGAAGGCCAGTCCAGTCTTCAGTATAGTCACATACGTATATCTCGACTCTAATACTCACGCAGCGAACGTTAACTAATTTACTGATTTCTATTCTCTATAATTTTCACTAAGTTGTGTTGGTGAAAGTAACACTGGAAATAATTGTAATAGCATCCACACCTTTTAACGTTTTACATATGTATATACTAATATAATAATACTTATTAATCATGCATGTTCAACTCTTAAATTAGATGGATATTAAAATACTTAAAATATTTATGCATCAAATGTTCTCTTGCTTTACCACGCTTGTTTCCCTTATAACACTCAATTATTGAACCTAGTGTAATATTTGATATACGAACTATATTATTGATTATACTCTTATCATATATGGTTTGATTTACTCTACGGCTCCCTGTAGACTAACCACCATTCTTCAGTATACACACACTGCAGTATTGTTAAAAAACGCCAAAATTTCGTTGGTTCTGTGTTAATATCTTTTTATAATATGTCTAGACACGTTACTTTGCAATGTCAGATGTTTACTATATATAAGACTGTCATGAAAATTTAGTACACTAAGTCCTGCCAACCGACCTTACCTTCAGTCCATACTACCTAAATTGAACCTTAACTATAGTATTCTGCTAAATCTTGCTCCACTATTCACAATACCTATTCGTTTTACTCTTTAAGGTTTTAACTTCTTATAAAGTAATCTGTTCATCAGGATGCATGCACACATATATAATATGTTCGTAAAGATGTACGTGGAGACCTATTGGAAGCACTCATTAAGAAAGCTAGGGAGATGGAATATGGGGTACGAACATGTCTGGTACCAAGCAATATATTTGCGGTAGCCATAATAATCATAGTCTCAGAGCCTAACATCAAAAAAGGAGGGAGGGTGGCGTTAGCTGATCAGTAGATATGGTGGTGGTCACTAAGGTGAATCGCCCCATTCTGCAGGAACAGCAATATACAAATTAAAGGCTCGAGATATTTCTGATTTTTATGAGGGCTTAGATCTTTATCTTGAAAAAGATAATAGTGAACGCCTTGACAGATAATGCTTCTACCTTTAAATATATACCATTCGCTCAGCCTATTGTTGAGATGCGACCACGTGGGATCTGCACAGATTTATGGGGCATCTTATAAATTAACTTGCTATCCATTGTCAGATCTTTAAATACCACTTCACAATATCTTGTCTCACTTATTTTCTAATAACGTCTTTACTTGATTCTCATTATATTCCATTAAACCTAACATTTTATAGCTCTTTATGAATTTGATTCGACTTATTCTATTCCTATTCTCTGGAGGGTACGGTTGTGCACCAAATAGAAAAAAAGACATGAAATAAAAACAACTGGCTTGAAAATAATTGTATTAAAGCCAAAAGTGGACATCATGATAGTATAAAATATATTGGTTTCATTATACATTGCAAATGAACGTTGTCGGCCTAAGGATTAATTACTTCCCCATTCTGTTTTCTATATAAATGTGTTTATTAATGATATATTTCACTCACTTAATCTATTACACTTTAATGTTTCACCACAGCACTTTAATTTTTCTAAAACAGCTTCCAATTCCTTGTAAACGTTGTACTTACCTCAATATTGGTTGGTTATCGTATGCCTACAACCACGGGATGAAAACGAAACGAAGTCGATTTTCCCGCTCAACCTGGAGGACAACGGTACAATTCAATAACTATACGGCCTGGTTCAGACAATGTGTAATTATATATATATCAAATATTTAACTGTTGAAACATTATTAACTTGTAGACAATTTAAGATTTGACATTATATCATCCTTGATCGTGCCTGTAAAAATGGCATGCATTTTCATGTAAATTTATGTTTATATGAAAATAAATTATTATTATTATCATCTGTTTAATCAAAATGAGTTGGTTTGTGAGGATTAGACATGTTCTTGCGAGTTTGACCACAAATTGACATCAGTTAGAGAACCATTGAAAACCTGCGAGTAGTGGATAGCTGTTTCACTCTGATTCGGAAATCGTCGTTAGTACGCACTCACTAGAGTTGGAACTCAGGACCTTACGGTTACAAGGCAAGCTCGTATACCGTTTAGCCAGTCGGATCCGATTCAATGGCCAGTGCATGAATTCTAACTTCTACCAATTCGTGATTTAGCGCGACCCCAACCATTGTCGTAGATGGGAAATCCATCCTCACATGTGACATCTGGTTGGACCTCACTGGTCACGACTTCTCACTAGAACTCCAGGAAACTCCATCCTGTAGCAAGTCACTAGCGAGCATCTAATCTATGCTAATCTAGTTCATAAGAATTTGTCAGTCTACATTTTGAGTGGCTTCTAAGAGGATTTAATACCGCGGTCAAATATTTAGATGATTCATAATTAGGTGTATCTCTAAAGTCAGCTATAGTTCTAATCGGGTATCCTGAGTTATGAACTTTGACAACACCACACATCCTACTGGGGTTATTGGTTTTCAGCACTAAATTAAACCCTTTAGACTCACCTAGAAACGGCTTCATTTCGCGTATGAAGTCCGCTGCTGATTTCTTAACCTTATTCACGACGGTGTCTCTTGATTCGTTAACTGCCTAATACGGTGCTGTTTGTATGTGAGTATTCACCTTACCCAAATAGTCTGATTTGTCTGATACTACTGTGTCATCTGCTCTGTCTCATTTAGTGATTAATGTGTCCTTCTTATTCTTGAGGTGTTTTAGGGCTCCTATCTCTGGTTTCGTCAGGTTAGGCTTTCCTCTTTCTTGTTGTTTTAATGTCAGTGCACATTGTGCTCGCACTTCATCGGCCGATGTTTCGTCTATCCCACATAGTGCTATTTCTATTTTGAGGATGACATCCTCAGGTTTCAGCTTGTCTACCAGTACATTGAAATTCAGTCGCATTCCTAATACACTTATTTCTGTGGGGATCAACACATGTGTTCGCAGATTCATAACCAACTTTGTTTTATCCATCGCAGTTGACTTACGATGGCTGATCTCATAGTTCTCAGATGGAGACTACTCCACCGACAGTTAATTGCATATATTCATTTGAATATATATATATATATACATTCATGTATATATCTGTACATGTATACATATATTGACATTGAAACCGATAATTGGGGTTCCGATCATCCGACACTATGTCACTGGAAATAGGATTCGTGGAGTGTTTGACCAATAGGACACAAGAACTAAGCAGTATCAAGGAAAATCTAAGACAGGAAGTGAGGCACATAAGAGACGCTTTGAAACTTGACAATTACCCTGACAAATCAATCAGGAAGTGTGGAGGAAAACGTAAAAGTAAAATAAATAATAATAATAATAGTGATGCTGATAATAATAATAATAATGACTGTGATAGTTTTAAGAAGAAGACGAAGAAGAAGCGGAACCACAATAGTATTCACGACGACATTCATTTCAAACATGCACAGGATAATGACAACACCAAGAACACAAATACAATACAAATCATCAGTAGTACTTCCATACAGAGAAGGAACCTCGGAAGCCTTACGGAGAATTCCTAACAATGCAAGAATAAGAGTGGTTGACATTCAAACCCACAAGCTCAATTAGAAATAAGATTCGTCGATTAAAGGATACCGTGGAGCCAATGAAACAGAAGATTCCAGTTCATCTGATACCCTGCAATGACTGTCAGATCAAATACATAGGGCGAAGTAGTAGGACGGGATCAGTCGGTCAGTCAGTCAGACTAGCGGAGCACACAATCCTGCCAAAATCTAGATTAGTTGACCCCAATAAGATAAGAAATCTGGAGTATAACTCAGCAGCTAGAGCACTCACCACATGCAATTGCACACAACCACACAACAGGATGGAGTAAGATGACTGTCTCGAAATCTAGTGTAACAGCTGGGTGGAGGGAGACATTGATGACGGAAGCTTCATTTATCGAATCAACTGCGAACGCGTGTAAGAGAAATGGTTAAACACCTGTCCCAGACATCTGAAAAATTCGACTATCACCCCTACGACAATTGGGGAAGAATAAACAAAACTACAAACTCAAGTCTCCAAGTCGTGTGATCATAATTCATGGTATGATTAGGAACAATATATCGTGTTCGAAACGTCATCCAGTAAGTACCCCTGTTTCACTGTGTGATATATCTAATAAACAAATGAATATGGAATTACATACTACCACAGTGCCCACGTTTCACACATACCTTAGGCTGTTATTATTTCCTCAATGCGCCATCAAGCCTTGCGTGAAATATCTCAGTCACATTTACCCCGGTCGCGTATATTATTAGTGTTCACTAGTATTAAGGAGGAGGAAATAGCCGTCGAAAGTGTGCTTTTCTAAATCGAATACTGAAATATTACTCAGCAAAGGTAGGCCTCATACGTACACAACTTGTATTCGTAGCCTAGACACTCCAAGCACACTAACTAATGTATATCCTATTTGTCACAAGTAGTCTCTTATTCTTATGTTCCGTATAAAAGCACTATTTTTGAGGATATCATTAGGTAATAGGAAGACAACTACATCACTATTCTTGTATTATCGGTTCGTATCAGTAGCCCCTCAATTGTTCATATCACCACTTACACTCATGTATTACTTGAACACGTCACCCGACTTCAGTGATTATTTTGTTGCCGTAAAACACTATAACTTGTTGCATGGGCTTTTGCTGTGCATGTCGTCTGTTTACAGTCTACCAGCGGAAGCAATTACTGAAAAGCATTATTTGCATTATAACAGTAGAAGCGAAGACATGGAAGCCAAGTTATATTTTTCACTAATCAAACTGCTATTTACGTAAATACATATAAATAAGTACATATCTATACATATACATCCGTTAACCAATCGCTGGGCGTGTGATTTCAGTTTACATTAAGCCACATGAAATACAATGTTCAAATATACATAGTATTCTGTTGTCAACGCAGCATTGAACTGTGTGGAAAGTATTGTCTCTAACAACAAATAGAATGTCACCACTATTCACCTCGACAAACAATAAGCATTATTAATGTATGAATGGCATGCAGACTTTTCGGAAATATTTATTTCAACAAATACATTCATAGCATCACAAATATTTTTCATCATTCACACACACACACACACACACAATTCTTCGCCGTCGTCATTCCATTAGAACGTCTAAATTTACTGAGTGACTGAGGATCTGGAGACCACAATCTGAAAATTAAAAATGACAAAAATTCAATTAATCAATCAAACTGCTACAGAAACAACTTCAAAGCACGAGAAATATATATATTCACAGTACCCATTTCCGATGCTATCAGGAGAGATCCAAAGACCTGACTCAGTCTGAGAGTAAGAATTGACGCGATACTGTACTGCATTGCTGATTAAGTCTGCAACCCGCCTTCCTTCAGCACATCGAAATTTTATGTCAACCCTATTTAGTAGTCGGACTGACCCGTGTAGATGTCAGTGCTACTGTAATATTCTTCTCTGCGACCACACTCTATTAAGAATAAGAATGGCGATCAGTACAAACCATCACACTCTACACTATTATCATCGTCGAATTATCAAAATGTTTGATAACAGACGACATGGAAGCATATCGTTCTGACTGCTTCATGTGAGAACTATTTTCTGGTGCCCTCACAAAATGTATTTACCAACAATGCTCGTGGACTCGTGTTCTTAGGAATCTCTGATCCATCCTCTGCTAATAATGTCCAGGTCAACAACGTTTTACAAAGCTTACAGTGAATATACTCTTCTCCGTTTTAATGATATCTGTCAGTCAAAGCTTATTCCATGGTGACAACTGAAATTCATTTCCAAGTTAGGGATGAAAGCTAACAGACACTTCAAATATTCATTCTTCCACTAGCCAAAGTTATATACAGCTTACAATCACACGCTATGGAGTTCATGAGCAAACCATCGTTGCACCTGGAGTCGTATAAGATATAATTATCGGAAAATGAGCATACACTTTATCCTGAAAAATCCTAAGAGAGATAACTAGCCCAACTGATTTTACTCTTGATCATATGGCTAACCTTTCTAGTGGTTCCAATTTTGATAGAGGTGTTAGCTCGGAAACCGAATGCTCTACTACTCAGCCATGCCCCCTTGGTCATCATCACCTGCATTTCCGACCGTCTCCAACAAGCTCACCTCACAGATCAACACCGACAAATCAGTCGTCTCACTCACACCATAACTCTCCATCGTCTCATCTACTGAGTCACGTGAAACACGTGTTGAGTACTCAACTCTTGAAGAATGTTACAAGAGACAAGATTCTCAGACTCATCATGGTGTTTGAAGGATTCGTGTGAATGGGAACCATAGAAGCCGTCGAATTAGTGTGCGACCACAGTGGAATCCTAACACCTGGTGAAGCAGTCAGCTGTGGGAGACACAGCTGATGAACATTCCAGTCAGCTATACCTACCCAACTACACTCCACGGTAGAGATGACCGTGTCAGTGTGGTTGGGTAGGTATAGCTGACTCGAATGTTCATCAGTTGTGTCTCCCACAGCTGACTGCTTCACCAGGTGTTAGGATTCCACTGTGGTCGCACACTAATTCGACGGCTTCTATGGTTCCCATTCACACGAATCCTTCAAACACCATGATGAGTCTGAGAATCCTGTCTCTTGTCACATTCTTCAAGAGTTGAGTACTCAACACGTGTTTCCCGTGACTCAGTAGATGAGACGACTGATTTGTCGGTGTTGATCGGTGGGGTGAGTTTTGGGGAGATGATAGGAAATGCCGGTGATCACGACCAAGGAGAGCATAGTTAAGCGATGAAGCGCCCGACTGCGTCCGCCCGCCGGTGACCTCGAGACTGAATGCAGCGGCCATGTTCCAATCTCCAATATCCATTTCCACAAACAAGTGTTCAGTGGACATGATTTAGAATTAAAAAGAAAGAGGAACAAACAAATAGACAGACGATTTGACCGTTACCATTTCACAGTACTCACCAACTGATAGTTCAGCGCGGTCTGTGGAAGATTCTCAGTCAGAGAAAAGCTTTCGTTCTTTTGTTCTGTCAGATCTGCTTTAGCACACACAGAGATGCGTAGCATCCCACTTGAAGCACTCTCAAACATCCTGACCTGCAAAACCCACTTTGGTGTCATTTCACCTCCGGACACACCAAGGATGAGCCACACTTATGTTAATAATATTTTCTCATATTTAAATTAGGAACGCCAGTTTACTGTCATCATCAATATGACAAATTGGATATACTGTCAGTAATTATACTTAAAAATAAATTTTTAATTACATACGTATTTTTCCTACCTGTTTAGGATACACGAAATCTACAGTCATGGATTAGCATTATTCAAATTTCAGAAATTTGGTTTATGGTTAAATTACATGGTTGCTGACGCTTTTGTCTTTTGTTTGTGTGAACAGTATGATAACTAGTCCTTCTTTGGAGCACATAATGAAATATAGAAATATTGTCTTCGCATTAACAAAAAAACCCAACTACGTTATGGATGGATTACAAATACTTGGGAAAAAATAATGCTTGAAGTAATTCCCCAATATAACATAGGTGTGTAAAAACCGATTTATATCCAGATTTGGTAATAATTAAAATAAGTGATACACTTGCATAGTTCTGTCACCATTTTCGTCGTAACATCACGAGTGAACTGTAGTTAATGTAGAATAATATTAACGAAAGTATATATTTAATTATACATCGGTGTTTCCAAGAGAAAAAGGCTAATTTAACAGACACAATCAGTTTGTATGCTCATTTTCCAATAATTATATCTTATACGACTCCAGGTGCAACGATGGTTTGCTCATGAACTCCATAGCGTGTGATTGTAAGCTGTATATAACTTTGGCTAGTGGAAGAATGAATATTTGAAGTGTCTGTTAGCTTTTATCCCTAACTTGGAAATGAATTTCAGTTGTCATCGTGGAATAAGCTATGACTGACAGATATCATTAAAACGGAGAAGAGTATATTCACTGTAAGCTTTGTAAAACGTTGTTGACCTGGACATTATTAGCAGAGGATGGATCAGAGATTCCTAAGAACACGAGTCCACGAGCATTGTTGGTAATACATTTTGTGAGGGCACCAGAAAATAGTTCTCACATGAAGCAGTCAGAACGATATGCTTCCATGTCGTCTGTTATCAAACATTTTGATAATTCGACGATGATAATAGTGTAGAGTGTGACGGTTTGTACTGATCGCCATTCTTATTCTTAATAGAGTGTGGTCGCAGAGAAGAATATTACAGTAGCACTGACATCTACACGGGTCAGTCCGACTACTAAATAGGGTTGACATAAAATTTCGATGTGCTGAAGGAAGGCGGGTTGCAGACTTAATCAGCAATGCAGTACAGTATCGCGTCAATTCTTACTCTCAGACTGAGTTAGGTCTTTGGATCTCTCCTGATAGCATCGGAAATCGGTAGATAGGTGAATGGCGATGTATCATTATGCCTCCTGAATCTGGGGTAACGATTTGCATGTAGCATTATTATTATTTTTAGCCGGGTTCCCATTGGAACATAGGGCATCAGCGGCACCTCTCCACTTTGTTCTATTTTCTGCTTTCTTCTTGATCTGATCTCACGTTTGTCCATATTGTCTGATCTCCGTGCCAGTCTCGGACCGACTACACGCCAGTCGTCGTTTTCCATTGGGGTTCCACTTGTTCGATGGCCTGCATTGTGCGTGATGTAATTCGACGTCTTTGCCAGCTTGTGTCCTATCAATCTCCATTTCCTCCTACATATATGTTGAGCAGTAGGTTCTTAGTTAGTCTGTTCTCATAGTTTATTGTTGACAATTCTCTCTTGCTGGCTGGCCGGCATATATTTTTCTCGGAGTCAGCAATACACCAGTTATCGTCTCATCGGTCGCTTTTCGGAAGGAAGATTAAAAAACTGTCATAAGTATTATCGTGATATATTTTTGTTACATTTTTTCTTAGCCCTTACTCTGTAATAATTGTATTGTTGGTTATAATTTGGCGTAGGAATAAAATATTGTTGAGTTGCCAATCTGTGTTCTGGTTTTTGCGTCGGTTAATAATAAGCGTTTGTGAGTCTCGGCGTAGTAAGACCTGGACGTTGAGGGTTTCTGATAGTTTCTGTTCGTCTTTCCTCGTGTCTGCCCGTCTCCTTTGGACAACCTTTTTCTGGAATTTTCGGTCAAGTTCAATGATTCCTGGGTCAAAGAAAGAACAAAGCGTTTTAGAAGCAAGCAGGAAAGTAAGTAATGTCGAGTTGTCTGTTACATGTAATGATGTGTGTGATGTTAAGCATGATAAGGTTGATGTCACTGTTTCGCCGTCTAGTGATAATAGTAATTTTCAACTGCCTAAATATGAGCCTCGGTGTTTCGACGGAAACCAAGCTGACTATTCACAGTTTGTAAAGTAGTTTGAAATCATGTTGCTATGTCTCCCGTAGAATAATCGGCCATATAAATTCTCCGCACTGAAAATTCCATACCTGCACCAAAAATACTGCTTGGAATAAAGCTGTCAATATTATCAGGGTTTATATTACTGTCAAGGTAGTTGAAGATTGAACGATCAATTCATGGTTGTTTGCTCAAAACCAACTTCCCCAATTTTCGCGGAGGCATCAATACGACAGTCATCGTCTCATCGGTCTCTGTTCAGAAAGAAGTCAGACCAAAACTGGTTGTTTGCTCAAAACCAACTTCCCCAATTTTCGCGGAGGCATCAATACGACAGTCATCGTCTCATCGGTCTCTGTTCAGAAAGAAGTCATCAGGAAACCGTTAGAAGCAATATTGTGATTTATTATTGTAATATTTGTTCACAGACCTCAGTTATAACAATATATATATGTTGGTGTAACAATAAAGAATCCTCGAGTCAACAATTGGTGTTTCGGTTTTTTCGTCCGTTATTACTAAGCGTTTCTGAGAAACTTCAAGGAACAGCGTGAGCCCGAGCGTAGCAAGAGCTGGGCATTAACGGTTTACGAGACCTGGCTGACAATTATATTAAGGTTAAAAATGGCCAAATAGAAGCGTCTATGTTTCAGTTGTCTAAGGACGGGGCATGCAAAGTTGAATTGTAAGGCGACAGGCAAATGAAGTGGTGGTTTAACTGATATGCACCCACTTCTAAGTGCATTAAACGAACTGGGGAATTCGGTTAATTGTTATAGTATCCCTAGAGCACTTGACAACCCACAAGTTTACTTAAGGGTATTAGCAGTTAAGCTGTAAGGACCGAAATCTTCAGTAGAGACTTGTTCGCTGTTGGATAATGGTTCAGACGTTACATTGATAGATGCTAAGCTAGCTGGCTGCTTGGGTATTAAGGGCTGAAAGCAATCCTTGGTTCCAAATACTTTCAATTCTTCGAAAACGAGAGTATGGGAACGAGTGTCATTTCAGTTAGAATCCGTGACTACTGGGGAAACCGTCGAAGTAGATACTGCTTACACAATCTCCAGTGTGAAACTCGGCGAAGCTATAGTACCTAGTCGTGAAACAATTGTCGGTAAGCCATACCTGTGGAACATATCGTTTCCAACACTGCAAGATGGTAGAGTGAGAGTACTCATTGGATGTAGTGTGCCAGAAGCTCACAAGGTATTAGAAGAGAGATTTGGAGGTAGAGATGATCTGTTCGCGATGAAAACACCGCTGGGATGGACAGTGAGAGGACCTATACCCATAGTCCACATATCATCATTAGTTGCAAACAATGGGGACAAACTAGAGACTATGATTAGAAATATGTATGACAAGGAGTTTTGTGACTGCGGTGTCCCTGAGAAGGGTCATTCTGTAGAAGACTTAAAGGCAGTTAAAATACATGAGGAGTCCTGTAAGTACGAAAATTGGCGTTTCAGCGTTGGCCCACCATGGAGATGTAAAGATAGACGGTTTGTTTGTAATAGAAAAGTTGCTCTTAAGACAGTAATGGGTTTAAAGAAGAAGTTTCTGACGGATGCCGACCTCTGGACCATATATAAGGACGTCGTCGACAAACATGTAATGAAGGGTTACGTTGGAAGACTAGTTAACCAGAGTGAGCCAGGGAAGTGGTATTCGCCTCATCATCCAGTCTTTAACCCGAGGAAGTCAGGTAAACTCCGTGTGGTGTTCAACTGTTTCGCGAAACATGAAGGAGTCTCTTCGAATGATAATCTGTATAGTGGCCCAGATTGCGTGAGCTGATTAGTTGGACTGTCGTTAAGATTCAGAAAGTTTACATTTGCTGTCGCTTCGGTTATAGAAGAAATGTTTCTACAGGTGACGGTGCCAGGGAGTGACGGAGATCACTCAAGGTTCTTGTGGTTTGATGATGGTCCTTGTGGTAACGTGTCAGAATATAGGATGAGAGTCCGTCCACTTGTTACCACGTCTTCCCCGTTTGGTGCTAATTTTGCTCAACAAAAGGCAGTGTCCACATTCGGTTCTAATGATCTGCTGGATCCAATATCCAATATCGATTTTACGAGCTAGTATAAACCAATTTGATTTCTTTGTGCTCGCTTCTTGATTGTAAGTTATAGGTTCCTGATCTTCGGTAAACTTCTGCGTAGCTTGTCCCGTCACTCGACTGTCGTAGCTTTGGTTGACTCCAAAGGGAGTAGTGCTGGGATTAATTTTATGTGGTTCGTAGTATGAGGTATGTTAAGACTGTTACTACTGTGAATAGGGGTTGATCCTTTCGCCAGTTAGTCCTCTGGTATCGTCGACAAGAGAAAAGAGATAATTTCTCATTCACTTTCGCAGTGGAACATAGGGCTTCAAGCTAGTGGCTTGAAGTTTCTGTAGCAGTTTTTACTTTTACAGGATGGGGTTGCTAGCCTCATGCCCAACCTTTCCTCTTCACCACCATTACTTCTGGCTTAGCAAGGTAAAGGAGATAAAGAGATAATAAAGGTAAAGAGATAACAATAATAGATATAATTAGTGAAGTTATTCAGACTAAGAGACAGAAACGAAAATAGGAAACGTAACAACAGTCAGCTCATTAAGTTTGAAGAATAATATATATATATATATATATCGGTAATAGTAATAATAATAATAATAGTAATTATAATATTAATAAGTTGTCAGTGAAGTAAGACGGGAGAGAATGTAAAGAAGTAAAACGACGAGTTTAATTGTCTACCCCTGATTGGTATATGCGATTTTAAGGCGATAGGCCATTTGGATGCAGTCCTTGTATCGCTGCATGGTTGTCCAGCCTTCGCTTAAAGGCGTCCGAAGACGGTGCCATAGCTACATCTGCCGGCAGGAAATTCCAGGGACGGCAAACCCGCAGTGAAAAGAAGTGGGAGCGCACCCGGGTCCTTGCCCTCTGGTGAGCTATCCTTCTGGGATTTCCACGAGGGAGCCTATACCTACTCAATAGCAGAACACCTTTGTTTGCGTGATTCTGGTCATTTGTTATTTTGTAGGCAGTAATCAAATCCCCCCCAAGCCGACGGTAACTAAGTGTGAACAGGCTTAATTTCTTCAGCCTTTCATCATATGGTTTGTTTCAGAGACCAACCACTCCTTTTGTTGCCCGTCGTTGAACTCTTTCCAAGAGGTTAGCGTCTCTTCTCAGCATTAGGGGTGCAATAATATTATGCACCTCAAGGTGTGGCCTGACGCATGTTTTGTACAACATTAGAAAGAGCTCAGGAGTGAGAGCACCTAACTGTCTATGCGTAAAGTGTATGATCGTATATGCCCTTGCTACATACCCTGTGTAATTTACGCTTGTGTTCTTTTTTCCGTTAGAACTAGACCTAAGTCGCGTTCCGACGTTGTGCAGGACAAGCTTTCATTGCACAGGGTGTAACTTGCATTCTGCAGTCTACAGGTGCGCAACTTCACTACTTTGCACTTTTTCAAGTTGAAAGTCATGCCACTGGCCACCGCCCAGTCTTCCAGAAGGTTAAGGTCTCCTGTAGCCTATTTGAGTCCTCCGGACACTTCATCGCCCTCCATATTTTTACGTCGTCAGCGTATAGGAGAGTCGGGCAGCTCAGACGGCGTGGTAGATCATTGATGAAAATCAAAAACATCAGTGATCCTAGGATAGAACCCTGCGACACTCCTGATGACGATCTGTGCCAAGATGATCGGACTCGGTTAACCTTAGTGCAAAATTGCCTGTCGGCTAGGTAGTCCTTCAACCATGACAGAAGTGGCTCACCTATGCCTGCCTGGCTTATTTTATGTAGGAGAAGGTCATGTTGAACAGTGTCAAATGCCTTCTCAAAGTCTAGGAAGACCACATGGACTGGTACATTCATATCCCAGCATGATGTCCAGTCATCCCAAGCTGACAGTAGGTTAGTGACGCAGGATCTGCCTTTTCTGAAACCATGTTGGGCTTCATGTAGTATATTAGTCCTATCGAAATATTCCCTGATGTGGTCGTCAATAATACTTTCCAGTACTTTTGATACCACTGGGAGTAGAACTACTGGTCTATAGCTAGTAGCGTTTTGCCTGTCCCCACCCTTGAAGACTGGAGAAAGGATGGCACTTTTCCACTCCCTTGGCAGTGTCCCTGAATCCATTTAAATAATAATAATAATATATATTTTCTCATTTTTTACATGAGGGACGCCAGTTTACAGGCATCATCAATTCGATAATTTACACATAATATTAATAAGCATATTTAGTAAAGATAATATAATAAAGTACATTTTTTTCCCTAGCTATGTAGGGTACACCAATTGTATAGGCATGCATAAATATTGTTTTAATAATAATATATTCCTTCCTGTTTATGCAGGAACATACCTATTGTACAGGCATGGATAAGTTATTATATAAATTACACATAATTTGATGTATAATGGACTTACAGTTTGGTTGTTCTTTCTGACATTAGAGTCAGTCGGAACAGTCTGCTATAAAGTCTGTTTGTGTAGCACATAAAGAGATATAGAAATATTGTCTTCGCATTAACAAAAAACCCAGACATCACATGAATGTAATACAGATATATGGGAAAAATAAAGCTTGAAGTCAATTCTCTTATATAACTTTGTTGTGAACAGCACCCTTGGCTTAAAGATTATTGATGTATTATGTTGAGATCAGTGATATATTTATTCCATTTTTCAGCAGTCTTATCGTAGTTTCATAACAGGAAAGAAATTTGATCGTGGAGGCGAAAATTAGATAAGGTCATGTTGGGTTGTTTTACTGCATCAAATGGTGCCGAGGTCGATTCCAGAATTCCCCATTTGCGCCATTTGTGTCTGCATGGCGGACTGTACTCGTAAGTTGAGTAAAATGTTGAAAACCAGTTGCTTCTTTATTTCAGATCATGAATACTCATTTACATCGTGTCCGCCACCTTTTTTAAATGGTAGAATTGGATCGTTCCTGGAATTTGAGTGATTATGGGATAAATGGTTTGGAATTAATCATAGCAGTTAGAATACAGTTAAACATGCAGAGAAGTACTTTTGATTCAGCAACCGGTGAATTTTTTATTCTTTTCGATCTAGTACCAGAATAACTGCGAACCATTCCATTCAATATGTCGAATAAGGCACGCAGGAGGAGATCATTACCATGGAATGAGTCAACTTGATCTGAGATGCAGCTTTCAGCATGTTTTCGTTATATCATAGATATCCAGGTTTATTGGCGCTGTAGAGGCAGTGATTTGGATTATGACGTATTCTACAAAGTCTCCGTGCCCATTTGAAGTATACATGTGCTTTGAAAGGATTACTTTGTTGGCTCCTACCCCCACTGAGTGTTAACAACAGCTGCTGTGGGTTTATGTATTTCCTCGCCTTTTTGGATAAAACATCGCCGCATTCTTTTTGGGTAGGAGACCAGTTGGTGGATTATATATGATATCCAAGTAACTTTTATCTTTTCATGTGGTGTTGCGGTAAGTTTCTACCTTGTTTTCTCATATTTCATTCGTATGTTGATTATGGTTCGCCCTTTGTATCAGGTAGACATAGTTTGAACGACTCTTGGTTGAATGGGTGTTATTGTCATGACTGCTGCTTTTTTGTCTGGAATTATAAATAGAGACAAAACAAACAACAGGTGTAGTCTCTGAGTTCATACATTAAATGGGCCTATGATTTCTGAAACTCTTACATGGGAATTACCATTGGTATCAATTACAAACTCACTTAGTGTGTCATTAAGTGCCTTTTCAAAGGAGGCCATTGTGCTTGCTAGTCGTATTTTCTCAGGTAGTTTGTTCCATATTTGGGCATACCTAATCAAGAAAAACTTTTGCCTGGTGGCTGTTTTACATGGTTCTATAGCCACTGTACCTTTAGTGTGCCTAAGGTTGTATCCTGTGTTACCTGAGGACCGAGTATAGTTAGCAGGGGTATACACTATTTGGTTAAGAAGCTTATAGAAGAGTAACAGATTTAGTCGCAGTCGCCTTAACCATAATGTTTCTAGTCCCAGGATTTCACATCTGGTAGAGTAGTTTGTGCCGTTATCGGTTCCGAGTACTTTTCGCGTGAAGTACCTCTGTACTCCTTCTACTTTCAGTTTGTCTTCTATGCGTGTACTGCTGAATATGAATGAGCAGTAATCTAGGAGTGGGCGCACACATACCTTGTACAGTAGTATTCTGGACTCGTTTCTGTAGAAGTTCCTGAGTAGGAAACCAGTAAGCCTTCGTGATTTCGACACTTGATTCGAGATATGCTCTGAAAATGATAGATTGTGTGAATATTTCAGTCCTAGGTCTAGTACAGATTTGAGTCTTGGGACAAGTCGCACAGAGGTCTACAGAGAGCTCCGGCGCACTGTTTCAGAACACATGGCCTGATGTCGTCACAACCTGGGGACTTTTACGTGTGAGTCACTGTAGCTTCCTTAGTACTGTTGCGGGGTTTATTTGGGGAGTAGCCACTAGGTCTTCCTCCTTTGAAATATTGGTGGCACCATTTTGGCCCGTAACTGTAATATCCACATTGCTGTTTAGCTGTTTGGCGAAGACTGAACTGAATGTTTCAGCCGTCTCCAGACTAGTGAGATATTGACTCTTCGGGCCTACTAAGGCGCACGCTCCCTGGTTTGTCGGTTTTCTTTCCGCCATGAATCGGTACAAGTTTTTAGGGTTTGATAGGAGTTTTTTAGCAAGGTTAGCCTGGAATGACCTCCTGTCCCTCCTGATTCTTGCATTACACCGGTTCCTGAGTTCGAGGTATGCATCATGGTCGGTCTGACTCTCAGATACACGCCACGTAAACCGAGCCTTCCGCTTTGCTTGCAGAATACGTTGCGTGCCTCTCTTCAAACATGACGTCTTTCTCTTAGGCTGTGTTGTGACTAAAGGGACGGTATCCGAGATTGCTGCATGGATAATCTTTTTTACCACTTCCCAGTGTTCATCCACAGATAGGTCGTCCCATGCTAAGGGCCAGTCTGCGTTCAAAAAGAGCCTCCGCATTTCAACACAGTCAGCCTTGCTGTAGCACAGACATGGTCGCGTAACATCCAACCGCAAACGTTCACGGAGGACAAGATCGAAACCTATGACTGCATGGTCACTGCTTCCCAGAGGAGTCATGATCTGGACATTTTCGACGAGTAGCTGGTCACTAGTTAGAATATAATCTAGTTTTGATGACTTTCCACTAAGGCCCCACCTAGTGTCGTCTCCAAAATTCTCAGTCAGTACCGTATTCCGAATAGTTTGCAGTAGGTATCGGCCAAATTTTCCCATAGCACACCCGGAGCCGAGGATCAGTGATGGAGCATTGAAATCTCAAGCTATGGTATCAATGTAGTTGAAGATTGAACGATCAATTCATGGTTGTTTGCTCAAAACCAACTTCCCCAATTTTCGCGGAGGCATCAATACGACAGTCATCGTCTCATCGGTCTCTGTTCAGAAAGAAGTCATCAGGAAACCGTTAGAAGCAATATTGTGATTTATTATTGTAATATTTGTTCACAGACCTCAGTTATAACAATATATATATGTTGGTGTAACAATAAAGAATCCTCGAGTCAACAATTGGTGTTTCGGTTTTTTCGTCCGTTAATACTAAGCGTTTCTGAGAAACTTCAAGGAACAGCGTGAGCCCGAGCGTAGCGAGAGCGTAGCGAGAGCGTAGCGAGAGCGTAGCGAGAGCGTAGCGAGAGCGTATGGTCACTAATTAGGATGCAATCCAGTTCCGACAAATTTCAACCAGGGACTCACCTAGTGACATTTCGTACGTCTCCAGTCGATCTGGAATTTTCGATGGTGCGTAGTAAATTTTGACAGAATGTCCTCTGAGCGAACCAAGACCCCAAGTTACGGGATGTACCACTGATATATGCAGCCAGAGTTATTTGTTCGTTGTCCATATCTCGTATCTTAATAATGACGATATAGTCCCGATTAGGTGGGACAGGGATCATTGGGAAGGGGGTAGAGTTGCCATATACTACAACAGACAGCCATCATGAGTTCGGGCAAAGGACCCTCAACTCATTGACCTGCAAAACCCACTTTGGTGTCATTTCACCTCCGGACACACCAAGGATGAGCCACACTTATGTTAATAATATTTTCTCATATTTAAATTAGGAACGCCAGTTTACTGTCATCATCAATATGACAAATTGGATATACTGTCAGTAATTATACTTAAAAATAAATTTTTAATTACATACGTATTTTTCCTACCTGTTTAGGATACACGAAATCTACAGTCATGGATTAGCATTATTCAAATTTCAGAAATTTGGTTTATGGTTAAATTACATGGTTGCTGACGCTTTTGTCTTTTGTTTGTGTGAACAGTATGATAACTAGTCCTTCTTTGGAGCACATAATGAAATATAGAAATATTGTCTTCGCATTAACAAAAAAACCCAACTACGTTATGGATGGATTACAAATACTTGGGAAAAAATAATGCTTGAAGTAATTCCCCAATATAACATAGGTGTGTAAAAACCGATTTATATCCAGATTTGGTAATAATTAAAATAAGTGATACACTTGCATAGTTCTGTCACCATTTTCGTCGTAACATCACGAGTGAACTGTAGTTAATGTAGAATAATATTAACGAAAGTATATATTTAATTATACATCGGTGTTTCCAAGAGAAAAAGGCTAATTTAACAGACACAATCAGTTTGTATGCTCATTTTCCAATAATTATATCTTATACGACTCCAGGTGCAACGATGGTTTGCTCATGAACTCCATAGCGTGTGATTGTAAGCTGTATATAACTTTGGCTAGTGGAAGAATGAATATTTGAAGTGTCTGTTAGCTTTTATCCCTAACTTGGAAATGAATTTCAGTTGTCATCATGGAATAAGCTATGACTGACAGATATCATTAAAACGGAGAAGAGTATATTCACTGTAAGCTTTGTAAAACGTTGTTGACCTGGACAGTATTAGCAGAGGATGGATCAGAGATTCCTAAGAACACGAGTCCACGAGCATTGTTGGTAAACACATTTTGTGAGGGCACCAGAAAATAGTTCTCACATGAAGCAGTCAGAACGATATGCTTCCATGTCGTCTGTTATCAAACATTTTGATAATTTGACAATGATAATAGTGTAGAGTGTGATGGTTTGTACTGATCGCCATTCTTATTCTTAATAGAGTGTGGTCGCAGAGAAGAATATTACAGTAGCACTGACATCTACACGAGTCAGTCCGACTACTAAATAGGGTTGACATAAAATTTCGATGTGCTGAAGGAAGGCGGGTTGCAGACTTAATCAGCAATGCAGTACAGTATCGCGTCAATTCTTACTCTCAGACTGAGTCAGGTCTTTGGATCTCTCCTGATAGCATCGGAAATCGGTAGATAGGTGAATGGCGATGTATCATTATGCCTCCTGAATCTGGGGTAACGATTTGCATGTAGCATTATTATTATTTTTAGCCGGGTTCCCATTGGAACATAGGGCATCAGCGGCACCTCTCCACTTTGTTCTATTTTCTGCTTTCTTCTTGATCTGATCTCACGTTTGTCCATATTGTCTGATCTCCGTGCCAGTCTCGGACCGACTACACGCCAGTCGTCGTTTTCCATTGGGGTTCCACTTGTTCGATGGCCTGCATTGTGCGTGATGTAATTCGACGTCTTTGCCAGCTTGTGTCCTATCAATCTCCATTTCCTCCTACATATATGTTGAGCAGTAGGTTCTTAGTTAGTCTGTTCTCATAGTTTATTGTTGACAATTCTCTCTTGCTGGCTGGCCGGCATATATTTTTCTCGGAGTCAGCAATACACCAGTTATCGTCTCATCGGTCGCTTTTCGGAAGGAAGATTAAAAAACTGTCATGAGTATTATCGTGATATATTTTTGTTACATTTTTTCTTAGCCCTTACTCTGTAATAATTGTATTGTTGGTTATAATTTGGCGTAGGAATAAAATATTGTTGAGTTGCCAATCTGTGTTCTGGTTTTTGCGTCGGTTAATAATAAGCGTTTGTGAGTCTCGGCGTAGTAAGACCTGGACGTTGAGGGTTTCTGATAGTTTCTGTTCGTCTTTCCTCGTGTCTGCCCGTCTCCTTTGGACAACCTTTTTCTGGAATTTTCGGTCAAGTTCAATGATTCCTGGGTCAAAGAAAGAACAAAGCGTTTTAGAAGCAAGCAGGAAAGTAAGTAATGTCGAGTTGTCTGTTACATGTAATGATGTGTGTGATGTTAAGCATGATAAGGTTGATGTCACTGTTTCGCCGTCTAGTGATAATAGTAATTTTCAACTGCCTAAATATGAGCCTCGGTGTTTCGACGGAAACCAAGCTGACTATTCACAGTTTGTAAAGTAGTTTGAAATCATGTTGCTATGTCTCCCGTAGAATAATCGGCCATATAAATTCTCCGCACTGAAAATTCCATACCTGCACCAAAAATACTGCTTGGAATAAAGCTGTCAATATTATCAGGGTTTATATTACTGTCAAGGTAGTTGAAGATTGAACGATCAATTCATGGTTGTTTGCTCAAAACCAACTTCCCCAATTTTCGCGGAGGCATCAATACGACAGTCATCGTCTCATCGGTCTCTGTTCAGAAAGAAGTCATCAGGAAACCGTTAGAAGCAATATTGTGATTTATTATTGTAATATTTGTTCACAGACCTCAGTTATAACAATATATATATGTTGGTGTAACAATAAAGAATTCTCGAGTCAACAATTGGTGTTTCGGTTTTTTCGTCCGTTAATACTAAGCGTTTCTGAGAAGCTTCAAGGAACAGCGTGAGTCCGGGCGTAGCAAGCGCTGGGCATTAGCGGTTTACGAGGCGTAGTTGACAGTTTCTGACGATACAACGCCAGTTTTCAAATGGCTTAGGGCAGTTGGCGCGACTTTGGATGGTCACCATTCATCTTTCCTCGTGCCCATCAAATCCTCTTTGAACAAGCAATATCTGGAAAATTTTTGGGATTGGGTCAAGTTCAACAATGCCTGGGTCAAAGAAGGGACAGAGCGTCTTGGATGCAAACAGGAAAGTAAGTCATGGCGACTTGTCTGTTACTTGTAACGATGTGTCTGATGTTAAGCATGACATGGTTGATGTTACTGTTTCGCCGTTCAGGGATAACAGGAACATCAAACTCCCTAAATTTGAACCACGGTGTTTCGACGGAAACCCGGCTGATTATTTACCATTTGTAAAGGAGTTTGAGATCATGCTGAGTAGTTTTCTATAAGGCGACGAATTGAAGTTAATGCATTTGATGAGGTATTGCAGTGGAGATGCTGCAAGAGCTATACAGTGCTGTAAGTTTATGAAGCCAAAAGAGGGCTACTACGAGGCTATGAGCATACTACGTCAAAGGTTTGGAAGACCTTTGATGATTGTAGGGAAATTATTCGAGGCTGTTAAGGGTAATGGTGGCCAATTACATGATGACTCCAAGGCACTCACTGAGTTTTTGGATAATCTTATGACTTATAAGAATACCTTGATTTCGATGAATTGCATGAGTGACCTCAACTCGAGTTTTATACTAGAAGTAATAGCAAGACGCCTACCTACTCGACCGCAAAGGAGGTGGATGAGGATAAGCTTTCGTATGGAGGATGAGGGTATCGAGCCAAATTTTGATGATATCCTGAAACTGGTAAAAGATTGCGTCAATCAATCTATGAGCGAGTTCGCCAGTATATTGCATATCACCCCTAGAACAGAGCAGTCTGAGAGCAAAATGCAATCATTGATGACGAATAGGCCTCAGAGAGGTGGATATCGAGAAGGCTCCATGATGTCTAGTAATGCATATAGACCTAGTGAGTGTAACAGGTTTCGTGGTACATCCTCAACAGATAAGTTACAAGATGCAAGAAAAACACGGTTGTGTTTTACACGTTTGCAAGAGGTGCATACAGAAGTGAACTGTGAACCAGTGAGCAAGTTCAGTGATAAGCTAGATGTAAACTCCAGGCCTGACTCCGAATTGTGTGACGACAACGGTGTGGTCAAGAAGTCTGTAGTTGCAACTGGTAAGCCATTGTTGAATAGAGTGTCACAGAAGAGAGTTACAGTCTCAGAGTGATGTTCTGACCCCACAAGTTTACAAGGTATTACTAGTCAGAGTGAAGGTAAAAAACATCTAAGGATTTGTGAGGAAGAACCCAAATCATCTACTGCTGTTATTAAAGAGCTTGAAAATGATGAAGTCGACCAGATAGATGATGGTAAATTGAATATTTGTGATAATGATCATGATAGTGCAGATTTGTCTTTGGTTGATCATGATGAGATGAGGGATATGCCTACTACTGCTAAGTGAAATAAAGGTTCTGTACAACTACAACGTGAAGTAGGATTGAATGCAGGTGCAGTTGCAGAAGGTATGGATACTTGTGAGACCGTCAGTGTAATTGATCAGCGTGTAGCCCACCTATCATCAGATGATAGTGCTAAACCCGAACTAGTAGTGAAAGACAGCAGTGGTAGTAATCTTGCAGTTAGACAGCTATCTGAAAGCCGAACAAGAACAGCTTCTGATCCACCGCTAATTTCATCAAGTTGTGTCACTCAGTCGTCGTCGGTGTTGTCATCCACAATGGAAAAGACACTCGTGAACTCAAATGCCTTATGCAATAACTATGATAGTATTGGTGCATTTGAAAAGACGAAAGATATTGGTCAGTTTAGTGAGGATAAGCCAAGTGTAGACGAGAGAGTAATTGTTAAATTGACTTGCATGAATAAAGGCATTTCTAGTTTCAAGCTACCATTTGAATGTTTTTATCTCTGGTGTAAATTACTCTGTTTCTACGCTTGGTTGACCAGATACGTCGTATGTTTGTTCGTCATCTATGTTCTACGATACAATGACATGGGCCTCTTACCGTTCAGGCTTGAGGATATAGCTGTTAGAGGGAAGTCAGCAAATGAACTCTGCGACGATTTTCCAACCTAGGGCGTCAACCTGAGAAGGGTTGTAGGCGTACTGCTGTAGGTCCTACAATTCTTCAAAGGGTACCGCATCAGTGAGCAGTCCAATGTGCTTGGTGTGTGATTTTGTACACGTGTTCATATTGTATATACTGAATTGGTATCATCTGTCATCTAGCTGTTAGTAATTCTGTTTCTGTCCGGACGACTTCCACTTGGATCATCAACCTGAGAAGGAATGTAGGCGTACTGCTGTAAGTCCTACAGTTCTTCAAGGGTAGTTCGTCATGCTGGAATCCACCACATTTGATGTGCTGATTGTACATATGTTTGTGTTAAATAATTGTATGAATTCCAATTATTGTAATTGTTGGTTAATCTTGTGTGTGTCCGGACATTCCACAAATTACAATCGTCAACCTGAGAAGGGTTGTAGGCGTACTGGTGTAAGTCCTGCGATTCTTCAAAGGAATTCCATCGAGACACGATCCGCGAGTTTGTGTGTACTGTTTGTATATATGTGTGGTGTGTCTTCTCATTTTTTGTTTTTGGATCCATTGTGTTTACTCGTTGTTTTCGTACCTTGTTGTTATTGCGTAATTTTGTTAAAATTTTCGTCGTGATTACTTCTGAAGTTGTTTCTAGTCTTCTACGTTCGTGAATGAATTGATTGATGTTAGAGACAGCAGATGGGTCGTATACGCCGGGGAGGCTAGGCTATTGCTGAGAATGACATGCATACGGAGATAATGATTAGCTGCGGTCCCACATGCCGGGGAGCGGGTGTGTAGGCGGCTGAGGCTTGCATACGTCACCGTTACTAGAACTGAGGCAGAATGAGTGACAAGCGATTTCAGTGGTAATTGGTAGTGAGTAGATAAGACGAAGTGCGTAGAGTATTGTGAGGCGGTGCTATGATCACGTTGCATTCTGCAAGAGTCATTCTAGCAAGTGGAGACTGTGTTGCAAGATGTCAAGAGGACACCTTTAACTGGAAGGCGGAGGTCGTCATTGATGTGCGAGATTGTGCTGTGAGTATGCTCGTCGTGTGTTGGCTTTTCTGTTTGTTTTCCATTTCAGCTCTGTCCGTGTGACCCAGGTTCTCGCAATGGCATCCAAGTCAACGTGTACTGGTCGTGATGGAAAAAAGGGATGGATCCCTATTTTGCCGGGGAGTGTCAATGTAGTTGAAGATTGAACGATCAATTCATGGTTGTTTGCTCAAAACCAACTTCCCTATATTTTCGCGGAGGCATCAATACACCAGTCATCGTCTCATCGGTCGCTGTTCAGAAAGAAGTCAGACCAAAACTGTCAGAAGTAATATTGTGATTTATTATTGTAATATTTGTTCATAGACCTTAGTTAAAGCTTAATTTTAAAGTTGGGTATATGTTGGTGTTACAATAAAGAATTCTCGAGTAGCCAACCGGTGTTTTGGTTTTGCGTCCGTTATTACTAAGCGTTTCTGAGAAACTTCAAGGAACAGCGTGAGTCCGAGTGTAGCAAGAGCTGGGCATTAATGGTTTGCGAGACGTGGCTGACAAAATCTATTTTTACAGATACGATCAGTTATGTTATAGGTTACAATCCTGACGTTGTATTAAAATTTGATACTTTTCGATTGGTATAAGAGTTTATTTCACAAATGTAATCCAGGTTTCGTCGTGGGGAAAGTTAATTCGTTATTAACTGGGCAAATGAAAGATATGGGACCAATAATGTTTGCAGATCATTTGTCATTGTAAATGGTCAAATATCTACATCATTCATTCTCACTCGAAAAGTCAAATGGAAGCTAAAATGAGAGTGAGAGTTTAAGATGACAAACAACAGCAAAGCAAAAGAGAGCAAGAGGATTCCTTAATAAGTGATTAATAAATATATACATATATATTCTCTTTTGTAACTATGGTTATTTTTTTTGACTAACTAACTAGTCCCGTTATGCTATCTTTTATATTATATGTGAACTAATATTACTGTCCTGTGTAGAAATGTTTATCATCTAGTTCCAATAATATTAAAATTTATAATTGTAAATTGTTGTAACTACGCGTTTAATGAACTTAAAATATCTACGTAGGGTGAAAAAGAGGGTGTAAGAGACAGACGTAGATGCGAATTGTCCTCTTTGAGCAGTCCGGTGACTGTGGAGATGAACACTGGAAATGTGTTTGCATCGTGCTTATTAGCTGGTAGTCTATTGCAAATGATTGAAATCTTATTTAAGAAGAAGTTGTACCGCATGTAAGTCTGACAATGCTCTATAGCATCTAGGTTGTGATGATTTCTAAGATTGTAACTGATGACAGCGCTAGGTTTAGTTATTAGCCCGGTGGAATGCAAGAGAAAATTAGTTAGCTTATAGTAAAAGATAAGGTTTAGCTTAAGATGTCTTTTCCAGAGTGGTTCTAACCTTAGTCTGTCGCATCGCTCATGGTATTCCAGACCACTTTCTAAACCAAGAGTTCTTGAGGTAAACTGTCGCTGCACTCCCTCTAATTTAAGCTTGTCATGTTGTCTGAGTCCGCTAAAAATAAACGGCTGATGAATGTATGGGGTACCCGAGTAATTTACAAATTACTTCACGATCAACGCTGTCTGTCGAAGGCTTTCTCAAAGTCTATAAAGTTGAGGTAGAGGTTTGATTGATGGTCATTGCATGCTTTGTTCTGTGATGATGCGTAGAGTTGCAACTTGGTCAGAACATGATTTGCCTGACTTTCCTGAATCCAGCTTGTTCTGGTCGGAGTTCTGTATCCAATGCGTCCTTTAATCTCTCCAGGATGATGCGACTCAGGATTTTACTTGGCGTGGATTGGAGCATGATTCCTCGCCAGTTCTTGCAGAGTGAGACGTAAGTCGCCGTTCTTTGATAGTTTCACAAGGTAACCTTTCCTCCAGTCAGTAGGCACCTTTCCTTCCTTTCACACCTTTTGCAACAATGGAGTCAGCAGCTTCAGGGGGTATTCCATCTGGTCCAGCTGCTTTTCCAGCTTTCAGAAGCTTGATTGCATTCAAGACTTCAGCTCTCGTTGGAGGATTGATGTCAACTTGCATTTGTGTACGTGCTGTTGTTGGTATTTCTGGACGGGTTGCAGGTGATGGTCGGTTCGAGAGTCCTTTGAAGTGATCCGCCCATTGTTTTATCTCTCTTTCTTCCTTGGTAATTAGGTTCCCTTGGTTGTCTTTTATAGGTTTCACTTGTGTTGATCTGCTACTGGATAGAGACTTGGTTATCTGATATGGTGTCCTCAGGTCCTTTTTGCCTGCTGCCTTCTCAGCTTCAGTGGCCGGGTTGTCATAGAATCGTCTTTTGTCCTTCCTAGCACTCTTCTTCACTTCTTTGTCCAGTGCTGTGTAAGTTGAGCTCTGCGTCTCCTTCTCCTGTCCGTCCTTGCATTGAATCAATTTCTCTTTCACCATCTTCCTCTCTTCTATTCGCTTCCAAGTGTCCTTTGAGAGCCATTTCTTGTATTGTCTCTCTTTTCTTCCTAAAACCGTTGAACACGTTTCGTTGAAAATCACTTTCAGAGAGTTTCAATGGTCTTCCACGCATGATTCTTCCGTGATGTCTCGTAATGTTTCCTGCTTTGCTCTGACAGTTGCAGTGAAAGTGTCCTTTGTGGTTGTGTCTTTAAGTTTTTATGTGTTGAACTTGCATTGTGGCTTATCCCCAGCTATCCTCGAGGCTTTTAGCTTCACCTTGAATGTCCCTTGTACTAGATAGTAGTCTGAACCCACATCTGCTACTCTCCTCGACCTTGTGTCCAGTAGGCTCCGTTTCCACTTTCTTCACATTGAAATGAAGTGTATCTGGATTTAGTGTGTCCATCTGGTGAAATCCATGTCACCCTGTGTATATCCTTGTGTTTGAACACACTGCCACCAATCACCAAATCAGTGAAGGCCCAGAAGTCTGAGAAGAGTTCACCATTGTCGTTCATCTCACCGAGGGCCTCTCGACTCATGGTGAGTTCTCTTCCTGTGTTGTCTCTTCCCAGCTTCGCATTCATACCACCCATCAGGATTCTGATATCGCCATTTGGGACGTTGTCCATTACTGTTTGTAGTTATCTGTAGAACGCCTCCTTCTTCTCTTGCTCTGAGACGTTTGTAGGCGCATAGCATTGGATGATTGTAACCTTCCTTCCTTTTGAGTTGAACCTGGCTGTCATTATCCTGGAGGTAATCGGTTCCCACTGCATGAGAGCTTTGGATGCTGTTGGTGACATCATGATGGCCACTCCCTCGGTGTGCTCATGGTTGTCCTCTGGGTGGCTGGAGAAGATTATTGTCTCCCCAGTTGCTACTTGGCACTTACCACATACGTTCCATCTGCTATCGCAGATTCACAACACTTTTTTTCTGTACCTTCTCATTTTAGCAGCTATCTGGACAGCCTTTCAAGTTTCGTACAATGTACGAACATTCCACGTCTCCATCCTTACATTTGCTTTCATTGAAAGAAAGAAGGCTCATCGGCTGACTGGCTTTTCGAAGTTTTACACCAGCCTGCGTGATTTAGCTTCCTCGATTCCAGAAAAAATTTGGTTATTTTCTATGTTTTAAGAATTTTCAATATAATTATTCGTTGAAGTTTCTGTAGTGACTTAGTTGTTTAACGGAGGTTGAGTTGCTACAAACACGACACAACCTACCCTCTTCACCTGGGCCAGGGGCGGATAGCAAATTAGCAAGCTAGTGATATAGGCGAGGTTAGTATTGCATCGGCCATGAATAAAACCCCGCAAAATGTGCAAGGATAGCGACCGCCAAAACAGCGGTGCAAAAAGTGCAATCTGGTAAGAACCGATAATACAAGAATAGTGATGTAGTTGTCTTCCTAATACCTAATGATATCCTCAAAAATAGTGCTTTTATACGGAACATAAGAATAAGAGACTACTTGTGACAAATAGGATATACATTAGTTAGTGTGCTTGGAGTGTCTAGGCTACGAATACAAGTTGTGTACGTATGAGGCCTACTTTTGCTGAGTAATATTTCAGTATTCGATTTAGAAAAGCACACTTTCGACGGCTATTTCCTCCTTAATACTAGTGAACACTAATAATATACGCGACCGGGGTAAATGTGACTGAGATATTTCACGCAAGGCTTGATGGCGCATTGAGGAAATAATAACAGCCTAAGGTATGTGTGAAACGTGGGCACTGTGGTAGTATGTAATTCCATATTCATTTGTTTATTAGATATATCACACAGTGAAACAGGGGTACTTACTGGATGACGTTTCGAACACGATATATTGTTCCTAATCATACCATGAATTATGATCACACGACTTGGAGACTTGAGTTTGTAGTTTTGTTTATTCTTCCCCAATTGTCGTAGGGTGATAGTCGAATTTTTCAGATAACTCGGACAGGTGTTTAACCATTTCTCTCACACGCGTTCGCAGTTGATTCGATAAATGAAGCTTCCGTTATCAATGTCTCCCTCCACCCAGCTGTTACACTAGATTTCGAGACAGTCATCTTACTCCATCCTGTTGTGTGGTTGTGTGCAATTGCATGTGGTGAGTGCTCTAGCTGCTGAGTTATACTCCAGATTTCTTATCTTATTGGGGTCAACTAATCTAGATTTTGGTAGGATTGTGTGCTCCGCTAGTCTGACTGACTGACCGACTGATCCCGTCCTACTACTTCGCCCTATGTATTTGATCTGACAGTCATTGCAGGGTATCAGATGAACTGGAATCTTCTGTTTCATTGGCTCCACGGTATCCTTTAATCGACGAATCTTATTTCTAATTGAGCTTGTGGGTTTGAATGTCAACCACTCTTATTCTTGCATTGTTAGGAATTCTCCGTAAGGCTTCCGAGGTTCCTTCTCTGTATGGAAGTACTACTGATGATTTGTATTGTATTTGTGTTCTTGGTGTTGTCATTATCCTGTGCATGTTTGAAATGCATGTCGTCGTGAATACTATTGTGGTTCCGCTTCTTCTTCGTCTTCTTCTTAAAACTATCACAGTCATTATTATTATTATTATCAGCATCACTACTATTATTATTATTATTTATTTTACTTTTACGTTTTCCTCCACACTTCCTGATTGATTTGTCAGGGTAATTGTCAAGTTTCAAAGCGTCTCTTATGTGCCTCACTTCCTGTCTTAGATTTTCCTTGATACTGCTTAGTTCTTGTGTCCTATTGGTCAAACAATCCACGAATCCCATTTTCAGGGATATAGTGTCGGATGATTCGAACCACAATTATCTTAATCCACCTCCTTTGCGGTCGAGTAGGTAGGCGTCTTGCTATTACTTCTAGTATAAAACTCGAGTTGAGGTCACTCATGCAATTCATCGAAATCTAGGTATTCTTATAAGTCATAATTTTATCCAAAAACTCAGTGAGTACCTTGGAGTCATCATGTAATTGGCCACCATTACCCTTAACAGCCTCGAATAATTTCCCTACAATCATCAAAGGTCTTCCAAACCTTTGACGTAGTATGCTCATAGCCTCGTAGTAGCCCTCTTTTGGCTTCATAAACTTACAGCACTGTATAGCTCTTGCAGCATCTCCACTGCAATACCTCATCAAATGCATTAACTTCAATTCGTCGCCTTATAGAAAACTACTCAGCATGATCTCAAACTCCTTTACAAATGGTAAATAATCAGCCGGGTTTCCGTCGAAACACCGTGGTTCAAATTTAGGGAGTTTGATGTTCCTGTTATCCCTGAACGGCGAAACAGTAACATCAACCATGTCATGCTTAACATCAGACACATCGTTACAAGTAACAGACAAGTCGCCATGACTTACTTTCCTGTTTGCATCCAAGATGCTCTGTCCCTTCTTTGACCCAGGCATTGTTGAACTTGACCCAATCACAAAAATTTTCCAGATATTGCTTGTTCAAAGAGGATTTGATGGGCACGAGGAAAGATGAATGGTGTCTTCTTTTTCTCTCACTCTCATTATAGCTTCCATTTGACTTTTCGAGTGAGAATGAATGATGTAGATATTTGACCATTTACAATGACAAATGATCTGCAAACATTATTGGTCCCATATCTTTCATTTGCCCAGTTAATAACGAATTAACTTTCCCCACGACGAAACCTGGATTACATTTGTGAAATAAACTCTTATACCAATCGAAAAGTATCAAATTTTAATACAACGTCAGGATTGTAACCTATAACATAACTGATCGTATCTGTAAAAATAGATTTTGTCAGCCACGTCTCGCAAACCATTAATGCCCAGCTCTTGCTACACTCGGACTCACGCTGTTCCTTGAAGTTTCTCAGAAACGCTTAGTAATAACGGACGCAAAACCAAAACACCGGTTGGCTACTCGAGAATTCTTTATTGTAACACCAACATATACCCAACTTTAAAATTAAGCTTTAACTAAGGTCTATGAACAAATATTACAATAATAAATCACAATATTACTTCTGACAGTTTTGGTCTGACTTCTTTCTGAACAGCGACCGATGAGACGATGACTGGTGTATTGATGCCTCCGCGAAAATATAGGGAAGTTGGTTTTGAGCAAACAACCATGAATTGATCGTTCAATCTTCAACTACATTGACCCCCTGGACTTTAATAAACCATGCTGATAAGGTGTTATGACGTTTTTGGTCAATATGAAATCACTGATTTCTGTTCTGATTATCTTCTCAAGTATCCCTGATTAGACAGATTTTATATTGATCGACCTGTAAATCTTTACATCATATTTTGATCCGGATTTAAATCCGGGGATAATATATGCCGGCTTCCGTCTTGAGGGATAAACTTCGTTCCTTAGGGATATTGAGGATATTCTAGACAAAATGAGAGAGATCCAAACCATCAGTTCTTAGGAAATATGAGGGAATGGAGTCAGGTCTAGGAGGATTGGAGAATTTCAATGAACGTATTACACTTTTTATAACATCAACAGTCAAGAATATATTTTGCAGTGTTTTCCTGTTACAGAGCGAAATTCGATGCACGCAGAGAAGTGCTTGTTAAAGAGTTCAGCTGTGCCTGCATCACTCGCAACAGCAACATTAATATGAAGAATGTAAGGAATAACCTTGTTTTTGTCGCAGTCTCTTTTGGAAGACATTGCAAAGAGAGCAAATTTTGCAGTTAATTTTAAGGGCAACAAGTTCGTTGTCAATATTACTGGCACCGATTGATCCGATTTTATTGTACATATTCAGGATGATAATAAGCTAGGAAAAGTTCACAGCTTCTTATAAGTTATACGGAGTCTTCTAGTATTGTTCCTGGTAGAATTTGATATATACAGTTGAGATAAAAATATACGTTTCGATTAATGCCAAGAGATAAATATAATGAAGAAAATTCATCGGTGCGAACAAAGGTCAAAAAAATTATAAAAAAATATATGAAATTAACTGTCGGTGGAGTAGTCTCCATCTGAGAACTATGAGATCAGCCATCTTAAGTCAACTGCGATGGATAAAACAAAGTTGGTTATGAATCTGCGAACACATGTGTTGATCCCCACAGAAATAAGTGTATTAGGAATGCGACTGAATTTCAATGTACTGGTAGACAAGCTGAAACCTGAGGATGTCATCCTCAAAATAGAAATAGCACTATGTGGGATAGACGAAACATCGGCCGATGAAGTGCGAGCACAATGTGCGCTGACATTAAAACAACAAGAAAGAGGAAAGCCTAACCTGACGAAACCAGAGATAGGAGCCCTAAAACACCTCAAGAATAAGAAGGACACATTAATCACTAAATGAGACAGAGCAAATGACACAGTAGTATCAGACTATTTGGGTAAGGTGAATACTCACATACAAACAGCACCGTATTAGGCAGTTAACGAATCAAGAGACACCGTCGTGAATAAGGTTAAGAAATCAGCAGCGGACTTCATACGCGAAATGAAGCCGTTTCTAGGTGAGTCTAAAGGGTTTAATTTAGTGCTGAAAACCAATAACCCCAGTAGGATGTGTGGTGTTGTCAAAGTTCATAACTCAGGATACCCGATTAGAACTATAGCTGACTTTAGAGATACACCTACTTATTAATCGTCTAAATATTTGACCGCGGTATTAAATCCTCTTAGAAGCCACTCAAAATGTAGACTAACAAATTCTTATGAACTAGATTCGCATAGATCAGATGCTCGCTAGTGACTTGCTACAGGATGGAGTTTCCTGGAGTTCTAGTGAGAAGTCGTGACCAGCGAGGTCCGACCAGATGTCACATGTGAGGATGGATTTCCCATCTACGACAATGGTTGGGGTCGCGCTAAATCACGAATTGGTAGAAGTTAGAATTCATGCACTGGCCGTTGAATCGGATCCGACTGGCTAAACGGTATACGAGCTTGCCTTGTAACCGTAAGGTCCTGAGTTCTAACTCTAGTGAGTGCGTACTAACGACGATTTCCGAATCAGGGTGAAACAGCTATCCACTACTCGCAGGTTTTCAATGGTTCTCTAACTGATGTCATTTTGTGGTCAAACTCATAGAATATCCATATTTATCTCACCTATCCACGTAAGTCAGTCCTTCATGATTGTGTAATCGGCGTTATGTAGAGCTTCGCTGAATATTTTCAACACGAACCCTATCATACCGATGTATAAAACCGAAGACGATTGTGCAGTATTCAAGTACTGGACGAACCATGACTTTGCATGAAAGGACTTTAGCCTCAGTTGTGTATATTTTTCGGTGTAACAAGCCTGTGAGTCTTTAGCTTTTAGAAACAACTGATTTTGCGTACTGACTGAATGTTGAGTTTTATGAGTAGGTAACTCCCAGGCCTTTTATGGAATTGATGGTTTGAAGAAAAGAGTCACCTAGGTGTAACCTGAAATTCGGATGGGAGTTATTGAAGTATAGGACACCACATTTATCAGAATTGAATGGCAGTTGCCAGTCATTGCTCCAGTTATGTAACCTATCCAGATCATCTTGAATATGTGTGAATCCCTCTTTCACAGTAGAACAGGGGAAGCTGCATACAATCATCAAGTCGTAAGCAAGGAGGTATGGGGTACCATGCTTGATTACACTGCAGATGTCGTTAATGTAAATTACGAAAAGCGGTCGACCTAGTGCACTGCCCTGAATCACACCACTTCGTATGGGTCTGGATGACGAGTAATTATTTGCGAATTTCACAACTTGGGAACGGTCTTCCAAGAGAGAATCGAGCCAGGATAACAAGGGGTTCTGAATCCGTACGACTTTAACTTAACAATTAGTCTCTTGTTTGGGACTTTATCAAAGGCTATTTTGAAGTCAAAGAAGACAGTTGTGACAAGCGAGCCATGATCACGATTAGCAGTAACATCAGCAGAGTAGTCAAGTAGGCAGGTGGAGCATGATCGACTTTTCAAA
This sequence comes from Trichobilharzia regenti, assembly GCA_944472135.2. Lineage (NCBI taxonomy): Eukaryota > Metazoa > Platyhelminthes > Trematoda > Strigeidida > Schistosomatidae > Trichobilharzia > Trichobilharzia regenti. The sequence continues at coordinate 28,219,028 of OX235270.1, read as the reverse complement.
GAGCCGTGTTGTTCTGGAGTGCATATCTCCAGGAAACTTCGTCCTGTAGCCAGTGGTCACTATTAAGCATCAGACTAATTTCCAAGGCTTCATTTGCAGGGATTCCATTTGTTTCAAGTTTAGCAGGAGTTAGAATTCATGGCCAGCCATTGAATTTCGTCCCAGTGGCTTAACGACCGACAATCTCACCTCGTAACCTTAAGATCCTGGATTACATCCCCAATGTGATCATAGGTGACTTGCAAAGAAGGACGACACAGCTGTCCAGTGCTCCCTGATTTTCAGTGACACTAGTCTGTGATCGAACTTGGAACCAATCAAATCCCTATGTACTAATACTTGGACATTGCATATCTGTTGAAAGTTTTACTGATATATGCTCGTCATCTTAAAATCGAAATATTTCCACAGAAAGACTCAGTATTTCTAGCTAGAAAGTTGTTATCTTCATTGGTAAGTGTTCCGGAGGCACGCTATGCTAATATGATTTTCATGAAGTAAATGATAAACGTTTTGTAAAGTGGAATATAATACAATGTAATGAATGCTTACTGAAGCTGGAGAAATAAGCTAGTCTTCGAAGGGTTGGGAACCCTGGACTAGCTAACCCAGAAATCAGTTAGCCAGGCCACGAAATATCTAGCTGCTCACTAGGTTCTAATTTCCTTGTATACCCTGACGTCTTACATGCATGGTGACTAATGTTTGTATTTATCTTGAAACATCATCTGTTTAATCAAAATGAGTTGGTTTGTGAGGATTAGACATGTTCCTGCGAGTTTGACCACAAATTGACATCAGTTAGAGAACCATTGAAAACCTGCGAGTAGTGGATAGCTGTTACACACTGATTCGGAAATCGTCGTTAGTACGCACTCACTAGAGTTGGAACTCAGGACCTTACGGTTACAAGGCAAGCTCGTATACCGTTTAGCCAGTCGGATCCGATTCAATGGCCAGTGCATGAATTCTAACTTCTACCAATTCGTGATTTAGCGCGACCCCAACCATTGTCGTAGATGGGAAATCCATCCTCACATGTGACATCTGGTTGGACCTCACTGGTCACGACTTCTCACTAGAACTCCAGGAAACTCCATCCTGTAGCAAGTCACTAGCGAGCATCTAATCTATGCTAATCTAGTTCATAAGAATTTGTTAGTCTACATTTTGAGTGGCTTCTAAGAGGATTTAATACCGCGGTCAAATATTTAGACGATTCATAAGTAGGTGTATCTCTAAAGTCAGCTATAGTTCTAATCGGGTATCCTGAGTTATGAACTTTGACAACACCACACATCCTACTGGGGTTATTAGTTTTCAGCACTAAATTAAACCCTTTAGACTCACCTAGAAACGGCTTCATTTCGCGTATGAAGTCCGCTGCTGATTTCTTAACCTTATTCACGACGGTGTCTCTTGATTCGTTAACTGCCTAATACGGTGCTGTTTGTATGTGAGTATTCACCTTACCCAAATAGTCTGATACTACTGTGTCATTTGCTCTGTCTCATTTAGTGATTAATGTGTCCTTCTTATTCTTGAGGTGTTTTAGGGCTCCTATCTCTGGTTTCGTCAGGTTAGGCTTTCCTCTTTCTTGTTGTTTTAATGTCAGTGCACATTGTGCTCGCACTTCATCGGCCGGTGTTTCGTCTATCCCACATAGTGCTATTTCTATTTTACGGATGACATCCTCAGGTTTCAGCTTGTCTACCAGTACATTGAAATTTAGTCGCATTCCTAATACACTTATTTCTGTGGGGATCAACACATGTGTTCGCAGATTCATAACCAACTTTGTTTTATCCATCGCAGTTGACTTAAGATGGCTGATCTCATAGTTCTCAGATGGAGACTACTCCACCGACAGTTAATTTCATATATTTTTTTATAATTTTTTTGACCTTTGTTCGCACCGATGAATTTTCTTCATTATATTTATCTCTTGGCATTAATCGAAACGTATATTTTTATCTCAACTGTATATATCAAATTCTACCAGGAACAATACTAGAAGACTCCGTATAACTTATAAGAAGCTGTGAACTTTTCCTAGCTTATTATCATCCTGAATATGTACAATAAAATCGGATCAATCGGTGCCAGTAATATTGACAACGAACTTGTTGCCCTTAAAATTAACTGCAAAATTTGCTCTCTTTGCAATGTCTTCCAAAAGAGACTGCGACAAAAACAAGGTTATTCCTTACATTCTTCATATTAATGTTGCTGTTGCGAGTGATGCAGGCACAGCTGAACTCTTTAACAAGCACTTCTCTGCGTGCATCGAATTTCGCTCTGTAACAGGAAAACACTGCAAAATATATTCTTGACTGTTGATGTTATAAAAAGTGTAATACGTTCATTGAAATTCTCCAATCCTCCTAGACCTGACTCCATTCCCTCATATTTCCTAAGAACTGATGGTTTGGATCTCTCTCATTTTGTCTAGAATATCCTCAATATCCCTAAGGAACGAAGTTTATCCCTCAAGACGGAAGCCGGCATATATTATCCCCGGATTTAAATCCGGATCAAAATATGATGTAAAGATTTACAGGTCGATCAATATAAAATCTGTCTAATCAGGGATACTTGAGAAGATAATCAGAACAGAAATCAGTGATTTCATATTGACCAAAAACGTCATAACACCTTATCAGCATGGTTTATTAAAGTCCAGGGGGTCAATGTAGTTGAAGATTGAACGATCAATTCATGGTTGTTTGCTCAAAACCAACTTCCCTATATTTTCGCGGAGGCATCAATACACCAGTCATCGTCTCATCGGTCGCTGTTCAGAAAGAAGTCAGACCAAAACTGTCAGAAGTAATATTGTGATTTATTATTGTAATATTTGTTCATAGACCTTAGTTAAAGCTTAATTTTAAAGTTGGGTATATGTTGGTGTTACAATAAAGAATTCTCGAGTAGCCAACCGGTGTTTTGGTTTTGCGTCCGTTATTACTAAGCGTTTCTGAGAAACTTCAAGGAACAGCGTGAGTCCGAGTGTAGCAAGAGCTGGGCATTAATGGTTTGCGAGACGTGGCTGACAAAATCTATTTTTACAGATACGATCAGTTATGTTATAGGTTACAATCCTGACGTTGTATTAAAATTTGATACTTTTCGATTGGTATAAGAGTTTATTTCACAAATGTAATCCAGGTTTCGTCGTGGGGAAAGTTAATTCGTTATTAACTGGGCAAATGAAAGATATGGGACCAATAATGTTTGCAGATCATTTGTCATTGTAAATGGTCAAATATCTACATCATTCATTCTCACTCGAAAAGTCAAATGGAAGCTATAATGAGAGTGAGAGAAAAAGAAGACACCATTCATCTTTCCTCGTGCCCATCAAATCCTCTTTGAACAAGCAATATCTGGAAAATTTTTGGGATTGGGTCAAGTTCAACAATGCCTGGGTCAAAGAAGGGACAGAGCGTCTTGGATGCAAACAGGAAAGTAAGTCATGGCGACTTGTCTGTTACTTGTAACGATGTGTCTGATGTTAAGCATGACATGGTTGATGTTACTGTTTCGCCGTTCAGGGATAACAGGAACATCAAACTCCCTAAATTTGAACCACGGTGTTTCGACGGAAACCCGGCTGATTATTTACCATTTGTAAAGGAGTTTGAGATCATGCTGAGTAGTTTTCTATAAGGCGACGAATTGAAGTTAATGCATTTGATGAGGTATTGCAGTGGAGATGCTGCAAGAGCTATACAGTGCTGTAAGTTTATGAAGCCAAAAGAGGGCTACTACGAGGCTATGAGCATACTACGTCAAAGGTTTGGAAGACCTTTGATGATTGTAGGGAAATTATTCGAGGCTGTTAAGGGTAATGGTGGCCAATTACATGATGACTCCAAGGTACTCACTGAGTTTTTGGATAAAATTATGACTTATAAGAATACCTTGATTTCGATGAATTGCATGAGTGACCTCAACTCGAGTTTTATACTAGAAGTAATAGCAAGACGCCTACCTACTCGACCGCAAAGGAGGTGGATTAAGATAATTGTGGTTCGAATCATCCGACACTATATCCCTGAAAATGGGATTCGTGGATTGTTTGACCAATAGGACACAAGAACTAAGCAGTATCAAGGAAAATCTAAGACAGGAAGTGAGGCACATAAGAGACGCTTTGAAACTTGACAATTACCCTGACAAATCAATCAGGAAGTGTGGAGGAAAACGTAAAAGTAAAATAAATAATAATAATAATAATAGTGATGCTGATAATAATAATAATAATGACTGTGATAGTTTTAAGAAGAAGACGAAGAAGAAGCGGAACCACAATAGTATTCACGACGACATGCATTTCAAACATGCACAGGATAATGACAACACCAAGAACACAAATACAATACAAATCATCAGTAGTACTTCCATACAGAGAAGGAACCTCGGAAGCCTTACGGAGAATTCCTAACAATGCAAGAATAAGAGTGGTTGACATTCAAACCCACAAGCTCAATTAGAAATAAGATTCGTCGATTAAAGGATACCGTGGAGCCAATGAAACAGAAGATTCCAGTTCATCTGATACCCTGCAATGACTGTCAGATCAAATACATAGGGCGAAGTAGTAGGACGGGATCAGTCGGTCAGTCAGTCAGACTAGCGGAGCACACAATCCTACCAAAATCTAGATTAGTTGACCCCAATAAGATAAGAAATCTGGAGTATAACTCAGCAGCTAGAGCACTCACCACATGCAATTGCACACAACCACACAACAGGATGGAGTAAGATGACTGTCTCGAAATCTAGTGTAACAGCTGGGTGGAGGGAGACATTGATAACGGAAGCTTCATTTATCGAATCAACTGCGAACGCGTGTGAGAGAAATGGTTAAACACCTGTCCGAGTTATCTGAAAAATTCGACTATCACCCCTACGACAATTGGGGAAGAATAAACAAAACTACAAACTCAAGTCTCCAAGTCGTGTGATCATAATTCATGGTATGATTAGGAACAATATATCGTGTTCGAAACGTCATCCAGTAAGTACCCCTGTTTCACTGTGTGATATATCTAATAAACAAATGAATATGGAATTACATACTACCACAGTGCCCACGTTTCACACATACCTTAGGCTGTTATTATTTCCTCAATGCGCCATCAAGCCTTGCGTGAAATATCTCAGTCACATTTACCCCGGTCGCGTATATTATTAGTGTTCACTAGTATTAAGGAGGAAATAGCCGTCGAAAGTGTGCTTTTCTAAATCGAATACTGAAATATTACTCAGCAAAAGTAGGCCTCATACGTACACAACTTGTATTCGTAGCCTAGACACTCCAAGCACACTAACTAATGTATATCCTATTTGTCACAAGTAGTCTCTTATTCTTATGTTCCGTATAAAAGCACTATTTTTGAGGATATCATTAGGTATTAGGAAGACAACTACATCACTATTCTTGTATTATCGGTTCTTACCAGATTGCACTTTTTGCACCGCTGTTTTGGCGGTCGCTATCCTTGCACATTTTGCGGGGTTTTATTCATGGCCGATGCAATACTAACCTCGCCTATATCACTAGCTTGCTAATTTGCTATCCGCCCCTGGCCCAGGTGAAGAGGGTAGGTTGTGTCGTGTTTGTAGCAACTCAACCTCCGTTAAACAACTAAGTCACTACAGAAACTTCAACGAATAATTATATTGAAAATTCTTAAAACATAGAAAATAACCAAATTTTTTCTGGAATCGAGGAAGCTAAATCACGCAGGCTGGTGTAAAACTTCGAAAAGCCAGTCAGCCGATGAGCCTTCTTTCTTTCAATGAAAGCAAATGTAAGGATGGAGACGTGGAATGTTCGTACATTGTACGAAACTTGAAAGGCTGTCCAGATAGCTGCTAAAATGAGAAGGTACAGAAAAAAAGTGTTGTGAATCTGCGATAGCAGATGGAACGTATGTGGTAAGTGCCAAGTAGCAACTGGGGAGACAATAATCTTCTCCAGCCACCCAGAGGACAACCATGAGCACACCGAGGGAGTGGCCATCATGATGTCACCAACAGCATCCAAAGCTCTCATGCAGTGGGAACCGATTACCTCCAGGATAATGACAGCCAGGTTCAACTCAAAAGGAAGGAAGGTTACAATCATCCAATGCTATGCGCCTACAAACGTCTCAGAGCAAGAGAAGAAGGAGGCGTTCTACAGATAACTACAAACAGTAATGGACAACGTCCCAAATGGCGATATCAGAATCCTGATGGGTGGTATGAATGCGAAGCTGGGAAGAGACAACACAGGAAGAGAACTCACCATGAGTCGAGAGGCCCTCGGTGAGATGAACGACAATGGTGAACTCTTCTCAGACTTCTGGGCCTTCACTGATTTGGTGATTGGTGGCAGTGTGTTCAAACACAAGGATATACACAGGGTGACATGGATTTCACCAGATGGACACACTAAATCCAGATACACTTCATTTCAATGTGAAGAAAGTGGAAACGGAGCCTACTGGACACAAGGTCGAGGAGAGTAGCAGATGTGGGTTCAGACTACTATCTAGTACAAGGGACATTCAAGGTGAAGCTAAAAGCCTCGAGGATAGCTGAGGATAAGCCACAATGCAAGTTCAACACATAAAAACTTAAAGACACAACCACAAAGGACACTTTCACTGCAACTGTCAGAGCAAAGCAGGAAACATTACGAGACATCACGGAAGAATCATGCGTGGAAGACCATTGAAACTCTCTGAAAGTGATTTTCAACGAAACGTGTTCAACGGTTTTAGGAAGAAAAGAGAGACAATACAAGAAATGGCTCTCAAAGGACACTTGGAAGCGAATAGAAGAGAGGAAGATGGTGAAAGAGAAATTGATTCAATGCAAGGACGGACAGGAGAAGGAGACGCAGAGCTCAACTTACACAGCACTGGACAAAGAAGTGAAGAAGAGTGCTAGGAAGGACAAAAGACGATTCTATGACAACCCGGCCACTGAAGCTGAGAAGGCAGCAGGCAAAAAGGACCTGAGGACACCATATCAGATAACCAAGTCTCTATCCAGTAGCAGATCAACACAAGTGAAACCTATAAAAGACAACCAAGGGAACCTAATTACCAAGGAAGAAAGAGAGATAAAACAATGGGCGGATCACTTCAAAGGACTCTCGAACCGACCATCACCTGCAACCCGTCCAGAAATACCAACAACAGCACGTACACAAATGCAAGTTGACATCAATCCTCCAACGAGAGCTGAAGTCTTGAATGCAATCAAGCTTCTGAAAGCTGGAAAAGCAGCTGGACCAGATGGAATACCCCTGAAGCTGCTGACTCCATTGTTGCAAAAGGTGTGAAAGGAAGGAAAGGTGCCTACTGACTGGAGGAAAGGTTACCTTGTGAAACTATCAAAGAACGGCGACTTACGTCTCACTCTGCAAGAACTGGCGAGGAATCATGCTCCAATCCACGCCAAGTAAAATCCTGAGTCGCATCATCCTGGAGAGATTAAAGGACGCATTGGATACAGAACTCCGACCAGAACAAGCTGGATTCAGGAAAGTCAGGCAAATCATGTTCTGACCAAGTTGCAACTCTACGCATCATCACAGAACAAAGCATGCAATGACCATCAATCAAACCTCTACCTCAACTTTATAGACTTTGAGAAAGCCTTCGACAGACAGCGTTGATCGTGAAGTAATTTGTAAATTACTCGGGTACCCCATACATTCATCAGCCGTTTATTTTTAGCGGACTCAGACAACATGACAAGCTTAAATTAGAGGGAGTGCAGCGACAGTTTACCTCAAGAACTCTTGGTTTAGAAAGTGGTCTGGAATACCATGAGCGATGCGACAGACTAAGGTTAGAACCACTCTGGAAAAGACATCTTAAGCTAAACCTTATCTTTTACTATAAGCTAACTAATTTTCTCTTGCATTCCACCGGGCTAATAACTAAACCTAGCGCTGTCATCAGTTACAATCTTAGAAATCATCACAACCTAGATGCTATAGAGCATTGTCAGACTTACATGCGGTACAACTTCTTCTTAAATAAGATTTCAATCATTTGCAATAGACTACCAGCTAATAAGCACGATGCAAACACATTTCCAGTGTTCATCTCCACAGTCACCGGACTGCTCAAAGAGGACAATTCGCATCTACGTCTGTCTCTTACACCCTCTTTTTCACCCTACGTAGATATTTTAAGTTCATTAAACGCGTAGTTACAACAATTTACAATTATAAATTTTAATATTATTGGAACTAGATGATAAACATTTCTACACAGGACAGTAATATTAGTTCACATATAATATAAAAGATAGCATAACGGGACTAGTTAGTTAGTCAAAAAAAATAACCATAGTTACAAAAGAGAATATATATGTATATATTTATTAATCACTTATTAAGGAATCCTCTTGCTCTCTTTTGCTTTGCTGTTGTTTGTCATCTTAAACTCTCACTCTCATTTTAGCTTCCATTTGACTTTTCGAGTGAGAATGAATGATGTAGATATTTGACCATTTACAATGACAAATGATCTGCAAACATTATTGGTCCCATATCTTTCATTTGCCCAGTTAATAACGAATTAACTTTCCCCACGACGAAACCTGGATTACATTTGTGAAATAAACTCTTATACCAATCGAAAAGTATCAAATTTTAATACAACGTCAGGATTGTAACCTATAACATAACTGATCGTATCTGTAAAAATAGATTTTGTCAGCCACGTCTCGCAAACCATTAATGCCCAGCTCTTGCTACACTCGGACTCACGCTGTTCCTTGAAGTTTCTCAGAAACGCTTAGTAATAACGGACGCAAAACCAAAACACCGGTTGGCTACTCGAGAATTCTTTATTGTAACACCAACATATACCCAACTTTAAAATTAAGCTTTAACTAAGGTCTATGAACAAATATTACAATAATAAATCACAATATTACTTCTGACAGTTTTGGTCTGACTTCTTTCTGAACAGCGACCGATGAGACGATGACTGGTGTATTGATGCCTCCGCGAAAATATAGGGAAGTTGGTTTTGAGCAAACAACCATGAATTGATCGTTCAATCTTCAACTACATTGACACTCCCCGGCAAAATAGGGATCCATCCCTTTTTTCCATCACGACCAGTACACGTTGACTTGGATGCCATTGCGAGAACCTGGGTCACACGGATAGAGCTGAAATGGAAAACAAACAGAAAAGCCAACACACGACGAGCATACTCACAGCACAATCTCGCACATCAATGACGACCTCCGCCTTCCAGTTAAAGGTGTCCTCTTGACATCTTGCAACACAGTCTCCACTTGCTAGAATGACTCTTGCAGAATGCAACGTGATCATAGCACCGCCTCACAATACTCTACGCACTTCGTCTTATCTACTCACTACCAATTACCACTGAAATCGCTTGTCACTCATTCTGCCTCAGTTCTAGTAACGGTGACGTATGCAAGCCTCAGCCGCCTACACACCCGCTCCCCGGCATGTGGGACCGCAGCTAATCATTATCTCCGTATGCATGTCATTCTCAGCAATAGCCTAGCCTCCCCGGCGTATACGACCCATCTGCTGTCTCTAACATCAATCAATTCATTCACGAACGTAGAAGACTAGAAACAACTTCAGAAGTAATCACGACGAAAATTTTAACAAAATTACGCAATAACAACAAGGTACGAAAACAACGAGTAAACACAATGGATCCAAAAACAAAAAATGAGAAGACACACCACACATATATACAAACAGTACACACAAACTCGCGGATCGTGTCTCGATGGAATTCCTTTGAAGAATCGCAGGACTTACACCAGTACGCCTACAACCCTTCTCAGGTTGACGATTGTAATTTGTGGAATGTCCGGACACACACAAGATTAACCAACAATTACAATAATTGGAATTCATACAATTATTTAACACAAACATATGTACAATCAGCACATCAAATGTGGTGGATTCCAGCATGACGAACTACACTTGAAGAACTGTAGGACTTACAGCAGTACGCCTACATTCCTTCTCAGGTTGATGATCCAAGTGGAAGTCGTCCGGACAGAGACAGAATTACTAACAGCTAGATGACAGATGATACCAATTCAGTATATACAATATGAACACGTGTACAAAATCACACACCAAGCACATTGGACTGCTCACTGATGCGGTACCCTTTGAAGAATTGTAGGACCTACAGCAGTACGCCTACAACCCTTCTCAGGTTGACGCCCTAGGTTGGAAAATCGTCGCAGAGTTCATTTGCTGACTTCCCTCTAACAGCTATATCCTCAAGCCTGAACGGTAAGAGGCCCATGTCATTGTATCGTAGAACATAGATGACGAACAAACATACGACGTATCTGGTCAACCAAGCGTAGAAACAGAGTAATTTACACCAGAGATAAAAACATTCAAATGGTAGCTTGAAACTAGAAATTCCTTTATTCATGCAAGTCAATTTAACAATTACTCTCTCGTCTACACTTGGCTTATCCTCACTAAACTGACCAATATCTTTCGTCTTTTGAAATGCCACTCGAGAATTCTTTATTGGAACACCAACATTTAAAAATGTTATCATTAACGTCTGTGAACAAATATTACAATAATAAATCACAATATTACTTCTGACAGTTTTGGTCTGACTTCTTTCTGAACAGCGACCGATGAGACGATGACTGGTGTATTGATGCCTCCGCGAAAATATAGGGAAGTTGGTTTTGAGCAAACAACCATGAATTGATCGTTCAATCTTCAACTACACTGACATATACAGTTAGGTGAACTTTTGAAGTAGCCAATGCATACCATGCACTTGCATTCAGGGAGTTTATATTTAAGCTCCGGCTTTCAGGCAATTTTCAACTTCTTTTTCTTTTTTAGCTACTCATCTCTTTTGTGGAAGTCATTCGAACTCAGGAGACTTAACAACAGAGTGCTGTTCCACGGGTAAGTGTGGTTCTCATGTGTTTCTCTCATCATATCCTCTGAATAGCTGCCACTACCCTTCCACCTTCCTCTTCTTCTCTTCTTTAAATTACTATTGTTAAATGCCAGAATGGCTTTCTTACGCTCGTCTGTCAACTCACTCAAAGTCATGGTCTGAACAACTTTTTTCAGAAGACCATAATGTATTTCTCATCTGTTACAGCTTTTTGAAGAAAAATAATAAAAGTGTAAGGAAATTCGACTGCCGTAGTCCACCTTTTAGGTATAAATAAATGAAAAGACAAAAACACTGCACAATGGTCCGGCATTATACGTGCAAACAGTAGTAAGTTATAACAAAGAAAAATAAAATAATATTATTCAGAAAAGTTTGCACAGAATTAGAGTTATAGAACAGTAAGATAAGATTCATTAATATTTGGGAATCATGGTAAAGTCGACTATTTGGACTATCAACGTCTTGCCTGGAATTTGCATAGAGGTAAACAGTATTTACATGCGGCATTAGGCAGACCCCAGAAATATTTGAATACCAGTCATCTTCAGGTGATTTAATACTGGAACCTGACTCTGAACTCTTAGAACATAGAAATGCACATGATACAGTGTGGTCAGGGTGTTGGCCAACTTTCATAAACTGTCAATGTCCGTGTCTTACTACACTGAACCTCACGCTATCCCTCGAAGACTTTCAGAAACACTTTGTATTAACCAACGCGAAAAACCCAGAACACTGATTGGCGACTCGAGAATCCTTTATTCTTACGCCAACATGTAACCAAAAATGAGGTTATTACACAAGGTCCAAGAAAAAATGTTATAACAATAAATCATGATAATACATCTGATAGTTTTCTGTCCTCCACTGAACAGCGAACGACGAGACGATGGCTGCTGGATTGATGACTCCGCGAAAAATATGGAGGACTTTTCAAATATTGGTTTTGTAGGGATTTTGTTTGACTGCATGGAAGATTCAATCATGAGCTGACATCAGTTAGAGAACCACTGAAAAACCTGTGAGTTCTGGACACTTGTTTCGTCCTAGTTTGGGACTCTTCATCAGTACGCACTCACCGGGATTCGAACCCAGGACCTTCTGGTTACAAGGCGAGCTCGTAGACTATTGAGCCACCGGGACCCGATCCAATGGTCCTTGAATTCTAACTTCTGCCAGTTCACAACGTAGCGCGACCACTTCACAATGTCTTCTTCGATGAGTAACTGCCTCATCTTCAACCTGCTGTACCCTACTGGTCACGGCTTCCCACTAGAACCCCAGGTTAACTGCCTGAATAGGGCCAGTCACTAGTGAGCATCAGATTAATTTTCAAGTATTGGTTTTGTAGGGATTTTATTTGATTGCATGGAGGATTTAATCATGAGCTGACATCAGTTAGAGAACCACTGGAAAATCTGGGAGTACTGGATCGGGTCCCAGTGGCTCAATGGTCTACGAGCTCGCCTTGTAACCAGAAAGTCCTTGTAACTGAAGAGTCCCAAACTAGGACGAAACAAGTGTCCAGTACTCACAGGTTTTTCAGTGGTTCTCTAATTGATGTCAGCTCATTATTAAATCCTCCATGCAATCAAATGTGGAGGAGTTGGGTCTGAGCGAAGAACGATGAATTGACCGTTCATTCTTCAGCTACATTGACACATGGATGTATGTAGAAATATTTGATTATAAAAATAATTAAAAAAACTGAATGTGAATTTTTATTTTTATTTTTTTATTTTGATTACAGTTTGATTCCACACCGTATTTTTGGTACAAGTATGGAATTTTCAGCGTGGATATTGGTAGCCCAAATTTTGCAGGCCGACCATAGATATCAGCTGTGCGTCAGCGTGGGCTCGAACCCCGGACCATGTGCATAGTCGGCGAGAGTCCTAACCACTGTGCCACCGACTTGGGTTGTGAAAGTATATTCAAAAATAGAGTACACGGATTTTGTGGGGCTAACAGGGATGGTCAGAGGAGTACCGTATAAGATCTCTAACTTTTAGTTAGTCACTTACTACCTCTAACCCGTTGTGGACAAAATATTTGTTCAGCAGAGATGAGAAAATTTCGGGGTAGAACTGTTTCTAATTTCAGCTAGAGGACTGTTCTAAATACAGCGGCATTTCACAGTGAAGGAACTGGATCCGTATTTTGTATGATTGCGGAGCACATTAAAAGATGAAGATATATTTCTGAGGTTACATTTCTTAAGTGATGTAAAAGACAAGTCATTGTGGGGAAATATACAAGCCCTTTAGTAATCCTAAATGAAATTTTTAGGTAAAACTTCAGTTGTCTGAATGATAAGGGTCCCAAGTTGAATATTATGCCTCGTGGTAGTCCAGTGAAGAAACCCTGCATGGAGTCATTGTGGCTTCGCTGACAATTGAATAGAAGCACTCCATTTATACAAGACGTATCCAGTGGTGAATACACTGTTAACCCACTTAGCTCAGCTCCAAATTACTTCAAGAATTTTTCGCTTTGAAATGAACCATGCACATGTATGTTGTGTGAGTAATTGAGGATACGCCTCAGCATCTAAATTTAATGGTCCGTCCATCCCACTAACCCACATTATAATAGTCTGATGGTTGTTTACGAATGCGATAAAAATATTTCGTGGACCACGAGTAGCGCTTCGTACTAAGCTGAAGTATGGGCACTTAGTGAAAGTATTTCCGAGAACTAATACCATGAGATTAGCTTTTTCTAATACAACGGCGCACCCATCAACGCAGTATAAAGATAATGACGAATTGCTATTACAAGCATTGTATCTAATATGTGGGGAATGCTACTGAACGCAAACTTCACGGCAACCGGCGCAAGTCTTGCATGTTATTGCACCAGTGATATAAGCATACCAGTTGTGCTACGGCCCTATGTGAATAGTATCAAGGCCCCGTAACAATCGCTTGGTGGGAGGTAGATGTGCTGAAAGACTGCTTACAGACATTATGTATGACGGAATCTAGTAGAATGACTACAAAAACTGATAACCTGTAATGGGGAAGACAAAAATGAAATAATTAAGGGATACATAATGCATAAGATAAGTATTTCAGTTAGGTGTACTACAGGGATAGAAAATCACTCAATTCATTCACTTCTATCCACACTATTTCTTATGTCCGCGTTATTGACTTTTGGTTCATGGTTTCTTCTACAGTGAATTTTATCTGGACAATTTGAAAAATTGGAAGATGTAGAGTACTTAGAAAACGGCATCATTCATTATTTTAGCCGACTAGTGCTGTCAGCCACGTCTCGTAAACCGTCAATGCCGGGCTCTTGCTACGCTGGGACTCACGCTGTTCCTTGAAGTTTCTCAGAAACGCTTAGTAATAACGGACGAAAAAACCAAAACACCAATTGGCGACTCGAAAATTCTTTATTGTAACACCAACATATAGGCAGCTTTAAAATTAAGCTTGAACTAAGGTCTATGAACAAATATTACAATAATAAATCACAATATTACTTCTGATGGTTTTCTGCTGACTTCTTTCTGAACGGCGACCGATGAGACGATGACTGGTGTATTGATGCCTCCGCGAAAATTGGGAAGTTGGTTTTGAGCAAACAACCATGAATTGGCCGTTCAATCTTCAACTACATTCACAAATGCCTTAGGGAGTTGTGACACTGGGCAGCTGCAGTGACAAATCTGACTAACCGAGTTTTAACATACAACTCTGCACGGAAGTTCATTAGTTCTATTAGTTACACTCCACACTCGAAAAATATTATATTTGGTCGGTAATAAACAAAAAACATGTGTTTCGGCTTAGCATTTGGGCCACAGGATAAAATCAACCAACCCATGAAACATGACAAGGCAAACAAAGCGTGAAACCTTTCTCGAGTAAGAGGAGAGATTATTGTTAGACAACTCTTCAGTTAGACGAGAACCAAATGAAAAAATACGATTATCTTTGTTGACGTTCCGGTGACCTTTTTAAGATTTAGGATTTTTTATGTTTTGGCTATACCTAGACTTTACATTATTCTGACTGACTGACTTCCAAAATAGAAGTTTGCACAGAAGCGCACCCGTTTAAGTTACCACATCTCATGTGGCACACAAAGGTAGAGAAAAATGAAATAAAATAGAGCTCTATTCAGAATAAATGTGAAGGAGAATGGATGGTGATAAGTAAAAAACATAGGATTGATTAGATCCATAGGATTACGCTGAGTGAATGCATCTGTATCACTGACGACGACTCGGAGTCATGTCGCTACCTAACACTATACGCTTAACGCCAATATTACTCGCCATATTTCACTACTTAACAAATGAAATAGGGAACAGACAACTACGACCACACACCAGTGTTACTTTCTTGTCCCTATGCTTCATTGGTCACTCCTAACAACCTATGTGGGCAGTATCATTAGCATGCACTAAATTAAGGGGACAGTGTCCTGGCTAGTCAATAAAGCCCATGACACGCAATTCTATAAATATATGTATTATGAAATTGAACTAAAATAAGGATGACAGCTGTGGAAATGAGTCTTGTGTGGCATATTTCTAGGAGATATGAGTTCCTTCACAGCTTAGTTTCAGCGTTAAGTGAATAAAACGCAATCTGTAGAATTCATGAAATTCATAAAATGATGTACTGCCTTTTCAAAACACCTAGTTAACGTTTCCTCAGTAACGTCAGAAGTGAGCATTGTGATTGTGTAAATTTGACAGATTGTGAACTGCTGTCAATGAAATGGGAACAATTCTTAGAATTACGAGTTATGATTTAAGCTTGATTGCGACATTCAGCAATTGTTATATGATATGATGTGTCCAAGTATTACGACACTGGACTTCATACTGTCCTTAAAAGACTTTCAGGAACTGTGCGTAATAAGCAACGCAAAAAAACCAGAGCACCAATCGGTGACTCAAGAACCCCTTATTCCTGCAACAATACAGAGCCAACCATCAGGTCATTGTACACAAAGTCTAAGAATAAATGTCATAACAATAAATCACAGTAACACTTTCTGACAGCTTTCCCTTTCCCCCAACGAACAGTGAACGATGAGACGATGACTGCCGGATTGATGACTCCAGCGAAAAATATGGAGTTATGTTTTAGCAAACAGCCATGAATTGGTCGTTCGATTTTCAACTACATTGACAGGGGAAAGGCATTCATAATCTCTTACTTCACGTGGTACTGCAGTGCAATTCGATGCGCAATAGTATTTATACGAATAAACTGATAAATAAAGTCCTCCTCACCTTTTTAACAACCTGTTTATATTCCAAATAAGGCAAGAAATTTACTCCACGTATGAGCCTAAGTTATGCCTATGAAATCGGAATATTGTTGCACTAAATCTTCCCTCAAAATAAAGGCCACTTGGAACACAAGTTCAAAACAATGCTACACATTATGACCATAGTGCTAATTTTATTTGTCTGAGAAGGAAAAGTTGACTGTTATGACTACATGAAAACTGAAATTAATGCTGAGACTGAGTAATGAATACCAACGACTACCAAACAAATTAAGGCAATAGCGTCTCAACAAATAGGCCGAATATACCGGTACGATTACATAAAAACTCAAATGCGCGTTTAAATTTTGAACTTCCCACCTTATATAAACCATCTTGTTGCACACATAACAGTATGAAGCGACATTTCCTGATACGAGTGCTGAAAATAAAACGCAGTTCAAGCACGTTATACCGCCAATATTAAACGAGTCAAAAATGCTTTTTGATGTGAAATTTCACTTAAAAAGCAAATAAAAACTCGCTACTAAAACAACATGTCAGCGTATTTGAACGTCACAATTAGCGAGGATATGAAATAAACCCACTTCATCTGTCTCAGCACGGTCTCGTCCACTTTATAGTGTTCAAACAACTGGTGCATGTGTCTGAGAAGCTGCGATGTTCTACGGGCTCCTGGCTCACAGCCCGTAAGAAAGTGAAAAAGTTACCTTCGTCCACATCTCTTTGGAGGCTCTTGCTACGCCTTGCCGTTATGGGCATCTGCAGTGGAAAAGAACAATTATATTCGTAATAACGCGTAAAAGTGTCTTGATATCTCAGACGAATTATAGCGAAAAAAGACATGCACTTGAAGAAACAATATATAAAAATGACTTTCATTTTCGTTTGGGAGCCTAAAAGGTTTGAAATCTGCTAGTGACTTTTATATTTTCAGGCTGTAAATTGACTCAAGGCAATGGTTAATAGCAGGGTTAAACTTTAGGCACCTCTATCAGCCGACGAATGACCTCGAAAGCATCATTCAGGTGAAGGAAGCATTTTCGTGTATGGGATATATATTTATGAAACAGTGCATAGAACCGTATAAAAGTGTTACATAGGATATCTTCCTTTCACACGTGGTTAAAGTAGCTCTCAGTTTTAGGCTGCAGTCACACATTGTAATACAGTAATATTCCCTGAGCAATAAATTATCTTCAAAACGTCATCGGTAAATGTTAATGTATAACACTGTGAGACTGCAACATAAAACTGAGAGCTACTTTAACCACGTGTGAAAGGAAGATATCCTATGTAACACTTTTATACAGTTCTATGCATTGTTTCATAAATATATATCCCACACACGAAAATGCTTCCTTCACCTCTATAGGCATGGAAACGATGGCGATAGTCTTTATCTTCATTCGATTTTATTATTATCATCATCATTTCAATGTCTGCTTCAGTAACGTTCACTACGTATTAGCCGCAACTTTTATGCTACGGAAAATCTTCCAATCACCTTATACATAAATGACCTTCGTGTGCTGAGCATCTCAGTCAGCCGTTTGTGCCTCAAACCTACGTTGGCGGATGCTGTATACAGAAATGGACCGTCCCAGAGCTGTATGCAGTGTTTGTAGTAGAGAAGTTCCTGATAACCAAGCCTCCTACTGGTATAGTTGGTGGAAGTTTAGCATTCTTCAAATAGTGTTCAGTGTGAATCTCTGTTATACTGTAGCGATAAATGCAGAACATTGGATTGGGAATCTCCAAGCAACCCTGATCATAGTCACCAACTTTGGTGCAGTAGGATGAAAGAGTTTATGGATTTTGAACCTTTACTTCAAAGACTACCCTTCAACTTTGCCCCAAGTAAATCACAACACGTATATTCTAAAATATTAAGTGACTACTGCTTCAGACTTCTCTCATGTTAAACTGGAGCAGTTACTCTCCCATCTTGGTGTATTTCAGCAAGGTCTTTGGAAGTATGAGTTCTGCCCGCAGTTTTGTCAAATTTCCCCAGGTATTCGGTTTGAGTATATAATATAAAGTGTTCCTGTTCATGTATCAACTGTTAACGTTTTATGAATTTTTTTACCTCCCCTCACTCCTACCTCTCATATGCCGTTTTCAGTTTTTCTAATCTCAGAGTATAGCTTTCAGCATGTTTATGGGGTAGTTTTCCCACCTAGTGATCATTCATTCCCTCACAACTCTGATCCTTGTTTGAACAACTGACTAATATAAATCTACTGCGTAAGGTAGTTTCCAAATCGTTCATCGTAAGGTAAAAATGCGGATTTTCAACGCGTTGGTGTGGCAGTTTTGGTTACGTTCAGCTTAATAGATGGATACAATCAATTCTTCTTAGGAGATGATTGAGTCATGACTCATCCTCAGCTCGGTGAGACAAGGTTTTACAGACGTAAATCAGGACTGCTCTCATCAAAACGATGTGAGCCCGATGCTTGACAGTCAGGGCCGCGGCGTCAGAGATTGTCCGAGTTGACGCATGCTATCCTGGCTTTCACTGTGTGGCTAGAGACTTGATCCGTTGCACCAATTACACCCACACAAGTATCTAGATGCACGAACCAATTTACAGTTTTAGGCGGTTCACATGCGAGAATCCGTGAGGTTACTGGCTCCTGCCAATTTTGCAAGAGTACTTTGCACTTAAACGGTGTAAAGTACACATCGTACTTACAGACGCACCGCCAACTGATTAGGTGCAATTTGGTAGCCTGCATGTTACCGCACTGCAAGACTCTTCCGTCTGCATATTCGAGACTGAGAAGTATTTAACCGGGAAAATCTAAACCACCGCCATCACACATACCCTTTAGATTTGTCTCCAGAATGTCGTAGGTAGCGATGAGGTTAGGGCAATTCTGTCTAACCACACTCTTGGTTAACAACAGGGTAATAGTTGTTCGTATGGAACAACTGTTACGGACAGTTTCAGAGGGCATTTCTGTCGAGTGAACTGATGGCATACAATACGTGTGACAGTGTTCTAACAGTTGACTAGGAGTAGACGTATGATCAATGCATCCGCGGCCTGAACGAAACCAAACCTATCCCTAGCAAATCAGTTTCTTACCTGTTTTATACAGCCTGCGAAGTAAGAATGCCAATATTATGGATGCGGCTGGTAGTAAACTGATACCCCTATGACTGTCACGTGTGTTACGTAGGTACGATAATGGCTGTATTCCACATTGATAGAATATTCCATTTCCTCTGTCTATCTGTCTGTTTTCGACATAGAACTTTGCACTAATGTGCGGCAGTTCAAGTCGCCACAGTCCATGCAGCACACAAAGCAACAGAAGAAAGTAGAGGAAAAGTATAACAGAGACAGTAAGCAGGGTGTGAGACAAAGGAAGAATAATAACGAAGAACAAGACAGTTTCATTGGAAATCATAAATCACAAGGAGTGGATGTATCTGCGCCACTGAGAACGATTTTGAGCCATGTCACCAATTGTTTACAACCATTTGTTTTTACCGTCCCGAGGACCCCAACCAAGAGGTCCACACCTTCCTACGTGGCTTAGACTAACTGTTGTAGATTTCATTGACTGGTGACAAGTTTTTGTTTGACCTCCGCTAGCTTTTTTCCAGCCTGACCATATGTCAGCTAACATTGGCCGTCGAGGAAGGCGATGACTAGGCATGCATGAGTAACACATGTCCTAACCATCTCAGTCTTTGTAACTTCACGACTTCGTCTATTGATTTCCCCTGTTTACCTAGTACTGGATGCCTAACCTCAATATTGGTCACCTTATTATGCCACTTCACATGGCAGATAGAACGCAGGCGCCTATGATCAAAGACAACTAATCTTTTCATGTCTTCCACTCTCAGTGGCCAGGTCTCACAGCCTGACCTTATATCCGCTAATATTGCTCGTCGAGGGAGGCGATGACTAGGCATACGTAACACATGTCCTAACCATCTCAGTCTTTGTAACTTCACAACTTCGTCGATTGATTTCCCCTGTTTACCCAGAACTCTACGCCTAACTTCAATGTTGCTCACCTTATTATGCCACTTTACACGGGAAATAGAGCGCAGGCACCTATGATCAAAGACAGCTAATCTTTTCATGTCTTCCAGGTCTCACAACCATAAAGGAGGACGGAGCGGACTGATGAGCAGTACACCCGCCCTTTGGTCGATAGTCGAATATCTCGTCTACGCCAGAGTCGGCGTAAACTGGCAAATGCGAAACGAGCCTCCTGTATTCGTGCTGAGATTTCGTCAGAGATCAACCCGTTGGTACTGGCTGATGGTACTTCCCAAATAAGAGAAGCGATTAACGTGCTCTACCACTTCACTTCCTATTTTTAAACTAGGAGTCGATGTAGTCCAGTCCTGTAACATCATCTTGCATTTGGCGGGAGCGAGTCGCATGCCAAACATTCGTAGATTGCGGCTCAAGGTGTTTAGAAGACTGCATTTCGTCAGCGTCTTCGCCTAGGAGGACTATATCGTCTGCATATTCTAAGTCAACGAGATTATTCCCTGGTAGCAAGTCAATCCCTGAGTTGCTGAAGTCACTTAGGGTTAAGTCCATTAACACATCTATGATGAAGTTGAATAGAAAAGGGGATAATGGGCATCCTTGACGGACACCACTAGTCGTCACCAGTTCAGATGACAGCTCGCCGTAAGCCCTCACCTGGCTGTATGAGTACGAGTAGAGTGCCTTAATCAGTGCAATGTATTTTCTCGGCATTCCCTTTACAACCAAGCACGGCCAGAGAACCTCCCGGTCGACAGAATCGAATTCCGCCTTTAGGTCAAGAAATATAATGATTGTTGGACGCCGGTAAGAATGCCTGTGTTCTAGAATCTGTCGGAGGGTGAAGATATGATCAATACACCCTCTTCCTGGTCTAAAGCCTGCCTGGCTCTCTCGTGTTTGTGCCTCTTGAGCACCACTTAGTCTACGCATAATTATTGAGCCTAGGACTTTAGATACTATATTAGTCAAGCTAATCCCTCTGTGATTATCACAGGAAGACTTGTCTCCCTTCTTGTATATCGGGAGAATCAGTGACTTACACCAACCCGATGGGACTTCTTCTGATTCCCAGACGCTGCCTAGAACCTAGACAGTAAACTGTCTCCACCGTACTTAAATACCTCTGGAGTCATTCCATCAGGTCCCTCTGCTTTGCCTAGTTTCAGATTGGTGACAGCTTTAGTAACCCCAGTTAGGGATGAAGGACCTGTGTCTATATCCCATTCAGGGAGGTGTTGGATGTTCGGCAGGTTGAGCGTGGCTGTGGGCCAATTAAACTGCTCCTCATAATGCTCTTTCCAGCGTTCCAGTCGTCTATCCTGGGAGCTAATTATAGTGCCGTTTTCCTCCGAGATTGTTTCACGTATGACTTGACTTCTCCCACCCGTTTCCCTGATGAGTCTGAAGAGTTGCCTAGTGTTGCCTCACCTTCCTCATTAACTAAATAAAGCAGTTAATTACTTTTTAAGCGTTTCGTCACCATTTTTAAAAGAACCATAAGTAGGTTTTCGAAGCCGGTATCCTCATAGCATTTCAGTACTTGGAAATCGCTTCAGATCTCCTCTTCGTTTGGTGGTGCTGTCAATCTTAGCCGGCTAAACTGCTACTTGGAATGCTCTACGCGTCATTCCTGTCGTCTGTTCATCTGCGTGGCATACCGTGTTGCTAAAGCCGTGCTTCTTAACACCAGTGGCTAGAATAATCTACAACACCTTACGGCTATTGCCAGATACGGGTGCTGATTCCGACTCATATGCACGTTCTGAACACCAGGTCTCGCGGTTCCTTACCTAAACACTGATCTTGCACACGAGAGCCTTTCTCACGTTATTCTCGTTAGCCTCTGTAATGGACTGATGGGTGTCTAGAAGTTGTAAGGAACTCGCAGAAATCCGGTAGTTATTAGTGGAGCAGTTTCAAGCTACAAATGGCTTGCAGTAAATATTACTGTATAACATTTTGAGACTGTCAAAATAAATTTTACCTATTGATATAAGATTAGAACTTGTACACTGTGTTAGAGTATAATTCCATTATTGTTTATTGCTAATAAATTGTGCTTGAAACGTCATCAGTAAATATTACTGTATAACACTGTGAGACTATCAAAATTAATGTTACCCACAATGGAATTATACTCTACCACAAAGCACAAGTTGTATTCTTATGTCTTGATTAGAGGTGTTTGGCAGTAATGTAGGTGAGTGAAGATGAAATATCAAAAATCATTATAAAGGTTGCATTGGTCTGACTGTTTAATAACTTTATTTTAGGTGCTGATCTTTTTTATTTTCGGAACTATGGACGGCAACTACTATAGACGTAGAGGATTTTCCTCCTGCTAACTGGTCTCCATCCTCATCTTCCACATCTTATGAAGATGCGTTAATTCGAGCCTATGTTTCTCCATCACTTGCTGTAATCATGAGCCTGTCTCCACTATTCGATTCTCCTGCACCTGATCTTCAAGAGCCCACTTTGGTGAACGTAAACTTGCGTGGTTGGATGGACTACTACAAATGGCGAGGTCTTTGTTCTTTTGAGGAACAGATTCTTTCTAATCCTCTCGCATTATTATTACACTGGCCTCTTACTCTTTACCACATTGTAGCTCACAAACTTCCATATTTGAGTAAGTCTTTAACATATCAGTTTTTAAAAGCAATCACTATACAGATTTGTCATTAAGCTGAGGCTGTGAGATAATTAATGTTGTACCTTTTGATCAATAGACTGCTGTTAAACTTCCTGCCTCAGTATATAATTCTGATTCCAATTTCTGCCTAAATCCATAAGTCATGTCGGTAGCTGGACTAGATGAATTAAGTTTCGCTGTAATAATTATGTAGAACTAATGTAGCTTGTTTGGTCGTTGGTGAACGGTAGAGTTAATGTTCCACTTGGTGTATTTCTGGATGGGCAATAGCTCTGTAGCTTGAAGATAACATTATTATTATGTCATTATTCCCTCGGGTTACAAGTGGAAAATAGGGCTTCAACAACACATTTCCACGTTGTTCTATTTTCTGCTGTCGTCTTCAGGTGAGTCCACGATTCCCCGTAATCTCTCATTTCCTCTTCACACGATCTCGTCGATGTCACTCAAGGACGGCTCACTCGTCGCTTCCCTCTTGGATTCCATTCGAGGGCCTGGAGTGCGATGTCATTCGGCGGCCTCCTTGACGTATGTCCGACGCATCTCCATTTCCTCATATATATCTGTTGGGCGATGGGCTCTTGGCTGGTCTTTTGCCATCTAGCTTGCATAAGAGGAATGATAATTACAAGATCATAAAGAGTTAAATGAATAACTTCTTAATGATATATTGCGTATTCCTCGCGATGTACATCCTAAGCCTGTTAATAGGTTTTATTTTCTTGACGTTGGTACTCAATGTGACATTAATATCTCAGGGTATTAAGATACACTCACTCCTATCAACTACGAGAAAGAATCGGTTAGGATACTAAAGAACTGTGTAAGAGGGCTTTTCTCGGAGAAGAAACGTGAAAACGTAGCCATAGTAGCCAGAATTGCCTTGTGATAAGGAATGTCTCTTGATAAACATAGAGTATCTAGTATGGAGAAAGTCGATTATAGCATAATGCAGAAAAAGACAGTCTTTCTACAAGTTACTTCCAAACGTCGCCAGATTTCTGGTAGAATAAACTGTATGCTTAAAACTAAGGTGACACGTCAACTTGAGCCACCTCTGGTGCCGTTGTCACGTCAGCCTGGCTGTCATAGGTCGAGTTTACAATGCTTCGGTGGGCGCAGTCTTTCTCTACGCCTGTAAAACCTGGCTTCTTCAAGATGAGGATTTACGGAGACTGTCGCTGTCTTTGTAGAATTGCTTGTCTCTGATGGCATCATCGTGTGAGTAATACTGAGGTCCAGGACGTGTGGTTGGAAACAGTGGTAATCACCATTCATTGTGTTGTCGTCATCTGGAAATACCGGCTTCTGTGGCTTGCTGGACATGTGCTACGAATATCACCGCAAAAACTTGCATTTCGGTCTCTGTTTGCTAGCCAGTCATGGGACGGGATGGAAAAGGCGGAGAAGTGATCACCTCATGATGTGGCATCATGGGATGAAGGATATTTTCAGCAGGCTAGCATCGGTTGGTGCATCACGACTCCCCCCCCTTGTTGGGGTCTGACAGATAGCCCGGAGCATTATCACGTATGTCTGAGAATCGCAATAATCAATGACAAACGTGCTGCAGTTTCCTTCTTTCTTCCCCTTTTAAAAATAATTGAGGAATATTGTTTGGTCTTGTTAAATGTTACTGCTTCCTTTCCGGACGAAGTCCTTATTCATTCTCTACTTATTTCCATATGTTGTTGGTTTATTATTTTTATTGTGGTGCATCTCGGTGCATGCACTGTACCAGGTTTTTTGCTAATAAATAAATTGCCGAATTATTATTAATGTTATGCTTTTTTCATTTACAAATACAAATCTACTTGCCACTATCTTCTTAATAAACAATAGTATTAATCTCTGACTACTTACTATACTTTTTTTCCTTAGATCCTTTCTGCATCCCGAAAATCTTGATTAATCGGAAGTTAATCATTCACTTGATAGGCGTTGAAAAGGAGCTGTCTCTGTTACCAATATTCAAAGTAAGTATTTCTTGACCATTAGTAATAATACGGAACTTCTGAAAATTTTATACATTTTGTGCGCTACTCAGCAGTTCGCTGTGGGAAAAACATTGCCATTGTTGAGAGTAGAAGACATGAAAAGGCCAACTGGTGAACTGTTTTTCATCATAAATTTCTACGTTCTATCTAAATCCCGTGTCAGTTGGCATAATAGGGTGAGTAACATTAAGGTGAAGCATCGATCGAGTGAAAGTAGTAGGTAGGTAAGTAGTAGGTAAAATCAATCGATGAGGTTGTATCGATTGAGATGGTTAGGACATGTGTTACACATGCATCCCTCGCTATCGGTCGACTGCCTTCCTCGACTGACAGACAATGTTAGCTTAGCTGACATAGGATGGATCAAGTCGGAAAAGAGCTAGCTTCATCAATCAATGAAATTCATGACAACAGTTAATGTGAGTAAGCTAGCCAACCACTCAGGCAACGATATGTAGACTGCTCTTTTTCCCTCACACTTGTGTCTATTATCTGTCTTTTGAATTTCTGCTGCCTTCTCTTGCCTTGTGTGTGTGTGTGTGTGGTACATGGAGGGAGGAAAAGTGGCAGATCTACCTGGTGCACATCTGTGTAAAGTCCTATGTTGAAACCAGGTAGTCAGTCAGTATACGTTTTGTGTAGTTTATTATTTTATTGCTAGCCTGTGAATACTGTTCCACTGTGAAGAGATCATCTGCACACGTTTAACGTGTGGTAGATAACAAATGCTAAACGTGTTTTTTCTGTGTCTGTTAGATTTTGCGATAGGCAGAGTTTCAACACAAAACGTTTCACAGAAGTACAGCAGTTTCAGTTGCCACACTCCATGTGGTACGCAAAAGTAGAGAAAATGAAAAAAAATTCGAAACGACTATAACGTACAAGAATGTGAAGAAGAAAGATTAGTAACATGGAAAAACCATGACGCGTTTTAACGGATATGATATATGATAAAGATTGAATGCATGTGAGCCATTGTGAACAGTTTCGAGCTATATCCCCAACAGTCTAAAGTCCTTATAAGTCCTCAGCGTCTCGACGCCAACGAGACAGTCTACACCTGCCTACCTGGCTCAGACCCTCTGACAAAGACTTTATGTATTGATGCTAGGTTCTGGTTTTAACCACTCCTAACTCTTTTCCAACCTAATCTTATGTTAGCCAACACTGCTGGACGAAAACAGTCGGAAGCTTGCTCGGTAAGTGGAAACAGCGAACTTTTTGGTGGCAGTAGCCATCACTTTCTTCGTTTTGACATCTTCTGAAACGGGGATATGTTCAATGCTCATAGTGTCTTAATCTGTGGACAAAATATCAGCTACTTCGTGAAACTCTACAAAAGATGGTATATTGTTATACAGGTAGTTGAATTAGTGACAGTAACCCGTTGCACGAGAGGTGGCTCTCGTTGCCCAATTGGTCTAGTGGATAACGCTTTACCATTTGAAACTATGGGCACTAAGCTCGGGCCTCGGTGGAAACACCATCACTCATTGGCGAATGCAGGTACATCCAGATGACGAGTCCCAAACGAGACGAAATGCGCATACTGGATTCCACTGCTAGTCATCATCCACCAATTTAATTCTAATTACATGCCCAGACATCGTCGAAGCATCTACACAAGAAGCCGATATGTCAACCTGACACCGATCACTTCTGTCCAGTCAATCAACGGGGAAATCTAAAATTCAGTTAAAAGTGACAGTAACAGTTTAACATGTTCTCAATAGAATAGTGTACCCAACCTATTTTTAACCTTTTAATAATATAATAGTGTTAATACATGAATTTAAAGGTGTATTTTTAAAATATACGTGAAATTAATGATAGTTTTACCGTTTCTTGATATTAAAATGTCGTCCATCTGGTTGAAGGATATATAAACTGATTATTGTTGCAAGCGGAAGTTGTTTTTCTTTCGCCCACAATATTTCTTAGGCTTATTTTAATAGTTAAATGTATCTAAAAGCTCGCACAATAATAATAACCTGCTTTATTCAAGAAAACTGTACTTATCATACAGTATGGAATTTTCAGCATTTGTCGCACACAATATTACATCTAACCTTTTTACTCAAAATGTAAATTAAATTAACCACATGAAAGTTTCCACTTTTACAGTAGGAATATTGTCAAAAATGTGCAAAGCATAAAGTGAGAATAATAACTATAATAATGGTAGTAATAATGACAGTAGATTTATTGCAAACAATATTATCGATACAGTATGGAAATCTTAGCGAGTTATAGAGTACTAAATCTAATGTTCTCTTGACATAGGGTGGTCATTTGAAAAACAAAAAAATAATAATCATTACAGAGCTTAATAAGTGGTGTTTACACTTATGAAAAATCAACTAAAAAAATTAAAAGGACTGTACATGTAAGCAGAATAATAATAACAGTAAAACTTGTTAGTATAAGGGTGGAGAAGATAGTTTATTTACTAGTGGAAAAGGGGTTAGCTATTTACTCCGTGCTTGATACTACTTTTATCCCATAAAATACGTGCCAAATATGGTATCGTGGACGTGGACGCATAAATGTCTTTTGAAATGACTTCTTTCTCTACCTGAGGAAGAGATGCAAGGTGAAAGCTGCATGTAAAGAGGATGTTTATAGTCTGACAAAATCCTTTTAGCGAATTTATGGTATGAAATTAATTGCTCAATGTCACCGATATGACCCAATGGGATACCACCACTCGCCCTACTAGTAGTCTTCAGAGTTTTAAAAAAGTATATTTGCAATAATGTTTTTGTTAAGCAACCCAGCAAGGAATAAGGGTGAGCAATAAAGAAAAATAGGTAAGATGCAAGAGTTGAAAAATTGCAAGTAGAGAAAGCGGGGGTTGACTTTTGTCCTACTGACTTACCTTCCTGCTGTAAAATTTCCAAGATGAATATGACTATCCTTCAGAGATAAGGTTTACAACTATTATCTAGGTGTGTGTGGCAACAGGCGATCCAGTACTTGACTTATTGATTGTTGACTGACTTCCGATTGGCACAGGTTCGCTCACTGCACTACCACCCATCAGTTAATCGGACTTTACAATGTCCATTTTCATCATTTATTCTCGTAATAAAATGTATTTGTATGTTAGAATTCTTTCTGTAGATATACTTAATAATGGCTGTAAGCAGCTGAATTTTAATAATAATAAATAATTTTTTCTTCACGTTCCCCAGTGGAACATAGGGCTCCAAGCTAGTGGCTTGAAGTTTCTGTAGCAGAGTTTATTTTAGAGGATGGGGTTGCTAGCCCCATGCCCAACCTTTCTTCTTTACCAGGATTATTTCTGGCTTAGCGAGGTAAAGGAGTGCGTCGGCCGGGGATCGAACCCTGGACCATGTGCATGGTCGGCCGAGCGTCCTAACCGCTATACCACAGCAGCTGATGACGGTACCATTTTATTCAGTGAAAGCTGTTGTTCTTGCTTTATTCAAATTCAATAAGGAGAATAAATGTATGAAATATTTGTCGCTTTTAGTTATGCTTAGCTAGTATGCAGTATGCAGTTTCTACTTAGGAATGATGAAACAAGTTGAAAATTGCCTTTCTTATATCGACCATAGGTTGTTCAAATTTCCCCGTTATAAACAGTAATAAACAGTAATCTGCAGAACTGTATGTAGTATTTAATATCCTTGCTTGAATTCTGATTTCTATTTAGGAACTTGATTATTTGTTCAAATCTCAACTTCGAATACATATTTACTTTATTGGGCAGCATTTCGATGCTACAGCTGACAAAACTGTTTATCATCTTTCATCACGATTGTCCATTAGTGTTTGGAGTGGATTGTATCATGAATTTTTGTATGCTCGAAAAATGACAGGGGAAACTCCTGACTTAATAGTTGGTAAGTTACGCTTTGTAAATCAACAGAAATTGTACTGCATAGGGCTTTTCTCAAATTGCATTTAAGTTTTCTGTTTTCAGTAGATGTAATTCCAAGACATTAATGATTATACCTAAATGGAGTGTTTTAAATAAAAATGTGTCTAACAAATATACCACCAACCACACTTGGAATCAAATACAAAATTATCGCATCAAAGAAGTCAATCGACGGGGTTGTGAGCCAGTTAAGTCGACTGAGTGAAATGCTTACAACTTATATTATGCATTCATGCCTTCCTCGACTGACAGGCGATTTTACCTTAGCCGACATGGGATGCATCAGGTTGGAAATGAGCTAGTGGTGCTCACACGAAAACATAGCTTCATCAATCAATGAAATCCATAACAACAGTTAGTTTGAGTCAGCTAGCCAGTCAATCACCCAGGTAGGGATGTGCACACTGGCTGGTTGGCTGACAGCTTGGGGTCCTTAAGATGGATTGTAAGGACCAACGAAGACTGAAGACAAGTGGTGGTTGTATGTCTCAAAATCGTCATTCTCGATGATGGCGCAGATGCATTCATTCTTTGTGATTTGTCATATCGAATCAAAGTACTCTATTATTCGTCAACAGTACTATTCTTTCCCCTCACACTTGTGTCTATCATCTGTCTTTTGAATTTCTGCTGTCTTCTCTTGCCTTGTGTGTGGTAAATGGGGCGGGGATAAAACGTGGCAGATTTACCTGGTGCATATCTGTGTGAAGTCATATGCTGAAACCAGTCAGTCTGTCATCAGTCCAGAATACTTAATATTCTGAGAATATTATCTG
Source organism: Trichobilharzia regenti (assembly GCA_944472135.2). Classification (NCBI taxonomy): domain Eukaryota; kingdom Metazoa; phylum Platyhelminthes; class Trematoda; order Strigeidida; family Schistosomatidae; genus Trichobilharzia; species Trichobilharzia regenti. The sequence goes on along the minus strand of OX235270.1, from coordinate 28,189,442 downwards.
TTTACCTACTGAGTCAGTTCTGTCTGGATTCAACATAGAACTTGGCACCGAAGTGCAGCAGTTCGAGTTGCCACGTTCCAAATAGCACACAGAGGTAGACAAGAAGATGAGTGAAGAGAATCAATAGAGTTTGACAAGTATAAGAGTGAAACAGAATGGGTAATGGTAGAAAGGAATATGAAAGATTACAGAGACTGAATACATCTGCGCCATTGACAACGATTTTGAGCCATGTCACCTATTGTCTCCAGCCATTGATTCCTAGAGTCCCGAGGGCCCCAACCCGGGAGTCTGCATCTCCCTACCTGACTCAGTTTAACTGTCAAGGATTTCATGGATTGATGCCATGTTTTTGTTTGGCCACCACTGGCTCTTTTCCAACCTGAACCTATATCAGCTAGCAATGCCCGTCGGGGGAGGCGGTGGTTAGGCATGCGCAGCACGTGACCTAGCCATCTTAGTCTATGTAACTTTATAGCCTCGTCGATTGATTTTCCCTCTTTGCCCAACACTCTACGCCTAACGTCAACATTACTTACCTTGTTAAACCACCTAACGTGAGACAGAGATCGCAGACATCTATGATCGAAAGCAGTCAACCTTTTCATGTCTTCAACGCGTATTGGCCATGTTTCAGAGCCATAGAGAAGGACGGAGCGAACTGATGAGCAGTACACACGTCCCTTGGTTGATAACCGGATGTCACGCCTACGCCAGAGATGGTGTAAGTCAGCGAAAGCAGCTCGAGCTTTTCGGATCCGTGCTGAGATTTCATCGCCAATCAGTCCGTTGGTGCTAATACAACTTCCCAAATAGGTGAAGTGGTCAACATGTTCTATCACTTCACTCCCTATCACTAAGTTAGGGTTGACGTGTCCAGTCCTGTAGCAGCATCTTACATTTTGCAGGGGCGAATCGCATGCCAAACATACGAAGATTGCTGCTCAAGGTGTTCAGAAGACTCTGCATTTTGTCAGCATCCTCCCCTAACAGGACTATGTCATCTGCATATTCTAAGTCCATTAGATTATTCCCTGGTAACAAGTCGATTCCTAAGTCACTACGTTCAGTTAAGGATACTTCCATTAGCATATCTATGATGAAGTTAAACAGAAATGGGGAAAGTGGACATCCCTGTCGGACACCACTGGTTGTTACCAATTCAGATGACAATTCCCCATAAGCCCTTACACGACTACGTGAGTTTGAATAGAGTGCCTTGATTAGTGCAATGTACTTTCTTGGCACTCCCTTCACAGTCAGACATTGCCATAGTACCTTTCGATCCACGGAGTCGAAGGCCGCCTTCAAGTCAAGAAATATGACAATTGTTGGACGCCGAAAAGTGTGTCTATGTTCTAGAATCTGTCGAAGAGTGAAGATATGATCTATGCACCCTCTACCTGGTCTAAAGCCTGCTTGATTTTCCCTTGTCTGTTCCTCCCGAGTTCTGCTTAGTCTATGCATGATTACTGAGCCTAGGATTTTAGAGACTATGTTCGTTAGGCTGATCCCCCTATGATTATCACACGAGGACTTGTTTCCCTTCTTGAATATCGGTATAATAAGTGACTTACCCCAGTCTGATGGAACTGTCTCTGATTCCCAGACTTTGCCTAGTACCTCAGTTAATCTACAAACTAGTATGTCACCCCCATATTTAAACACCTCCGGAATAATTCCGTCGGGTCCTGCCGCTTTGCCTCGTTTCAAATTACTGATAGCTTTTGTAACCTCACTTACAGACGGCGGACCAGTGTCTATATCCCATTCGGGTGTGTGTGGATGGCGGGGAGGTTCAGTGTGGCTGTAGGCAAGTTAAATTGTTCCTCAAAGTGTTCTTTCCAGCGTTCAAGGCGTCTATCCTGAGAGCTAATTAAGGAGCCATTTTTCTCAGAAATAGTCTCACTTATGAATTGCCTTCTCCCACCCGATTCCCTGATGAGTCTAAAGAGTTGCCTAGTGTTGCCTATCGCCGATGCTTTTTCCATCTCTTTCGCCTTTGTCACCCACCACTGTTCACGGTCCTTGCGGAGACTTTTAGTAAGTTTCCTTTTGTGCAGCTTTCGCTCCTCATTGAATTCGGAGCTCGCCGGAATAAGTCTTCTAGCATCTATCAGTTCGGATGAGGCAGTCGAAATCCAGTGGTTTTTACTCACCTTTGGATTTGCCTTATTCACAGCTTTTACAGCTGTATCTATAGCTGACTGAATATTCTTCCAGGCTTCTCCAGGGTGAGCACAGCTGTCGAATTCAGATATGCGTTTAGCTAGTTCTTCCTCAAATAGGGATTTAGTTTCCTGATCGAGCTGGGGACGTGATGGTTTTACCGCCAGCTGTTTCCTACGTCCGTTCAGTCGTAAGCACACACGAGCCCGGACCAGTGCGTGATCGGTATCTACACACGTGTTCCAGAAGGAGCGACAATCTCCTACCGACCCACGCCAACGATAGCTTATTGCTATGTGGTCTATTTGTGTCCAGCGTTGGTTTGATGATGGGGGTCGCCAGGTTAAACAGTGTCTCTCCTTGTGTTTAAAGTTAGTGCTTACAAGAAACAAATGATTATCTGAACAGAACTGTAGGAGACGGTCACCGTTGTCGGTTCGCTGGCACGGAACTCCATAGGTGCCACCGACATCCTTCTCAGATTGACACAATTTCCCTACTTGAGCGTTAAAGTCACCAGCTAGAACGACTATATCTGAGCGTTTAGCCTTTCTCACCAAACTAGACAGCTTTTGGTAGAACTCATCCTTCGTTTCATCCGAACTGCAGTCAGTGGGGGCGTAGGCGGAGATTACGAAAAGGCATCGGCGAGTAGTGCAGTCCTTTCTCCTTCTTACTGATCCGTTCAGACGGACAGCACACATTCGGCTATCTACTGGGATCCAGTCAAGCAATGTCTTTTCTGCCCTAGTACTCAAGCTATCCCTACGCCAGCTAATCCTCGTGAACTAGCTGTGGCATCTCCTGACACCCTCAAGGTGAATTTTGAAGATTCATCCTGTTGGCCAGGTGGGGTTAGGTGAATAACCACACTTGGGTCTTGTATGCGTGTTTCTGAAACACAACATACATCAATGGCTCGGGATGCCAGGGTCTTAGCTAGTGATGCTTGTTGTCCTATTTGGCAAAGTGTCCTAACATTAAATGCTTTTCGGAGACTATCGGTGGTGGTTTTTTGGCTTCCGTCGTTTTTAGTGGACACAGAGTGAAGAGGGAGTGAGGAGCCATCAAGTAGAGGAGTTGCATCAGTGGGAGAAAGGCGAGATGATAGAGGTGAAGACAAAGATAAGTGAGGATTAGAGAGGTTTTGTGTGCATTTCGGATTGTGAGGGCGATTGTTACTTCCCGGCTGCCCACACCGTGGAAGTTGGTTGCGTGACCGCAGAGCCCAGGGGACAACTGCTTGAGGCCGGTCACACGCGCCCTGTTTTTGTTTGTTCTTTTTGTTTGGTGTGTCTCAGTAGCATATTTATCACTCCTGCCCTGTGACACGGCAGCAGGAAGCGCGGTCGTTGTTAATTCGGGCCCCGAACGATCGGGCATGATATTTTGTGAGTTTGTTTGTGTCATAGTATTGGATTGGGTAGCTGCTTTTTGTCTAACCGCTATCCAAACAACCTTTCTGGTATGGTAGGACCTCAAGAGACATAAGTCTCAGCCAGTATACCTTCTTGGGACATCGCGGTATTCAAGCCTCACCATCACGTCAAGGTAGCAGCTTTCGGTCGGGACTGAGTCAGTTACAACTCACTCTCGGTGTAAATGTTCATTATGAAAGGAAGCAGATATTCCCAGAGTGCAATTACCAGACACATTGTTGATACCGAACATCTCGGAGAGATTTCTAATTCCTTCAAAATATTAAATAGACAAAAGACAGCAAATTTACTACGATTTGACGAAGCAATCGCAATCAAACGACTTCAACTAGACTCATGCTTACAGAAAGAGAGTCTGATTAACCTCTCACTCCCTTGGTAACAGAATTTTGATTAGTCATCTAATTCAGTGATCTCAACTCACTGAACAAGTCTTAATCTCACAAAGTGTAACCGCTTTTGTTTCTTGAGTTGCTATGTGAACCTACAAGCTAACACTGTTCTGTTAATCAATTTTTCTGTTTTCTGTCTTACCCCTCCCCCCTCTTTTCAACTTTAAGAGCGTATAAATTGATGATGAAAACTTAAACTAAAAAATTGTAATGCTTTCATTTAGATGCGTCACTTTTATAGTATCTCTTCTCTACCACCACTCAAACATTGAAGTATGTCGTTATCATCTATATAACCATTGTAATTTCAGGTAGTCTGCAGCTGATGAGAACCTGTGAAATAGAATGATTTAGAATGCCAAGTGGAACAAGTGAAATAATACCGGGGACAGTTCAAAGTGAGAATAGTAATAATAACAAGGAAGAGTATACAAACTGAATAGACAAAATGAAAAATTGGTAGAGCTAAAATATGATTGGGGATTATCATGTTTTAGCATAGAGGGATTAAGACCATGAAAGTTGGAGGAGTTGAACGAACTTTTTCTGTACACAGAGATCTGGCTTTTCTGTTTCGATAGCCAAAGCTTCAGTAATACAGATGAGTCGGGTACGTAGGGATTTAGGTAAATTGCTCTTTGCCTTGTAGATGACTTTAAAGGCGGAGGCTATAGAGATAGGGTGATCATTATCGACCAGATGTTCTATGATCGCGCTTTTTATTGCTCCACTTCCACCTTTTCGTAGCCATGCAGGATAATGTTCTTGCACCCTCTTGGACAAAACTCGAGTCGAACGACCGATATACCTAGCTCCACAAGAGCAGGTGAATTGATAAACGCACATAGAGTTGGTCAACATTGGGATCTTGTCCTTCAGGTTATTGAACAATAATGGTCGGCTAGTAAAAGCTATTCTCAGAGAGGCAGCAGGGAATGTTCTTTTCAGGGACTGTGATATCCTTCGTTTCATGATATCGGAAGCTAAGTCCCCTTTGAATTCTAAGCTCATGTAAAGTATTTTCTTGGGAGCGGTTGATAAGTCACGTTTTGTAGGCTTTGAATGTATATTCTTATCTATAAAACGTGGTGGAAATCCATTTTCCATTAGGATTTTCCTCAAAGTGTATAACTCATCTTCCACAGTATCAGTGCTACATATGCGCCGAATACGAGTGGCAAGCGACCGGACCAGGTTTCGTTTTCGACCAATAGGTACCCAGCTATAGAAATTTGTCAGTTGACCATTCCATAACAGCCTACGATAAATCGATCTCTTCAGAGTTCCATCGGTCCTTCTTGATAAGTTCACATCGAGGAAATGAATGCTAGACTCGTTCTCCATTTCGAGTGTGAATTTTATCGCAGGATGGCACTCATTAAATACACTTAATATATTATTCAGGTTACAATCAATATTACAAATAATAAAGGTGTCATCTACATACCTTTTATATATTTGAAAGCTTTGGATCATAGGCTTCAGGGAACCATTTTCTAGACTGGACATAAAAACGTCTGCAAGGAGAGGACCCAAGGGAGAACCCATCGCAATACCATCCTTCTGCCTGTAGACTGTTTCATTGAAAGTAAACTGTACATTCAATGTACATCTCAAAAGTAGTTCTTTAAGATCTGTAGTAGGTATCCCTATGTTCAATTTGTTGTCTTCAATATATTTGCATATAAAACATATGGTCTCTGTCAGTGGAACGTTCGTAAATAAGGATTCTACATCCAAAGACAACATTTGTTTATTCGACGCATTTATATCCTGTATACATTCAACAAATTGGAAGGTGTCCCGAAGGGAATAATTAGATAGTTGCCCCCTGACTGGTTCGAGGATTTCAGCTAACCACCCAGCTACTGGATGATAGGGCGATCCAGACATATCCAAGATAGGGCGAAGTGGAACTCCAGCTTTGTGTATTTTCGGTAGACCATACAGTCTTGGTATTAGAGATCCTGTTGGTCTGATCTTTTCGTATAATTCCTCACGAATGAGATGGTTGTTCTTCATTCTCTTTAAAGTATCGGTAAGTTGTTTCTCAATTAATTTCGTCTTGTTTTTCTCGTTCGGTTTCGAGAATTTACTGCTGTCTGAAAGTAGACATGACATTTTATCGATATAATCTTTGCGATCCATAATAACAACACCTGTACCCTTGTCAGGGCGTGTTAATAGTATATCGCTGTTATGCGTCAAAAGTGTAAGTTCTTCTTTGTGCTGTTTAGTAAGAAGACTTTGCATTTTTGGTCTAGCATTAAGGTATTGATTGCAGGAGTCCGTAATGGTAGATTTGAAGCATTGGAAATCCTGGTCTGACGATGGTGTGAGATCATAGGTTTGACTGAGTAAATTCTCAAACTGGACATGAGTATGTAGCTTGTTGATATTGAGATTAACATCGCAAAACTTCGAGCCCATAGACAAGGCTTCCATTTGTAATTTCGATAAAGATATAGAGGAGTGGTTGAACACGTATCTCTCAGAATTCTCAGGAAATTTTCGAAGACATTCGATAGGTTTTAGGCTATTAGATAGCTTTGAATTAAAAGACATAGTTTGTTTGTTGGTGGCCACATTGGCATAATCATTAAACGTCTGACGTTCATCAGCCGATAAGTCATATAGAGCAGAAGATCTTTGTGATATACTCCTTTCTAGCTCAGGGATACGTGAACTGATAGAATCAATGTGATTTAATGCGTGTCTCTTGAGAGATTTTGCATTAGGATATATGTGATTGCGTCGGAGCACTTTCCAATACCATTTCGGATACTTATGATTATTGATGCATTCATTAAGAAAACAAATCTCTGCATTCACCACGGTAAGTTTGACAGAATAACGCAGGAACCCGTTGAGTTCCTTTACTATCGAGGGATCTTTCCTATTTTTTAACTCATGGAAAATTCCCATTGTAACATTAAGAAAATCAAAACAAGTGATTCAGCGAAGAGACTCTTTTCAACGAATTTATCATCAAGCTGTACGGTCGTATATATGTGGTTTATCAGAAGTTATACCCGGTGAGGGAATTGAATCTTAGGTGTGAATGCACAAAATAATAATAATAATAATCATATGAAGTTCAATTAAAACTAAAATGTTTGTGATTATAATCGTAGTTAAATGTCAAGTGGCAAAGCAGATTAATGTCATATATAGAATAATTCATAGGAGGGATATAACTTGAAAAAGGATGTGCAATTATAGGATTAGTAGGCAAATCGAATAAAACAAAAGACGTGTTTCTCATTTGCCAACACACGTCATTACTTGGGTAGGCACAATGTCTAGCTTTCCACTAAAGAACGTATGTGCTATCGTGTAGTTTGCTTTGTCTTCCTATTAGGCTTTGAGATTTAACCGTACACTCCGATTATTGTTACTTCGCATTTTTTCTTCTCTCTGACTTGGACTACTGTACTTTTGTGCCGAATTCTACGCTAATAACTCATTCAGTTGACTGATATATTGCAGTTTGAAACCGTCCTGTCAACTTGGATCTAGGTAATCGGTGAAAAGGACGTGAATGGAGTACGTGTTCGTACTCAAAGCAATTAGTCTTTCATCACTGATGTTGGAAATATAGGTTGTTTTAAGGGTTAGAGGTGGTTTGCGATAACCTGACTGTTTTATTTTCAAGTTGTGACCTAATTGGCCACGTGTTTGTTCTCCATAAGTCGCCTAAGCACTGTCACATGTACGGCACTATGCTTGGGCAAGTAAATAATCATATATAGTTCTCATATGTCTATGAATATCCAGATTCCATGAAAATTACATCATCCCGACGAGTTTAGCCCCAGCTTCAACAGTATTCCTCGACATGTTTGACTACTTTCTATGAATGTTTCGAGAAAAAGTTGACACATCCAGGCGTTTCGGTTTGAGGAACTTTGTCCTCCATGTAATTATGAAATTTAGTTTTAGTAAACAATATATATATATATATTTCATGGCGGCATATCGCTATCACACCACAAAATGACACAAGGTTGACATTCTGTGAAATACTTGTCAGAAGAAAACAACAAGAACTAAAAATCGCAGACTGAATAGAATGTTGAAGTTATGAAAAGCAGTAAAACTGTGGTCTCACGTACAGAGTACTAGGATTTATTCTTCGTAAACAAAGTACTTATTTCCTTTTCCCAACCAAACGTTAAACTAGGAAGTGGTATGACCACCCTTTTAAACCACGTTTGAATAATCGAAACTAAAGCTTCAACTGGAAAACACTAATAATAATGTCGACTTGTTTGAGTGCGGCACTAAACTTCAAAATTAAATAGATGGGTAGAGTCGTAATTGTTACTAGTTGCGATCAAGCCTTAGGAGGTGATCGAATACCTAGCTACGTTTTACTGAAGTAGCTCGAAAACTGGCTTCATCGAAGCCATTTTACGTTCACCTTTTGATGTTCAAATTAACGTCCCGCTCTCGCTAAAAGTGGATGACATCCTCGTCTTTTATCTGTTATATTGTCAACAGTGTTCAGACATCTAACCAGCCCTTGTAGTTTAACAGTGGATAGCGCATATTTTACTTACAGCTAGGAATCGCTAACCAGTGAATCGTGATCTGAGCATCCTTTATCACTCAATAAAATGATGTCATTTACATATTCAAGGTTGCAGAGTCTTTTCTCGAGTATTAGATGTATACCATCATGGCCACCAGCATTACCAATGTTCATCTCTTTCTAATCTGCCTGTGGAATTTTGTCGAAATCAAGGAAGTGCGAATAACTGATTTGAATTACTGCAAAGCCTAGTGTCTATAAATCCATAACCACCACCGATTTTAGATCCCTGAAGATATATCTCTTCGACCCTAGTGACTACTGATGCCATTCAGAGAGTAAAAATCGACCGTGTCGCTATAAATTGCCGTCACTAAGTGTAAGCAGAGGTTATGTCCTAGTTCAGTAATGGCTACCTTAAAGATTTTCGTTAGATTGGATCAAAAGTGATTAAAAAATGGGACTGCATTTAAGAAGTCATTTCGAATTGTAACTGGTCGCGACTGAATTATCCTACTCAAGGAAGTCTACTCTTAGTTCAATCACTGGTATTGCTGTGAACAATCGAGTGACATATAGAAAAATATTGTAGATATATAGCATATACTCCATCACATTCCAAGACATTCAGCGCTTAGCGAAAATCATAAATAATATGCATGTAGACGTGTAGGGATCATGCGATGACTACAAGCAACGGTAGACAGAAAAAGCTTCAGTTATGAAAATAACGTATGCAGTGCAGTAGAAAGGAAGTGTAATGCTAGCAGTCAAAGATGAGTGAACTAGGTGAAGAAAACCCAATCCCTTGTGATTGTGCCACTTTTAGTAATTCCGAGCTATATATTAAAACAATAATCACGCCTTAACTTAATGTAGGTTTCCTAGTTGCGGTTTTTAGGATGCTAAGAATCAATCGCTGGAAACTGTTGGTGATATTGCTCAAAGTCGTTCACACTACCGCATGTGTATTCACTTTTTCTAATCACCGAAACTCTTAACTTCACTAATCTTCGGTAAATTCTAAACTCCTTCCTACCTAAGTTTCTCCATCGCAGTGTCATTGCATCTTCATTGTTCTTCTTTATCGTATGTTTTTTTAAGTTTAAAAGCTTAAAGGGATGCAATACTGTTTTGATAAATCTGTTGTTCAGCGAGGCTTTAAGAATATTATTGCTTCTGAAATTCTTGGTATTGTGTTTTCAGGTTTCAATGCTGGTCTTGCTGCATATTCCACTTGGCCTGCGTCGCTGTCAGCTATTGCCGTAAGTTTCACAATAAGACTTTTCCCTTTTATCTGCATTAAGTTTCTTATATATATATGGAAACCAAAAGTGGGACGCAAATTTATTGGAACATTTGTCACTCCATCGGTTTATCCCAGAATTACATTTATGAATACATGAGCAATATACGATGATGTTCCTTAGTGAAGGATAAAACTAGGTATAAAGCTCCAAATTCTACTTATGTTGACTCCGTTATTTAGTAGTCTCTCACCTAATTCATATTCTTCCACAGCGACCTGTCTATATCTGAATCAAGTTATTATTATTGTTCCTTTGGGTTCCCAGTGGAACATAGGGCTTCAACTGCACGTCTGCACTTGCTTCTGTCTTCTGCTGTACTTTTCACCTCCATCCATATTAGTCCATACTCTTTCAACTCCTCTTCACACGATCTCCATGTCACCCCACTCGAGCAATGACCTGACGCGCGCGCGATGTCACCCGGCGGCCTCCTCAGCCACGGGTGTCCAATCCATCTCCACTTTCTCCTGCATATTTGTTGGACGATTACTTTGTTCTAGCTTTGTTCGTTCCAATAGTTTCTTCTTGGTGATTCCTTCAGGGCCGGCCATCTGATCTACAGTATAGAGCGAAGACAGTTGTTAATAAAGGTCTCCAATAGCCTATTGAAAATATTCTTTGTGACCCACCCGCCAAGTTTCTGATCCGTATAGAAGAAGTGACTTGACGTTTGTATTGAAAATCCTACCGGATTTTGTTGTTGATGCTGAGTGACGAAGATTTCCAGATTGATTTCAGGCTGATGAATGTGTTTCTCGCCTTCCCTATTCGATTCTCGATTTCACATCCTCGTCCGTTCCGTCTGCTTGTAGTTGGGACAATGCTCCCTAGATAAGTGAATGAAGTAACCTCTTTCAAATCCCTCCCGTTGATGGTGATTGGCGCTGGATGTTGTTGTGTGTTGGTTATTTTCATAACCTCCGTTTTGTCTATGTTCACCTGTCTTCGCCGGCTGCTTCTTCCACCAGTTTGTCGGTTTTCGCTTGTAAGTCTTCGATTTTGTGTGACATCAAACATAAATCATCCACGCGCGAAATCCAGGTCTTCTAGGTTCTTCACATCGGTCGGTCCAGGATATCCCTCCCTGTCTTCTCGTTTCCCACTCACTGTCTGACGCATAATCCAGTCAGTCCACCACAATTAGGAATATCATTCACTGGTGATAATAAGCGAGAACCCTTGTCTGACTCCTGTGTTTACTCCAAACGCCTCTCTGAGTTTCCCGTTGTGGATCACCTGACATGATCCGTCGTCGTACAGCTGTTGAGTAAGGTTGATGAATATTTGGGGTACGCCGTACTACTCGAGTAGTTTCCAAATTACTTCGCGGTCAACGATGCACTGTCGAAGGCCTTCTCAAAGTCTATAAAGTTGAGGTAGAGGTTTGATTGCCATTCCATGCTTTGTTCGATGGTGATGCGTAGAGTTGCAATTTGGTCAGTACATGATTTGCCTTTCCTGAATCCAACTTGTTCTGGTCGGAGTTCTGTCTCCAGTGCGTCCTTTATTCTCTCCAGGATGATGCGACTCAGGATTTTACTTGGCGTCGATAGGAGCATGATTCCTCGCCAGTTCTTGCAGAGTGAGACGTAAGTCGCCGTTCTTTGGTAGTTTCACAAGGTAACCTTTCCTCCAGTCAGTAGGCACCTTTCCTTCCTTTCACACCTTTTGCAACAATGGAGTCAGCAGCTTCAGGGGGTATTCCATCTTGTCCAGCTGCTTTTCCAGCTTTCAGAAGCTTGATTGCATTCAAGACTTCAGCTCTCGTTGGAGGATTGGTGTCAACTTGCAGTTGTGTGCTCGCTGTTGTTGGTATTTCTGGACGGGTTGCAGGTGATGGTCGGTTCAAGAGTCTTTTGAAGTGATCCGCCCATTGTTTAATCTGTCTTTCTTCCTTGGTAATTGGGTTCCATTGGTTGTCTTTTATAGGTTTCACTTGTGTTGGTCTCTTCCCGAATAGAGACTTGGTTATCTGATATAATGTCTTCAGGTCCTTTTTGCCTGCTGCCTTCTCAGCTTCAGTGGCCAGGTTGTCGTAGAACCGTCTTTTGTCCTTCCTAGCACTCTTCTTCACTTCTTTGTCCAGTGCTGTGTAAGTTGAGCTCAGCGTCTCCTTCTCCTGTCCTTCCTTGCATTAAATCATTTTCTCTTTCACCATTTTCCTCTCTTCTATTCGCTTCCAAGTGTCCGTTGAGAGCCATTCTTTGTCTTGTCTCTTCTTTCTTCCTAGAACCGTTGAACACGTTTCGTTGAGAATCGCCTTCAGAGACATTCAATGTTCTTCCACGCATGATTCTTCAGTGCTGTCGCGTAGTGTTTCCTGCTTCGCTCTGACAGTTGCAGTGAAAGTGTCTTTTGTGGTTGTGTCCTTCAGTAATTGAGGAGTGTTGAACTTGCAATGTGGCCTATCCCCAGCTATCCTCGAGGCTTTTAGCTTCACCTTGAAAGTCCCTTGTACTAGATAGTGGTCTGAACCCACATATGGTCCTCTCCTCGACCTTGTGCCCAGTAGACTTCGTCTCCACTTTCTTGAAATTGAAATGAAGTCTCTCTGGTTCTTGGTGTTTCCACCTGGTGAAATCCATGTCGTCTTGTGTATATCCTTGTGTTTGAACACACTACCGCCAATCACCAAATCATTGAAGGCGCAGAAGTCTGAGAAGAGTTCACCATTGTCGTTTCTTTCACCGAGGGCCTCACGACTCCTGGTGAGTTCTCTTCCTGTTTTGTCTCCTCCCAGCTTCGCATTCATGTCGCACATCAGGATTCTGATATCGCCATTTGGGACGTTGTCCATTACTGTTTGTAGTTATCTGTAGAACGCCTCCTTCTTCTCTTGCTCTGAGACGTTTGTAGGCGATTAGCATTGGATGATTGTAACCTTCCTTCCTTTTGAGTTGAACCTGGCTGTCATTATCCTGGAGGTGATCGGTTCCCACTGCATGAGAGCTTTGGATGCTGTTGGTGGCATCATGATGGCCACTCCCTCGGTGTGCTCGTGGTTGTCCTCTGGGTGGCCGGAGAAGATTATTGTCTCTCCAGTTGGTAGTTGGCACCTTCCAGTTCCGTTCCATCTGCTTTCGCAGATTCCCAACACTTCTATTCTGTACCTTCACATCTCAGGGGCTATCTGGGCAGCCGTTCCAGTTTCGTATATTGTACGAACATTCCAGGTACCCATCCTTACTTTTGCTTTCATTGAAAAAAAGAAGGTACATCGGCTGACTGGCTTCCCGAAGGCCTTCAACAGCCTGCGTCATTTCACTTCTCCGATTCCAGTGAAAAATAAGGTTATTCATAGGAAATATAACTTTATAAATAAGGTTATTGTTTATATTTTTAGAATTTTTAATATATTTGTGCATTTGAAGTTTCTATAGCGGTTTGGTTAGGTTTTGGGGGTGGAGTTGCTAGCACCACGCCCCAACCCTCCCTCTTTATCCGGGTTTGGGACCGGCTAGAAAATTAGCGAGCTAGTAATCTAGGCGAGGTTGAATGAAGTAATACTCCATGATAAATATATTTACCTGTGTTTGTATTTTCTTGATATTTCATTAACTTTGATTTTTCAGGAAATGGGTGTACCAGCCTTCTTCACAGACTCATGTCTTTATAGTTCATTGTGGGGATTTCAAGTGACAAGTTCTTTGGGTTTAGGACCTAGTCAACCAGATTCTATCGTTGGAGATGATTATAAGCCTGGTAATGTGGAAAATCAATCATGCATTACTATGAATCCATTTCGAAGTCCTATTCGTATCGAAGCTCCTGGTGTACGATGGGGTTGGTTTTCAAATGCTTTTATATTCTCGCCTTTTTATCCTATGGATTATTTACGACAGCGATCTGATTTACCACTGCGAATGGCTTCAATGAATGTGTAGATAGTCTTCTATTTTATTTTCAGTGATTGATTTCGCCATATTCTTTAATTTACTTCCTGAACTTCACTGGTCAGCATTATAGTGTTTCCTTTACAACTTATAATGTGTTACACTGACTTAGTTACAGCATTTTGAGAGAACGGGTTTTCTCTTAAGAATGCATATGATTTGACTATTTTAATGCTTTTGTTCAAATTCTGTCTTACGTTTTCTGTAATTTCATTTTGATTCCGAAATAAATTATATTTTGTTTTTTCTTAGTTGTGTATATCATTCTTCCGTTTACTCAATTACCCCAGAATACGAAGTGGTGTAGGGAGAGAAAGAGGGAGAGACTTAAGTTAAAGAAATCTTAGAGAGATAACCAGTTAATAATAATAGTTTCAGGATTTCATCATGAACTGACATCAGTTAGAGAATCACTGGAAAACGCGGGAGTACTGGACAGCTGTTTCATCCCAGTTTGAGAGTCTTTATCAGTACGCACCCACCGCCAAGGTTTGAACGCAGAACCTTCCGAAATGATAGAAGTTGGAATTCGTGGGCCATTGGGTCGAGTCACGGTGGCTTGATGGTCTAGGAGCTCGCCTCGTAACCGGAAGGTCTTGTGCTCGAACCCTGGTGAGTGCTCACCGCCGAAAGTCCAGAACCAGGACAAAGATCTGTTCAGCACTCTCAGCTGGCTTTCCATTGGTTTTCTAACCGATGTTAGTTCGTTATCAATCTTGTAATCAATCACGTCCCTCCAAACCAAAACTTGATAATTAATATTTTATAGCTTCTTTTGCAAAACTTTGTAAATCATGCTGCATTTTCGGTAGATTTAGGTTAGAATTCATGAGCCATTGAATTGGCTCCCAGTAGCTGAATGATGTAGGAGCTTGCCTTGTAACCGGAAGCTCCTGGGTCCAAACTCCGGTGGGTGCGTACTACCAATGATTCCCAAACTAGGATGAAACAGCTGTCCAGTGCTCCCTGGTTTTCAATGGTACTCTAACTGATATCAATCCGTGATCAACTCGTAAAAACAAAACTAATCCTTACAAACCAACTGTAGAAGATTATCAACTTGTTCATGGTTGTTAAATCTTGCATAGAAAACTATGAAAAGTTATTTAGCAGTTAGAATTTATTGTTTACTGTACCTGTGTTTAAAGTCTGCACATTTGGATTACTAAATCACTTTTTGTTTCATCCAAGTTCCTTATGCCTAGTGACTGACTTGTTTTAAAACGGAACTTTTCAGAGAAGTACAGCAGTTGGAGTTGCCAGTCCTCCCTCCATATACCGCACACAAAGCAAAAGAAGAAAGTAGCTAGAGGTTTAAAAGAAAGAAAGATAACAAACAGAAGTGTGAGTGACAGAAAAAGAATACTAATATGGTTGAAGAACAATAGAGTACTTTGATTCGATATGACAAATCACAAAGAGTGAATGCATCTGCACCATCATCGAGAATGACGATTTTGAGACATGCAACCACCACTTGTCTTCAGTCTTTGTTGGTCCTTACAATCCATCTTAAGGACCCCAAGCTGTCAGCCAACCAGCCAGTGTGCACATCCCTACCTGGGTGATTGACTGGCTAGCTGACTCAAACTAACTGTTGTTATGGATTTCATTGATTGATGAAGCTATGTTTTCGTGTGAGCACCACTAGCTCATTTCCAACCTGATGCATCCCATGTCGGCTAAGGTAAAATCGCCTGTCAGTCGAGGAAGGCATGAATGCATAATATAAGTTGTAAGCATTTCACTCAGTCGATTTAACTGCTTCACAACCTCGACGGCTTATGTCCTCTACTCCTTCCTTAGTAGTCGACCGATGCGTAACCTCAGTATTACTCCTTATATGGATGTAGACAGAACTCAGACACGTATGGACCTTTCTTGTCTTCAACTCTTAACAATGACCATGTCTCGCTCACAGCCAGTGATATATGAGGATGGAGCGAATTGTTGAGGAACATACATGTCTTTTGATCGTCAGCCGGATATGGCGTAGCTTATTGGCAAGTGTCAAACTATCCTTTTGTATCCGTGCTGAGATTTCTTCAGTGATCTCACCTACATAGTGAGATGTAGACAGCGCATTTGGGCAGGCACTGTCCTCCTCAGTACTCGATTTTAACCTATTCTATATTTCGCTCTCAGTTGTTGGTTTGATAAGATACTATGAATAATCGGAATGATTATATAAGTCGAATTATATATATATATCAGTCCGCTCCGTCCTCCTTTATGGTTGTGAGACCTGGCCACTGAGAGTGGAAGACATGAAAAGACTAGCTGTCTTTGATCATAGGTGCCTGCGTTCTATTTCCCGTGTAAAGTGGCATAATAAGGTGAGCAACATGGAGGTTAGGCGTAGAGTTCTAGGTAAACAGGGGAAATCAATCGACGAAGTCGTGAAGCTACATCGACTGAGATGGTTAGGACATGTGTTACGTATGCCAAGTCATCGCCTCCCTCGACGAGCTATGTTAGCGGATATAGGGTCAGGCTGGAAAAAAACTAGCGGCGGTCAAACAAAAACTTGGCATCAGTCAATGAAATCCACAACAGTTGGTCTTAGCCACGTAGGAAGGTGTAGACTTCCAGGCTGGGGTCCTCGGGACGGCAAAAATCTATGGTTGGAAACAATTGGTGACATGGCTCAAAATCGTTTTCAGTGGCGCAGATGCATCCACTCCCTGTGACTTATGATCTTCAATTAAATTGTTTTGTATTTCTTTATTACCCCTTTGTCTCACACCTCTGCTCACTGTTTCTATTATGCTTTTCTTGTACTTTCTTCTCTTGCTTCGCGTGCTACACGGAATGTGGCGACTTGAACTTCCGCACATTTGTGCAAAGTTCTATGTCGAAAACAGACAGACAGACATATAAGTCGAAGGTCAGTAATGTACTAAGCGCCACTGTAAGTTATGAATGATGACGTTATGAAAGGTATCACGTTCTCCATCCCTTTTGGAGTCATTTGATTAATAGTAAAGTAATGTTTTGTTACTACAGCAGTTGTTGGGTGTTCATTGAATGAACAGACTATGGCGCATTGATTCTCAATGGAATACGTTATATCACATGTGTACAAGATAAATGCAACATATCCACAAAGGAATGGGCTATACGAAATAATATAACGTTTAAAGGACACTAGTGCGTCATTAATTCAGAGATAGATTACTCGCCAATGTGCGTACATGGGCCAAGGTTTGATGGCCAGACAGAACACTTCCTAACCTTGCTTAGCAAGTATTTATCCTGGTGAAGGTAGAAGCTACCAACTCCACCCCGTTAAGAAACACATCTGTTACTGAAACTTCAATAATAACAGATATACTATTACCTTTGATATTTGGTTTGAACGATCTTCTTTGTTATTTTGACTTTCAATATGTCCTTTTCAGTTGAACTAAGTCTAAATTTTTTTATCACCCCCTAACTCTTTGTTATATATGTGCTGAAGCTTTGTAAATTCCGGTTTAATAAAACTTTGAGAAGCTACTAGCATTAAATAGCAAAACGTCAGTAAAAACAATATCGTTTTGTTTTTCATTCATTGAGAAATACAAAAACCTTTATTATAATGAATATCATATACCCAATGCCCAAATTTTTTCAAACCGTTAAAAGTGAACTTGTTTTGGACATATATGAAACTTCAAAGCTTGAGTTTGCAGCCCTGTACTCCTCAATTTGGAGCACAGAAGAGTGAAATAGTTGACAGTTCGAGATTCACCTGGAAGCTAGCGTACCACCACTTCCGTGTCACTTCTCCATTATAGAAGATTGAAGAGACTTCAGTAAGATTTTCTGTATCTTCATTCCAGTTTTATATCTTGTAGACAGACAGCTATTGAAATGACGTGTTAAATAATTAATATGAGCTAGAAAATTCACTAATTTAAGCAGTATAAATTGAAACCAACTAACCTGTTACACGTCGATGAAAACCGTCTCGTACTTCGCTTGTTGGTCGCTGATTTCGGTCTAGGGTACATTCATATGTGTACACAGATTATATATAAGGTCCATTCGTCGTGCCTTCCTAGACTATACATCTGCTTTTGACTCGGTTCCTAGGGACATCTTATTAAATGAACTTGCTGCAAGCTAAATAGAATGTTGGGCTGTTAACGGGTTACATTCCTATTTCTCAGGAAGAAAGCAGTACACCGTGTATAAAGGGAAGTCGTCCACTTCATTGCCTTCTGAAGCTGGTGTCCGTCAAGGCGCTGTTCTTTCTCCTTTTCTTCCCTCTTGCATGACTTGCCTCACTCTGATGAAATAAACTTTGTGAAGTACGCTGATGATTTAACAGTTTCAATGGCTGTAAACTCCCAGTTAGATTGTACCAAAATAAATAGCTTTCTGTCGGGAGTCAGTAAATGGTCTGAGTCTAACGGTCTTAAAATGAATCCTAGATTGTACAGCTTGAGAATGATTTCGCCGAAGATATAGACTCGTCAATCTGAAGTCAATGTTAACATTCACGACAATTCGTGAAATGAACAACATTCAGATTTATAACAGCAATGTCATGTCAGTACTTATATATAAATATATATGATTCTTAGATGTGGTATGTCTGCCACGAAAGTTATTTGCAACATGCTGAAGGCTTCCTCCTACAACAAACAGCCTCACCCCGATATTGAAGATGAAATACTTGCAATGTGTTGGCAACTAGAGTAATGACAGAAGGCAAGGGTCAGGCAAGAGATCGTTTATCAAAGAGATCAACACATATTTATAGATTTTCATGTACATTGTTATAGATTAATATTAGCAGAAAAACACAGTCTTCTAATTGGTTGTTTCTCACTGAAAGGTAATCTTTCATCTCTTTGTGGCTGTTTCTTGAATTTCAGATCATCTATATGCTAACTTTATCCGCCTACGCAAAGCTTTCGTCCTCATTTGTCTCACGACCAATATTTGGGACATAAACACTGACGTAAATTACTGTCCACCAATTTTGACCAACAGCCAGCTCTTACCACACTAGGAACGGTTTACTGACACTCTGAACAGAGTTCAACTTAAAGCACAAGAAGAGGAAACACCATTTACACATGTTATTTCACACAACTCCAAATAAACATTCAGTAAATAGTCTTTTATCTAAACAACACAGAGAAGCTCTAAGAGAACTTAGAAGCAGCGAAAATTTAATTATTAGCAAGCCGGATAAAGGTGATGGCATAGTTTTACTGGACAAAAGCGATTATGTTGAGAAAATGGAAGGTATTTTGAGTGATCAAACTAAATTCCAATCGCTTGGTGTTTCCAAAGACCTCAATGTAAGAGCTGAGAAACAAATGACTGACTCCCTCAAAAGACTGAACCAAACAGGAGTATTATCATTAACCACGTATGAGTCCATGAAACCTACGGCTACCAATACTCCACGTCTTTACGGTCCACCAAAAGTCCACGAACCGGGTCTTCCTCTTCGCCCTGTTTTAGATATGTATAACTCTCCATTTCACGAAACAGCGAAGTGGTTAGTTAAGATCATGGGTCCTTTGCACAGAGAAATCGTGCAACATCGAATTAGTGATGTCTTCGACTTCATTTCTAAAATATCCGAGACTAATGTGAGGTATAAACGCATGTTATCCATGGATGTATCATCACTTTTGGAAGCGGTGGATTATATTTGTCAAGAAATCACCGATAGGCAATTAGACTTAGGAATCCCCTTGTGTAGCCTCAAAAGATTACTTCTTAAATACACAATTAATGTTCACTTCGTCTTCAATAATTCATACTATCGACAAGTAGATGGAATAGCTATGGGTTCACCATTAGGCCCAATATTAGCTGACTTCTTTCTCGCAAAACTTGAAAACGGGAAATTGAAGGATACCATCAAGGAGTTGGATATGTATTACCGATATGTCGATGATACATTTATCTTAGCTGATGAGAAGGTTAACATAGACGGATTATTACTTAAATTCAACAACATCCACCCTTCGCTTACCTTTACTTGTGAAGAGGAGCAGGAGAATGAACTACATTTCCTGGATGTCTTGCTAAGTAGGAGAGAAGATGGGTCGCTTGGGAGAAGTGTGTACAGAAAAGGCACATTCACAGGGCAATACACACACTTCCTTAGTTACGTGCCCAATAAATATAAAAGGAATATTGTTAAATGTCTTGTGAGCAGAGCAAGGAAGATATGTACGGAGGACCTCTTACAAAAGGAATTTGAATATATTCTCGATTCCTTGACGGAGATGGGTTCTCCGAGTAGTTTCATAAAGAAACATATAAAACCATCAGAGAAAAAACCTGTGACTCTGACTGCACATAAGAAACCTCTATTCATTAAGTTACAATTTAATGGTGACTTATCTAGTGAGATTCTATTCCAAAGACTTTCAAAGAGTATACGTAGAACATTTTACGCAGCACACCTATGTTTGTCATTCTCTAGCCGACGAATGATTGGGACGCAAACGAAGGATAAGCTTGATAGTTTTGCTACATCTATGTGTATTTATCAATTCAACTGCACCTGCAGTGACAGTTATATTGGGCGTACTAATAGACAGCTTAGCCAACGAGTTAGTGAACATCTCCCATCGTGGTTTGGCAAAGGACAGACAAAAACAATCCGTAGCTCAATTCTGTCACATCTAATTGATAGTGGTAATGTAGTCGATAAAACGAAAGCCTTCAAAGTAATTCATCGTATCCCACCGAATCATCCTAACAGACTTCGTATTCGCCTACTGCACACAGCTGAGGCGATAGGCATTCGAACTATTAAACCTAAACTATGCATTCAAAAGAAGTTCGTGAAGCCATTATCCCTCCCGTAGGCGAATAAGACATAACCAACTAAAGACTTCTACACCACCCCTTATTTATATTTCCAACCCCTTTCTTATCATCCCTTAATCTTATCTTATTACAATCGTGCTTCATTTCCTTCCCTTACAATCTAACATTACGTAATCGGTTCATTTGTTTTTACTAGCCTTTATCGACTACTTCTACCTGAACAATTGTTTGTTTATTCATACTGTTTTTCATTAATCGTGTTATCACAGATTGCCTCATTTTTTCATCCTTATTATTGATAAGACCATTATTATTATTATTATTACTATTATTAATATTATCATTACCACTATTATGACTAATTGCACAATTTATATTCACCATCGTATTATCCTATAGACAAAACACCATGATTGGTTTATATTTGAATTTTTATTTGTAAACTTATATATATTAGAGTTAAGCCTGATGAGATCTAATTGAAAACAATATTGTTCGCTTAAATGTTTAGTTCTAAACTCCAAATGTGTCAGTGAAAAATAAATGACAGCGGAAATATACAGTATGGATGCAAACTGAAGACTATTCATCATACCCTCCTCAATGTTACCAAAAGAACTCAAGCATCTCGATTCAGTGACAGGAAGTATGCGATTGTTGACACTCTCTCTATGCCCATGATTACTGTCCAGGTTACAGAGCATGGAATTTAGGTAATGTCGCGAAGCCAAATTACTTGTCATCATGTGAAAGTCAGCAGTGATAAATGGATTCTAAGTGAGCACATTACTGTCCGTCTCCTTCTTTCTCTCGCTATTGAAGGAGGTGTTTTGTGTAACTATAGACTAGGTCGAAGGTCAGTAATGTTAGCTATCGCCGCGTTAGTCTAAGAAATTATTTTTCATTTGTGTACGTTCCCAGTGGAACAGAGTGGGCTTCAATCTACACGCTTGAAGTTTCGATAGCAGTGGTGTTTATTATTTTCACGGGATGGATGGGGTTGCTAGCCTCATTCTCAGCCTTCCCTCTTTACCAGCCGTATTACTTACTGGCTTAGCGAGGTAAAGGAGTGCCTCGTAGACCGGGTGTCGAACCCCGGATCACATACGTGATTGGCAAGCATCCCTACCTCGGTGCTACTGAAATCCACTACTCCGCGCATAATGTAGCGTAACTAGTTCCCAGGATATATTTTGTATTATGATAATACCATCTTTCTTAAAAGGCATCTCCTACCTACTCATTTGAAAAAACACACGTTCCAATACTATCATGTGAGTCTTCTTACAATTACACAAGTTTGAACCAGGGAAAATCAACTTATACCCACTGTTTTTAACTTTATTCTTGTGAAGGTTCCAATGATACGCGGAGTATTTTACCTCTTATATTGTGAATAAAAGTTTTAAACCCCTTTCTAGTCATACTATGATATATGGATTAGTACGAAATATAGATGTGAATAGGGATATGGAATGTCCATCAATCGTAAACACCCCAGTAGTTGGGAAACATAATAAAAATGCCCATTAAAATTTTTTTTCAAAAGAATGGTTACTCAACAAAGAATAACCTGCTCTTCATCAGGTACCACAGTTAGATATACATTATAGTGAATGAAAAACAGAATTAGTGATATTAGCAACATTATTGTTGTTGAAATAACATCGAATCCTCCTTTCCAGTACAAAAGAAACTTGGTAAGTAACCTCAATCACAGGATTAGAGCTATACACTCAGAAGCGGTAACTAAAGATGAACTAAGGATTGTATATAACACCCTATGCAGAAAAGTTCATAAAGAAACAAATGAACAAGAGAGAGGAAAAGGACTGCCCTCCATCTGTAAATAAGAAGCCTTTGTATATATTTACGACTGCAGTTTAAGGGTAACACATCTAGTAAAATAATTACTAACAAACTAATGAAATCCATTCAAAGAACTTTTAACGCTGGTAAACTACCAGCCACGTTTTCTACACGATCTATGGTGATTCCTCGATTGAAAGATGAAGTATCTAGACTAACCACTTCCAATTCTATCTACCAATTTAAATGCGCTTATGAAGCGAGTTATGTTGGTCATTACTCTAGGAACTTGATTTTCTGTGCTCGGGAACATCTACCAGTGTGGCTGAATGAAGGCACAGTAAAAAGCATCTAAAGTTCGATATTAGACCACCTGATCTGAACCGGCCTCAATGACAGCATTAGAGAATCCTTCTCTATCATCTACCGAGTACCAAACAAATTGCCAAAAACATCCAGGTTACACATAATCCAAACAGCAGAGGCTATCGAGATTCGCTTTAAACAACCGGTGCTCTGTGTACAAAAGAAGCAAGTCCAGACACTACTACTACCCTGATCACCAGTGGAGACTATAAATTCATGAATTTGCATCATCTTTCCTAATTTGTCTATCTGATATTCAGTGTACTGTTACGTTGATGCTATCCAACTGCAATCCATTGATATTATTATTAATGATTCAATGATATTTAGACAACATTGGTATTTTGATTGGACACTAGTAACTAGTGTGGCGTGTCTAGTCCTTTCTTTGGTACAAACTGAATTCTATCAGTCATATTTGCAATGTGGCCACCATTCTAGGTAGCTCACCATCAAAGTGCACATTGATTTGATGATGTTAGATAGTTGAAGGCAATCGGCCACAGGAAGCCTTGGACCTAGGTTTCGTGCTGGTTGACACTCGTCAGCAAGATGTATCTGCAAACTTGAAAGAACTCATGTCCCTTCTGAGATTCGAACCCACGTCACCCAATGCTGCAGTGCACCATAGTACAATAGGTGCAGTCAGACTAGCCGGGCATAAAACAGCAAAATCTAGACTAGTTGACCCGAATAAGACAAGAAATCTGGAGAATCATTCAGCTATAGCACTCGCTAAAAGCAATTACACACAAGCATACAATAGGACGGGTGGAATAAGATGACAGTTTTAAAATCTAATGCAATAAGGGTGGAGGGAGAGATTGATAACAAAAGCTTTGTTTATCGAATCAACTGCAAACACGTGTAATAGGAATGGTCCAAAACCTGTCTACCCGGACATCTGGAAAATTCCACTGTAGCATCAGAAGACAAGAGCCAGGCACAGATCATTTATTTAGGAATTCAACACGTATTTATAGATATTCATGTACATTATTGTTAGCAGAAAACATAGTCCACCGATTGGTTGTTCCTCACTGAACGTTAATCCTTCATCTCTTTGTGGCAGTTTCTTTAAGTTCAGATTATCTATGTGCAAATTATATCCGCCTACGCAAAGACAGCTGTGATTGGTTGTTGAGTTAGTCTTTGTTCTTATTTGTCTCATGACGAATACTGGGGACGTAAACATTGACGTAAATTACTGTCTATAAATTTGTCTAGCAGCCAGCTCTCACCACACTACCACCCTAATGATGACACATGGGAGAGAACAAAGAAAACTATAAAATCCAAGTTTCGAAGTTGTGTGATTATAATTAATGTGATGATGAAGAATACTAGATTATGTTCTAAACTTCATCATCCACTGAGTAATACTGTTTCACTGTGTGGTTATGTATCTAATAAACAAATTATTATGGAATTACTTACTACCCACAGTGCCCAAGTTTTACACATATAATAAATGTATATCATTGTGGTTTTTGACCCATCCACTACTCTGTTTCCCTTTATAAGGTGACTCTGGAGGCTACCGATGCAATTTGTGTGTCACATTCAAAGAATCAACAACAACATCATCCGTATGACTGAGCACGTTTACAAGGTAACCCTGGTGTGACAATTGGCTACACGTTTTCTACCTTCCAATGAAGATATAGTCAGAATTACATATAGTCTAAACCCTAACCGATAGCTTCTACATTGACGTGTTGGACGCCGGGGTTGCATATCACAATGACCCAACAAGCTACACTGGTTGGAACTAATGTTCCTACAGGTCCTACCATGCCAGTAAGGTTGTTACGATAGCGATTAGACTAAAATTGTACATCCCGACTAACACTACGGTGTTCCCTAACCTGAGGTAAGTACTAATACGGAATCAATCCCAGAAACCACTTCATACAAGCCGTGTGTGATCGGCCTCAAGCAGTTGTCGCCTTAGACTCTGCAGTCACGCAACACTAACTGTCTTTCTATTTCAGGTACCCGAAGAATCAATCAACTTCCAGCAGCCGGGAAATAACAACCACCCACACATTTCCAAAGGCACACGAAGCCCTCCTCCCGATCATCATTCTCCTCTAACTCTGTCACCCTCATCAGCTGACTTCCCTACAGCAGTCAGTACTATTCTGCAGGCTAGTGAGTCATCTTCACTTCACCCTGTGACTACACACAACGAAGAGTTATAGAAACACCCCCAACATATAGTCTGGGCAGTACTTTAATACTAGATCTGGGTGAAATTTGCCACATTATAAGCTAAAGGTCATTTACCCCTTCATCAAGTAGTTCCCTTTTGTGCCGCTATGGTTTAAAGTTACCAGTTGGTATTGTGCATTGCAAATATGTGATCATTCTAAGGACTGCATAACTCCTTCTTTTGTATCTTTTGCGAATGTATTTTTTGTAATGATATGTTGGCTCAGGAAACAGAATTTATATACACATATCCGGAGGAATTTATGTACACAAACAGGTTTGGACCATCACTGGAAACTCCAGAAAGAAATGGGTTTTCTTGAAAAACATACAACAACATTACCCTGTATATGTAGTTTTTTAACATCACACTAGGTTTCCTGGCAGCCTGTAGACGGACGTAGGTCATTTGATCAGCTGATGGATATTGGCGTTATTTATTGGATAAACGTCAAGGTTAGGTCATTTTTCGTTGTTTTTCACACTTTTTTACCTATATTCCTGCTAAAAGTTGATGAAATGCGGCCTATTTAGCAGAAAGAGCATATGGTGGTGTTCTTATCCGGACGTAGGTCACAGGCAGTTTACAGTTTGCTGAAAATACATAATTTTTCCGTTCAGAAAATGTCTAATTACTTGAAGACACATGTTATAACGACTTTTTGTGAATTTATTTTGCAGTTTAATGGATTACACATGGACATGATGAGGTGGGATAGCTCGTTTTGGTAATTATTTCACTTACTTTGTTGTGTACTTTGCCTAAATGCTGACAAGGCTCCTCCACATGTATTTCTTTAAGAAAAATCTGCAGAAATACTTAAAAATTATATATGCATAGTATTTCCTTATTTGATGGCATAAACTTGATGTTAGCAGGCAGATGGAATATCAACTTTGCATTATTGAAAAATGTTGACTAACATAATTATATACAGTTCAAATCATTATTTTGTCATTTTAAGCATATTTAATGGTTAATTATTGTGTTTACACTGATAACAATGTCTACATCTGTATAATTCTTATGTTCTTTTTCAGATAATATCTACTTTCGGGAATTTCATGGATTTGGGTGATAAAGAAAAAGATACCTGCACTGTTGTCGATTTTGTATTACATGTTAATTCATTAATAAATGTATTCCTTGTTATTCGTTTGTTTATTCTACTTGATAAGACCGAATATTAGCCCTTGCGTAATCTGTGAGGTGTAGAGTATGTGAGGCTATCTTTGAAATACTAAGTAGGAGCAGATATTCGGAGAAGCCTATTGGTTAAAGATTATGTTGTAGTCAAATAAAGTAAATATGTCTGAAGTGTAGAGGAGGTATTGCGATTATAAAGCGTTTCGAGTTATCTATCGTCTTAGCAGAATACATATACTGATTCGCGATTCATAGTCACAAAGTGAGAGTAAATCTACCTGAGATAGTTTGCTTGTGATTTCTGCATGCCGCAGTATACCATAAGGAGAGACTATACCTTTGCTGTTAGATGTATGACTCAGTGCAACTACGGTTATCGTAATAATTAAAAACAGAATGCCTAGGGTTCTCAGCCAAAGAACACGATACGTTGCTATCTGCTCATATAATCACGTAAACAAAAGTTTTCCAGACGCCGCATTTACTCCTAACAGTTTACCCTCAACTTCTAACTTAGCACGTGCTACTTATGTTACTGGAACACAATCGCATTACAACAGAAGGAAGACAGATTCATTGAAAAATTGTTTATTAAACAAAAATCAGATTTCAAATGTACAGATAATTCAGATGAGTAGTCCTCTGTTACCGTCAGTAAGTTCCATCTGCGTACACGGTACATATATGTTTTTCCATAAGTCTGAAAAGGTTTAAGAAAAGCATAATTAACTTGGGTATTACATGTATGATCTGAATAAAAAAATTTTCCTGATAAGCATTTACAAGTGATCACTTTACAAACAATATATATATATATATAAGTAGCCCAATAGTTTTCACTAAACTTAAGGGACTTCGCAACTTATCGTTTGTCGATATCTAGTAGGTCCATCGAAGCATCATGAAATGATAAAATTATTTAACGACAAGTTATGCAGTAGTTTCCAAAGCTTGTACAAATATTTTAGCAAAAATGACAACAACTTTATGACAAATAATAGGTCTTGACAGCAATAATAATAACGTTCATGTTCATAGTGACTATAAAAACAATAATAGGTATTATTATCGCAACGAATTCATCATTAACTTAGATAGACAACTAATAATAATACAATCATATCAAATAAATGTATCACTTAATCTTAAGAAGCATGTGTTTACTTACTTTCACTGTATTCTCTCAATACTGATGTGCTTTTTCAACTTATTCCAACTGAATTTAAGATTAATTCTGAAAGTGAGTGGAGATCCAGTTTATGTCAAATAAAAACATGTAACTTACATGTATTACACTGCTTACTGAGACATCTGGTACCTGCTTTCCGATCTTCGTGACAAGAACACAGTTCATCTAGGTTTACCTACATATACAAAAGTATACGTATATGCTGCATCAACCATGCCGTTTTTATCATGATTAGCCAGACCACTGTGTATATTATACTTATTTAAGGATCTCTGAAAATAATGGTCAAGCGATAATTGAAGTTGCGTGAAGTTATTACCTCTTCAGGACATTGTTTGCATTCTTGACACTCCTGAGAAGTCCTTAGATCGTAATTTGGCATGAATTCGTTGAATTCAGCAAATAAATCTACTGCTATATCATTTCTTTCCTGAGCTGTAATAATTTGTGTTGTCAGTTATCTCTCCAATTTGATAAAACGCTCACGGAAATTCAGGACTTAACCAAGCAGCAAAATGATGTTTGAAATTACCTCAACTCGAATGACAAACGGCAAAGTTAAACTTTCGACACCACTAACAACCAATCAGCAAACGACCTTGAACGAACCAATTACATTAAAGAGGCATATATGATGAATGGAAATGTACATTTATAGAAAAAAGCATAAAATAGATAATAAAAAAGGTTACATGGGATATCTTTCTCGAACATGTGAGAGAAAAATCTCCCAGTTTAGCATGGGACTGTCAATGCTTTTCCATCTGCTTTCCTTTCGACGAATCCCTTTCGGAGGGAGGTGTCATACAAACCTATTACCCAAATATTGTTCGCTCGCTGGCGACCACGGTTGTATTTCTTTTTTACCAGCACTGTCTCATCGACATGCACGATAGCGTCTTCCCCACCCAGCAAACAAGTGATTTTCTCCATTTTCCATGATGCGATGTCTCTGCAATGTTGGTACCACTGAACTGTTGAGGTATGGCTATTCTCCATCTCGGCAGCAGCTGCTCTCACAGCCTCTTTCAACACCCATTATTTGCAGATATACAAAATCTGGGCTAGGGAGAGATACGACCTAGCGTAAGTAAGTTCCTACGAAATAATAAAATTATCAGCTTACCCTCTCCAGTGTTAGTAGGCTTCAAACACATAGCACAACGATGAACAAATCCATCAGTTGATTTGGTATAGCTTTTTAAAGTAATGATACTACCACACAAACAAATTCGCTCTTTCCGGAGCAACTCAAATCCAGGAAATACTGGAAAACACTAACCTCCTCGAATCGCAACAGTAGCCTTGTAAGGTTACGCGTTGGAAATGAATCAAGCGCTATACAACATTGAACTGCGTTCGTGAACCTCATTGGATAATTCAACATCGTTCGTGAATCTCATTGGATAATTCGCTGATTGGTAGTTAGTGGTGTCGAAAGTTTAACTTCGCCTGACAAACTGGCCAATCACAAGCGAGCGAATCGCTTGTTTATCTCATTCGCGGTTACTCAAAATTACGTCCGTCGACAGGCTGTCAGGTTTCCTCAAAAATATCTTTTAAATCACGCGCACTCACTTTGGATTCATCTGGCTGGTTCATAAAGACTTATCAAGGTCATTGTGGTGGTCGTTTATTTGGGACGCAAAAGACTTTAGTTACCGATACATTATCCTTAATTATGTTTTTTTCTACTGAAAGCTTCCACTCAGAACTTTCTTTTCTCCCTGAAATAGCTCTCAATGGCAAAGTTAAAGTATCACGATCCTCGGGATGAGAATGCACGAGTGATCTAGAGTCGGCCTATCATAAAAACAAGTTATTTCTACCCAAAAACGACGTCTATTTTTAAGAAAATGCACGAAAATTACATTAAACAGGGTAACTTTCTATGATATGACTTAAAAATACATCCCAGTTATACTAAGTGTCAGTTCTTAAGTTGAGCCAATTTCTATATATAAATATTCATCAAGCATACTCGAAAATAAGTTTGTTTTGCTAACCGCTCATTGTTCTAATCCCGTTTTTCAATCTATTCCAGAAGCTCACTATCAAACTGGTATAAATCCCAGGTATGAGGTCGACGAGAGCATCAGAATGGTTAACTTGATGATGGATATATCCCATATCTGGGTGGATCATAGTGCAAGGGATGACTAGGCTTTGAATAATGGGTGGAAGGAGGCTGGCACTACGATCTGGAAGCACCTCCATTACCTCCTTCTAGAGTTCGGTGTCATAAATGCCCAGTATACAAATATTGTTGGATCCAGGGTGACCATGGTCACACTTTTTTGCTTTATGAGAACTGTTTCATCAATGGGTGAGGATGTAGGCTATGACAAGGTATTCTCGCGGAATTTCATTGGTTACTGCGCTCACGGCTACAGGCGTTATAATCGCCTATTTTTTGGAAATAGATTATATTTGACTAGTTTTAGTCTTCTGTAGCCAGATGGCAGTATTTTGCTGTATTTTGTTCGTAGTAGGGCGTAAAATTGTGTGTTATTATTATAATTTTATTATTGATCCCTTACGTTCCTAGTGGAACATAGGGCTTCAACTGCACGTCTCCATTTTCCTCTGTCTTCTGCTATACTTTTCGCCTGCATCCATGTTAATCCATATTCTTTCAACTCCTCTTCACACGATCTCCTCCATGTCACCCTTGGACGTCCCACACGCCGCTTCCCTTTCGGGTTCCACTCGAGCAATGACCTGACGCGCATGCGATGTCACCCAGTGGCCTCCTCAGCCACGGGTGTCCAATCCATCTCCACTTTCTCCTGCATATTTGTTGGACGATTATTTTGTTCTAGCTTTGTTCGTTCCAATAGTTTCTTCTTGGTGATTCCTTCCGGGCCGGCCATCTGATCTCCAGTATAGAGCGAAGACAGTTGTTAATAAAGGTCTCCAATAGCCTATTGAAAATATTCTTTGTGACCCACCCCCCAAGTTTCTGATCCGTATAGAAGAAGTGACTTGACGTTTGTATTGAAAATCCTACCGGATTTTGTTGTTGATGCTGAGTGACGAAGATTTCCAGATTGATTTCAGGCTGATGAATGTGTTTCTCGCCTTCCCGATTCGATTCTCGATTTCACATCCTCGTCCGTTCCGACTGCTTGTAGTTGGGACAATGCTCCCTAGATAAGTGAATGAAGTAACCTCTTTCAAATCCCTCCCGTTGATGGTGATTGGCGCTGGATGTTGTTGTGTGTTGGTTATTTTCATAACCTCCGTCTTGTCTATGTTCACTTGGAGTCCTGTCTTCACTACCTGCTTCTTCGACCAGTTTGTTGGTTTTCGCTTGCCTCTAAGTCTTCGATTTTGTATGACATCAAACATAAATCATCCACGCGCGTGAAATCCAGGTCTTCTAGGTTCTTCACATCGGTCGGTCCAGGATATCCCTCCCTGTCTTCTCGTTTCCCACTCACTGTCTGACGCATAATCCAGTCAGTCCACCACAATTAGGAATATCATTCACTGGTGATAATAAGCGAGCACCCTTGTCTGGCTCCTGTGTTTACTCCAAACGCCTCTCTGAGATTTCCGTTGTGGATGACTTGACATGTGCCGTTGTCGTACAGTCGTTGAATAAGGTTGATGAATATTTGGGGTACGCCGTACTACTCGAGTAGTTTCCAAGTTACTTCACGGTCAACGCTGTCGAAAGCCTTCTCAATGTCTATAAAGTTGAAGTATAGGTTTGATTGATGGCCATTGCATGCTTTGTTCTGTGATGATGATGCGTAGAGTTGCAACTTGGTCAGAACATGATTTGCCTAACTTTCCTGAATGCAGCCAGCTTGTTGTGGTCGGAGTTCTGTATCCAGTGCGTCCTTTAATCTCTCCAGGATGATGCGACTAAGGATTTTACTTACCGTTGATAGTAATTGTGTATCATAGCTCGGACGAATTATTAATAAAGAAGTCATCCTTTTTGAGAAAGTTCGCATAGAAAGACAATTATTTGCATTATAGTGCTTTGAGGGTTTGCTTTTTGCGAGTTGTTTCAGATCTTAAGGTTGTAAATATACTGCAGGCAATGGCTGTTGTCATTCCAGTGAATCTGTGAGAATCGGGCATATGGAAGAGAAATAGCGTGGAGACATATGTTAGATGTGTGTTTTAAGGATGTTAAATACTTCTGTTATTATCCGGGATGACTGAAATATTCCATAACACATCGACGACATCATGAGACAGGCTGCTGAATTTCCTGGTGATTATATCTATTTTGATGAAGTTCCTAGTTAAAAGTGCCTGGGCGAAGATGTGATAATAGTTTAATTGACATTTGCACATGGAATTTCGGAAGGCCTTAATTGCTCAGTGCATAAAATGGCATCAGACCATATTGACATCAGTGTTCATCACGTCCCGAAGAATAGTATGAATAGTCCTTCTCAAATGTCAGAGTACTTAAAATGAGTATTAGCATTCTGTTGATTAGTAGCTAGCAGCTGTGTCATACAACTACTACACCTGTTACATAGGTTATATCAATCTTAAAAATTATTTCGTTTCACATCACTAAGATATTCTGAGATCCTTAATGACTTAATTGTGGCTATGAAAGAAAGATGCACTTAATGCTCATATATTTAAAGCAGTTATTACCAAACAAGTTATCTGTAAGCATTTTGTGATGTTCTGGTTACAACGCTTGAGTGTATGGGTTTACTGCCTGCTTCTGTGAGTTAAGGGATATTTGGTGAAAATCATGATGCAATGAAGGTTACTATAAACTCACTATGGATACTGCAAACTGTTGATAAGAAACTGCATCAAAGGAAAATATGCCGAACAGCTAGAAAATACTACTGCAGTTTTGATGATTATTACCTTTCGCATTTGTGAATCATCATTCCAAAGCTCAGATTGACGCCAAACTATCCATGGTACCCCACAGGCCCTACAGAAATTTGTGAGAGATCTTACATGTCAGGTTGTCTTACAAATTATAAGGTTGCAGATATTTCAATTTACCTGTCACTGAAATATCACTTATCTACTTCACGATAGTCTTTTCATTTGTGCACTATTACACTACATTTTATGTTACCTGGATATGCCTTTATTAAAGCTGAGACTTACTCTTTGTGCCTATTAGTTGCTTGCTTACAGTCTAGTTGCTTTTATTAGAAACACAACAGCACCAGTGTTTGAACAAAGCTGTATTTTCATGGAAAACGTCATATTTTCTATTCTTACACCGATATGGTTGGCATTAAACATTGCAAATGTATACTAACATTCCAAGGACATAGCACTTAGCCAAATGTTCAGCGTTCATTGTGAGGGGTTTACAATTTAACTCTTATCATAACGCGTTCTAATTACTCGTACAATAGTTGAACGACTTAAACTTTTGAAGATGCACTAATTTATGATACTTCACGATTGCAGTTTATAACATAACTTATTGCACCTGTAGAAACGACATGCATTCTTTGTAAACATTGCTTTATACGACATATGAAATTATTATTTGCTTGCTGCTATCCTTCAGAAGATGAACAATGTGTGTGGCAGTGAAAACCACAGAAGAATGCTGTCATGAACAAAGAATGAGAAAAGAGAATGAACCATTTTCAGCAAAGGTAGGCCAATATAAAGCGTTTAACTATAATAATACTTCTTTCTTACTACAGTGATTTAAAAAAACACTTTGTTTACTTATTTGCAGGTATCCGGTAACTTCAGTCAACCCGGTCACAGCGATTCGACATTGCCCAAATTATTACAACAAACAACTGCGTAAAGACATTTGCTTGTAATTATTTTTCATTAAATATATTTAACATCCTGCTTACCAGACCTTTCTTACTCTATCTGAGTGTAGATATATTTGTCATGATGACTAGATGCAGGCATGACTTATTAATGAGACCTGACGAAGTAATTGGTGGCATATTTTAGTGTAAGGTAAATCTAACTACGATTGCTTAAGCTCAATAACTTGTCTCGTGTAGACTTCAATTTACGCTACATGTTAACAGCCTTAGTCGTATGGATTGACATCACGCTTTAAGTGAAACATTAGTAATGCAATACTTTAGAATACAGGTAACCGTATAAGAACTGGAACTCGAATGCAGTGCCTAAGTTATGCCTACTATTGTCATTTGTCCCTAAAGACTTGCATATGACTATGAGACGTATCCACGTAACTTCACTGAAATACTTATAATTTAACACGTATGACGACCGACATCGTTCCTACACAATTACACTTACGTATAGTTAGTAGTTAAAGTCCTAGAGAGCACCGGTCTAGCATGCCGTGCTCACAAAGGGAACACATGAATTGAAAGACAACAAAATTTACATGAAAATTTTATTTTCATTATGATACAAATTTATTTTAATTACATATTAAGAATACGATTGATTCCTGCGATTACTTCTGCTGAATAATTCGTGGCAAACACTTCTCCAAATTTGTCACTAACTCTCCTAATGCCCGCATTCATAATACTTATATTGGTTTGCAATGTGCCACTTCGATTTTGAGGGACAAATGCTGACGTGCTCTGAGATGCGAACAAGTTGCGTGACCACGTCCATTGTTTACAATTCTGCATCACATGGTTAACAACAAAAGGTGGAACAAAAAACGTAAAGATAACCATGAACTGAATATAACAGGTGCAATGATGGTAGTGCTTGTGTCCTGTTTCCAGTTAAGGCATTGTACACACGAATACGGTAATGAAAATTACAACTTTCCGTGTATGAGAACATTAATTAATTAAGTTTCGGTAGACATACATTAAAAACGGAGTCATAAAAACGCAAATATACCTGTAACATATGGCTTTCTGAAATGGACCAAAAGCAAGTGTAGGCAGGGGTACCGACAAGTCTGAAATGTAATACACGTGCAGGTACAAGCACTCAGATCAACCTCCACTCTATTCCCATTGTTTTGGAAGAATACATAATCGAAGGATTCAACCTCAACAGAAGCCCATCGTCGCCTTTCGAATTCACGGATGAAATTCTTCGCGGCGTATGGCGTCAGTTATCGTATAATTGGCATTAGACGTTGCGAACAGGAATATGAATGATACCATTTCTACACATTCAGCATACTTTTATGCAGAATATCTAATCTTTGAAAATACCGCTTCATTTCCTTGCGGGAAATTCGAAGCGAATATTTTTACCTGTCAATGTAGTAGAAGATTGAACGATCAATTCATGGTTGTTTGCTCAAACCCAACTTCCCTATATTTTCGCGGAGACATTGATACACCAGTCATCGTCTCACCGGCCGCTGTTCAGAAAGAAGTCAGACCAAAACTGTTTGAAGTAATATTGTGATTTATTATTGTAATATTTGTTCATAGACCTTAGTTAAAACTTAATTTCAAAGCTGCCTATATGCTGACGTAGAATTCTCGAGTAGCCAATCGGTGTTTTGGTTTTTTCGTCCGTTATAACTAAGCGTTTCTGAGAAACTTCAAGGAACAGCGTGAGTCCCAGCGTAGAAAGAGCTGGATATTGACGGCTTACGTGACGTGGCTGACAATTTCTGACAGGAAAGTCAGTTTCTGATGGCGGAAACATTTTCTGACGGATTCAGATAGCTGGTGACAGTTTGGATAGTCACCGTTCATCTTTCCTGGTGCCGGTCAAGTCCTCTTTGAACAACCAATATCTGGAACGTTTTTGGAATCGGGTCAAGTTCAACAATGCCTGGGTCAAAGAAGGGACAGAGCGTCTTGGATGTAAACAGGAAAGTAAGTCATGGCGACTTGTCTGTTAATTGTAACCATGTGTCTGATGTTAAGCATGACATGGTTGATGTTACCTCATCGCCGTTCAGGGATAATAGGAACATCGAACTCCCTAAATTAGAACCACGATGTTTTGATGGACACTCGGCTGATTATTTACAATTTGTAAAGGAGATTGAGGTCCTAGTGAGTGGTTTTATATTAACTGATGAAATGAAGTTAACGTATTTGATGAGGTATTGCACTGGAGATGCTTCAAGAGCTATACAGTGCTGTAAGTTTATGTAGCCAAAACATGGCTACTACGAGGCTATGAGCATACTACGTCAAAGGTTTGAAAACCTTCAATGATTGTAGGGAAATTATTCGAGGCTGTTAAGGGTTATGGTAGTCAACTACAAGGTGACTCCAAGGCATTTACTGAGTTTTTGGATAATCTGTTGTTTACAAGAATGCATTGATTTCGATGAATTGCATGAGTGACCTCAACTCGAGTTTTATACTAGAAGTAAAAATAAGACGCCTACCTACTCGACTGCAAAGGAAGTGGGTGAAGATAAGCTCCCGTATGGAGGATGAGGGTATCGAGCCAAAGTTTAACGATATTCTGAAACTAGTGAAAGATAGTGTCAATCAATCAATGAGAAAGTTTGCCAGTATATTGAATCTCACCCCTAGAATAGAGCAGTCTGAAAGCAAAATGCAATCATTGATGACGAAAGGGCCTCAGAGAGGTGGATATCGAGAAGGCTGCATGATGTCTAGTAATGCATATAGACCTAGTGAGTGTAACAGGTTTCGTGGTACATCCTCAACACATAAGTCACTGTGCGTCGGTGGCACAGTGGTTAGGACTCTCGCCGACCATGCATATGGTCCGGGGTTCGAGCCCACGCCCACGCACACCTGATATCTATGGTCGGCCTGCGAAATTTGGGCTACCGATATCCATGCTGAAAATTCCATACTTGTACCAAAAATACAGTGTGGAATCAAGCTGTAATCAAAAATAAAAAATAAAATAAAAATAAATAAAAGATGCAAGACAAACACGGTTGTGTTTTACACGTTTTCAAGAGGTGCATACAAAGGTGAGCTGTGAACCAGTGAGCAAGTTCAGTGATAAGCTAAATGTAAACTCCAGGCCTGACTCCGAATTGTGTGACGGTAACGGTGCGGTGAAGAAGCCTGTAGTTGCAACTGGTAAGCCATTGTTGAATAGTATGCCACAGAAGAGAGTTACAGTCTCAGAGGATAGTTCTGACTCCACAAGTTAACAAGGTATTACTAGTCAGAGTGAAGGTATAAAATCTTTGGGGATTTGTGACAAGGAACCAAAATTGTCTACTTCTGTTATTAAAGAGTTTGAAATTGATGAAGTCGACCAGATAGATGATGGTAAATTGAATATTTGTGATAATGATCATGATAGTGCACATTTGTCTTTGGTTGATCATGATAAGATGAGGGATATGCCTACTACCGCTAAGTTGAACAAAGGTTCTGTACAACGACAACGTGAAGTAGAATTGAATGCAGATGCAGTTGCAGAAGTTATGGATATTTGTGAGACCGTCAGTGTAATTGATCAGCATGTAGCCCATCTATCATCAGATGCTAGTGCTAAACCTGAGCTGAGAGTAAATGACGGCAGTGGTGGTGGTCTTGCAGGTAGACAAATTTCTGAAAGCCGAGCAACAACAGCTTCTGATCCACCGCTAACTTCATCAACTGGTATCAATCAGTCTTCGTTGGTGTTGTCATCCACAATGAGTAGCACGCCCATCAACTAAAGTATCTTGTGCAATGACTATGATAGTATTGGTGCATTTGAAAGGACGAAAGATATTGGTCAGTTTAGTGAGGATAAGCCAAGTTTAAACGTGAGAGTAATTGTTAAATTGACTTGCACGAATAAAGGAATTTCTAGTTTCAAGTTACTATTTGAATGCTATTATCTTTGGTGTAAATTACTGTGTTTCTACGCTTGGTTGACCAGATACTTCATGTGTTTGTTCGTCATCTATATTCTACGATACAATGACATGGGCGTGTTACCGTTCAGATTTGAGGATATAGCTGTTAGAGGGAAGTCAGCAAATGGACTCAGCGATGATTTTCCAACCTAGGGCGTCAACCTCAGAAGGGTTGTAGGCGTACTGCTGTAAGTCCTACAGTTCTTCAAGGGTAGTATTTCATGCCAGAGTCCACAACATTTGACTTAGTGATTGTACATTTTGTTTGTGTTAAATAGTTGTGTGAGTTCCAATTATTGTAATTGTTGGTTAATCTTGTTTGTGTCCGGACATTCCACAACTTACAATCGTCAACCTGAGAAGGGTTGTAGGCGTGCTGGTGTAAGTCCTGCGATTCTTCGAAGGAATTCCACCAAGACATGATCCGCGAGGTTATTTGTACTGTTTGTGTATACGTGTGCTGTATCTTCTCAATTTTCGATCTTGGATTAATTGTGTTTACTCGTTGTTTTCATATCGTAATATTATTGCATAATTTTGTTAAAATTTTCGTCGTGATTACTTCTGAAGTTGTTTCTAGTCTTCTACATCCGTGAATGAATTGATTGATGTTAAGGACAGCAGATGGGTCGTATACGCCGGGGAGGCTAGGCTATTGCAGAGAATGAAATGCAAACGGAGAAAATTGTTAGGTGCGGTCCCACACGCCGGGGAGCGAGAATGTAAACGAATGAGGCTTGCTTACGTCACCATTACTAGAACTGAGGTAGAATGAGTGACAAGCGATCGCAGTGGTGATTGGTAGTGAGTAGATAAGAGGATGTGCGTGGAGTATCATGAGGTGGTGCTATGGTCACGTTGCATTCTGCAAGAGTCATTCAAGCAAGTGGTAATTGTTATGCAAGATGTCAAGAGGATACCTTTATCTGGAGGCGCAGGTCGTCATCGATGTGTGAGATTGTGCTATGGGTATGCTTGTGGTGTGTTGGCTTTACTGTTTGTTTTCTATTTCAGCTCTGTACGTGTAACCCAGGTTCTCGCAATGGCATTCAAGTCAACGTGTATTGATCGTGATGGAAAAAGGTGATGGATCCGTATTTTGCCGGGGAGTCTCTATGTAGTAGAAGATTGAACGATCAATTCATGGTTGTTTGCTCAAACCCAACTTCCCTATATTTTCGCGGAGACATTGATACACCAGTCATCGTCTCACCGGCCGCTGTTCAGAAAGAAGTCAGACCAAAACTGTTTGAAGTAATATTGTGATTTATTATTGTAATATTTGTTCATAGACCTTAGTTAAAACTTAATTTCAAAGCTGCCTATATGTTGACGTAGAATTCTCGAGTAGCCAATCGGTGTTTTGGTTTTTTCGTCCGTTATAACTAAGCGTTTCTGAGAAACTTCAAGGAACAGCGTGAGTCCCAGCGTAGCAAGAGCTGGGCATTGACAGTTTGCGAGACGTGGCTGACAGTATCATTGCCAAAATTCAGCACGTTGTCTCTGAATCATGCTGCCCACAACTCTCGTCAATGCATCCCACTACTTTGTAGATATTGACTGACACTAGCATCTAATCTGCTAATAACTCTGAAATAGAAATTAAATCTGGAAAATGAGAACATTAAAGGCATTACTCTGATCTCTTTTACACTGCACTAGGCGGCATAAGTAGTTCTTCACAATGGGGTTTTTTTCTACGAATAAAATGTAAAGTATGTTTTGAAAAACTTACTTTACGACAGAATGCTCGACAAACATGGAAAGAACACAAAATAATGTGCGCTTCTCTGTGCATTAACTTGACGGCTGCTATTTCAGCTTGCGCACAGTCCATAATGAAATTCTCCGTTTTGGAGGTATCTTCCATTATTCGACGAAGAGAGTCTAAAATCCAAGCTACATCACGTTGGAATTCTTTTCTAGTCCACGCAATTAAAACTGGTCGTCCACGACCAAAATTATCCGTCACAAGTAATTGGAACAAAGAATACCTGCAGGTTGATTAATGAATTGGTAAACTTAGTTCCCTTTATTTGTATTATACGTCAAATCAATACCAACAACCTCAGGGAACTGTTTATACAATTCCATTTGCTCATAAGTTGCAAAACAATTTCTTGTTAGTGAATTCCTGATCGGTTCATCGAAATAATACTCCATTAACTTCCCACGGGATTTTAGGAATTCAAAAATGTCACTACGACTCGAAATACCTTAAGTATGTAACAAGTACGTCAACGTTACCTTTATTAACTGCGGCTTTCATATTTTTAACGTCAATGCGAGTTATATCCTTATGGTACTTCTCCTTAACATGCATTATTATTTCATCGGATGAGTGCGATTGCTGAAGAAGTGGTTCCACATTTTCTTTCTCTTCCACTGTTAGTCGTCTATACCATGGGTCATTCTGCATGTACACCCTGATGCATGGATGGTTATGTACCATATTGTGGGAAGCAATTATGTATTCACTACAACGCAAAACCACGCGAAATGAAGACGAGCGATTGCAACATTTAGACCTGAAATATTCATGAAATCACAGTACACTTCTTCTTACGACTTTTTTTCAATTTCAACCCAGGTCTTGTACGTTTCACTCAAAAAGTGCATTTAAAACCAACGTAAGCGTACTTATACCTGTCATCCGGTATCGTTTTACTATAGGCATGAACATAGTGAGTGCAGGACAACTACATTGTTAGCATTAAATGACTTCCTCACTTTTTGAAATTCTGCTAATGACTTCGCAAATTCATCCCAGCTCAAGAAACGCCTTCCAAGCATGAATTCACCAAAAATTCCACTTAAGTCTGTGCTCCTTTCACTCAAATTGACCACCTGCAACAGGCTGAAATAAAATTATCAATTAGTATCCATCTATGTCACAACTATTCCAAGATAAATCGTAAAAAACAACATTGAAATACAGAGATGATCAATAACCATCAAGAAAATACCGCACGTATAACATAAATTACAGAAAAGCACAAGAATCCACCGGTTCGTTGACATCGCAAGCAACCGATAAACCAAACAACGCAGTGTACGACAAACAAAGCCTAGTACATGCACAAACAAAGAAAAACAAAGCGTTACAATAGTCAAATTCACGTTTATAGTCATCACATATGCAGGCAAACGACGCAGACACAACCACGCCAAAACAGCACCCGACAGCACCCACCCAAGGACAATCCGAAATCCAATTGACCGCCACTGTTCTAGCCAATGAAAGACGGAAAACGAAATTCGTGGAAAATATAACAAGTCATAACGTATATTCTCACCCCACATAAACAATATATTCATCGAAAGTAATTTCGATTTAGCAAAGAAAGTTCCTAGAAAACAATGAACTGAGCGAGTATGCAGCTCACCAGTACGAATACCCATTCGTTTCCTACACTGTGTGCACCTAAATGCATGTCCATCGTCAGTGTCTGAACACCCCCACAGGTACAGTGGAAGCACTAAAAGAAAATTTGCGGCTACGCATTATCAATCCATTGTCAAAACAGCACTTAAAAACGTTGGCGAATAGCGTTTATATTAGCGCTATGATAATGACAGGTCGTGTTATCCAACCATTAAGCATACGTTCAAGGTCAGCGGAGCGTTCGCACTCCTCGACCTTGATACTCTAACTTGGCCCTTTCGATAACGCATGGACATATCATTCACCCGAATATTCGTAGTTTATTGGTTAACCAGAACCACCAGCAGAAGACGAACTTAAGTTTCGAGGACCACTCAACCTTGATGACAAACTTAGTGACGCACCTTACAGTTTACACTTAAATGGACTTATTCGACTGGCTTTATTACATTGCATATCCTCACTAATTGTAACGTCGCAGTCAGTTGATATGGTGGCTTAATGACAAATTTGTTTATTTATTATTTTATTCCTTTGTGTTCCCAGTGGCGCATAGGGCTTCAAGCTACAGCTTTGAGGCTTCGGCAGCAGTGGTGTTTATTTTTACAGGGTGGGATTGCTAGTCTCACAACCCAACTTACCCATTTTCCTGGTTTATGACCAGCTAAGTGAGGTTTGAAAGTGCGTCAGCAGGGGGTAGAACCCTTGGGCACCTGAGTGGCTGACAAGCTTTCCACCTCTGTGACGCAGACTTACTTATGACAGATTAAACTTCTTTCTAAATGAAATTAAGAACTAAAATTAACTTCTGTCATACAATCACTAGCACTATACTCACTCATCAACTGAGTAATATATACTTGCTGCAACTTTAATCAGAAACGCTTGCTTCACATACTCATGCCTGGTGCAGTGGGTAAGGGAATAAAGAATGGCAGTAAATTCGAAATTTAAAATAATATTACTAAACATTCAAGAGAGAAAAAAGAATGATGCTGATATAGTGTGATGTATTGTGTGAAATTCACTACTAGTCAGAAGCTAAAAAAGGCGTAGATAAGTTCAAGAAAAAGGGGTGGGCGGATATACTATGCTGCGATGTAATCTCTCATTTTGCTATGTATATATACACACAGACACAGAGATACGTTTACTTTTGTGTTTCTTCATCAACTTCCTCTAATGCTTTTTTGACTTTATCTTCAATGCATTTAGCTGTTGTTTGTAGTTCTTCGCGTAACAGATTAACATGCGTTTGTCAAGATCCAGCTGCTAGTTCTTTCACTTTGAAGTATGTCTACACAGGATACATATATGCACACACAAGGAACGAAAGGAGTAACTGCATACATATTGATTTGAACAGCAAAAAATACTGAGCTCAAGTTAATCACCATAAACTCGGTAGAACAACACACACGTATTTGGTGTCAGTTGATGAAACCACCTACAGGAGATCCACAGGACTCAAAGCCTTTAAATGTAGGTGACAGAGACACATCTCCAAAGAAAATGAATACATGTCGATGAAGTCGACTACAGGCCACGCTTTGTAAAGGAATTATGGTGAACCAATGAAGCCAACCAAGATAACACCCACTTTGTCTCCCACCCACTCCCTTCTCTCCCTATCGTTATTGAACCATTCCGCACAAGAAATGAAGTAAAACAACAAGATATTATTGAAACTCTCCGTGCACTCAAAAAAATGATTTCAAGTAATAACGATGCCTCAAGCAACTTATGTTTTTTCAACCTAACTTTTATTTTTACGCTTAGATTCCTGTATTTTGCCTATGGTGACCTAGACTTCTTAACCTTCGATAGCCTTTCGCCTTTTGTTGTCTGGATTCCCACCCTATCTATGTCGTTTCGAGATGTTAGTGAGTAATCCTCAAAGTGTTTGTCCCCAATGTGACATCTAACACAGATACCCTGAAACCGCATGCCGCGTTCAAGCTGGCCACCTACAATGTGTGGACGCTGATGCAAATCGGACAACAGGCAGGGTTGGTAAGAACTTTGGAAAGCCTCGCTATCGATGTCTGCTTAACTTCGGAGATCCGCATTCACGATCCAAGTGAAGTGCTTCGACTATCCTCTCCATCTGGAGGTTCTAACAGTATGTACCACCTGCGCTTATCCGGGGACCCTGTGGCGTCGGCATCCAGCGTAGGTGGTGTCGGTGTCGCACTGAGCGCTAGAGCCGAAGCTGCACTGCTCGACTGGATTCCCATTAACAGTCGTTTATGTGCTGCGAAGCTGGGAGGTTATACGAAAGTAAGGGGTAGTAGGCCAGATAGGCGATGTCTATTTGTTGTCTCTGCCTATGCACCGACGGATTGCAGCCCGGATGCAATGAAGGATGAGTTCTACCACCAACTTAGCGATCTATTGAAACTGGCTGGTCGGAGGGATATCGTAGTGCTAGTTGGGGACTTGAATGTACAGGTCGGGCGTCTAAGCTCAGAGGAGAATCGTCTAGGGGGTCAATAGGGCTAACATGGTCACAGGTCAGATAACGGGGAGTGTCTTCTGCAGCTTTGCGCGGATCACAACCTATTTATAGCAAGCACCAACTTCCGGCACAACCATCGCCGTAGCGCTACCTGGCGTTCTTCCTCTGCGAAGCAAGCTTGGACTCAGATTGATCATATTGCTGTCAGTTTCCGGTGGTGAGGATGCATACAAGACTGTCGCTCTTTCTAGAGCACATGTCTGGACTCCGACCATGCGTTAGTGTGTGCCACGTTCGTCTTGCGATTTGGTGGGGTTCATAAAAGCCGTCATTTAAACCTTGATGTGAGCAAACTAGTAGCACATGCTACTTCTTTGAAATATCAGAATGAGTTACAATGAATGCTTGCCAACAACCCCCCAAGTAGTATAGATGAACATTGGCTTCATTCGCAAGGTGCCATGCAAAGGGCAGGTATAGCCGCTTGCGGCTTGAAAGAATTCTCCGTTAAAAACCACTGGGTTTCTGCGAGTTCCTTACAACTCCTTGATGAACGCCGGTCCATTCCGGCTGGCAGAGAATACAACAATATGCGAAAGGCTCCCACGCGCAAGATAAGACAGTGTTTACGTAAGGACCGTGAAGCCTGGTGGTCAGAACGTGCGTATGAGATGGAGACAGCTGCTGCATCTGGCAACAGTCGGAAGCTGTTCCAACTCATCCGAGCCACTGGCATCAAGAAACAGTGTCAGCGAGACGGTCTGTGTGGCGGTTGGCGCGCCAATTACCAGCTTGAAGAGTCGCCTGGAACGCTGGGTAGAGCACTTCGGGAAACAGTTTAGCTGGCCACCAACTTCAGTGTATACTTTCATTTGTCCCAGTGCTCCTTTGTCGGTTAGTATCGACCCACCTACCGAAGCGGAGGTCCGTGAGGAACTCCAAGTGCCGAAACGCTATAAGGCGCCCGGCACAGACAATCTACCACGGCTATTTTAAAGATGGTGGCGAGACTCTTAAAACAGCTCTAACTGGGTTGTTCAGGAAGGTATGGGAGACAGAGAGTGTACCATCAGTGTGGAACAAAGCCATTATCGTCCACATCTTTAAAAAGGTTCGACGTAATTCGTGTGATAATCATAGGGGTAACAGTCTGCCACCAGTCGCGTCTTAAATATTGGCTGCTATTTTGCTTCGCAGGCTGTGCAAAATACGTGAAGAGCAGGCTGGGTTTCGTCCAGGTCGTGGATTCATTGGTCATGTGTTCACCCTTCGTCAAATGTTGGAACACCGCCATCAATGTGTTTCTTGATATTAGGGCTGCCTTCGATTCGTTGGACACAACTGTGCTCTGGAACTGTCTGTTAGAGAGAGGTGTACCCGAGAAATTTGTTAACATCTTGAAAGCCCTATGCAGAAACACCTCGGGTAGAGTGAGGGCATACAACCAACTATCATCACTGTTCCCAACCAACAGTGGGGTTAGACAGGGTTGCCCAATCTCTCCATTTCTCTTTAACTTCGCCATCGGTGACATTCTGGAGTCAGCTCTGAAGGATGTGTGTGAAGGTGGTGTAGATGTGCCACCTGGAGATAGACTTTAGAGTATGCAGACGATATCGTCTTACTGTGTG
This sequence comes from Trichobilharzia regenti, assembly GCA_944472135.2. Taxonomy (NCBI): domain Eukaryota; kingdom Metazoa; phylum Platyhelminthes; class Trematoda; order Strigeidida; family Schistosomatidae; genus Trichobilharzia; species Trichobilharzia regenti. The sequence continues at coordinate 28,144,987 of OX235270.1, read as the reverse complement.
AAGGCATGCAGGTTGCCCAAACTGCACTTAATCAGTTGGCGATCAGTGTCTGTAAGTATGGTTTGTACTTTGCGCCGTCTGAGTGGAAAGTACTGTTCCAAGATTGGCAGGAGCTTGTAGGTGCACTCACTCTTGTGGGTGAACCGCTTGAAGTTGTTGATAAGTGTGTGTATCTGGGAATTTGTGTGATGCAATTCCCTGATGCAATAGGAAGCGATCTCATCCAGGATAATGACCGCCAGATTCAACTCCAAAGAAAGAAAAGTGTCAATCATACAATGTTATGCACCCACAAACAACGCAGACCTCGAAAAGAAAGAAGAATTCTACAGGCAACTACAGGCAACAATGGACAATACTCCAGCTGGCGACATGAAAATACTAATGGGAGACATGAACGCCAAACTGGGACCAGACAATACAGGAAGGGAACTCATCATGGGTAGAGAAGCTCTAGGAGAAATGAATGAAAACGGAGAACTCTTCGCCGACTTCTGCGCCTTCAACGAACTGGTGATTGGTGGCAGTGTATACAAGCACAAAGATATCCACAAGGCTACATGGGTGTCACCAGACGGGCAAACCAAAAACCAAATCGACTTCATCTCAATCTCAAGGAAGTGGAGGCGCAGCCTACTGGACACAAAAGCAAGAAGAGGAGCAGACGTTGGCTCAGACCACTATCTCGTACAAGGGACAATCCAAATCAAATTAAAAGCTTTCAGGGAATCAGGAGCTGCAGATAGACCACAAGCCAAGTTCAACACTCAAAAGCTGAAGGACCAGGCTACAAAGGACATCTTCATTGCAAGCATAAAGGACAAAGCCGAGACACAAATCAACACCAGCGAAAAGGTCAGCGTCGAAAAGCACTGGAACAACTTGAAAACGGTGTGGAGCCAAACCTGCATAGAAATTCTAGGCAGAAAAAAGAGACAGGACAAACAGTGGCTCACTACGGACACTTGGAAACTAATAGAAGAGAGAAGGACAGTGAAGCAAAAGATTATCCAGTGCACTGACGAGCAACAAAAACAGGAGCTGAATGCAAGCTACAATACACTGAACAAAAGAGTGAAGAAGAGTGCCAGGGAAGACAAAAGAAAATATTATGAAACCATGGCAAACGAAGCAGAACAAGCTGCAGGCAAAGGAGACCTCGCCACACTCTACCAAACAACTAGGAACCTTTCGGGCAAACGTTCGACACAGATTAAGCCAATAAAGGACGACAATGGAAAGTCAATCACCAAAGAGGTGGAACAGAGAAAGCACTGGGTTGAACACTTCAAAAGACTTCTAAATCGTCCGCCACCTACAACACGTCCAGCAATACCAACAACGGAAGCAGAACTACCAGTGAACACTGACCCCCCGACGAAATCAGAAGTCCTGAATGCAATCAAGATGCTAAAAGCTGGGAAAACACCGGGACCAGATGGAATCCCAGCAGAGGCTTTGAAAATAGACCCAGAGACAACAGCGGACTTGATGACACCACTGCTGGAGAAGGTGTGGAAAGAGGGCAAAGTACCCGAGGATTGGAAGAACGGATACTTATTCAAACTTCCAAAGAAAGGAGACTTAAGTCAATGTAAAAACTGGCGTGGAATTATGCTTCTGTCCATTCCAAGCAAGATACTAAGTCGCATCATCCTGGAGAGAATCAAACAAGCCCTAGATGAAAAACTTCGTCCGGAACAGGCTGGATTCAGGAGAAACAAATCATGTATTGATCAAATCGCCACTCTACGGATCATCATTGAACAAAGCTTGGAATGGCAGTCACCTCTCTATCTCAACTTCATCGACTTTGAAAAGGCCTTCGACAGCGTCGATCGAGAGGTCATTTGGAAACTACTTCGCTACTACGGGGTCCCATCGACAATTATACACCTCATCCAACAGTTATACGACAATGCTGCATGCCAAGTAATCCACAACGGGAAACTTACGGAAGCCTTCGAAGTGAGGACGGGAGTGAGGCAAGGCTGTCTACTATCACCAATGATCTTCCTGATTGCAATTGATTGGATAATGCGACAGACAACGGCAACCAACGAGGGAACAGGCATAAAATGGACTGACACAAAAGACTTGGAGGATCTGGATTTCGCCGATGATATATGTCTGATTTCCCATAAACTGGAAGATATGCAAGTGAAAAGTAACAAGTTGGCAGAAGAAGCATCAAAGATAGGACTTCACGTGAACATAGATAAAACAGAGATGATGAAGATTCCTGGCCAACATCAACAGCAAAACAACAGACAACAATCAGCATAATTGGGAGAAACCTGAAAGAAACAACCTCCTTCACCTACCTGGGAAGCATCGTCTCAACTACAGGCGGAACTGACGAGGACATCAAAGCCAGAATCGGAAAAGCAAGACAAGCTTTCATTACTCTCAAATCTGTGTGGAGGTCAACAGCACTCAGCATCAAAAATAAGATCCGGATTTTCAACTCCAATGTGAAGTCAGTGCTACTATACGGATCAGAGACTTGGCGAGTCATAAAGAGCATCTCAAACAAACTTCAAACCTTAACAGCTGTCTCCGCTCAATACTCAAGATCAGATGGCCAGAAAAGATCAGCAACAGGGATCTCTGGGAGCGAACCAATCAGGAACCGATTGTGAAACAAATAGGCAGAAAGAAATGGAGATGGATTGGCCATACTCTGAGGAAACCATCAAGTGACATCACTAGACAAGCCCTCGAGTGGAACCCGAAAGGGAGGCGGCGAGTTGGTCGTCCAAGGGTGACTTGGAGGAGGTCATGCGAGGAGGAGATGAAAGCATGTGGACAGACCTGGAGCGGGGTTAAAAGTTGTCAGAAAACCGAAGGCAATGGAGGTGCGCAGCTGAAGCCCTATGTTCCTCTAGGAACTAAAGGATACAATAATAATTATCTGGGTAGTTGTGTGAGTGCTGGCGGAGGGGTGACGGATGAGATTTCCTACCGTATAATGAAGGCTAGGGTGGCATACATCAACTTGAGCCACCTCTGGCGCCGTCGCCATGTTAGTCTGGCTGTCAAAGGTCGGGTATACAATGCTTCGATGCAGGCTGTCTTGATCTACGCCTGTGAAACCTGGCCTCTCCAAGCTGAGGATGTGCTACGACTTTGCGTGTATGATCATCGCTGTCTTCGCAGGATTGCTTGCGTTCGATGGCATCATCGCGTGAGTAATTCTGAGGTTCGGTGGCGTGTGTTTGAACACAGTGGAGATCACCATTCATTGAGTATCGTCATCTGGAAACACCGGCTCCGGTGGCTTGGACATGTGCTGCGAATGTCATCTCAGAGGCTTCCGTACAGGTCTCTGTTCGCTAGCCCTAGGACGGGATGGAAAAGGCGGAGAGGTGGTCAGTCCATGACGTGGCGTCGTGGGATGGAGGAATTTTGTGCTAGATTAGCATCGGTTGGTGTGTCACGACTCCCTGGTTGGAATCCGCAAGATACCTATAATCGATGGCTCGAAACGTTATCGGATATGGCCAAGAATCGCAGTCATCAATGGCGAATGTGTTGCAATTTCCATCTTTCTTCCCTTCTCGATGATAGTTAACGAATACTGTTTGAACTTGTCAAGCTTGACTGTTTTCCTTCCAGATGAAGTTCTTTATCTCTTTGGGCAGTACGCACCAGGTATTTACTTTGCGCAGATTTCATTGGCTACACGGGTTACTTCACCACCTGACATAAGAGAAATGTGAGTCGATTGGTTGGAAGTCGATTTCCAAAACTTATCAGACACAGCTCTACTGCTTATAACATAATAGAATTTAATACACAGAAAAAATCCATACAACAAACGCTCTCGGAGAAATGTCGTGAATTGCTGTACATCAAAGAATTATGCTCATCATCTTTACAAAATTTCGAGATATCTTCCAAATTATGCAAATCATAATTACTACAACGTCCAAATTGAAATCTTTACTAAATAACGACAACTGTTCCACGTGAATTGCCTGTATTCTCAACATACGTGTCTCACGACATAAGTGTGAGATGATAAAGTTTACAGTTATATGCCTTCAAATCTTTAAACGTTTTAAATCTCCAATATCCCTGAAAATGATGCTGCTAGGTAAGAAAAAATTCTGACGATACTGATAAAAGCAGATAAGATCCTCTTGAAAAAATATCTTTCCCTCCCACATGAATGTTTCTTAATTCATGGCATCGAAAAACATGAAAACCAAGGTTAAATGTTACTCAAATACAACAAGAGAAGACAAGAGTCAGGGTTCGTTGTAAACCCTAAATTCGACCTCAACTTAGATAAAAGGTTAAATCATCGGGTATTTATTCGTACATATTATCCAGTCAGACACAGTTTTTGCATCTTAAACTTCGAAGTGAATGACTTCCATCTCTCAGTCGAAATGCTCAGATGTGACCACGCATTCATAGTCCTATTCATCGTGGTGGGGCTATTCCTTACAATAGTGAAATGGTTAATGAGAACCTCTGGCGATCATAACCGGACTACTGCATATGCAGGTCTATCTATGGGAGCTAGAAAACCCTGATCTCAAACCTTGAAATAAAATATGCACTGTAAATCGTCTTAATCTTGGTTTTGACAATTCTTTGTACTTATTTTATTCCTTTGCGCTCTGAGCGCAAAATACAGCTACAGCTTTGAAATCTCAGTAGCAGTTCTGGTACTCTTTCATGGACGGGAAAGTTGCGCCATCCTTTCGCTAAACCTTCCCGCCTCACTATCCAGAGAAGCGGGGTTGAGTAGCGGGCCCGTCGTACAAGGACTGTACATCGAACCACATGCATAGTTGGCGGGTATCCTACCGCTGCATGAGGCTTTGAAAACAAAACACCGCCAGTGCTAATAATCAATACACTGAGGAAACAGGAAGACAGCGCAACAGTGACCCTTGAAGCAGACGTTTCCAGTCATTGATGATCTCGTGGCACTTCGCTGTCCAAAGTTTAACTCCGTCATTAGATTAAATTGGTATCACAAGTTAATCACTCAATAAAAGAAGCAAGTATTTTTTAAAAACCAACCTCATTACAGCTAAAAATTACATTAGATATCAAGGCCGTAAAGCTGCAGCATACGAACTGGTTATGCACATCAGCTATTTTCCATAATCCCATATTCATCTATAACATGTGTGAACATGCTTATACAAACGTGAAAATAAGAAGAAAAAGAAGTCACAAAACTAACGCAGTTTCATCACTATCAATTACCCACCTTAATGGTACATATCTCAAGCTCAATGTTATGCATCAACAATTGGATCTTAGAATTCAATTCGTCGATTTGTTCTCTTAACACATTTTCTTCATTACAGTTACTCTCCAAACTTGCCAGCTCTTTGGCTGGCTCGATCATAAGCTTTCTTCATATCTTCGTCACTTGGAGCGCCCAATGTTATACTGATAGATGATTTCAAATTCTAAGACAAAGAAAGCAATGAAATTGTATGGTTATTACTATTATTACTATCAGTAGCAGTAGTACTAGTACTAATAGTATTCACTTAGGTTCCGAGTGGAACACGGCTTTACAACAGGACACCCCCATTTCATCCTCTTTCTTGTGGTAACCATCAGCTAGCTCCACGATCCCTCATAAACTCTTATCTACTCCAGGTCACACTCGAACACCCAACTCATCGTTTCCCATTCGAGTTTCACTCGACACCCTGGTATGCACACGATGTCACTCAACAGTGGTCTCTTCACTCAGTGTACATCCGATCTATCTCCATTTTCTTCAAACTATTTGTCGATCAATAGGTTTTTGGTTGACTTCTTGCAAAACAGAGTACCTTGTTGGTTATCCCTTCTGAACATCTGATCTTCAGTGAGAAGCTGACCGTGGCAGCTGGTGACCACAGTCTGTAGTAGCCTGTTTCGAGGTGCTTGTGATGACACTCCAAGTACCCGAACCACATAGAAGCACCGGTTCATTTGTTATTGGTGTTAACAATTAGAATTTTGTTCAATATGCTCAGCGCCCAGTAGACTTCAAAAGTTATTTCAAATTTATGAAGTTCTGCCCTGCATTCCGTCTGCTGGCTTTCACATCCGTGCGCCACTGTCCGGAGTTGAAACAATTCTACCTGGATAAGTGGGAAAAAATGACCACCGTCAAATCCCTCTCCTTGATAATGATTGACGCTTCTTGTTGTTGATGGTGTGTTGATGGCAGTTAGATGTCTTCACCTATGTCTTCTCTACGTTCACTTAAAGCTCTTTCTTCGCCTCCTCTTCTACCGACCTGTTGGTTCTCAGCCAGTGCATCTTCCAGTTTGTATGACATCAAAGATAAATCATCCATGAAGGTCAAATCTTCTACAGTCTTCTTGTCGCCCCAACATATTCCTATCTTCTCACTCCTACCCACGGTCTCACGCATAATCTCCTCCACCTCTAGTTCACGCTTGTCTACTTGTAATTATCCCTTCCCAATCCCATCCTGGAAGAAAGAGGGAACGTCGCGCGTAAGGCTGGCAACCATAGCCAGGAAGCTCAACCCAATCGCTACACAAACTTCAATGCATAGCAAAAATACCGAAAATAAAGAATAATATGTCGATACTTCACAAACACATACACACCGTTAGTGTCCGAAATTTTTGATAATAAATGCAGTCTTTACGGCTTTCTTTTCAAAAAATGTATAATATTAAAATAAATTCAAGATTTCTTACACGTGAAAACTTTGGGACAAAATTTGCCAACAATTACCTAAACCACAGTTAACTACTTACTACACATCAACTTTGAGAAAAATAACCTTCAGGTTATTGAAGCTTTTCCGCGTTTACACTTTTCCACACTAGTGTTATCATATGTACACAACAGGCATGAAACTCAATCCAAACAGTCTCACACCTTGGATTGATGATTAATACAATTGTACATCTATTTCCTCTACCCTAATCTACGGGCATCCCACACGCACAATAAGTTCAGTGAAGGCATGACATAAACATCACTCTGACGAGCAATTCACAATGATCGTTCCGTATTGAAGAATTAGACCATAGGAAGATAATGACATCAACAATAACAACACGCTGCGTTTTGCTAATAACAGCACCTGCAAAGTCTACACATCAGTACATTATTTACACCAAAATCTATCAACTTTCTAAATTGTATTGAACTCGTTCTACCAACCTAGAGCTTTTCCTACACCTCACTCTCATTGCCACTCCTTCTCTTAACCAATTCAATGCGGTTACAATGGAATTCCGTGCCTGAGGAGCACCAGGTGCGACTAAATGAAGTTTACTCAGAGGGTTACGATAGCCAAGCTTCTTAGCAGTACTGCACATAGAAAAAGAAAATTAGTAGTTCTTTTTAAAAACAAAACAAAAAAATTAAAATGGACTACCCCGCCTACCTTACAAGTACTTCTTCTGGTTTCATCACACCGCCTTCAATACGAAATGATGGATCGATTTGACGTATAACATGCTCAAATATTGAGAATCTCTCTAGAATTCAGTGTCGATGAAGCCTCGGGTGCTGAACTGCAGTAGTCTGTCTTGACCAAAAACTGTAATGCATTTTAGTGATAATTCGACTATTTCTCTTACTTGCATTAGACTTTCAACCATTCCGTTAGGCCGTGGTCTGTATTTCACATCACGATTAACGGATTTTTGTTATTGTCCAACAACAGATGGTGCTCTGGAAAAACCAATCAAATTCGTATGAAGGCGAATAACGAAAAAATTACCTTCTCTGACGCCTCTTTCTATCCGATTGAAGACTGTAGTTGCGACGCATAATCAAATCTAGATAAACAAAAGTTTTTAGATAATTAAAGAGTGTATACTACAAATCAAATATTTTCAAGATCATGGAGAATAAAAAACTGACTAGTTTCTACATTTACATTTACATGAACACTGACTGACTGCCTGTCAGCCTGACTAATTGACTGACTGGTTCCAACGTAGAACATGCACCGATGTGCAGCAGTTCGAGTCGCCACACTTCAACTCAGCATACACAAACAGTGAATAAAGTAAAAAAGAAGCGCAAAATAGAGACAGTAAACAGAGATATGAGACAAAAAGAATAGTAATATCGAAGATCAATATATTTTTATTGGGTATCATAAGTCAAAATGAGTGAATGCATCTGCGCTAGCCATTGACAACGATTTTGAGCCATATCACTAATTGTCTCCAGCCATTAGTTTTTACCATCCTGAGGACCTCAAACAGTCAGGAAGTCTACATCTTCCTATGTGGATTTCATTGACTGATGAAACCATATTTTCGTTTGAGCACCACTGGCTGTTTTTCAATATGACCCTGTGTCAGCTGACTAACATTGACCGTCGAGGAAGGCGATGGCTAGGCATGCGTGCGTAACACATTTCCTAACCATCTCAGTTGATGTAATTTCACAGTCTCGTTGATTTGTTTCCCCTCCTTACCTGACACTCGACGCCTATCCTCAATATTGCTCAGCCTACTATACCATTTTACACGGGAGGGAGAACGTAGGCACTTATGAACAAAGATAGCTAGCCAGGCTTTTCATTTCTTCCACTCTCAACGGCCAGGTCTAACACCCATAAAGCGGGATGGAGCGGACTGCTGAGCAGTAAACACGTCCTTTGGTCGATAGGCAGCCAGATATCACGCCTCTTAAGCCAGAGATGGCGTAAACTGGCATATGCGAAACAAGTCTTCTGTATCCTTGCTGAGATTTCCTCAGCGATCAACCCACTGGCGTTGGCTGATGCAATTTCCCAAATGAGTGAAGTGGTAAACGCGCTCAACCACTTCACTCCCTACCTTCAAACCAGAAGCTAGTGTAGTCCAGTCCTGTAACAACACCTTACATTTGGCGGGAGCGAATTGCATGCCAAACATTCGAAGAGTGCAGCGCTGCACTTTGTCAGCGTCTTTATCTACAAGGACTATATCGTCTGCATATTCTAAGCCAACGAAATTATTCCCTGATAGCAAGTCAATAGCTGAGTCACTGAAGTGAGTCGCGGCTAAGTCCATTGGCCCACACATCTATGATGAAGTTGAATAAAAATGGAGATATTGGGCATCCCTATCGGATACCACCAGTTTTCACCAGATCAGGTGACGACTCGCCGTAAGCCCCCACCTGCCTGTATGAGTTCGAGTAGAGTACTTTGATCAGTGCAATGTATTTTCTCGGCATTCCTTTTACAGTCAAATATCGCCAAAGTATCTCTCGGTCGACAGAATCGAATACGGCCTTTAGGTCAGAAAATATAACTATTGTTGGACGCAGGTAAGTATGCACACATGTACACTTCCATGTAAAAATCCAGAATTGTTTATTTGTATGAAACTTTATTTGGTTTCTTCGTCTAAAATTTGACCAACGTTCATCTGTTATATGACGATGAATAACAAAATCAATATCTGTTGCCGTCCAAATGAAATACTAACACCACTGTCAATGTAGTTGAAGATTGAACGATCAATTCATGGTTGTTTGCTCAAAACCAACTTCCCCAATTTTCACGGAGGCATCAATACGACAGTCATCGTCTCATCGGTCGCTGTTCAGAAAGAAGTCAGGAGACAACCGTCAGAAGTAATATTGTGATTTATTATTGTAATATTTGTTCACAGATCATAGTGGCAACATTTTTTATATGTTTGTGTTACAATAAAGAATTCTCGAGTGGCCAATCGGTGCTTTGGTTTATTCGTCCGTTATAACTAAGCGTTTCTGAGAAACTTCAAGGAACAGCGTGAGTCCCAGCATAGAAAGAGCTGGACATTGACGGTTGACGAGACGTGGCTGAGAGATTCTGACGATGAAAACAGATTCTGGCGGATTCAGATAGCTGGTGACAGTTTGGATAGTCACCGTTCATCTTTCCTGGTGCCGGTCAAGTCCTCTTTGAACAACCAATATCTGGAACGTTTTTGGAATTGGTTCAAGTTCAACAATGCCTGGGTCAAAGAAGGGACAGAGCGTCTTGGATGTAAACAGGAAAGTAGGTCATGGTGACTTGTCTGTTAATTGTAACGATGTGTCTGATGTTAAGCATGACATGGTTGATATTACTGTTTCGCCGTTCAGGGATAATAGGAACATCGAACTCCCTAAATTAGAACCACGATGTTTTGATGGACACTCGGCTGATTATTTACAATTTGTAAAGGAGATTGAGGTCCTAGTGAGTGGTTTTATATTAACTGATGAAATGAAGTTAACGTATTTGATGAGGTATTGCACTGGAGATGCTTCAAGAGCTATACAGTGCTGTAAGTTTATGTAGCCAAAACATGGCTACTACGAGGCTATGAGCATACTAAGTCAAGACCTATGCAGTGCTGTGAGCTACTACGTCAAAGGATTAGAAGACCTTCGATGATTGTAAGGAAATTATTCGAGGGTGTTAGGGGTTATGGTAGTCAACTACAAGGTGACTCCAAGGCACTTACTGAGTTTTTGGATAATCTGTTGTTTACAAGAATGCATTGATTTCGATGAATTGCATGAGTGACCTCAACTCGAGTTTTATACTAGAAGTAAAAATAAGACGCCTACCTACTCGACTGCAAAGGAAGTGGGTGAAGATAAGCTCCCGTATGGAGGATGAGGGTATCGAGCCAAAGTTTGACGATATTCTGAAACTAGTGAAAGATAGTGTCAATCAATCAATGAGAAAGTTTGCCAGTATATTGAATCTCACCCCTAGAATAGAGCAGTCTGAAAGCAAAATGCAATCATTGATGACGAATAAGCCTCAGAGAGGTGGATATCGAGAAGGCTGCATGATGTCTAGTAATGCATATAGACCTAGTGAGTGTAACAGATTTCGTGGTACATCCTCAACAGATAAGTCACAAGATGCAAGACAAACACGGTTGTGTTTTACACGTTTTCAAGAGGTGCATACAAAGGTGAGCTGTGAACCAGTGAGCAAGTTCAGTGATAAGCTAAATGTAAACTCCAGGCCTTACTCCGAATTGTGTGACGATAACGGTGCGGTGAAGAAGCCTGTAGTTGCAACTGGTAAGCCATTGTTGAATAGTATGCCACAGAAGAGAGTTACAGTCTCAGAGGACAGTTCTGACTCCACAAGTTAACAAGGTATTACTAGTCAGAGTGAAGGTATAAAATCTTTGGGGATTTGTGACAAGGAACCAAAATTGTCTACTTCTGTTATTAAAGAGTTTGAAATTGATGAAGTCGATCAGATAGATGATGGTAAATTGAATATTTGTGATAATGATCATGATAGTGCACATTTGTCTTTGGTTGATCATGATAAGATGAGGGATATGCCTACTACCGCTAAGTTGAACAAAGGTTCTGTACAACGACAACGTGAAGTAGAATTGAATGCAGATGCAGTTGCAGAAGTTATGGATATTTGTGAGACCGTCTGTCAATGGAGTTGAAGATTGAACGATCAATTCATGGTTGTTTGCTCAAAACCAACTTCCCCAATTTTCACGGAGGCATCAATACGACAGTCATCGTCTCATCGGTCGCTGTTCAGAAAGGAGACTGAAACATCGTCAGAAGTAACATAACGATTTATTATTGTAATATTTGTTTACAGACCTTAGTTTGCTTAGTTCGCTTATTCCTTTTATATGTTGGTGTAACAATAAACAAATATCAAACGGCAGATCGGTGTTTTGGTTTTTGCGTCCGTTATAACTAAGCGTTTCTGAGAAATCTTCTAAGAACAGCGTGGGCCCGAGCGTAGCGAGAGCTGGGCATTAACGGTTTATGAGACTTTGCTGACAGTTTCTGACGATAGAAACAGATCTGGCGGATTGAAACAGTTGGTGAAAGTTTGGATAGTCGCCGTTCATCTTTCCTGGTGCCGGTCAAGTCCTCTTTGAACAACCAATATCTGGAACGTTTTTGGAATTGGTTCAAGTTCAACAATGCCTGGGTCAAAGAAGGGACAGAGTGTCTTGGATGCAAACAGGAAAGTAGGTCATGGTGACTTGTCTGTTAATTGTAACGATGTGTCTGATGTTAAGCATGACATGGTTGATATTACTGTTTCGCCGTTCAGGGATAATAGGAACATCGAACTCCCTAAATTAGAACCACGATGTTTTGATGGACACTCGGCTGATTATTTACAATTTGTAAAGGAGATTGAGGTCCTAGTGAGTGGTTTTATATTAACTGATGAAATGAAGTTAACGTATTTGATGAGGTATTGCACTGGAGATGCTTCAAGAGCTATACAGTGCTGTAAGTTTATGTAGCCAAAACATGGCTACTACGAGGCTATGAGCATACTAAGCGTCAAAGGATTAGAAGACCTTCGATGATTGTAAGGAAATTATTCGAGGGTGTTAGGGGTTATGGTAGTCAACTACAAGGTGACTCCAAGGCACTTACTGAGTTTTTGGATAATCTGTTGTTTTACAAGAATGCATTGATTTCGATGAATTGCATGAGTGACCTCAACTCGAGTTTTATACTAGAAGTAAAAATAAGACGCCTACCTACTCGACTGCAAAGGAAGTGGGTGAAGATAAGCTCCCGTATGGAGGATGAGGGTATCGAGCCAAAGTTTGATGATATCCTGAAACTGGTGAAAGATAGTGTCAATCAATCTATGAGCAAGTTTGCCAGTCTATTGAATCTCACCCCTAGAATAGAGCAGTCTGAAAGCAAAATGCAATCATTGATGACGAATAAGCCTCAGAGAGGTGGATATCGAGAAGGCTCCATGATGTCTAGTAATGCATATAGATCTAGTGAGTGTAACAGGTTTCGTAGTACATCCTCAACAGATAAGTTACAAGATGCAAGACAAACACGGTTTGTTCTACACGTTTTCAAGAGGTGCATACAAAGGTGAACTGTGAACCAGTGAGCAAGTTCAGTGATAAGCTAAATGTAAACTCCAGGCCTGACTCCGAATTGTGTGACGATAACGGTGCGGTGAAGAAGTCTGTAGTTGCAACTGGTAAGCCGTTGTTGAATAGAGTGTCACAGAATAGAGTTACTGCTTCAGAGTGGAGTTCTGACTCCAAAGTTTACAAAGTATATCTAGTCAGAGTGAAGTTATAAAACCTTTAAGGATTTGTGAGGAGGAACCAAAATTGTCTACTTCTGTTATTAAAGAGTTTGAAAATGATGAACTTGACGGTAAATGGGATATATGTGATAATGATCATGATAGTGCACATTTGTCTTTGGTTGATCATGATGAAATGGAGGGATATGCCTACTACTGCTAAGTTAAATAAAGGTTCTGTACAACTTGAACGTGAAGTAGAAATAAATGCAGATGCAGTTGCAGAAGGCATGCATACTTGTGAGACCGTCAGTGTAATTGATCAGCATGTAGCCCACCTATCATCAGATGATAGTGCTAAACCCGAACTAGTAGTGAAAGACAGCAGTGGTGGTAATCTTGCAGTTGGACAACTATCTGAGAGCCGAACAAGAACAGCTTCTGATCCACCACTAAGTTCATCACCTTGTGTCACTCAGTCATCGTTGGTGTTTTCATCCACAATGAAACAGATGCCCATCAACTCAAGTATCTTGTGCAATGACTATGGTAGTATCAGTTCGTTTGAAAGGACGAATATCAATGGTCAGTTTAGTGTGGATAAGCCAAGTGTAAAGGAGAGAGTTATTGTTAAATTGACTTGCACGAATAAAGGCATTTCTAGTTTCAAGTTACTATTTGAATGTTATTATCTTTGGTGTAAATTACTCTGTTTCTACACTTGGTTGATGAGATATGTCGTGTGTTTGTTGGTCATCTATATTCTACGATACAATGACATGGGCGTGTTGCCGTTCAGATTTGAGGATATAGCTGATAGAAGGAAGTTAGCAAATGAACTCTGCGACGATTTTCCAACCTAGGGCGTCAACCTGAGAAGGGTTGTAGGCGTACTGCTGTAAGTCCTACAATTCTTCAAAGGGTAGCGCATCAATGAGCAGTCCAATGTGCTTGGTGTGTGATTTTGTACATATGTTCATATTGTATATACTGAATTGATATCATCTGTCATCTAGCTGTTGGTAATTCTGTTTGTGTCCGGACATTCCACAACTTACAATGGTCAACCTGTGAAGGTTTGTAGGCGTACTGGTGTAAGTCCTGCAATTCTTCAAAGGAATTCCATCAAGACATGATCGGCGAGTTTGTGTGTACTGTTTGTATATACGTGTGGTGTGTCATATCAATTGGTGTTATTTGAATTCATTGTGTTTACTCGTTGTTTTCGTATCTTGTTGTTATTGCGTAATTTTGTTAAAATTTTCGTCGTGATTATTTCTGAAGTTGTTTCGAGTCTTCTACATCCATGAATGAATTGATTGATGTTAAGGACAGCAGATGGGTTGTATACGCCGGGGAGGCTAGGCTATTGCTGAGAATGAAATGCACACGGAGAAAATTGTTAGCTGCGGTCCGACACGCCGGGGAGAAAGAGTGTAAACGACTGAGGCTCGCATGCGTCACCGCTACTAGAACTGAGGCAGAATGAGTGATAAGCGATTTCAGTGGTAATTGGTAATGAGTAGATAAGAGGATGTGCGTGGAGTATCATGAGGTGGTGCCATGGTCACTTTGCATTCTGCAAGAGTCATTCTAGCAAGTGGAGACTGTGTTGCAAGATGTCAAGAGGAGGTCTCTATCTGGAGGCGCAGGTCGTCATTGATGTGTGAGATTGTGCTGTGGGTATGCTTGTGGTGTGTTGGCTTTTCTGTTTGTTTTCCATTTCAGCTCTGTCCGTGTGACCCAGGTTCTCGCAATGGCATCCAAGTCAACGTGCATTGGTCGTGAAGGAAAAAAGGGATGGATCCCTTTTTTGCCGGGGAGTGTCAATGTAGTTGAAGATTGAACGATCAATTCTTGGTTGTTTGCTCAAAATCAACTTCCTCGATTTTCGCGGAGGCATCAATACGACAGTCATCGTCTCATCGGTCGCTGTTGAGAAAGAAGACTGAAACATCGTCAGAAGTAACATAACGATTTATTATTGTAATATTTGTTTACAGACCTTAGTTTGCTTAGTTCGCTTATTCCTTTTATATGTTGGTGTAACAATAAACAAATATCAAACGGCAGATCGGTGTTTTGGTTTTTGCGTCCGTTATAACTAAGCGTTTCTGAGAAATCTTCTAAGAACAGCGTGGGCCCGAGCGTAGCGAGAGCTGGGCATTAACGGTTTATGAGACTTTGCTGACACCGTCAGTGTAATTGATCAGCATGTAGCCCATCTATCATCAGATGCTAGTGCTAAACCTGAGCTGAGAGTAAATGACGGCAGTGGTGGTGGTCTTGCAGGTAGACAAATTTCTGAAAGCCGAGCAACAACAGCTTCTGATCCACCGCTAACCTCATCAACTGGTATCAATCAGTCTTCGTTGGTGTTGTCATCCACAATGAGTAGCACGCCCATCAACTAAAGTATCTTGTGCAATGACTATGATAGTATTGGTGCATTTCAAAGGACGAAAGATATTGGTCAGTTTAGTGAGGATAAGCCAAGTTTAAACGTGAGAGTAATTGTTAAATTGACTTGCACGAATAAAGGAATTTCTAGTTTCAAGTTACTATTTGAATGCTATTATCTTTGGTGTAAATTACTGTGTTTCTACGCTTGGTTGACCAGATACTTCATGTGTTTGTTCGTCATCTATATTCTACGATACAATGACATGGGCGTGTTACCGTTCAGATTTGAGGATATAGCTGTTAGAGGGAAGTCAGCAAATGGACTCAGCGATGATTTTCCAACCTAGGGCGTCAACCTCAGAAGGGTTGTAGGCGTACTGCTGTAAGTCCTACAATTCTCCGAAGGGTAGCGCATCAGTGAGCAATCCAATGTGCTTGGTGTGTGATTTTGTACATATGTTCATATTGTATATACTGAATTGATATCATCTGTCATCTAGCTGTTAGTAATTCTGATTGTGTCCGGACGACTTCCACTTGGATCATCAACCTGAGAAGGAATGTAGGCGTACCGCTATAAGTCCTACAGTACTTCAAGGGTTGTTCTTCGAGGGAGAATCCAAAACATTTGATATGTTGATTGTATATATGTTTGTGTTAAATAATTGTGTGAGTTCCAATTAATGTGATTGTTGGTTAATCTTGTTTGTGTCCGGACATTCCACAACTTACAATCGTCAACCTGAGAAGGGTTGTAGGCGTACTGGTGTAAGTCCTGCAATTCTTCGAAGGAATTCCACCAAGACATGATCCGCGAGGTTATTTGTACTGTTTGTGTATACGTGTGCTGTATCTTCTCAATTTTCGATCTTGGATTAATTGTGTTTACTCGTTGTTTTCATACCGTAATATTATTGCATAATTTTGTTAAAATTTTCGTCGTGATTACTTCTGAAGTTGTTTCTAGTCTTCTACATCCGTGAATGAATTGATTGATGTTAAGGACAGCAGATGGGTCGTATACGCCGGGGAGGCTAGGCTATTGCAGAGAATGAAATGCAAACGGAGAAAATTGTTAGGTGCGGTCCCACACGCCGGGGAGCGAGAATGTAAACGAATGAGGCTTGCTTACGTCACCATTACTAGAACTGAGGTAGAATGAGTGACAAGCGATCGCAGTGGTGATTGGTAGTGAGTAGATAAGAGGATGTGCGTGGAGTATCATGAGGTGGTGCTATGGTCACGTCGCATTCTGCAAGAGTCATTCTAGCAAGTGGCGATTGTGTTGCAAGAGGATGTGTCAAGAGGATGCTTTCAACTGGAAGGCGGAGGTCGTCATTGATGTGTGAGATTGTGCTGTGGGTATGCTTGTGGTGTGTTGGCTTTTCTGTTTGTTTTCTATTTCAGCTCTGTCCGAGTGACCCAGGTTCTCGCAATGGCATCCAAGTCAAGTGTATTGGTCGTGATGGAAAAAAAATGAATCCGTTGTTTGGCGGGGAGTGTCAATGTAGTTGAAGATTGAACGATCAATTCATGGTTGTTTGCTCAAAACCAACTTCCCCAATTTTCACGGAGGCATCAATACGACAGTCATCGTCTCATCGGTCGCTGTTCAGAAAGAAGACAGACGAAAACTGTTTGAAGTAATATTGTGATTTATTATTGTAATATTTGTCCACAGATCATAGTGGCAACATTTTTTATATGTTTGTGTTACAATAAAGAATTCTCGAGTGGCCAATCGGTGCTTTGGTTTATTCGTCCGTTATAACTAAGCGTTTCTGAGAAACTTCAAGGAACAGCGTGAGTCCCAGCGTAGAAAGAGCTGGACATTGACGGTTTACGAGACGTGGCTGACAACCACATAAACAGAAGTGATATCCACTCCGTTTCATTCCATTAAAAATGAGATTTTATTTTGATAAATCGCACAGTGTTTACAGTTATATGAACTGATGACGTTTCGAGCACAATCTATTGCTCATGGTCATATCACTCCGTTCAACTTAGCCACAGCCTACTGATATAACCAGCCAACTTTCAAACAAAAAGTCAAAGTATTTTCTGTTCACTTTCTCTATATTATTTAGAGGATAGTCAGCCTGGACGGATACAGTCTCTTCGAACATTCTCCAGTTGTCCAGTACATCAATGAGTGAGATGAGTATCACTTCAACTATGTACCGCTATTAAACCTTATATACGACTGGCGTAAACCAAATCTTAAAGCAGGTATCCACATTATTATATTGGGTAAAATATCTTAATATTCCCCTCAGCACCTCATGTGATCAGTCTAACCGAGTTTCTGTCAGTTTAGTCAAACGCTATATTGATGATCACGTGTTTTATTTATTAATTACGAGTACACTTCATTAAATGTTGTTAACATTCACTGTGTTCAAGAAGCTGCTGCAGTAATTCAGTTGGATATCAAGCCTGTGCCGGAAGTAATGGAGGCTGGCAAAAGTCCCTAACAACCTGTTAATATGTATGAACGTTATAACTTAACAAGTGACTAAGTTTTAACGGGGAAATTTACACAGAAGTGTATCAGTTTATGTTGCCACACACTGCATGTAACACACAAAAGTAGTAGAGAGAAAGAAATATAAATTCAAAACAACTGTAATAGGCAGAAATATACAGAGAAATTGTAACATGGAAAACCAAGAGGGTTTAATGTATCTGGAAGATTACACAGTGGATGTACATGCGTCATTGACAACGATTTTGAGCCATATCACCAATGACGCCTAATATTTCGACAATCCCAATTGTGGACTAATGATTGGTTTTCATTGACGCAGACGTGATGTCCGGCTAACAATAAAAGGATGCGTTTGCTGTGCACCAGCTTGCTACAAATCCTTTAAGGCTATCAGAAATGGTCCTTGAAGGTGGAAGATATGAAAAGGCAATCTGTGTTTGACCACAGAAATATGCGCTCCATCTCCAATGTCAACTGGTATAATATGGTGAGTAATATTTAGATGAGGTTTAATGTTACGTAAGGAGAGTAAGTTTATCGATGAGGTTATGAAGCTATATCGATTGAGATGGCTAGGACATACGTTACGAATTCAGAGTCACCTCCTCCAGAAATGATAGCTGACATTGGACTAAGTTGGGAAAGTTAGGGTTGGTCAATCAGAACCCCTTATTAGTCCATGGTTGAGGTCGTCGAAATGTTAAGGATCAATGCATAGAGACCAATGAAGATGTGGCTCAATATAATTATGACTGACTCTCTGTAATCTCCCATATAAATTACCCCCTTTATATTTTTTATTTATTTTTACTATTCTTTCTTCCGTATGTTTCTGAGCATCACTGTTCCTTTCAATTATTGTCAATGCAGTTGAAGATTGAACGATCAATTCATGGTTGTTTGCTCAAAACCAACTTCCCCAATTTTCACGGAGGCATCAATACGACAGTCATCGTCTCATCGGTCGCTGTTCAGAAAGAAGTCAGCAGTAAACCATCAGAAACCTTAGTTCAAATATTATTTTTATATGTTGGTGTTACAATAAAGAATTCTCGAGTGGCCAATCGGTGTTTTGGTTTTTTCGTCCGTTATAACTAAGCGTTTCTGAGAAACTTCAAGGAACAGCGTGGGCCCGAGTGTAGCAAGAGCTGGGTATTAACGGTTTATGAGACGTGGCTGACAATTATTTTTTCACTTTTTTTACCTTTGTGCCACGGAGCCCAGCTAGCATTTTTTCGGACGCATTGCAGACTTTTTCGGGTAGATCTACTTATGTGGGACAGTGTCCCGAATTCTTCCCCAAAAGATCTGATATTCGCCCTGAGTCTGCCCCAAAAACTCTGCAATGCACCCAGAAAAATTGCTAGCTAGGAGAGTGCGGCTGATGCACTCCTGTACAGATTTCTATCTTAAAACTCGGTCATTAACTCAAGATGGTAGACCGAATGAGTGCATAGCTGGTTCATATTAGGTATATGAAATATTAATTTACCATAAAAAGGCATTATCGACACATAGGTTAGAATTAGTGTAACTGTAACTGTAGTTCAAGCACACTACATTGCAGCATGGGTATGGGTACAACACATTAAGCGTGATCACAAAATTCATCAAATCTCACCTAGGATAGATTGAAGATTTATGCCAGAAGTAAATCGACTGACAACGCAGATCCAACTAAATACGACGAGTTTAGTCCGAATTCAAAACAACACTCCCGGCTTTGACAAGCACCAATCCATGCGCATAAACAAAACAAAAGCATGTGTCATATGGATTAGAACCCCTTCACCAGCGAAACACGAGAAAATACACCTGACCGACAGACCAAAAGGAGAACCTACGCCCACGAGTGAGAACACGAATATCTGAAGTCACACGAGAGTTTTCTATTACAATAAACTGGACTGAAATTATCACGCACGCTCAGGGTCATTGGGCGGATAAGGCGAACGAATGACAGTTTTATCCATGTAAGTCGGCCATGTTAGATTGCTATTTGCCAACCGTTCGTTCACCCAGTGGGTTTTGTGTTCATCCTGCAACCACTGGCAACATACCTCTATCTAGATTATTCATTATTGCTTCGTTTTACATCCTTTCGTCTGGCTGTAGTCTGTAGTCGTCTGTAGTTGTTTCATACTGTGCCTCGTTGCAGTGTTTCAGTCACCTTTCAGCTGTTAATGGAATAATACTACACTGTGCGTCGGTGCCACAGTGGTTAGGACTCTCACCGACCATGCACATGGTCCGGGGTTCGAGCCCACGCCGGCGCACACCTGATATCTATCGTCGGCCTGCAAAATTTGGGCTACCGATATCCATCCTGAAAATTCGATACTTGTAACAAAAATACAGTGTGGAATCAAGCTGTAAATAAAAAATAAAAAAATAAATAAGTTTCGGAAGTTATGCATATGAACATGCAAACTGTACAAACTTAGACGCGCATATTCAAAGTACAAGTCCACTGCCCAATCATTCATGTTTTATTAATATTATTATTGCTCCCTTAGGTTACTAGTGGAACATAGGGCTTCATTTGCACGTCTCCACTTGCCACTTCTGTCTTCTGCTGTACTTTACACCTGCATTCATGTTAGTTCATACTCTTTCAACTCCTCCAACTGACACGATCTCCTCCATGTCACCCTTGCACTGACGTCCCACTCGCCGCCGCTTCCCTTTCGGCCTGGTTCCACTCGAGCAAAGGCCTGACGCGCGCGCGATGTCACCCAGTGGCCTCCTCAGCCGCGAGTGTCCAATCCATCTCCACTTTCTCCTGCATATTTGCTACTGTTGAGCGACTGGTTCTTGCTTTGTTTGTTCCCATAGTTTCTTGTTGGTGATTCTTTCCGGCCATCTGATTGATCTTCAGTATAGAACGAAGACAGTTGTTAATAAAGGTCTGCAATAGCCTATTGTAAATATTCTTTGTGACCCACCCCCCAAGTTTCTGATCCGTATAGAAGAACTGACTGACTTGACGTTGTTTGTATTGAAGATCCGCCCGAATTATGTTGTTGATGCTGAGTGATGAAGATTTCCAGATTGGTTTCAGGTTGATGAATGTGTTTCTCGCCTTCCCAATTCTCGATTTTACATCGTCTGTCGAAGGCCTTCTCAAAGTCTATAAAGTTGAGGTGCAGGTTTGATTGCCATTCCATGCTTTGTTCGATGGTGATGCGTAGAGTTGCAATTTGGTCAGTACATGATTTGCCTTTCCTGAATCCAACTTGTTCTGGTCGGAGTTCTGTCTCCAGTGCGTCCTTTAATCTCTCCAGGATGATGCGACTCAGGATTTTACTTGGCGTCGATAGGAGCATGATTCCTCGCCAGTTCTTGCAGAGTGAGACGTAAGTCGCCGTTCTTTGGTAGTTTCACAAGGTAACCTTTCCTCCAGTCAGTAGGCACCTTTCCTTCCTTTCACACCTTTTGCAACAATGAAGTCAGCAGCTTTAGGGGGTATTCCATCTTGTCCAGCTGCTTTTCCAGCTTTCAGAAGCTTGATTACATTCAAGACTTCAGCTCTCGTTGGAGGATTGGTGTCAACTTGCAGTTGTGTGCTCGCTGTTGTTGGTATTTCTGGACGAGGTGCAGGTGGTGGTCGCTTCAAGAGACCTTTGAAGTGATCCGCCCATTGTTTAATCTGTCTTTCTTCCTTGGTAATTGGGTTCCATTGGTTGTCTTTTATAGGTTTCACTTGTGTTGATCTGCTACTGGATAGAGACTTGGTTATCTGATATGGTGTCCTCAGGTCCTTTTTGCCTGCCGCCTTCTCAGCTTCAGTGGCCAGGTTGTCATAGAATCGTCTTTTGTCCTTCCTAGCACTCTTCTTCACTTCTTTGTCCAGTGCTGTGTAAGTTGAGTTCAGCGTCTACTTCTCCTGTCCGTCTTTGCATTGAATCATTTTCTCTTTCGCCATTCTTCTCTCCTCTATTAGCTTCCAAGTGTCCGTTGAGAGCCATTCCTTGTATTGTCTCTTCTTTCTTCCTAAAACCGTTGAACACGTTACTTTGAAAATCACCTTCAGAAAGTTTCAATGGTCTTCCACGCATGATTCTTCAGTGATGTCGCGTAGTGTTTCCTGCTTTGCTCTGACAGTTGCAGTGAAAGTATCTTTTGTGGTTGTGTCCTTCAGTAATTGAGGAGTGTTGAACTTGCAATGTGGCCTATCCCCAGCTATCCTCGAGGCTTTTAGCTTCACCTTGAAAGTCCCTTGTACTAGATAGTGGTCTGAACCTACATCTGCTCCTCTCCTCGACCTTGTGTCCAGTAGGCTCTGTCTCCACTTTCTTCACATTGAAATGAAGTGTTTCTGGATTTGGTGTGTCCATCTGGTGAAATCCATGTCTCCTTGTGTATATCCTTGTGTTTGAACACACTGACACCAATCACCAAATCATTGAAGGCGCAGAAGTCTGAAAAGAGTTCACCATTATCGTTCATTTCACCGAGGGCCTCACGACTCCTGGTGAGTTTTCTTCCTGTGTTGTCTCTTCCCAGCTTCGCATTCATACCACCCATCAGGATTCTGATATCGCCATTTGGGACGTTGTCCATTACTGTTTGTAGTTATCTGTAGAACGCCTCCTTCTTCTCTTGCTCTGAGACGTTTGTAGGCGATTAGCATTGGATGATTGTAACCTTCCTTCCTTTTGAGTTGAACCTGGCTGTCATTATCCTGGAGGTGATCGGTTCCCACTGCATGAGAGCTTTGGATGCTGTTGGTGACATCATGATGGCCACTCCCTCGGTGTGCTCGTGGTTGTCCTCTGGGTGGCCGGAAAAGATTATTGTCTCTCCAGTTGGTAGTAGTTGGCACCTTCCAGTTCCGTTCCATCTGCTTTCGCAGATTCCCAACACTTCTATTCTGTACCTTCACATTTCAGCGGCTATCTGGACAGCCTTTCCAGTTTCGTACATTGTACATTCATGTTTAGTCAACTCATATCATCCGACAATCAGTTCACTTCGTTCACGTGGCCATATTTGAAAAAATAATATGATTGTGAACAATAAATTGTGATTGAAACGTCGTCCAGTATACAATACTGTTTCAGTGTGTGATACATTTAATAAACAAACTAATATGGAATTACTTACAACCACAGTGCCCAAGTTTTACACATATATTAAAACGCATTGTTTCATTAATATATAGTATGACACTAAATAAAATCTAAGAATTCCCATAAATACGTGAAAACGCGATTACAATACAGGTAAATCTTTACTATACTGTGATATACAGTGATATAGACCGATGAGACGATGACTGTCGTATTGATGCCTCCGTGAAAATTGGGGAAGTTGGTTTTGAGCAAACAACCATGAATTGATCGTTCAATCTTCAACTACATTGACACTCCCCGCCAAACAACGGATTCATTTTTTTTCCATCACGACCAATACACTTGACTTGGATGCCATTGCGAGAACCTGGGTCACTCGGACAGAGCTGAAATAGAAAACAAACAGAAAAGCCAACACACCACAAGCATACCCACAGCACAATCTCACACATCAATGACGACCTCCGCCTTCCAGTTGAAAGCATCCTCTTGACACATCCTCTTGCAACACAATCGCCACTTGCTAGAATGACTCTTGCAGAATGCGACGTGACCATAGCACCACCTCATGATACTCCACGCACATCCTCTTATCTACTCACTACCAATCACCACTGCGATCGCTTGTCACTCATTCTACCTCAGTTCTAGTAATGGTGACGTAAGCAAGCCTCATTCGTTTACATTCTCGCTCCCCGGCGTGTGGGACCGCACCTAACAATTTTCTCCGTTTGCATTTCATTCTCTGCAATAGCCTAGCCTCCCCGGCGTATACGACCCATCTGCTGTCCTTAACATCAATCAATTCATTCACGGATGTAGAAGACTAGAAACAACTTCAGAAGTAATCACGACGAAAATTTTAACAAAATTATGCAATAATATTACGGTATGAAAACAACGAGTAAACACAATTAATCCAAGATCGAAAATTGAGAAGATACAGCACACGTATACACAAACAGTACAAATAACCTCGCGGATCATGTCTTGGTGGAATTCCTTCGAAGAATTGCAGGACTTACACCAGTACGCCTACAACCCTTCTCAGGTTGACGATTGTAAGTTGTGGAATGTCCGGACACAAACAAGATTAACCAACAATCACATTAATTGGAACTCACACAATTATTTAACACAAACATATATACAATCAACATATCAAATGTTTTGGATTCTGCCTTGAAGAACTGTAGGATTTAGAGCGATCCGCCTATATTACTTACCAGGTTAACGCCCTACGTCGGAAAATCGTCGCATAGTTCATTTACTGACGTCCCGCTAACAGCTATATCCTCAAATCTGAACGGAAAAACGCTCATGTCATTGTAGTCTAACTGAAAGACTTCCACCACTGCCGTCATTTACTCTCAGCTCAGGTTTAGCACTAGTGTGGTGAGAGCAGGCTGCTAGCCGATTGGTTGGCACTAATCTACGTTAAGGTCTAGGTCACTAATATGGGCCGTGAGAAAATATGAACAAGCCTGAGTCAACAACCAATCACAGCAAAGTTAACGTGGCAGAATATGATTCGCAGAGAGAACTCTATTTGTCAAGGAATCCCGAAACAACCAATCAGAAGCCTGCGTTTGTCTACCTAAACAACCAATCAGATGACTGCGCTTGTCTATAATAATGTAGTTGAAAGATGTATAAATACGCGTTGATTTTCATAATAAAACGATCTGTTGCCTGGCCCTTGTCTTCTGTTGTTACACTAGCATCTGATGATAGATGGGCTACATGCTGATCAATTACACTGACGGTCTCACAAATATCCATAACTTCTGCAACTGCATCTGCATTCAATTCTACTTCACGTTGTCGTTGTACAGAACCTTTGTTCAACTTAGCGGTAGTAGGCATATCCTTCATCTTATCATGATCAACCAAAGACAAATGTGCACTATCATGATCATTATCACAAATATTCAATTTACCATCATCTATCTGATCGACTTCATCAATTTCAAACTCTTTAATAACAGAAGTAGACAATTTTGGTTCCTTCTCACAACTCATAAAGAGCTTTATAACTACACTCTGACTAGTAATACCTTGTAAACTTGTAGGGTCAGAACTGCACTCTGAAGCACCAACTCTATTCTGTGTTACTCTATTCAACAGTGGCTTACCAATTGCAACTACAGACTTATTCGTCACACCGTTACCGTCACAAAATTCGAGGTCAGACTTTAATTTCACATTTAACTTATCACTGAAATTGCTCACTGATTCACAGTTTATTAATGTATGAACTTATAGCAAACATGTATAACACAACCGTAGGAAATGTAGTTGAAAATTGAACGATCAATTCACGGTTGTTTGCTCAAAACCAACTTCCCCAATTTTCACGGAGGCATCAATACGACAGTCATCGTCTCATCGGTCGCTGTTCAGAAAGAAGACAGACGAAAACTGTTTGAAGTAATATTGTGATTTATTATTGTAATATTTGTCCACAGATCATAGTGGCAACATTTTTTATATGTTTGTGTTACAATAAAGAATTCTCGAGTGGCCAATCGGTGCTTTGGTTTATTCGTCCGTTATAACTAAGCGTTTCTGAGAAACTTCAAGGAACAGCGTGAGTCCCAGCGTAGAAAGAGCTGGGCATTGACGGTTTACGAGACGTGACCTACAACCGTGTTTGTCTTGCATCTTGTGACGTATGTGTTGAGGATGTACCACGAAACCTGTTACACTCACTAGGTCTATATGCATTACTAGACATCATGCAGCCTTCTCGATATCCACCTCTCTGAGGCCCTTTCGTCATCAATGATTGCATTTTGCTTTCAGACTGCTCTATTCTAGGGGTGAGATTCAATATACTGGCAA
The DNA here is from genome assembly GCA_944472135.2 of Trichobilharzia regenti. NCBI lineage: Eukaryota > Metazoa > Platyhelminthes > Trematoda > Strigeidida > Schistosomatidae > Trichobilharzia > Trichobilharzia regenti. Next base: position 28,119,168 of record OX235270.1, on the reverse strand, counting down.
ACTTTCTCATTGATTGATTGACACTATCTTTCACTAGTTTCAGAATATCGTCAAACTTTGGCTCGATACCCTCATCCTCCATACGGGAGCTTATCTTCACCCACTTCCTTTGCAGTCGAGTAGGTAGGCGTCTTATTTTTACTTCTAGTATAAAACTCGAGTTGAGGTCACTCATGCAATTCATCGAAATCAATGCGTTCTTGTTAATCAACAGATTATCCAAAAACTCAGTAAGTGCCTTTGAGTCATCTTGAAGTTGACTGCCGTTACCTTTGACAGCTTCGTATACGTTCCTTACAATCATTGAAGGTCTTCCAAACCTCTGACGTGATATAATCATAGCCTCATCGTATCCCTCACTAGGAGGCATGAGCTCACAGCACTGCATAGGTCTTGACTTAGTATGCTCATAGCCTCGTAGTAGCCATGTTTTGGCTACATAGACTTACAGCACTGTATAGCTCTTGAAGCATCTCCAGTGCAATACCTCATCAAATACGTTAACTTCATTTCATCAGTTAATATAAAACCACTCACCAGGATCTCAATCTCCTTTACAAACTGTAAATAGTCATCTGGGTTTCCGTCGAAACAACGCGGTTCAAATCTAGGGAGTTTGATGTTCCTATTATCCCTGAACGGCGATGAGGTAACATCAACCATGTCATGCTTAACATCAGACACATGGTTACAATTAACAGACAAGTCGCCATGACTTACTTTCCTGTTTACATCCAAGACGCTCTGTCCCTTCTTTGACCCAGGCATTGTTGAACTTGACCCGACTCCAAAAACGTTCCAGATATTGGTTGTTCAAAGAGGACTTGACCGGCACCAGGAAAAATGAACGGTGACTATTCAAACTGTCACCGGCTATCTGAATCCGTCAGGAAATCTTTCCGCCGTCAGAAACTGACTTTCCTGTCAGAAATTGTCAGCCACGTCTCGTCAACCGTCAGTTCCCAGCTCTTTCTACGTTGGGACTCACGCTGTTCCTTGAAGTTTCTCAGAAACGATTAGTAATAACGTACGCAAAACCAAAACACCGATTGACCATTCGAGAATTCTTTATTGTAACATCAACATATAGGCAGCTTTGAAATTAAGTTTTAACTAAGGTCTATGAACATATATTACAATAATATATCACATTACTCCTCACGGTTTTGTCTTGACTTCTTTCTGAAAAGTGATGTATTGATGCCTCCACTATAATTGGGGAATTTGTTTTGAGCAAACGACCGTGAATTGATCTTTCAGTCATCAACTACATTGACAGTGTTTCACTCGCCTAGAACGCTACTTCTTAGCTAACCACATCACTTCTCATACCTCGAAATTCGGCCATGCAAGCTTCATCTTATCGGACGACGTAGCAGAGCAAGTACGGGAGACGCTCATAAATCCAGACTCAGAAACTCCGTAAGATGTTTCCAAGCAGAAGGTCATTAAGATTGCCTCATTATCAGACCAGCAAGCCAATGATCAGCTGCTTAGCAGTGTTAGTCTGGGCGACAGAACTCCTTCCCAATTCAAAAGCCATATGTGTAGCATTTTATGAGATCGGAAGGTAGACACCAGGTTTTTCTACAGATTGTGGCTACGAGGGTTACCCCACAACATTCAGCAAGTATTAGTATTTGGAGTTGAAGGCATAGATATTGACAAGTTAGCAGAAATTGCTGACAGAATGTATGAACAGATGCCTCCACAAGTAACATTTGTAGTCGACAGATCGTCAGACGTACGCATAGAAGCCTTAGAACGTAAAATAGATGTTCTGACCGAGCAATTAATGAATATGAGGGTCAACAGACAACCTAGTACATCATATAGAAGACAACGCAATGTACGCAAATATAGCTCACAACAGACTGTATGCTGGTATCGTCGAAAATTTGGTATAAATGCTAAACGGCGCACACAGCCATGTGCTTTCCAGCAGCCTATGGCGTCGGGAAACGAAAAGGCCGGCAGTCGGTGGCGACTGAGATCGCTGAACAACACCCGTCTCACAATTTTCTCCTCAGGGTGACAGGTAAAATAATGGGAGCACAATTCCTGGTAGATACCGGCGCAGACGTTAGTGTAGTTCCCCAAACACCCAACGAGCGTTTACAACTAAATTCCGCATTAGCACTTAAGGCTGCGAACAATTCTACCATAAAAACTTTTAGAACTCGAAGACAAATCTTAATTCTGGTTGCAGTACACCATTTGATTGGGAGTTCATCATTGGAGATATAACACTTCTTATTATTAGGATGGATTTTCTTCAGCCTTACGAATCGCTAGTCGACTCTACTTTCCATAAATTGATAAAAAGTAGTCGCAAACCATCAATTTCAGGCATCTCCACTGATGTTTAGAGTATCTGATTGATGGTAGCGACATCGAATCAACTATCCACATACGACATAAAGAAGAAAGAAAGAAATTTCCTGAACTCACACGCAGCGATTACTCCACAACCTCTCTCAAACACCACGTGAAGCACCATATTTTAACTAGAAGTCCGCCTGTCGCAGTTAAACCACGTCGTTTATATCCAGCTAAAATGCAAATAGCAAAAGCAGAGTTTAACACACTGTTGGGTTTAGGCATAATACGACCGTCAAATAGCCCACGGTCATCACCACTCCATGTGTTTCCAAAGAAAAACTCAACAGAAATACGGCCATGTGAAGATTACCGGGCATTAAATAAGCAGACGACAGCAGATAGATGCCCGATTTCACATATCCACAATTTTTTATAACATGACAGATGCTCAGATATTTTCCAGAATCGATCTCGTTCGTGCTTACTACCATATACCTGTCGAACCCAGGGACATCCCCAAAACAGCCCGACCACTCCTTTTGGCTCATTCGAGTTCGTCCGTCTGCCATGTGGTTTAACTAACGCAGTGCAAACAGTCCAGAGATTCATCGACCAGGTCTTGCACGGCCTCACATTCGCTCATGCCTACATCGATGATATACTGGTCGCAAGTAAATCATCTGAAGAGCATTAACATCACCTAGAAACACTCTTTAAACGTTTGGCCGAATGTAGGACTGTCATTAAGCCGCGTAAATATGAATCCGGTAATAAGAATGTAAAATTTTTTGAACATCAGGCAGACAATCGAGACATCCGACCGACAGAGGAACAGTCATAAAAGAATACTCCATCCCAGATTATTTGAAAAAGTTACGCCGATTCCTTTATCTCGTCAATTTTTATCGCCGTTTCATTCCTCACTGTGTGCAGCTGGCCCAAAACCTGACAGATTTACTCAAAGGTCACGCAAAATTCCTTCACATGATTACTTCAGCAATCGAGGCATTTGGAAAGCTGTAACAAACTCTAAGCTCAAAAACTTTACTGGTACGTCGTGAAGTCAACACTCCTATGGCTATCATGACAGATGCATGAGACATCGCCGTCGGAGCTGTTTTTCAACAATTTTCTGAGAGGAAATGGCAACCTCTCTCCTTTTTTTCAAAACGTCTAGACGCTACTCAGTCAAGATGTAGTGCATTCAGTAGGGAGTTACTAGCAGTCTATCTTGCTGTTAAACATTTTCGTCATATGATCGAAGGAATACCGTTTACCGTCTACACAGACCACAAACCTTTAACCAAAGCCATGAATGCGAAGCACGATAAGTACTCAACAAGAGAGCAACGAGTTCATTTATCAGTTCACTTCAGATTTTAGATTCATCAAAGGACATAAAAACGAGGTAGCAGATGCGTTATCCCGCATACCTTAGAAAAAGATCATTTTGATCTTGAAAAGATGGCTAGACTGCAAACTATGGACAAGGATCTGAAATGACTAAATAGAAGCACGAGTACATCCTTACATTTTTGCAAAATGTTATGTTTGGTGAAAGCCTAACTATTACATATGATGTTTTTAAAGGTAAACCGCGTCTTTTTGTCCCAAATTGCATTGCATTTCTAACCCTGGCATCCGGGCGACAGTTAAACTGATAAGTGACCGATATATATGACCGAATATGAATCGTGAGATCAAACAGTGGACCAGAGCATTTTTGGCCTGTCAAAAGTCAAAAGTACAACGACATACAGTTTCACCTAATGGCCAGTTTCCAGAACCTGATGGTAGGTCTCAATACGTACACACTGACATCGTTGGACCCTTACCACCATCTAAGGGCTTTATTTGTATCTTGACGTGTATTGACAGATTTACGAGATGGCCAGTAGCTAGTCCCTTACCTGATATTTTTGCTGAAACTGTTGCAAAAAGCATTATACAAAATTGGGTTTCCAACTTCTGAGTGCCCAGAATTATTACCACAGACAGGGGTGCCCAATTAAAAAACCAATTATTCCAACAACTTATGGAACTACTGGGAATCAAACGTATACGTACTACTGCTTATCATCCTAGTTCAAACGGCTTAGTGGAGAGATTTCATCGTCAACTGAAAGCATCATTGATAGCAGTCAAGGATGATGATAAGTGTGGCGATAAATTACCTCTCGTACTTCTTGGAATAAGTCCAACAATAAAGCAAGATATCGAATGTTGACCAGTAGAATTAGTTTATGGAACTAATTTACGACTGCCTGGATAATATTTCAACCCATTCACTGAAGTTCCAAATGACGAAACTACTCTTGCACAACAACTGAGACAACATACGAGCCTTTGAAGATATCACTCCCTGCGACATCAGCTCAAACAAACGTACATGTCTCAAAAACTGGAGGATTGCACTCATGTTTTCATACGACACGACGGCGTGAGGAAACCGTTTCAACCACCCTATGATGGACCGTCTAAAGTAATAAGCAGAACAAGCATAATCATCACTGTGGAACGCGGAGGAAAATACGAGAATGTAAGCATCGATCGCGTAAAACCAGCTTTCATGGGAATGGAGGCGTCTAAATGTTTACCAACGTCAGCTAAAGTTACGCCACAAAATGATTCATGCACTCAAGATTCAAATTCTGGTGATATTCCGGCTGAGAAAACAGAATGGATCACAAGGTCAGGCAGGTGAGTACATTGGCCACAAAGATTCGTACAGACAATTTAATTCTAAATCATTTCCATACTTCATTATGACTATGCTATTAACTGTATGTATAATATAAATCTATTCTTTAACTCTTTACAATGACAACTTCATTATTATTCTGATAATTTTTCTCGTTTTGTTGTTACATTTCGCACAACTTTCTAAACATTTTAGTTCGTTTCGAATTTGTTAACATTTTCGAACATATATTATATATATCATCAAACCTCAAAAAACTCAAAATCCTCAACTCGATTTCCATACCAGAAACTCATATATTTTTGTGTCGTTGCAATTTACAATAACATCCCGAATACTGCTAAATTTCATTTATCTGCATTCTACCGAGGGGCTATTGCAGTGACCCATTTTACTACTCATCACAGTAGTATACTTTCACTATGTAATTGGACTTTCATTTGTTTATCACTAAAGATTGAGTGTTATCAATTAATACATTCTACTGGCTCAAGTTTTGAACTTTGATTATTGCGATAATACACGTTCGCACAACTCAAGTGCCTTTTGATTCACGTTGTGGATGTTGAGTAATCACAGTAATAAACGAGAAGTACTAGAATATACGTGTACGCTAGTTTGGTCAAATAGAACATCACAACAGATGTTTTGACAAAGTTCGCCTGAAACACTAATCATCGCGGTCAGATCACATGACGCGGACACCGACATGACTAGTCTGAAAATGAGAGTCCCTACCGATGCAGAAAACATATAACACAATTTCATGAAAAGCTGTTGGCAAGAAAAATTTACTGAGCGAAATTTCAGCTAACATTACGGATAAGTTCAGCCCTTACATATGTGCTAACTCCAAATATACAGATTACCTGCGATGAACTAAAAAAGGCTTCGTTAACGAAGCACATTATTGCCGAAGCTTGTCAAGGTTAATTCAAGAAGGAACACAGAACACTTGACTATTTGAGTAAGAAATATCAAAATAGAAAGTATTATACGTATAACTTCAACTTAAGAAGTGCACTGGGACCAACGGGGTCGTAATCATTGATAACCACCACAATACCTGACCAGTCTCAAGAGAATGTGCGACGAAAAGAGCATTGTGTCGGCATAAAAATCGATAAAACAACGTTAGAATAGTCAAATGATACAGTCAGACTGATCACAGTTGCTTTCAGAACATGCATAACGCAGCCACGAAAAGAAGTACACGACAGAATCTACCTACGTCAAATCAAATATCCGAATGACCACTACTGTTGTAGCCAATAAAAGACGAGAAAACCGGAAGTGAGGTGAGTTTAAAACGCGATAGCGTTCATCCTCAAACTGTTCTTGGTTACTGGGTGCTAGACAACTTCAGATTTTAAGGTCCGTATCATGTTTATCCGACAAATTTTGTTCAATGCAACAATAATCTAGCAGTTCTTCCACAGTATGTTATCAATATAATTCTATTCGGGATCATTTGGTTCATTTTTAAATTATGTCAGAGGACTGGGAGTTCGTCCCATCGAAAAAAATATTTACGCAGTGGCTGTAACAAAGTCTGGGTTCATGAGTTTCTTCGGCCCCTCATCCAACAAGGTTAACTCGACCGCATTGAGCGTTAAGGCCATCCTTCATCTCAGAAGACATACGATCAACTTAGGAAACAAGAGAATAACAGATAAAACGGTCAAATGACAGCAAACCATATTCCTGAGACCACTTTGCAAATTCTGCAGCCTGAAGTGAATGATACCACTATGACCACAAATGATTAATGCTTTCGCCCGATAATGCTCGTCTCCTCCATATGCTCCCATTTTAATTTTCTTTAATAAAAGTGTGTTGAAAGTTTGTTTTGTCGGGAAAATTTTGTACTATCCAGTCTGCATTTCAATGTCCATTATAATCAACTTACTTCACAAAGCTAGAGTCATAAACACATTGATGAAAAAAATATTTATTCCTGACACAAAGTAGCCGGCAACAGAGAAGAAGAAACGTAGCCTAATTTGGAGCTAAAACCATGGTCGTTCACTGTTAAACCAAGAAAGTCTCAATGCAAGACCCAAGACGACGTCTTTTTAGAATAGAAGGACACAGTTTCCCGTAGAAGATTTTGTGTCACTAAAACAGCAAGAAAGGGCTTATTTTATTGTAGAGGGGAAGTCATTACCATGAAAGCAAATAAAATAGAGCAACACAAGTATTCTTAAATTTGGACCAGCAAAACGGTAAATAACGCGGTCCAAATTGTTGTAACTGTGATCTCCAGCTTTGTCGTAGTACTATCTCCTATACATTGCTCAGATACTTTATAATTTTTTTTCAATCGGTTTCTCTCCGGGAAGCTATTTACTTGCGTTGTTTGATTGGATTTGGGCTGATCTTAGGCTTGGGTTCAACTAGAAATGACACTCACAGTTGTTGTGTATCTTACCATCCTGCTCAAACTGCGATGTAGCTCACTGACGGCTAATGTAGCAGGGTCACCTAACTTGTGGGGTAGATGCTCTTAACATCACCCAAATATTGGAGACAGAGCGAAGTACTTTCGGCTGTCTTCACTAACGATAACATAAAGAGGATATAGGGCTATGCAGTCCCTCCACAATGCAGTGACCGTGTTATCACCCACTAGTAAACAATAGTGCCGATAAATGTGAATGACAACAATTCGATCAGATATTTTAGGTCCTCACAATTACACTCTATATAAGTAATATCTGCAAAAATAATGAAAGCTCACAACAATATCTCCTTCTCGAAATGGGAGATCGCTAGAATATCAATTATCATCGGCCAGTAGCACCACTGTCTTTAGGCTGGTAAAGTATATTTTCTGAAGGAAGAATATCTTTCGAGGTATTAAAAAGGGTAAGTCTTCGGAGGAGGTCCTCAAAACATTTCTACAAACCACCGCATAGGGTGAGAATCTGTTATTGCGTCATTTTCTCTACATTGGTTCTATACAGATTAAACTAGTTTTCAGCCTTCACACACTAGCGACAAGTGACGTCTGTTAATGTAATGGGATCAACATCCGTCTAAATATGAAATTTAGCTCAGATAATACTGAAATCTGGCTATTTACGCAACAGTCAGCCACATTAATGCCTTACACATGACTATGTAGGGAGTAGGCTTTCGTTCTGAACCTCTTTGGAGAAAATTTTCCAGGGTATATTGAGGATCAGACTGCCTGAAAGGTCATCCCAGTGAAGGACAGGGCTTTTGCGAGCTGTTATTGACCATGGACCTAAGGATTCTTAGAAAACCTACGAAACAGCCATCAAAAGGCAGACAGATTAGTTTTATCAAGTGATAGGTTTACGATCCATGTGGTTTAACCCCTTAGTATGTTTCTTGCTGTGTCCACTGCTGACTGAATTTGCAAGCTGCAAAATGAAGATATAAAACAATAAGATTCTTACAATCTATTGATATCTACGGAGGACAGCCATTTCGGCTACCTGCTAATTGCATGTTCTGAAAGCAACTGTGATCAGTCTGACTGTATCATTTGACTATTCTAACGTTGTTTTATCGATTTTTATGCCGACACAATGCTCTTTTCGTCGCATATTCTCTTGAGACTGGTCAGGTATTGTGGTGGTTATCAATGATTACGACCCCGTTGGTCCCAGTGCACTTCTTAAGTTGAAGTTATACGTATAATATTTTCCATTTCGATATTTCCCCAGTATAATTGCTCCGCTTCAGTTTTTACTACTATTGTCACTATTATGTCCCTCCTCTTCGTATACACTATCCTGTTTTCTATCCAGTCCTTCATCTGGTGGACGGCTGGTTTGGAAGACTTCTGATCACAGTGCAAGTACCAATCAAGTCATCGATACCGTCTCAAGAGGACTAATAAACAACCCCCCTACGACTTTATCCAGTAAGTACACAGAAGATAACTTGGAATATATCTTGCGTTACAGCCCGACAAAATTTCAGGACCGTCACCCAAACGAAGAACCAATCGCCATGAAATTAATTTGATATTACAAGTTTAACACAAACACTGGGAGCATAAAGAGGATGATTTTTCACGTGAGAAGGTGAACTTTTTGACAAGACAGACAGGAACCAGCAAAGGAAACCATTTTGCTCAGTTGCCTTGTAGATTAATTTTAACATTGTACCGTTTGATGTCGTAACCTCAAACGACCTTGTGTGGCCTTGATGCGGCAACAAATTAGCTGATTACTGCTAGAGGTTAGTTTTTCCAGTTTTGTGCAAATCTGTGCCTGATATTTGACGGCAATATTACTCGGTACATTACTAATCAAATGTGAAGAGATTGAAAGTGCGGGGTGTGGCTAAATTCCAAACACAAAAGCTATGCCAGTCAGTGCCGAATCTGGGCTGAAATAAAACTGAAAAATTTGCCACTATGAATCTAACTAAGTCTTCTTGTTCTGAAGTAATGCCAGACATTGCTAAATATGAGCTGAAACTGCTGAAAAAAATAAGTATCAAACCAACTGAAAGCCTGGAAAAGCTCAGGGTGCTGAATTAGTGCCAGTTGTGCTGAAAACCAGCACTAAGTTCTAGTTTGTGCGCATGATCGAACCAATTCAGAACAGTCTCAGAGTGTAATCACTATAGAATGTTAGGGTTAGTTCGGAATCAGCGAGATTTAATTCACCACTAAAGTTAGCCAATTTTCCTTTGTCTTATATCTTTCAAAGGAATATTCTTTTGAAACAAAATTTTGTTAAAAAATCTTAATACAAAAGTATTGCGTGTGACTTTTGCTTATAGTTGTAGACAGGGGTACTTATTATAATTTTTACCACTACCACATCATTCTTAATCAACTCCGTGTAAGTGGTCTCTGGAGCTGTTAGCTTACTTAGATCTGTTGTGTGCTGAATCACTCTATTCAAGATTTTAGTCAGTACTGATTATCGTTAACATAGACACAAATGTCCCTTCAGAAGTCTTTCAACCTTTTGTAGCATGAGACAAAATCGGGTTGATTTTAATTCACTGAAGACTGGTTCTAACATGACCAAGAGTAAAAATATATGCTAACCACTGATTCCTGTCACCTCTGAGAACCCATGTACTGTGTCTCAGAACAGCAATTAGTGATCTCGTGTATTGGTCTGACCTCTCTTTCAGTACGTATTGTTCCGGGTGACTGCTTGTCAGTGAAAACAGTTTGTCTGTTACCCGCACAGGTATTATAGTTTATTAAGTCGTTGGGGCTTACAACCTCATCAATTGACTTATCCCTCTTTCTGGGCAGTACGCTTCACTGTGTTATTGTCATTAAACATATACTTCACTGTCCCTAACATGAGCGATTCAATAGAGGAAATATAAAATCCCCTCTTTTTCATATCTGCTTACAGCAACCGTATGTCACAGGCTTAAAGCTAGACGAAACTATGCATTTATCCAACAACTGGTCCATTAGGCCTGACGCAACTTTGTTAACAATAGACATCGCTAACAAATCCCTCCGGTTCACTCCATACCCTAAAATTTGGAGTTACTGCAGCACAATCTCAGACTAAACATGGGTCGATTGCCTGCTGAACTGGCACTGGTATTTGCTGAGAGGATTCTATCTTTTGTCAACGTTTGCGTCTAAAAGAACTATACTTCCAGCGTACCATAAGTGAATGAGACATTCAGCGTATAGCAATTCAAGTCAAAATACTTCTAGATCATACGCTCCATCCCAGTCATCAGTCTGTTTGTGATACGACTAAACCAGATCTGGTACATCTGTCATCTCTGACTGTTGATTCTAGTTTTTACCACTTTAACACTTTTTTACCAATTTAGACACCAAATTTCCATGAGTCCTTAAGTGTTTGCATAAGTTCCAGCGTAGCACCTTTGTTAGAAGTGTAATTTTTCTGAGTTCTGTTCACAGTAAGACCATGCTACAATATATCAATGGACAGTGAAGTACTTCCTTAGGGTAAAGAAATATGGCAAATGTCGAGCACCTGTCTCATAGTTACAGAACCTCTCAAAGGGTGAAGTTTTGATCAGTGCAGTAATCAGCTCCTGAAACCTGATTGTCCTTTCCGAGCTTGATTTTATAGTGTATCAATTAGTCGGTGCATTACTATGAATCCTCAGGTATTATATATCTTATTAATCAAGCTACTTTCTTTATGCTTATCGCGGAAAGATATTTCACTTTTCCTACTATACGGAATGATTCACGGTTTCAAATCACGGCATATACTCATTTGATCATAGGGAATAATAAAAAGACAGTTGCGGTGAAGAAAATTTTCTTTTCGATGAAGTCATCAACTAGGTTGTACATTCGTGTATTTATAGTAAATGGGTGGAAAAGTTCCAGAATAATTTCCGTTTAAGGGTCAAATTAATAAAATTACATTAGGGAATTAAAATACCATAATAAACAGAGGGACGGATAAAACTCAAAAAGTAGCATCATAATTATTGGGAAGATTTACATATTGTGCATTTAGGGATTAGAAATATAGATTTAACCAAATAGATAGGATGTTTGAGTAAAAAGCTTGTATTTTTCCTTCACGTTCCCAGTGGAGCATAGGGCTCCAAGCTAGAAGCTTGAAGTTTCTGTAGCAGTGTTAATTTTTACAGGATGGGTTTGCTAGCCTCATGCCCAACCTTTCCGCTTTACCAGTCTCACTGCTGGCTTGGCAAGGTAAAGGAGTGCGTCGGTCGGTGATCGAACCCCGGACAATGTGCATGGTCGGCGAGCATCCTAACCGCTGTGCCACCGACGCACAAAAGGCTTATGTGCACCCATTAAGGAAAAGTCATTTGCTAGACAAAGTGGTAGTAATCGATTTGCACTTATGACGACAAAAGATTAAATTAGGAAAATCAATTATTAGGTCAATTAATTATAAGTACATAAGCTTTTTATAATAAATCGACCTAATAATTAATTTTCCTAATTTAATCTTTTGTCCTCATAAGTGCGAATCGATCACTACCACTTTGTCTAGCAAATGACTTTTCCTTAATGGCTGTAGATGCATATTTAACACTTAAGTCTGTAAAATGTAAGCTTCCTTAAAACAGTATTTTTCCAACTCCGCTGTAGTGTCTATGCCAGAGGATCATGCTTCACGCTCACTCATCTTCATAATATCCTGAACTTAAGAGCTACGTTATAATGTGCGCGTATGTAATACTTGACAGATCATTTATGTATTTTAAACATACTCGCATTTCATAAATAGCTTTTGAAATCGAAAGTATAATGAATGCTAGCAAGTCGGAAGACGTTTGAACAATCTAGGACTAGTCATTGATTATCCCTATATACAAGAAGGGAGACAAGTCTTCCCGTGATAATCACAGGGGGATTAGCTTAACCAATATACTATCTAAAGTTTTATGCCCAATAATCGTGCTTAGACTAAGTGGTGCTCGGGAGGAACAAACACGAGAAAACCAGGCTGGTCTTAGATCAGGATCATATCTTCACCCTGCGATAGATTCTCGGACATAGGGAGATACGACTGGCTGTCAATCAAAGGATGTGTGTGCTGCTCGCCAGTTCTCTGCATCCTCCTTTATGACTGTGAGACAGTCATTGAAAAAGGAAGATACGAAAAGGCTAGCTGTCTTTGATCATCAGTGTCTGCGTTCTGTCTCTCGTGTTAAGTGATATAATAAGGTGAGCAATATTGACGTTAGGCATTGATCGGTCGAGTGCTAAGTAAGGAGGCGAAATCAATCGATGAGGCTGTGAAGCAGTTAAATCCATTGAGTGAGATGGTTGGGACACGTGTTACGCATGCCTGCCTAGCCATCCATCGCTTTCCTCGACTGACGGACAATGTTAGCTGACTGACATAGGATCAGATTGGAGAGGAGTTGGTTAGCGGTAGCCACACCAAAACATGACTTAACAAGTCAATGAAATTCACAACAGTTAGTTTAAGCCAGCCAACCACGTAGGGAGGTGTAGACTTCCTGGTTAAAGTCCTTGGGTGGATGGTAAGAACCAATGACGGTTGGAGGCAATTGGTGACATGACTCAAAATCATCGTTCTCAATGATGGCTCAGATGTATTCACTCTTTATGATTTCTCATATCCAATCAAAGTACTCTACTGTTGAAACCAGCCAGTCTTTTGTGTCAGGTTTTTATTTGGTATAATCCGGTTCATCATTCTAAAAAAGATGTAAAAATATTTCTGATAAAGATCTTGATAAATCTGTTATTCATTTTTCAGAGCATCAATGTGCAATGAAATTTCTATCGTATAGCAAAACAAAATCAGTCTTCGGATTTTCGTTTCGCGCCGATGCGCCAAGAAATTGAAACTCCTCATTCTAATTCTCAGCATCACATTCATAATGTCAATTATCCACATTACGAATTTTTATTTGGTGCAGCAGCTTATTCTGTTAGTGTTGTAGCTCTCTTTCCCTTATATAAGACTGTATTCTTCCAGCAGCTGGATGGCATTTCCTGGATTCAAGCACTGATTCGTTATCGAATAGAAGGACTTCGTATGGCTTACAGAGGGGTTTTACCTCCTTTGCTTCAACGAGCTTCTACTGGAGCACTTATGTTCGGTGTTCAAAGTACAACAGAGCGATTTCTAGTTAATCATCCTATAACATTCAATTATCCACCAATTTTACAGAAGATTGTTTCTTCCACTATTGCCGGTTGGTGTGAAGCTACACTTATGCCTTTTGAACGTGTTCAAACGCTATTGCAAAACAGGTATTATCATGATCGATATAAGAATACTTTCCACGCTCTGATAACCGTTACATCGGATCACGGTATCAAAGAGCTCTACAGAGGTTTAACTCCTGTTTTATTCAGAAATAGTATAGCCAATGGACTTTACTTTTGTGGACATAAATGGCTTAGTGATATTCGTGTTCGTCGACCTGGTGAAAGTACTATGGACCGTAGCCTATGGAATTTTGCTTTTGGTGGTATTTTAGGAGGTTCTATCGGTGTGATTACATTTCCTTTTAATGTTATAAAAACACGTATGCAATCGACTGTTGGTGGATGCTTTGTTGGACTGCGTTCAACTTTTATATCATTGGTATATGAAGAATCTAATAAACTTAATATTTTGAGACTGTTTCGTGGTGTACCTGTTAACTTCATACGGTCAGTTTTCTCATGGGGTTTAATTACAATGACTTTTCATTTTTTAATAGAAATAAATTCGTTGTTACATTAAATGTTTTAAAAAAAAGCAAAACAACTGTATGATTTTAACAATCAGCCACAAGTATACAACCCTGTGCTTTCACAGTTTATTTCGTAGATTGTGTATAAATGATTTTCTTGATTTGATTAATATTGTGTACAGTAAACTTGCTATTAAACAAAGACTTTCCTTTGGTATTTCAAAATAATATCATTATGAAATGAGTGTTAACAAGTGATGTCTTTTTCTGAAGAATGTGATGTATTCGCGCTATACATTTTGAACAATCTGATCACACACTTACTTGTCAAGTCGATATATACATATTATTATTATTGTTCCCGGCCGATAACTGCTACCTTGTCGTGGTGGTCGGGCTTGAATACCGTAATGACCCAACATGTTAAACTGACAAGGACTCTGTCCCTGCAGGTCCTACCATGTCAGGAAGGTTGTTTGGATAGCGGTTAAACTAAAAGCAGTTACCATGGGGTACATGGGCTCCAGTATCCAATCGAATCAAATGGCGTATGAACCCATATGGGTCACCGGGAACCATGGGAATGCAGCTCCTGACGCTGCTCCGCTGCCTTGCGGATAAGACTCCAAGTCAAAGGCTCGGGGGGTAGTCCATTAATAAAACCACCTGCTTCGGTATGGGCGCCTGGGAAGTATCTCAGCCCTCACACAATGAATTGAATAAAGCAACAAACAATCAATGAAACTTATCGCGTGCTATTACACGAGTTGCAATTTCCTTCTTTCTTCCCTTCCTGATGATAGTTAACGAATACTGTTTGAACTTGTTAAGCATGACTGTTTTCCTTCCAGATGAAGTTCTTTATCCGTTCTCTACTTATATATATATTTTTCTCTTTCTTTTGATCTATGTTGTTTTATTATTATTGTGTGGCGCATCCTTCTTGGTGCCATATTGTACCAAGTTTTTATGCGTTTAAATAAATAAATCCCTTGGATTCCTAGTGGAACATAGGGCTTCATTTGCACGTCTCCACTTGCCACTTCTGTCTTCTGCTGTACTTTACACCTGCATTCATGTTAGTTCATACTCTTTCAACTCCTCCAACTGACACGATCTCCTCCATGTCACCCTTGCACTGACGTCCCACTCGCCGCCGCTTCCCTTTCGGCCTGGTTCCACTCGAGCAAAGGCCTGACGCGCGCGCGATGTCACCCAGTGGCCTCCTCAGCCGCGAGTGTCCAATCCATCTCCACTTTCTCCTGCATATTTGCTACTGTTGAGCGACTGGTTCTTGCTTTGTTTGTTCCCATAGTTTCTTGTTGGTGATTCTTTCCGGCCATCTGATTGATCTTCAGTATAGAACGAAGACAGTTGTTAATAAAGGTCTGCAATAGCCTATTGTAAATATTCTTTGTGACCCACCCCCCAAGTTTCTGATCCGTATAGAAGAACTGACTGACTTGACGTTGTTTGTATTGAAGATCCGCCCGAATTATGTTGTTGATGCTGAGTGATGAAGATTTCCAGATTGGTTTCAGGTTGATGAATGTGTTTCTCGCCTTCCCAATTCTCGATTTTACATCTTCGTCCGTTCCTCCTGTAGTTGAGACAATGCTCCCTAGATAAGTGAATGAAGTAACCTCTTTCAAACCCCTTCCGTTGATGGTGATTGACGCTGGATGTTGTTGTTGGTTGGTTATTTTCATAACCTCCGTCTTGTCTATGTTTACCTGGAGTCCTGTCTTCGCCGGCTGCTTCTTCGACCAGCGATATATATATATATATATATATATATATATATATATATATATATATATATATATATATATATATATATATATATGACAAAGTTACATTAAACAAAGTGACGGAAAAAAGATTTAAGAATGATTAACACAACGTTTGGTAATTCAATCAAATAAGGATTACCAAGGTAGGTCATGAGTAATAATAAACTGTGTTTGAATACACAGGGTGAGGGGGCTTACGTTTATGAACAGCTATAGCCTCGATGTATTTCACTAAGCACCCTTGACCGTTTTTATAGATGACCTTAAAGGTTGAATTAACATCAATCTTATGGTTCACCTCGATTAGGTGTTTAGCTATAGACAAACAATTTTTTAAAATCTTATTCGCCTTACAAAATCTCACATTGAGAATTCTAATGAAAGGTTATGTGGATTAATTGAACTCCATTTATTGTCATCAAATATATTTTCTGATGTCTCCATAATTTGCCAAATCATGTTCGTGTTATCACAGATTGCCTCATTTTTTCATCCTTATTATTGATAAGACCATTATTATTATTATTACTATTATTAATATTATCATTACCACTATTATGACTAATTGCACAATTTATATTCACCATCGTATTATCCTATAGACAAAACACCATGATTGGTTTATATTTGAATTTTTATTTGTAAACTTATATATATTAGAGTTAAGCCTGATGAGATCTAATTGAAAACAATATTATTTCCTTAAATGTGTTGTTCTAAATCAAGTTCATTAGTTTTTGTAGCTCTGCCGTTAATAAGACGAAAGAGAAGACTAGATTTAAACTGCTTGGATCTTGTACCTCTGACTTCCAGTTAAACCAATTCCCATTAAATCCTGATAAGTATGTGACAAATCTGTCATCGGTTACACGAAAAGGAGATGCTATCACTTGGTTTCAATTTTTCTATTCCATTAAACAATATTTCAGACGTAGCAGTTGATTCTCAGTTTGCAAATTTGTATGATCAGTTGAGTTCTCTAACTCCTTCCTCGGCAGATGACCAAAATTGGTTGAGAGTTAAATGCGTAGATGTAGCACACCAATTTCATAATTCAAGTCGGAAACAAAGAAGTATTTTAACATCAACTCATTTTAAAGACCCAAAGGAATTACGTAACAGATCTGATTTAGTTATTTTGAAACCTGACAAACGATTTGGTGTAGTTGTAATGCACAGAAGCTATTACAAAACAAAAATGTTATCCATCCTTAATGAAAAAAGCAAATTCATAGTCGATGTTCCTTCTAATGATATCAGAAAATTGGAAGGAAAAGTAACTACTCACTTAGTAAAACTTCGTGGCATGGACGTTATCGATAAACAGGAGCTTAATTCCTTGAAACCCATGGGATCTGACTTTCCAAACCTCTATGGATTACCCAAGATTCATAAGGTTAATAATCCATTACGTCCAATTCTATCAAGGTGTCACTCTCCTACACATAAATTAGCAAACATTTTTCCCCTTCACTTTGTCCAGTGGAACATAGGGCTGCAAACTAGTGGCTTGAAGTTTCTGTAGCAGTGTCTATTTTTACAGGATGGGGTTGCTAGCCTCATGCCCGACCTTTCCTCTTTACCAGCATTTTTCTGGCTTAGCGAGGTAAAGGGGTGCGTCGGCCGGGGATCGAGCGCCGGACCATGTGCATGGTCGGCGAGCATACTAACCGCTATGCCACCGACAAAACATTATCAGGGCGAGGCGCACGCATATAGCACGCAGCCTTCTTCAAACCTTGCACACAACTATTAGGTCGCGTACTATCCCATCGCCCTTGGCAGATTCGGCAACAAAAGTCACGAGAACACCTTCACAGCATACGACAGGCTGTGTACCCCAAATTAGCAAAATGGTTAGCTGATATTTTAAGTCCAGTACGCAATGAATTATGCAAGTTTACTTTGAAAGATACATTTGAACTCGTTGACTGTCTTGTAGATATGAACATAAAAGATAGGAAAATGTATTTATTTGATGTTACTTCTTTGTTTACTAATGTACCATTGATTAAGACTATATGTCTTCTAGTTGTTTTTCATTTCCTTTAACGTATTTGAAAGATTTACTACTAATATGTACTGACAACGTCCATTTCACGTTTGAAGGGGAACATTTTCGACAAGTGGATAGCGTTACTATGGGGAGCCCATTAGGACTTTTGTTAGCGAACGTTTATATGTCTTGTGTTAAGAACTTGTCCCTTGATTTGATTTCTAAATTGCTTTTCTATAGGAGATATGTAGATGATATCATTTTGATATGCGATGATCATGAAGATGCGAGTCGTCTATTAGATAGAATTAACTCTGTACAGAATCATATTAGTCTTACATGCTAGGAAGAAAGTTGCAACCAGCTAGCATTTTTAGACATACTTCTGAGTCGAAGAGATGATGGCTCAATAAGACGGTCTATCTACAGAAAGGCCACTTGGACAGGGCAGTACCTTAATTTTCACACTTTCTTTCCATTACACTATAAGAGAGGCTTGGTGAAGTGTCTGTTTAAGAGGATTCAGCGTATTTGCACAGCTGATGTTATAGACAAAGAAAACGAAATAGTGATGGTTACTCTTGTTGAAAACGGACATCCTTTGAAAATTTTTAAACAGGTGTAGAAGTCAATTAGTCTCTAAACCTACAATCTATACTGTCCCATAGAAAAATGTTTTCATCAAATTACCATATAACTGGGAAATAAACAGTAGAATTTTAAGACAAAAATTGAATTTGATCATCCGTAAAACCTATTATGCAGCCCAGCTTGCAATTGTCGAAAAAGCTAAAAATATGCTCTGCTGCAAACCTCAAAAGTGTACAAGTGATTATGTCACATCCCACCCTATTTACCAATTTTCGTGTGTTTGTGAACGCGTACATAGGGAGGAGTAATTTCGCTTTGCATGTGAGGGCGGGAGAGCCTATCCCAAAATGGTTAGAAAAACGAATAGACGCAGGTGTCGGACTACCAACTTCGTCTAGAACTAAACACCTAGTCGAGGTGAACCATAAGATTAATGTTAATTCAACCTTTAAGGTCATCTATAAAAACGGTCAAGGGTGCTTAGTGAAATACATCGAGGCTATAGCTGTTCATAAACGTAAGCCCCCCTCACCCTGTGTATTCAAACACAGTTTATTATTACTCATGACCTACCTTGGTAATCCTTATTTGATTGAATTACCAAACGTTGTGTTAATCATTCTTAAATCTTTTTTCCGTCACTTTGTTTAATGTAACTTTGTCATATATATATATATATATATATATACCAACTTGACAAATAAATCTGTGATCATATTCTTGGAAATATATAGTGCGAATACATCACATATGTTTTCAGATAATCTCCGTCTTCTAATAACGCTATCCAAATTTATAAAAAAGACTAACTGTTTTAGAAGCCTTTTTCTACAAAAAAGAAAGTGGAAGCAGTCATCACGACAAAGTGTTTTGTGTATGCTTTTGCGCTTGGTAAAAAAATCCCTTTATTGGCAAATAATGAACTGTTGGCTTGATGAGGGGGTCGGGCTTGAATGTCAGAATGACCAAGAAGCTACAGTGGCTGGAATTAATACACTTGCAGGTTATACCATGCTAGAAATGTTGTCAGAATATCGATTAAACTAAAAGCAACCCCTCAGCATAGTCTTAAAAAGTTTTACACTCTGCTGTGGATCTGGGCAAAGTCGTTTTGCTGGGGAATAGGGATGTAACAGCAATAAGGCGTTTTCCCCCATATAACCATCATGTGAGTTATGCCGTCTCTCCACTCTGGAAAGAAGAGGTTAGAGGAAGTCGACCCTAAAAATTGTACATCCCGACTCACCCTACGGTGGTCCGTAGCCAGAGGTAGTTTACCAATACGGAACCAAACCTAAAAACCGGTTCAAACATGCAGTGTGTGACCGGCTTCAAGCAGTTGTCCCTTGGGCTCTGCGGTCATGCATCACTAATTCAACCTGAAAAGAAAAACCGACTTCCATTATGTGGGCGACCGGGAAGCAGCAACCGTTCAAACACTTTCAAGAGAACACGAAGCCCTCCTGATCATCATCTTCCTATATTCACGTCAGTCAGATCTTGAGTAGATATAAATTAGAGGAGACCACTTTCCGAAAATAATTCTTTCTCGCAGACATTTGTTTAAGAATAAATCACTTATTCAAATGGTATAGTTAAATCTCAAGTCGCAATACTGCTTCTTTTACTTCAAAATAAGTGTGACTCATAGTTTAGTAATAAAAACTGCTCATTATAGAAAGGTTTATGCGGATGACAATTCAACAATTCTTAAGGTGTTAGTAATATTATTATTTATGTCCCCTTGGGTTCTGAGTCGGGACATAGGAATTCAACAGAGAAGTCTCCACTTTGTCCTATTCTCCGCGGTACTTTTTAGCTAGACCCCGTAATCCCTCATCTCGATTTCATCCTGGGACACATGCCCCACTCGTCGTTTCCCATTCCGGTTCCACTCGAGCAATGCCCAGGCGCTCGACTTTACTCAACTGTCTACCTGAATTTTTAAGGTAGTTTATCTTTTAATACTAATAACAAGTAGGAATCAGTGCTTAGTCATTCTAGTAATGTGAAAATCATTCAAGATGCAAATTAGCTGACAGACTAAATGTAATTCTCATTGGCTTTATTAAAGTGTATTCATTGTCTGTTATGTACTGGTCGAGAATTTAATAGTCCTGACGCTAGAAAGACGGAAATCAGAAGACCACTAGGTTTGCGATGATACTTCTATTTTCCAAACACAAGGAGAATCAATCACACAAGAGTGTGAGAGCAAAATATATGAATGTCCAAACAAGTGTGTGAGCGAATATTCAAAATGAACAAATCAATAGACAGTCTTAACATGATTGGCCAATTATAATGGAATATCGATCCATATATACATAGCGAAATATATCAGATTGTCAAACAAACACACAATTTATATGGGTACATATCATTGCCAAACTAGGGATACGTTTTATAAGGAAAACAAATAGATATAGTCTGTTTAATTCAATTTGGACTTTCCCGTTGACAGACTGGAGCGAAGTGTTCGGCCTTAGGTTGACGTGTCAGCTTCTTGCGCAGATGCATCGAAGTAAATTGATGGATGGTGACTGACTAGCAGGGTAATCCATGATGCGCATTTCGTTCTGTGGTGTGTTCCTACACAGATAGGAATCAATATATTATTATTTAGGACCCGTCATCTCTATGTACCTGAATTCCCCAGTGAGTGATAGTGTCACCATTGAGGCTTTAACAAAGTACCTATATTTTAAGATGCCGAAGCGTTATCCACTACAGCACTTGTTGCACAAGAGCCATCTCTTGTGGATTACACTCCTAATTACCATCCACACCAAATTACTTCAAGATATGGCTTGTATTCTATTGAAGATGGTTGAATAAAGTCTGCTGGTGTGAAAACCTTATTCAGCAAGGGAAAAGTGATGTTTTACAACTGTAAAGATATTTGTAGATAAGTTCATGACTTTTCTTGTAAAAGAACTCTAATATACATGTAATCACTTCTTATTCGATGAGCTAAGTAAAGGAGTTAATGTGGAGTATTTTAAAAACTAAATATTCATTCATGTACTAAGATTTATCAGTAGTTTTTTTATTGTTAAAAGTCAATTTGAACTAGAAATATTCTTTTCAGTAATTTCTCTTCAGGTTCTTACTATTATAAGAGCAACTTCAATAATGCTCACCCAGCGGTCCACTTCACCTACGAAGTAAAATATAACTACTCTCTGCACTTCCCGACGTCCTACTTTCGAGGAGAGAATGGTTCCGTCCAAAAAAAATATTTAGAGAGCTAGAGACCAAAGCTCAGTTTACACACTTCCTTAGCTTCGTACCGATGAAATACAAACGAAATCTGATCTGGTGCTTAGCATTTAGAACGACGTCCATTTGTTGCGAAGACTGTGTAGAGAAAGAACTCTAGGTCATCTGAGACATTCTAAGCGAGGGCGGCTATCCAGAGAAATTCACTAAACCCAGCATAGGTTACCATAGTCGTAAACATGAACTGGCAACGGTGGGAAAAAGGCTCTATGTTTACGTCTACAATTTAGCGGAGGTACTCCTGTGGAGATTCTATCGCAACGCTTAACCAGGACGACGAAGAAAACTTTCTACTGTGCACGTCTGTTCCTATCCTTCTGTAGCCGCCCAATGTTCACCCAACAACTCAAAGATGTCTTACCTAACCTTAGTTTTTCATATATATATATATATATATATATATACCATATACCATTTCAACTGTTCCTGTGGTTCAAGTTATATAGGGCGCACGATTAGGCAGGTTCGTATACAGGTTCGAGAACATTTATCAGCTTGATTCAGCAGAGGGGAAATTAAGTGCATAAAATACTCGAACTTGTCACACTTGGTCGATTCTGGACATAGCGTCGACGTTAACAGAGTTTTCAGTGTTATATACCGAATTCCGAATTCGTTTTCTCGTACAGTTCGCTTACGTCTGCTACACACGGCTGAAGCTGTTGCAATAAGATCGACTAAATCGGAACTTCGTATCCAAAAGAACACATCCAGATGCTGTTCTTACCGTGGCCAAACTCGGACTGATGAGTCTTCGTCTCACCAAGATTCCTTCTTACCCTTAACCCTCTTGGTTTTTTCTCTTTCTCTCTTTGCCTATTATTACAATTATTATGATTCGTCATAATTTATACCCTTCGAGCAAACATTCTCTCAATACTATCGAATTTTCCATTTATACTATCCGGACTTATTATTTCTAATGATGTTATCTCTTTTGTTAATATATGCCTCCGCCTGTTTCATTTCGGAAACACTGGTTATCTGGTTATGAGCCTCTCATTGCAGTCTTACTATCTCCTATTTAATACACACCACTTTGTACTAGCTTGTCACTCACCTGTCACCCTTTGTAACCTTGACTTGACTTACTTGTCAATTTTCCTACCCCACATTCTACACATCTAAGATGACTATTCAACACCACCATTGTCTCCCATTTTACAATATTTTATAATCGATTTCAGCCTAGGACACTTATCACAAAAATACTACTTATTTTCACACCCCATAAATAATCTGTTTTTCCACGTTAGAAAATATCCGCCGCATATTTTTATTCCTTTCCGTTCACAGTGAAACATAGGGCTTTAAGCTAAAAGCCTGAGGTTTCTGTAGCAGTGGTGATAATTTTACAGGATGGGATTGCCAGCCTCATGCCCAGCCTTCCCTCTTTACCAGTCTTGTAACTGGCTTAGCGAGGTAAAGGAGTGCATCGGCAAGGAATCGAAAGCCAGACCATCTGCTTCGTTGGCGAGCACTCTACCGCTGTGTCATCAACGCACATCCGCCGCATAACTAGCTATCATTGCAACGACAACAAATATTATATTTTATAATTGTAAGAGCCTGAAGAGGAAAAATTACTGAAAAGAATATTCTCCGTTGAGGTTGACTTTTAATTCACGATACCGGGAATATTTCACACTATTTTTTTTTTCCTTCACGTTCCCAGTGGAACATAGGGCTCCAAGCTATAGGCTTGAAGATTCCGTAGCAGTGTTGATTTTTTACAGGATGGGGTTGCTAGCCTCATGCCCAACCTTTCCTCCTTACCAGTCTCACTACTGGCTCAGTGAGGTAAAGGTGTGCGCCGGCCGGGGCTCGAACCCCGGACCATGTGCATGGTCGGCGAGCGTCTTAACCGCTGTGCCACCGACGCACGCCCAATCTTAGTAACAGCTAATAAACTAGGCGAGATTTAGGAGTGCGTCGTCCGGGGATCAAACTCCGACCATGTGCTCGGCTGGCTGGTGAGCATATGACCATCGAATTACCGACACATTTATTTTGACATTTTACATGGAATTGTTTTAAAAAGGCAACCTACACTTCACACTATTAAATCCTATATATTAATATTCCCTCGGTTTCCAGGTGGGACTAAGCACACACCTCCATTGCATTCCGTCCTCTGTGGTCTTTTTTAGCTGGCTCCACAATTTTCCATAAGCTTTCATTTTCTCTTCAAACAGTCTTCTGCATGTCATTCTTGGAAGACAAACTCCACTCAGGTTACACACAAGAGTATTGCGCACTATGTCACTCTATGATCTCTTCAGCGTATATCCAATCCATCTCCATTTTATTCTACATATTTATTGAGTGATAGATTCTTAGTTGGTTCGTTGGCATAAATCCTTGTTGCTTATCCCTTCCACTGGGTCATACGATTTTCAGCTTCGAGCGAAAGGGGAAGCTGTTGATACGAGTTTGTTAGGAGTGCTTTAGATGACACACTCGCCAAGTCTGTAAATCGTATAGAAATTAAGAACACAATATTCAGCGAAGAGACTTTTTTCAACGAATTTATTATCAAGCCGTACAATCGTATATATATGGGACCTAATTCATTCTCTCTGCTTTAGTATAAGGAACATCTGTAGTTCTGATTGCGTCGACTCAAAACTTGACTTCCTAAAAGCAACGCTCGCAGAAAACGATCATCCGTACCGATTTATGGGCAGTAACACGAAAGATAAGCAGTCAAAACTGGTCACCGACTCAGCTCCAAAGAAAACCTTATTCATGAACTTGAAATTCAAAGGTGATCAAGCTCCAGATATGCTCGAAAACCGTCTCTCTAAAGCAGTGAGTAAGACGTTCTTTGCAACAAACTTACAAATGAGGTTCACCGGCCGCAAGTTGTTCTTCATCTCTGTCTGTCTGTCTGTTTTCGACATAGAACTTTGCACAAATGTGCGGAAGTTCAAGTCGCCACATTCCGTGTAGCACGCGAAGCAAGAGAAGAAAGTACAAGAAAAGCATAATAGAAACAGTGAGCAGTGAGCTCCCCCGTTTGGTCGCTTCCATGTGCATCTATCATTTCACCTGCTCTTGTGGAGCAGTGTATATTGGCCGTAGCCAGAGAACGCTTTCCACACGGAAACAAGAACATATTCCAGCATGGTTTTACAAGGGAAAAAGAAAGTGTGTGCGAAGTTCTATTCCAGAACACCTGATCGACTCTTGTCACTCTGCCAACCCTGACCATGATTTTAAGATCATATACCGAATACATGCTAAATTGCCGCGTTTTCTTCGTTATAGACTTCTAAAGACAGCGGAGGCCATGGCCATTTATAAATTTATCCAGACCTTTGCGTACAAAAGAAGTATGTACAATCTCTACTTCTGCTTTGGCCATAGAGGGATAGACATTTATTTATTTAGAGCAATTAGTTCCCGTTATGAATTTCGACAACAAAATAAGAAGACGTAGTTTATCTGAAACGTGTAATGTATTTGCGCAACACTTTTCGAACATTCTGATCACACACGTACTTGTCATACACAGTTATATAAACGGCATGAATCTTTACAATACAGGTCAAAGTCACAAATAATGGGGTAAGGACATGAAGCAAAGGTGTGGATAAGAAAGAAAAAAGAGAGAAGACAAAGCAAATAAGGGGTTTAAAATATTACGAAGTAAATTGATCCTTGGTTCTAAATTGGATTACCAAGGCAAGTGCAAAGTAACAGCAAATAACTTTTGGACACATAGGACAGGTTTAAGTCCTTTTATGGCGAAGGCTTCAACAAATTTAAGTATGTGACCCAACCTTGTTTTATGCACAACGTCGTCGGCTGATGTCCTCTACTCCTTCCCTAGCGGTTGACCGATGCCTAACTTCAGTATTACTCACCCTATTATGCCACCCTACATGGATGTAGACAGAACACAGACACTTATGATCAAAGAAAGCTAGCCGGTCTCGCTCACAGCCAGCCATTTAGGAGGATAGAGCGAACTGTTGAGCAACATACGCGTCCTTTGATCGACAACCAGTCAGCCAGATATCACGACTACTAAGCCAGATATGGCGTAGGTTGTTGGCAAGTGTCCAACTAGCCTTTTGTATACCTGCTAAGACTTCGTCAGCTATCAACCCACAGGAGCTGGCTGGCGGAACTTTCCGAAGTGGTTAACACGCTCTATCACTTCACTCTCTATCTTCAAGCCATCTAGGAGTGAGTCGATGTAGTTCGGTAGTCCTGTAGCCTTATGATCTTACATTTGACAGGAGCGAATCGCGCATGGTAAACATTCGACATTACAATATTACACACTAGACACAGTCTTATGTTAAGCAATTTTAGAATACAGAGTAACTAATTCACATGGAAATGTCTTCATGAGTTAATTATCATTCTGAAATTACTGAGAGTCTTCCTAATTTCTTTTATTATTTTTCTTCCTACTTAATGACTTAGAGAGTATTCATTGTTTTGCAGGGTTGTACGTTTATCTACACCGGTTTTCTCCTAGCACCATGAAAGGTTTCAGTGTTCGTTTAAACAACAGCGGCTAGCAGTAACAGTCTGTGCGCCGGCTCTCGCCGACCATGCACATGGTCCGAGGTTCGATCCACTGCAGACGCACACCTGATATCTATGGTCTGCCTGCAAAATTTGGGCTTCCGATATCATATGCTGAAAATTTCATACTTGTACCAAAAATACAGTGTGGAATCAAGCTGTAATTAAAAAATAAAATAAAAATAAACTGCCATCAGTTAGAGAACCACTGGAGTACTGAAAAAGTGTTTTACTCTAGTTTAGGACCCCTCAACAGTATACACCCACCCACTGTGGTTCGAACCCGGAACGTTCAGGTTACCAGGTCAGTTCTCATACACCATTCAGGCAGTGGGACCCAATGAATTCCAACTTATACTAATTCGCGATATATATAGCACAACTACCCGCCTACAAATAGTTCGCCAACTGATTTCAGTTAATGATCATATCTGCAACAAATTGAATCCCTAATAAATAGCACTTAAAAACAAACAGATAAAGTTAAAGCAGAAAAGATTAATTAAAAAATAATCTACCATATCAAGTGTGTTTGTGGTGGAGCGGGTTATATTCCCCATTACTCTAGTAACTTGATTTTTCGTGCTCACTTACGAACACCTGTCAGTGCAGTGTGGTTAAACAAATAAAACTGTGAAAAAGTGAAAACTTTCGTCAACAAACAGTTCGATATTAAGGGAACACTCGGTCCAAACCGATTCACACTGGCCAAAAAGCTAGCATTGAAGAATCCTTATCCATCATCATCATCATCATCTATTGGGTACCAAATAAATCACCAAAAGCAAACACGTATCAAATATTCTACCAAACAGCAGGGGCCATTGCGATTAGCCCAATACAATTGCCCCCTATGTGTGTGTGTGCACAATAAACAGGTCCAGTCAACCAGTCACTATTACTGCCCTGGTCTTCTCTGTTGAGCCTATAAATTCATCATCAATATTATTATTTTTTATCCTAATTTGTCTGTCTGACATTCAATGTGTATTGTAGTGTTTGTTATGTTGATGCATATTTTCACACTTACAAATGCTTTAGTGAACTATAATCTATTCATATTATCGATTGATTCGATATTATTTTTAATTAGTTATGTTCTCTGATCTGGCTAATTTAATTACTAGACAACATCTTCATTCAGCTTAGATCTTCTCGACCGATTTGATTTTATTTAAACAGCATTAATTTTTTTTTTTTGATTTACAGCTTGATTCCACACTGTATTTTTGGTACAAGTATGGAATTTTCAGCATGGATATCGGTAGCCCAAATTTTGCAGGCCGACCATAGATATCAGGTGTGCGCCGGCGTGGGCTCGAACCCCGGACCATGTGCATGGTCGGCGAGAGTCCTAACCACTGTGCCACCGACGCACATAATGTTGTTGTTGTTATTAGTTCTAATTCTTTCATCATTATTATGGATGGATGCATAGAACTGCAGAACCTGATGAAGAACAGATTATCGCAGAGAATATTCTTTATTAATCAATAATCAGTCCTTTGAAGAATAATCATTAATTCTCATTCCTAATAAAACTTCTTTTAAAAAAAAATACAAATAAAAAAGTTAAGGAAGTTAATTTTAAAAAAATTACAATATTTAAAATGAAAAATTAGATAATTAAAAAATGGCAAAATAATATCACACTGTAAGTTAAAAATAAATCAAACGTAAAAGGAGAATTTGATCACAGTCTACTGAATGAATAACAGTGGAATCTGCGTGGCCACTTAAATACATAAAAAAACGGAACAATAGCAACTGGATAGATGTAATCGAGGCGTGAAAGAAATTTTTTCTAAAAAATTCATGATATTTGCAGACATAATATGGCTTGTTATGTAAGTTCGTTGGGCGGTGGTGTTGGTGTGTGTGTGTGTGTGTATAGATAAAATCAAACAACTGACACCTATTCATCATTTACTTAAAAGTAACCTCTTTTTGAAATGTGATTTCACCGAATCCTTCAATAGGCGGTGGATACTTGAATGAATTCGCTGTAAACATTACATCCAACACACTATCCTCTTCAACGCCTAACACAGGATAAACAACTCCATTTATATTGTCGACATAGTCAAAATGTTGATTAATTTGTTCTGATGAATAAATTTGGCATAATTCACCATTGATAGTAAACTTTAATTTACCTTTATCATAATACACACCAATAATATTATCCTGTTCAATTGATTTTACAAGATGACCGATCACTTTACCATGATTCCATATTTTCATGTCATTTTTAAGTATCCAACATGATGAGCTTTGTGTTAGTGATTGTATCGAATCCAATGGAGTCTATAATTCAAGGAGAACAGTAAAACAAAGGGAGCATAACACGTGTTGTAAAGCTAATTAACTCAGTCCAAAGTAGATAAGCATCCTGCTGTGCATGCCAACCCCCAACTGCATCTACCAACTCACCTGGACTTGCTGCAGGGGGGAAGTACATAGAAAGGAAAATCTCCGTGGACGATCTCCGTGCACATCCCTAAAAGTCACCGTTTGAAAGTGTTCTCAAGTAAAATCGCCAGACAACACCTAATTGACACGAAACATACAGTGGATATTAGTCAAACTTTCAAAATAATCAATGCATAAAGAAAAGTATGGTTACTTCAGTTCGCAGAAGCCATTACACCACTATCAAAAGACTTCGAGTCAACCAATGTATACAGAAAGATGGTGTAACTAATCTCTAAATACCCTGGTAACCGTAATTGTTTTTTTTGTCGTATGCTTTTGTGTTTTGTTCTGTCGCCCAACATTCCACTCATTTTTGATTTTGATTTTCACTCACTGAGTTGAACTCATCACTACTACGTTTCCATATCTACCAAATTATTTTGTCTATATATTATAATTCGAATTCACTATTCACCCTCACCCACCTTAACTCCTCACTGTAATATACATAAAATTCACTCTGTTGTCTTAAGCCCATCCTTGTTTCCAAGCTAAATCTGAACTCTGTCGCCACTCTTGTCTAATTATTATATGAATAGTTACTCTTCTAACGTCTGCCTACACCACCTTTGGAATTATGTTGCCTATACTTTCTTTCTATCTATAACTCGAAGTCACTGTGAGAAAAGTATGTTCAGACATTATTTTGTAACTTATAATTTGATTTTGTTTAGGATGTAAGTAGTTGAAGAGGCAGAATTCACTAAATAAAACCGGCTCGTTTTATCCTGGAACTGCAAATTGTGTTTGTTCTTTCTTTATTCTAACTTTAGATGACTACACTCCTTCGAAACTCTATGAAAAACCTACACTTTCGGTTTCCAGCCTGTGTTAATGTAAAAAAAATGCCAGTAGGAGTAAATCTACTACCAACTTAGTAATCACTTAGCAGTTTATTTACACTAGTTAGATGAAAGAATTATTCGGAAATCTGGTGAAAAATTATTAAGGAACGAACAAGTGGTTAAAAATCACTAAATATAATTTCATTTTGGTGGATAAAGTGGAGATTTTTGTTGATTATGCTCATATAGATAAATCGCCTTCATTGGGTTTCAATCTTCAACACAAGCGAATGATATGGATTTCGATACTGTTTGCTGAAACGAATGTTCAACGAATATTCAGTCATCTATCATACGAAGACCATAACTCTTGGAATGCATGTAGACTTGATATCCGACTGGTTATCGATCAAAGGACGTGAGTACCGCTCAGCAGTTCGCTCAATAGACATTGCGTAACCTGGTGACCTCCATCACCAAATCAACGTGGGACTCAAATAGACCACATAGCGATAGGGTATCGTTGGCGAGGGTTAGTAGAAGACTGTCGCTCCGTCTGGTACACGTGAATAGACTCCGATCACGCCCTGGTTCGCGCACGTCTACGCTTAGGATTAGACGGACATAAAATCTGTTGGCAGTGAAGTAGTTACGTCCCTTTAGACCAAGACACTGAGTCCGTATTCAAAAAACAAATAGCAAAACGGGTATTTGAGGCCGACAGCAAGACTGACCCCTCCTCCTCCTGAGGAGGGTATTAGGCAATATCTGGGAATCAGAGGAAATCCCATCGGGTTGGTGAAAGTCACTGATTGTCCCCCTGTGATTATCACAGGGGGATTAGCTTAACCAATATACTATCTAAAGTTTTGAGCCTAATAATCATGCATAGGCTAAGTGGTGCTCGGGAGGAACAAACACGAGAAAACCAGGCTGGTCTTAGATCAGGATCATATCTTCACCCTGCGATAGATTCTCGGACATAGGGAGATACGACTGGCTGTCAATCAAAGGACGTGTGTGCTGCTCGCCAGTTCTCTGCATCCTCCTTTATGACTGTGAGACAGTCATTGAAAAAGGAAGATACGAAAAGGCTAGCTGTCTTTGATCATCAGTGTCTGCGTTCTGTCTCTCGTGTTAAGTGATTTAATAAGGTGAGCAATGTTGACGTTTAGCATTGATCGGTCGAGTGCTAGGTAAGGAGGCGAAATCAATCGATGAGGCTGTGAAGCAGTTACATCCATTGAGTGAGATGGTTGGGACACGTGTTACGCATGCCTGCCTAGCCATCCATCGCTTTCCTCGACTGACGGACAATGTTAGCTGACTGAAATAGGATCAGTTTGGAGAGGAGTTGGTTAGCGGTAGCCACAACAAAACATGACTTCATAAGTCAATGAAATTCACAACAGTTAGTTTAAGCCAGCCAACCGATATGTATCCACATATATATATTTATGTGTGTGTGTATGTTGGTCTCTCTTTCTGTTTGCTCGGTTAGTCTGTGACCATTTCACTTGTATGAACCTGTCTCCTTTAACAATGTATATTCCATTTATATTATATATAATATGAGTGTTTGTTGACAGTCCGTTGCTTAGTGACATATATCCATATATGGTTGTTGTTGACATGTCTGCTATATATTTTGCTACATATATATTTCGTTCACACAATTTGTGTGAACTACTTTACTTTACTTACTTACCACTTTGGTGTGAGACCATTTATTTTCGTCTCCTTGTGTTTGGACAATAGAAGTATCATCGCAAACCTAGTGGTCTTCTGATTTCCGCCTTCTCGCGTCAGGACTATTAGTTTCTCGACCAGTCCATAACAATAATTTAGCGACGAGTACATAACACCAACCACGTAGGGAGGTTTAGACTTCCTGGTTAAAGTCCTTGGGGTGGATGGTAAGAACCAATGACGGTTGGAGGCAATTGGTGACATGACTCAAAATCATCGTTCTCAATGATAGCTCAGATGTATTCACTCTTTATGATTTCTCATATCCAATCAAACTACTCTACTGTTCGTCCATATGATTGGTCTTTTTTCTTCACATTTTTGTTCATTATCGTTCTGTTGAATTTCTTTTTTCTCCCTTTTGTCTTTTGTGTCCTGCAAGGAGGGAGTGTGGTGACTTGAACTGCTGCACACCTGTGCAAAGTTCTATGCTGAAACCAGTCAGTCAGTCAATTTGCATTACTAACGAGTTCAACAGCATGTTGACAAACTCTTAAACTGTTATTGAGACAAGTTCTTAATTAGGCCGCATCAATTTCGTAATAACGTCCAAGAGTGGGTAGATTGAGCTTCACTGTAGAACTTTGCACAGAAGTGTATCAGTTCAGATTGCAACACTCCGTATAGCACAGACAGAAAGACACAGGAGATAGGAAAAAGAACTGTTATATACGGGAGAAAGAATAGTAATATGGGAAGAAATGAGGGTTTAAAGTGTGTAATAAATCACGAAGAGTGAGTGGATTTTTGCAACTAACAACAACTTTGAGAAATATCTCCAGTAATTTCAGCTCAACGGTTCTTAGTATCCTAAGGACTCCAGCCAGTCTGGAAGTCTACACCTTGCTAGGTGGTTCAAATCAAATCTCGAAGACTTCAGTGACTGCTTCCATGTTATGGTTTAACCAGCCCCAGCTCGTCTCCAATCTAATCCTATTTCAGTTAGACAATACATCCAGGCTTCATTAAAAACTGCGCACAGCTCAAATACAACAGAAATTTTAAGTATGTACACATGAATCTGTTTTTTTAGAATTGGGAGACGTTCATCATCCTTAATGAACCTGGTACTTGATATGTGACGCTCTTGTCAAGTCTCTGAACAGCATAGAAGCACTAACTTGACATATAAGTCAATAATTCGGATCACTTTTCCTTGTGCTGAGTGTAATGTTGATCTTCCCACTGATTGCAGAATAGTGAATTCCTGTCTAGCTTTGATATCCTCATCCGTTCCCCTGTAGTCATAGGAGTAAACCAGCCTATTTTCTTATAAATTTCTTCCACTGATGGAAATTGGAGCCTGTTGATTGGTTGGATATCTTCGTCGCCTCTGTCTATTCTATGTTCACCCAAAATCGCGTCTTAACTTTCTCTGCTGCCAATTTATCGATTTCCACTCGTAAATCTTCGAGTTTATGAGAAATGAGACACACCACTTGCGAAATCCACTTACTCTACGGTCTTTCTGTAAGTTAATCGTATGCCCATCTTCACCCTCCCAACGATCTGCTACATGATGGCGGTAGTTGATTCAAGAGGCTTTTGAAGTGATCAGCTCAGCGTCCTACCTTTTCCATCTCTTCGGTAATTAGTCTTCTTTCACTGGTTTCACCATCAGCTTGTTCTATCTCAGATACTGGTGCGTCTTGAACGCGTCCTTTGTCTCTCTTGGTACTTTTCTTCGCTCCTTTGAAGACCATACTCAACTTCTCTTTTCGTCGTTCATTTCTGAAATGCTTTACATTCTGCTTTACCATCCTAATCTCCTCTATTTTGTTTCAGGTGTCCGTAGTCAGCCATTTCTTGTCTTGCCTAAGATCTCCAAAGGGTTTTCCACCATGACGCTTTCAAAAGGTCAGTGTTCTTCAATGCAGGTCTCCTCGATGGTGTTACTTAGTGCCAATGACTTTTTATGTGATGATGTCAATTGTACCTTTGCCCTGTATTCTGAGTGTTAATCTTGTGTTTTATCCCTCACATCTTTGAAGGCTTCAAATGTGTTCTTGAGGTTTATTGAACTAGACAGGGGTCTTATTGGGTCAACTAAACTATGTCTCAACTTTCTGGAGAGTGGAAGGAAGTCTATGTGATATTCAGTGTGCCCATTTGAGGAAATCATATAGCCTCGTGCTTGTATACGCTAATTCCGGAAGTTATCTGTTCTCATTCACTTCACCGATAGACCGATAGTTAGTTCTCTTCCAGTGCTATCTGCTCGTAGTTTGGCATCTATATCATACTCACTAGAATTTTGATGTTACGAACCGGAATTCAGTCAATAATTTGGAAGATCCACTTCCATTCCGCTTGCTCTCATAGATTTCTAACACATAAATCATATCACATTTCTACAATTTAAGAAGCCTTGCTGGCTTTAAACATAATCCGAACATTCTATTTGGCCATACCAACTTTTAGCGTCGGTGGCATAGCGGTTAGGACGCTCGCCGACCAAGCACATGGTCCGGGGTTCGATCTCCGGCCACCGACGCACTCCTTTACCTGACTAAGCAAGAAATAAAGCTGGTAAAGCGGAAAGGTTGGACAAGAGGCTAGCAACCCCATCTTGTAAAAATAAACACCACTGCTACAGAAACTTCAAGCCACTAGCTTGTAGCCCTATGTTCCATTGGGGAACGTGAAGGAAAAATAATAATAATAATACCAACTTTACTTTCATAAAAAAAAGAGGCACACCAGTCCATTGATCTCTCGAAGGCTTTCACCAGCCTGCATCACTCATACACGGAATGAGAAGTGTTCTAGACTTCAGTGGAGAATAACTTTATTTTCTATACTTTGGAGCCTCCGTAGAGCTGGAACTGCTGGTTCTACACCCCGAAATTCATTACAGAGTAATATTAAGTCCTGTGATTGTAAGCTAGATGTTACGAGTCCCATCATTCCGACTTAATAAAAGTATTAATTACTTAAAATGTATTAGAGATTAGATTAGCTCCTCTGTATTCGTTTTCTCTTCTTTGAAGTTTCTGGAACAACTGGGTTGATTTTCGGGATTCAAACCCTCAGCCCCATGCTAAACGTTACCTCTTTTTCTCCGAAATTAGAACCAGCTGGTAAAACAGGAAGCTAGTAGCTAGTACACAGATGAAGATATCAAAGGCAAGATGGGAAAAGCAAGACAGACCTTCATTGCTCCAAAAAAGGGGGGAATATACCGGATATTTAACACTAATGTTAAATCTGTGCTGCTATATGGTTCAGAGACTTGGCGTATGCGTCACAAAAAGCATTTCAAACAGGCTGCAGACTACCACCAACAGTTGACTTTACAAGATGATGAAGTTCAGATGGCCGACCTGAAAGGATAAGCAACGAAAAAAACTCTGGCAACTAACCAGTCAAGAAACTACTATCCAACAAATTCACCAGAAGATTAACAGATGGATAAGACGTACGCTGAGGAGACTGTTGACTGACATCACACGCCAAATCCTTGCGTGGATACCGAATGAAAGGTAGTGAGTTAGGTGTCCAAAGACATGACATGGTGAAGATCATGTGAGTTTATGGGCGATCATGGAGCCATTTTGAAAAGAAAGCAGATAAGAGATGGGCTTCTAAGATCATATGATCCACTGGATATCCATATGAATAATAATAATAATAACAAATCATTACTATGCAATTCTAGATGCTGAGACAGAAACAATTTCTTCTTGTTTAATTAGTCAAAGCAGTTAAAGGTTTCACAGGTCGGTGGATGGACCTCAGTGATAAAAATGCAAGCTATTAGACACCGCTTTACAGGCTGGATAATGCACGACAACTGAAAAAAATTAGTCTGTGTTTGAAATGAACCTACACCAATTATTTAATGAATTTCTACCCCTTGATGAATTTGAATAAAGCAAGAATAACAATGGTTTATGCAGAATAATATGGTGCAATCACTTATTCTGTTGGCTTCTCATCAGCTGCTTACAGCCTAAATAAATTATGAGGTTTATGCACAGAAAAGGTTTAACATACTTGCGAATTCTTCATGATGTCAGTTGGCAGAAGGTTCCACAATTAGTGAACAGTGCTCAGAAAATTGCGCTTATATAGTTTTTACACAGGCAGTTCAAGTTTAAACAAAATAAATGTATGCATACAATGGTAAAGGAGTTGCGTAATAAAGACGAGAGATGCGTAAGATGATGAGTGACTAATAAATTTGGTAACAGGGTACTGAGTTCAACTCAAATCATAGAAATAAGAGACAAACAAAATTACACTATGTCAAAGGGGTTAAGTTAAAGCCAAAGATTACGTATTCAAATGAAAGAAAGAATGAAGACATCCAGTTAGCAGGTTGACAAAGAAAGACTAATAACTACTTCTTTCTGAACACATAAATCTGGTTTCAAGCGTTTGATAGGAATTGCTTGGGCAAACTTGAGGAGAGTCGAGTTCGTTTGTCCATTGATAATTTTGAAGGATCTTGTAATGTCCACCTCATCATGACTCGTATTCAATGAAATATCTGGCAAATATCTTGGCGTCATTCTCTCTGCTGATATTTCCTGGTCGTCTCATATCTTGATGATTTCTAAGAAAATATTCCGTATCACTTTGTACATCAAGAAGTTAAGATATTCTGGACTAACTCAACCCTTACTCCTACGATTCGTGAACTCTTGCATCCTGCCTATTATTCTCTATTGTTCCCCCTTAGTTTTTCCAGGGCTGGCTACTGAAGAAAGACTATATCTTATTATGTAGGATTTTAAATGTTTTCAGCAGGGTAAGCAACGTGCCACCTAACCAGCTTGTTAATATTCTAGTAGACAGGCACTTGGACTCATGTGAAAAATAGGCTAGATCCATTCTATCTAACTCACATCACCCTCTTCATTCAAAACTCATCAGGTGGGACCAGTAGCCTATATAGGAAACTATATGCTCGCACCAACAAGTACAAAAACTCATCCATACCCTACTTAGCTCGTGTTCTGTGCGATAAAGAAAGCATTAGACGTGATACCTTTAACTTATTAAATAGTCAGTAGAACAACTGGATCCAGTCTTTCCAATTCATATCATTTATAGGTACAACGTTTTCTTTCTTTCTTTTGCTTTTCTCTTTTTTTTTGTTATATGCTGCTTTGTTCCTCTCTTCCTTACAAACTCTATTTATAACATTCTTCTTCGTTCTTTCACACTCTATAGATCTCGATCTTTTTGTTACCACTTACGCCAATAAATATGCTAGTATCTACTTTTCTAACGCCTTCAAACACTCTGTTCAATTTTGGCTTTGCTATTGACATCCTAATATGTTGTTGTCAAAACTAACCAAGATTAACTTAATTAATGTAGAATTTTATTAATTGTTAATGTACTAACTGGATGCAATACTGTAGTAAAATGCTGAGAATTCTATTCTGTATCACAAGTACAGTTTTGGAATAAAGCATTATTATAAGGGCACTATTGAGAGTGTTTGTCCCCTTAAGAGATGTAGACTTTTCGGTACGCTCGATTCGCCTCAAGTTTGTCGAAGCAATTTCTATCAAACGCTTGAAACCAGATTTATGTGCTCAGAAGAAGAAATTGGCACAGCCACTTTCCTTACCTTGGCCACTGTTACATAAATGTAATAAACCTGACTGCTTTGAAAATTATAACTGTCCGAATTATTTTATTCTTTTTTTTCTGACTACATCATCTTTAATCTCAATTTATCATTGTCCAGATTTGTTTTTTTGTCTTTAAATGGCTGTTACGCAATCAACTTCAACACTCGCTTATTCCCTAATTACTCTCCATTATTCCAAAATTTTGACAGTCGATGGCACAGCGGTAGAGTGCTCGTCGACCACGCAGGTGGTCCGGGGTTCGATCCCCGATCGACGCACTCCTTTACGTCGCTAAGCTGGAAATAAAACGCTGGTGAAGAGGGAAGGTTTGGCATGAGGCTAGCAACCCCAGCCTGTACAAATAATCACCACTGATACAGAAACTTCAAGCCTCTAGGTCGAAGCCGTATGTAAAGGAATGAAAAAAATTCCAAAATTATGCATTATGCAATCCACTTGTTGTAACCATCCCCACCTTCGTTCATTATCACCCCGTCGACATGTTAATAATGATTAATTATTGTTAATAAACATATCACTGCCAATTGATTGGTAAATTGTTGTGTATTATAATAAAAATACTATATGTGTAAAGTAGAGTATAAGCAGAGATAAGGATTTAATTAAAGAAGTATTATACTTATATATGTCCAAACCAAGTTCACTTTTAACGGATTGAAAAAATTTGGGCATTGGGTATATGATATTCATTATAATAAAGGTTTCTGTATTTCCCAATGAATGAAAAACAAAAAGATATTGTTTCATTCATTGGGAAATACACGAATGCCACGAAAGACTCATCGGAGAAACGGGTGGGCAACTATTTCTGAGAAAAATGGCTCCTTAATTAGCTCTCAGGATAGACGCCTTGAACGCTGGAAAGAACACTTTGAGGGACAATTTAACTTGCCTACAGCCACACTGAACCTCCCCGCCATCCACACACCCGAATGGGATATAGACACTGGTCCGCCGTCTGTAAGTGAGGTTACAAAAGCTATCAGTAATTTGAAACGAGGCAAAGCGGCAGGACCCGACGGAATTATTCCGGAGGTGTTTAAATATGGGGGTGACATACTAGTTTGTAGATTAACTGAGGTACTAGGCAAAGTCTGGGAATCAGAGACAGTCCATCAGACTGGGGTAAGTCACTTATTATACCGATATTCAAGAAGGGAAACAAGTCCTCGTGTGATAATCATAGGGGGATCAGCCTAACGAACATAGTCTCTAAAATCCTAGGCTCAGTAATCATGCATAGACTAAGCAGAACTCGGGAGGAACAGACAAGGGAAAATCAAGCAGGCTTTAGACCAGGTAGAGGGTGCATAGATCATATCTTCACTCTTCGACAGATTCTAGAACATAGACACACTTTTCGGCGTCCAACAATTGTCATATTTCTTGACTTGAAGGCGGCCTTCGACTCCGTGGATCGAAAGGTACTATGGCAATGTCTGACTGTGAAGGGAGTGCCAAGAAAGTACATTGCACTAATCAAGGCACTCTATTCAAACTCACGTAGTCGTGTAAGGGCTTATGGGGAATTGTCATCTGAATTAGTAACAACCAGTGGTGTCCGACAGGGATGTCCACTTTCCCCATTTCTGTTTAACTTCATCATAGATATGCTAATGGAAGTATCCTTAACTGAACGTAACGACTTAGGAATCGACTTGTTACCAGGGAATAGTCTTATGGACTTAGAATATGCAGATGACATAGTCCTGTTAGGGGAGGATGCTGACAAAATGCAGAGTCTTCTGAACACCTTGAGCAGCAATCTTCGTATGTTTGGCATGCGATTCGCCCCTACAAAATGTAAGATGCTGCTACAGGACTGGACCACGTCAACCCCTAACTTAGTGATAGGGAGTGAAGTGATAGAACATGTTGACCACTTCACCTATTTGGGAAGTTGTATTAGCACCAACGGACTGATTGGCGATGAAATCTCAGCACGGATCCGAAAAGCTCGAGCTGCTTTCGCTGACTTACACCATCTCTGGCGTAGGCGTGACATCCGGTTATCAACCAAGGGACGTGTGTACTGCTCAGCAGTTCGCTCCGTCCTTCTCTATGGCTCTGAAACATGGCCAATACGCGTTGAAGACATGAAAAGGTTGACTGCTTTCGATCATAGATGTCTGCGATCTCTGTCTCACGTTAGGTGGTTTAATAAGGTAAGTAATGTTGACGTTAGGCGTAGAGTGTTGGGCAAAGAGGGAAAATCAATCGACGAGGCTATAAAGTTACATAGACTAAGATGGCTAGGTCACGTGCTGCGCATGCCTAACCACCGCCTCCCCCGACGGGCATTACTAGCTGATATAGGTGAAGGTTGGAAAAGAGCCAGTGGTGGCCAAACAAAAACATGGCCTCATCAATCCATGAAATCCTTGACAGTTAAACTGAGTCAGGTAGGGAGATGCAGACTTCCGGGTTGGGGCCCTCGGGACTCTAGGAATCAATGGCTGGAGACAATAGGTGACATGGCTCAAAATCGTTGTCAATGGCGCAGATGTATTCAGTCTCTGTAATCTTTCATATTCCTTTCTACCATTACCCATTCTGTTTCACTCTTATACTTGTCAAACTCTATTGATTCTCTTCACTCATCTTCTTGTCTACCTCTGTGTGCTATTTGGAAGGTGGCAACTCGAACTTCTGCAATTCGGTGCTAAGTTCTATGTTGAACCCAGACAGACAGAGACAGAATTGCCACGAATACTTAAGCTAACTTTTAATTATTCCAAAAATCCTCCACTATGTCTTTA
Source organism: Trichobilharzia regenti (assembly GCA_944472135.2). NCBI lineage: Eukaryota > Metazoa > Platyhelminthes > Trematoda > Strigeidida > Schistosomatidae > Trichobilharzia > Trichobilharzia regenti. Next base: position 28,079,426 of record OX235270.1, on the reverse strand, counting down.
AACATAAAGTGAAAATTACAATCTACAATAATATATGCATATAACACTCACTTCATTTGTACACAATCCAACAGCCCAAGCAGCACCTGCATTATTCTGCAGTTTAACTTCAAAATAGGCATAATCTTGTAATATTGGAATATTCGTCCTGGCAGCACCATTAGAGCAGATTCTCAACCCGGATTTCAAGATTAGCACAGAGGGACCAGCACTCAGTACATCCAGTTTGACATAGAATTTCATTAATTCCCTATCAAGTAGTGTATAGTCATCGTCAAATATATTATTACGTCGACAGCATCTAAATACTGTAAACAATGACTGAAATAGAACGAAAATGTACAACAAACTTTTTGTTAATATGAATAATAATAACAATAATAATAATAATAGCGCCAATACACAACTGTTCAAAATTTATGCATAATACACTGCACAACACGCACGAACTGCACTCTTCTTTTGATCAAAAATCATTCATTCGGTGTCTGATTTTACTTTCAAAATCAAGAGCGTTTAATCATTTGTTTTGAATGCTATGGAGACATATATATATATATATATATAAATTCGTTCCTTTGTCTGACACACTGGTATTATTACTTCTCAATTGACAATTAGGAATCGGCATTTAAATTGTTGAGATTAAAGGTAGTGACTGAATTCTATCTATGAGCCAAGTGTTATATTATGACATCACATCTCCTAGGGTTACCTAACAAAGGTAAAATAATATTTTTCATATTTGCTTTAGCGAAAAACTGATGAGATATAGTGAAATTACTTATTATGATAAATTAAAGTGTTATTTTGTATGAATTTGACTGATTACCGGAATTCATCATGAGCTGAGATAGGGAACATTGGACAACCACCTGCAAGTACTGCCAGGCAGATATTTCGTCTGCTTAGTCTGGGACTCTGCTTCAGCAGTACGCATCTGCTGCCAAGGTTCGAAACCACGACCTCCCGATTACAAGTTAAGAGAGTTCGTAGGCTATTAAGCCACTGGGGAACCCGCCAATCCAGTGGCCAGCCAATCCATTATTTCCAACATCTGCCAATTCAGGCAGGATATAGCGACACCACTTCGCATTAGCCAATGTCATTGGTGGCGAGTGTTTGTCCTCACACCCAACCTGCTATACCCCATATCATACTGATGTGACTGGCCCTATTCAAGTATATAGCTACCTGGATGGATTCTAGTAAGAAGTCGTGACCAGTTAGGGTATAGCAGGTTGGATGTCTGAACAAATACTAGCCACAGATGGCATCGGCTAATGCAAAGTGGTCGGTCGCGCCATATCCTGCCTGAATTGGCAGATGTTGGGAATCATGGACTGGCTGGCCACTGGATTGGCGGGTTCCCCAGTGGCTTAATGGCCTACGAACTCGCTTAACTTGTAATCGGGAGGTCGTGGTTTCGAACCTTGGCAGCAGATGCGTACTACTGAAGCAGAGTCCCAGAATAAGCAGACGAAACATCTGCCTGGCAGTACTTGCAGGTGGTTGTCCAATGGTTCTCTAACCTGTGTCAGTCAGTTCATTCTGAAATTCTGTAAAAAATATGATATATGTCTGCGAATCGAGTGAAGCGTATATTCATTCTGAAATTTGAACTGACACTATCAATACTGAGTGCAGTTAATGTGTAGAAGAAATCAGATCGCATCGTTTTACGAAATACTTGGTTTCCACGTAACACAAGAAGGACAAGATAAATCAACTATCAGTTACTCTGACTGTCTCACAAACATTTTTTGTTTGCGCAGGATTTAACAGATTAAAAGACATACGAGAATGAAAATATCATAAATCTTTTTGTTTTTATTCAGTTGTCTTACCAAAGCAAGATAGGGCTTCTACCTGCAGCTCTGAAGTTTGACAGTAGTAGTGATGTTGTTTTTTCTAAGGAGAGGAGGAGGCTGCTAGACCCAGACTGTCTTTACCGGACTTACCACCACCTGAGAGAGGTTAAGGAATATGTCGACGAGGGTTAGAACACCGGACCATATGTGGAGTGTTTGGTGATGATTCCACTGCTAAATACCACCAACGGACTACTTTCTTGCCTGGTGGTACTCGTCAGAATCTGTAGGCTTAAAGGAACTTATGTCCCCTTTGAGAGCGGAACTCGCTGTGCTACAGCCAGACACGTCGCACCACTGGGCTACCCGAGCTCAAAGTGATGTAAACATTATTGGGGCGGGGTGTATACATATAGCGTACAGCCTGCTCAAACCTTGAACACAACGATCAGTCGCTCAATATCCTATCTTCCTAAGTGAATCCGGTGACAAGACGCGATTAGAACATCATCAGAACACGCCGTCGTGTATTTGCTTCATCATTATTCTGATTGTATGGTATTCATATAATAAAACAATTCAACCTTATACATGCTGATATAGATAATACAATACACCGATCCCCGGTTTTTCTCACATTGCACCACCAAAGCCAAGTTTCAAGACTGAGTCTGCAGAAGACTATAGTCCACTGACAATTTTGTTAAAGAACGCGGATTGAACCACGCTCCTAGTGAATTTCCATTTTCAAGAAAATGACACACTATGGAAATTACTTTATACTATCTGAGAAATTGCTGGGTATCTGTAAACTTGGAGGGATCCACGTCCCTCCTGAGATTCAAATCCGTGTAATCCAGTGCTGCATTAAGATACGTTACTACTGGGCTATTCGGGCTTACGATTAAACTGCTTTAGGATTGTGTTGGATACACATGACACTAGCTGATACCTAGTGGTCAGCTGCGAGGCCAACTAACCCAGTGGTAACGTCTCTTAAAGCAGAAGGGATATGAGTCCCCTGAAGATTACAGACACCTTGCTGACGATTGGCAAACAAGCAGGAGACCTAAGGCTGAGCCTTCCCACCGCATACTTCCATCAACTTACAGACCACACAGGATTAAAGTCTTGAACTAGCTAAATCATCGACGCGCCAGTAGTAGTACAATTATAAAATACTCCCTTTAGAATGAGTGTGTTGCAATTAAATTGTTGCATATTCTTACTAATTCGCATTGTTTTCCGCCTCCTGAAATTAGTAAACTCTGTCATCTAAAATAAGGACTTCTCGGATACTTATGTGATCCAGTTAAATTATGATGGAATAATACAAAAGTGATATCGTAAAAAAGAACAGCATTAGTGGACTGTTGTGTCATTTAATTCTGTAAGAATATAAATTAAAAGACTGTTGTAATCCAAACTTGTAAAACTCAGCAAAAAAAATTCATTTCAACAGTGTTTACTAGGTAGTACGATTAGCATAGTTCTTTTCCCTGTTTTTAACCTAGTCCAAGTAACCGATCCTACATGCCCCAGGCTCGTAAATCATACTTGCTGTATGAGGGCACCAACCAGTTACTTGCCCAGGCCAAAGTATGCGGCAAGGTATTCAAACCCGGGAGCCCCTAACTGACAGCCTACTGCTTAAGCCAGTGAGCCATGTCTTCATCAAGGCTCTAGTACACTGAAGGCCACCTTTCGACATAAGGCTCACGGATGACTTCATATTCGTATTAAAATTAAGAAAGATGAATCCTTTAAAACAGGTTGGTTTCAGACACATGATTTTGGGAAATCTAATCATTGTAGTGTTATCATTTAGAATAATGTGGAGAAGTTGGAAGACAGCTGGATATATAAAGTGAAGCAGTTTTATGTGTTCAATATATAAAACTCCTAGAAGCGAACAGCTTTGACGTTGCTTATAAATCAGCGGATATCCCATCAACTCAGTGAGATGGGGTCCATTTAGTGCCGTTATGGCTCTGTTTTGAGGGTTACGGTGACAGTAAAGAATAGAAACCAACGTCAAATGTAACCTTGAACCAACCAGTCGGATCTCTGACCAGCACCACAAATGGATGCTGTTCACATAACCATTGTTGCAAGTTTCACCCAGATTTCGTTTTTGACTTCTTTATGGGAAATGGGTTGATAGGATGAACTAAAACACGCATATGTGATGGAGGGATAATGATTCCTCAGAACTACTGCCAAGCTATTGATGGTTGGTCATGCATTCAGATGCAGTTACTGTATTATGTCAGGAAGTATGTAAGAGTTGTTGGTAAGTTGCACATTATACTGTAATTTTTTATATTCTCTTCTCGAAATCGAAACTCTGCCTTGATCAAATGTTACCTATATGCCACAATCAGCTTTGGAGATGACTAGCATCTCTGCTACAGCTGTGGAAGCGGAGAATACTAAAATTTCAACAAAAGTGCAGTGGTATCAGCACAGTACTGTCGGGATATTGCCTCCTCACAAAACGTCAATGGACTTACTTGGAGGAATTGGTGTCGTCGTTCATTTTGACGAGACAGTACTTATTAAACGAAAAATGGATCGCCGCGAAAGGAGACAAGCAAAACAATCTTTAGGTGCTGGTATAGTGTAAGATACAAGTATTCGAAAAGCGTGAACAGTATAATGAATCCTGCCAAACAGAAGTGCCGATGTTTTAGTGATACCAATAATACAACCACTAACTAGTCTTCCCAGACACTAACTACCCTTCACATCGACGACGAATGGAGTGAGGTTATTCGCAACTATCATCATTTGGCTATATTCATCATAAAGTCAATAATTCTTCTAAATTCGTGGAACTAATACAAATTCTATTGAAGGATTCTGGACCCATTTAGAAACAAACATATAAGAACGGTAAATGATTCCCGTTATGATGTGGTATGATATACAGACAAACTTAGATGAATTTTGCGGCGACATTGATTTGATATGTCTATAAACGCACTCCTATGAGAAAATGAGACCGACTTCTGCACCATATGTTCATTTTTATAACATATATACATATTATAAATACACTACTTTATAAAACAGATGCCACTTTTCACCTGGAAGAATCTGATTGATTGGTTCAAGGTCATTCGACTTCGGTGCTTACTCTTCCCTGATGCCCGAATCATTCTTATTTCGGCCTTCAGTGACACAGTAAATCCTATCTACCAACCATCGATGGATACATTCACATAACAAACACACTCATGATGGATGTTAGAAGTCAAAAAACATCACAAAAGAGGCACCAACCCACATTATTGATTAGTCAAACAAGGGAAAGAGAGAGAAAACCAGGGTGGTAATCTTTTAAGGAATAATATTATATTTGTTTGTTTGTTTGTTTTTTGCATGACAACTACAGATCAGGAGAATAAGACCATGGGGGAGGGGGAACAGGAAATAAAAATTACTGTACAACTTGGCGCATTAATAAACAGCCATACATATATACAAATTGTTAGGGATGGGGAAGCTGTTCTCATTTTATCAAAATGAAGCACTTTTCACATAAGAAGTAATGCGATAAGTAGATAATGACAATACCAATGCCAATAATAATAATAACAATAATAATTGGAAGCTTCGTCTATCACACTGTTATTGCAATCCACATCAGAAATTGACCAGTCTTCACTCTAGTAGGAAAACACCCCGAAATGTTGTGTTGTATACATGCCGTGTTGCTTCTTTAAAGAAAAAATGACAATAAAAACGAATTGTAACTAACAAGAGAGCAGACAAAACATTATAACACACAAATATGTTTTTTTTTAAGGCTTCTTATACGTAAATGAAGTACACAATTGTACTTATTATTTCATTGATATAGGATAGTTTAAATATTCCTAAAATATATGTCATCTATAAGTCAAATCTTTAAAAAAAATCTGTACATCTACAGTGAAAATGCTTTCAAGTTTAAAAACGGTGAAGAACAGTATTTTGTTTTCAACAGTTGGTTTGTAAGGACTAGATTTGTTTTTACGAGTTGATCACAGATTGATATCAGTTAGAGAACCATTGAAAACCAGTAGTGGAGTACTGGTTTGTGAAAATAGGTTTTCCAATGTGACTGACTGACTGAGTATTCGCCTTGAATAGAGGATCCTAGTAGATGTGGTGCGCACGTGGGAGAATTACGGGTAGGACATAGACTAACCACCGCCGGGTTCAATTCCCGGCAGACCCACACCTAAACCTCCCTTGGCCGGTAATACACCCTGGAAAGAGAGAAGGTTGAGTGTAAGGTTAGCAACCCAACCCCATGAAAAAACAAGCGCTACCGAAACTTGAAAGTGTTTAAAGTTTGAAGTCTCATGTTCCATTAAATAAGCAAAGGAATAACATAGAGGAGAGGCAACAAAACGCCATGAAGAATTCGATTAGAGGGAAATAAACAGTGTAGCTCTTAACACTGGCGGCTGCTACCTTATGAAGAAATATGATAGACAATACAAATAAAAAGCTTTCTTCGTTAAAACGACTTTCGAAATCAACTCTTAGGAATGTATGCACTTCGAAAATATATGACATACATAGACGACTTATTCACAATATACTTGGTATACTTCTGAGAGAAATAATACTTTTAAACAGTGTAAAGTGCGTGAGCTACTTTTATGTTCGCCTCAATACGACCAGTCCAGATGTTTGCCAACCACTAAGCAAGTTCGTCTAATAAACGTCACAAGGTTGCTAGCTAGCTAGAAGCCGAAAAACGCCAATCCCATAGTGGAGTTCATGTGGACTATTGTTTGAGAATTAGATTTTTACAATCTCCACTGTTTCAACAACAAGAACAGAACATTTGTGCCTATCCTTTTTATATTAATAAGAATATACCGTCACTAGAGAAGAGTAGTAAATATGATTCACCTGACAAATTTTTTTAAATAGAGGTTGCTATATATGAGCATTTGGAAGAGAAGACTGACTAACTGACTGGTCTCAACATAGAACTTTACACAGATGTGAACCATTTAAAGTTGCCATTCTCCATGTCGATGTAGCACACAAAGCAAGAGAAGAGAGTAAAGACAGATTCGAAGACAGAGATAAAATAAACAAAAGTGTGAGTGAGGGAAAACAATAGTAACATGGACGAACAACAGAGTACTTCAATTGAATATGACAAATCACAAAGAAGGAATGAATTTGTGCCATCATCGAGGACGACGGTTTTGAGTCATATCACCTATTGTCTATGGCCTTCTTCAGTTCTTACCATCCACCCTGAGAACCCCAAACAAGAAGTTTACACCACCCTACGTGGCTAGCTGCCTTAAAATAACTGTTGTTATGGATTTCATTGATTGATGAAGTCATGTTTTCGTTTCACCACCCGTCATATGCTAGCTCTTCTCCAACCTGATGCGTCCTGTCTGCTAAGATCGCCTGTCGAAGAAGGTGATGGATGGTTAGGGATGCATGCTTAACACATATCCTAACCATCTCACTCAATGGATGTAACTGCTTGGCAACCTCGTAGATTGATTTTCCCTCCTTACCTAGAACTCACTAGACCGATACCTCACCTTAATAATACTTACCCTATTATACCACATAACACGGCCATAAAGGAGGATGGAGCGAACTGCTGAGCGGTATACACATCCTTTGATCGATAGCCAGCCGGCTGGATAACACGTCTACTTAGCAAGAGATGCCGTAAGTTGGCATATGCCAAACTAGCCTTATGTATACATGCTAAGATTTCGTCAGCGATTAACCTGCACAGGCTGGCTGCAACTCCCCAAATAAGTGAAGTGGTCAAGGAGCTCTACCGCATCACTCCCTATCCAAAGCCAGATGAGAGTGAGTCGTTGTAGTCCAGTAGTCCTGTAGCATCAACATCTTACATTTGACAGGAACAAATCTCATGCTAAACATTCAAAGACTGCTGCTCAAGGTGTTCAGAAGACTCTGCATTTTGCCAGCGACTTTACCTAGGAGGACTATATCATCTGGATTTTCTAAGTCAACGAGATTATTCTCTGGTGGTAAAAAATCAATCCCTGAGTCACTGAAGCCAGTTAGAGTTAAGCCCATTAGTACATCTATGATGAAATGAAACAGAAATGGGGAAAGTGGGCAACCGCGACAGATGCCACTGGTTGTCACCACAGTTGTCAGATGACAACTCTCCGTAAGCTCTCACCTAGCTGACTGCATGAGTTCAAGTCGAGTACCTTGACCGGTGCGATGTTGAGGGAGAAGACGAGTGTCGAACCATCTTTTCACTGTTCATATGATTTATGCATGGCACGACATCGTTCATCGATAACTGTGATTGTTTAGCTATATACCACAACACAAAAAATGATATCAAATAGAGAAATACGAAGAGATTGGAGAGAATGGGAAATCCATCTCTCTCGATAAAAATTTCCGAAATGCGAAGGGATTACTGGTGAGCATACTGATTACCTACTTACTTATGAGACGACCATTCATTTCTAAATGTAGTTAACACTAGAAGCATCGATGGATTTTCAAAAAGAGTACTTGCCTTGTGTGGCAACTATCAAATCTTAACCTAAGCCTAAGTATACCAACCGCTCCCAGTCTCCTAAGTAGCTTTCAATGAAATCAGCCTACTACTAAAAGCAACTACACAGATTAATAGTGAAACAAATGCGATTACAAATGGAAATATAAATTTGCGCAAATTAAACTCGATTAAAAACCTACCTTCTAATTTGCGTAAACCATCTTGCCTAATGATGAAAACCATATATACCTCACGTCCATTGGATCGTTTACAAACAATCCAACAATGAGGATTCAGTCTGACAGTGATTTCTTGATGCCATAAATCAGGCCTACAAACAAAAAATATTGAAAAGTCAAACGCGGGCAACCAATTTACGTCACGTCAACCTTCGAACATCGTCGTAGCATCCGTACAAGTAGCATGTTTGTAAAAAAAAAGATCGAAGATTTCTGTCCAATAAAACTGGACAACAGTTTCAGCAATTCGAATTAGTCGTGAGGTACTTTGTCAGCTCATCAGCTTTGAAGATTCTGAAGACTCGACCTGATGACGGGGTACAATACGGTTTAGGGGAGGGGGGGCTGAGCTTGTCAGACACAGACACTTCGATACATGTTCAATAATCTTGAGAGACAACGGTTACTCTGTTCTTCCTATGTACTTACTTCCGCACGCATGTGTGAATTCAAAAACGCGATAGCAGTTTAACCACAGTTTTGAAATACTTGCTACCATGACTAAATTTGTTTCTGACCTTTTCCTAAAAAATGGAGGAACTCTGATAAAACTCAGCCTTTATCCGAACTGCATGAGCACAAAGCATAAAAGGGTGTCGGTGAATGTTATAGATCCATTAAGTTGGACAACACAGAGGCGAATATCCACTGTGATTCAATAGGGTTTCATAGTTTGACGCCCAATGCTCTTTCTACATTAATAAACTCACAAAGAATCTCCTGTAGGTTGGCTTTCTTGGTCAGGTCGGGTTAAGTAGAATAACTACACCGCCGTCTTCTACGTGTCTCTCAAAGACAGCACATATCCAATCCCGACGTTTTTCGATTGAGACATTAGAATTTTGTATGCTTATGGAAGTGTGTAGATGGCTTTTTACTTCTTGGTTCCGCACACAATGGAAGTCGATTTCATCTCGCAGAATGTGAAAGAGTAGCGTGGTCGTACAACTCAGGCGATAACTGCTTGAACAAGTGACACAGTCATTTTGGAAGTGCAAGTTTTGGACTTTTTTCTCCGAACCACTGGCTACGAGAAATGGTGCGCAAAAACACTAGACCCGACCTTCTCTAACACCTCCTCTACAATGTGGAAAGCAGCATAGCTTACTCGTCTATTTCCCAAATGAAACACATTTACTGATGTCGTTGTGATATGCATCAGCAGCACGACTTTACCATCAGATTCCCACAAGAGCCTAAGTAACTTATCGCATGGTGGTGACTGGTGTCAGTCTTATTGCTATCCAAGTCACCTATGTGGTATGGCACGACCTGTAAGAACACTAGTTCTAAACAGTCACTGTGACACGCGAATTCGACCACAACGCAAAGGTAGCAGCTATCGGTCGGGAGTCGTATTTGGTCTATGTATTAACTTCGTAACTTAGAAAATACAAAATTGGACAACGAAATCCTCCTGTCAAAAAAACCAAAAAATTTAATTACCTGAGGGAAAATTCTTCACGTAAATTCACCATAACATCTAATAGTGCTTTAGCTCCTTTGATTGATCGCTTTCCCGAACCGGTGTACACATGCAAAGTGGTCATTACAGAACAAGTTGATGGATTCCAATAGATAAATCTATTTGTGTAGATTGAGGATAAAGGAGGATCTACATAGTTCAAATCTTCAATTGCATTACGTATTCCATCATCATTGATTGAAAGACCACCAACTGTTGGTACTTTATGTGGATCAATTTCTGATGCGCCTTCCATAAGGTGCAGAGGAAAGATGCTTTAATAAACAAAGAGAAAGATATGCAGTGACTGAAACGTTTACGTAATTATAATTGGGACAGTTGTACTTAGATTCTGGTCAACTAAACGCAATGGATAGTGAAAGTGATTTTATTTATTGGCCTCAAAACTTAACTTCCAGGAGGCAGTTGGTCTCAAATTTGAGTACTGCCCCTACCTAATGCAGCCAGCTCTACTGTGTTCTATTCTAAGCCCACACACAAGTTCAACTCATAAACTGGTTGGTAAAATGAAAAGTCTGTTCCAGGTGACTGAGTTCTTATTGAAAAGATTACTTATTCTCATTTTATTACCGGTACATATGGATGTGATACCTTCATTCTTTTTGAAAATGATTCACACAGGGACACAATAATAACTCAATTCAATGAAGTGTGTATTCGGCAATCAAATTTACATGTGAAGAGGAATTCCAAAATGGAATTAACTGCCTTCCTACATGTCCTTCTTACAATAAAACCAGATGGTAGTATTAAGAGACATTTGCATAAGCAAAGTACCTGGACAGAACAATCTAGACACATCTTCATAGCTTCGCACCTCTCCAGTACAAAAAGGAATTTAATAAGGACCCTCGCCTACAGCGTTAGACCTATATGCTCACAAGACGTAATTAGGGTTGATTGTATATGACACCTTCATTGAAAATAGCTATCCAGAAAAGTTGATCAGGAAGCACATGACCAAGAAAGTAGAAAAGAACTATTATCCGTCTGTAAATAGCAAGTCTTTATATATACTACTGCAACTCAAGGGTGACGTACCGATCGAGTGAAATAATTACAAACAAGTTAAGAAAATCTATTAAACGAACTTTTAATGCTGGTAAATACAAGCGATATTTTCTCAACAACCGGTTGCTATTCCCCGATCAAAAGATGAAGTATCCAGACTAGGCCAGCCACCTCTTCTTTTAGTATCTACAAATTCAACACCGCTTGTAGTGGAGCGGGTTATATTCCCCATTACTCTAGTAACTTGATTTTTTGTGTTCGCTCACGAACACCTGTCAGTGCAGTGTGGTTAAACAAATAAAACTGTGAAAAAGTGAAAACTTTCGTCAACAAACAGTTCGATATTAGAGGAACACTTGGTCCAAACCGATTCACACTGGCCAAATTACTAGACAACATCTTCATTCAGCTTAGATCTTCTCGACCGATTTGATTTTATTTAAACAGCATTAATGTTGTTGTTGTTGTTGTTGTTATTAGTTCTAATTCTTTCATCATTATTATGGATGGATGCATAGAACTGCAGAACCTGATGAAGAACAGATTATCGCAGAGAATATTCTTTGTTGTTCAGTAATGAGTCTTTTGGAATTCAATAAAATAAAAAAAGCCGGTGGGTGCACACTGTTGAGGACGAAACAGCTGTCCATTACTCTCAGGTTTTCCGATGTTTCTCTAACCAACCGATGTCAGCTCATTATGAAATCCTGTAACCAATTAATCAAATCCCAACAAACCAACACTTGAAAAAAAGATTAAAATTGTATATACTAAGAGAAATAAAATAAAATGAAAATACACACGCTATTCCCTAAAAAAAGTTTGGAATATTCATTGATTTCTGAGACAGATAGGAACAACTAGACTTTAGGAACTTAAAAATCCCCTTTGTTGCGGCTGAATTCCAACTAACCTCTACAAAGCCAATAATTCTCATGAACGTGAAGGATGAACTACCACTGTTGACCTCATCCATGTGCATCTACGTATTCACCTGCTCGTGTGGAGCTAGCTATGCCGGCTTTATCCAGCGTTTGTTATCCAAACGCATCATCGAACACTTACCCTTATGGTTTTACAAAGGAGAAAAAAGGTCCCCTTGAAACTCTATACTGGAACACCTGATCGAGTCAGAACAACAAGCAAAACCCACAAAGTAACTACAAAATATGTGAGAATCTTGCTAAAAGAGTACGAGTCACATATCTTCAAACCTCAGAAGCAATGGCAATTCATATGTTAAATCCTGAACTCGGCATACAAAAGAAGTTTGTTCATTAAATCCATAATGGACTTGATCTACCTTAACACCAAATAAGTAATTTTTGTTTCGTCTCTTTCTTGCTTGTTTGTTTCTTAGTTGTATAACATTTGCTTATGGAAATTTTCGATTAATTACTTACTCGTCTATACAGTTGAAAAAATAACAACTACAGTTTCCGTCTACAGGGATTGACAGTTAGAATAATAAGAGCTAAAACTGTGACTACATGTTAGTAACATATACCGAAATACGAAAATCTCCAAGTAAGTTTAGTGTGTAATGGTCCTACGTCTTCACTTCAACTTCAGAAAACCCACTAGCATATAGCTTTTATTTAAAAAAAAAACCAATAATTATGATCCCGGAAAGTAAATTTAGTTGGTGATGATCGCACACACGAAACCATGCTTGGTTCGGGTTGGTTAATACACATGTGGTAGCAAGGACTTCGGAGAATTTAAATCTGTTTCACACGGTGCCAAAAAGGCATAAATCACTGCAATAAAGCGTTCGAAAACCAGTCAGCTTTTCGAAATTGATATGCGACACTGTAACATTCTGTTTGACAAAGGATTTTGCTAGTACCTTCGTAACACAATTTATCTGTTCACTACGTGTTTGTTCCAATTTGTCAACACTAAAAGATATCTCTCAGTGTCACTTAGATCAATCAATGGTCTGTATCCATTTACTGATATTCATAATATGCGGATATAGGATCTGGAGAGACTGGAACATTCTCTGCATGCAAACATCTGCCCGGAACAAGTCGTATTCAGGAAAAAAGTAAATCGTATGAGGACCGATTCGCAACGTCACGCATCACATCATCGTACGAAGTGCAGAGTCGACCTTGAAAAGGCTTTCGAAGTAATTTGGAAACTACTTCAACGGTAAGAAGTACTCCAAACCTTTTTCAAACTCATTCAACGGCTATATATAATGATACAACATGTCGAGTGGTTCACAACGGAAAACTCAGATAAGTCTTCGAAGTGAAACACCGAAATAAGACAAAGCTGCCTACTATCAACACCGATGATAATCCTGGTTGTGGTGGAATGGATTATTCAGTAGGCTGTACGGAAGCAGAAGATAGCTACACACTGGACTGACAAGATCTAGACTTAGTGAACGACTTTTGTCTAATATCTTGCAAAGTCCATGGTCTGTAAAACAAAACTGACAAGGAGGTTGAGTGACACAGCAAGTAAGACCCTCGGGAAAAACCCTAATGGGAGACGACAAGTTGGGTTTACAGGAGTGACTTGGAGGAGATCATTGGGGGGTGGGAAATGAAGGCTTATGGAGCCAGTTAGAAGCAACTGCAAAGAAACGGAGATGTGCTATTGAAGCTCTATTTTCCGCTCAGTACGCAAGGGAATAATAATAGAAGTAAAAATATTCCAACTTAGTGAACTTGGTAAATGGTAAGTGAAACAATCTCTGAGAAAAATGGCATCATAATTGGCTCTCAGGATAGACCATAGAAACGTTGGGAAAGAACACTTTGAGGAGCAGTTTAGTCAGCCTACACCCATGCTCAACTTACCGAACATCCAACACTTCCCTGAATGGGATATAGACACAGGTTTTCCATCCCTAACTGTCACCAGTCTGAAATGAGGCAAAGCAATGCGACCTGATGGAATGACTGACTCGACGTGTTTAAGGACGGTGGAGACAATTTACTGTATGGGTTAACTAAGGTACTAGATAGCGTCTGGGCGTTAGGGATACTCCCATTAGGCCGGTGTAAGCCATTGATTATCCCAGTACACAAGAAGGGAGACCAAGTTTTATGTCATATTCAAACTGCTTTTTCAAGTACTAATTAACTTTTATTTGTAAATAATCCAATTTTTAAGGTGATTAACAAATTTGCCATAAAAGGCATATACAGCTGCTTACACGTTTACAGTCAAGTGTTAAAAACTTGAAAATATATTATGAAATGATTGAGTTAAAGAGGTGAGCCCATCTTGAACCTACCTGCCACCCATAAAAGAACTGCTCTGACTTGAAGCAAGACGTTCAGCTAATGAAGTTAAGCGTGGACCAACCATTTTATCAAATTCCACAAAAAATTCCATTGGAATTGAATCAGTACCTAGAGTACAATTGTTACGGAAGGAAACAAAAACGATATCAGTTGTTAATTCATCTAATTGAACAAGGGTGTAAATATAACATTTCATATCTCGGAACTATGAGTCATCCATTCTTATCCATAGAAGTAAAATTTATTCTAAGTCTTTTCACAAATGTTAAACGTTGTGAAATAAACAAAGTTGAAACTATGAGATCACGTATCGCATTCAACAGCAGACTTGATGATGCCATTACTGGAGGTGTGGAAAGAGGGCAAAGTACCCGAGGATTGGAAGAAAGGATACTTACTCAAACTACCAAAGAAAAGAGACATAAGTCAATGCAAAAACTGGCGAGAATTATGCTCTTGTCCATTCCAAGAAAAATACTAAGCCGCATCATCCTGAAGAAAATCAAACAAGCCCTGGATGAAAAACTTCGACCGGAACAGGCTGGATTCAGGAGAAACAAGTCATGTATTGGATCAAATCGCCACACTACGGATCATCATTGAAAAAAGCTTGGGATGGCAGTTACCTCTCTATCTCAACTTCATCGACTTTGAAAAGGCCTTCGACAGCGTCGATGACAGGTGATTTGCCAACTACTTCGCCACTACGGGAGACTACTGGAGATTTGTCTAAAAGATTGTTCTGAATGTAGGATCTCCCAGATCGATAAAATTCTAGTGTGTTTTTTCATGTTATTATTGTTTCTCCCTGTGTATTTCTGCTTATTATAGAGAGTTCTTTCAAATTTCTCTATTCCCTCTTTTGCCTACCATTGTGCGACAACTTGAACTGGTTCACTCCTGTGTGAGGTTCTGGGTGCGTCGGTGGCACAGTGGTAAGGACTCTTGCCGACCATGCACATGGTCCGAGGTTCGATCCCCTGCCGACGCACACCTGATATCTATAGTCGACCTGCAAAATTTGGGCTACCGATATCACATGTTGAAAATTCCATACCTGTACCAAGAATACGGTGTGGAATCAAGCTGTAATCAAAAAATCAACTCAATCAGTCAGTCAGTGATGAGTATTTTTAGCAGTTTATTCATCACTTTGATTGGACACTATTTAGTAACTACTGTTTCGTCCTAATTTGAGACTTTTCAAAGGTGTACAATCATTAACCCAAGGAGGGGGGGTCTAACCCAGGGTCTTGAGGTTATGCGTCAAGGCCACTAAACATTCAATTCAGCCAGTGCCACTATTTTTTATTCATTTTAACACAAAATTGGTGCACTATAGGTATTAAACATGAGCTAAACAAACCGATACAATAGCAATATATAATTAGTAGGGAAAAGGTTGGTAGATAACAAAATGAATATTAGCATTTTAGCTTTCTACAGGTTATTTATGAGAAAATAGGTCATGTTGAAACGATTGTTATCTAACTGGTAACCTCATTTCAAAGCACAGCATTCAATGAATCATTAGAATGGCCGTGAATGAAGCTACTGCTAAAAAAGCCTTTAGAGAAGCTACTCATCATTGACGAATCAATTTATGCAATCGAAATCATAGCTGCTTCTTTTTCCTTCTTAAAAAGAGTTACATAGATGAAATTTGAAACAAATCGCGCGCACACACACACACACAGAGAAACAAACATTTTAACATATAACTGACTTTAAAGCCCACCCGATAAATAAAACAACAACCGCTAGCTAACCTAAAAGTCTAGTCTCAATTGATACTTGACAAGAAATAGAATAAAAAGCATTTTATTTTGAAGAAAATTGATGTTGAGTCGTATACGAATCACATTTTTCGTTATGATATGTTGTTATCTGTGAAGTCTTGATAAATCAATAAGCAGCAACAAATATATGCACACAAACACACACATACACTAACAAATACGAAAACATATGTAGAAATAAATGTAGTAGAAAGAAATTTTCACTGATTTCTAAAACGTATTGCAAGATAAGAATTGTACATCTATCTATCATCAGAAATGTGTTAACGTCAACAAGCTTGAAGGATGGATATAATGGAAGAAAGAAGTCGAAACTAAGACATAACAAGAGGGAATGGCGTCAAGAATGTTGGAGCGGTCGATTTCGCTCGACAGTTTCTAATCGAGGGAACGAGTATGGTGTGTGTTAAAAACAAGAGCTTGTAAACAATACATTTTAGTGGTGTCTTCAGCAAAACAAAGAGGGAGGAATGCCTTTAAAGCTGTGAGACATGGCCATTCGAAGTGGAAGACATGAAAAGGCCGACCAGCTAGCTGTCTTTCATCGTAAGTGTCAACGCTCTATCAACCTCCCATGTTAGATGGTGTAATAGGTTGGCGAGGCATCAGTGGAGTGCTAGGTAAGAAGGAGGTAAAATCAATCTACAAGGTTGTGTAACAGTTACATAGATCGAGTGAGATGGTTAGGGTATGTGTTACTCATGCATGCCCGCCTACCCATCAAAAGCCTTCCTCGAATGACCGCCAATGTTAGCTTAGTTCTCTAACCGATGTTAATCACCTTATGATAAAATCCTGACACCAGTTTCTTCTTTGATTTGAAATACTTAAACCACTAACAGGTGGTGAATGGAAAAAATGAGTGTATTATTTTAGCAAGCTTTCAAAAATACACGTTTTTTTCAAAGTAGCATTGATGAATTATTTGTTCGTTGTTTTCTAAAAAGCAACACACTTTGTGAGAAAATTGGCGTAAACGAGAGATAGGCAGAAAGAGAGAGAAAAAAGAAGTGAATACTCTTTTTCACTTACTCTTAATCAATAAGCATAGAACAACTCTCAATGCTTGATAGGTGATCAATTGACAGTTGGGTAGTTTAGAGTCCGGTGAACATATAAGTGGACATTTAACCTGTTGAGATAAATCAGATAAGTCTTTTGGACCAACTAGATACCTGAATAGAAGAAGACAAAAGAAAAACAAGCAAAGCGAAAAGTGAATAGATAATAAGTGATAATAAAAGAAGATAGATAGTTTATGGTTTGGTACTCTGAAGAAAGAAAAAAGAAAATTAATACTTCTCCAGCAAATACCCTTTTGAATAAATAATACAGTACTCATTGTAACCAACTAGCACTAATAAGAAAAATGCTGTAACTCGAAGGGTGTGGAAATAACCTACATCCTCATTGATTCAAAATGTCTTTGTTGGTCCCTTTGAGTTCCAAGTGGAATATAAGACTTCAACAGCACATGCCCGATTTGTCCTATTCTCTGTAGTTCACTTCAAATGGCTCCAAAGCCTCAGGATGGTCGGGGGTGGGTGTCTTGCGCTGCGGGTTGGCCACCTCTCCGTACACCTCTTGAAATGCTCCCATATGACCGGGCGTCTTACATAGTCTGTCCTGAGGAAGTCCTACTCACTGCCTTCACGTGGTGGTGTTTTTCACCAAAGTGAGAGGGCAAAAGCGGATGCCCGGCGCTCTTCACCGGGTTGACTGTCCATTGGATGACAGTCTAGGGGAGATGGCTAAACCCTGATTCCAAACCTCCAACGACTGGCGTATGGAGCTCACTGGAGCTCACCGGCAGACGTATGGACAAAGGGCTTATTGGATGCCCTGGATGTCTGGCCCCATTCAAAAAGGCGAATGAACCGGACTCCGGTCACCGGCTGCCAATGGATAGTGGACTCCCTACTCCACTCCTACTGCCTTGTAGGTCACACTTGGTTGTGTAAAGGCTAGAGCTGCACTCTCGAACAAAGGCCGAGCGATGCTGGGGACATCACTCGTACCCAATTCCCATGAAACTTCATGGTTCATGAAGCCGGCTCATCCTCCCGTAGGAGATAGCCGAAGTAAAAAAAAAAACTTCAAATGGCTCCACGATCGCCCGTAATCTCTCATCTCCTCCTTGCCACACGATCTCCATTATGTCAGAGTGAGATGCACCCCCCATCTCCATATTCTTAGGAATATTTTTTTCTTTGGCAATAGGTTCTGGGTTGGTTCATTCTCTGAGTTTCTTGTCGCTAATTCGTTCCAGTTGGCTTTTTGATCTTTAATACGGAGAGAAGCGATCTATTCATAACAGTCTGCAGTGGTCTGTCAGAAATGCTTTTCGTAACATGTCATGTCAATGACCCATCTAGAAGAACTAAGTTAACATTGGTGTTGAAAATCCGTTGTCTCTCTCGTTGTCTATGCTGAGGTGGAGTGCAGAAGATTCCAAAACTGATTTTAAAATGAGGGAGGTGTGTCTTGCCTTCCCAATTCTGGTTTTGACATGTTCAACCGTGCTTTCACCCGTGATTGAAATGATGCTGCTTAGATATGTGAAGGAAGTGACTGGTGGTTCGGAGCTTTATTACTTTGAGTACAAAGAAAGTGAAATTGTGTGACGACCTGAAAAACTTTCTTGTGCTTACGGAATTGTGTGGGCGGTTATTACTTTCGGCTATCCACACCGATCCTTTCTAGAAATACCTGAAACAGGAGGGAAATTAGTGTTGTGTGACTGCGAAGCCTACAGAACAGTCACACATGGTCCAGTTTTAGAGTAATGTCCGTATGAAGGACTTACTACCGGCTACGGACCACCATAAGGTGAGTCGAAATGTATCATTCTCTATTGTTGTGGATCTATATACTAACCCACTACCCCACCCCCTAGGGAGAAACAGATAGCATACCTGGCTTGCTGATCGTACAAGGTAACACCTTACCGCGGTTAGATCTCTATTCCTTAGCAGTACGATTTCGCCCTCAGATCTTTCACTACAACTGTTACCCAAACGACATTCCCGGTATGATAAGACAGGGTTAGAATATTAGTCTCAACCAGTGTAGCTCGTTGAGTCATTAGAATATACAACCCCTACCACCACATAAAGGTAACAACTATTGGTTGGGCTTTAAGAAAGACAGAATTACACTGAATCCAACTGCTTTACCATCAATTTATCCATTTCGTTTTCCAACAACAGTCTAAAGTACATTCTATTACAAAAATGTATTGCCACTGAAATGAGATTATAGAAAAACACTGCAGATGCCCAATCTATAATCCCTTCAGACTATTGCGTTTTTGCTGGAGTGGCAAAATTAGGATCAGAAATAAGATAACTAACTATTAGTTACGCTGAATGATCACGACTATTTATTAGAACCTCCAGAGTCACTCTATCTCGTAGTCAGTCACTACTGAATGTTAAACTGGACAGGGCAGTCCCCTTAGCCTTGTTTTAGCAGACATCTTCGTGTCTAACCTTGAAAGAACACAGTTTAAGCGTGTAATCGATGAAATAACTTCTTATAGTCGATATGTCACAGGTGACACATTTGTAGTTTCCAACACAATGAAAGTCATGCATCCTACCTATTCAGATCATTCAGCGACGCACATACAAATACTGAATTCACTAGGGAACACGAAAATGAAGGGAAGTTTCATTTCTCTCATTGAAATTCCCATGCAACGCCTGGAAGACGGTAGTCTTCAGAAGTCAATTTACAGAAAGCCGACACAGAACAGTTTTTGTCCAAATAGCTATAAACGAGCACTAGTCAAAACTCTGTTCTACAGAGTCAGTCAGGAGAATATGCTCTACAGAGAAATTGGAGGAGGAATTTCTGATTTTCGAAACGATATTGAATAACAACAGTTACCCTCAGAGGTTCATTAACAAGTAAAGAATATATGAAGGCTGTAATGTCAAACAAATCACAGTGGGGGGATTTCAAAGGTTATAATATTGCAGGAATAATCAACAGAAGATTGAATAAGTGACTAGCCAGAGCCTATTCCCGTTTATTGGATAGCATGATCATCGGTGTTATCAAAAGTCATTATTATTACCATTGTATGTGTAAATTGATTTTTTTGTTGAAATTTGAACTCTCTGGATAAGTATGTGAAAACAGTTTCTGTAAATAAACTTAAGTAGTTTGTTTAGACTGTAAGTAGTTGATGACAAGCCAACGAAATAAATGATGGTACCAATTTACTCTGCACAAACCACTGTTGTTCTTGCTTTATTCTGACCTTCAAGTGTTGATTTACTTGGGGGGGGGATTTGATTGATCGCAACTTAGTTGACAAACAGACACCCCATACAGAAACATTAGAAACCAGGGTATACTTGACAACTATTTCACCTAGCATTATGCATCAATGACCACATTGAGAATCGAACGCAATACCTTCAGGTTACGGGGAGACCTCGTTGACAATTCCTAATATTCTATAAATATCTATAGACCAATTTTATATAGTACATAATCATTGAGCAACAAGTGGAGTGGGTTTATCATTCGGCCGACAAAACACTCCTTATGATGTTTATTTTTGTTATTTTAATCCTTTTCTCTTCGAGTGGAACATGGGACTTCAAGCTGTACTCTTTGAAGTTCCGGTAGCAGCGGAATTTTTTTTCACAGGGTGAGGTTGCTAACCTTAAATCCAGCCTTCCCTCTCTAACGTGCTTCCTACGGGCTACGCGAGGTTATAAGGATTGCGTCTGCCGGGCGTGACCGGTGAGTATTCCACCAGTGAACCACCCACCCACCCACTCCTTACGACGTATTCGGGTCTAATACTGAAAAACAAATGAAACCTGGTATGCATATATATATTATAACCAAGCATTTAAATAGCTAACAGTTTAATTGATTTTTAAAAGTAGTCGGGGAAGGAGGAACACTCACGCCAACCCAAAGTAACCAGAATACATCTTTCCCTTGCCTAAGTACAGCAATAATTAATCTCTGTAATTTTTTAAGATAAATCCCACTTTTATTACAAGCATACTTACCTTCCTAAGTGTTTAGACTTTGTCATTGTAGTAGCTGTTGCTGCTGAATGCGTTAAATCTGGTTGTTCAATGAATAAAAAGGAGTTCAGGTAGTGATATATATAACGAACGTAATTTAAATCCAGAGAAGAACTAAAGTGTTTTGAAGAAAAGAGAAAGAATTAAATGCAGGAAATGTAACACATTCCAAGATCATTATTATTATTTTATGTAACTATTAAACAAAGTATGATGCAATTGAGTTTCCTCAAGCTACTGAGTTGATTCAGAGTTCCCACTAGGAGACCAAAAACCAAAAGGCTCAAATTCCATTATAGATAAGATTTTATTTTGATAAATCGCACAGTGTTTACAGTTATATGAACTGATATCAGTTCATATAACTGTAAACACTGTGCGATTTATCAAAATAAAATCTTATCTATAATGGAATTATACTCTACCACAGTGCCCAAGTTTTATAGTTATATCAAAAGGCTCAAAGTCTAATGAATTTTATTACTTTGAATGCCACTTTTACCTACACTTGCATAAATTAAGAAATTGACAGCCAGTCTACCACAGTGCCAAAGTTCTATTCTTATAAGACAGTCACAGCCTCTAATATAGCATAGCTTGACAAGATCAGATTAAAAAAAGTAGGCCATTAAGAACGTAAATCCAGGTCTATTTACAATTCTCTCTGCCACTGTTCACGCTTCCCAATAACAAATGTTATACGGACACTAATGCGTAAGGTCCAATCTTTTTAAATACACCATTGGTGACCAACTATAAGTAGACATGTGTCTTACAGACACGACTAAAGATATTAACCATCACAAAATGGGTAAATTATGTAAGTATTCACCCACACGTCTGTATCAGCACACAAAACTGTTCGTCGCTTCACCTACTCAACCTTGTACCTAGTACCCCAGTATTCAGATCATTATTCGTATCAAATACGTCCTTGGTTCCAATAGTAGAATGTTCACCAGTCAACTGGATTTCGGTCGGTAGTTACATATACGCTCGTTGACTAAATGACACTGCAAAAGCCAGAAAGGATATTAATACACACAAGTGTTTATTTGTAGTCTGTATCTACACGCTCGTTCAATTTTGCTCGAGTTGTGCAGACGATAAGTTTCACCAAAAACTGCTCAATAAGTCACGAAATGCTAAATAATTAAACGTGGTTGGTGTCGTGGAACTTTAGTGATGTCTTCATCCGTGCTGTGTGTAGTTAATACGATGCTGACTGGATAAGTGAAAAAGTGACTTCCTACAAATTTCTCCCGTTGACGGTAATTTGTGCTTGAAGTCCTATCTCCACTGCCTCTTCTACCAATTTGTTGGTTTTTTTCTGTAGGTCACTGAGTCACATTAAACATAATTCGTCCGCCAAGTCCACATCTTCTAGATTCTCCTTGTCGGTCCAAAGTATTCCTGTCGTCTCGCTCACAAATGCATGAGCCGGTCCATCAAAATCAAGAATACCATCGGTGAGAGTAGGCGGCCTCGTCTTACTCCTATCTTGACTTCAAAGGCTTAGCTGAGTTTTCTGTTGTGGATCAATTTACATGTGGCACCATCATATAACTGTTGATAAGGGTTTGAAGCAGTTTTCTAACTACTTCATGGTCAACTCTGTCAAAGGTCTTTTCAAAACCAAGTTTATGCTCTGTTTGATTATGATCCATAGCATTGAAGTTTGATCAGCACATATTTTGCTTTTCCTGTATCCAACTTGTTTCGGGCGGCATTTCGCATCAAGAGCATCTTTTGGTCGTTACAGGATGACACAAGTTAATATTTTGCTTGGTGTGGAAGGGGGTATAATTCCGCGCCGATCCTTTCAAAAGTCTAAGTCGCCTTTCTTTAGGAGTTTGGTAAGATAACATCTCTTTCTACCAGTCGATACCTTTTCTTCCTTCCAGACTTATAGCACTAGCTGTGTGAGAATAACTGCTGAGGTTGCCGGAACCGTTTACAATGCTTCCGGAGGAATTCCATCTGATTCTACTGCCTTTCCGGCCTTCAGTAGCCTTATGGTATTAACAACGTCTGCTTCTAGTGGAGAATTCGTGTTCACTGGCAGCACTATGGCTACTTTCAGTGGTATTTGTGGATACGTTGCATGTGGTTGTCGGTTCAGGGGTCCTTTGAAGTGATCAACCAACTGTTTTCATTGTTCCTCCTCTTTGGTAGTTAGGTCCCCTTCGCTATCTTTCATTGTGTTCATCTGTGTTAGTGTCTTGCCGGATAGAAACCTTGTTACCTGATATAGTGTTCTGAGGACCTTACCTGGACCCCGTCTCGCGTCGATTGACAGTATGTCCCTAAAACTCTTCTTCATTCAGTGAATTGTAGATTGGATTCAGCTTCTCCTTCCGCTATCCATCTTTGCATTTGTTCACCTCCTGTTTCACCATCCCTTTTTTCCTCTATTAGCTTCCATCTGTCCGTAAAAGGTTCAAGTGGAGAAGTTAAACTAGGTTTTAGAAAAATTAGCTGGTAGTGCTTCCCGATTTCAAGCTAAATGAGGGAATAGAAGTGACTGTCTAATAAAAAACACGTTCAGATAATCACATTATCCCAGACAGCACCTATTTCAAAAATTGATTAACACGTCAACGCCGCAGCTCAAGTTGAGTGTATATATACATATTGCCAGGAGGTAATGAAATATTCATCTTGAAACAGTAGTGATTTTCACTTTTATTGTAGCTTGGCATAATATCTACTGTACTGTAGAAAGTGGCAAAAACAGTTATTAACCTGAAACCAAATTTTGTTACAAACAGAGGGCTTCTGCAGATTAATCTGAGATAACTTTTTCTGACTAGTTCCAAACGCCGCAGAAGAAGAAAGCCTTTTCCACCTAGACCAATCAATTTGAAGAAAAATGGAAGACATGAAAAAGACGCTATCGCTAAGTGATAACTTTACAGTTACTCAAGTTGTCTTAGGGAGAGGGCAAGTATCACAGAGGAAAACACACCCAAAAGGTAACTGAAAAACTTGTCAGAATACTTCAGAAATTACAAGGTTGAACTATACTAAAAACTCTGCTTTAGAGTGACTCCTCATAAAATTCAAAGCATTTTTAGTGGTGGTTTTGGTATGGCATCATAGTTTACACGGTGATATGATCATAACAAAACTATGAAACCAGACTTTCCATGTGAGAATTACACGACAAATGAAGTCTTATTTGATAACTGGTTTCATGTGATCTTGTTTGTATAATTCTTTCCCAGCATCTTTCACAATAAAGCAGCACAGCATTAATTCAAAGTCTACAAGTAACTCACTTGTAGGATAGTGAATTGAGCAAGATAACCTTTACAAAACCAAATGAGTATGGTAATTGGCGTAGGAAATACCTACGTTCATCTGAAAGCTTCGGTGGGACTTTGTCGCCTAGTCGATTAGCCACAGTCCCCAGTGCCTGAAACTCGTACACTACAGATACCGTAGATTTAAAGTCATGAACATAATGATAAAATTTATGAGCTAATGAAGAATAATATTAGGTTTCGAAAAGTACTTACTAAACAAGTCTACCTTCAAAGAAAAATGCAGAATGTTCTATGCAACTAAAACCATATCCAATTCTACTAAGAAGGCCATGAACGCGACCGAAATTAGCTGGTTCAATAGACGTGAATTGAATCCCATTGAAACAGTCCAATAAGTCACAGTGTTCAAAAAGCATTGTACGCAAATACTATGTGAGAAAAATAATAATGATAAAGTAATACTGGAAAAATTAAACTTACACGAGAAAAGAAATGCTCTAGTTTAGCCTTCAATATTTCATTATCGTAAGTTTCAACAATAGCATCAACTTTACCGTGGAAAAGCTGTGAGTATTAAGCAACAAAAGCGGGAACTACCTTACTTCAAATGTTTCACAAGCAGTAGCCAAAACTCTTTCAATAACTTGATAGTGTATAGAATCATCTTCAGATAAATTAACATTTGTTATATTTGGTGTTGTAGGTACAGAAACAACCTGTAAAGAAAAGTCAGTGCGGATGAATGAATATGTAAAAACAAATTTACAATAACAATCCATATATTTGGTGCCAATTTTCTAAAAACTCTTTTGGTCTTTTTCGTACAGAGTGATGTACACACTGAATTAAAAGAACTGCAAAATAAAGACAAAAATATATTAAACAAATAGATATACTTTGTAAATGTAACAACAGCCTCCGACAGACCAATAGAATTGAGTTTGTCATTTAACGGCTTTTCACTTGGAAAGAAGTATAAAATTTTCTCATGTTCCTGAAACAAATAATTGAAGGTGAAGACTTAAAAAACTATATGAGTAAAAATTAATGCATGGGAAATCACAAATGGATAAAGTGGAAACCAACTAAATTATTTAAATTTCCAAGCCAATAAAGTAATTAAATTCCAGTAGATAGGCGCTATATTTTATGCCTCGCAAGCAATACCTGCCGCACAAAAGGAAAGGATATTACTTGCGCAGCAAAACGAGTAGAAATCTGTAAAACTATGGATTGCAGCAGTTTGCAACAACAACTAGAGTGTAATTAAGTGTTGGTTTGTAAGGATTTGATTGGTTTCAGGATTTCATCATGAGCTGACATTAGTTAGAGAACCATTGGAAGACCTGGGAGTACTGAACACCTGCTTCGTCCTAGTTTGGGACTCTTCATCAGTATGCACCCGCCGGGATTCGAACCCAGGACCTTCCGGTTACAAGGCGAGCTCGTATACCATTGAGCCACTGGGATCCGATCCAATGGTCCTTGAATTCTAACTTCTGCCAATTCACGACATAGCGCGACCGCTAGCCAATGTCTTCGGTGAGTATTTGTCCTCACACTAGAGTGTAACTCATCACCAACTAGAGAACTGGATCCACCAATTCAGTGAATAAAAGGATATGAAGATTTTGCAACAGACTAACGAAGACCCTATATCTGTAAATCAAATTTTACTCGAAATTCTAAGTGGTTGGCGCAGTCCAGCTGATTAGTAAAACGCGGATGCTGGAAATACTTAAAGCAAAAATACTTACAGACAAGTTCACAGAAGTCTTTCTTATACTGATGACAAACTTTTCAGTACTTCCCACAGACGACTTTAAGCAATTTTCTTGAGACCAAAATACAATCCAATGAAGTCATTATGTATTTTGTCATGTATTTTTTAGTCTCTTTCATTTAAAATGCTTGACAAGTAAAACACCAACCAAGGAAGTCCCAGGCAAATCGCTTGACTATTAGCATGCGAACTTTGGAAACGGCCGTAAAACATTTATGCCACCCTCCTACTGGAAACAGCTGATTAGTGAATTAAAGCACACAAGAAAATAATGGAGATTTGTAGGTCAGGTGGGCGATTTTGATGTGGTTGTATTCTCTGAGCTAGAATCAGAAAAAGCTTTGCTACTAAACCACCCAACTCAGACAACACACCCACACCAAAGGTAACTCAAATAGCAATGAAACAAAAAGGTTGACAGAGAAATGATAAGGCGAACTTGTTGGCTGTTTATGAATGAAAGCCAGAAGAGAACTCTGAACAATATGTACGGTAGTGAGATTAATCTGAAATTATCCATTAGAAACGCGCCCAATCTACGAATAAGGTATGTGCATTTTACTGCAATGATGCAGCTTTTTGTAAAATCTACAGTAACCTGATGCCGTACCCTAACTTATTGGTGAACAGTTAGGAGCAAGCAAAAAGTTTTTATGACTAATTAAATCTACGCGCCACATTGTAAAGCACTGATCTGAGTCGAGATTTGAGTCCAGTTGTCAAAAGCACTGCGCACTTCCATATGATGAAGAAAACTGATCCGTTCCTACTGAAAACGTTCAGAGACTCTTCTTGTTTGGTTACAGATGAGTCCCCACAGTTAATTGAGTTCACTTGCAACACTACGTAGATATTTCTTTGACAAGATGTCTCTGAATGCACGACATCCTCCTGGAACAGGTGATGTAATGGTATGTGTATGTCACTGATGTCGCCGCAACATTTATGGGGTTCATGCATTGTTGATCTAATGACTGTTTTTCTTAAGCCAATGACAGAGTAGTTGTACTGTTTTCACTTCTACCGATGAAGTTTGTGAAATTATGCTATCCAGAGGCCTGAGAAGACATCAAGAATGTTCTGGAATCTAAATCAGTGGTCTTGCCGTTTCATTAATTATAAATTCGAAATTTGGAGTAAGTTTTCTGGACAGCGAACCTTACGGTGCTCTAAAATCTCGGTTGTGTTCCTTGGTGATAGGGATAGCTTAAAATTCTAGGAGAGGTTTTGATGCACATGGCTATATTTCACTGCCAAAAGACGGAACGGAGAGGAGGGTAGTTTGCAGAAGCGCAGATACCTTGCTTGGACCATAAGTAATCCAGTTTATTATGATCAAAGACACGTAGTCGTATGCATAAGAAGGGTTTAACTGTTAATCATGTAAAATTAACCACCAAGAGCCAACTTTCCGTATCATACTTCGGACCTACTAATAGGTCCTGAAATAACAGTAACGCGTTCATCTGCTGCTTCACAGAGAGAATATCGCCAGCTTCTTTTGTGTAAACCTACCTAAAGTCAGTTCAATTATCTTCCACACCAACCATACGCAACTCAGAATATATGGGTGAGTTAAATAAAAGAACAGCAAAAGAATCACAAGTACAAGTTTGTAGACAATATTAAGAAGTTTGGGGTATTTCACCATATAAATCTCGCAAGAGTTCCCGAAATGTAGTAAGCCAAAATCTAACCTCATGACTGGCGGTGACTAAGCACTTAGTAAACCTCAACACATTTCCTTCTAAAGCGAATTATCTCGCAGTACAGAGGCATATAAATCCAATATCAAGTTGTTGATATACCCGGTAAATTATATCTTTCATTCGCCTCGGGACTTGATGCGAAACATTTTGAGAGTGAAATCAGTTAGTTATTAATATGAGAAAAATTGCTACTGCTATTTGCTTGAACTGTCGGAAAACAACATGACCATCCATCAAATATAGCTTAAATGGCGACGTATTAAAGTTAGCCGGAATTTGAATGAGATGAATAATTTCTCACCCCTCAAATATTTTAAGGATAACATTTCATAAGGGTTTACATATCTTTACATTGAGTCAGGTGAAAACAACCAATTATGAGTACGACTAGAACAAGTGTGCTGCTTTCTACATGATTGTTAGCAACATAAATACAGCACTTCCAGCTAGAAACGCCTTTAAGGTTCATGTAGAAACTATTATAAAATTCAAAGCTTGGTTTCGAAGTTGTCAATGAAGGATAATTTCAAAAAACTTTGGTTAAAATGAAGCTTTTGCAGCATGACCGTTATTATACTTTTAATGCTAAATTACACGAAACATTAAAGATCGATCGTGATAATTTTTTCAAAAACAATTGTATCTTACACCTCCTGCTGCAGGCTCCCATGTGTCATAAACAAATAATTCAAGGACCTTAGTACGATCAATAACGAACATAGCGCTACAAAAGATTCACCTAGAAAAGACCTACAAACACACGAACAAAACAATGCTCCACCTAGGTGTTCAATTTGTGATGTTGAATTTCTGTTTTTCAGGATAATGTACGCTAGAGTTGTTTCTTTGCTATAACACTCTATATAAATGAAATGATCGGCATTACACCATTACAGTTATTACCAATAACTTGACAAATTTTACAAACTCCCTTGAAGGTCCCACTCCATGAGTCCATCAGAAATGCTGCGCACATAATGGGTTGTCAGTTTCCTCTTAAGCATTCTTCTTGGTTCCGCTTAGATCTTGAATAATCTACTTTTCTTAACTCTTTATCTGTATATCGGTACTTATGGGAGAATTATTCTGCCTATGATCTTAGGAATACAGCTTATCAACAAATTCACCACAACTAAGATGCAAAATTTGACTGATCGGTCAGGATTATTGAGAGTTCGCTTCGTTTTACTTAGACAAGAAACGAAACCTAACCAGTGGTTGGTACCGCAAGTCCTGAATAGTCTACTTTGGGTGATTCCAATTGTGGTCTTGATGGTTTTTATGTTAACAACGTCAATAACCCTGAATACACTGTCGGACATATTTCCATAATGCTATTTAATAGGTAGGAATAATATTCCATAGTTTGCTGCTCGCCATTTTCAAAAGTTGTACGTTAATATGTTAGTAAGTATATGTTTCCCAATCATACCACTCACACACCAATGTTGAGGCTGAACGATCAGCAGAAGTATAGTAGACACCCCTTGAGGTTATTAGAGACTTATCTCTTGTCCATCGAACAACTTTGAAAGAGTCGATTACCAAGGAAAAACCCGAACCGAAACTTCTTTGAGGAGTAAACCAGTGAATATACACAACACGACGCTAATTTAAGTACTTCAAGACTGAAAATGTGCGTCACACACACGGTTATTCAACGAAAGTGCCCTTCAAGATCATTACAAGCAGTGTCGGTCGACAGTGTTGTATCTCAGATTGCGAAGCACTTGTTTGTACACCGGATTTATGTTTATCCTGCAATTATTTCCAACTGATCTCAACGTAAAACATTCACTAATGCTGTGTTCCACATTATTTTTGTGCTCTTTGTCGTTGAAATCAGTCATTTCTTTGTTTCCAAAGTTTCTGTCACCAAGCCAGCTCGTTCGTTTCGTCGTCATTATTTCGCACGTTGCCTCCATGCTTCTCTGTGGTGTTACAGTTACTTTTCAACTCTTAGCGAAGTCATTTTATATAAACATTTTCTGAATTATACGCACGTACAGGTTTAGGAGAGCTTAAGCTGTTATTTTCAGTTCATTTTTTATGGTTGATGGCTCTAATCGTCCCTTTGTCTGGGGAAATCTGGAAAAAAACAGTGACTCCCTCGTTGATGTCCATAGCATGCAAACATTCTTCTGAACAAAGCACCATCTTTAAAGATTTGTTTCGAGCAAAGATTCCGAAAGACTCATAAAATCTCAGAGAAGTTAGAACTTGTTGTGAGGTTGAGGAAACCTCTTAAATTTTCCGGCAGTTGAGCATAGTATAAATCTCTCTATAGACGGATGAAAAACGTCAGTTATTTTGCGAAAGAATTTAAATTAAACAAGCACCGAAGTAAATTCGAACTGTAAATACTTGGTTACTGTATGAACTTCTGAAAATAAAGTGAAATCGGAAATAATCCCGGCTCCTCTGATAGGGTGAATGTGATCTGTGTTCGCTAACGTTTTATATGCCAAATCTAAATGAATTAACTGCCAACCACTGACACGAATCTCATTTTAGTACAGAATATTTATTTTTCATTTGATACGTGCGATCCATAATCACTGTTACACTCAAGAATATTTCCATGAAGAATGTAAAATGACATAAATTACGGAAATGAGAAGTGGATGTGGCAAAGCTCATGTCGACTATTTCATCAGAACCCGAAAATTTTGCTAAATATACCCCGGGACGATTCAAAGACCAGACGATGCACAGCGATCGATCGGCCGTGGGGACTACTGTGGTCGAGGCTAAGACTTCAAATAACAAGGAACTCGTTGTTAAATGTCCAGGTCTAACTACTCTGGACTTCACGCCGTCCTTAAAAGGCTTTCAGTAACTATGCCCAACAACCAACGCGAAAAACCGGAACACAAATTGGTAACTCAACAATCCTTTATTCTTGCACCAATATGGAACCGACAATAAGGTTATTGTACATAAAGTCTAAAAATAAATGTCACAACAATATATCACAATAATACTTCTGATAATATTTCACCGTCTTCTAACGAACGGCGAATGGTGGAACAATGACTGCAGTATCGATGACTCCCGCCAAAATATAGAGTTGGTTTTGAGCAAACAACCATAAATTGAGCGTTGGTTCCTCAACTACATTGACACTGTCCTTCGAAAAAGGGGTCCATCACTTTTTTCCATCAGGACAAATGCACTTTGAATTGGATGCCATTGCGAGAAACTGCGCCACACGGACAAAGCTGAAATGGAAAACAAGCAGCAAAGCCAACACACCACAGGCATACCTAAGCACAATCTCACCCAGCGACGACGACCTACACCTTCCAGCGAAAGACGTCCTCTCGACATCTTGCAACGCAATCGCCACTTGCTAGAATGACTCTTGCATGACGCAACGTGGTCATAGCAGCACCTCATGATACTCTTCGCACATCCTCTTATCTATTCATCACCAATTAACACTACAATCGCTTGTCACTCATTCTGCCTCAGTTCTAGTAACGGTGACATGTGCAAGCCTCAGTCGTCTACACTCTCGCTCCCGGCGTGTACGAACACAGTTAATCATCATCTCCGTGTACATATCATTCTCAGCAATAGCCTCCCCGGCGTACACTACCCATCTGCCGTCTTTAACATCAATCAATTCATTCACAGATGTAGAAGACTAGAAACAACTTCAGAAGTAAGCACAACGAAAATTTTAACAAAACTACGTATAACAACAGGATGCGAAAACAGCAAGCAAACACAGTGAATTCAAAAACACCAATTGATATGACACACTACACATATATACAAACAGTACACACAAACTCGCAGATCGTGTCTCGATGGAATACCTTTGAAGAATCGCAGGACTTACACCAGTACACCTGCAGTCCCTCTCAGATTAACGAATCAAGTTGAAAAATGTCCGGACACGAAGGAAAATGACCAACAGATAAATGAGAGATTATGCCAATTCAGTATATACAACATGAACATATGTACTAAACGACACACTAAATACGATGGACTGCGCACCGATGTACTACCCATGAGGAATTGAAGGACTTACAGCAATACGCCTACAACCCTTCTCAGGTTGACGCTCTAGGTTGGAAAATCGTCGCACAGTTCATTTGCTGACCTCCTTCAATCACCTATATCCTCAACTCTGGACGGTGACAAGCTCATGTCATTGTATCGTAAAATATAGATGACTAACAAACACACGACGTATCTGACCACCCAAGCGTAGGCACCAAAATTTACACCAAAGATAATAACATTCAAATAGTAACTCGAAACCTGAAAGGCCTTTATTCGTGCAAGCCAGTTTAACAATTACACTCTCCTACACAGTTGGCTTATCCTCACTAAACTGATCATTGACTTTCGTCCTTTCAAACGGACCGATACCAGTATACTTATGGCACAAAATACATGACTCATGCACGTCACCTTCATTGCGAATGACAACACCAACGACGACTGAGTGACACAGGTTGATGAACTTAGCGGTGCATCAGAAGCTGTCGCTGTTCGACATTTAGAAAGTTGTCTAACTGCAAGATTACCACCACTTCTGTCTTTTATTATTAGCTCCAGTTCAGCCTTAACATCTGTTGATAGGTGGGCTACACGTGGATCATTTACACTGACGGTCTCATGAGTATCCATGCCTGCTGCAACCGCATCTGCCTTTAATTCTACTTCACGTTCAAGTTGTACAGAACTTTTGTCTGAATCAGTAGTAGTAGGCATTCCGCTCGTCTCATCATGATCAGCCAAAGACAAATGTACACTATCGTGATCATTATCACAAATGTTCACTTTACCGTCGTCTATCTGGTCGACTTCATCATTTTCAATCTCTTAAATAACAGCAAAAGATGATTCGAGTTCTTCCTCATAAATTCTTAAAGGTCTTATAACCTTACTCTGACTAGTAATACCTTGTAAACTTGTGGAGTCAGAACTTGACGACGCTGACTTCACATTTAGCTTACCACAGTTCGCTTTTGTGCGCACTTCTTGCAAACGTGTAATACACAATAGTGTTTGTCTCTCAACTTGTAAACTATCTGTTGGGGATGTCCCACGAAAGCTGTCACATTCAATAAGTTTGTATGGATTACTAGACACCATGCAGTTTTCTTGATATCCACTTCTCTGAGGCCCCTTCGTCATAAGTGACTGCAGTTCGCTTTCTGGATTCTCTATTCCAGGGGTGGTATGCAGTATACTGGCAAACTTGCTCACAGCTTGGCTGGCACTGTCTTCCACCAGTTTCAGAATATCAATTGGCTCAATACCTCCATCCTCTGTACGAGAGCTTATCTCCACCCATTTTCTTTGCGGTCGATTAAGTAAGCGTCTCACTACTGTCTCCAGGACAGAACTCGAGTTCGGATCGCTCATGCAATTCATTGAAATCAACGTATTCTTGTTAGTCATCAGATAATCCAAAATCTCAGGGAGTGCCTTGGAGTCATCTCGTAATTGTCTACTATTATCTTTAACAGCCTCGAATACATTTTTTACAATAATCGAAGGTCTTCCAAACCTTTGACGCGTGATACGCATTGCCTCAGTATATCCTTCGTTTGGAGACAAACCTGCAGCACTGTATAGCTCTCGTAGCAACCTTATTATTATTTCCTTTAATTCATAGAGGAACATGGGGCTTCAGACACACGTCTCCACTGCGTTCGGTTCTCTGCTAGAGTTTTCACCTGGCTCCAACTCTTCCCACATGCTTTCATCTCCTCTTCAAATGACCTCCTCCAAGTCACCCTTGCACTGACGAGCCACTCGCCGCTTCCCTTTCGGGTTCCACTCGAGCGATGGCTTGTCTAGTGATGTCACTTGATGGTTTCCTCAGAGTGTGGCTAATCCATCTCCATTGCTTCCTGTTTATTTGTTGCACAGTCGGTTCCTGGTTGGTTCGCTCATTACCAGAGATCCCTGTTGCTGATCTTTTCTGGTTGGCCATCTGATCTTGAGTACTGAGCGAAGACAGCTAGCTGTCAATGAAGGTCTGTAGTTTGTTTGAGATGCTCTTTATGATTCGCCAAGTCTCTGATCAGTATAGTAAGGGCACTGACTTCACATTGGAGTTGAAAATCCGGATCTTATTTTTGATTCTGAGTACTGTTGACCTCCACACAGACTTAAGAGTAATGAATGCTTGTCTTGCTTTTCCGATTCTGGCTTTGATATCCTCGTCAGTTCCATCCGCCTGTAGTTGAAACGATGCTTCCCAGGTAGTTAAAGGAGGTTGTTTCTCTCAGGTTCCTCCCATTTATGCTGGCTGATTGTTATCTGTTGTTATTGTTGCTGTTGCTGTTGGCCAGGAATCTTTATCACCTCTGTTTTCTCTACGTTCGCCTGAAGTCCTTCCTATCTTTGGTGCTTCTTCTGCCAACTTGTTGCTTTTCACTTGCATATCTTCTAGTTTGTGGGAAATATATCATTATATATCATCAGCGAAGTCCAGATCCTCCAAGTTATTTGTGTCAGGGGTATAACCTAACAGCATTGTAAAGCTCTTGGAGCAACTCCGGTGCAGTATCTCAACAAATACACTAACTTCATTTCGTCATTTATTGCAAACCCACTCAACATGACTTCAAACTCCTTTACAAACTGTGGATAGTCAGCTGGGTTTCTGTCGAAACACCGAGACTCGAATTTGGGAATTTTGAAACCTCTATCACTAAACGGTGAAACATGGACATCAATCTTATCATGATTAGCATCATACACATCATTACATGTAACAGGCAACTCATCATAACTTACTTTCCTGTCTGCTTCCGAAACGCTTTGTCCTTTCTTTGACATAGGCATTATTGAACCTGACCAAAAGGTCCAGAAAAGTTCCAAATAACACTTGTACAAAGAAGACTTGCAGACGCGAGGAAAGACGAGTATCCAACAAATACGACGAATAATTCCAGGAGTTTATCAGAAACTGTCAGATGTCCAGGTCTAACTACACTGGCTTTCACACTGTCCTTATAAAGACTTTCAGGAACTATGCGCAACAAAATCACAACAAATTAGGAAGTTGATTATTATTCCATATGGAAACACTGGCATAATTCAAACTACCGAATAAAGAGGTCGTTTTCCTCAGTCAACGTTCCATATGTTCCCACTTCTCATATCTCATGTGCATGTAGTTTGGTCAGTGCTCTCCTCATAGAGCCACTACTATCAATTTGCAGCCATGTGGGATGGCTTTTTTGTTTAGGAATCCAGCCGACTAGGCAGATTCGGCTGACTTAAACTAGAAATAACTCTCATAACCGTTGTGTGGTTATTAATCCTGCTAGAAATGAGGTCTTGTCACACCACCTCCTGATTCATTAGCCCGCCAACCTTAGCTAGTAGTCGCCCTGCTCTTAACACTGACTCAGCTAGTGAGGGGAGAATATAACAGTTACGGCTGCTGAAAGATGTATATGCTGGCAATTATTGGAGAGATTTTAAAAGAAGAAAATCGTACGGCGACGAAGCTTCCGAAATTTTGTCCCTTGAACAGCATGTGTTCCAATGCGCACGGATAAACACAGTGGCTTTTGGTGGTTCTTTGATCTTCTACAAGTACACCCTTTTACACAGGATACACGTCAAAATCCCAAAGTACCTGGTTTCATAGCGCCAAGTGACCTGTCATACGCACATAGAATCAGTGAGACGAGAGGCTTTGTGTCTGAGGCTTCTGAAGACCAAAAGACGATCGGAGAACACCACTCTAAACGTTGATGCGAAGAAAGTTCTTCTCAGGGGTATTGAAGTCTGCCTGTTATTAATATCTCAGGCTGATTCTCCTCTGAAATCCAGAATGGCGTAAAGTCCCTATTTTGAAAAAAGTACTGTTTCGTGAAATTTCGGCCAACGTGCAAAATAAGTCCCGCGAGCCTTAATACTTCAGATTATCATCTAGAATTTATAAGGGCTTATGCGTAACTACCCACCTGAAGAAAGGTTTCTACACAACATGCCATGAACTAATTTGTACGACACAGTCTTAGCCTGGCTGACACTGCGTTCATCATGCTGCTGGATAGAACAGGGAGAGGAAACAGAGTTCAGAATCAACAGCTCTTCGAAGAACTGAAGCAAATTTCCGTCAAGTTGAAAGGCAGAACAGCTGGCACTAGCAAACGCCACAGTTCGAGATTATCCGACGGTGAACACGATTCTGATCATCGGTCTTCTAAATGAGAGGGCACTGTTAATTAGTAGTACTAATGGGGTCGTCGACACCACTTTCCGAAGAAACTTACATTCAAACACCGCCTCCTTAGTTATTTGATTTATTAGTTGAAGCGAGGAGGATGGTTGAATCATCACTAATGTTATTCGACGTTCGCGCGAATACCTATCGTCCACAATAGTGGCCAGCATGCTCGTGAAAGCGTCCAGGAAGTAATTCAGGCAACAAGTCTTCTTTCAATGAAAGCTAGAACGAGAATGGGAACGCGTAATATCCTAACGATATTCCGAACCAGGAGGGATGCTCAGATTGCTGAGGAAGTGGAATATTTTATGAAATCGCCAAGAGTCAATGGAAAAAGGTGGAATAGAGACGGATTCTCCACATTGTTAACTGGATTGTCAGTTACATTATACAGTACTGCAGATGGCAATCAAGATCACAGTGGCGGAGTGGCTGTCGTGGTGTCTAATATAAAGATCTCTTGGTGAAAATGAACAAGTTGATGGTAGTAACTGAGAATACAGAAATTCAAGAGAACATGGAAAAGATAGGTAATGGGGAAACCTACCTAACAACAAGAAGTATCATCTGCCATCATCGGGAAAAATCTAGAGGAATTTAACTAATCCGCTTATCAAGGTGCCAGTGTTTCAACTACAAGACGCAAGAAGAGGTTAAAGCCAGACCACATCGGAAAAGCCAGACAAACTTTTATCAATCTGAAATCAATATGGAAATCTGCTGCACTCATCATAAAATGCAGGACAGATGATTTTCAACACCAATGTCAAGTCAGTTTTCCTATATGTTTCAGAGGTGTAAATTTGTTTTGATTGCAACTTGATTCCACACAGTACCTTTTTTAGTAGAAGGAATGAATTTTCATGTGATATCGGTAGCCCAAATTTTGCAGGCCGACCATTGATATCAGGAGTGCGTCGGCATGTGATCGAACGCCGGATCAAATTCACGGGCAGGGAGAGTCCCAACCACTTGTGTGCTGAGAGACGTATTTTCCGACAGGTTTTGGAATATTTTCAACAACTGCCTCTGCTTCATACTGAAAATAAGATAGCCAACCAGAAAGGATCAGCAACAGGCAACTCTTGCAATGAAAAAACCAAAAACATGTATTCTAACAAATATGAATAGGGAAAGGAGAGAAATCGAACACATGTCGGGACCGCCGAGTGACACATCGTGTCTGGCACTCCGGTCGAACATGAACGGGAAACGGTTAGGTGGGTCTGGGTCTCAGAGTAATACGGAAATCATATGAGGAACAGATTAGCTTTCATGAGCAATCGTGGATCCAACTAGGGAAAATTACGTATAACAGGACAACATGGAGATGTTTTGTGAATTCAATTCGGTGGCAAACGAAATGAGAATTATAGAATCAACGCTTTTTCGGAAACGGCTTAGGGCGAGGCTTAATGGTGATGTGCATTATGACGTAATCTGTCGTCCGAAATGATTGTCATATATTGTTAAACGCGATTTCATTGAAAATTGAGTCATCCTGTCCAATTCTCATAAATGATATTAGGTTCCACATGACCTTAAAATGGTGGCGGTATCATAAGTGTTCTGCAAGAATAACGTTTGTTGGCTGAAAGATTCACCAGTGGTCACTAGGAATTATTACAAATATGGATTTAATTATGCATATCGTACACAGTAAAATGTACATACACGCACTAAATGACTGCTATGCTGTTCGTACAGAAACAGCTACTATGGGTTCTAGAGTATTATCTCATCTCTGCAAGATTAAGTATTAATACATTTCTTATGTTATATCAGAACTTCAAAAAACTTTATTGAGGATTTGAGGCCTGAGCAGTGGGCAGATATATTAGAAGTGCCAACTGAATTGGTTTAGGAACGCTCAAAACTGTCATATATAAACACGTTTGTTCAGATGAATTTATCCTCAGTGTCATTTAAGTTGTTGAGAGGTGGCCTCGTATTAGATTTACGTTCCATATTTAGTGATTCCAGCAACAATTCATTTTGCTGATACCTAATGTCTGGAATCAACTTGTTAGGATATTTCCTTCCAATATCCAATATCAATTACAAAGACGGGAGAGAATGTAAAGAAGCAACACGACAAATTTAATTGTCCGCCCCTGAATGGTGTATGCGATTTTAAGGGGGTAGGCCATTTGGATGCAGTCCCTGTGTCGCTGCATGGTTGTCCAGCCTTCGCTTAAAAGCGTCCAAAGACTAAGCCATAGCTACACCTGCCGGTAAGGAATTCCAGGGACGGCAAACCCGCAGTGAAAAGAAGTGAGAGGGCACCCGGGTCCTTGCCCTCTGTTGAGCTATCCTTATGGGATTTCCACGAGGGAGCCTATACCTACTCAATGGCAGAACACCTTTATTTGGGTGACTCTGGTCATTTGTTATTTTGTAGGCATTAATAAATCCCCCTAAGACGTCGGTAGCTAAGTGTGAACAGGCCTAATTTCTTCAGCCTTTCATCATATGGTTTATTTCGGAGACCAAACACTCCTTGTGTTGCCCGTCGTTGGACTCTTTCCAAGAGGTTGGCGTTTCTTCTAAGCATTGGGTGTGCAGTAATATTATGCACCTCAAGGTGTGGTCTGACGTATGTTTTTTACAACCTTAGAAAGAGCTCAGGAGTGAGTGCACCTAACTGTCTATGTGTAAAGTGTATGACCGTATATGCCCTCGCTACATCCACCGTGTAATTTACGCTTGTGGCTTGAAGCTAAAATACTAGTTCGAGTAGTCAGCTTTAGGAAGTCTGTATCACTGATATTCTCTACTGTTGTACGTATTTCTAGAGCCTTTGACCGATTGGTTCAAAGTATGATTGAACCTCAAGTGTAAATTAAATTAAAAGCATTGAAATACGTACAAGGGCGAAGACTGAAATTTTCGCCGGGGTAAATAAAACTAGTGGTATATTTGCACGCTTTCAGCTTATTGGTAGGTAAGACTTTTCTTTCATGTTAACATTTTAAGAGGAATTGTATTTGTGCAATACAATTAATATACGCTAAAAATTGCACCCCCAGAGTGCTTCTTATATTGATATTAGTTAACAACAGTGCCTTGGGACGAATTAACATCCATTATTTAATAACTCATTATTGCTTACCTACCGTTGGAATAAGCAGTAATTATTCAAAGAAAAGCTATCATTTAGTCGCTTATAGATGACCGAACGACTGGAAGCAGTTTGGACGGAGCCAAAATCTTTAGGTGTAGTCAAGATAGCAGGCTATTGCATCGTCCAAACACTAAGGAAAGTATTTCGGTGTGTGTAATCCATTGACTGTTGGCTCATTTTATTCCTTCCTCTTAACTTTCTGTGTTTTATTAAGTGGCTAGTTCTACGTAGGTTATTTAGTTTCATCGATCAGAGGTAACTGAAAAACAGCTCCCTCAGTAAGCTAAACGGTAAATAAACGATTAGATACAGAGTCATCTATTGGTGTAGCTTAACTCGTACTACAGCACTGTCGTATTGTTTGCCTTTTTCGAATCAGTATCTAGTGTGTGTAGTCAACATAATGTCGAAAATAGTTCAATCCCACTTAATAGCATTTACGATTGCTATTCTAACCAATCAACTGTTGAATAGTTAATTATGAGTGATGCGGCTTCACCCGCTGCTATCTTGTTCCGGCATTATGGCTTCCTGCATTTAGTTGCCTATTCAAGTGTGAAGGTTATGCGTATTCTATAGTAGAACGCACGCTAAAATCCTTCACCTTCGAAGTGAAACTAATTCCATAGTCTTCTTTACTGCTTTGAAATACCAAGTTGTTAGTTTGCTGTACTTATAGGCATGTGCGTCATTGGCACAGTTGTTAGGACTCGCCGACCATGCACATGGTCCGAGGTTCGATCCCCTGCCGACGCACACTTTATATATATGGTCGGCCTGCAAAATTTGGCCTACCGATATCCATGCTGGAAATTCCAAACTTGTGCCAAAAATACAGTGTGGAATCAAGCTGTAAATCAAAAATAAAATAAAAAATTTCTTTATGTTCTCCCTGGTTCAAAGTGACTCGTTAAACAAACTATAGATGCAGAATGCGCATTTAGTGGCAAGTGTAGATAGTTCGTTGATCCTAAACTATTACTCTTCACACCTAGAGTTATTTTATGTATAACATTATTTCTAATAACAAATTGATTTATATTCTACTAAGTTGTTGCTAAATATCGGTGTCCTTGAACTTCAGTCCTCAGTCTTTTAACAAATATGTTCATCGTGAAGTTTCTCAAGTTTCATTTGTAACAGGTAAACGACTAAAAACATCAGAAGCATATCTTTGAATGTTTAACTGGTGGTTTTGACTACTTTCTTCGTTAGCATATATATATTTTCACTCTACTGAAATCCTTATTGCCATTTTAAACTTACTGTAAATGTTCGAAATAATCAAGCGACAATTGCATCTCGATAATGTAAGATTCTACACCATACCGAATCACGTGGTTACTCCCTCTTAAATGATTAATTTGTAAATGTCTTACCAATTGTGTGATAACAGACCCAATTCAATCCGAGTGCAAAATAAAGTTACTCACTTAATTCATGAGCATGTGTCTTTGAGAACTTATGTAAGTTTTCCGTCGTTGTAATGGCTAATTCCAACTTTTCGTTCGTTAAACAGGTTTCAACTTCAGAGAAATAAAGTTAAAATACAAAAGTTACTTATAAAAGGGCACACCTTGTCTTCAAAATTCTTATCTATTCATGTCTGAGTCGTGAATTGTCTTCAAAAAAAGCAAAGAAACAGAACTGTGACCAAGATTTGACCTGATTGTTTCACTAACTTATTAGTCCTTCCATATACGCGCCAGCCGTAGTCTACTTTTTCCCTTGACATCCAATGTCTGTGGAACTACTCGGTAAAATTATTCGTCAAAGTTCGTAGAAGCAGTGTTGATTGGTTTGGGATATAACCAATAAATATGATTTATGGATTCTTAGGGCGTTTCACTGCATTCTCGCAGTGTGTGACTATAGTGCTAGTTATTCATTACGACCAGAGTAATTTTTTTAATTCTAAAATCTAAACCATTAAAACTAATGGAGTTTTAAGCCCGAACAATGAATTCAAAGAACAGGACTCCACGAACCCCCTTAGTATCTGCTGTAAACCTAGCCCTGACACATGTGCAATATATGTTTATATATATTGCTTATAAACAAAAATTGTTTTATCTAGTAATGTGAGTAAGAATAGTTCCTCTAGATAGAAATAAAAGTTTCACGTGACTCCACGAACAAAAGTGTTCTGCGAAAGAAACTGTATTACAATCAGTTGATTTTTTTGGGGGGTCAATTTCCATCCCTCAGTGATTCACACGTCAGTTCTAGTTTCGTAAACGTACCACTTTCTCTTATATCCAACCACAATGTCATGTTAAATACCAACCGACTCACTTCTTTGTAACTTGATGAAGTTCTATGCGCATTGTTGTTTTCATTTTCTGAAGTTCCACAGGATTTTCTTGAGTTTCAATGTAAGTTTGGTACAATGGCATACAATCCCACCGATGTACAACACAGGCTGTTTCGATTCACTAGTTCAGAAATTCGTAACTTGTATGTTTTACATATACTGAGCTACTTTTCTTTCAATTTGAGTCAATTCAGTTTCATTTTAGATATTTGTGCCCTTGTCAACAATTTTCATAGGTATCCATGTATTATCAAAATTGTCATGCCATTTGGTAGGATCCATGAGTTCTATAACCAATCTACTGAAGCAGAAAGCTTTCATTAAGGTTCCCAAATTCAGTCTAAAAACAAAACTCTGTAAGTCAATATTCTGTTAAATATATTTCCTGATTAAATGTTATCAAAATCCCTCTGTTCAAAAATTTCTTTTCGCCATACGCAGTCACACAGCATCTACCGCCTCGATGACAAAACTAGATGTGTCTGATACTGAGTATACGGGCTCCCCAGTGATATATCTAGTATAAGTAGAACTGGGTTGACCAATTTTATCAACTTGCCTCTATATCACGAGATTCGTCGTCACCATTCACTTTAAAATCATGTTCATCTAAAGGCAATCATGAACCTAGACGTTTGACCTTTCTCTACCCTTCACTAAACGTATTCATTCAAGGAGGTATACGTCAGTTATAAAGTCTCATTGTAGTAGCAGATGGCATATGCTACAACGTATCTATAAGTGGAGACAAGTAATCCCAATCACACTGCATGCACACGTTGACAGCTGCCAACAAGCAGGAAATGTAAACTGAAGGCTCCCTCTCCATTACCTGCAACATGAAGTTTGCATCTCGGCTTAAGAACTTAGTTGTAAACCTGGTATCAATCACAAATATCGTATTGTAGCAACATTTGCAAAGATAATTGATAACATGCAACCAAATGTTTACAAAGTGGTATGTCTGTCTGTCTGGATTCAACATAGAACTTGGCACCGAAGTGCAGCAGTTCAAGCTGCCACGTTCCAAATAGCACACAGAGGTAGACAAGAAGATGAGTGAAGAGAATCAATAGAGTTTGACAAGTATAAGAGTGAAACAGAATGGGTAATGGTAGAAAGGAATATGAAAGATTACAGAGACTGAATACATCTGCGCCATTGACAACCATTTTGAGCCATGTCACCTATTGTCTCCAGCCATTGATTCCTAGAGTCCCGAGGCCCCCAATCCGGGAGTCTGCATCTCCCTATCTGACTCAGTTTAACTGTCAAGGATTTCATGGATTGATGCCATGTTTTTGTTTGGCCACCACTTACCCTTATCCAACCTGGTTGGAAACAATTGGTGACATGGCTCAAAATCGTTCTCAATGGCGCAGATGCATCCACTCCCTGTGACTTATGATCTTCAATGAAACTGTTTTGTATTTCTTTATTACTCCTTTGTCTCACACCTCTGCTCACTGTTTCTATTATGCTTTTCTTGTACTTTCTTCTCTTGCTTCGCGTGCTACACGGAATGTGGCGACTTGAACTTCCGCACATTTGTGCAAAGTTCTATGTCGAAAACAGACAGAACCTGCACCTATATCAGCTAGTAATGCCCATCGGGGGAGGCGATGGTTAGGCATGCGCAGCACGTGACCTAGCCATCTTAGTCTATGTAACTTTATAGCCTCGTCGATTGATTTTCCCTCTTTGCCCAACACTCTACGCCTAAGGTCAACATTACTTACCTTATTAAACCACCTAATGTGAGACAGGGATCGCAGACATCTATGATCGAAAGTGGTATAAGTTTCCGTGATTCAGTCCGAACTGATTACGTCGGTCTCCCGAAAAATTCAAATTATTTGAGCGTAGGTTGAGTAGAAGTCTTTGTAACAACGGGAAACTATTTGGGTGATGGGAAGCTAAAAAGAGTGATAAGGGCACAGGTAGTTTGCAATACTCGCCATCCACATAGTGTTAATCAATAAGTGTTTATTGTACAGCTTTCTGTTCTGCCCTACTATACAACTCTGAGATCTAGTTGCTATCAACAAATGATATGGTAAGTTGACTGGTTTCTTCATTCGACTGCTCTCATGTGGTGAAATCATTTAACAATAATGTTGAAGACAGACATGAAATATCATGCTAGCTAGGTGATGATAAGGTTGTTAATCACCACTAACTGAAATGAGTGAAATGATTGCTTAGATTAATCATATTGCTGGAAAATATATGCAAAACTGGTTCCATCAACCTTATCACGGGTGTTTGTCACCCAGATTTCAACAAAAAAAACTAACTAATCCTATTTTTCACATAGAGAATCTAGAAGAGCCTAATATCCTTGGTTATACGAAGCCTAGATAGTTGTTAAAAAGAACCAGGCTGCTGGAATACAGGGAACAAATATATGTATGCCAGTTATTATTTCTGTCAATAGGTCTTGTGATATTTTCTGGCTGTAATTATCGTTAACTTCTATCAATGACTAGTTACAACTGAGCGTCGGTGAGTTTCAGTATTCTTCTCGAAACAACCTCAACCTATTCTACAAAGACGTTCTTACATAAGTAAAAGATCGAAAGAAAATATATAACATTCTTATCACTGACTGATGGACACAGATGGTGGTGTATCTGGACCGGTTGGGAAACCGCATCTTAGAACCTGTGGTGCACATATGCTCCGGTATCTGCGAAGAATTAGTGTCATATATGATTTAATCGTGCTGCCTTATACACCAAAAGCTTTTAACTAGTGGCTCAAGGAACCGTGTCTGATTGTGTCTTGACATCAGTAAAGTATAGCAACCCTTGCGCGAATGTAGAGGGATAACTCAGTAGTAAACTTAACTCATTTTTATCCCACCTGATGCTCTATGAACTAAATGTTCAATCCTTTGATAGATCATTATCAATATGATGTTATTCCTACATTTGAAATGTTTTGTTTTATTTTTATCATACTTATTTTTGTAAACTATTCAGCATTATCTGGAATCTAAGTTCATCTGTTC
Organism: Trichobilharzia regenti; assembly: GCA_944472135.2. Classification (NCBI taxonomy): domain Eukaryota; kingdom Metazoa; phylum Platyhelminthes; class Trematoda; order Strigeidida; family Schistosomatidae; genus Trichobilharzia; species Trichobilharzia regenti. Next base: position 28,034,804 of record OX235270.1, on the reverse strand, counting down.
TGTTGTAGTACGAATTAATTGCCTTCAGGAAACCGCTCCCTGAGGCAGTATGTGACACGGCTGTTCAGGCCCTATGTCACGTTCATGTTTGCCACTAACATGCCATCGGCTGGGATCATTCCGAAAACCTCATATTTTACCAAGTTTAAGTTTAAAATAAGTAAATAAAGAGTTATTGTGAAATAAGTTGACAATGTTAGATACGTTTATTTGATGTGGCATCAAATGCAGTATCACTCTGTGCTATCTTAAAATAAACTTTTCTGACATGGAATTATATTCTACCCCAGTGCACAAATTGTACAGTTGCAATAAGTCAACGGTGCTTATATACCCAAATGCAGATAGTCGTGAGTTCTGTTGGTGTTGGTTTGCGTTTCTACATTTTTAGATTTCACCCAACTAATATTGACTTCGGTAGAGTTGGTATTATTTATGGCTTACATAGTTAATTAACACCAGATGTTACTGTGGTTTCTTATATTTATTCTTCCTGATTATTAACAGGTACTTATTTTAAACAGCTTGCTGAGGATTATCTCTCATCTGGTCGCGATACTTTACAACTTATACGCAAGAACCCTATACGTTCCTTTCTCTGGAGTTCTTCAATTTTAAGTGTATCATACATTGTACACACTCGTCCAGATAAGAAAGATTATTATGCGTCTCTTATCGAATCTGCAATTGACCTGTGGGAAGTCCCAGACTTTATACGCAACTCCAAAAGTGCATGCTATGTTCACAGATGCCTTCAGTTGTATTTCAAAGAACAGCTTAGATATAGTAACTTTGGTTTATTCACTGTTATCTGGCGTGATGATCGCTGTCAGTCATGTTGTCAGTACGCAGAGGTCTGTAATTACACATATCCTGCTAACGGAGGTGGAAATTTTACGAGCCTCATTCGTCTATTCTTATTTGATCGACCTCAAGAGAAGGGTTGGCTACGCATCCGAAATATTGTTAACGACCGTATATTGGATTTCGGTTTCATGGGGAAATGGTGGCTTATGTCACACTATATGGAAGACTATGATGTTAATCCTGATGAATGGGAGAATGGTACCCAATTTACGTGAAAGAAAATCAACCGGTAGTACTGCTAAAAAGAATGTGGAGACAAGCCAGGCTTCTTGTTCACACGTCCAAAAATCGTCCACCGAAACTGAAATTAACCATAACCAAAATAGTGATGCTTTGTGTTTAGACAGTTCTACTAGTAACACAGATGAAGACTGGGAAGTACTAAATGAAGAGAATTTGTTTGTTGACTGCCAGGGCTTGCTCGAAGATGATATCTTAACGCCGAACAGTGTTATTCATCTTGTTGATCTAGAATCAGAGAAACCTCTTATGCAGGTAGGTTAACTATCGGTCTTACATTTCTTTGTATTAATGAGCAGTATACATTTCCCAATTTTTGTACTGCTGTTTAGTAAGAATTACTACTCACCATCGAAAACCTATTTTTAACTTTCCCAGCATAGCGTAAATGTTGAGAACCCTTTTTTAAACCCTTAAACATATTACGAGACATTTCCCCAACACTTTATTTCGATGAAGTCTCACAGTGTTATACAGTTGTACTTACTGTTGACCACGTTTTAAGCACAGTTTATTACTGCTAATAATCATATCAAACTGCACAAGTTTCTAACTTCGTTTATATGACCCCACTACTTCTCGCCTCTTCATTTGGATTGGTAATAATATTTTCCATATTTGTGCCATTAATGATGAGTCATTCCTATTGCATGTATTGTGTTGGGTGTAGACTCTTCAATGAACAAATATTCAGTCAGTGATCAACCTCTCTCTCTACCTACATAGATTACTTTTTAGAATCTTAACCCTCTCCCACCCTACTGTGTGGTTGTGTATTAATGTATGCAGTGCAATCGCTGAGCTTTTTTCTGAATTACTTATCTTCTCGAGGTCAACCATTCTTACCTTGGCTAAATTCTTATGTTCCGACAATCTGATTACCCCCGACCTACTAGTTTGACCTATGTAGTTGACCTCACAGTCATTGCAAATTATTTTGTAAATTATATTATTTTGTCCTTCAATCTACAGAGGTTGTCCTGCCTGAGTGGGTTTTTAGGTTTGTATGCCACTCTAATTTCTGCTTTATTAAGAATCCTACGTGGAGTCTCAGATGTCTCCTCTTTATATGGTAGAACAATGGATTTATTATTATTTATTTATTTATTTAAACGCATAAAAAACTTGGTACAATATGGCACCAAGAAAGATGCGCCACACAATAATAATAAAACAACATAGATCAAAAAAAGGAAGGAAGGAAAAGAAAAAATATATATAAGTAGAGAACGGATAAAGAACTTCATCTGGAAGGAAAACAGTCATGCTTAACAAGTTCAAACAGTGTTCGTTAGCTATCATCGGGAAGGGAAGAAAGAAGGAAATCGCAACACATTCGCCACTGATTACGATTCTTGGCCATATCCGATAACGTTTCGAGCCATCGATTTGAGCTATCTCTCGGACCCCAACCAGGGAGTCGTGACACACCAACCGATGCTAATCTAGCACAAAAATCCTTCATCCCACGACGCCACGTCATGGACTGACCACCTCTCCGACTTTTCCATCCCGTCCCAGGGCTAGCGAACAGAGAACATGTCCAAGCCACCGGAGCCGGTGTTTCCAGATGACGACATTCAATGAATGGTGATCTCCACTTTGTTCAAACACACGCCTCCGAACCTCAGAATTACTCACGCGATGATGCCATCGAACGCAAGCAATCCTGTGGAGACAGCGGTGATCGAACACGCAGAGTCGCCGCACATCCTCAGCTTGGAGAGGCCAGGTTTCACAGGCGTAGAACAGCGCAGCCCGCACCGAAGCATTGTGTACCCGACCTTTGACAGCCAGGCTAACGTCGCGACGGCGCCATAGGTGGCTCAAGTTGATGTATGCCACCCTAGCCTTCATTATACGGTTGGAAATCTCATCCGTCACCCCTCCGCCAGCACTCACACAACTACCCAGGTACACAAACTTATCAACAACTTCAAGCGGTTCACCCGCAAGAGTGAGTGCGGGTACAGATAATGCTTTATATTCTTTCTTATTTATGTTTTCATTATTTGTTTCCCCATTATTTTTTATTGTGCTTTTGACCTATTCTGATCTTCCTAATGAATTTTATATGATAGTTATTTGACACCAATGTTTCCTGCTTGTTCATCTAGTCTACACCCAACACAACACATACAATAGGAGATACTGAAAATACTACTAACCAATGAAAACAAGGAATGGAAAATAATGGAATTATATAAATGAAATTAGATAGTTGTGCAAGTAACTCGAAATGATAATGGGCAATACGTTGTTCTCGAAACGTGGTTATCAATAAATATTACTGTATAACTGTTATGGTTTCGTCATCAATAAATGTTATGTACTGCTGAGTAGTTAATTGTCCTGACGCGAAAAAGGGAAAATCAGAAGGCCACTACGTTCTTGATGATACGTGTATTTTCCAACAAGGGAAATTGACTGTGATACAAGTGTGTGAGTGAAAGGGTATGTAGTGTATGAAAGGTGTGAACAAGTATGTAAAAGTGTACAATGTACCCAATTTTCTTGACCGTTTTTGCATAACATAACTCTACTCTACGTAACTTACTAATTTTCACCTGTTTAGTTAAAATAACCATAACCAATTGTATTTTTGTTTGACAAACTTAATGTACACCCGCATACATATCAATAATTATCAAATAATTTGGCCGAAATCTACATTACACATGCCATAGTCTGATGTCCATGATAGTAGTATATTATAAAAGTATCACCAAAATATATATGAACCAGTGAAAGCACTGGATATCTGAAGGGGATTGTTTTCTTACATGATTGCACTTTGAAACATGATAAACTATTATTTATTATTTTATTGCTTTACGTTCCTAGTGAAACATATGGCTTACAAGTTTTAATAGCAAGGGTGTTTATTTTTACGGGGTGGGGTTGCTAGCTTCAAGCCCAACCTTCCCTCCTTACCAACCTAACTATCGTCTTAGCGAGGTTTCGGAGCGCCCCGGCTGGAGACTGAACCCCAGACTACGCGAGGCGTAGTCGACAATCGTCCTACGGTTGAACCGCCGACGCACATAATACAGAGTTTATAAGGTGTCTACAATCTTTATGTAATCACAAGCAAATGAAGTTATTTTCGTGGATGGTGACTGACTAGCAGTGGAATTCCCGGATATACATTTCACCCTATTTGAGACTCGTTTGCTGTGAATCTGCCTGAATTCCCCGTCATGTGATGATAGTGTTACTACTGAGACTCGAACTCTGCATCCATCATTTCAAACGCCTAAGTGTTGTTCTCCGCCACACCACTTGAGCCATATAAGACCAAATAGTACTGGACAGCTGTTTCGTCCCAGTGCTTGTACGCACCCACAGAGTTTCGAAACCAGGACCCTCCAGGCGCAATGCAAGCTTGTATGGTATTCAGTCACTGCGACTGTCTGTCTGTTTTCAACATAGAACTTTGCACATATGTGCGGCAGTTCAAGTCACCACACTACCTCCTCGTAGCACACAAAGCAAGAGAAGAAAGTAGAAGAAATCCATAATAGAGACAGTAAACAGAGGCATGAGACAAAGAAATAGTAATAACGAAGAACAATATAGTTTCAGTGGAAACCGTAAGTCACAAGGAGTGGATGCATCTGCGCCATTGAGAACGATTTCGAGCCATATCACCAATTGTTTCCAACCATTGGTTTTCACCGTCCCGAGGACCCCAACCAGGAAGCCAGTCTACACCTTCCTACGTAGCTGGCTTAAACTAACTGTTGTGGATTTCATTGACCGATGTAGCCATGTCTTGGTTTGACCACCACTAGCTCTTTCCCAACCTGGCCCTATGTCAGCTAACATTGCCTGTCAAGGAAGGCGATGACTAGGCATACGTAACATATGTCCCAACCATCTCAGTCGATGTAATTTCACAGCCTCGTCGATTGATTTCCCCTCCTTACCTAGCACTAGACCGACGCTTAACTTCAATATTGCTCACCTTATTATATCACTTCACACGGGAGATAGAACGCAGGCACCTATGATCAAAGACAGCTAATCTCTTCATGCCTTCCACTCTCAATGGCCAGATCTCACAGCTATAAAAGGACACTGACTAGAATTGTGAATATATTTAGCTTTCGCGTTGTATGACTCGATAGATATGGCTTCCATTTCATTGGAATGAAATAATCATGAGCTACTCACTGAACAAAAGTTGAAGTTAGTACTAATAATAGGCATAATGTTAATGTGCATAATAATATTTCTCAGAGAACGGCTAATATTTGGTTCAGTCGTTTAGACAGCAAACCTTCAAATACCTTTTACATTCAAATCGCCGTCACTTTTCAGTGATGATATTCAACGAATCTGATGGTAAAGGAGGAGCTGATGCAGGTTATTCTTACGTTGTTTTTTAAAATACAACAGTATTCATTCTGGAACAACTTTTCAGGTTCAGCGTTGCCACCCCTTAAATATATCATCACATTGAGTCAGTTTTATTATATATCATGGCTAGGACACTTGATGCACATGTTCCATCACCACCTTCTACAACGTGAAATGTTAGCTGATATATGGTCAAGTTGGAAAAGAGTCAGGGCTGGTCTAACCAAAACCTGCAATCAACCCACACTGAGTCTTTGATCGTTAGTTTAAGCCAGCCAGGTAAGGCGTGCAGCCTGATTAGTAGTTGGGTTAGGAATGCTAAGAACCAATGACTTGTGACTGCTATTGACATGGCCTGAAACTGTTCTCAGTTGCGCAGATTCATTCACTCGTTTTTTTTCTTTAATTGTCCAAATCCAATAAATATTCATTTTTTTCCCATGTTCCATTCTTTCTCGCTCACAATTCTGCACATTAGAGCTCTTTCGAATCTCTTTACTACACTTTGTGTGTGTGTGTGTGTGTGTGTGTGTGTAGTAAATGTAGTTTGGTAACATGAACTACTGCACTTTTGTTCAAAGTCTTATATTGAAACAGCCAACTATACGGCATAACTAAGATATTTTATGAGCAGTTATTATTGTTTGGAAGTATTCAGCTTTCGTCTAGAACTTATCTACTACAGTTTTTTTCTACTGTTGAAACTCCCTTATCTCATCATTAGTGTACATTGTTTGATTGATTCATGAGACACAGATGGTGTTGCGTGTGTTACTGACAAGATTTATCATTAGTGCATATAAAGAGACGTTCACCGGCGCACAAAAATATCAAATAGCAGAGAGATAGACTTGACGTCAAAGAGAGAAGATGAACCAGTGCTGTAGCGAAACATAGGAGATTCGAAAGGAGGACGAAAAAAACAACAGAAGATCTTTGCAAATGACGATTTTCATATAAGGTGTACACAATTCCCTTATATCAAAATATTCCATCAGTTACCAAGTGTCTTATGTCCTACCGTTACAGGGGTACACAAACACTGAAGTTGACAGCCTTTTGTAATTTATGGGAAATTGCCTACTAGAATTCATAATCGTACTTGTTCTCTTACGTTTCCAAATTTAACTTTCTTGACTTAATTCCCGGTAGCACACTGATGATCAAACACGATTTTGAAAGAAGCAAAATATCCAGATACATCAGGTTCTTGTAGTTTCCCTATGTTCTTTATATATCTAGCAGGATTTAATAGCGAGCTCGGTAACGGAACAAATTTTCGAATAAAAATCCAAGTTAATGAAATGATAGTGTAATAATATATTATAAAAAATGCAGTTAACGAATTATATAAATTAACGGTTACTTGGTGACACAGTTAAACTTCGCCGCTCCCAATTACTGATACAATCCACAGAAGTGTTCACTGCTGGAGTCGTATATACTAGTACAAGCTGCGCGCTGGTTGTCTTTGATCATAGGTGCCTGCGTTCTATCTCCCGTGTGAAGTGATATAATAAGGTGAGCAATATTGAAGTTAAGCGTCGGTCTAGTGCTAGGTAAGGAGGGGAAATCAATCGACGAGGCTGTGAAATTACATCGACTGAGATGGTTAGGACATATGTTACGTATGCCTAGTCATCGCCTTCCTTGACAGGCAATGTTAGCTGACATAGGGCCAGGTTGGGAAAGAGCTAGTGGTAGTCAAACCAAGACATGGCTACATCGGTCAATGAAATCCACAACAGTTAGTTTAAGCCAGCTACGTAGGAAGGTGTAGACTGGCTTCCTGGTTGGGGTCCTCGGGACGGTGAAAACCAATGGTTGGAAACAATTGGTGATATGGCTCGAAATCGTTCTCAATGGCGCAGATGCATCCACTCCTTGTGACTTACGGTTTCCACTGAAACTATATTGTTCTTCGTTATTACTATTTCTTTGTCTCATGCCTCTGTTTACTGTCTCTATTATGGATTTCTTCTACTTTCTTCTCTTGCTTTGTGTGCTACGAGGAGGTAGTGTGGTGACTTGAACTGCCGCACATATGTGCAAAGTTCTATGTTGAAAATAGATAGACACACTGGTTGTAGAATAGTTTTCGGATGAGAGGTTCCTACAAAATCCAAAGGATACAACACGGTTAGTAGTAAAGCAAGTAGACAGTATGAACCAGTGAGAAGACGTAGCATTGAACAGCACTCTGTATTTTAGCTTGTGCTTCGAAGTTATGTATATTTTACAATGAATCGTTTTAAGCTAAAGTTATATACAATGTTTCCACTTGTAATACCTAACAAAAAACTGTACAGTCATATTATTCCAGACTCCACATACATATTACTTTTATTTTATTCCTTTACATATCTAATAGAACATGGGCCTTCATGCTAGAGCTTTAAAGTTTCGGTAGGCGTGGTATTTATTTTTACGGAGTGAGGTTGCTAGCCACACATCCAACCTTCCCTTTTCACCACAGCCTTATTACCTTCTTGACGAGGTTTAGCGAAGAGTGATCGAATCCCGGACCACATGCATGGCTAGCGAGCATTCTACCGTCGTACCACCGATGCACCTCTTTATATACATGTGTAATTATCTTACATCATTTTCCTTTTATATTTTGCTGTGTTTTATTTCTATAGGTTGGACCGGCAGTTTTTGAAGGACATTATGAAGATGTTGTTGGTACATATTTGTTGTTTGAAAATTGTAAATCTCCACTGGAGAGTACTCTGTTCGCAGAAAGTGGGACAACTACATTTTCAAATCGAAAGGTAGATGAACAGACACAAAATACAGCAAACTATGTTACTAAATGCTCGAAATCACTTGCATTTCAACGTATTTTCCTCAAAACGAAAGCTGAATAACACTAGCAGCAACCTTGCTTAGTATTACTAGTACCAATTTTAACTCCTGATTCTGTATACGTTTATAGATACCTATGTTTATGTGATGTGAATATATTCGTTCAATGATAACTTCTCTCTTATTTCACTGAAATGATGACTGACAGTTTAGATTAGTTGATTGTGTGCGAAAGGTCTCGGTCTCGCAAAGGAGAGAAAAAGTGAAATCGACGAGGTGGTAGCAACCAATAGCACAGCTTGAGGATGCAAAAATGCTGCATTTCCGTAGTGTCTTCAATACTTACTTACTTACTTTGATTATTTCTAAACAATGCGGGCAATTTAGAGAGATAACAATGAATTGGTTTGATACCAAGAACAAAGCCACTGAAGCCAACAGATTATCAGTCAGTAATGGAACAAGACTCTCAGTTTCTTCATTTCTACTTAATTTCATTGTAGGATGTACTGTCGGATGTGAACGTGGCTGACTCAAATCTATCAGAAATTGATTTTTGTTACAAGAGAACAGTCTTGTCGATCTGAAATAGGAAGATGATATATATAGTCCCTCTTAGTGTAGATGATGACGAACAGCTTGACATTTGATTGGCCCCTGTTAAATCTGAAGGTAACGCTGCATGGACTAGTCTTCCCTGACTCCTAGTTCAAGAATAGGAAGAGTGTTGAGCGCCGAATTTGTTTAGGAAGTTGACTCAGCCCTGGTCTCGGTAGAAGGACAAAAGGTTGATTTGTTAACATCGCGCTTGTGTGACCTCGGGCTATCTGTCAACAGATGTGGGGTGGTAGATAATTCCCCAAAATTATTAGCCTTCACTATAACCTTCACTATTTAAGTCGACTTGTTTACCTAAAGGCTAGCGGTGAAGTGTCCACGCCATCTGGCACGCCGTTGTGTTACATCCGTTCGTTTGTGCACGATCTCTGGCTAGTCAAGCAATCATACTCGCACTACGATTTTGCACCCGAAATATACTTCGTAATTTGGACGATCAATCTGGTGTTTTGATTTGCCTCTGGTCTTTGCGAAACAAATACTATAGGAGTCGTGAGTATAAGAAACTGCGTTAGTATCCGTCATACTTCCTGTAGACGTCAACACTCCCTCATCCTGTAAACATGTGTACTTTCCAGTCCTTATATATGACTGTAAGACTTGAATGTTGAAAGTGGGAAAAATGGAGAAGCTAACTGTTTTCGACTTAAGCTGTTTGTGTTTAATTTCTTGTGTTAGGTCGTATAATATGGTTACTGACAATGATGCAAGGTGTAAAGTGTCAATTGAGAAGAGGAAATCAGTGGAATTCCATTGAGATACCGAATGTCTCCTATTTCGAAGATCAACGTTAGGTGGTATATGATAAGGTTGAAAAACAGTTCTCACTTTCCAAAAGAAATGTAGAAAAGTCGGAATTGCCGTATTTGTTTCCGAGATGAGCTCAATATACTCAGATTCACTTATGTGAGGGAAAAAACGGTCAGGCTTACGTGTTGTACTTGAAATACTCCTCTCCTGACTACAGTTGCTTTCTTCTATCGGATATATTAAACTAGGTTCAGAAGAACGTGGACCAAAATATTTTATACTTGTGCTTGCTAATTGTGAACATGCAGGTGCAGCCGAATGTCTAAAAATGTTTGTTCATAAGCTAATAGATGATGTGCAACCTTCAACCCTTTTTTTCTAAAATGTTTGGAAATGCACCGGAGTTTCTGGGATAAGAAATAACTGCTTCGTTTGGTTCTTTGCTGAGGAAGTCGCCGTCTTAATAGAATATACACAGACGTTTTGAATAACATAAGAATACTCCGTTTAGGTCAAGTATGCTGTTTTGCTTACTAGTTTACACTTCATAGATAGCTCTTTTATTTTGATAAAGAAATGACAAATGAATAAGGTAACAGTAGTGGAACAACAGAATGGAAACAAGTGTTCATTCAAAAGGTCTTTTGTTACTCTCCACCATGCTACCACTAGAAAATTCTTTCAAAATACCATTAACGGCAAAATTAGGGGAAGACGGTCAGACTAAGTCACCCGGTCTAACCCTAGTGATGATTCAGAATTGTAGCGTTGATAGGCGGTTCGATGATTTAGCTCTGTTTGAGGTAATCTATATAGGTCTTTTCAGAATGATCACAGGTGATGGCATATAAATGGAAAGCCTGGATGTGGCACGCGGCGCTTGAAGAGCCGCGCCATACACTGTACCACAGAGCGATTTTCAGAAGGCAACACAGTATGAGTGGACTAAGACCCCAGCAGATTCAAAATAATAACGAACACCGTAAAAAATTACAATATTAAAAAACACAAAGATGATAAAAATCAAACAAAACACTTCAAACGTAAGAATAACATCACAGTGATAATGATCTATCAAAGGATTGAACATGTAGTTCATAAAACATCAGGTGAGATAAATTGCGAGAGCATAGAGTTGAGTTTACTGCATCCTTGAATGAATACGCTCGGTGAAGGGTACGGAAAGGTCAAACGTCGAGGATCATGATTGTCTTCAGGAAATGAACACAAATTTCGAGTGAACGGTGACGACGAGTCCCGTGATTTAGTGCCCTCTTGATAAAATTGATCAACTGAATTCCACTTGTACTAGATATATCACTGAGAAGATCGTGTGAGCTGATTATCTGACTGTTTTGTTGCCAGTTACATCCCTATCTGACTGTTCCAGACTGGAAAGCTTTTTGTCGGACATCAACCAGTGGTTTAAGCTGATTGCTCTAACGTTAAGTCGCTCCAGCTGTCGGGTAGTTAACTTCACCTTCAGGCATAAACGTGGTCTCACACTAACTTGTTCTCTCACACGATGCTCGTAACATAGAGGGCACTGAAACAGAAACAAAGTCAAGCATGGAACAGTTTTGTTCTCTAACGTTTCTTGGTGTTGATTTCTAAGAAAATGTTCCGGTGAAGCTTCTACATTAAACAGTTAAGATGAGCACCTATCTCTCAACCTCTACTTTTACAGTTTGTCAACCCTTACATGTAACCTACTTCACTCATATTGCTAATAAAATGTTCTGAAAAAGTATATCGCACCAATCGAAGCACTCTGTTTGCACTAACACACCAGTGCTTACGGATAATTGTTAGCTGAATTGATTGGCGATCATTGGTGTATGTTACGGATGCCCATTGTCCCAAAATTTGTTTAATTCCACCGTAGATATATTGATGGAATTGAGCCTAACGAACATTATCGACTTGTTACCAGGGTCTAGTCTGATCAACTTAGAGTATGTAGATTATATTGTTCATCGAGGAGATGTTGACAAAATGCATAGTCTTCTGAACACCTTGAGCAGCAATCTTCGAACGTATGGCATGCAATTCAATCGTGTCAAACGTGAGATGATGTCGAAGGACTAGACCAGACCAACTCAGCTTAAAGATAGGGAGTGAATTGGTACCACTTCACTTATTTGGAAACTTCCATCAGCCCTGCTGAACTGATTGCTAAGGAAATCTCGGTACAGATACAAAAGGGTTGTATGGCATCCTCCAGTTTATGTCACCTCTAACGTAAAAGTGACATCTGGCTATTAATCACAGGACGTGTGTACTACGCAGCAGCTGCCTCTTTATTTATGGCTGTAGGATATAGGTATCGGAAGAACTAAAAAGGCTAGTTGTATTTGATCACGGATGTTTGCGTTCCCTCGTGCTAGGTAACATAATATATTGAGCAACATTGAGGTCAAGAATAGATTGTTAGGTAAAAAAGGGAAGCTAATCAGTGATGTTGAGATAGTGCATCGACTGAGATGACTAGAACTTATGTTGCTTATGCTCAGTCACCGCCTTCTACGACGAGAGATGTTAGTTGACATAGGGTTAGTTTGGAAAAGAGCGATGGTCTAAACAAAACCTGTAATCAATCCACTAAGTCTTACTATTAGGTTGAGCCAGATGAGTAGGTGTAGCCGGACTAATTGGGTTGGAGATACTAAAAACCAGTGACTTGTAACTGATGTTAATATAGCATCCCCTAGTTTACTAGCTTGCTAGTTTTCTAACCGGTTGCAAGCTCAGGTAAAGAGAGACAGCTGGGCTTGGGGCTAGCCACCCTACACTACAAAACCAATCAAACTGCTACAGAAACTTCAATACACAAGAAATATATTAAAAATACAAAATTATAACAGACAAGCCTATTCTTCGCTGGAATCGGAGAGGCGAAATGACAATGGCTGATGAAAACATTCAGAAGCCAGTCAGCCACCCGACGTGTCATCTTTCGATGAAAGCAAGAATAAGAATGGGGATGTGAGATGTACGTACAATGTATCAGGCTGAGAAGACTGACCAAGTGGCCGAAGAAATGAGAAGAAATGGCATAGAAGTGCTGGGAATCTGCGAGAGCGGATGGAACGGATGTGAATTGTAAAAATTGTCAACTGGCGAGTCAGTAATCTACTCCTGTCGGATCACCCAGACGACAACCAAGAGCCCACTGAGAGAGTAAGTGGCTATCACGATTTCACCAGTGGCAGCCAGAGCCCTAATTCAGTGAGAACCGATTTCATCCAATATCTTGATAGCAAGATTCAACTCAAAAGTAAGGAAGAAAGGTTACAATTACCCAATGCTACGCACAGTGCTACAAACAACGCGAAACAAGAGAAGGAAGAAGATTTTTACAGACAACTACAAACAGTTATGGACAGGACACCAGCCAGATGGAGACATTAAAATCCTTATGGGAGATATGAATGTCAAACTGAAGGCAGATAATACAGGAAGAGAACTCATCATGTGTCGAGAGGCTGTTGCTCGGCTAAATGAATCAGAACGGAGAATTATTCACGGACTTCTGCGCTTTCAATGATCTGGTGGTTGGAGGCAGCGTGTAAAAGTACAAGGACATGCACAAAGCAACATGGATTTTCCCCGACAGACACACCAAAAGCCAGAGAGATCTAATCTCAATCTCAAGGAAGTTGAGACACAGCCTGCTGGATACAAAGTCGAGAAGAGGAGCAGATGTCAGCTTAGACCATCATCTAGTTCGAGGAACTTCAAGGTGTAGCTGAAATCCATGAAAACAAATGAAGACAGGTCACAATTCAAGTTCAACATTCAGAATCTGAAGGAAAAACCTACAATGGATACCTTCACTACAAATCAGATAGGGGCAAAGTCGGACACACCAAAGAAACCAGTGTGGAAGACCATTGGAACTCTCTGAAGGGGATGTTCAAGAAAACGTGTACACATGTTGTATGGAGAAAGAAGAGACAAGACAAGGAATGGCTCTCAACAGATACCTGGAGGCTAATCGAGTAGAGAAGGATGGTGAAAGAGATGACTCAATGTAAAGATGGGCAACAGAAGGAGAAGCTGAGTTAAACGTACACTGCACTGAATAAAACAGTGAAGAAGAGTGCTAGATGAGAAAAAAAGACAGCTCTGCGACCGACTTGCAAGTGAAGCAGAACAGGCCACAGGCAAGACAGACATCAGGACACTATATCAGATAACCAAGTTTCTATCCGAGAAGAGATCAACCCGGATGATGGAACCAATGAAAGATGCTCAAGGGAACCTAATTACAAAGGCGGAGAAGAAAATAAAACAAAGAGTTGATCACTTCAGATGACTCTGGAATCAACCATCACCTGCAACTCTCCCAGAAATACCCGCAACAGCACGCACAGAACTGCCTGCGAGTGGACACCAATGCTCCAACGAAATCAGAAATCCCGAATGCGATCAAGCTACTTAACACAGGCCTGAGGGTAGCAGAACCAGGCGGAATTCCCGTCGAAGCGCTGAAAACGGACCCAGAGACTGCGGCATATGTGCTGCGCAACCATTGTTAATGGTTTGGAAGGAACTAAAGGTACCTGCGGATTAAAAGAAAGGCTACTTATCAGGCTGCCAAAGAAGGGCGACTTACGCCTCTGCAAGAACTGATGTGGAGTAATGCTTTTGTCCACGCCAAGTAAAATACTAAGCCACATCATCCTGTAGAGAATTAAAGATACACTGGATACAGAACTCCACCAGGAACAAGTCGCATTTAGGAAAGGTTAATCATATGTTGATCAAATTGCAACTCTACACACCATCGTCATCGAATAAAGCATAGAATGGCAGTTAAACCTGTACCTTAACTTCGTCGACTTCGAGAAGGCCTTCCACAGAGTTGATCGCGAAGTAATTTTAAAACTACTTCAAAAATATGAAGTCCCCCAAATCCTTATCACCCTCATCCAACAGCCGTATGACAATGTCACAACATATCAAGTGATTCACAACGGAAAACTCAGCGAAGCCTACCTCTGGAGTGAATATGAGAGTAAGACAAGGAGGCCTATTATCACCAATGATATTCCTAATTGTGGTGAACTGGATTATGCGGCACATTGTGGGAAGTGAGAAGACAGGAATATATCAGATAGATATGACTCTGAGAGATCTGGATTTCACGTGTGGATGATTTATGTCCATTGTCATATATTTTCGTATACTTACGGGAGAAAGTCAACCAACTGGCGGAAGAGGCTGTCTCCGAAGATAGCACTGAGAGGATGGAGGTGATGAAGATAACCAACGAACAGCAACAACAACCAGCACCAATCACCATCAACGGGAGAGATTTAACAGAGGTTACTTCTTTCACTTATCTAGGAGGCATCGTTTCAACCAAAGGCAGTCGAAACGGCTGAAGATATCAAAGCCAGCCAGAATCGGAAAGGCAAGACACGCGTTCATCAACCTGGAACCAGTTTGGAAATCTACAGTGTTCCTTATAAGGAACAAGATTCGGATTTTCAACACATATGTGGAGAAAGTCACTTCTTTTGTATGGTTCAGAAACTTGATGTGTTACAAAATGGATTTCCACCAAGCGACGGACTTTTATCAACATCTACCTTCGCTTCATACTCAAGAACAAATAGCAGGCGAGAAAGATTCACCAACAAGAAACTCTGGCAACAAACCAACAAAGAGCCGATCATTCAACAAATGTGTAGAAGAAGAAATGGAGATGGATGGGACATGCGTTCAGGAGGCCACCGAATGACCATCAATCGAGTGGAACCCAATGGGAAATAAGGAGTGAAGCTTATGTCCGAGAGTGAAATGGAGGAGATCATTCCAAGAGGTAGTCGTGTGTCCAGCTAAGGAGGGCAGCAGAAAATAGAACTAAGTGGAAATGTGTTGTTGGAGCCGTATGTATCCACTCGGAACCCAAGGGAATAATAAATAATAAAATGAATAATTGATATGGCCTGAAACTGTTCTCAGTGATGCAAATTCATCTACTCTCTCTTCTCTCGCACATCCGTTAAATCTCCACTGCTTACAAACTGTGAATGGTGTGAGAACGAATGGGATGATAATTGCACCATACATCTAAGCCAATGAAAACAGTGTCCAAAGGTTCCATTACTTAGTGAGAGACGATTTCCAAATCTCTGACGTCGAACCTCAGAATGACTTATATTTTTATACCATCATTTTCACTATGTAGCCTTGCCTATTTTAAAAGTTCACTACGAGCACACTGAGACAGTGGCAGCCATGATGGTAACAACACCTTCAGAGGCTTTTGGGTAGTGGGAGTCAATATTTTCCAGGATGATGACAGAAATATTCGATTCAAAAGGTAAGAGAGTTACAAGTATTAAATGCTACTCTCCTACAAACGATGAAGACCAGGCAAAAAAAAGGAAGACTTCTACAGACAGACAACTGTAAATGGTGATAGACAAGACCCTTAATATCGAAATAACAATCATAATGAGTGGTATGAATGCCAGCGAACTGGAAAAAAGACAACAACACAGGAAGAGAACTCACCATGAATCAAAGGCTGTTGGACAAGTGAATGAGAACGGTGAACTAACTGCGACTTCTGTGCCTTCAATGATTCTGTGTTCGAAGGCGGAGTGTACATGGGTTTCACCAAATGAACACACCAGAAATTAGACAGAACTCATCTCAATCTCAAGAAAGCTGAGATGCAACCTGCTGAACACGAAATCGAGAAGAGGAGCAGATGTAGGCACAGACGACTACCCAGTGCAAGGATACTTCAAATCAAGCTGAAAATCCTCAGTGACCCTGGGTAAACACCACATTTCAATCTCAAAACTCACAAAGTGAAGGATGAGACTACAAAGGACACATTCACAGCTGTCATCAGGAAAAAGTCTGATTCATCAGGCAACGTCACTCTGAAACTGATGTTGTGGGAAACCTGCTTAGTAATCTGAAGAAGGATGAAAAGTTAAGGCAAGTAACAGATCTCCGCAGACACATGGCAGTTGAAAAGAATAGGGGATGGAGAGATAGAAGATTCACCACGAAAGGAGAAGCTAAGTTCAATCTACAACGTCCCCAACAAGGGAGTGGAGAAAAGCTCTAGGAAAGACAAACCACAATTTTACGACCAGCTTACAAGTGCAGCAGACTAGGCCGCAAGTATGAGGCAATTCAGGACACTATATCAAATAGCCAGGTTGCTATCGCGGAAAATGTCAACACAAATAAAACCAATTTTTATTATATTATTTTATTCCTTTACGTTCCTAGTCGAACATACAGCCTCAAGCTAAAGCTTACAAGTTTTGATGGCATCAGTGCTTATTTTTACAGGGTTGGGTTGCTAACCGCATGCCCAACCTTCCGTCTTTACTGGTTTTATTACCGGTAGAGCTGGATTTAAGAGTGCGTCGACCAGGAATAGAATCTCGCACACGTGAATGGCAAGCATTCTGCCGTTGAACCACCGACGCTCACATAAAAACAATGAGAGACAGTAAAATAAACCATCCACCAAGTACATTAGTTCTCAGTCCCCAAGATGAAGTGAAAACAGCCCCAGCAAACTCGGCAGATAATTTCACGCCACTACTGCAGAACGTTTGAAAGGGAAGGAAGGTATGTACCAACTAGAAGAAGAGTTACTTTTTTGCACTCTGAAAAATGAAGATTTAGGCCTTTGCAAGAAATGGTCTTTAACAATGTCTCTTTCATCCTCAAGCAAAATATTCAGACATATCATCGTGGAGAGATTAAAACATGCTATGGATGCTAAATACGGCCTGGATCAAGCTGAATTTAGGAAAGGCAAGTCATGTGCGGATCAAATCGCGAAAGTACATATCAACATTGCTAGACACAGGATAGAGTGCTGGTTAACTTACCACGTCGACTTCATCGACTTAGAAAAGCCTTTGACATCATCGAATGTGAGGTAATTTGGGAACACTAGGCACTGCCAGCAAATATTCACTAACCTCAATTACCAAATGTTTAACAATGACAAATGTCAAGTGACTCATTGGAATCTTTGACGTGAAGACAGCAGAAAGACAAAGCTACCTACTGTCAGTGATGATGTCCCTGATTGTGGTAAACTGGATCTCGCCGCTGACCGTACAGGAGGAGACAGGTATACTTGGGATCAGCAAGAAGACGAAGAAGAAGATTTGGATATCGTTAATGATTTCTATCTAATATCAGGACCTACATGTGGAAACTGACAAGTTGGCAGAATAAACAGCGAAGATAGGAACTCAAAAGCAAATAGAGAAGACAGCGTTGATGCTGATACCTAGCAAACAAAGCAGCAGACACCAATCACCACTGACGAGTGAAATTTAAAGGAAGTCACTCCCTTCATTTACTGTAATCGGCAGTATCGTTTGAACAACAAGTGGCACGGATGAGAGTTTCAAAAGAAAGATGGGAAAAGTTAGGCAGGTCCAAGTCAATCTGAAATCAGCGTGGAAATCTACTGTATTCAGTACAGCAAATAACATCGGAGCCTTTATCTCTAGTGTCAAGCCAGTTCTTATATATGATTAAAGACTTGGGATGTGTCGAAAAAGATTTCCAACATAACTCAGACTTACACCAGAAGCTGCCCTTTCGCCGGCTGAATACTAAAGATCAGATAGTCAGAAAGGACAAGCAGCAGTAAAAAACTCTGGACTCGAACCAACCTAGAACTTATCACCCAGCATATATGTGGAAGGAAATGGAGGTGGAATGGACACACCCTGATTAGAAGTTTAAGTGACATCATGCACCAGCCATAACCTCGCGTAGGTTACTAGCTCGCTAGTTTTCTAGCCGGTCCCAAGCCCGGATAAAGACAGAGGCTTCAATGCACAAATATATTAAAAATTCTAAAAAAATACAAACAATAACCTTATTTTTCGCCGGAATCGGGGAAGTGAAATGACGCAGGCTGGTGAAAGCCTTCAGGAAGCCAGTCAGGCGATGTGCCTTCTTTCTTTCGATGAAAGCGAAAACAGGGATGGGGACGTGGAATATTCGTACAATGTACGAAACTGGAAAGGCTGACCAGGTAGCCGCAGAAGTGAGGAGATATAGAATAGAAGTGCTGGGAATCTGTGAGAGCAGATGGAACGGATGTGGAAGGCGCCTACTATCAACTGCAGAGACAATAATCTATTCCGGTCACTAAGAGGACAACCACGAGCACACCAAGGGAGCGGCCATCATGATGTCACCAACAGCAACCAAAGCTCTCATGCAGTGGGAACCAATCTCCTCCAGGATAATGACAGCCGGGTTCAATTCAAAAGGAAGGAAGGATACAATCATCCAATGCTAATCGCCTACAAACGTCTCAGAGCAAGAGAAGAAGGAGGCGTTCTACAGATAACTACAAACAGTAATGGACAACGTCCCGAATGGCGATTTCAGAATCCTGATGGGTGGTATGAATGCGAAGCTGGGAAGAGACAAAACAGGAAGAGAACTCACCATAGGTCGACAGGCTCTCGGTGAAATGAACGACAATGGTGAACTCTTCTCAGACTTCTGGGCCTTCAATTATTTGGTGATTGATGGCAGTGTGTTCAAACACAAGGATATACACAAGGAGACATGGATTTCACCAGATGGACACACCAAATCCAGATACACTTCATTTCAATGTGAAGAAAGTGGAGACGGAGCCTACTGGACACAAGGTCGAGGAGAGGAGCAGATGTAGGTTCAGACTACTATCTAGTACAAGGGACTTTCAAGGTGAAGCTAAAAGCCTCGAGGATAGCTGGGGATAGGCCACAATGCAAGTTCAACACATAAAAACTTTAAGACACAACCACAAAGGACACTTTCACTGCAACTGTCAGAGCAAAGCAGGAAACACTACGTGACATCACGGAAGAATCATGCGTGGAAGACCATTGAAACTCTCTGAAAGTGATTTTCAACGTAACGTGTTCAACGGTTTTAGGAAGAAAGAAGAGACAATACAAGGAATGGCTCTCAACGGACACTTGGAAGCTAATAGAGGAGAGAATAATGGCGAAAGAGAAAATGATTTAATGCAAGGAAGGACAGGAGAAGGAGACGCTGAGCTCAACTTACACAGCACTGGACAAAGAAGTGAAGAAGAGTGCTAGGAAGGACAAAAGACGATTCTATGACAACCTGGCCACTGAAGCTGAGAAGGCAGCAGGCAAAAGGGACCTGAGGACACCATATCAGATAACCAAGTCCCTATCCAGTAGCAGATCAACACAAGTGAAACCTATAAAAGACAACCAATGGAACCCAATTACCAAGGAAGAAAGACAGATTAAACAATGGGCGGATCACTTCAAAGGACTCTCGAACCGACCATCACCTGCAACCCGTCCAGAAATACCAACAACAGCACGTACACAAATGCAAGTTGACATCAATCCTCCAACGAGAGCTGAAGTCTTGAACTCAATCAAGCTTCTGAAAGCTGGAAAAGCAGCCGGACAAGATGGAATATCCCCTGAAGCACTGAAAGCGGACCCAGAGACGACGGCAGATATGTTGACTCCATTATTGCAAAATGTCTGGAAGGAGGGAGGGTGCCTACTGACTGGAGAAAAGGTTACCTCGTGAAACTACCAAAGAAGGGTGACTTAGGCCCCACTCTGCAAGAACTGACGAGGAATCATGCTCCTGTCGACGCCAAGCAAAATCCTGAGTCGCATCATCCTGGAGAGAATAAAGGACGCATTGGATACAGAACTCCGACCAGAACAAGCTGGGTTCAGGAAAGTCAGGCAAATCATGTTCTGACCAAGTTGCAACTCTACGCATCATAATCACAGAACAAAGCATGCAATGGCAATCAAACCTGCACCTCAACTTTATAGACTTTGAGAAGGCCTTCGACAGTGCATCGTTGACCGCGAAGTAATTTGGAAACTACTCGAGTAGTACGGCGTACCCCAAATATTCATCAACCTTACTCAACAGCTGTGCGACGACGGAACATGTCAGGTGATCCACAACGGGAAACTCAGAGAGGCGTTTGGAGTAAACACAGGAGTCAGACAAGGGTGCTCGCTTATTATCACCAATGGATGATATTCCTAATTTTGGTGGACTGACTGGATTATGCGTCAGACAGTGAGTGGGAAACGAGAAGACAGGGAGGGATATCCTGGAGCGACGTGAGGAACCTAGAAGACCTGGATTTCACGCGCGTGGATGATTTATGTTTGATGTCATACAAAATCGAAGACTTAGAGGCAAGCGAAAACCAACAAACTGGTCGAAGAAGCAGGTAGTGAAGACAGGACTCCAAGTGAACACAGACAAGACGGAGGTTATGAAAATAACCAACCCACAACAACAACAACAACAACAACATCCAGCGCCAATCACCATCAACGGGAGGGATTTGAAAGAGGTTACTTCATTCACTCATCTAGCATTCAGCATTGTTTCAACTACAGGCAATAGGAGCGGGTGGGGATGTCAAATCGAGCGAGAATCGGGAAGGCGAGAAATACATTGATCAACCTGAAACCAATCTGGAAATCTTCGTCACTCAGCCACTGTCAACAACAAAATTCGGTCGGATTTTCAATACAAACGTCAAGTCAGTCAGCTCTTCTATACGGATTGGAAACTTGGCGGGCTGGTCACATAGAATATTTCCAACAGCCTGTTGCAGAGCTTTATCAACCAACAACTGTCTTCGTTGGATCTATACTGAAGATGAGATGGCCGAGCCGGAAAGAATCACCAACAAGAAACTATGGGAAGAAACAAACAAAGCAAGAACCAATCGCCCAACAATAGCAAATATGCAGGAGAAAGTGGAGTTGGATTGGACACTCGCGGCTGAGGAGGCCACTGGGTGACATCGCGTGCGCGTCAGACCATTGCTCGAATGAAACCAGGCCGAAAGGGAGGCGGCAGCGAGTGGGACGTCAGTGCAAGGGTGACTTGGAGGAGATCGTGTCAGTTGGAGGAGTTGAGACAGTATGAACTAACGTGGATGCAGGTGTAAAGTACAGCAGAAGACAGAAGTGGCAATTGGAGACGTGCAGTTGAAGCCCTGTGTTCCCCTAGGAACCCAAGGGAACAATAATAATAACTGGTTATTGTGAAAGCCTTGTGCGTCGGTGGCACAGCGGTTAGGACGCTGGCTGACCATGCACATGGTCCGGGTTTCAATACCCGGCCGACGAACTCCTTTACCTCGCTAAGCCAGAAATAATGCTGGTAAAGAGGAAAGGCTGAGCATGAGGCTAGCGCCCCCATCCTGTGAAATAAACACTGCTACAGAAACTTCAAGCCTCTAGCTTGAAGCCCTATGTTCCACTGGGAACGTGAAGGAAAAAAAATTGTGACAGCCTGACTAATATCTGCCGTATATGCAGTGTCAATTAGGTGTCTGGCAATTGCGCTTAAGAACAATTTGCTACGTTACAAACAGAAA
Organism: Trichobilharzia regenti; assembly: GCA_944472135.2. Lineage (NCBI taxonomy): Eukaryota > Metazoa > Platyhelminthes > Trematoda > Strigeidida > Schistosomatidae > Trichobilharzia > Trichobilharzia regenti. The sequence goes on along the minus strand of OX235270.1, from coordinate 28,012,735 downwards.
CTTTTGGGGATATACTCGGAGAATCTCGTAAACGCGCTTTCCTCTCAGTCCTTCCCACGTACTTATTGCCGCAAATGCAGATGAATTGGTAAATGCAGCTGCAGTTGACATGAGCCGGACACTTATCTAATTTTGACTGGGTTAACAAGCAGTAGGAAATGTTCCTTTCAGTGCACCGTTAATTATGTTTTCCGTTCTTATGGATACTTTACCTTTGTACGCTAGACAGATCAAAACTGGTTTATTTTCGACTATATCGGGTTTTGGTCCCGGTGGATTTTCCTTCTCAGCCAACAGCAACAACAGAAAACAATCAGCCAGCATAAATGGGAGGAACCTGAGAGAAAAAACCTCCTTTAACTACCTGGGAAGCATCGTTTCAACTACAGGCGGATGGAACTGACGAGGATATCAAAGCTAGAATCGGAAAAGCAAGACAGGCTTTCATGACTCTTAAGTCTGTGTGGAGGTCAACAGCACTCAGAATCAAAAATAAGATCCGGATTTTCAACTCCAATGTGAAGTCAGTGCCCTTACTATACTGATCAGAGACTTGGCAGGTCATAAAGAGCATCTCAAACAAACTACAGACCTTCATTGACAGCTAGCTGTCTTCGCTCAATACTCAAGATCAGATGGCCAGCCAGAAAAGATCAGCAACAGGGATCTCTGGTAATGAGCGAACCAACCAGGAACCGACTGTGCAACAAATAAACAGGAAGCAATGGAGATGGATTGGCTGGCCATACTCTGAGGAAACCATCAAGTGACATCACTAGAAAAGCCATCGCTCGAGTGGAACCCGAAAGGGAAGCGGCGAGTAGGTCGTCAGTGCAAGGGTGACTTGGAGGAGGTCGTGTGAAGAGGAGATGAAAGCATGTGGGCAGACTTGGAGCCACGTGAAAACTCTAGCAGAGAACCGAACGCAATGGAGACGCACGGCTGAAGCCCCATGTTCCTCTAGGAATTAAGGGAAAAAATAATAGTTTGATATTAACATCCCAGGATACCCATTTTCGTTAAGGTTCTTTTCGATGACTGTGAGTTCTCTTAAGTCTTATCTTCTGAACCCAACGCCCTAGCTTTGCTGAAAAGCGTTTTCACCGGACTCCGTTTATAGCCAATCGATCAGAAACTGGGATAATTCAGGTATTGGCCAGCACAAGCTTTTATCATGAGATGGATTTTTCAGTTGTCCCATCATTTCTTCTTTTTATGCTGATGACACCTAGGAAGTAAAACTGACTGTTGCGTTCATGGTCCTTTGTAAATACTAGGTCAGAGTGAACCGAATTGAGGTTTCCGTACATTGTGGATGCGTGATCCATATTGTTGAAAACCACAAACGTGTTGTTAACAAACCTGCAGTAATAGGTCTGTCTGTCTGTCTGTCTGTTTTCGACATAGAACTTTGCACAAATGTGCGGAAGTTCAAGTCGCCACATTCCGTGTAGCACGCGAAGCAAGAGAAGAAAGTACAAGAAAAGCATAATAGAAACAGTGAGCAGAGGTGTGAGACAAAGGAGTAATAAAGAAATACAAAACAGTTTCATTGAAGATCATAAGTCACAGGGAGTGGATGCATCTGCGCCACTGAGAACGATTTTGAGCCATGTCACCAATTGTTTCCAACCATAGATTTTTACCGTCCCGAGGACCCCAGCCTGGAAGTCTACACCTTCCTACGTGGCTTAGACCAACTGTTGTGGATTTCATTGACTGATGCCAAGTTTTTGTTTGACCGCCGCTAGCTTTTTTCCAGCCTGACCCTATATCCGCTAACATTGCTCGTCGAGGGAGGCGATGGCTTGGCATACGTAACACATGTCCTAACCATCTCAGTCTTTGTAGCTTCACGACTTCGTCGATTGATTTCCCCTGTTTACCTAGAACTCTACGCCTAACCTCCATGTTGCTCACCTTATTATGCCACTTTACACGGGAAATAGAACGCAGGCACCTATGATCAAAGACAGCTAGTCTTTTCATGTCTTCCACTCTCAGTGGCCAGGTCTCACAACCATAAAGGAGGACGGAGCGGACTGATGAGCAGTACACCCGCCCTTTGGTCGATAGTCGAACATCTCGTCTACGCCAGAGTCGGCGTAAACTAACAAATGCGAAACGAGCCCCTTGTATTCGTGCTGAGATTTCGTCAGAGATCAGCCCGTTGGGGCTGATGGTACTTCCCAAATAAGTGAAGCGGTCAACGTGCTCTACCACTTCACTTCCTATTTTTAAACTAGGCGTCGATGTAGTCCAGTCCTGTAACATCATCTTGCATTTGGCGGGAGCGAATCGCATGCCAAACATTCGTAGATTGCGGCTCAAGGTGTTTAGAAGACTCTGCATTTCGTCAGCGTCTTCGCCTAGAAGGACTATATCGTCTGCATATTCCAAGTCAACGAGATTATTCCCAGGTAGCAAGTCAATCCCTGAGTCGCTGAAGTCACCTAGGGTTAAGTCCATTAACACATCTATGATGAAGTTGAATAGAAAAGGAGATAATGGGCATCCTTGACGGACACCACTGGTCGTCATCAGTTCAGATGACAGCTCGCCGTAAGCCCTCACCTGGCTGTATGAGTACGAATAGAGTGCCTTAATCAGTGCAATATATTTTCTTGGAATTCCCTTTACAGCCAAGCATCTCCAGAGAACTTCCCGATCGACAGAGTCGAATGCTGCCTTTAGGTCAAGAAATATAATGACTGTTGGACGCCGGTAGGAATGCCTATGTTCTAGAATCTGTCGGAGGGTGAAGATATGATCAATACACCCTCTTCCTGGTCTAAAGCCTGCCTGGCTCTCTCGTGTTTGTGCTTCCCGAGCACCACTCAGTCTACGCATGATTATTGAGCCTAAGACTTTAGATACTATATTAGTCAAGCTAATCCCTCTGTGATTATCACAGGAAGACTTGTCTCCCTTCTTGTATATGGGGATAATCAGTGACTTACACCAACCCGATGGGACTTCTTCTGATTCCCAGACGCTGCCTAGTACCTCAGTTAATCCGGACAGTAAGCTGTCTCCACCGTACTTAAATACCTCTGGAGTCATTCCATCAGGTCCCGCTGCTTTGCCTAGTTTCAGATTGGTGACAGCTTTAGTAACCTCAGTTAGTGACGGAGGACCTGTGTCTATATCCCATTCAGGGAGGTGTTGGATGCTCGGAAGGTTGAGCGTGGCTGTGGGCAAATTAAACTGCTCCTCATAATGCTCTTTCCAACGATCCAGTCGTCTATCCTGGGAGCTAATTATAGTGCCATTTTTTTCCGAGATTGTCTCACTAATGATTTGTCTTCTCCCACCCGTTTCCCTGATGAGTCCAAAGAGTTGCCTGGTGTTGCCTATCCTCGAAGCTTTCTCCATCTCTTTGGCTTTTGTCGCCCACCACTGTTCACGGTCCTTGCGGAGACTTTTCGTAAGTTTCCTCTTGTGCAGCTTTCGCTCCTCATTGAATTCGGAGCTCGCCGGAATAAGTCTTCTAGCATCTATCAGTTCGGATGAGGCGGTGGAGATCCAGTGGTTTTTACTCACCTTTGGGTTTACCTTATTCACAGCTTTTACAGCTGTATCTATGGCTGCCTGGATATTTTTCCAAGCTTCTTCAGGGTGAGCACAGCTGTCGAACACAGATATGTGTTTAGCTAGTTCTTCCTGAAATACGGATTTAGTTTCCTGATCGAGCTGGGGACGTGATGGTTTTACCGCCAGCTGTTTCCTACGTCCGTTCAGTCGTAAGCACACCCGAGCGCGGACCAGTGCATGGTCGGTATCTACGCACGTGTTCCAGAAGGAGCGACAATCTCCTACCGACCCACGCCAACGATAGCTTATTGCTATGTGGTCTATTTGTGTCCAGCGTTGGTTTGATGAAGGGGGTCTCCAAGTCAAACAGTGTCTCTCCTTGTGTTTGAAGTTAGTGCTTACAAGAAACAAATGATTATCAGAACAGAACTGTAGGAGACGGTCACCGTTGTCGGTTCGCTGGCACGGAACTCCATAGGTGCCACCGACATCCTTCTCAGATTGACACAATTTCCCTACTTGAGCGTTAAAGTCACCAGCTAGAACGACTATGTCTGAGCGTTTAGCCTTTCTCACCAAACTAGACAGCTTTTGGTAGAACTCATCCTTCGTTTCATCTGAACTGCAGTCAGTGGGGGCGTAGGCGGAGATTACGAAAAGGCATCGGCGAGTAGTGCAGTCCTTCCTCCTTCTTACTGATCCGTTCAGGCGGACAGCACACATTCGGCTATCTACCGGGATCCAGTCAAGCAATGTCTTTTCTGCCCTAGTACTCAAAGCTATCCCTACGCCAGCTAATCCTCGTGAACTAGCTGTGGCATCTCCTGACACCCTCAAGGTGAATTTTGCAGATTCAACCTGTTGGCCAGGTGGGGTTAGGTGAATAACCACACTTGGGTCTTGTATGCGTGTTTCTGAAACACAACATACATCAATGGCTCGTGATGCCAGGGTCTTGGCTAGCAGTAATAGGTAATCCTCTCTATTTGCGACTTCATTCGTGTCTGTTCAACATGAGCCTTGAATATGTCTGCAAGAACAGGACCCAAAGGTGAATCCATAGCCAGTTCGTCAATTCGCCGGTATAGCTGTTCGTTGAATGAGAATTGGACGTTCTTTGTACAAAGAAGTAGCAATTTTTGTAGCTCCTTTTCTGGGAGAGGAAGTAGTTCGGATTGTCGGCATATGATTCTCACTGTCCCTTCAATGGGTATGCTAGTGAACAGCGAACAAACATAATATGATGCGAGAATTTTATCTGAAATGTTAAGTTGATCTAATTCTTGTGAGAATTTGAAGGAACCCTTGATACTGTAGGCTGAAAACTTTTGTCGAATAGGTTCTAACTTTTGTGCCAACCAATCAGTCAGTTTATGGCATGGTGATTTCACCATTGATATGATAGGTTTCAAAGACACATCAGGTTTGTGAACATTGGGTTGAACATACATGGAGGGTAGGCATGAACCTCTTGCTTTGAGGTCATTATAGGTGCTGTTGTCGATTAGTCCTTACTTAAGAAGTTCCTTGATGTGCCTGCATACTTTGTTTTCGAGGGCTGTCGTTTTATGACCCCTCCACCTGGAATCTCATCGATATACTGAGAAGCGTTGTAATTTTCAAGATGTACTAGCGCCAGTTAATTATTATTATGCCAGAACCCTTGCTTGGTTTAAGGATAACGATCTTACCATTGTCCTGTAGGTTTCTCAACGCTGGCCTGTGCTCCTTAGTAAACATATTTGGCTGTGAAGGAGGAGAAATGTGATACTTCTGTGAAATATCAACCACTTTAGACTTAAGCCAAATATATTCATCCTAGTCTATTTGTGTCCAATGTGATAATTGGTCGTGTAAACACTCAAATAGCGTTTCTGTATCGATTTTGCTGATGAACGAGTTTGTTAAGTGATACATGAATCCTAGAGACAGAGTCTCGGTTTCAACTTGGTTTGGCCTCACCTCCAATAAACTGTACAAGTATTTTTCCGAGGACTGTTGACATTTTTCATGTAGTCGCTGCTCTACTAAGGATTTCCTGAGCTTCTTTATGTATGAATTCGCGATCTGCATTTGTATGTTTTGTATGATGCTAATGAACTACTATCACCAATGATATTCTTCATGGTGGTGAGCGAAATCTCGATACAGACCACGGAACGTTAGAAGACAGTTTTAAGGGTGACCTGTAAAAGACTACAGAGGATCTGGATCACGTAGATTACATATATGTCATGTCACACAAACTCCAAGTTTTAAGAACAGAAACCAACAAATTAGCCGAAGAGATAGCCGGGACAAAACTTCAGGTGGACACTGGGAAGTCAGAGGTGATGAAGGTACCCAACTCCCAACAATAAACATTAATCATCACCAACAGGAGAAATTCAAAGGGAGTTATCTCCTTCACTTCCATGGGAAAATTCTACTACCCCTATGACAAGTAGGAGAGAACAAAGAAAAGTATAAGTCAAGTTTTGAAGTCCTGTAATCAAAATTGATGGTATGATTATGAACAATAAATTGTGTTCGAAACGTCATGCAGTAGATAATACTGTTTCACTGTGTGATACATCTAATAAACAAACTAATATGGAATTACTCACCAGCCAGGGGCCAAGTTTTGCACATATATCATTTTTTTCTTCCTCAGTGAAGCTTATGCTGGGATGTGCTTTATTGAATTTATCCAATATGTCCCTAGCCTCACTTTCTTTCTTAATAACTAACTATAAATGTATCATCAACATATCGGCAATAGAAATCAAGACTATATATAGCAACTCTAAGAGTACCATTCTTTAGTTCCGCGAGGATCGGGCCTAGTGGTAATCCTACGGCAACTCCATCTGACTGTCTATACACTTCTTTATTGAACAGGAAATTAACGTCCATTGTACACATTAAAAGAAGTTACTTTGGGGACGACACAGTAATTCCAATCTCTATACCTTGTTTTATCAATTCATCACTTGTGTAATCAATTTTTTACATCAAAGACACATTGGTAAATAAGGGAAATGCATCCAGTGATATCATGTATTTGTCGTTCACATCTAATTCTTTCTACAAACTCAAAACTATCTTTTACGCACAAGTTTCTTATGTAATAGCTGTAAAAGTCCCACCAGCCACTTCGCAGTTGAATGGTATGGTGACCTAGACATATCGAGAACTGGTCTAAGTGGTTAGCCATTTTTGTGAATCTTCGGTAAGCTGTACAACCTGGGTATCACTGCGTTTACAGGTTTTAGTGTTTCATACAAGGCAGGTGAAATATGGCCTTGTTCTTTTTAACTTTTTTAAAAACTTTCTCAACTGTTTCACAGTCATCTCCGCTGTATCTTAGTTGATTATTAGTTTATGAAATCTGCATGCGTTACTTAGTGAAGTCTCCATTTCGCTAAGGTCATCAGACTTATCCACGATCACGACTCCTAGGTCTTTGTCACGTCCTGAGACCACAATATTCTCACTTGCTTTCGATTTCTTTAAAGCCTCTTGGTTATAATACTCTTCGTATTACTTCTAATATTCATGTATTTGTAACAACAATCAACCAAAGTTGCCTTAAACCTGTTAACCTTCTGATCTGATGAAGGCATTAAGTCTCCAGTCTGACCATAAAGGTTTTCAAATTGAACTTGTATGTCCATTTTATTGACTTTTATATTACTATCACAAAATTTAAGAACGAGAGACAAGACTTCTAAATCCGTCACGTCAAGGATAATACTAGAAAAATTGTGGACAAAGCGTTCTGGATTGGGCGGAAAACGTGCTTCTGGCGTCTGATTGTCGAGGCTTAGAATAAGCTGTGTTCGTTTCTTTTCTTTCCTTCTGTTAACACCACCGTTCACATACTGCTAGAATGACTGTTTCAAATCGTCTGTAAGTTATTCTACGGCGTAGAATCTCTCTGCAGTATTCTCTGTCAACTCAGTAACACATGAATTCAAAGAGTCAATCTGATTGAGAGCCTGACGCTTGAGTATTCTTGACTTTGGACATGCTCGAGAACTACGTAAAGGTATATTCATATATATATAGTGTGCTTTGGGTATAGTCACACCTTTATAGGTGTCTTAATTCCCGTATTAAATACACAACGCCACATAGAAATGGCAGTCAGGATATACTTTAGGCAGAATCATACAAATAAATATCTTGAAAAGACCGAAAATAGTTATTTTTTCGACACATATCTACAGAACTGCACAAAACCAAGAAATCATAAATTAAAAAATCCCACGTCCAAATGTCAGATAAAAGTACATTCCACGTTGTTTTGTAGTATAAGTATTTAATTCTTTGTGAAGTGGTTGAGCTAGCTGTCGTTCATCATACGCTTCCCCGCTCTATCCCCCGTGTTAGGTGGTAGAATAGGGTGAGCAATATTGAGGCCAAGGGAAATCTATCGATGAGGTTGTACAGCAGTTACATATATTGAGTGAGATGGTTAGGATATGTGTTACGCATGCCTATCTGTCTCCTTCCTCGACGGGAAATGTTAGCTGACATAGAATCAGGTTAGAAAAGAGATAGTGATGGTCAAACCATATATCACAACATCAACCAATGAAATCGTCCACCGTTAGTTTGAGCCACGTAGAGAGATGTAGACTACCTGGTTGGAGTATTCAGCACGCTATGGCTCAATATCCTACTCAATGCAACAGACGCATCCATTCTCTGTAAACTGCCATATCCAAAAACCTAGTGTTTTACGATGCTACTATTCTCTCCTCCTCACATTTCTGCTTACTATCGTTCCTCCGAATGCCTTTCTTCTCTTTTGTAGGCTACATGGAGTGTTGCAACTCGAACTGATGCACTTCTGTGCAAAATTCCACGTTGAAACCAGTCAGTCAGTAATCTAAGTCTTTGTATTTTACTACCAATAGTTATTGCATTATGTTAACATCGCAATCTGAATATCGATCATCAGCTCACTGACAGCTACTGCATGGATGCCCTGAAGCTGTGTCTGTAGTGACTAGTCGTAACCAGCTGTGCCCACTCTATATTTCAAGGCGAAGTGGATACAAATCGAAGGTATCGACTGCTTGAGGGTAGCGGTATATATATATATAGCCTAAAGGTCCTAAGGTTCTTCGCTCCCTGTGTCATGGATATGAGAGCACTACTAAAGAGTCCATCCCCCCCCCCAAAAAAAAGGAGACGAGACAGATATCCACAACACTCTCTAGTAGTTCTGAATGACTTCTCTGTCTCTCTCTCTAACTGATATTGGTTCGTGAAGAAATCGAACAAGCTAAATTGGATCCCCATCCCCACACAAATCACCTGATATTAATAAATGATGAGCAAAAAGTCAGGAGAATTATGTAACGTAACGTTGTTTATCAACTAACATCATAAATATGCATAATATGTATATATATAAAGAGAAGAAGTCAACCAAACCAAATAATAAGTATTCAAATAAATTGAGCAAAACCGACAAAACAAAAAAACAGTAAAAAAAAAACAAATGTAACATAATAACAGGCAAAAATTCATAAATCAAGTTGAACATAAGAAAAAAAAGATGATAAACAAAAACAGTTTTTTTGTTTCACAGTTGAATCCAATACTTTAGGTGAGGAGTACAGAGGCAGACAAGATCGAAAGCCCATATTCTCGCTGAGATATATATATAATATTTCACAGCAAAATGCAGCTATTTATCAGCCAATGAGGAAGGTATTGTGCGCCAATCACAAAGATTTTTGCAAATGAGCTGCTAACTGTAATTCTTCTTCAGAAACCCAAATACATGGAGGGATACTAAAACGAGAGGGGAAAAAAGTTAGAAAATCGTAGAAAATACGCATTAGGAAAACAAAGAGGGAGAGAAAAGAACAAGAAGAATAAGTTCTCTAAAGATGATTATCTTTTTTCGGTGATTTCATTCTATGCATGGCCTATCAAAACGTTTAAGAGAACATTACCTATTACAGCATGACTGCAAAAAGGATGCACTGCTGGTTTAACTCGAAGTGTCATACGGGGACATCTCATCAATAAAACTGCAGAAACCCTCGTCATATATATCGAAAAGGCGGAAATGTATGTGTTCAAAAGAAACTAGTCCAGCCTTTCTATTAACTATGGATCCAGTTCACTTTGTTCTCCTAGATTTCGTTTTTTCATTCTCTTAATTTTCCTCTTCACCTCTCCTTTCCATTTTAAGTTATAAAATATTACTATTTCGCATTTGGAGGACTTCATCATGAGCCGAAACCAGTTAAAGAACCATTAGAAAACTTGGGAGTACTAGGCAGCTGTCTCGTCCTAGTTTGGGATTCCTCAGCAGTACAAAAACCAATACCTGAGTGTTTCACATTTGTTTACATGCTAGTCTCATTTTAATCCTGTGTAATTTTGTTTCTACGCTCCTCGTGATCTGTATCCCCACCCTCAAACTTTCATATCAAGTTGAGAATTATTATCACCTTTAGTCTTTCCTTAGTTATAATGTGGAATTAAACAATAATAATAATAACTGTAACTATGTAAACTTATGCATATATATGCGACTGTGTAGCTGCTTTTGAGAATGAAATCGCTGCTAAATATAGAAAAGTAAATCAACTTAGTTTCACAATGTGGAGCTTTATTTGTTATCTGACATTCATCATGCTTTCTGAGAAAATTTTGGAAGACTACAAAGAGATATTCTAATCACAAGAAAACCAGTTGGTAGTTTAAAGAGAAATTAGCATAGGAAAGCACATGGACAGGACAATGTAGACACATCTTCATAGCTTTGTTCCTCTCCAATACAAAAGTAATTGAATAAGGACCCTCGGTTACAGCGTCAGACCTATATGCTTACAAGACGCAATTTGAAGATGAACTTAGGGTTGATTGTATATGACACCTTCAGGGAAAAAATAGGAAGGAGAAACAAGCCCAGTCAGACACTATTACTGCTCTGGACTTCTGTTGAGCCTATAAATTCATGAATTCTGTATTATTATTCCCCTAATTCATCTGTCTGACAGTCAGTGTAGTGCATGTTGATACACATGAAGTCGTGAAGTTATAAAGACTGAGATGGTTAGGACACGTGTTACGTATGCCAAGCCATCGCCTCCCTCGACGAGCAATGTTAGCGGATATAGGGTCAGGCTGGAAAAAAGCTAACGGCGGTCAAACCAAGACATGGCTACATCGGTCAATGAAATCCACAACAGTTGGTCTAAGCCACGTAGGAAGGTGTAGACTTCCAGGCTGGGGTCCTCGGGACTATAAAAATCTATGGTTGGAAACAATTGGTGACATGGCTCAAAATCGTTCTCAGTGGCGCAGATGCATCCACTCCTTGTGACTTATGATCTCCAATGAAACTGTTTTGTTCTTCGTTATTACTCCTTCTTTGTCTCATATCCCTGTCTACTGCTGTCTCTATTATGCATTTCTTCTACTTTCTTCTCTTGCTTCGCGTGCTACACGGAGTGTGGCGACTTGAACTGCTGCACATCGGTGCAAAGTTCTATGTCGAAAACAGACAGAGACAGACAGACACATTATCACACTTATAGATGCTAGTGAACTTAAATCAATTCATGCTATTGATTGATTTGATCTTATTTAAACAATAATGCTATTATCAATATCACAAACTCTTTCACTACTACAGATATATGTAACTGTACAACCTGATGAAGAGCAGCTCATGGAGAAGAATAGCTTTACCCAGCAATCGTTTTTTTTTTTGAAATTTTCAGATCGGAATCTTTAATTAATTATTGTGTCGGAGTTGATGATACTACCCCTATCGGCCAGGTTGAAGTGAGTAGAGCAGGATTCCAGCTCAGGACCCATAGACTGAAAGTCGAGTGCGTATACCATTGAAGAATGTAGAAGAAAAGTTCTTTATATATACGGTGTTTTCGATTGATTTTATGAAACTATGTCTACACTAAAATATCTACAAAGGCGATTGACAATTGCTCATGTCCATACATATCGGGTGATACTACACACCATTGTTCCTTTTAAAATGAATACAACCAAACAGAGGCAATACTATTCACTGTTATAATACTGAGAGTGCGTCAGTGGCTTGGCAGTAGAACTCTCTCCAAACACGCCATATATGGTCCGGGAGTCGATTCCCGGCTGACGAACTCCTAAATCAAGCTAAGTCCGTAACAAAAGCAGGAAAGAGGGAAGCTTGGTCACGAGGCTAGCAACCCCACCTAGTATTAAACAAGCACCACTGTTGTCCAAACTTTCAAGCTATAGCTTGAAGCCATAAGTTCCACTAGGAACGTAAAAGAATAAAATAATAAAATTAAAAAAGTAGTTCTGAGGATAATCGACTGGGGGGAGGGGGGAAGCACATCCAGTATTTACTTTTCATCTTATTTCACATTAAATATTTTTATAATACCAACAGTTTATCAGACGTAATCAATAACAGTTAATTAATAGATGTTACACACACACAATCAGCGGGAAGAGTTGATTTCTTGTAAAGGATGCATCCATTGACTCACAGTCAAACATAACAATTAGAATAAGGGTGGTTTATCATTTATTTGAGGCGATCAGAATATTTGGTATACATAATGCTGACTGTGCTCGACGCTTGTTTTACGGTAGCTGCTGGTGGCATGTGCACCTGACATAGATTGTCAGGAAGTAGCCAATATTGAAAACAACATTTTAAGTCAATGGTGGGCTACAGAAGTACAGAAGTGTATTTATTCATCATATCTGAATTCAGTTTACATTGTGATCAGGAAACAATCTCATCAGACAACTTTTTGTCTCTCAAGGTTTAACCTTCAAAAAATCAACAACCAGTCAGAACAGAACAGTCTATCATCCGATGATGACCTAGCCGACCTTAAATGTGACTAAACATGTGTAAATACGGTGTGTTTTTCCTTAATTTAGAAAAGCCTATCACACCACGTCTCCCGTATTCTCCTGTTACAGTATCACTTATACTGAAGCAGGCAACTAACCAGACTCAACATCAAAATACTAAGTGAATTCTCACATAAACGATAAGGCAGACATTTTATAATGATATTAGATTACACTTACCCCCAACACAGATAACCAAAATTTAAAAATGTACTACATTAAACAAACAAGCCCCATACACAGTTTCTTTTTTAATCTCCGTAATTGTAAGAAAACAAAATTTACGAAAGTGAAACCTTCATCTTACCCACTAGCATGTCCATGGACCCAACGGATAAAATATTGATGCTGACCGTCCAGAGATATGCGTTGTCCGGCAAACTAGAGTAAAAGGCGAACAAATAATCAGTGTGATCATTTAGTACACACCGACTTTAATCACAACCGATGGAGTTTAACAATTAAAAATTTTTTAAAGTCAAACACCTTTCATAAACAGAATGCAAGTATTTCGCCCACCGCTTCAGCCGTTTCTCGTCAGAAATTCAATCATTCCCAAAGATCTGACTGACTGACTGGTTTCAACCATAGAACATTGCACAGATATACACCCGTCCGAGTTGCCAATCTCCCTCGCTTCATGCAGCACACAGAGTAATAGGAGAGAGTAAAGAGAATTACGAAAGACACATAATAAACACAAATGTGAGTGAGGGAAAAAGAATAGTAACATTGGAGAAGAACAATGAAGTTTTACAGGGTATGGCACATGACAAAGAGTGAATGCATCTTCGTGATCATTGAGAACGATTTTGAGCCATATCACAAATTGTCTCCAAACTCCATTGGCTTTCACCATCGCGAAGACCCCAAACAGCTAGTTAGGCTGTTAACACCTGCTTATGTGGCTGGATTTGAGCGACTGATGAAGTCATGTTTTCGTTTGACCATCACTAGCTCTTTTCCAAGCTGATTCTATGTCAGATAACATTTCCCGTAGAGGAAGGAGATAGATAGACATGCATTACATATATTCTAACCATCTCACTTAATATATGTAACTGCTGCGCAACCTCATCGATTGATTTTCCCCACCTACTTACCTAGCACCCGACGCCTAAGCTCAATATTGCTAACTCAGGAAGACTGCCTAGCTTACGTCACATTTTAAAATACTAAATCACCAAATTGGAATAGACAATTGATACGTATTGACGATTCCCTAGGGCTCTTTTACGCCTCTTTTGATTTAATCATCTGAAAAAGTTCCCAGTCAGTGCCAACAAATCTGATGAAACACCGCGCAGATTCCACTCCTTATGATAAAGTTCACCAGTATCAGCCCCTTAGCAATGATAGGTTCAGTTGGAACGAAATACACTTTTAACTTGTGTTTACTAACATATTTTGGCTACAGATTACACTCGGAGCCCTTAGCAATATTAGTGAAGTAGATTACATGTAAGGGTTAACAAACTGGAAAGGTAGCAGTTGAGAGATAGCTGCTCATCCTAACTGTTTTTTTGTTTTGTTATCCGTGTGTGCAATTTTCTCTCTCTCTACCTTCACTCAATTTATCCTATTTTTCAGTTATAAAATCAGTTCTTTTAAGTTTGTTTCCATGCTCCTCCTGATCACACTTGTAATCCGTTTAGAATAACCATTTTACAATTATATTCTGATCCTGTGTAATTTTTTGTTTCTACACCTCTAGTAATCTATATTCACACCTCCTAACTTATATTTCAAGTTGAAAATTTTGATTTCAATTTGTTTCTATGCTCATTTACGTTCACACCTGTAATTCGTTCTACCCCTGCGTTTCTAAGCCTCTTGTAATTCATACCAAGTTGAAAACAATCATCACCTTTTATTCGCCTTTAAAACTAGTTCTCGGTTATCAAATATTAATTTTTGCATACGTTGTAACTATTTTCTGATCCTATGCAATCATGTCTCTAAGCCCCTTGTAATCTATATTTGTACCTTCAAACTTTCATATCAAGTTTAAAATTATTATCACCTTCATTACTATGTGGAATTAAACAAATAATAATTGTATCCATGTAAACTAATCTACATAAATGCGATTGTACAGCTTTTGAGAATGAAATCGCCGAAAAGATATCTTTGCTGAACCTCTTGTTCTTTTCAGTCTAATGAATAAAGGTAAGGCTGCTTAATGATTAACTGTCTCCTCTTCATGTCTGTCTGTCTGTTTTCGATATAGAACTTTGCGCAAATGTGCGGAAGTTCAAGTCGCCACATTCCGTGTAGCACACGAAGCAAGAGAAGAAAGTACAAGAAAAGCATAATAGAAACAGTGAGCAGAGGTGTGAGACAAAGGAGTAATAAAGAAATACAAAACAATTTCATTGAAGATCATAAGTCACAAGGAGTGGATGCATCTGCGCCACTGAGAACGATCACTTTGAGCCATGTCACCAATTGTTTCCAACCATAGATTTTTATAGTCCCGAGGACCCCAGCCTGGAAGTCTACACCTTCCTACGTGGCTAAGACCAACTGTTGTGGATTTCATTGACTGATGCCAAGTTTTTGTTTGACCGCCGCTAGCTTTTTTCCAGCCTGACCCTATATCCGCTAACATAGCTCGTCGAGGGAGGCGATGACTTGGCATACGTAACACATGTCCTAACCATCTCAGTCGATGTAGCTTCACGACTTCGTCGATTGATTTCCCCTGTTTACCTAGAACTCTACGCCTCCTCTTCATACCTTTTGGTTAATCACCATGCTAAGAATAATTAAAAACGCTCTATGAATAGAAACAATTTTTTCAAAGTGTGTCAGATATTTACATTTGTAATAACTTACATCACTGTTTGAGTCTTTTAGAGCAGCTGGAGAAAAGCCGTAAAATGAGAAGTGACTTTTGTTTGCCCTGTTAACCTATTCCTTTTTGTTTTGTTCAAAATAATAATTAGGTAGTCATTTGGGAACAAAGTAGTCCCTGGTCACATGAATAACGCGGACAATCCAACATAGTGTATCAGGCTAAACTAACTTTAAGTACAGATTCAGTCCTTTTTTCACCTGGTATCCTTTCTTTACCACACAAAAAGCTCTCGCTGCAATCACCTCTGAATATTTTGGAAATCCAACGGAAAATATTTCAGATAGAGTGAAATCATTCAACGGCCTATCACCATCGTCATCATTCCCCTAATCATCACTAGGGTAACTGAATCTTACTATTTACCTTTAATTCTGCCATTAATGGCATTTTCAAGTGATTTTGTCATGAACAATCTTTATGAGTGCTCACATTTGATCTCATTCGGTTTTTATTTTATTCCTTCTTTTCTTAGACTATTTTCTTATTATTTTGTGTAGTTATTTTCTGTTGGTGGTTCATAAATAGTAAACTAAGCTTGAGTTCGTCATGAATGAATGGAGTCATTTTTTAAACATGAAATGAACTGAATTTTGAATTAAAACTTTTGTACGTTCAACTTACTACACTTCATAAAATCAAAATATATGTAGGAAAACTATAATGAACAGAACTGCTCAGGAGAGAGCATGATTACACTAATTATTGTGAGGATTCAATGGATCTAGAAGACGACAAAGAATGAATGCTTGACCGCCGTTGAGAACGATTTTGAGCCAAGTAACCAACGATCCCTAAACATTAGTTTTAAGCATCTGGAGGACGCTAAGTAGGTGGTTTATTCCTCTCCAGATAGTTCAGATTTGCAATCCAACACTGCACTGATTTCAGTGTTTGCTTGCAAGGATTTGATTGGTTAGCGAGTTTTATCATGAACTGAAATATATCAGAGAACCATTGGAAAAACCAGCTGGGAGTACTGTCAGACAGTTGTTTCGTCAGCCTAGTTTAGGACTCTTCATCAGCACGCACCCACCCTACTGGGGTTTGAACCCGGGACCTTCCGGTTACAAGGTGAGCACGTACACCATTAAGCCAGAAGTTCCTGAGTTCGAACTCTGGAGGTCGGTATGTTGAAGAGTTCCAAACTGGGCAGACGAAACAGCTAACACTACTCCCACCTGGTGTTCCAATGGTTTTTAACCGATATCACCTCATAATGAAATCCTGTAAATTTACTGATTGGTATCATATTTTGGTTTAAACTATTTCTGACTCCACTCTCATCAAGTCTTAAGTTCGCTAACATTGCTTGATAAGCAAGACAATGGTCATTAGACGTTTACAACCTTGCAGGATGACAGTTCTTGTCTCCATCCCTCAAAGGTGAATACATTACAGAAGAGCTTCGAGCTAACACAGAACCACTACACACAACACTTATTATTATTACTGTTCCTTTGGGTTCCTAGGGGAAGACAGGGCTTCAACTGCACGTCTCCAATTGCCACTTCTGTCTTCTGCTGTACTTTACACCTGCATCAACGTTAGTTCATACTGTCTCAACTCCTCCAACTGACACGATCTCCTCCAAGTCACCCTTGCACTGACGTCCCACTCGCTGCCGCCTCCCTTTCGACCTGGTTTCATTCGAGCAATGGCCTGACGCGCACGCGATGTCACCCAGTGGCCTCCTCAGCCGCGAGTGTCCAATCCAACTCCACTTTCTCCTGCATATTTGCTATTGTTGGGCGATTGGTTCTTGCTTTGTTTGTTTCTTCCCATAGTTTCTTGTTGGTGATTCTTTCCGGCTCGGCCATCTCATCTTCGGTATAGATCCAGCGAAGACAGTTGTTGGTTGATAATGCTCTGCAATAGCCTATTGTAAATCTTCTTTGTGACCCACCCGCCAAGTTTCTGATCCGTATAGAAGAGCTGACTGACTTGACGTTTGTATTGAAAATCCGACCGAATTTTGTTGTTGACAGTGGCTGAGTGACGAAGATTTCCAGATTGGTTTCAGGTTGATCAATGTATTTCTCGCCTTCCCGATTCTCGCTCGATTTGACATCCCCACCCGCTCCTATTGCCTGTAGTTGAAACAATGCTGAATGCTAGATAAGTGGATGAAGTAATCTCTTTCAAATCCCTCCCGTTGATGGTGATTGGCGCTGGATGTTGTTGTTGTTGTGGGTTGGTTATTTTCATAACCTCCGTCTTGTCTGTGTTCACTTGGAGTCCTGTCTTCACTACCTGCTTCTTCGACCAGTTTGTTGGTTTTCGCTTGCCTCTAAGTCTTCGATTTTGTATGACATCAAACATAAATCATCCACGCGCGTGAAATCCAGGTCTTCTAGGTTCCTCACGTCGCTCCAGGATATCCCTCCCTGTCTTCTCGTTTCCCACTCACTGTCTGACGCATAATCCAGTCAGTCCACCAAAATTAGGAATATCATCCATTGGTGATAATAAGCGAGCACCCTTGTCTGACTCCTGTGTTTACTCCAAACGCCTCTCTGAGTTTCCCGTTGTGGATCACCTGACATGTTCCGTCGTCGTACAGCTGTTGAGTAAGGTTGATGAATATTTGGGGTACGCCGTACTACTCGAGTAGTTTCCAAATTACTTCGCGGTCAACGATGCACTGTCGAAGGCCTTCTCAAAGTCTATAAAGTTGAGGTGCAGGTTTGATTGCCATTGCATGCTTTGTTCTGTGATTATGATGCGTAGAGTTGCAACTTGGTCAGAACATGATTTGCCTGACTTTCCTGAACCCAGCTTGTTCTGGTCGGAGTTCTGTATCCAATGCGTCCTTTATTCTCTCCAGGATGATGCGACTCAGGATTTTACTTGGCGTCGACAGGAGCATGATTCCTCGCCATGTCTCAGTACTAAATTAGTAGCTTATAGATGTTAAGTTAAGAACTTTTCTGATGTCTGTCTGGAACTTCATCTAATAGAATATACATAATAAACAACGACGTATATAAGGTGTTAAACAGAAGAAATTACACTTACTGTATAAGGAATTGTTAATAGCATTTATGTATTCTCTAAATAAGGTTGCTTGAGTTTACTCATCTTGTTTTCCAGGTGGAAAAAAAGTGAGTGAGACAAGGTAAGCAAAATTATGCTTATTAAAAATTTCAGTTCTATGAATCTATTTGTGTGGGAGAATATTTTGACGTATAATTTAGTGACTAGAAGTAGAATAAAATATACAGCTCCACAATCTCTTCCAGAAAATCTATTCTCAACTAATTTCCTTCAACCTTATTTTTGATAAGAGAAGATCCGGTTTATACTTCAGGACATCGTCACTCAAAACTACTGTTAGGGCCCTTTTTTGACAATATCATTATTTAGTATTGGCCTGTAGGGATTTTTGTTCGATCGGTTGGAGGATTTCATCATGCGCTAACATCAGTTAGAGAACCACTGGAAGTACTAAGCAGCTGTTTCATCCTAGTTTGGGACTCTTCGTCGGTAAGCACCTACCCCACTGGGGTTTGAACCCGGGACCTTCCAGTTACAAGACAAGCTCATAGACTATGAAGCCACTGGGACCCGAAACTATTATTTCTTTTTTCAGAAATATTGCTTACTATTTTGAACAATATCCCCACACTGACCTAGCGACAAGCAACTTTTTAATGCTTTTCTTAGCACCTTTATTTTTGTGACAATGAAATAAAGAATTAAGAAACTATAATTTACGCAGATTACACAGGTAGCCTGCTTAAAACTTGAGCTACCAGAAACTTCCACCAATATATTGCATATAGTTTCTCCTATTCAGCTAGTTTAAGCCTAGTAAAGTATAAACTATTGTTTACCCTGGCGTGTATTTAAAACACAACCGAAGGTTTCGCAAGTTTCTACTAAACATGTGAAGAAATACTACCCTTGATGGCAGCTTATCCCGAAAGATGAGATGACCGTTCCACAGTGGTGTCCTGCGTTCACAAAAAGTGTACTCCTGAACTTTTTTAAATTGGCATTCAACCAAATGTCGTAAAAGTCTTCGAAAGAGACAAAGAAGAGATATCACAATGGATTGGTTTTCGCTTCAGGTCAGATAGCAATGTGTCACACGATAGATTGTCAGTGAATTATTCTTTTATTTGAAGATCGTGGACGAAGAGAAAATATGATACAATAAACTCCGTTGAAAATTCTGTACTTTATATAAACATTGTTCAGAATACAGCCATAATTATTAATGGGAAACACAATGTCTCAGTACTAAATTAGTAGCTTATAGATGTTAAGTTAAGAACTTTTCTGATGTCTGTCTGGAACTTCATCTAATAGAATATACATAATAAACAACGACGTATATAAGGTGTTAAACAGAAGAAATTACACTTACTGTATAAGGAATTCTTAATAACATTGATATGTGCTGGCGAACTTCTTCAGTAGCTTCTGGTAATGTCAGTACAGAAGATTCTTCCTTATTGGACGGATGCTGTGTTGAATTATCAGAAGTGGAAGGGCTGGGCTTTTCACATAATCTAGCCGGTAAGTTGGGCAATTTCTGTCGTAAAATATTAGGCCGCTCCTCATCACACTCATTTGTAAGGTATTTTTTAAGGAGATCGGAAATTTTCAGTTTTCTTTTTACAAGCATTTGACTTCTACGATCATAAAAATCAACACGACGAACTACAATGTGGAAAAGAAAAATCAGGTGTTATCTCTGAAAATAAAGTTTCTTTCTTTTAAACTGTTAGAAAGTGAGATGTAAGTTAAGTAATATAAACATATTCGTTACCAGCTGGTAAAAAAGTTAAGGCTGCAGACGACGGGAGAAACAGTTCAACTTTTTGTGAGTCTGTTATTCAGTAACCTTATCTCCTAACTACTGGTTTGTTCGCACAGGTAGTTTAAACCCTCGCAGACGAGATGTAGTTTACAGCCAAACACAAACACATCCATATGGCTGTTCAGTTACCATATGACTGTTTAACTGCATATACATATTTGTGTAAGGGTCATTTACCAAGATTTGTCAATAGACCTTACCTAAAACAGAGAATATAACCCTAATAACTCACTTGTATACTACCATACAGAAAAATATGCAATCACTAAAATATCTTAATTTATTCCTGGGAGTGTGAATCTCATGAAAGTTCCGTTCGAATGCGATAGCTACACGTTAAGTGTCTATTTGTAAATAAGCAGCTCGAACCAACAGACAAAGACTTCATGGATGGATTACTTGTTTTGATTTGAGGCCCATAAACGACCTAGTACAGTCGGACATGGGTAGACTTCGGTCTTCCACTCGAAATGCCCTCATATGACCACGTGTTTACAGCCTCTGCCAGGTAATTCCTACTCACTGCCTACACTCAAAACAGTGAAAAGGAGAATGCAATTGCCTGTTGATGAGGAGCTGGAAAACCCTGATTATTGCAAACCTGTGATGTAGATGACCTAGAATCTAAACAAATTGGATGGTATTTGCGCCACCACAAACCAGGAGAACACAACTTCTGACGTTCCCTAAATGCTATGTGGATTAGACTTCAAGTCAAAGGCTCGGGTGTGTTCCGTTAACACAATACCTGCTTAATTCTAGACGTCCGAGCGGTAATCCAGTCCTCTCACAAAGTACACGTCTTTTGGGGTTGTGCGTTTTGTTCGACAGACTCTAACTTTCTCACAACCTTATCTCACGTCAGCTAAAATTGCTCGACGGGAAAGATAGTGACTTGACTTGTATAAAATGAATCCTAACCATTTCAGTCTATGCAGCTTCCCCACCTGACTGACTGATTTTTGCCACCATAATTCAATTTGACAGGAACGGTAGAACGCAAACACTGGTGCCTAAATATGGCTTGCCCCTTGAGATCTAGTTGTGTTGAAACAAAACAATCAACCAACCCCTGTTACTGACGTCTTCAGCACTTCATGAAATTAACCAATGCAAGTCAACCACATGAATTATTGAAGGGTTTATTTCTGACCACTGTGACATCTCAAGCAAAGTGTTAATAGTAAAATAATTAGTAGACTTACCTGGCTGAAACCACCTAAGTGATTTTACGTTTCTTAAAAATCAAGTCTTAAATTAGCGAGTTGCGCACAAAAATACAGCAATCAATTAAAAATTACTTTCAGGGAATCTTGACTTCCGCGTGATAGTAAATAATGGATTATACGAGTAACTGAAAAACACTCACATCAAGCGATCGTACTTACCAGTCGAATCAAGTGACCTAAACTCTGGACAGCTGTTCCCCACGTTTAGAGCCAGGCTTATTAGCCATGTGCCCGAATTAACTCAGTTCACAGAGCCAAATGAGCTCATTCACCTGAATTCCAGATAAGCACTTGAGGTAACTGGTAATACATGAAATCAAACTGATCTGCAAATTACACGGTATGGTTGCATACACTACTACTACTACTCGCTTGCTTTCTTCGTTACCATTTATGTTATCAAGCCAATCATATATTGTGATCTGAATAACTTTGCTTTCCAAAGGAGAAGACACAGAATTCCAACCGCAACCGTGTAATTTGCGAGTAGCGAGTTTGACTTTCATTCTTGTCTAAATACAAACAAAACTTCAAAATAACGTGCTGGTATACAGAATATAAGTAAAACGTATGTAAAAGAAACAAACCTCGGTATGTTCGCGCTTTCTTACGTCTGCGTAAATTTCTTCTGACTGTTGATGAAGTCTGCTGCTTTGCTGAATTTTGAGAAGTGTTGACGTCTGACTGTGGCTGACAAACAGTCTTGTCTGTGACTGACAACTCACTAACAGTATCACTTTTACTACGGTTAGTGCGCATGTGTGTCCGCTGAACATGACGTTCTAACAGTGTGGACGTGGAGAATCGTAATACACACGAATCGAAAATACACCTGAACGGTTTCCCTTTGGCATCTGTGTGATAAAGGATATGTTGTTCTAGCCAGGCACCTGAGACGCTGGGTCGTCCATATACCCGACAATCTTGCCATAAGCAACAAAAATGCCTACGTCGACTGGACAGCTGTGGAAGCACATGCATCTGTTGAATATGATTAACTAACTGAGTCCGTTCAATGTCAGAGCACTCGCAATCTTTCCATCGACAAACAGACCGCCCATTTGATCCGGAAGAAGTAGAAGAAACGGAAGAAGAAGAGGTATCTTGAGCGGAATTGATCACAGATTGCTCACAAAGACTACTTTCTCCCATGGGTGGTTTGACGTTATCACTGTTTAAGGAAACGTGAGAACGCCTAACATGACTTCTTTCTACACTTCTGTTTCGATGACGCAGTCGTTGATCGATTGAGGCAGATAACAATGCACGTTTGTCTGCTAACTTTGTGTGATATTTGTTTGTTAGAGCACGTGTACGAACAGATAGTGAAGGTTTCGCCTGAGTGCTTACCGAAGTTGTCATGATCCTTTCGGGGATCAAATATAACAGCTGACCATCAATATCATTGTATTAAAAACATTCCGAAGACCTAAATTAAAAAAGAGAAAAATCTTATCAAATCAAGTAAGCCGTCGAATTTTGTACACAATACAGCCACTTATGCTGCAGAAAAATATATTCAATTCTTGTCCAAACTAGTAGTAAGCCTTAAACTCACTATCCCATAAATAAACACTACAATTTTAGTGGTGAGGGATGATGTGTTTTATCGTTAACTATGGGTTACCTTAATTGAGAAGATTGTGGTTGCCCGTTATAACAACCTGATATTACTTTAAGACGTCAGAATATACATAATGCGAACTGGGTTCGGATTATCAAGAAGAAAACGATAATAGTTCCCACAAACAATTTCCTGAAATCTATTACAGAAAGTCGGGGACTTAACACGAGACCCGCTCCAACCAAATGTAAGGCGATGCTACAGGACTAGTATGCACCAGCTCAGTCCATAGACATGGTGTGACGTGATGACTACTACACTTATTTGAGTAGATGCTTCGTCCCTAGTCGACTTACTGCTGACGCATTCTCCGCCCGGATGCAAAATGCTCGTGTGGCATTTTTTAAATTACGTGGTTTCAGGCTTATTCTTAATATCCAGCTAAAAGTCGAAGAACGTGTAAAGCACGACAGTTCAGTCTATCCTGCATTATGGTTATGAGACAGGGCTAAATAGTTTTTCGCGTTCGACAACTTATGTTAAATTGTATTGTGCAAGATGTATTATGTAAGATTAGGCACAAAGTGTTGCTGGGGAAAGTCAATCAACCAGGTTGTGGAGCTACATAGACTGGAACTTGGAATCATATTATACTGGTCAAGGCACCGTCTTTTCCGTTTGTTAGATGACATAGGATTAGGTTAGGAGTGAGTTAGTCAAAAATAAAACAAGATCAATCTTTCAGGTCATTGTCTGAGTCACGCAGAGATGATTAGACTGTCTGGATGGGGTTATCGAAAAGCGAAAACCCAATAGCTTGAGACTGCCAGTGATATGCCTCAAAATCGTTTCCAATGACCCAGATGCATCCATTCCTTGTAGACTGCTAGGTCCATCAAGTTTTCACTATTCTCTATACAATTATTCTCCATCCTGTATACTTCGATTCATTATGGTCCTGCGATCTTTTACTTTTCCAGTACTGATGTGGCGAATCGAAATAGTTAAGTTATGCCCAGAGTTTGAAGGCAAAAACTCAGTTCATCAGTCAAACTACTTTAACTGAGAATACCGGGTCCTGCTGAAGTAAATAATGAATTTTACCTCTTCGTCCTCACCTTAAAATATAAGTAGCTGACAGCAGGAAGTAACACTTCTAGGCTCAATAGCACTAAATAGCTCCGTTTCTAACGACTACCGCTTTAATAATGCATCTCTAAGTTATAACAGTCATCATAGTATGGATGAAGAATCACAACTATGGGGAAAGATTATGGACCCGATATGAAGCATAACATAGAACACCTGTTAGCTGAATATTACCAACTCTAAAAAATCTGAGTCAGAAAGAAAAGAAAAAGCTCAATACTTTTTGCAGATAAGAAATCAGAATTATAAAATTTGTATCCGTGAAATGTGAATAAGTACACAACTCCAAAAATCAACAGGAATGCCGAAAATGTAATTTACCATCAGTAAAAAGTTTGAGCATTGTGGATTAGATCAAATAAAGTATAATTATATTTCAATAGTTTACACACAATGTGTAAACTATTGTATTATTATTATACTTTATGTAATTTACCACTTACTGGTGGTGAATGCCCTCTCTAACATGCAGTTAGTAGTGATACTTACCAGAAGCTAGTGGAAATATGATTATATCCTAAAGCCGTTTAACTCTTAAAATATCTAATGAAAAATCGGCTGCTTAATCCAGTCTCGGAAATCCCGCCTTCTGTTGAGCAATTTAATGTCAGTATGCACCCCTGTTAGGCGGCCTTCAGTTTTTCTCAATATATC
Organism: Trichobilharzia regenti; assembly: GCA_944472135.2. Classification (NCBI taxonomy): domain Eukaryota; kingdom Metazoa; phylum Platyhelminthes; class Trematoda; order Strigeidida; family Schistosomatidae; genus Trichobilharzia; species Trichobilharzia regenti. The sequence continues at coordinate 27,988,034 of OX235270.1, read as the reverse complement.
CCGCATGTTCAAGGTCATTGATGGAGTGAGACGCTCAAGGGTTATTTTCGGCCATGTTAGTCGGCCATGTTGGATTGCAAGGCGACTCTAAAGAATAGCAGTCCAAACCGAAATATTACCAATAACAAAACTTATCACTGTGTAAACTATCGAAATATAAATATACTTTATTTATAATAATAATAATAATGTATATTCTCATATAAACATATAAATTTACATGAAAATGCATGCCATTTTTACAGGCACGATCAAGTATGATATAATATCAAATCGTAGATTGTCTACAAGTTAATAATGTTTCAACAGTTAAATATTTGATATATATATATATAAATACACATTGTCAGAACTAGGCTGTATAGTTATTGAATTGTACAATTGTCCTCCAGGTTGAGCGGGAAAATCGACTTCGTTTCGTTTTCATCCCGTGGTTGTCGGCATACGATAACCAACCAAAATTGAGGTAAGTACAACGTTTACAAGGGATTGAGAGCTGTTTTAGAAAAGTAAAAGTGCTGAGGTGAATCATTAATCATTTGATCTAATCCATAATGCTCAAACTTTTTACTAATATTAATTCAATCCGAAACAACCTAGTGAATGGACAAATGACCTTCAGCAACCAATCAAGTGACTCTGTTTTATCCAGACGTACTTATGGGTGCTCCACACCTTTTCCGCCGCAAATTCACTCCAGGTCTTGTTTTGATTACTGTTAGAAGAACGGACTGGTAGGAAGGTCGAAAAAATGCCAATGTGGAGGTGTCATTCATATGCAAAGATACAATAGGTGCATCGATGGGTTTATCTGTTGGTGAAATGAGTGCCAAATCAGAAAATCATTTCGAGAACGTATGTTATTCGTTTTTAATTTACAGATTCCTTAGGTACCTTTGATAAAAAGAAGATATAAAGAAGGGAGATTAAGTGCGAACTAGCAGTAGGTATAGGGGATATATGACACCAGCCTCCAGAAAGGATAAATTGAGGCGAACCCTAATCGTAGTGCAGGTGTATTATTGACTATTATCCAGCGCTTGGTGCTGCCTTGGGAGACTATTCATACAGATTGATGGAGTAGTTACAGTCGGTTATCGAATCTGAGACGTATTCATCAAGTGGTCAACCATATAAATGATTTTCTCAATCCTTTTGATGGAGCTCACACTAATTCCATCGAAAGTTTCTGGAGTCACCTAAAAAACGTTTCAGATCTGTGCATGGATCAAGAAATGCAATGATATACAGTTATCTCGACGAGTTTATCTACAGGACTTGGTTTGACATGAGTATCATGTTCACGTGAACGTTTAGCTGACCAAAGCTGCTGTTTTTAATATCAGTAAAAAGTTTGAGCATTATGGATTAGATTAAATCAAGTATAATTATATTTCAATAGTTTACACACAGTGATAAGTTTTGTTATTGGTATAACAAAATTACAATAACAACACTTATCATTGTGTGTAAACTATTGAAATATAATTAAACCTGTTGTTTTTAGTTCATTTGCTGGTTCCCGTTATTGTTTCCAGCTCAATTGGTTTCTTAGTATATAGAAATCTGGAAAGAACAGTGTCTTTCACTTTCATGTTTACAGCATGCAGCAATCTGCGAGTCAATCTGGTGAGGAGAATACGATCAGGGTTGATATTGGCAAGGTTTTCGAAGTGCATATTAAACCTGGAGATTTCAGAACGTGGTTTGAAGTTGAAAAACCTTTGAAGCTTTTCGAGAAGCTGAGTATACCATCAGTGTATATTATCAGTTAAAGAATCACATATATTGTCAGAGAGTCTAAATCAAACAAAGTTGAGCCACATAAGAAGTGTGAATCTTTTGTGCCTGTATGCAGTTTCGGAACTGAAAGAAACTTGAAAGCAATTAGAAACCCCTAAATGGTAAGTGTCACCTATATTTATTAGGGCTCAATGTACTAAATCCAAACACATGAACTAAGACCACCTGTAGCAAAGCCAGTGTTAACAACCATTCAGTGTGTTGCGAAACTACTTAAAAAGTGGATAACACATTAACTATCCCAGTTAAAGGTAAGACTTTAATTAGCAAGAATAACGTTTCGGATTGTGGTCTACAATCGGTGGTTGCAACAAGCTGAAAAGCTGATTATTATTCGGGGTGAAGATACAGTTTACAGTTTACAATTTATTTAGGATAGTAGGCTATATGCCTGTGTTAATCCTTTCGATTTATTGCATACAGGAGGTCCAATCTCGCCTTGAATGAATCAACGGATGGCGCTGATACGACGTGTTCCGGTAGGGAGTTCCAATGGTTCACAATTCGATGCGAAAAACGGATTTCCAGACGCAGACGATTCGACCGTGGTTTTTGAACCTTGAGGTGATGTCCTCGCAATTGGTTGGTGCTAGAAGGAAGAAATAATTTAGATAAATTAGCTCCAAAATCATTTCTTAGGATACGGTATGCTAGTATTAGGTCACCCCTAAGTCGTCTGTATGACAGTGGAAATAAACCCAGTCGACTTAACCTCTCCTCATATGACAGGGTTGAGAAACCCTTTATTAGCTTAGTTCCTACTCTTTGCACCCTTTCTAATAAGTCTATTTCGTATTTGAAACACGGGCTCGCTGCCTGGATCCCATATTCCAAATGAGGTCTGATATAAGTCGGATATAATATACGAAATATATCAGCGTCAAAGTTCGCAAAAGCCTTGCGTATGGCCCATAACATTCGAAAACCCTTAGTGGCTGCAGTTCTACAGTTTGTTGCTGTTTTCAAGTCATGCTGCACAACCACTCCCAAGTCCTTGTACTCAGTGACCACTGGGAGAGTAATGCCATTCATTGAGTAATTGTGCACGTGACTATGGGATACATGCATAACTACACTCTTGCTTAAGTTAATCTCCAAGGCCCAGTGCTTACACCAATCACTTAACAAGTTTAAATCTTCCTGCAAAGCAAGTTGATCACTGTCATCGTGCAAAGCCCTCCATATCTTGATGTCATCAGCAAACAGTAAGCAGGATGACTTAACTACCGATGGAATCTCATTAACATAAATCAGGAAAAGAAGTGGGCCTAGAATTGTACCCTGAGGAACGCCACTCTTAACCGATTCCCATGTTGATAAAACCCCGTTAACTCGTACTCTTTGTCTTCTGTCCTTTAGAAAGTCTTGAATCCAGTCGGTAACCACTTTATTGATTCCCAGACTACCTAACTTTACTAGAAGACCTGAATGAGAAACCCTGTCAAACGCCTTGCTAAGGTCTATGAATATGGCATCCACCGGTATATTAGCATCAGCTGAGCTTGCCCAACTTTCTCTGGCCAAAAGAAGGTTGGTCAAGCAAGAATGACCTGCTCTAAAACCGTGCTGTTCCACAGCGAAAAGTTTGTTCCCTTCAATGAACTGAATGATAGCATCACGAATTATTCTTTCTAGTAGTTTAACAACAATACTGGTCAAACTAACAGGACGATAGTTCTGAACTAAGTTTCTAGATCCGGTTTTGAAGACCGGACTAATGATGGCATCTTTCCAGTCTCTTGGACATTTAGACTGGTCCAGAGACATATTGAAGATTACCGACAATGGCTCGGCTATGCTTTCAGCCAATGCTGTTAATATACGTGGGTGGAGTTCATCAGGGCCACTGGACTTACCAGGATTGAGCCTTAGAAGCCACTTTAGGACAGTATCCTTTCCAATGTATAAGGGTGCCATTTTCAAGTTACCTTCTGGAAAATTTACAAAGCTGGTATCAATATTATCAGAGAATACTTGACTAAAGTGCTTGGACAAAGCCTCAGCCTTAGTCAAGTTATCCTCAGCCATGTTTGTCTGGTCATCTTCAAGCATAAGAGGTGGGATAGCATCACTCTTACGTGTTCTTCTCTTGATATATGAGAAGAGTCTTTTTGGGCAGCCTGGTGAACTTTTAACTAACTGGGTTTCGTAAGCTATCCTTGACTGGTGGATCAAAGTTTTACACTGGTTTCTGGTTTCACAGTATTTCAGCCGGAACTGCTGTAGCCCAGTAGAAACAAAGAGATTCCAGAACCTTTTTCTCCGTCTCAGGAGTGTTATAGCTTGTCTATTTATCCATGGTGGCCGATTTGTTGGCCTTTTAGGAACCCTCCAGGGGATGAGATCAGTGGTAACCCTCTCAAGTGTATTCTTAAATCTATCCCATTCATCTTCAATGGATGAGACAATGTTGACTGACCAGTCGGCAGTTGAAGCACGCTCCTTTATAGCCACTATGTCAGCATGCCAAACACTAGGCCGGGATTTGGGTTGAAAACTGACTAAATTGCCAGCCCTTAAGTTAAAATCTAACACCCCATGATCACTGTTTGCTAGAGGTGGATGAATAACTAGACCATCCACGTCGTCGTTGTCATGAGTAAGCACTAAGTCCAGCAAGGAAGATCCTTGGGTAGAACCGAATCTTGTACTACCTAAGACATGTTGTGTCAGGGCATTTTCCATGGTTGTCAAGAGTAACCGGCTGTCAAACTTATCAGCGGATCCTGGAGATGTGACAGCTACCCAGTCTATATGAGGTGCATTAAAATCACCTAGAATAAGACAGCTACTGTGTTTACTCCATTGTTTGAGGTGATCTAAAATGAAGTCATCACACTGACAATAGGGACTTCTATACAGAACTCCAATGAGTAGAGTGCCGGTTGCAAAGCTTACTTCACAGCTAATTACCTCACCTGTCCCACTGTCATGAGCTTCAGATTTCACGGAACGAACATGTAGGGAGTTGTTGATGTACAGAGCAACCCCGCCACCTCTACGACCCTTAACTCTGTCGCTGCGCAAGCAACTAAATCCGCATAGCTCAGGTGTGTCATCTAATCCCGAAACCAGCCATGTTTCAGTAATGGCCACAATACCTGGGCTAAGGTCTTCTACTAATACACCTAGCTCGTGAAATTTGTTCCCGATACTACGTATATTAGTGTACACTACCTTCAGGCTTCCTATGCGGTCTGGCTTATCCACACAGGTCTTGGAAGCATACGTTTCCAAGACCTGACTATTTGAAAACCCACCAGTTTAAGGTTAGTCTCACCATTTTTACGTCTTGTTTCTAGCTGGGACAAAACTTCTTTTCGTTTAAGTCTGTCTTCAAGAGATAAATCAGGTCTGGCTGAAATTCCTGACCCGGCAAGGTTGTGTACATTAGCCAGTAGATGATTCCGTTCATCAGGAGAACCTAAGACTACTTTAAGCAACCTACGCTGACTAGAACATTCATCATCTCTTTTGCCTATTCTAATCAGCTTTTTAATCGATACTCCAGGGAAATTCGCTGGGAGCATCTTCCTTATAATACTACTCACTAATTTAAGGTCGTGATCGTGCCTTTTCACGGGATCAGATTCTTTGGACTCTTCCAAATTTCCAACAATTATGTTAGAGTCTAAGGAGAGCTTGTCGTATTTAGCAGTGGCTACGTCCTTTCTCACCACTATTGATGCAGCCTGGCTACAGGTGACAGACGTTTGCCTACCATCAATATTACTATATTTCTTCGACTGCTTATTTTTGTTACCCATTTATCATCTGCCTGCAGTTGCTTCTCAGGGCTGCTGCAGTTTTTGATGGTACAATCAAGATCAGTGTCTGCGCCACCTTCATGGTGAACTTCGCTTACGGTGTTCTCTGGTTCTGAGATGCTGTTTACAGCTTCCGTTTTGTTACCTTTTCGCTTACTAAGACGCTTCGAACGCCTAGTAGGTTTTACTTCCGGGGTAACTGGGATAGTAACCGCCGGTGTGATAACATTCATGATGGCACTTACTGCTTCATCTTCAGACGGGCAGTCCGTGTCACTCTTACTAGCCACGCTATCATCAGGAAGTTCCATGGCTTTAGACAGCAGTTCGTGAGCCTCCCTTATTAAGGTCATCTTTGGAGAACAACACATTCTGCACATCCAGTGGGATGTTGGAGCAGTACAACGTTTGTATGCAGCTGGACGTAATCCAGTACACATCTTATGATACCACTTTTCACAGTTATTACACTGTATTCCATCATCTACCAAAAAGTAACACTCCGCCCTATTACATTTATGTGGTACTTTTGACATAATGAACTTCTACTGGAAACAGCCAAGACAATTTACCCAATATAGACTATATAAGTGGTTAAAATCAAAACTTAACAGACAAAAGTCAAGTTAAAGTTTTTTTAAATGTTCTTGAAGTGAATAACACAACAAAACAGCGATTTGTCAAAAACGTGAAATACGTGAAAAAAGCACTCCCTTTCAAACAGCGCGCGTCCAATGCGTCCAATTTCCAATTAGCTGAATACAGATTGCTTGTTTCATTTCAAACAATGAAACTCCCTTTTTGGTTGTTTGTGATTTGTCCGCGGCTATAAATACGGATGCCCATGATCTTTAAGAGAACTAAATAAATTTTCCTAAAACCATTGGTTTTCTTAGTGAAACGTCTGTTGATATGATTAGACGATTAGGTAACATGTTCTGTGATTGGGAATCGTAGTCGTTGTGTTTCAGATTAAATGTTATAACCCTATGGATATAGCTTATTCGTCATGGTACACTATGATATCTAGAAATCATAAGCACGCTGTCTTCGGTAAATTTATTCCTACTTTTTAAGTGACTGCAAATAATGAGTCATCTGAAGTGATAGGATGAATACCTCTAAACGCTTCGTGTAGATTAGGATTTATTCACTTTTCTCGACTGAGAGACAATCTTTTTACCAAGAATGTTCTCAGGATGTCCGCTTTTACTTTGAAATTCAAAGGTAACGTTATGTTTCTCACTGAGGTAGTAGCTACGGGTGATCACCTTCAGCAGAAACGAGTTTAGGGTAACTACGTAGCTTTAGGTAATGCGTCATAGAAACAAGTAGCGTAGGTTAACTGTGTTTAAATATATTAAACGTTGTATAACTGGTCAAATCGTAGCTGTTACATACTAGTTAGTCTTATAAATAGTGAATGCACCGTACAAACGTTTACTTTGCTTTCCATACCTAGGTCATAAGCATAATACTCGCATGTGGTATACATTTAAGCCTGATACGCTGTGATGAATTTTGCGAAACACGGTTCCGTCATGATTCAAGCAAGACGAACAGGTCACCTATAGATAAGATGCACGAAGTGACAAACTGTAAGAGGAGGGGATAAGTTAACTTTGAGTGCTGTCAATGGAGTTGAAGATTGAACGATCAATTCTTGGTTGTTTGCTCAAAATCAACTTCCCCAATTTTCGCGGAGGCATCAATACGACAGTCATCGTCTCATCGGTCGCTGTTCAGAAAGAACAGTGAAACATCGTCAGAAGTAATACAATGATTTATTATTGTAATATTTGTTTTCAGACCTTAGTTCGCTTATTCTTTTTATCTGTTCGTGTCAGCCAAGTCTCATAAACCGTTAATGCCCAGCTCTCGCTACGCTCGGGCCCACGCTGTTCTTAGAAGATTTCTCAGAAACGCTTAGTTATAACGGACGCAAAAACCAAAACACCGATCTGCCGTTTGATATTTCTGTATTGTTACACCAACATATAAAAGGAATAAGCGAACTAAGCAAACTAAGGTCTGTAAACAAATATTACAATAATAAATCGTTGTTACTTCTGACGATGTTTCAGTCTTCTTTCTCAACAGCGACCGATGAGACGATGACTGTCGTATTGATGCCTCCGCGAAAATTGGGGAAGTTGATTTTCAGCAAACAACCAAGAATTGATCGTTCAATCTTCAACACCATTGACACTCCCCGGCAAAATACGGATCCAACCCTTTTTTCCTTCACGACCAATACACGTTGACTTGGATGCCATTGCGAGAACCTGGGTCACACGGACAGAGCTGAAATGGAAAACAAACAGAAAAGACAACACACCACAAGCATACTCACAGCACAATCTCACACATCAATGACGACCTGCGCCTCCAGACAGAGACCTCCTCTTGACATCTTGCAACACAATCGCCGCCTGCTAGAATGACTCTTGCAGAATGCAATGTGACCATAGCACCACCTCACGATACTCTACGCACATCCTCGTATCTACTGACTACCAATTACCACTGCAATCGCTTGTCACTCATTCTGCCTCAGTTCTAGTAGCGGTGACGCATGCGAGCCTCAGTCGTTTACACTCTTTCTCCCCGGCGTGTCGGACCGCAGCTAACAATTATCTCCGTGTGCATTTCATTCTCAGCAATAGCCTAGCCTCCCCGGCGTATACGTCCCATCTGCTGTCCTTAACATCAATCAATTTATTCACGGATGTAGAAGACTAGAAACAACTTCAGAAGTAATCACGACGAAAATTTTAACAAAATTATGCAATAACAACAAGGTACGAAAACAACGAGTAAACACAATGAATTCAAATAACACCAATTGATATGACACACCACACGTATATACAAACAGTACACACAAACTCGCCGATCATGTCTTGATGGAATTCCTTTGAAGAATTGCAGGACTTACACCAGTACGCCGACAAACCTTCACAGGTTGACCATTGTAAGTTGTGGAATGTCCGGACACAAACAGAATTACCAACAGCTAGATGACAGGTGATATCAATTCAGTATATACAATATGAACATATGTACAAAATCACACACCGAGCACATTAGACTGCTCATTGATGCGCTACCCTTTGAAGAATTGTAGGACTTACAGCAGTACGCCTACAACCCTTCTCAGGTTGACGCTCTAGGTTGGAAAATCGTTGCAGAGTTCATTCGCTAACTTCCTTCTATGAGCTAAATCCTCAAATCTGAACGGTAACACGCCCATGTCATTGTATCGTAGAATATAGATGACCAACAAACACACGACATATCTCATCAACCAAGTATAGAAACAGAGTAATTTACACCAAAGATAATAACATTCAAATAGTAACTTGAAACAAGAAATGCCTTTATTCATGCAAGTCAATTTAACAATAACTCTCTCCTTTACACTTGGCTTATCCACACTAAACTGACCATTGATATTCGTCCTTTCAAACGAACTGATACTATCATAGTCATTGGACAAGATACTTGAGTTGATGGGCATCTGTTTCATTGTGGATGAAAACACCAACGATGACTGAGTGACACAAGGTGATGAACTTAGCGGTGGATCAGAAGCTGTTCTTGTCCGGCTCTCAGATAGTTGTCCAACTGCAAGATTACCACCACTGCTGTCTTTCACTACTAGTTCGGGTTTAGCACTAGCATCTGATGATAGGTGGGCTACACGCTGATCAATTACACTGACTGTCTCGCAAGTATGCACACCTTCTGGAACTGCTTCTGCGTTCAATTCTACTTCACATTGTAGTTGTACAGAACCTATATTTAACTTAGCAGTAGTAGGCATATCCCTCATCTCATAATGATCAACCAAAGACAACTGTGAAGTATCATGATCATCACCACAAATATTCACTTTACCGTCAACTTCATCATTTTCAAACTCTTTAATAACAGAAGTAGATAATTTTGATTACTCACAAATCCTAAAAGGCTTTATAACTTCACTCTGACTAGTTATACTTTGTAAACTTTTGGAGTCAGAACTCCACTCTGAAGCAGTAACTCTATTCTGTGACACTCTATTCAGCAACGGCTTACCAGTTGCAACTACAGACTCCCTGACCAAACCGTTATCGTCACTCAATTCGGAGTAAGGCCTGGAGTTTACATTTAGCTTATCACTAAACTTGCTCACTGGTTCACAGTTCACTTCTGTATGCACCTCTTGCACACGTGTAGAACAAAGCCGTGTTTGTCTTGCATCTTGTAACTTATCTGTTGAGGATGTACTACGAAACCTGTTACACTCACTAGGTCTATATGCATTACTAGACATCATGGAGTCTTCTCGATATCCACCTCTCTGAGGCCTACTCGTCATCAATGAGTGCGTTTTACCCTCAGACTGCTCTATTCTAGGGGTGAGATCTAACAGACTGGAAAACTTGCTCATAGATTGATTGACACTAGTATTTACCAGTTTCAGGATATCATCAAACTTTGGCTCGATACCCTCATCCTCCATACGGGAGCTTATCTTCACCCACTTCCTTTGCAATCGAGTAGGTAGACGTCTTGCTATTACTTCTAGGATAAAACTCGAGTTGAGGTCACTCATTCGATTCATCGAAATCATTCCATTCTTGTAAATTAGCAAATTATCTAAAAACTCAGTGAGTGCCTGGGAGTCATCCTGTAACTGACCACCATTACCCTCAACAGCCTCGAATAATTTTCCTGCAATCATCGAGGGTCTTCCAAACCTTTGGCATAATATGCTCATAGCCTCATCGTAGCCCTCCTTTGGCTTCATAAACTTACAACACTGTATAGCTCTTGCAGCATCTCCAGTGCAATATCTCATCAAATACATTAACTTCAATTCATCATTTAATAAAAAACCACTCAACATGATCTCAAACTCCTTTACAAATTGTAAATAATCAGCCGGGTTTCCATCAAAACGTCGTGGTTCTAATTTAGGGAGTTTGATGTTCCTATTATCCCTGAACGGCGAAACAGTAACATCAACCATATCATGTTTAACATCAGACACATCGTTACAATTAACAGACAAGTCACCATGACTTACTTTCCTGTTTGCATCCAAGACACTCTGTCCCTTCTTTGACCCAGGCATTGTTGAACTTGACCCAATTCCAAAAAAGTTCCAGATATTGCTTGTTCAAAGAGGACTTGACCGGCACCAGGAGAAATGAACGGCGACTATCCAAACTTTCACCAACTGTTTGAATCCGCCAGATCTGTTTCCATCGTCAGAAACTGTCAGCCAAGTCTCATAAACCGTTAATGCCCAGCTCTCGCTACGCTCGGGCCCACGCTGTTCTTAGAAGATTTCTCAGAAACGCTTAGTTATAACGGACGCAAAAACCAAAACACCGATCTGCCGTTTGATATTTCTGTATTGTTACACCAACATATAAAAGGAATAAGCGAACTAAGCAAACTAAGGTCTGTAAACAAATATTACAATAATAAATCGTTGTTACTTCTGACGATGTTTCAGTCTTCTTTCTCAACAGCGACCGATGAGACGATGACTGTCGTATTGATGCCTCCGCGAAAATTGGGGAAGTTGATTTTCAGCAAACAACCAAGAATTGATCGTTCAATCTTCAAATCCATTGACAGTTGGTGTAACAATAAAGAAATATCTAACGGCAGATTGGTGTTTTGGTTTTCTCGTCCGTTATAACTAAGCGTTTCTGAAATCTTCGAAGAACAGCGTGGGCCCGAGCGTAGCGAGAGCTGGGCATTAACGGTTTATGAGACTTGGCTGACAGTTTCTGACGATGGAAACAGATCTGGCGGTTTCAAACAGTTGGTGAAACTTTGGATAGTCACCGTTCATTTCTCCTGGTGCCGGTCAAGTCCTCTTTGAACAAGCAATATCTGGAACTTTTTTGGAATTGGGTCAAGTTCAACAATGCCTGGGTCAAAGAAGGGACAGAGTGTCTTGGATGCAAACAGGAAAGTAAGTCATGGTGACTTGTCTGTTAATTGTAACGATGTGTCTGATGTTAAACATGATATGGTTGATGTTACTGTTTCGCCGTTCAGGGATAATAGGAACATCAAACTCCCTAAATTAGAACCATGACGTTTTGATGGAAACCCGGCTGATTATTTACAATTTGTAAAGGAGTTTGAGATCATGTTGAGTGGTTTTTTATTAAATGATGAATTGAAGTTAATGTATTTGATGAGATATTGCACTGGAGATGCTGCAAGAGCTATACAGTGTTGTAAGTTTATGAAGCCAAAGGAGGGCTACGATGAGGCTATGAGCATATTATGCCAAAGGTTTGGAAGACCCTCGATGATTGCAGGAAAATTATTCGAGGCTGTTGAGGGTAATGGTGGTCAGTTACAGGATGACTCCCAGGCACTCACTGAGTTTTTAGATAATTTGCTAATTTACAAGAATGGAATGATTTCGATGAATCGAATGAGTGACCTCAACTCGAGTTTTATCCTAGAAGTAATAGCAAGACGTCTACCTACTCGATTGCAAAGGAAGTGGGTGAAGATAAGCTCCCGTATGGAGGATGAGGGTATCGAGCCAAAGTTTGATGATATCCTGAAACTGGTAAATACTAGTGTCAATCAATCTATGAGCAAGTTTTCCAGTCTGTTAGATCTCACCCCTAGAATAGAGCAGTCTGAGGGTAAAACGCACTCATTGATGACGAGTAGGCCTCAGAGAGGTGGATATCGAGAAGACTCCATGATGTCTAGTAATGCATATAGACCTAGTGAGTGTAACAGGTTTCGTAGTACATCCTCAACAGATAAGTTACAAGATGCAAGACAAACACGGCTTTGTTCTACACGTGTGCAAGAGGTGCATACAGAAGTGAACTGTGAACCAGTGAGCAAGTTTAGTGATAAGCTAAATGTAAACTCCAGGCCTTACTCCGAATTGAGTGACGATAACGGTTTGGTCAGGGAGTCTGTAGTTGCAACTGGTAAGCCGTTGCTGAATAGAGTGTCACAGAATAGAGTTACTGCTTCAGAGTGGAGTTCTGACTCCAAAAGTTTACAAAGTATAACTAGTCAGAGTGAAGTTATAAAGCCTTTTAGGATTTGTGAGTAATCAAAATTATCTACTTCTGTTATTAAAGAGTTTGAAAATGATGAAGTTGACGGTAAAGTGAATATTTGTGGTGATGATCATGATACTTCACAGTTGTCTTTGGTTGATCATTATGAGATGAGGGATATGCCTACTACTGCTAAGTTAAATATAGGTTCTGTACAACTACAATGTGAAGTAGAATTGAACGCAGAAGCAGTTCCAGAAGGTGTGCATACTTGCGAGACAGTCAGTGTAATTGATCAGCGTGTAGCCCACCTATCATCAGATGCTAGTGCTAAACCCGAACTAGTAGTGAAAGACAGCAGTGGTGGTAATCTTGCAGTTGGACAACTATCTGAGAGCCGGACAAGAACAGCTTCTGATCCACCGCTAAGTTCATCACCTTGTGTCACTCAGTCATCGTTGGTGTTTTCATCCACAATGAAACAGATGCCCATCAACTCAAGTATCTTGTCCAATGACTATGATAGTATCAGTTCGTTTGAAAGGACGAATATCAATGGTCAGTTTAGTGTGGATAAGCCAAGTGTAAAGGAGAGAGTTATTGTTAAATTGACTTGCATGAATAAAGGCATTTCTTGTTTCAAGTTACTATTTGAATGTTATTATCTTTGGTGTAAATTACTCTGTTTCTATACTTGGTTGATGAGATATGTCGTGTGTTTGTTGGTCATCTATATTCTACGATACAATGACATGGGCGTGTTACCGTTCAGATTTGAGGATTTAGCTCATAGAAGGAAGTTAGCGAATGAACTCTGCAACGATTTTCCAACCTAGAGCGTCAACCTGAGAAGGGTTGTAGGCGTACTGCTGTAAGTCCTACAATTCTTCAAAGGGTAGCGCATCAATGAGCAGTCTAATGTGCTCGGTGTGTGATTTTGTACATATGTTCATATTGTATATACTGAATTGATATCACCTGTCATCTAGCTGTTGGTAATTCTGTTTGTGTCCGGACATTCCACAACTTACAATGGTCAACCTGTGAAGGTTTGTCGGCGTACTGGTGTAAGTCCTGCAATTCTTCAAAGGAATTCCATCAAGACATGATCGGCGAGTTTGTGTGTACTGTTTGTATATACGTGTGGTGTGTCATATCAATTGGTGTTATTTGAATTCATTGTGTTTACTCGTTGTTTTCGTACCTTGTTGTTATTGCATAATTTTGTTAAAATTTTCGTCGTGATTACTTCTGAAGTTGTTTCTAGTCTTCTACATCCGTGAATAAATTGATTGATGTTAAGGACAGCAGATGGGACGTATACGCCGGGGAGGCTAGGCTATTGCTGAGAATGAAATGCACACGGAGATAATTGTTAGCTGCGGTCCGACACGCCGGGGAGAAAGAGTGTAAACGACTGAGGCTCGCATGCGTCACCGCTACTAGAACTGAGGCAGAATGAGTGACAAGCGATTGCAGTGGTAATTGGTAGTCAGTAGATACGAGGATGTGCGTAGAGTATCGTGAGGTGGTGCTATGGTCACATTGCATTCTGCAAGAGTCATTCTAGCAGGCGGCGATTGTGTTGCAAGATGTCAAGAGGAGGTCTCTGTCTGGAGGCGCAGGTCGTCATTGATGTGTGAGATTGTGCTGTGAGTATGCTTGTGGTGTGTTGTCTTTTCTGTTTGTTTTCCATTTCAGCTCTGTCCGTGTGACCCAGGTTCTCGCAATGGCATCCAAGTCAACGTGTATTGGTCGTGAAGGAAAAAAGGGTTGGATCCGTATTTTGCCGGGGAGTGTCAATGGTGTTGAAGATTGAACGATCAATTCTTGGTTGTTTGCTGAAAATCAACTTCCCCAATTTTCGCGGAGGCATCAATACGACAGTCATCGTCTCATCGGTCGCTGTTGAGAAAGAAGACTGAAACATCGTCAGAAGTAATACAATGATTTATTATTGTAATATTTGTTTTCAGACCTTAGTTCGCTTATTCTTTTTATATGTTGGTGTAACAATACAGAAATATCAAACGGCAGATTGTTGTTTTGGTTTTCTCGTCCGTTATAACTAAGCGTTTCTGAAATCTTCTAAGAACAGCGTGGGCCCGAGCGTAGCGAGAGCTGGGCATTAACGGTTTATGAGACGTGATTGACAAGTGCCTTAAATTCATCACGTGAACAGTCAGACGAAATATTATTTTAGAAATTGCTAAGACATGGGAAGACCAGAATAAAGAATTAATCCAAGATGCTTAACGCCGGACTTGATTTCTATATCACTGTCCTCGATTACGCAACGGTAATGGGAATTAACGGCTTCCTTTCACTTCGTTTTACATCTAAATCTGAAATTAGCTGCCTGACATTTGGAAGGATTTATTTTAAGGCCGTTAGAAGAAAACTATTTGCTAATTCCTGATAGAAAGCTGTTCGTTTTAGTACTGTCTGGCTGGGAGTTGACAGACATTAAAATAGTTAGATCATCAGCATACTTAACAAAGTAGATATTCAAACGTTGCAGGTGTTGATCATAGAAATGATGGATATTAGATGACATCACATGATTCAACAGCATATCAGAAATAAATAAAAATTGTTTCTTAGCTCTTCGCCAAGTATACAGTCTATTTGATGATACCACTGCATATTAACTGATTGTTGAAGCAGCTATCAACCCTAATTTTCTACATTTACTTGTGCTACATACTTGGCGTTTAGCAGCATACAAACTTGTCACTGGCTAAATAAGGCGACTTTAGAGTAACGAACATTACGGAATTATTATTCAACTTGCTAAATCCTACTCAGTTTTTACAATATGCTATTGTATAGAAATATATGCGAAATCCTATGAATGATTAAAGTAAGTCTCATACTATAGTGAATCTCCATTTGACTAACTAGGCTTAAAATGCATTAATCCGAATTCACGTATTACAAAAGCCCACAGTACAGCGACGTGCTGAAGAAGTTCAAAAGAAGTAGAAATGATGAGTATATTAAACATTTTCTCGATTTACAGAAGAAAATTTTAATGAAGGGCATTAGCGTTAGTTTGACAGATTGGCATTTTCACTGACCTCACATTCCACAACCTCCATATACCTAAATTGTGGAGCACAACATGAAGTTATGAAAGATAATTTTATATATTAGTATACACTGATTCTATTAATACTAAGTAAAGTTCTCATACAATTAAAAGTATTTGTAGTCCACAGCTGGTTTTTATATTGACGCCGTATGCATAAATAGACCTCGTAAGTTGTCCAGCATTAGAGGATTGCACGCAAATCTAAAGATAAACTCTGAAACACCCATACTGTTCAGACGTCATTCTCTCATCAATTTCACACTAAATACGTCTACGTTAAATGAGGCATTGCATATGTGTAGCCTAGAAACTGATCCATAATCTCAGCAATGTCTAGCGAGCATAGTTTTCTGAATCCTACAGAAATTACATTCTCATATTTAGGAATCTGTAGTCATCAAATATAAACTGAACATGCCTCAACTCTACGCAAATATGCACAGAGTTAACAACATAGGTGCAAAGTTCTGTGTCTAAAACAGACAGACATAGAGAAACACTTAAAATATTGTTAGATACTCAGACCTGTTGTGGTGATGAGGATAACAATGACATATAATGCAACCCTGACATTCAGTCGTGACACTGCATTTGAACTGTTTCGGGTATATCGAAATTTCAGAAGAAATTCATCTCCACCATTGGTGATCGAAAACATTGCAGCATTAAGTTTACAGTGTCAAACGGTACACCATCTATAGATTAATAATAATAACAGAGCTAACAAGATTCAATTCTCGTAATCAACACAAACCATGTGTATATTATTACTATACGCTGAATAATTGCACTAAGTGGAATTGAGAAAAATTAAACGGGTTACTGCCTTCCCAAATGCGCTGCACTTGCAACAATCCCGAGAACCACCTACATTTGTTAGCCTAGCAGTCAGCTAAGCAAACAATGGCACAATATTAATAGAGGTTTCTTTAATACATCGAACTCACATAACCCATATTATGCTGAGCCAATTAGTGTTAGAATGTATTAAATCCACTTAGAGATAACCTTTCAACTTACTATATTTCCTGTCCAAGCACACATACAGTGAAAGACACATCTACAGGATAACTTCTGTTCCCACAGAAGGTTCTTTTAGCATTTATAGGTGATTCCTATGTACTGATAGCATTCTTTTGTCAAATAGTACTGTTCTTCACACGAAAATAGCCACATTTTGACGTGGTCTTCATTGAATGACACTAGATTCAAATTCTGATGATAAGGATAAAGGCTCTTGTGGCATGTGGTAATCCTTCCAAAATATATCTCTGCAGAGATCTAACTTCTCTTTGAAAGCGTTCACCGTTTGAACTGATACTACTTCATCAGGTAAGGAGTTCCAGTTGTTGACCACTCTGTGAGAGAATCTAAATTCTGCACGTATTTTAATCGTCCTCAGTTTGAGCACCTTTTTGCGATGACCCCGTAAATGTATCCTAGAAGGGGAGAAAAGATTAGAAAGGTCAGTTCCTAAATCACCCTTAAGTACACAGTATGCTAAAATTAAGTCGCCTCTCTTCCTTCGGTATGATAACGGGAAGAGATTTAAATGCTCCATCCTCTTATAATAAGGAAGGTGTGAGATACCACTAACTAATTTTGTTCCTACTTTCTGTACTCTTTCCAGAGTATGTGCCTTCTTTTTGAGGCATGGACTCGCCGCTT
The DNA here is from genome assembly GCA_944472135.2 of Trichobilharzia regenti. NCBI lineage: Eukaryota > Metazoa > Platyhelminthes > Trematoda > Strigeidida > Schistosomatidae > Trichobilharzia > Trichobilharzia regenti. The sequence continues at coordinate 27,970,656 of OX235270.1, read as the reverse complement.
GTATGCAGTATTCTAGATGAGGCCTGACATATGTTGCGTAGAGTATTTGGAACATGCCCTCGTCCAATCGTTAGAAAGCCCTTCGAATTGCCCATAGCATTGGAAAAGCTTTAGCTGCGGCTGCATTGCAATTTGCAGTTGTTTTCAAATCATTGCTGACAATGATTACTAGGTCCTTCTGTTCGTTAATATCAGGTAATTCTGCGTCCCCTAGGGAGTACGACGTATAAGATTTCTGACCTAAGTGCATTACCGCGCTTTTCCTAGCATTCATTTCCAAACTCCATAGTCTTTACCACTTAGCTAATTTATCTAAATCAGTTTGTAGGGCCAACCGATCCTCGTTGTTATTTACAGTTTTCCATATCTTAGTGTCATTTGCAAATAATAATGAAGATGAAGTAAGAATCCCTGGTAATTCGCTAACGTATAGTAGGAATAGCAAGGGGCCTAATACAGTTCCCTGGGGCACTCCACTGGATACTGCTTTCCATCCTGATAGTACACCCTTAACTCTAACCTTCTGCCTCTTGTTAATGCGAAGACAATATTTCTATATCTCTTTATGTGCTACACAAACAGACTTTATAGCAGACTGTTCCGACTGACTTTGATGTCAGAAAGAACAACCAAACTGTAAGTCCATTATACATCAAATTATGTGTAATCTATATAATAACTTATCCATGCCTGTACAATAGGTATGTTCCTGCATAAACAGGAAGGAATATATTATTATTATTAAAACAATATTTATGCATGCCTATACAATTGGTGTACCCTACATAGCTAGGGAAAAAATGTACTTTATTATATTATCTTTACTAAATATGCTTATTAATATTATGTGTAAATTATCGAATTGATGATGCCTGTAAAATGGCGTCCCTCATGTAAAAAATGAGAATATATATTATTATTATTATTATTATTATTATTATTATTATTATTATTAGGTAATCACTAAACCACTCACATAGGCATTGGTCTAGTCCGAAACCTTTAAGTTTACTAAGGAGACCTAAGCGGGATACTTTGTCGAATGCCTTACCCCGTCCAATAAATGGTTTTTATCTCTGGCCTCAACCCAGTCTTCCCTAGCAAATAGTAGGTTTGTCAGGCAGGATCGTCCTGGTCGGAATCCATGCTGTTCCACAGCCGACAAGCCGTGTGTTTCAACATAAGCTAATAGTTGATCCCCTAAAATAGTTTCCAATACCTTTGCAATAATGCATGTCAGACTTACCCGCCTGAAGTTAGATACCAATTGCCTATCCCCCTCTTTGAAGATAGGGCTTATAATGGGATCCTTCCAGTCCCTGGGTAACTTAGCCTGCGTCAGAGACATTTGGAAAATCTCCGTAAGCGGAATATGTATTATATCCGCCAAGGAAATTAGCAGCTTAGGGTGAAGTCCATCCGGCCCAGGTGATTTACCTGGCTTCAGTTTAGACAGTAGTTTGAGGACCCTTTTGTGCTGTACCACAATTGAGGGCATCTGAGTGGCGATGGCAGTGACCTCGCCATATCCCTGGGTGGTATTCCAGACGAGAAGACGTCACAGAAGTATTCAGAGAGGTTCTCAGCCTTTCCTTCGTCTGACTCAGCCGCTTCTCCACTAGTGGTTATAAGTGACGGTATACCACTGCTAGTTTTAGTCCTACGTTTAACATACGAGTATAGCCTTTTTGGGTAATGAACGCAATCTAGTACTAGCCGTCTCTCGTACTCTATACGACTCCTATTAATCGCATACTTACAGAGATTTCGGATTTTGTGGTAGTCTTTCTGGAAATTTTCCCTTCCTGCCATAAAAAATTGGTCCCATTAGTTCTTTCACCGTCTTAGTAGCCTCCTTATTTCACTAGTGATCCCAGGTGGCTCATGCGACAGCTTTCGAGGAGTGTACCAAGGTATAAAAGGTGAAGTGATACAATCTAGTGTATTCCTAAATCCTACCCAAGCTTCATCGACAGTCCGACTTGTATCCACTGACCAGTCAACCGCAGTTGCTGCGTTCCGGATTCCTCGTATATCCGCTTTCCAAATGTTTTTGACGGGCAGATTTTGACCTGTGTATGACAGAATGAATCTTAAACGTGAAAGCAATGACTATGTGGTCACTGCTGCCAAGCGGCGGAAGGCACCTAATGTTACCAACGTCCTCCTTCTGGTGTGTCAATACCAAGTCTAGAGTAGATGGATCATGTTCAGGGTGATACCGTGTTGGTGCATGCATATGTTGCACGAGTGAACATTCAAGCACTGTCAATGTGAGCTCCCTATTGAAACAGGTGCACAAACTAGTGGAGTTTGATTCCCCCCCAATTAATGTGTGGAGTATTAGAGTCGCCAACAACCAGACACTTATTTCTACTACCCCACGCCTTCAAGTGATTTAGAACGAAGTCATCAGCTTGGCTAGCAGGACTTCTGTAGATAACTCTGATCGTTAAAGTGCCTTTGTTCAAGTTAATGACGCAACTTGCGGCTTCACTGGTGCCGCTGTCATGAGCTTCTGACAACGTTAACCTGGCCCCTATGTCATCCCGGATGTATAGAGCAACCCCCTCACCTTTCTGACTACTTACTCTGTCTGCTCGTATGCAGATGTATCCAGGCATGAATGGAGTTAAGTCTACACCCACTAACAACCATGTCTCAGTGAAAGCAATCAGATCAGGTTGTAGCCTTTCAGATAATTCTCCTAATTCGGCGAGCTTATTCCTAAGACTACATGCGTTCGTATAGCACACCGAAACACCTACGTGTTCATCCGGCTTATGAAGAGAGGTCCCGGCGGTATCGATTTCCGAAACCTCATCACTCGAAAACCCAATAGCTTGAAGTCTTTTTCGCCTTTATTCAGCCTGGCCTTTAGTTCAGCCACGGCTTCTCTTCTTTTGATTCTATCTTCTAATGGTCAATCAGGCCTTATTTTTAAACTTTTATCGTTGATTTTGAACGCGTTGCTGAGGATGGTGCTTCCCTCTATGTCAAAAGCTGCAGCTTCTACAAGGAGTAAACTATATGTGTGGATGACATTACCCTCCAACTACTACATCTTCGTAAGTCAAGTTAAACTTTCGACAACTCTAACTACCAATCAGCAAACGATGTTGAATTATCCAATGAGATTCACGAACGTAGTTTAATGTTGTATAGCGCTTGATTCATTTCTAATGCGTTACCTTAAAAGTTTACTGTTGCAATTCCAGGACGACAGTGTTTTCCAGTATTATCTTGATTTAGGTTTGCTCCGGAAGGAGCGGACTTGTTCGTGTGGTGGTATCATAACTTTAAAAAGCTATAGCAGATCGACTGACAGATTTGCTTATTGTTTTGCTATATGTTTGAAGCCTGCTAACATTACAGAGGGTAAGCTGATAATTTTAATATTTCTTAGGAACTCTTTTCGCTAGGTCGCATCTCTCCCTAACCCAGATTTTGTATATCTGCAACCACCGGGTGTTAAAACAACCGGTGAGAGCAGCAGCTGCCGAGACGGAGAATAGCCTCGTCTCAACAGTTCAGTGGTACCAGAATTGCAGAGATATCGCTTTGTGGAAAATAGAGAAAATCACTTGTTTGCTGGCCGGATCCCGTTGCAAGGACCCACACAAACTCCACGGATCTCAAAAGGATCTCATTTATAGTCATTAAGATGAATGTATGCGCAGGATGTGGTGTGACTTCTCCTATGACAGTCCCATGCTAAACTGGGAGGTGTTTCTCCCACATGTTCGAGAAAGATGCCCCTTGTAACCGTTTTATCCTTTTTTTATGCTTTTTTCTATAAATATACGTTTCCATTTACCATAAATGCCTCTTTATTGTGATTGGTCCGTTAAATGTCGTTTGCTGGTTGGTTGTTAGTGGTTTCGAAAGTTTAACTTTTCCTACATTATAACAATGTTTTGACTCATTCCGCATAAAACACAAATCACTACAACCAATATGCTTAGAGTGTGGCGCAGTCAGATTACACCAACATAACCAGCCAGGAAATGAGAATTCCCATCAATCCAGAAAACATAAAACACAATTTTATTGAAAATTATTGACAAAAAAATTTACTGAAAGAAATTTCAACCAACATGCCGGATAAGTCCAGTCCGTAATTAAACTTGAACTACTATCTCCCATATACATGAATAAGTTGTTTTAAATGGCCTGTGACTGACAAATATATGGAGTCACTTTATCCTGCGCTCTGATTCATTATAAAACAGAGTTTCACCGTCCACAACTCACTCTATTATAGCCTGCAGCTCGACAAAACTCTTCTGAAATCTACACAAATCTTCCATTCGAAGTTATTTCCTCTCCTTATTTCGATACCCGATAAGAAAGCTCATGCAGCAACGCATCGGTTTCTAACAAATCCGCCACATACTAGAGGAAAACATTCAATGCTACCTCCCAAGTCGTTTATAGACTTTAATTTCAACTGCTGCATGTATTGAACTTTATTTCAGCCTGCAGTAGTTATCAGTTTCTCGAAACGTTCAGCCAACAACTTTGGGTGCTAAACACCACTATTTAAGTCGACTCGCTGAGTCGATGATGTGATATCAGGCATTGCGTCCGTTCGTTCACGCGCCCTGGCTAGTTTCTCAGTTATCACGACTCTATATTTCTGAGACCGGTATATAATTCATTTTTTGACAACCAGTCGGCCACCTATTTTAACCCCAGTTAAGAGGGTTAAGTACTGTGGGAATATGGTGTAACAATTGAAATCTCCCATCTAAGAACGTTTTGCGCCCATCCTTCATCCCTTCCTTACTAATTCTTTCTTCAGTCAACCAAATACACTGGAGTGCGGGTTCAGCATCTTAGCATTCCCTCCATTTTTGGTGGAAAATATCAAGGATTAGTTTGATTCATTAGGTGTAATATGTGCAGATACTGGTAATGCGGAACCAACTACCACCTGAAATAAGAAGTTGTGAAAACCCTGATGGGTTCAAACGGAGCCTAGAAAGACACTTTAACATGTCCACCCTAGCTCGTCTAAAAGACCACAACTGTTGGTAGAACGGAAATTGAAGGCCAGTCCAGTCTTCAGTACAGTCACATACGTATATCTCGACTCTAATACTCACGCAGCGAACGTTGACTAATTTACTGAATTCTATTCTCTATAATTTTTAATAAGTTGTGTTGGTAAAAGTAACACTGGAAATAATTATAATAGCATCCACACCTTTTAACATTTTACATATGTATATACTAATATAACAATACCTATCCTGTATGTTCAATTCCTAAATTAGATTGTTATTAAAATACTTAAAATGATTAAAATATTTATGCATCAAATGTTCTCTTGCTTTACCACGCTTGTTTCCATTATAACACTCAATTATTGAGCCTAGTGTATTATTTGATATACGAATTATATTATTGACTATACTCGTATCATATATGGTTTGATTTACTCTACGGCTCCCTGTAGACTAACTACTATTCTTCAGTATACACACCCTGCAGTATTGTTAACCAAATGCAAAAATTTTGTTGGTTCTATGTTAATATCTTTCTAAAATATGTCTAGACACGTCACACTGCAATGTCAGATGTTTACTATATCGAAGTACTCTAAGTCCTGCCAACCAACCTTAGCTTCAGTTCATAATACCTATATTGAAATCTAACTCGGGCTCACGCTGTTCCTTGAAGTTTCTCAGAAACGCTTAGTAATAACGGACGCAAAAACCAGAACCCAGTTTGGTGACTCAAGAATTATTTATTCTAACACCAACATATAAACACCGTTACAACTAAGGTCTGTGAACAAATATTACAATAATGAATCACAATACTACTTCTGACGGTTTTCTGCTGACTTCTTTCTGAACAGCGACCGATGAGACGATGACTGTCGTATTGATGCCTCCGCGAAAATTGGGGAAGTTGGTTTTGAGCAAACAACCATGAATCGATCGTTCAATCTTCAACTACATTGACACACCAGGTAAAAGATTTACGTGATTAGATATTCCCAGATATGGAAGAAACGAGCGACAGAAATGGGGCTACCAAGCATTACATTTTTCCTCTATTAAATATTTCAAATAAAAAGGCAGCATCCTAGAAAATGTCGTGAAAAAACTATCTCGTATAATGTTCGCATGATACAATGATTGAAACCAAAACAGAAACACGAATGTAATATAATAAAACAAGGGCAAAGCATACCACGGTGTCACATTGAGAAGTAAGCTTCTGTTCGACACCACTTATACCTCACTGACTATAGTCTTCCTTCACGAAAAATATACGGCGACGTTTTATTTGTAATGATCACGAACTATATAAATCCACAATACCGTTGGTATGACTCAGATTTTACACCTTCCCTACATCGAGTTTACACTCAGTGACGGTAGAAATTCCTTAAATTATGCATTTGAAACATACACATACTTCTCACAGTCATACGGCGACCCTTTGCTGAATATCTCAGCACTATGGAGTAATCAAACCTGATACGAAATAGAATTAACTAAATTCCAGTGGTGGAAGAGCTGTGGCATATGCATATCCATCCATATGCTGATCGTCCTGACAAATCTAATCTATATTTGCGGTAGCCATAATAATCATAGTCTCAGAGCCTAACATCAAAAAAGGAGGGAGGGTGGTGCTAGCTGATCAGTGGATATGGTGGTGGTCACTAAGGTGAATCACCCCATTCTGCAGGAACAGCAATACGCAATTTGAAGGCTCGAGATATTTCTGATTTTTGTGGGCGCATAGATCTTTATCTTGAAAAAGATAATAACGAACGCCTTGACAGATCATGCTCCTGCCTCTAAACATATACCATTCGCTCAGCCTATTGTTGAGACAACATGGGCTCTGCACAGATTTATGGGTCATCTTATAAATTAACTTGCCATCCATTGTCGGATCATTAAATACCACTTCACAATGTCTTATCTCATTCATTTTCTAATAACTCCTTTAATTGGTCCGCATTATATTCCATTAAACCTAACATTTTATAGCTCTTTATGAATTTGATTCGACTTATTCTATTCCTATTCTCTGTAGGGTACGGCTGTGCACCAAATAGACAAAAAGGCATGAAATAAAAACAGCTGGTTTGAAAATAATTGTATTAAAGCCAAAAGTGGACATCATGATAGTACGAAGAATATTGTTATCATTATACATTGCAAATGAACGTTGTCGGCCTAGGGATTAATTACTTTCCCATTCTACTTCCTATATAAATGTATTTACTAATGATATATTGCACTTACTTATTTTATTACACTTTAATGATTCACCTTAGCACTTTTACTTTTCTAAAACAGCTTTCGATCCCTTGTAAGCGCTGTACTTAGCTCAATATTGGTTGGTTATCGTATGCCTACAACCACGGGATGAAAACGACTCGGAGTTGATTTTCCCGCCCAACCTGGAGGACAACTGTACAATTCAATAACTATACGGCCTGGTTCAGACAATGAGTACATATATATATATATCAAATATCTAACTGTTGAAACATAATTGACTTGTAGACAATCTACGATTTGACATTATATCATACTTGATCGTGCCTGTAAAAATGGCATGCATTTTCACGTAAATTTATACGTTTATATGAAAATAAAAATTATTATTATTATAAAGCTTGCATATCGGATTGCGATAATCCTTATGATATTTCAAGAAGATTTATGGGCTCTGTCGGCCGATCCCTCTCCTTTAGTTCACCAACATTCATGCGTTCTATTTTCACCACCTAATACCTAAAGACCTTAATCATCATCTAGCTGTCGATGAGAGCTAAAGTTATCTTGATGAAATGGAAAGTTCGTATCGTGTTTTAGCCTAGCAAGCTTTTCAGACTAAAGGGGAAATAATTAGACATTCTGAATAGTTTCCAGAAGTGTAAGAAGAGGTGGAATGAAATTGAAAGAAATTAATGACTAAAGGAAGATAATCTACTGCAGCCACCCAGGTGACAGCCACGAGCACACTGAGAGAGGGCTGCCATTGTGCCGCTAATAGCTGTGACGGCTCTTAGGCGGTTAGGACCAGTCCCCACTAAGATAATGTCAGTGATTATTTAATACTTGGCGCATAAAAACAACGCGATTCAAGACGAGGCGGAATTCTACAGAAAAGTACAAACACTAACGGACAAGGCGTAAAACTGCAATACCAAAATCTTAATGAGCTGTATAAATGACAAATTGAGAGCGAAAATACGAGAAGAGAACTCTTCATAGGATGAGAAGCTGTCGACAGAATGAACAGAAACGGAAAACCCTTTGACTACTTCTTCACCCCGGTGAATTTCGTGTAAAAAGTGACTACCTCCATTGTTTGTGAATGAATACTTGAGTTTATAGTGTTGCACACTGTAAATTGTTGATGCCAAAAACTAGTGTCTGTCATGTACGGAACATTGTGAATACATGATATTATGGGGCGCAAATTGTACAAGCATAAAGGTACACAAGATAACTTGGATTTCACAAGGCAGATGCATCAAAAATCAGATATACTTAAGTATTTTCTCACGGGAGAGCAAGCGCAACCTGCCAGACAAAAAATCGAGAAGAGGATGCGAGGGGCCACCTTTAAGGCCTTCAATGGTGCTATAGATCGGTCACATCCCAAGTTTAACACTTAAAAGCCTAGGAATGGAACCATGAAGGACATATTCACTCCTTTCACCTAAACGAATTTAGAGACAAAATAGGGCATCCCCGAGGAAGTTTGTGTGAAAGAACAATGGAAATCTCCGAAAGTGATATTGAGAAAAACCTGAATAAACAACATTGGTTGGGTGAAAAGGAAGGACTAGAAGAGACAGGAGCAATGCAGAAAAGGATGGACACTGAAACAGAGGATAAAACACTCCAAAAATGGACGGAAGAGTGAATGTGCTGTGTAGTGAATAAAGGAGTAAGGGCGGTGAGGAGAAAGACTAAAAACAATTCTGTGGCACACTTGGGACGAAATCAGAACAGACTACAAGTATGATAAAACTCGAGTAGCTATGAAACATAACGGGGAACAGGCCAGCCCAAATGGGACTAAAGACATACACACATACTTATAATTGCTAAAGAGGAAAACCAAACCAAGGGCGGATCACTTCAAAATATCATTGAACCGAGCACCATCTGTAACTTGTTTGTATACTACTAATAGCCACAAACTAACAGTAAACAAAAATCTTCCGACTAAAGTAGAGTTTTTGAAAGCCATTTAGCTATTTAATGCTACCCAGGAAAACGTCAGGACAAATTTATCTTTCAACACATACTGAACCGGACAGCATCGTCTGCACTACATTTAGTAAGGGTGAGCGTCTCGTAAGACTTCATTCCGCATATGCGTGACCTGCATGCATTTTTGTATAATACAGATAATTTCGCTTTGATCAGAGCTCGGTTATGTATCGAAGGTCCTAGAGAATTTTCCGTGCTGAACACTACAGACTGTTCTAATGCCTTGTTGTGTGCATGCGAGTTATTTCGCTTGGAATCCCTGACAATTCAAGCGAATACACAGTACGAAACGCATATGCTGATTCTCACATGAGGCTTGGTGAAGCTGCGGTACCAGAACGTGAGGAGGTCATCAGGAAACATCACCCACGTGGTACATCGTGACCCGAAAATTACAAACATAAAGTGAGACTACTTGTTGTATGCAATGTACCAGAAGCGCAGAAGGTCACAAAAGAGACCTACAAGGTTGAGGAAGGCCTTTGTGTAACGAAGATGCCATTTGGTTGAACAGTAAGAGGTTTCGTATTGACAGTCTACGTACCATATGTCGAAAAATGATGATACAGACGTGGAGATTATGATTCGTATTGTGTAAAGCAGGGAGCATCCTTATAATGGCAACACGGATACTTCAGGTTCTGTTGAAGACGAGCAGACAGTTCAGTTGGTCGAATGGTCTTTCTTGTCCGAGAATGTATATTTCACCACGGGTCTATCGTAGAAGAATATGAATGACGGAATGATTTGTAACTGCGACTTTGTTTTAAGCGACTTGTGAGAGTAAAAATGAGTTTGTCCTGGGGTTAAATCTGTGGATTGGATATAAGGATGTCATTAGTAAACATAAACTGGTTACGTAGAGAGTTATAAAGGGGGCGAACCAGGAGGGTGGTATCACTTCTTCACCAATAAAATCCTGGTAAACTGCTTATAATGTCTGAGTGATCTCCGAGCTTTGATGCAGATTCTGATTCAATGAAGAGGCCTGTAGTTCCAGCTGGCGAGTCGCCGCTGAGTGCAGATAATGCCTCAGGCTGTGAAGAAAAAGGCTACAGTCCAGTTCTGGTTTTACAATTTAACAAGAAATCAGCAGTAAGGTAAAGATTAAAAACACTTTGGGAGTCGAAAGGCTGAAATCACCTACTACCATTTATGAAGGGGCTGCAAAAAATGAAATCGATCATACAATCGATGACAAAGTGGATATTTGTGATCATGATTATGGAGAACATTTGTCTCCGGCTGATTAGGATGAGATGAACAGAATTACTGAGTTAAATAAGGGTTCTGTACAATTTGGACGTGATGTGAAATCGGAAGCTGATTCCGCTGCAGAAAATATGGGTTCTGATGACTGCTGGACTTATCCTACACGTTGTTTGAAGTTTCGCTAGGTTAATTTTTTGTCAGTAGGTTCTTATAAAATTGTGTTATAGGTTTTCTTGATTGATATGGACTCTCATTTCCTGCCTGGCCGTGCTGGCGTCCGCGCCATGTGATCTGACTATGACCTACTCCTGGCATATTGGCTGGAATAATTAGCGTTTCAAGTGGACCGTATCAAAATATCGCTATAATGAGCAAGGTGAGGTAGCTGGAGGGTAATGCCATCTACACAAATTGTCTGCCTTATGTAAAAGCTGCACCTCTCGGCATAGTATCTTACAATGAAGACTTCATGCCTCAGCTGAGACAACTGATATCCTTGGATATCAATGCAGCTTGTTTTCATGTGAAGAACACAACTGTTTGACGAAAGTACGCTATCAGTGCATGGGAATCACTTGTAGATGCTAACAGAACCTTCTCTGGGAACATGAATTCTCGTGTAGATGTGTCTCTCACTGTGTCTGTGCTTTGATAAGCATTGCTGTGAATTCGAAGGCTATTTCAAAGTGAATTTATAACATATTTGCACTGAATGGTGCAGTGTAATATAGGTTATGTGGATGCAGCGTATAAGAAATGTCTCTGCTTTATTAATATTGTGCCATTGTCTGCTTAGCTGACTGCTAGGCTAACAAATGTAGGATTTTCTCATGACTGCTACAAGTGCAGCGCAGTGGAAAAGGCAATAACTTGTTCAATTTTCCTCACTGTCACACCCAGTGCATTAATTCAGTATATATTATTATTATACACGTGGACTGTGTCGATTATAAGGCCGAATCTAGTCATCTCTACTATTGTCAATCTATTGTCTGCTATACCATTCCCACTGACACTGTGTACTTAATGCTGTAATGGTTTTGGTCACCAATAATAGAGATGAATTTCTCCTGAAATTTCCATTCACATGAAGCAGTACGGTTGCAGCACCATGAGTAAGTGTTTAGGTTGCGTTATGTGGCAATGTTATCCTCATCAACAAAGGGTCTTTGTATCTCACAAAATTTTAAGTGGTTCTGTATGCTGTTAACACTATGCGTTTGTTAACTGACAGTAGACACACTGATGGTATACAAACCTTCTCGAAAAGCCCCAAAGCTTTTTCAGCTTCAATCCAGGTTTGATATTTTCTTCGAAAGCCTTGCTAGTATTAACTCTGATCGTGCCGCCCTCACGAGATCGACTCGGAAAATGTTGCGTGCTATAAACATGAATGTGAAAGACAGTTTTTCCAGATTTCTGCACATCAAGTAACCAACTGAGCCAGCATAAATAGTGGCAACCAAGACATGAACAGGGAACAGCAGCGTGTGCCGCCCAAGTGTGTTTATATGCACAACTTCTAAAACTACAACAGAGTACTATCTTATAAACAACTGGAAGTCAACTAAAACGCAGTAACCACGCACGAATGCAACGTAAGAAACAGTTAAAATGGAGTGGATAAACTGGCCTGGTGGCGAGAACTTTTGAAATAAACGAAATAACTAATTTTAACGGCGAAGGAAAGAAAAATGAAGTGAAACGCAACATTTTCGAACAATGTGGATAAGAATAAGTTGTGAATAGCTGCAGGATAAACTTACAAGCCAATGTGTAAACGAACGGTTAAGGAATGTCGATGGACCGACCGACTTGGACGAAAATGACCTTCAGATGTCTAACTCCTCCAACGACCCTGAGTGTATGGGATAATTTCAATCTTGATAACACAACCTATGTAAACGATTTACGTACAGCCCATTCATCAACAGACGTAAATCCTAAGCCAGAGGTAATCATAAAGAGTGCCAGTGGTGGTAATTCTGCAATTAGATAGTCTTCAACAGGTAGAATCATGGCAGCACCCGCCGCTGTACCATTAAGTCCACCAACTAGCATCACTAAATTGTCGTCGTCGACGTCTCCATCTAGTGGAATGGCCGTCCATGAACCCAAGTGTCTTAGGCTGTGATCATGACTATCGGTCCATTTAAATGGATGAAAGCCAATTGTGAGTTTAGTGATGAACAGCCAACTGCGCGCGAGTGTCTTAGAATAAGATATAGTTTTCAAACTGACTTTCATGAAGGAGAGGCTTTCAGGTCTTAGTCCGCTGTTTAGATGTTATTATTCTTGGCATGAATTACTCTAGGACGTCACTTGATCAATAAGATATGTTATGTGCTTGACAGTCATATATATATATATATATCCCACGTTAAGCTGCCAATAGCACGGTGCCATTGAGAGATAAAGACTATAGTAAGAGATCGGTGAATATACTTTGCGGCGATTATCCAACGGAGAATCGCCAACTTGAAAAGGGCTGCGGGAGCACCACCGTAAGCCTTACAATTCTTTATGGCAGTACATCAAGTCATGGTTCAAAAAGTTATAAGAATTACCTTTGAGGCGGCCTGCTTGAACATAGGGCTACCAAAAATTCCACCTTACAACATTTTGCAAAATTGCTTTGGTTTGCTCTTTTAATTTTGTTTTAATTTATCAATAATGTGTCCTAATCGTATTATATATAATCGCGCATTTTTAAAATCATTACAACCTACCGCGTTGTGTCATCCACAAAAATTGAGAAAAAAGCATCACTGTGGCTGGCAGCGTGCACTGAAACGTACACAAATTAATCAAATGACTGTTCCTGAACTCGTTAGCACTAATTGTAGATCCCTGTCCAACAAAATGGATTACCTTCAATCCCTAATGTATTCCAATGTTTATCGAAATGCTGGCGTTTTAGCAATACAAGAGACTTGGCTGCACCAGCATTATGATGATAATCTAATTTCAATAAATGGATATAAAGTTTTTCGCCAAGATAGAAATAGTTCCAAGAAAAAATATGGAGGAGGGGTAGCCACATATATAAACACAAATTGGTCTACATCAAATCACGTTTGCTTCAATTATTCTAATGACAGTATAGATTGCATAACCGTCAGGTGTCGCCCAAAACACTTAAGTAAATATTCTTATATATACATAACAAATATTTACATAACACCCAATTGTAGCCTTTCTAATATAGTTATGTTTGCAGATGAGTTTACTGAATTCGCTGCTCCTGCATTCGGAAACTCGTTGTCTATAGTCTGTGGTGATTTTAATTTATGTGATCACAGCTTTCTTACTTCGCTTGGTCATGAGAATCTAGTCAAGTTTAATACACGTCTGGACAAATCACTAGACCTGGTTTTCATAAATGACCGTGATGTATATGAAACCCGAAGGAGAGCTCCTTTGCTAAATTCTGACCACTGCATTATTCGTATTTTACCGAAAGTGTACGGCAAGTTACAACGAAAATTGTTTAGTCATTTAACAAAGAAGATACATGAACGTTCATATTCCCATGACAACATTCTAGCATTAAGAAGCATGTTGCATGATACCAACTGGGAACTGTTTACTGACGATAAGTTGGATGCTACTGTCTCTAATATAACCGATTATCTGAAGTTTTGTTTGGATATTTGCTGTCCTTATGAAACACTGTTTTCGAGATTTGACAGAATCTCTTCTTTGCAACTGAAAAAACTTAGAAGACAAAAAGAGAAGTTGTATAAGAATTGTGATAATACTGGTGTCCGTAAAATAAACACCCTTATAAAAATTGAAATAGAAAGGTTGAACAGACTATATAATGAAAAATTTTTATCATGTAAAAATCCTTCAAACATTTGGAAACTTTTCAATAAACTAACAAGTAAAAAACAAATGTCCGTTGATGCTTATTCTGATGTAAATGCTTTAAACAAATCATTTATCAAGAAACAAATTAATATGGTTGTACCTGATGTACCTAGTCAAGAAAATGGTCATTTTCAGGGTTTTGAAGAAAAGGATGTACTATTATGTTTGAAGTCATTAAATCCAACACACAGCCTTGGTCCAGATGGTGTACCAAGCATTCTTCTCCAAAAGTGTGCAGACATCTTGTGTCATCCTCTTACTCAAATCTTTAACGCATCATTTAAGAGGGAAACGGTACCTGCTGACTGGAAAGAAATCAAGGTTGTACCTGTACAGAAATCATCTTCTGGAGCAGGTATAAAGTTTAGACCAGTCGCTATAACATCTCCTTTTTTGAAAACTATGGAGAAACTTCTTTTGAATATTCTTAAACCTTCTTTAAAAGCTTTTAGTGACCCTAAGCAGTTTGCTTATAAGTGTGGAAGAAGTACATTAGATGCAGCCATTGTACTACACCACAATATTGTTTCCTGCCTTGATAAGGGCGCTAAGTTCGTTCGAACAGCTTTTTAGACTATACTGCAGCTTTCGACTCTGTTCCTAGGACACTTTTATTAGGAAAGATGATTTCAGCACAAACAGAGTCCTGGGCAACTAGATGGCTGTCTTCTTATTTTAAGGATAGGAAACAGCATACTGTTTTGGCTGGAAAGCGCTCCACTTCCCAGCTAACTGAAAGTGGTGTGCCTCAAGGTGCAGTACTTTCTCCATTTCTTTTCTCTTTCTTTCTGCATGACCTTCCGAACTCACCCAAAGTTAACTTCATTAAGTATGCTGATGACCTGACCGTTTCTGTCCCTGTAGTTGCCACATCGGATTGTTCCTATATGAATGGCTTCCTAGCTGAAGTTAAGGATTGGTCTGGCTCAAATGGTCTTAAACTAAATCCAACTAAATGTAACACTGTTGATTTCAGCTTGAGAAGTGAAAAAGACATGCATGGATTGATTCAATCTCATGATTGTTGTAATATTGATGGTACCATGATAGAGAGTAAGTCAAGTGTTTCTTATCTTGGCATTAGTTTCTCGTCAAATCTTTGCTGGTCGTCTCATATTCTTATAGTTTCTAAGAAAGTTTTCCGTCTGACTTATTACATAAAGAAGTTGAGACACTCAGGTATAACTCAATCTCTTATCATACAATTTATTAATTCATGTGTTTTGCCCATCATTCTTTATTGTTCTCCATTATTCTTCCCTGGGCTACTCAAGAAAGATCATATAATACTACGAAGAACATTGAGGGCTGTAAGTAGGGTCAGTGCTATCCCTTTGACTGAACTAAATGACACTGTTGTCAATAGGCATATGAATTCTTGTAAACACTTAGCTAAAGTTATCTTATCTGATAGTGAACATCCTCTTTATTCACAATTGTTTCCTTGTATCTCTTCGGGTAAGACCAGAAGAAATTTTATAAACATTTATGCTCGTACTACAAAATATAAAAATTCGACCGTTCCATATTTGGCACGAGTATTGTGTGAAGAGACAAATATCAGAAAAGAACTTTTACAACTTTTGAATCAATAACTAAACTATAAAATGAAATGATGCATATTAATGCATGTGTTATTTGTTATATTATTTATTTATTATTCACTATGACCTAGAAATGGTATGATTTTGTTGGGTTTTTTATTTTATTTATTTTTTTATTATTTTTTCCTATTAACTATCAATATTTTAACATTTTATATATTTATATAATTATAAACAGAGCTAAACCATTGCAATATGTAAAAGAAACGCTGAAAATTCCATGCTGTAAATTGTTATTGTTGTGGAATAAAGTGATTATCATTATTATTATTATTATTATTATAGTTGCACGTGAAGAGTGAATAAAATGAACTTGCTATGTGGAATCGCTTTGCTCATTTACATTGATTCACATTTTTACTAATCGTATGAGCGTTTTGCTTTTTCTACGTATCCCTGGTGGCGTCTATACCTGTTCGTATTGCCACTATCGAATTAACAATGGCAGCCTTTTATATTTTGTTGTATTTCATAAGTTATGATAAAATTTTACTGTTTTTATGATTCTGACGTTGTTTTCAATCATCTGAATTTATTTTAGGACCGTGCGATTGTGCAGCCGAAACTATAAAATGGGGTTGGATACGCCGGGTGACTTATAAAAAGGTGGTTTTGAGCTGAAAGTGCAACAAATTTACTAAAGGAATTTTGTCAGACTGTGCGTGTCAGTGTAGCTGAAGATTGAACGATCGATTCATGGTTTTTTGCTCAAAACCAACTTCCCCAATTTTCGCGGAGGCATCAATACGACAGTCATCGTCTCATCGGTCGCTGTTCAGAAAGAAGTCAGCAGAAAACCGTCAGAAGTAGTATTGTGATTCATTATTGTAATATTTGTTCACAGACCTTAGTTGTAACGGTGTTTATATGATGGTGTTAGAATAAACAATTCTTGAGTCGCCAAACTGGGTTCTGGTTTTTGCGTCCGTTATTACTAAGCGTTTCTGAGAAACTTCAAGGAACAGCGTGAGCCCGAGTGCAGCAAGAGCTGGGCATTAACTGTTTATGAGACGTGACTGATAGTGCGCATCGACTTTACCCGCAACTCCAACCATGTGTCTCCTCAGGTAAAACAGGAAGTTTTTTCAGAAGACCTTATGCAGGTGCGTCTAAGTATAAAAATTCCACTACACCATATCTGACACGTACTTTATGTGATGAAAATAGTGTTAGGCATGAACTAAATAAACCATTTCCTCCACCCCTACAACATCAACCTTTATTCTTATTGTACTTCGATGGTGACCTTCGCGCAAGATTTACAAATTAACATTTAAAAGAATCTGTTCCGATTGCTTGTACTATAATTCAACAGTGTGAACTTTTGAAAAAGTGATAGTCTGTGCTAATTCACAACTGTAACTTGTAACAAAAATGATCGTGCTTGTAATTTCATGTAAGCTTACCCGTTTATATGAAATATATATCGTTATTATATTCTTAATCTTCTCATATTTTGTTTTTATTTGTCTACTTTCTCATAGGTTTGAACATCTTTCAAGCTGTTATAACTTACTTTGAACTTCCTCTCACTATACTATATCAACAGAACATTAGATTCAATAATCTATAATATGCTGAAATTTCCAGACTGCATCAACAATACTGTTTGAAACAAACTCACTGTTATTATTGTATTTAACATTCTCATTTCGTGCTCCAATTATTTTTGACTTTATATCGTAAATAAGGGCAAATTCCTCCGGTTAATTTTGTTTGTAATTTTTAATTTTATCTATACTTTGAGTAAATTAGACGCAATATCGTGACAGATGGAGAATTCCGGAACTGACCTCGGCACCATTCGATACAGTAAAACAACTCACCATGACCTTGTCTAGTTTTCGCATCCACGATCAAATTTCTTTCCTGTTATAAAATTACGATAAGACTGCTGAAAAATGGAATAAATATATCACTGATCTCAACATAATACATCAATAATCTTTAAGCCAAGGGTGCTGTTCACAAAAAGGTTATATAGGAGAATTGACTTTAAGCTTTTTTCCCAGATATTTGTATTACATTCATCTGATGTCTGGGTTCTTTGTTAATTCGAAGACAATATTTCTATATCTCTTCATGTGCTACACAAACAGACTTTATAGCAGACTGTTCCGACTGACTCTAATGTCAGAAAGAACAACCAAACTGTAAATTCACCATACGTCAAATTATGTGTAATTTATATAATAACTTATCCATGCCTGTACAACTGGTATGTTCCTGCATAAACAAGAGAAAGTGCTTAACTTTTAAGTAGACTGCTGGCAACTCCCGGCCAAAAGTAGAATACCTCGTTTCCATGGAATGAAACTGTTCGGATTAGAACGTTTGTGTCCCCCAGCTATTTTCAACCACCTGATTTAAAGCTGCTCTCACAGCCTTATATGATGAGTCTTCAGTCAATGCAAGGAGACCCTCTAGATAAGGATATCACAGAGTTGTGGTGGCCGCTAACGCTTCTCTAAGTCGTGTGACTGCGTCTCTTTTGATAAATGTAGGTCTGTTGGTCTTCCCCTTAGTATGTCGGTCAGGGACACCATGTATTGCGTTTAATTAGGAATAAATCGTCAATGGAAGTTGATTAACCGTGGAAACCTCCGGAGTCACTTAGATGGATGGGTTGTCGGATATTGCCTGACGGTATCTACCAACATGGACATTGGTTTGACCCCGACACCTACAATGAGATTCTCTAGGAAGTCTACTGTTTCCGCCCCCAAAGCGCGTTTATTTTGGTCGTCATGCCGTTGTCTTCCAGCTTTCATAATACCGCCCAAATAAAATCTTCATGAGTGGGTACATGAGGCCAGGGGATGAGAAAGTCATCTATGTACGCATTGTAGAACGGCAGTTCAAGCAGCGAGCCAATCATAAACGGTAAAAATATATACCCTTATTAGATTATATGTAGGGGACGCCAGTTTACAGACATCATCATTATATTAGACCGTATATCCATTGGTATGTTTACAATTAGTCTACTACACAAGATATATAAGACAAGATAATAGAACATCAGTATAATCTATTTACGTAGGTAAGAGCATTTTACACGATATAATCCTAAATGTCGTCATTGCTTAAATCTGCGCGTAATAATTGATTACTGCATTACATATCATGAATACAGTATGCTATTCATAAAATAGTAAAAACGGCTTGTAAAACGTCAGTCAGTTCATCGGTAACAATGTCTACAGTAATATTGTCTGCAAGTGGCTCACCAGGGAGGTCAGTGTTCGGTTAAACATTTGAAGAATTATTATTACATCGACAGTTATCAGTAACAGGAAAATGCTCCAGTTCATACGCAATTGAGGACCAGAACAGTGGCAGACTAATCAGTACAACACAACAGATGAACCACGCCGGTGCTAACTAATACCATCAGATGAGTCACTGGGACTTAAAAATATACCATCAGCATATTTCGGTCATTGCTTAGACCTACAGATTGATAAGCGCTGTACAAACAATAATAACAGTCTATATTTTCATATAAACGTATAAATTTACGTGAAAATGCATGCCATTTTTACAGGCACGATCAAGTATGATATAATGTCAAATCGTAGATTGTCTACAAGTCAATTATGTTTCAACAGTTAGATATTTGATATATATATATATGTACTCATTGTCTGAACCAGGCCGTATAGTTATTGAATTGTACAGTTGTCCTCCAGGTTGGGCGGGAAAATCAACTCCGAGTCGTTTTCATCCCGTGGTTGTAGGCATACGATAACCAACCAATATTGAGCTAAGTACAGCGCTTACAAGGGATCGAAAGCTGTTTTAGAAAAGTAAAAGTGCTAAGGTGAATCATTAAAGTGTAATAAAATAAGTAAGTGCAATATATCATTAGTAAATACATTTATATAGGAAGTAGAATGGGAAAGTAATTAATCCCTAGGCCGACAACGTTCATTTGCAATGTATAATGATAACAATATTCTTCGTACTATCATGATGTCCACTTTTGGCTTTAATACAATTATTTTCAAACCAGCTGTTTTTATTTCATGCCTTTTTGTCTATTTGGTGCACAGCCGTACCCTACAGAGAATAGGAATAGAATAAGTCGAATCAAATTCATAAAGAGCTATAAAATGTTAGGTTTAATGGAATATAATGCGGACCAATTAAAGGAGTTATTAGAAAATGAATGAGATAAGACATTGTGAAGTGGTATTTAATGATCCGACAATGGATGGCAAGTTAATTTATAAGATGACCCATAAATCTGTGCAGAGCCCATGTTGTCTCAACAATAGGCTGAGCGAATGGTATATGTTTAGAGGCAGGAGCATGATCTGTCAAGGCGTTCGTTATTATCTTTTTCAAGATAAAGATCTATGCGCCCACAAAAATCAGAAATATCTCGAGCCTTCAAATTGCGTATTGCTGTTCCTGCAGAATGGGGTGATTCACCTTAGTGACCACCACCATATCCACTGATCAGCTAGCACCACCCTCCCTCCTTTTTTGATGTTAGGCTCTGAGACTATGATTATTATGGCTACCGCAAATATAGATTAGATTTGTCAGGACGATCAGCATATGGATGGATATGCATATGCCACAGCTCTTCCACCACTGGAATTTAGTTAATTCTATTTCGTATCAGGTTTGATTACTCCATAGTGCTGAGATATTCAGCAAAGGGTCGCCGTATGACTGTGAGAAGTATGTGTATGTTTCAAATGCATAATTTAAGGAA
Organism: Trichobilharzia regenti; assembly: GCA_944472135.2. NCBI lineage: Eukaryota > Metazoa > Platyhelminthes > Trematoda > Strigeidida > Schistosomatidae > Trichobilharzia > Trichobilharzia regenti. The sequence goes on along the minus strand of OX235270.1, from coordinate 27,949,978 downwards.
TTTCTACCGTCACTGAGTGTAAACTCGATGTAGGGAAGGTGTAAAATCTGAGTCATACCAACGGTATTGTGGATTTATATAGTTCGTGATCATTACAAATAAAACGTCGCCGTATATTTTTCGTGAAGGAAGACTATAGTCAGTGAGGTATAAGTGGTGTCGAACAGAAGCTTACTTCTCAATGTGACACCGTGGTATGCTTTGCCCTTGTTTTATTATATTACATTCGTGTTTCTGTTTTGGTTTCAATCATTGTATCATGCGAACATTATACGAGATAGTTTTTTCACGACATTTTCTAGGATGCTGCCTTTTTATTTGAAATATTTAATAGAGGAAAAATGTAATGCTTGGTAGCCCCATTTCTGTCGCTCGTTTCTTCCATATCTGGGAATATCTAATCACGTAAATCTTTTACCTGGTGTGTCAATGTAGTTGAAGATTGAACGATCGATTCATGGTTGTTTGCTCAAAACCAACTTCCCCAATTTTCGCGGAGGCATCAATACGACAGTCATCGTCTCATCGGTCGCTGTTCAGAAAGAAGTCAGCAGAAAACCGTCAGAAGTAGTATTGTGATTCATTATTGTAATATTTGTTCACAGACCTTAGTTGTAACGGTGTTTATATGACGGTGTTAGAATAAACAATTCTTGAGTCGCCAAACTGGGTTCTGGTTTTTGCGTCCGTTATTACTAAGCGTTTCTGAGAAACTTCAAGGAACAGCGTGAGCCCGAGTGCAGCAAGAGCTGGGCATTAACTGTTTATGAGACGTGGCTGACAGTTTCTGACGGTACAACGTCAGTTTTTAAACGGTTTTGGACAGTTGGCACGATTTTGGATAGCCATCGTTCACCTTTCCTGGTGCCGGTCAGGTCCTCTTTGAACAAGCAATATCTGGAACGTTTATGGAATCGGGTCAAGTTCAACAATGCCTGGGTCAAAGAAGGGACAGAGCGTCTTGGATGCAAACAGGAAGGTAAGTCATGGTGACTTGTCTGTTAACTGTAACGATGTGTCTGATGTTAAGCATGACATGGTTGATGTTACTGTTTCGCCGTTCATGGATAATAGGAACATCAAACTCCCTAAATTTGAACCACGGTGTTTCGATGGAAACCTGGCTGATTATTTACAATTTGTAAAGGAGTTTGAGATCATGCTGAGTAGTTTTTTATTAAGTGATGAATTGAAATTGATGTATTTGATGAGGTATTGCACTGGAGATGCTTCAGGAGCTATACAGTGCTGTAAGCTCATGCCCCCTAATGAGGGATACGCTGAGGCTATGAGAATACTACGTCAAAGGTTTGGAAGACCTTCAATGATTGTAAGGAACGTATACGAAGCTGTCAAAGGTAACAGCAGTCAACTTCAAGATGACTCCAAGGCACTTACTGAGTTTTTAGATAATCTTATGACTTATAAGAATACCTTGGTTTCGATGAATTGCATGAGTGACCTCAACTCGAGTTTTTTACTAGAAGTAACAGCAAGACGCCCACCTACTCGACTGCAAAGGAAGTGGGTGAAGATAAGCTCCCGTATGGAGGATGAGGGTATCTAGCCAAAGTTTGATGATATCCTGAAACTGGTAAATAATAGTGTCAATCAATCCATGAGCAAGTTTGTTAGTATATTGAATCTCACACCTAGAATAGAGCAGTCTGAGAGCAAAATGCAATCATTGATGAAGAGTAGGCCTCAGAGAGGTGGATATCGAGAAGGCTCCATGATGTATAGTAATGCATATAGACCTAGTGAGTGTAACAGGTTTCGTAGTACATCCTCAACAGATAAGTTACAAGATGCAAGACAAACACGGTTGTGTTTTACACGCTTGCAAGAAGTGCATACAAAGGTGAACTGTGAATCAGTGAGCAAGTTCAGTGACAAGCTAAATGTGAAATCAAGGTCTGACTCCGAATTGTGCGACGATAACGGTGCGGTGAAGAAGTCTGTAGTTGCAACTGGTAAGCCGTTGTTGAATAGAGTGTCACAGAATAGAGTTATTGCTTCAGAGTGCAGTTCTGACTCCACAAGTTTACAAGGTATTGCTAGTCAGAGTGAAGTTATAAAACCTTTTAGGATTTGCGAGGAAGAATCCAAATCATCTACTGCTACTATTAAAGAGTTTGAAAAGGATGAAATTGACGGTAAAGTGAATATTCGTGATAATGATCATGATACTTCACAGTTGTCCTTGGTTGATCATAATGAGATGAGGGATATGCCTACTACTGCTAAGTTGAACAAAGGTTCTGTACAACTTGAACGTGAAGTAGAAATAAATGCAGGTGCACTTGCAGAAGGCATGCATACTTGTGAGACCGTCAGTGTGAGTGATCAGCATGTAGGCCACCTATCATCAGATGCTAATGCTAAACCTGAGCTGATAGTAAAAGACAGCAGTGGTGGTGGTCTTGCAGGTAGACAACTTTCTGAAAGCCGAGCAACAACAGCTTTTGATCCACCGCTAACTTCATCAACTGGTATCAATCAGTCGTCGTTGGTGCTGTCATCCACAATGAAACAGACGCCCATGAACTCGAGTATCTCGTGCAATGACTATGCTAGTATCAGTTCGTTTGAAAAGACGAATATCAATGGTCAGTTTAGTGAGGATAAGCCAAGTGTAAACGAGAGAGTAATTGTTAAATCGACTTGCACAAATAAAGGCATTTCTAGTTTCAAGTTACTATTTGAATGCTATTATCTTTGGTGTAAATTACTCTGTGTCTACGCTTGGTTGACCAGATACGTCGTGTGTTTGTTCGTCATCTTTATTCTACGATACAATGACATGAGCGTGTTACCGTTCAGATTTGAGGATATGGCTGATAGAGGGAAGTCAGCAAATGAACTGTGCGACGATTTTCCAACCTAGGGCGTCAACCTGAGAAGGGTTGTAGGCGTACTGCTGTAAGTCCTACAATTCTTCAAAGGGTAGCGCATCAATGAGCAATCCAATGTGCTTGGTGTGTGATTTTGTACATATGTTCATATTGTATATACTGAATTGATATCATCTGTCATTTAATTGTTGGTTAATCTTGTTTGTGTCTGGACATTCCACAACTTACAACCGTCAACCTGTGAAGGGTTGTAGGCGTACTGGTGTAAGTCCTGCAATTCTTCAAAGGAATTCCACCAAGACATAATCCGCGAGGTTATTTGTACTGTTTGTGTATACGAGTGGTGTGTCTCCTCATTTTTTGTTTTTGGATCCATTGTGTTTACTCGTTGTTTTCGTACCTTGTTGTTATTGCATAATTTTGTTAAAATTTTCGTCGTGATTACTTCTGAAGTTGTTTCGAGTCTTCTACGTTCGTGAATGAATTGATTGATGTTAGAGACAGCAGATGGGTCGTATACGCCGGGGAGGCTAGGCTATTCCTGAGAATGAAATGCATACGGAGATAATGATTAGCTGTGATCCCACACGCCGGGGAGCGGGAGTGTAGACGACTGAGGCTTGCGCACGTCACCGTTACTAGAACGGAGGCAGAATGAGTGACAAGTGATTTCAGTGGTAATTGGTAGTCAGTAGATAGGACGATGTGCGTAGAGTATCGTGAGGTGCTCCTATGGTCACGTTGCATTCTGCAAGAGTCATTCTAGCAAGTGGTGATTGTGTTGCAAGAGGATGTGTCAAGAGGATGCCTTTAACTGGAAGGCGGAGGTCGTCATTGATGTGTGAGATTGTGCTGTGGGTATGCTTGTGGTGTGTTGGCTTTTCTGTTTGTTTTCCATTTCAGCTCTGTCCGTGTGACCCAGGTTCTCGCAATGTCATCCAAGTCAACGTGTATTGGTCGTGAAGAAAAAAAGGTATGGATCCGTATTTTGCCGGGGAGTGTCAATGCAGTTGAACATTGAACGATCGATTCATGGTTGTTTGCTCAAAACCAACTTCCCCAATTTTCGCGGAGGCATCAATACGACAGTCATCGTCTCATCGGTCGCTGTTCAGAAAGAAGTCAGCAGAAAACCGTCAGAAGTAGTATTGTGATTCATTATTGTAATATTTGTTCACAGACCTTAGTTGTAACGGTGTTTATATGACGGTGTTAGAATAAATAATTCTTGAGTCGCCAAACTGGGTTCTGGCTTTTGCGTCCGTTATTACTAAGCGTTTCTGAGAAACTTCAAGGAACAGCGTGAGCCCGAGTGCAGCAAGAGCTGGGCATTAACGATTTACGAGACGTGGCTAACAGCCGTATATATCCTGTAGGTAGACTTGATGATGATTATTGATGATTTTATTTTATGCAATTTCGCCTGTTTTTGAGGATGTTGTTCTCCTCTTGAAATAGCTTTTAATTAAGTGAGGGCATAGCCAGATATATAGTGCTCAGTTTACAGTTTAGAGGCAGGCGGTATTGACGTTCACGAATTGTATGGAGTATACTAACGCAAGACCTCATACCAACAACTTCTTTGGTATTCGTTCCTCGTGGACCAAAGGCAAAGCAAAAGACAGTATTTGATTGTCCAAACTCTGAGATATTTTTCGGGACCAAATCGTAGACCGAGATGAAAACTAAGCTGGCTAGTGATCGTGCATGAGTGTGACACGACGAAATACCAAATGGCGTGGATGCTTGACCGGAAGCCTTCAGCTAAACAAGTCGGCTTAAACAGTGAGGGTCAGCATTCAGTGTTCAGTGGTGATTGCTGCGGTCAATAATTTTAGGGAATTATTTACCCCTACAGCTCATTCCTCCCAAGTAGGGTTGTGAACACTCTAAGGCTGAACCACGCGGTAGTAAAAAAACTTGACAGCTCCCCATCGGTAAAAACACTCTTCCGAGAGTCTTGGTGGAGTGCCTACTGGTCGCCTACCTTAGCTAATGGGGTGCTTGTACATCGCTACCTTGGTGTTTGTCCGTTGTATCTCGTGTTTCGTTTGCTTCTTGTCCAGTGCCCATCGCACCTGCAAAATAAAACAAGAATGCTAAGAACCTTGTTGAGGAAGATGCACCAAAAATAACGTTTGAAAAAATTATATGCATCTACCATGCAGTAAAATAATGCAAAATTTATAATATCGAAAGTAGTATACATCTAATTATTTTAATGAGTGTAACATGCGCGGTTATAGAAACCTTTTTACTTCTGTTTAGGGATGCAATATGTAAACATTGATGTGTCTGAAAAGAAAAAAATAATTAATACCACGAACTAATGAGGTGAGTGAATCGCACCACCTAGTTATGTGACACAGGTGTATAGATATTCTGGGAATCTTACAGTACGTCCAGAACGCGTTTTCTTCGAGGGCTCGACAGAAGGATCGGTGGCTTTCGCCGTGCTAGTGAGTTCTTCGAGGACTAAAGAATATTCGATTACTTGTAGATTATTGGGTACGCTAAGCGCTAGGCCAATAAGATTGTCTTCCAAGTAAGCCAGTTTCAGACAGTCGGTGCTGACGGTGTCTTCCCGGCCTTTTTTGTCCAAGACAAAGCATTTATCTGTATTTTTAATGACTTTATATGGTCCGTCGTATGGATTTTCCAGAGGGCGACGCACAGAGTCACGACGAACAAATACATGCGAAGAAGTTTTCAAACTCAGGTGAACAAAAACGTCAATGAACTGTGGACGAAGGGGAGCAGGTCTAACTGAACGCACTGCGTTTGTTAGCCTGCTGACTTATGAAGCGTGATCTACCGCTGGTGGGAAACTCGAGGGAGAGACAAATTCACAGGCAGTCGTAGTGTTTTGACGTTTACTAGCTCATCATTAGTGCAACCAGCATCGGTTTTCAAGGCATTTCGTATCCCCAGGAGAACTAACGGAAGGGATTCAGTCCAATGGATGTTGTTTGCAGCTGACAAACCAGCTTTCATCTGTCTGTGTAGACTTTCTACCATACCATTAGCTTGAGGATGGTAGGCTGTTGTTCGAAAATGCATGCAACCTATGATCTTAGTCAGGGCGAAGAATAAGTCACTTCCGAATTGCCGCCCGTGATCAGTTGTTATGGAGGATGGGAATCCAGAGTTTGCGATTCGTCTTTCTACAAAGACGCGTGCGACTGTTTCAGCGGATACGTCCTTGAAGGGTACTGCCTCAGGCCATCATGTGAAATGATAGATGCATGGGATTCAGGAAGGGGTTCGACTAAATCTATATGAATGTGTTCGAAATGGGCGTCAGGAAATAGAAAGGTGTCAAGTGGGCTTTGGGTGTGCCTCACTACCTTGTACTTTTGGAGGGCTAAACACTTGTGTGCCCATCCCCTTACATCCTTATTATGTCAGGCCAACAAAACCGACTAGTTATGAGCTTAACGGTAGTTTGAATACCCGGGTGAGATAAGCTATGCAACGTATTTAAGACGTTGCGGCGATAACTCTCAGGCACGATGGGGCGAGGAGTACTCGTGGAAACGTCGCATAGAATAGTATCTCTTCCCATACCTAAGGGTTTCAAAGCTAATTGTAGAGTTGTTTTCGACAACTCATGTTGAATCTCGGTATCTTCTTTTTGAAAACGAGCCAGTTTCACAAGGTCTATGCTGTCTATTAGGGTGAGGGAACAAATGCGCGACAAGGCATCTGCCGCAGTGTTGTTCACTCTGGATACTTGGCGGACGTCCAATGTAAAATGTGCGGCGCGGTCCAGCTGTCATGATTCTGTAGATGAATGCTTATCTGAAGTGGAGTTCAGAGAGTACGTCAGAGGTTTGTGGTCAGTGAAAACTATGAATTCACGACTCTCCACTCAATGTCGAAAATAACGTATAGTACAGTACATAGCCAGAAGTTCTCTGCCAAATGTGCTGTACTTCGTTTCAGCTAATTGAAGGCGCCTCGAGAAAAAGGCGAGTGGTTGCCACTCTTTGTTAACTAATTGTTGTAGAACTGCGCCGGTAGCAGTATCTGATGCATCAACCGAGATACTTAACGGTGCAATTGGATCCTAGTACGTTAGAAGTGTGGCATTCGCAATAGCTTTTTTACCTGAGTAAAAGCTTTTCGAGCGGACGCGTCAAGTTCAATGGACTTGTTATCCTCTCAAAGAAGGTCTGTCAATGGCTGAATCAGAGAGGCGCAGTTGGGAATAAACCGTCGGTAATAGCTTACCGAGCCATTCGGTTTCACCTCAACAGTGACAGTGAAAATCACAGAAGAATGCTGTCATGACCAAATAATGAGAAAGGAGAATGAGCCTTTTTTAGCAAAAGTAGGCAGATATAAAGCGTTTAACTTTTACATTACCTTTTCTAACTTCAGCGATTAAAAACTACACTTTATTCACTTATTTGCACATGTCCGGTAACGTCAGTCAACATGGTCACAGCAATTTGACATTGCCGAAATAATTACAAAAAACAGTTGTGTTAAGACATTTGCTTATTATTTTTCATTAAATATATCTAACATCCTGCTTACCATATTTTTCTTATTTTATTTGAGTGAAACTAAGTTTGTCATCATGATGAGATGGAGACCTGATTTATCAATGAGACTTGAGAAAGTAATTGTTGGCATAATTTAACGTAAGGTAAACCTTACTACGATTGCTACGGCTCAACCTATTCAACCATTCCTCTTGTATAGACTTCATTTTACACTATACGTTAACACCCGTAATCAAATGGATCGACATCCCTTTCAAAGTGAAATAATAGTAATGCACTACTTTTTAATAGACTTAACCTTATACGAAATCGAACTCAACTGCAGTGCCTAAGTCCTATTCTTAGTTTTCAAATACTGAAGTTAGGTATTTTTGTCATTGGTCCCTACAGACTTACCTATAACTAGGAGACGTACTCGCGTAATTTAGGAAGATGTTTAGGCTTGACTAAAGTACCTATAATTCACCACTCATATCGATCAGTAGTGTTCGTACAGAATTATACTTACGTATAGCAGGGAGTTCATATCCTAGGGAGTACCGGCCTAGCATGCCGTACTCCCACAGCATGCAGAACATATAGAACACATTAATATTCGATAGAAAATTTTCTCTCGCTGCAGCGCAAACAAGTTTATTAACATGTATGGGCTGTGCACAATCTAAGATGAAAGTCTTCGTTTGGAAAGTATCTGCCATTATTCGACGGAAACTTCCCAGCGTCCGAATCGCGTCACCTTTAAATTCTTCCGCGATTCAATTAAACAGAACTGTATGCCCACATCTGAAGTTATCCGATATCACGGACTGGAAAAACGAGTATCTGTGGGGTTATAGCTGAATGTGCGAACTTACCTTCACCTGCTGTTGTATGTAGAATCAATTCCTACAATTGATTGTGCCGATATATCTGGTTATAAATCGTAAAACACTCGTCAGTGTTTTCCAGACGTCTTTGCCCGAATGTGATTACATCTGCTTCCACTGAATTTATCTGACTGACAAGCCTCATAACGACTCGAGATTCATACAAGTGATACAGATCGAATTCAGTTACATAAATTAAACATTTGCATGATTATTATGCATGACTTAAGTATTCAACAAATTCAGTCATCATAGTTTACACTTCTTTTGAAATAAGGAGCACATTAATGGTGCAGAAAATATCATAAATATTACGCATACATAACATCATTAACTGCTAGTAATTGTGCCATCAGATTATAATACAAGAATACATTTGACAGTACGTTGTTAGTGGTCTGAGGGACAAAAATATTAAAGCGAAATATACAGGCTAGATGAAAAGTTCACAAAGTTGACTCACAGCTATACAACGGTTCATTCGCCGATACATCCTCAACATGTGGACGTAGCCACAGACTGGAATGTGAAAAAGGTTGTCTTTGTCAGTCAAGTATCGTAAACCGTTAATGCCCAGCTCTTGCTGCACTCGGGCTCACGCTGTTCCTTGAAGTTTCTCAGAAACGCTTAGTAATAACGGACGCAAAAACCAGAACCCAGTTTGGCGACTCAAGAATTATTTATTCTAACACCGTCATATAAACACCGTTACAACTAAGGTCTGTGAACAAATATTACAATAATGAATCACAATACTACTTCTGACGGTTTTCTGCTGACTTCTTTCTGAACAGCGACCGATGAGACGATGACTGTCGTATTGATGCCTCCGCGAAAATTGGGGAAGTTGGTTTTGAGCAAACAACCATGAATCGATCGTTCAATGTTCAACTGCATTGACACTCCCCGGCAAAATACGGATCCATACCTTTTTTTCTTCACGACCAATACACGTTGACTTGGATGACATTGCGAGAACCTGGGTCACACGGACAGAGCTGAAATGGAAAACAAACAGAAAAGCCAACACACCACAAGCATACCCACAGCACAATCTCACACATCAATGACGACCTCCGCCTTCCAGTTAAAGGCATCCTCTTGACACATCCTCTTGCAACACAATCACCACTTGCTAGAATGACTCTTGCAGAATGCAACGTGACCATAGGAGCACCTCACGATACTCTACGCACATCGTCCTATCTACTGACTACCAATTACCACTGAAATCACTTGTCACTCATTCTGCCTCCGTTCTAGTAACGGTGACGTGCGCAAGCCTCAGTCGTCTACACTCCCGCTCCCCGGCGTGTGGGATCACAGCTAATCATTATCTCCGTATGCATTTCATTCTCAGGAATAGCCTAGCCTCCCCGGCGTATACGACCCATCTGCTGTCTCTAACATCAATCAATTCATTCACGAACGTAGAAGACTCGAAACAACTTCAGAAGTAATCACGACGAAAATTTTAACAAAATTATGCAATAACAACAAGGTACGAAAACAACGAGTAAACACAATGGATCCAAAAACAAAAAATGAGGAGACACACCACTCGTATACACAAACAGTACAAATAACCTCGCGGATTATGTCTTGGTGGAATTCCTTTGAAGAATTGCAGGACTTACACCAGTACGCCTACAACCCTTCACAGGTTGACGGTTGTAAGTTGTGGAATGTCCAGACACAAACAAGATTAACCAACAATTAAATGACAGATGATATCAATTCAGTATATACAATATGAACATATGTACAAAATCACACACCAAGCACATTGGATTGCTCATTGATGCGCTACCCTTTGAAGAATTGTAGGACTTACAGCAGTACGCCTACAACCCTTCTCAGGTTGACGCCCTAGGTTGGAAAATCGTCGCACAGTTCATTTGCTGACTTTCCTCTATCAGCCATATCCTCAAATCTGAACGGTAACACGCTCATGTCATTGTATCGTAGAATAAAGATGACGAACAAACACACGACGTATCTGGTCAACCAAGCGTAGACACAGAGTAATTTACACCAAAGATAATAGCATTCAAATAGTAACTTGAAACTAGAAATGCCTTTATTTGTGCAAGTCGATTTAACAATTACTCTCTCGTTTACACTTGGCTTATCCTCACTAAACTGACCATTGATATTCGTCTTTTCAAACGAACTGATACTAGCATAGTCATTGCACGAGATACTCGAGTTCATGGGCGTCTGTTTCATTGTGGATGACAGCACCAACGACGACTGATTGATACCAGTTGATGAAGTTAGCGGTGGATCAAAAGCTGTTGTTGCTCGGCTTTCAGAAAGTTGTCTACCTGCAAGACCACCACCACTGCTGTCTTTTACTATCAGCTCAGGTTTAGCATTAGCATCTGATGATAGGTGGCCTACATGCTGATCACTCACACTGACGGTCTCACAAGTATGCATGCCTTCTGCAAGTGCACCTGCATTTATTTCTACTTCACGTTCAAGTTGTACAGAACCTTTGTTCAACTTAGCAGTAGTAGGCATATCCCTCATCTCATTATGATCAACCAAGGACAACTGTGAAGTATCATGATCATTATCACGAATATTCACTTTACCGTCAATTTCATCCTTTTCAAACTCTTTAATAATAGCAGTAGATGATTTGGATTCTTCCTCGCAAATCCTAAAAGGTTTTATAACTTCACTCTGACTAGCAATACCTTGTAAACTTGTGGAGTCAGAACTGCACTCTGAAGCAATAACTCTATTCTGTGACACTCTATTCAACAACGGCTTACCAGTTGCAACTACAGACTTCTTCACCGCACCGTTATCGTCGCACAATTCGGAGTCAGACCTTGATTTCACATTTAGCTTGTCACTGAACTTGCTCACTGATTCACAGTTCACCTTTGTATGCACTTCTTGCAAGCGTGTAAAACACAACCGTGTTTGTCTTGCATCTTGTAACTTATCTGTTGAGGATGTACTACGAAACCTGTTACACTCACTAGGTCTATATGCATTACTATACATCATGGAGCCTTCTCGATATCCACCTCTCTGAGGCCTACTCTTCATCAATGATTGCATTTTGCTCTCAGACTGCTCTATTCTAGGTGTGAGATTCAATATACTAACAAACTTGCTCATGGATTGATTGACACTATTATTTACCAGTTTCAGGATATCATCAAACTTTGGCTAGATACCCTCATCCTCCATACGGGAGCTTATCTTCACCCACTTCCTTTGCAGTCGAGTAGGTGGGCGTCTTGCTGTTACTTCTAGTAAAAAACTCGAGTTGAGGTCACTCATGCAATTCATCGAAACCAAGGTATTCTTATAAGTCATAAGATTATCTAAAAACTCAGTAAGTGCCTTGGAGTCATCTTGAAGTTGACTGCTGTTACCTTTGACAGCTTCGTATACGTTCCTTACAATCATTGAAGGTCTTCCAAACCTTTGACGTAGTATTCTCATAGCCTCAGCGTATCCCTCATTAGGGGGCATGAGCTTACAGCACTGTATAGCTCCTGAAGCATCTCCAGTGCAATACCTCATCAAATACATCAATTTCAATTCATCACTTAATAAAAAACTACTCAGCATGATCTCAAACTCCTTTACAAATTGTAAATAATCAGCCAGGTTTCCATCGAAACACCGTGGTTCAAATTTAGGGAGTTTGATGTTCCTATTATCCATGAACGGCGAAACAGTAACATCAACCATGTCATGCTTAACATCAGACACATCGTTACAGTTAACAGACAAGTCACCATGACTTACCTTCCTGTTTGCATCCAAGACGCTCTGTCCCTTCTTTGACCCAGGCATTGTTGAACTTGACCCGATTCCATAAACGTTCCAGATATTGCTTGTTCAAAGAGGACCTGACCGGCACCAGGAAAGGTGAACGATGGCTATCCAAAATCGTGCCAACTGTCCAAAACCGTTTAAAAACTGACGTTGTACCGTCAGAAACTGTCAGCCACGTCTCATAAACAGTTAATGCCCAGCTCTTGCTGCACTCGGGCTCACGCTGTTCCTTGAAGTTTCTCAGAAACGCTTAGTAATAACGGACGCAAAAACCAGAACCCAGTTTGGCGACTCAAGAATTATTTATTCTAACACCATCATATAAACACCGTTACAACTAAGGTCTGTGAACAAATATTACAATAATGAATCACAATACTACTTCTGACGGTTTTCTGCTGACTTCTTTCTGAACAGCGACCGATGAGACGATGACTGTCGTATTGATGCCTCCGCGAAAATTGGGGAAGTTGGTTTTGAGCAAACAACCATGAATCGATCGTTCAATCTTCAACTACATTGACACACCAGGTAAAAGATTTACGTGATTAGATATTCCCAGATATGGAAGAAACGAGCGACAGAAATGGGGCTACCAAGCATTACATTTTTCCTCTATTAAATATTTCAAATAAAAAGGCAGCATCCTAGAAAATGTCGTGAAAAAACTATCTCGTATAATGTTCGCATGATACAATGATTGAAACCAAAACAGAAACACGAATGTAATATAATAAAACAAGGGCAAAGCATACCACGGTGTCACATTGAGAAGTAAGCTTCTGTTCGACACCACTTATACCTCACTGACTATAGTCTTCCTTCACGAAAAATATACGGCGACGTTTTATTTGTAATGATCACGAACTATATAAATCCACAATACCGTTGGTATGACTCAGATTTTACACCTTCCCTACATCGAGTTTACACTCAGTGACGGTAGAAATTCCTTAAATTATGCATTTGAAACATACACATACTTCTCACAGTCATACGGCGACCCTTTGCTGAATATCTCAGCACTATGGAGTAATCAAACCTGATACGAAATAGAATTAACTAAATTCCAGTGGTGGAAGAGCTGTGGCATATGCATATCCATCCATATGCTGATCGTCCTGACAAATCTAATCTATATTTGCGGTAGCCATAATAATCATAGTCTCAGAGCCTAACATCAAAAAAGGAGGGAGGGTGGTGCTAGCTGATCAGTGGATATGGTGGTGGTCACTAAGGTGAATCACCCCATTCTGCAGGAACAGCAATACGCAATTTGAAGGCTCGAGATATTTCTGATTTTTGTGGGCGCATAGATCTTTATCTTGAAAAAGATAATAACGAACGCCTTGACAGATCATGCTCCTGCCTCTAAACATATACCATTCGCTCAGCCTATTGTTGAGACAACATGGGCTCTGCACAGATTTATGGGTCATCTTATAAATTAACTTGCCATCCATTGTCGGATCATTAAATACCACTTCACAATGTCTTATCTCATTCATTTTCTAATAACTCCTTTAATTGGTCCGCATTATATTCCATTAAACCTAACATTTTATAGCTCTTTATGAATTTGATTCGACTTATTCTATTCCTATTCTCTGTAGGGTACGGCTGTGCACCAAATAGACAAAAAGGCATGAAATAAAAACAACTGGTAGAGTATAATTCCACTATGGGTAAGTTATGTTTTGATAAAGTCTCACAGTGTTATACAGTAATGTTTACTGATGACGTTTCGAGCACAATTTATTGCTCATAATCATATCACGTCATCAGTAAATATTACTGTATAACACTGTGAGACTTTATCAAAACAAAAATTTACCCATAATGGAACAGCGTAAATCTGATTGGGTTCACCAGCTTTAGGAAACCTGTCAGTTATGCTGACAGAATGGCTTTGGGCTCACGTCCTTTCCCCTTCAACTGGAATCGGGTTTCATGAATGCAACTTGACCATCTATACCAGCACATCTGAGCTTCAGCCACACTACCTGCTAACTATTTGGCCCGGTCGACCTAAACTTACGGCTGCTAAAATTAGTATTTATCAACGATGGTATAAAGAGGGTATAGATATACAACGCAATTACCAGGCTCTCGTCCACCGAAATGCCCTCTTTCCTCTGTGTGTTTCTACCCGAAAACTGATGGTTGAAAACTCCACTGATTCGTCGAGCTGCTTGGTTATCTTTCAGCAAAACACTGGATAAAATGCGTTAAGAAATTCCCGACTTTTCTGGTTTTTCATTGATACCCACGTTATCCCTCACTCTTCTCCATTTTCCCATTTTCTAAGAAGAATAAATCAAGTTTGTTAAGAAACGATCCGCTTTCCTCACTTTGCCCGGTTTTGAACGGACTTTTGCCATCGATGTTAAGGAATTTTCGTTCGAAATGAATGAACGAAATATGCTGTCTGGAAAGAAAGTATAGACATGGTCTGCCATATAGGAGAGCCAGGTTAATATGAATCACATAGAAAGCGGTTGTGTTTATTGCACTAACAGTCTAAATTGTGGTTACGGTGTGTATGAAGACATACAATGGATTCCGGTGGATAAGGATGCGTAGTCGCTGCAGTAGGCTTCCTTTAGGTAACCAGAACTACGGCTGTTAAATCCATCGGCTCTGAAGAGGGGTAGGTTTGGCGAGAAAGAGTGCATTTCACATGACTATGCGGCTGCAGCTGAGTCATTTTGTCTGGTCAGACGGAATTTAACAAATATCACGCTTTCGCATAGTATTGTTTACTGTCCCTAAGCGGCGAGTCTTAGAGCCCTCTAAAAGTGCATTGCACTGCTGTTTGCCGTACTTTAACAGTACCTCGCGTCGTTCGCGATGTTAATAATATCCCTTGGATGGTTCTTTCACTCGAACATCTTAACTGTTTAACCATTGCAATTAAGTTAATTGTGGGCAACACTTCCACCAAGCTTTCCAAACCTCCCTGGTTACCTGATTAAGGAACTTTCAGTGTCACGTTGCACAATGGGCCTCTCTAGCTGTTATCTTGACAGTTCTAGTATTGAGTAGGCGTTTTATTATCATATGTGATAAGTATATGAAACCTAAGCGTAGGAACCCGTAAAACTTCACTTGACCAACGAGGCAAACTAACAAAATCCCTCATGCTGGTGTCTTCTTGATAGTGGTGTTGAAAATTACCAGCTCGCTCTTTGTGCTGAGTGCAATAGGTTTCCAAATCAAATTCGGATAGTTGAAAGTTTATCTTGTCCTTGCGATCCTGGTTTTGGCATTATCACCCGTGTTTGAATATTTAATATTTTTCAAAGTCATTCAACTAGAAATCTATTACTACGTTATTTCGCACATCCCAACAGGTAAATATTAGTTTAACTACACCACAAGAGAGTTTATGTCTGCAACCTGAACTAACTCTCTCAATGAAAATTAAGTCGTGCTATTTTTTGATGCATCGCACAGAAATATGTTTATTCAGATCATTAACTAAGCGTACATTATATCTGTTCTCTCATAGTGAAATAATGGAAATCATGTATCAAAAGTCTCTTATATCATAGCAAAATAGCTGTGTGATAATCCTGCACTCTACTCCACACGTACACTGATTCAAGCCTGCGAAGATTGGATGTTTGAATGCCTAGTTACTTCAAACTCTGCAGCGGCATCTTTGGTCTTGGCGGTACTACAAGCATGTTCAACTATATGCTGTATCCGGAGAATTATCGCGACATTGGCGCTAGTTTTGTTAGTCACTATTACAATGTTATGCAAGTCGACCGGGCTCAGCTCAACTTGTTCTATCACGTACGTGCAATCATGTTGTAACTTATCTTTTAGGATCAGGCAAGAATGACCTATGAAGGTCAGGAGATCATTGGCAAAGAGAAAATTGGTGAAAAATTCCGAGTGAGTATTTAATGTTATTCATTAAACCTGTTTAGTCACTCCCTGCCAATACCATTCGGATTGCTACTACGAGTGTGGATGTTCATCCAAGTGAAAATTCAGTCCTAATCCTTGTTTGTGGGCAACTAAAAGTAATATTGCGTTTAACTAATCTTTTGCAATTCACATGTGTTAGTTCTTTGTTTTATGTACATACATTATTGCTGAAATACGTTTCAGCCCCGAAAGACCACCAAAATAACTTTGAAATCGATGACTTTCCTGATCAACTGGTATCAATAATCCCTTACTGACTGGTTGCAACATAGAACTGTGTACCGATGTGCAGCAGTTCGAGTCGCCAAACTACACTCAGCACACAAAGCCAGAAAAGAAGGAGAAGAAAGCAAATGAAATGCGAAATACAGGCAATAAATAGAGATATGAGGCAAAAAGTAGTAATGTTATTGAATATCATAAGTCACAAGTAGTGGATGCATCTTTACCATTAAAGACGATTTGGAGCCATATCAGCGATTGTCTACAGTCATCGGTGTTCACTGTCCCGAAGACCCCTACCAGGAAATCTACACGTGGATGGCTTAAACTAACTGTTGTGGATTTTATTGACTGATGCAACCATGTTTTGGTTTGACCACCGCTGGCTCTTTCCCAGCTCGACCCTAATGCAGCCGACATTGCCCGTCAAGGAAGATGATGGTTAGACATGCGTAGCATATGTCCTGACCATCGCCATCGATGTAACTTCACAACCTCATTGATTTCCCCTCTTTACCTGTCTCTCGATGCCTGACCTCAATATTGTCCATTCTATTATACCATTTCACACGGAATACAAAACAGTATGATTCTTGCCACTTTTCCGTAGGCTCACATCAACTTACAACGTCTAGTAATACTAAAGACTTTCAGCGTCGTTTTCGAAAGTTTTTCAAGGACCATTTAATACCATATTCAACCAAAATTTCTCAGAAAAGATGAATTCCAAGTGAATGCTGGCTGGTTTAGACATGCTACCTAACACAGAAGTGCTACAGGTCGAGTCGCCACTCTCCTTGTCGCACACAGCAAAAGAAAAGAGTAGAGATAATAAACAAAATAGATAGTAATGTAGAGGAACAATAGACTTGTATTAAATATGACAAATCACTAAGAGTGAACAAATCTGTGCCATCATTAATAACGATGATTTCGGGCCATACCAATAATTGTCTCCAGCCGCCATTGATTCTTACCATCATTCTGAGAACCCCAACTAGCTAGTCAGGCTAGCTACATGGCTGGTTTAAACCAACTGTTATAGTGGGCTTCACGGACTGATGAAGCTTTATTTTTGGTTTAACGTTTCGGTATAGACGTTTCCTGATTAGTGTTAGACGTGTGATGATTACAGTGTCGTACGAAGAACTACCAGCTTGTAATTCTGAATGCTGTTTTTGTTAAACATTGGCATTAGATACCTAATAGTCCTACTGATACTAGGCGTCTTGCTAACTGTTATGTCCAACAGTATGAAAATTCTCCTAAGCATGTCTGATATATGCATGATAAACATAGATGTTTTTGATTCTATTGTTTTTTGGAATTAGTTTTATATCCCACAAAGCACTAAAAGGTGTCTTGATAGCTTCTTGCCGTTTTCGTCGTTCATGTTGTTGGGAGTTCTGTTTCGCATTTCAAAGTTGCTAGCAACTCTGAAGCAGAATATCTGTCACGTTTGGTGAAATGTACTTTTTCGTGTTTTAAAAGCATGGATGACGTACCTCTACAAGTTCTCCAACTTACCACAACTGAAAAACTAATTTTTGGTTGACGTTCCAGTGTTTACTCAAGTCACTATAGTGAAAATTCTACATGCATTTTTGATTATATTTCCAGATCATTAGATAACCTAATTGTACTGGTTTCTAAGCTTCTACTTTTTTTTGATTGATATATTTTAGTGCGATGAAGACCCAGTTCTACCATTTTGTGAAATG
Organism: Trichobilharzia regenti; assembly: GCA_944472135.2. Lineage (NCBI taxonomy): Eukaryota > Metazoa > Platyhelminthes > Trematoda > Strigeidida > Schistosomatidae > Trichobilharzia > Trichobilharzia regenti. The sequence continues at coordinate 27,932,057 of OX235270.1, read as the reverse complement.
TTCTTCCTTCGCAAATTCAACGACTGTTTTCTTGTCAGTGATTCAGTGTTCCGTCTAAGCCTTCATAACTTTTGATGCATTTCATTGTAATTGATTACCAACTGTGAATTCGTCTCTATTCGTTTTTCGTGTTAAATGCCTCTTATGATACAGAGGTTTAAATAAACTGAACATCTCCAACTCTGTACTTCAAGATAATGCTTATTGGAAGAAACTTAGTGCTTACTGAGTTTGTACTTGTCATGTTTACTCTGAAAAAAGTGCCTGTACACTGATTATCTCAAGTCTTCAATACATATTAATTGGAAATCCCTACACATATAGATTTATAAGTTTCGTGGAAAAACAAGTTCATGATACAACTGTTCATTGGTGTTCCCATTATTCCTGTTTGTTTTAAGAATTACTACTAAGAGTTTATATGTAGAGGGTAGGTTGTGACTTTATATACTTAATCCCTGTAGCAATAAACGAATACATCATGCAGTAATTCAGAGTTCAGGAAGCAGTAAGAACAAATGATGAATCAGTGCCGTCTAGTCAAGATGTCAACTTTAACTTAAGTTTACTTGCGCTTAAATTCTCCAGATTGTAATCACCAATTCCCTATTGTGCTAACTAATTGCCGAAAAGCCCTATAGATAACCCCTTCAGTTATTTGTCGATTCACTATTTAGTATTTTTTTGATGATCAAGGAAAGTCATTCACGGACTATTACCGTAATTAATACTGTTTATTGCCAATCCCTCTAAGATGTAGATGTTAATAGCTTTTAGTAACGCCCATAAATTACATCTTTCAATAATAATTAAAGGCTTACGTTTTGTTTCTGACTATATGGAGAAACGACTTGAAATAACACCAAAATGATGGCACTCTTTGTTCCGCATAAACGTAAACCACTGATTGTCTAACCTACAAAATATGACTTTTCTGTTCTGGAAGTTGCATGAAATGCATTCTAAGGAACAAGTTAAGAGAACTTGTTAGGTTTGCTAAAGTAATAAAAGATTTCACAGAAGAAAACATCTTAATATGCTTGAAACCTTACGTGGTAAATGCTATCATGAAAATCCTTATTAAATTCAAATATCGTAAAGTCGGTGGCACCACTGTATCGTGTTCTCTTCCTCATTGATTTACATTAATATTATTATTATTATTCCCTTGGATTCCAAGTAAAATGGAGGGCTCTAACAGCATATATCCATTTGATCCTGCTCTCTGCAGTCCTCACGCGGTATTTGACTTATTGGTCCCCAAAGACCTATATCTAGTTCATCTCCATTTCTCTCGGCATACCTATTGTGCTCGCTGCAGTGCAAAGTTTCTTGTTGCTAATCTTTTTTTGCTAGCCATTTGACCTTTGGTATGGAGTGAAGACAGCTTCTGATAAAAGTCTGCAGCACCAGGCTGTTTGAAATGCTTTTCGTGACTCGTGCACTAACTGTCTGAACCCGTAGAGAACCTAATTGATATCGGTGTTGTGAATCTGAATCTTGATCTTTATGCTGGGTGCAGTGCATTTCCACATTGCTTTCAGATTAATGAAAGTTCGTCTCGCCTTTGTGATATTGGCTAGCTTTGACACTCTCATATATGACGTGTGTATTTGAGACAAAATACTTCACGGTCAACTCTGCTGTAAGCCTTTTCAAAGTTGATGCAGTTTAGGTTAAAAGTTGACTGCTGCTCTGTGCGCTGTTTGGTGATGATACGTAGCGTCGCAATTTGATACGCACATTTGCTCAAAATCTGTGATCTCATGAACAAATTAATATAACTTAGGTTGTTCTTAAATTTTACGCAGATATTATCTAACAACTTAGGTGGTTGGGGCTTTACATTGTACCAGTTTCAATTTGTACACCTAAAACGAGGGTAGGTAATCCTGATCAGGCTTCTCTCTTTCTGTCTTGAATGTACTTTCAACATCATGCTGGTTAACTTGCACGATCATGAGTCAGAAAAGTGACGATGGTCTGGTCGGCTTCAGTATCTAACTGCGCCTGTCCTAATTGTACTACTATACTTCTTTGTTTTCCCTACCTTTTAATTACTTTGAAGTATTTTGTAATCTATAATTATATCATTTTCTTTCGCTTTTTTACCCTGTTGGTTGATGGGTAGATACGAGGCGTGTTCCTGGTTTACAAAACACTAGTGCTTGGTTCTGTTTTTTCTTCATGGCTCTTTTTTCCCGAACTCAGCATTTTCAACTCTTTGTTGAGTGCTTCTACTATCTTACTGTTAGCACAATTGGTTTTACTGACTATTGATTTGCTCCTATAATGACTTCTCTCGATGATAATCTTCTGATTATGAAGGTATGTGGCCTATGCTTCCCCTTGGGTTTTTCGTTTGCAGTTTTTCACTCCAGAACTTAAGTAGCCGTAAATACAATACTATTAATCTATTCTTGCCATGGTTACTGTCAGCACTAGTTTGCTAACTATTTCTCAAATTACTTAGAGCACCATACTGACTATTATCGTATTAAACGTCAGATACGTCTTGTAGCAGTCATTGTTGTTTAACACATTCTGTATCGTACTCCTCCGTCAAGGTCTTAGGATTGTAGTTAATTTCTTCCAGCTATCCACAGTGTGACTTACTGAACTGAAGCATTTCTGTGCAGAGCTCTAATTTGATCTGTTCACTTGCTACAACAGTCACTTCTGGTTGGAAATAAAGTACTGAAGTCATGAAGGAATACTGTGTTTTGCAACCCAGAACGCACGAATGAGAGATCACTAAGTATGTAGTCCTTCTTAGGAAGTAAATATGATAAAATTATGACTGCCGACATACCTTAGTTTGTGATTAAGGTAGCCTCACGGATTTAACACTTCGTTCTGACTGTTATGTAATTTAATTCTAGTTGTATGGTTTTAATAATTTAGGTGATAATAACTAATTGTTATATTTGACCTCATAACTTGTTATTATTTCACAAACAGATTTCTATTTCAAACGATTCTCCCAAGTATTGCAAATGCATTCCATTAGTTGAGGTTTAAATGAAAATACTGCCTACTTACTGCACGTGCATCATAACTGAACTAAACAGTATAGACTTAAGCGGTTACATCAAACTACGACTTATTAGCATGGAACTTTGTCTATCGCAAAGATTTCCTAGTAAATCAAATTTGCCACTATATTGGTGAATACTTGGTTTGTAATTTTGTCCTTGCAACAGAAACGTTCACACTCATCTAGCTGTGTAAAATCATTATGAAGCAAACTATCTGTACGCGATATGGATAACTAGTCATGGTATATTTCCCATACTTACTGACTGAATGTGGACTTTAAAATTAGTGGTCTCATCTTCTTGTTTTTTTATTCCCTTAAGTTCCTAGTGGGGGCCTGAAGTTTCTGTAGCAGCGGCGCTTATTTCTTTTACGGGATGGCGTTGCTAGCCTCATGCCCAACCTTCCCTCTTCACCAATCTTATCACTGGCTAAGCGAGGTAAAAGAATGCATTGGCTGGGGGTCGAACCCCAGACCACGCGTGTGGTCGGTGAGCATTCTACCACTGTGCCACCGAAGCACTCCGTCTCATCTACCTACTATGAACTGGTGTAATGTTCAGCGTGTTCCCAATATTCATAATATTCTTCATTGTTTTCTTATAAAGCATTATTAATATTGATTAATATTATTTTACTTGAAATTATTAGTTGTTACCCTAATCCATTATTAGGATAATGCAATTACTGCCAAGAAAAAGGCTGATTAACTTAAAACTGGCAGAAGATGCATAGCCCAAGTTAACGAAGAAGTGCACGAAAAGCTAATTTTTTTGAACACCCTCGATAAAAGTCTTGGAATGTTTGCTTAGGTATGCGCGTCACCCACCCCTTCCTCCCCGAAACGTAGGATAATGTAAAGTTAGTTATTCGCACTGACTTCTAGTTTAAATATGGAGATAAAGTGGTCAGATGTGTTAAGAAATTCACATACTTAAGAAGTTAAATCTGAGCATGGATAACGCTTACTCGTTTGGGATTTTTCAACTTGTATTATATCTTCATTGCCGACAAGATAATCGCTAGACAAAAGGTAGCTCTATCCTACTTTTCGGGATATAAGACTTGGTGAGTGTGAAAATACCAAGAGGTTTTCGGCCATAGGAGCCTTAATGAGGTACCTATTCAGTAGAATCCGGCGAATATGCATCGGAGAAACACTTGATGTTGATGAAGAAATGAAACTGATAATAATTATCCAGATAAGTGCATAAGGAGATATAAGTTGGTCAGAATACCAAACCCATTCTTCAACTTACCACTGAGAAAAACGTATGTATTAAGCTACCTCACGCATAGGTGATCATATCAGCTTGACAAAAATTGAACGCTGCGGTAAAAAAGACTTTATACAGCTAAGGTCAGAATAATTGTGAATGTGAAGCCAATATATATAAGCTCTTAGAACATGCGAAAAACGATGTCACGTCTTACTGTATTAACCAATTAAAATATATGTGTAGACACAAGTAGGACACATCGATCTCTGCAAGTAAAAGCTTCAGAACATATCCTCCCTAAATGGTTTCGGAAACAAATGGAATCCCCAGAACCCATTAACGATGAGAACAGACAATCTAGCTCATCTATTGCGAAACATTATAAAGACAGGACTTAAAATTGATGTTCACACTTCTTTTAAACCTATTTATGAAATGTGTTATGCGGTGTATCCTAAAGTTTGTGGAAGACTTAGCAATTAGAAAGTCTAAACAATTCGTCATCACACTAAACCTTCCTTGGTAAACTTCATTTTGGTGGTAGCAGGGCAGATGTACCATTATATACCTCCCTTCTTTGGTTGCACGTAAACACATCACATCATTGAGACAAATTACGTCTTCTTCTTATCGCTTTGTCTAAATTCACCAAGGGAAATAATTGTTTCTAATTCTCATTAGGTTTTAATTCCTTCTACAGTTGTGTTCGCCCAATTTAGTGTTGTTACACTACCATTATCTTCTTCTTCCACCTGCTTTTTCGGAAGTGTATTTCCCTGTTGACTTGTCTGCTCGTTTATAAAATATGATTATACAAAAATATGTATCAGATTTCGTGTTAAATTTTGACAGTAACACTAACTTTTTGACTGTGATAAACATAATCTCTCTATCCGATTGATTATACTCTCCTCGTTGTTGACGTAACCTTCATCATTCAATAAGTCATTTTCTTGTGCTTTCTGCATTTTCCTACACGTATAGAGTCATTCACAATGATGTACTACTGGTAACCTTAATTGAGATTACTCGTCAAAGAGCTTAACCACTAGGCAAAGAGTAAGGTGATGTACAATTAAATTAGAGTTTACTACCAAAACACTCACCACTTTTTATTTACTGCATAAAATTCATAAAAATTGTTTCACTTATTTCATGTAGGTGAACAGAATGATTGAGAAGGATGCATATTGTGTTCTGGGTGTTTGATTACTATTTCACAAGAAAATTTGGAACCAATTGTGGAAATCAGGAAAACCTCCTTCAAAATATGACAATAAACTGTTAAGAAAGTCCAAGTCTACTCCACGTAAATGATACTCTGATTCATGATCACAAATGTCATCATAACTTGCAAACTTGTTCATATCATATCGAACACCGACACCATCATATTTTCTACGTTTAAGGTAATCCATTCCATGAATAAATGAAAAATTAGATATGATCACTAGTAGAAGTAGAAGTGTGCAGCCGGTAATATGCTTTAGGTTTGTTAATATCATTTTGTAATTTAGGTCAGAATAAATTTCAAAATGGTCAGTCATAACTACTGCTTTTATTTATTTGTAGAAAAATAAGCATGTTTCTTAGTAGTTAGTGTAATCAATTGCACTTTAATGCGCTATCTTATTATTGACCAATGATTACACTGAAGCAGTATGTTGTACTCAGTGGAACAAAAATAAGTAAGTGCAAATTTTGTGTTTTATTCGACAAGTTATGATTATTATGCACTTAGAACTACTAATTAAAAGACAAGCAATTTACAAATACCCGGAACAAGGTGGATTCAGCGGGAGGAAAGCAAATCATATGCGGATCAAATTACAACTCTATGCATCGGCATCATCGAACAAAGCATAGACTGTCAGTCGAATCTCACTCTACCTCGAATTCATTAGCTAATTTGTGGAAAGGCCTTCTGCTATAGCTTTGACTGCGAAGTGATTTGGAAACTACTTGAGTGATATAGCATACACCAGACATACATTAACCTGATTCAACAACTATATGACGATGCTACATGTCCGCAGCGCAAAACTCAGCGAAGCGCCTGAAGTGAAGACAGGATTGAGACAAGGCTGCCTACTATCACCGATAATATTCCTAATTGTGTTCAAATGGATTATTCAGCACTCTGTGCGGAGCGAGAAGATGGGAATAGGCTGAACCGTTAAGATGACTCTAGGAAATCTGGATTTCTCAGATGATCTTTCTTTAATGTTATACAAACTCGTGATCGTACAGGCGAAAACCAACAAATTGACTGAAGAAGCAGCCAGCGAAGACAGGACATCAGGTGAACGTAGAGCAGACAGGTGATAAAGATAACCAACGAACACCAACAACAATCAGCACCGATCGCTAATATTAGGGTAAATTTGAACAAGGTCGCTCCCTTCACCTATCTAAGAAGCATCGTTTCAGCTGCAGGGGAATGGATGGAGATGTCAACACCAGCGAGAATCAGCCTGAAATCAGATTAGAAATCTTCTGCACTCCTCAGCGTAAACCGAATGATTCGGATTTTTAACACAAATGTTAAGTCAGTCAGTCAGTTAGTGCCTCTATATGGGTCAGAAACTTGGCGCTTACATCATGGAAAGCATTTCAAAGAGGCCACTGCAGACTTTTATCATCAGCTGCCTTCGCTGGCTGGTCACAAAGAATTAGCAGCAAGGAACTGAGGGGACAAACTAACCAAGAACTTATTGCTCAGCATTTATGTGGGGGGTAAATGGAAATGAACTGGGCACACACCGAGGAGACCGTCGAATGACATCGCATGCGAAGCCCTCAAGTGGAACTCGAATGGGAAATGGCGAGTGGGTAGTTGCTTTGAGGATAACATTTGGGAGATCGTGCGCCGAGGAGATGACAGATTATGGTCAATTGTGGGTCCAGCTGGAGGACAGCAGAAAAAAGAACAAGGTAGAGACGTGCTGTTGAAGCCCTATGTTTCACTCAGAACTCAAGGGAACAATAATAATGAAAAGTTACAAATGAACCAGAAGTTTGAGTCACTTGACTTGATTGTGGTATTCAGGTGGAAGTTAATAAAATGAATTCCAGATGTTAATTTTGTCTTATGGTAATTAAATGAATAATTAAAAAAAGTAAGGTATAATGAGCACTGTCCTCGTTTATGACTCTGTAAGAATGTCCACCTAACACCTCCAGGTTATGAAATGCAACTCGTTTATAATTTAGGCAGTGGTTTAGCTCTCTGTAACCTGCTTTTCAATGCTTGTTTGCTTTCAAATATCCTCTAATTGGTGTCAGTTCGTGAATAAATCTACACTTTGATATAAGATAACCATCAGAGTGAACATTTGGTAACTAATGGAGACAGGTAGTTAAATATTATTTGCTGGCAGAATTGTAGATACACTAGTTATGTAATTAAGGACCGAAGTCTTAACCCTCACATGTTTACTTCTAGTTTCGCTGATGTTCTTGTATTCTTCTTTCAGATTACCTGTTTAGTGCAATAGTGGCTTATTGATTCAAACATCTAACTAGTAGTTATCTGGTTCCAGTTATAAATTCTGTTAAGTGTACTTTGGAGTGATTACTATAATACTATAAAGCTTCAAACACATCCAGAATAAATCAAAATGTAGTACATCAAAAACTATATAGGGTTATTAAATTGTAACACGTGAAATCTCGAGTCATTAGTTTAGGTAGGCTTAAAGCCTATAAGGATAGAACTTGTACACTGTGGTAGAGTATAATTCCATTATGCGTAAAATTTATTTTGATAAAGTTTCACAGTGTCATACAGTAATTATTTCTTCTATTCGTTTTATTTTGCAATCTAACATAGCTAATTCTCCTTGTTCATTTCCCGATTCAAATGTGAATTTTACTCCCTCTACTAATGAGTTTATAATTGTTTAGAAGCTAGAGATCTGTTCTGTTTTGGACACTGTGAAATTATCATCCACATATCTCCGACATATTTTTGGAGTAGGATTAAATGTATTAAGAGCAATATTTTCCCAGGTGCCCATAAAGATATCTGCTACGATTGGAGGTATTGGTGATCCATCCGATTGCTACACCTTCTGTTTGACTATATATTTTGCCTTGGAACTTAAAGATAGTAGATGTAAGACATAAGTGTATTCCTGAAATAATTTCCACAGTGGGCAGCTTCGTCCTATGAGTAAGTTCAGGATCTGCAGTTAGTTCTTTTTTAATTTCTTCTAAAGCCATATTGATTGGTATATTAGTGAAAAGACTAGTTATATCAAAACTAACCATTGTTTCATCATTCTCTAGTTGAATTTCATTTACTTTCTTTTTCATCTCATATGAATTAGTTAATCTAGAGTTTGAACGATTTCTAATGGGGAATAGTATTAGAGCTAATTGTTTTGATAATTCATAAGTAGGGGTATTTCCGAAATCTACTTTTGGTCGTATGGGGTAATCCGGCTTATTTACTCTAATAGTACCACATATTCTACTAGCATTATTAGTTTTAGGTATTAAATTAAACCATTTAGACTCATCCAGTGATGGCTTCATTCTGTGAATTAAATCCGCTGTAGATTTCTTAACCTTATTCATTATTGTATCAACAGGCTTCTCAATTTCCTCATATGAACCCGTCTCAATATGTTCAGTGACTTTCTTGGTATAGTCAGATCTATCCAGAACTATTGTAGAGTTTCCTTTATCAGCCTTCGCGATGACGATGTTTTTATCCTGTTTCAGACTAACTAGAGCTAGTCGTCCCGATTTTGTTATGTTTGATTTTGCTTTCTTTTGATTGTTCAGAGTTAACTCACATTGTGTTCGAACCTCTTCCTCTGTCGTCTTATCTTTTAAACTTAGTGCTGCTTCTATAATGTTAGGAATGACATCCTCTGGTTGTAATTTACTAACTGTTACGTTGAAATTTATTCCTTTCTCAAATACTTTTATCTCACTAGAGCTTAGTTCTCTTGGTTAGGGGTTGATCACCCATTTTGTTGAAATGTTGGCGTCAAATTCTTCACTTATTGTGTTCTTTCTTCTATCACTTTGTTGAATTTTTTAATTTGTGTGGTTTCTGAGTTTTCTAATTCTGATTCTGTAGCTTTTTCGGATGTTTCAACAACAATTCCACAATCTTTGTCATTAACCATACATTTGAGCTTGTGTTTGGGTTTCTCAATTTCATTTCGTATATTATTTAGTTTCACAGTAATTCTATGTAGTTCTTCTCTTAGACATAATCTACTGATATGTTCGGCTGCTAATGTTATTCTGCTTGAAGTAATTGGAGTACACAGGCGTAAATATTTTGGAATCATATGATTGTTTAAACACCGACTGTTAAAAATCTGTTGGTTTGTGAATCTTGCTTCTGTTTGATAAAGTCGTGTGAGTTTTTGATAATCTTCCCAGTAAGAAGACCATATATATCACTGATATATAATCCCTTTCTAATAGGTTTCTGGGCTTGTTTAAACCCTTATTGTATTAGTCATTCGAGGTCGCTGACACCACTTCTTCTGGATGTCGGTTCAGGAGTGTTTATGACTCTTTGAGAAAACCAGTATATATTTCCTTCTTGGTTTTTGAACCCTCTTGCAATGTTCTCTGAAGTGTTGGAAGGAAAAGAGAAAATAGATCCGGTCCGTAGTCATTGTTTAGGATCTTAAACATTGTGATGTCATCTCCTGTCTGCCTACGTTATGTCAGACAGAAGAGATTTAAACTATTTAGCCTTTCATCGTATGGTAAATTGGTCATTCTGAGAATCGTACGTGTTGCCTTCCTTTAAACCCTTTCTAGAATGTATGAATTCAGTCTACACCAAAGAAAGACTAGACACATCACACTAGTTACTAGTGTTCGATCAAACTACCCACTGCAGTCCTACAGGAGGTAAATCGCGAGCCCGAATAGCTCAGTGGTATCTTCTCTGACTGCAGCACTGGGTGACGCGGGTTCGAATCCCAGAAGGGACATGAGTTCCTTCAAGGTTGCAGATACGCCTTGCTGACTGGTGAGTGCCAACTAGCACGAAACCTAGGTTCAAGGCTTCCTGCCGCGATCGCTTCCAACTATCTAATGCATGCATTTTTATTTCAAAACATGAAATCAAGAGAATATTTCAAAGAAAAACAGCAATATTTTACTTCTATTGAATTCAAAATTTGCCCATCTTTTGCACAACTTTGTTGTCACCAATAATGTATAAAAACACGATCTTCTGTTGACACATCACTGATCGATTCACGCCTTTTTAAGCAATCAGAAAAAGTACAGTCTCTCTGAGTTTAGTTATATGCTTCATACCAGTCGATAAAATATGAGCTTTTTGTGTAGTAAACAATTCATCATCTACCTTCACTGGACATATTCCGTAGTCCTGTTATACAATAGAATGCATCGTTGCTGAATACACTTAACCCCTGAGGAGTAACAGGATATTTGGCGTTTATTGATCTAAACATTTGTTCGCTTCAGTGTACAGGAGGTAGTGTTGATGGTATGGCATGGTCAGTGTATTCATCAAACAAGCTTCACTACATCCTTTACGAGCTTTTAGTCAAGTGAACTGTTTCTTCAGAACAAACCAAAACTTACAGACTGCTACAATAAAAATTTTTAAAACATTAAATAACCTTATCAATGTTCTTGACAAGGTTCTATTAGGACATATTAGACATTTTAATCTGAACTACTAACTAACAGGCTTCGGTAACATGTAATCGAATAGATTCACGTGTAGTAATTCACGTTTATTTGTAAATATATTAGCACAAAAATCATAAAAGGTTATCAAAATCAAAACCATCTAATGAATGGTCAATCGAATAAGCTGAGCTAATTTAATTCTGACATAATTAGGCTTGTTAGAGAGAGAGAGAGAAATTCATATGATATGAGAAATTGTTAGCAAGAGAATTCAGGCGAACAGTTCATATACCTGGCAACTCATCATTTGGATTGGTGCTCTGAATGCTACTTAAACACAATAACTACTAGTTTATAAAAATACACTTACAGAGCATACTGTTTAACGAACTTTCAGATAAAGCTGGTCTCGTAACTATCAGTGACATGTACACTGAGTTATCATACAATTTTACTGTCCACAAATAAAGTTAGTGTTACAGGATTTCATCATGAGCTGATATCAGTTAGAGAACCATTGGAAATCCTGCGAGCACTGGATAGCCGTTTCATCCTAGTTTGGGACTCTACGGTTGTACGCATCCACCGGGTTTGTCAGACTATACAGGTAAAGCAAAACGCCACAGTAACCAAATGTCTCAAAAGATTTCCACTAAGGTACGTTCCAACAAAGCAGAGACCATGTTGACTGTAGAACTGAAAGAAGGCTAGTGTTTTCGATTTCATTTTAATAATGACAACAGTAATAATAGAGAACCAAGTAGAATTATTATTATGACATACTGTCAACTCACATTTCCTGTATGCCTTATCACAGTATTGTTACTGTATCTCTAACAGGCTTCACACTTTCATTAACAGCTGCCTTCTCTGGCTCCATACTGAAGATAAGATGGCTAGCCAAGAAGCATAATCAACACGGAACTCTTCATTGCAGTGGACCAACCAAGAACCTATTACCTAACAATTATATCCAAGGAAATGGAAATAGATCGGACGCACTCTGGGAAGACCGTTGAGTGAAACGTGGACGGGAAACGACAAGTTGGGTGGGGAGGGGGGCAATGAGGACAACATAGAGGAGGTGGTTTCACGATGAGACGAGAGCTTAGAGGCGATTGTAGGGCGAGACAAAAAATAAACTGCAGAAAATCTGATGAAATGTAGTTTAATGCCCTACTCGGAACCTAAAGAAATAATAATAGTAATAAAACAACCATCATTATTCTGTAAGCGGATGAATAACACTTAAGTTTGTAGGGTTTTTGAAAGTAAATTCATTGAAAAGGATTTCCTTAACTGAATCATCTAAAACCTGAATAAACTAGTAGTGGTTTAAAGGTTTTTCATGTTTTTGGTGAAGGACCATTATGGTTCTCTAGCTGATGTCAGCTCATGATAAAATCCACCAGCCAATCAAACAAAATCCCTGTACAACCAATACGTGAAAATTGATTTGATGCTCACTAGTGACTGGCCCTATTCAGGCAGTGACCTGGGCTTCTAGTGGGAAGCCGTGACCAGTAGGGTATAGAAGGTTGAAGATGAGGTAGTAACTCATCGAAGAAGACATTGCGAAGTGGTCGCGCTATGTTATGAACTGGCAGATGTTAGAATTCATGGGCCACTGTGTCGGCTCCCAGTGGCTTAATGGTCTACGAGCTAGCTCGCCTTGAAACCAGTAGGTCCTAGGTTCGAGCCCTGGTGGACGCGTACTGCCGAAGAGTCCCAAACTGGGACGAAACGGCTGTCCGGTATTCACAGGTCTTCCAATAGTTGTCTAGCTGATGTCAGTTCATAATGAAATCCTCCAACCAATCAAACGAAATCCCTATAAAACCAATACTCCATATTGATAACAGGATATTTTCCAACTCAGCAAAAACATGTATTGAAAAACGCATCTCTTATTTCTAGCATACAATGAGAATAATACTGCACTAATGAAAGGTAAACAAAAACAATTAAGCAAACCATATCCAGCATCGAACTATACTTTGTGGATCAATCCTACTGTCAAGTCAAATTCACTGAGTATCCAACACCTACCTGAATAAGACATAAACATTGCTCCTCCAAGCGTAACTGAGCTTGCAAAGACTATCTCTAATCTGAAATGAGATGAAGCAGCAAAACTTGGTGGTATAACTCGAGTAGTATTAACAAATGGGTTTAACTGAAACGTTAGTTGGTATCTGGGAATCTGAGATAATCCTGTCGGACTAATGTAAATTATTGTTTATCCCAGTTCCGTAGAAGCGATACAAGTCTCTCTGTGATTATCATAGGGAAACATACTTGACTAACAAGTTTCTAAGGTCCTAGTACCACTAATCATGTGTAGATTGAGCAATGCTTGGGGGAACAAACCCATGAAAACCACTCAGGCTTTATGATCGCACAAGGTTGTGTTGGTCATATTTTCACTGTTCGACATATTCTGAAACACAAGGGTACTTACTTGCATCCAGCACTCACCGTATTTCTTAACTTGAAGGCGGCATTTGACTCTGTCAACCGAACGATGCTGCACCATTGTCTTGCCATGAAGTATGCACTGTGAATGTATATCGCCCTAATCATGGCACTTTACTTGAAGTCACGAAGCCATGTAACAGCTCATGGAAGAGTTATCATCTGAAGTGATGATACCCAGTGGTGTCCGTCAGAGATACCACATATCTTCATTTCAGCATAGATTCAGTAATGGTTTTGACCTCCTTAATCTAATATAGCGACTTGAGGATTAGCTTGTACCAGGGAACAGTCTCATTGATTTATAGTATACGAATTCTATTGTGCTTTAAAGGTTAGGATGCTGACAAAATGTAGTCTTCTGAACATCTTTAGTAGAAATCCTAATTCATTAACCATGCAATCTGTCGCTGCCAAGTGTAAAATGATATCACATGGCTGATCTGTACCAAATTCTAGTTTAAAGACAGCGAGTGAAATTATTTGTGAGTACTGATCACTTCTGTTAATTGTGAAGATGCACCCGACTCAATGGACTGTTCGCTGATGAAATTTCAGCCCGGATTCAAAAAGCCCGTGAGCTATTTATCAACTTAGTCACCTCTGGTGTAGATGTGATTTCCGGCTGTCGATCAAAGGATGTGACCACTTCTCAGCAGCTTGCTTTGTTCATCCGTTGTAGCTGTGATACTTGGTTGTTGTTGTTGTTGTTGTTGTTAGAAGGTATGAAGAGGTTAGTTGTCTTTGACCGTAAGTGGTTTGGGTTGTATTTCTCATTTTATCAATATGAATATCGGCATAATTTATTCAGGAGAAAAATAATTAGAGCGAACAGCTATTTTCAATAAATCCTTCTTCAGGCTCTACAATTATAAATCCATTAAAATTGTAGCACACAGTGGTCAGCCAGGAAAGGTAAATTAGAATTAGGTCAGGAAATGTATCGTGGGACAAGTACAAAATGGAGCAATAGTCAGTTTTGATTATAAATTAGAATACTTATGGGCAATAAAAAAATGAAAAAATTCTGTAGTATATATATATGATCATGAAGTCGTAAAAGGTCATAAATGAACGTCTGTCAGTGAAACAAAGGATTAGAAGAAGAAAATATACTAAATTCCGATAGGTATTTAAAGTGCTAATGTTTATAGAGGATTTGTTGGCCTTATTTTAGGTCAAGGTAAACAAATCGGTTGAACACATTTCTATATACAAAGACCCCGTCTTCTGGTATTGATTGCTATTGCTTCAACTACCGATGTTAGAGGACGTAGTCGAGCTCCTCTAGATAGATTACCAGGAAAGCGGTAGATAACCGAGAACGCCTGCCCTGGTCTTACATAGTCTCCAGTATCTACCAAGTGAGCTAAGACTGCACTATTCACGCATTTGGATACCCCTTTACTCAACCATATAGGTACATTTTCATGTGCCCTAATGGATAAAGCACTCTGAGTAAGGTCAATGTAATTAGATCTAAAATAGCAGTTGAATTCATAGATACACACTGATGAGGACATCACTGGTAATTTCTCCTTGACTCGCTTTGTGAGCACTTATACAGTTGAGAGAGTGAGTACCAGTTTATTTTTGGAACCTAACTTAGACACAAGGATTTCTTATCCACGATGTCCATCCTTACCCTGTCTCTAAGTGTTGACTTTTTAAAAAGTTCTCTGGATATCCGTTTTCTTTTAGTGGACGTTTCAGTTTACACATTTCTTCCTCAATCCATTTGTATGAATATATACTCTGATGAAATAAACTTTGTGAAGTTCGCTGATGATTTAACAGTTTCAATGGCTGTTAACTCCCAGCTAGATTGTACCAAAATAAATAGCTTTCGGTCTGGAGTCAGTAAATGGTCTGAGTCTAACGGTCTTAAAATGAGTCCTTCTAAATGTCAAACTGTCTATTTCAGCTTAAGATATACACCAAACGGAACCTGATCCGTTCACTTAGCAACAGAGTTCGCAGAATTTGTACCCCGGACACCGTAGAAGATGAACTGGACAATCTCAAGAGAATCCTCGTCGAGAATTGTTACCCAGAACGATTTATTGCAAAATCTATGAATCCTAGGCCACAAAAGCCGCCCACGCATAGCGTCCCGAAGAAACCGCTCTACATAAACCTTCAATTCAATGGAGATATATCTGCGGAAATACTAAAAAATCGACTGTCGCGCTCACTCAAGAAGACTTTCTTCGCAGCTGAACTACGACTAACTTTCTCCACAAAACCTATGATTCATGTGAACGTGAAGGATAAGCTACCACTGTTGGCCTCATCAATGTGTATCTACCAATTCACCTGCTCGTGTGGAGCCAGGTATGTCGGCCGTACCCAGCGTTCGCTTTCCAAGCGTATCACCGAACACTTACCAGCATGGTTTTACAAAGGAGAAAAGCGATGTCCCCGCAGCTCCATCTTAGAACACCTGATAGAATCCGGACACCAAGCTGCACCCCAAACAAACTTCAAAGTCGTCTACAGAGTAAGAAGTAGTCTTCCAAAAGGTGTACGAATCAGACTTCTTCAAACTGCAGAAGCAATGGCGATTCACTTGCTAAGCCCTGAACTCTGCATACAGAAGAGGTTCGTTCAATCACTAAACTTACAATGGACTTAACCTACATTATTACCTGAAAGGTAAATTCTACCTAATTTTTTTTTTCTGTCTCTTCATTGGTATTATTCTGTCTTCTCAATTGTAATATTTTGCATTTTCAACTTTCTTGTCTCTACCCCTACCCGATTTAATTTCTACACCTCACTACCACTTTAATTGACCTGACCAACGCTCAATTTATAGTCATTTATGTTACGTCATCCAACTTAATTGCTCAATTTCATTTCTAATCTAAATGGCATTATTATCTACCCCACTTCTACTTAGTCTCTACCTGTAATTACCTCTGTTGCTAACCTGACCTAAGTTAAAACATTTTAGTCAATTGTATTACGTCATCTAACTTACTAACTCAATCTTAATTTAGTTGCTGTCCAATTAACTTTGTTTCTATATTAGATCATTCTTTTATTACCTGATCAATTATCTAATTTTGACAAACCTCATGTACACACACACACTCAAATAATTATATATAAATGCGATTGTACAGCTATGTGAATGAATTCGCCGAAAAGAGTCTCTTCGCTGAACGTCTTCTCTTTTTCATAAGATGTAAAAGTCAGTTAAAAGAAGTCATCGATTCTCATGACAGTTGTAAAATTGACGACAATGATATAGGAATTACATCAGAAATTAAGTATCTTGGACTTATTCTCTCTTCTGATCTCTCCTGGACTTCCCATGTCTTAGCGATCTCCAGTAAAATATTCCGCCTGACATTTTACATTAAGAAGTTAAGGCACTCGGGTATAACTCAACCCCTCGCCAATCGCAGTTCCATAAAACTTATCCATGGAAATCATTGCTGAACATAACGTCAACATTCATTGTGCATTGAGGCAGTAATTTGTTTAATGTTTCGGATGTAATTCTGATATTCACGTTTCGCTGTCAGCTGGTCACATTTGTAATTGACTGTTTTGAGAAGTGGGATGTTGGTGAGTACTGATGCTACACCCAGTGACATTTTCTTTCTGCTTATATTCAGGATTCTGATAATTCCCAGAAAGCTGAATACATCCTTTATACCAGACTTAACTAGTTCCTGATATAGAGGTTCCAATGGTTTGACAAGCTAATTTACCCATATAAGTATAAAACTTGTGCACTGTGGTAGAGTATAACTCCATTATAGATAAGAATTTATTTTGATAAATCACACAGTGTTATACAGTAATATTAATATGAATTTCATTCATGTATATAAATGAAGTGAAAAGTTGTGTAAGTGCCTTGATGTGTTTATGAGTAGCAATACTTTGTGCTCAGAACATGGTCATCAGTTAATATTACTGTACAACACTGTATGACACTTTATCAAAATAAATTCTCATCTATAATGAAGCTACTTTACCGTTCAACGACAGGTAGACTAGGAAGTATCTAGAATCGGAAGTAATGGTACTCCATGCTTGTGGATGTTCGGAGATTCGCAAAGCCTCGATGTGTTTGTTTGCCTGACAATTTTAATCCGTCAAGCGCAGACTTAGGAATTACATTTCTGTCAACTAGTGATTTTAATGCCTTAGTCATTCGGTTTTCTATGGCCTCAGTTGTGTCTTTACAACTATCCGGTTTTTGAAAATTTGGTTGTTAACTTACAAGAAGGTTTATTCTATCTATATAATCACTATTATCAATGATAACTATACCAGGTCCTTTAGCAGGTCTAGTTATCATAAGAATTTGCTTCATCTTGAGTTCATGCAATGCACCACAGTGTTTCTTTGTGAGCAGACTGCTAATTGAGTGTTCTCCGTTCTTAAACTGATAGCAGAAGTTAATCAGAGTACTTTGAAATCTCTCTAACGCATAGTTAAACGCAGAAATTAAATCATTTGTCTGGGTAAATAAATTTTCGAATTGGACTTTAGTCTCCAAATGATTAACCTGACTACGTCTGTCTCATTTTTAAGTGCTATTATATGGTGAGTAATATAAAGGTTAGGCTTAAAGTGATACTGTAAGGAAGGGAAGACAATCCATGAGGTTATGAATGCAGATCGATGGAGATGTCTAGGACACGTGCTGCGCATACCAAGCCACTAACTTCCCCGACGAGCAATGTTAACTGACATTGGATTAGTTGGCGAAGAATTAGAAGCGCTCAAATCAAGACATGGAAGGAATGCATGAAGTCTTTGTCTCAGTATCTATCAGTAGATTTGCTTTATCGAGTAACATTCTAATGCACATGAGAGGTGTATACTGAATTCAGTGTCAGGCTCCAGCTGACCATCCTCTTTTGTTCACTTTATGTGCGAAGTGAAAACAAATATAATTATAGTTTTCTGTTATGTGAAGCGTGACATTTATTCAACCTCAGGCTTTTTTGTCTACTGTTATATCGGTACTTCCCGAAATATACATCTGGTGACCATAAATAGGAATAGAAATTGATACCTAATGTTATTAATTGCAGTGCGCATCATAAAGATGGGTCATAATGTTGATTTTAGCATTTCTTTCTCTCCTATGAATTAGACATGCGTGCTGAAACTAGCTGTAAAAGGGCTTCAAATTACATTTCAAACAGGTTGATGATTTTCATCAACAAATGCCGTCCTCGGTGGCTAGCATGAAGGGATAAGCAACAATGAACCCTGGTAGGCAATTAACAGCCCAATACCAAACCAACAGTTACACAGAAGAAAGCGGAGACTAAATGGATGTACTCCGAGGGAATATTTAAGTAACACATTAGGTCATCAAGGGAAACTCAAAAAGAAAGCGAAGGGTTGAACGTCTGAGGTTGATATGAAGCATATCGTGTGAGTAGGAGGTGAGAGCCTATGGGCAATCGTGGAGCCATCTAAAGAAGACTACAGAGAATAGGATGAAGCGAAGATGCGCTGTTGAAGGCCTATGCTCCACCCAGAACCTAAGGGAATAATAATAATAAGAAGAAATGATTTATCAGAACCATGTAATGCATTTCCCTAACACGTTTCAAACATTCTGATTACACACAAACTTGTCATAGATAATAATAATAATAATGTAAAGGTCAACGAAGGTCGGAGTGAAGGCGTTCCATGCCTTTGCGGTTCTAGTTTCGACATCCTAATCAGTGCAACAGCCTGTAGTTGAAACGGTGCTTCCTAAATAAGTGAAGGAAGAGA
Source organism: Trichobilharzia regenti (assembly GCA_944472135.2). NCBI lineage: Eukaryota > Metazoa > Platyhelminthes > Trematoda > Strigeidida > Schistosomatidae > Trichobilharzia > Trichobilharzia regenti. Next base: position 27,912,924 of record OX235270.1, on the reverse strand, counting down.
CTTTTGTTTTAGATTTTTCCCGTCGAAAGTGATTGGTGCTTGTAGTCATTGTTGTTGGGTGGTTATCTTCATCTCCTCCCTCTTCTTTACGTTCACTTGAAGTCCTGTCTTTGCTGCTTCTTCTGTTTCATTATCACTTTGTCTAATCGCATTAAATTAACTAAGTTAGCCACAGAAACCATTCGAGGAAGCCTTCATCGTGTTCATGGTAAACATGTACAAATTTTAATCGTTGTATTCTGTTAATAATGCGTCGGTGGCACAGCGGTTAGGACACTCGCCGACCATGCACATGGTCCGGGGTTCGATCTCTTTTACTTTGCTAAGCCAGAAATAATGCTGGTAAGGAGGGAAAGGTTGGGCATGAGGCTAGCAACCCCATCCTGTAAAATAAACACTGCTACAGAAACTTCAAGTCACAATCTTGGAGCCCTATGTTCCACTGGGAACGTGAAGGAAAAAATTCTGTTAATATATGTGGTCTCATTCACTTACATGGCCATTCAGCTTTGTTTCAAATATAGGCGACACAGATGGGGATGTAAAAGTCATCCAAGATACGAAAAGCAACGCGGACTCTTATTAACCTGAAATTATTCTGGAAATTTGTTACACTCAACATAAACAAAAGGGTTAGGATTTTCAATATCAACATCAGATTACTTCTCCCATGTAGTTCAGAGATTTGGCACAGGCTGCAGACTTTCAACAACAGCTGCCTTCGCTGGCTCCATATTAAGTATAAGTTGGCCAGCCAGAAAGGATTAGCAAATGAGGCATCCTACAATGCAGCCAACCAACCAAGAGCTAATCGCCCAACAAATATGCCGAAGGAATTTGAGGTGGATTGGGTACACTTTGAGGAGACCGTTGAATGGCATGGCGTACCAGGCAGACCCTAGAATGATAAACGATGCTTTAGGCGTCGCTTAGAAGGTGATATGAAGGGCATCGTGTGAGTAGGAGGTGAGAGCCTATGGGTAGTCGTGGAGCCAGCTAAAGAGGAACTCAGAAAGAAAGATGAGATGGAGATGTGTTCAAATGCTATCTATGTTCCCCCCGGAACCTAAGGGAATAACAATAATAATACTTCATAAGTAATTGACTCTGCACAATCAGAAGTGATAAGAATAAAAGTTTACTGCAAAGTAGATTAGAAGGTCTTCATATGTTTGTGTCAGTATCTGACATTATAAATGTCCCCTTATACTGATCTGAAGTTTCTAGGTAGTGCAACATCCAAGTCTATTTAGCAGTTCATTTTGTTGTCATCTAAAGGTATAATTAAGGACTACATAACTTGTGTTTATAAGTTTGAATGGTAAATTTAATTCATTCACATCTCTTGACTTCTGAATGATAATATGGTCTATAACATGAACGAATTCAAAGGCTCAGATTAGAAAAGTGTGGTAAATAATGCTCAAGAAATGAGACTTTAGATTGCATATATAAAATGATTGACTTCAACTAATAACTGTTTTGCTCTTCAGAAAAATGTGAAGAAATGAGCAGTACAAAAGTCTACAATTTCACAGTCAAATAATGCCTTAATTGACTTGAAAAATAAGAAAACCAAGAAAACAGGGCAGGTTTCAGATTTACTCACTTATATTCACTCTCATTAGTATCTTAAAATACTGGGAAACCTATACACAGATGGACAGGATCAACATATAACTTAGTATCACTGCTTAGGTGTCCACTTCAGTCCATAAACAGCTTAACAGCAGTTAATTAAAAACTGTAGGACAAGAAAACACAAAAGAATTAAGATAACAGAGTCAGGAGTAAGACCAGGTAAGTCATTAGTCCTCTGAACTTCGAGTGGAACACACGGATTCAGCGGAACATCTCCGCTGAATTCGTTTATCAATTCTAGCTGGTTCCACTGCTATCAGCAAACTTCCATATCCTCTCTAAGTGACCTCCTCCATGTCACTATTGAACATCCAACCTGTTACTTTCCTTCCGGGTTCCACTCGGTAGCCTGATGTGTGATTTCATTTGACTACCACTTCAGTGTATGTCCGATCCATCTGCATTCTCTTCTACATCCTTGTTAGTTGAGGAATACGTTAATGGGTGGTTCGCTGACTGCCGGAGGTCTTTGTTACGTATCCTTTCCGTTCGGCTTTCTAATCTCTAGATAGCGGTGATACAATGCACAAAGTCAAAGAAACATACAGAAGCTCCGATATGACATTAGTACTAGGAATTATAATCTTGTTGCTTGTCCTAAGTGCTCTAGATTGAAACACTGATTTCAGATAAATGACCGCCTGTCGTGCTTTCCTGAATCTGGCTAGCTTTGACACACTCATCCATGCTGTCTGCTGCTGAAACTATTCTGCTACAGTATGTGTAGGAAACGACTTCCTTTGGACTTTCAATTTTGATGGTAATTAGTGTTTGTTGTTGTTTGTTAGGTCGAGTATCTTCATCACATATGTGTTCTCCATGTCTACCTGAATTCATTTCTTCGCTGCCTCTTCTGCCAACTTGTTAGTCGTCGCTTACAAGTCTTCGAGTTTGTGGCTGCTCTTACTCCTATCTTTGCTTCAAACGCCTCAGTGAGCCTTACTTTTTCAGTTATTTGGAATGTGGCATCGTCATATAGCTGTCGAATAGGGTTTATGATTGTTCGTGGAAGATAGCTGACTGCTATTCTAGGCCTCGTTTGACGATGCTATATAGCGTTGCAGCCTGGTCTACCCATGACTTCTATTTCCGAACATAGCCTGCTGCGTGTGACGTTTTATGTTTAGACCGTATTTTAGTCTCGTCATGATGAAATGAATTAGTATTTTGCTTGAAATGGGTATAAGCATGGTTGCGCTCTGGCTGTTGTATGCACTTTAGTCATTGTTCTTCGACAGAGAGAAGAAGGAGCCCTTCTTCCTCCATGCTCGACACATCTTCGGTATAGGTTTATTTATGTCGGCTAAGGTTACTGTGACCATTTTCAGTGCTTGTGGGAGAGTTCGTCTAGTCCTGGTGCTCTCTCTTCTTCGAGTAACTTTATAGCCTTCAGGACTTCTGCTTTTTATATCGGAAGGTGGGTGTTTGCTGGCAGTTAGGTGTATGTCGGTGGTACTCTCTGACGAGTTGTAGATTTTGTATGATCCAAGAGTCTTTTGAAGTGGTATGACCTATTCCACCTCCTTGACATTACGGTTTCTTTCACTATCTTTTATTGGCTTCATCTGAGTCCATCTCTTCTCCGATGGTGACATGGTTATCTTGATATGGTGTCTTGAGGGATCTCTTACCTACAGGGTGTTCTACTTGAGTTCTCGATGAGTTGTAAAATTGTCTGTTGTCAACTTAGAACTCTCCACTCCTTTGTTCAGTGCTCTGTGCTAGTCCCCTCTTTTCATTGTTCATCCCTGCACCGGCTAATCCGCCTCACAATCCTTATCTTCCTTATCAGCTTTCTGGTGTGAGTGGCGAGTCATCCTGTCTTACTTTCCTCTTTCTACTTCGCCTCCAGAGGGTTCCAGTGTTCTTCCATATTGGTTTCCTCAGTTATTTCTGAGAATTTTTCCGACTTTCTGATGACCTCTGTAAGGGTGCCATTTGTAGCTTCATTCTTCAGTTTCAGAATCGTGATCAACTTCCACATCTGAATGCTGTTAACTATATTTTAAAGGTTCCTCGCACTAGGTAGTGATCTTTGTGGCATCAGCTCCTCTTAAAAAGCTTTTGTTCACTCAGATCGGCCTCCAATTTCTTTAGCTTGAGAAATGTGCCAGACCTCTGGTATATCCATCTGGTGAAGCTAACTTCGGTTGTGGATGTCGGTGTGCTTGTACTTGCCAATTCCAATTCCCAAGTGACTAAACGAGCATAACTTTGGAAACAGTTCTCCCTTTTCCTCTACTATTAGTAGTAGATTCACATCTACTATTAGATGCAGCCATTCTGTTGAGGTTTTATCCATTGTTGCTTGCAGCTGTTTGTAGAAGTCCCCTTTCTTTTCTTGTTCTATGATGTCTTTAGGTGTGTAGCAGTGTACAGCTGTAACTTTCCCCCCTCTTGAGCTGAATTTCGCTGTTATGATTTTGAAGGAAACTGGGCAACCCTTCCAGTGTCAAACCACGTTTAGACATTCATTGTCCCTATGCTTGCTTTTGCTTCCAGTGAAAGAAGATATATCGACCAACTGGCTTCCTGATGGCTTTCTCTAGCCTAAGCCACTTCACTTTCCTGATTCCAGAGATAAATAAGTTTATTTTATATGTTTTTTCCTTTGCTTTGAGGTTTTTTCAGCGATTGAGTCGGTTTTCTGGGAATTATGGCGTCACCCTCACACAAAGCCTTCCCTCTTTTTCTTTCAGGCTTGGGACTGACTAGTAAGCTAGTGAACTAGACCAGGTTAGATATGGAAGTATAGTCGATTTTGATTCATATCACTACAGTCTCTAAACGAATATCAACCTGCAATTTCCACCATTAGTGAAAAGTATCTTAGTGATTAAAAACAAGTACATGACCAAAACGAAATGGAATAGGAGATGCAGTCACACTAGGTAAAACTTATCGACTATATAGCTCGATTAGCTAGATGTTACCTCAAGAAACTGGTGCAAACGAAACAAAGTAAGGGGAAATCTAATAACCTCCAAGAACAGATGGCTGAATACTGAGCTGAACACTTACAGAAGCTATCAACCTGTCGACATTTGTTCACTTCCCGACCTAAATCTTAATGCAACGTCGATATTGTTTCTTCAACTCTGATGACTACACTTGCTAAGACTGTGTCTAATGTAAGTAAAAGGCCATTTATTGGTTTCACTTCACATGCATTTAGGCAAAAAGTTAAAGAATTATTGACTAGAATAACTACGGTAATAGTTAGCATTTGGGAATTCAAAGAAATCTCATCAGACTGATGATCACGTTCGCGTAATAATTGATTGATGCCTACAGACCAAGGATTTCCAGTTTAACAAGGAGTAGTTATATCCTCAGGAAAATATACCTAGGACAACCATACAAATCTTATGAGACGCTTCTCGGACCGGAGTACACTGATTGAAACTCTGCCGGTTTCGGAACTATGACTTGACTCCTATGTGATACATGAAAATTCAACTATGTCTTTACCCTTTCGAATTAACCCAACTCTCTGGCTTAACAACACACAGTATCGTTAGATCAAAAGACATACCTAAGGATTTGGGATCATATGTAAGCGGTAGAGTCAGGTTTAAAGTGTGCAAATATTTACGAATTTCCGTGTATAGGTGTTGGAAGAAAGTTTACACGTCTTACATGCGGGAAATCACAAGAGATCTTCGTCATCCCAGCTAACTTGGTTTGACAACTTCGGATTCAAATGGTAAGAATGTATTTTCGGGCGCACCTTCAACAATGGCATAGGTTTCCCTGAAGTTAGTAAAATTATTTACGATGCTCCCGAAGACTTATACAGATTAACCTATGTGTCAAAAATGCGCGAGACTTTCGTCTTAAGACGCAGACACTGAGTCATTCAATCTTTGTTACAGACACACTCTGCACCGTACATGACTCAAGATTCTTACATGATATGTAAACTAGAAAAGTTATTTCTATGACACTTTTTATAAAACCGAAGGGTTAGAGTCCTACAAGAGGTCGATTGCCAGCGTGAACAGCTCACTCGTAAGGTCTATGGTTGAAAAACACGGTGATTTGGGTTTGAATCTCTGAGGGGACATCAGTTTCTTCCGAGGCGGAAGATACACCTTGCTGAGGACTGCCAAAGAGCGAGAAATGCAAGCTGAGGGCTCCCTATTGATCGTTTGCAACCAGCCAACGGCAGAACAGGTTTCTGGACGGATCATTTTTCTGATGTGTGCGAATGACAAACCAACTGCCACTTCACTGTGGCCATCTCATTTTCTGTCTAACATTGGAAGTAAATAGGAATATGAACCAAAATCTCAGTATTTCACAAGGTAAACAGTTATCTTATCTGGCTGACAAGAATCTGTTTAGCACCTTTTGATCCAGTAATATCCTGAAAAATCCCTCTAGCATATGTTGGAAAATCCTGAAGACTGAATACGCAGGCAGTGACTTTCTACAAAATGTTCTGTGAAGGAACAGAGTCAGCTTCAAGCTTCACGGCAAGAATGTACACAAACTCCATTAAAGTGACATTCGAAGCATTCATCATAAAAGACGAAGGAGCTCTAGTGTTTAATCTAACTAAAATATCTCTTAACACTTACCTTTAAGTGATTGGGCAGTTTCAGATAAGATGCTTCGAATGTCAAGCAGTTGACTAATGTCTGCAATTTAGCAAAATAATAAGAAATAAAGAGTTAATGAAAAAGGGTTATCCTCAAAACCAACGTTAGTTGTCGAAAAGTTGTAAGGTAAAGTGTAGTCCTTAATGGCTGTCAGTTCATCAGAAAACTGGTTTCTTACTTGATTGTTTGTCGAACGTCTTTGTGACTGCAATGAGCTTTTCTCAAGTTCACTATAACTTACCTGTCATGTACTTAAAAACGGTTTCCATATCGTTTATTTGTTCCACGTCACTCAGACTGAAAAGAAGTTAGTTCACCAATGACAACCTGATAAATTCGTCATTGAAATGTTTGAATTCATACACACATACACGAGCAGTAACGATAACCGAGATTATTAAGTATATGATGGTGAACTCCTGCAACGCAGAATTTTAAGGAAATGCTGATGTTGGGTAGACCTCAGGTGAAGACATTTTGGACAACATCAAAACTGCGAAAATATGAGATAGGAAAGAATCAGAAATTACCAAGCTCAGACATTTTATTAGATCCTCGCCGTTGCAACAGCAGGTCTGTGCAGTTCGAAACGTCTACAATATGCAAATCTATTGGCGACATTGTGTTAATGTTAATCACCACATCATACCTTGGTCTAATTTCTTCCCGTGCTAGCTATATTAACTTGGAGAACTCTTCTAGTAGCTTAGTATGCATGGAATCACTGATAGATACACTGATAAGTTTTATGGAAGTTCATTCCACAAGCATTTCTGTGATTAACGTGTTGGTGTCACTTTGAAGGGATTTGTGATGCTGAGAAACGTAAAAAGGAAAGGATTCATTGGCAAAAACAAATTCCTACTGAACTTTTTTGTAAAAACAAAGTCAGTCACTATTGTAGCACACATTACTGTGAATCACGTGCTGGCCCTACTGACCACCAGCTTTTGCATCTTCCTACAACGCAGACTTCGGGAAATCACTTGGTTGCGTACACCTTCGTGCCTTATTGGTGCATCTGACATTGTATCAGTATACATTATCTTCTGGAAACCAGTTACCTTCGTTATATCGCCTGATGAAGAATGTGAGTGGCTTTCGCTATAACTTAAAGATTGTTACCTGCCTTAACAGTGCATAAAATTCTCACCCAAATATAGTGAGGTTGATTTACGATATGTAGGATCCTTGGCTACATTCTTTGACATATCCAATCAAGACGTATGTTGATATATAGCCTCTCATCTCCAATGTTAGCTCTTATTGTGTACTCTGGGGTAGCTGACAAAGCCATATTATGTATTATTATTGTTTTCTTTAGTTCCTAGAGAAACACAGGGATTCAGCCACACATCTTCATTGCGTTCGGTTCTCTGCCAACATGCTTTCATCTCCTTTTCACATGACCCCCTCCATGCCAACCTCTCACTGACCACTAACTCGCCGCTTCCCCTTCGGGTTCCACTCGAGGGCCTGTCTTGCGATGTCACTTGATGGTTTTCTCAGGGTATAGCCAATCCACCCCCATTTATTCCTGCAATGTTTTTGCACATTTGGTTCCTGCTGGGTTGGTTCGCTCCCAGAAATCCCTGTTGCTGATGTTTTCTGGCTGGCCATCTGATGTTGAGTAGTATTAAGCGAAGACAGATGTTGATGAGTCTGTAGTTTGTTCGAAGTGCCCTTCGTGACGCGGAGACAAGTCTCTGATCCATATAGTAACAGTGACTTTACACTGGAGTTAAAAATCCGGATCTCATTTTTGATGCTGAGTGCTGTTGACCTCCACACAGACTTGAGAGAAATGGAAGCTTACCTTGCCTTCCTGATCCTCGCTTTGATATCCTCGTCAAAGTTTGTATCTACTGGCAGGTTGCTTATATGTGTTTCTAGTTGTGAGGGTGCTCTGTAGCGAAGGAAAACAGTGAAAAATACCTGACAAATCTGTTTCTGGGCTGATAACAAGGTGACATTATATGAAGCTTTTGCAAAGGCTAGATTGTTCTGCGGTTTCGTTACGCGAGACGAATCACACATACTGAAACTTTGTCTTTTACGACTACTTACAGTGTAGTGCTCGCAAAGAGAAATCCACAAATACGTGTCAGCGGTTTTAGAGGGTGTACAAAAACGATTAAACTATCCATTCATAAAGTATCTGAAACAGATTACTTTCCACAGCTTATCCTATCCACGTCGTTTCTAAATTACACATACATATTTATTTTCCTTATGTTTACTTTTTTTCTTCAAAAAATTGTACATCAGCCATGTGACTTTTACCAGCCATCGTCCTGATGAGATCCTACTCTCTTTCTCTGGGGGTAAGGACCGGCTAATGGACTAGACTAGATTCAAAGACAATTCGTAACTATTTTGATTGAACACTAGCTAGTAACTAATATCATGCGCCTAGTCCTTTCATTTTGCTGCAGACTGAATTGTATCAGCCCAGTCTGCAATGTGGCCACTGTGCTAGTTGGCTGGACTTCACGTCGCACTTAGCATTGTTGTCATTAAATGGTTGAAGTCAATCAGCAAGATACCTTAGACCTAGGTTCCGTTTCCGGCACTCGTCAGCAAGGTGCATCAGCAGTCTTGAAGAAACTCATGTCCCCTCTGAGATTCAAATCCGTGTCGCCAGTGCTGCAGTCAGAGGCGTCACCATTGTGCTATTCGGACCAGAAACTGATGTGGCCAAATGGAAAACAAGGCTGATAGAATTCATTCTGCACCAAACAAAGGACGAGATTTATGATACTAGTTACTAACTAGTGTCCATTCAAAATACCCAATACAGTCCTACCTACAAAAGGTCAGTGGCGAGCCCGAATAACTCAATGGTGATGTCTGTGTCTGCAGCACTGGACGACACGGGTTCAGATCTCAGAAGTGGCATGAGTTGCTTCAAGATTGCTGATGCACCCTGATGACGAGTGCAAGAAAGCACGGGACCTAGGTCCAAGGGTCCCCGCTGGTTTCCTCCAGCCATCAGATAACAACAGTTTCTCTGTATCTAAATGAATCGTCGTTAATACGACAATAATAAAATAGACAGATAGTACACGTTGAATTGCTTAGGAAAGTGTAAACATCATGCCGGCCTTACCATCCGTTATGGTACACAGGAGATTACACTAAAATCCAGCAACATCTGTAAACTTTCATTCTAACTCTACTGCTTATATATGATCCCAAGTCATTGTGTATGCTACTTAGCTAAGCATTATTACGCAACAGGACTGAATTATGCATAAACAGCAGAAACCAGTAAGTTTGCAGAAGAGACAGTGAAACATGAATTCAAGAGAAACATCGTGAAAAAAGAGGTAATGAAGCTCGCCGATCTGACCAACAACAAGCAACAGTCACCATCAACATTAGATATCTAAACTAATTCGCCACTTCCACTTACCAAGCCAGTTAGCCTCGTTTTTACCACATGCGCCACGGATGAGGATGTCACAACCAGTCAGGATCGTGAAAGTAAGAAAGACTTTCACTACTCTGAAGTCAGTGTGGTGATCTACAACACCTAACACAAAAAACAAATCCGAATTCTTAACACCAATAGCAAGTTTGTATATATATATATATATATATATGGTTCAGAGAACTGGTGCGTCACCGAAAGCATTCCCAACAAGATTCTGAAGGCTGTCATGAACACCTGTCTTTGATCGTCACTGTTTATCAGATGGCTGGCAGGAAAGGATAAGCAACTGGGAACTTTGATGACAACCCAACTATTCACGCATTATCAAACAGAAATTCTGAAGAGAATGGTGACATTCAAGTGATACCGCACATCAGGTCATCGAGTGTAAACAGGAGGGGAGGCGACCGCTTTGACGTCCAAGGGTAACATGGACGAAACGAATGAGGAGATGGAATTTTGTTGGCAGTCGTGGAAACAGTTGAAAGCAAAGCCCAGTTTTCTGTCCGGAACCTGGGGGACTATTAGCAGGCATTATTATTCTACGCTCGTGAACCACAACGTTAGGGGCATTCAAGGAAGTGAAAGCATGGTTAGATTTCCACGTTTCACATATAAGTCATATATAAGTTTCGGATTGACACCTCTTCTTTCACACGTTTATATATCACCTATATTCTGCTTTATTTCACACACTGCATCTACTGTTTTTTTCTGCAGTTATGATTACATGCATATAATAACCCTGATCATAAGATGGTAAATGAATTTCGCAAAATGCCTTGTGCATATAAATATATATATATATATATATGTATTTCCAATAAGTTCTCATATCATCTTCACACAATCTCCTCCGCGCCACCCTTAGGTTCCACTTAAGGTCCGCTAGAGTGATTTCACTCAGTTCTTCCCTCAGAGTATATCCAGATTACCTCAATTTCTGTCATAATATATATTGTTGGCCAGTTAAGTTCTTTGTTGCCTATCTCTTCCCGCAGGTCATGTGATCTTCAGTATGGAGTGAAGGCAGCAGTAGATAAAAGCCTGAAGCCTGTAACATACGCGTTAATTCTCTGAACCATACAGAGACAGACTGAGACAGAGAGACAAACCACACAGAAGAACTGACCTGACATAAGTGTTAAAGATTCGGATCATCTTCCTTATTCTGAGAGATGTGGATTTACACAATGATTTCAGAGTATGCTGCCTTTCTGATCCTGTCTGGCTTTGGCATCTCCATACATCCCTCATATGGTCGAAAAGGTGCTACCTAGCTACGTAATTGAAAGAGACGAAATCTTATGGATTGGCTCAGACGCTTTATTACTGCTGTATTTTTTATTCTCACCTGAATTCTTATCTTCACTGCCTCTTTTGCCAAGTTGTTTATTTTCGCCTCTAGATCTTAGAGGGTTTATCAGACATAAACCATCTGCGAAGTCATGTCTCCACACAGGTCCAAAGTATACCCGTTTTCTTCCTCCTAACTGCTAGCTACATTATCCAGTAGACCATAATCAGGAATATCATCGGTTACAGTAAGCAGGTTTATCTGACTTTTCTGCTCACTTAAAACGCTTCGCTTAGCTTCCCGTTGTGAAATTACTTGACATATGACATTGTCATATAGCTGCTGAATGAGGTTGATAAAGGTTTGGGTCACTACACCGTGCTAAAGCAGTTTCCAAATTACTTCACTATCATCGCTATCAAAAGCGTTTTAAAAGTCGATGAAGTTGGTATGTAGATGATTGCCATTCTATTCTCTGTTCGATGATGATTTGTAGTGTTGCAACTTGGTCCATGGACGACTGCTGTTTCCTGAATCCAGCCTCTTTCAGCAGGCGTCTTTTGCTTATGGTATCTCTCAGGCTCTTCGGAATAATGCTACTTTATATTTTGTTTGGGAAGGACAGGGCATGATTCCGCGTCAGTTCTTGTAAAAGCTTGAGTCGTCTTTCCTTGCAATTTTGACAGGGTATGTTTTTTCTAACCGGTTCTTAGTTTTGCTTCTGTAGCGGTAAATAATTCCCCAAAATTATTGACCACAGCAATCACTCACCATTGGATGCTGACCACCACTGTTTAAGTCGACTTGTTTAGCTGAAGGCTTCCGGTCAAGCATCCCCGCCATTTGGTACCCCGTCGTGTCACGTGCACGATCACTAGACAGCTAAGTGTTCGTTTGACTGCTTATTTTGGTCCCGAAATATATCACGTAGTTTGGACGATCAAATATTGGCTTTTGCTTTGTTTTTGGTACGCGAGAATAAATAAGTTAGAAGTTGCTGAACAAGAATTCCGTCAACCTCTAAACTTCCTCCCAAACTTTCTGTAATAGTGGTGTTAGCATATCCGTTTAGATCGCTGGATCCATTTTCAGGGCCTCTGGGGAATTTCTCCAGATCCTGCTGCTTCTCATGCTTTCGGTGACTTTATGGCATACAGGACTCCAGCCTTTGCTGAAGGATTGGTGTCCACTAGCATTTGTTCATCAGTAAACATTACTGTATAACACTGTGAGACTTTATCAAAAAAATTTACCCATAATGGAAGTATCTGATATAGTATTCTGAGATCTATTTTATATGCAGCCTAATCTGCTTCAGCAGCCAATACGTAGTTTAATTATCTTTTGTCTTTCTTAGAACTTCTCTTCACTCCCTTGTTCAGTGCTCTGTGCTCAGTTCCCCCTCTCATTGTACATCTTTTCACTAGTCTATCTTTCTCACCACCCTCTTGCCACTTAGATATAAGAAGAGAGCCATTCTTTGTCCCATGTCTTCATTCTTCCTAAGACAGTTATATGGGTTTCCTTCAACATTACTTTCAGAGAGTTCCAGTGTTCTTCCACATAGCTTTCCTCAGTGTTGCTACATAATATTTCATTCTTTCCACATGATTGCAGTGAAGTTGTTGTTTGTAGTTTCGCACTTCACTGTGTGAGTGTTAAACTCGAATTGTGTTATAACTCCGGCTATTCTGAAGGCTTTCAACTTGACCTTTAAGGGTTTTTTTACGCCAGATTATGATCTGAGTTCGCTTTCTCCCTTTGTCTAGGAAGCATATTTTCAACTACAGGCGGAAAGGATGAAGGTGTCAAAACCGGAATCGTGAAGGGAATGTGCACCTTCTTGACTCTAAAATCAGTTAGTATATCTGGTGCACTGGGGCTAAAGAACAAAATTAGGCTTTTTAACACGAGTTTTAAACCAGTTATTCTATATGGTCAGAAATCTGGCGCAATACGAGCTGCAAACTTATATCAACAAATGCCTTCGCAAGCTCCATACTGAAGAACAGATGACTGGCCACGAAGAATTAGCGACAAGGAACAAACCAACCAAGAACCTATCACCCAACCAACAAATATTTTGATGAAAATGGAGATGAAATGGGCATACGCTGGGGAGACCGTCGAGTGACATTGCGCACTAGGCCACTGCTATAGTGGATGAGCTGAGTGTCACTCTGAGGGTGACGTGAGGGAGATCATGGGAGGAGGAAATGGGAGATTATGGACGATCGTAGGCCCAGCTAAAGAGGACATCAGAGAAAATAAGAAAGTGGAGAATAACTGCTGGAACCCATTCCACCTGGAGCCTAAGGGGACAATAATAATGATCTGAGCCCACATTTGGTTCTATTCTCCACTTTTCTGAGATGAAGTCTTCTGCTTTTATTGATGTCTTGTGTATATCGTTGTGCTTCTACATGCTGCCTCCAAGCAGCTAACCATTGCAGTCTGTAAATAGTTCTCCATTCTCATTCATTTCAGTAAGAACTTCTCAACCCATAATGAGTTCTCTTCCAGTGTTTTCTGCTCTCGGTTTGGCTAGGATTTATATCATTTATTAGGATGTTGTTGCCTCCATCTGGCTTAGGTCCCGTCCATTACTGCTTGTAATTTTTCTAGAAGTCTTCCTTCTCCTCTTGTGCTATTTTGTTTGTAGGAACGTAACATTAGAAAATCGGAACTTACTTTTCTTTTAAGTTGAATCTTACTGTCAATATCCTGTGGAAGCAGATTGATTCCCACTATAAAGAAGCTTCGGCTGGTGGTGGTGATGGTGATACCGTGATAGCTACTCACCGCTTCAATATGCTCAGGGTTGTCGTTTAATCTGTCACAGAGGATTATTGACTCTCCAGTTAACAATTTCTAGAATCTACACCCAGATCATCTGTTCTCACAGATTCCTAGCTCTACTATACTGTATCTCCTCATTTCTTTTGCGATCTTAACAGCCTTCCCAGCTTTGTGCACTGTACGGACATTCCACGTCCGAATGCTCATTTTCGCTCTCATCGAAAGAAGTAACACCAACTGACTGGCTTCATGGAGGCTTTCACTAGTCCAGTTCATTTCGTCCCTGTGATTTCTGTGCATTGAAGTTTCTGTAGTGACTGGATTGATTTTCCATGGTAGGGTCTTCTTGTTATTATCATGAACATTATTATTACGATTACTATCAGGATATCATCTGTGAACTAACTTTACGCTGGTTCAAAAATCATTTTTCGCAGTAAAAGCAAACAGTTCTGTCAGAATAACCTAATAACTGTTATCAGGCTTTTTAGTACTAGGTTCTGACAGCAGAAATGAATTCAGCTGAGGTTACCATAGCTTACTTTGAAACCTAAGTAGTACATAATTTGCATTCTCTGTTTTCCGTCTTCCTTTCAAATATTAAAACTCTTATCAGTTCGTTGGCTTTCCTTCTTTTCACTAACTAGGCGTGTCACAAAAAGGATTTCCAACAGGTTGCAGACTTTCATTAACAACTGCCTTCGCTCAATACTGAAAATCAAATGGCAAGAAGGAGTAAGCAAAAAGAAACTATAAGAACAAACCAACAGGCGAGAGCCAATCGCTCAACAGATATGCAGGAGAAAGGGGAGATGGGTAGGGCAGACATTGAGGAGGCCGTCGAATAACATTGCACGGTAGGCCAATGCTCAAGTGGAATCCAAATGGGAAGCGACGAGTGGGTCATCGATGCGAGGGTGACATGGAGGAGATCGTGTGAGGAAGAGATGAGTGACTTTGTTCAGTCGTGGACTCGGATGAAGAGAATGGCAGAAAACAGAACAATGTGGAGATGTGTTGTTGAAGCCAGCCCTATGTTCCACTCGGAACGCGAGGGAATAATAGATAATAATTATATACTACCCATGTATGAAACATTGTGATTTTCTTGTTTTACTTAAGGCGCACATAATCACAGACACTTTTCGTGCATCTGCAACTCATGACTGAGTGTAAGGGATCGGAGTTGTTCGTGTTTCTGGATTCTAGATATTTTTCATTGGTATTGGAGAATTCGCGGTAGCCACCGTCATATATTACTGTTATTAATATTCCATTTGGTTCCGAAT
The DNA here is from genome assembly GCA_944472135.2 of Trichobilharzia regenti. Taxonomy (NCBI): domain Eukaryota; kingdom Metazoa; phylum Platyhelminthes; class Trematoda; order Strigeidida; family Schistosomatidae; genus Trichobilharzia; species Trichobilharzia regenti. Next base: position 27,897,858 of record OX235270.1, on the reverse strand, counting down.
GGATAATAACACTTCAAGAGCACATCTTCATCGCTTCATGTTCTCTGCCCTACAATTGCTCATAATTGCCCGCCTCCAGTGATCTCCTTCATTTTACTCTCGGGTGCCCAACTTGCTGTTTTCCATTTGGATTCTTCTTTAGGATTTGGCCAGCGATGTCACTGAAAGGTCTCCTCAACATGTATCCAATCCAACTTCATTTTCTTCTACATTTTTGTTAAGCAGAACTGGCTTGCTAAAGATTAAATATACTGCTTAGCTAAATTATTTCATTCACATATATATCGCATCATCGTTTTTAGTCAAGAGGGCAATATCCATCTTATTTAACCCAGTGCATTCAGTAACTTCTTTTGGAAGTTGTGAATGCGTAAATTTTAAACAAAATAACCGTCCAGTGCTCCCAAGTTTCCCAATGGTTCTCTAACTGACGTCAGCTCATCATGATGAAATCCTGTGACCAGTCAAATCCCTACAAACCAACACTTCAAAAAAAAGAAATAGTTTTGCTGCAATAAAACTTTTCATTACTCAATATATATTTTCTGTAGCCTTAGGCGGAATTGTAACAGTAGAAGAAAAGAGAACTTGGTGACAGAAAGTTTATTTGGAATTTGACATCTCTGCATGAGGAAATTATGTACACCTTATGTTAAAATCGTTATTTGCACAGATCTTCGATGTTGCGCTACTCCTGCTCCTTTGTATTGCGCTTCTTTGTCTTCCTTTCGTATCTCCCATGCTTTGCCGCAACACTCATTCATATCTTCTGTATAATGTCAATCTATCGCTCCGCTATTTGATATTTTTGTGCTGATCAACATCTTGTTGGTATTAGATGGTTGAGTCACGTGACTGGGTCACGTTCTGCGCATGACTAACCATCGCCTCCCCCCGACGGGCATTATTAGCTGATATAGGTGCAGGTTGGAAAAGGGTAAGTGGTGGCCAAACAAAAACATGTCATCAATCCATGAAATCCTTGACAGTTAAACTGAGTAAGTTAGGGAGATGGAGACTTCCGGGTTGGGCCTCTCGGGACTCTAAGAATCAATAGCTGGAGACAATAGGTGACATGGCTCAAAATCGTTGTCAATGGCGCAGATGTATTCAGTTTCTGTAATCTTTCATATTCCTTTCTACCATTACCCATTCTGTTTCACTCTTATAGCTGTCAAACTCTAGTAATTCTCTTCGCTCATCTTCTTGTCTACCTTTGTGTGCTATTTGGAACGTGGCAACTCGAACTTCTGCACTTCGGTGCCAAGTTCTATGTTGAATCCAGACAGGCAGATGGTTGGAGGTAGTCGGCAGGAAGCCTTGGACCCAAGTTTTGTGCTAGTTGGCACTCACCAACAAGGCGTTTCTGCGACCTCCAAGGAACTCATGTCCCTTCTGATATTCGAACCCGCGTCACCCAGTGCTTCAGTCAGAGACGTTACCACTGAGCTATTCAGACCGGAGATTGACCTCCTGTAGGACTGTATTGGATACTTTTGATCGGACACTAGTTACTGATGAAAATCTCGTTAGAAACTACTGATAAATCTTGTCAGTAGCACACACCAAAAAATTACGTCATGACTGCAAGTTCAGTATATTTATAAACACCTTGTTAGTTATTTTCAGAGAACAAATATCCTACGGCATGCTGATGCTCTGATCAGAATGATAAGAGGTTTTTAAATCCTTCAGTCATAGCGTTCATCAGAAACTCTTAGAACTTTGACTTCCAGTTAATGAAATCATTTCTAGGCATCTGTGTTTCATCATTAATATTAAGCATAGATCTATGCTAAGTAACATTAAGATTATATAGGAAGTGTTGAGTGTGGAAAGCAAGTAAATCAGTGTTTACCTACTGAGTTGGCAGGGTCGTGCAGCAAAAATACTGAGCAATTTTGGCTAGAGTAAAATTAGTTCGACAGAGGGTTAGGCATTATGTGCGACTACAGATTAGCTCGATAGTTTATAAACCAGAATTTGAATTATATTGATATTGACTATCTATCCATTAGTCGAACAGATAGGCAATCGGATTTCACGAATCTATGTAGTTGTAGGATTCGTTTCCGTGATAATATGTCAAATATTATTAATGTTATTAATATATATATTTTTTATGTATATTTTTCCTTCACGTTTTCAGTGGAACATAGGGCTCCAAGCTTGTGGCTTGAAGTTTCTGAAGCAGTGTTTATTTTTACAGGATGGGGTTTCTAGCCTCATGCCCAACCTTTCCCCTTTACCAGCATTATTTCTGGCTCAGCGAGGTAAAGGCGTGCGTCTGTGGCCGGGGATCGAACCCGGGACCATGTGCATGGTCGGCAAGCATCCTAACCTCTATACCACCGACTCAGGGGTGCCTAGCCTGTCATATGCTCTGATGGTGTTCTCGTGACTTTTGTTGCCAGATCTGCCAAGGGCGATGGGATAGTACGTGACCTAATGGCTGTGTCCAAGGTTTGAAGGCTGTGTGCTATATGCATGCGCCTCTCCCTGATAATGTTTACCTCCTTTTACACTGTTTAAGCGACCCGGTTTGGCTTGCCATTCACGGGTTTGCCGCTCCGCATGCACCTGGCTTTAAGCTTGACTGCATGTATGCTGGCCTGGTAGACTTGCGCCCGGGTCGCAGCCTCGAAACTTTAGTTCTAGGCATCTGGGAAACCGGTGTATAGGATTATTGGAGTACAACTTTGAGCGGTGGATCACTCGGCTCGTACGTCGATGAAGAGTACAGCCAACTGTGTGAATTAATGTGAACTGCATACTGCTTTGAACACCGATATCTTTAACGCATATTGCGGCTACGGGATATCCTGTGGCCACGTCTGTCCGAGGGTCGGTTTTCCATCTATCACGATGCACTTTAAGTCGTGGATTGGGCGAGTGCCTGCTGGCGTATATACCCGTATATCAACCCGGGTTGCTGGTCAAAGGCCCCGTCCTAATTTGTCCGGCCACAGCCTAGTCTGGTGTAGAACTTCTAACTGAGTCGCCACGGTGGGTTGTGCTCGAGTCGTAGCTTAATGTTATTAATACGGAATTATATTTCGCCTGTCAAGTCATCCTTTTAAAATACTAATAATTTCCAGGGATTTCTGGTAAGAAATTCTCAAACATTCGTTATTGTTAACCGGTGATATTTTGAAAACTGACGCATCAGACTCGGAGTAGTTGATGGAGAAACAGCTGAAATTGAGGGACTTACTTGTGGATCCACAGAGCAGCGCGTATCAGAGTTAGTTAGTAATTCAAACATAACGTTCAGAATATGGTTTCTGTAATACAAAAAGCTGTTTAGGGAGGACACTGAGAACACAGATGAATTGTTCAATGCCCTAAATAGTGGAATATTTTTCGCGGAGAGTGATTTGGTAGATGCGCAACTGTAGGTCAGAGTTTCTATCAAGCACCACGAACTGTTAACTTTAAACAGGCATAGATGGTTACTTCAGTACAATATCCCTGGGCATTAAGACTGCCTCGCTTTATTCCACCAACCAACTGAAATCATTTCAACATAATTTTTGAGTTTCTACTAATTAGGAAAATAATAATACCACTAATAATTAGGCTTGTGTACAAAACATTCACAGATAAAGGACTATAGTCAAGAGCGGAGCGATCCTGAAAATACAAAGTCAATTTAACTAGTTCCAGTCTCAAAGGATATTTCGATGCTTTTTCATTTCTTAAGAATGGTTACCTAATCCTCGACCTTTCTGCCATAAGTACACATCGATAAACCAGTAAACCGCCTATTACATAAAGCCCATCTAAAATTCGATCCAAAGGGTATTATGAAGCCATCCAGCGAATGAATAGCGTCATCAGTTTTAAATTGTCTGTTATAATCACAGAAGACGCCTGAGGGTTAGAAGTAGGGGCCTTTCCGCTGCTTCAGCTTCCTAGAGGACGCGTAAAGCTGTCTAACATGTCTCACAGTACCTCTGCATATCAGGAAAGCAGTACTCGTAGATAGAGATGGAGGTTCCTGTTTTGGTTAATGAAGCTCCATGGTTTCATAACATAGCGTATAGTGAAAGACTTAACCTACAAGGAGGGATATCACAAGTCCCTCCTTTTCATATACTGGTATACTCTGTACATGGATTGCACCGATGTGTGTTGGTCTTCCTAGAACACATCTTAAACATTAAATACCGTTAAACAGAAACTTCCGGATACCTCGATGCTGTCTAATCTCCCTTTAAAGCAATTAGTCCGATAACACAGTAAGAAGACGTAGTTTCTCTGAAACGTGTAATGTAATTGCGCAACACATTATGAACATTGTGATCACACAAGTACTTATCATACGCAGTTTTATAGAAGGCAAGAAGCCATGAATAATTACGATACAGGCCAAATTGTGTACAGGGAGGACACATCAGTCTCTGCAGGTCAGGGCTACAGAACATATTCCGAAGTGGCTGCAACAACAAATAAAACAGCCAGATACAATTGATCGCGGAAATAGATGCCCAGCATCATCTATAGCAAAGCACATTACAGAGACGGGTCATAAGGTCGCCTTTAAGCCCATATATAAAACAAGGTTGGATCAAATGCTTGAATTCGTTGAAGCCTTGGCCATAAAAAGATTTAAACCTGTCTAATGTGTCAAAAAGTCACTTGTTACTACTTTAAACCTGGTAAATAATACTGTTTCACTGTGTGATATGTCTAAAAATAAGCTAATATGGAATTACTAGCACAGTACCCAAATTGTACACATACATTAATATGACTTTAAACCTGCCTTGGTCATCCAATTTTCAACCAAGGATCAATTTACTTCGTAATATTTTCAACCCCTTCTTTGCTTTGTTTTTTTCTTTCCTCTTTATTACCCACACCTTTGCTTCATCTCCTTACCCATTATCTGTGATCTTGACCTGTGCACAATCTGACCTGTATTGTAATGATTCATGCCTTCTTGCCTTCTATAAAACTGTGTATGACAAGTATGTCTGTGATCAGAACGTCCGAAGTGTGTTGCGCAAATACATTACACGTTTCAGATAATCTCGCTTTGGCTACCAACCCTTGACGAACTTCGAAATAGTCATTGACATCGTGGGTGAAGAAACTATTACTCCAGAAATTTTAACATGTACCTTTTAGGAGTTGCCTATAAAAGTGAAGTAAATTAAGGAGGTGACTGAAACAGATAAGCTGTTAGCACGAATTATGTATTTTATTAACAAATCATAGCTAGAAGTTGATAAAACGACTTATTACAAATTTCCCATTGCGTCCATGCTCTTTCTACCCTATATGAATGCCTAATTTTCGATCATTGTAGAAGCAGATTAACGCGTAATTGTTAAGGCAGTGTCCCACGCAAACTGGTATCTCACGGACAAAGAATGTCACCACAAGTTTTGGAATGTGAAACTATTCAATTACCTAGTTTCCTCAAATGGCTACTCTGAGTTAGAAGTTAATTGGTGGATGGTGACTAGTAGTGGAATCCATAATGCACATTTCGTCCTATTTGGAACTCGTCGGATGAATGTACCTACTTTGGATAACACTTTGGCGTTTGAAGCTATGGGCACTAGGTTAGAGCCTCGATGGGAACATCATCATTCACCGCGGAATGCAGGTACATTCTCTAGCTGACGAGTCCCAAATAGGACGAAATGCGCTTTATCCTGGATTCCACTGCTAGTCACCATCCACCAATTAACTTCTAATTATATCAAAACAAGATTTTGAGCGAACAATTGTTTTCGATAACTTCTTCTTCAGGCTCTACAGTTATAAATCCATGAATAATAGAGTACATATAGCCAGTAAAGGCAAATGAAAATAATATCAGAAACTGTATTGGGGTGCATGTGTAAGTTGAGGTGATAGTCCATTAGTTAGCATAGTCAATTAAATGTGTATAGGGTGTTTAGTCAGAAAAATGTGATGAAGTGTGAATGAACAATTAGGTGATATAGTGTAGTTTTATAGTTAACAGAATACAAGTGTCCTTGGGGTGAGAAAATGCGATAACCACAAAATACATGTAAAGACACGTTAAAAAATGAGGCACTGGATATGAGGGCTGACCGATAATGTCTAATGATAAAATAAAGGGGCTAAATTGTAAATTGTAATAAAATGCTACAGAATTGGTAGGTTTAGTATAAAATCATAAAGGTTGACAAAGTAAGGGTAACAATGAGGTGAAATAAACTGGGTGGAGAAATGGATAATAAAGACATGATATCACAAAATAATAATAATGATAATAATAGTACGAAAAGATTATGATCCTGGTGACCTTATAGTGGGCCAGGGTAGACAAAGAGAGTGAATAAGTTTTTTCTGTACACATAGATCTGGTCTTTCTCTATTAATCTCTAAAGCCTCAGCTATGGCTAGGAGGCGTAATCGTGTGCCTTTGGGGAGATTGTTCGGTACCCGATACGCAACTGTAAATGACTCATCTACTTTGATGCTGTGTTCGCTATCCACTAGATGAGACAGAATTGCACTATTAATTGATTTGGTTGTTCTTTTCCCAAGCCAAACAGGAATATGTTCACGAGTGCGTAGAGATAAATTCCTCTGGGTACGACCTATATAACTAGCTCCACAGGAGCAGTTAAATTTATATACACACATTGATGTCGCCATTTTGGGCAATCTATCTTTAATGCACGGTGTCAATATCGGTTTGGTTGAGAAACTGACATACAGTTTTGCGGCACTAAAAGTTCTTTCAATTGATCTTGTTAATCTACGGTTTAATATATCACTGGCTATATCACCTTTGAATTGTACATTTAAGTAAAGCTTTTTCTTACTTACTGTGTCTCGCTTGGTATTATGTGTAGTTTCGTAGATATACTTCTTTACAAAGTTGGTAGGGTAGTCATTTTGTAGCAAGGCGTTTGTAAGATTTTTTATTTCATCTTCAATACAATCCTCGGTACATATGCGTCTAATTCTATGACTAAGACAGCGAATTAGGTTGCGCTTATATTGTATAGGTATGAAGCTATGGAAGTGGGTGTATTGTCCGTTCCACGTCGCTTTCCTATAGATGTTTCTTTTCAAGGTACCGTCTGATCTTTTTGTGAGAAGAACATCGAGAAATGGAATACTACCTTGTAGTTCCTCTTCACAAGTGAATTTAATAGCTGGGTGTACCTTATTGAAGACTTGCAGCAGATGTTGTCTATCCAAATTATTGTTACAAATGATAAAGGTGTCGTCAACATATCGACAATAATAATCGAGTTGGTTTAGTATCTCTTTTAAAGGACCATTTTCCAATTTGGATAGAAATATGTCGGCTAATAAGGAACCAAGGGGAGAGCCCATAGCAACCCCATCTATTTGGCGGTAGTACTCTTTATTAAATACAAATTGGACATTCATAGTGCATTTTAGTAATAACTCTTTCAATTTTCTTGGTGTGATTCCAATTTCTATATTCTTTTCTACGAGTTGTTCACATATGTAGTCGACAGTTTCTACAAGGGGGACGTTGGTAAATAGTGATGTTACGTCCAGCGATAACATGGTTTTTTCTGTTATTTTCATATCTTTAATATTTTCAACAAAGTTAAAGACATCTTTTACACTATATTTGACCAACTGGCGGTGTAACGGTTCTAACAGTTTTACCAACCATTTGGCAGTTAAATGGAAGGGTGAGTTCGACATGTCTAGGATTGGTCGTAGGGGGATTCCCTGCTTATGTATCTTGGGTAAGCCATAAAGTCTAGGTGTATGAGTTCCGGTGGGCTTAATAGCGTCAAAGATGGAACTATCAATTAGATTTTCATTTTTTAGAGACTTCAAAGTTTTAACAAACTGACGTTCTGTTGCTTCATTCGAATCTTTACTATTACCTAACTTTTGAAACTTGGAACGGTCTTCCAGTATGGTGTTCATCTTATCAATATAGTCGCGTTTGTTTAAAATTACTGTACCTGATCCCTTGTCTGGTTTTGTGATAATAATGCTGTCATCCGACATTAGTTTTCTGAGGCATTCTCTATGCTTTTTAGTTAATATACTTTTCTTGTCAATCTTGGCATTATTGTATTGGTAACAACAATCAACCAAGGTACTTTTAAATCTGTCTAACTCATGTTGGGAGGACGGCGTTAGGTCAAGTGTCTGAATGAAGAGGTTTTCAAACTGTACTTCTGTATGTAATTGGTCAATATTAACTCTTTTATCACAAAATTTAGGGCCTAGTGACAACACTTCCATAGCAGTCTTATCTAAAGTCACACTGGAAAAGTTGAAGACGTACCTTTCAGGGTCCTTGGGAAAGTGGGATTCTGGTATTTCCGTATCTAATCCTTTTGTAAGCTGGATTCTTTTTTTAGTTTCTCTAGTTTTAGAAACATCGTGGACGTATTTTAAGAATAATTCCTTTAAATGTATGGGGAGTTCATCGACAGCATACTGTCTCTGTGGAATATTTCTTTCTAATGTGCTAATATGTCCTTGGAGAGATTCAATCTGATTAAGAGCGAATCGCTTGAGAGATTTCGTGTTTGGGCGCACTTTACATCGACGAAGAGATTTAGAGAATGATTTAGGATATTGGTTATTCTCAATACAGTTTCGGATAAAATCCACATTAGTTTTCGCTTCAGCGAGCTTTGCACTATACTTCAGATACTCGTTGAGTGCCTTCAGTGCAACGGGATGCTCACAAGGTACACCCAGCTATTAAATTCACTTGTGAAGAGGAACTACAAGGTAGTATTCCATTTCTCGATGTTCTTCTCACAAAAAGATCAGACGGTACCTTGAAAAGAAACATCTATAGGAAAGCGACGTGGAACGGACAATACACCCACTTCCATAGCTTCATACCTATACAATATAAGCGCAACCTAATCCGCTGTCTTAGTCATAGAATTAGACGCATATGTACCGAGGATTGTATTGAAGATGAAATAAAAAATCTTACAAACGCCTTGCTACAAAATGACTACCCTACCAACTTTGTAAAGAAGTATATCTACGAAACTACACATAATACCAAGCGAGACACAGTAAGTAAGAAAAAGCTTTACTTAAATGTACAATTCAAAGGCGATATAGCCAGTGATATATTAAACCGTAGATTAACAAGATCAATTGAAAGAACTTTTAGTGCCGCAAAACTGTATGTCAGTTTCTCAACCAAACCGATATTGACACCGTGCATTAAAGATAGATTGCCCAAAATGGCGACATCAATGTGTGTATATAAATTTAACTGCTCCTGTGGAGCTAGTTATATAGGTCGTACCCAGAGGAATTTATCTCTACGCACTCGTGAACATATTCCTGTTTGGCTTGGGAAAAGAACAACCAAATCAATTAATAGTGCAATTCTGTCTCATCTAGTGGATAGCGAACACAGCATCAAAGTAGATGAGTCATTTACAGTTGCGTATCGGGTACCGAACAATCTCCCCAAAGGCACACGATTACGCCTCCTAGCCATAGCTGAGGCTTTAGAGATTAATAGAGAAAGACCAGATCTATGTGTACAGAAAAAACTTATTCACTCTCTTTGTCTACCCTGGCCCACTATAAGGTCACCAGGATCATAATCTTTTCGTACTATTATTATCATTATTATTATTTTGTAATATCATGTCTTTATTATCCATTTCTCCACCCAGTTTATTTCACCTCATTGTTACCCTTACTTTGTCAACCTTTATGATTTTATACTAAACCTACCAATTCTGTAGCATTTTATTACAATTTACAATTTAGCCCCTTTATTTTATCATTAGACATTATCGGTCAGCCCTCATATCCAGTGCCTCATTTTTTAACGTGTCTTTACATGTATTTTGTGGTTATCGCATTTTCTCACCCCAAGGACACTTGTATTCTGTTAACTATAAAACTACACTATATCACCTAATTGTTCATTCACACTTCATCACATTTTTCTGACCAAACACCCTATACACATTTAATTGACTATGCTAACTAATGGACTATCACCTCAACTTACACATGCACCCCAATACAGTTTCTGATATTATTTTCATTTGCCTTTATTGGCTATATGTACTATATTATTCATGGATTTATAACTGTAGAGCCTGAAGAAGAAGTTATCGAAAACAATTGTTCGCTCAAAATCTTGTTTTGATTTCAATATGGGGATTTTTCTAATTATATGCCCAGACATCGTCTAAGCATCTACACAAGAAACTGATATGCCAGCCTGAGACCGAGCACTTCAGTCCAATCAATCGATGGGGAAATCTAAAATTGAATTAAATGACTACTCTGAATTCTTTAAGAATTCCACGCTGACTAGTTTAAATAATGTCTTCAAATGATGTCAGACTATATGGAGGTTTGTATCCCACGGATGATGGAAATCACTGAGTTAGCTGATACAACAAAATAAATATGAAGTCGTCTAGAAAATACTTCCATCGAGTACTTTTAGGCTATCCTATAAAAAGGACTTATACTGCCACCACCCTTTGTTTGTCATTTTCCAGTCGACCAATTATGATTACTCAAGTGAAAGACAAGCTACCTAGCTGTGGCACTTCTATGTGCATCTACAAATTTAGTTGCTCCAGTGCAGAGAGCTATATACGGCGAACAAATAAACAGCTTAACAAACGCATTAATCAGCATCTTCCTTCATGGTTCGGAAAAGGTCAAATAAAATCTATAAGAAGTTCTATTTGGGCCCATTTGATTGATAGCGGTCACCAGGTGGGCAAAAATAGCGCCTTCAAAATTATCTATCGCATTCCACCGAGCCTTTCGAATGGAATTCAACCGAAGTTATGGGAATTCGAGAGAACAATCCTAGTCTTTGCATACAAAAGAAGTTTGTTCTACCTTTGTCTCTCGCTTGGCCTAGATGGATTCTAATCAAAACCCTCCCACCCTTTCTTATCATCCACCTCCTTCGTACTTTTATGATATTTATTTAAACTCTGGTTATCTGTCCACCTCACCTTTAATATTACGTAACTTCTAATATTTGACCTAATTTATTTATTGAATCGTTATTTGTTATTCTTATAGCCACCTGTATACACCTTATTATCAATATTTTATTATCATTATAGTCATCGTTATTAACTACGTTCAAAACATTTACCACATTATTATTATTATTTAATCCACAAGATCATTGTCATTGGTTAAAATTTTTGTACATAAATCTATGTGAATGAGAGTAAACCCTGAAGAAGATCTAATTGAAAACAATATTGTTCGCTTACATATCTTGTTTTAATATTCTATACAAATAAGTGTTTGTAGTAAATCTTCCACCTAAAGGTGGATTACTGGAATAATTTATCAATAGTTTAAAATTGCAGCAAAAATAATGCTTGTCTGTGTTCGCCGATGCTTTGAAGATAACTGAACGTAAAATCAAACCTTCAAATGAATACCTCCTAATTTTAAAAACTAAGGGTAGTATTCTGAAATCAACAACAGTTTTCCATTAGTCTGAAGAATAAGCTTTCATTTTGACAGTTTTCATTGTGTTTACAGTTAGCAAATTCAAATACCAGCTCCTAAGACCAATACCAATCTTGGCTTTGTTTTATGACTTCTAATTGTCACATTAGGCTTATTATTTCAACGTCTGTTTCTTTATGCTACTTCATACATCTACTTATTTGTAAGTGTCTGACTGTTTTAACTTATGATTACTGCTGAGTGACATCACACGCCAAGTTGTCGAGTGGAACACTGTGGAGGCCGTAAAATATCAAATTATATGTTTATTTTAAAATGGTAAAAATAATGAATTCACTGCACATCATGGTTGTTTATTGAGATTGAATAGATCCGTGACCTGTTTCAGCATGCAGTACAGACGACACAACTTCCCTTTCCAGCTTCTTCCTTTCCACTATTGCCAATCATCTCTGCCTCGTACCTGATACGTACATCCATATTCGGATCCTTTACTTCAATCTCCTTTTCTCTCTGCAAGTACCCTATGGCCGTTGGTATACTATTACGAGGAGTGAGCACCTGCATACCAAAAAAGACTACTTCATCACTACAATTCTGTACGTTTTTATTTGTGTATTTTAGGACAATTATAGCTCATCAAGTAACTGTATTTCATATGTGTATTAATTTGTGTTGACTGAATTCCTCTCTTCTCTGTATACATACATGTTTGCATTTGTTTTATCCTTTTTATTTCGCGTATAAACGAGCTTAGCCATTTAGACCTCAACAAGCCGAATGAGAAATGACTATGAATGACAGTAAGGATAGTGTCCGGGGAGAAGATTAAAGCTTATGGGCAATTGAGCAGTCATTTAATAAAGACCACAGAAAACGGAGTGGAATGGCGATGTGCCGCTGAAGCGTTTTGTTTCAGTCGGAACCAAAGGGAGTAATAACACTTATAACATTTAAATCCCAATCGATGAACCGCTTATTTATATTTTTTCAAAAGCTTCTCATGAGAATTGAACTGACTAATCTGAAGTCTAGTAATTGTTTGTTTGCGAGGCTAGTGCTTTAATGTTGCAATGAAAAGCCGGACGATACTCACCCGGAAAAGCGTCTGCTTCGGCCCAGTTTGCTGCTCATTTTCGTATCAAGGCACTCATATGACTTTCCAGCTTCATACAAACAATTTCATTGTTTCTTATCCTTTGATTTTATTCGTAGTAGCGTTTTCTATATCACCGGTATTGTCCTGACATCATTCCCATTGCACATATTAAGTGTAGATTCCATAAATTAAGACTAGGTGGTCTACCTACGGCTTTACTTTTAGTTTCAAGATGAAGTCAATCAAATTTTTTATTTGATACAATCTAGAGACTGTCAAGTAGAATGTCACATCAGAATAGGTTTTTGCCTAAACGCATGAGACATATTTCTGAGACGCCGCAATATGTGATTTGACAATACAGAGCAGATTATTTTCAGTGGGATTAGTCCGGTCTTCCTAATAAGTTAGTGAAACTGACATAGAAAAAAAGAACCTGTATCCAGATACTCAACGTTATCTCATTACTTGATTTAGTTGCTTCATTGATTTTTCACAGGGAGACGTTGTTTCAAGAATTTAATGCACCCTGTCTCCTTGATTAATTTAAACAAAGCAAGAACGACTAAATGGCATCATAAAAATAGAGCTCCTTTTTATTTTATGGCATACTTATTAGAAAATAAGATACTTGGAAACTAAATTCAAATCAAAGTGTGAGAGAAGAGAATGGGAAAGGAGAAAAATTACACGTCGAAAAGTAATCCGTTAAATAGGCAATTAATTAAATTTGTATAAAACCACCTGAAAACAGTGTGTTGATTCATTGTTGTCAGTTTTAAAGTACCGACTGAAGCCTTCCTCTTCAGGAAAAACACTGGTAGATATGGATTTCAAGCAAGGCCATTGAGCACTGATCTTGTGTTTGAGTCAGAGCTGAACCAGTCATTCAAATGAAGTTACATATCCCACCAACGATTTCAACATCAATATATGAGAAATCCCATTTCATGTAATTAAGAACACTTAGGTCAGCAGAAAGATCTCTTTCGGTGACTTCACTTCAGAGTTGTACAGTGTTTTACGGGGTTTCTATATACAAAATAGATTAAAACAGAGGTCATTGGTAATAACAATATGTGAATAACAGTTAGTAATCTCAGGTGATCTAGAGACAGTTGACAACTAATTAGTACTTAAGTGATGAGCGATAGTTTGAAAATAGTTGATAAGAAACAAGATGACGAAGGCTGAAAATTGGTTGTAAAAATAAAAAATAATACAACGGTCTACATAGATTTTGTCATACAGATATTTAGGAAAACAGAGAATTTGTACCAAGGCCACGATAGTTAAAGAGGCTGGATAAAATGTCTTTGAAAACAAACTTCAGGTTACTCCTTATAGATTTCTAAACCTTTGACGCATCAACAACCAATCAGAGTCTGGTGGGCTATTATCTCTAATTTTCCGCTAACTCACTGAATAATTCAATCAACACCGAATGTTGCCAGTGTGTACCTGTCACCACAACCATATCTACGACTTCATCGATCATCGCTTCTCATTAGAACTGTGAGAAATGTATAATGAATTGAGATTGAATAGTCAGATTCGTGAGAATTTGACTGCTTATGTGGTTGACTACATTATTAATCGACGTGATCGGATAGAGAACCAGTGAAAACCAAGATGTTTTGTAACGGAGACGGTCAGAGGCACTATCAATCAAGTGTTTACAAACGCGACAGCTTATTTGTCCCGTTCTAGTCACGCACTGTTAGCACTGGTGACCAAACTACTTATGTTTGCGTCAGCTCTCAGTAATCTACACTCTCTATCACAATTCTTATCAAATGGTTGTGCTATGAAACTACCTTAAAAAATATATTTGACACATAGTCTAATGTTTATTACTCGGATAAACCCAAATATATGCTTACCAGCAATCTATTGCAACAACTGAACAGACAGTCCACAGAAGCTGACAGTCGAAATTCTTTAACACTATTGCAATGATGTAGCTCTCCTCACACCATTGTGTTCTGTTCACGTTGAATACTTATGCTACAAACTATTTCTTCTACAGTATTAAAAGTGAGTACAGTCAATCGTTCCTATAGTATGCTTACAAGGTGAACAGGTCATCTGTCTTTATATGTGCCATGGAAGCTTACCTACTATCGACAACGTTTACAGATAATGAAAAGGTGACAGTTAGAAGTGATTAATGTGGTCTGTGAACTGAGCCGACTGAATGAGGACTGAAAATATGCATACTGACTCAAAGTTCACCTAGGTCTTTGCGTCTGTATACAAAACCACAACTCTGTTCTCTTCAAAACGTCTACGCGTATCAGCAACTAAGTTGTCGAAAGAGTTTTGTAATTAATAGTAAATAGTAGTAATAAATCATCCACCTGAGTTACAAATCTTTTCTGTTATTGTTGAAAGAGTGTAGGATGAAGAGAATGTATATGTGGTATGGATGTGATCACCATATTAAAGTTGAAAGATTCGATCTGGTAATGAATAGTGTTGGAGAAATCTCACATACTTCAGTAAACATGTAAGTGTTATCGTCTCTGTTTAGACTGCAGTGTAAATATACAGCAAAGAAGATGAAGTTGTACAAGAAAGAATGGTAGGGTAAAGTGTCGGTGTTGTTATGTATGCATGCAGCTGAAAGCTGATAAACTGATTATGATCTTTCTTATTCGACAGGCTTTCCTGCACATTTGCGTAGTACTAGAGCAACATTCTGATCAAACACTTAACGCGGAAGTAGTGTCTGTCAACCTTCTACAATCAAGACGAATGCGCTGAATTAAATCACAATAATTTCATGTGGAATTTAATGCTATTCAGTCATGTGTTTAACGGCTGTTACCTAGTTTTCTCAGATTTCTACACTGTTATTTTAGAACTGCGATGTCGGTTAGAATAATGTTATAAGGATTTTGAAGGCAATACCACCCTAGAAGCACTGTCAGCGGACCCGGAAACAAAAACAGATATGCTCACATCACGTCCCACCAACCGACTGGGAAAGGGCCTACTTTGTCAAACTATGAAAGAACAGCGAATCAGGCCTTTTTGAGTACTGACATGGAATTATGCTCTAGTTCACTCCAAGCAAAATACTAACTCGCGTCGTCCTGGTGAAGCTGAAAGATGCTCTCTATGCTAAACTCCGCCTGTATCAGGTTGGAATCAAGAAAAGCAAACTATATGTGCATCAAACTATAACACTACACGTAATCATCGAACAGAGCATAGAACGGCCTCTGTCTAAACTTCATGGGCTTTGAAAATGTCTCGGACAGAACCATTTGAGGAGTGATTTTGAAACTGCCTCAATATTTCGGAAGGTCACAAATCTTTATAAACTTCAATCAACGTCAATGTGGTGATACTGCATGCAAACTGATTTACAACGGAAAGCTCAACGAAACATTTGAAGTGGAGGCAAGAGTAAAACAAGGCTTTCTACTACTGTTTACTACTATCAATCATATTTCTGAGTGTGTTGAACTGAATCATACAATAGATCTTGGGGTGCGAGTAGACAGGTATATTTTGGACTGATGTGAAGGCGCTGGGCTTCGCGGATGATTTATGTTTAGTGCCTCACAAAGTCGAATGTCCACAGACGAAAACCAGCAAGTTGTCAGAAGAGTTGAGTAGAGAGTACAGGATTTCAAGTGAACATAAATAACACAGAGGTGATGAAGATATCTGACCAACAGCAAGCACCAATCACTACCAGCAGGAAAAATTCAAAGAAAGTCATCTCTTCCACTTACCATGGACTGAGCACCATCATTTCAACTACGGGCAGTACTGATTGGAATATAAAAGCTAGCCTGGATCGGAAAAGTTAGACAGGTGTTCATTACTCTGAAACCAGTGTGGAAATCTGTTGCACTCTGCATAAGAAACAGGATATGAAGCTTTAAGATTAATGTGAAGTCAGTGCTTCTGAATGATTCAGAGGTTATGAGCGCCAAGAATTTCATTCTCAAACAGCTACAGGACTCCATCAACATCCACCTCAGCTTCAGAGTGGGGATCAGATGGTCATGAGGGAAAAGTGACAAGGAACACTGGCAATGAACCTATTCCCCAACATATATAGACTAAGGAAACCATCGAGTGACATCACTTTTCAAGCTTTCGATTGGAACTTGAGCAGGCAGTGACCAGCCCGGTGTCCATGAGTGGCACAGAAGGGATAGTGTGATTAGGAGACGAGAGTCTGTGTGTAACTGTGGGACCAGCTAAAAAGAACTACAGAGAAAACGATGAAATGATGATGTACTGTTGAAGCCTTAGATTCCACTTGGAAACGTAGGAGAAAATAATATTCAAGATTACTAAGGGACCTGTCTATCTAACTGATATTACAAATCACTGAGTCAGCTGACAGAACCAACCAAGTACGAAGAAGTCTGGAGCATATTTCTACCGAATACTTTTAGCCTGTTTTATATGCATAGGTGTTCGCAGGAAATTTTTAATGTACGCGTAAACTGTTGAAATAGTTTATCAGTAGCTTAAAATTTCAACAAAAATAACGCTCAACAGTGTTTACTTATGTCGTACAAAAATGTTTCCAAACACGTTTTCCGTTAGTCATTCATGAAATAAAGCATGAAAATCTGACCATACTTTGAGGCCGGTGATATGCATTTCACTGCATGAATTTTCGTAAATCTAGATCAGTTGAGCAGCTGTAAGCATTTGTTGAAACCGATTGCAGAGGTAGTAGAACACCGAGATCCTTAAAATTCAATCGTATTTTACTCTCAAGTTCTTTAAACCCGGTCTCTCAATGTCTGGATTTTGGGTTTGCATCTACTGACCGGATTATCTTTCAAATAAACATATTTGTGGCTATTTAAAAGGCAACAACTAAAAGAGTGCTCCCTGCACACAACTACTTAAATATTCATATGCCAATACAAAATCTTTGTCCACTTCTCACCTAGGCTTTGTTTCATTATTACTTATTCCCATTGTAGGCTTATTAACTGTGCACTTATTCCTACTACGCTAATTAACACGTATCCTCCGTGATAAGTATTAAACTGTTCAACTAGTTATGAATAAATAACTTTACACTCTATGACTCATAATCCATAGGCCGTTTATTATTATTATTATTGTATTGTTCCTTTGGTTTCCTAGTGGAATAAAAGGCTTCAACAGTAAGTCCTTACTTTGTCCTCATCTCTGAGATCCTCCTCAGCTGGACCGAAAATTTCCCGCCTCTTCCTCGCACGATCTCTTTCATTTCACTCTGACACATGCACAACAGTCGTTTCCTACTCTGCTTCCACTCCAGTAATGGCCTGGTGCGCGATGTCAGTCGACGGTCTACTCAGTAGCGTGTGTTCAGTCCATCTCCATTCTCTTCGGAATATTTGTTGGTAGGGCGATAGTTTCTTGGTCGGTTTGTTTTCAGAGTTTCGTTTGGCTAATTCTTTCCACCGGCCATCTGATCTTCAATATGGAGCTGTCGAAGGCAGTTGTTGATAGAAGTCTGCAGCTGACTGTTGGGAATGCTTTCGGGGACGCGAGCGCCAGGCTTCTGACCAATACATAGAAGAGCTGATTGACTTGACATCGATGTTGAAAATCCGTTTACTCCCGTATATTCAGACTATTTTCATAAGAATCGTACTGGATCATCTGATGTCTAGCACATGCTTATCATGGAAAGTAATATTTCACCATCTAAGTCGATGAAGCAGGTACAATGAGAAACCGAACGATTGAAAGTAGTTTTTCCCGCGATTAGTAATAATTTTAATTACCATTAATAGAGAAACACCATATGTGATTAACTTTGGCTGAGACAAATTAATCATAATACACAATCAGAGCTAATAAGCGCAAAGATATTTTGATGAGTCAATGTTAGGGACAATGAGTCGGCAGCACAGCGGTTAGGATGCTCGCCGACCATCCACATGGTCTGGAGTTTGATCCCCGACCGACTCACTCCTTTACGTCGCCAAAACAGTAATAAAAAGCCGGTAAAGAGGAAAGGTTGGACATGAGGCTAGAAACCCCATCCTGTAAAAATAAACACTGCTTCAGAAACTTCAAGCCACAAGCTTGGAGCCCTATGTTCCACTGAAAACGTGAAGGAAAAACAATGTTCGGGACTATGAGTACCGAATAAAAGTCTGTTTATAAAGGCTTCCTTTGCTATGAAGGAGAAGATTTGTAGCTCAGATGGACAATACTGAATTAAAGCATATTTGCTCAAAACCCTAGTAGATATGGATTTCAGTTTTGGTCAATGATAAATTCCATATTAATTTTTTTATTAGATATATCACACAATAAGACAGTATTATTCACTGAATGACGCCATTTCGAATGGAATTTATTGTTCATAATCATGCCGATGGATCAATGAGTGTTGATTGTGAGTTTGAGTCGGAGCTACAGCAATCATTATAATGAAGTTGTATATCCAAGCGACGAGTTCAACATCTGAAGCCTGCATTCCTGACTAGATCACTAGTTTTAAATAAGTAAATAATACAGCTGTTAGTTTTGAGGAGATGCAATTTATTCCAGATTTATTTTATTACAAAATTAAAACATCTAGAAGGATTGTCTAAAATTCAGAATTACAGAAATATCATTTCACCCTAATATGATGCTCTCAATCAACGCACAACCAACATACTGTAACATTTCCGGTCATATGTCATCAGGTTATCAGTCCAACACATCAACAACCAATGAGAATCTGGTGGGCTACGATCTCTTGCTTCCTGTTGTCTCCATGTATAATGCAGTCAACACGGAGTAATGTCAGTGAGTATCTGTCACCACAACCATATCTACGACTTCATCGATCATCGCTTCTCATTAGAACTGTGAGAAATGTATAATGAATTGAGATTGAATAGTCAGATTCGTGAGAATTTGACTGCTTATGTGGTTGACTACATTATTAATCGACGTGATCGGATAGAGAACCAGTGAAAACCAAGATGTTTTGTAAAGCAGACAGTTCGAGGCAATATCAAACCCAACAACTTGTTTTTTCGTTTCTGTTTCACTCACACTTCTTTGACAACAACGATGATATTACCCATATAAGTGGTTTGCCTGGCCCTTAACTTATCCTCCTTTAACGGCTCTTTTTCGAATTTAGTTCTTTTTTCAATTATCTGACATCCTGTTTTGACTATACTTTGTCGATTTCTGCTTATTTTTGGTTTCCTTACTTTGTAATTATCCAATGTTATACACTTTTCATTCTCCTCCACTATAATAATTTACAAGTAGTTGATTTTCAGGGATTCGATTGCTTACAGATTTGATAACCAGCTGACATTACTTAGAGAAGTGTTGGAAAATCAGGGAGTACTGGACCACCGTTTCATAATAGTATGAGCCTTTTCACAGGAGCACGCATCCCCTGCTAGGGTTCGAACCCAGAACCTGCCGGTCACAGGGAGAGTTCGTAGAATATTCAGAAATCGTGAGCCGATCCAATCGCCTATGATTTCCAAATTCTGGCAGTTCACGCCAAGTATCCCACAACCACCAACCAATGTCAGCCGCACATAAATGTTCTCTTATCTGACCTGAAGGAGCACTCTGGTTATTACTTCTCACAAGAACTCTGAGTGACTTCCTGTCTAAAGACAATCGCCTGTGAGCATCAAATCATTTTTCAAGTATCGGTTTGGAAAACGGATGCTTCTCTAACTGATATCATCTCACGATCAAGCCAATAACACTTGTCAGTCTTCTTTCTCCTATATGATCTTTCTATTTTATGATCTCTTATATTTATAGTTTATTTATTGCTGAGACTTTTTATTTTTCTTCTTTAGCTGTCATTTTGTTACTATTATTTATTATTATTTCCTTTAATTCCTAGAGGAACATAGGGATTCGGCCAAACGTCTGCATTGCGTTCGGTTCTCTGCCAACGTTTTCACATGACCCCCTCCAAGTCACCCTTAGACGACAAACTTGCTGCTTCCCTTTCGGCCTGGTTCCACTCGAGCAATGCCCTGACGTGTGATGTCACTTGATGGTTTCCTCAGAGTATGGCTAGCCAATCCACCTCCATTTCTTCCTGCAAATTTGTTTCACAATCGGTTCCTGGTGTGTTGGTTCGCTCATTGCCAGAGATCCCTCCTTGTTGCTGATCTTTTCTGGCCGGCCATCTGATCTTGAGTATTGAGCGAAAACAGCTGTTAATTAAGGTCTGAAGTTTGTTTGAGATGCTCTGTATAACGTGCTGGCCAGGTCTCTGGTCCGCATAGTAGCACTGACTGCCTTCACATTGGAGTTGAAAATCCGGATCTTATTTTTGATGGTGAGTGCTGTTGACCTCTACACAGACTTAAGAGTAATGAAAGCTTGTCTTACCTTTCCGATCCTCGCCGCTTTGATATCCTCGTCAGTTCCGCCTGTAGTTAAAACGATGCTTCCCAGGTGGGTAGGTAAAGGAGGTTGTTTCTTTCAGGTTCCTCCCATTTATGCTGGCTGATTGTTGTCTGTTGTTGTTGTGGCTGTTGGTGTTAATGTTGGCCAGGAATCTTCATCACCTCTGTTTCATCTATGTTCACTTGAAGTCCTACCTTTGATGCTTCTTCTACCAGCTTGTTGCTTTTCACTTCCATATCTTCCAATTTGTGGGAAATCAGGCATATATCATCGGCGAAGTCCCGATCTTCCAAGTCTTTTGTGTGAGTCCATTTTATGCCTGTTCCCTCGTTGGTTGCCGTTGTCTGTCGCATTATCCAATCTACTGCAATCAGGAAGATCATTGGTGATATTAGGCAGCCTTGTCGCACTCCCGTCCTCACTTCGAAGGCTTCCGTAAGTTTCCCGTTGTGGATTACTTGGCATGCAGCATTGTCGTATAACTGTTGGATGAGATGTATAATTGTCGACGGGACCCCGTAGTAGCGAAGTAGTTGCCAAATGACCTCTCGAT
This sequence comes from Trichobilharzia regenti, assembly GCA_944472135.2. NCBI lineage: Eukaryota > Metazoa > Platyhelminthes > Trematoda > Strigeidida > Schistosomatidae > Trichobilharzia > Trichobilharzia regenti. The sequence goes on along the minus strand of OX235270.1, from coordinate 27,876,397 downwards.
CGAAGCTGCGCTATCGAAGGCCTTTTCAAAGTCAATGAAGTTGAGTGAGGTGGAGAGGTGACTGACATTCCAAGCTTTGTTCAGTGATGATTCGTAGTATGGCGATTTGATCAATACATGACTTGTTTCTCCCAAATCCAGCATTTTCCGGTCGAAGGTTTTCATACAGGTTGGCTTGTTTGATTCTCTCCAGGATGATGCGACTTAGTATCTTGCTTGGAATGGACAGAAGCATAATTCCACGCCAGTTTTTACATTGAATTAAGTCTCCTTTCTTTGGAAGTTTGAATAAGTACCCGTTCTTCCAATCCTCGGGTACTTTGCCCTCTTTCCACACCTTCCCCAGTAGTGGCGTCATCAAGTCCGCTGTTGTCTCTGGGTCCATTTTCAATGCTAATCAACATAAGTATGTGGGAAGGAGTATATGTAATGTGCTGGCTTCCTTCTAATCTTTGCTTGCATATATATGTATTACACATAGAGTTATCTCTATTTTCAACAAATTAATTATTAATGCATATCGTTAAAATAACGGAGAAGAGAAAAAACAGCATATATATGTGACTGATTGTATTCAAGTATATATACACAAAGCTCACAAAGTTAGTCAATATCAGATTAAAATCAGTGAAATTTTGTTTACTGGATACACCTTTTATTTTATTTTTTCCATTTTACAGGCCTATTCACGGAATAAATCTACTATTTTATTTTTATGAATTAAAGCCTGTTACCAGTTTGTTTTGCCTTTTTGTATCCAGATATTTGTTCTCAAATGTATTATTTATTTTTAAATATGAAAATCTACACATTTCAACAATTTTTTGTTTAAATTATTTGATATTTTAGCGCTGAATACATATATGTATATCTCAGAAGCAGTATGAATTGTATTGAAAGCTATACAGGCAGTCATCATTTTGATTTGTACACATTTCATGCGGTCAGAATTACTCAAAATACATGAGCTAAGTCAGTTAAAATAGATATTGTTGACAATTCAGGCCTCACAAATTTTGAAACTTGCGCCCATTATTTTGTCCAAGTTTTAGTTTATTAGCCCTATAATATACTTGCCTATCCCAAGCCTGGGAAAAGAGGAAGGTCACGCTATGTTGTGGATTTACGGAAGTTGGAATTCATCTGCCAGTGGATGGTCTAGTAGCTAGCTCATCTTGTAACCAGAACCGTAGCGGTTGGTGCGTACTGATGAAGAGTCCAAAAATAGGACGAAATAGTTGTCCAGCACTCTTAGGCTTTCCAATGGTTCTCTAATCGATGTAAGCTCATGATGAAATCCTGTAACTAATCAATCAAATCCCTATAAACCAGTACTTGAAAAGAGGAAGGGTTGGACTTAGAACTGGTCAGCCTATCCTTGAAAATCAATCAAATAGCTTTAGAAACTTCAAAGTCAGGGTAAACTGGATGCTCATCAAGGGCGTTTTTGATGAGGGTAGCGCTGCATCAAGATTTGAGAAGGTTGGAATTCACAGGTCAGTGAATTCCTGCTCAATTGGCTGAATAATCAACGAGGTTGATCTCTCAACCTGAAGGCCCTGGGTTCAATCCTTGAAGGTGGGATCATCAGTGCGTAGTGCTAAAAAGTCCCAGAGTTGGCTGGAGCAATTGTCCAGTGTCCCGTCGTTTTCACTGATCTCTCTAAGTGATGTTAATTCGTGACGAAATCTAAGAACTACAGTTAAATTTAAAATCTCTGCCATTAGAATTTTAAACAATTTGTTTAACATCATGTGAGATTGTAGCGATTTTATTCACCAGGTAAAAAACAACCAATCTTGTTCGTCATGCAGTGTAAGCCACCCTATCCAGTGATTAATTTTAGCCTACAAATCAATTTTGATACTGAGACGTAAGTGTGTAGAATGAATTTAAACCTGTCAACGAGAGATTTAACCGCAACTACTGAAATGAAAACGTATTTAATAAAGACATTTGTATGATAGAGAAGATCTGTAACTAAGGATGATGATGGAGGTTGTCCGATGTCCTCCAAGCTTTAGGAATATATTCAGCAACGAATTCACTAAGTGTATTGATGAAAAGTCCATGATCATCTACGAAAAATCAGACATTTAATATATTTTTTTGAAGAATTCACATTTATTGTTTGTTTTAAAGGTATTGTAAATTGGTGACAAAATGTCGACTTAGAAGAATAAATTATCACGTATATTACCCACAACTGTTTGAGGTTGTCAGTAGGCATTACCAGGAAGTAGGGAAACCACGGGGAAATAGTTATCTAGTGCTACTCATTTTCCTCTGTTCTGCTGATGACTAAGCCGGTTAGCCACAAGTATATGAAGGCAAATCAAATGAGTCTCTTTTCACGGAATATAAACATTAGATCATAGGAATTAATGAAAAGACGGTTATAGAGAAGAATAAAATTTTTTACGTAGCTACCATCAACCAGACTCTACATTCGTGTTCTTATGCCATAAAAGGATGAGAAAGTTCCACAACTACTTCCCGTCAACGGTCAAACTGATAAAATTACATATTGTAACAAACAGCAAAATCGGATAAAATAGAACATGGTAGGATCATATTTATTGAGAAACTTGACTTTATTGTGAAATTAGGAACTACAAGTGTAGTAATAACAAAGTGGACAAGAAGTTTGGATGATAATTTCATTATTTGTGTTGAGAATTCGGAACTCAGAAGCCTACTTCAAACCTCCGATAGTGTCCACCCAAACACCGACTTCGCTCTACAAGTTGATTTGACCCAGTGTTTCATTTCATCTTCAGTTATCAACTGAAAATGTACGATGAAATTAGATGCAATATTGTAGATATGTGCTGAAAATTCCACACTGTACCACAAGTACTGTTTCTGGAATAAAAGCGAAATTATTATTATTATTATTAAAAAATTGTGTCCCTCTGTGCAGAGAGAGAAACCTCATATACTCTATCTCTCTCGCCTTCTCCTCGACGATCCGGGAAATGTTCACTGAGGAATCAATTGACGAATAACTTTGAAATCACCGAGGGATGCTGGTGGAAAATGGTTTCCCTTCACACAGATTCATAAACAAGAATCTAAAATCAAAGAAACGTCTGAAAAGATCGAAGTCGCTCCCACCCCCTCCATCTTCCAAAAAAAGAAACTGCTGATACGCCTTAACTTAGAATTAAAAAGTGATAGTGAAGCAGAACTCCGTACACAGATTTTGAAATCTATCAGTGAAGCATATTTCGCCGCCAGCCTACGAGTGGTGTTTCTCCGCAAGAAACTATTCAACCAGCACGTACGGGAAAGACAAGCTGTCGCCTACATTGGGCTACTTCGACATGTATACATCACTTTCCTTGCTAGTGTGGAGTCGAGTACATCGGCCGTACTATGCGTCAGCTTGTAAAACGCACTCGGAAACATTATCCAGTCTGGCTTCCTAGAAAAGGGAGAACACAAGTGTCTTTACAGCTCAACAACAGAACATTTATCGAGTGAATTCAGGACATTCAGATCCATTATACGAAATGTCCTTCAAAGTCATATACGAGATGCGATCAAACCTGTCTTGCAAAGGTAGAGAGTGAAATCAAGGCATCTGGCTGGGCATAGCTGAGGGAGGCACTAGCGATGCAGAAGTTCAAGCGGCCCACGCTATGTGTTCAAAAAAATTCGTCTATCCAATCGTTGTCCATACCATGTCCATCATAAATAGTCAGTCCTATCAATAGTGATTATCCTATTGTCTTTCTTATCTAGTCTTCCTGTTTATTTCTGTTATTTTTACGTTTGACCCTTGACGGTAAATAGTTCTCAAACTTTTCCACCAATTTCCTATGAATACACGAATGTACAGCCTAGATGATGACTTCGTCGAAAAAGAAATTCTCTTCATCACTTCAACCGCCTTTTTTATAGTGTCTCTTATCCTTGACAAAAGTCCTCACTGTAATACAGAGAACACTGGAAATGTTACCATATTCAGTATGAAATCTCAGGTATCCGATCTTATAGGATAACAATAAAGGTGGTTTTAAAACAACCATAAATTCGAAATATATTTTCATTCCTGTGTATTTAATTAACTCTAGCATATGCATAATATTTTAATAGTTTGCAACTAAAATGTTAGCTCCATAAAGTCTCCTTCACAAAACTAGAAGTTAATTTGTCAATATGACATCCTAAAACTATCAATGTATAATGATTATTTCAAGCAATTCTGATGGAAATTAGGCAAAACTTTATGTTGTAATCAAAACAATGTGATCTAATTAATCATAATTTCGAATATTAATCTACTAAGGTCTTGAGAGATGGGTTCTTGTCGTCTGTCACACACGCACCCATGCACGCACGAATGCATGAACATCCGCAGACGCACACACACACACACACACAAGCATAGACACAAGTCATTCATGTAAGTAAACCTTTTAAAATCTTACCAGACAAAGTTACTGATAATTATTCACTAAGGTGTTGATTAATAAAACATGTATGAAAAAAGAAAAGCGCTAAGTAAACTTAATCACCTGGCTCAAATAAATTAACCGTTTATTATTAATCGTAAATGAGAATATATTATAATTATAAAAATGACAGTTATAAAAGTTGTTCCTTCTATGATCAAATAATGAAGACTGGGTCAGCGGGTAGACAGATGTAACAGAAACTTAGTCGAACTATTCAACCAGAAATTTACTGGTGACTATTATCACTATTGTTATTCACGTTATTATTATTATTATCATTATTATTATTAAGTTAATTCTAGCGATTTCTCAATATAAATAACATTAAGACACTGTTAATAACCAGCTATACATGGTCTGTCCATAGGTCTCACGCTGTTCTGATCTAACTATGTCAACAGATGGACTTAATTGATATTTGAAACTGAAATAAACACGGATACAAGGTATAAGCCAAATGGCCGCGAAGATTAAATAATCACGGAAGTATCTTGAGGCACACAAGGCGAGTAACTGGAAAACTTTTCTTTAGTGATTTCTGCTTAATTTAAACTAATTATTAGGCAGGAGAGTGTAGACTAGATGAGCTGAGTAAAATAGTCTAACTGACTAAATGACAAAGTGAAAAGACAGTGTTCGATTTTTCGTCAATTTTTGGTTTCCAAATTGGATATAAGGCTTCGGGTGCTTGAAGTTTCCTTAACTATGGCGTTATTTTTACACAACAGAGTTACCAGCCTCACGCTTATCCTTGCCACCTTTCCGGACCTGATAGTAAACCATACGAGTTTTAGGAATGCGTCGGACAGAAATCGAACACTGAGTACGTGAACAGTTGACGAGCTTTCTACCAAACAATCGTTGACACACTATTTGGCACAGGCTCAAAAATATTCACAGTGACTGTGACGATAAAATTTTTTCGCATTCTCGATATTTATGAACCTCGAATTAGATAAAGACTGTTTCTGAATTTAGCACCTCCAGGGAGAAAGCGGGCAAAGAAGTAAAGACGGTAAATGCATTAAAAAGTGAATCTAATACTGGATTACTTTTTGTTCAGAGAATATATCTGTCCAGTTGACTCCACTCTGAATACTGCCATCACACGCTGCATCAGTTGAAATTTGACTCATTGATGACTTACAGTAAGATTTGGTGATTCACAACCAGTTTCTTTTACTTTTTTATTCTATTCGTTTACGTTCTTAGTGGAACATAGGTCTTCAAGCTTCAACTTTGAAGTTTCAGCAGTATTGAGGTGTTTTACTTTCTCATGAGGTGGAATTGTCAACCTCACGTCTAACCTTCCATCTTTACCGGCTTTACTACTGGCTTAGCGAGGTTGAGGAGCGGGTCGACCGAGTATCAATCCCCAGACCACGTAAGTTGTGGTTGGCTAGAGTTCTAAGGCTAAACCACAGACGCACTACTATTTTCTTGGTCATAAGAATTTTCTTGGTCCCTATTTATCTCTAGAACTAGATACTTTGTTTAAGTCTTTCGAAATAAGATGGTTCAATGGGCTGAAGCGACTGCTTGTATAACATACTTATGTAGGTGGACAACCGTGAGTCGATGATTCAGCGGGCGATCAGTCCCCAGAACAAGTGCTTGGTTGGAGAGTTTTCAGTGCCAGAAAACTTACCAACCTCGCCTCACGTGGTCTAGAGATCGACCCTCTGTCAACTCAACCCCCTCCCCCCAACCTTGCTGGTAAAGAGAAAAGGTTGAGCGTGAGTTAGCAATTCCACCTCATAAAAAATAAAAATCACACTACTGCTGGAACTTCGAAGCTGAAGCTTGAAGACTTATGTTCCACTCACAAGTAGGTGGATGACTAGTGTTTGAAGACACGTTATCAAACAAGCTAAATGAACTCGTTGTACACTGTACATTTGCCACTTCACTTTAATTAATGAAATTTGACAAGAATTTTAAAACTTAGATCCGCCAGAATGTCACTAAACTTCATCGTACTGCATGCATGTCTGCAAAAACTATTATAATAGTGTGTTTAGTCGTTATGCCCACAAATATGTATTTATTTACAAACTAGATTGGTAGCAGTTCAGTTCTCCCATCCGGTTTGCATTCTACAAGTTATCAATCAGAGGAAATGTCTACGAACACACAGTTTTCAAAGCCTATAACTTAGATAATCTCAGAGGCTCTCATTTATAGAAGAGACACACTTTACAGACAATTGGTCAGGGTGGCGATGAACTGCCTATTGGGTCCCATGTTACCAAATTTCTTCCTGAGTAAACTAGAAAGTGGTCTTTTGAACAACCTTATCAAAAAATTCTCATTTTATTGCTGGTGCATATGAATGCAATGCCTTCATTCTTTGTAAAAACTGTATCACACAGGAACACAGTAATAACTCATTTCAATGAAGAGTACATTCAGTAATCAAATTCACATGTGAAGAGGAATTCGAAAATATAACTGACTGCTTTCCTACATGTCCTTCTTACAAGAAAATCAGTTGGTAGTATTAAGAGAATTCGCATAGGAAAAGCAGATGGGCAGGATAACATAGACACATCTTCATAGTTTTGTTCCTCTCCAGTACAAAAAGGAATTTAATAAGGACCCTCGCCAACAGCGTTGAACCTATATGCTCACAAGATGTAATTGAAGATGAACTTAGGGTTGATTGTTTATGACACCTTCATTGAAAATAGCTATCCAGGAAAGTTTATCAAGAAACAAATGACCAAGAAAGTAGAAAAGAACTATTCTCCATTTATAATTAACAAGCTTTATATATATATACGACTGCAAAACAAAGGTGACGTACCTACCGACCGAGAAAAGAAAATATATTCATCAAAGAACTTTTAATTCTGGTAAACCACAAGTCATATGTTCTATACGACCGGTGGTGATTCCTCAACTGAAAGAGGAAGCTTCTACAACTGCTACCTTTACTTGTATCTGACAATTCAACTGTGCTTGGGGTGGAGCCAGACACATTGACCGTTGCTGTAAGCACTTGATTTTTCATACTCGTTCAGAAATACCTAGCAGTGTGGTTAGATAAAAGTGGAGTGAAAACTGTCAGCAGCCCGATATTAGACCGGCTGGGTGCCAAATAAACCATCAAAAGCATCCAGGTTCCGAATACTCTACCAAAACAGCAGAGGCTATTGTGATTCACCTAAAACATCCGGTTCTCTGTGTGTGTGTGTAGGTGGGTGAAGGAGAAACAAGTCCAGCCAAACACTATTACTGCCCTGGACTTCTGTTGAGCCTATAAATTCACGAATTCTGTATTATTATTCCCCTGATTCATCTGTCTGATATTCAGTGTAGTGCATGTAGATGCATATTATCACACTTATAGATGCTAGTGAACTTAAATCAATTCATGCTATTGATTGATTTGATCTTATTTAAACAATAATGCTATTATCAATATCACCAACTCTTTCATTACTATAGATGTATATAACTGTAGAACCTGATGAAGAGCAGCTCACGCAGAAGAATAGCTTTACCCAGTAATCGATTTTTTGAAATTTCTAATATATATATATATATATATATATATATATATACATGGAGGATTTCATCATGAGCTGGTATCAGTTTGACAGTCACTGGAAAACCTGGGAGTACTGAACGGCTGTTTCTTCTTAGTTTGGGACTCTTCATCAGTAAGCATCCACCGGGGTTTGAACCCAAGACCTTCTGGTTACAAAGCGAGCTCAATGGCCTACGAGGTCGCCTTGTACTCCCAGGTTTTCCTGTGCCTCTCTAAATGATGTCAGCTCATGATGAAATCCTCCATGTATATATATATATATATATATATATATATATATATATATATATATGAAGAGTCCCAAACTAAGAAGAAACAGCCGTTCAGTACTCCCAGGTTTTCCAGTGACTGTCAAACTGATACCAGCTCATGATGAAATCCTCCATGCAATCAAGCAAAAATCCCTATAAAACCAATACTTGAAAAAAATATCTATATATGTATAAAACAACCACCACTGTGTGTTAAAGTTAAAATCAAAAACTCAGCGGATTTTCTTATTCCCCTAATCTCCAGTACAGCAAAACAATCATACTTATATGTCAGAGAAATATTTAAACCTGCCCTACTTTGAATATCTTATCTGCATGTACAATAACGTAGGTCAGAAAGCAAATAAAAAAAACGCTGCACTGTGCATTCTCAAATTACCGGAGTGAATGAATCCAACTTAAATTTTATGAAGAGTTATTTTGCTCAGTGAAAAGAATTACCTGAAGGGAAATGGCTGATTTACAAAATACGAAAACCGTTATATTACAAACAAAAAAAACCAAAGAAAGAAAGAATCATTTCGAGAGAGAGAGAGAGAGAAAAGAGTTTTGATTTATGCTGAAGTTTTAAAACTAATAAGGCATAAATCATCTATCATTGAAACATTTAATTTGTCAGTTAGAATTATGTGCAGAATAGATTTTATCTACATTTGTATATTATTTGATTTTTATGATTAGCCAAATACAACTGCTTTTTGGTTGTCACTGTCCACCTGTAATATTCACATCTGTCAAGAAGGCCCCCCTTTTTTAAGGTAACCAGATAGACCCTGTTCCATTCTGTGAACCATCGTCGTCAAGTATTACATCATAAAATTTAACGGTAAATCTGACAGTTGGCCAGATGAAACTATTTTGTTACAGGATTTCATCATGAGCTGACATTAGTTAGAGAACTATTGGAAAACCACCTGGGAGTACTGGACAGCTGTTTCGTCCTAGTTTGGGACTCCTCAGCAGTACGCAACCACTAGGATTCGAACCCTGGACCTTCTGGTTCCAAGGCGTGCTAGTTCGTTTACCACTAAGCCACCGAGACCCAATCCAATGGCCCATAAATTCTAACTTCTGCCAATTCACGACATAGCGCGATCACTAGCCAATGTCTTCGGCGAGTATTTGTCCTCGCACCCGACCTGCTGCACCCTACTGGTCACGACTTCCCACTGGAACCCCAGGTAACCTGCCTGAATAGGGCTAGGGTTCGCGCTATGTCGTGAATTGGCAGAAGTTAGAATTCATGGGCCATTGGATTTGGTCTCAGTGGCTTAATAGTAAACGAGTTAGCTCACCTTGCAAACAGAAGGTCTTGGGTTCGAACCCTAGCTGTGTTTGCGTACTGATAAAAAGTCCCAAACTAGGACGAAATAGCTGTCCAGTACTCTCAGGTGGTTTTCCAATGGTTCTCTAACTAATGTCAGCTAATGATGAAATCCTGTAACCATTTAAATCCCTAGAAACCAACACTTAAATATTATGTGAAGTTGATAGGAGGATATATAGTTGCATACCACTTTCTCACAGCACAGTTTGAGAAAACCCCCTTGTGTTTACGGGTGAAATTGATAACCTATCAATAACTGAATCTAACAGCCTACTTGTACGTACAGGCAGTTAGGATGATATCCTGCTTCCTTTACTTTTATTCGAAATGTTACGGTGTATTATAATTATCCCTCAAAATAACATTACTTCATACAGCCTAAATAGTTTCCTTAATAAGAAGTTAAATCTTCGTGTAGTCAGTAATATGAATAGTTTGGGGAAAAATCTCCCACTCTGTCAGAAAATGAAGCACCTACAGGTAATGGAAGGAACTGAAGCTACTTAAAGATTTCAAATACTTCTTGTTGATGGGAACTAATATGCATGTAACTAGCTACAGGGATTTTCGCTGACTGACTCCACTTAACATCTGTTACTAAATACTAGTGCAAAGTTTTGTCGTACCACTTAAATTAGTAAATAAATTGTAAATGTGATAGACTGATTTTTACTAACAAACTGGGGACTTTTCATGCATTTATTCCCCTTAATGAATTTGAACTTTGGCTTGTAAACAGCTGACGAGAAGGCAACGAAATAAAAGATGGTACCACTTTATTCTGAAAAAACTGTAGTTCTTGCTTTGCTCAAACTGGGAACTAGTCAGCTATTTTGTTTCAGAAGTGAGCTGATATTTTGTGTCATCCTCTTGCACAAATCTCTAATGCATCATTTCATAGGGATATAGTACCTGATGCCTAGAAAGAAATAAAAGTGGTGCCTATGCCAAAATCATCTTCTGGATCAGGTCTAAAGTCTAGGTCCATCAGCACCACATCTCCTTTTTAGAAAACTAAGGAGAAATTTCTGTCGCATGCTTTTAGACCTTCTTTGAAATCTTTTAATGACCCAAAGCGATTTCACATTATTATTCATAATTTCTTAAATTTTATTCCTTTACGTTCCGAGTGAAACATAGGGCTTGGAACTAGAGCCCTGAAGTTTTGGTGGTAGTGGTTTTACTTTTACGTGTTGTGGTTGCGAGCCTTACACCCAACCTTCCTTCTTCACCGGCCTTACTACCAGCTTAGCGTGGTTTGTGAGTGAGTCGGCCGGGGATCGAACCCTGGACCACATGAATGTTTGGAGAGTGTTCCATCACTGAACCACCGACTCCGATTTTTTGACATAGAAAAAGATTAGACAAATTTTGCGTTTTATTACACAAGTGAGTCACCGACTCAGAGATAGAATACTGCCCAACCACGCTGCAAGGGGTCCGGAGTTTGATTCCCGGCCGACGCTTGCCTCTACTATAGCCGGTAGTAATCCCGAGGAAGGGAGAAGGTTAGATGTGAGGTTAACAACCCCATGCTGTAAAAAAGAATAGCACCATTGCTACTGAAACTTCAAAGTTCAAGTTTGAGGCCCTATGCTCCACTCGGAAAGCAAAAGGATAAAATACAAGAAAAGCTAAACATCCTTTCGATGTCTGAAATATTCCACAATTCGTGAATAATTTCCATCCAGACAATAGTGAAAACAAAACACGTAGTATTTCAGCATAGAGCCTCTTGTCAGCGAATTCATTCACTTAGCTGTACAATCTGAATCACGTGTAATTATTTTTGTATGTGTGTTTAAATTAGGTATGTCACACAAAAATAAAAATTAGATGAATTTATTGTTTACGTGATCAAACTATTTCGGAAAAAGTGTAATGAATAGTCAAATTAAAAAAAAGGTTAATAGTGATGAGTTGTCAAAAGAACAGTGTTGTTAATTCTAGTCACTCCATAAAGGTAGTTGAATAAGTGTACTGGAGTTACGTAAGAGGATAAGTAATTTAATGTGAATGAGTCATAATCACGACGCACTGAATGCCTAAGGCTTCAGCAACACAAAGGAGACGAAAGTGTATCGCCTTTGTCAGGTTATTCCTCACTTTTTGAATTACTTTGAAGGCGGAGGCGTTTGTTGAGATGGAATGACCATTGTCGACAAGGTGGTCGATTATTGCACTCCTTATAAAGCTAGTACTAATGTTGTCTACCACTGATATTATTCTTGTCTGACAAACCTATTATACACACACACACACACACACACAAATAACTATATATAACTGCTATCATACGGCTAAGTGAATGAATTCATCGAAAAGAGACTCTTCGAGGAACTACGTGTTTTGATTTCATATTCCGCAATCTCTTTTTATTATTTTTATTACTATTATTGTTACTGTTTTCATCATATAGCAGAACTTCATCTCTGCTCTCATCGATACATTAAACTGGGAAAAGAGAATGATATAAACGCACGCGATCAAAACTTTAATCCCCCACCAGTGAAATCAAATGTTTTTTCCCCTGTTTATATGATTATTATTATTTAAGAGAGCAGAAAAATAAATATTATATTAGAAAGTTAAATAAAGTAATGACCTTTTTATTTATTGAGATATACATACACATGTGTATATTCATTTATTTACAAAAATCACTCGTAGGTGTTGCAATTCCATCCTTAATTTACCCGATTATTCACAAGTGTATCCAACTCGAGTTAACAGATTAGAATAGACCCGCGCTTCACTTGGTGATGAGTGAAAATTCTCCTCCATACACTATCATATATGCTAGGCGAATGTGTGTCTGTGTACACGTGTGTGTGTGTGCATTGCGTTTGCGTGTAACAGCAGAAAACAAACAAACAAAGATGCGATCTTCACTTCTTTAATGCTAAAAACTAGTCAAAAAGAAAGAAAAAAAGAGGAAGAGAAACAAGCTTCACGATGATGAAAGCCGTTTAATAATGATGATAATAACAATAATAATAACAGCAGTTATAAAGGCTCTTTTGAAACTGGGCGTTAACACATTCACCAGCTATAGAAATGAGTGCAACTCAGAGAAATTATTTGTTCATAATTCAAAAAAACAACAAAACAAAACAAGAAATAAATGAAAGACAGACAACTTATTTTATTTTAATGTACATATATTTAAAAAAAAAGTAAATTAAAGAAGGTAGAGTCATATGATGAAACTACAACTGAGAAAAGAGTTACTTAATTGTCATTATTATTACTATTATTATCATTATAAAAACAGAAATTATAAAATGATTAAAAGTTGTGAGAAGATTAAAGTGGAAGAATTTGAACAACTACCTCCTGGCTTTGAAATGTCCAGCGTTCAATAAAATTCTAAAAATAAATAATCAAAAAAAAAATAGAAGTCTTTTGTTTCCCTAAGCGATGACTAATTTAAGAATTCATGGGGGTTAATGCGTGTCCGTAATTCAGTTGAGACTTCGTTTATTTATTTAGTTATTTTATTTTTTTGATAAAGAATCCCATTTTTATTAATATACAATACATTGTTCACTTTTGATAGACAACCTTTTGAACAATAAAAAGCATAAGTATAAAAATAAATATGAGTTTAGGGAAACGGTGATATTTAAAACAATGACCACTGTTCCGTCCACAAAGTTGTTTTTCCACTTCACATGTCCTGTATCTCTCTAGGACGCTTCCTACTCATTTCCCTCTCAATGCTGTGATTTCATTGAATAGTCCTCGTAGAACGTGTCTAAACCAATAATATTTCCTTCTTCATATCTGTTGTATAGGTGGAACTGAAGTCTTTTGAAATGCTAAAAGTGTTTAAATATCACCTGTATGTAATGCTAACGAAAACACAATCGAATCACACTTTGAATCGTGCACGTATCAAAAATTAATCCATGAAGGTATTTATGCACATATCAAACTTGAAATATGTTAAATTTGATAAGAAGACTGAAAAGTGAGAGTCAACGATTCAATGGTACAATCATCCCCAACTACTCATGTGGCCCATTGTCTGATTCTTGGCTGACACACCCTATAACTCTCCTAGTTTACTGTTAGCAGTTAGTAAGACTCACAGAGAAGGGGGTTCGGTATGAAGCTAGCACCTCAACCAACTAGCAAAAACAACATGACAGCTAATGAGACTTCAAGGCTTCAAATCTGGGGTCCTATGTCCCGCTCGAAACACAAAGGAATAAAAAAAAACTGAACAATGAATAACAGTATAGGTAGCTTGGTTGTGTTTTCTAGTATTGAGAACAGATCATAAAAATGCCAAGTAAACAAGTTAGCAGTCACACTGGAAATTACAAGCGATAGTCATTCACGACAATATACAGCAAGTAGGGAAATTTGTTATCCAGGGTTTTATTTCGCCATGATTAAGCAAGCAGAAGCTCTTTAATCTGAGTCGTCCTATTCTGCGACCCATCACAAGTACGCACCAAGCATACGGGTTCAGACCCGAGGACCTTCCCCTACAAGGCAAGGTCGCAGACCATCCAGCCGCTGTGACCCAGATATGCTGATGCCATAATTGCGAAAAGTTTGGAGGAAGGAAAGTTGCCCACCGGTTGGAAGAAAGGATGCATTGACAGGCTACCGAAGACAAGAGACTCACGCCTCACTCTACAGGGACTGGCATGGAATAATGCTCTTTCTGACACCCCCCCCTAAAATACTAAGTCGCGTCATCCTGGAGAGAACAGAAGACGTACTGGATGCAGAACTCCACCAGTACGGAACAACCTGGATTCAGGAAAGGAAGATCATGTGCTGATCAAATTGCAACTCTACACATCATCATCGTCATCATCATCGAAGAAAACATAGAATGACAGTTAAATATCACTCTAACTCAACTTCTTCATCCACTTCAAAAAGGCTTTCGACAGCTCTGACCATGAAGCAATTTGGAAACTATTTCACCATTAAGGAGTGACCCAAATATGTATCAACCCCATTCAACAGTTAGCTATATTAGGATGCCACGTATCAGGTGATCTACAACGAAAAATCAACTGAAGCTTTTGGAGTGAATACAGGAGTGAGAAAAGCTGGCTGGCTGCCTACTATCACCTACCATGATATTCCTAATTGTGATGGACTGGATTATGCTGCACATTGTGGGGGAATGGATGATTTGTGTTCAATGTCACATAAACTCGTACACTTACAGGCGAAAATCAACAAACTGGCAGCTAAGACACGACTCCACGTGAACATAAAGAAGACGGAGGAGATGAAGACAACCAACCAAACAGCCAACAATGACAACAAACACCGATCACTATCGACGGAAGAAATTTGAAAGAGGTTACTTCCTTTACTTATCTACCTAGGAAGCACCGTTTCAACTACAGGCCGTTGACTCGCATGAGGATGTCAAAACGAGCCAGCATCCGAATGATGATAATACTGTCACTCGTCACTCTGAAATCAGTTTTGAAATCTCCAGCAGTTATCATCATCATAAAGAATAAAGTTCAGATTTTCGATACAAACGCTGAGTCAGTCATTCATTTCTTCTAAATGGATGAGAAACTTAACGCACCTGTCAGGAAAAACATTTCCAACTGGCGAGTGCAAACTTTTATAAGAAGCTACCTTCACTGCATACTGAAGATCAGATGGCTGACGAAGAAGAATTAGCAAGAAGAAACTCTGTGAACGAGCCAGCCAAGAACCTATCACCCAACCAACAAATATTCCGAAGAAAATGGAGATGGATTGGACACACGCTACTGAGGAGACCATCGAATAACATCGCACGTCAGGCCATCCCTCACCTGGAACCCATATGGGAAACGAAAAGTTTAACGTTACTTTGAGGTTGACATAAAGGAGATTGTGAAGGAGGTTAGAGATTATGGTCAGCTAAAGATGATAGCAGAAAATAGAACAAACTGGAGATCTGTTGTTGAAGCCCTATGTCCTAATCGGAACCCAAAGGAGGAATAACAATCGTTAATCTTGGTTTCTTCCTTAGAAGGTACATTTACAACACTGGAAGAATTTCTGTCCCTTCTAAAAAAAAACTAAATCATGTACAGGTACAGTTAAAAACTTTTATCTGAACGAATATGGATTTCACGGGTGGACGCAAGTCAAAGTCCTAGAACGAAGATAGTCTGTTGACTATCAAGAACTATCCCAATGTCAGAATACACTCTGCTCCATAATTCATGATCTCAGCTTCAATGGATTTTTTCTTCAATCGACACTAGTGATCATATAGAAGAATAACACACATACGATGAATAGTAAGTATCTCAGTTACACAAATCATAAATGTGAATTAAAAATTGAGCGAGATTTGATCGTTTTTAAAAATTGTGCATTAGATTTGATTTCTAAAATAAATGTATTTAGAAAAAAAGAAATGATATTTCGGTATATTATACGCAAATAGAGCAGAACAATGTATGATTGGGTGGTCTATACAAATTAGAGTAATCAACAGTAATAATGAGTAGAAGAATGCAGACAATAATCACTTCTCTCTCTCTCTCATCTCCTCTCTACTGAAACGATAAATTACTATTCGCATTCGCAGAGTGTACCGGAAACGTTTATCCTTACACAGCTAATAAATATTTGATTATTACCATCTCACCTTATAAAGTATTAATCTGCCTTCATTGTTTGTTAGCTTATTCGAAACAGATGAAAAAGCCTTAGAGTTTGATGTATAGGTTTTTTCTGGCTTAGGACCTAACTCTGTCGGATAACCACTGTTCGTAAAGTTGTGGTAAACTGAGGTAGATAGACACTTATTTTATACACTGAATGTTGGTAATAAAATTCCAACTGGTAGTTTCTAGGAAGTTGATTGGTGTTAAACTTGACCATGGATTGATATCAGTTAGAGGAACTTTGGAACCACAGACTACTAGACAGCTGTTTCGTCCTAGTTCAGAACTTCTCAGTAGTACGCAACCGTCATATCACCGGAGATCGGACCTTTTTCCTCCAGACTGCAAGGTGAGCAAGTTGACTACCAAGTGACTGGGATGGAATCCAGTTGTGACTCCTTTCCATTTAAGACTTTTTAAGCTCTGCTACCGGTCAGTGTCATCGGCGGGTATTTGTACCCACACCTGACCTGGTGGGCCCCATTTGTCACAACCTGAAATCAATCAAAGCATTACTAACTAACACTTTCGAATTAATTTGATGCTCACTAGTGATAGGCTACAGAACGAAGTTGCCTAGATTTCTTTCTAGTGAGAAGATGTAAATATGGGGGTCCGCCAGATACGGTGTGAGGATAAGTACTAGTCAGTGATACTGGCTGATGGTCACACTATGAAATCATGCACTGATGAGAGTTAAAATTTATGAGCCATTGGATTCCGCCCCAATGACTGCCTTGTAAACTGAAGGTTTTGGGTCCATTCGCCTGTGGAATCACGGGTGCGCACTGCTCAGGAGTCCCAAACCAGGACAAAACAGATGTCCAGTACTCCCCGTCTTCAAAGGTTCTCTAAATGATATCAGTCCATCGTAATATTTTACAATTATAATAATTTAATTAAATATAACACACAGATTGTGACTAATATTTAATCTGCTGGTCACAGAGTATACTACATTTGATTGTCAAGAGAATAATGTCATCACCTGACGTCCACACTTTAGTCGTTCGCCTTATTTACCGTACACAGAGTTGAACACTTCTTGCTTATCCTTTCAATGATGGTATGATAGTTGAGTAATGGCTCAACAAACTCCATTTTTATTGTGACTATCTCATTAATTTAGCTAGCAAAGACTTGAACCCTGTGACGTGAATAATGCCTCTAACACCCCGTCACAAAAAGAAATAACACACATCACTACATACTCTTCGCCTTATTTAAACTAATGTTATGTAATTATACCTATGTGGCTGGCTTGTTTAAATTCTGTATGTGTGAGTAAACTTTTTTTGGGGAGTAAGTGGGATAGAAGATATACACAAAAACTACCATATCTAACTCTATCCGTTCTTCACCTTTTTAAATAGGATGGTAGACAGAAATTATGCTAAACAATAGGAGCACTGGAGGGTGACTTTTATGAATTTGAACACTACAAGATTTTACTAATTTCCTTCGGATCACTTTTGTTTCTTAGAGTGATTGACATGAGTGACTTTTCCTTACCGAAAAAGGTATTATGAACAACTTTTAAAATAAAACTTTATGATCAAATGTGAAGAATTTGTTGAAAGATGTGATGGGAAATGTACTCACTACTCAGGAAGCTTGCACAATCTATTTATAATTAAATATTTATGATTCTGTTAATTACTTTATTAATCAGTATGAAATCATGTGACCTGTCTATATTTGTCAATTTCCATCAAGTTTCCGCTACATTTTACGTCATTAATATTGAAAAGTCTGAAATGATTGGTGTTTTAACAAAATTTATAAATTTGGTGAATTTTCCAATTGAGCCATAGTAGTATTAAGCCTCCCTGACAGAAGACAATGGCCAAACAATAAATCGTTTATTGAGAAAATCAACAGATATTTATAGATTTTCATTTACATTACTGTCAGCGGAGATGCGACGTCTTCTGATTGGTTTTCTTGTTACTGAAGGTTATTCTGTACTGCTTGTGACCGTTTCTCAGAAAGTCAAGCCATGCATCTACGAATCGTATTTGCATACGTTAAATCTGTCTGCTGTGACTGGTTGGTGAGTTCCTCAAGCCTAAGCTTTGTTATTTTCTTATTCTCATGACCCCGATTTAGGACGTACCATTGACGTAAATAGCTGTCTATAATTTTGGCTTGGTGCCAGCTCTCCCCACGAAAGTAGCCAGATTTATTCGTATTATCGTTGGTCATCAAAATTTGATTTTTCTACTCATATGCTTTCCATTTAGCAACTTCTGTTCCCAAAATGACACAACATATCAGCTGGATTGAGTGCCCTGGAGCTAGGAGAATTCCCAACCAAAGTTTTTGTTTCACTGTGGGCTGTGAGCTTTGTTCTTTTATATTGCTAGAAAACAAAATTAGAGGACAAATGGAAGTGTGCAGAACACCTTTCATTGAGAAATTAAAAAACCATCGTATTTCAGGATTTCATCATGAGCTGACATTAGTTAGAGAACCATTGGAAAACCACCTGGGAGTACTGGACAGCTGTTTCGTCCTAGTTTGGGACTCTTCAGCAGTACGCACCCACCGGGATTCGAACCCGGGACCTTCCGGTTACAAGGCGAGCTAGCTCGTATACCATTAAGCCACCGAGACCCAATCCAATGGTCCTTGAATTCTAACTTCTGCCAATTCACGACATAGCGCGACCGCTAGCCAATGTCTTCGGCAAGTATTTGTCCTCACACCCGACCCGCTGCACCCTACTGGTCACGACTTCTCACTAGAACCCCAGAACCAAAAGGTCCTGGGTTCGAACCTTAGTGGGTGCGTGCCTCTGAAGAGCCCCAAACTAGGAGGGACAGCCGTCCAGTACTCCCAGGTGGTTTTCCAATGGTTCTCTAACTAATGCCAGCTCATGATGAAATCCTGAAACCAACCAAATCCCCACAAACCAACACTTAAATACCATCGTATTTATTAACCAGGTAGTAAATGCTTCGGTTTTTAACTTGTATTGATGTCAAATTGCTCTGACAAAAATAACTTGATAAGAAAATGCTAATAATGGCTTTATTCCAAACACGAATGTTGATGCAATGTGGAATTTTCGGCATGTATTACTGGATTACATCTAGTTTTCTCTTTCAAATATATGGTAGTGGGGAAATAATTCAGTGGCCATTTACATTGATAATAATAATAATAATGTCAATAAGAAATGTGAATGTAAAATTAAAATTAAGTAGAAATAGTGACAATAATAAATTCGTGAAAGAAAGAATAAAAAGGATCGTTTACTTATTGATTTGCAGTAAGTTGGTAATTTCCTGTCTTACACTGCTCTCATCACATGAAATGTGTCCCGGCCACATAAGGTATTGTAGAGTTTTTGTACTCAGTCGTCTGGGCATATAGTCTTCTATAGTTGCTTCTAGTTTCACCTGTCTGATGAAATGCAAGGAGAGAGTTGTGCAGAAAGAGGATGCTCAGGGTCTGACAAGATAATATTCGCTAATTTCTTGCATGAGTTCAAGTCTATCTGCGACAGTAATTACGAGTTGGTTTAGCCACACCCAACTTACCCTACCGACAGCTTTAATTTTTTTTTGATAACAGCTTGATTTCACATAGCATTTTTGGTACAGGTATGGAATTTTCAGCATATGATATTGGTAGCCCAAATTTTGCAGGCCGACCATAGATATCAGGTGTGCGTCGGCAGGGGACTGAACGCCGTACTATGTGCATGGTCAGCGAGAGTCATAGCCGCCAGGTGCCGTGTAGCCTAGAAAAAATTAAGGGGAGGAATAAGGAAGGATAGATAGAGTACAACAGTAGAGACTGAGTTTTACAACAATGCCTCAACTACCTCACGTAGAAAAGTCTGACCCACATGGAAACGGTCAAATCATCGGCACACTTAGAAAAAATCCAATTCATCAGAATGAGGCAAGTCGTGTAAGAAGAAAGTAAGCATAAAAGGAGAAAAAAAGCACCCTGAGGAACTGCGGCTAGAATAAGTGAAACAGAGAGAATCTTTTCATACTATATTATATTAATCCGATTTTTACAACTCAAGGCTATCGCAGGTAATCTTATTGTGAATTATTAAATTCCTTTTCTCCTTCTATTCAGAACATCTATGGTGATAACCGGGCAGTTACGTGTGATTCATTCAGATAACAGATGAGAGTTGACTGTGCTGACTGTAGAAAAAAATCAGTGTGGCTAGAATCCAGGTTTTGGTATTGGTAGTCCTTCAAGATATCTAGTTCGAGTCGAACCTTGACCAAGATCTTTATTTCACTTCCTGTCATCACACAGTACATTATCAATTGTCTTCCGGCATAAAGGCTATTCAGTATTTTGTTGTTATTCTTATTCTCTAGGGTTCTAAGGGGAATATAGAGGTACTCAACAGAATATCTACACCTCACCTTGTTCTCTGCAGTCCTCCAACACCTGGCTGCACTATTGACCATAAGTTTGTCATCTCCTCGTCACACGATCTACTCCATGTCACATTCGGAGCGACTCCCAAGTTTTCGTTTCCCATTAAGATTCTGCTAGAGGGCTGAGCGCATTTTGTCGCTCAACCGTCTCCTCAACGTGTTTCTAACCCGTCTCAATTTCCTTCGGCAAATTTGTTGAGCAGTAGGTTCTTGGTTGTTTCATTCCAAGAATCCCCTGTTGCAGTCAGCATAAAGAACAAAATTCGGATTAACAACATCAATACTAAGTCAGTCAGTCATTCTGTAACGACAGTATACAAAAGCCATGCAACCAATCGTTTATTAAGAAAATCAGGAGATATTTATAGATTTTTATGTAAATCATTGTCAGTGGGGAAGCAACATCTTCTGATTGTCTTTTGACTGGACACTAGTCAGTAGCTGGCGTAATGTGTCTGGTCCTGTCTTTGGTGAAGACTGAATTCTATCAGCCATTATCTTGCTAAAGGTTATGCTGTACTGCTTGTGACCGTTTCTCAGGAAGTCAGGCCATGCATCTGCGAATCATATTTGTATACGTTAAATCTGTCTGCTGTGACTGGTTGGTGAGTTCCTCAAGGCTAAGCTTTGTTATTGTTTTTCTCATGACCCCGATTCAGGACGTTACATTGATGTAAATTGCTGTCTACAATTTTGGCTTGCAGCTATAGCTCTCACCACAATTCAATGTGGGTCAGAAACTTATCACTTCACGAAAAGTATTTCCAACAGGCTTCAAACTTTTATCACTAGCTATCTTTGCACCATACTGAAAATTAGATAGCCATCGAGGAAGAATTAGAAATAAGGAACTCTGGGAAAGAACCAACCGAGAACCTGTCGCTCAGCCAACAGATATTCCAACAAAATGTAGATGAGACAGACATATGGTTAGTAGACCGATGGGTGATATCACGCTCCCGTTTCTCAAGTGGAACCCGAATGGGAAACACCGAGTTAGGAATCCAAGAATGATATGAAGGAGATTGTGTGACAAGGAGATGAAAGCTTAAGGGCAACTGTGGGGCCAGCTATAGAGGACTGTAGAGACCAGGATTTATTATTATTGTTTCCTTTTGTTCCTAGAGGAACATAGGGCTTCAGCCGCACGTCTCCATTGCGTTCGGTTCCCTGTCAACGTTTTCTTCACCTGGCTCCACGTCTGTCCACATGCTTTCATCTCCTTTTCACATGACCTCCTCCTTCATGTCATCCTCACGCTGACGACCAACTCGCCGCTTTTCGTTTGGGTCCTTGTGATGTCACTTGATGGTTTGTTTGGTTCGCTCCAACCAGGATGCGGATGAAATGGAAATATGTTGTTGAAGCCGTATGTTCTACTCAGAACTCAAAGGAATAGTAGAAATAATAATAAGACATGTTGACGGTGATCATAAGTTGTCTAATGCCAACTGTAGATATCCAGCATTCAGAAATATGAACAACTCCCATCCCTTACGTTTACTCAAGCATTAATTACACATACAAAGAAAAACAATATTTTGCTTATCAATAACAATAAACAAGAGGGAGATCTATTACTAAGATCTGGCCTAAGCATGTAACATACTAATGCACACTTTACGCCTACATATAATTAAATCTTTCTATCTTCTAATGTTCTCTAACCGGATTACAATTCTCACCCCCACCCCCCTTATATCAATAGTAAAAGAAAACTTCATTAAAATGAATGTTCGGCTTTATTCAGTGTGTATCCCAAAGAACAACAACAAATATATATTATACCCAATACCTCCTAACTTGTCATTCAGATATCTGTCTATTTATTCTATCTAAGGAGTAAATTACACTCTCTGTGTGTGTGTTGTTCCTCTCCTACATCTACTCCTTAGAAGAAAGAAAATTAGAGAGGAGAAATCTGACTTTATCTTAATGAAAAAAAGAGTGATTTCAGTTTCCGGTATGTTTTGTCTGTTTGCTACTTCTTTCATAAATTTATAAACAGAAAATAACTCAAAAATGGGAGGAATAGGGAAATTGTTTTTCAAAAGCGAAAACAGTGGGATATTGTAGAAATGAGTGTATGAGTGAGTAGCAAAGGTATACGGATGTTTATACAGTCTTATATATATATACTGGACTAGGATGTATCCTACCTTCGTTATTAGTCAACTGTACACAATGCAAAAAGAGAAAAACTTAGTCATCGGAAATCAAAATGTAACTGGTTTTTACAAGGAAATAGTAATAATAATAATAATTATATATGGGTACCATGTAAGACGTTTTACTTGCTTTAAACCCATTATTGATTTTAGCTGGTTTAAAGTATAACTGATAGGCAAGTAGGATATGTATGAAGTGTAAATTATACTATCACATTTTGGAGCACGCCTAAAACAAGTGTGAAAGATAAGCACAGGTTCTAAGAAAAAGTAGATTTTCTTTTTGTTGACAAGAGAAACAAAGTAGATATTCAAAGATAACAGATAGTTTGTATACAGGAATTTATCATGAGTTGACATTGGTTAGAAAACCATTGGAAAACTTGGGAGTACTGGGCAGCTGTTTTATCAGCGCAGTTCAAGACTTCTCACAGTACGCAGCCACCGCTAGGGTTCGAACCCAGGACTTTCCTGCCATAATATGAGCGAGCTTGTAGACCATCAAGCCACTGTGATCCCACCCAATGGACACCTTGTAGTGCACATTGAACCCTTGAAATTTTATTTGAACTCTCACCTACTCGTTTGGTACACCTTCATCTTTTGAGTTTTTAACTCTCCTGTATACAAATGGTTCGCTCGCCCGTTGCGCTTCCATTCAGTGACTCTCCGAGCCTACCACCAATCAAGGTACCAGATAAGTTGGATAAACTCTTTATTTATCAAGTTTCATATCTCATTTGTATAAAATACAACTCTGTCGCGACACACTTATCATATCAAGTCTTTTTTACTCTGATTTCGTTCGTCAATACTTACGCGTTAAGTGGAGTACTGCTAAGGGCATAGAACGGTGAAGTTTTTGTAAGAGCGTTTATTATTGAGGTCTACTCTAAGCCGGAACAACTCTTACAACCTCATGAATGTCAACTTCTGCCAGTTCACGCAGGATAAAGCGCGACTGGTACCAACCAATGTCATCGGTGGTGAGTATTTGTCCTGACATCTGACCTGCTGCATATTTGCGTATTTTCCTTCTCCACATCAGTGTAACTCGCTCAAACTGTCAATCTTACAATAAACTGGTCATTCAGTTCACCTGCATTTCTGTTTTTAGTCCTACCTCTCAAATCTTCATATAATTCCCGCTATTTTGTAATTTCCTCAGGAAAAATGAATGATTCGCACTAGACTTGTATGCAGCCTACCGTTACGTATCATCCGCTGCGTGTTTCAGTTAATTGGTTATGGTTTGGGATAGCATATTAACAATATAAATAATAACACCCTTATTCTAGACAAATTGTTTACACAGTGTAAGGAATTCTCGGAGTAATTTTATACAATGTAATTTTTCTTCATCCAAGATCTTCAAGGAAAACAGTATGTCACCTGGCAGAATGCTGTTCAGTTTGAAGCATAGACTTCTCCCTCACGGCATTTTCCTCTCATCTGCTTCGAGAAATGCGCATTGGTGTTATAAAACCCAATCAAAAATATGTGTGAGTATATTTTACGTCTCAAAAACATAACTAAATAGTTAAACAATCAGGAGGCAGAGAAAAATGATGCATTGTGTTAGATGGAAATTCAGGTAGCCGAGTGATTCAAACAGGCCGCCAGTAATGCATGTGTACACCGTGGCATGTTTCCCTTATTCTCCTACAAATTTCATTTTATTATTTCACCTGCCTGTTGACCAACTTTCCTAGGCACACTTCACGACACAGCAGAAATCGACTAACAAACTAATTTGGTTGATAATGACAAATACAAAAAACGACCCATTTATGTTGATTCACGTAAATAAGTTGTGTTCAATTTTGTCTAATATACTTCGTTTTTATACGTTATTTCATCGTTACATTGTGGGTAAAATTTATTTTGATAGAGTCTCACAGTGTTATAAAGTAATATTTACTGATGATTTTTTTCTAGCACAATAATCACCTTGATATCATTATGAGCAATAAATTGTGCTCGAAACGTCATCAGTAAATATTACTGTATAACACTGTGAGACTTTATCAAAACAAAATTTAACCTCAATGGGATTATACTCTACCACAGTTCACAAGTTCTATTCTTATATCAATTTCATCGTTACTTTGAAGTGATTTGTTCCTCTATTATTTACTAACTAAATCTTCCAAAGTCAATGTGCCTATTTTACCCTAGAGTAGTAGACAAGCATTACAACTAAGAAATAAAGTATTCAAGTATTGGTTTGTAGGATTTGGTTTAGGGGTTACAGGATTTCATCATAAGCTGACATTGGTTAGAGAACCATTGGAAAACCACCTGAAAGTACTGGATAGCCGTTTCGTCCCAGTTTGGGACTCTTCATCAGTACGCACCCACCGGGATTCGAACCCAGGACCTTCTGGTTACAAGGCGAGCTAGCTCTTATACCATTGGATCGGGTCCCAGTGGCTTAATGGTATACGAGCTAGCTCGCCTTGTAACCAGAAGGTCCTGGGTTCGAACCCCGGTGGGTGCGTACTGACGAAGAGTCCCAAACCAGGACGAAACGGCTGTCCAGTACTCCCAGGTTTTTCAATTGTTCTGTAACCAGTGTCAGGTTATGATGAAATCCTGTAAGAAATAAAGTATCGGTTTGTTCATATGGTAAGTTTAATAAAGAAGGAAGAAACGTATCAGTCGACACTTTCTAGTCAACAGAAGTAATAGGTCTCCAACCACCTAACATGAATACATGACCAACAGATTCTGAATTACAGGTTTGGTCATAAGCTGACATCAGTTAGAGAACCAGTAAAAAACAAGAAAGCACTGGAAAACTGCTTTGACCTAGATTGAAACTCTCTAACAGTACATACTCACCACCAATGTTCCAACCCACGACCTTCTGGTTACAAGGTCAGCTCGTAGATCACTCAGCCATTGGAACTCGATGCAGTGACCCATGAATTCCAACTTCGGCATAATCGTGGTATTTATGGCAACTATCAGCCAGTGTTGACGATGAAAAACTGTTCCCTTACCTGACTTGGTGAATCCTACTGGTTAAGTGTCCCCTCCCAACTAGGCAGAAGCAACTGTCCACTACTTCCGGGCTTTCTGATAGTTCTCTAACTGATGTCAGCTCATGATCAAATATGTAGGCAATGAAATACCTGCAAACCCACACTATGCTGTGAACTGTCCTATGCATACTACCTGTTAAATTTTTTTCTGGCCAAGTTAAACTTCAAGGACCACTAACTACCAATGGAGTGCGACCGCACCAATAACTTTGAAACTCTCACTGAGCAAGTTAGTGAAACCTGGCAAATGATGTTGTTATCACCAATGAAATATGCTCATCAAAGTGTTATGCTATTAAATGGGATTTCTAGCAAGTTTCACCTTAGGTTTGGGAAAGATTAAGTTAAGTTTCTGGCCAAAACAAGTTAGGCTTAGTTTAACCTAATAAAGGCGACATTAGAGTTAGTTCAAGTTAGACTAGGGTTAGTTTAGGCATATTTTCACATTAAGGGTATGTTACGGAAAGATTAGGGTTATTGTTAGGGTTAGAAGACCTAAATAATTACATGCATAGAATGTCGTTAAATTACTCTGTTGATATAAGAATAGAACTTGAGCACTGTGGTAGCTACCACAGAGTATAATTTCATTGTGGGTAAAATCTATTTTGATGAATTCTCACAATATTATACAGTAACATTTACTGATGACGTTTCGAGCACAGTTTATTGCTCAGGAAATATTGCTGTATAACACCGTGAGACGTTATCAAAATAAATTTTATCCGCTCTGTTGACACTCCATCCTAAAACTGAGAGCTATTATTTTTCAAATGTGTGAGAGAGAGAGGTATCCTCTGTAACACGTGAATATTTAACCAAGCTTTCGACTTGTGATTACCAGTTCTAATGTTTTAAAGACACTGAAATACGATAATGTGTACTTCAGAAATAAATGTTACGTCGATTGGTATTAGTTCAACACATTGAGTATATCAACCATCAAGTGAGAATCAACAGACGTTATCGTGTTTTATTCATCTCATTTATCATACAGATTTCCATCTTCCACTTGTTCAGTGTGTGTTGAGCTATGTTTTTCTCTGAATGCCTTCAAATAGTCTGAACTAAGCTTTTGAAAAAGTCGGCTAAAAAACGTGTCGCTGAAATGCTTCAAATTTATTTTTTCAAAGACTTTAGTACTTTATTATTATCATCTCATAGGTAATGCCATTTCGTAATGAAATATGTCGTTATTTAGTCGTCTAACCTGCCGTGATAGTAGTCATTCGAAGAGACAGTTTCCACCATAAATAGTATTGTTATGGTTATGTGTGATGGAATATAATATCTGTATTAACTATTGTGTATAACGTTTTAAGAGAAGTTGGTATTGCAGCATACAAATACACCAAAGTATACTATTGAACATGATTGTTGACATATGCTATATGATTAAGAGATAACGAATTAGGCTGTGTATTTTCTTACAACACTTCCGGTTGTACAGAAATATAGTTGTAGAGACATACAGCCTAAATCAATGATAATCATCCTTGGTTGGAGAAGGCGAATCCACCTAGTGATTGCATAAATTAAGGAAAAGATAGTTAAAATAATTTAAATGAGGGAATACAAGTAAATGAAATCACTGATATCAGTTAGAAAAATAGTGAAAACCAGGGAGTACTGCCAGACAGCTGAATCATCGCCAGTACGTACCCACCATCAGGATTCGAACCTACGACCTGCCTCACACTTGACTGGACGGACCTCACTGATCATGACTTCTCACTAGAACTCCAGCAAACCCAGTCCTGCAGAAAGTCACCAACAAGCATCATATTGATTTTCAGTCGTGTGAGGATGGATTTCCCCCCAATAACATTGGCTGATGGTTGCGTTAAATCCATCACGAATTATTAGAAGTTAGAATTCATGCACTCACCATTGAATCGGGTGGGTCCCAGTGGCTGAATAGTATACGAGCTTGTCTCGTAATGGGAAGGTCCTGGGTTCGAACCCTGATGGTGGGTGTGTACTGACGATGGTTTCCAAACTAGAATGTCCAGTACTCCACTACTGGTTTTCATTGTTTCTCTAACTGGTATCAATCCGTGGTCAAACTCGTATAAACAAATCTAATCTTTCCTAGTCAATTCTCGAAAATGAAACCATTCTCGAGAATAGGAATACAGGTATAAAATTATAATAACTAAATGCTGGGCGAAAAAAACTACTAAATGTGGGATTAGGATAAATGAGTGATGGAATGAATGTGTGTGATGTTGCAATGCAAGCCCATTCTTGACAAATTATATTATCTTTTAGTCACACTTGTAATTTTTCACACTGCTTGGTCGAACCGTGAAGTCATCCATATGCAATCACTCATTTTGTCGCGTTCTGAGAGGAAGTGGCTTCTGAAGCTTCAAGTAGCGATGGCTTCATTTTCCTCCTCCTACTACTACAAAAAATCGAAATCCTCACGACCAACCTCTGCCGTTTCTGCGGACCTACCACCCGATAATAAAAATGTAAGACGCGATTTCGGAGTACGCCGACCAGGAATCGACCATCTACTTCCCTCTTGGTTAATACGCATACTAGCAATCAGCCAGTGGCGCATAAAGTCATCCATAGAGCACATCTTGTTTTGAATTAAATCACAGCAATTTGTCACACTCACTAATCCAATCCAATATCAACCCCCTATTGAAATGTGTATTGTGCATATTTATTAGAGTTTTTAAAAAAGAAATACTGAAGGTCAATTATTGACAAACTGACGTCTCTTGACTGTATACACAATTATATATAGGGGAAATATGCAAATATATATATATGGAATAAATGCGTAAATATTTTTAGTCATAATATGCAAATTACGCAGCCAGATATTTTACGTTAACGTCTGTCTATTTATAGACTTAGCAGGGTACGTACGATAAGTATATTGCGTAGTTTTATCCATTGAAACACTCAGTTTAGGGCATTGTATATCCTCTCATACTACTAATACCAGTGTTAATGTTGCATTCTAAGTGAGAGAGGTGTGTACCTGATGCAGAGAGATTATCGCTGAGTGAAGCGAAATGGATATCCACAAATATTATAATGTACAAATTATTGTGGTTAGTGGTTTTATTATTATTACATAATTAGTCATTTTGGTTTATTTGCAGTTATCTTATTGTATCATCAAGGCATCTCTGTCCCATTTATGTCACACTGACACTGAACCATGTACACAAGCAAATTCACATACATCTTTGCTATGAGGTTACACAAATGACGGAAATGATGATAACAATAACAGTAATATTAATATTAATAATAATAATAATAACTTAGGGTAAAGTTCTGTGTTGTGATTTTATTCTATTGTCATAATTTGAAATTTTGGAAATAAAATGCAAATTATTTGTCTATCTGTGTATAATTCATAAATAGGACACATGAATAACACATAATAAATTATTTATAGTAAATAAGGGGCATGAAGAATGCATACAAGTGTATAAACAGTCAAACATCTCACACTACCTAACACAAAAATTAACATCTTACAACGACTTAGAAACAAAAAATAGAAAAGGAAAGAAACATAGACAAGCATACGTGTAAGAGATAAAATATGTCAACAATGTAAACACAAATTATTTATTAATAAACGCATACTATTGCCTGTTCTACAATGATGCAATGTAATATTATATGATACACACATATAGTTTCAAGCTCCGTCACCGACTGATGTCAGTTAGAGGACCCCTGAAAACCAGGGAGTACGGGAGAGC
This sequence comes from Trichobilharzia regenti, assembly GCA_944472135.2. Taxonomy (NCBI): domain Eukaryota; kingdom Metazoa; phylum Platyhelminthes; class Trematoda; order Strigeidida; family Schistosomatidae; genus Trichobilharzia; species Trichobilharzia regenti. The sequence goes on along the minus strand of OX235270.1, from coordinate 27,846,759 downwards.
TGTTTCATCTTAGTTCGCGGGAGTATTTATCCACGAAATTCAGACTACTAGGCCAAGCTCACAAGGTTGACTGGACTTCTATCTAGAAGTCGTAACTAGGAGATTGTCCATCAGATCTGATGTGATAACAAATACTCGCCAACGACACTGGCTGGTGGTCGCATCAAAATCTAGAATTGACGGAAGTTAGAATTCACAAGTCTTTGAATTCCGATCCAAGTGGCTGAATTTTCTTCGGTTTTAACCTTATAACTAGAAGGTTCTGGGGTTCAGTCTCTGGCGCAGTCACGGGGTGTATTACTGAAGAGTCACGACTTAGGACGAAACAGCTCTTCTGTACTCTCTGGTTTTCAATGGTTTTGTTAGTTACTACTATTATTATTTCCTTGTGTTCCGAGTAGAACATAGGGCTTCAACAACACATCTCCACTTTTTCCTATCTTCTGCCGTCCTCTTCAGCCTGGACTACGACTGACCAAACTCTCTCATCTCTTCCTCACACGATCTCCTCCATGTCACCGTAGGACGACCCACTCGTCGCTTCCCATTTGAATTACACTCGAAGGCCTGGCGTGCGATGTCATTTGACGACCTCCTCAATGACGTATGCTCGATTCATCCAACTCCATTTTCTCCCACATATTTGTTGAGCAATCGACTCTTGCTCGGTTGGTTTTTACCAATAGTTTCTTGTTGCTTATCCTTTTTGGCCATTTGATCTTCAGTATCCAGTCAGAGAAGGCAGGTGTTGATGAAAATCTGCAAGCAGTTGAAAATCCTTTTCGTGACACGCATGGCAACTTTCTGACCCGTATAGAAGAACCGACTTCACATTGGTGTTGAAAATGCGAATCTTGGTTTTGTTACTGACATCAATCCGTGATACAGACTTGATACAAATCTAATTCTAGCATACAAACTCTTAAAAATAAACAAATTTCAAATAAACTATAAAATTCTAGTTAACTTTTCTTTCCTGTCGTTTTATTTGTCTTGTGGTCGACAAGGTTCATCAATTGTAAATCTCTCGTCGTCATTCGAGTCACGGTTATCACTGCCAACTTCTTATCGATTATGTGGATATTGGTCATGTCATCTGAAAGTAAAAAGACAAAGATTACAGGGTTTAGCCAACAAATCTGAAAGACCCAAAAACATTGAAGATCAAATATTGGCTTGCAGGGATTTTACTGGTTTCAGGATTTATTCGTGAGCTGACATCAGTTACAACACCACTGGAAAACCACCTGGGAGAACTGCCAGACATCTGTTTCCGTTGTCCTAGTTTGCAACTCCTCAGCTGTACGCTCCCAACGGGATTCGGACCCAAGACCTTCCTATTACAATCTCCTGAAGTTGTGTACCTTGAAGTTATCTACCTGATTTATAAACCATTTTCCAACACTTCAGCAACTAGTTGTAATATTTTGCCTCTAAGGATAACGTTTTGGCCTTTTTATACAACACTCAAAAGGCTGTTAATTCTTATATTCCTTCAGCAGTTGATTATTTCTGTCTTTCCGAACACCTCGCAAGACAACTTTGACCATTTATTCTGTTTAGGTAAAAATTCAGTTATCTCCACTGGGTGAAAAGTAACTTTTGATATCCTTTATTAGACAAAACTGCAAGCATGGGAAACCATTTGTATACCTAGGAAAAAGGAAACCCACGCATAATTCAGCAAGGAGATGCGTTCTTTGACTACTTTATTCACTAAAGTTGTTTATCAGAATTTATTTACAGTCTTATTTGATGATTATTTGGTTCAATAATTCAAGGTTAAAGAATGTTGGAACACTCATGAGAAATCCTCAGGACTCCTTCTTGATAAACACTGGATGCATATTTGCTTATTAACATATTTTATTGTAAATAGTCAGTGAAAAAGCGAAACTGTCACAGGGCTGTATAATAAGTAAGACGCCGGTGGCAGGAATAGGGTCACCTTACTGTGTGTTAAAGGTAAAGGGGGATTCAGTTGATCATGGAGGAGTACGTGTCTGTGAGGAAAGGAAGAGGACTTTTATGTTCCTCTTAAACAGTTTCGCAGACCGAACAGGACATATTTTCTCGTACTTTTTAAAATACTCATCAATTAACACATGGCTTATACTCTATAGTTAACAATAAAATTCACTCAAAGGAATATAAATGTTTTGGATTTTCTTAGATACATAATACTATATTACGAAACGTTACTAATTAGTGAAATAGTCGATATTTTTTCGTCAAACTAGTAGACATGTCATATATGTTACTATAAAGAATAACTGTGAAGATCTTCCTCTTATCGTTTAAAGGTATCAAGATATTACAAGTGGAAGGTGTAAAGGAAACTTTCCCACCAGGCAATAATTCCATAAAAAAAGGTGTATGAATGTTTAACTTTTGATTTTTAAAATATTCAGATAGAATTGTATAGAAGAAGAAAATTTTATTTTCGAGGAGGCCACCATCAACTAGACTATACATTCGTGCACTTATGCAGTAAATGGATGAGGAAGTCCCACAACTATTTTCCGTCAACGGTCAAATTAATAAAATTAAAAAGTTTCACAAACAGAAAGATCGGATAGGATCATAATTATTAAGAAAGTTGACTCCTTTGTGCGATTAGGAATTAAAAGTGTAGAAATAACAAAATGAACAGGCAGTCTGGACGATAATTTCATTATTTGGAGTGAGAAATCGGATCTCAGAAACCTAGTGAATGTCCACCCAAACACTGACTTCACTATACAAGTTGAATCTGACTCAATGTTTCATTTCCCCCTCGGTGTTCAACTGTGATGAAATACTGACAACTTTCTGAGAAGATCCATCTTTCTACAAGAAGTCCCCCTACATGGGATGGACAGTTTAACAACTTTCAGAGTAGCATTTTTCTAAGCAGAGAGAGAAACCTCATATACTCTCTCGCCTTCTTCTCACCTTCTCCCCGCCGATCTGGAAAATATGCACTGAAGAATCAGCTCACGAAGAATTGCAAAATCTCCGAGAAACGTTAGATTGAAAATGGTTTCCCTTCACCCAGGTATCTAGACAAGAATCTGAAAGCATAGGAAATTTCTGAAAAGGTCAAAATCACCCATTCCCTAACAAAAGAGGCTGCTGATGAGGCTTAACCTCAAATTTAAAAAAGATAGTGAAGCAGAAATTCTCCGCACACGGAGTGAAACATACTTCGCCACCAGCCTACGCCTTGCACTTTCCTACAAGACACTATTCAACCAGCACGTGTGTGAAAGATAAGCTGTCAACCACATTGGGCTACTTCAGCATGCATACACCAGTTTAACTGCTCGTGCGGTACTGAGTACATTGGCCGTATTATGCGTCAGCTTGTAAAATGCGCTCGGAAACATTATTCGGTCTCGCTTCTTAGCAAAGGGAGAACTCATGTGTGTATATAGTTCAGAAACAGAACATTTATTGGGTGAATTCAAAACATTCAGGTCCATTTGAATAGTTCCTCAAAGTCACATACGAAATTAGATCAAACCTGTCTTGCAAATGGAGTGAGTGATATCAAGGCATCTGTCCGGGTATAGCTGAGGGAGGCACTAGCGATCCATAATTCCAATCGGCTTACGTTATATGTTCATCAAAAAAAATTACATATATTTATTCGTTGTCCACACCATGGCCATCTTAACTAGTCAGTTCTATCAATAATGATTATCCTATTACCTATCTTATCTAGTCTTCCAGTTTATTTCTATTATTTTTACGTTTGACTCTTGACGGGGAATAGTTCTGGAAGTTCCTAACCCATTTCCCTTGAATACACGAATGAACAGCCTGGTTGTTGACTTCATCTTAAAGGAAATTGTCTTCCTCTCTGCGACTCTCTTCTTGGTAGTTCCAATGATCTAATGTGTATATACTGTGATTTTTGAATTATAAAATATTTAACCACAAGTTATTTCCATTTCTTCATAATTTACTTCTTCAGTTAGTTTTGCTCTTAATATCAGTGGACCTATAACTAATAGAAGATAGAAATTAAACTTACGATTGCAATTCGTCTGTTTTGTTTTTATAACTGTACTCTGCTTCGAAATTTATGTAGTGATTGAGTTAATTTTCCGGGGAAAAATCTCCAGTTCCATACCTTGTTTTTCCAGGCTTAGGGCCAGCTAGTAAGTAAAGTAGTAAACAGTAAACTAGGCATTTTCCACATGCTGCAGACCTTCATCAACAGCCTCCTTTGCTCAAAGCTGGAAATCAGATGCTTAGTTAGAAAGATTAAGCAACAAGAAACCAACAAACAAATTATTGTCGAAAGAAATGGATATGGATTTGACGCACGCTATGAAGATCATTGAATAACACAACGTGCCAGTCAGACTCTGTACTGGAATCCGAATGAAAAATAATGAGTCGGGCTACCGGGGATTTGATGAAAGAGATTGTATGATGAGGAGGTGAAAGCCTATGGACAGTCATGCAATAGGATAAAGAGAACTGCAGAGAACAGAGGGAAACATAGAGCTGCTGTTGAAGTCTCATGTTCCAGCTGGAACCCAAACGAACAATAAGTAATAACAATCATAATTTACTCCTTGCCTTCCGAATAGTGGAGTAGCACACTTCCACTTGACTCTGTTCTCTGTTATTATATTTTCATCTGGCTCTATGACTATACACTCGGTTTCGTTCCCCCTAAACATGATCTCCTCCGTGTCACTTGCAGGCACTTTCCACTCACCTTTAACCTGTCGATGTTTGTTAGTCGGTGGCTGCTGGTCTCACAATACCGAATGACAGCTGTTCATCAAAGAACTAGTTATTCATACAAAATACCGTTAAATAAAAAGAATTCGCTTTTTGACAATTATGCGTGAAACACAGATCACATTCTGTTATTGATGCCGAATATGGAGAAAATTAAATCCCCGATTAGTTTACGCATTGCGCAGGATAATTTCAATCACCTCATCTAAAAAAGCCTTTAGTTGTGTACCTTAGTGCATCTAATGACCAACTGCAATAAATACATAGTCTAATCCTTTTTGAAGATAAATAACTTTCATCTATAGTGAGTGTACTTGCTTGCATAACTGTTTCCCTCACTTTCAGGATGTTTAATTGTTCCTTAAAAATAAATTTATTAAGTTGCCTTATAGCGATTTGCATATATATATATATATATATATTGTTGAAGTGAATTAATTTTCCCTCCAGAGGTAGTTTGTTATCAAAACGCTTTCTACAGGACACTGAATCATTTGTATTTTACATGATTAATTATTATCAAATACAAAATATGTACAGGTGAACTTTTAAATCAAAAACTGTTGGGTAATATATTCATGTAAGTAGAGGTGGTTTTGAAGGGAAATAAATTAGCATAAAGTGTACAATACAAGAGGAATTAGGGGACGGAGGGGGTAGAAACATAACAGATATATATATATATATATATATATATATATATATATATCTGTTATAAAAATATTCTGTAACGGTTGAAAAGCATCTACTCATCATCTTCATAATTATTCGTAGTAAAACTGAATACATTATATAACATTAGGAAATCAAAAGTATACAACTCGAGGAAATGATAATAATGCAGAACAAATATTTTAAAAACTTACTTTACAACTTGAATTTTTGAAAATATCATTTATTTCATTTGTTTGTTAACATTCATTAATATGGTGTCAAGTTCATATCAGTGAGCAGCATGCTAAGATTATTATTTATTTTCTACAGTTGGTTTGTAAGGATTAGATTTGTTTTTACGAGTTGATCACAGATCGATATCAGTTAGAGAAGCATTGAAAACCAAGGAGTACTGAACAGCTGCTGTTTCATCCTGGTTTGGAAGTCATTGGCACTAGGCACCAACCGGAGTTCGAACCCAGGGCCTTCCGGTTACCATTCAGCCTCTGAGACCTCCCGATTCAATGGCCAGTGCATGAATTCTAACTTCTACTAATTTGTGATGCATTTAGCGCGACCACCAACCAATGTCATCTGCGGGAAATCCATCCTCACCCTTGACTGGATGGACCTCACTGGTCACGACTTCTCACTAGAACTCCAGGAAACTCCATCCTGTAGCACGTCACTAGCGAGCATCAGATTATTTTTCTATAGTTTGGTTTGTGAGGACTAGTTGTAACCGGAAGGTCCTGGGTTCTTATCCCAGTGGGTGCGTACTGGAGATGTTCCCCAAACTAGGATGAAACAGCTGTCTGGCAGTACTCCCTGGTTTTCACCGTTTCTCTAACTGATATTAATCCGTGATCAACTCGCAATCTTTATTTGTTAACATATAACCAATCTGCTCAGGTTTATCGATATATGCGTGATTTGGCTGATATTCAAGTGCTGATTTGCAGAGATTTCGTCGGCTCCAGGTTCGATCACACGCTGGCATCAGTCAGAGAGCCACTAGGAAACCATCGAGTATATGATAGTTGTTTTGTAACAGTTTGGGACTCGTAAGCAATACGCACCCACCAGGAACAAGGTAATCTTAAAGAGCAATCAGAAACTGGCACGCGATCCAGTGGCTCATGAAACTCAATGTCTACCAATGTGTAGCGCAACCGCTAACCACTGTCAACGCTAAGGAGCTGTTCTCTTGCCTGACTTGTTGAACCTTGCTGACAAAGACTTTGGCGCTGTGAATCATGAATTGACTGCAGTGTGAATCGGTAAGCCACCATGTGGTTTCCCAGTGTCTAAATTGTTTAAGGCGTCATCTAGTGACTGGAAGGGCCTGAATCCGAAGCCTGGTGGGTGTGCACCGCTGTAGAGTCCCGAGCCAAAACGAAACAGCTATGCAGTACTCCCTGGTTTCCAGTAGTCCTCTAATTCTTTTCAGCTTATGATCAAACCTGTAACCAATCAAATCCCTGGAAACCAACACCAGATAACTAATCTGATGCTCACTAGTGACTGGCTCTATACAGGAAGTTACCCGAAGAGCCAGTGAGAAATCGTAACCAGCGGGGTTCACGAAGCCAGGTAAGAAAACAATTACTCACCTATAAGTTTGGATGGCGGTTGCGATATATACATAACTTTCACAGTTGGGTACCCCTATACACAAAACGAAACCTGATCCGTCCACTCAGCTACAGAGTTTGCAGAATTTACACTCCGGACACCATAGAAGATGAACTGGACAATCTCAAGAGAATCCTCGTCGAGAATCGTTATCCAGAAAGATTTATTTCAAAATCTATGAATCCTAGATCACAAAAGCCGCTCATGCTTAGCGTCTCGAAAAAACTACTCTACATGAACCTTCAATTCAGTGGAGATAGATATGCGGAAACACTAAGAAATCGACTGTCGCGCTCACTCAAGAAGACCTTTTTCGCAGCTGAACTATGACTAACCTTCTCTGCAAAACCTACAACTCATATGAACGTGAAGGATAAACTATCACTGCTGGTCTCATCAGTATGTATTTATCAATTCACCTCCTTGTGTGGAGTCAGGTATGTCGGCCATACCCAGCGTTCGCTTTCCAAACGTATCACCGAACACGTATTAACATGGGTTTACAAAGGAGAAAAACGATGCCCCCCAGAGCTCCATCTTAGAACATCTGATAGAATCCGGACACCAAGCTACACCCCAAACAAACTTCAAAGTCGTCTACAGAGTAAGAAGTCTTCCTAAAGGTGTAAGAATCAGACTTCTTCAAACTGCAGAAGCGATTTCGATTTACTTGCTAAGTCTTGAACTCTGAATAAAGAAGAAGTTCGTTCAGTCACTACACTTGCAATGGACGTAATCTATCTTATTACCCGACAAGTAAACTGTACCCAATCTTTTTTTTGTCTGAGTCTTCATTAGTATTACTTTGTCTTCTCAATTATAATATTTTACATTTTCAATCTTTTTGTTCTCTACCCCCACCCGATTTAATTTCTACACCTCACTACCACTGTTACTGACTTGACCAACGCTCAATTTCCAGTCATTTTTGTTACGTCATCCAACTTATTTGCTGAATTTTAGTGCTAATTTAAGTGGCATTATTCTCTACCCTGCCTATACTTAGTCTCTGCCTGTAACCACCTCTGTTGCTATCTTGGCCTAAGTTGAAACATTTTGGTCAATTATACTACGTCATCTAACTTACTAACTCAATTTTACTTTAGTTGCTGTCTGACTAACCTTATTTCTATATTAGATCAGTCTTTTATTACCTGATTAATTATCTAAACTTGACAAACCTCATATACACACACACACGAATAATTATATATAAATGCGATTGTACAGCTATATGAATGAATTCGCCGAAAAGGGTCTTTTCACTGAACGTCTTCTCTTTGTCGTATATATATATATATATATATATATATATATATATATATATATATATATATATATATAATTTAATGAATACACTTTTGTTAAACAGTGCTTTAAGTTCTCTTACAAAATATCGTAAAAATTGAAGCACTATTACTACCGCTAATCTTCTTACTTCTGTATTTTACTTGCCTTGAATTGATTCTTCTGTGAATTACGAACACTGGATGAAAAAACTATCATTTCAAAACCAGACTAAATAGTAACGAATCGAGCTTTGAATTATGCTACATATTTAATGTGTAAAATGAAATTATTTAAAACGCATTTAAGTGTATTCTGTAACCGGATAAGAGTACACTCTGTGTTCGTTAACAAATTAGATAATAGTGGCTAGAATGTGAATAATCTTGTCTAATATGTCTTTTACGTTCCAAGTGGAACATAAGACTTCAGCTTTAGTAGCAGTGATGTTTCTACGTGGGGGCGTTACTAGCCTCAATGACAACCTCTCATAACTGGCTTTACTACCCGCTGGTAAACTAAGCAAGATCTCTTAGTGCGTCTACTGAAAATCGAACTCAGGCCACATGAGCAGTTGGAGAGCATCCTATCAGTGAACCACCGATGCACTAGAATGCGAATGATGATGATAATAGTACACATACTCCTAGTGATTTTCACTAGTTTTTTAAGCATTTATTACCTGTCACTGTGAACAGTATACTCAGTACACTCGTATAAGTCTTCGACATTATATTATTCCTCAGATGATTTTGCCGCTAACCTCATTACTCCCTAATGAATCAAGGTGAACATACAAGTTATTTACTTTCGCATTAGTGAATGAACAGATTTAATCATTCATGTTGAGCTGTGGACGCACAAAAACAGTCAGCATTAGGTAGGCTGTCTATTCTTGAATCAGACTTTTGAGAATGACTAATCGAATCTTGAATGTTAGAAGTCAACTAATATCAAAGGTTAAGAATGGAAATAGGTCATGAGCTGAGTTGGCGGAGATATAAGTGCTTTTTGCGTCGGTGGCAAAGTGGTTAGGACTCTCACCGACCATCCACATGGTCTGAGGTTCGATCCCCTGCCGATGCACACCTGATATCTATGGTCGGCCTGCAAAATTTGGGCTACTGATATCCATGCTGAAAATTCCATACCAGTACCAAAAATGCAGTGTGGAATCAAGCTGTAATCAAAAATAAAGAAAAAATAATACTCGCTCATTTTAATACGTCAGTGTTTTTTTAAAAAATCAACAACTGTGAAAAAATCAATATTCGATGTATTCACAAGTTTCGGGAGAAGTACACGTCAGTTGAATACTCCTCTACAAACATTGTCATGTATACGATTCCCTTTTAAGGTTTACATACACACACATACATACAAGCACGCGAACATTGTGACAACAACAACAAGAATTGAGGATCATTTTCCACAAATATATGATCTATAAGGGATGGACGAGTGATGAACTATCGATGTCATTATTAAGTGAATATAAGGAGATTTTAACACGTCTGAATTAAACTCATCATGAAGTGACCATACGCATTTCTATGCGGTAAGTTTGAGACTACATATCAAGGGAAAGTTGTTCATTACAGATCTATGCTATTGTCACAGCAGAAGGCAAGGCACAGAAGCCAAGGTATATTTTCAAGTGATCAAACCACTATTTATATATATACAGTTTTATACTCTTCAACCAAACACTGAGCTTGCGATTTTCCTTTACATCTGACAACGTCAAATAGGATGTTCAAACATATATATAACATTCTGTTGCTAATGCAGTATTGAGCTATAGGTATATGTGAGAGTAATAATCCGTTGGAACACACTGTCGGTATTACACCACCAACACACTATGACAACCTAGTAAATACCATGCGGAAAGCAGATTTAAAAAAAACTGTGTTTCGATACCATCATGGATACCATTCAGAGATATTCACAAGCAATTACTTTGAAGTAAAGTATATTTACTCTGTTTAAATGAGTTGATGGAAGTGTAGAGCGATCTGTCTATAGAAAGCCAACTTGGACGAAATATTTCATACATTTCAATCGCTTCGTCTCATTCAAGTACAAACGGAGTCTGGTTAGAGGAAAAAATGGCTGTTTCTAAAAACCAAGGTTAACATAAAATTATCTTTCAAGGGAGATAACCTTACTCAGCTAGTGAAACATCGTTTGAAGACACCAATGAAACTAACCTATATTATGCAGCTGATTCGCCTTCCTCACTAACACAACAAAGGTGATAGTGCAAGCAACAAACAACGATAAGACACTGATCCTCACCATATCAAAAATGTGTATATCAATTTACACGTGTTTGTGGAAGCAAATGCATTGAGCGTACAGAGAGATATCTGTTGATTCGTGTTGGGAGCACACTCTCCGAAGTGTTTTTCTAGTACTCGTGATGGTGTGACATCCAAAGGGGCGGTCATTCACACAACATTTATTGAATTGTGGTCATACGGTGACCACGAGTAAAAGCCTCATAGTTATTAATATTCGAGGTAATAAAAAATACTCAGGGTTTTGCTGAAGTCTTCTCAATCAGATTGAAATAACCAGATCTGTGTGTACAAAAGGGGGGAGTAGTTACTTTTATTTTATCAATATAATTCTCCTTCACTTCACTTCACTTCCCTTCCCTTCCCTCTTCTCTTTACAATGTTTTTCCCAATATTTATTATTATTGTTATTGTTTTATCTGACACACTGTTATTTCTTGTAGGAGATAAGTGCGAATCGAAAATCTTAGTTGATTATTCATCTCGGTGAGAGATGTGTTCAAACTATCTGTTCGATGAGTTTGATTCAGACGTGTTAAAATCTGCTTATTTTGTCCTAAATGGTTGACATATGTCTAATTTATGTATGTTTTTTTAAAGAGTTTCTTTGTATACAATTGGTGGATGGTGGCTAGCAGTGGAATCCAGGATGCGCATTTCGTCCTATTTGGGACTCGTCATCTGGATGTACCTGCATATCTCAGTGAGTGATGATGTTCCCACTGAGGCTCGGACCCAGTGCCCATAGTTTCAAACGCCAAAGCGTTATCCACTAGACTACTTGGGCCACGAGAGCCACCTCTCGTGCAACGGGTCATATTAATTATTGAATTGAATTTTTGATTTTCCCATTGATTGATTGGACAGAAGTGCTCAGTCTCAGGTTGACATGTCGGCTTCTTGTACAGATGCTTCGACGATGTCTGGGTATTGAATTAAATACCTGAGACCGAGCACTTCGGTCCAATCAATCGACGGGAAAATCAAAAATTCAATTCAATAAGTTTCTTTATATTTCAATACTATTTGTAATTAATAGTATTCTCTGAGCTGGTTGGTTTAGTTGCAAATCATCCACATGAGTTACAAATCTTTTCTATTGTTTCAATACTATGTCAAGTGTAGATGTTTATATCCATTGTGCCAGTTGTATAACACTGACTCCAGCTTCTATGTTAGTAGTTTGATGACTATTCACATATTGACCTAATAATGACATTGAGAGATTATCATTCATCCATCTTTTACAGATCATATATTTGTTGAAAGTGATCTTTATTCACTGTTGTTGTAGTTGTTATCACAATGTTCGCGTATCTGTATGCGTGTATGTATGTGTGTATATAAAACTTAAAAGGGAATCGTATACATGAAGAGCAGTATTCAACTGACGCGTACTTCTACAAAAACTTATGAATACACTTAATATTGATTTTTTCGTAGTTGTTGCTTGTTTTAAATTTACTACGGGAAAGAGATATGTTTAATTTTTAGTGTTTATCTTTTGTGCGACTAAATAGTCTGTAATCACTAGACCATTGTCTAGGCATTTCAGTTCTGTTCTTTCTCGACATCTTTGGACTGTATTTGTATTTCATTCGACTCGAACTCTAATAGGCAGATTTCTAAGAATCGGCTAAAATGATCAGGGCTACTATTTTTATTTTAACGGCAAAATAAAAGTCATATTTAAAAACTGAGGTATCCTCTTTTCCATCTGTACTTATATTTATTATTATCCCCTTGTGTTTTAAGATGAGTAAAGGGCTTTGGCAGCAAATTTCCTCTCTATCCTTTTCTCTGTAGTTCTCCCTAGTTGGTTCCATGATCACCCGAAGACTTTCATCTCCTGTTCACACAAACTCCTACGTGTCAACCTTTGACGATCGACACTCCCTTACTCATTCAGGTTCCAGCATAGGCCCTGATGGGTCATGTCCGTCGGTGGTCTACTCACAGCGTGTCTGATCTATCTCTGTTTCGGTCAGCACGGTTGCTGGGCAATACTTTCTTCATTCGCTCTCCGCCAAACTTCTATAGCCATCTGATCCCGAGTATCGAGTGAAGACAGATCTTGGTGAAAGTCTAAAGCCTGTTGGAAAGGCTTTTCGTGACAAGAATGTCAAGTCTGAGAACCATATGGAATTGGAGACTTGACGCTAGAGTTGAAATTCCATATCTTGTTCTTTACGCCGAGGGTAGAAGATTTCTAGATTGCTTTCAGATTAGTGCAGGTCAGTTTCAACAAGTTGTACGATAGATATCATCGTATCCTCTAGATAACAGCAAGTATTCGAAATTACTGACCGAAATTTGCTTATTAACAGATTATGTATTAGACTCTCAGCTCTGAAGACTTCATTAGCCTATGTAAACTAGTTTTAAAAGTTGTCTAATTATTAATGTCTCTTTATTTTACAAATACAACGCCAATCTGAGATACTATGAGGTTGGAATTAAACTGTTTATCTATTCAGATCACAAACTGACCTCAGCTAGAAAGTCGTTGGAAACCCGGACAGCTGATTTATGCCAGTTTTGAACTACTCGGCATCAAGCGCCGAACTCAGGAACTTCAGGTTACCAAAACAGGTTTGTTGACCATTCAGCTACAGGGCGGAATATCCCCCTAATCTCACCACCTACATTAATCTACAATATATTTATAACATTATTATAATCTTGAGCTGACATTAGTTAGAGAACCATTGAAAAACCTGTGAGTACTGGGCAGCTGTTTCATCCTGTTTTGGGACTCTTCATCAGTACGCACCCACCGGGGTTTGAACCCAGGACCTTCTGGTTACAAGACGAGCTAGCTCGTAGACCATTAAGCCACTGGGACCCGATTCAATGCCCCATGTTTTCTAACTTCTGCCAGTGTCTTCGGCAAGTCCTAAACTAGGATGAAACAGCTACCCAGTACTTCCAGGTTTTCCATTGGTTCTCTAACCAGTGTCAGCTCATGATGGAATTCTGTAGCCAACCAAATCCCTACAAACCAACACTTAAATATTTCTAATCTTTTCCACTGGACAGATTTTGTTAGTGCTCCATTCAGCATTTACTTTTTTCATTAGACAGATGATTATCAAACAGTTGGAATTTCCGCAACAAAAAAAAATACACAAATCAGGGTGTGGCTTACTCATCAGAATTAGTGCTTTCTTTGATCTTAAAAACAAGAAGAATTATTACATAATTCATTTGTTTGCATGACATGCAGAGAACTCCTTTTTTCTACCTTTTTTCCTAACAAAGTCATCATGATGCTTTCTCAATCAAGACAAAGTTGTATTTTCTAACAATAAACGAAAAAGTAGAAATTTCAAAATTGAAGAATCGATCAGTAGTTGTCTGTGTTAATCCTACGGTAGTAGTGGCTTTTTTCGCTCATTTGCTTTAGAGTAGCATGAAAACACTCCATTGATGTAAACGTATGCATTCAGGGCGGATAAAAGGAAGTGTATTTATCTCTAATCAGCCTTTGGATAAAAGAAATATGCTGCCCTTTAATATAAATTTATGCATAGAACGACCAAAAATATATGATGATTTGAAGACTATGGAAATGAAAATGTTCTGTTTGAAAACATTTCAAAAATTGTAACGGGATAGGAGTTTGCAGTCTAATAAAGAGGTGTTCACCTTGCCATGGCAAAACGTAATTCACATATCTCAGTGAAACGACATACTCATTTATAATTCATAAATAATTAAACATGGCATAAACATTAGTTGGCTGGATAAACTACGTTATATAACAGGTTAAAAAATAAGCAGTTTGAAATAATACTTAATGTTAATAATCCCTTTGGTTCTGAGTTCAACATGTACAATCAGAAGCATATTTCTAAGTCGCCTCGTTCAATCCACTCCTGTTTAAATAGTTCCACAATCACCCATTAGCTTTCACTAACACTTCACATGATCTCCTCCATGACATCCTCCGACTCAAACCAAACTGACCGTTTCCCATTCGGCCTCCACTTGAGGAACTGGCGAATGATGTCACTCAACACTCTCCTCAGTGCACGTCCAATCCATCTCCATTTTCTCCTCTATATTTATTGTCCAGTAACTTCTTCGTTGATTCATTCCCAGAGTCCCACATCGCTAATCCTTTCTGGACATTTAGTTTTCAGTATGGAGGGAAGGAGGCAGCTGATGATGAAATCCCCCAGACTGATGAGGAGTCCTTTCGGTATAGCACCCCACAAGCACTGATTTGACATTAGTGTTGAAAATCCAAATCATGTTCTTCATGCTTAGTAGTGCACTAGACTGACACACTGACTTCAGATCAGTGTGTCTGTGTGCCCTCTTCCGATCCTGAATCTGACATCCTCATTTATGCTGCCTGTGTTTGAAACGATGCTCCCACTGATGGTGATTGCTGCTTTTGATGTTGTTGTTGTTGTTGTTGGTGGTGGTGGTGGTGGTTTGGAATCTTCATCGTCTCCGTGTCGTGCATGACCAGTTGAAGTTTTGTCTTCACTTTCTCTGTTTTGCCGCCTTGTCGATTTCCCCCTGTAGACCTTCGAGTTTCTGTGACATCAGACCTAAATCATTCATGGAGTTTAAATCTTCCAGGATCTCTTCAATTCCCACGTTCTCTAGAATGATCCAGTCCATCACAATCAGGAATATCACGTGTGGCAGTAGGTGACCGCGTCTAAGTGATATACTAACTTAATTGTAAATACTATACATTCCCTAGTGAATGGTGGTATCGCCACTGTGGCTGGAACCTAGTACCCATACTCTTAAACTAGACCATGAGTCCCAAATAGGATGAAATGCGCATCCTGGATTCCACTAATAGTCACCATCCACCAAATTACCTGAAGTGTAATACCTCAGGAATTTTCAAAGCATCTGCACAAACAGCCAACATGTCAACGTGAGGTTAAGCACTGCAGTCCAATCAACCAACAGGAATGTTCAGAATGGAATTAAATAAAAGCTATGCTCTTTAAGCTAAATTTAGAATATCAAACCAGCTAAATATAAAACAACATAATCTTAACAATACAGTGTTTCACATTAAGCAGAAGTATGATTTACGACTTGTCGTTGATGTATAGAAATGATCATGAGTCTGTTGTGTATGATAATTATCAATTCCCATTGAAGTAAAAGCTTTTATAGAGAATGAGAGCAGGGAATATGGTTTGTTTACAGTTGTGTAGAAAAGGATGTTTTGAATAATTTTAAAGGTCCTAGAAATAAATGAAACAGGGAGTCAAGATAACAATACATTTGAGAGTATATTTTAGAGCTAAACCTGAAACATTCAATTTGATGCTAAAACAAAAACAGTATTTGTCACATACACTAAATGTTTGTCAATTTTCTGAAACACTGTACTGGAAAATTCGGAGTCACTTGTTGAGTAGACAGTCATTTGAGATGTACCACTTTTACACATATCTTTCAGACATAGGTATAGTATTTACAATTAAGTTAGTATATCACTTAGACGCGGTCACCTACTGCCACACGTGATATTCCTGATTGTGATGGACTGGATCATTCTAGAGAACGTGGGAATTGAAGAGATCCTGGAAGATTTAAACTCCATGAATGATTTAGGTCTGATGTCACAGAAACTCGAAGGTCTACAGGGGGAAATCGACAAGGCGGCAAAACAGAGAAAGTGAAGACAAAACTTCAACTGGTCATGCACGACACGGAGACGATGAAGATTCCAAACCACCACCACCACCACCAACAACAACAACAACAACATCAAAAGCAGCAATCACCATCAGTGGGAGCATCGTTTCAAACACAGGCAGCATAAATGAGGATGTCAGATTCAGGATCGGAAGAGGGCACACAGACACACTGATCTGAAGTCAGTGTGTCAGTCTAGTGCACTACTAAGCATGAAGAACATGATTTGGATTTTCAACACTAATGTCAAATCAGTGCTTGTGGGGTGCTATACCGAAAGGACTCCTCATCAGTCTGGGGGATTTCATCATCAGCTGCCTCCTTCCCTCCATACTGAAAACTAAATGTCCAGAAAGGATTAGCGATGTGGGACTCTGGGAATGAATCAACGAAGAAGTTACTGGACAATAAATATAGAGGAGAAAATGGAGATGGATTGGACGTGCACTGAGGAGAGTGTTGAGTGACATCATTCGCCAGTTCCTCAAGTGGAGGCCGAATGGGAAACGGTCAGTTTGGTTTGAGTCGGAGGATGTCATGGAGGAGATCATGTGAAGTGTTAGTGAAAGCTAATGGGTGATTGTGGAACTATTTAAACAGGAGTGGATTGAACGAGGCGACTTAGAAATATGCTTCTGATTGCACATTTTTAACTTGAATTCAAAAGGAATGATAATATAAGAATATTGTGTGTATCCAGCAAAATCATACTATACATTTTTTGAAGTACGCTGGAATATTTTGCCCTAAAATTAATAAACTAATTTCATAAATGCTTTCCATTTCCATAATTACTGTTATACTATGGAAGTCTGGGAAGTGTAGTCTCAATGTGAATGAAATCGCTGTATTGTTTTTTTTCCTGACCTCGTTATCAGATTTCTCTCTCTCAAGCTAAAAGCCGTTTTCCCTATTCGCTGCAAAAGTAAATAATCTTATTTGAATATGTACATATTGTACTGGCATTCCAATTTAATTTTAACTTAATGTCATAATATGAAGTCTACTGCCTCGTTTTTATTTTAAGTTGTTTACCCATTTTTGGCGAAATTCGTTGAAACTCTAATTACCTATTTCGACACAATTACAGAGTGAAGAAATCTTTACCAGAAAGGTGAAATTTTTGACTTCATTTACTAGCTCATACAGATTTTCTCAAGCACCTATCAATACATAATGTTGATACTCTCTTAAAACCTACTTCTTTCCTAGATAAGTACCCTTATCCACACCAGACTTCAACGCAAGGCTTTCTACAAACGTGGGGATTAAAAACGCAGTGATATAGGCATAATTATAGTTCTTAGTATGCTTTCGTTTGCAGAAGACTCACCTGAAGATTTTGTTTGTTTACTTTTTGTAGACGGATACATTACTTTATTCTATTCTATTCTGTTCTATACTATTTTTGGAGACAGAAACTCATATTATTATTTTATTATCAGTTAGAACAAATTTACTTCTAATAAATAAATTCATTTCTCCTAAAACCGGGTTAAAGATAAATAAAAATGAGACAGTTGACTCACTTGAACATAAATAAGTAATTAGTTTTATTGATGAGTGAGTATTTAATGAACAAAAAATGCAGGAAAAGTGGAAAGGGGAAATTTAAAATGTATTATTATTATTATTATTATGATAACCAACAGTAATCAATTGTTATTGAACTGAATTGATGCATTTAAAGTATACCTGATGCTTATTTTGCCGGTAGTTAGATTTTTAACTGAATTACATGCTGGTTGTTAAGACACTTATTCACTTTTCCTCACTGTATTTTTTTAAATTCTATTTCTTAACATCACAAGTGGAACACATGGCTACAGGCTGGAGCCTTGACGTTTCAGTAGCAGCAGCTTTATCTTTTATAGAGTGAAGTACTTATCCTTAAGTCCAACCCACCCTTTTTACGCGCCTTACTACTACTAGCTTCGGGAGGTTGAGGAGTGAGTCGGCCAGAGATCGAACCCGGCATCACCTGAGTGGTTGGCGAGCATTCTACCGCTGAACCACCGACGCACTGCAGTGAAGAAATAATAATTTTAACAAGTGTAAAAGTTTGTAAGTTGAATAGCAGTCCATGAATGAGTAGCAGTCGTAAATGATTTTACCTTGGGGAAAATTATTACATCATTATTATCTATTTCACTTTTAGATTTTCCCATCGACTGATTGGACCAAAGTGCTCGGTCTCAGATTGACATGTCGGATTCTTGTCCAGATGCAATCAATCGACGGAAAAATCTAAAATTGAATTAAATAATTAATATGACCTGTTCCACAGGAGGTGACTCTCGTGGTCTAAGTGGTCTAGTGGATAATGCTTTAGCGTTTGAAATTATGGTCACTGGGTTCGAGCCCCACTAGGAACATCATCACTCACTGCGGAATGCATGCATATCCAGATGACGGGTCGAAAAATAGGACGAAATGCACATCCTGGGTTCCACTGCTACTCACCATCCACCAGTTAACTTCTAATCATTATCATCATCAGTAAAATCAGTATTATTCCCTTTAGTCCTGAGTGAAAAACAGGACTTCAACAGTACATCTGCATTACTCTCTTTTCTCTGCTGTCTTTTTTAGCTGGCCCCATGGCTGCCCATAAGCTGTCATTTCCTCTCCGTGCCAGAAGCAGATTCCTCCATCTGGTGAAACCTAATGTTGTCCTTGTGTACGTCTTTGTGTCTGCGCAGGCCGCTTCGAATCATCAAGTCATTAAACACACAGAAGTCTGCAAAGAGTTCTGCATCGTAGTTCATTTCTCTGAGATCCTTCCGACTCCCGATCAGTTATGTTTCTGTATTCCATTATGGGTAAATTTTGTTTTCATAAAGTCTCATAGTGTTATACAGTAGTGTTTACTAATGACGCTTCGAGAACACTTTATTGCTCTTAATCAAATCAAGGTACTCTCACAACTTTCTAACTTCATTTATATAATTTCATTATTTTTCATCGCTTGATTTGATTGGTAGTAGTATTTTCCATATTTCGGGTATGAGTGATGAATCATACCTATTGCAAGTGTTGGGTGTAGACTCGATGAACAAGGATTCAGTAATCAACCTCTCTTTCCACCTACCTAGATTATTTTTTAGAATTTTAACCCTCTCCCACCCTATTTGGTGGTTGTGTGTTAATGCATACCCAAAATATGGAAAATACTACTACCAATCAAATCAAGTGAAAAATAATGGAACTATATAAATGAAGTTTGTGCGTCGGTAGCACAGCGGTTAGGACGCTCACCGACCATGCATATGGTCCGGGGTTCGATCCCCGGCCGCCAATGCACTCTTTTACCTAGCTAAGCCAGTTATAAAAAAGCTGGTAAGGAGGAACGGTTGAGCATGAGGCCAGCAGCCTCATCCTGTAAAAATAAACACTGCTACAGAAACTTCAAGCCTCTAATTTGAAGCCCTATGTTCTACTGGGAACATAGGAAGGAAAAAAATATAAATGAAGTTAGGAAGTCGTGTGATTACCTTGATATGATTATGAGCAAAAAATTGTGCTCGAAACGTCATCAGTAAACACTACTGTATAACACTGTGAGACTTTATCAAAATAAATTTTACCCTCGATGAAATTATACTCTACCACAGTGCACAAGTTTTATTCTTATATCAATGTTTCTGTATTATTTTGTGTCCCCCATTTTCACATTCACATCGACTATCAGGATTTTGATGTTGGAGTCTTTTCGATTACTGTTTGCATTTTTCCTACCTGTCTTGATTAGCGTCGTTTGTGGGGGCATAGTAATGCGCAATTCTCATCCTCTTGCTTTTTTAGTTTGATCTCACTGTCATCACCTGGGTGGAAATTGGTTCTCAGTGTATAAGAGCCTCTATATTGTTGGTGTAAATAATAAGCGGCCTCTCGCCATGCTTGTGGTTGTCATCTGTTTGATCAGAGTAGATGACTGACTCACTCTCTAGTTAACAATCAGAAAATTTCACAACCATTCCACCTGTTCTCACAGATTCCTGACACTTCTATACCGCATATTCTAATTTCTTTTGCGTTATGAGCAGCCTTCCTAGCTTTAAACATTTTGTGGAGATTCTATGTTCCTCTGCGTGTTCCTGGTTTTACCGGGAGAAGAAACATTGACTAACTAGGTTCCCGAAGGCTTTCACCAACTGTCTTTATATCGGCTTTTTAATTTCAAAGAAGAATTAGTGTATATTTTATATTTTTCTGAATTTTTAAGTTTCTGTAGTAATTTGACTGATTTTCCGCCGTAGGGGCCCTAGTCATAACCCCGACCATTCCTTTTTTCTTCGACCTTAGGACTGTCTGAAAAACTGAGCGAGATTGTAAGACTATGGAGAATACTTTTTGGATTCCGTTAGATTTCGACACAACTGAGAACCTTGCTTGACATAAACAACTATAGGTATCAGAAAATTGTTGCTTTCTAAAGAATTATCCGTTTTTTTAGCATTCAGTTGTACATGGTCTTCATTAGACACTCTTTAATATGAATGCGTACATACTCGGTAGGGACAACAAAGAATTCAGTAATTGTATATCTAAATTGTTCAAGTTTGCATTGTGTAAAAAATATATACTCACTCGTCCTATAGTTTAAGCAGAGATTCACGGCAGAGGGTTGTCTGACATTTATTATCCATCTGCTCAAGTTGAATTTCTATTTCCCGTAAGCATCTCTCTGGTGACTCAAGTCATCCCCCCCCGATCGCTTTAATTTAATAATTTGCTTCACAGTTATACGATGCAAAATGAAGTTGTTTTAACTTGCTCACTACCTTCGTTTAAACTATAGTGCTAAGCGACCATACCACGCTTGAAACACTGTTTACCGTCTGATCACTGAAACTAAGCTAAGTATTTACTGTCCAGTAAAACTACTTAGTTTTCTAACTAATTACTCAATAGCAGCTCTATGTATTTGTCATAGTTTATTCATGAGAAC
This sequence comes from Trichobilharzia regenti, assembly GCA_944472135.2. NCBI lineage: Eukaryota > Metazoa > Platyhelminthes > Trematoda > Strigeidida > Schistosomatidae > Trichobilharzia > Trichobilharzia regenti. The sequence continues at coordinate 27,825,510 of OX235270.1, read as the reverse complement.
TGTTTGTTGCTCAGCCTATAATTAGAATCTGTGTATAAGAGTCTGGACATGTTTACCGATTGATTTGATTGAGACTATTAATCACATATAACACGCAAAGCTTACTAAAGTAGAATTTAATTGGTGGATGGTGACTACTAGCGGAGTCCAGGATGCGCATTTCGTCCTGTTTTGGACTCGTCATCTGGATGTACGGGAAAATCTAAAATTTAATTAAATACTTACTAAAGTAGGCTTAAATTCTCTGTAAGTGAACTGGTGTTTTTAGATATTGACTTATTTTTTTTCTACGGAAAACATGGCTATAACACCAGGTTTCCGTCTATACAATTTCCTCGGCGCTAGCCATTTCTTATAGACGACTTATATATGACTGAATGTGTTGCTCACTGAAACTCCCTCAAAAAAAAGGCACTACTTATCTCTGTTTTCATTTGCTTAGACGCCATCTCTAAATTTTACAATAAACCAGTTGGATTAATGAAAATATCCTTCATTACTGTTCTGTAATTCTTTGATAGCTCAGTGATAGAAAAGTGACTAGTAGATGTCTTTTAATTACCGCCTTACTTCTAACCCACTGAAATATTTGCTTAATCTAGCAGCCACTACTTTTTTTAAAATCACAGATCAGCTCAGTGACTTTTTATTTTTGATTTACAGCTTGATTCCACACTGTATTTTTGGTACAAGTATGGAATTTTCAGCATGGATATCGGTAGCCCAAATTTTGCAGACCTACCATAGATATCAGGTGTGCGTCGATGCGGGCTCAGACCCCGGACCATGTGCATGGTCGGCGAGAGTCCTAACCACTGTGCCATCGACTTATACTTTATGGCATATAATCATTGATCAAGAAGATGACGTTCCACTTGAGAGTTTCTGATATCATCTCTGTGCACTAAAACAAGTTTGTTGAATCTATCTGTTTACATAGAATTTATTTTCAAACACTGTGCTCATCAACTAAAGAGGAGGTCCGGTTATATCAGGATGCCACAAAGAAATACTCAATGATGACTTGGATGTGAAGAAAGGAGTAAAACAAAGCTACCTAATATCACCGACGGCATTCTCAATTATGGTAGAGTGGGTCATATGGTAGGCCGTGAAGAGCAAGAGGATGGGAATACATCGAATCTACAAGGAGACATTGGAAGATCTGGACTTTGTGGGCATTTCATGGTTAATATCAAACAAACTGGAAGATTTACAGGTGAAAATTAAGAAGTTGGCAAAAGCGGTGGGCAGAGAAGACAGGGTTTTAGGTGAACATAGAAAAGATAAAGGTGATGAATACTGTCTAACCAAGAACAAAAAGCGCCATTCACTATCAACGGGAGAATTTGAATGAACAGAACAGAACAGCATCGTTTCAAATGTACGTGACTTTAGGATGAGAATGTTAAAGCCAGTCAGAAAAAGATAAAGGAAATGTATTTGACACATGTTGAGGAGACCGTTAAATGACATCATGTGCCAGGTCCTGGATTGGAACCAAAATAGGAAGCGACGAGTTGGGCATGAGTCTGAGAGTGATGTGTAGGGAATCGTGTGAGGAAGAAATAAAAGATTATGGTTGATCATGAAAGCAGCTGAAGAAGACTGCAAGGAGCATGGTGGAATGTAAAATAATGATAAAAATAATGAAACATAAATTTAACACTGATTATTCCATCTATACTCTGCATAGTTTAGTTTTTGAAAGTTCAGTCACTTTTAACCAAGAAGAGAGTTGATTATTCTGAGAAATGCTGGCACCTATTTCACATCAGTACACTTTTGAAATTTGATCAATAAAGATTATTGTCTCTCTCTGAAGTAGAAGAAGCATCATCAAATCATTACTTCAGGATCGAATGCTTCTGATTCTCTGTCCACTACAAAACTTCATGTGTTGACTTGCCGGAATTCAGTTGGTTACACGATTTCGTCATGAGCTTGAAACTCCTCATCAGTACGCACCCGCCGACTCGTTTTGTACCTGTGGCCTCCTAATGACAAGGAGAGTGAGCTCGTAAGCCATTGATCACCCACTGGGACCTGAAACTATGGTCAGCCCATGTATTCTAACTTCTGCCAGTTTGGGATTTAAAACGCTATCACCAGCTTGTGTCATCGGTGGCGAGTATTTGTCCTCACACCTGACCTGCCTTACCCCACTGGTCATAAATTCTCACTAGAACCTAGGTGACTTCTTACAATGAATAGGACCAGTCACTAGTTAGCATCAGACTGCTATTCAAATGTTGGTTTGCAGGGATTCTATTGGTTGCAGGATCTCATCATGAGTTGGCATCAGTTAGAGAACCATTGGAAAACCAGCTGGAAGTACTGCCAGCCTGTGGCTCTTTAACAGCACACATCCACCGGGGTCACCATTACAGAACTCGTGACTTTGTGCTATCCTGTTTCTGTGTCATTCAAAGTACCTGTTCTGACATATTCTTAGATGTCTTTCACATTTAGCCTACAAATTCCTAATTTTTAATCAAACAAAAAGCCCAGTAAATCAGAGGTTACAATCACAGAGAGGATATGCGTTCACTTTTCTTCAGTTAGTATTGTTTAACCAGGTAAAGTTAGTTGCACATATCTTAAATTGTTAAATAAATGAAAGTGTGTAGTATTCACCCATGAGTCTTAATAAAAAATACATTAATTACTTCAACAGATCGTTTCAACTCATGTATATATATATATATATATATATATATATATATATACATTCTCATAAATGTCATTAATTCATTTTCGTCATCACATGCATGTATAAGTTTACTAGCAGATCATGTGATTTCCTCAATGACCACAATGTCTACAGACTAAATTAAAAGCCAATCAACATACAGAAAAGTAAAATCTCTTCATCATTTTTGTATAGCAAACAATATACAAAAGGAGTTAAAAAAGAATAACTTATTAATCAACCAATTAACTAGCTCCATTAACTGTAGCCTACTTTGATGACTCATCATTCTACTTTCACTATTATAGAGTCCCAACCAATTTGATGAATGTAGAGACAGGAGAACCAGAAACCAGTTTTATATTAGAGGAAAAATTGTCCTCCCCTCTCCTTCCTTTTTCTTTTTTTGTTTTTAAATTTTCCCCAACTATTTTAATGAAAAGGCAATTGGGGAGATTCTAGTGGTGACCCATTTTTACTGAGATGTTGTTTCTCTCCTCTTTATGTATCTGTTTTGTTTATTAATATTTATATTTACTATGTATTGAGTATATCAATATGGTGCGTGTTTTTTTGTCTTTTGAAAAATATTATTAATGTGAGGCAAAAAGGGATTTGGGCGTGTCTTTCACATGTATATGCCTCGTCTCTGCAGCCCATCTTTTTCACCCATTCCTCCACTTACCATACTCATATATGCTATTCACTTTATTATATACATGCATATCTGCATATATATATACCAACTGACTCGTTAGGTAACTGACTGCATATCAGCCAAGTACCAGTTAGTTATTTGTAGGTTCACCCATTGGTAATTTATAACTTTTTGCAACTGAATTTCTCTCTGTTTGTTATGTCACATGTTAGCTTACACACTGGCAGTACCACCTAAATAAACACTGTCTACTAAATTAAAGCATACAAAAGCAAAACTATTTTAGCTGGAATTAACACCTACTTGACCTTATTTCATTTGATCGTAACTACTGTAGAAAATAAATTGCTAATAGGCATAAACCAGATGTCATAAAATATACATTAGTAATCGCTTTATATATGCATATATGTGATGAAAAATAAGCATTTACCGTCAAATGGTCTTAACCTTAATCCTTCCGTAAATGTCAGGTGGATAACTTCACTTTCAGAGGCAAGCGCGACTTACGTGAAGTGGTTAGTTCACACAGTTCCACCATAATAGATGGAATTGAAGTTGAAACTAAGTCGAATGTTAAATACATTGGATTGAGTATTTTCTCTGATCACCTAACATGGTCTTCCCATGTCATATTACTGACTAGAAAGATATTTCGTTTGACATTCCACGTAAGGAAGTTAAGACGATGTGGTATCACTCAATCTCTACCTTCTAAGTTCATTAATTCTTGTATTCCGCCAATTCTTCTTTACTATTGCCTCACTCAATCTTTCCTGGACTACTTAAGAAATATTGAATTGAATTTTTGATTTTCCCGTCGATTGATTGGACCAAAGTGCTCGGTCTCAGGTTGACATGTCGGCTTCTTGTGCAGATGCTTCGACGATGTCTGGGCATTTAGTTAGTATACAATTAGTGGATGGTCGCTAGCAGTGGAATCCAGGATGCGCATTTCGTCCTATTTGGGACTCGTCAGCTGGATGTACCTGCATTTCTCAGTGAGTGATGATGTTCCCACTGAGGCTCGAACCCAGTACCCATAGTTTCAAACGCCAAAGCGTTATCCACTAGACCACTTGGGCCACGAGAGCCACCTCTTGTGCGACGGGTCATATTAATTATTGAGTTGAACTTTTGGTTTTCCCGTCGATTGATTGGACCAAAGTGCTCGGTCTCAGGTTGACATGTCGGCTTCTTGTACAGATGCTTCGACGATGTCTGGGCATTTAGTTAGTATACAATTGGTGGATGGTGGCTAGCAGTGGAATCCAGGATGCGCTCGTGACCCAAGTGGTCTAGTGGATAGCGCTTTGGCGTTTGAAACTATGGGTACTGGGTTCGAGCCTCAGTGGGAACATCATCACTCACTGAGAAATGCAGGTACATCCAGCTGACGACTCTCAAATAGGACGAAATGCGCATCCTGGATTCCACTGCTAGCCACCATCCACCAATTGTATACTACTTAAGAAATAATTTGTTTGTTACATCGTGAAGTGTGGTGCTAAAGACCGTCAGTAGTGTATCAGTGGACATGCCTTGTACCTACTCGGATAATTCAACCAGGTACATACAAATACTGAATTTACCATGGAACACGAAAATGATGGAAAGTCCCATTTCTCTTCTTCACATTTTCGTCTAACTCCTAAAAGACGGTAGTATTCAGAAGTCAATTTACAGAAAGCCGACACGAAGTAGTTATTGTCCAAATAGCTACGAAAGAGTACTAGTGAAAACTGTGTTCTGTGGAGTCAGTCAGGAGAATATGCTCTACAGACAAATTACAGCAAGGACTTCTGCTTCTCAAAAATATGTTGAAAAACAAAAGTCACACTTAGAGGTTCATTGACAAATACTGAAGATGTTAAGGCTCTAATGACAAACATACCACAGTCGGGTGAAATCACTATCTTAACTCGACTTAAACAGGTAATAATATTCCAGGAATAGCTACCAATGCCTATCCTTCAGCTAAGCTGGTTCCGCTTCATCGGAAAACGTGCTCTTCTTTCGTACAAACGAAAGTCAACACACACACACACACTTCTCATGTCAACTCTAACTGTGGACACAAATTTACATGCATCTGTCGTAGAACTTGATTACACTGGGATAAGAGAAAGAGGAAGGACACACCTACAATTCTCCGAACATGTACGAAAAAGTTCACCTCTCTCAAAGGAACAAATGCTCCTAACGGGTCACCGGTCGTAAAGAGGTGGACATCGCGAGATCATTCAAAGTTATCAATGGACAAAAGAGTTCAATCCTCCTCAAGTGTGCCAAAGCAATCTCAACCCCAAGCATCTGAAACCCGATTAACCTGTTCAGAAACAAGTGGTTGTCATCAGTCTTTCCTTGACAACGTAGTGACTGGATGCCTCTATTCTGCCCTTCATTTGATTACGTGGTGGTGAAAATTCCATTCTGTATGATTATTATTATCATTATTGTTTGGACTAAAGTGAATATTATTCCTATTATTATCATTATTATTATTATTACTATTAATATTATTACCACTGTATGCATACATTGATGTTTTTGTTTAGTATTGAACTCTCTGGATGAGTATGTTCATATTGTTTCTGTACATAAACTTAATAGTAATAATGATGATATGTTTAGACTGTAAACAGCTGATGAGAAGTCAACGAAATAAACAATGACTGTACCATTTTGTCCTGTACAAGCCACTCTTGTTCTCGCTTTATTCAAATTCATACAGGGGAACAAATATATGAAAAATATCAATGTAAGTTTGGGTGTCGTCACTGGGTACAAAACTATCGTCTAGAATAACGCCCAAATGTTATAATCTACACTTTCATATGCATACAATACGAATGCAGATTTCCTGTAGTATTCATCATTAATTCGTAGTTATTACTAATATTTTTTTTGAACATTCTCCACAAATATGGTAAACTGGCTGCAATTATTATACACTGATCAGTTAGTGGCAATTTCGTAAGCAGCTATTTGAATTTTGTTGTGCGCTTTTCATTCATACACTCTGGAGTGTAGGACAATGAATTTTATGCCACAGCATTTCCAGCAACATCACGCTGTGTGTCAGTATAAATAAATTTGAAAGAGAAGTAAGTGTTCAATTACTTCCGTATGGCTGTTGAGTCAGTGATAGAATACTCGCCGGTTATGAGCATAGTTCAAGTTTTATCCCCCAGAAGCACACTGATGAACTATTTCTGGTTTACTAGTCGATGACACTCCTGAAAAAGATGGAAGATGAGGTATGAGACTAACACCCCCCCACTGTAATTGTTACTGAGACTTAAAAGCCTAAGCCCTATGCTTCCACTAAGAATGCAATTAATAAGAAAAGCTATGATGATGTCGATAATGCCCAGCTACATAATAGAAGTACAGATAGAGAGACGGTGTGGGAAAACTCTTCCAATTTAATATGGACTACATGAGTTTGGGGGACTCAGTTCACTCGAAGTTTAGGTAAGAATTCTGGAACCGTTTTAACTTGTGACCGTGGACGACTTGGCAACCACATCACGGATTTCTGGAAGGGCATTCGGCATGATGGCTACTCAGAAGAGGTGCTGATGCTAATGGGAAGCAAATTGGCGATCTAGATTCCATGTCCATGAGGCAAGATGGGCTATCTCCAGTGGACAAGGGTCCTTGATTAGATGTTCCTACTCCGTGATGCATGACGGGGAAGCACGTGGGTTGTTGTGGTTCATAAGAAGCAAGATTTCAGTGAGATTTCTCTGGAATTGCATCAGTGACTGGATCAGCACTCGTCACAATTAAAATGATGCGCAATCTAACCTTCGACCCTGGTGTTGTTGATGGCACTGACAATAGTCACAAAAATCGTCGGGTAGAACTCCACTAGACAGTTCACATCCGTGTTTAGTTAATACACAGTTTGATCTTTGCTGTAATACCTACTACATTTAATTAGGTTGGTTATTTTAATTATTACGAAGTATACATCATTTATCTACATATTCATTCCTGTGCTAACAAAGAGATTAAGAACATTCCCCGTTTGTCTAGTTGTGTAAACACCTCGTGACTGCTGTATGTTTGCTCATTCAAGAAGGATTCTGAATTTCGTTGGTATAAGCCTACGAAGTATTTGTTGAACACCAGTACTAACTGTTTCAGAAAGTTTCTGTAGGTGCACATATGTGTTATATAGAAATTTATACACATACAAATATTCACATGACTACACACATACACACACACAACTGACAAGTGAGGAAATATATGTAGTGAAAATGTCATGAATACACATTTTGAAGTGAGAGTAAGCCTGTAAAATTAGGAAAAAACTCATTTAAATTTACTAGAATATATGAAAAAGACTAGATGTTAGTAATGTACTCAAAAGAGTTTGGCAATTTACTTTATGTATTAAACATTCATTTTTTTGTGTAACAACGATAGAGTGAATATTTTTATTCAATTTGGACTTTCCCGTTTTTTGATTTGACTAAAGTGCTTGGCCGCTGTTGACATTTTGGCTCTTCGTGCAGGTCCTTCGATGACGTTTGAGGATTTAACTTGAAGTAATTTCATGGATGGTGACGAGCAGTATAATCCAGGATGAGCATTTCGTCCTAAGTGGCCCAAGTGGTTTAGTGCATAACGCTCTGGCGTTTTTAAACGATGGGCACTAGATTCGAGCCCCAGTGAGTTCACTATCACTCACTCACTCCAGCTGCAACGAGTTCCAAATAGGATGAAGTAGGCATCCTGAATTCCTTCACTGCTATTCACCATCCGCCAAATTACTTCAAATGACAGACTGACTAGCTAATTTTCTCTTTGTCATATGCATCTGTAACAACAGAAGACAAGGACCAGACAAAAGATCGTTTATTAATGAAATCAACACATATTTATATAATTTCATTTACATTATTATAGATTATTAAAGCAAACAAACACAGTCCTCTGATTGGTTGTTTCTCACAGAAAGTTAATCTTTCATCTCTTTGTGGCTGTTTCTTGAATGTCAGATCATCTATATGCTAACTGTATCCGCCTACGCAAAGTCTTTATTCTGAGTTTTCTCACAACCAATATTGGGGACATAAACATTGACGTAAATTACTGTCTACCAACTGTGGCTAACAGCCAGCTCTCACCACACATCTACTTATTCAATTGCTGCAAAGGACCTTTTAGGATGAACAGGACTTGCCTCATTCTGATTAAGTCAATTATGTTAAAAATGCCAATGATCTGACTGTTTCTATTTCGATCACATCTCAGTCAAATTTCCCTCAAAAGAATAACTTTGTATCCGAATTTAGCCGGTTATCCTTGAGCTCAAACGTTGTTAAGCTAAATCTCTCCAAATTTCATTTTGGTAATCACACTTTCAGACGCAAGCACAACGTTTATGAACTAGTTCGTTTGAATGATACCACTATCATAGAAGACACTCATGTTAAAATTAAGTCGAATGTTAAATACATTGGACTGTGCATTTCCTATGATCACCTTTCCTAGTCTTCACACATCATGTCAGTTACCAGAAAGGTATTTCGTTTGACGTTCCACGTAAGTAAATTAAGACGATGTGGTATCACTCAGTCTCTACTTTCTAAGTTCATTAACTCTTGTATTCTGCCTATTCTTCTTTACTACTCCCCGAATCAATCTTTCCTGGGCTACTTAGTAAAGACTTTGTTCGTTACACTGAGAAGGGTAGTGCTAAAATCTATCAGTAAGGCAAGCATGGTGTCACTAAACCAACTAATTTAATTAATACTATTGTAGATAGACAAATGGACTACTGCAAGAAATTAGCAAATATTATCCTGTCAGACTGTAAACATCCATTCCATGCACAACTATCTCCTTGAATCTGTTTCATCGGGTAGGGGAAGTAGAAGCTACTATTGAAGACTGTTTACTCGGCGGACTAGGTGTGGAAACTCTACAGTACTTTATTTAGCACACGTTTCATATAATCAGAAAAGTGTATGGCAGGAAATTACCAACTTACTGCGGAAGTCTCAGTAAACAGATACATCTTGTGGTCACTAAGATGAAACCAACGTCATGTATCCAGCTCTTTAATTTCCTTCTAACTACTGATTTTCTCCAACAATCTACAGTTAATTGCATAAGGATCTTAGAGAAGTATGAAAGAAGGATATCCAGCATAAAGTTGTGACAACTATGATAATGTGTAATTTGAATAGCGTTGTAAGCTATTGTGAGCCAACGCTATTCTAGCATACTTTATTCTTGCTAATTTATGAAAATGGCTAAGCTAAAGAAAGTGGTGGTTGGAACTGCCTTCAAATATACAGACTCGGTTGAGTCATTTGGAAGCCCTTAGTCTGCGCTGAATATCAAAGACGAGTTGGTAGGGTAAAATTAAGATCAAATGGAACTTTGCACAGAGGGCCAGCAGTTCAAGTTGCCACACTCTGTGTAGCATAAAGAGGTAAACATACAAGAGAGAAATTGGGACTCAAAAAGGACTACAATAAACAAAAAATTTAGGGAAGGGGGAAGAATAGTAACGTGGGAAAAAGCACACAATATTCTCTTTTTACCCTCAAAACATTTGAAAATGAAGCGCATAAGTTCCCTCAAATTGCTACTTTCAAGTGTTTTCGGGTAAATCGCTCTTTGAAAATGATTTCAAAATGTTTCATATAAACAAGCCACTGTGTCGATATATGTATATATATAAATACTAGACACATCCTAACGTAAAATAGCCACCAGAAAACTATGCACAATAAATTAACAATGTGTGACTAACTAACATTAACAACTACACTGGCGATTGAGTACTTTTCAGTGTAAAGTGAAAAATATCTGTGTATCAAAAATTTGATCTGTTGGCCATTTTTAACATGTGACATGGATATATTAAAGTTGTGAAGTAGAGTTTTTTTCTTCCATTTTTTTATTCATAACTAGCCAGTAAACTTCTAAATCGTACTCCAAAACATGCAACCTAAAATGCACAAACTTACATTTGTTATGCCCTTAGTGGAACTCATCAAAAACCCAACATAACCTTCTTATAGTAGTTACCGTGTTAGGGCAGGCGCGACGCGAAATCCAAGGTTTATTGTCATGTGATCAAACAGCTATTTATATATATCTAGTTTATGTTCGTTAACCAATCACTTAGCATGCGATTTGGTTTACACTAAATGACATGAAATATAATGTTGAAATATGCATAGCATTCCTTTGTATTCTGACTCTAATACCAAATATAATGACCATATATACATATATGTGTCGTATTCTGTTGCTACTGCAATACTGAATTGTGAGAATGATATTCCGACTCTAGCAACAAACAGAATGTTCAAATAGATATATCTTATTCTGTTACTAATGCACCTTTGAACTGTGGGGACAGTGTTTAGACGTTGACACCAACAAATACAATGATTCTAAACATGAGAATAATATTCCGTTGGAACCTATTGTCTGCATTACACCACCAAAACTGGAAACACATTGATCGTGTCACCAGTCATTTTGGTGAATTGCAGCAGTCTATGGCCATTAGAGAGGAGAAATATTCATTTCAGAAATTGTCCATTAACTGTGTTCCTATTAAAGATAAGTTTACTTTAAGTATAACACACAGTGATGATGCAGTATTAATAACTGGATGACAGGGTTTTGAGCATAAATATCTTTGCTGCTGATAATCACATCAATTTAGTCACACAGCTTCACAATTAGTCCTCTCCCTCGTCCCTTGTTGTTTGTTACCACTCATCATATCTCCGATGTAAGCATTGCGATGTTGAATTAATAAGCATATCTGCAAGCGTTACACGATGTCAGTTGCCCCGTGAATGCCAACTTTATAGATGGTGCTCAGAAAATACACTTAGATAGCCTGTATACATAAAGTTCAGGTTTAAACACATACAAAATTGATGCTTGAATACAACAGTGAAGGCATTGCGTTATAAAGACAAGAGATTAATACGATAGTGAGTTCTATTTCGTTCCTATTAAATCATCTTCAAGCTGATAAAAAGCGAAAAATGCTAACCCATGTACTACACGCCCCTGTGGGGCGAAATGAGAGCTCACTTTAGAGAGTTATCTAAGGGTCTGAGTCTTCTGAACGAGGTAAACTCTGCATATTATCTAATAGTCCTAGTCAACTCCGGACACAGTAAGATGTATAAAAGGTGATATGACTACTGCCACTAACACTACTAATTCTACTACTACCATAGAGTACCATTTAGCGGTCTTTGTCGTCAGAAATCAAATTCTACAGCTGCATAATTTAGCCTTCTTTTATAGTATTAACTGAGGTTAGGCTCAAATGCCAAACACAACACAGTTGGGAAAAATGACCATCTTCACTCAGCTCTACTTAAAACGTGACAATATTCCAGGAATAGCCACCAATGCCTATCCTTCAGCTAAGCTGGTTCCGCTTCATCGGAAAACGTGCTCTTCTTTCGTACAAACGAAAGTCAACACACACACACACACTTCTCATGTCAACTCTAACTGTGGATACAAATTTACATGCATCTGTCGTAGAACTTGATTACACTGGGATAAGAGAAAGAGGAAGGACACACCTACAATTCTCCGAACATGTACGAAAAAGTCCACCTCTCTCAAAGGAACAAATGCTTCTAATTGGTCACCGGTCGTAAAGAGGTGGACATCGCGAGATCATTTTATTTTTTATTTTTAGTTTTGTTTTTGATTACAGCTTGATTCCACACTGTATTTTTGGTACAAGTATGGAATTTTTAGCATGGATATCGGTAGCCCAAATTTCGCAGGCCGACCATAGATATCACGGTGTGCGTCGGTGTGGGCTCGAACCCCGGACCATGTGCATGGTCGGCGGGAGTCCTAACCACTGTGCCACCGACGCACATCATTCAAAGTTATCAGTGGACAAAAGAGTTCAATCCTCCTCCTCAAGTGTGCCAAAGCAATCTCAACCCAAGCGTCTGAAACCCGATTAACCTGTTCAGAAACAAGTGGTTGTCATCAGTCTTTCCTTGACAACGTAGTGACTGGATGCCTCTATTCTGCCCTTCATTTGATTACGTGGTGGTGAAAATTCCATTCTGTATGATTATTATTATCATTATTGTTTGGACTAAAGTGAATATTATTCCTATTATTATCATTATTATTATTATTACTATTAATATTATTACCACTGTATGCATACATTGATGTTTTTGTTTAGTATTGAACTCTCTGGATGAGTATGTTCATACTGTTTCTGTACATAAACTTAATAGTAATAATGATGATATGTTTAGACTGTAAACACCTGATGAGAAGTCAACGAAATAAACATTTTGTTCTGCACAAACTACAGTTGCTCTTGCTTTATTCAAAAGAGCTAATGACTGGACAGGAATAGACAACACACGTATGTCCCTATTTACCATGTATTGATTGTAAGTTTAATAGTAATTTGCAGTCAACATCACTTTTCTTATCTATGAGATCCGTTAGTTGGAAGTTTACTGTTGCCCTAACTGACTGGCTAGTTGAATGAGTTTAATCTCAGAATAATTATCTTCCTTTATTTGTAAATACCTATTGAATGAGTGGTATACTACTGATCCGATACTGAAAGTTGTTTCTGTAAACAATGAAATTTAAGGAAACAATACTTACTCACTTACGCCTCTCTCTCTCTCTCTCTCTCTCTTATATATATATATATATATATATATATATATATATATATATATATATATATACCTAGTGGTCACATACGAGGTAAACAGCATGACACTGCTCCAAAATGTAAGCAGAAATGAGCGGCTGGAAGGAAATTAGCATGATCTTGTCCATTTTAAAAGTACTCGATAATACCCACTATTAACACATACACACACGATATTTTTCCCACAGTGTCTTCTAATTAGATTACACGTTACCAAAGTAACATTTAATTGTAATCCCATTCAGTACCAAGACTATCTATCTGTGAACAAATAAAGTTTCCCTACTTAAGTGGTTTCCTTTAAAATGAATTATCGTTCATATTTCTGGAACTGGACAGTAAATGCGAAGAGAATAGCAACTAAGTTTATGAAATTATTACCACAGTGGTAATCCATTTTTCTGCTATAATCTCTCTTTTGCTTATCATTACTTGTGCGTTTATATTTATCTCGGTCAACTTAGATGCTTCATTTGTACATTCAATCAGCTTAACGTGACCGAAAACGCTTCGCAGAATAAACTGCACTTCACAATACTGTGAACTTTCTATTCCAGTTGGTAATTTACAAGGAGACATTATGACACATAATGGTAATGACTTCTAAGTGTCCCCGATACATTTACTGAAATCAGAAAACATTCATCAGTATTTATAAGCGTGATTTAAGTTTCATCGTCATCGAAAGGAGCCTGTCCAAGTCAAAAAAAAATTGTTGAGTGGTAATTTGAATGCAGAAACCTACCATTTTTAAAATTTATACATCGTGATTTTAGTTACAGTAGAGAAATATTTTCATAAATTCTCCACAGTTGAAAGGAAGCTTATCAGAAATGTGTCCTGTGTATTATCAGTAAATAATTTTCAAAATGTTAGACACTGACACAATCTACGTGTAGAGGAAGTGTACAGATAACGGGGGCACTAAATTCTACTGTCCTAGAACTGGCAAATATATGACTTTGCTTGGAAAAATACCTACGGTTGACATTTAGATAACTGCTGAAACTTTATCACTAGAACTATTCACTTCATCTGCTAGCTTTCTTTCTTAGAATTTATGAAGGTAGGCTTTTTAAGGGGGATACAATCAACTCAGCAAAAAATGAGATGTGTTCAGCGCATTAATTAATGAAAAATTCACAATTTGTGGGTATTTGGTAAATATCAAGGTAGATGTCGTCAAGAAGACACACACCGACTAGGTAGCCGTTTCATTTTGTCACAGCAACCCTCTTTTTTTGTTTTTTGTTTTATTCCTCTCTACGTTCCCAGTGGGACATAAAACTTCAAACTAGAGGCTGGAGGTTTCGGTAACAGAGGTGATTATTTTTACAGAATGGGGTTACTAGCCTCATGCTCAACCTTCCCTCCTTACCAGTCTTACTACTGGCTTAGCAAGGTAAAGGAGTGCGTCGGCCGGGGATCCAACCCCGAACCACCTGCGTGGTCGGCGAGCACTCTACCGCTGTGCCACCAACGCAGTAATGTTCAGTAAAACTTTTAAATAAACTTCCCACAAAGTGAATACCAGACAGATACCCAAGCACCCACTTATGTATAGTTTATAAATGAATTTATTGAGAAGTCATTCAAATTTATGGTCGCTTGCATCCAGTAAAAGAATATTTACATACAGATAACATCAAAAATTAGTGATGCTGTACTAGGAAACAGCAAAGTTGGAAATTTAATTTCATTTATTGAATTTCATTACGAACCAACATCAGCTAGATCGATCATTGAGAATCAGCAAGAACTTGACAGTCGTTTTTTCCTCACTTGAGACTCTTCACAGTACGCAGCTACGACGCCGCCAGCGATCGAACCTCAAATTTTCAGATTACGAGATCAAACCTGTTCACCATTTAGTCGCTTGGGATGGAATTCAATGACCCGTGAATTCTGACTTTGTTAGTTTGTAACATACTGCTACCCTCACAAGTGGCTGAATGGCCAAGGAGATTCGTCGCGTAATCTGAAGGTCATGCATTCGGTCACTGGTGGGATCATGGGATTGCATCGCTGAAGAGTCCCAGTATGGGACGAAATAGCTGCCCAGTGCCTTGTAATTTTCAATGGTCTCTAACTTATACTGGTTCTTGGCAAGACCTGTCAACCGGAACTAAATTAATCCAAATTTCCTCAAATTCTATAATCTAAAGTAAAAATTCCTGGATGATTGTAATACAACACAGTAGTTGAATCAAAAAAGGTGCTCACCTGGTAACCTTAAGTTACTTGATTCAAATGATAGTGAGGCAGTTGTATGCTGTGTAAAGATTCCATGATGGAGTGAAGCAGCCACCGAGTACTTTCTGACTTACAATAGTTCTTCAGCTGAGGTGGGTTACGACATAAAGATTGTCTTGGAGTTTAACAACTTACAACTGTATGTTACAGCTAAAAAAGATTAATAATGTAACTCCTATTAGCTTTGTTTGCACTGAGACTGAGTCAGTGCCTTCTGTTTTATCAAGTAAATATAAATCGCAAATATTGAAATGGCTGAAAACACAGTTAAAGTTTTGTATGTGGGGTGGTTATATAGGTAACGTAGTTTCTTAATATCTGCCAGTGTTAAACTCTCTCTTAATTCTAGATCTACTAAATGACTAAAGCGATGGCTGACTGATCCAATTATTATTATCATTATTATTGTTATTAGTATTATTATTTCCTTTAATTCCTCGAGGAACATAGGGATTTGCCCAAACGTCTCCATTGAGTTCCATTCTCTGCCAACGTTTTCACCTGCCTCCACGTCCGACCACGTGCTTTCATCTCCTCTTCACATGACCCCCTCCAAGTCACCCTTGCAGTGACGACCAACTCGCCGCTTCTCTTTCGGTCTGGTTCCACTCGAGCAATGGCTTGTCTAGTGATGTCACTTGATGGTTTCCTCAAAGTATGGCCAATCCAACTCCACTTCTTCCTGCATATTTGTTGCACAATCGATTCCTTGTCGTTTTGCTCCTAGAGATCGCTGTTTCTAATCTTTTCTGGCCGGCCATCTGATCCTGAGTATTGAGCGAAGACAGCTGTTAATGAAAGTCTGTACTTTGTTTGAGGTGCTCTGTATGACGCGCCAAGTCTCTGATCCGTACAGTAAGTAGCACTGACTGACTTCACACTGGAGTTGAAAATCCGGATCTTATTTTTGATGCTGAGTAGTGCTGTTGACCTCCACACAAACTTGAGAGTAATGAAAGCTTGTCTTGCTTTTCCGATTCTGGCTTTGATATCCTCGTCAGTTCCGCCTGTAGTTAAAACGATGCTTCCCAGGTGGGTAGGTGAAGGAGGTTGTTTCTTTCAGGTTCCTCCCATTTATGTTGGCTGATTGTTGTCTGTTGTTGTTGTAGCTGTTGGTGTTGGTGTTGGCCAGGAATCTTCATCACCTACCTCTGTTTTATCTATGTTCACCTGAAGGCCTATCTTTGATGCTTCTTCTGCCAACTTGTTGCTTTTCACTTGCATATTTTCCAGTTTGTGGGAAATCAGACATATGTCATCATCGGCGAAGTCCAGATCCTCCAAGATTTTCGTGAGTGACTGACCCAAGAGAGACGCTTTTTCTACTCAACAAAGATATACTCAAAAAATAACTGCGATCACGAATAGGATGCTTGTTTAGCGTGTAATACTGGTAAGATTTATTAGTATGACAAAAAAATCTAAACGTAATGATGGAAGACAAGAAACTTGATAACGGAATGTTTATTTGTAATTTGATGTCTCCAGTATATATAGAGAAATTATGTACACCTTATATGGAGATTGTCATTTGTGCAGATCTTCTTTCGTTGTTGTACGCTACTTCTGACCTTCGTATTGTGTTTCTTAGCCTTTTTTTCGTTTCACCCATGTTTTGCCGCGACATTGTTCCTCAATTTGCTCTCTTTGACGTGAAAACTATCTCTCCACTATTAAGGTATTTTTGTTTTGGTTACATCTCTTCATATACTACTTCTGATAAATCTTTTCAGTAGCACATGCAACATTTGCTGAGAACAACATCGTGTCACGTGAAATGGTGAATAAAGAAGTTTTTATTGCTTATTTGAGCAAAAACTTAATTATTCATGAAAGAAGACGAATGCACTGGAGATGTATTATACACTGCTGGGTATTTTTTTTCCATAACAGGCTTATTTTACCCTTGTGATAGAGAACTGCATAACTTTCTTATTGAATTAAAAGGGCTGATTATCATACTCATAGAAAATAGCTTAATGAAACAGGCGGGTCATATTCTGAATTCGTAAAACTGTTCACCTTTCATATGAAGGTGAACTGGAAGCTTCCGTCGTTTATTAATGATTCAAAGTTGAACTATAAACTGACGATATGCTTCGCTTGGCCTAACATTAATTGATGGAATAAATGACACATCTTTCAAGTTTCTTCGTGCGAATTTCCAATCACTGTCTGTGGATGTGAAGCATTCTTCTGTGTGCTGTATTCCTGTTATCAAGCAGCTATGGTTTATTATGAACGATATGGGTAATTAATGCACGCAATTTAAAACTACTTTCATAAAAGTTTCAAATTTTCCCATCAGCTAAATAAGGCTGTTTAAGGTTAATTAAAACGCTAATTAGCGAAATCATTCGCGTGGAAATATCATTTAAGGGAATGTTTATGAAAACACAAGAAGAATGGCTGTCAAAAATAAAATAAAGTGATGTAATTGACTACTGTCGAACTGTAAGCCAGGGGATTCTTACCAAAGAATTTCTTGCCAGTTACAGTAGACCTTAAACATTTATACCTCCCAGAAACCTCTAGTGGAGAGAGTCTGTGAAACACCTTTTACTTGTACTACATGGAAGTTGCAGTCCTGATATCGAATACCACAGAAATATGCTTCTTTTTGGATGTTAATGAGGTGTCGTTTATCGAATAATAATAAATGCTTGATAAACTGCTCTCCATGAGATTCAGAGGCCTTAAGTTTACCCCAGTATAAAATTAAAGACCCAAGTATCCAATGGTGTACAGCTTTTAGTAATTCTTCAGTCAGTACCAACCAGTTCATGGCCTAAAATATTTCTGACTACACCTATTAGTTAAAGATTTCACATCTATATAATTTAAATATCCAGTTGTTTTGATAAAGAAAAGATTCAGTCATCGAGCAAGCCGACAACCTGCTATTCAACAGATATGCAGATGAAAAAAATGGAAATGGGTCGTGCGTACCTTGAAGACATATTCAAATTGCATTATATGCCAAACACTCGAATGGATATGAAGACCACGTGAGGAGGAAGGCAGTCGTCGAGCCAGTTGAAAGTAATGGAAGAGAAGAGAAAGATACAAATTCTACAGTGCAAATAGCGTTAAACTTCCATCTCAGTTTGTATCAACACCGATGACTAGATGCTTCAGATTAGTTACTTACTGCATAGTATCCAATCGAAGTATCCATTATAGTCCTACTGTGGTGGTGTGATACAGACAATGTGTGCCAACGGAATGTTATTCTCACATGTTGCCACAGTTCAATTCGGTATTAACAACAGAATACGGCATATCTATTTGATCATTCTATTTCATGTGAGAGACAGAATGCTGTTCTCACAGTTCAATACTGCATTAGCAACAGAATTCTATATCTGTTTGAACATTCTATTTGGTGTTAGAGTGAGAATAATTTTCCCACGGTTACATACTGCATTAACAAAAGAATACTGTATATACTTGAACATTATATTTCATGTCGTTTGTTGTAAACCGAAGTCACATGCTCAGTGATTGGTTAACGAATATAAACTGTAGATGATAATATATAAACAGCGGTTTGATTAATGAAAAATACACCTTGACTCCCGTGTCTTGCTTTCTGTTGTTACACTACAGCAGGTCTGTGTCAGGCCCAAATAGGTTAGTGGTAACTTTTCTGACAGCATCGCTGTGTGACTTGGGTGTGAATCTTCGATGGGGCATGAATTCCTTGAAGATTTCAGATTCACCTTGCTTACGGGTGCCAACAACCAGGAAACCTTAGCCCAAGGCTTGCTGCCCACTGCCTGTAAACATCTAACAATACATCACAGCACACAGTAACAGCGAGACAGCTAGTATGGTGACCACATTGCAAACGTGACGCATAGAATTCAGTCCGTAAACAAACCAAGGACTAGACGCATGACATTACTTGCTACCTAGTGTTCATCAATAGCTGTCTTGGCTCAATACTTAAGATCAGGTGGTCAGAAAAGATCAGCAACAGAGACCTCTGGCAATGAGCGAACCGACCAAGCAGGAACCAACTATGTAACAAATATGCAGGAAGAAATGGAGGTGGATTGGCCATACTCTGAGAAAAAAACCCATAGGACAGGCTCTCTAGTGGAACCCAAACGGGCAGCGGTGAGTTGGTCATCAGTGCTAGGGTGACATAGAGGAGGAGGTCATGTGAAGAGGAGATGAAACCGTGTGAGCAGACATAGAGTCAGGTGAAAACGTTGTCAGAGAACCGAATGCAATCTAGACATGCGGCTGAAGCCCTGTGTTCCCCTAGGAACTAAAGGAAATAATAATAGTGTCCAATAAAAGATTTATAAATATGTTAACGAAACCCTGTATGTCGGTCAGAACAAGAGGAATGAATAACAATGCTAACTGGATTGATTTTCGGAAGCCCATGAATTGTTTTCCTCCCCATCCTATTAAAACTGGAGTAATATCTGTGAAAATACAATAACCGTCACATACATAAATGTGACGATTTTTTATACTGATGAGATATACGGTAACGAAAGAGAAATAATCGAACTTCCATCAAAATTTATTGCATAATGCCATCTATTTGTTGTGTTATAAAAAAAGAAACACTTTTAGCGACAAATTAATATTGTATTATGAAGGGGTCATTTAAGAATTTACTATGCAAACTAGTGAGTTATTGTCATTATTTTCATCGGTATTTAACTTATTGTACTCGAGTGCGCAATGCTTATATCGAAGTAACCACAGAGAATTCGAAGTGTACATTTGAAGCCAACAGTTGAATTACAAAAGCAAATGGCATATCATTTACCAGTGTAAAAATCATTTGAGTAAAACTACTGTTATGACCATTATGGGCAAAAGCTCGATCATGAAATGACATTAGGGCTCTTTGCGTAACTTGAATATATCCTTGATTCAACTCTCTGCGTTATAATGAGTAAGAAACTGATGAAGAGCCCGAAATGGGGACGAAACAGTTATACAGTACTCCCTGGTTTTCTGTGGTTCTCTAATGGATGTTAGTCAGTGACATCCCTGAAACTTTCTCTGTAACAAAAACTAAAGTGGTTTTTGGTGTAGACGGGTGTGTGTGTGTGGGCTGGGGTGGTGCTGCAAGTTGATTCATATTGATTCTAATTTATTATAAGCCGGGAAAAATAACTACATCCAGCTAAATACATCTGAATTAGGAATAATCCTAATAATCTAGAATTATTTAATAGTAGAAACTAGAAAATATTTCCCTGCAGTAGCCTAAATTGAGTACACTCCTTGCAATCTAGGAGTAGGCAGTGCCTACAATCTGTGTGTTATATGTGATTAAACTATTTCAAGGAGAAGAGAAAACTTACTCTGAACTCTTGTTTGAAGGTCGTTTTAAGCGATTATTCATTAACACTCTATTTTCAGTTAATTTGTGGTGGTGAGTAGGAAGAGGGAGAAAAAGATTTCTTTTTTCTAACGTTATACTAGTGAAATTTATTGATAATTTCTTTCTTTACTCTAAGATTTTTTGAAGGATACTTTCAACTGGTCTATATGTGCATACTAAGTCAGTCAGAATACTACTACTACTTCCTTCATTACTTTGGGTATTTAACAGGAAAATAAATTTGAGTGGTATTTTTTCTATCAGCCCTTCAAGTTTCTTATACTGGTTGTACAAACAGGTGTCTTAAGACGAGGGTTTAAATGAACAGACATATATATATATATATATATATATATATATATATATATATATATATATATGCATATATGTGTAATGGTTAGTCAAGTGTACTTATTTCTGTTCCCCGATTCTCCTCCACACCCCTCGTCTTTATAATCCTATCCCAGCTTTACTAAACTTTTGCCCTTAATTGGGCGTTGACTTAAGATGAAATAATAATAATAAAAATGAAAATGTGACCTCAATGACGTATACACGTATATGAATACAGACATACTTGAGCCGCGTGACTGAGTGTTAATCCATTTTCTTATCCATTTTATGTGAACCTTGTAAAGACAAGTCACATTCTGAACATAGAAAAAAAGACAAAAGGATGTCCACATCTCTATCTTACTATACATAATCTGTCTCTTCTAATAAACGCCCATTGTCTTTTCTCCAACTGGTACACGTAACAGCACAAATTTTTTTTAATCAGTATACGCTTTATTTTTTATTTCAATGAGAGAGGTAGCATAAAATCCACCGATTGGTTTGTTGATGAACAAACCTTGACAGTTATGGGATATCATCATGAGCTGACAATCGTTCGAGAACCATTGGGAAACCAACTGGAAAGATACTGGGAGACAACTGTTCCCATCATCCTAGTGGTTAGGAGTCCACTTCATCAGCACGCACCAATCCCACTGGGTTCGAAACCAGGACCTTCTGGTTACTAGATGAGCGAGTTCGATAACCATTCATTACCCATTCGGACCCGTCATTCCAATGGCCAGCTTATGACTTCCAACTTCCGCCAGTTCATAATATAGCACGACCACCAGCCATTGTCATCGGTAGCGAGTATTCGTCCTCACAACCAACTTGCTGTACCCTGATAATCACGAATCCTCATGAGAATCCAGGTAACTAACTGCACACTTGCTGATAGCTAGTGAGCATCAGATTGGTATTCGAGTCCCCTCAAAACAACAGCTAAAAAACTTAGAAGTGTTTTATAATTTAGTGAATATTTGTCATATATATCACGAATTAGCAGGAGTTAGAATTCATGGACCATTGAAGAGGGTCTGTGGGCTTGCCTTGTAACTAGAAGTTCCTGGACTAGAATCCTGGCGGTAGGTGCCTGCTGCTGAGGAGTCTCAAGCTAGGGTGACGAAACAGCTGTCCAGCACTCACTGTTGGCTTCCAATAGTCCTCCCAACTGATGCCAACTATCGATCAAAACCTGTAACCATTCAAATCCCTGCAAACCAACACATGATGATATTTGTCATCTCATCGTGTAATTTAGTGTCCACTTTAAGTGCAATATTTATAAGAGAACTGACTCAAAAAGTCTATCCCACTAGTAGCTGACAGGAGAAGGCTTTAGTTTGGACTTTGTTATAAACGCAGGTGACGGAGTAGTGTATGTATCTGCCAGTGTTTAGTATTTATATACATACTTATTGGATACATATGTAAGATCCTGCCGGAAATCATCATTCATAAATGAAGCACAAACTAAACTTAACTGTAATTCACAAAAAAATTAGTGATCCTAAGGACAGATGATTACATGAAATATTTGCTTGTGTGGTGGTAAACACATAACTGACACTGATGAAAATAACTGACTTAGCAACACATTGGCACGGCACCGACTGCATTCGAAGGAGAAAAAGTCGACGTACTCAATTCGCCTAGATTGTTGATTAATTGTTCAGGTGGTTATTTTCTGATACAAATTTCAGAAAACATATCTGTTAATCTGTATCCCTGTTGGATATTTTCAGTCTCCTCTTTTGCCACTGAATAGTACTATTTCACAGGTATCACTTAATAAGGCTTTATTCAAACCAGATTACTTAGAACCTACCGAATGAAGTATGCTACGTTTCTCCAGATGCTATACTTTACCTGGACACTAGTGTTATGCGTCTAGTCCTTTGTTTGGTGCATACTAAATTCTATCAATCAAGTTTGCAATGTGGCCATTATTCTAGGTGGCTCTCCATTACGGCTCACTTTGAATTGCTAATATGAGATGGTTGAAGGCGATAGGCAGAAAGCCTTGGACCCTAAGTGTCGTGCTAGTCGTCACTCATCCGCAAGACATATCTGCAACGCCAGTGGCAACCTCTCTGAGCACAACACTGGGTGACTCTCGTCTGAATCTGAGAAGGGACACCGATTTCTGCAATACTGCAGATATGTCTTGTTGATTCATGAGTGCCAACTGGCACGAAACCCAGGTTGAGCAAGGCTTCTTGCCCCTAATTACCTCCAACCATCTAATATCGTAACATGCCACAATTACTAGCTATTTTTTTCTTAAATAATCCTCTAGAAAAAAGATTTGAAAGTCGGTTTAAGAATGAACTAGGTGAATCTTAAACTACAGGAGGATTTCAAACGAACTGCAAGTCGATGGAAAATCACCATGAGCGCACCAACCTTAGTTTTGATCATTTTAATTTGAATCAACTTGATTAGAAGCAATGTACTTTTTTATTTTCGATAAAAAAATGTTTATATTATTACATGACTCAAACTGAGCACGCTGACGAACAATCAGTCTACCTATATATCTATCTATCCCAAAGACAGCCCCAATGAACACTTGACGAACATTTTATAAATAATTTTGACATCAAAGATCGACATAAGAATACTTAGTACTGTATCTATATATATATTTTTCATTTAATTTGAACAACAGATCATTTCGTTTATTGAAAGTCTTGCGATTTAATGATTGTCTCAAAAACTTTATAAACAAAAAAACGGTTTTTTCATAACAAAAAAAAGGTTTTATAAAATTTTCACTCTTCTGAAAAGGTCCAAGAATATATTTATTAGCATCGGAAGAAGGGAGACAGATGTAGGGGAGAGAGTGGGAAAAGGAACACAGAAACTCAAATCACATGCGTACAAGCTCATACGCATACATAAACGCTGATTAAATATTAATAATAATAATAATAATATTAATCAAACAGGAGATCAAGCAAGAATCGACACACTAACATACCCACAAATTTATGACTGATAAAATTTCGAAAAGCAGCCTGAATCAACACCGGCTTGAAGATGGAATAAGGATATTTACCATTCTTTCAAATGTTAACACGAAAATATGCTTAGAAAAAAGGCAAAGCAAACGCTAAATATAATTATGTATCAACAACAAAGCACAAAGAGTTATATATATAACGCTATTACGGGTAATAAAATTGTTATGTAATAAATGTATATATATATATATATATTTCAAGGCAAAAAAAGAACATTCGGAACTTTAAAAAAAAAAAAAAAAACACACGAAAAACAACAGATTAGGAACGGAAGATATGCGTATGGAGTAGTATAATTTCGTGACAGTAGTTTACATCCTGGAAGAAAAAGTTGACGGTGGGCGGTGGTGGTGGTGGTGGGGGGGGGCAATATCAGTTCTTTTTAACTCAACAATAACAAGCATGTGTGTATATATATTCAACAAGTATAGTGTAGTGATTAGTGAATATACATTTTCATTTAAAGGTTTCTTCTAAGTATTCTATCTTCAGTTTGGAATGTATGAGGTACTCTTCTTTTTCGTCATCGTCTTCTTCGTCTTGACATTCAGTCAGGAATGATATTCTTTGATGACGTTTTTTCAATAAATCAAGTGATATACATCAATTATATTTACTGATATGTTTGAAAAAGATTTGACCAAGAGCTCGATAGAAGGAGAGAGACAGCAAGACACAGACTCATTCAGTCTTGAGTAGCAAATTAATTTTGATATGCATGAACTGAACAAACAAACAAAACTGCAACTATCTTTGATTGCTTGTTCTATCTTACTCTTCTTCTTCTTCTTTTTGTTCTCGAGGTATATTTTATGATATAGCTGCATATAGATTTGATTTAGGATCAAGATTGATTTAGGAATGTGGAGTTGTGGATTACAAAATATTTATAGGGAAGACAGTAAAAACAAAAGCAGAAATACTTACATACATACAAAGAACAATAAGGGAAAAACAATAAACACTCCTCACCATCAGAACAGCATATACTTTAGCCAGTAATACGATAAAAAAAACAAAATTTGAGGCTAGACTTTCAGCTAAAGTTTTATTTTTGTGTTTTTGAAATACTGTTTCCTACATATATATATATATATATATATATATATATATATATATATATATGAAAGCCTAAATCAACACAACACAATATCTGTGCTAATCAACTCTCTTCAGTAGACTAACTAATAATAGCGTGTATATTTTAATAGTAAGGTATATATATATAATAGAAAAAGTTTTACAAAATGAAAAACGGAATTTTATTAGAATTATGAAATTTAAAGTGAATTTTAGAAAAAAAAACCAAAAACGAAATAAACACACGAACAGAGCAAACATTAAGGTAGTAAAAGAACACTGCTAATATACATTACATGTATGTGTTTAACAGAATTTTGTGAAAAGATGAAGTACAAACTTTCACACCTCTGATGGGGAATTTTTTTTTCTAGATTTTTCGACAGAATAAACATTATATAGAATAACTACTTTAATGTGTTTTTGTTTTTCTCATCAAAATAATACTTTTATCCGACCACCCTCCATCAACATTAAAAATTCCCCTCAAATATATGAACAGGTGTTGTTTCAGATAGAAACATTGTTAAACCACTTGATGAATTGAATGGAAATGAAGCATTCAACCATTGAGAATCATTCGACGCATTCTGTTGTAATGGGAGAACATCATTTTCAACTTCTAAATTCTCAGGCCACTGTGGTTGATTCTCGTGTTTAATTTTATCATATAGCAGTGTATTACAAGCTATTTCGTTGTTATTATTTTTATTGCTACCATTGCTAGTGCTACTACTACTAATATTAGTGTGATTACTGTTCATAGATGTGTTCCAGTCATGTGATAATGAATCATTTGAATCTAGGAATGTATCATTGTTAAAACTGGTTGTTAAAGAAAAGTCAATATCCAGGGGAATAGCTCCATTGCCGTCTACTAATTCATCCAACGAATCGAAGTCTAAATTAGCTGTGTCTAAGCCAAGCTCTTCCAGTATTGGGTTATTACTGTTATTATTTGACGAGTGAATGTTTGAAGAATCTGTAGGGAGTTTAGAATCATTCACGAAAGTTTCAGCATCACTTTTATCAGTTTTAAACAAAAAGGATGATGTTGTCAAAGAACACGAAGAAGGTTGTGATAGTGGTGGTGATAAAGATGTTGGTGAGGAGTGTAGTGTTGAAGTGGAATGGATTCCCGACTCATAACTTGCATTAGTAAACAAATTGAAAGACTCATTATTTCGTTTATTATTAATATTATTATTATTATTATTATCATTGAATAAGCAGTCTAAATCACTGGTGTCGTCATCAGATAGAAAGAGAGAAGCCCAGTTAGGTAGGACTGTTTTATCCTCTTCTGATGATTTATTTGTCAAGTCATTATCACATGTCAGTGTTGCAGATAAGGATTGACCCTGTTGTTGTTGTTGTAAAGAGTCGCATGGGATAAATTCACTTTCCAGCATCACTCCACTATCATCATTAAACGGTGAAGGCTTGCAGACATGTGTAACAACGCCTGACGAAGAATGAAAGGGATCCATCGAGTTTGAACTGTGACGTCCGTTAGGAACATCAGAATGATAAGAAAAAGTTGACGCTGAAGAGCTAGATGAACATGCAGATAGGCTAGCGGTTTCTCTCTTAATATTGCTATTAGTATTAATCATGTGTATGTTATCATCTCCTAGATAGTATGTATTGTAATTGGGTAAACTGTAGTCTTTGCATGAACCACAAGATGACGGATGATTATCAGGTGAATTTGTTCTTTTCATTTGTATATAAGTGTGATTAGTTAAAACATCTGTCATATTACTATCTGCTTTGTTGAGCGATGACCATAAATAACCAGAATCTTTATCACAATTCATATTAATATTATTATCATCACTATGATTCCCATTATCATTTTCTATGCAGTTCAGTAGAGGACTTAACTCACCACACTTTCCTAAAGTATCGTTGGAATTCCATGCTATCCGTTTATCATTATCTTGCTTTTTGCTTTTTCTAGAAGCGGACGTTTCCAACTTGATGCTAGTGCATGTTTCACTTTCATCAATGGGATTTTGTGAGCCGTTGTTGGATGTGATGGGATTTGGACGCGGAAGAGCCCAACGAGAATATCTTTGACGTGGCTATAAAAAAATCATATTGAAATAAAAAACAAATTATTTTAAGAAAGTGTGTCGAAAAACAAAACATATTGGCACAGTGAAGCAATAATAAGTGATCTCAAATCTTTAAATATTCTTCTTGTCAATATTAGGACAAGACATTTAAGCAAACAGTATTGCTTTCAATTAGCTCTTCAGGATTTACTCTAATTTGCATAGCTTTATACAAAAATCAAAAATCAAAACCAATGACGGTGAGAGTTTGTGGACCAAATAATAATGATCGTAAATGTTAAATGCTTTGAGCATCAGTGTAAAAGCAATGATTATAATGACGGCAAAAATAATGATAATAGAGTTTATGCACGTGGCGATAAGAATAACTAAGGTGGTGATATGTATACGTATATGTAGACGATTCAATAAATAAGTAATTATGTCAAGTTTTAAAAGTTACATAACAATAAAGGTGAAGTGGACACATAATCACAGTTTAAATAAATATAACACAAGTACGAAGGAACTGGTGACTACGGAAGGGTGGTTGAAAAGTTTTTAATTAGAATTTACCTAGGCCAAACAAGGGAGA
The DNA here is from genome assembly GCA_944472135.2 of Trichobilharzia regenti. Classification (NCBI taxonomy): domain Eukaryota; kingdom Metazoa; phylum Platyhelminthes; class Trematoda; order Strigeidida; family Schistosomatidae; genus Trichobilharzia; species Trichobilharzia regenti. Next base: position 27,797,736 of record OX235270.1, on the reverse strand, counting down.
GACAATAACAGAATAAACTTCTTATGTAGGCAAAGACGCTAGGATTGTTGTCGGAAATTCCTTAGCTTCCTCTATGTATGTGTAAAAGACGGGTTTGAATTCTATTCGAAAGGCTCGATGGAATGCGATAGATAACTTCGAAGGCTGTCCCACTTCTATGTGCATCTACAAATTTAGTTGCTCCAGTGCAGAGAGCTATATACGGCGAACAACTAGACTGCTTAACAAACGCATTAATGAGCATATTCCTTCATGGTTCGGAAAAGGTCAAATAAAATCTATAAGAAGTTCTATTTGGGCTCATTTGATTGATAGCGGTCACCAAGTGGACAAAAATACTGCCTTCAAAGTTATCTATCGCATTCCATTGAGCCTTTCGAACGGAATTCGAATTCGCCTTTTAAACACAGCCGAAGCTGTGGGAATTCGAAAGAACAATCCTAGTCTTTGCATATAAAAGAAGTTTGTTCTACTTCTGTCTCCACCTTGGCCTAGGTGAGTTCTAAGTTCCAATCACAAATAATCGTTTTTTTGCTGTCTGTAGAGCGCTTTGTGACTGTGTGTTTCTCAAGGAAGTTTCAGATACAGAAGGATGCAAGGATCGGATCTCTGCGATTAGACCACAACGACTTGATTTCGACCACTTTAAGCTGTCCATTATGATATTAAAACATTTAACACCTGACATGAAATTTTAAAGGGCTTTGTGTCGAGTATTAAGTATAAAAAAGTACAATATTACTCATTGATATAAGAATAAAACTTGTGCACTGTGGTAGAGTATAAGTCCATTATGGGTAAAATTTGTTTTTATAAAGTCTCACAGTGTTATACAGTAATGTTTACTGATGACGTTTCGAGCACAATTTATTGCTGATTATCATATCAAGATAATCTAGGTAAGTGGAAAGAGAGGTTGATTACTGAATACTTGTTCATCGAGTCTACTGTTAACACTTGCAATAAGAATGACTCATCACTCATACTGGAAACATGGAGAATACTACTACCAATCAAATCAAGCGATGAAAAATAATGAAATTATATAAATGAAGTTAGGAAGTCGTGTGATTACCTTGATATGATTATGAGTGGCAATAAATTGTGCCCGAAACATCATCAGTAAACACTACTCTATAACACTGTGAGACTTTATCAAAGGTGCAATATTACTCGATGATCATAATTACTGACCAAAGTCATTTCTTATACGTGAATCGCTGAAGAGTAGTCACGATATTCCCTTGTGTTAAAAAAATCGGTGCATCCATGAATTTGAAGGAAAAAAACTGAATAATTTGCTTGAGTTTCATTTGATTTTGTTTCTAGTCATAAAATGTAAAAGATTTTATACAAGCACTCACAGACTGTCATTACAGAAACCTTCCAGGTAGTCTTCAAGCTACTGCTGATCACCTCGTTGCGTAGGCTAGTGGGATAAAGCCGTAACAGGTAGAGTATGCGACAAAAGTAATCGTGACAAAGTGATATGTGTTTAGAATTGAAGATTATCTCAGAGTGCTCCAATACATTAACCTACCTTTTAGACCCTACGGTTTACTATGCATTTTGTTACTCAGGTCTATATCCAAGAATGATCACCTCTAATTTGGTTTATTTTTAAACTGCCATCTGAACATTGTATCTATTTCATGCGGATGTTCAAGGCACGTTTTCGAGTAGAAATACCTTACAACTATTCTTGATTTAAACTGCGGTGTGCACATAGTTAATAAATTACATATGTTGTGAATACTTACAATGGTAGTTACTAGCATTCTAGTTCAGTTAAATAAAGAAAAGACTACAGGAATGCTTAACAGGCACGTTTTACAGGTAAGATTCTCATTGTGAATACTATAAACAGTAATCAGCAGTCATAATAGCACGTGATCTTCAATTTACTGCCAGCCCAGTTCAACGCAAATCCTGCAGATCATTAAACAAAGCCATAGCTACAAGATACCTCTAAATTATATTCTGAACATTTATCGAAAAATACCTTGAACATTTATTTCCAGTGAAGTCGTTACAACCAGTGCACACTGTCGTTTCAGGTGTCACTGCTGTTAGTGACTATTTTGACCATTCGCAACAGATAAACTATACATAACTTCTTATTTATGCAGTGCAAACTAAAATGAGAATTTAATTGGCAGTTAAATGGTGTATTGATGATTTAGCCAACATTATAAGACATGTTTCTAAGTCATTCAAAGGACATAGGATTATGGGTGAACTACTATTTGGACATGTGGTGTGCGTTCAGTCGATGATTTCAACATCTGTGATGAATGCCTAGTTTCAACATAGAACTTTGCTCAGAAGTACACCAGCTCAAGTTGCCACTTTCCCTCCTTCCATGTAGCACACAAAACAAGAGAAGAGAGACTTAAAAGAGATAGCGATGATAAACACAAGTGAGGGTGATGGAAAAAGAATAGTAATATGGAAGGCGAAGAAGAAGAATAGAGTTTTATAGAGTGTGACAAATCACAAGGACTGAATGCATCGACGCCAGTCAATGACAACGACGATTTCGAGTCAGCCATATCACCTCGAGTTATCTCCAGCCTTCATCGGTTCTTACCATCTCGAGGATCCCAATCAGTCAGTGACAAAGTCTACACCTCCCTATGTTGCTGGCTAGCTGACTGGCTGGCTGAATGACTGTCTTAAACTAACTGCTGTCACGAGTTTGATTGACTGATGAAGCCGTGTTTTCGTTTGACCACCACATGCTAGCTAACTCATTTCCAACCTGATCCATCTTGTTTCAACGAAGCTAGCATTCCCCGTCGGTTGAGGAAGGCGATGGATGCCTAGACAGGTAGGCAGGCAGGCATGCATGCATGCGTGCGTAACACATGTCCTAACCATCTCATTCAATCAATGTCACTGCTTCACAACCTCGTCAACAGATTTATTTTCCCTCCTCCTCTTTATCTGGGAATCGACCGATCCCTCACCAACTCAATACTACTCACTCTATTACACCTACCACCTAACCTAGCACTGAATGTAGACAGAAGGCAGACGACACAATGATGATGAAAAACAGCTAGTTGGCCGGCCTTTTCATGTCTCCCACTTTCGTCAGTGGCACTCATGTCGCCAGCCAGCCTTAAAAGTATGAGACAGCGAACTGCTGTTAAAGCTGCTGATGTGCAGTGTGCACTAATGTCCTTCGGTCGACAGCCAGCCAGTTGAATATCACGTCTACTAAATCATAGATGGCATAATTCGGGGACAAATACGAAAAGATAACACAGAATGTGCAAAACTGACTAAAATACTATGTCTTCCGGTGAGTGGTAACTAGCAGTGTGGAAACCAGCTCGGTGCACACTTCATCCTATTTGAGACCCGTTGTCTAGATGTGCCTGTGAGCCCCCACTGAGACTCGAACCCGGTGCCCAACGTTTCAAATGCCAAAGGCGTTATCCACTAGACCACTCAGGCCACTAGTATCAACATAGACTGAACATTTTAGTTCAATATAATAAATCGACGAGATACACAAAAATTATCAACATTCAAACCTTTCTTCATAATTTTATTCGATTCGCATCTAGGCTAAGAATAACTTATTAGCTTGAAATGTTATACTCTATATATCTATATCTGAGATTAAGCTTCCACGATTTGTGGAATACGATTATATGTTTCATTCCCTTCAATCTTCCCTTAAATATTAGTAAAGCTATACAAAGATAAAAATATACGAGGGGAGATAAATTTCGCGATTATTTTTCATTAGATATAAATTTTATATGTCTGTTCAACTAAATCGTTAGGATTAATTGTATATTAGGGTGAGATAGAGAGTAGGAAATGTCTATCTTTTCGAAAAAATTAATGGATGATAGGATGTAAGGAAGTAATCATTCATCCATTCATTCATTCAGCGCTCGGCATTTTATTGGTTGGGAAAATCTACGTAGAAGATAGACATTTATATAGGAAATATCCCGTATTACTCTCCTCTGCATTATTTTAGACAGAAAATCACTTAATCTGTAAATCTGAGTCTTCGACAAGCTAGGGACATTTTAGTGTCATATTATTGCCTGTCTAACATAATCCTATCTATGAACGATAATGGGGTATACCTGATACATTAAAAGAATTCTAAATTTCAGTGATCACTGACAGAGTGTTATCTTATGGGAAATAATAAAAGTATCAAACATCAAATCGAAGTAGAATAGGACGTCCGTCAGTCTGCGGAATGATGTTCACTTGATGAAGACAAAGTCTGTAGAAATATTTCCCAATTGTGAAAATCAGTCACATATGTCCGTTTCGCACACAGTTTAAAAGGTATTTAGGTGTCCAAGAAGAAGAAAAAGAGGAAATGTTCAGAGAAAAAAATATACATAGAAGGACATAGATATACATATATTAATGAACTAGAAAATTATGAGTTAAAAGTGTAAAAATGCATAGTCATCACTTAACTGATATCGAGCGAGAAAAGAAGGATACTTCATATTTCGCGGTTAGCTAAAGCAGGCGTACATTAAACCTATCATTCATGTTAGAGACTGTAAAATTATTTTTCTTAGTGAACTGCACAGTGTACGATGAGAAATTAGTGTATCTAAACCACAGCCTCGGTGGCATAGTGACTAGGACGCTCACCGACCATGCATATGGTGCGGAGTTCGATCCCCGGCCGACTCACTCCTTTACCACGTTAACACAGAAAAATGCTGGTAAAGAGGAAATGTTGGGCATGAGGCTAGTAACCCCGTCCTATAAAAATAAACACTGCTACAGAAACTTCAAGCTACTAGCTTGAAGCCCTATGCTCCACTGAGGAACGTGAAGGAAAAAAATTATTATACCACAGCCTTGAGAATAAGTGTTATTACTATTATTACTCCCTTGGGTTCCGAGAGGGACGTGGGGCTTCAACATCAAATCTCCAATGCGTTCGGTTTACCACTGTCCTTTTCAGCCGGCTCCATGACCACCCAAAAACTCTCATCTCCTCTTCACACCATCAACCTCATCTCACTCTCAGACACATACCCACTTCGCCATTTCCCATTAGGGTTCTACTCGAGAACAAACATGGAGAATGACGTCATTCAATTGTCTGCTCACTACATGTTCGATACATCTTCATTCCTCACGGAATATTTGTTGAACGATAGGTCCTTGTTTAGTTTAGTTCCTTATCAGAGTCTCTTGTTCCTTATTCCTTCCCCTGTCCATCTGATCTTCATCATAGAGTCAGCGAAGTCAACTGTTGATAAAAGTCTACACTGATCTGACCTGTTGAGAATGATTTCCGTGACAGGCTCATCAAGTTTCTCACCCGTATACAAGAACTGACTGACAGACTCAACATTGGTACTGATAATCCGAATCTTCTTCTTCATGATGATGACGATGATAATGAGTGCAGGAGATTTCCAAACTGATTTCAGAGTGATGTAAGTCTATGTTGTCTTTCCGATTCTGGTTCGTCTTGACATCCTCATGCTTTCCGACTGCTTGTAGTTGAAACGATGCTTCCTAGCTGGATAAGTGAAGGAAGTAGACACTTTCAAATTTCCTCGGTCGATGGTGATCGGTGCTTATCGTTATCGTTATTGTTCTTAGCACTGGTGGTGGTTATTTGGTTATCTTCGTCATCTCCGTTTTCTCTATGTTCACTTGAATTTGTGTCTTTGTTGCGTGTTTCTTCAGCCAGTTTGTTGGGTCTCGCCTGTTAGTTTTCTAGTTTTTTTTGTTAATCCTCATAACCCGTTAGCGAAGCTCTCACTTACTGATTTCAACATAGAACTTTGCACCGATTGCGGCAGTTCGATTCGCCACACCTCATTTGGCACACAAAACAAGACAAGTTCAGGTCTTCGAAACCATACAGTCTTGAAAAGAAGTGCTATACATCTCCGAAATCAACAGAACTCTAAATAAAGGTCTTACCACATAACATTTACCAAAACGTTGATACAGATATACGGATAACTGAGGGTTATTTTGGTACTTATATGTCAAGGAACTTTTACTGCATGTAATTCAACGCATAAGTTAAATATCGAATATAGCTCATAAAGTTTGCGTTTGGAGTGGAACATAGAACCTCACACTTTTGAAGTTTCAGCAGCGATGATATTGTTTTTACGGAGTAGGGTTACTAACACTAACACCCAACGCTATCACGTTTTTAGGCTTAATTCAGGTTAGCAAAACCAGGTGATGTTCAAGACTACATCGACAGAGAGTCAAAGTCGTATCTTAGACACTCTTGGCGAGCATTCTATCGCCGAGCCATTGTTTCTACCACACTAATATAGGTAAAACATATTCTTAAGACAGAACAAAAAAGTTTTTTTCCCATTAACATAATACGGTTGTCAGATTCATACAAAACCCTGTACCTGTGAAACCACATTATCTAGACTACCCTGCTAAGACTAGAAAGCCTTACTTCTTGTCAGTAACACTATGAAAATAACTAAGGAGTCACAGTTTTACTTCATATATATTTAATGCAGTTGTATCAAAAACGTCTCACAAGTAGAAGAGGATATTAGAAACTGAAATTAAGCTTATTAGGAATAAAGAGGCGGATGATATACTGTTGAAACAATTCTGCATTGTACCCAAAAAAATGGGTTGATCGAATGCAGAAGTTGTTCATAGTGAAAATAAGCGAATATAATGTAAAACACGCAAGTGATGGTGTTCAACAATTTGTAGAAATTGTATGGAAACAAATGTTTGTTGATTGCTGCCTAATTAAGTGAACCAAAAATCTTGTCTAACAAAGTGATTTGTTTCTCATACAGAATTGTTGGCGTAGTTAGTTTTTGTGAATTCTAAAGAAAAAACGCTGAACATGAGGACTCAGGAAAAGGCAGAATAAAGTGATGAGAATAGTTTTTTGCTAGTAGTCCTAATGCGTCAAACACCGTAAACTCACTTATTCTACAAAATAAAACACAAACATAAAAATTAGACTATATATGTCTTCCTTTATTATTGAATTTAAGATTTTTCCGTCGATTGATTAGGCCGAAGTGCTCAGTCTCAGGTTGACCCGTCGGCTTCTTATGCAGATTGCTTCGACAATGTCTGGACATGTAATTAGAACTTAATTGGTGCATGGTGACTAACAGTGGAATCCAGGATGCGCATTTCATCCTATTTGGGACGCGTCTTTTCCTTAAAAGGAGATGCAGTGTAGTTTAACTTTTGTTAGTCTGCATTCTGATTTATAAAATCTTAGTGAAACAATAATTTAAATATACTGCAGTCATATATTGTTTGGTGTGTGGCACAGTGGTTAGGACTCTTGCCGACCAATCACATGGTCCGGGGTTCGATCCCCGACCGACTCACTCCTTTACATCGCCAAACCAGTAATAAAAAGCCGGTAAAGAGGAAAGGTTAGGCATGAGGCTAGCAACCTCATCCTGTAAAAGTAAACACTGCTACAGAAACTTCAAGCTTCTAGCTTGAAGCCTATGTTCCACTGGGAACGTGAAGGAAAAATACATTGTTTGCATAAATTGATAAAGACTTACTGGTAACACTCGAGTTGGAAGTACCTTCGGTTCATTTGATCCAGATGATTTCACGTTTTGCTTAGATTTTGATCGTTTCAAGCGTTCGATAACTGTGCCACGATTAGTGATGTTCGACTTATCAAGACTAGATTTTGATCTTATTTTACAAGGTGATTGTTGATCTGCATTATTATTACTATTATTATTGTTATTACTGTTATCATTACGAGACAGTGATTGACTCTGTGCATTTTTGAAGTTGATTGAATTAACATTTGGATTCATATACCGAGATCTTTTATTCCAGTCAGAATGTTGACTTGACATATTATGATTAAGATCACAGTGATTCGATTTAGAGGGGATATTTGGGGATTTGTTCATAAAATGTGTAGTTTCACCCCATGTTACTGAGGTATCTTCATCAGATAAACCATCATCTGACTCAAATAAAACATTATGTGCCATTCCCATCTGAGAATTTTTGAACAGAGGACTTTTGCGTCGATGACCAGCTACTGTTTGTGTCACGCAAGACTGTGACACATTGCCAGAAATAGACAATGGAGGTAAAGTTGATGAACTGTTCATTTCAGAAACTACACTATGATTCATAAGAATTGTATGTACTGAGTTTTGATATGTTGTATGGCTTGATGTCACTGATATTTTAGTTGACTGAAAATTTGCCGGTGAGCCAACGGATGCAAACGATAATGGAGAAGAAGATAAGGATGAATTTGAAGATGGTGATAAAGCAGAAATTTGGTGATTTTTCATTGAATCAGGCGATAATTCAGGAACACAGATATTTGCAGTAAATGATGCATGATTAGTACCTGAGTTGTTCATTGGAACAGATGGAGGAGACAAAATTAAATTTCTTGGCAAAAAAGCCTGTTGATATTGACTTTGTTGTTGTATTTTACGTTGCTGTAAGAGCATAGATCTTGGAATTGGTGGTGGGGGTCCAGGAGGTGGTGCAGCTCGTCGACATTTAGCTAAATTCGCTTCCAGCCAGTCAATATGCCTTGGATTTACCCTCCAAAATCCTCCTTTACCCCGTTCACCTTTATCACGGGGAACTTTCTCAAAACACTTATTGAGTGATAGATTATGACGCACAGAATTCTGTAAATTAAAACAAATAAAATATAACTAAAACTGTAGGTAAAAAAAGTGGAAGTATGCATTAATCATATTTTTAAATGAAAACGTGTACATTTACTTAATCCAGTATGAAACTAAGGGATGATATCATCTCACCAGGCCTACTTCTTTATACTGCTTTTGAATGTCTAACAGAGTTATAAGATTTCTCAAGTATTGGTTTTGTAGGAATTTTTTGATTGGTTGGAGGATTTAATCATGAACTGACAGCGGTTAGAGAATAGAAGTTGGAATTCATGGGCCATTCGATCGAGTTCCAGTAGCTTAATGGTCTACGAGCTAGATCACCTTGTAACCAGAAGGTCCTGGTTTCGAACCCTTGCGGTGGGTGCGCACTGATCAAGAGTCCCAAACTAAGACGTAACAGCTTTCCAGTACTCCCAGGTGGTTTTCCAATTGTTCTCTAACAGATGTCAGATCATGATGAAATCCTGTAATCAAAGTTATACGAATATCGACTTTACAGTAGAAAAAGGGAAGAAGAGAATACGCGATAGATTACTTGTTGTCCCTGTCAACCTCGTTCAACAGCCAAATGACAAAACCACGTGTCATGTGATCCGAAACAGAAAACTCAGCGCAGGCTTTGAAGTGAATACACGAGTAAGACTATGCTGTTTACTAACACCAGTGATATTCCTAGTTGTGTTGGACTGGATTACACAGCACACTATGTGTAGGGAGTGAGAAGACAGGAATATACTGGACCAACAAGAAGACTCTAGAAGGTCTGAACTTCGTGGACTGATTATGCCTGATAACAAACAAACTAGAAAACTAACAGGCGAGACCCAACAAACTGGCTGAAGAAACACGCAACAAAGACACAAATTCAAGTGAACATAGAGAAAACGGAGATGACGAAGATAACCAAATAACCACCACCAGTGCTAAGAACAATAACGATAACGATAAGCACCGATCACCATCGACCGAGGAAATTTGAAAGTGTCTACTTCCTTCACTTATCCAGCTAGGAAGCATCGTTTCAACTACAAGCAGTCGGAAAGCATGAGGATGTCAAGACGAACCAGAATCGGAAAGACAACATAGACTTACATCACTCTGAAATCAGTTTGGAAATCTCCTGCACTCATTATCATCGTCATCATCATGAAGAAGAAGATTCGGATTATCAGTACCAATGTTGAGTCTGTCAGTCAGTTCTTGTATACGGGTGAGAAACTTGATGAGCCTGTCACGGAAATCATTCTCAACAGGTCAGATCAGTGTAGACTTTTATCAACAGTTGACTTCGCTGACTCTATGATGAAGATCAGATGGACAGGGGAAGGAATAAGGAACAAGAGACTCTGATAAGGAACTAAACTAAACAAGGACCTATCGTTCAACAAATATTCCGTGAGGAATGAAGATGTATCGAACATGTAGTGAGCAGACAATTGAATGACGTCATTCTCCATGTTTGTTCTCGAGTAGAACCCTAATGGGAAATGGCGAAGTGGGTATGTGTCTGAGAGTGAGATGAGGTTGATGGTGTGAAGAGGAGATGAGAGTTTTTGGGTGATCGTAGAACCAGCTTAATAGGACGATTCGGAGATTTGATGTTGAAGTCCTATGTCCCACTCGGGACTCTAGGGGACAAAAATGCATAATAATCGTTATAAACTGTTATTGAGTTCCATATTATAACTAAAGAGATTAAGGATAACGATAATACTCAACTAGGCATGAAAGGTTGCATTTATAAATATAGATTACAAGGGACTTGAAACCCAAATTATGTACATGCGATTGTAAAGCTTTTGAAAATGAAATAGCTGAAATGATATTTCTACTGAGCTTCTTGTTCTTTCCTCATTAATTTCCTGATAAGTGGTTCGCAAGATTACTTAGAACTGTCAAATACACTTTTAGCACTTAGAGTAAGAAATGAACAAGAAAAATGTAGTCTTTATGCTAAAAATAAGAATAAAAGCTTAGCTGAACTGAGAAATGTCTTCCAACACAAGAAGTTAATGTTTTTCTTCTGGGCTATGGAATAATTCAAGAAGCACAAAAGTGATTCCACCACGTCCTTTTTCAGATTATCTAAAATAAATATCTTCCTGGTTCGCTGAAATTTGAGTCGAACTCTAACTACCATTGTATTAAAGTTCACAAAATACTTCCATGCGATACTTACACTCCCTAGTAATCACACGAAGGCATTATCAAGATAAGTTGGTTTCAGGATTTTAACATAAGCCGACATTGGTTAGAAAACCATTGGAAAACCACCTAAGAGCACTGCCAGACAGCTTTCCCCATCATCCTAGGGCTTAGGACTCCACTTCAGCATTATGCAACTCCTAGGGTCCCAACCCACGACCTTCCGGTTACAAGGCGAGTGTGCGAGCTCTTAGATCATCCACCCACTCACTGGGACCCACCAATCCCATGGCTCACCAGCCGATGAATTCCAACTTCTGCTTATTCACGCACGATATAGAGCCAGCCAATCTGTCTTCGGACTCGACCTGCTGTAACCCGCTGGTCATGCATTCCCACTAGAATATTTCTCTATGCCATATTAGCTCATAATGAAATCCTGAAATCAATTAAATCCCTGCAAAACAACAAATGACTAAGTTGGCTTTGTCTATTTCACCCACTAACTAAACCCATTACATTTTTCTTCTTTATTATTGTACACTTAGACCACATCTGTAGTGCAATATTACTGGTCGTTTAAGACAGTTAATGGATTGAAGTGACAGCCAAGTTGTCGTTTAATTCATAAACAGCAGGATAGATATCTTTTTCAAAAATGATTACCACCCAAAAATACAGTAATTGTAATCCTCACTCAAGTCTCTAAAAAGGTATATTCCATCTCATTTCCACTGATTATTTATAATACTCATTAGCCACAAAATACCCTAAAGCATAATTTTATTTATACAATCATAACAAAATAAGAAGTACTTATTGTTAACATTAACTAGTGTATACTACTTAAATAAATAAGCATAGTTTAGAATTTAACAAGACTAAAAGATTGTTGTTATTATTATTAGCTAATGATTCCAGAACTTATTGCCCAAAAACTATGTTGAGGGAATTGGATGTGGATCAAACACACGCTGAGGAGACCGTTGACTAACATCACACGCTAGACCTTTAGAGTGGAACCCGAGTGGGAAATAACGAGATGGGTGTGGGTCCGAGGAGGAGAGCAAGAGAATAAAGCTTATAGTAAGTCGGGGAGTCAGATGAAAACAAAAAGAGTACAGAGAATAGGTTGAAACGGAGATATGCTACTGAAGATCTATGTTCCACTTGGAACCTAAACGAATAATAATCAGTGAAATAACGGCGATTCATAGGATAAATATTAGACAAACTGGAAGTACTAATCGCTAAACATTAACACAAAATTCAAGAACTACATAGATTGAGTTTAACAGGTGATCAACTGACTTGAGAAATGAGTTAGAGAACCACTGAAAAACCACTTGGGAGTACTCGACAGCTGTTCCGTCCTAGTTTGGGACTCTTCGTCAGTACGCACTCACCGGGTTAGAAACCAGAACCTTCCGGTTACAAGACGAGATAGCTGTTAGACCATTAAGCTATTGGGACTCGATCGAATGGCCTATGAATTCCAACTTCTATTCTCTAACCGATATCAGCTCATGATGACACCATCCAACCAATCAAAAAAGTCCCTACAAAACCAACACTTGAAAAATGACTTCAGTTAAACGGATGGGAAAACTGAGCACATGTGTTTCCCGTAGTAAATTTAAACCAAGGAACAACTGTGAAAAAAACAATATTTAGTGTATTTACAAGTTTCGGTAGAAGTACGCGACAGTTGAATACTCCTCTATAAACATTGTTATTTATACTAATTCATTTTAAGGTTTACATACGCACACGTGCATACATACACGCGAACACTGTGACGACAACAACAACAAGAATTGAGGGTCAGTTTCAACAAATATATGATCTGTAAGAGGTGCATGAGTGATAATCTGTCAATGTCACTACTAAGTGAATATGTGAATATTCCTGAGTTGGTGGCACAGCGGTAGAATGCTCACCAACCACTCATATGGTCCGGGGTTGGATCCCGGACGAACGAACTCCTCTGCCTCGCTAAGCCAGTAATAAGACTGGTAAGGAGGGAAGGTTGGACATGAGGCTAGCAACGCCATTTTGTAAAAATAATCACCACTGCTACCGAAACCGTAAGCCTCTAGCTTGAAGTCCTATGTGTCACTGGGAGGGTAAAGGAAAGAAAAAATGTGATTATTCATCAAACTACTGCATACTAGCATAGAAGGTGGAGTCAATGTGGTACAGCTGGTACAATGGGTATAAACATCTACACTTGACAAAGTATTGAAATACAAAGAAACTCTTTAAAAAAACATACATAAATTAGACATATGTCAACCATTTAGGACAGAATAAGCAGATTTTAACACGTCTGAATTAAACTCATCGAACAGATAGTTTGAACACATCTCTCACCGAGATGAATATTCAACTAAGATTTTCGATTCACACTTATCTCCTACAAGAACTAACAGTGTGTCAGATAAAACAATAACAATAATAATAAATATTGGGAAAAACATTGTAAAGAGAAGAGGGAAGGGAAGTGAAGGGAAGTGAAGTGAAGGAGAATTATATCGATAAAATAAAAGTAACTACTCCCCCCTTTTGTACACACAGATCTGGTTATTTCAATCTGATTGAGAAGACTTCAGCAAAACCCTGAGTATTTTTTATTACCTCGAATATTAATAACTATGAGGCTTTTACTCGTGGTCACCGTATGACCACAATTCAATAAATGTTGTGTGAATGACCGCCCCTTTGGATGCCACACCATCACGAGTACTAGAAAAACACTTCGGAGAGTGTGCTCCCAACAAGAATCAACAGATATCTCTCTGTACGCTCAATGCATTTGCTTCCACAAACACGTGTAAATTGATATACACATTTTTGATATGGTGAGGATCAGTGTCTTATCGTTGTTTGTTGCTTGCACTATCACCTTTGTTGTGTTAGTGAGGAAGGCGAATCAGCTGCATAATATAGGTTAGTTTCATTGGTGTCTTCAAACGATGTTTCACTAGCTGAGTAAGGTTATCTCCCTTGAAAGATAATTTTATGTTAACCTTGGTTTTTAGAAACAGCCATTTTTTCCTCTAACCAGACTCCGTTTGTACTTGAATGAGACGAAGCAATTGAAATGTATGAAATATTCCGTCCAAGTTGGCTTTCTATAGACAGATCGCTCTACACTTCCATCAACTCATTTAAACAGAGTAAATTTACTTTACTTCAAAGTAATTGCTTGTGAATATCTCTGAATGGTATCCATGATGGTATCGAAACACAGTTTTTTAAAATCTGCTTTCCTCATGGTATTTACTAGGTTGTCATAGTGTGTTGGTGGTGTAATACCGACAGTGTGTTCCAACGGATTATTGCTCTCACATATACCTATAGCTCAATATTGCATTAGCAACAGAATGCTATTTCACGTTGTCAAATGTAAAGGAAAATCGCAAGCTCAGTGTTTGGTTAAAGAATATGAAACTGTATATATATATGTATAAATAGTGGTTTGATCACTTGAAAATATACCTTGGCTTCTGTGCCTTGCCTTTTGTTGTGACAATAGCATAGATCTGTAATGAACAGCTTTCCCTTGATATGTAGTCTCAAACTTACCGCATAGAAATACGTATGGTCACTGCATAAGTGACCATAGATTTTTAGCTGTAAACTGAAACCTACTCTCACATTTGATATTCACAATACTTCAGTAAATATGCATCAATGTGCGTACAGTGGTAGAACATCCACCAGCCAGGCCACACATGTGGTTCAGCTTTCGACTCCTGGACGACGCACCCCTAGACCTCGCTAGCAACCTCACTGAGTGAAAAAACCACTGCTATTGAAGCTTCAAAGCTCAAACTCGAAGCCGACTGTTCCACTCGGAAGGCAAAAGAATAAAAATAATACGTAATAATTACTCCAGTGAATTTCTCTCAAAGTTTATTAATACATCAGAACACAAATGCTTTTTTTGTTGTTGAAATCTTTCCTTAAAGTTCACTAATTAAATCACAAAACAGCCTTATAATAAGAGTAATATCTTTATTCAATAAGTGTTGATTACGAAATAAATTTTTAAGAAAAATAACCCGCATTATAAGTAGTCTCATTAAGTCTTTCGAATTTCGAAGTATTTTTCTTATTAATAGCATTCACTCACACGCATACATACATACAGACAACTATCTAATAATCATGACAATTTTACACTGTACAAACTCAGTTAGTGACAATAATAATAATAATATGAACCCTTATCACAGTTTGAATGTAGACCTTGATTTTTATAATAATTTATATTACTTTTGGATGATCATAGAGTTGCTGAAATAGCCGGAAAACACAAAATCCTGATAAGTCAATGTATACACAGTGTCAAGTTAAAAACTAATCCGAATATTAAAAAATGCGGGTTCTTGTCGAAGATGGTTTATATTTGCAACAGTAATAATAGTAGAAATATTTCAGCATGAATTTTTGTTTTATCGGACAGATTTGCGAATGATAATAATAATAAGCATTAAAAGGAAATGAAAATTATACGACTGACTGTGAAGAGAATATATATTATTGTATCATTACGACTAAATAAAGTTGTCTTTAATTATTGCTGTTATTTTTTTTCAAAAATATAGGTACAATAATTAGCTGACTGACAGCTAATCAATGTTATGAGTCTTTCTTCAATAATAATAACAGTTATTAAAAACTACTATGATGTGGAATAAAACATTCGTCTTGAAGTAATCTGATCAACTTCCAAGTGAATTGTATTTACTCACCGAGGAGAAAAAAGCAAACACCGGCTTACATTGAATCATGACAATATTACTGTAATTTCCTACCTGTCATCTAGGTGTCATCAGTAAGACAGTTAAGTGTATTTTTCTCAATACTACAATTACCATTATATTCGTTTGTAACCGAACTTGCGAGTCTCATGTCCACACTGGAAAACTAAGTGATAAAAGTTGGTCAGTTAATTGCTGGACTTCTGACTTGATAAAATATTAGATGGTTGGAGGCAATCGACAGGAAGCCTTGGACCTGACTGATAGAATTTCAGTCTGCAACAAAGAGAGGACTAGACACACTAGACACTAGTTATTGTGTTCAGTCGAAGGACTTCTGACTTGTTGATACTTATCAGGAAAGGCCATCTGGGTTGAACCCACCCCCTTTCAGCCTGTAGACTGATATTTAACAACCCTACTTGATTTTCTACTCACAATCCATACACACTATTCACTACGGTTATGTTATGGAAGAAAACAACTTATAAGATGCAATATTAGGAGTAAGAACTAACTTCTTGATCTTGTAGGAATGATTAGCAGTCGAAAGAAATATGCAAAAGATTTTCCCTAATAAATGTCGAAGCTGAATACATCATATTCTTTCTCCTTTCTTTTTGTTTCTTTAATCAAAGACGACAATTCATTGCAAGATCCGAACAAGAATACCGCTTTCCATCCCAACAAATCTAATGAACACAGTCAGTTGAAAAGTTCTAACGTATTTAAATGGTTTAGTAAGAAACAACTTTTTCGTGAATAGGAAGAAGATTGAATTAATTCATCGGCTGGTTGGCCATTGGATTAGTGGGTCCCAGTGGGTGATGAATGGTCTACTAGCTCGCTTGCTCGCCCAGCCGCCTCGTAACCGGAAAGTTATGGGTTGAAGCCCTGTTGGTGGGTGTATGATGCTGAAGCGGAGTCTGAAGCACTGTGGCGACGGGGACAACTGTTTGCTGGTACTTCCAGTTGGTTTTCCACTGGTCCTCCAACCGACGTCATGTAACTACTCTTTCTGACAGTTAAATAGCATGTAAAAGAAGAAAAAAATTCCTCTTGTTATCTGAATCAGAGTAACTGAGATAAAGAGAAACACAACGTTAGACCTAGAAATGGTTCATCCTGAAGATAACTTAACAAGTCGTATTTCGAAGTGTATCTACTACCGTAAAAACTATTGTAAATAATTAACTGAACACATCTATCTAATACTACCATCTCATATATCACACGCTTGGTTATTCATCAGATTAAAAGTGAAGTTGAAATAGTTCTAATTCATTTGAATAACTCAGCAGTATATTTGGATAACTTGGTTAATAAATTTACACAAAACACTGCGTGCCATAAAAACCGAAATTTGTAAAAAGATTGAAAGCTAATCACATTATGGTTCAAGTTAGCCTTACACCTCATTGTTTTTATTTTCTTTGATGCTATTTGTCAAATGTATAATCAGTTGAACAACAAAATTATCAACTTGCATCACACTTGACGAAAACGAAACTTCGGTCGGAAAGGGGCTTGCTTACAAGACGAAACATATCATGACCATAAGTATATATATATATATATATATATATATATATGCTTTTTTTCTTAAAACACTAGTTGCTACCTGTCTGAAAAAATAAAATTTAAAATCTAAAGACCAAACTTCCATGTGCTGTTACAGCAACAATTTTACGCATAGCTAATTGCCAAAATCTGTCTACAAAAATTAAAAAAAAATTTAAACCAAAATCTGTGTAATTAATTCATAACTTTAAAAAGTACACACAAATCTCTCGGCTTGAAGAATAATCCTGTCTCCGCAGAAAAACACACTGTTTCAAACGAAGATACATACATGTAAGTGGGGTATTGCTGGTGGAAGGGGTTGTTTCAGTGACACAGTGAATTCTTAATTAAAATTAATTCTTATATAATTCAAGCGGAATATACATATATATAAACTTTAAAAGAGTTGTTGTGCTCGGGAACAGATATCGTTGAAATCTAGTCTCTTATATAGTGACCCAGACAACAAAAAGAATCATGACAACTACTATTAAACTCCAGTGTACACGCAGCAGGGATTAAAGGAGAGAAGTGCTTTGAATTTGAATAATAATAGTAATAACAATAACAATAATTCCGACTTTCTACATGAATTCAAATAGCTTTGAAGTTCCTAACACATAATCAGTAGGGTTAACCCTTAACTACAAATGTTTAAATAAACGCTTTGATGAAAAGAAAATATAGAATAAACTAAAAGACAACTAAATAGAAGAAGAAACTAGACAATTACAACCACTGACTACACGCATCCTGATTACAGAAGTGGGTGTGTTTTCGAAACTAATTGTAGTGTGTAACCTTTGGCAAAAAATGGATTCTCTAAAAATTAAAAAAGGCGTCGGTGGCACAGTGGTTAGGACGCTCGCCGACCATGCACATGGTCCGGGGTTCGATCCTCGGCCGACTCACTCCTTTACCTCGCAAGGCCAGAAATGATGCTGGTAAAAAGGAAAGGTTGGGCATGAGGCTAGCAACGCCATCCTGTAAAAGTAAACACTGCTACAGAAACTTCAAGCCTCTAGCTTGAAGCCTATGTTCCACTGGGAAGGTGAAGGAATAAAAAAAACTAAAATAATTTTATGATTTCATTTGTATTAATCGGCACCTGTCTGTCAGCATTTTTTTTCAGTCTTTCTCTCCTCTTACTCTGGTGATATAGGCAAATGAAATAATTCGAAAACAACAGTCTTCTGTTTTAGTCGGGAAGCAACCATGCTTTGGTGATAACTATGAAAAGACGCCTAAATATATATTTGATATTAGTAATAAGTAATTGGGGTATTATCAGAAGCCCCGTATGTAAGATTAACTATTGGAAATATATCTTCAGAAAGGTGTCAACTTTTATGCTAATGTAGAACTCCCCTATACTGGCATAAATTAAGATGAAACATTTAAACTTCATGGATTCAAATGCAACTCTGTCTGTTTAAAAGTGAAGTATTAAGTTTCAACAAGAATCAACAATCTAAACAAAGGAACTGTATTCACTGTATTTGAAGCTGAGAACATTAATACTAGGTTTACAGGAAAATCTGCATTAGACACAACTATGATTTTATTTTAAAAGCTTGTTTGGCTGTGCAAGTGACCAATGGTCAGAAACCAGTATTATAATCCATCATATCTCTAGGTTTTCCTGTATGCATAATCCTACAGCAGAATTGTTTTGGCTATTTTGAGTAAAACTTATACCTGAATATTTCTTGATTAGTTGAAGGTGTCTGATGTGTTCGATACCTTTACAAAAACCAGTCTGTAGATAACTCAGTGTGTCCCGCTGAAAAATAAAGGCCGAAATAAAAAATCGTAGAAAATAGTACACTTCACATAACATTTTAATACACTCCTACATATATATATATATATATATATATATATATATATATATATATGTAAATGTTTGAACGATTTATTAAAAATGTAAAAAATCATATATGAAATGACCTATTTTAAATCCTTACACATTTCGTAATACTAGACTAGATAACAAATCCTATCTCGATCGGAATACCATAACTACTGCTAAAAAGGAGCATATCATGTTTAAAAGATCAAATTTCCTTATCCATATGCAATATAAGCAGCATATATATATATATATATATATATATATATATATATATATCTTAAACATTTGTGTGTACAAAAACATTAAACCAGTACGACTATGAACATATCTACGTATATTAAAATTTACTGTGTAATTTCACTAAAGTTCACTTCTATTATATAAAGGTTGGGAAATCCTTTTAGATATAAGTCTAAAGCGTAAGACCAGCTCTGGCTATTTTTCGTGGATTTACATGTCAGAATACACATTATCCACAGAGACAGCCGACAGTGAGTGTGAAGACGTTTCATTCTCTTTTTTTGATAGACTCCATGAACATCTAGAAGCAGGGTCAAGGATTTTATGAGTTTTCAGCACGTGAAAATGTTCTTGATATGCTAGTGAAAGATACATTTGGGCACCTAGACTACTTAGGTTAACCAAGAATGATTTATACTCAGAATAACTAAGTACTACTAAAGTCAGAAGAACAGAGGTTACGACTACTTGATGCTTTATGAGATCTGTCATTAATTTCCCTTCATGAAAGCAAAAGCCATTACTTGTAAAACTTCTTAGTTACCGGATAAATTTAAATGATTTAATTTTCAATAACAAAAAAACTTGGACTTTCGCGCCTGAAATATCTGCAGTCATATAACTTTGTTTTGTGATAAGTGAAATCATACCTAGAAGCTACCTTATTCCCATATTGCACGATATGTGTATTCTATATCAACTGACCAGACGCAGAGTACATACACAGGTGTGCATTCAGACCAAACATGACATTCTAAATCCCTTTTTGTTTGTATTTCATCTGTCTGTCTGTTTTCGACACAGAACTTTGCACATATGTGCGGCAGTTCAAGTCGCCACACTCCCTCCTTGGAGCACACAAAGCAAGAGAAGAAAGTAGAAGAAATGCATAATAGAGACAGTAACACAGAGGTGTTAGACAAAGGAGTAGTAATAACGAAGAACGATGTAGTTTCATTTGAAATCATAAGTCACAAGGAGTGGATGGATCTGCGCCAGCCATCGAGAACGATTTTGAGGTATATCACCAATTGTTTCCAGCCTTCATTGGTATTTACCGTCCCGAGGAAAGCAACCAGGAAATCTACACCTTCCTACATGGCTTAAACTAACTATTGTGGATTTCATTGACTGGTGCCATGTTTTGGTTTGACTTCATTTAAAAAGGGAAAAACAGCAATTATTTTGAACTAATTTGTGAAGTCTTACTGAGATGTAATCCATATGACACAACTATGATTCTACTTCATATATTTGAGTTTCCTGCAGGAGAATAGTGATGCTCAAAAGAAAAATTACTACTGACAATACTCACTGTACAAATGCAAGTAAAAGATAACTGTTGGGTATTTGGAGGAGGTGATTGGCAGAAATCCCTGTCTAGACCTGGGTTACCTGCATGTTAGAATTCACCAGTCAGCAAGGCGTATTTACAGTCTTCAAAGGGAACTAAATCCCTTCTGAAATTCTCACCCCGAGACACTTGACTGATTGACGGAATTCAGTGTGCACCAAAACGAAGGATTAGATGTATGACGGTCAGGTGCTGTCTATTGTCTAGTCAAAGCATTGCTGTTGTTCGATTTGGGCTTTAAAGTGTTCTTGGACGTGTCTAGTGCATGTCAGTAACGTAATAAAACTACTGGGGGGGCATACAATTGCATAAAGCAACCCCGTCTAGCTTTTTCTAAAAATCAATTGAATCACTTATGCTTGGCCCTGCTACCGTTAAAAATAGTGTAACATAAATTGATAGCTAAGTGTTAACATTTGTATTTATATTTATATATATATCTTCAGTGACCAATATTTTAAAAAATGATTACAACAATCATTCATAATTTGCATGAATTAAATATTCCACCATCGGAATAAAGTTTATTAGCATTGGACAGAGAATGAAAATTTTAAGACAAGACACTACTAAAATACACCCGCAAGCATAAAAACGATGATTATATCAGAAAATAAGTTTACACAAATAAATGACCAAACAAAAACAAACAAAAAACATAAAGGATTTAAAATGAGAAAACGAATTTTTGTGATTAAATTAGTTTGTTGCCAGTTATTCAACAGTTGGTTTAACTGTCTGAAAACAAGATTAGTGCATTTGATATACATGTGCTAAGACGGTTTGATTTTATTTATCATCAGAATTTTCCCGAAGTAACACTTTTGCTTGATAAAAGTAGTAATGCTTCAGGAGATGGTGACATAAATTAAAGCAATGGTGATATCAGCAAGACGATCGAAATTATTGAAATCTCTCTTACAATTTTCACTGGAAAAATTCACCTTTACCTTAGCGAGGGAATCAAAATAAACCTTAGTATTTTACAACCAGATCGCACTTTTAACCATACAACTTATAATATTTAATACTCTTTGACTTCAGCGTTACTTATTCTTTAATGCAACATTAATTTATGTTTACAGTTGCCTTCACAGTGTTTTTCATTTCTTGTCAAATTTATTTGGTAAACAACTTAACCGGAAGTGAACTGTAGCGAAAATAAGCTGTGCTAATGAATCGCATTCTGTATCCACGTGTAGTTAGACAACTGCAGTATAAAGTGGTTAAGTTTAGCACTATTTCTTGTATAGAGTCTAGCACAGAATAAGCATTCGATCGATAGCATTTAAAGGATCCTAATTAAAATAAGACATGCTTCTGGGCTGATTGATGTTCGGTAATCCTTATGGTATAAAAGTTTTTGGTTCACACTAACTGAAGGAAATATAATTTAGTATAGAACAAATTTAAGATCCCTTAGCATCATATTCTCCAAATACGGTTAGTTTTATTTCAAATGTAAGTAGGAATTGTATGTGTGCAGTACCTATGTAAGTATGAAGTATGTAGTAAAAACAGTTGGAGTTTAGGGGTTTATAAGGCGGCTGTTGTTTGATATTCACAAAGCCTTTAGAATTCGAAAGTCGAATATCAATCGGAAGAGAGTGATATAAGAAACTAGCAATGAACAAGTGAAATATCCGAAACTAGACAATACATATCCAACATAGTGCTCTACACACACTCACTAGAATTTGCAAAATTTTCTAAGTATTTGGATAAAAACCTAATTGGGAACTGCCAACATTATGTGTTTCAGACAAAAATTTAGAATTTTACTATGCTTATGTTAACGCTGTTATGTTGGAACACACATGCATGATAAATGGAAGTGGTAGGTGTGGAGAAACCTACGAAGATCCAAAAACAAGATCCATTTCAATAATGTTTCTAGTAGCAAGCATAGTTGAAGTCATTGTATGAAGTGAGTTTAAACCAAAACTACCATAACAATTTGTAGCTTCTCCCAACTATTTTTATGAAGAGAGGCTATTGGTCCAGCGGCTTCTAGTGTCATCAGTTTCCAGACAGTGAATAAAATACTTCAGCTTAAGAGTGTTTCAGAAAAAATCTGAAATTTATCACGTATTCAGTCGAAATATTTAGATTGTGGAATGACACGTGGAACAGTAGGAAATAATCGCGAATGTACACACTGTGTTGAACTCCTAACTAATAAATGCTGTCAAAAAATTACTTCCCACTGTAGAAGTTAAAAGCAAAGCATAAGTAGTTCTTTGCTATGATTGTCATTCACTTTCAAATAGAGTATGAGTTTATTGCCTAATATTTAGTGTCTAATAAAAAGGATTCATTTCACAGTTGATATCCACAACAATTGTGGTTTTTAATGAAGCCAGACTCTTCGTGAGATACTATGTGGAGAATATATATATCCAACAGGTAATAGTCGTGAGCTTCCAAAAAATTTATCCCTCAATTTCGTAAGTAAGATATAAGTACACTTGCGAACCAACTAGCTGCCATACTACAAAGTCAGGTGTCACTTAACTTCTAAGAATATAATCGAAGTATCCGTGGATAGGGAGAGTAACGAAATATATCAAAGAAACAAATTCACTGTTGTATTAAGAAGAATTAAACTAAATGACTTACTTCACATTTCTAGTAACTTATAGCTGTTGTTGAGTAGTTTTTTCATTTATAAACTTCATCACTAACTGCCTTTCATCCTAGAGACTATTTGTGCAAACAGAGATTTTGATGCTAAGGCATAAATTCCACCATAAGAAAATGAAAAGCACTGGAACATCAAAGCTGAATCTAATAACGTGACCTGAAGGCGCAAAATAAACGCAACACGCAATATGCGTAGAAAATAACATTCTAATTGTAATATATGTCTTGATAAAGCACAACTTTGTAATAACTCAGGTATCCTCGGTTTAAAAAAGGACTCCTAATTAACATGTTTGTCAAAAACTTTATTTTCACACTTAACCTACTGAAAAACTGCTAACTGCCAGACGTCAACTGCTTCAGAATTTTACCTTTAATTCAGAAGCTGAGGGATTTTAAGGTGTTGCTCTTATTTCTGGTATGATGGATAAACTAAATATGTTGCAAATAAAAAAGTTAAACCATTTAAATTATCTAATTAAAAGATTAACAGTTGTGACGAAAAAGTAATAAAAAAGCATAAGCTGGCTAGTTTAGTAGAAAACATCAAATAAAGAATCCCTTAAAAATTCAAAATACTTCATTTTGTATTCATTATTTTTAAACCCAATGAAATTTCCTTGAAATTCTATTACTGAAATCTCTTAAGTGTCTACTTTCTGCACAAACAAGAAGAAATATTTTATGATCGCCTTAGAAACGGTCTAATGAGCAGTGTAAGAAAGGAGTGTTTTCCACACGAAAACTGTCACAACAGGTAAAGACAAGTCAAATAGTTCAAATAGCTAGCCATGATCTGAACATTGCTCTTTACAGAGTACAAAAAAATTGATCAGTATTAAATATATGTTAACAAGTTTTGGATCAGTAAATTTACATAGTTTGGCGTTGTAATTGAAATTCTGGCTTATGTGACTGTGGTACAAGTGATTGCATTGCAATGAACACAACATGATCACATTTAACCGATATTGTAGACAATAAAAAATTAAATGGATGAGTCTTACCATTTTACCTGAGTACATCATATCTTAAAGTGTGAGTAAAATATCTCACTGTTTATTAACAAATTCACGACGGACTGTCCAACTTCTTGTCCCTATACTGTAAGACAAACCTTAGTTACCTAGAGAAATGGGTTATTTTTAATTTTTCCCAAGTGTTATGTGACAACTACGAATTTAGGTCTTAAAAACTTTTAAAACGGAAAATTGGGAGCCTCGCATTTTATTATCACTGGCCACATAAAAACTAAACAAATGTATCCAGAAAAACACTCTGTGGATAAAAGTCAGCAATAAACAGAGAAAATGTCAGTTTCGGTTCCGAAGGAAATAACATTTCATTCCTGTCTTACTTCAATATCATGGTTTTTTGGTCTGGGAAGCAAATGTAGTTTATATATCGAGGGTAAGGAGACGAACCAAGCATGATGGTAGCATAATACACCCTAGTTAAGCATATGAACTCTACCTTAATTAGTGAAAAATAACATCTGATGAAATAACTAACAACGCAATGTTCAAAAACAGTAATGTGTCACCAATACTTATGTGCTACCATTAAAAACGGTAAAGATGAAAACTGACCTGCCAGCTTGAATCGGTATGTCGATAGTAAGCGAAATTATTCATTATCCAGCCATAGATATCCGACAGTGTAACTTTTGGCTTCCCAAGTTCGCGCATTGCCAAGCAGATAAGTGTTGCATAGGAGAATGGAGGTTTTCCCGTCCATTTGGTTCGATAATCCATTCGAACCTGCGGATCTAAAAGGCTTCCCGCATATGGTGGATCACAACTTAAAGAATATTTACTAAAGTTTTCTGAAAAAATTCAAATAACGTCAATATAACATACCATGCAGAGGTGAATTAATACTTATATCTTGGGCTTCATAATTTGCAGTGGATTCAAAATTCATTGAAATAGGGTTAGCATCCTGTTTAATAAAAGCATAATAATTAATTTAATCATACATATAACCACGTAAGGCTAGTTAAAGAATCATCAGTTTGTTCTGAATTTGAGAGTTTCTGCATCCAGTTTTTTCTCAGTCTCTCAGCTAACAACTTAAGGTTATTCCCGTAAAGGTCAAACGATTGAGCGCAGATATTCAGGGACATGAATGTGGAGTATATGGACACAATTAGGACTGAGAGAAATGCTCAGAACATCTGAATAAATTATATTCGAATGAAAATTTTTATATTATTCTGTGGGAACTACTAGTAGGTCGCACAAACAGTACAGGTAACGCGACAAGTCAGGATGAATTTATGCAGTGCGCTCTATGCATTCCGCACAAATTTAATTCAAGCATTAAAACAAACTGACATAATTTTTGTTGTCCACAATATTTAGAAGTATTCATATTACGATATTATGCATAATTTACACATTAAACTTTGAATTTTGTATTATATTGTGTGGGTGAACCATAAAGGTTGCTTCCAAACTTGAAAAATTGTTTGTTAATTTTAGATTAAAATTACACACAACGCAGATATCTCAGTTCACTGTAACTGCGTTACATTAGAAAGAGATGGAATATGGTTCAATTCGATCATATAAGGTGCCACACTGTGATGTGATTTGAAGATTTGTGGTATCTTGTTTAGAGTTCCTGTTACTGTTAGCTGACGTGCTTTAGATATCAGTTCGATGACAAATGGACTTTCTTTATTTTTTTTACTACAGCTTGATTCAACATTGTATTTTTGGTACAAGTGTGGAATTTTCAGCATGGATATCGGTAGCCCAAATTTTTGCAGGCCGACCGTAGATATCAGGTGTGGGTCGGCAGATGATCGAACCTCGGACCATTTGCATGGTCGGCGAGACTCCTAACCACGGTTCCACCGACGCTTGCAGATAAACATATTTGTGAGCAATGCAAAAGAATTCTTCCTTTCAGTATAATGTCGCTAAGGAATTTAAGTCTCTTGATTGACCTCTACACAAGATTTTCTTTGCGTAAATTATTGAATTTTTCCCATGTTAACCACTACAAAATTATTCAAGGAGTCATCGGTTCGGAAGAAGAGTCTAATTAAAGAACCTGCGATGCCCATTCTGTTTACCACTAGGTGTTGTTTTGAGCTATATTGTGTGTTGGTTGCACAGCGGTTATGACTCTCGCCGATCATACACATGGTCCGGGGTTCGATACTGCCGACGCACACCTGATATCTATGGTCCGCATGCAAAATTTGGGCTGCCAACATCACATGCTGAAAATTCCAAACCCTGTACCAAAAATGGGGGGTGGAATCAAGCTGAAATCAAAAATAAAGAAATAAAATTAAATGGATAGAAGGCCAGTAGTTCAGAAAAGAGTGTCTTTTCGGCGAGTTCATTCGCATACCTGTACAATCGCAAATATATTTGTTTGTTTTGTATGTGTTTGTATACTAAATTTGCCAGACGAAAATACAATTGGTAAATTGAGATGAATTGGATGTTGATATAACAGGGTAGTAACAAATGTGATGAGTTGTCAAAGAAGAGTTACGTAGTAACATGAATAGTTTTATGAAAGAGATGTGCTCAGTGTACACGGAAAGAAAATAACATGGGGAATTACGCAAGTTTTAAGGAGTTAGAAAGATATATGTACAGGCAAAAAGTAAGTCAAATCAACAGAATCGTTACCATGATAGAAGAAGTGGTTGAATAATTTTCTTTTGTATGCATGGTTCTGGTTTTTCTCACTGAATGACTAGAGCTTCTGAAATGCACATAAGCCGGAAACGTATTGTCTTTGGCAGATTGTTCTTCACTTTGTAGATTATTTGAAAGAGGCGTTTTTTGAGATGCAAAGACTAGCGGTGACGAGATGTTCGATAATTGCACTCCTTATACAACCACTACTTTATTTCTGCAGCCACGCTGGATAGCGTTCTTTGACCCCTTTTGTGAGGATGATCGCCGAACGACCGATGTACCTGGCCCGCAGCAACGGGTGAACTGATATATATACTGAGGTGGTCAGGTGTGGGATCTTGTCCTTTGGTCTTCTTCAGATCGGCGGGCGACCAGTGTTGCCGCAAAGAAAGTTATTCTTAAAGAAGTGGGAGTTCTCCTTCTAATGACATCACTGAGTAGGTCACCTTTTAAGTTGGAGTTCACATTAGGTATAATGGTAACATAGGTGAAGCTGTCTATAGGGAAGTTGAATGCATATCGGAAGTGGCATATAAAATATTTCACTTCAACTGACACTACAGCTGATCTCTACACTGGGTGGTATAACGATGTGAGAGAATGATGATGTCAGTGTAGTTGAAGATTGAATGATCAATTCATGGTTGTTCATACAAACCCAAATCTGTATTTTGGCGGGAGTCATCGATACTACAGTCATCGTTCCATCGTTCGCTGTTCGTCGGAAGACGGAGAAAAACTATCCGAAGTATTATTGTGATTTATTGTTATGACATTTATTCTTAAACTTTGAGTACAATAACATTATGGTTTGTTCTATATTGGCGCAAGAATAAAGGATTCTTTAGTTACCAATATGTGTTCTGATTTTTTCGCGTTGGTTATTGAACATAGTTACTGAAAGTCTTCTAAGGACAGTGTGAAGTCCAGTGTAGTTAGACCTGGAAATTGACAGATGACTTGGAACATAGACTTCTGGGAGTAACACTGATTTACACCACGGCTAGACCGTTATCAAAATCAAGCGATATATCTAACACTCATTAGATTTTCCTAAACATTCTTTATAGATAAGATTTTTTCTGATAAATCACCCAGAGTTGTGCAGTGATATTAGGTGATGACGTTTCGATCACAAACTATTGCTCATAATCATATTAAGTTGATATTGCTGTGCCAAAACGGATTTTGAATAGACATGCCGGTAGTTCCTACACTGTGTTCATTCACAGTATTATTATCCTTTCTCCTTATCTGAAACGGAAGTTTGGACGGTGTTCTGATCAGAGGGTCTGGGTACGTTGGTGTCACCAAACTGTGGGAGTAATATGTAGGTCTGCATATGACGGGCAGCTAAATAAATAATAGTGTCAGGCGGTCATCTGAACCCCTCAACCAATGTAAGCTGCAAGTCTTCCTGAAATTGGAGCGACTTTATAGCATATCCCCGCAGTGACGCTTGTTGCTATGTTGCTATTGGTTTCAAGTGGCCTTGGTTTAGGGGGAAGATTTAACTGATGTAATATTACGATTTCATAGACATGTAGTGCCCCTATACCAACTGTAAACATGCTTTTCAATCTAATTTGTATACTTGTATTATATGTGTACACAGACCGATTTTATATGTACTTCGCAAATATTTGTCAATTTACTGTTGACACAATTTCGAATTGGACTACTGCTATAATACACGATCGTACTCTTCGCAAGTGCCTTCTGATATACGTTGCGGGCGTCGAGTAGCCACAACGTCTGCGCACATTAATAAAAGTGAAGAAGTACTAGCATATACGTGTACGCAAGTTTAGTCAAATAACGCACGCAACGGACATAACTCAGGCTCATAGGTGAAAGAAGGTTATAATCCTGGAATAAGGACAAGTTGTTCGTAAGATAAGGAGGACATTATTTTTCAGTTTAGTTGTATATATACTAATGTGCATCGAGTTGCACTGAGTTCTTAGTGCAACTGTATGTATCTGCATTTACATAAAGTAAAACATTACGAATGCTCCTGTCTTTAGAATGAAAAACATGATTGTTTTCATCAAGTTTATTAATGAAGAATGGAATTTCCTCATCGTCAGTGTTATATAATTGAAGTTGTAATCTGTGTAGGCCCTTAAAATAATAAATTTGGCATGGAGAACTCCTATGGAAACCGAAAGTACTTCAGTAAATTTACTAAATACTCCAGCAGACTTTACATAAGGCAAAAGTTGCAGTGCATAATTCCTAGACTTGTTGTAGTCATTGGTATTGCCAGGATACCACTTACTCGTTTTATGCAGCCGAATGATAGAAATCTCGCTTTATTGAGGAAACACTATGGTGCCTGAAAAAGTAGTGCGTCAGTTTATGAATTTCATAAAGTCTACAGAATGTTTTCTATTCAGTGATTACTTTTTGAGAATTATCCGAGAAAACACATTTCCAAGTGTGATGTGACACAAGGCTGAATTCTTAGACTGTCATCCTTATATCAGTTCAATTCAATCACACATATGTTATTAGAATAGTCTGTAAGCTGCAAGTCTCTCTGAAATTGATGGGCTTGAAATGAATAAGGATGACTAAGCCTATATCATTAGGGCTCTCAATAATTTAGGCGCAATGTACGGTTCTTCTGAAATCAACAAAATTTGTTTTTAGATAATTGTTTGTCCAGCTGTTTGGGCAAACACCAGTAGCTTTATTTTAAACATTACTTTTGGTAAAGAAGGGCACAAATAGTAGGGTTCGACTCGTGGAGCATGCACACACTGGCATTAAGGAAACTGAGAATATCGTTTTTTTCTTGGAAAACACTAACCAACTCTGTGAGTGATAGCTAGATCTTCGTATAACTGGGGTGCTCTCGATTTTAACAAAGTGAAGAGTGTTAATTGTGTTTCTGACTTCTACAGTGTGGGTCATATTGACTTAAAAGACACAAGGATTGGAAATTTATTTCAAAGCAGACTGAATAAAAAATTGTGGGACTTACCGGGTTTCGCTTACATATTTATTTAAGTTTCAACATATCACCCACGATCTTTTCAACGTATGCCCGATCCATCTCCATTTTCTCCTACACATTTGTTGAGCGATCGGCTCTTGGTTGGTTTGTTCCCACAGTTTCTTGTTACTTATTATCTCTGGCCATTTGATCTTCAGTATGGAGCGAAGGCAGCCGTTGATAAAGAAAATCTTTTCCGTTGCATTCTAGCCAAGTTTCTGATCCACAAGGAAGGAACGGCTTGACATTTGTGTTGAATAGAATCCGAATTTTGTTCCTTATACTGAGTGTAGATTTCCAAACAGGTTGATCAAAGAGTATCTTGCCTTTCCGATTCTGGCCAGCTTTGACGTCTTCATTCATTCCTCCTGTAGGTGAAACGACGTTTCGTAGATAAGTGAAGGAGGCAACCCCTGTTAAGTCTCCCACGTTGACGGTGACTGGTATTGGTTGTTCTTGTTGCCTTCGCTGGTTATCGTCATCGCCTCGGTTTTCTCCACGTTCGCTTGGATTGCTGTCTTCACTGCTTCTTTAGGTAGTTTGTTCCTTTTCATCTGTAGGTCTTCTAGTTTATGACAGTAGACATATATCGTCTGGAGATCCAGATCTTCTAGTGTCTAATCGGTCGTGCAGCGTATTCCTGCCTTCTCGCCCTCATGCAGAATCTAACTTGCAATCCAGTCCACCAAAGTTAAGAGTATCATCGGTGATAATATGCAGAGAGTCTCGTCTTCCTCCTGTTTCGTCTCTGAGTTTTCCGTCGTGTATCACCTAACACGTGCCATTGTCATATAGCCAGCTGTTGAATGAGGTTGACAGGGACTTGGTTTACGCCGTAGTGTTGAGATAGTGTTGAAATAGTTCCCAAATTACTTCTCGGTCAGCGTTGTCTGTCAAAGGTTTTTCGGAAGTCGATGAACTACAGGTAGAAGCTTGACTACTATTGATGCCGTGTTTGATGACGATGCATAGAGTTGCAATTTGATCAGCATATGGTTCGCCTTTCCCGAATTCAGCTTATTCCGGCGCAGTTCTGCGTCCAGAGCATCCTTTATTTATTTCCAGGATGATACGACTTGGCATTTTACTTGGCCCGGACAAGAGCACGAATCCGCGCCAGTTCCTGTGAAGGCCTAAGTCGCCCTTCTTCGGCAGCCCAAAAGGTAGTGTCAATCACGTCTCATAAACCGTTAATGCCCAGCTCTCGCTACGCTCGGGCTCACGCTGCTCTTCGAAGATTTCAGAAACGCTTAGTTATAACGGACGCAGAAACCAAAACACCGATCTGCCGCTTGATATTTGTTTATTGTTACACCAACATATAAAGGGAATAAGCGAACTAAGGTCTGAAAACAAATATTACAATGATAAATCATAAGATTACTTCTGACGATGTTTCACTCTTCTTTCTGAACAGCGACCGATGAGACGATGACTGTCGTATTGATGCCTCCGCGAAAATTGGGGAAGTTGATTTTGAGCAAACAACCAAGAATTGATCGTTCAATCTTCAACTCCATTGACACTCCCCGGCAAAAAAGGGATCCAACCCTTTTTTCCTTCACGACCAATACACGTTGACTTGGATGCCATTGCGAGAACCTGGGTCACACGGACAGAGCTGAAATGGAAAACAAACAGAAAAGCCAACACACCACAAGCATACCCACAGCACAATCTCACACATCAATGACGACCTGCGCCTCCAGACAGAGACCTCCTCTTGACATCTTGCAACACAATCGCCACTTGCTAGAATGACTCTTGCAGAATGCAACGTGACCATGGCAGTACCTCACGATACTCTACGCACATCCTCTTATCTACTCACTACCAATTACCACTGAAATCGCTTGTCACTCATTCTGCCTCAGTTCTAGTAGCGGTGACGCATGCGAGCCTCAGTCGTTTACACTCTTTCTCCCCGGCGTGTCGGACCGCAGCTAACAATTATCTCCGTTTGCATGTCATTCTCAGCAATAGCCTAGCCTCCCCGGCGTATACGACCCATCTGCTGTCTCTAACATCAATCAATTCATTCATGGATGTAGAAGAGTGGACACAACTTCAGAAGTAATCACGACGAAAATTTTAACAAAATTATGCAATAACAACAAGGTACGAAAACAACGAGTAAACACAACTGATCCAAAATCACAAATTTCGAAGACACACCACACGTATACACAAAGAGTACAAATAACCTCGCGGATCATGTCTTGGTGGAATTATTTTGAAGAATTGGAGGACTTACACCAGTACGCCTGCAACCCTTCACAGGTTGACGATTGTAAGTTGTGGAATGTCCAGACACAAACAAGATTAACCAACAATTACATCAATTGGAACTCACACAACTATTTAACACAAACATATGTACAATCAACACATCAAATGTTGTGGATTCTGACACGACAAACTACCCTTGAAGAACTGTAGGACTTACAGCAGTACGCCTACATTCCTTCTCAGGTTGATGATCCAAGTGGAAGTCGTCCGGACACAAACAGAATTACCAACAGCTAGATGACAGATGATATCAATTCAGTATATACAATATGAACATATGTACAAAATCACACACCAAGCACATTGGACTGCTCATTGATGCGCTACCCTTTGAAGAATTGTAGGACTTACAGCAGTACGCCTACAACCCTTCTCAGGTTGACGCCCTAGGTTGGAAAATCGTCGCAGAGTTCATTTGCTAACTTCCTTCTATCAGCTATATCCTCAAATCTGAACGGCAACACGCCCATGTCATTGTATCGTAGAATATAGATGACCAACAAACACACGACATATCTCATCAACCAAGCGTAGAAACAGAGTAATTTACACCAAAGATAATAACATTCAAATAGTAACTTGAAACTAGAAATGCCTTTATTCGTGCAAGTCAATTTAACAATTACTCTCTCCTTTACACTTGGCTTATCCTCACTAAACTGACCAATATCTTTCGTCCTTTCAAATGCACCAATACTATCATAGTCATTGCACAAGATACTTGAGTTGATGGGTGTCTGTTTCATTGTGGATGACAGCACCAACGATGACTGAGTGACACAAGGTGATGAACTTAGTGGTGGATCAGAAGCTGTTGTTGCCCGGCATTCAGAAAGTTGTCTACCTGCAAGACCACCACTACTGCTGTCTTTTACTATCACCTCAGGTTTAGCACTAGCATCTGATGATAGGTGGGCTACATGC
Source organism: Trichobilharzia regenti (assembly GCA_944472135.2). Classification (NCBI taxonomy): domain Eukaryota; kingdom Metazoa; phylum Platyhelminthes; class Trematoda; order Strigeidida; family Schistosomatidae; genus Trichobilharzia; species Trichobilharzia regenti. The sequence goes on along the minus strand of OX235270.1, from coordinate 27,764,625 downwards.
TGATCAATTACACTGACGGTCTCACAAGTATGTATGCCTTCTGCAACTGCATCTGCATTTATTTCTACTTCACGTTGTAGTTGTACAGAACCTTTATTTAACTTAGCAGTAGTAGGCATATCCCTCATCTCATCATGATCAACCAAAGACAACTGTGAAATATCATGATCATTATCACGAATATTCACTTTACCGTCAACTTCATCATTTTCAAACTCTTTAATAACAGAAGTAGACAATTTTGGTTCCTCCTCGCAAATCATTAAAGGTTTTATAACTTCACTCTGACTAGTAATACCTTGTAAACTTGTGGAGTCAGAACTGCACTCTGAAGCAGCAACTCTATTCTGTGACACTCTATTCAACAATGGCTTACCAGTTGCAACTACAGACTTCTTCACCGCACCGTTATCGTCACACAATTCGGAGTCAAACCTGGAGTTTACATTTAGCTTATCACTGAACTTGCTCACCGGTTCACAGTTCACTTCTGTATGCACCTCTTGCACACGTGTAAAACAAAACCGTGTTTGTCTTGCATCTTGTAACTTATCTGTTGAGGATGTACTACGAAACCTGTTACACTCACTAGGTCTATATGCATTACTAGACATCATGGAGCCTTCTCGATATCCACCTCTCTGAGGCCTACTCGTCATCAATGATTGCATTTTGATCTCAGACTGCTCTATTCTAGGGGTGAGATGTAATAGACTGGCAAACTTGCTCATAGATTGATTGACACTATCTTTTACCAGTTTCAGGATATCATCAAACTTTGGCTCGATACCCTCATCCTCCATACGGGAGCTCATCTTCACCCACTTCCTTTGCAGTCGAGTAGGTAGACGTCTTGCTATTACTTCTAGTATAAAACTCGAGTTGAGGTCACTTGTGCGATTCATCGAAATCATTCCATTCTTGTAAATTAGCAAATTATCTAAAAACTCAGTGAGTGCCTGGGAGTCATCCTGTAATTGACCACCATTACCCTTAACAGCCTCGAATAATTTCCCTGCAATCATCGAAGGTCTTCCAAACCTTTGACGTAATATGCTCATAGCCTCGTAGTAGCCCTCTTTTGGCTTCATAAACTTACAGCACTGTATAGCTCTTGCAGCATCTCCAGTGCAATATCTCATCAAATACATTAACTTCAATTCATCATTTAATAAAAAACCACTCAACATGATCTCAAACTCCTTTACAAATTGTAAATAATCAGCCGGGTTTCCATCAAAACACCGTGGTTCAAATTTAGGGAGTTTGATGTTCCTATTATCCCTGAACGGCGAAACAGTAACATCAACCATGTCATGCTTAACATCAGACACATCGTTACAATTAACAGACAAGTCACCATGACTTACTTTCCTGTTTGCATCCAAGACACTCTGTCCCTTCTTTGACCCAGGCATTGTTGAACTTGACCCAATTCCAAAAACGTTCCAGATATTGCTTGTTCAAAGAGGACTTGACCGGCACCAGGAAAGATGAACGGCGACTATCCAAACTTTCACCAACTGTTTCAATCCGCCAGATCTGTTTCTATCGTCAGAAACTGTCAATCACGTCTCATAAACCGTTAATGCCCAGCTCTCGCTACGCTCGGGCCCACGCTGTTCTTCGAAGATTTCAGAAACGCTTAGTTATAACGGACGCAAAAACCAAAACACCGATCTGCCGCTTGATATTTGTTTATTGTTACACCAACATATAAAAGGAATAAGCGAACTAAGGTCTGAAAACAAATATTACAATAATAAATCATAAGATTACTTCTGACGATGTTTCACTCTTCTTTCTGAACAGCGACCGATGAGACGATGACTGTCGTATTGATGCCTCCGCGAAAATTGGGGAAGTTGATTTTTAGCAAACAACCAAGAATTGATCGTTCAATCTTCAACTCCGTTGACAGGTAGCCTTTCTTGAAATCAGTGGCACTTTTCCTCCCTTCCAAATCTTTTGCAATAATGGTGTAAGCACATCAACCGCAGTCTTCTGGGTCCGTTTCAGCGCTTCGGCAGGTATTCCACCTGGTTCTGCTACCTTCAGGCCTGCGTTTAGTGGCTTGATCGCATTCGGGCTTCTGCTTTCGTTGGAGGATTGGTGTCCACTGGCAGTTTTGTGCGTGCTGTTGGTGGTATTTCTGGGAAAGATGTGGGTGACGCTCGGTTTAAGAATCCTCTGAAGTGATCAACCTATTGTTTTATTTACTTCTCCTCCTTGGTGATTGGGTTCTATTGAACATCTTTCATTGGTTTCATCACCTGGGTTTCTCTCTTCCCGCATAGAGACCTGGTTATCTGATACAATGTTCTGAGGTTTCCTTTAACTGCAACCTGCCTGTTCTGCTTCTGTCGCCAGTGTATCGTAAAACTGTCTTTTGTCCTCCCTAGCACTCTTATTCACTTATTTATTCAGTGCAGTGTACATTGAACTCAGCTTCTCCTTCTATTGTCCATCTTTGCATTGAGTCATCCTCTCTTTCGCCATCCTCCTCTCCTCGATCTGCTTCCAGGTATCTGTTGGGAGCCTTTCCTCGCCTTGTCTCTTCTTTCTCCATACAACATTTGTGCACGTTTCCTTGCGCATCCCTTTCAGAGAGTTCCAATGGTCCTCTAAATAGGTTATTATTATTATTATATGTTCCTTCCATGGTGCCACGTAGTGTCTCCAACTTTGCAATAATCTTATCTGTAGTGAAGGCATCCCTTGTAGTTTTATCCTTCAGTTTGCGAATGTTGAATACCAATTGTGGCCTGTTTCCACTTCTTTTCAGGGACTTTAGCTCCCCCACGAAGGCATCTTGAATTAGATGATGTCTGAGCCCATATCTGCTCCCCTCCGCGACTTTGTGTTCAGCAGGCTAGCTGTGTCTCCACTTTCTTGATCAGCACCTGGTTTGCGGTGTGTTTGTCAGGTAAAATCCATGATGCTCTGTGTATATGTTTGTGCTCGTACATGCTGGCTCAAATCACCAAGTCACTGAAAGTGACTCATTTCTCCGAGCTCCAGTTTGGTGATCATATCTCTCATGTGGATTTCGATGTCACCATTTGGGATGTTGTCCACTGCTTTCTGTAGTTGTCTGCAAAACTCTTTCTTATTGTTTTGTTCGGCGTTCTTTATAGCACTGTACGTATTACTGAATAGTTTTAACCTTCCGTTATTTTGGGTTGAAACTTTCTATCATGACATTTGATGACATTGGCTCCCACTGCATAAGAGCTTCGGTGGCCACTGAGTAGACCTGTCAGTGTAGTTGAAGATTGAACGATCAATTCATGGTTGTTTGCTCAAAACCAACTTCCCCAATTTTCGCGGAGGCATCGATACGACAGTCATCGTCTCATCGGTCGCTGTTCAGAAAGAAGAGTAAAACACCGTCAGAAGTAATATTGTGATTTATTATTGTAATATTTGTTCACAGACCTTAGTCATACGTGATTTATATGTTGGTGTAACAATAAAGAATCCTCGAGTCAACAATTGGTGTTTTGGTTTTTTCGTCCGTTATTACTAAGCGTTTCTGAGAAACTTCAAGCGACAGCGTGAGCCCGAGCGTAGCAAGAGCTGGGCATTAACGGTTTATGAGACGTGATTGACAGTTTCTGACGGTAGAAACAGATTTTGGCGGATTGAAACAGTTGGTGAAAGTTTGGATAGTCACCGTTCATCTTTCCTGGTGCCGGTCAAGTCCTCTTTGAACAAGCAATATCTGGAACGTTTTTGGAATTGGGTCAAGTTCAACAATGCCTGGGTCAAAGAAGGGACAGAGTGTCTTGGATGCAAACAGGAAAGTAAGTCATGGTGACTTGCCTGTTAGTTGTAACGATGTGTCTGATGTTAAGCCTGACATGGTTGATGTTACTGTTTCGCCGTTGATGGATAATAGGAACGTCAAACTCCCTAAATTTGAACGACGGTGTTTTGATGGAAACCCGGCTGATTATTTACAATTTGTAAAGGAGTTTGAAATCATGCTGAGTAGTTTTTTATTAAATGATGAATTGAAATTGATGTATTTGATGAGGTATTGCACTGGAGATGCTTCAAGAGCTATACAGTGCTGTAAGCTCATGCCCCCTAATGAGGGATACGCTGAGGCCATGAGCATATTACGTCAAAGGTAATGGCAGTCAACTTCAAGATGACTCCCAGGCACTTACTGAGTTTTTGGATAATCTTATGACTTATAAGAATAGCTTGATTTCGATGAATTGCATGAATGACCTCAACTCGAGTTTTATACTAGAAGTAATAGCAAGACGTCTACCTACTCGACTGCAAAGGAAGTGGGTGAAGATGAGCTCCCGTATGGAGGATGAGGGTATCGAGCCAAAGTTTGATGATATCCTGAAACTAGTAAAAGATAGTGTCAATCAATCTATGAGCAAGTTTGCCAGTCTATTACATCTCACCCCTAGAATAGAGCAGTCTGAGATCAAAATGCAATCATTGATGACGAGTAGGCCTCAGAGAGGTGGATATCGAGAAGGCTCCATGATGTATAGTAATGCATATAGACCTAGTGAGTGTAACAGGTTTCGTAGTACATCCTCAACTGATAGGTTACAAGATGCAAGACAAACACGGTTTTGTTTTACACGTGTGCAAGAGGTGCATACAGAGGTGAACTGTGAACCGGTGAGCAAGTTCAGTGATAAGCTAAATGTAAACTCCAGGTTTGACTCCGAATTGTGTGACGATAACGGTGCGGTGAAGAAGTCTGTAGTTGCAACTGGTAAGCCATTGTTGAATAGAGTGTCACAGAATGGAGTTGCTGCTTCAGAGTCCAGTTCTGACTCCACAAGTTTACAAGGTATTACTAGTCAGAGTGAAGTTATAAAACCTTTAAGGATTTGCGAGGAGGAATCAAAATTGTCTACTTCTGTTACTAAAGAGTTTGAAAATGATGAAGTTGACGGTAAAGTGAATATTCGTGATAATAATCATGATTTTTCACAGTTGTCTTTGGTTGATCATGATGAGATGAGTGATATGCCCACTACTGCTAAGTTAATTAAAGGTTCTGTACAACTACAACGTGAAGTAGAAATAAATGCAGATGCAGTTGCAGAAGGCATACATACTTGTGAGACCGTCAGTGTGATTGATCAGCATGTAGCCAATCTATCATCAGATGCTAGTGTTAAACCTGAGGTGATAGTAAAAGACAGCAGTAGTGGTGGTCTTGCAGGTAGACGACTTTCTGAATGCCGGGCAACAACAGCTTCTGATCCACCACTAAGTTCATCACCTTGTGTCACTCAGTCATCGTTGGTGCTGTCATCCACAATGAAACAGACACCCATCAACTCAAGTATCTTGTACAATGACTATGATAGTATTGGTGCATTTGGAAAGACGAAAGATATTGCTCAGTTTAGTGAGAATAAGCCAAGTGTAAAGGAGAGAGTAATTGTTAAATTGACTTGCATGAATAAAGGCATTTCTAGCTTCAAGTTACTATTTGAATGCTATTATCTCTGGTGTAAATTACTCTGTGTCTACGCTTGGTTGATGAGATATGTCGTGTGTTTGTTGGTCATCTATATTCTACGATACAATGACATGAGCGTGTTACCGTTCAGATTTGAGGATATAGCTGATAGAAGGAAGTTAGCAAATGAACTCTGCAACGATTTTCCAACCTAGAGCGTCAACCTGAGAAGGGTTGTAGGCATACTGCTGTAAGTCCTACAATTCTTCAAAGGGTAGCGCATCAATGAGCAGTCCAATGTGCTTGGTGTGTGATTTTGTATATATGTTCATATTGTATATACTGAATTGATATCATCTGTCATCTAGCTGTTGGTAATTCTGTTTGTGTCCGGACGACTTCCACTTGGATCATCAACCTGAGAAGGAATGTAAGCGTACTGCTGTAAGTCCTACGGTTCTTCAAGGGTAGTTTGTCGTGTCAGAATCCACAGCATTTGATGTGTTGATTGTACATATGTTTGTGTTAAATAGTTGTGTGAGTTCCAATTGATGTAATTGTTGGTTAATCTTGTTTGTGTCTGGACATTCCACAACTTACAATCGTCAACGTGAGAAGGGTTGTAGACCTACAGGTGGAAGTCCTGAGATTCTTCAAAGGAATTCCATCAAGTCACGATAGGCAAGATTATATGTACTGTTTGTGTGTATGTGTAGTGTGTCATGTCAATTAGTGTTTTGGGATTCACTGTGGTTACTCGTTGTTTTCGTACCTTGTTGTTATTACATAATTTTGTTAAAATTTTCGTCGTGATTACTTCTGAAGTTGTGTCCACTCTTCTACATCCATGAATGAATTGATTGATGTTAGAGACAGCAGATGGGTCGTATACGCCGGGGAGGCTAGGCTATTGCTGAGAATGACATGCAAACGGAGATAATTGTTAGCTGTGGTCCCACACGCCGGGGAGAAAGAGTGTAAACGACTGAGGCTCGCATACGTCATCGTTACTAGAATTGAGGCAGAATGAGTGACAAGCGATTTCAGTGGTAATTGGTAGTGAGTAGATAAGAGGATGAGCGTAGAGTATCGTGAGGTACTGCCATGGTCACGTTGCATTCTGCAAGAGTCATTCTAGCAAGTGGCGATTTTGTTGGAAGATGTAAAGAAGATGTCTTTAACTGGAAGGCGCAGGTCGTCATTGATGTGTGAGATTGTGCTGTGGGTATGCTTGTGGTGTGTTGGCTTTTCTGTTTGTTTTCCATTTCAGCTTTGTCCGTGTGACCCAGGTTATCGCAATGGCATCCAAGTCAACGTGTATTGGTCGTGATGGAAAAAAAGGGGTTGGATCCCTTTTTTGCCGGGGAGTGTCAATGGAGTTGAAGATTGAACGATCAATTCATGGTTGTTTGCTCAAAACCAACTTCCCCAATTTTCGCGGAGGCATCGATACGACAGTCATCGTCTCATCGGTCGCTGTTCAGAAAGAAGAGTAAAACACCGTCAGAAGTAATATTGTGATTTATTATTGTAATATTTGTTCACAGACCTTAGTCATACGTGATTTATATGTTGGTGTAACAATAAAGAATCCTCGAGTCAACAATTGGTGTTTTGGTTTTTTCGTCCGTTATTACTAAGCGTTTCTGAGAAACTTCAAGCGACAGCGTGAGCCCGAGCGTAGCAAGAGCTGGGCATTAACGGTTTACGAGACTTTGCTGACAACATCATTATAGCCAATCCGTTAATTTGTCTATAGTTGTTGTCTGGGTGACCGTAGTATATTACTGACTCGTTAACTGAAAATTAATAATATATAATATATTTATTGCTGTTTATGCGGAAACATAGCAATTGTACAGACTTGGATAAGTTATTATATAAATTACACATATTTTGTTGTACGATGAATTTACAGTTTGGTTGTTCTTTCTGACATTAGAATCAGTCGGAACAGTCTGCTAAATAGTCTGTCTGTGTTCACATCCGTTCCACCTGCTTTCGCAGACACACAACACTCCCGCCTGCGTCATTTCGCCTACCCCGTTCGAGCAAAGAATATGATCGTTCTTGGAATTTTTTGTATTTTTAATGTATTTTTGTGTGTTGAAGTTTCTCCAGCGGTTTGATAGGTTTAGTGGTTTTGGGTTGCTAGCTCTATGCTCAGCCCTCCCTCTTTACCCATGCTTGGAATCGGTTGGAAAACTGGCAAGCTTGTTAACTAGGCGAAACGCTACCACACTGTTATTTTAATAATAATAATAATAATTTATTTTCATATAAACATAAATTTACATGAAAATGCAGCTGAAAAGTCAGTTTCTCGAGAAAAAATTATAATTTAAAGGCATGGAGTACGCATTAGTAGGCTGCCAGACAAATCCATTTTCATGAGTCATGCCCATCCAGACACTCATGAAAACAAAACACGTAGTCTAGCGAAGATTCTTTTTTGGAGATAGCATTCACTTGGCATATGGACACAATTTTTCCATGGAATCGGGTGTTAATAGAAGTGATTAGTTGCCCCAAATACAGTTAATAATAATATATTTTCAGTTTTGTACATGAGGGACGACAGTTTACAGGCATCATCAATTCGATAAATTACACATAAGATTAATAAGCATATTTAGTAAAGATAATATAATAAGTTACATATTTTTTTCCTAGCTATGTAGGATGCACCAATTGTACAGGCATGCATAAATATTGTTTTAATAATAATACATTTCTTCCTGTTCATGCAGGAACATACCAGTTGTACAGGCATGGATAAGTAGTTATATAAATTACACATAATTTGATGTATAATGAATTTACAATTTGGTTGTTCTTTCCGACATTAGAGTCAGTCGGAACAGTCTGCTATAAAGTCTGTTTGTGTAACACGTAAAGAGATATAAAAATATTGTCTTCACACTAACAAAAAACCTAGACATCAGATGAATGTAATACAAATATCTCGGGAAAATAAAGCTTGAAGTCTATCCTCCTATATAACCTTTTTGTGAACAGCACCCTTGGCTTAAAGTTTACTGACGTATTATGTTGAGATCAGTGATATATTTATTCCATTTTTCAGCAGTCTTATCGTAGTTTAATAACAGGAAAGAAATTTGATCGTGGGGGCGAAAACTAGATAAGGTCATGTTAAGTTGTGTTACTGCATCAAATGGTGCCGAGGTCGATTCCAGAACTCTCCATTTGCGCCATTTGTGTCTGCATGGCGGACTGTACTCGTAAGTTGAGTGAAATGTTGAAAAACTGTTTGAAAACCAGTTGTTTCTTTATTTCAGATCATGAATACTCATTTACAGCATGTTTGCCAACGTCTTAAAATGGTAGAATTGGATTGTTCATGGAATTTGAGTGGTTGTGAGAAAAATGGTTTGGAATTAATCACAGTAGTTAGAATACAGTTAAGCATGCAGAGAAGTACTTTTGATTCGGCAACCGGTGAACTTTTTATTCTTATCGATCTGGTACCAGAATAACCGCGAACTATTCCATTCAAGATGTCGAATAAGGCATGCATGAGCAGATCATTACCATCGAATGAATCAACTTGATCTGAGATGCAGCTTTCAGCATGTTTTCGTTATATCGTAGATATCCGGGTTTATTGGCGCTGCATAGGCAGTGATTTGGATTATGACGTATTCCGCATAGAGTCTTCGTGTCCATGTGAAGTATACATATGCTTTGAATGGATTACTTTGTTGGCTCCTACCCCCACTGGGTGTTTACAATAGCAGCTGTGGATTTATGTATTTCCTCGCCGTTTTGGATAAAACATCGCCGCATTCTTTTTGGAAAGGAGACCAGTTGATGGATTATAAATGATGTCCAAGTAACTTTTATCTTTTCATGTGGTGTTGCGGTAAGTTTCGACCTTGTTTTCTCATATTTCATTCGTATGTTGGTTATGGTTCCCCCTTTGTATCAGGTAGACATAGTTCGATCGACTCTTGATTGAATGGGTGTTATTGTCATGACTGCTGCTTTTTTGTCTGGATTTATAAATAGAGGCAAAACAAACAACAGGTGTAGTTTCTAAGTTCATGCATTAAATGGGCCTATGATTTCTGAAACTCTTACATGGGAATTAGCACTGGTATCAATTACAAACTCACTTAGTGTGTCATTAAGTGCCTTTTCAAAGGAGGCCAATGTGCTTGTTAATCGCATTCTCTCAGGCAGTTTGTTCCATATTTGGGCAAACCTAATCAAGAAAAACTTTTGCCTGGTGGCTGTTTTACATGATTCTATAGCCACTGTACCTTTAGTGTATCTGGGGTCATATCCTGTGTCTCCTGAGAACCGAGTATAGTTAGCAGAGGTAAAGACTATTTGGTTAAGAAGCTTATAGAAGAGTACCAGATTTAGTCGCAGTCGCCTTAACCATAATGTTTCTAGTCCTGGGATTTCACATCTGGTAGAGTAGTTTGTGCCGTTATCGGTTCCGAGTACTTTTCGCGTGAAGTACATCTGTACTCCTTCTACTTTCAGTTTGTCTTCTATGCGTGCACTACTAAATATGAATGAACAGTAATCTAGGAGTGGGCTCACACAAACCTTGTACAGTAGTATTCTGGATTCGTTTCTGTAGAAGTTCCCGAGTAGGAAACCAATAAGCCTGCGTGATTTCGATACTTGATTCGAGATATGCTCTGAAAATGATAGATTATGTGAATATTTCAGTCCTAGGTCTAGTACAGATTTGAGTCTGGGGATTTTGTGGTCCTGAATTGCTAGGTCGAATTCAAGGTTGGAACAGCCTATGCAGAGCCATCCACACTTTTCAACATTAAACTCAAGTCTCCAGGTGTCACACCATCAATCCATTTTTATTAATTCTTCATGTATAGAGTTCATAGTTGTGCCGATATCTGTATTTGTGCAGGTATATATCACCTTCAAGTCATCTGCATACAGTATTGGCTTGCCTATACTAAAACATTCACATATACTGTTTATGTATATAATGAAAAGAAGGGGTCCCAATACACTCCCCTGGATGACACCACTGCTGATTGGTCTAGGTCTGGAGGTCATTGAGCCAACTTAAGTTGTCTGATTCCTGTCATGGAGAAATGATTTTATCCAATTGTAGAGGGGGTTGCGTTATTGTGTCCATATTTTATTTCTGGAACAGAAACCAGCCATTTTTACAGGCATGAACATATGTACACCCAAACATTAAATTCACCATGGAATACGAAAACAACGATGAGTTTAATTTCCTGGACCTAAATCTAAAAAGAAAAAACGATGGAATGGTTGAAAAGTCCATCTACAGGAAAGAAACTTGGGCCGGGCAATACCTTCATTATAACAGCTTCTGCCCTATGAGCTACAAGCGGGGATTAGTGAGGACACTATACGATAGGGCCAGGAAGTTATGTTCGCCTAACAAGGTAGACGAAGAATGAGGCTTTGTCGAAAAGTACCTTAAGGAAAACGGATATTCAAAAGGATTTATCCTAAAGTACAGCAAGGAAAGAGATGAGAAAGAGAAATCTCCAACAGTTGAGAAGAAGAAAGTGTTCATTTGCCTCCCATACAAAGGAGAAACCGTATCGCAAAAGATTGAAAAGAGGATGAAGAGAGATGCTTCCCTTCAGCCAATTTGGTGACACTATACAGTACTACATGCTGTATAAGGTAATCGAAACTGGATAAGTACCCTGCTGATGTTACCTTCAACTACATTTATAAATTTACGTGTACCTGCGTCAGCAAGTACATTGGAAGGACAGAAAGAAGAGCTTCTATCCGGTTTTCAGAGCATATTCCAAGAAACATATGCCTAAAGGGAAGCAGATATTTACGAAGTGCAATTACCAGACACCCACCGTGTGGATACGGGTCATCTTGTCGAGATTTCTAAATCCTTCAAAATATTAAACATACAAAGGACAGCGAATCTACTACGATTTGCTGGAGCAATTGCAATCAAACGTCACAGACCAAACTTATGCATGCAGAAAAAGAGTGTGGTCAATCTCTCACTCCCTTGGTAACCATATCACTTTCACCACACTGATTAGTCATGCACACTAGTGAGCTCAACTCACTAAGCAAGTTTTCAAACTGATGAACCTTGACCTTCTTGATTTGCTATGTTGACACTGTTTATTACATTTTTCTGTTTTCTCTCATCCCGCTCTTTTTTTCTTCTTTCATAGTTTGATAGTATAAAAATTGATGGTGACTTAGATTATAATACTTATATTCCGGATGCGTTCACCTTATCATGTTTTCTCTATTACCTTTCAAACAATGAAGTATGAAATGTTGTTATTTATAACCATTGTAATTTCAGGTAGTTTGCAGCTGACGAGAACCTGTGAAATAGAATGATATCATTTTGTACTGCAAATCTGGTCTTTCCTCATCTATCAAAATTTATCAAAGGAACCAAATGTATGAAATATGTACACTTAATAGAACTTATAAAATATACAATATGATTTGTTAATTTAGAAATAAGTTGAATACTGGTAAATGTGAGAGAAACACTTTAAAAGAAATGTACAAGGAGGATAGTCCTGATTTCGCAGATTTCAACGCACGGTTAGATCAATTATCTCCGATAGTTTCCGAAAGGATCGCTGGAGTGGTGGACGTATACAAATGTTAGAATCGTCATACGAGACCCGCCATCCGACCTTATTACCTTGCTAACATCCAGTCACTGATCTCATTATAGGACACAAGTACTTTGCAAGTACTATCAAGTATTCAAAGCAAATTTTCGATAGTGAAAGGAGGTACTGCTGTCCGTAAAATAATTGATAAATGCATAGAATGTAAGCCACAGAATGCTCGCTCAGCACAGCAGATGATTGCACTCCCATCGTGGCAGGTTTCTGAAGGGAATTATCCATTCGAGTACGTTGTAGTGGATTTGTTCGGACCTCTTGTAGTGAAGAGAGGCAGAACCCTATGTAAAAGATATGGCTGTTTATTCACCTGTTTGAGAATGAGAGCTGTGCACATTGAGATGGTTCATACGTTAACTCCTGACTCATTCGTGCTAGCATTACGTAGATTTACAAATCGCCGAGGTGCCGAGGGTCGCAGGATGAAGCACTTGCCGATTTTCCAACCTAGGGCATCAACCTGAGAAGGGTTGTAGGCGTACTGCTGTAAGTCCTACAATTCTTCAAGGGTAGTTCATCAAGATAGAATCCACAACAATTGATGTATTGATTGCACATATGTTTGTGTTAAGTAATTTAGCGGATTCCAATTAATGTAATCGTTGGTTAATCTTGTTTGTGTCCGGACATTCTTCAGCTTACAATCGTCAACCTGAGAAAAGTTGCAGGCGTACTGGTGTAAGTCCTGCGATTTTTCAGAGGGATTCCATCAAGACATGATCTGCAAAGTTATGTGTACTGTTTGTATATATGTGTGGTATTTTCGGATTCACTGTGTTTACTTGTTATTTTCACACTTTGTTGCATTGCATAATTTTGTTAAAATTTTCGTCCTGCTTACTGATGCTGGGGCTTTCAGCATACGACTTGAAATGCCATTTGTTGCGCATCCCATAGAGATCTCTGTCGGAGATCATTGAGGTATATGAGAAATTCGCAAGCGTCGACTACATCCTGTTATCATCTTCCAGCTCGTGGTGCTATTTAAGAAACTGACTTTCCCGTGAAAACGGTTGCCCGAATTGCTGACCGACTATCAGTAATATTGTGAAAGACCGATAGTCTTTATTAAAATTTATTTCCAAAAGCACGGTAGAGGACAAGCGAAGACAGGAACATCTTTTCAAACGAAGGGAAGGTCATTATATCATTCAGTAGATAAAAAGCCTTACAAATCATAAAGAGAATGTAGTTCTTATTTGGTTTCTTGCTCCCCCTTCTGAGTTCCCAACTCACAAAATATGTGTAGGCACATAATACTGTGTTGTAGAGGCCCACAGATTGAAGACCACGTATCAGTACTCTCAGATAACTCCATGAAAATACGCCAACACTAAAAACTTGCTGCGCCACCCGCTAAACACTACAGATCGAACAGTACTTCCCCTCTCGAAAGATCTTACTACTGTTAGAAGTTTGATTGCAAAGCTATGCCGTATGGCCATGCATTTTCATGTGAGTTTATATGTTTATATGAAAATATACATTATTATTAAAAGGAGGCCATAATTCAGGATCTGAAATCCTCGCCTTTTCTGGAAACGGTGTATATGTGTCGTTTCCGTACGTGGTCACTACAATAACCGGAGAAAAGTCCAAAGACATTTCCCAGGAAGTTGAAACAAATAGGAGATATTGGGATCACTTTCAAAATAACTGACACTGTTAATCTATAGGTTGCCATAAAAGAATTCACCAGCATTCATTCTTTGTTGTTTGTGATGTTATAATGTGGGGCGTATTGTTAGGCACTGACTTCTAACAGCGAAAAGAGTCATAATCAACCCAGAATGCTTCCGGATTAAGCTGAGGAATGCAAGGTCTTTTGCTCAAACGATCTACTAGCGGCGGTCAGTATTCTACCACCTCTAAATTACCTCAGGAAGCAATTGTGAACGTGGACACAAATCCACATCTGTAGGCAAAGGATTGAACCGGCACCCTGTCTCTGCTTCAAAGGTCCAGCGTTGTTCGTCGACGATCAAGCTGTGGGCCGAACTAGCACTATGCATCAGAGATCGAGACTAGGGATAGCCTGCTGTTCGAGATGTCTCCCCGATGGGTTTCTATTCACTAGCAACATCGGTTGGATTTTGTGATCATGGCAAAGTCACAAAAAGTAATAAAACTGTCCTCTACGTCTAAGTGATCCCCCAATTTCCTTGATAGGAAAGAAATACGACAAAATTCGTCCGTGTGTAGATTGTCACCACTTAAATTCCACAACACAACGAGATTTCTTCTCTCGACGTCGTACAGATACTAAGTCAGACTTTGTGGGCACATCCCAACAGCACTTCAGCCTAGACTTAGCCTCTAGTTATTGGCATTTAGAGATACGCCCCGAAGATAGATTTAAGAATGACTTCGCTGTGCCCACTAGATTAAACGAATTTGAAAACATACCGTTCAGCCTTACAGACGCCTCCGCTACGCTCCAAGGATGAATGTGGAAAGTAATTACAGGTTTCGTTCTCAAAAAGTGCCCCGTCTATGTTGATGATGTTATCGTGTTTGGATGGTCACTCGAGGGATATGATGCAAATTTAAGGGCATATTTTGACGTCTAAGTGATAGGAACCCTAAGCTCATAGAGTCTAGATGTCATTTCCTACTGAAGTCCATCGTGAAACCACCCTGTAGAGGCACAGTGGTTAGGACTCTTGCCGACAATGCACATGGTCCGAGGTTCCATCCCCTACCGACGCACACCTCATATCTATGGTCAGCCTGCGAAATTTGGGCTACCGATATCCACGCTGAAAATTCCATACTAGTACCAAAAATACAGTGTGGAATCAAGCTGTAATCAAAATAAAAAATGAATAATACTGACATTAGCTAAGCCCATGCAATTCTGAACTGGCTTCTCGACAGGAAGTGTTGATAGTTTTATGGGATTCATTTCCTACCACCATCAATTAGTCGAAAATTTCACCAGTATGGCTGATCATCTTCAGCCCTTTACGAAGAACATGGAAATTTGTTTGGAGTAATGAGTGCCAGGATTCTTTATTAAGTTTAATATGTGTTTAACTTCCCCTTCGGTGTTAGTATTCCTAGCTAGGTCTACTGGAAGTGGTCATTTCATCTTAAATGCTGACTCTAGTGCACATGCTTATCAGCTGGCGCACACTCGACAACAGTCGTCAAAAAGACGTGTGTAGCCGTCTTGTTCACGGCGAAGTATACTCTGTAGGCGGTTAAGTTTTGCTCCATCGCCCTCGTGAACCGGGCTCAGAATTCCAATCTTCATATCTAAGACCCTTTAAAATCGTGCGGAAGTGCCCCCCGACTCCTTCCATCCCGGAAAGCCTTCGAAATACAAGCGCTGATACTATTCTTTGACTACAATAATTCTCCAAACAATTAATGCCTTTTGTTTCACGAGGTAATTTTGACCTGCCAAGGTCATGTGTTTTCATCGTAAATCACAGGTGTTGTTGGGGATATTAGATTGTGAATAGGTCCGGTGAGTGTAACTGCCTGATATTTTCAAAGATATTGGCAATTCGCATACTGAAACTGCACAAACTAATCTGAGAGTGTGTAGAAGTGGTTGCAATTTACTTCGAGGCGCATGCATATACTGTGGATCTTAAGTTAGCGTGATTTCATCTGCTGCAAGTCCATAACCGTTTGAAAAGTCATGAAAATAATTACCAGTTATTTAATTTCAACCTGCGTTCAACAGAACTAGTTCATTAAAATACAACAGATATATGCCTTCAAGGCAATAGCATGTCATAACGAATCGTTCAACTACATAAATCGGCCTCAGCATTGACACTATGTAAGTGCCAAATTTCAATGCAGTAGTAAGCACTTCAAGTAACCACGTATAGAGAATAGTCAAATACGACCTTTAGACAATGCTTTTTCACTGCTTTCATTCAGAGTGAGAAGCTATCCATTATGAATCTTTACATACCATTAGTGTCACCCTTAAATACATGAAATAGTTACAATACACATGACACATCTTGGTATGTTTTTGTTTAGCAAACATTAGCGTCCCTTGCCTTTCATTATCATGACACCTATTGAAAAGAAGCCGCTGCGGAAGGGCTATGTGCCAGTTTCCAGTGGATGAGGGAATGCAGTGTGATAACTGCAAGAGATGGTTTCACAGTATGTGCACGAACCTTACTCCAGCAGCATACAAACGCTGCTGCAAACCTCTAGCAAACTGGTTGTGCAACGACTGCTGTAGTACAACTAAACTCCGTATTACAGAAGCCAATGCTACTCTTAGTGGGGCTTTAAAGCTCATGGACTGCAAGCGTCCTCCACCACAGAAGAATACCGACTATTGCTCAGATAACGATGACGTGACTAGCGTCATTGACAAAACAGCACATGTCCCAGATGCGACCTTGCCAATAAGTGAGTGCTCTACAGCACAGAAGAACACCCACCACATTCCAGACACCCAGGTCGCCCCCACGATACTGGATAAGCCCTCCAGTGACAGTAATGGAAAGACTGCCGTGAAGAAGAGGCGTACCAGGGGTCGAAAACCTGCAGCTCCAGTCGCCCAGGGACTGGCGGAACAAGCCTCATCCACACCGGTGAGCAGCAGACGGATAAACCCCACTAAGATTAGCGAGGAGGACGCCAATGAATGGCGCACCGTAGTCTCTCGCAAAAAGCGAGATAAGGATAACACTTCGGCTTCACCGCCCAAGAAGGATAGAAACACACTTACGCCTCAGGGCAAGAAAGTCACGGAAAGCAAACCCGATCTCTCTGACAGGTCTCTCATTCTCCACAAAGTGGAGGAGTCACTGGCCCTCGACCCTAAGACCAGATTCGAGCATGACCTTAACTTGGTCAAGCCCCTTTTAGACAAGCTACTGCCACAAACAGTATCAGGCATTACTATACACAGCGTATACAGAATAGGTCAAAAGCCTGACCCTACAGTAAGTGAACCTGTACGTCTCCTCAAAGTCGTACTAAACTCTAAAGAAGAGAGGGATGCTATTCTAAGCAACTCTCATATTCTCAAAGGATCAGGGATATATGTCCGCGCTGACTTAAGCCTAGCAGACCGTGTCAAAAGACAGGCTGCGGCACTAGAATTAAGTGAGCGACGCCGGAACGGTGAGAAGAACCTTAAGATTAAGGGTTTTCGGGTTGTCCGAGTTCGCAGTTTAATGATCCCGAAACCTCTGTGGGTGGGCCGGGGAAGCACCAATCTGAATTAACAGTCTGCTACACAAACGCCCGCAGCCTGTTAAATAAAAGGACTGAGCTGGCAAACATGATAGAAACCGGAAACCCGGATGTAATTATTATCACAGAGACATGGCTCACACCCGATGTCACTGACAACGAAGTTAACCTGCCAAACTTCGAAGTGCACAGGGTAGACCGACTAAACCGCAAAGGAGGGGGCGTAGTCATCTACCTCAAGAAAGGCTTAACCGTGCGTAGTATCGAAGCACTCGCCCACGAAAGTGAGTCGTGCGAACTTCTACGCTGCAGACTTAAATGCATAGGCCAAGACATTGCTGTGTACCGCAGTCCTGACTGCAGTGCAGACGACTTCCTAATAGAGAAGCTAGGCTCCTGGACTTCAAAATGTCGAAGTCTCGTAGTCGGTGACTTCAACGCCCCAACAGTTGACTGGTCGAGCCTAACAACTCCATCTTCAGTCAACTCCTTTGATCATAAACTGCTAGAATCTAGTATATCGCTAGCCCTAGTCCAACATATCATTAAGCCCACGCGCTATGACTCACAGCACTCCTCGTCAACTCTGGACCTAGTGTTCTCACACGGTGAGGATGTGGATCTCATACAACATCTTCCTCCGTTAGGAAGAAGTGACCATGCTGTGCTCACTTTCAAGTTCACAGCAACGGCAGCAAGGGCCAAAACCCCAGCTCGACCAAACGTTTGGAAAGCTGACATAAATGCGATCGTCTCAGCAGCCAACTCAGTAAACTGGTACATCAATCCAGAGTCCCAAGTAGAAGCCGCATGGAACCAATTTAAGCAACTTTACGCCCAAGTAACTGTACCTTTCATCCCTTGGTCTGTTCCAAAGGGTCGGAAACATTCCCCCCCTTGGATAAACCGGGAGATTCGTAAGTTACTCAGACGTAAACGCAAATGTTGGAACCTGTTTGCAACACTTGAGACTTCTGAGACCAGGGAATTATATACTACTGCTAGAAATAAAGCTATCGCAGAAATCCGCCAATCAAGGATGAAGTTCGAGACACACCTGGCTCAAAATGCAAAGGCACAACCTAAGAAAATTTTCTCGTACTTGAATTTCAGGAATAAAACACCCAATGGTGTCCCAAACCTGATTATTGACAAAGATACAATCGAAGAAGATCAAGAAAAAGCAGAAGCAATGGCAAACTACTTCTCCCAAGTCTTCACTCAGGAGTCATCACTGCCTATAGGATCAGCTCTGGCTGCATCAGAAGAACATGGGATAGATTCCGTTGACATCGACCAAGGCATCGTGCTCAACTGCTTAATGAAACTAGATGCAGGGAAATCAATGGGTCCTGACAATCTTCATCCAAGGCTTCTCAAGGAGCTATCAGCCCACATAGCCGGCCCCTTGACCACGATCTTCAAGCTATCTCTCCTAAATGGAGTGTTGCCACGTGATTGGAAAGACGCCATAGTAACCCCCATACACAAAGGAGGATCAAGACAAAGCCCTTCAAATTACAGGCCTATCAGTCTCACCAGCACTTTAATCAAGACACTGGAAAGAATTATCAAGAAAAGCATCATGGCTTATCTGGAAAATAGCAGCTTGTTATCTGGAGCACAGCATGGCTTCCGGAGGAACCTCTCATGCCTGTCAAATCTCCTGACTGCAAGAGAAAGCTGGGTCAAATCAAAGGACAACAGAAGACCCGTTGACGTCGTCTTCATAGACTTCAGTAAAGCCTTTGATAAAGTACCTCACAAAAGACTACTCATGAAATTGGAAAGTCTTGGTATCAAAGGCAGACTACTAGACTGGCTCAGGGAATTCCTCATAGATAGGAGGCAGAGGGTTAGGATCAACTCAAAACTCTCCTCCTGGACAGCAGTAAGTAGCGGAGTGCCACAAGGCACGGTTCTCGGTCCTCTCCTTTTTATTCTGTATATCAATGAGTTACCTCTGCTCACCGACTCCCCTATGGTCCTATACGCAGATGACTTAAAAATTTGGAGAGAGCTGAAGGGCAACAGTGATACGTTCACGTTGCAAGAGGACCTCAACAAATTGTCAGTGGTCTGTTGAATGGATGCTCCCGATCAATGTGGCAAAATGTGCAACCATGCGCATTGGACAAGCAAGCACGAGCTCCTACGAACTAGAGGGAATAACACTTCCATCAGTTCAGACTCACTTGGACTTAGGTGTCATAGTTAGCCACGACTTAAAAACTACAGCACACTGTCGCGCGGTGGCTGCACGTAGTTTCAGGTCCTTATGGGCGATTCGCAGAGCCTTTACAAGAATTACCAGAGATATGTTCACCTCCTTATATACATCTCTGGTTAGGTCAAGACTGGAAAACTGCATCCAGGCCGCCAGTCCTTGTCTAAAAGGGGATTCACACATTCTAGAAAGTGTTCAAAGGAAGGCAACACGTATGGTTCACGGCATAGCTAACTTATCATACGAGGAAAGACTAGATAGTTTAAATCTCTTCTCACTGTCATACCGTAGGCAGAGAGGAGATTTAATCACAATGTTTAAAATTTTAAATAATGACTACGGACCTGACCTATTCTCTCTTTTCCTTCCCACCAGGTCGGAACACCTTAGAGGACATAGCAGGAAGTTCAAAAGCCAAGGAGAAATCATATTGCTGTTGAGTACTGGTTCTCACATCGAGTCATAAACTCTTGGAACCGACTCCCAGAAGAAGTGGTGTCTGCAACCTCAACTGATTCGTTCAAGAAGGGTTTGGACAACCACAGAAATCTACTAGAAAAGGATTAACATAGGCTCCAAGCCTTCTATCCTGAACCAATAAATCTGAAATCTGAATCTGAAAAACTGCGGTATTATCACAATACCTTCGACTTCAGGAAATTTGTCATGCGGTCCAGTTTTCTTCTTAATACAGTTCTGGTGAACATTGATCCCTCACATTAGCATCACTGAATTCAGCAGCTACCTACCCCCAAATATGCATTCTATCCAGACAACCTTGAAGTCTTTGTCAAAGAATACCTGCTTTGGTGGATTTCCCTAAATTCTCAACATTCTGACTAGCACTTCTAAATGACGTGTTGCATAGGAGACGGTATCGCTCGTCTTAAAATTTCTATAAATAAGTAACGTTTAATTCACTTTTAGTAAGCTTCCACCTGCTGGTGTGTGTATATACTTCAGTGAAACACGTGATTATAAGCATCATAGCACAGGACATAACTGTTTTTCATCCTTCAGTTTCACACCAAATTCATCCTTTCATACATAGCCCCTAACAATTGGTTACATGATGTATAGAAATATGTATAATCTACAGTTCCTATTTCCATAGTTACGTGAGTTCCCTTTCCTTCTCCACACTCAACGAAATTGCACGTGTTCGCACTTATCATTGCATTTACCAGACCTATAAATCTTTTACGTAGTATAAATAATGTGTTAGCTGAGAAATGCATATTGTCAGGAGCGATTATCAAATCACGGCGGTAATGGCGCTTTAGCATTCATAACTTCTTTTTTGAATACTTGTTTCTACATTGTAAATTAAAAAGGCTTTTGCTTTATGTTGCTTTTAAAGCCCGTGTATCTTCATTTTAATTTTCTAGTATCTGGATGATTCATTTCTTCCTACATCAGTTACAAAAGCTCAAATATGCACGCGAACCTATGGGATGACTCCGACTCGGATGACGACTTACCGGCTGAGTGGGAGCAGACTGTTCAGGGTGATTTCGTTGCGTATTACAAGTAGGCATATTGTTATTGTAAAATATATGAATGAGCAATATTACGGTTTTGTAGCGATTGATTTCCTAGAGTATTTATGTAACAATAACGAAACTAATTAGTAAGAGGTACTTTGTTTAATTCATCACATATAACCAACCGGTAATCTTTCGAGATGGTTTAGTGCGCATAAAATGAGAAAGATTTGCAGTTGTCTCCGTAATTTTAATATTAGCTCCGCAATTATTCACTTGTTGGTGCACAACAGAGTTGTAGTTGTCTTAGACATTTGCATATGTTATATCTCTTAAAAATTCTGAATAAAGAAAGTAGAAAACCTGTCCGATGAATTCTTGAATGACTCAAGACGCAATCGATGAGTAGTGTAGTATTCTATTTATTCTTTTTCTTTCTACTTGTTCCATTTATACAGCCAACTTATTTATAAAATGTCAGTTAATTTTTGGAGTTCTTTACATTTTAAGGTAAAGCTGTCGTCTTCATTTACTCCTAGGGGTTGTTCATTCTATTGACATTAGTTTAATGATTAAAGCTGGTTTTAGTATGACCGCTTATTCTGAAACTATCTTTGAAAGGCATTAGTTGTGGAAATTAAAGAATCAGCTTACTACTGATAATTGACATACGGGAATTGAATCAATATATGATTCTTTCTCTCTCAAATGATACAAATATAAGCAGAGGTTAGATTTCATTCATACTTTTGTACAACTAGCTTTATTTAACAGAGGTGTATAGATTGTAGTAGTAGTCCTTGATGCTCATACTAGAAAACCTCTTCAGGCCGAAGTATTACGTGTAACCAATCAACATTGTAAGAAACTAGTTGTAGTATTTATTAGTATCTTGCGAATATAAACTGAACATTATTCGCATAACTATGTGACACCGTGATAAGATTTTAGAATTGTTAAGCCTTCAAGTAACTTATCATACTGCTGATTACAGAATTGTGTATTTTAGACCATTAAGATCTAAGTTGTCTTGGAAGTATTTTCGAAAGGGCATGCCTGCGTTCATACTG
This sequence comes from Trichobilharzia regenti, assembly GCA_944472135.2. Classification (NCBI taxonomy): domain Eukaryota; kingdom Metazoa; phylum Platyhelminthes; class Trematoda; order Strigeidida; family Schistosomatidae; genus Trichobilharzia; species Trichobilharzia regenti. Next base: position 27,742,549 of record OX235270.1, on the reverse strand, counting down.
TGTGATGAACTGTAGGAAACTTTCATAAAGTCTTTGTAAGTAGATATTTTTTAGATCACTGGTAGATTACGTAAGTCAAAATCAACTGTTATCTAACGAAACCAGAGTAATAGGTCATTGGTCTGTACTGCAACCTATGGGCCGTCCCTTGGTGTAACACATTGAAGCTTTTGCTACATAATTGAAGCCGAAAGAAGAAATAATGTTAAAGGATTTTGTTCATTGAACGAACTTTGGTTTCAACATTATTAATTATTATCTAAACTATTTAGGCGTTTTCATATAGTCTAGCATCATATAAGATAAATATCTAGTAAAAGTACAAGCTGAACAGAGTTTTTACTTTTCGTTGTAAAATGACCAGAATAAATGTTTTAGCAAAGTTAGGTTTCTGTAAATGTGAGTAGACATTTTATGAAATAATGAATCTTCCTCAAAGTCTAAGAACATACTTTTCAGTGAATGAGTTTATGATTAGATTTCGTAAGCGAAGTACAGACAATTATTTCTCGTCAAACATATATCAATAAATTTATTTCATAGTTCGTTGTATTAATTAATAAGTTGAACACTAAACTGACACCCTTCATGATTTCAGTATTTTCACTGAACTGTAGATGAACACTTCTGTAATCTTTTTGTATTAAGTCAGCACTAAATGGCCATGGATGCTGCAGTGATGATGATGATGGGTGAATATAATCTTTCCCTCCCCTCTCCAAATGTTCTTATAATGCTTTCCAAAATTATCTTATGGAACTAACCACAGTAACATATTCTTGTTTTCAAAAGGGCGAAAATACCTACAGTAGTACACAATCGTTGGTGAAAGGTCATTCTACCAAAATTAGTGGGCAGCAGTATTCCTGTTCTATTCAACCACGTCAATGTTTAATTATGAATTCTCTTGGTGAAAGCATAAACATAGCAAGATTCATTTGAAGAAAGTAGAATACTCTAATTTGAATTGTTTAGACCAAGTGGCACAAACAAATTATTCTATTCAGAAGCGTTTAGTCTGATCCAATCAACTGTTCCTATTAAATTCTGTCTTCAAAGGAATGTGTAATGCATGTTGCATTACTTACATCGTATATGAAGTACCGAGAGTATATATATATATTCTTCTTCCATGCTCGGAAGTTGTGCGTTGGTGGTGCAGCGGTAGAACACTCGCCAACCATGTCCCACGTGCTCCGACGTCTGATCCTCGACCGACGCGCTCCTAAACCTCGCTAGGTCGGGAGAAGGGTGGTAAAGAGAGAAGGTTGTACGCGAGACTAGCAGTCCCTGTAAAATTAAAAAAAATTCACTGCCAAGCTCTAGCTTGTGACCTTATACTCCACTCGGATTGTTAAGGAATAAGAAAAAATTGTGCGTCGGTGGCACAGTGGTTAGGACTCTCGCCGACCATGCACATGGTCCGGGGTTCGAGCCCGCACCGGCGCACACCTGATATCTATGGTCGGCCTGCGAAATTTGGGCTACCGATATCCATGCTGAAAATTGCATACTTGTACCGAAAATACAGTGTGGAATCAAGCTGTAAATCAAAAAAAAAGAAATCAAATCAAATGTTGAGAACGGGTTCATGAATATATGATGAGGCGATATTTGTAATAGACTGAAACGTGTCTTCATCCTGCTGTTTTTTCTTGCAGGAGGGTAGTGTTAATACCGATTGTAGTAGCTTAAAATAACTCCATACACGTGAGTGTTGGTCATAAGTTTTTCATGCATAGTGTATTTCTCAAGTATTGCCGTCGGAAGATTTTTACAAAGAAACAAAAGTAGCTGTTTTTACTTACCTGTTTTGTTGTACTGTATACTGATCAAGAAGAATTTTCATTTTATTTATTTTATCAAGCCGGTTAACAGGATTTACACAAAAGCCGCACCCAATTTCTGGTCATATTAAACAATTACCATCCACCTTACCTAAAAGCTGGTCATCGTGTTTCGATGAATCTGGAAAGACACTTTATTTAAAGTAAGTTTGTAAAACATGTTTATAGTTCCATTGTATAACTAAAGGTTATTAATAAAAGTATCCTTTTCTTCGATGACACCGTTTTCATGTATGAACAGCTGGAGTTGATTGACATCAAACAACCGATGGTACTCAGTAAAGAGATCTCTTTCCTGTCAAACGTAAGACGATACTACAGAACTGAACTGCATTGGTTCACTCCTAGCTCAAAGATACGGAGGCTGAGTGTGTTGACTACTCTTATTTGAGAAGTTGCATCAGCCAGTCCCGGCGGGTTGATCACTAACGGAATCGCTGCACAGATACAGAAGACTCGTTTGACATTTGCTAACCAACCTACACCACCTTCGGTTTAGTAGACGTGATTCCATTATGGATAAGATTTTATTTTGATAAATCACACTGTTGTACAGTAATATTAACTGATGACGTTTCGAGCACAAACTATTGCTCATAATCATATCAAGTTGATATGATATCAACTTGACAAGTGGAGTTATCCTCTACCACAGTGCCCAAGTTTTATACTTTATATTAATTAGTAGACGTGATATCCGGCTAGCTAGTTGTCGATCAAAGGGCGCGTGTTACACTGCTCAGCAGTTCTCTCTATCCTCCTTTATAGTTGTCTGCGAGCGACACATAGCCATTGGAAGTGAAACACATCAAAACGCCGGCCAACTAGCTGTTTTTCATCTTCATTGTGTCGTCTGCCTTCTGTCTACATTCAGTGCTAGGTTAGGTGGTAGGTGTAATAGAGTGAGTAGTATTGAGTTGATGAGAGGTCGGTCGATTCCCAGATAAAGAAGATGAGGAGGGAAAATAAATCTATTGACGAGGTTGTGAAGTAGTGACATTGATTGAATGATATGGTTAGGGCATGTGTTACGCACGCACGCATGCCTGCCTGCCTATCTAGGCATCCATCGCCTTCCTCAACCGACGGGGAATGCTAGCTTCGTTGAAACAAGATGGATCAGGTTGGAAATGAGTTAGCTAGCATGTGGTGGTCAAACGAAAACACGGCTTCATCAGTCAATGAAGTCCGTGACAGCAGTTAGTTTAAGCCAGGCAGTCAGCCAACCAGTCAGCTAGCCAGCAACATAGGGAGGTGTAGACTTTGTGACTGACTGATTGGGATCCTCGAGATGGTAAGAACCGATGAAGGCTGGAGATAACTCGAGGTGATATGGCTGACTCTAAATCGTCGTTGTCATTGACTGGCATCGATGCATTCAGTCCTTGTGATTTGTCACACCCTATAAAACTCTATTCTTCTTCTTCGCCTTCCATATTACTATTCTTTTTCCATCACCCTCACTTGTGTTTGTCATCGCTGTCTCTTTTAAGTCTCTCTTCTCTTGTTTTGTGTGCAACATGGAAGGAGGGAGAGTGGCAACTTGAGCTGGTGTACTTCTGAGCAAAGTTCTTTCTTGAAACCAGTGAGTCAGTCAGTCACTGAGTAAAGACCTTGTGTAGCGTTGTTCCGCCAATCATGGAACCGCCCAATGTTATGTTGAATAACTTTAAGTATAAGGTGATAATTTCTCAATCATTATGTTGTCAAGCAATTTTACCTGTTCTGTAAGTATAATTTGCTGTTTGATTTAAAAAATTGTCATAAATTTTAAAGAGATTTTACTGCTTTTTTCTTTCAAATATTTTTTACTATGTAGCTCAGAAACTGGATGTTCGACTTATTCGGATCCACGGCTAGCTTCAGCTTCATTAGCCTATTCTAGGAAGTTGAATATGAATCACCAATTTAAATATGATAAATTTTCCAGTGTGAAAGACGTAAGTTTGTATGCATTATGTTATGTTATTATACTAGAAATATTTTCGATAACTTGAAAGTTATATGCAAAACAATGAAAGCGAACATTAGTGAAGTGAACAGATGTAGATGTAGATGGCAAAGTAAAATTCTCATCGATATGGGATTTAGTTCCATTCATGCACACAAACAGGAGAAATAACGTAGGGTACGGTGGATTCATCGTTTTCTTTTCAATTAAACACACTACTAAATTTTAATTCTTGCAAAATTATCATTAACCAGCGGTATTCACGAAGTCAAGCAAGGGAACAGTTATTCGCCTAATGTTGGACGGTGGTTGCGTGATATATATATATATTTATATATATCACGAATTGGCAGAAGTTGGGACTCATGAGCTGGCCATTGGGTTGGGTCCCAGTGGCTGAGTGGTCTACAAGGTCGCCTTGTAACCAGAGGGGCCCGGGTTCGAACCCTGTTGGTGGGTTCGTACTGCTGAAGAGTCCCAAACAGCTCTGCAGTAATCGCTACTTTTTTCCAGTGGTTCTGTAACTCGTAATCAAACCTGTAACCAGTCAAACCCCTGCAAAGTAACACGATATTATTATTATCATCACTAATATCATTATTAACGTGAGTAAGAAATAAATCTGCAGTTGAAGGGAGAATTGGCTAAAGTTAGAAGTAGAATGCAACATATTCAAATATATATATATATAGTTTCTCATCTCCCTACAGGATTTCGTCCATGTCACCCTCAGATGACCCATCTATTTGTTGTTTCCCATTCCACTCGAGCTATGGTCTGGCGCGCAGTTTCACCCTACGATCTCCCCAGCGTATATCCGGTCTTTCTCCATTTTCTTCTACACATTTGGCGAACACTGGGTTAAAATGTATAAATACAAAAGTCTCACCTGATATAGTATGAAATCGTGTTGTTCACCAAGTCGGATGTGAAGATGAATGCTCACAGTTGATGTCTATTTCCATTGGTGCTATGTCGCAAATTAATTGAAGTTAGAATCTATATAGTACTGATTAAGTGACATGGGTAGTTGAGTACCACCTATATGCTTGTTGTCAGCCAGATTGAAGTGATCTAGACACCAGACCGTCGTTCTCCTCGTTTGGGGTCAAGCGCATCAGCAGTTTACCGTGTTTGACTCAGCCTTGAGAGCCAAATCACTTGAAACCACCTGAATTCTGAGTTTATACTTACTGTATTGATTAGCATATATGGTACCAAGCAGAACACACGTTGTCATCTGAATAATTTAGGTTTCCAAAGGAAACTATGGTTAAATTTCACCTCTTCGAACTGTGTAAATCGCAAATGGCGAATTAATTCGAAAATTACAAATTTTATATACAAGTTATAGTCCGTAAGTCATTGTATTCCAATCTAGGGGCTTGGGTGTGTACTTCTCAAGAGTCTCAGACTAGAGCGAAACGGGTATCCAGTGTTTCCTGGTTTTCACTGCCTCTTTAACTGATGCCGGTTTGTGGCGAAATCCCTACGACGGAAACACTTAAAAGCAGTAGTTATTCAACTAGAATGTTTGAGGCAAGTATCATTTATGACAAAAAGTCGTAATCATCCAGGAGCTCTGGCAACAAACTAACCAATAAACCTGTCGTACAACAAAAATATACCGAAAGAAATGGACTACACATTGCACACTGAGTAGTCTGTTAATCATCCTCGCTCACCGACGACGTGAGCGTTGGTACCTGATATGGATGTGGTCATTTGAAGAGGAAATGAAAGCTCATAGGCAATTGTGGAGCCAACCAGCTAATAAAAGAGGCTGGAAAGAACACAGTGAAGTGGTGATACTCTGCTTAATATCCATACTGCACTCAAAACCTAAGGGAATCATGCATATATATATGTATATATATGTTTCTGAGTAAATACTGTACTCGAAATGTTTTTCCTTTAATGTTAATGCATCATTCATTGTATGTTATATCAAAATAAACTCGCCTAGTATGGAATGCATGAACCTAGTGAGTGCTCATAGGTATTGCTAGACATGCCTAATTCAGTGTGTCTGACTCTCTCTAAATACGATAAGATGTAATTTATAGTCTGGAGATTGATGGTGTCAGTATGTGTTTCGTTGGATTGCATTAAATTCGAAACGCATGAACCTTGATAAGCTGTATGTCTGTATATATCATTGCAACAGCGATAGTATTTGAAAAAAACGTGTTAAATCGGATACTACTGTAGGGGACTTGAGCCTGTAAATATATTGTCCTTGCTCAACATTGAAACACAAGGGATTTACCAATTTTTCAAAGATGTTGTAGGAGGTGTAGGATACAGTCTTGGTTAGCTTTAGAAGCACTTCATTCATTGATTTAGCTCTTTTTACCGTGAACTATTATTGATTTAAATAACGTGCAATATTTTCACGGACAAAGCCAAAATTAAAACAAGCGCTCAGTCAGAATTCCGATTTGACTTTGAAATCAAGGTATGCGATTTTCTGAGGGTGGGGTTCATAAAGTATTATTCAATTAACAGTTGGCACGTGTAGTTGGTTGTCCATCATCTGTCGGGTACCAGACAAGTTGGCGAAAACATCCAGGCACCGTATACTCCAGATAGCAGAGGCTTTCGCGATCCGCCTGAGACAACCAGAGCTCTGTGTACAGACGAAACGGGTCCAACCACTATTACTGCTCTGGCTTGATTTGGAGTTTGAAAATTTATAAGTACCTTATTGCACATCGGCCTTTTTGATTATAGCCCTTCATCCTACCCCTTGTCATTACACTTGCAATAACTAACCTTTTATTTTCTTATTTAAATGTAGTTATTAACTTACACACTGACACACATACAACGCCCGTCCTTAATATGAGTATTCATCCATTTTTTAAATTTATCATCATTATGAATAGAACTTAATATGAACATGACTCATGAGAATTTATTTCTGTTCATTCGTTGTCATTCGTAATCATTTACTTTGTAATATTGGTGGTCAATTTAGTATTACAACTTTACATATTATCACATACACAGGTATTTTGGACTATAATCTATTAACAATCTAATTGCAAATAACTTTCGGAATTCTAACCAAAACGATTCGATGTTACTCTTTTTAAAAACCACTAATGTTGTCAATAGCAGTCATTCGTTCATTATTATGGATGTATTACTGTAGAACTTACTGAAGTTATCGAGAAGAATATTCTTTGTTCAATAATCAATCATTTGCGATTTCGAAAACGAGCATCTTTAATCAATTAAAATGAATAATATACCAATAAATTTCTCAATCTTTCTGTTCAGACCTTGACTGCCATTCTAATGATGCTTTATACATTTTCACATTGTCAAGTCGGTTAATTAGTAAAGATAACAAAACCATGTATAGACTGTTGGATTTGATAAGTCTATGGAATTATAAAAGCAGCACGTGGGTGTTTACACAATGAAATTGCTTATCCCACATTTGTATTGATTTGTCACTTCACGGGGATGGGGGGTGGGTGTCGCAACCAGGTCAAATTCTGTCTCAGACCATCATTCCTATTCAGACAATTCTGATTCCACTTAATTCGAAGTGCTCTTAGTATTAGACGCTCTCTGTGATATCTGAGATTTTTCTGCATTATTTCACTATTGTCAAAGTCAATTTTGTGGTTTGATTCCGTGGCATGTAGACGACCCATAGCTGATGGTTTTTCCACTTCACAACTGGATTTCTTTGTGGTCAAACAGATGCTCTACAGTGCTCATTTCACCTGGTCGCCTTGATTTCTCGCCATGTTTGTATATCGCATGACGTTCTAAGCACTTTATTTTTTAGACAATTCGATTGTGAATCCCTTGGAATTCGGTCTTTTACACGAACAAGGTTGCTTTGTAGTGCGTGCGTGTGTGTGAGTGTGATGTTTTGAAGAAAACTTTGGTCGTCTGCCGTTTCCGGTCCATATGAAATAACGATTGTTGAAGTCCATGTTTGATGCTGTTGGCGTTGATTTTGGTAATTAGGTTGTTTGGATAGTTATTTTTCTTCAGTAGTATTAGATATTTCTTCTTTTGCCTTCTTATCCGTTTTCAACGAGTGCACCCGTCTAAGAAGACTTTAGACAACTGAGACACCTTTGCTCTGATGGGATGCGATGATCAAAAGTTTACATATCTGTTGGAGTGTATTTTCTTCCTGAATATAGATAAAAAATATTACAAAATCACCCCATACTGATGAACGATAATTAAGTTGTTATACATGAGCTGAGGTTTTGTAAATTCTAGTTCAATAATACTTTGATAAAGTTATTGGCAGCAGCATTAAGCGGAGAAATGTCAGTAAAAACAACAACAAAAACAACAAGAATATTCGTCTTCTTTCGGTTTTTTTAATGTAACTAACTGTTTATTGTGTTTTAGATTTTGTTAAATAAAGATCTCCGTGGACACTATGCGCTTGTTACCAATTCAGGTTGTGGTCTCGGTCTGTCAATTGCTCTTCATCTCGTCAAACATGGAGCGGTGGTTGTATGCGCCTGTTCTAAATGTCCTAACAAGGCTATCCCTTTGTTGAAAAACACCGAAACACATAACAAGACTGGTGCAACTGTAGACGTTATTTCATTAAAATCAGCTATTCAAGATTCTGGCCAACTTTTTTGGATACCTTACGACCCTTTAAAACTATCCAGTATCACACAATCTCTTCATGTAAGTATTTTTAGTTTTCCTCTAAACACCCTCTACTCGTTTTATCAGTTGGATATACTAGCCTGTCGTTTGTCTTCGTCGATCTTGAAAACACCTTGGGCAGCGTTGACCACGAAGTAATTTTTTTTAACAATTTCGCTTTTATTCCAGAAACAGTACTTGTGGTATAGTGTGGAATTTTCAGCACATATCTACAATATTGCATTTAATTTCATCATACATTTAAAAGGAGTATTACAAAAAAAAAATAAATATAAAAAAACAACAAAAAACCAAAAAAGAAACACAGAAATAACAACAAAAAATGCAGATAAAAATACCAAGTAGAAAGGAAGGTAAACACCGATAATGAAAAAAATATTTCAGTATTGGGTAGTGGAAGCTATGATATGTGTATGGGTGGTGAACAATAACAGCTATAATCATACGAGAAATTATGAGATGTTCTTAAGAATGTTTATAGCCAAGATGATCAGTTAATTTGATTGAACTACACTAAACAATCATAAAATAAACATTACAGGGTTTTTATTTTTATTGTCAGCACTAATGCAGTGTTTGTAGTGGTAGTGTGAGTAAACCTGCATAATACAAAATTTTTAAGATGGTGACAGTGGCGTTGACAAACAAGATTGTCAGTTAAATAGTGCTGAACAAAGAACAACTACAAAACTAATATTACATGATGGTTAATGACAGGACAATTTTGTAATAATCATAGTGATAATATAGTCGGACCCAGTAGATATACAAAGGAAGGAATAGAGTAAAGCACAAAAAAGTAAGCCAATGATAATAATATTAAGTAGCTAAGTATGTTTAAGAAGGTTGTTCACTATAGAGTACAAATAAGAGAGTATAAGGGGAAAATAACGAGGGCCAAAATTATGTTATTAACAACAAAGCAAGTCAAGTCATAGGTTTAGCGCTTAACATTGTCTCGTCTCTGTCACTTAGACCATGGGTCAAATATCGTATCGTTGAGTTCCTATACTTGGTTGTACGAGCATATATTTTTTGTACTGATTTCTGGTTCTACCTGATGAGATGCAAGGAGAGAGTTGGGAATAGAGGAGGTGTTGGGGGTCAGAGAGTATGGTTTTAGTCCATTTCTCGCATGTATTCAGATGCTTATCCACTAATGTAGTGATGAGCTGACTGAGTTTTACACCGCTAGTCCTACTAACTACCTTCAACATCCTTCTCAGAATGGTATAGTCCTTTTTCAGTAATCCAGGAAAGACTAACGGGGAGCAGTAAAGTAGAATAGGTAGGATACGAGAGTTGACAAATTGTGAAAGCAGAGGTTGAGGGACTCCAGTTAGTCTGAGTTTCTTAATGTAGTAGGTTAGACTTCAACACTATGGCGTGCCCTATAAGTCTTTATCAACCACACTGTACAGTTATATGACGATGTCTCATGTCAAGTATTCTGCAACGCAAAATTCATCTAGGAGTCTGAAGTGGGGAGAGGATAAAGACAAAACTGCCCACTATCATCCACGATGACTTTCCTAATTGTAGTGTACTGGATCATGAGGCAAGCCGTGGAAAGCGAGAAGACAGGAATACTTTCGACCGATAAGAAGACTAGAAGATCTGGATTTCACAAGTGGATGATTTATGTCCAGTGTCACACAGACTCGAAGACTTCCAGGCAAAAACGAACAAGTTGGTTAAAGAGGCTGGCTGAAAAGTCAGGACTTGAAGTGAACATATAGAAGACAGAGGTGATGAAGATAACCGTTCAACAACAAGAATCAATTACTGTCATGGAGGAAATTTGGAAAGAGTTACTTCCTTCACTCACCTAGGAAGCAAATTTTCGACTACAGGTGGGACGCATTTTTTTATTGGAAAGATATGACAAACCTTCACCACTCTGAATTCAGTTTGGAAATCGTCTGCACTCGGCATGAAGTACAGAATTTGGATTTTCAACACCATAGGCAAGTCAGTCAGTTCCTCTGAATGAGTGAGAAATTTGGCGTGTCATGAAAAGCATTTCCAACTGGTGGCTACTGCGGAGTTTGATAAACAGTTATCTTCACCTACCAACCGACCCCACGTTGAGAATGAAATGGCCAGAAAGAAGAAACTCTTGGAATGAACCAATGAAGAACCTGTTGCTCAAGAAAAACAAGCCGGTAGAAAATAGAGATGGACCTAACACACGCTAGAGATACCATTGATTGACATCGAGCTGCACACCGTCGATTGGAAACCAAATGCATGAGGAGAAGTTGGATGTCCAAGTGTGACATGGTGTAGATCAAGTGAAGAGGAGATGAAAGCTTATGAGCAGTAGTGGAGCCATCTGAAGTGAACTTCAGATAACAGGATTAAATGTAGGTATGCCGTTGATGAGGCCGTACATTCCACTCGGAACTAAACAGAATGGTAAATAATAATCGTTTGCAGCTAGTAGTCAATAGACTGCTTATTCCCATATCCGTTCTCAGCCTTCTTACAGAAATTTTTATAGAATTCCAGACCTACATGTTTATATGAAGTACGTGTAGAACTAGTTTTTGAAATAATTTCTATTTATCAAGGAGGTTGAACGACTCATCCATTAGGCCTACTTTCCACGTAGACTTGGTTGAAAATCAGTATGCAGTATGAGCCCGGCCGACAACTGTTACCTTGCCGTGGTGGTCGTGCTTGAATACTGCAGTGACCCAACAAGTTAAACTGGCTGGGACTCATGTCCCTGCAGGTCCTACCATGTCAGGAAGGTTGTTTGGATAGCGGTTAGACTAAAAGCAGTTACCATGGGTTACATGGGCTCCAGAATCCAGTCGGATCAAATGGCGTATGAACCCATATGGGTCACCGGCAACCATGGGAATGCTGCTCCTGACGCTGCACTACTGCCTTGCGGATTAGACTCCAAGTCAAAGGCTCGGGGGGTGGTCCCTTAAGAAAACCACGTGCTTCGGTCTGGGCGCCTGGGCAGTATCTTAGCCTTCACACAACAAATGTAGTGTGGCGCATCTTTCCTAGTGAACTATTGTACCAAGTTTTTTATGCGTTTAAATAAATAGTGGTATGCAGTGTTCTGGAATTCGTCATAAGTACCTTACTACCATCAATCAGTGCTAACAGACTTTAGCAAATTAGAGCATATTATTTAATGCTGGTCGTATCATAGGCCTCTGAAGGGATTTGATTAAATATATATTATTTCTACACAGTCATCACAATAATTCAGATACTGACTAACAGTTGTGTAAGGAAAATAAGATATATATATATATATATATATATATATATATGCATATATGTGCATATGATACCCTTTTCGCCTTACGTAGTTGTTTTGTCTATCGAACTTGATATTTTGTTCCTTTTTCAACAGATATTGCAATCACTGAACTGGCCTTTACACTTTTGTATCATAGCTGATGATATGTTTCCAGTTGTATCGCCTCATCTGTGGAATTTCTCTTTTCTTAAAAGGTGATTATGATGTATTTTGTCGTTTATATACTACAGCTTTTGTGAAATGGAAATCTGCAACAAGCTCTGTTATATTTCTTCAGTGATAGATTTTATCAGGAACCAACATTAATTAGATAGGTTATGTGAAAACCAAAGGATAGTGTGTATGTATGTATGTATGTATGTATGTGTGTGTGTGTGAGCGCATGCGACAGCTCCCCCTGCATGTGTTTTAACTTAGATCTCTTCAGCGGTGTGAACCTTTGATGAATCGTGGTCAACACTGTTTCATGGGCTTGTTCAAATCGAAGAGCGCAATATTTGACCAGTTCTTCTTTGTTCCTCCAAGTAAATTTCTTGCTAATGTTGTTTTACAATGAATTCTGTTTAGTGGCGGTATATATCTCCCCTGCAAAAATTAACATGTATTCGGTTGATAGGATTGTACTCTAATGTGTGCTTACTTAGTGTTACGAAAACAAGTGTCTCAGGACAGTTTATTTAGTAGGGATTTTGGTGGCGAAAGTAAATCACATATCCGTGAAGACAGTTATAGCGGAATGAAAAATTAAGCATAGTTTAATAGTTGAACAGTGGGTATTTCTAACTGACCTTCATCTCGAAAAGAGAAAGGCTCGGAAAAGATGTAAAATAATAGAGTTGTTAGCTTCATTTTGTGATACGAACGATTGCTTATAAATAATTTGTTGCGTTCACTGTGTTTCTTAAGCTAAACAGACTACATGTAGATGGAGTTTCATTTTCCACGGGGTTATTCTCAGAGGGGATTGATTTTAACCCAAAACATCTGCAGGAACTGAATAAACGTTTATAGATCAGAGGTTTGACCACCAGTTGACATCAGTCAGAGTACCATTGGGAAACCACCCGGGAGCACTAGATAAGTGTTTCGTCCAACTTTGGGACTCCTCGACAGTATGAACCCACCGCCAGGGTTCGAACCCGGAAACTACGTTGCACTGATCAAGGCTCTCTACTGAAACTCATGCAGTCAGGTGAGGGCTGACGGCGAGCTGTCATCTGAACTGGTGACTACTAGTGGTGTCCGTCAAGGATGCCCATTATCTCATTTTCTATTCAACTTCATCATAGATGTGTTAATGAACTTAACCCTAAGTGACTTCAGTGACTCAGGAATTGACTTGCTACCGGGGAATAATCTCGTTGACTTGGAATATGCAGACGATATAGTCCTTCTAGGCGAAGACGCTGACGAAATGCAGAGTCTTTTAAACACCTTGAGCTGCAATCTACGAATGTTTGGCATGCGATTCGCTCCCGCCAAATGCAAGATGATGTTACAGGACTGGACTACATCGACTCCTAGTTTAAAAATAGAAAGTGAAGTGGTAGAGCACGTTGACCGCTTCACTTATTTGGGAAGTACCATCAGCCAGTGCCAACGGGTTGATCTCTGACGAAATCTCAGCACGGATACAGAGGGCTAGTCTCGCATATACCAGTTTACGCTGTCTCTGGTGTAGACGTGATATCCGGCTGACTACCGACCAAAGGGTGTGTGTACCACTCAGCCGTCCACTCCGTCCTCCTGTGACTGTGAGCGAGAAATGGTCATTGATAGGGGAAGACATGAAGAGCCACTCTAGCTGTCTTTGGTTGTAAGTGTCTGAGATCTATTTCCCGTGTGAAGTGGTATACTAGTGTGAGCAATATTGAGGTTAGGCGTCGGTCGAGTACTGGGTAGGTGGGAGGGGAAGTCAATCAACGAGGCTGTGAAGCTACATCGATTGAGATGGTTAGGACATGTGTTACGTATGCCTAGTCACCGCCTTCCTCAACGGGCAATGTTAGCTGACATAGGGTCAGGCTGGAAAAGAGCTAACGGCGGTCAAACCAAAACATGTCACCAGTCAATGAAATCCACAACAGTTTATTTAAGCCACGTAGGAAGGTGTAGACTTCCTAGCTGCTATCCTCTTGACGGTAAAAACCAATGAAGGCTGGAAACAATTGGTGATATGGCTCAAAATCGTCCTCGATTAAGGGCGCAGATCCATCAACTCCTTGTGACTTATGATATCCAATCAAAGCACATTTTTCTTCGTTACTACTATTCCTTTTGTCTCAATCTCTGTCTACTGTCCCTATTTTGCATTTCTTCTACTTTCTTCTATTGCTTTGTGTACTACAAGGAGGGAGTGTGGTGACTTGAACTGCTGCAGACCGGTGCAAAGTTCTATGTTTGAAAACATACAGACAGACAGACCCGGAAACTCCCAGTTACAAGGCAAGCTAGTAGACCATTTAGCCACTTGGACCCGATCCAATGACCAGCCCATGAATTCCAAGTTCTGCCAATTCGTGATATATGTATGTAGAGCGCAACCACCAACCAGCGTCATAGGCGAGTAATTGCTCTCCTACTTGATTTGGGGGACCTCGGTGGTTACGACTTTAAGGATCACTCGCTTATGTTGTAGTAGGAAAAAGCCTATCTATGTGAGTGGTAGGGCTTTGAAAACTGAATAAGCTATGGCCTCTCTATGACCTGAGTTAGATGTGCACACCATAGTTTAGTTAAACTGGGTCTTTCGACTAGTGTGAGCCGAGCTTAGAGTTTCAGATGAAGAGGGCAGGTCAGTCGATCAGGCTGCAAATGTGTATCGATTGATATAGCTAAGAAACGTGTTACGTATGCCAAACCGTCACCTTTCTCGTCGAGCAAAGTATCACGTTCAAAAAAAATTAGAGAATGTCAAATCAAAATATGACGATAATCCGTCATAAGTCTTTGGTCGCTGATTTGAGCCACAGGGAGGGAGGCACGAGTGAGTTTCGAAATACCAGGGACCAGTTGCTTAAGATTGTCAGTGATATGGCTCAGAAATGTTCTCAATAGTGGTGCAGATGTATTGTCACTTTGTAATCTCCAAAATCCATCAAGTCCTCAATGGTCTCCACATGCATTTCTGTTTTATTGGATTATTTTCTTTACTTTCGTGCGCTATATAGAGTGAAGCAACTTAAAATGCTGCGTTTCTGTACAAACTGCTACATTGAAAAGTCAGTCACTCAGCTCACAGACACTTAATTCCTACTGTAACGATAAATCCTGTCCTGTGAAATTTTGTTGGAACCTAGTTTTCGTTTCTCACAAAATTGGATTATATGATAGAATCAGTACAGCATATGGAGGGTATGTGAGGATAAACACTCCCCGATGACATTGGCTAGTAACACCCGAACTACATCGTAAATTGGCAGAGGTTGAGATTCATGGGCTGGCTGGCCGTCCCAGTTGCTTAATGGTCTGCAAGCTCGCCTTGTAACCAGAATGTCCCAGGTTCAAACCCTGTCGATGGGTTGGTACTGCTGAAGAGTCCCAACCAGCTACCCAGTACCCCGAGGTTTTCCAGTGGTTCCCTAACCTATGTCAGCTCATGATGAAATGCTGTAACCAATAAAGTCTCTGCAAACCAACACTTGAATATGGAAACTGTACGATAAACGTAGTGCCGTGTTTTCTGATGCATGGTTCTGCTATCAAATAATGTGAATGAATTCACAATTCAGCAGGTAATAGTACTTTACTTTACTTTTTACTTTACTTCGGTTATCTCCTACGGGAGGATGAGCCGGCTTCATGAACGTCTCGAATCATCGCTGCCCAGGCGCGGCAATTTGTAAGAGAGTTCATGAAGTTCCATGGGAATTTGGTACGAGTGATGTCCCCAGAATCGCTCGGCCTTTTGTTTGAGAGTGCAGCTCTAGCCTTTACACAACCAAGTGTGACCTACAAGGCAGTAGGAGTGGAGTAAGGAGTCCACTATCCATTGGCAGCCGATGACCGGAGTTCGGTTCATGCGCCTTTTTGAATGGGGCCAGACATCCAGGACATCCAACAAGCCCTTTGTCCATACGTCTGCCGGTGAGCTCCAGTGAGCTTCATACGCCAGTCGTTGGAGGTTTGGAATCAGGGTTTAGCCATCTCCCCTAGACTGTCATCCAATGGACAGTCAACCCGGTGGAGAGCGCCGGGCATCCGCTTACGCCCTCTCACTTTGGTGAGAAACACCTCCGCCACGTGAAGGCAGTGAGTAGGACTTCCTCAGGAGAGGCTATGTAAGACGCCCGGTCATATGGGAGCATTTCAAGAGGTGTGCGGAGGGGTGGCCAACCCGCAGCGCAAGGCACCCACCCCCGACCATCCTGAGGCTTTGGAGGCAGGTAATAGTGACTTCCAAAGTCCAGGAAATCAAGTTTGGCTGTTCATGATGTGACCAGTAAGAAACCAAAACGATCATAAAAAGCAAGTGATTTTATGACAACTCAACTGATAATCAAATGTATGCTTTTATATGTGTTCTCCTGAAGCCAATTTGTAGATGTAGAGGATATGTGTTTATGTAGGCGAATCTCGTCATCGGTATTGTTAATCGCGACAGATAGATTTTATGATGGACAGCTAATCAATATTATGTGACCTTTTTTGTCGCGATTATTGGTTAATTTAATGTAACTCACACCACGTGATGTGACCTTGAGTGTTCTTTGTTTTCTGTCACTCTACTAGTGTGTACATGTAATTAACTAACTGTTCATTTTGTCCGTTCCCTCAACACTGTTCCGTACGTTTTTGTCTCTTCTTGAGTGACAATGGGTTTTATACTTTTCTCGGTGTAATTGTATGACTTATTTTATGTTTTAGAAACAGATAAAGTTTAAGTCATTCTGTTTTTAACTATAGTTTAGCCAAGACTCTGTGTCATCAGTACTGAGGAAGGACTACATCTGTAGGCAAAATTAATCCTACAGGTATGATGTCTGCAAGTTCCACCGTGTTTAATACTTTGAGGATAATTGTAATTGTGTATTTACAAGTGTTGGTTTGCGGGGATTTGATTGGTTATACAGGATTTCATCATGAGCTGAACCATCAAAAAACCATCCTGGAATTCTGCACAGCTGTTTCGCCTCAGTGCTTGGGACTCGTCAATAGCACGAACCCGGTTACAAGGCGAGCTCCTAGACCATTAAGCCAGTGAGTGCATACTAGTCAAGAGTCAAAAACCTGGCTGACGAAACAGCTGTTCACTACTCCTAGGTTTTCGGACGGTTTTTAACCGATGTCAGCTCATGATGAAATTCTATAATTGCATATGCGTTAAAATATATTTACCAATGTTTCATGTGTTTCTTTCGTCTAGTTTTCAGTCATATTTGAAAGGATTCTTTCTCCATAGAACTTCAGGATGGTTGGCGTCTGTCCCCAGGTATCTAAGAAGTTATCAGTCGAAAGTCTGCAAAATGATTGCAAAAGTTTTACCTTTATCATGGAGACCTCCTTTATCGTGTGGATGCCCATCTAAGCTTAATTCATTGTTGACGACTGATGGATATGAAATTACAATGCAGTGTAATTATTTAGCTCCTGCTTTATTTTTAACTGGACTATTTAAAACAAGATATATACATTCTTCACATTCTTCTGACGTTCATTTGAACAGTTCAGTACATGATCAGACCAGTTTGCGTGTAGTGGTGGTTACATCAGAGGTTCACAAGTAAGCATTTGTTGAGGAATGAATTATATTTATAATGTCAAATTGGTAAAGTAGAAAGTCAAGGAATATTAGTCATTTGTAATTGCGAAATTCCCATTTACATGTTTAGAAAAAAAAAAAACAACTAACTGAGCGAAGAAATATATTTTCATTTAGTTCCTAATCATTGGCTAAGATTCTCAAAAGCGGCTTTCCGGTTTAGACTGGTCGTCGATATGTGTCTAGCTCGCTAAACCATTCAACCGCGTAATAGCTGGTTCAGATTTTACCGCCGTTGGACAAGAAACTCGTGAAAAAATAGCGTAAAAGATGGTTTTGAGTTTGATTGCATGGAGGATTTCATCATGAGCTGACATAAGTTAGAGAACCACTGCAAAACCTGGGAGTACTGGACAGCTGTTTCTTCCTAGTTTGGGACTCTTCATCAGAACGCATCCACCGGGGTGCGTAATAGAATAAAAAGAGCATTTATTGTGTGTTTTATAAACTGAGAATGTTGTTAATATAGTGGGTGGTTCAACGAATGTATTCTAACCACAGTGAATCAGTGGTTCGCCCGTAGAGATGGCTTGCCTACCACGCAAATTGTCCGAAATTCAATCCACTACCGGTGCACTCCTAGGCCTCACTAAGCCGGTATTAATTCAGGTGAAGAGGAAAGGTTGGGCGTGAGGCTAGTAACCCGCCCACTGTGGAGAAGAAAACATCACTGCCAGTGAAACTTCAAAGCTCAAGCTTGAAACCCTTTGTTCCATTCAGAACGCAAAGGATTAACACAAATAGTAAATAAGAATTCTAACCAGAAGATACCAGTAGTCTAATCTGTTATAAACTCATTTGAACTGATCGTTTCATCCTCTGCCTTCAATCAACAATATTTAATTTTTAATCTTACCGCTGATTTTATGCATACTGTGTACTGATATAATTTATTCATTGATATATAACGTGTCATTCTTTTCACCTTAGAGACGCGAGTTTAGATGATTTTGTTGTCAAGAGGTCGAATGTTTCAGAGACATTTCAAGCTGTTCCTGTATCGTTGGTTGACAGAATGAAGCAATATGCTATCTCAAAAGTATTCATGTTGCTATTTGTTAATGAATATCAAAACCGTCTACGTGAAGACAGTAGAACTAGCGGATTTTCATACCCTGTACCTTCAATATTTGCATGCACCGGATGTGATCCATTCTCTGTATATTGTGTTCGAAGATGTGTACTGAATATGTACTACTGGCTTTTCACAAATCCTTTTCTTCTACTTCTACAGTTAGTCTACCTTCTATCAAGGCCGTTCGGTGTATGTTTGGTAAGTGAATGAAGCTATATTTAAAAAAAAACATTTATACAGCCAGTTCCTTTTAATGGTTTGAATATAGAAAGAACAAACACAATTTGCAGTTCCAGGATAAAACGAGCCTGTTTTATTTAGTGAATTCTGCCTCTTCAACTACTTACATCCTAAACAAAATCAAATTATAAGTTACAAAATAATGTCTGAACATACTTTTCTCACAGTGACTTCGAGTTATAGATAGAAAGA
Organism: Trichobilharzia regenti; assembly: GCA_944472135.2. Classification (NCBI taxonomy): domain Eukaryota; kingdom Metazoa; phylum Platyhelminthes; class Trematoda; order Strigeidida; family Schistosomatidae; genus Trichobilharzia; species Trichobilharzia regenti. The sequence goes on along the minus strand of OX235270.1, from coordinate 27,723,535 downwards.
AAGTATAGGCAACATAATTCCAAAGGTGGTGTAGGCAGACGTTAGAAGAGTAACTATTCATATAATAATTAGACAAGAGTGGCGACAGAGTTCAGATTTAGCTTGGAAACAAGGATGGGCTTAAGACAACAGAGTGAATTTTATGTATATTACAGTGAGGAGTTAAGGTGGGTGAGGGTGAATAGTGAATTCGAATTATAATATATAGACAAAATAATTTGGTAGATATGGAAACGTAGTAGTGATGAGTTCAACTCAGTGAGTGAAAATCAAAATCAAAAATGAGTGGAATGTTGGGCTACAGAACAAAACACAAAAGCATACGACAAAAAAAACAATTACGGTTACCAGGGTATTTAGAGATTAGTTACACCATCTTTCTGTATACATTGGTTGACTCGAAGTCTTTTGATAGTGGTGTAATGGCTTCTGCGAACTGAAGTAACCATACTTTTCTTTATGCATTGATTATTTTGAAAGCTTGACTAGTATCCACTGTATGTCTCGTATCAATTAGGTGTGCGTCGGTGGCACACTGGTTAGGACTCTCGCCGACCATGCACATGGTCCGAGGTTCAATCCCCTACCGACGCACACCTGATATCTATGGTCGGCCTGTGGAATTTGGGCTACCGATATCCCTCCTGAAAATTCCATACTTGTATCAAAAATTCGGTGTGGAATCAAGCTGTAATCAAAAAAAGTATGACAATTGCGCTTGAGAACACTTTCCTACCTTACAAACGAAGACTTTTAGGGATATGCTTGGAGAATCTCGTAGACGTGTTTTCCTCTCAGTCCTTCCTCATGTACTTGCTGCCGTGAGTGCAGGTGAATTGGTAAATGCAGTTTCAATTGACATGATTGTTATCAGCTTATGGGCAGAAATAAATTTTGTGGTTTATATATATACACATATTTTGATTTCTGTTTACGGATTAGTAATCTAGTACTACTACTAGTGTGGTGAGAGCAGGCTGCTAGCCAATTGGTAGACATTAATCTACGTCAGTGTCTAGGTCACTAATATTGGCCGTGAGAAAATGTGAACAAGGCTGATTCAACAACCAATCACAGCAGACTTAAACGTGGGCAAATATGATTCGCAGATAGATGGCTCCACTTTCTTAGAAATCTCGAAAACAACCAACCAGAAGCCTGCGTTTGTCTGCTTAACTTCCGAGAAACAACCAATCAGAAGACTGCGTTTGTCTACTTGAATAAGCTATAATAATGTACAGGAAATATACATAAGTACGTGTTGATTTCCGAAATAAAACGATCTGTTGCCGGCGCTTGTCTTCTGTTTTTACACTAGTACTAACCTTGTTTATTTCGCTAGTTGAAAAATCAGGATAATGTAATATGATAGGCTGTCAACTGTTGTGGGGTATTTTCAGGCAGGATGTCTCACAGTTGGCTGGAAAACGGGCATTACACATTGCTGTTTACGTTGATCTGCTTGTCTAGATATCATAATTTACTTGTCAAACTGAAATTGACCATAGTTGACACCACTAAAAGTAAGAATATCTAGTCCTATTTTCAAAATTTTAGAATCCAGAAATTAGATTGATTTTGGGAAATTCAACACATATACGAATCAAACAGAGAAAACTGTCTTTGAAACCTTCATCACAAGTCATAAAATGGATTAGTATGCTAGACAAATCCATCCGGTTGGCTAGCTTGGTGGAAATTACTAAAGCTATGTCTCTTTGCAGTCTGTCTTCTAGTAGGTTTTATGAAATGTTGCTGCAAAGCATCGAATCAACTATACACATTGGAATTGTTCCCTTTTAGTGTAGTGCAAAGTGTTATTTAGGCGTTTTAGAAAACCGGAACATTTTATTACAATTAAGAGAATTCGCTTGAGGTGTCTAACCTTTGTCTGTGATAAACACCATTAGTTATACAACACATCTGCCCACCTAGGATAGTTGTTTTCTGTAAAAGTACTCATCCATCCATTCTTGAAAGCAGACAAGTCCTCCTGTGATAATCTTAGGAGGATAAGCTTGACTAACACCGTATCTTAAATTGTAAGTTTAATAATTATGTGTAAACTACGCGGTACTTGGGAAGACAATTCGGATTTCAGGCCCTGATATAGATTTATTTATCATACTTTCAACCGTTGACAGATTTTTGCACATAGGCATGCTTACCGATTTCCAACACTTACCGTTCCGCCAGTCTGTAGGTGGAACGATGCTCCCCAGATATGTGAAGGAGGCAACCTCTGTTTGTGCGTCGGTGGCACAGTAGCTAGGACTCTCGCCAACCATGCACATGGTCCGAGGTTCGATCCTCTCCCGACGCACACCTGATATCAACGGTCGGCCTGCAAAATTTGGGCTACCGATATCCATGCTGAAAATTCCATACTTGTACCAAAAATACAGTGTGGAATTAAGCTGTAAATAAAAAATAAAAAAAATAAAAAATAAAGCCATCCCGTTGTTGGTGATTGGTGCTGGTTGTTGTTGCTGTTGGTCGGTTATTTTCATCACCTCCGTCTTCTCTGTGTTCACCAGCAGTCCTGTCTTCGCTTCCGAATTCTCCAGCCAGTTTGTTGGCTTTCGCTTGCAAGTCTTTGAGTTTGTGTGGCATTAGACGTATATCATCCACGCGCAAAATCCTAGAGTCTCCTAGAATCTTACCATCGGTCTTCCAGCGTATTCCTGACTCCTGGCCCTAAACAGTCTGACGCATAATCCAGTCCACCACAATTAAGAATATCATCGGTGATAATAGGCAGTCAGTCAGCTTGTCTTACTCCTGTACGCTCTTCGAATGCCTCGCTGAGTTTTCCGTTGTGAATCACCTGACACGTAGCATCATCATATAGCCAACTTTTGAATGAGGTTAATAAAGACTTGAGCACTGTATGCCGTAGTGTTGAAGTAGTTTCCAAATTACTTCTTGATCAACGGTGTCTATCGAAGGCCTTTTCGAAGTTGATGAAGTTGAGGTACGTGTTTGACTTCCATGCTATCTTTTGTTCTGTAATGATGACGCGTAGAGCTGCAATTTGATCGGGACAAAATTTGCATTTGCTTAATTCAGCTTGTTCTAGACGGAGTTCTGTATCCAGTGCATCCCTTATTCTCTCCAGGATGATGTGACTTAGTATTTCATTTGGCATTATTCCACGCCAGTTCTTGCACAGGCCTGATTCGCGCTTCTCTGGCAGTTTGACGAGGTAGCCCTTCTTCCAATCAGTAGGCACCTTACCTTCTTTCCAAACTTTTTGCACCAATGGAGTGAGAACATCTTCCGTAATTTCTGGGGCCAGGAGGAATGGCATGTGGTCCTGCTGCCTTCCTGTCTAAACTTCAGTAGCTTGATCGCATTCAGGATTTCTGCTTTCCTTGAAGGAGTGGTGCCCATTGGCGTTTACGTGTTTGCTATTGGTGGTATTTCTGGTCGTGTTACCGATGTTGGTCGACTCAAGAGTCCTTTAAAGTGATCAGCCCATTGTTTGATTTGTTTCCCCTCCTTGGTGATCAGGTTCCCTTGAACATCTTGTATTGGTTTCATCATCTAGGTTGATCTCTTCCCGCATAGAGACTTGGTTAAGCGATATAGCGTTTTGATGTCTCTTTTGTCTGCAGCCTGTTCTGCTTCAGTTGTCGGTGTGTCGCAGAATTGTCTTTTGTCTTTTCTAGTGCTCTTCTTCACTTTATTCATTGCTGTTGTTCGTCTTTGCACTGAGTCAACTTCTCTTTCACCATCCTCCTCTCCTCGATTAGTCTCCACGTATCAGTTGACAGCTATTCCTCAGTGATCCCACGTAGTATCTCCGACTTCGCTCTGCTATATGTAGCGTGTTATGTACACGAAGCCACCGCTTTCCTCGCCGAACATTGTTATCAGTCATGGGAATAGGTTGGCAGACATTTAGCGGTGGACAAATTAAATCCTTGCATCAGTTCATGAGTTATTCGACTGTTGTTTCGAGCTATGTAGGGAGGTGTATACTGCCTGGAGGGGAATGTCAGATTGCTAAGTAAGAAGTAGAATGTGACCGAGAATGTTGTAAATACTATAGATTCGTTTACTCTGTTTGATCTTCCAGATCCATTATTTTTCTTATATTTCTATTTGTTGTTACTCTTCCATAAAAATCTCATCGTAAGTGTTCCTCCACCACAATAGGCGATTCTAGGAAACACTGTCAACTGACGCAGAAGAGACCGGAAGATAGACAGGACTCAGAAAACTCACTATATTAGATAATGAAATGGTTATCCGGGAAGAGACCGACACAGATGAGAACCAAAAAGATGGGGAACGTAACCTGCTAACCAAAGAGGTGAATGTGGGGAAAAGGCAGTCCAATGATCCCGGATGACTACTGAACCGAGAATCGCCTGCTTGTTGTCGGGAAATACCTGTTGTTGCCACAGAACTGTCAGTGAACATCACTCGCTGAACAAAATGGGGAGTGTGAAATACCATAAACTTACTTGAAGTGAGCAGCTGAGGTAGCAGGACTAGAGGGAAGTACACTGTCACTTAGACAGTCTGTTAGCCAGTTAAATGTGACGCACTTTGAAAAACAATTAAATTGGGATATAGCGGCAGTGTTCTAAAACACACAGTTCTATGGTCAGTTGACATGCATCTATATAACGTGGCGGATATCTTGTAGGCAGTACAGCTATTCAAGAACAAGAATGAGTCACAGAATTATATAGGTCCGCGGGAAACGCATTCTCAGGAAAAATTTTATTAGTATCCTCAGAGAAACATACCAATGCATTTCACGTAGAGTAATGGCAGTCAAATTCAAATGCGGTTACGGTTTCACAATTTCACTAAATTCCAATGTTCACATCTCGTTGTATGCTTTCTTATTGTACAACTCGGAAATGTGGCCTGTTGAAACTGATGATCTCTGGCGACTGGACGTAGTGTCATTGACATAAGAATAAAACTTGTTCACTGTGGTAGAGTATAATTCCATTATGGGTAAATTTTTGTTTTGATAAAGTCTCACAGTATTATACAGTAATGTCTACTGATGACGTTTCGAGCACAATTTATTGCTCATAATCATATCAAGGTAATCACATGACATCCTAACTTCATTTATATAGTTCCATTATTTTTCACTTGATTTGATTGGCAGTAGTTTTTTCCATATTTCAGGTATGAGTGATGACTCATTCCTATTGCTGTGTTTGGTGTAGACTCGATGAACAAGGATTCAGTAATCAACCTCTCTCTCCACCTACCTAGATTACTTTTTAGAATTTTAACCCTCTCCCACCCTATTGTGTGGTTGTGTGTTAATGCATGCATTGCAATTGCTGAGCTTTTTTCTAAATTACTTATCTTTTCAGGGTCAAGGAGAAGGTAAACTACACACTAGTGTGTACAGAAAACTAACTCATTCTAATAGATACTTAGACTTTAATTCATCTCATCCGTTGACTGTTAAGCCAGGCTTAGTTAAGTGTTTAACAAACCGAGCAGTAGCACTAAGCAGCACAGGAAAAGACCTAAATAATGAACTCAAACAGATAGAAGAGGCTTTGGTGTTAAATAACTATCCTATAAAATTCATTAGGAAGATCAGTAAAGACCAAAAACAGAATAAAAATAATTGTGGAACTATTAATAATAACAAAAATAAGAGAGAATATAAGTCATCTACAGTTATACCATATAAAGAGGGGACATCTGAAACCCTACGTAGAATTCTGAATAAAGCAGTAATTAGGGTGGCATTTAAACCTACAAACTCACTCAGGGACAAGCTGTGTATGTTAAAGGACCCAGTTGAACCAATTAGACAAAATAATATAATTTACAAAATACCATGCAATGACTGTGAGTGAGGTCAACTATAGAGGTCAAACTAGTAGGTCAGGGGTAATCAGATTGTCGGAACACAAGAATTTAGCTAGGGTAAGAATGGTTGACCCTGAAAAGATAAGTAATTTAGAAAAAAGCTCAGCAATTGCAATGCATGCATTAACACGCAACCACACAATAGGGTGGGAGAGGGTTAAAATTCTAAAAAGTAATCTAGATAGGTGGAGAGAGAGGTTGATTACTGAATCCTTGTTCATCGAGTCTACACCAAACACAGCAATAGGAATGAGTCATCACTCATACCTGAAATATGGAAAAAACTACTGCCAATCAAATCAAGTGAAAAATAATGGAACTATATAAATGAAGTTAGGATGTCATGTGATTACCTTGATATGATTGTGAGCAATAAATTGTGCTCGAAACGTCATCAGTAGACATTACTGTATAATACTGTGAGACTTTATCAAAACAAAAATTTACCCATAATGGACGTAGTGACCTTAGAAATTATTAAGTTCAAGTAAACTGGCTGTGCCTGCAGTCAAAATGGCTATTTTTTTTGTTAGATCTATATATCTTCTGATAATATATTCAAGTTTTTTAATTTTAACTCTGAGCATCTATCTGTGCTAGACAAACGTCATTCTTTGTCTTTTCTAAATACACCGAAATTAAGCAAGAGACATACATAATCATACATGATACTGGTTTGACTTTCCCCTCCTATCTGGATTCAACAACTCTTGACATGTGTATATTTCTACTCTTCTCAATGAGTCCAATACAATTAGATTTTGAATGTAAATTTCCTTTCATTTGCATTGTATGCATATTTATATAAACATATACGGTAAAAAAGTTCAATACAATTCCACTTCGTTTTATTTAATCTACATTTTCCCCAGGATCAGGCGACAGCTAGTCCCGTTTCCTGTGCTGTTGACAAGTTTACAAGTATCCAGAATTCACTTTCTCATCATTCCAACGTGATTCCGTATTACGACAAATGCAGGCGTTCCACATCGTTGTTGGATATATTGTCAGTGTGTAAATTGAATTTTCTTGCTGAAAATATTTTCAACTGTACTGAAAACATTTCTGTAAATATAGAGCAGAATGTGGACATCTAAAAGAACACAACAACTTTTACTGTGTTCCTTGTTGTTGATACTGCAAGCCCTGACACAATGTGATCACCGGTTGATACTGACGTGTATCACTTTCATCATCAATTATTCTGAACAAGTCATTCGCTGAAGATCGATCATCTGCCTAGGAGACTTATTTATTCGTTGACTTATGTGTGCATTTCTGTAAATAAGCGTAAATTAAAAAGAGATTACTTCTGACTGACTGGTTTCAACGTAGAACTTTGCACAGATGTGTGGCAGTTCGAGTTGTCATACTACATGTAACACGGAAAACAAAACAAAGCAGACACGGAAAAGAGAAGCGACTGAGAAGAGATTCAAACGAGAGATGATAAATGGAAGTGAGAAGGGGAAAAATAGTGACATGGAAGAATAATATAGTTTTATTGGATATTATAAATCACAAAGAGTGGATGCATATGTGCCATTGAGAACGAGCCATATCACCGATAGCCGTTAGCAATTGGCCTTTACTATGTGGAGGACCCCAACCAGGAAGTCTACGCCTCCCTACGTGGCTTAAACTTACTACTGTGGATTTCATTGACTGATGTAGCCATGTTTTGGTTTGACGACGACATGCTAGCTAACTCTTTTCCATCCTGATCCTATGTTAGTCAGCTAACATTTCCCGTCAGTCGAAGAAGACGACGACTGGGCGTAAATGCGCAGCACATTTCCTAGCCATCTGAATCCATGTAATTTTACTACGTAGTGGATCGATTTCTCCTTTTTACCTAGCACTCGACTGATTCCTAACCTCAATATTGCACAGGAGATAGAACATAGACATCTATGATCAAAGACAGCTAGCTCTTTCGTATCTTCAACTTTCATTGCCATGTCTCTCTCACAGCCGATCATAAAGGAGGGCAGAGCGAACTTCTAAACAGTGCACACGTCCTTTGGTCGACAACCAGTCAGCCAGCGAAATGCCAAAGGAGCCTTCCGAATCCGTGGTGTGATTTCGTCAGTGATCAACCAGCTGGGGCTAGATGATGCGATTTCCGAAATAGGAGAGATGGTTGTCGACCGGCTGTGCCGCCACTTCACTCCCTTCGTATGTTTAAGCTAGGAGTCAGTCGATGTAATTCAGTCCTGTAGCCTCATCATCTTACGTTTGACAGTGGGATCTAATGTCATTGGCAAACATTCGAAGATTTCTGATGTTCAAGTTTTTCAGGTGACTCTGCACTTTGTCAGCGTCTTCAATTAGGAGGGCGAACTATATCATCTTTCCTGGTGGTAACAAGTCAACCCCTGAGTTGTTGAAGTCAGATAGAGTTAAGAGCGTTAGTGCATCTCCGGTGAAATTAAAGAGAAATGGAGACAGTGGGCATCTCTGACGGACACCTGGTTGTAGTTACAGTTGTCAGATGGCAACTCTCTGTAGGCCCTTACCTCGCTCTCTGTTAGTCAGTCTATCTGTTTGTAAATCTACATAGACTGACACGGTTAGATTATCGATTCTAAGCCACCGTTTTCCTCGCCGAACATTGTTATCAGTCATGGGAATAGGTTGGCAGACATTTAGCGGTAGACAAATTAAATCCTTGCATCAGTTCATGAGTTATTCGACTGTTGTTTCGAGCTATGTAGGGAGGTGTATACTGCCTGGAGGGGAATGTCAGATTGCTAAGTAAGAAGTAGAATGTGACCGAGAATGTTGTAAATACTATAGATTCGTTCACTCTGTTTGATCTTCCAGATCCATTATTTTTCTTATATTTCTATTTGTTGTTACTCTTCAATAAAAATCTCCTCATCAAAATTGTTATCTCCACCTACATGCCATATACTGCTTTGCTTGTGTACTTTCTGTTCAAAGTTGTAACTCAGTCAGGCAGTCAGAATTCTTGCAGTTGAAAACTCAATGATCTGCATTGGAGAAAATCGAATCTTTTCACACAATACCTCGAATCACGTCGACATGGACGAATATAAACTGCATGAAACCACCAATGAGGCGTAGACAGTCATCACTGCAGACGATCGATCAGTGTTTATATGATGCACAGAATTTTCAGCCGAGTTCATTCAATGACTTATTTTCTGTTCATCCAGTACCTTCGACAAAAAAGATTCATTGACAGTAGATCGGTTGACACAGCTGTATCTCACTTGAAGCGCAATCTATTCCACCATGATATCTCTTCCTTCTCTAATTCGAGAAATACATGACATTTTGTTGAATGTTGACTGACAGAAGGTTCATCAGTACAATTTGTCAGGCAAGGACACCAGTGAGGAACAGTCAACTAATCTGTTCATATAAACTGTGACTGAGGATAATGCGTATTCGCCTGTTTAATAGAAACTTGCGAATCAGTAGGTTGTATAACTTCTAAGTAGTCACCAGAGTAAACAACACTGGTATAAGTGATATTTGAGTAGATTTGGATTGGACAAAGTGAATTGTAGGAGTTATATGCAATATAATGTTGGAGGCTATTGGTAGCCGAAGTTCTAATCAGCCTACTGGCTGGCTGACTGACTGGTTGCCTGGCAGGCTATTGAAAATAGGCGGATATGGTGGATACGTTCATCAATATTCAACTAATGCATGAGATTCCATTATAGATAAGATTTTATTTCGATAAATCGCACAGCTTATTATGACTGTAAAAACACTCGTCCAATTTTCCCATCTAATTGCAATTGATCAACAACACTCGTACGATTATTTCTGAATGTACATTATCTCACATTGATTTTTAATCCAATATCTAATCCATTCCACATATGTATATAAATGAGAGATCAAAGTTGTGTGAGTAACTTGATATGATTATGAGCAATAGTTTGTGCTCGAAACGTCATCAGTTCATATAACTGTAAACACTGTGCGATTTATCGAAATAAAATCTTATCTATAATGGAATTATACTCTACCACAGTGCCCAAGTTTTATACTTATATCAATAATGCATGAGATTTCGAGGAGTCGTTTTCATTCGTCGAATATCCGGACGTGATGAATGCAGATGACGAAGGATATACCGGTGACGATTATTTGAAGACCCAACACTATCGAAATGCGTTGCAGAGTTGTGAAGTGTGCATCAGGAAGGCCGACATTGGTGACACTACTCGACTCGAGGTAACAGGAAAACACATGTGAGGGCGATTCGCATAGGAGACAGAGTGAAGTGAAATCAGTTCATTTTAGAAGTGAATCACTCAGAATGTGGTTGTCATCCTCAACTGAAATTATCGGAAACAATTCAGTTACATTCACTTCAATTCTGCCACCATCTTCAACAACAGAAAGCTCATCCAATGACAACGTCTTCATTCTCCAGTTTATCACCTCCAACATAACAACTAACCTACTCACCAATCATGATGGTATACACATACTTGACTCAAGTCATCAGTCGACTTGTATGATATGATATGTCAGAAATACAACATGACGGTCTAAAATCGACTCTTTTTACTTCATTCTGTCCTCTATGAGAATCGCCGTCACATGTGTTTTCCTGTTACCTCGAGTCGAGTAGTGTCACCAATGTCGGCCTTCCTGATGCACACTTCACAACTCTGCAACGCATTTCGATCGTGTTGGGTCTTCAAATAATCGTCACCGGTATATCCTTCGTCATCTGCATTCATCACGTCCGGATATTCGACGAATGAAATCGACTCCTCGAAATCTCCGTAACGGTATATCCGTTTGGAATATCCTTCCTTAACAATCTATTCAGCATATTGATACTTATCGACACATTCCGACTATCTTTGTATTTATCATCTTTTTTTCTCTTGCGATGTATATCATTTTCCTGACATTTGCATATTACCTATTGACCTAGTCCTCATTATTTGGTCTTTCTTCCTGTTTAATCTCTAATTTTAATGCTTCTCTTCTGGTTATGTGATGGATGTTATTGATGATAATGTGTTTTGTTTGTCGATTTTGTTTGAGTGAGTAAAGATGATTGTGACCTTCGACTACGGAATCTTACGGAATTGTTTGGTGTTTTGGTTTCTTACTGCGAGAGAGAGAGAGTTTTGAACCCACCTGGTTGGCGATATTCTACTTGATTCTGAAGAACTTGTTGTCGTTGGATTTTTGTCAACCACTTTTGGGCTACAGTACTTGTTTTCTTTTCTAATAGAAAATTGTATAGACTGTACAGATAGTTGACTAACACCACTGTGGAGTTAATGTTGAGTTTTTCATGTTGTTATAGTTGAATAGAATCATATAAATCTTACGATGAATAACCATATTTTTTTCCATCTTTGGAGTGTTTTGTGAATGTGTGTGTGTATCTGTCTCAAGGAAGTTTTAGTCAGCTATGCATTTTGACACAAAGAACAGTTTCTGGCGTTCAGATCATTTCACAACAAGTGTGTTTTGTTGGCTACAGTCTTGTTATGTATGAATATTATGACCTTGTAGACTACGAGCGAATCTAACTTAATGCGCTGGCTAATCTGTCCCAATCGTACGTCATCATCAACAACAACAATAACAAAAATAATACCGCTGAACACGCAAGACAAAGAAAGAAGACGGGACGTTGATACGAGAGCTTATACTGTCTTTACAACAGTCGAAAATGTTAATCCAAACTCCGTATTTACACAGTTATGAAAATCAATGTCACATCAAACAAAATATTAACAATTAATAATGGTGCAGGTGCGAAAAATCAATATTGATGAGTCACCAGTGTATATATCAAGTCTAAATAGTGTTTTTGCGCACACAGTATAATAAACGCTACAACAGATATTCCAGCTGTGTGAGAAAGTTCACACAACCCAGCCCAACACAATATCTGATATATTCTGATTACAGTATTTCTTTATGCGCGTGTCAGACATACAAAATTAGATACTGGAGGAAATTCAAGTCGTAATTGCCCGCCATCATTCTGGGACGAAAGCGTGGCAGGTTTGATTTCCAGTAAATTATATCCTCAGCCTTTGGTCACCGCTACTTATAGTTACAAGTAAATATAATATTAATATAATTGTGAAACTTAAGTACCTGAACTAATTTAAAGAAATTACGTGTTGATTTACTTTAATGTTATAAATGAAAATATTGAATGTAGATACAGAAGATGAATGATTTTCTTAAAACTGAATTTTTGATTAAAGTTTGATTCCACACAGTATTTTGGTACAAGCATGGGATTTTCAGCATGTGATATCGGTAGCTCGAATTGAGCAGGTCGACCATTGATATCATGTGTGCTTCGGCCGAGGATCGAACCCACGGACGTTGTGCATGGTCGGCGAGCGTCCAGACCGCTGTTCTACCCACGAAGTGCATATGATGGAGATCTCTAGCTCGGGTGTATGATTTTGATGTGATTGTGTTCTCTGAGCTGGATGATTTATTTGCGAAGCTTTCATCGATCTACTAGGCAACCTGTGCAGCGCATACTCCAATTTCAAGTGAGCTTTTTATTTCTCCACAAGTTTATTAGTCATCTTTCCTCGTGAACTTGAAGGTGATTGATTGTTTTGTGTGTGTGTGTGTGTTTCCACAACCTCTAGACTACTTGTATTCGTACTGATTGTTTTCTTGACCTGAAGTTTAACCCTTTGTGTATGAGATTTCCTTCTTATCGATTGGAATGAAAGCTTCACAATTAAACCACTTAGCTCAGAGAACACAACTGAATCAAAAAGATTTGCTGCATCTCTACGCCTTGCCTTCTACACTTTTACTCTTGTTTACCGAAATGTCAAAAACAACATCCCGCTGTTTGACAACTCCAATGCGTATTTACCAGTTCAATTGCTCCTGTGGAGCGAAGTACATAATCTGTATCAGCAGGAAATTTATTCTCTAGACGTGTCCATGAACACTAACCAGAACTGGTTATCAAAAGGGGAACGTGGCACATTTAACAGATTAATTCCGGAGAGTATTATAATCTCTGATCATACAAAGACTACTTTCATAGTTATATATAAGCACAACCGAAGAGATTTCGCCTACATCTTCTTTATGCAGCCAAAGGTTTAGCGATCCATAAGGAGATTTCTGAATATTATGTTCACGAAGGGTTTCATGACGCCTGTTTTACTACCGTCACCTTAGTATTAACTTTCTCTCGTTTCTCATCAACTATTTTCAAGCGATTATTATTATTCATCACTCAACTAGTTAGTTGTCAACTCTCTTGATTACAGAAGAGTATTTTCAAACATGGCTATGACTCATGCACTGTGATTTGCTTAGTTACTAACTGACAATAACCTTTCACCTCTGTTGTCAGTCTACATTGAAAATATGGAGCTCCTAAATTACCGTGCAGAATTAAAGTGAAGTTATGAAATGAGGAGATCTCTTTGGTGACTCAGGTGTTCTGTATAATTGATTCACTGGCTCAGTGTTCACCTGATAAGGGCTCACCTAGAAACACCATAACAATCGAGCGCCTGGTGCATGATACCCTCAGTATGTATTTTCAATCCATCTCGACTTGCATTTGCATCTTCGTTTGGCAATAGAATTTTGCATGGTTCGTCACTAGAATTTCTCACTGTCCTGATTTAGCACAGAGTGATGCTAATCAATCATGAAAATTACTTGTACGTAATACGTGACTAGGTTTCTATCTGTCTGCAACTTTACGTTTATGTATTAAATGGAAATGTATATTATCCTTCATGTCCCCAGGAAGAAGTAGGCCTCAAACTGTAGCTTTGAAGTTCCGGTAGCAGTTGTGTTTATTTCTCTTAGGAGATGATGTTGCCACCTCCACATGCTCAACCTTTCCTCTTTACCGGTGTTATTTATTGGTTAAGTGAGGTGAAGGAGAAGTGAATCGGCTGAGGATCGACCCTCGAACCACCTGCGTGGTTGGTGAGCATTCTACCATTGTGCCACTAATGCACATGGAAAGCTACATACCTAGCTTGTTCATCTGAAGCCAGTGTCTGTCGTCTTTAGAAAAATAAGTCAGTGTACAATTGTATTAAAGATCATAGGTTGTATGCAGCTGATGGGATGAATCAACGAAATAAGATGGATCTGTGTAATTTATTCTACACCAATGCTTGTTCCTTCTCTGCTCAAGTTTATCAAAGAGAATTCTTGTATGAAATACTGTCTACCGCTTCATAATCTAACCATTTTATCTAACTATGAGAAAACTTTAGAATATTTTCTTTATATAGTACAAATAATTAGTGCATTAAAATAGATTATTGAACAATGAACTGTGGGGAAAATAATTATTCACAATAGCGTATGAGTAGACTGAACAGTTAAAAACAAACAAATTATTTCCGCGAGTTAGCTTATTCGAATAATAAGGCTTGAAATTTGTACAGTTATATTGTATCAAAATATTTCTCAAAAATTTCTATTCATTATTTATTAGCTGATTCAAATCACTGTGAAAATTTGACTGTAAAAATGTCTGATTTGAATATCGTTGTATGGTGTTGCTTAAACTGATGATATTTATTGATGGCGAGTAATTGAAATGGCTTTTGTGTTGATTGACTTTTGAATTTCCTGGTTTATTTAATAATTCAACAGAATGTATGATGTACTCTCGTGCAAGCTAAAATTAAAATGTATGAAAACAGATTGATACCAGTTGGAGAACTATTGGAAACCAGGAAGTACTGGACAGCCAGCTGTTTCATTCCAGTTTGAGAGTCATCAGCAGTATGCCCTCAACTTACTACCAGGTTCGAATCCAGGACCTTCCGGTTATATGGCAAGCTGGCTCGTATACCATTCAGGTACTGGGACCCAACACCTCAGTGGTCAGCCCATGAGTTCTAACTTCTAACCAATTCGTGATGCATTTAGCGCGACCACCAACCAATGTCACTGGTAGGATAATCCATCTCCACTTCCAACTGGATTGACCTCATTGGTCACAACTTTTCACTACAACTCCAGGAAACTGTGTCTGTAGCAAGTCGTTGGAGTGGATCAGAAAATATATCCCCTCTTTAGATGAACTTCAAATGGAAAACCAACTAAATAGTATACTTCATACACCTAAAATATATTGTGAATTTGAAAATGATTAAACAAGAAAACGGGTGAAGATAAAAGTCATCTTAAGGCATCTTCGTGTATAGTATAGCAGATAGTTCAGCTGTGTGAGAGACATCTGTAAAACAACCGAAATGTCAACTTTGAAATGTTCATAGTATTTCTTTAACCAAATCACATAAGTCTGTGCAAAGAACTAACTACCTGAATAGATAGACTGATGGAATTCAGTCTGTACAAGACTAGACACACGACATTAGTGTCCAGTCAAAGTATCAGTTAAATTCCTACTGGAGGTAGGTCACCATGCGAGGCAAGTCACTGGTAAAATCTCTGACTGCAGCACTGGATGACCCGGGTTCGAATCTCAGGAGAGATATGAGTTTCTTCAAGATTTCAAATACGTCTTGTTGATGACTGCCAATAAGCACAAAACCCAAGTTCAGACAGAATATCCTACTGACTGACTACAAATATCTAACAACAAGTCTGATGTTGTGTCATCACAACTGACTCTCATTGATGACACTAGCCGAAGTTCTATTCACTTGGGTCTAAATTGAATTTTCTAAGATACTAGGATAATATGAGCTCGTCTTTTACTATGTCGAAGACTCCACTCAACTGGCTACAACTTATTCCTCGATGACAAGAAGTAAATGGTAGGATCTAAGAGTAAAATAAATCTGAAATGATGTAGGTTGATAAATAGTTAAGATTTAAAAAGAATGGAGAAATCTGGAACAAACAAGACTGAAGTCTGCTATCGGTCAGACAGACTTCTATGCCAGGTATTTCGATAACAAGTTCGTAATTTGTGATTATTTCAGTGATGCATCTCAAAAATTAGACGTCCTAGTTTTCATACTAATATAATGTTTACAATAGAGTTTAAAAATGAGGACACGTTTCATTTTCCTGGCCTTGGTAGCCAACGTGATATAAGCGCCAAAATCGTTAGATACTTGAACAGAAAAGATACCTGGAGGACGTTTTATCTGAATTTAAAAAGCTTCTGCCGTATAAGTTACAAAAAGAGATTATTAAGAACATTGTTTACCCGTGTAAAAAACTCTGCCAGCAGAAAAGCTCGACGAAGAGCTAGACACTGTGGAAAATTGTCAGTGTGATAATAGTTACCCACAGAAGCTCATCAACAAACACGGGGGATGGAGCATTGACAAACAGCTAGCTCTCACCACAACAGAATAAGATGCAGACTGAAAGCTGTCCTGGAAAGAACATATCCAACCGCCAAGCTTGCATGTGTTTATCAAACGACCAGTTATTTAAGACAATCAAAAGTGGACATGTTAGTTTTACCTGCATGGGAAGAACAGAGAGGGGGTATATTGTCCTTATTTCTGAACACATACGAAAGAACAATCTGAGAACAAAGACCTCATTAGCATTAAACAGTGAGGGTGCATGACATCTATTTGACACTGGTTATATTGTGGACAATCTGAAGATGTTCAAAATAATCAACAGGCGAAAGAAACCCATCTTGCTATGTTTTACTGAAGCAATTCCTGTCAAACGAATAAAAGAAGTTCTGTGGTGGTAGAAAGCTACAGAGGTGAATTTCGCACTACCTAAGCGGTAACAAAGTATACAAGAGGAGAAAACGTTATCTTTCGCAGTGATTGGATCTGGTCATGTAGATGACTTTAAAGGATAAATCAGGTGTGTGTGGGTTGGAGGTGGCTGAATGACGTGACCCAAGAAGGCGTTCACAGATTGAAGACTTTGTCGTCCTTTGCTCGCTTTTCATTAACAAAACCGAGGGCGGGAAGTGTTCAGCTACTCGTTTACGGAGATTACTCTTACAACGACCAATGTAATCAGCTCCACACGAGCATGTAAATGAGTATATGCACATAGAGGTGGACGCACATGAGCAGTAGTTTATCCTTGAAGCACTGTCCAATCATATGTCGGCTGCATCAAAACACCGTTTAATACATTTAGATAAGCGACTTTTGATTACTTCAGAAATACTGTCACATTTGAAAGCCAAACTCATAAATAGTGTATTCTTCGGCACTGTCATTTGACTAGGGACGGTTTCTTTCTCGATGTCTCTGGCGATAAACCTTCTAGGATATGCATTATTTAAGTGAGTTGTAAAAAGGATTTCTAACTCTAAGTCGATCTTATCTACAGAGGGAAATTACAGAATTCTGCAGCCTAGAAAATGATAAAACATAATTTATTTATCTACACAATAACTTTAAGTTGAGTTGAATTCACTTCTGCTGTGCAAATGCAAAATAACATTTAAAGAGATGTTTATAAGTGTGATGTGTTCGTTTGCAAGGATTTCATTGATTGTTTACAGGACTGATGACGAGATAAAATCAGTTATAGAACCTCTAAGAGTATTGCCAGAGAGCTGTTTCGTCAGCCTAGTTTGCGACTCTCCAACAGTATGCACCCACAGGTGGGGTTCGAATTCACGACCATTTCAATTATGAGATCAGTTTGTAGACCGTTAAGCAGCCAGTGGGAGCCGATTCAAAGGCCAGTCAGTCCATGAATTCCAACTTCTACCAATTTGTGATAAATACTTAGCACAACCGCCAGCCTGTGTCACAGGCGAGAAAATGTCCTCTCGCCAATATAATCACATACATACACAAAAATGTGAATACATCAACAACTGCACTTCCTCACTTGCTCTAGTTCGTATTCATCATGACAGTTCTAGATTCTCATTTTCCATCTTTGTCGCTGTAATGCTGAGAACTTAAAAAACCAATTTTTGTTTTGGTTGTTGTAAAGCATTAGGTCAACTTTGAAATATCTATTATTATCATTATCATATCTGTGAATGAGAACTCTGAAACTTGTTACTTACTACAAGGGATTAAAGTTGTTGTTTTAATCTAAATTAAGGAATGTATGGCCACTATTTATGATGCATAAGGTTTCTTCTAAGCATTTAGTATTTCACAGAGGAAAGAATATCTCATTTTGCCTAGAAGTGAAACTTTTATGACCCATTTTATATTTCTCAAGATAAATACCCTCCCATTCTGATCATTTATGCAAATGTGGATTCATTTTGAAAAGTTAACTGATATCAAAATGTTATTTTGAAATTATTCTAGGTACAAAGGATTCTGGATAAAATCTCTTGTCTTGTGATTATCATAACCTTACATGTAAATATATACATATATCTGTGGAAGTTAAAATTCATGCATTGGTCATTGGATTGCTTTGATTCTCAGTGAGTGGCTGAATAGGATACGGGTTAGCTCGCCTGATAACCGAAAGCTCCTAGTTCAAACCCCCTGTGGTGAGTCAGTACTGCGGATTAGTCGCAAACTGGGACGAAACAGCTGTCTACTACTCCCTCAGCTGCTTTTCAATGCTTCTCTGACTGATAACAATCTGTGGTCTAACCAGAATTCACTTCGTTGTCTTAGCCGTAGAATTATGTGCGTATGTACTAAGGATTTTAATGCAGGTTGATCCAGCTGGCGGACGAGTCGCGAATCGGATGGAATGTGCGTCCTGGATTCTACTGTTGGTCATCACTCACCAATTTACTTTTAATTACATGCTTAGACATCGTTGAAGCATCTGCACACGGAGCCAACCTGTCAACCAACCTGAGACCGACCGAGCACTTCGGTCCAATCAGTCGACGGAAAAATCTTAAATTGAATTCAATGACGTATTCAGATGAATTTAAGTTTATTCACTGATGAATATGGTTCAACTCGGCTTGGAATACGAATGACCGAATCGATAAACACTGCCAATTACTCTTATATAGTGGATAGTGAAAACCGTATCAAAACAGATGAGTCATTTATGGTTATATAATAAGTACCGAATAATACGCCTTTAGGTGCATGATAACGTCTCTTAGCCATAGATGAAACTAAATGGATTAACACAAATGAACCTGGTCGGTGCACACAGAAAACTACGTTCATCTCCTTCGTTTAACCTGACCTGCTCTATAGTCATCAAAGATGTAATGGTCTCATATACTTTTAAAATTCTTATTATGTCCTTTATATTCCTTTTCCCTTAGTTTGTTCCACTTTTTTATTCCTTCACGTTCATGCTGGAGCTTTGAAATTTCAGTAGTGGTAGTGTTGATTTTTGTTTTACGGAGTGAGGTAGCTAGCCTCACACGTCAGTATTCCTTCCTTCCTTCCTTCCTTCCTTCCGGAGAGTATTGTGGGCCATGAGAAGTCTAGGTGTGTTGACTGGGAATCGAACACCGGGCCACATGTGTGGTTGGTGAGCATTGTACAAGCAAATCACCAACGCACAAATCCAGGGAGTACTTGATAGTTGTTTCATCCTAGTTTGGGAGTCTTCATCGTGACTTTGTGGTTACACCGTGAGCTAATAGACCATTCAGCTATTATTCTTATTATTACTCTTATTATTTACTCCTTTAGTTCCTGCAGGAACACAGGGCTTCAGACGCATGTCTGCATAGCGTTCAGGGCTCCAAAAGTGTTTCTACACCTGGTTCCGCATCTGACCACATGCTTTAATCTCCTCTTTGCACTACAGCCTACCCCTCCTACTCCATGTCACCCTCCAACTGATGTCCAAGTAACTCGCCGCTTCCCATTCAGCCACCGATTGACAGACAGCCCCGAGAATGATGTCATTCACTTCATGGTTTGTTTCCTCAGACTATGGCCAATCCACCTCTTACTTCAACTATTAGGACGCGCTATCATCATTAATAACCAACTGTCGAACATCGAATTTACACTAAACTCATAGTGGCTCTATCATTTGATTACCGTTGTCTATTTAACCTTTTTATTTTATCATCACATTTGCTATCTGTTAGCCCTCAAATGTATATTCACTGTGCCTCATTTGTTTGTTTGTTTGTATTTTGAGGTATCCATCTATGTCTCACATTGATAAGTATAGCTTATCCTCACCATATCCCTTGGAACTTATATTTTACTGATTTTAAATATATTATTTCATGTTTTGAATTCCAGTGTAGTGGACTTAACAATGAACTCGATAACGATACGAAATATCAGAATAAGTATCCGAGTTAATGAGAGAGAATACTGAGCCAGAATGTTATACAAATAGAGATAATGTGTTATGAAAATTAACGGTTACTTGATAATGCAGTTACAGTTCACTGCTACAAATTATTAGTGCAACCCACAGATCCGTTTCACTGCTGGGATCGTGTCTGCTGAGAGAGGTTATTTTCCCGTTGTAGAATAGTCTTCAGATGAGGATGAGATATTCCTGTGAATCTCAAAGCTCGATAACAGAAGCGTTCTGATGGATTGTAGACATTCAGTCGCCATTTGGAAAGTCCTTCAAAGTCATATATACAACATGTGATCAAACCTATCAAAGGGAGTGGAATCAAGACACCTGGGTACTGGCGATTCCAAACTTCAAGCCCACTACTCTATTTGTCGGAAACAAATACGTCCTGTGCAACCGTTGTCCCAACCGGGGCTGTCATCAAAAGTCATTCTCACCAATAATGATTTCCAATTACATTTCTTATCCCACCTTCCCGTTTATTTCTGTTACATTCACGGTTTTAATTCTTATCTGCATTACTAGATTTGGACAGAGAACGGGCGATGCAACAGCTTCGCCCCACGAAGCTGGGAGTTGACGGTGATCCTCTGGTATTGGCGCTAACCCTGACAAACCTGCCCTGCCATCGCACTGCCAACACTGCATGAAGATTCTCAGCCACAAATGTTGGCGTCTCAGTTTATGGAGAGTGTTCCAGAACACATATCTCAACAGCTACATCTGATTCACTCCGTACAGCTACTGCACACTGAGGGACTCGCAAAGATGATCAGGCAGCTATTAAGCAAGACGGTCCCGCGATAGAACCACCAAAAGCCAAGGAGTGTGAGCAGCAAATTGAAGAGTTGTGACGTGAAGTGGACGAGCTGAGAATGAGTGTGACGAGAGACCAGTGGTTTGCATGCGGAAAGTTGGGAGAGACGACAGACGAAAAGTTCTAAACGTTATACTGTGTCTTCTTTCTGTTCCCTGAGACTAGAGGTGATAGGAGCGATTGAGAAGTGGAGGGTGTATTCGGGGTTGCGCGTAAATGACCGCGAGTAAGTGTGTTCAATTGACATAGGGGAAGCAGTTTCACTCGTAGATAAGAGCTTATATGAGGGTATGAGGCCGTATTCGTTGATAGTGCAGACAGTGGGTAGCCACGTTTTAAGAATCACTGAAGTGTCAGACTGCAGGGTTAACATTGGAGAGGATAACGCGACGTTTCCATTCGTGTTCGTACCTGAGTTGTGCCGAACAATCCTAGGCGCAGACGTTTTGACAGGCGTAGATGCAGTGATTAACGTGAAGAGAAAGGGTGTCGTCACGAAGTATGGGTGTTTCGGCACGCACGAGAATAGTGAGGTTACAGGGATTGCAGCGTTGGAAACCCTAAGTGCAGCAAAGTTATTTAACATATGCGACCATTCCTCCACTGGAGATGGAGATCCATACGGTTACTGTGATAAATTGAAGCACGAAATTCCAGTGACAAGCGGGGAGGTGAGACCATTCATGACTCGAAGAGGTCTGTGTCATTTAGAAAGCGAGTTTGCAAGACAGGTTGAAGAAGTGTTGAAGGATGACATTATTGAAGAAGCTGATAGCCCATATAGTTCTCTAGTGCTATCAGTGTTATTCGTATAGTTGTTAATACTGTATCACTGTGTGATATTTGAAATAACATGTTATCTAACTTGGAATCAAATTCTACCACATCATTGTTGGGTAATAACTATTCCCTGAAGTTCACTAAACGTTACTGAAATCTCAGATGAATGATTCACTGCTCTAATCAGCTTCCAAAAATGAAGTTTATATATCTCTACCCTCAAATGTGATGGCCGAGGCTCGATCACTGGGCAGCACTTAAGGGAACTTAGTTTGAAGCTGAACATATTTTTATAGAGACAGAAGACAATCGACAGGCAACAGATCGCTTATTGAGAAAATCAAAAGATATTCATAGATTTCTATGTATATTCTTGTTAGTCGAGAAGCAACGTCTTATGATTGGTTGTTTTCTTGCTAATGGTTAGCCGGTACTGCTTGTGAACGATTCTCAGAAAGTCAAGCCATATACCTGCGAATCGTATTTGCACCTGTTAGGTCTGCTGTGATTGGTTGGTGAGTTCCTCAAGGTTAAGCTTTGCTATTTTTTTTCTCATGACCCCGATTCGGGACTCAACAGTGCAGCCAGCACTCTCATATGCTCCTTCTGTACATTTCACAACCTGTTCAAACTTTTTAAATTGGCACTCAAATACCTTTATTCTCACGCAATAGCAATTTTAACCTTATCAAATCCCGTTGAATACCACGTAATTTACAACTTTTAGTTTTCACTTCTGAAGACACTTCTGAGTAATTATATCAATTATGCCACCCCTACACATTTTCTGTAAGTATAAATACGACTATACAGCCTCTGAAGATGATTTCGTCGATAAAGAAATTGTTTTCCGCTGGATTTGTCTTCTGTTTTCTTATCTGTGACCTTGGCCCGCAAATGACTTGACTCATGTTGCAATCATTTATGCTGTGTTGCCTTCTATGTAAATGTGTATGACAAATGGTGTGTATGCGTGTGATGAGAATATTAGGAATGTGTTTACTGAATGAATACTTTACACCGTTTCAGATAAACTACCTCTACCATAGTGTTTTCTCCATAATTTTATTTATAAACAAGATTCTCGATGGGTTAATGATAGGTCATTTTTTAGAAAGCATCTCATCTCAAAGGAGTTTACATATCACTGTAGCTTTTAAGCTCGAAAACTGAGGCGTTTTTTATCCAAAGCTGTTAATGAAACCCCACTGCATCCAGTGACTTCTACTGCATCCAAATATATGCCCAAAAACACTAAAAGTTGGTTAAATGAATAAGAAAAAGCCTTACGGTTCTGGTGTGTAGAATGGATCTTTCTCATGACGTATATACTGAGTGCAGTAGAATACACGAAATGCTAAACCAGAAAGAAAATCACGAGCAGACAGATAACCAGCAACTGGTCGTAGGCAAAATCCACTCCGCTCTGAAATTCAGTAAAACAAAAAAGAAAGAAAGCAGAAGTGTTGAGTCAGTTTTAATACTGATTACGATTGAACAAAGGATATTCACATTGTCATGCATTCATCATCTTTAGGTTCTGCAGTTATATATCCATTCATAATAATGACAAAATGTGATTGTTATTATGGACAACACTAGTGGTACTCCAAACAGCACAGGCTATCAGGAGACAACTGGTACTCTGTGTGTGTGTGTGTGTGCAGAAGAAACAGGTCCAATCAGCGACTTCTACTGCCCTGGCCTGATACACAGCTTGTAAATTCGTAAATAACTTATTACATCGACCCTTTTATTATGATTCTCAATCCTGTACATATAAATCCCCTTATCCTTCGTAATTACACTTGCATTGATTAACCTTTTTAAAACAATTAGCTCCCTTTATGAATTTACTTAGTTATACAAAAAGCAATAAGAAGACGCAGTTTTGTCTGAGTCGTGCATTGTGCATGTATTTGCGTGCAACACTTATTTATTTCGAGTAATCTGATTGATCCATCACACACACACACACATACACACATGAGCTTTTCACAGGAGTACATACATATATGAAATTGATAAAGAATTAACAGATGAGAAAATAGACAAGTTAGGTCAGGTTAAAAGGAGAACATATTCCAGGTGAAAATAAGAATGAAGACCAATCACTGAAACAAATAGCAGAGATAATAATACATCTGCCCTGACTAATATCAAAACAAACTTCACCAAGGACAGTAGGTTTAGTTCGATGACAAATTGTTGCTTTCAACGCATAAAGGTGGTTTCAACTTTATGCTCAGAAGCCAGCCCTTACTTGAAGAGATCGATGAGTCCTCCCTCCAATGTATGTATGTTCACACGTACATTCAAATTAGTAAGTACAGTGGAATGTGACACAACTTTCGCATGTTCTAAGGGTTTAGATGGCTTCAAATTCTCAATTATTATGATATTGGCTGCATAAAAAGTCTTATTGACCACAAAAGGGTTCAATCTTTCTCTAGTTGTCAAACTGCTATGATTCTCCCAACCCGCCCATATAGGGTATCTTGATGTACATGTCTTACTTATTTGAGGCGAGTTAGAGAGTGGGTCTTCGTGTTCCACTGACCACTTTATATCTCCTTACGAACTTGTCTGGGTAATTATTATCGAAACGAGTTTGTGTTAACTTTCTTTCTTCCTCATCATCAAGTGTGTCTTCAGTGCATATTCGTTGAATTCTACTGAAGAGGCGCCTCACTCACTAAGACTCTTTTGTACCGAACATGCAGATACTGTGATAATTAATATATTGTCCTGTCCAGGTAAGTTTTCTATAAATAGATCGTTTTATTGACCCATCAAGCCGTTGACTAAGCAATATGTCTGGGAAAGATAAACAATTATCTCCCTCTTCTACAGATGTAAGTGATATGCTATTCTAAACTTCATTTATTTCGATTTAAAATTGAGGTGGCAATGTCATCTACATTCTTTCTATAAAGTGGCACATTTGCGATTAGATCCTTCGATAAACTCTCAGTGTACAACATATAAATACCTGCTAAAACGGGCTCCAAACGACTTCCCATGACAACACCAACAACCTGATGGAATCACTCACCTTCTGAAAAATTACATCTTATTGCTTTGTCTAAACCAACCTTTTGTTTTCTTATTCAAAAGTAGTAGTTAACTTACACACTGACACTGACACAATACAAAACGAACATAGATTTCAACCCCAAAACACCCTTTTTCTTCTCTACCGCATATTTTCTCATATGATCACTCATCCATCTCAATGGAACTTAGTGTGAACATGATTCATGAGAATTTATTACTGTACATTCGTTTTCACTCATAATGACGTCTACTTTGTAATATTGGTGTTCAGCTGACTTTCTTAATTTCACATATTCTCACATACACAAACACCTACATATATTGTGGACTATCATCTATTAACAACAATCTAATTGCAAATAACTTTACGAATTCCGATCTAAATGATTCCATGTTACTCTCTGATTTTGAAGAAAAGAAACCTACAAACGTTGTCCGTAATAACAATCTCATTCTGTCATTAATATGGATTGACGCATATGATAACTGTAGAACCTGAGAAGCTGTCATTATTGCCCTCCTAGAAGGCAGGAAACATATTCAGCGCAAACTTCTCTTCAATTTGAATAGAGGCGAGTTTTCAGATTCCTCCACGAGTTTATTAGTTGGTTGCTGCGTGAACTTGAACGTCGTTATTAGTTGTTTTGTGTGTGTGTGTGTGTTTCCACACCACCTAGACTACTACTACTACTACTTGCAATAATATTGGTGTTGATCGTTCCCCTGAGTTGAAGTTTGAATCGCTGTGTGTGTGTGAGATTTCCTTCTTATCACTTGGTAGATACTGCCTATGTCAGTGTGTCTGTTTACTGACGTTTCTCACTGGAATACCAGACAGCCTTCTATAAAAGAAAGTTAAAAGTGAATGTCAGGTGAGAAATCCATAAGTGTGTTGGGTGAGAGAAGTACAAACACACATGTGCGATGGACATGTATTTGTCAGAATGTCAAAGACAAGCACTTCAAGTTGAACACTGGCGAATAAAACAAGAAGAAGAAGAAGAGACTCACCTTTCAAGAAGTCTGATACAACTTGCAGTTGAGGTAGGTCGTGTTCGCTGGTTTTTCATACAAAGTGAAAAAATGAAAGCAAAACATAAAATAATTTTCTATCATAGTCTTGCTGTAGAATGATAATTCTGTGAAATACAAAAACTTCTTTTGAACAATAACAAGAGGAAGCATAGATATACATGAGTAGCAGTCATCCTTGTGGCTTTCACAGATCAGACAAACCAAACATTGAGGATTAACAAAATGAATCATGGAATCTATTTGTTTCCTAAACTCTGTATCTTATCTAAACGAACTTTTTACTGAAAGTTTATATTAGCTAACATTTACTACTGATAAAGAACAAGAATCGGATTCTATTCAACACCAATGTCAAGTCGGTCAGTGCTTCTATACAGGTCAGAAACTTGCACTGCACGTGCCTCACGAAAAGGATTTCCAACAGTCTGTAGCAGACTTTCATCAACAACTGCCACCTTCGCTGGCTGGCTGGCTGACTGGCTCCGTACTGGAGATCAAATGGCTGGCCGGCCAGCAAGAATTAGTACCAAGAGACTCTGCAGTGGAACAAATCAACCAATAACCGTTTGATTGCTTAGCAAATATGTAGGAGTAAATGGAGATGGATTGATCGGGCGCACGTTGAGGAGGCCATTGGTCTAATGACATCGCGTGCTATGCAGGCTATCTATCCATCAATCAAGTTGTACGCCAATGGGAACTGACGAAAGAATAGGTCATTGGTGCGAAGGGGACATAGAAGAGATCGTGTGCCGAGAAGGGAGACGAGCAGGTGAGAGCTTATGATGAATCGTGGAGCTAGCCAGCTGAAGAGGACGGCACAAAATTGAAGCCAGCCCTATGTTCCACTTTAGAACACAAGGGAATAATAATACATTGAAACCAAACGATACATCTTAACAGAAGTCACTGTAAAATAATTTATACGTGTAACAAGTTCATTTATGAAATAACATCGGTTGGCTAGAAAACTAGTGGAAAGCCAGCTGTTTGATCAGCCCAGTTTTGGTCTGGCTTGCCAGCAGTACGCACTGACTGACAAGCGTTGAATCCAGGATCTTTTTATTATCTGACAAGCTAGCCCACAGACAATTAAAAAGCCACTGGGAACCGATTCAATGGCCAGTCAGTCCATGAATTCCAACTCCTACCAATTTGTGATACATACTTAGCACAACCGCCAGCCTGTGTCACAGGCGAGAAAATGACCCCTCGCCAATATAATCACATACATACACAAAAATGTGAATACACAAACAACTGCACTTCCTCACTTGCTCTAGTTCGTATTCATCATGACAGTTCTAGATTCTCATTTTCCATCTTTGTCACTGTAATGCTGAGAACTTGAAAAACCAATTTTTGTTTTGGTTGTTGTAAAGCATTAGGTCAACTTTGAAATATCTATTATTATCATTATCATATCTGTGAATGAGAACTCTGAAACTTGTTACTACAAGGGATTAAAGTTGTTGTTTTAATCTAAATTAAGGAATATGTAGCCAATATTTATGATGCATAAGGTTTCTTCTAAGCATTTAGTATTTCACAGAGGAAAGAATATCTCATTTTGCCTAGAAGTGAAACTTTTATGACCCATTTTATATTTCTCAAGATAAATACCCTCCCATTCTGATCATTTATGCAAATGTGGATTTATTTTGAAAAGTTAACCGATATCAAAATGTTATTTTGAAATTATTCTAGGTACAAAGGATTCTGGATAAAATCTCTTGTCTTGTGATTATCATAACTTTTATCGTGACTTTGTGGTTACAGCGTGAGCTAATAGGCCATTCAGTTATTATTCTTATTACTACTCTTATTATTTACTCCTTTAGTTCCTGCAGGAACACAGGGCTTCATACGCATGTCTGCATAGCGTTCAGGGCTCCAAAAGTGTTTCTATACCTGGTTCCGCATCTGACCACATGCTTTAATCTCCTCTTTGCACTACATCCTACCCCTCCTACTCCATGTCACCCTCCAACTGATGTCCAAGTAACTCGCCGCTTCCCATTCAGCCACCGATTGACAGACAGCCCCGAGAATGATGTCATTCACTTCATGGTTTGTTTCCTCAGAGTATGGCCAATCCACCTCTTACTTCAACTATTAGGACGCGCTATCATCATTAATAACCAACTGTCGAACATCGAATTTACACTAAACTCATAGTGGCTCTATCATTTGATTACCGTTGTCTATTTAACCTTTTTATTTTATCATCACATTTGCTATCTGTTAGCCCTCAAATGTATATTCACTGTGCCTCATTTGTTTGTTTGTTTGTATTTTGAGGTATCCATCTATGTCTCACATTGATAAGTATAGCTTATCCTCACCATATCCCTTGGAACTTATATTTTACTGATTTTAAATATATTATTTCATGTTTTGAATTCCAGTGTAGTGGACTTAACAATGAACTCGATAACGATACGAAATATCAGAATAAGTATCCGAGTTAATGAGAGAGAATACTGAGCCATAATGTTATACAAATACAGATAATGTGTTATGAAAATTAACGGTTACTTGATAATGCAGTTACAGTTCACTGCTACAAATTATTAGTGCAACCCACAGATCCGTTTCACTGCTGGGATCGTGTCTGCTGAGAGAGGTTATTTTCCCGTTGTAGAATAGTCTTCAGATGAGGATGAGATATTCCTGTGAATCTCAAAGCTCGATAACAGAAGCGTTCTGATGGATTGTGGACATTCAGTCGCCATTTGGAAAGTCTTTCAAAGTCATATATACAACATGTGATCAAACCTATCAAAGGGAGTGGAATCAAGACACCTGAGTACTGGAGATTCCAAACTTCAAGCCCACTACTCTATTTGTCGGAAACAAATACGTCCTGTGCAACCGTTGTCCCAACCGGGGCTGTCATCAAAAGTCATTCTCACCAATAATGATTTCCAATTACATTTCTTATCCCACCTTCCCGTTTATTTCTGTTACATTCACGGTTTTAATTCTTATCTGCATTACTAGATTTGGACAGAGAACGGGCGATGCAACAGCTTCGCCTCACGAAGCTGGGAGTTGACGGTGATCCTCTGGTATTGGCGCTAACCCTGACAAACCTGCCCTGCCACCGCACTGCCAACACTGCATGAAGATTCTCAGCCACAAATGTTGGCGTCTCAGTTTATGGAGAGTGTTCCAGAACACATATCTCAACAGCTACATCTGATTCACGCCGTACAGCTACTGCACACTGAGGGACTCGCAAAGATGATCAGGCAGCTATTAAGCAAGACGGTCCCGCGATAGAACCACCAAAAGCCAAGGAGTGTGAGCAGCAAATTGAAGAGTTGTGACGTGAAGTGGACGAGCTGAGAATGAGTGTGACGAGAGACCAGTGGTTTGCATGCGGAAAGTTGGGAGAGACGACAGACGAAAAGTTCTAAACGTTATACTGTGTCTTCTTTCTGTTCCCTGAGACTAGAGGTGATAGGAGCGATTGAGAAGTGGACGATGTATTCGGGGTTGCGCGTAAATGACCGCGAGTAAGTGTGTCGAATTGACACAGGGGAAGCAGTTTCACTCGTAGATAAGAGCTTATATGAGGGTATGAGGCCGTATTCGTTGGTAGTGCAGACAGTGGGTAGCCACGTTTTAAGAATCACTGAAGTGTCAGACTGCAGGGTTAACATTGGAGAGGATAACGCGACGTTTCCATTCGTGTTCGTACCTGAGTTGTGCCGAACAATCCTAGGCGCAGACGTTTTGACAGGCGTAGATGCAGTGATTAACGTGAAGAGAAAGGGTGTCGTCACGAAGTATGGGTGTTTCGGCACGCACGAGAATAGTGAGGTTTCAGGGATTGCAGCGTTGGAAACCCTAAGTGCAGCAAAGTTATTTAACATATGCGACCATTCCTCCACTGGAGATGGAGATCCATACGGTCACTGTGATAAATTGAAGCACGAAATTCCAGTGACAAGCGGGGAGGTGAGACCATTCATGACTCGAAGAGGTCTGTGTTATTTAGAAAGCGAGTTTGCAAGACAGGTTGAAGAAGTGGTGAGGGATGACATTATTGAAGAAGCTGATAGCCCATATAGTTCTCTAGTGGTATCAGTGGTATCAGAATAGCAACGGGAAACACAACTAGCTCACACAGGCTTTTCCCTAACGAATGACTTTCTGTGACAAAGCTTGTACTTGCCATGTGTGAGAGAAGGCGTCCTAAGTAGTTAACAGCGTATACGCAATGTCAGCTGAAGAAAGCTGACCAGTACAATATGACCGTCACAGCAGTCGATTCAAGTGACAGCAACGGGAATTTTTGTTCTGTAGACCTTTTTTACCAGACGTAAAATGGCAAGCAATACTTTCTTACAATGACAGAACATGACACACGATGACTAGGCGCAGGCGCCACCCCCGATCATCCAGCAAAGGCGGTGACAGAAACAGTGGTTTGACATATCGTGGCAAACCATGATGTGCTGAAAGCGATATTGACAGGTCGGTGTCCGTGTTTTGAAAGCAAAGATTTTAAAGTTCGTTTTCAAGAGTTAGGTATCAAGAAAATTAGAACAACCCCATATCATGCACAAATGAACCGCTTGACGGAGAGAAATAACCGTACCCTGTACGAGTGGCTGGCTACAAAGGGAAGTAACTAGGAGACAGAACTCCCACTGATTCTGCCAGCACATCGTGCTCACGACCAAGAAACGACGAAGAAATCACCTCAATTGGTGTACGGGAGGAAAGCACAGCTCCCGATATATAACAAGACCCGGTCACGCCAGCACCAATGAAGTGTGACAAGAAGGCGGGGGGAGAGAAAAGAAGCAATCAGCAGCGTAAAATGAAAGCAAAAAGTGGATGCTGTGAAATCCAAACAGAGCGTAAACAGTAAGTACCCAGCATTCGAAATCAGAGATCACGTTAAATATAGAGATAGGCGAGACACAAGCGGATACGTGCCAGTGTCGCAAAAACTGCTGCCAAAGTAAGAAGCACACACGGTCATCACGAGATGGCGTAACATATATATCATCAAAAATATAAACAAAGAAAAGCAGGTGAACGTCAGTGAGTTCCAGAAATGAATACAGAGAGACAAGCAAACAAACACGCCAGCACTAAGAAGATCAAACCGACTTCAGTCTAAACTATTTAAAGGGGGGACGAATGTGATGGTGTGATACAGACAACAATGTGTGTTCCAACGGAATATTATTCTCATATATACTATTCCAACACTTCAATACTGCATTAGCAACAGAATACCAGATATGTATATTTGAACATTCTATTTTATGATCTTTGATGTGAAACGAAATCACACGCTCAGTGATTGGTTAAAGAATATAAACTGTACATAAATAAACAGCGGTTTGATCAGTAAAAAGCATACTTTGGCAGATGCCTTATATATATATATATATATATATATATATATATATATATATATATATATATATATATATATATATATATATATATATATATATATATGACATTGAAAGATTCAACATGTAAACAGTGACCTCGCATGGATTATTTAAGGACTTTAAAATAAAAAGAATCCTGTGAACTGAAGATTCTTCCAACCCATCTCACTATCAGAATTCCTTAACTATCTCACTTTTGCTCTTCAGTTTGTCAGCATTCTATTTCTCTCTGAGCATGATTTCACTCCTCCAACCTAATTTTTCTGAATGCTTAAATGTGCTTCGATAGGTGTAGAAATTCTGATGAGTAGAGGCATTTGAATTTTGCCAACCAATAAATTCATAAGGGTACAATAGTTTTTTTTTGTTATTACTTTGTTTTAAATTCAGTCTGAGAAGAGTAAACTAGAAGTGTATTGATTCGTTACTTGATTGGATAAAATGATGATCATGGCTAGGGATCATGTATGTGTGTAGAACATATTTAAGGCAAAGAGTTATGATAATTTTTACAAGTGATTAGTTTGCTAATCAGCTTTTCTTTTGCTGCCTTGTCTATCTTTGCTTAGTAGTAAGTAAAATATGTTTAATGTTTGATCAAATTTTTGATTTTTGCTATTGTAACCGAGAACCAGTGTAACTTTGACTTAATACACTCTGAGCTAATTTAATCATTGATATGTAGATACGATAAAGGCGGTGTGGAGGTAGAGAATAACTCCATATTGGATAAAATTCTCATTTTGATAAAGAGATGCACACAGTGTGTTTGTTATACAGAAATGTTTACTGATGACTTTTCAAGTAAAATTTGTTGCTCACAGTCTTTATATCAACGTAGTCATTTAACTTTCTTGCTTTATTTATTACATATATGAGTAAATGAAGGCTGAGTTAAGTGTCTAACAACAACCGAGGAACAACATTACTGGGTAGTACAACAAAAAAGACCTAAATGATGCGATGAAACAGATAGAAGAAGAATGGCTGGTTGGTGTTAAATATCCTAGCTAACTGTTCTATAAAATTAATTGGTAAGATCAGAAAATGTCCAGAAGAAAATGAAAATAGTGGTGAAAATTCAGTTTTACCATATGGGAGAGAGGGGACATCTGAGACCCTCTCCACGTAGGATTCTCAATAAAGCAGGAATTATGGTGGTGATGGCATTCAAGCCTATAAACTCACTCAGATAGGACTAGCTCTGTAGGCAGGTTTAAGGACCCTGTATATTGATTCAATTAGACAAACTTATATAATTTACAAAGTGCCATGCAATGACAGTGAGTTAGGTCAACTGCACAGATAAATCACACGACTGGATCAGGCAGTAATAGTGAGACTGCCTATCAGAACATACCAAGGTCTGAATGTTTGACCCCACGAAGATAATTAATTTAGAAAAAAGCTCAGCATGACATTACACTGCATGCATTAACATACAACCACACAATAGGATGGGTGGGAGAGAGTCAAAATTCTACAACGTGTTGTAGGTAGGTGGAGACAGAAGAAGAGAGGGGTTAATTACTCACTGAATCCTGGTTCATTGAGTCCACCTACAGCCAAAACAAGAAATGCGATAGAAGGGACTCAACATCACCATCGCCAGCTAATACGATAGATATGCAAGGTATTTTTACCACCAGCCAATCAATCAGTCAAATCAGAACAGGATAACAAATTATCTTGAATTGTATTCTATTTCAGTTCAATTCAATTCACATACACATTCTAACATCAAGTTATCTATTTAGTTATTTTACTATAAAAACACTCATCTTATTTCCCCTCCCATCTGATTGTATTTGACTGATTGATTGATAAGACTAATATCATCATTATTATTATTTCCCAATTTAATTTCTTGTCATCTTATATTATTGATTGATTTTATTCAATCAAATGTTGTCTAATCGTCATCAATTTTTACTCATTTGTGTATATAAACGATGAGGCAAGAAAGTGAGTAGTGACTTGATATCATTATGCTTATGAGTAGTAGTGTGCTGGAAGCATGTTGTCATCATGGGTAAATATTACTGTATAACAAACACACAATGTGTGTGTAACACTTTATCAAAATAAAATTTTCTCCATAATGGAGAAATGCGAATACCGCCCAGTCACTGTTAATTGGTCAGGTATTTTCTGAAAGTAAATTTTTTATTGCGTCGTACATAACACAGTTTAGCTTGCTCATAGTCCATTGCACCAATAAATTCTTCGAGGGGAAATTTGCAGATGTATGTAAACTGTGTTGAAGCGTTTTTCGTTGTTTAATCTGTAGAAATAAATAATTAAGTTCAGCGAACAGAATGTTTTCCGCGGTAAATACATTCATTCATTTACCTGTACAACTGCAATTATATTTAATTCTTTCAGTAATGCAAGAATGACAAATGTGCGCCAGGATAGATAATCTGAGCTCGTGTTTTTATTTTTTCTATTATTTCGTGGATTCTTCTTAACTGGCTGCATACCACCTGAACAATAACAAAACAATGAATTAAATTAACGATCTGAACATACTTTTTATACACTGGTAGTAAGTATTTGATTGGAACTGACTGTAAGTAACATTGGTCAAGAATGATGTATTAAGTTGTTAGATAATTAGGTGAGCGAAAAGGACCGACAATTTATAGAAGAATTGCATGACTAAGCTTGGAAATAAAAGGATAGCAGAGTTCAACAGATAGATGTTTGTGGGTAGAAATAAAGTTTAATTAGGAAGAGTATGAAAAGAGTAACGACAGAAAAACATGTTTTCATAAAATAGACAGAAATGAGGGGAGGGGAGGATGAGTAATGCTTAGACGGAAAATTCAAGTTTTCTAAACAGGACAGAAGATGACGTAGTGGAATTTTTACCCTTTGTTATCACCAAGGCAGTTCAAGATTCACCACCACTGTCTCTTTCTGCGTATACAGATGTGCTTTTAGGCATTTGATGGAGATTCCCTTAGCAAAACAAAGCAGACTGGATTTCTTTTGTCTGTTGATGATTTTGAACGCCTTCAGATGGTTCATAATATGACCAGTGCCTAGTAGATGGTGGCGTGCAATCACACTATTTAATGCTTATG
Organism: Trichobilharzia regenti; assembly: GCA_944472135.2. NCBI lineage: Eukaryota > Metazoa > Platyhelminthes > Trematoda > Strigeidida > Schistosomatidae > Trichobilharzia > Trichobilharzia regenti. Next base: position 27,689,303 of record OX235270.1, on the reverse strand, counting down.
GGCCCTTCAGTCTCCCAGGTTCTTTCGTATGTGTTCAGCGATGCAGACAATAAGCCTTCTCTCTGCTCTTTCAATCTATGTGCTTTGGTACTTACATGTATTTGCGTGTGTATAATAGGTTTTTCCGTTAAGAGTAGAAATAATTTAGGGTCATTGTCATCTGCAGAGTCAAGAATAATCTACCGATGGTAATACGCTTTCGTCTACTTTGTATTTCTGAAGCTTTAGCCCTTTATTCAGTTGGAAAAACCAGAGTTATGCATCCAAAAGAAAATCATTCAATACTTTACATATCATAGTAACAACCGTGTTGACTTCTACTGACATGATATTTGTGTTGAGAGGTGATGAAATAAATTTAGGTCAAGTTTAAAAGATATACTGAAGGTCAAAATAACAATGAAGATTAATCACTGAAATAAATAATAGAGGTGATAGTACATCTACCCTGACTGGTATCAAAACAAAGTTCACCAAAGACAGTAGGTTTAGTTCAATGACGAATTGTTGCTTTCAACGCATAAAGGTGGTTTCAACTTTCTAACTGCCAGCCAGGACCAGCTTCCACAAACTCAAGGATACGCCCTCCACTGAAGACGTTCTATAGATAGGTTTAAGAGATGTGTAAACATCAATTTTATATCCTGTCTCCTCTGTAATATGTTTCGAAATAGGGGAGCTAGGTCGTAGTATGTTCTCACGATTAATTAATTAATGGGTTCTAGAGATTCTGTTTTCTTGTGAAGCCACTCAGGACTATGTTCTGAAGCAAGCTCTTACTTAAAGAGATCGATGAGTCCTCCCTCCAATGTATGTGTGTTCACACGTACATTCAAATTAGTAAATACAGTGGGATGTGACACAATTTTCGCATGTTCTAAGGGTTTAGATGGCTTCAAATTCTCAATTATTATGATATTGGCTGCATAAGAAGTCTTATTGACCACAAAAGGGTTCAATCTTTCTCTAGTTGTCAAACTGCTATGATTCTCCCAACCCGCCCATATAGGGTATCTTGATGTACATGTCTTACTTATTTGAGGCGAGTTGGAGAGTGGGTCTTCGTGTTCCACTTGCCACTTTATACCTCCTTACGAACTTGTCTGGGTAATTATTATCGAAACGAGTTTGTGTTAACTTTCTTTCTTCCTCATCACCAAGTGTGTCTTCAGTGCATATTCGTTGAATTCTACTGAAGAGGCGCCTCGCTCACTAAGGATCTTTTGTATTATGTATTATGTTGACTTTTTGACAACACACCACTACTCTCTTTCCAATCTTCACTCCTCCCAACCCACCCACCTACGTATAGTTACATTTTGATTACTCATCACACTTTTGAAGTGTCTAAATTATTTCCATTCTAATCGAATAGACCTAATGCACACACACACACCCAGACATACAAAAATAAGTATAAATATAATTACTATTGTGCAGCTTAGCTAAGTGAGTGAATTCGCCACTGAAAAGAGACCCTTCGCTGAACACCAAGTGTTTTGTCTCCTTTCTCATTCACGTCTGGATGAGGATTATTCTTGAAAATCATAAAGTCAACGTGTATTTCACATTTGGTGGAAGCAGAGTTTCAAAACTTCCTTTGTTGCACCACAGAGCATATCTTCCTCATTGAATCTAATGTTAATTGTGTCACTCATTCAATTGCACAGAGCTATGTAGGATGTTTAATCGGAAAATAACTTCAGAAACCGACAAACTGGCTGAAGTGACTGGTAGATAAGACAGAACTGCAGTGAATATACAGAAGTTGCAGACGGAGGTGATGAAGATAACCAACGAACAACAGAAACAGCGACAACAACAACAACCAGCACCAATCACCATCAACAAGAGAGATTTGACAGAGAATACCTCCTCCACTTATCTATCTGGTGGCTAGGCAGAATCCTTTCAACTACAGTCAGTTGGAACGGATGAAGATGTCGAATTCAGTCAGGATTCGAGAGGCAAGATACGCACTCCTTCTCCAACCTGAAACTAGTTTGTAAATCTTCTCCTTCACTCCACCTCAGCATGAGGAACAAGATTCTGATTTTCAACACCAATTTCAAATCAGTTGGTGCATCTATACGGGTCAGAGACGTGGACTGCGTGTGAGTCACGAAAAGGGTTTCTTACAGCCAGTTGCAGGCTTTCATGAACAGCTGCTATATTCGCCGGCTGGCTGGCTCCATAGTGAAGATCGAATTGCTGTCCGGCTGGCCAGAGAGAATTAGTAACAAGAAACTCTGGAGTGGATCAAACCAACCAACAACCGATTGATTGCTCAACGAATATGCAGGAGAAAATGGATTGGAGATGGATTGATCAGGCATACGTTGAGGAGGCCACTGAATGACATTAATCGGAATACAGGCCATTTCTTAAATGGAACCGAAATAGAAAGTGACGAGTGGGTCATCCTTGGGTGACACGAAGGAGGTCGTGTGTCGAGGATGAGGATGATGGTGAGATGAGAGATTATGGGCAATCGTGGGGCTAGCCAGCTGAAGAGGACAGGAGAAAATGTACAACACGAATATATTGATAAAAACAATTTGACTAGAACTCTCCTTGTAGTAGTAGTTTAAAATAAATATGGAGGGGTGGAGGTGGGTACTGAAATTTAGTGGAATCACTTTCACTATAACAATAGCTTATATCTTTCAGTGTGATTTTATGTTGGGTTTTTACACAGCTCTCTGAATTTTCGCGCCTTTCCTCTATATATGCACTTTGCATATAATATTTAGTTACACAGTGTTCCAACTAAATGTATTAGAACTCAGTGTTAGAACTCAATCCCAGTTCATCATTTATTTCATTACATTAAGAAACCTTTAAAGTGAAATTTATCCTTTAAATGCACTTGTGTATAGATGTACTGGAAATTGTTTATCTAAATATATTTATAATAATTATTTATTATGAATAGGAGAGACTATAATCAATTTCTGGACGGATTTTTCTCACTCTTGATTAGTAATCAAATTACATATATATATATATACATGTAATGCTTTATATACATCCTGGTAATAGTAGTAGTAATCCCCTACCAAATGAAACTGTTTTATTTGAGTGGTTTGAGGATTTCATCATGAGCACTGACATCAAAGGGTTAGAGAACCATTCGAAACCCACCTGAGGGAGTACTGCCGGACAACCAGCTGTTTCGTCCCAGTGTTCGGGACTCTACATCAACACGCACCCTCCAAACTGCGGTTCAAACCCAGGCCCTTCTACTTTCAACGTGAGCGAGCTCGTAAATCAGTTAACAGCCACTGGGACCCACGAATTCAATGGCCAGCCAGCCAACCAGCCCATGAATTCTAAATTCTGCCGATTCACGCACGGTATAGCTCGACCATTCCACCATCTCTTCTTCGATGAGTAACTGTCCTCACCTTTGACCTGCTGTACCCTACTGGTCACGGCTTCTCACTAGAACCTGATGTATCTACCTGAATAGGACCAATCGCCAGTGAGCATTAGATCAGTTTTCAAGTATTGGTCTTGTAGGAATTTTTTTTCTTTGATTAGTTAATGGATTTCATCACGAGCTGACACCAGTAACTCATCGAAGAAGAAATTGCAAAGTGGTAGCGCTGCATCGTACATGAATTGACAAAAGTTAGGAATCATGGGATGGCCACTCGGCTGGCCATTGGATTCGCGAGTCCCAGTGAGTGACTTCTTAATGGTCTACGCGCTAGCCCGCCTTATAACCAGAAGGTCGTGGGTTCGAACTGCAATTAGGTGGGTGCATACTGTTGATGAGCCAGTCCTATACTAGGACAGAGGAAACAGCTGGCTGCCCAGTACTCCCTGTGACTGGTTTTCCAATGCTTCTCTTACTAACCAACCAATGTCAATGCTTATGATGAAATCCTCCAACCGATCAAACAAACAAAATCCCTACAAAAAAAACAATAATTGAAACTGTTTTGCCTTAACTACAAAGATTATCAGTAATACTTGTGTAATACAACAATCTATTCAAAAAATTTTTAACTTAGCCATTCATTTTAAATTTTTAACAAATCCTGAAATATATATATATATATATTTATATTTATATATATAATGTTTTCCCAAGACAAGACTATCGAAGTTATGTTTGAAGCATCTATCCTGCAAAGACAACCCAATGAAAATATTCTCATTGAATCGACAACATCTTTAAAAGAGTCAAATCATAGAAATGATAATGACAATGATAAGAATCGTGGGAATCTGCAAAAAATGAGTTTTATTCTACCTTTGAAAGAAAATGTTAAAGATATGATTCTCGTGATGAAGATTTTTGCTGTAAGTTAATGCACAGTTATCTTTAATGTAATAATTTATATATATATATATATGTTAACGTTGTTCATAGGAGCTTGTATTATTTTGGCTTTACTATACAAGACAAGGCTGCCTACCACTATCTCCAATGTTTAATTTCCTGATTGCGGTGGTCTGGAAAACGCGATAGATAGACAGATAGATAGCGAGCAACGAAGAGACAAGCATAAAATGGACCCACACAAAAAACAAGTTGAAGGATCTAGATTTAAATTTCGCCGATGCGATATATGTCTGATTTCCCACAAACTGCTGGAAGATATGCAAATGAATAGGCAACAAGTCAGCGACAGAAGAAGCATCCAAAGAAGAAAGGACGTCACGTGAACAAAGAGAAAGCAGAGGTTATGATGAAGATTCCTGGACATTAGCAACAGAACCAACAGCAGCATACAACAGATAAAAATCACCATAAATAGGAGAAATCTGAAAGAAGAAGCCTCCTTTACCTATCGACATGGCAAACATCGTTTCAACTACAGGCGGACGCAATAGATGAGGGTATCATACAAGGGAGGGATTGGGAAAGCAAGGCAAGCTTTTATTACACTCATCAACTCTGTGTGGAGATGAACAGCACTCAGCATGAAAAGTAAGATCCAAATTTTCAACTGCAATGTGAAGTCAGTGCTAGTATATGGGGATCAGAGGCTTTGTATCTCGCCGCGTCACGAGGGTCACTTCGACTAAATACACACCTTCATCAACAACTGTCTTCGGTTAATACTCTGATCGCTCAAGACCACGTGGCCGGTCAGAAAAGATGAGCAACAGAGATCTCTGGCAATAAACCAACGAATCAACCTAAACGAACCCGGCAGGAACCAATTGTGTGCAACAAATATGCATCAAGAAATGGAGGTGTATTTGATTGTGGCCATACTGTGATAAAAAACCATCAAGTGGCTAGTGACATCACACGCCAGGCCGTCTCTCTCTCTATGTCGATTGGTACCTGAACCGGAGGGAAGCGTCGACTTAGTTGGTCATCGGTGCGCGAGAGTGACATAAAGGAAGAGGAGAAGGTGACGCGAAGAGGATATGAAAAAATGTAGGCAGACGTGGAGCTAGGTGAGAAAACGTTGGGGCAGAACCCTGACCGCAATGGGGACGTGCGGCTGAAGCCATATATTCTTTTAGGAACTAAAGGAAACATTCTTCAGCGAAGAGTCTCTTTTCTGCGGCGGCGAATTCATTTTCCTCTTGAGCTGTACAATCGCAGAAATATATATTATATATATATATATACATATATATATATATATATATATATATATATATATATATATATATAATACATATAGGTCATCTTTTATGTGTGCATTAAGTTTGTCAGACAAAAACACAATTGGTTATTTTAACTAAACAGGTGAAAATTAGTAAGTTTTGAGTGGAGTTACGTAATGCAAATACGGTCAAGAAAATTGGGTGTTATTAAAACTAGGGTAGTAACAAAGGTGATGATGATTTGTCACAAACAGCAGTTAAAAAGGAGTTACCTAATAGCATGAATAGTTTGACGATACAAGAATTATAAGCAATTAAAGAAACAGGCGAACAAACAAAATGAAGTCATCGAAAATCAATGAATGTGTTACTATGATAGTAAAAATGGTTGACTAATTCTCTTTTGTATACACAATTCCGGTTTTTGTCTGTGTGAATGGCCAGAGCTGCAGCAATACAAAGAAGATGAAACTCTATTGTCTTTGATGGGTTATTCTTGATTGATTGACTCTGCAAATTACTTTGAAGCAGAAGGTATTTGTTGTTGAGATGGAATGATCAGTGTGTTAAACAGGTGTTCAGTTATATCGCACTGTTTATAGCACTACTACTATTGCCTTTTCGCAACTATTCTGGATAGTGTTCTTAAATCCTCTAGGAAAGAATTCCCTTCGAACGGTCGATGTGTCTGGCTACACAGCAACAGGTGAACTGATATATATGCACATACTCGATGTACACATACATACAAGATGACCGATATATATTTCTGCGATTGTACAGCTAAAAGGGAAAATGAATTCGCGGCTCCCACCGCCAAAAACAGACTCTTCACTGAACACTACGTGTTTTGTTTTCATTAATGCCTAGATAGGGAATAGTCATGAATCATCGATTTCTCACTAGCTGTAATTTTAGTTATTTTTGATTATAATCTTTCTGGTATCATATATACAAGCTGGTGTTTACAGTGGAGTAATCTGTTCTAATAACAGAATCAAACTCTCAGTGTACAACATATAAATACCTGATAAAACGGGCTCCAAACGACTTCCCATGACAACACCAACAACCTGATGGAATCACTCACCTTCTGAAAAATTACATCTTATTGCTTTGTCTAAACCAACCTTTTGTTTTCTTATTCAAAAGTAGTAGTTAACTTACACACTGACACTGACACTGACACAATACAAAACGAACATAGATTTCAACCCCAAAACACCCTTTTTCTTCTCTACCGCATCTTTTCTCATATGATCACTCATCCATCTCAATGGAACTTAGCGTGAACATGATTCATGAGAATTTATTACTGCACATTCGTTTTCACTCATAATGACATCTATTACAATAGAGGTTTTTTGTATTTCCTAATAAATGAAAAAACAAAACGAGATTGTTTTTACTGACGTTTCGCTATTTAATGCTAATAGCTTTCTCAAAGTATTATTAAACCGGAATTTACAAAATCTCAGCATATATATAACAAAGAGTTAGGGGGTGAGAGAAATATAGACTTAGTTCAACTTAAAAGGAAATATTGAAAGTCAAAATAACAATGAAGATCGTTCAAACTAAAAATATCAAAGGTAATAGTATATCTGTTATTATATCAAAATAAAGTTTACTAACTTGATCATCGTTCGTTAGTCTGGGGTCATTTTTGGTTGTCAAGTTCGAGAATAGGTCAAGGTAACCAAACTAAGTGTAGAATGTGAAATACTTGATTATCGTTCGTCGGTATGAGGTCATTTTGGTTGTCATGTTGGGGAGTAGGTAAAGGTAACTGAACTAAGTGTAGGCTGTGAAATACTTGATCATCATTCATCAGTCTGGGTCGTTTTTTTGTGTCTACAAAATAAAATTCTCGGAATGTGATGCGATCTACATCGGACAAACATCTCGAGAAATCAAAATCAGAAGAAATGAACACCGTAGAGCTTCTCTTCGACCACCAAGAAATCCAGTTGAACTGGAAAAACTTCAAAAATCATCAGCCATAGGTCTACATGCTATAGAATCAGGCCACAAAATTGATTTTGACAATATTGAAATAATCCAGAAAAACTTCAGAAACCACAAAGAACGTCTAATATCAGAAGCACTTCATATCAAGTGGAATCCAAATTGCCTGAATAGGAATGATGGACTGAAACAGAATCTAACCTGGCTACAACACCCTCCCCCATGAAGTAGCAAAATCAACGCAAATGTGGTGAGCAAGTTCACTATGTAAACGCACACTACTTTCATAATTCTACACACTGACAAAATCCAACAATCTACACTTGGTTTTACTATCTTTACCAGTTCGCTAACTTGACAACAAAAAACGACCCAGACTGATGAATGATGATCAAGTATTTCACAGCCTACACTTAGTTCAGTTACCTTTACCTACTCCCCAACATGACAACCAAAATGACCTCATACCGACGAACGATAATCAAGTATTTCACATTCTACACTTAGTTTGGTTACCTTGACCTATTCTCGAACTTGACAACCAAAAATGACCCCAGACTAACGAACGATGATCAAGTTAGTAAACTTTATTTTGATATAATAACAGATATACTATTACCTTTGATATTTTGTTTGAACGATCTTCATTGTTATTTTGACTTTCAATATTTCCTTTTAAGTTGAACTAAGTCTATATTTCTCTCACCCCCTAACTCTTTGTTATATATATGCTGAGATTTTGTAAATTCCGGTTTAATAATACTTTGAGAAAGCTATTAGCATTAAATAGCGAAACGTCAGTAAAAACAATCTCGTTTTGTTTTTTCATTTATTAGGAAATACAAAAAACCTCTATTGTAATGAATATCATATACCCAATGCCCAAATTTTTTCAAACCGTTAAAAGTGAACTTGGTTTGGATATATATAACATAATGACATCTACTTTGTAATATTGGTGTTCAGCTGACTTTCTTAATTTCACATATTCCCACATACACAAACACCTACATATATGGTGGACTATCATCTATTAACAACAATCTAATTGCAAATAACTTTACGAATCCCGATCTAAGTGATTCCATGTTACTCTCTGTTTTTTGAAAAAAAGAAACCTACAAATGTTGTCCGTGATAACAATCTCATTCTGTCATTAATATGGATGGACGCATATGATAACTGTAGAACGTGATGATGAAGTTGATAATTCTTTGAAGTTTGCTTTGTGATTAAGCAATTTTCAGTTTCTTCTTTCATACATTTCATACATTTTCAGGATAAAGGTGTCAGTATTCTACATATTGAAAGTCGAAGTCAAAAGTTGTCAGATGCAATCAACTCTGAAGTGAAGCCACTGGAAGTGTTTATTCATGTCAAAGTTCCTTTACAAGTATCAGATGAACTTGTTGATCAATTGAAATCATTTTCATCCAATATACTCATTGTTAATGATCATCCAAAGTTAGGTAAGCTTTAACTGCATAACAGTTGACTTTCGAGTATTGGTTTGTATGATCGGTTACAGGAGCTGAAATCATGAGCATTGACATCGGCTGGTGAGAAAACCACTGGAAAATCCGCCACAGGGAGAAGTGGACAGCCAGCTGTCTTTGTTATCCTATTTTGGGCTCTTCAGCTTTACGCACTCATCCCACTGGGTTCAAACCTGCGACCTTCTGTTTACAAGAAGAGCTAGCTCCTGTCTCATTAAGACACTCACCAATTCACTGGCCGATGATATTGTATCTATCTATGAAAGTTTCATATTCACGATTATTGGGTTGAAACGTATATATATATATATATATATATATATACTTGCGATGTTTCTTCTGAAGGTTTCTAATACATGAAGGTATTCTTCTTATTTATGTGAATCAGTAAAGTTACAACCTGGGTTACCACAATCTTCTTATATGATTTTCAAAGCTTCACAGAATTTGTATCACTGCATTAAAAGACATAACAGAAATGCGCTAAAGTGTATCAAAATGAAGAAATTTAGTAGAGTTCCTCAGCTATACGATTAGAGCTGTATGCTCGGAAAAAGTAACTGAAAATGAACTAAGAATTGTGTATGTTAACTTAGTTGAAAATAGTTGTCCCAACAAATTCATCAAGGAACACCTGAAGAATAAAGTTGAATAGTTGACTATTCACTATTCGTAAACAAGAAGCCTTTATAATTAATTATATATGACTGCAATTCAAGGGTGAAATAATTACGAAGAAGATAAGAAAATCTATTCAGAATACTTTAAATGCTGGTTAACTAAAAGTCATGTTTTTTACACGACCAACCGATGGTGATTCCCCGACTGAAAGAGGAAGTATCTAGACCAGACTAGCCACTTCTGTATTAGTATCTACCAATTGAACTGCGACTGTACTTGTGAAGCGAGTTATGTTGGCCGTTGCTCTAGGAAATTAATTTTTCTTGCTAGTATGGGAACACCTCCCAATATGGCTAAGTAAAGGTGTAGTAAAAGCCATCAACAATTCGACATTAGACCACCTGATCCAAACGGACCGCCGACAAAGCCAGTCAGTATTGAAGAATCCTTCTCCATCATCATCACCATACTCATCATCTACCGGGTACCAAACAATTTTCTAAAAGCATCCAGGTACCGCATACTTTGTTGAGTAACCATCCTTTTGGAACATTTATAGATTAATAAAAGTACATTTCATGAATAATTGGTTTAAAGTGTAAAACTCTACAACCAAGTTGAATTAAATAGTTTTTCGTCCAAGTTTATGCAATATAAAATCATGATTTAGTAGAAAAATAAGTACAATAAGGTTATTACAAGCATCCGCCAGACTTTAACCATTTTACTTAATCATAATCTATAGATAATTAGTGCTGAATATTATAGTGGTACCTATTATTGCTATTATTATTCCTTTGCGTTCTTAGTGAAATATACAGCTGGCTTTAACAACGCATCTCCACTTAGTTCTGTTTTCTGCCGTTCCCTGAAACTGGCCATCTCCACGACTGACCAAAATCTCTGATCTCTACTTCACACGATCTCCTCCATGTCACTTCACTCGGGCTATGGTCTGCTGTGTGATGTCATTTGGCAGCCTCCTCAATGTACACCTGATGGATCCATCTCCAATCCATTTTCTCCTGAATATTTATTGAGCGATCGGCTTTTGTTTGTTGGTTTATTCCCATACTTTTATTTGTTGCTAATTCTCTATGGCCGGTCGGACAGCAATTCGATCTTCACCATGGAGCCAGCCAGCCAGCCAGCCAGCCGGCGAATATAGCAGCTGTTCATGAAAGCCTGCAACTGGCTGTAAGAAACCCTTTTCGTGACTCACACGCAGTCCACCTCTCTGACCCGTATAGATGCACCAACTGATTTGAAATTGGTGTTGAAAATCAGAATCTTGTTCCTCATGCTGAGGTGGAGTGGAGGAGAAGACTTACAAACTGGTTTCAGGTTGGAGAAGGAGTGCGTTTCTTGCCTCTCGAATCCTGACTGAATTCGACATCTTCATCCGTTCCAACTGACTGTAGTTGAAAGGATTCTGCCTAGCCACCAGATAGATAAGTGGAGGAGGTATTCTCTGTCAAATCTCTCCTGTTGATGGTGATTGGTGCTGGTTGTTGTTGTCGCTGTTTCTGTTGTTCGTCGGTTATCTTCATCACCTCCGTCTGCAACTTCTGTATATTCACTGCAGTTCTGTCTTATCTACCAGCCACTTCAGCCAGTTTTTCGGTTTTCACCGGCTTTCCTGTATTCTCTTTTGAGTGGCATTACACATGTATCATCCAGGCGCGAAAACTAGATCTTCTAGAGTCTTCTTATTGTTGATCGAGCGCATTCCCGTCTCCTCGCTCCGAACGCACAGTCTGAGACATAATCCAGTCCATCACAGTTAACAATATCATCCTTGGTGATAATAGAATTCCAGCCACCTTGTCTTAATCCTTTCATTTTACTTTTGACCTTTTCTAATCTACCTAGTTAATTTTATAGGATAGTCAGAATATTTAAAACCAAGGAGATATCCTTCTATCTATTTCATCTCATCATTTAGGTCTTTTTTGTTGTATTACCCAGTAATGTTGTTCCTCGGTTGTTGTTAGACACTTAACTCAGCCTTCATTTACTCATATATGTAATAAATAAAGCAAGAAAGTTAAGTGACTACGTTGATATGATGACTTTGAGCAACAAATTTTACTTGAAAAGTCATCAGTAAACATTTCTGTATAACAAACACACTTGTGCATCTCTTTATCAAAATGAGAATTTTATCCAATACGGAGTCCACTAAGCAGACAGTCATGTTAGTAGTTGTTATAGTCGCCGTTGCTGTGGTAACTGTAGCAGTATTGTATTATTAGAAGTATTTATTGTATGATAACGTCCAGTGTAATTCGTTTATCAGTTCATCAAGCACTCTCGGGCATTCAGTGTGTATTGACAGGATTACAGCTAGATAGTGTCAGATGAATTAGTACAAGACTATAGTTCAGAATGATGGATTAAACCATGACACTTTCACCTAAAACCAAAACCAAATGACTCTTTATTATTCCGCGGACACATTAGACACTGGATTTCAATCCTAGAAACGGAAAATTATTGGCTAAAACAGTTGGAGAATATCAGATATTTGCGATTCAAATAGCATGCTCTATAGTTTTCAAAAGTTCTGTAACTGTTGGCCAGTTTACCCATGTGAAACTAGTCTGTTCACCATAAAAATTAAAAAAAAAAATTAAAAGATAGATGTGTATACTACCTAATTGTTTTTATCGGCTCTCATTACTGAAGAATTTAAACGGTTGATTCGATACATTCAACAAATGATGCATTGGTTGTTTGATAGCCTGGCCTTTGTGACAGTCATAGAAGCAAACGTATATTTTCAATTGATCAAACAGTTATTTATACTTACATCTATATACAGTTTTATATTCTTTAACCAGTCATCACTGAGGCAGCGTGTGATTTTGGTTTACATTTAAACGACATGCAATAGAATGTCCAAATAGATACTATATATGGTATAGTATTCTCTGGCTAATGCAGTACTGATCTGTGGGAACAATAATATTGGTGATAATAATATTCCGTTGGAACACACACACATTGTTGTCTTTATCACACCACTTCAGATTCTGTCATTTATTACATATTGAAATAATGTACAATAAGCAAAGTTGTTTACTCTTCTAAGATGGAAAATCAACTTCCACATTTTCATTCAATATCTGTGTTATATATATGTGTGTGTGTTAAATAACTCTCTACTCTAATCACATTTAAGATAACTTTTATTGATTTGATATAGGGAATACAACTTTAAATGAGAAAGTACCTTGGTTTCCAAGATATATCTCTGACCTTGATGAAGTATCCCATCATGTTCTCATGTATGGCAAAGAATTAGACTGTGATCATCCAGTAAGTTCAATGCAGTATTATCTTCTTATATTATTATAGTAATTTATAAGGTGTATTTATTCTCTATTTAGACAATTAATTTAAGAAGGAATAATTTCTAGATAGAGAAAGAAAGAAAGAAAGACCAGATTTACAGTATAAAACAACACCATCATCATCATTTTGTTTCAAAGCTGATCATCAAATGCTGCTTCTGCAAATTACACCTGATATCATAATGGTTATAGGTAACGACATTTCATAGTTCAATGTTTAAAAGGTAAGAAAGAAAACATTATAAGATGAACACATCTGGAATATAAGCGGCATTGCAACTTTTATTTTATGTCACCACAAATTTAAATATGCTTTCAAACTATGAAAAAACAACGGAGGGTGGAGGTGAGAAAGGACGTAAAACAGAAAAATCTAATAAACAATGTTATCTTGTACGTCAACATGGCAATTTACTAATGTGTATGACAAATCAGTGCAATCGAAGTAATACGGGTTACCCAAGGGAGTGAGTGAGAGATTGTGACTACACTCTCTTACTGTTTGCATAGTTTTGGTCTGAAAAGTTTGATTGCTGTAATTGCTTCAGCGAACATAGAGAAGGTGGAGGCGAAGGTGATGAACATAACCTACCAGCGAACGAACGAACGAACAGCAACAACAACAACAACAACAACCAGCACCAACCACAATCAACGGGAGAAAGAGACTGAATGAGGCTACTTCCTGTCTTCACTTATCCGGTGGCTAGGCAGCATCGTTTCAAATACATGCATTCGGAACGCATGTGCATGTCAAAGCCAGCCAGTCAGTATCCGAAAGGGAAGTCAAACATACCTTCATCAGCAATCTGAAATCAGTCTGCACTGCACTGCACTCCACCTCAGGATAAACAATGAGATTTTGACTTTCAGTGCCAACGTGAAGTAAATAAGTGAGATAGTGCTTGCTTCCATGTGGGTGAACAACCTGTCTGTGGCGTAACGAAAAATATTTGCTTTAGTTAGTGATAGACTTTTACGAACAGTTACCAAAATTGCCAGCTGGCTGCATGCTGAATATGAGATGGCCTACTGGCCAGCCGGCTGGACAGAAATAATTAGCAACACGAAACTCTGCAGTGGGACAAACTAACTAAGGACCAATCCCTCGAAAAATATGTAGGAGAAACGAAGTGAAAGTGGACTGATCACATGCTGAGGAGATTGTCAGATGACAGTGCGCACAATACAGGCAGATGATTCATCACTTGAATGGAACTCTTATAGGAAGCGACGAGCTGTGAGTTGATCCGAGGTTGACCTGGATGAGATGAGAGATTATGGACAATCATGAGGCCAGCTAAAGAGGACAGCAGAATATAGGAAAAAAGTGGGGATGTGGTGTTGTTGAAGCCAGCCCTATATCCCACTCGGAACCTAAGGAAACAATAACAATAGTAATATAATTATCTTTCGAAAGCTGATTTCAGGATTAACACTGTAAGTGAAGCTTTTACAAGACGTTTGAAGGAAGCCCTTCAGCAAAATAGTCGAGGCTTTGACACTTTTGTTATATTTCCGAAACTGGAATAATATTAATGCAAGTGACACAGTAAGTTGAAAATCGGTTAAACTACTTCAGTGGAGCAGAAATTCACAGAAATAGAAAAATCAAGAACTCATTGAGTACTTCCAAGAAATTTGTGGCACATGTCGATAAGCTGAAGTAGATTAGTAAAGCAGCATGTACATCACTGAAAATTTTGTTCGATGAATTGCAATAAAAAAAACTACAGCTATCACCAGTTGAAAATATAGAACCAAAGGTAATAAAAATCATTTGTAAACACTGACTACTAGTGTAATTTTTATCAGTAGTAACTTAGGCATTGGTATTTCATCACTGAATAATAATAATAATACAGGTCTATGTGGCATATTAAATAACCTACCAACTAACAGCAACAACAACAACCAGCACCAATCACCATCAACAAGAGAGATTTGACAGAGAATACCTCCTCCACTTATCTATCTGGTGGCTAGGCAGAATCCTTTCAACTACAGTCAGTTGGAACGGATGAAGATGTCGAATTCAGTCAGGATTCGAGAGGCAAGAAACGCACTCCTTCTCCAACCTGAAACCAGTTTGTAAGTCTTCTCCTTCACTCCACCTCAGCATGAGGAACAAGATTCTGATTTTCAACACCAATTTCAAATCAGTTGGTGCATCTATACGGGTCAGAGACGTGGACTGCGTGTGAGTCACGAAAAGTGTTTCCTACAGCCAGTTGCAGGCTTTCATGAACAGCTGCTATATTCGCTGGCTGGCCGGCTGGCTGGCTGGCTCCATAGTGAAGATCGAATTGCTGTCCGGCTGGCCAGAGAGAATAAGTGACAAGAAAATGTGGGAACAAACCAATCAAGAGCGAATTGACCGCTCAACAAATATGTAGGAGGAAATGGAGATGGGCTGATCAGGCATAAATTGCGTAGGGAGACTGTCGAATTACATTGCATGCAAATGAGGCCATCGATCAGTCGAATGGAAGGTGAATGGGAATCGATGAACGAGTGCGTCATCGGTGAGAGAGTGACATGGAGGAGATCATGTGTGAGGGATGAGAAAAAGAGGAGGAGACGAGAGACTTTGGTCAATCGTGTAGCCAGGCAGATGAAGAGGACGGCAGAAAACAGAAAGAAGTGGAGGTGTGTTGTTGAAGCAAGCTGTATCTTCCACTCAGAACTCAAAGGAATAATAATAATGTGCCACATTAAATCAGTTAGCTTAACACCCAATTATCATTCGTTACATTGACGTCTCCTCGATAATAGTTAAAAGCAGCCAAATCTGACTTTCTGAAGTGATTACACACTTTAAAAATGACGAAAATAATATAGAATTCAAAGCCTCTGCAGTACTACAGCATAGAGAAAAACGTCAGAGTCTTTATGTAGGATACTCGATGAGGCCAAAATTAGGGTGGCATTTAAACTAAACAACTAATCAATCAGCCAACTCTCTCAGAGATAAACTTTGCCTGTCAGCTTAAGGATCCAATGGATCCGATTAGGAAAATAATACAATTTATCGAATTACGTGTAACGAGTGTTAGTGAGGCCAATTACACAGGAAAGTCAAACCAGTAGATAGGGACCAACTAGATTACTGAAACATCAAGATGTATTTAGATGTAAAATGATTGACCCTGATTAGTAAGTTGAATTATTTGAAAGACGGTTCAGCCATAGCATTACATTCACTTGCAAGTAATCCCAATGTGGAGTGAAGTGGGACAGAGTGAGAGTATTAAGAAGTAGTGTAGTTAGTTAGGTGGAGCGAGAGACACAGAGAGGTTATTCGCTGAAGCTTTGTTTATCGATTGATGAACAGCTCACACTTGAAGCAATCGGACTGACACAACAATGCCACCTATAACGGAGATATGGAAAGGGGTAACAAACAACAAGAGGAAGAGGAGCAGAGAAAGCGAGAGAGAGAGAGAAACATATGTAGGTATCGAATTATGAAGCCATGTGACTAGATTGATGTGATTATGAGTGCAAATAACCTATGGTCAGAGCGTTATCTAGTTGTTAATACTATATCACTGTGTGATATTTGAATTAAACTTATCCAATATTGAAATTACACACTCTACCACTACAGCACTCAACTTCAACACTTACATTGGAATCCTTATTCGTACAAAACTGTCATTGGAAGTTGCGGAAATAATTTGTTAGTATTCATTATGCGAAATTGTTAAAAACAAACTTTCCTCTAACATGACTAAACTATTCATTCTACAGGGTTTCAAAGATGCAGAGTACAGAAAACGTCGAATAATGTTCGCTGACTTGGCATTTAATTATAAATGGTGAGTTGTATAAACGGCATATTATATTTATGTGTCTATAGTGTTATTTATTCTGGTTCCCTTGAGTTATGAGTGTGTATTATATGTCTTCTACAGCGCACATCTCTACTCTGTCCTATTTTCTTGGGTTCTCATTAGCTGTCTAGTCCCAATATCGCGAATAGTCTCTTATCTCGTCCTCCTCCTCCTATTCACGCGATCTCCTGAATATTTCCATATATATAACAATACAGATTTTGTTGAAATGTTCAGCAGTACCTAAAAACTATCGTGGAGGTATGCAGATGACCCACTTACCCTTGATTTGAATACAGGACGAAAATAGATTTTCTGAAAAAATCAACTCGTAGGTGGAGGCAATTCAATTCACTTATGAATTCACTTAAGTCAAGAAGGGTAGCTTCCAATGTTAGACTGAAGCGTGAAAAAGAATAAAGATGGAAAGTTAAACATATACTAGTGTTTACAGGAAACCCACACACATTCAAACTGATATTTAGATTTCAGATCATCCCATCATATCTATGTCAGTTAAAATAGGACTGGTGAAATGTTTACGTGAGAGTAGGGCAGAAAAAGTAAGTATTGCGAAAGGAAATCTAAGACATGAAGTGAGGCATATAAGAGAAGTTTTGAAATTTAATTAGTAATTACCCTGATAAATTAATCAGAAGGTATGTAGGGGGAAATGTGAAAATAAAATAATTGATAATGGTAGTGACAGTAATAATAATAATACTATCAATGTCATATATGCACAGGGGATAATGACAACACCAACAATAGGGAATCTAAATTTCCATCAGTAGTGCGTGCTTCGATACAAAGAATGAATCTTGGAAAACTTAAGAAGAATTCTTAATAATCCATTCAAATTCACAAACTGAATTAGAAACAATCTTTGTCAGTTAAAGGATCCTATGGAGCCAGTTAGACAAACCAATTTAGTTTATCTAATACCCTGCCAGCAATGATTGTCAGGTCAAGTACATGCGTCAAAGCAGTAGAACGGCGTAGGTCAGTCAAACTAGTGGAGCAGCACAAAAGTTGTGTGATTATAACTGATGATATGATTACAAACAGCAATAAATTGTATCGGCGACTTCGTTATCCAATAATCAATAATACTGTTTCACTAACTGTGCGTGTGATCCATCTAATAAACTATTTGATATAGAATTCATAAACATATACATCTCAAGGGAACAAACGCTAACAGTAGTGTAATAATCAAACATCTCGTTGGTGCAGGTCGTGAAATGGAAATCAAGGGATCTCTTAAAATTATCAAGAGGTGAAATAGTCCAATCCAATTCTCCTCAAGTTTGAAGAATCGATTTATTTTGTTCATAAGGACTCAGTTATCAGTAAAGTATAGTAGGGAAATAAGATAATAAAGGTGATGCGGATAAAGAAGAATAAAGCTCGAAAGGTCTTTGTGTGCTGCTTTTGGAATTGTGTGGGCGGCTGCTACTTCACGGCTGCCCCCTCTACACCAACGTGGA
The DNA here is from genome assembly GCA_944472135.2 of Trichobilharzia regenti. NCBI lineage: Eukaryota > Metazoa > Platyhelminthes > Trematoda > Strigeidida > Schistosomatidae > Trichobilharzia > Trichobilharzia regenti. The sequence goes on along the minus strand of OX235270.1, from coordinate 27,670,959 downwards.
AGTTGATTGATTTATTCTTGGGGTTACCCGAAAAAGAAAGAGGGTTAGTGTTTCGTAGCCTCTGAGCCCAAGAGACACAACTGCTTGAGGCCGGCTGGCCGGTCATGCACGGCCTGTATGAAATGGTTTCTTGGATTAGTTTCGTATTAGTGAACTTACCGCTAGCTGAGGAGCACAGCCGTAGATGGCGTGAATCGGGGTGTACAAATTTTGTGGTCAGCCTTTTCTAATCACTCTTCACACTCTCCAAATAGGTGGAGAGACAGTAAAGCTGGCTAGCTGGCATGCTGGTCATCTGAGTGAGGGAAACATCTTTCTGTGGCTGTTACATCCGTGTTCTCCAGCATGATGTAAAAAAAATCTGACACTGTTCTGGCAACTGCTTTTAGTCTAGTCGCAATGCTAACAATCTTCTTGGCATGGTAGGACCCGTGGGAATAATAGTTCCAGCCAGTGTACCTTGTTGGGCCATTGCGCGATATGCAAGCCCGGCAACCAACACCACGTTAAGATAGATAGCAGCTATTGGTCCGGGTGCTGTAAAGTGAGTGTTGAAATGGCAGACAACCGCTTTTATCTATGAATACATAGCTTCGCATAAACTTGGATTAACCTAACGAAGGAATTATTTGGATATGATGGAGAAGATTTGTTGCTAAGGTGTATGCTTTTGATGTGGTTGTGTTATCTGAGCTAGCTAGCTGGATGGATGGTTTATTTGAGAAGCTGTCATTATTACCCACCAATTAGGCAAGCAACATCTTCAGTACATACTTCCCTTCAATTTCAATTGAAGTGAGGTTTTCGATATCTTCACGAGTTTATTAGTCACATCTCCTGGTTGGTGGGTAGTGACCTTGAACGTGATTAAAACGTGAAACACACAAAAACAACCAATCATGATGTTCAAGTTCGTGGAGAAATCTAAAAGCTCACTTTATTTCAAATTGAAGTGAAGTATGCACAGAAGATGCTGCCTGACTATTAGGAGGGCAATAATGACAAATTCTCAAATAAACCATCCATCCAGCTAGCTAGCTAGCTCAGAGAACACAACTACATCAAAAACAATTATTCGATTTGTTAGGTAATCAGTTTTTAGAAGAGTTGACTCAGTCCTAGATGAGTTAAAGATACGACGACATCTTTAACATTGTAGAATAATAAAGTTTTATGTATCATTTGTAAGTTAGATGTAAGCAACAAAGCAATTCAAGAATGTCCGTAAAACGTTTGAGCATTGTGGAGTAGGCTCAGATGAATCGTTATAATAGTTGAAATATAATCATAACGATTAATTACTTTCTAACAGTACTGTGTTACACAGTGAACGACACTGAACCAACGAATCCAATTTACCATTCTGCTGAACAGTTGCTTAATTTTATGTCACAATGAGATACTTCCAAAAATATACTGCATTCGATTCAGTTATTTCCTGGTTTATTGTTTAACGCTTACCATAGTTTATTCATTATGCTATTAGGATGAAAAACCACTGGTTGTCCAGTACTCCGAGGTGGTTCTCCAACCGTTCTTCAACTGATGTCATCTCCTGACTAATATAAACTTTAAAAGCTTCTGACCTTTTATGTTACGAAACAGGGATTGGTGAGGATGATTTGTGTAGAAGAAAAAGTCGAAGAAGAACCAGCCACTGTTGAAAAATCCCTGCATGATAATGGTTACCCACATAATTTCATCGACAAACAATGAAAACTTAGTCTTAACAAGGTGAAGTATAGCACAGTAGAGAAAAAACCCATCTTTTTACAACTTGCCTTCAAAGGTGACGATAATACTGAACACTCCCCTCCAAAGAACATATCCAGTTGTATTTATTTATCAAACGACCACCAGTTGTTGTTCAAAACAGCCAAAGATGGACAACCCATCCTCCCGTCATGCTACCAACTTCAACTATGACTACCAATTCGCATACATTGGAGGAATAGAAAGAGAAGAGTTATTGTCCGTTTCGCTGAACACATGCCAAAGAACCGGAGAGACTAAAGGGCCCGCAAGCATTAAACAGTGTGACTGCACGGCGTTATCTACTAGACACTGGCCATGTTGCGAACAATTTAAAAGCGTTCACAAAAATCAACAAACTAAAGAATCCTGTAATTATTTGATACTTTAACTTTTTTTATTCTGTTCAATATCCTTTCACACCGTTTTATTTTCCGTTATCAGGGGAGAGAAAATTCCTGTCATTGAATATACTGAAACGGAGAAAAAAACATGGTAAGAACTTCAGATAGGAAATAATATTGACAGTGAACAATTGCTGCTTTTAATAAACTATGCATCTTCACACTTGACAATCATAAAACCATTTTCAAGTACCGCTTTGTAGGGATTTGACTGATTAGTTACAGGGTTTCATCGTGAGCTAACATCCGTTAGAGAAGCATTGGAAAATCAGGAAGTACTGTATAGCTGTTTCGTCAAAGTTAAAGACACTTCATTAGAACCCATCCAATAGAATTCGAATCCAGGACCTTCTGGTCACAAGGCCACAAACAGGTTAATTTGAACGAGTTAGTAAACTTCCATGTTTTGTTTAACATTTGATTAATATTCGCTTACTAATCTTTCTGTAAGTTACTAATAGTCTTCTAAATACGAATAAAACTAACTGAAACGTCAGTCTATTTCCCTGACGCCGTACTAAGTGAAAAATATATTTTGTTCATGAGATTTTGAATATATATATAGTCATAGCTTTATCCTAAACAACGTTTACATACTGAACAAAATATTTGCATATGGAGCCATAAGAAAAAGACGTAATCAGCGAAACAAACATTTTCTTTTCAACAACTCATTCGCATTCATAAGCTGCTCTGTACAATAATCATAATTATTCCATTTAACAAAGAAGTCATAAGACGTCCAGTTAGATACTACTGGTAAAATTTGTCCTTGTAAAAGGATTACGCAATGTAAAGTGTTGTCCAGACGGGGTGACTAGTCGGAAGTTAGAAAAAGAGACAGGCAGAAGTCGGCATGACGTAATAAATTTGAGGTAATGACTAATCAATAAGATTGTGTAGACTGGACAGGAATTAGTGGAAAGACGATAAATTGTTTTTAATACAAAATCTGTACGAAAAACCAATGTTATTCAAAAACATTGGTGGGGTGATAATAAAATGTAGATGATAAGAATAATAATGATAATAAAACGATAGTAATAATAACAACAATAAAAGTAAACCTACATAATAAAAAAGAAGCAAAAGTTTAGTAAGAACTTCACTCTGGTCACGGTAGGGTGACGAGTGAATGTATGTAGTACTTTTGAATACCGGGGTTCAGCCGGTTTCAGATACCGAATAGCCAACGAATGAGTCAGCTATGTACAGATGGTGTATGGGCGAAGTCTCTTCTTACGTTATTGAAGGACTATGTGTATCACTGTGAAGCATTCATGCAAGTGGGTGTGCTCTGCTCGATGTCCAGAGTTGACTAGCTGTTCGAGGATGAAGTTGTGATAGTACAGAATTTTTAGAGGAATTTAATCTATGATATTTCATTTTCTTTCTACATCTTCAAATATAAAACACTAATTGTAGCTCAGGTGGATGATTTTGAATTAGTTGTGTTCTTTGAGGAGCTGGTTCATGGTTTGATCGCGAAGCTTTCTTCGTCCCTCTGGACAACAGATCCTTTAAGCACAAGTCTTAGCAAAAAATGAACTTATTTGAATTATCTGTTCGTGAATGATGTAACTGTGTCTCCTGTGAGACATAACATAACATAACATAAGCTTTATTCCAAATCAGTACTTGTGATACAGAATGGAATTCTCAGCATTTTTACTACAATATTGCATCCAGTTTTTACATTAACAATAAATAAAGTTCTACATAGATTAAAGTTATCTCAACAACATATTAGTATGTCGGTAGCAAAGCCAAAATTAAAGTGTTTGAAGGTGTTAGAAAAGTAGATACTACTAGCATATTTACTGGCGTAAGCGATAGCAAAATGGTCGAGATATACAGAGTGTGAAAGAACGAACAAGAATGTTTTAAGTAGAGTTTGCAAGGAAGAGAGAAACAAAACAGCACATAACAAAAATAAATACAGAATGAAGAGCGAGAAAACGTTGTACCTATAAATGATGTGAGTTGGAAACACGGGATCCATTGGTTCTACTGACTATTTAATAAGTTAAAGGTTTCATGCCTGATGCATTCTTTATCGCACAGAACACGGGCTAGGTAGGGTATGGATGAGTTTTTGTACTTACTAGTGCGGGCATATAGTTTCCTATATAGGCTTCTTGTTTTCCCTTTTTGATTATTGGTTATTAATTTACATCTCTATTGATTATGTTTATTAACTTGGAATTTGAATTTTCTTGTCACGTGATGATTTACCTTCTATTAACTGGCGAATTTGGTCTATAGTAACTGCTTCTGTGGAGTGGGCCAGTCAGTGGTATAGGCCGTACAATTAGGTGTGTTTCTAATTGAGTTTCCGAACATCACCCTGCACAGTAGTTGGTTAAGTAAAGGACAAACAAAGTCCACTCATAGCTCTATTCCATCTCACTCATCTCGTGGATACACAACACAAGATTGATGTTAACAAGGTAGGTGGTTTTCGAACTTATCTACCTTATACCAACTAATCTTGACTTGGCCTTAAGAGTTAGTCTACTACATATATTGCTCAGACTGGCTGTTGGGATCTACATTAAGAAGACTAACTTATGTATGTATCGAAAAGAAGAAGTTGGTTCACACACTGTCCTTACCTCGCTGGCCACTAGTCAAGGTTCTAATGATGATCAATTTGTTGTTGTAGAAATTCCCTTAATTTTATTATTTGATATTCTATTTACTATTACATTTTTATGCTTCTTATTATAATTTATGCATCTTCAGAGAACTGTCTGTGATTCCACTGTGATCTTACTTAACAAGCTGACAGTATTTAAAAAGCACACCAATATTGTTATTGACGATTATTCTAGAATATTATATATATATATAATTGTAGAGCCAGAAGAAGAAAATATCGAAAACGATATTCCTAGCTCAATTATTTTGTTTTTTATAATGCATGTTTGTTAATCGACGACTGATTCACTTGAGCGCCAACCAGGATTCTAGGAATTCCCTGACTTCATTCTTGGTGTTTCCTCTACTCAAAATTTCGATATTACCCCACCAATCACTGCATCAGTGTCCATGATTATCTACATGCATTGGTTGCTATGAAAGAACATATACATCATGTCTTTTTACAGCTAATCTGTGATGATCTTGGACTCTGATTCTAGAGGGACGCCCACTCTGACCAATGTAATGTCGGTTACAGTTCATACATGCAATTTATTTTGTAAATAGTATTAATTCTATCTTCTTTTTCTGTTGGATGACTCTCACGGTTCGTATAATATCAAAGGAAGTGATTGTGCTGGTTGGCTTGTGTGGTATATCTATTTCAAACGGTTCCAATATTCTAGCTGTTAATTCAAAGATATTTTTATATATGCTAGGGTGAATTTTCTTGTAGTCTTCGATGACGGTTCCTTGTTGATGTTGTGACTCGAGTTTGAACACTTTTTGATGGCATTGTGTGTTGGTGTCCATTCTTCACAATTAAACAATCAACCAGCTCCTCAGAGAACACACCGAATTCCAAATATATATATATATATATACTGTTGGAATAAATTTTGTAGTAATATTGCTACCTTTCATTATTTCAAAAGGTTTGGAAAGAAGGAAAGCTAAGTACCGATTGGAAGAAAGGCTGATTCGTCAAGCTGCCAAAGGAGGGCGACCTAGGCCTGTAGAAAAACTGGTGTGGAATAATGCTGTTGTCCACGCCAAGTAAAATACTGTGTTGCATCGTCCTGGAGAGAATAAAGCATGCACTGGATACAGAACCCCACCAGCCGGAACAAGCTGGATTCAGGAGAGGCAAATCTTGTATTGATCAAATTGAAACTCTACGTATCATCATATTCACAGAACAAAGCACAGAATGACAGTCAAACCTCTCTCTAAACTAACGACTTCTTTGACTTCGAAAAGGCCTTCGACAGACAGTATTGACAAAGAAGTAATTTTGGGAATGCTTCAACACTACGGTGTGCAGTACCCAAGTCTTTATCAGCCTCATTCAACAGCTGGCCGGCTATATGATAGTGGCACGAGTCAGGTGATCCGAAACATAAAACTCAGCAAGGTGTTTGAAGTGAATACAGGATTAAGAAAAGCTGGCTGGCTGTCTATTATCACCAAGGATGATATTCTTAAATGTGGTGGACTGGATTATGCGTCGAACTGTAGGGAGTGAGGAAACAGGAATGTGCTGAACCACCGATAAGAGGACTCTAGAATATCCGGACTTCGAAGATGATTTATGTTTAATATCACACAAACTAGAAGATATGCCAAATCCGCCTCCATTTGCTCCCAAAATATTTGTTAATCAGTCGATCGGCTCTTGCTCGGTTGGTTTGTTCCACTTCGGACTTTCTTGTTACTAATTCTCCACTATGGAGCCAGCCAGCCAGCCAGCCAGCCAGCCAGCCAGCCAGCCAGCCAGCCAGCCAGCCAGCCAGCCAGCCAGCCAGCCAGCCAGCCAGCGAAGGTGGCAGTTGTTGATGAAAGTCTGCAACAGGCTGTTGGAAATTTTTTCGTGATGCACTGGCCAAGAAGATTATTATTAGCTTTGTATCTGTACCAAACGGATCAGAAATGAACTCAACAATGTAGTATTAGAAACACGGTATATCCAGTGAAGAGACTCTTTTCAATAACGAATTTATTATCAAGCCATACAATCGTATGCATCTATGGTTTTCAAGAAATTATATCCGGTGAGGGAGAGAATCGGATCAACGGTGTGAGTACATGAAATAATAACAGCAAACATTTTACACATGGATACGAGAACATATTTCAACAACATGGTTTTAGAAGGGAGAAATAAAAAGAGCGTTCAGAGCTCTATCATAGAACACCTGATCATCTCCTGCGTCACTCCACATCAACCTTCACGATGATGTTAAGATCATCATCTATCGAATACACACTAACTTGCCGACCACGTTTTCTTCGTTATAAACTTCTAAAGACAGTGGAGGCCTTGTCTACTTCACCCATGAATTCAAGCCAGACCTACCTTTGTGTACAAAAGAAGCATGAAGAATCCCTGCTTCTGCCTTTGGCCGTTGAGGGAAAGACATTTATTTATATACGTATTTTGTTTATTTAGTTAATCTATCCTCACTTCCGTCATTACTACGATTACTATTATCATTCTCACTTTGAATTATTTGTTTGATTACTAGGAGGATTTCATCATAAGCTGACGTCAGTTTCAGAACCCGGTTCGAGTCATAGAGGTGGTGGGGAGTGGCTACTGCTGAAGAGCCAATCCCAGATTAGGCTGACGAAACAGTTGGTTGTCCAGTACTCCCTGTGGCTGGTTTTTCAATGGTTTTCTAATCAACCGATGTCAGTTCTCAAGATGAAATCCTCCAACCCCTAATATCGTTGTTCAAAAAAGAGTCTCTTCGCTGGATATATTTCGCTTTTAATGCTACATTGGGAATTAGTAAATTATTGAAAAAATGTCTTTCAGTAAACACACACATCTAAGTTCTTTTATTCACGTAATATAAGCTGTTACTTAATTAGTGAATACATTTTTCTCAAAAGTGTGAAAATTACTCATTTTCTTATTTTTGCTTTATCTCATTGATAAGGGGATGCGTATACCGTGAATTGACGCGTTTGTATAAAACTAAAGCCTGTCGAGAATTCCAGGAGAATTTGGCATTACTTCAAGAAAAGGCTGGATACAAGTAAGCTATACCTGAGGTTGTTTTTCTTTGATTTTTCTTCTTTGGCGTTATCAGAATTAGATTTTACCAAGTAATTCGTTTAGGCACCTCACTATATTCATCATAATGGTCTTATCAAGAAAGACGAAAATTTTGCTTTTCGACGAGGTCACCATTAAACTAGGCTGTACATTCGTGTATTTATAAAGTGAATGGGTGAGAAAGAATTTCTTTTTAGACGACTATCGAAATCTATCAGTGAAACATACTTCGCCGCCCGCTAGCTTACAAGTAACCTTCTCCTGCAAGAAAATACTAATCATTCAGCGTTTGAAAGACAAGCTGTTGTATTAGGCCCCTTCAACATGCATACACAAGTTCACTTGTTCATTTTCAGTCGGGTATATTTTCCACACCATGCAACCGTTTCTTCTTAGCAGTCTGAGGTTTCGCCTTGTCGATGCGTAGACCGAATTATTCGGTGCGTCTTGTAACTGATTCTACATATTCCACATGTTCACTCTCGCTTGTACTGCATATCACTAGATCATCTCCATAAACTTCGACGTTCCTCAAATTATTAAGCAGCAATGTCGTTAATAGTCTAAATGTAAACGTGAAACCTGCCAATCCAAAAGACATGCGTCTAAACCAGTACTGTTTCTGTCTCACAAAGAACGCCGCCTTATCTATATCTCGCTGTTTTATTGGCAGTTGCCATTACCCTGATTGCAGACGTAAGACTGTGAACATTAACCCACTTTGTAAGCGATCTGAAGTTTCTGCTTTGCTTGGCATCGCACATGATCTCAGCTCCGTTGTGCCGTTCAGTCGACCGAAATCAACACAAAATCTGTATTTCCCGTTGCTTTTCTAATACCACTGAGATCACTGGAGAACTATATGGGCTACCAGCTTCTTCAATAATGTCATCCTTCAACACTTCTTCAACCTGTCTTGCAAACTCGCTTTCTAAATGACACAGACCTCTTCGAGTCATGAATGGTCTCACCTCCCCGCTTGTCACTGGAATTTCGTGCTTCAATTTATCACAGTAACCGTATGGATCTCCATCTCCAGTGGAGGAATGGTCGCATATGTTAAATAACTTTACTGCACTTAGGGTTTCCAACGCTGCAATCCCTGCAACCTCACTATTCTCGTGCGTGCCGAAACACCCATACTTCGTGACGACACCCTTTCTCTTCACGTTAATCACTGCATCTACGCCTGTCAAAACGTCTGCGCCTAGGATTGTTCGGCGCAACTCAGGTACGAACACGAATGGAAACGTCGCGTTATCCTCTCCAATGTTAACCCTGCAGTCTGACACTTCAGTGATTCTTAAAACGTGGCTACCCACTGTCTGCACTATCAACGAATACGGCCTCATACCCTCATATAAGCTCTTATCTACGAGTGAAACTGCTTCCCCTATGTCAATTGAACACACTTACTCGCGGTCATTTACGCGCAACCCCGAATACACCCTCCACTTCTCAATCGCTCCTATCACCTCTAGTCTCAGGGAACAGAAAGAAGACACAGTATAACGTTTAGAACTTTCGTCTGTCGTCTCTCCCAACTTTCCGCATGCAAACCACTGGTCTCTCGTCACACTCATTCTCAGCTCGTCCACTTCACGTCACAACTCTTCAATTTGCTGCTCACACTCCTTGGCTTTTGGTGGTTCTATCGCGGGACCGTCTTGCTTAATAGCTGCCTGATCATCTTTGCGAGTCCCTCAGTGTGCAGTAGCTGTACGGAGTGAATCAGATGTAGCTGTTGAGATATGTGTTCTGGAACACTCTCCATAAACTGAGACGCCAACATTTGTGGCTGAGAATCTTCATGCAGTGTTGGCAGTGCGATGGCAGGGCAGGTTTGTCAGGGTTAGCGCCAATACCAGAGGATCACCGTCAACTCCCAGCTTCGTGGGGCGAAGCTGTTGCATCGCCCGTTCTCTGTCCAAATCTAGTAATGCAGATAAGAATTAAAACCGTGAATGTAACAGAAATAAACGGGAAGGTGGGATAAGAAATGTAATTGGAAATCATTATTGGTGAGAATGACTTTTGATGACAGCCCCGGTTGGGACAACGGTTGCACAGGACGTATTTGTTTCCGACAAATAGAGTAGTGGGCTTGAAGTTTGGAATCGCCAGTACCCAGGTGTCTTGATTCCACTCCCTTTGATAGGTTTGATCACATGTTGTATATATGACTTTGAAGGACTTTCCAAATGGCGACTGAATGTCTACAATCCATCAGAACGCTTCTGTTATCGAGCTTTGAGATTCACAGGAATATCTCATCCTCATCTGAAGACTATTCTACAACGGGAAAATAACCTCTCTCAGCAGACACGATCCCAGCAGTGAAACGGATCTGTGGGTTGCACTAATAATTTGTAGCAGTGAACTGTAACTGCATTATCAAGTAACCGTTAATTTTCATAACACATTATCTCTATTTGTATAACATTCTGGCTCAGTATTCTCTCTCATTAACTCGGATACTTATTCTGATATTTCGTATCGTTATCGAGTTCATTGTTAAGTCCACTACACTGGAATTCAAAACATGAAATAATATATTTAAAATCAGTAAAATATAAGTTCCAAGGGATATGGTGAGGATAAGCTATACTTATCAATGTGAGACATAGATGGATACCTCAAAATACAAACAAACAAACAAACAAACAAATGAGGCACAGTGAATATACATTTGAGGGCTAACAGATAGCAAATGTGATGATAAAATAAAAAGGTTAAATAGACAACGGTAATCAAATGATAGAGCCACTATGAGTTTAGTGTAAATTCGATGTTCGACAGTTGGTTATTAATGATGATAGCGCGTCCTAATAGTTGAAGTAAGAGGTGGATTGGCCATAGTCTGAGGAAACAAACCATGAAGTGAATGACATCATTCTCGGGGCTGTCTCTCAATCGGTGGCTGAATGGGAAGCGGCGAGTTACTTGGACATCAGTTGGAGGGTGACATGGAGTAGGAGGGGTAGGATGTAGTGCAAAGAGGAGATTAAAGCATGTGGTCAGATGCGGAACCAGGTGTAGAAACACTTTTGGAGCCCTGAACGCTATGCAGACATGCGTCTGAAGCCCTGTGTTCCTGCAGGAACTAAAGGAGTAAATAATAAGAGTAGTAATAAGAATAATAGCTGAATGGTCTATTAGCTCACGGTGTAACCACAAAGTCACGATGAAGACTCCCAAACTAGGATGAAACAACTATCAAGTACTCCCTGGATTTGTGCGTTGGTGATTTGCTTGTACAATGCTCACCAACCACACATGTGGCCCGGTGTTCGATTCCCAGTCAACACACCTAGACTTCTCATGGCCCACAATACTCTCCGGAAGGAAGGAAGGAAGGAATACTGACGTGTGAGGCTAGCTACCTCACTCCGTAAAACAAAAATCAACACTACCACTACTGAAATTTCAAAGCTCCAGCATGAACGTGAAGGAATAAAAAAGTGGAACAAACTAAGGGAAAAGGAATAAGAAGGACATAATAAGAATTTTAAAAGTATATGAGACCATTACATCACTGATGACTATAGAGCAGGTCAGGTTAAACGAAGGAGATGAACGTAGTTTTCTGTGTGCACCGACCAGGTTCATTTGTGTTAATCCATTTAGTTTCATCTATGGCTAAGAGACGTTATCATGCACCTAAAGGCGTATTATTCGGTACTTATTATATAACCATAAATGACTCATCTGTTTTGATACGGTTTTCACTATCCACTAGATAAGATAATTGGCAGTGTTTATCGATTCGGTCATTTGTATTCCAAGCCGAGTTGAACAATATTCATCAGTGAATAAACTTAAATTCATCTGAATACGTCATTGAATTCAATTTAAGATTTTTCCGTCGACTGATTGGACCGAAGTGCTCGGTCGGTCTCAGGTTGGTTGACAGGTTGGCTCCGTGTGCAGATGCTTCAACGATGTCTAAGCATGTAATTAAAAGTAAATTGGTGAGTGATGACCAACAGTAGAATCCAGGACGCACATTCCATCCGATTCGCGACTCGTCCGCCAGCTGGATGAACCTGCATTAAAATCCTTAGTACATACGCACATAATTCTACGACTAAGACAACGAAGTGAATTCTGGTTAGACCACAGATTGTTATCAGTCAGAGAAGCATTGAAAAGCAGCTGAGGGAGTAGTAGACAGCTGTTTCGTCCCAGTTTGCGACTAATCCGCAGTACTGACTCACCACAGGGGGTTTGAACTAGGAGCTTTCGGTTATCAGGCGAGCTAACTCGTATCCTATTCAGCCACTCACTGAGAACCAAAGCAATCCAATGACCAATGCATGAATTTTAACTTCCACAGATATATGTATATATTTACATGTAAGGTTGTGATAATCACAAGACAAGAGATTTTATCCAGAATCCTTTGTACCTAGAATAATTTCAAAATAACATTTTGATATCAGTTAACTTTTCAAAATAAATCCACATTTGCATAAATGATCAGAAAGGGAGGGTATTTATCTTGAGAAATATAAAATGGGTCATAAAAGTTTCACTTCTAGGCAAAATGAGATATTCTTTCCTCTGTGAAATACTAAATGCTTAGAAGAAACCTTATGCATCATAAATATGGCTACATATTCCTTAATTTAGATTAAAACAACAACTTTAATCCCTTGTAGTAAGTAACAAGTTTCAGAGTTCTCATTCACAGATATGATAATGATAATAATAGATATTTCAAAGTTGACCTAATGCTTTACAACAACCAAAACAAAAATTGGTTTTTCAAGTTCTCAGCATTACAGTGACAAAGATGGAAAATGAGAATCTAGAACTGTCATGATGAATACGAACTAGAGCAAGTGAGGAAGTGCAGTTGTTTGTGTATTCACATTTTTGTGTATGTATGTGATTATATTGGCGAGGGGTCATTTTCTCGCCTGTGACACAGGCTGGCGGTTGTGCTAAGTATGTATCACAAATTGGTAGGAGTTGGAATTCATGGACTGACTGGACATTGAATCGGTTCCCAGTGGCTTTTTAATTGTCTGTGGGCTAGCTTGTCAGATAATAAAAAGATGTTGGATTCGACGCTTGTCGGTCAGTGCGTACTGCTGGCAAGCCAGACCAAAACTGGGCTGATCAAACAGCTGGCTTTCCACTAGTTTTCTAGCCAACCGATGTTATTTCATAAATGAACTTGTTACACGTATAAATTATTTTACAGTGACTTCTGTTAAGATGTATCGTTTGGTTTCAATGTATTATTATTCCCTTGTGTTCTAAAGTGGAACATAGGGCTGGCTTCAATTTTGTGCCGTCCTCTTCAGCTGGCTAGCTCCACGATTCATCATAAGCTCTCATCTGCTTGTCTCCCTTCTCGGCACACGATCTCTTCTATGTCCCCTTCGCACCAATGACCTATTCTTTCGTCAGTTCCCATTGGCGTACAACTTGATTGATGGATAGATAGCCTGCATAGCACGCTATGTCATTAGACCAATGGCCTCCTCAACGTGCGCCCGATCAATCCATCTCCATTTACTCCTACATATTTGCTAAGCAATCAAACGGTTATTGGTTGATTTGTTCCACTGCAGAGTCTCTTGTTACTAATTCTTGCTGGCTGGCCAGCCATTTGATCTCCAGTGCGGAGCCAGTCAGCCAGCCAGCCAGCCAGCGAAGGTGGCAGTTGTTGATGAAAGTCTGCTACAGGCTGTTGGAAATCCTTTTCGTGAGGCACGTGCAGTGCAAGTTTCTGACCTGTATAGAAGCACTGACCGACTTGACATTGGTGTTGAATAGAATCCGATTCTTTTCATTATCACTAGTAAATGTAAACTAATATAAACTATCAGTAAAAAGTTCGTTTAGATAAGATACAGAGTTTAGGAAACAAATAGATTCCATGATTCATTTTCTTAATCCTCAATGTTTGGTTTGTCTGATCTGTGAAAGCCACAAGGATGACTGCTACTCATGTATATCTATGCTTCCTCTTGTTATTGTTCAAAAGAATTTTTTGTATTTCACAGAATTATCATTCTACAGCAAGACTATGATAGAAAATTATTTTATGTTTTGCTTTCATTTTTTCACTTTGTATGAAAAACCAGCGAACACGACCTACCTCAACTGCAAGTTGTATCAGACTTCTTGAAAGGTGAGTCTCTTCTTCTTCTTCTTCTTCTTGTTTTATTCGCCAGTGTTCAACTTGAAGTGCTTGTCTTTGACATTCTGACAAATACATGTCCATCGCACATGTGTGTTTGTACTTCTCTCACCCAACACACTATGGATTTCTCACCTGACTTTCACTTTTAACTTTCTTTTATAGAAGGCTGTCTGGTATTCCAGTGAGAAAAGTCAGTAAACATACACACTGACATAGGCAGTATTACCAATTGATAAGAAGGAAATCTCACACACACACACAGCGATTGAAACTTCAACTCAGGGGAACAATCGACACCAATATTATTGCAAGTAGTAGTAGTCTAGGGGTGTGGAAACACACACACACACACAAAACAACTAATAACGACGTTCAAGTTCACCCACCAACCAACTAATAAACTCGTGGAGGAATCTGAAAACTCGCCTCTATTCAAATTGAAGAGAAGTTTGCGCAGAATATGTTTCCTGCCTTCTAGGAGGGCAATAACGACAGCTTCTCAGGTTCTACAGTTATCATATGCGTCATCCATATTAAATGACAGAATGAGATTGTTATTACGGACAACATTTGTAGGTTTCTTTTTTTCAAAAAACAGAGACTAACATGGAATCATTTAGATCGGGATTCGTAAAGTTATTTGCAATTAGATTGTTGTTAATAGATGATAGTCCACAATATATGTAGGTGTTTGTGTATGTGGAAATATGTGAAATTAAGAAAGTCAGCTGAACACCAATATTACAAAGTAGATGTCATTATGAGTGAAAACGAATGTACAGTGATAAATTCTCATGAATCATGTTCATACTAAGTTCCATTGAGATGGATGAGTGATCATATGAGAAAAGATGCGGTAGAGAAGAAAAAGGGTGTTTTGGGGTTGAAATCTATGTTCGTTTTGTATTGTGTCAGTGTCAGTGTCAGTGTGTAAGTTAACTACTACTTTTGAATAAGAAAACAAAAGTTTGGTTTAGACAAAGCAATAAGATGTAATTTTTCAGAAGGTGAGTGATTCCATCAGGTTGTTGGTGTTGTCATGGGAAGTCGTTTGGAGCCCGTTTTAGCAGGTATTTATATGTTGTACACTGAGAGTTTATCGAAGGATCTAATCGCAAATGTGCCACTTTGTAGAAAGAATGTAGATGACATTGCCACCTCAATTTTAAATCGAATTAAATGAAGTTTAGAATAGCATATCACTTACATCTGTAGAAGAGGGAGATAATTGTTTATCTTTCCCAGACATATTGCTTAGTCAACGGCTTGATGGATCAATAAAACGATCTATTTATAGAAAACTACCTGGACAGGACAATATATTAATTATCACAGTATCTGCATGTTCGGTACAAAAGAGTTTTAGTGAGTGAGGCGCCTCTTCAGTAGAATCCAACGAATATGCACTGAAGACACACTTGATGATGAGGAAGAAAGAAAGTTAACACAAACTCGTTTCGATAATAATTACCCAGACAAGTTCGTAAGGAGATATAAAGTGGTCAGTGGAACACGAAGACCCACTCTCCAACTCGCCTCAACTAAGTAAGACATGTACATCAAGATACCCTATATGGGCGGGTTGGGAGAATCATAGCAGTTTGACAACTAGAGAAAGATTGAACCCTTTTGTGGTCAATAAGACTTTTTATGCAGCCAATATCATAATAATTGAGAATTTGAAGCCATCTAAACCCTTAGAACATGCGAAATTGTGTCACATCCACTGTATTTACTAATTTGAATGTACGTGTGAACACACATACATTGGAGGGAGGACTCATCGATCTCTTCAAGTAAGGGCTGGCTTCTGAGCATAAAGTTGAAACCACCTTTATGCGTTGAAAGCAACAATTTGTCATCGAACTAAACCTACTGTCCTTGGTGAAGTTTGTTTTGATATTAGTCAGGGCAGATGTATTATTATCTCTGCTATTTGTTTCAGTGATTGGTCTTCATTCTTATTTTCACCTGGAATATGTCCTCCTTTTAACCTGACCTAACTTGTCTATTTTCTCATCTGTTAATTCTTTATCAATTTCATATATGTATGTACTCCTGTGAAAAGCTCATGTGTGTATGTGTGTGTGTGTGTGATGGATCAATCAGATTACTCGAAATAAATAAGTGTTGCACGCAAATACATGCACAATGCACGACTCAGACAAAACTGCGTCTTCTTATTGCTTTTTGTATAACTAAGTAAATTCATAAAGGGAGCTAATTGTTTTAAAAAGGTTAATCAATGCAAGTGTAATTACGAAGGATAAGGGGATTTATATGTACAGGATTGAGAGTCATAATAAAAGAGTCGATGTAATAAGTTATTTACGAATTTACAAATGTGTATCAGGCCAGGGCAGTAGAAGTCGCTGATTGGACCTGTTTCTTCTGCACACACACACACACAGAGTACCAGTTGTCTCCTGATAGCCTGTTCTGTTTGGAGTACCACTAGTGTTGTCCATAATAACAATCACATTTTGTCATTATTATGAATGGATATATAACTGCAGAACCTAAAGATGATGAATGCATGACAATGTGAATATCCTTTGTTCAATCGTAATCAGTATTAAAACTGACTCAACACTTCTGCTTTCTTTCTTTTTTGTTTTACTGAATTTCAGAGCGGAGTGGATTTTGCCTACGACCAGTTGCTGGTTATCTGTCTGCTCGTGATTTTCTTTCTGGTTTAGCATTTCGTGTATTCTACTGCACTCAGTATATACGTCATGAGAAAGATCCATTCTACACACCAGAACCGTAAGGCTTTTTCTTATTCATTTAACCAACTTTTAGTGTTTTTGGGCATATATTTGGATGCAGTAGAAGTCACTGGATGCAGTGGGGTTTCATTAACAGCTTTGGATAAAAAAACGCCTCAGTTTTCGAGCTTAAAAGCTACAGTGATATGTAAACTCCTTTGAGATGAGATGCTTTCTAAAAAATGACCTATCATTAACCCATCGAGAATCTTGTTTATAAACAAAATTATGGAGAAAACATTGTGGTAGAGGTAGTTTATCTGAAACGGTGTAAAGTATTCATTCACTAAACACATTCCTAATATTCTCATCACACGCATACACACCATTTGTCATACACATTTACATAGAAGGCAACACAGCATAAATGATTGCAACATGAGTCAAGTCATTTGCGGGCTAAGGTAACAGATAAGAAAATAGATGACAAATCCAGCGAAAAACAATTTCTTTATCGACGAAATCACCTTCAGAGGCTGTATAGTCGTATTTATACTTACAAAAATGTGTAGGGGTGGCATAATTGATATAATTACTCAGAAGTGTCTTCAGAAGTGAAAACTAAAAGTTGTAAATTACGTGGTATTCAACGGGATTTGATAAGGTTAAAATTGCTATTGCGTGAGAATAAAGGTATTTGAGTGCCAATTTAAAAAGTTTGAACAGGTTGTGAAATGTACAGAAGGAGCATATGAGAGTGCTGGCTGCACTGTTGAGTCCCGACTCGGGTCATGAGAAAAAATATAGCAAAGCTTAACTTTGAGGAACTCACCAACTAATCACAGAAGACCTAACAGGTGCAAATACGGTTCGCAGGTATATGGCTTAACTTTCTGAGAATCGGTCACAAGCAGTACCGGCTAACATTTAGCAAGAAAACAACCGATCATAAGACGTCGCTTCTCGACTAACAAGAATATACATAGAAATCTATGAATATCTTTTGATTTTCTCAATAAGCGATCTGTTGCCTGGCGATTGTCTTCTGTCGCTATAAAAATATGTTCAGCTTCAAACTAAGTTCCCTTAAGTGCTGCCCAGTGATCAAGCTTCGGCCATCACTTTGAGGGTAGAGATATATAAACTTCATTTTTGGAAGCTGATTAGAACAGTGAGTCTTTCATCTGAGATTTCAGTAACGTTTAGTGAACTTCAGGGAATAGTTATTACCCAACAATGATGTGGTAGAATTTGATTCCAAGTTAGATAACATGTTATTTCAAATATCACACAGTGATATAGTATTAACAACTAGATAACGCTCTGAGCATAGGTTATTTGCACTCATAATCACATCAATCTAGTCACATGGCTTCATAATTCGATACCTACATATGTTTCTCTCTCTCTCTCGCTTTCTCTGCTCCTCTTCCTCTTGTTGTTTGTTACCCCTTTCCATATCTCCGTTATAGGTGGCATTGTTGTGTCAGTCCGATTGCTTCAAGTGTGAGCTGTTCATCAATCGATAAACAAAGCTTCAGCGAATAACCTCTCTGTGTCTCTCGCTCCACTTAACTAACTACACTACTTCTTAATACTCTCACTCTGTCCCACTTCACTCCACATTGGGATTACTTGCAAGTGAATGTAATGCTATGGCTGAACCATCTTTGAAATAATTCAACTTACTAATCAGGGTCAATCATTTTACGTCTAAATACATCTTGATGTTTCAGTAATCTAGTTGGTCCCTATCTACTGGTTTGACTGTCCTGTGTAATTGACCTCACTAACACTCGTTACATGTAATTCGATAAGTTGTATTATTTTCCTAATTGGATCCATTGGATCCTTAAGCTGACAGGCAAAGTTTATCTCTGAGAGAGTTGGTAATAAGTTGACAGGAGAATGTGGGAGTGGTTGTGGAGTTGGTTGGCGTGGGTTTAGGAAAGATGAAAAGAGGGAGGAAGGTGAAAATATTATTTAGGTCAATCGAACTTCGATTCTTAGAAATGACAAGTAATTTCTCAGCTTATAAAAACAGATTTCTTTCTTATGATCGATGCTTCAATGAATTTAAGTATGTGACCCAAGCTATTGTATATGAGTTTAAAGGCATGATCGGAGATGATTTTGTGATCCGTTTCTATGATATACTCTGCGCTAAATGAAGCTGGACATCTGTTTCCAAGATAAATTGCTTCCGGTGACCAAGTGTTTCCCTGTAGCCGCTTTGGAATGTATTCTGTAGCCGTAGCCTTCACAAACCGATGCGTCCTCCGTATGTACGTGTGACCAAACATACAGTGGGATGTGACACTATCGTTCGGATGTTGTGAGCGTTTACTCATCAAATAGATTTGTTCTATCTACGTGGAAATTTGTTCAACTGCAGAGTAAGTTGTATTGTGTGTCGCCCCTATTTTAGTGATCACAAACCAAGAAACTTACAAAAGTATAGCTAGAGATAGGTCCAGTTAAGTGTCGACATAACACCTCATAAGATGAGTTTATTTTATTGATGATCACACACAGAGTGATGATGATGATGATGATGATGCAGTATTACCAACTGGATGACAACAGACAAACTATTGCCACTCTCATAATCCCATCAATCGATTTAGTCACACAAGGTGTCACAATTTTTCTTATACGTTTATTTTCTCTCTTTCTTTCTCTCTGTACAACTTCCCCTGTGATATTTGCTACCCCATTCCATATACATATATATATATATTTGTGACTGTACAGCTAAATGGGAAAATGAATCGCCGCCGTCGCTGCCGCTGCCGAAAAGAGACTCTTTGCTGTACACCATGTGTTTTGTTTTCATTAATTAGTTTATAAACAATTATAATGATAATTATTAAACCCTGGATATTTAAACTGATATCAGTGAATGCAAGAAATACCCCCACATACGGGATAGTAACTGCGCCTTTTTTTCTCACACCTTCTTATACTATTTAAGTGATTGTGTACACGAACTGTTAGGTCATGTACCAATGTTAGCTGATCCACGATTCGCTCGATTCTCACAGGAAATAGGCTTGGCTTCTTTGGGTACAAGTGATGAAGAAGTGAAGAAGTTAGCTACTGTAAGTCTATTTGTGATAGCGCTGTATAATATTTTGACATTTCTTATGAACCTACTAGTTGTAATCTACTTAAAATGTTTGTTTGTTCTTGTTGATACAGTCACATATAAAGTGCTGACACAAAAGTATCTGTTAAATGTGATCATGAAACACGGGTTTTCCTTTGCTGACACTGACTTCTATGAGAGCTAAATTAGTATTATTATTATTAATTAGCGGCACTTTTACAGTTTATTTCGTTAACTTTATGATGTTCATCGTATTCACGAAAGAAATAAAGTTTTAATGTTAGATGGTTTTGAGGCAGTTGGCCATGGGAAAGAAGAAAGTCTTACTTAGACCTAGGTTCCGTGCTAGTTGCCACTCACCAGTCAATCAGTCAGTCAGCAAAGCGTGTATATACAACTACATTGAAGGAACAAGTCATATCCCTTGTGAGATTCGAACTCGCATCACCACCCAGTGAGTACTGTAGTCAGTCGGTGACGCTACCAGCACTGAACAATTCAAGCTAGCGATTGACCTACTGTAGTACTGATTCTATTGGATATTTTTGATTGGACACTAGTCAGTCAGTAACTAGTGTAATGTGTGTGTGTATCCAGTCATTTGTTTTGTTCAGATTGAAATCCATCAGTCAGTCAGGCTTGCAATGTGACGCGCATTCGAATCTCAGAAGGGATATGAGTTGTTCCTTCAATGTGGTTGGAGTAACACGCCTCGCTGGCTGACTGACAAGTGCATATCAATTAGCACAAAACCTAAGTCTAGATAGGGACTCCTTCCTGTGGCCGATTGCCTCCAACCATTTAATGTCAACAATTCAAAGTGCAGCATGATGGCAAGCAAGCTAGCCACGTAGCCTGTTGGTGGCCACAATACAAACCTGACTGACTGATAGAATTCATTATACACTAAGAAAAGGACTAGCCAGACGCATCACATTAGTTACTGACTAGTGTCAAGTCAAAGTAAACTTTTAATAATTTAAAAAATCGATGAGCTTAGTTTTAAAGTTTCAATTAAAAAATTTAAACAGAGTTTATGCATTCAGTATAAGTGCATATCGTTTCTTCATTTCAAAATAGTAGAACTCCACAAAAACATCCAATCAACTTCTTTTGTACCAATCTAGATATGTCATTCGGGTTTAATTAAAAACAGCATTCGCCTTGTCATTAACAGCAATCGGAAATCAGACACAGGCTAATATCACGGCAGTATTTCTATGAGCTAGGTGAATAATGATTTTAAGAATCTGAATCGTTCTCGACACAAAAAAGGTTGTGAAGATAGTGCTAAGAAAGCTTACTCTACTGACAAAGGCACTCTAAGGGAGCTCTCATTTTAATGTGTAAGAGCTTATAGAGAGTTTTCATCAGAAATGAAGGTAACCGGAGTTATGTCAGTGTATTTTTTGCATTTAATGCCCTAATAGAGGTAGTAATGACATAATACTAAAACACTTTATCTTTTTTGACGTAGTTTTGTATTATCTGAGCTAGCCAGCTAGCTGGATGAATGGATGTATGATTTATTTGAGAAGCTTTCATCATTGCCTTCCTACTAGGCGAAATCTTCAGCGCATACTTGACTTCAATTTGAATTGCAGTGAGCTGTTACATTTCTTCACGAGTTTACTGAAGTGAAGTATGAGCTGAAGGTGTTGCCTAGAAGGAGAGCAATAGTTACAGCTTAGCAAATAAACCATCCATCCAGCGAGCTAGCTAGCTAGCTCAGAGAACACACAACTATGTCGCAATCATCCACTTGGGATCTACAAGTCTTCTCCATCACACAATCTTCTATCTGAACACATTTGGCTCCAAATCACTTTAGTTTTAATCGGCAGAAATAACCTTGATTGATGTTATTTTCAATTCCAAATTTTTAAAATCTTCCCATAAGTTCTTGAGATATTATTCACTACGGTGAGTAACAAGCAACAAAGCTTTCAAGTGGAAATCAAACAATTGTAAGTAAACAAACTACAAATGATACTGTTATTTCTTATTTTATATGTATAAAGGAATTAGTTAACTGATGACATTATATAGTCTTCTAGGTGAAAATGCCCACAAACTCTATTCTGTGTAAATTTAATGTCTTTGCGGTATGTTGATAATTATAATTGTTATGCAAGTCACTGACGTGTGCACTCATTGCACAGAGACAAAAACACACTAGACGTACGTCACTATAGTAGATTTGCCTGTCTAGATATACTGCTATAGTTTGTGTTACTATTGACATGGAATAGCTTTCCCCAAAAAACGCGAATGTTTCAGTGACGAGAAACCAGACAAATAAACGCAAATTTTGAAGAAGTGGTTTTGTAGGGATTTTGTTTAATTGTTTGGAGGATTTCATCATGAGCTGACAACAAAGCCAATACCTGAAAATTGATCTAATGCTCACTAGTGACTGACCCTTTTCAGTTATGTAGTTCCCTAGGGGTTCTCGTGGGAAGCTGTGACCACTAGGGTACATCAGATTGAAGGTGAGTACAGTTACTCATCGAATAAAACACTGTGAAGTGGTCAAGATATGTCGTGCACGAATTGGAAAAAGTTAGAATTCATTGACTGGCTAGCAATTCGACTGGAGTGTCCCATTGGCTGCCTAGTGGTCTATGACCTAGCTCGGCTTGTAACCAGAAGTTCTTGGGTTCGAACCGCAGTCGGGTGTGTGAGTACTGATGAGCAGCTAGTGCCAGACTAGGCTGACGGAACAACTGCCTGTCTAGTACTCTCAGGTGGTTTTCCAATGGTTCTTTCATCAACCGACATGGGCTTATGATGCGATTCTCCAACTAACCTTGTCATTTTAAAAGAATTTAACTGAAAGTAAGGTCAATGAAAACCCTAGTGTCATGTTGTCTCTAAATCTAAACTCCCTGTTAAAACTTATCCTACTCCATCGTGACTAGAGTTTCATGAAGCAAAGTTGTGTAGGAACCGACCAAATAAGTGAATTAGAAAAGACAGCACCATCTAAGACATCAGATTCAGAAGCATTTTCATTCATTGCCAGAACATTTTACATCCCGGGAAGTGATAGACACAAAGTCAATCCCTTTTCTTCTGTATTAGAACATATTGATGAATGATAAAGTTTAATCCTAAGCGTTACAGAGAGATAGCAGGTTTTGATAAAAGCAGGATGAAGAAGTTAAGTAAAATTCTATCAGGTGACATGTACACTATACCTGCCAGCATATAGTCTTCAGAATTAACTCAGCGTTTGATTGTCAGTTTTGAAACGACTAGGTGCATTGCAGTTGGGATGCAGCTATCTCACCTTTGTGTCATAAATGTAGGCTACATAATCCTTATTTTTGTTTTATACGCCTCTCCAAAATGCTGGAGATATGGAGATAAAGATCTTCCAAATGTCGGCGATCAACTGAAGACAATCAAGCTGACTTGTAAAGTGCGTGATCAGTCGAATCAACGTCGCTGGAGTAAGCTTCACTCTACTGCAATGTATGCGGTTGGCTTCAGTCATTCTCAGAGGCAGTATATTCAAAGCCTATCATCCAGTTGAAAGGTTATTCAGTAGGTTGGAGTGATAAGGTTGCCATGTGTCGGCATTCTGTTATAATATTTACATTAAGAAGTTGAGGCACTCAGGCATAACCCAACCACTCCACTTACAGTTTGTCAACTCGTGTATTTTACCTATTCTTCTTTACTGTTCACCCTAATTCTTTCCTGGATTGCTTAAAAAGGACTATGTCATACTTCGAAGAACTCTGAAGACTGTCAGTAGGACGAGTGGTATCCCATTGGGCCATATCGTTGACATTGTCACGGATAGGCACTTGATGTCATGTAACACATTTGCTAAAGGAATTTGGTCAGACTCTGAGCACCCACTCTACCCGCACCTCCAACCTTGTGTCTCCTCAGGTAAAACAAGAAGTCTTTTCAGAAGACTTTATGCACGTACATCTAAGTATAAAAATTCCAATAAACCATATTTAGCACGTACTTTATGTGATGAAAATGGTGTCAGGCATGAACTAACTAACCTTCTTTGCACTAGTAAATAAACCATTTCCTCCACTCTTACAAAATCAAACTTTATTTTTATTGTATTTCTTATATTTATAATCCTTTCAATTTTTTGTTTTTATTTGTTTATTTTTCATAAGTGTGTTTAAGCTGTGTTACCACTGTTTATCCTGTATTTCCCCTCACTATACTATATCAACAGAACATTAGATCCAATAATCTGTAATAACATGCTGAAATTTCCAAACTGAATTGACAATACTGTTTGAAACAAACTCACTATTATTATTATCATTATTATTATTATATTTAATATTCTCAATTCCTGCTTCGAATATTTTTGACTTTATATCTTGAAAGTGGACAAATTCCTCTTGTTACTTTTGTTTTAATTTTATTTATATTTTAAGTAAATCAGATGCAATATTGTGACACATACTGAGAATTCCATTCTGTATTATAAGTACTGTTTTTGGAATAAAGTAAATTATTATTATTAAATATTTAACTTACCCGCTTGTCAAGACAGACTAAGTGGCTAATGAAGACCTATTTGATGCACACATCAGTGGGCAAATTATGCTGCCATCCCTCGTTAGTTTACCTGTTGGCCAAGCTATATGGAAAATCCTCACCACTAGGAGTCTCTGTTAAATCAACCACGGAGGTACAACAAGTCCTGCTGTTTCCCGGAAATGTTGGATATTAGTCTGTCATCGAATTGAAGACTGAAACCGCGTATATTGTGGACCACACCAGAAGCAACTGACAAGGAACATGACGAAACAAAAGACAATTCTACGACAACTTGGCCACTGAAGCTGAGAAGGCAGCAGGCAAAAGGGACCTGAGGACACTATATCAGATAACCAAATCTCTATCCGGGAAGAGATCGACACAAGCGAAACCTATAAAAGACAACCAAGGGAACCCAATTACCAAGGAAGAAAGACAGATTAAACAATGGGCGGATCACTTCAAAAGACTCTTGAACCGACCATCACCTGCAACCTGTCCAGAAATACCAACAACAGCGCGCACACAACTGCAAGTTGACACCAATCCTCCAACGAGAGCTTAAGTCTTGAATGCAATCAAGCTTCTGAAAGCTGGAAAAGCAGCCGGACCAGATGGAATACCCCCTGAAGCACTGAAAGCAGACCCAGAGACTACAGCAGACATGCTGACTCTATTATTGTAAAAGGTCTGGAAGGAGGAAAAGGTGCATACTGACTGGAGGAAAGGTTACCTCGCGAAACTACCAAAGAAGGGCGACTTAGGACTCTGCAAGAACTGGCGAGAAACCATGCTCCTGTCGACGCCAAGTAAAATCCTGAGTCGCATCATCCTGGAGAGATTAAAGGACGCACTGGAGACAGAACTCCGACCAGAACAAGCTGGATTCAGGAAAGGCAAATCATGTTCTGACCAAATTGCAACTCTACGCATCATCATCACAGAACAAAGCATGGAATGGCGATCAAACCTCTACCTCAACTTTATAGACTTTGAGAAGGCCTTCGACAGCGTTGATCGTGAAGTAATTTGGAAATTACTCGAGTACTATGGCGTACCCCAAATATTCATCAACCTTATTCAACAGCTGTACGACAACGGCACATGTCAAGTGATCCACAACGGAAAACTCAGCGAGGCGTTTGGAGTAAACACAGGAGTCAGACAAGGGTGCTTATTATCACCAATGATATTCCTAATTGTGGTGGACTGGATTATGCGTCAGACTGTGGGAAACGAGAAGACAGGAATATCCTGGACCGACGTGAAGAACCTAGAAGACCTGGATTTCGCGTGGATGATTTATGTTTGATGTCACACACAATCGAAGACTTACAAGCGAAAACCGACAAACTGGTCGAAGAAGCAGCAAAGACAGGACTCCAGGTAAACATAGACAAGACGGAGGTTATGAAAATAACCAACCAACAACAGCAACAACATCCAACGTCAATCACCATCAACGGGAGGGATTTGAAAGAGGTTACTTCATTCACTTATCTAGGGAGCATTGTCTCAACTACAGGAGGAGCGGACGAGGATGTCAAATCGAGAATCGGGAAGGCGAGAAACACATTCATCAGCCTGAAATCAATCTGGAAATCTTCGTCACTCAGCATCACCAACAAAATTCGGATTTTCAATACAAACGTAAAGTCAGTTCTTCTATACGGATCAGAAACTTGGCGGGTGGGTCACAAAGAATATTTCCAAAAGGCTGCAGACCTTTATTAACAACTGTCTTCGCTCTATACTGAAGATCAGATGGCCGGCCGGAAAGAATCACCAACAAGGAATTATGGGAACAAACAAAGCAAGAACCAATCGCCCAACAAATATGCAGGAGAAAGTGGAGATGGATCGGACACTCGCTGAGGAAACCGCTGGGTGACATCGCGCGTCAAGCCTTCGAGTGGAACCCGAAAGGGAAGCGGCGTGTGGGACGTCCAAGGGTAACATGGAGGAGATCGTGTGAAGAGGAGTTGAAAGAATATGGACTAACATGGATGCAGGCGAAAAGTACAGAAGAAGACACAAGAAAATGGAGACGTGCAGTTGAAGCCCTATGTTCCACTAGGAACCCAAGGGAGCAATAAAAAAAATAATATAACCCATATATGTGAATGAATCACAGTAAAGTTACAGTGAACTGAATGATAAAGTAACATTTTCATAACTTCTCCAGTTTCATAAAATAAATTATTTGTTGCGAATTTTAAGTTTTTTGAGAAATAATGAAATGTACTTTCACAATTGTTAGATTTTCGTCACTAGGGGAGCACTGGACAACCGTTTCGTCCCATTCTGGAACCCTGTCAAGGATGGGTTGTCTGAATCTACACTAGGAAGTCATGACCAATGGGCTCCACCATATCAAGATGACGTGCAAGCCCACTGAAGGCTTGGTGTTAAGGCGGAGCTATGTCACAAGTTGACTTAGTTAGAATTGAAGAGTCCTTGAATTCCAGCTCAAATGGCTGAGTGGTCAGACAGCTTTGACTCATAACTCGATGGTCGGGGTTCCATTCCTAGTAGGGTTCCACTTTATCCCTATTAGGTGTAAAATTGCTAAACTGCTGAAGTACATGAGTGAAAACTTCAAGGATCAGACTGTAATAATAATATTCAGTTGTCTAGTGACGTATGCTTCAGCATGAAAGTCAGTTTATGTTATTTTTAGTTTCACGATTGTTTTTATTTTGCTTTCGACCTTTTCTGATCTTCCTAATTAATTTTATAGGAAAGTTAGTTAGGATATTTAATACCAGTCAGTCATTCTTCTTCTATCTGTTTCATCTCATCATTTAGGTCTTTTTTGCTGTACTACCCAGTAATGTTGTTCCTCGGTTGTTGTTAGACACTTAACTAAGTCTTCCTTTACTCATGTATAGAATAAATGAAGCAAGAAAGTGAGTGGTGTATTAGTGTGTATGTGTGTGTGTACCTTGATATGCTTATGATTATGAGTAGTAGTAGCAATGATAAATTGTGGTGTATATGTGTAGTCATCATCATTAATTATTACTTTATAACAAACACACACACACACTATGTGTGACACTTTATCAAAATAACATTTCATCCATAATGGAGTTATATTTGACCACCACAGTGCTCAAGTTCTATCCTCACATTAATAAAACATCAAAGTATTTGTCAGAATTGAATACGTAGTTATCATATAAAGTGGGAAAACTTGATTTACCTCTCCTAGTAGTGAAGAATACAGCTGATAAATGACTACCATGACATAACTGTTTCCAGATGATGTAGTCAGTCTCCTGATTTTACAAATGAACTTGTCTGATTAGCTGAACAACTTCTGAATGATTATGTTCACATTTCTCAGTAAATCTGGAAGTGTTATACATTTCACGAATGTGTCCAACCATCACGACTGATTGAATGAAAGTCAGCTTTGTGTGTTTACACAAAATGTTACATACTTGCTTCGCAGCCAGCTGTCAAAGGCTGTCTAATAAAGTATTTGCCATCTTACGTCACTCTCTATAGTAGGTATAACATACGGTGATACAGCTGAAATCGTTGTACAATGTTGAGGATTTTTTTTCACTTTTTTGGTGATTTCGTTGATCTCCTAAATTCTGTTTTATTTCCTTTACACTCCCCTTTACTACACTTTCTCTTCTTTATATTTTCAACCTAACTTTAAGTGTGTGTGTAATTTAATGAAGTGTGGCAGATTGAACTACTGTGCTCTGGTGTTGACCAATAAGATAAACAAGATTTGATGTGAGGTGTATTACTCGTCACCGATGGTATTAACTAGTGTAGTCACGCTAAAATCACGAATCGGTAGTAGTAGTCTGAGCATTCATGGGTCTTTGAAATGGGTCCCCTTGGCTAAATGAGTACGCTTGCCTTTCTGTTTGCAGAAAGGTACTGAGTTCGAGTTTCTATTGATGAAGAGCCTCAAATTAAGATTACACAACTAACTGTCCACTACCCCTACTGGTTCTCAATGGTTCATTGACTGATATCAATCTGAGATCGATCTGAAAAATACTCCAGCGTTCACAGTTGTTTAAGGAGACTCTTTAAAATTCATGGAAAATTCCCATTTTAATGACAGAGAAAATCAAAACAAGTGTTGATTCAGTCAGCGAAGATACTCGCTTCAACAACGAATTTATTCTCATCAAGCTGTACAATCGTACATATATATATATATATATATATATATGGTTGTTTTTAAAAAACTATATCCGGTGAGGAAGGGAATTGAATCATACATGTGAATGCATAAAATAATAATAATAGTAGTAGTATGAAATGCAGTTAAAATATTTGTCGTTAATATCATAGTTAAATGTCAAGTAGCAGAACAATTAGCGTCATATGTCGAATAGTTACTAAGATGGATGTATAGATGTTGTATAATTATAAGATTAGTAGGAGAACATAAAATGTTACATAACATGGCGTGAAATTCGGTAAGATCGATGTCAGTAATGTAAAAATAGTAGTAATAATTTTGGATTTAGAATGACAAGTGAGACAAGCGGAAACAACTCAAAGTGAGAATAGTGATAATAATGATAATAACAATCGTAGTAATGACGGAAGTGAGGATAGATTAACTAAATAAACAAAATACGTATATAAATAAATGTCTTTCCCTCAACGGCCAAAGGCAGAAGCAGGGATTCTTCATGCTTCTTTTGTACACAAAGGTAGGTCTGGCTTGAATTCATGAGTGAAGTAGACAAGGCCTCCACTGTCTTTAGAAGTTTATAACGAAGAAAACGTGGTCGGCAAGTTAGTGTGTATTCGATAAATGATGATCTTAACATCATCGTGAAGGTTGATGTGGAGTGACGCAGGAGACGATCGGGTGTTGTAGAATAGAGCTTCGCACACACTTCTTTCTCTTTGTAACATCATGCTACTGGAATATTTTTTCGCATCCGTGGACAAGGCGTTCTTTGACTATGGTCAGTGTACCTGGCTCCACAACATCAGATGCACTGATAGGTGCACATAGAGGTGGACGGACGGGGGAGTTTATCTTTTACAGAGCTGGAGAACAGCTAGCGGCTGGTGAACGTCATTTGTAATTTTTCTGCAAAGAACGTCTTACTGACTGCTTTAGAGAGACGGTTTTCGAGCATATCTGGAGCTTGATCGCCTCTGAATTTCAAGTTCATGAATAAGGTTTTCTTTGGAACTGAATCGGTGTCCATTTCAGAATGCTTATCTTTCATGTTACTGTCAATGCATCAGTTCGGATAACAGTGGCTTTTAGGAAGTCATGTTCTGAGTCGACTCAGTCAGACTTACAAATGTGTCTTATCCTAAAGCAGAGCGAATGAATTAGGTCCCTTTACCTGTAGATAGGCACACAACTATAGAAATTAGTTAGCTGTCCGTTCCATGTATGTTCCCGGTGGATATATACAATAATTCACAGGATGTATATAACTTGGAAGGGGTGTGTAATTACACGATTAGTAAAATAAAAACGTTAATTAACATTGTGTGAAATTTGATAACATATAATTTAAAGTTACAAAACAAAATTTTGGATTTAGAATGACAAGTGGAATGAGTGAAAAAATACCCGGGACAGTTCAAAGTGAGACTAGTAAAATACCTAGATTTTACTACCACGAATACCTTTAATTGTTTTCTCCTTAGGAAAAGATACGAGATACTTATGTGACTATTACCTCTGTAAACACAAAGAAACTCGAATAAAATAACTGGTCAAATATTGTTTAAAAAATCGTAAGTGAATTGTTATCTACTGAATCTAAGATGCACTTACAATCACTTAATAAAACACAAAACATTGTGATTTTGGCAATCTTGTATCCTTTCATGCACTAGTCAGACGATGACTTTCAAGTATTGATTCGTGGGGATTTGATTGATCGGTTACAGGAGCTGATATCACGAACACTGACATCGGTTGGTTGGGGAACCTTTTGAAAACCAGCCACAGGGAGTACTGGACATCCATCTGTTTCCCAAGACTAGTTTGGAGCTGGCTCTTCTGCAGTACTCACACATTGAGGCGAGCTCATAGACCATTAAGCCACCCACTGGGACGTGATCCAATGGTTATCCAGCCCATGAATTCCAAATTCTGCCAATTCATTCACGCTATAGTGAGACTGGCATTGGTCAATGTCATCGGTGGGGGCGAGTATTTGTACTCACACCCTACCTACTGTACCCTGCTAGTCATGGCTTCCCACTACAACACCCAGGAAACCACCTACCCATCTGAATAAGGCCAGTCGCTCGCCTTGTAACCAGAACTTGGTGTTGGGTCCGAAACCTGGTAATGGTTTGGGTGTGTGCTGCTGAAGAGTTGGCCTCAAACAAGGCTGACAGACCACAGCCGGTGATTTATTCAACTCACACAATGTTCGCTAAGTTTAGATAATGACAGGAATGTTCTTTTGTTTTCGATTACATATTAGTGTTACTTTTTCACTATTGAATTTGGACTATGTCGACAAGATGATCAACTGAAGGCATATGGTGCTGGTTTGCTTTCATCAGCTGCTGAATTACAGGTAAATGACATTCACTATTTCACATAAATGCATAAGCTTTTTTTAAAACGTGGTACTAAATGCTTTTTGTTTATGTTAACGCAAGAATAATACGAGTAACGAAATGTGTTGAAAAGTAACTACCGACACAGAATGAAGTGACTGCCAAGAATTTTACTTTTATTTGCAATTTTTCCTTTGCATTCTCATTCGAGTCACCACACTTCACTTAGCGCACAAATAGCAAGGGTAGAGAGTAAAACGAAATTCAGAACAGAGATATGAGGTGAAAAGAATTGTTGTAATATGAAAGAACAGTATAATTTTACTGGATATTATAAATCACAATGAGTGGATGCATCTCCGCCAGCCAGCCATCACCGTAAACGATCACTTCGAGCCAGTCATATCACCATCGCCTCCAGCCTTCATTGGTTCTCACCACCATCCCGAGGACCGCAACCAGCTAGTCAGGAAGTCTACACTTCCAAACGAGACTGTCTGGCCGGTTGGCTTAAACCAGCCGTTGTGGACTGCATTAACTGATGAAGCTGTGTTTTGGTTTGAAAATACTGGCTAGCTAATTTCCAACCTGATGGATCCTATGTCAATCAGCTAGTATTGTACATTGTCGGAGAAGGCGATAGATGGCCAGGCATGCATGCATAAACACATGTCCTAACCATCTGTCTCAATTGATGTCACTTCACAGTCTCATGTATTCATTTCCTCTCCTCCTCACCTAGTACTCGGCCGATGCCTAACGTCAATATTGCTCACCCTATTATATCACCAGCTAACATGGGAGATAGAACGCAGGCCCCTATGATCAAAGACAGCTAGTTAGCAGGTTTTTCATGTCTTCTGCTTTCACTGGTCAGGTCTCACAGCCAGCCAGCCACATCACTCCCTATTTCTAAGCAAGGAGTTAATGTAGTCCATTCCAGTCCTGTAGCACCTTCCAACATTTGGTGGGAGCGAATCACACACCAAACATTCGCAGATTGCAGCTCAAGGTGCTGACAATACTCTTAATTATGTCAGCGTCCTCATTGAATGTACGAGTATGAATTGTCGCACCTCTTCCCACTGGAACATAGGGCTTCAAGCTAGAGGCTTGAAGTTTCGGTAGCAGTGGTGTTTATTTTTTACGGTTGCTAGCTAGCCTCATGCCCTCTAGTCTCCCGCTTTACCAGTTTTATTGCTGGCTTAGAGAAGTAAACGAGTGCATCGGTGGTGGCCGGCCGGGGATCAAACCCTGGATTACATAGGGCGTAGTTTGCTGCGAGTATTCTACTGCCGAGCCGCCTATTCACGAAGAATTGTGTAATGTTGTTTAGTCATCAGTATGTAGTGTGAGTACCTTCCATAATCGCCAGACTATTTAGTTTTGTTGGTGTCGAGATTCCGCCTCCAATGGGAACTTTTATTTTACCATAGATTCAGGTCCTCGTAGGAAGTTTAACAAGTGAAACATAACCAGCAATGAGAAATACTACACACGCTTATTTGAATGAAAGGTTGGCTGTTTATCCTCCAATAACACCCAAGTGGCGTTTTACCGTTAGTCAGTCAGTTACAGTTGGACAATCATTATGATTATTATTATTCCATTGGGTACCGAGCACAAGGTCGTTCCTTAGAAGCTCACCTCTATTTCATTCTGTTCTAGAGTGATGGTATAATGTGGAATACAAGGGAATCTGGTGATGGAATCATTTATTTACTGCTCGTTGTACAGACACAGGCGAAGTCCGTCTATCAGATTCAGATTCAGACTATAAGGATAGAAGGCTCTTGTTGCCTATGTTAATCTTCGCGATATATATCTCTGCAGAGATCCAGTTTTTCTTTGAAAGCGTTCACCGATGGAGCTGTTACTACTGAATTAGGTAAGGAGTTCCAGTCGCTGACCACTCTGGGAGAGAATCTAAACTCCAAACGTATTTTATCCGACTTCGGTTTGAGCACCATCTCATAAATGTATCCTAGAGAGAGAGAAAAGGTTTGAAAGATCAATCCCTAAGTCACCCTTGAATATACGGTAAGCCAAAATCAAGTCGCTTCTCCTCCTTCGTTATGATAATGGGAAGAGATTTCAATGCTTCATCCTCATATCTTAAACACAGGAAGGGAACTCATCATGGGTAGAGAAGCTCTAGGAGAAATGAATGAAAACGGAGAACTCTTCGCCGACTTCTGCGCCTTCAACGAACTAGTGATTGGTGGCAGTGTATACAAGCACAAAGATATCCACAAGGCTACATGGGTGTCACCAGACGGGCAAACCAAAAACCAAATCGACTTCATCTCAATCTCAAGGAAGTGGAGGCGCAGCCTACTGGACACAAAAGCAAGAAGAGGAGCAGACGTTGGCTCAGACCACTATCTCGTACAAGGGACAATCCAAATCAAATTAAAAGCTTTCAGGGAATCAGGAGCTGCAGATAGACCACAAGCCAAGTTCAACACTCAAAAGCTGAAGGACCAGGCTACAAAGGACATCTTCATTGCAAGCATAAAGGACAAAGCCGAGACACAAATCAACACCAGCGAAAAGGTCAGCGTCGAAAAGCACTGGAACAACTTGAAAACGGTGTGGAGCCAAACCTGCATAGAAATTCTAGGCAGAAAAAAGAGACAGGACAAACAGTGGCTCACTACGGACACTTGGAAACTAATAGAAGAGAGAAGGACAGTGAAACAAAAGATTATCCAGTGCACGACGAGCAACAAAAACAGGAGCTGAATGCAAGCTACAATACACTGAACAAAAGAGTGAAGAAGAGTGCCAGGGAAGACAAAAGAAAATATTATGAAACCATGGCAAACGAAGCAGAACAAGCTGCAGGCAAAGGAGACCTCGCCACACTCTACCAAACAACTAGGCACCTTTCGGGCAAACGTTCGACACAGATTAAGCCAATAAAGGACGACAATGGAAAGTCAATCACCAAAGAGGTGGAACAGAGAAAGCACTGGGTTGAACACTTCAAAAGACTTCTAAATCGTCCGCCACCTACAACACGCCCAACAATACCAACAACGGAAGCAGAACTACCAGTGAACACTGACCCCCCGACGAAATCAGAAGTCCTGAATGCAATCAAGATGCTAAAAGCTGGGAAAACACCGGGACCAGATGGAATCCCAGCAGAGGCTTTGAAAATAGACCCAGAGACAACAGCGGACTTGATGACACCACTGCTGGAGAAGGTGTGGAAAGAGGGCAAAGTACCCGAGGATTGGAAGAACGGATACTTATTCAAACTTCCAAAGAAAGGAGACTTAAGTCAATGTAAAAACTGGCGTGGAATTATGCTTCTGTCCATTCCAAGCAAGATACTAAGTCGCATCATCCTGGAGAGAATCAAACAAGCCCTAGATGAAAAACTTCGTCCGGAACAGGCTGGATTCAGGAGAAACAAATCATGTATTGATCAAATCGCCACTCTACGGATCATCATTGAACAAAGCTTGGAATGGCAGTCACCTCTCTATCTCAACTTCATCGACTTTGAAAAGGCCTTCGACAGCGTCGATCGAGAGGTCATTTGGAAACTACTTCGCTACTACGGGGTCCCATCGACAATTATACATCTCATCCAACAGTTATACGACAATGCTGCATGCCAAGTAATCCACAACGGGAAACTTACGGAAGCCTTCGAAGTGAGGACGGGAGTGAGGCAAGGCTGTCTACTATCACCAATGATCTTCCTGATTGCAATTGATTGGATAATGCGACAGACAACGGCAACCAACGAAGGAACGGGCATAAAATGGACTGACACAAAAGACTTGGAAGATCGGGATTTCGCCGATGATATATGTCTGATTTCCCACAAACTGGAAGATATGCAAGTGAAAAGCAACAAGCTGGCAGAAGAAGCATCAAAAGATGTGACTTCAAGTGAATATAGATAAAACAGAGGTGATGAAGATTCCTAGCCAACATCAACAGCAACAACAACAACAACAGACAACAATCAGCATAAATGGGAAGAATCTGAAAGAAACAGCTTCCTTCACCTACCTAGGAAGCATCGTTTCAACTAGAGAGACAAATTTTGCCATTCAACTTATATTCTCACGATTATTGTCCATCTCGCATTCAGGGAGGTTTTATATCCTGAGCAAATTTAGCTCGGATGTTTGTTATTGTAATTCTCCATGGATCTTCTAGATTCCGATTTGGAATATAAGGTTTCAGAAGTACGTCTTCACTTCACTCTGTTCTGGAGTTTTCGCTTTGAAGTTAACTCCAAGATCACATGAACTCTTCCATGTCCATATTGGACGTGTGAGCATTCGTTTCCCGTTTGTATTCCACTAGGAAGGTCTGT
Source organism: Trichobilharzia regenti (assembly GCA_944472135.2). Lineage (NCBI taxonomy): Eukaryota > Metazoa > Platyhelminthes > Trematoda > Strigeidida > Schistosomatidae > Trichobilharzia > Trichobilharzia regenti. The sequence goes on along the minus strand of OX235270.1, from coordinate 27,635,731 downwards.
CGTTTACATCGCTAGACCATCTATGCGGCGAGTATCTAATCGATTCCACTCCTTCCCCCCTCGTTCATTTTGCATATCTATTGGATTAGAGTTTCTTGGTTATTTCGTTAAATATCAGAATTTTTTGTTGCTTGTTCTTTCAAAATGGCAGTCTTATCTTCAATGATAAGCGAAGACAGCTGTGCTGGTGAAAGTGTGAATCTTGTTGGAAATGCTTTCAGTGTAACGTGCATCAAGTCTCTGATCCATTATTAAAGAAGGGGCCTTCTATCAGACATGAGCATTCAGATCTTGTTGTTTATTCTGAGTACTGAAAGTATCCCCACCGATATCAAAGCAGCGAACATCTGTCTGACTTTTCGGATCCCGATTGCATTTGACATCTTGATCTATACCACTTGCCTTTAGTTGAAACAATCCTGGCCAGGTAAAAGATGAAAGAGGTGACTTCGTGACTCAGATTTCTTCAACTGATGACGATTGGTGTCTTTTGTTGCTGATGGTCAGATATCTTCACTATCACCTTCTCCTTCATGTCCTGTGTTTGCTGGGTGCCTCTTCTGCCAATTTGTCCGTTCCCGCCTGTAAATCTTCCAGTTTTTACGACACGATACATAAATCATCCACGAAGTTCAGGTTTTCGAAAATCTTTTCATCTCCGAAATGTCTTATCATTCCTCTAGGTGTATTGCGTCATCCAGTCCACTACAACCAGGAGTATCACTCATGATAGTTACTCAACCTTGTCTTTCCTCCTGTGTAGAGCACTGAAGTTGGTCAAGCGAATCAAACATACATTCAACTTATTTTTCCAAATCATTTGAAAATAATTTCCAAATTCCCATTCACGCATTTAGAAAAGTAAGAACAACAGATTGAGCGAAGAAATCATGCATTCCTTTACTTCAGTTAACAGTTCCTCATCATCCACTGGCTGGCTAACTGGCTCTACACTATATATAGTCGTTTATTACAACAGAACTGTTTTTACCAATCAATCAAGTGGTTATTTTAGTTAATCAGTTTTAGGTATAGCAGGGTAGGTGTGGTGATATGATGAGGTAAAAGGTCATCAAGACATCAGTTAACTAATAAATGTTAGTAACAAGATATCCACTTTGACCAAAGTGGACGTCCCCTTCAACTTCGTATCCGTAAACATAAACTAGCCGTCGAAAGACATCACATGCAATCACTCATTCATATCGTCTCACTGCATACAGACAACAAACGCGGATATCAATTCGACTGGGGGACAACCAGCGTTCAAATTAATATTCGACAGAGGAAACAACACCAAGAATGCTAGAGAATTTTTAGAAGGCTACCTGGTATTTCGGTGAATCATCAATCAATAGATACATTGATACAGACAAAATTTATCAGCCGATAAGAAGGGAATCTCTCTCTCTCACACACACAAAGAGTGCTATACCTAAAATTGATTGACTAAAATAACCACTTGATTGATTGGTAAAAACAGTGTTGATGTAAAAAACGAGTATATATTAGTGTAGATACAGTCAGCCAGCCAACCAGCTGATGATGATGATGAGGAGGAATTGTTAATTAAAGTAAAGGAATGCACGATTTCTTCGCTCAATCTGCTGTTGTTACTTTTCTAAATTTGAAAATATTGCATTAATTCATCAAATTCATTCATGTATTACTTTTCTTGTTGTTTATTTGTAGCACGCTTTAAGTGATAAAGCTGTGGTCAAACCATTCATACCAGAGAAGGTCATGAATGAAGAATGTCTGGTAACTACATTCCAAAATGGATATTTTGAGACCACATCATTTGAGCTTGCAACACAACAAATGAGGTAATCCCCTGTGAAATAATTCACTAGTTCTTAGAAAACTGACAACGGGAATACAGATTACTTCTAATCATTATTCGTGATTAACGTTTTTGGATAATTCTGTAAAACAGGATGCATATTTTAATAACTGGTGTGCTGAAAATCGCCTTCTTTCGACTAGATGACTAATTTTTGATTGAACGCTAGTCAGTCAGTAACTAGTGTAATGTTTGTGTGTGTGGGGGGGTGGGTGGGTGTCTAGTCCTTGGTGTTAGTGCAGACTGAATTATATCACTCAGTCAAGTTCTCAGTGCGGCCAGCATGCCATTAGGTAGCTCGCCATCGAATTGTTGATAGTAGATGGTTGGACACAATCGCCAAAATGAAGCCCTGCCTAGACCTAGGTTTCGTGCTAGTTGGCGCTCATCACTTAGTCAAACAGTCAGTCAGCAAGGCGTGGGTCTGCAACCACAGTGAAAGAAAAATCCACGTCCCTCTCGCGAATCACCACCCAGTGAGTGCTGCAGTCAGTCAGCGACGTTACCACCATTGAGCTAGTAATTTGGTCTCATGATTGACCTTCCCTAGTACTGCTTTTATCGGATACTGTGACTGGACACTAGTCACTGACTAGTGTGATGTGTGTGTCTTTTCAAGATGTCGTCTATGCTTACTGTGACAAGTAATAAAGTAAGTTTTCTCGTTAACCATTAGTTAATTAAAACTGAATGTATGTGTCTAAGCTCACTGATCAATATGTCGCTCGTACATATTTTGTGGACTCTTGTGAAAATAAACATTTCACCATTAGGAAACATTTATACTGGATAGAAACAAAAGTGGTGAAATGAAGATATTGTCCACTCCATGTCTGTTTTCGAAATACAGATGGCCTAATCGTTTCATCGTCTCTTCTAGTCATTATTATTGTGAACCAACCATGTGGCTAGTTGTAAAGCGATTGTAAAGCAACTACGAAATGACGATATCATCTCGCGAAATATATCTTCTACTAAACGCCCTTGTTCAAATTTATCAAAAGGGATTAATTGTTTGGGAAACTGATTTATTCGATTTAATGTAATTCCTCTTCGTATTATCATTGCATACTCCAGAAATGAAGTAACCTGAAGATGTTCAATAGTCACCATTATTATTGGTATTATTATCATCATAACCAACAATTTTGAATTTTATTATTATATATTCTATATCTCTTCAGTGTTGTTAAACAAAGAATTATTGAATTGACTTTTTGTATTATTCTAGAGACTTTGCAAAAACGATTAAACGACCGTTCGATGTTCATTATGACCCATATACACAGAGTATTGAGATAATAAAAACACCCGGGGCCGTTGCTAAGATTATTCAAGATTTACAAACTGAGCTGAAACTAACCACTCAAAGTTTATTGAAGGTAAGATATATGCTTGCGTGATTGAAGAAAGAACAAACAAACAATCACATTTAAATTTAACTGAAATATATTTTACATTGTGAACAAGAAATTCAACAAAGGTATCATCTCTATCCATGATTTTATTCTCAATAGATGAATGCATAATTGCAGTTTCTATACAGTATTGTTCTTATTATTCATCACTTGGGTTTCGAGTGGAACATGTGGCTGGGTTTAACGACACCACACCTCCACTTTCTTATAATTTCTGCTATTTTTTTCAGTTGGCCAGCTGCACAATTGACTATAATCTCCCACCTCCTTCTGCTCCCACTAACACGATCTACTACATGTCACCACAGCACTGACCACCCACTCATCCATCACTTTCCATTTGGATTCCACTCGAGTGCATTGCACTCGATGTAATTCGACAGTTTCCTCAGTGTATACCCGGTCAATCCATCTCCAATCCATTTCTTTTATATATTTGTTGGTTCATGCATTCCACTGCAGAGCACCTTGTTGCTAATTATTTATGGATAGCCATCTCATTCCCAGTATGCAGCCATCGAAGGCAGCTGTTGACAAATGTCTGCCACTTGCTCTTGGAGATTCTTTTCGTGATGCACACGCAGTGCAAGTTTCTGACCCATATAGAAGAACTGACTGAGTTCACATTTGTGTGAAAAATCTGAATCTTGTTCCTTATGCTGAGTGTAGGAGACTTACAAAGTGGTTTCAGGTTGGTGAAGGCGTGCGTATTTCGCTTGCCTTTCCGATTCTGGCTGTCTGGCTGACTCTGACATCTTCATCCTTTAGATCTACCGGTAGTTGACACGATGGTTCCTAGACAAGTGAACGTAGGAAGTAATCTTTGTTAAATCTCTCCCTTTGATGGTGATTCCTGCTGGTTGTTGTAGTTGCGGTTCGTTGGTTGGCTGGTTATTTTCATCACCTCCCTCTCCACCTTCTCCATGTTCATCACATGGATGGAGTCAGTTCTCTCTTCACTGCAGCCAACCCGTCAGCCAGCCTCTTCACCCAGCTTGTTCCCAGTTTTAGCTGATTAATGGTCTACTAGCTAGCTCGCCTTGTGACCAGAAGGTCCTGAGTTCGAACTCCGGTTGGTGCGTACTGCTGAAAAAACCAGTCGTTAACTAGGCTGACGAAACAGCTAGCTGTCCGGTACTCCTAGATGGTTTTCCAATGGCTTTCTAACTGATATCGCTCATTATATGTCTATATATTATTATATTATTATTATCATTATATTATTTATGGAACAACATAATATCTGAATTAAAGCAGATACATCATCCTGAAGAGAAGACAAAAACAGAATGATTGAGCAAATAATATCCTTTTCGATAATTTCCTCCTCCTACTCTGCCTCTACAATTATATATATATATATATATATATATATATATATATATATATCTTTATTAACACAAAATATTATTCTAAAATAATCTCGCCAGCAACAATATTGGTGTGCGTTTTAAATCCTATCGATTTGTTAAATAACATCACAATAGAATTACAGAAAGTTCATGAAAGATGCATTAATTATACTAAGAAGCAAAAAATGTAACGGTAAATAGAACATCAAATAAAATTATGGAAATTTTCACAACAACAAATTGAGGATCATTCGAACCTAGATGACCAAGGTAAGGAGAGTGCCTCAACCAACTTCTTCTTCTGGATACGTAAGTTAGGCTTTTTAATGTAGATCCCGATAGCCAGTCTCAGAGATATGAAGTAAACGATCTCTTAAGGAGAAGCTAAGATTAGACGCTTTGCGGTAGATCACTTTGAAAGCCACGCACCTTGTTAACATCAATCTTGTGTTCTCTATCCACGAGGTGAGTGAGATAGGATAGCGCTACGAATATATTTTGTTTGTCCTTTACTTAACCAACCACTGTGCAGGGTGATGTTTGGAAATTGGACGATGAACACGCTTGACCGTACGGCCTATGCAAATGACTGGCTCACTCCACAGCAATAGCAGTCAAATTGGAAGATACACACACAGAGATGAGGCGAAGTGAGGCAGGTAATCCTTTCCTCTCGAACGCAGAGTAATTCACTAGCACTGAATTCTGTTTTTGTCGCCGCACTTCTTAGGCCTTATGCCAATATCTCACTGATAAGGAACTGAAGTTGTAGGAACAAGGTGTTTGTCAGAAATGTTGATTAATACTTTGGCTTGCCTGACTGCGTGCCTTCACTTCTCATTCATATTCTTACCAATAAACTTTTATGTGGTAACCGTTCTCACTCAGCAGCAACTGTTTTATAATATTCAGTTCTTCATTAAAACATTCATCAGAGTGGGTTGCTCTTGCTCTGCGACGAATCAATCACTTTATTAGATTCCGTTTGTGAGTTTCAAAGGCACACACCTGATCACTTTTATATGTACACCTCTTCTTCCTCTTATAGTACCGTCCTCTTTTCCAGTCAATAAGGACGTTGTCTATGGAATGAAATACTAGAGTCTGTTTTTTTCTCGATGATAACAGTTCATGCATGATGTGTACATCGTTAATTTTTGTCAGTGGGTGTTCTTTGCTTCATCCTTATTTTTCATCATAATCAAAAATGCATCAGTCATCAATGTAAGGACAGCAGAAATCTAGTTCATAAATGACATCTTTGAAAGACTCCTATTCTGTAGATTCGCAAAGGAAAATGTCGGCTACAATAGTTCCTATGCATACATGTATATCACTCTTGAGAAAAGAAAGTATTTTTATTTTGTTCACTCACCTTTCGAATAAAATGATCTATTTACTACTTAAAATGTCTTTTTTCATCATCATCATCAATAGATGAATGAAGAAATCGTCAATAAGAAAATACTGGACAGTGAAGTCCATATGGAGGATAAACCGACTGCACGAGTCTAATTCTGTTCGAGAAACAACTCCATCTATTATTATTATTATTAATAATATTATTATTAAATGTTGTCATTATCATAGTCATTAATATTACCATTATTATTATTGTTATTATTATTATTATCATTATTATTATTGCTGTTCTTCAAAAGAGATGAACGTATTGATTTACTGCATGAAAGTTATTCACACTTACTACTACTTTAATATCAGTGTCAAACTATGCTATATATTTAAAAGCGCATCTGTGTTTTTATCATCCTATAAAGGATAAATGTTATCCACATGCATTCACCTTTAACATCACTATATATGGCCATTATTAGTTTTTCATTTGAGAAATATAACTCATATTCTACTGATTTGTTAGTTTTTTAGTTTTTTTTACGTGTCCAATGTGAAATATAGTGCACCTTCAAGCTAGAGAGGCTTGAAGTTTCGGTGGTAGTGGTGTTTATTTTTACGGGATGGGGTTACTGCTAGCCTCATGCCTCCAACATTCCTTCTTTACATGTCTTGTTACTGGCTTAGCGAGCGAGGCGAAGGAGTGCGTCAGTCGCCGGTTGGCCGGGAAAGGAACCCCGAACCACATGAGGACGTGGCTGACGGCGAGTATTCTACCCCTGTGCCACAGACACATAAAGGCGTTCCCGGTCTTTAAGTTTCACATGGGCTGCCTGGGTGAAAGCCAGGAATCCTAACCGCTCTGGTTATATAATTAATCACTCTGGTGATATAATTAATCAATCATACGAAACGATAAGTGTGAATATGTTGCAGGTCATGTTCAAATAAATAAACAAAAAGGAGTATGAGAGGTTAAAATTTAGATTTCAATGGATGACTGTTCTATTAGATGGTTGGAGGCTAATAGCCACAAGCAACCTGGCTTGACCTAGGTGTCGTGCTAGTTGACACTCACCAGTCAGTCAGTAAGGCGTATCTGCAACCACATTGAAGGAACAACTAATTTCCCTACTGATACTTGAACCCGCTTCACATTGCAAACCTAACTGATAGAATTCAGTTTTCGCCAAACAAAGGACTAGCCGGGCACATCATATTAGTTACTGACTAGTGTCCAATCATGGGAAAACTCTTCTGTTACACCACTTAAATAAACAGTCAGTTATCAGAGAAACAACCAGGCAATGTCAGCAATTGCAAAATGAACAATAATTGCAATGATGATAACGAGTAATGACAATAGATAGTTTTAAATGAGTTAGATCTGTTAAAGATGGAATAAAATATCAATCATCATAACAACTACAGCTAATAAATAATTAAACGGTTTTACCATGGTAGATGCAAAGTGACCACCGTCTCCTTCTGCACACAGTGATAACAAAGTTTGTATAAACTGCAATCGTGGAAGCCTCCATATTTACAGGTATCTGTCTCTGTTTGTTTGTTTGTTTGTTCGCTGACAACACAGTGTCAATATCACACCCGTAGTGTCCATATGATGCCTAGTTATTGAAGTTCTCAGTACTTTGACTTCAGTTCTCCCCAACCACTTGGAAAGATGCGCCATCATGCAAGTAGAAGACTGACCTGTTTATTGACTCCCACAAAGAACACACAAATTGATATAGAGAGTTTGGGGTGTCGAGGACTGATGACAGGTCTCTCACAGATTGTAGAAGCACCCATTTTATTGGCACTTAGGATCATGAATTTTACAGCATCATAAGCTCTTCTGATAGTTTTGTCAAGTCCTCGTTTGACTGTTTCTTGTACATCATCTGATTTAAATGCCAGAAATCTTTCAGGATATTCACTCTTAGATAAAATATCATTCGGAGACTTTATTTTATACTCAGTTGCACTGTCAGAATAAATTTGATATGCTCTATTCACTAAGTTGTTTGGTATACTGGATAGGAAGACATATATTAAGGTGTATAAACTATCCCGTCTATGATGACTTTCTAAATACAGATCTTATCCTTGTTCTTTGTCTATCAATTCTTTTCACTAGAGAAACATTCAAGAATTTGATGATATAATTTTCATCGTGCTGTATTGTTCTTTTCACCCTGTCCGAGTAACTCCATTGTGCGGTTGTGTGTTAATGCATGCAGTGCACTGTAGTGATGAACTGTCTCCTAAATTACTTATCTTCGTGGGTGCGATCATTCATTCTCACCTTAGCTAAGTTATTATGTTCTGACAAACGGTCTCACTGCTCCTACCTGACCTACTCGCTCGACTCACCTATGTATGTAGGTGACTAAACTAACTGTCATTGCAAGGTATCTTGTAAATCATATTGTTTTGGCTAATTGGGTCAACCTACAGGGTTTTTTTATCTACCCCCAGAGCTTGTTCTGTTTGAGTGAATGAGTTTGTAGGATTGAATGCCACTACCCTAATTTCTCCTTCATTAAGAATCTCACTTAGGAAGGGATATATGTGGTAAAACTGCAGTTGATACCTTATGTTACTTCTCAGTTAAGTTATCATCATTAGTTTCACAATTATTTTTATTTTGCTTTTGACTTTTTTTGATCTTCCTAATGAACTGTATATGATAGTCATTTAGGATATGTAACACCAATCAGTCATTCTTCTCTCTGCTGTATTTCATCGTTTAGGTCTCTTTTGTTGTACCACTTAGTAATGTCGTTCCTCGGTTGTTGCTAGACACTTAACTAAGCCCGCCTTCACAGACAGATAACGAACGCATGAGATGATTTGTAATCTAAATATCTATCGACAGAATGCGTCGGCTTTTTATAAAGCTAGTGTAAATGCAGTTCGCCTTCATCTATTCGTTTTATTTTACACTCTAATATCACAGCTAATTCTACCTGTTTATTTTCCGATTCAAATGTCAATCTTATTCCCCTTAGTAGTGAGTTTATGCGTGTGTTTGCTTGAAGAAGCTAGAGGGAAATATGTTTTGTTTTTAACATTGTGTGTGAAAGTGTCATCCACATATCTTCACCATATCTTTGGAGTGGGATTGACCACCATCTCTTTCTGTACACAGTAACGACCGGGTTTTTAAAAACGGTAACTCAACCTGAATTTCTTGTGTTTCAATTGGTTTGAAAGCCTGCGGCTCTCAGAATTCCACATCAACGCTATTTGTGACAGAGTAGAAGCTGAACTGGAAATATCAGAAAAAGAGTGCTTCACAATTCCTCCAACCCAAATAGCTTCAGAAAAGGCATCATAGCCTCAGAAACCAACACCTTCAAAGACGTCTTTTGAAGCAGCACCACTACCGAAACTAACCAGTGCAAAGACACTTGCAGCAACACCAAAAGTCTTTGCTCCTAATACATCCAAACCTACCGCGAGAATCCCCTCACATCCAAATCATCAGAATTGTACTGCAGCGTATTTCCAGAAGGGTGACCTTCTTTATACTCCAAGTTATTATCACCCAGGAAGAGAGAAATGGGCAGATGGCGAAATAAAACGTCAGCTTGGAGCTGTTTTCTACGAGATTACAGTGGGTCATGAAACGTGGATGAGACCGAGAAACCAATTACGACGATGCCATGAGACGTCATCAAAAGCTGAAATACCCTCAGATCTCTTACTGGCCACATTTAAACTACATCCAGTGGATATGAAAGTACAAAAGCTTGAGTCACAAAGCAAAAACATCTCATCCCAGCAGGCAGTTCAGTCTCGAGAAATCTACTACAGTACGTTTCAAGTTGACCCAAAGAAGAAGTGGTATTAATTTTATTGTACATATACATGGTTTTCTTCATTGAAATGGGAGGTGATATATAGGCCAAATTTTGTATATGTCCATCTTACATGTTTGTTTGTATTCCTCTCACCCGGTCCTCACTTATTGACCTGTGGACCTGATTTTCTCTCACGCTACGTATGACCTTTGAGATCCTCCTATTGTTAGTTTACTGCCTTAATTTATTAATGAAATTGGTGATTCTCAAGGTCATTTAAAAATATATATGCAAATGCTGTCAACCTTTATCTGAGACTGTTTTTTTGAGATAGTTAAGAGCTCTTTTATCAACGTCCAGTATTCTCTTCTGTCTTTGTGGCCCAGTGGTGTTATTGTTGTTGACGTGCGACTAGCAGGGATTAGCAGCCAGCGCATTTAGTTAGTATTCACTGATGGTCCACTAGGTTATAGTTCCGGCCATAACAGTAACACAACTATAAGCTTTGTGATGCAGGTGTTTTGAAAGTGTTCATTATAATAAAGGTTCTTGTATTTCCCAATGAATCAAAGACAAGAGAAAGGAAAATGGACATTTTAGTATATTCATATTCAGGAAGAAAACCCACTCCAATAAATATTTAGACTGCAAATCATCACACCCCATCAGCGCAAAGATTTCAGTAGCTTCAAGTCTTCTTAGACGATCACACTCTCTCATAACCGATGAGCAAGAAAAAGAAGAAGAAATATCAAACATTACTGAAACTCTCAAGCAAAACAACTACCCAAGGAACTTCATCAACAAAATCAACACAGACATTAAGTATGGCCGAAAACATGGACCTCAACAGTCGTCATTCCATATAGAGCAGAGACGTCAGAAGATATCAGAAGAGTACTCAATCACCTTGACATCAGAGTTTTCTTCAAAACATCAGACACAACATTCATAGCAAACTTGTCCATATAAAAGACCAAACCCCTAAAGATTCTCTATCTAATTATGTCTAAAAAATAAAATACTTCCTTGGAATGTGATGTGATATACATCGGACAAACATCTCGAGAAATCAAAATCAGAAGAAATGAACACCGTAGAGCATCTCTTTGACCACCGAGAAATCCAGTTGAACTACAAAAACTTGAAAAATCATCAGCCATAAGTTTACACGCCATAGAATCAGGCCACAAAATTGGTTTTGACAATATTGAAATAGTCCAGAAAAACTTCAGAAATCACAAAGAACGTCTAATATCAGAAGCACTTCATATCAAGTGGAATCCAAATTGCCTGAATAGGAATGATGGACTAAAACAGAACCTGACCTGGTTACAACACGCTCACCCTCCCCATGAAGTGACGAAATCAACACAAATTTGATAAGCAAGTTCACTATATAAACACACACTACTTTTATAATTTTACACACTGACAAAATCCAACAATCTAAACTTAGTTTTGTTATCTTTACCAACTGACCAACTTGACAACCAAAAATGATCTCAGACTAACGTACGATGATCAAGTTAGTAAACTTTGTTTTGATATAATAACAGATATACTATTACCTTTGATATTTGGTTCTAGTGATCCTCATTGTTATTTTGAATCTCAATATGTCCTCCTTTTAACTTGACCTAAGTCTATTTTTTCACCCCTTAACTCTTTGTTATATATATGCTGAGATTTTGTAAATTCCGGTTTAATAATACTGCTTTGATAAAGCTATTAAAGGCATTAAATAGCGAAACGTCAGTAAGAGCAATAATATCGTTTTGTTTTTCATTCATTGAGAAATACGAAAACCTTTATTATAATGAATATCATATACCACCCACTGCCCAAATGTTTTCAAACCGTTAAAAGTGAACTTGGTTTAGACATATATTGTTTTGAAAGTGTTTTATCAATACATTTCTTCTGAACAGTTGTCGTAGATGCTGCACAATTTATCTTTCAATGGACAAACAAGGATGGGTCTTTTGCATTGATACCAATTTTAAATTTTCTCTCAACGGAATTTGTTCTACGCATCTTTCCTGTGTATTCTTCTATGTGTTGTCAGTGTTAGACACTATCGTTTCTTAGGATGCAGAATTAGGTGGATGTATTTCGACTGCCCGGAAAAATATCTCCACTGTACTCTGGTAATTAATGAATTTTGATTAGGTGGGGGACTGAAAACTAGTCAGCAATATCAAATTTTTCATACATTTATTCCTCTTAATGAATCTGAATAAAGCAAGAAAAACAACAAACAGTATGGTTTGTACAGAATAAGAAAATGGTACCATCACTGTTTATTTCGTTGGCTTCTCATCAGCTCAGCTGTGTTCAGCCCATGGAAAGGACAATACCTACATTTCAGTAGTTTTTGTCCAAATAGCTAGTTTAGAGGTTGACGGATATCTCGTTCAGCAACTTCTAATTAATTTATTCTCGCGTACCAAAGACAAAGCAAAAGCCAATATTTGATCGTCCAAACTACGTGATATATTTCGGGACCAAAACAAGCCGTCAGACGAACGCTTAGCTGGCTAGTGATCGTGCACGCGACACGACGGGGTACCAAATGGCGGGGATGCTTGACCGGAAGCCTTCAGCTAAACAAGTCGACTTAAACAGTGGTGGTCAGCATCCAATGAGTGATTGCTGTGGTCAATAATTTTGGGGAATTATTTACCGCTACACTAGCTTCAAACGATCACTAGTCAAGACTCTGTACTATAGAACTAGAAGATTATGCTCTACAGAGAAAGTAGAGGAAGAATTTATGATTCCCGAAAAGATTTTAAAAAGCACCGGTTACCCTTAAAGTTTCGTTAACAAGTACGGAAGATCGGAAGGCACAAATCTCAGGTAAATCACAGTTGAGAAAACCAATAAGCAGAGCCCGTCTACTGAACAATTTGCTCGCCTCTTCTGTGATCAAAATCCGACAGATATCCTCCTCATGTTAACAACTCAAACTGCATATACAAATTTGTGAGCAAGTATCCGCGGGGACAGTTAAATTGAAAGAACAGAAAGAAGGAGAAGGGCATACTTCCGATTTTCTGAACATGTACCCAATAAAAGTCAATCTGAACGGAGAATATTCTTTTCAATAATTTATCTTCGGGTTCTTACAATTATAAAATATAATATTTATGGTCGTTACAATAAAGATAGCCAGGTATGCGGCGGATACATTTTTAACGTAGAATAACAGATTAGTTATGGGGTGTCAAAATAAATAGTCATATTTGTGTGACAAACGTGCTAGGCTGAAATATATTGTAAAACGGGAGACAATAGTGGTGGTTAATCATAATAGATTTGTAGAGTGTGGGGTAGGAAAATTGACAAATCAGGTCAAGGTTATAAAAGGTGTCAGGTGAGTGGCTAGTACAAAGTGGTCCGAGTTAAACAGGATATAGTAAGACTGGAATGAGAGGTTCATAGTGAGATAACGAATATATTAAGTGAAACAGGTGGAGGGATATGTTGAGAAAACAGATAATATCACTAATAATAAGTCCGTATAAATGAAAAATTCGATAGTATTGAGGGAATGTTTGCGTGAAGGGCATAAATTATGACGAATAATAATAACTGTAATAATAATAATAATATTTATAATAATAAGCAAATTAAAAAAGAAAAAAAAACCAAGAGGGTTAAGGGGAAGGAGCACTCTTGGTGAGAAGAAAAATCTTCAATCCAAGGTTGGTCACGGTAGGAACAGCGTCTGGACGTGTTCCTTTTGGATACACAGTTCTGGTTTAGTCGATTCTATTGCAACAGCTTCAGCTATGTGTAGGAGACGTAGGCGAACTGTACGTGATAACGACTTCGGAATTCGGTATATAACTCTGAAAGCTGTGTTGACATCGATGCGATGTCCAGTATCGACCAGGTGTGACAGGATCGAGCTTTTTATGCACTTCATTTCCCCCTTGCTGAACCAAGCTGGTAAGTGTTCTCGAACCCGTAGACGAACCTGCCCCTACGCCCCATATTAGACATGTCCTATTCACCCTATCACGAGACGGCAAAGTGGCTGGTACAGCTGCTTCAACCCTTGCATGACGAGTTAGTAAAACACAGCGTCAAGGATACCTTTCAATTTGTTGATAAGATAAAAAACCTGAACGCGACTGGCAAATATATGGCATCACTTGATGTTTCATCTCTATTCACGAATGTGCCTCTAGTGGAAACAATCGATTATATCTGTGAACAGATTATAGAAAAGAAATTGTGCACTGATATTCCTAAAACAACTACTTGTTAAATGCACAACGAATGTTCAGTTCCTATTTAATAATGAAATATACAGACAGGTTGATGGAGTAGCCATGGGATCCCCACTGGGACCTATTTTCGCGAATATATTTCTAGCAAAACTAGAAAATAGTCCGTTGAAAGAGGAAATAGCGAAAATGGAAATGATATTATTGTTACATGGATGACACTTTTGTAGTGTACGATGAAGGGTTAAATAGTGATTTGATTTTGAACAACTTCAATAATGCTCACCCAGCGGTCCATTTCACCTACGAAGGAGAATACAACGACTCTTTACACTTCCTCGACGTCCTACTAACGAGAAGAGAGGATGGTTCCATCAAAAGAACCATATTTAGAAAGCTAGAGACCAAAGCCCAGTATACACATTTCCTTAGCTTCGTACCGATGAAATACAAACGTAATCTAATCAGGTGCTTAGCATTTAGAGCGAGGTCTATTTGTTCTGAAGAGTGCGTAGAGAAAGAACTCCAGATCATCCGAGACATTCTAAGCGAGAACGGATATCCAGAGAAGTTCATTAAAGCCAACATAGGTTATAATAGCCGTAAACATGAACTGACAACTGTGGAGAAAAAGCCTCTGTTTTTACGTCTCCAATTCAAGGGAGATACTCCTGCGGAGATTCTATCCCAACGTTTAACCAGGGCGATCAAGAAAACTTTCTATTCTGCACGTCTGTGTCTATCCTTCACTAGCCGTCCAATGTTCACCCAGCAACTCAAAGATGCCTTACCTAACCTTAGCTCTTCTTCATGCATATACCATTTCAACTGTTCCTGTGGTTCAAGTTATATAGGGCGCACGATTAGGCAGGTTCGTCTACGGGTTCGAGAACACTTACCAGCTTGGTTCAGCAGGGGGGAAATTAAGTGCATAAAAAGCTCGATCCTGTCACACCTGGTCGATACTGGACATCGCATCGATGTCAACACAGCTTTCAGAGTTATATACCGAATTCCGAAGTCGTTATCACGTACAGTTCGCTTACGTCTCCTACACATAGCTGAAGCTGTTGCAATAAGATCGACTAAACCGGAACTGTGTATCCAAAAGGAACACGTCCAGACGCTGTTCCTACCGTGGCCAACCTTGGATTGAAGATTTTTCTTCTCACCAAGAGTGCTCCTTCCCCTTAACCCTCTTGGTTTTTTTTTCTTTTTTAATTTGCTTATTATTATAAATATTATTATTATCAGTTATTATTATTCGTCATAATTTATGCCCTTTATGCAAACATTCCCTCAATACTATCGAATTTTCATTTGTACGGACTTATTATTAGTGATATTATCTGTTTTCTCAATATATGCCTCCACCTGTTTCATTTAATATATTCGTTATCTCACTATGAACCTCTCATTCCAGTCTTACTATATCCTGCTTAACTCAGACCACTTTGTACTAGCCACTCACCTGACACCTTTTATAACCTTGAACTGATTTGTCAATTTTCCTACCCCACACTCTACAATTCCATTATGATTAACCACCACTATTGTCTCCCGTTTTACAATATCGATTTCAGCCTAGCACGTTTGTCACACAAATATGACTATTTATTTTGACACCCCATAACTAATCTGTTATTCTACGTTAAAAAATGTATCCGCCGCATACCTGGCTATCTTTATTGTAACGACCACAAATATTATATTTTATAATTGTAAGAACCTGAAGAAAATTATTGAAAAGAATATTCTTCGTTCAGATTGACTTTTAATTCATAATATGGGAATATTTCACACTATCAAATCTTATAACTCTCATGTACCAAATAGCCTATGTCTTCAGCTGGGAACTAATGCTCTGTTTGAACAGTGTTGTCTCGAGGATTCCTAATGACACGGGTCATGAGGTGGACATCGCGAGATCGTTAAAAACTATCAATGTGCGAAAGAATTCGATTCTCCTTGAGCTTCCCGAAGCAATCTCCATCAAGCACCATAAACCAGATTTATGTGTTCAGAAAGAAGCAGTTAGTATCAGTCTTACCTTGCGCTGCTCTGCCTGGTAACTGGATGTTTTCATCCTCTCTTTCATCTGATTACGTAATGTCGAATATTTCCTTTGTGTATAATGATTATTGTTCTTTGAGATAAAGTGCTTATTATTGTTGTATGCATATACTGATTGATTGATTTTTGTTTAAAAATGAATTCTGTGTTCAAGCATGTTAAAATTGTTTCTGTACATATACTTAATAATGACTCTGGGCTGTAAGCAGCAGCTGACCTGATAAGAAGCCAACGAACGAAATAAACAATCATGGTACCATCTTCTTATTCTGCACAAACATGCACTATTGTTGTTCTTCTTGCCTCATCCAAATATCAAATGGCTTTGATTTCATTCAGCCAACCCTAATTGTAATATGATATCACATTTCACAAAAGACGCATAATTTGGTTGTAAAGGTTATCGAAATGGTACTCGATATCAGTTTGTTTCATTTTGATTAATGAAATTCCATGAATCAATCTATTAGTCTATATTTCACAGACCTGTTCAACAGTTCAGAACTACGATCTATGTGAATCGAATATCAGTCATCTGACCATCTTCTGTTTTTGTTAGGGAATATACCCTTTAATATATGCCTTATTGCACATAGACATCTTATCAAGCATAATCATGCCTAAAATATGCCTACATTGTTGATACGTTGATGATACTCGCGTGTAGTGCTAAAATGAGATCTACATCACAGTTCATTCTTGCAGAGAAACTGTGCACAATCTACCTCACAGCATCCATCCAGTTCACTTTGGAAGCAGGCAGAATCAGACGACGTTGATGAACTACCTCTTATTAACTAGACTGCCTGTCCTGTGAAGAGGAGGGAAAACGGACATTTCAGTATATCTAGATTCATTCGGGAGGCAAACTTCACTTCAACAATAAATATTTAGAATTCGGATCGGCACACTCTAATCAGAGCAAAGGTATCAGTTGTTTCAAGTCTTCTTAGTTGAGCACACTGCTTGATGTTAACGGATGAGAAGGAAGAAGAATTATCAAACATTACTGAGACTGACAAGCTAAATAACTACACACAGAACTTCATCGGCAAAATCAACGCTAACAACAATAAATGTATGGTCGAAAACGTATATCGAAGACATGTATGCACCTGAACAGTTGTCATTACATATAGATCAGAGACATCAGACGAAAGATATCAGAAGGGTACTCAACATCAAAACATCGAAGTTTTATTCAAAACACCAGATACGCACACTTCAAAGCAACCTTGTCCACATGAAATAGCAAATCCCTAAGGATTTTCCATCTAGTTGCGTCTACAAAATAAAATGCTTGAAATGTTATGTGATTTGATATACATCGGAAAAACATCGCTAGAGAGAAATCAAGGGGATCAGAACAAATGAGTTGTAGAGCATCTGTTCGACCACCGAGAAATAAATCCAGTTACCTAGAAAAGCTTGAAGAATCATCAGACACAGGTGGCCGTCTACACGCCACGCTAAGCTACAGAATCAATCAGGTCACAAAATTGATTTTGAAAATATTGAAATCATCATCCAGAAACAGTTTGGAAAATCACAAAGAAAGTCTCATATCATTAGAAGTACTTCATATCACCAAATGGAATCCAAATTGTCTGAACTGAATAAGAATGATGAACTGAAACAGAATTTGTCCTGATTACAACACAATACCCTAGATTTCTCGCATCGAATGACAAAATGAACACGAATGTTATAAACAATTTCGTTATGCAAATACATGCTGCTTTTGTATGATTTTATACACTTATCAAATCCAACAGTCATCTATACTCACCTGGTTTTGTTATCTTCACCAATTGGCCAACTTGACAACAACGTAAACAGAATTATCCGCCATGCTGAGGAACGATGATTAAGTTGTTATTGTATATAAGCTGAGTGGATTTTGTAAATTTCTCTGGTTTAGTATTACTCCTTTGATGATAAATCTATTAGCAGCAGTAGCATTAAATAGCAAAACGTCATCAGTAAAATCAACGACAACAATATCCTTTTTTGTTTTTCATTCACTCATTGGGAAATACAAAATAAAGCCTTTATTATAATGAATACGATATACCGAATACTAATGGCCAAATTCTTTTAAACTGTTAAAAGTGAACTTGGTCTGCACATATATAGGTAATCTTGAGTTAATTCTATAGTAAGCCTTTGTTATTTATCAGCCATACACATACACACTTATTTGTAAGGATGCTTATTGAAGTGTGAATGTTTGAACTGCAGGTCAGAAGTGTTAAATCCCACATACACGCAAACACAATCGCATCAGCGTTAAAGGCGAGTGAAAAACTTGGCAACACTCTTGGAAAGTAGTACTCTCTCAACATCAACAAAACAGGCTGTTGACAAAGCATTTCGTTATAGCTGTGAAGAGTTCCTCAGTTAACAATCTGCACGCTACTAACTAAGTATTCATTCATAGAATATTGGCTATAGTGAATTCTGTTGGATTTTTGTGCACTCCCAGAACGTTTATTCACTAATCACAGGTGGATTACACGAATGAAGATGTCAGAGCCTACCCAGCCAACCAGAATGGGGAAGACAAGCAAGATACGCAGGCCTTCATCAACCTGAAACCAGTTTGCAAATCTTCTGCAATAACTTAGCCAGCATAAAGAACAAGAATCGGATTTTTAACAAAAATATGAATCCAGTCAGTCAATTCTACTTTATGGATCTAAAACTTGGCCAGTGCGTCACGAGATGTAGACTTTTACCAACAACTGCCACGTTTACTGACTGACTGGCTCAATACTGAAGATCAAAAGCTCTACCAGAAAGAATTTGTAACAAGAAATTCTTCACATGGAACTAAGCAACAGGCAAGAGCCGATTACTCAACAAATATGTAGGAGAAATGGATTGAAGGTAGATTGATCGAGCATACAACGAGGAAGGAGACCGTCGAATGACATTACACGTAATAAAGGTAGGCCATCACTTGAGTAGAATCCCAGTTGGACGAGTGGGTCATTGGTCACTCATCAATCTAACCTTCTCTCTATCTGAATAACATTTCACAAGTAATAGAAGAACAATTGTCACCCCCTTATTTGGTAAAACATTCATCACTCACTCCAAGCATAAAAGCCTCAAAGAATAAAAAAAGAAAAAAAACTGTTAGCAATATGAGAGAAAAAAGGCGTGTTTGTTTGTTTGTTTGTATTTGAAGGCAACGAATCAAATCAACACACATTGAACAAACACAAAAATGAACTTTTGTTACAGTGATGTGCTTCCGTTACAATTTTTATTCCAATTCAAAATATACATGTGTATAGATATATGAAATGAGATATAAATATATAGATAGATATACATATATATATCATGTACAACTGTTTTTATTTTGACTGCTTCCAATCACACTTTGATAGATATGTTAGACTAGATTGTGTTTTTTTAAAGCCTCTGTAGTTGTTGATGTCAGCTGTAGTGTTCCACCAGATGATAGAGATGATTTTGATGTAGGGGATGAAGTTGTCAACTGTCTTGTTGTTGTTGTTATTTTTGCTGGCGTTGTGGTTGTTGTTATCGGATATAATTTATTCAATTTTGGTGGTAAAACACGTGCTAATGACGATGGACCAGCTTTGATCGATTTAGACAATGAGGATGTTGTTTTCAGGAAGCCGTGATTATTGCTATTCTCTTGGATTATCTTACCAAATGTGTTGGTTCGTTCACTGGACTAACTCGAAAAAAAGTTGACAAGAGGGAGACGATGTTGTATCGATTACTATTAAATACATAAATCAGTAGTTTATTTTATATATAAATGAATCAATCCATCGATCAGGTCAATAGATCACTAGAAAGATGGAGAAAGAGAGTGGGAGACATTATACTCCTGTCTCCTGTAGGCAAGCGTATTTGAAAATTACACAACAGCATACAAATATATGGCGAAAATATTCATTCAGACATTTAGAAAAAACAACAAAAAATATAAATGAGCAAAGAATATCCTTTTCGATAATTTCCTCCTCATCTGCCTCTGCAATTATATGTATGTCTATATTTATTATTCTAGAATGGTCTCGCCAGTAACAATATTGGTGTGTTTGATTGGACACTAGTCATTCAGTAACTAGTGTGATGTGTGTGCCTGGCTATTCCTTGGTGTTGGTGCAGGCTGAATTCTATCAGTCAGTCAAGTTTGCAATGTGGCTCGCCATCAGGGTGCATTATGAATTGTTGATATTAGATGGTTGGAGGCAATCGGTCACAGGAAGGAAGCCTTGCCTAGGCCAAGATTTCGTGCTAGTTGGCACTCACCAGTCAGTTAGTCAGTCAGCAGGGAGTGTATATGCAACCATATTGAAGGAACAACTCATGTTCCTCCTTCTGAGTTTAGAACCGGTGTCACCATCCAATGTGTACTGCAGTCAGTCAGTCATAGACGTTACCACCACTGAGAAGCTATTCGGGCTCGTGACTGACCTCCTGTAGGACTGACTGGATTCGATACTTTAAGTGGACAGTAGAAACTAGTGGATCCAATACAGTCCTTGTAGGGTGATGTAGATTGCATGGTTGGGGTTATTTATACTGTGAGAATCAACCTTTGATAACTATTAGTGATACAGACAGTGGCGCACATCTACTTGTCATCGTCCAGATACTAAATAATCTTTGATTATATGCAAATAATTTATTGTCAATTTTAGATGTTTGTTTGTTTCACTGTATTGAACTGAACTCAACTGTTGCAGCTTTTGACTTTACACAAGAAATACTACAGTTCGACTCGTTACACCTCAGGAAATTAAGCGGTTTGTTATGCGCTGACACGGCTTTGACTACCGTAGTTGTATGAAAAAAGTGAATTTGGTTGAAGGATTTCATTATGAGCACTGACATCGGTTGGTTAGAGAACCATTTGAAAACCTGCCACATGGAGTACTGCCAGACAGTCAGCTGTTTCGTCAGCCTAGTTTAGCAGTAGTTCTTCAACAGTACGTACCCACACCACTAGCGTTCGAAACAAGGACCACGTTCTGGATACAAGACTAACGAGCTCGTAGACCATTAAGCAGCCATTCACTGGGACCTGCGAATTCAATGGCCAGCTAGTCTATGAATTCTAGCTTTTACCAACTCACAAATGATAAGAAGCGACAAGTAAATAGAATATCAAATAAAATTATGGAAATTTTCACAACAACAAATTGAGGATCATTCGAACCTAGATGGCCAAGGTAAGGAGAGTGCCTCAACCAACTTCTTCTTCTGGATACGTAAGTTAGGCTTTTTAATGTAGATCCCGATAGCCAGTCTCAGAGATATGAAGTAAACGATCTCTTAAGGAGAAGCTAAGATTAGACGCTTTGCGGTAGATCACTTTGAAAGCCACACACCTTGTTAACATCAATCTTGTGTTCTCTATCCACGAGGTGAGTGAGATAGGATAGCGCTACGAATAGATTTTGTTTGTCCTTTACTTAACCAACCACTGTGCAGGGTGATGTTTGGAAATCCAACTAGATTCACGACTAAATGTATGGTCTATGCAACCGGCTGGCTCAATCCAGAGCAAGAACAGTCAAATTGGTAGATACACACACATAGAAGAGGCAAAGTAAGGCAGGTGATCCTTTACTCCAGAACAGAGGTTAATTCGTTAGCACTGAATGCTATTTTTATCACAATCTTTAGGCGTTTTGTTCATATCTCACTGGTACTAGCCTACCCAACTCAGGAAGTGAAGTTGCAAGAATAAAACAATTTTCGGAACTGTTGGTTGGTTCATTAAATACTGTTGTTTCTCAGCATATATGTGTTTACAGCCGTACACATGGATGACACTAGTTACCTATAGGTGTCCGATTAGAGTATACAGTACAGTTCCAGAGGACGTCAGTTTCAAGCCTGAATAGCCTGGTGGTAACGTCTGTGACTACTGCAGAACTGGGTCGACAGATGTTCGAATCTTATAAGGGACATCATATGCTGCTCCTTCAAAATTTCAGCCATATCTTGCTCACGAGTGCTAACAACCAAGAAACCTAGATCAAGCAAGGCTTCCTGTCGCAGATAGCCTCCAACTGTCTAATAACAAGAATTCAGAGTGTATCTTCACCAAATAAAATTTGTTCTTGTGCTCTTGTACACTTCAGAAGATCATCAAATCTACAGACATAAGTGAAACATATTTAAATCATGGGAAATACCCATGAGGAAGTTAGACAGAAAACAAGACTGTTTGTTTTCCTGTGATTTTATTCTTAATAAGTGTAAAAACGCGATTTGTTAAAAATCACCATCGTTACTATGGTGAATCAAATAATAATTGTGATGATGAAAACTTTTGTGTATATAACTAGACTTGAAGGCGAAAACTAGGAGTAAACTGGGTGAAGAGGCTGACTGGCAGTGAAGACAGAATTGACTCCATCCATGTGATGAACATAGAGAAGGTGGAGACGGAGGTGATGACGAATCACAACAACAACAACAACAACAGGCACGAATCACCATCAAAGGGAGAGATTTAACAAAGATTACTTCCTACGTTCACTTGTCTAGGCATTATCGTTTCAAATACAGGTGGATGGCACGGATGAATATGTTAAAGCCAACCAGAATCAAAAAGACAAGTTACATATGCCTACATCCACCTGAAACCAATTTGAAAAAATCTTCTGCAATAAGTCAAACAGCATAAACAACAAGATTCGGATATTCAATATTTTAATGTGAATTCATTCATTCACCTTCACCGGCTGGCTCCATACTGAAGATTAGAAAAAATTAGTAACAAGAAACTCCATAGTGGAACTAACCAACCAATAGATACGTAGGAGAAATGGATTGGAGATGGATTGATGGGGTATACTTTGAGGAGGGAGGACGTCAAAAGATATCACGCGCAATACAGGCCATCCATCACTCGAGTGGAATCCAAATGGGAAGCGACGGACAAGTGGGTGTTTGGTGCTGTGGTGACATAGGGTAGATCATGTGAGGAGGAGATTGCAGACTTCGCGCAATCATGGAGCTAGCCAAATGAAGAGGACAGCACAGAATACAAGAAAGTGGGGATGTGTTGTTGAAGTCAGCTGTAATGTTCTACTTTCGAACCCAAAGGAATAATAATGTAATAATAATAAGTAGTCCGTCCTCCTGTACTCATATGTGATTTTAATAGATTCGCATTGAAAATTACTTAGTCAAATATATTATTTAGGAGTGTACATCATTATTTTTGATTGACATGTGTGTAAATCTTTGAATTGAGAATTTTAAGAAGTACTACTGCTCTCTGGTAGTTACTTGACTCAAATTTCAGAACTACCATTCTGTGTACACCGCGTTTGTTACAAACACACTCGCTGAGTATAGTTCAGAATGTAATGGAAATTAGTGATGATTTGCATGAATAACTTTCATCAGGATACGTTCACTACCACATTCATTCATCGTTTGACACCTGTATGACGCCTATCAGTGGAATGAAATGTTTTCTTATACGAAGTTTCATCTGATATATCTATCACTCATTAGCAATAGTAGTATTTCTTAAACAATATCAGAAATACTGTTTATTTCTGAAAGCAATACGACAAAGTTCATTAATATGATTATTGTTATTCCCTTGGGTTCCAAAGTCAAACATAGGGCTGGCTTCAACAACGACACATCTCTACTTTCTCCTATTCTCTGTCGTCCTCTTCTGTTGGCCAGCTCTACGATTAACCATAATCTCCCATCTCCTCCTCCGCAAACGATCATCTCCATGTCATCCTCACACCAATGACCTATTCGTCCGTTTCTTCCCATTGGGATTCCACTCAAGTGATGGATAGTCTTCATAGCGCGCGATTTCATTCGACAGCCTCTTTCCCCAATGTATGACCGATCAATCCATGTCCAATCAATTTCTCCTACATGTTTGTTGAGCAATCAATCGTCTCTTGCTTGGTTTGTTCCTACAATTTCTGGTTGCTGATTCTTTCTGGACATTTGATTTTCAGTATGGAACCAGCCGGTGAAGCTGTCAGCTGTTGATAAAAGTTTGCAGTAATCTGTTGGAAATCTTTGTCGTAAAGCCGCAGCCATGTTTCTCACTCGTGTAGAAGCAATATTTGATAGACTCCATATTTGTGTTGAAAATCCGATTCTTCCTGTTTATGCTGTCTGAGTTATTGGAGAAGATTTCCAAAGTGGTTTCATTGGGATGATGGCGTATCTCAGCTTTCCGATTCTGAGGGGCTTTGACATCTTCATCCGTCCCGACTGCCTGCGACTGAAACAATTCTAGCTGCCTAGATAAGCGAAAAAGTGACCTCTTGCAAGTTTCTCGATAGTGACTGTTGCTGGTTGTTGTTACTACTGATTGGTTATCTTCATCACTTCCGTCTTCTATACGTCCACCTGGAGTGCTACTTTCACAGCCTGCTTCTTCTGCCAGTTTGTTGCCAGTTTTCTCCTTCCTCTAAGTCTTCGAGTTTGTGTGACATTAAACATAAGTCATCTGGGAAATCCATTTCTTCCAGAGTCCGGCATATTCCTGTCTTCTCACTCACTCACCCTCAACGCACAGTTCGACGCATAATCCAGTCCACCACAATTAAGAATATCATCCTCGGTGATGATAGACAGCCAACCAGCTTGTCTTTCTCCTGTATTCACTCACTTCAAATGCAGACTTCGCTGAGTTTTCCGTTGTGGATAAGCTGATACGTGGCACTGTGATATAGCTGTTTAATGAGGTTGACAAAAACTTGGACACTGCACGCCGTAATTTTGAAGTAGTTTCCAAATTACTTCTTGGTCAGTGTTGTCTGTCAAAGGCCTTTCCAAAGTCGATGACATTATTGAGGTAGAGAGAGGTTTGACAACCATTGTATGCTTTTTTCTGTGATGATGATGACGACGATGTTTAGAGTCGTAATTTGAACATCACATGATTGGCCTTTCCTGAATACATCCATTTTGTTCTGGGTTAGTGAAGTTCTGCATGCAATAAATTCCTTATTTTTCTCCAGAATGATGCGACTTAATATATTTTTTAGGTTCATTTTACAGACATATAATTAAAGATTAAGAATTACTAAAGTGCCGCGGTTTCTCTTAAACTGTTATCAACAAAATTAACACTCATATACACTGTGGTTCATTATAGCTCACTTGAAAATTATAAACAACATTAACCCCCATAATTAACTTGGTAGACTTTTGTCTTCTCATCGAAACGCTGTGACTTGGTTAGACACGTGTGTTCTTTAGCATTTAGGTCCTGTTCCCTGACTTCACTATAGGAGTCCTCATAGAAAAAGAAACATAGAATATGAGTTCTGGGAGCTTATCAACACACTGGTGAACACTGAAGTCCACCTAGAAGATCGTGGAAACCCTAATTCTAAACAAATTTTGCACATGGGCTCTGGGATCTTAAGGAATAGAATGGTCCACGAACCTGTTTAGGCCATCAACAACTATTCCTGATACAACTGTGCTGTATTGTGTATCCGACTTCACTTGAAAGACTCGGAGATAGATCCATTAAGACAACCAACTTTCTTTTGTCTTAGCATCTGAGCAGTACCTCAGTCCTGACTCAAATCATAAGAAGACGATCAACAAGAAGCTCTACACAGATGCATCCTATCTCAGTTCATGTAGTATTTATTTTACTTTGAAAACATCTTATTTGCCTCTCCATCTGATCGTATTTATTGATAACACTAATATCATCATTATTATTATTTCCGAATGTACTTTCTTCTCATCTCATATTACTGATTGATTTGATTCAATCAAATGTTGTCTAATCATCATCAGTGTTTACTTATGCATGTATGTAAACGACGAAGCAAGAAAGTGAGTAGTGTCTTGATTTGATTATGAGTAGTAGCAACGATCAACTGTGCTCGAAGTGTGTGGTCATCAGTAAATATTAATAAATAACAAACACACATTGTGTGTGACACTCTTTAAAAATAAAATTTTCCCCATAATGAAGTTATATATACTCTGCCACCACAGTTCCCAAATTTTATCCTTGTATCAGTTGGGAGATTAACTGTATTAACTTAATACCTAAATTCTAGGTTGAACAACTGTGCGTAAACTAAATGCTGCTTGGGAGAACTATACCTGTGTAAATCTTATTGGCTTTGAGACGAGATCATTAACCAGCCACCGTGAGCCGATACAATGGGCCATCCAATCCATGAATTCCAACTTCTGCCAATTCACGCGCAAGATAGCGTGAATAGCACTAGCCAGTGTCACCAATGGCGAGTATTTATTCTCATGTCTGACCTGCTGTATCCTAGTGGTCATGATGAAATCCTGTCAACATTCAAACAAAATCCCTACAAACCAATACTTAAATATCACTCAGTTGTATTCAAGCCTATGCAAGAAGTGTTGACAAGCAATCACGTTTATCAGGGATGCTGATTGTGTCTCCAGTTTTGTCAAATATCATTACAGATGTTTTCGTTAATTAGACGGTGATTTGTTTCCAGCAAACGTTCCGAGAGATATTAGAGTATGGAGAAGTATTTGTCCATCTAGGTTCAGATACCGAAAAATAATGTAGTCTTTTGAACGTCTGCATTAGAAATCTTGGTATGTTTGGCACGCCTTTCCTCTCCCCTGTCACAAGTATAGTGGACCTGCAGGATTGGTCCCTATAGACTCCTAGTTTAAAGATAGTTAGTCAACTGATTGAATGTGCTGACCACTTCACTTATATAGGAAATTGCATAATTGATAAAAAGTTGATTGCTAACAAAATCTAAGTACACGGATACAAAAGACTGGTGTGTGGCATTTGTCATCTTACACCATTTCTGGTATAGACGTGTGGATGTCTGTGGAACGTGACTATTAACAGTGGAAGACTTCAAGAGGCTAGGCGTCTCTGAACATGAGGGCTTGGGTTCTGTCTTCCATCTTAAGCAATAGTGATTTAAAGCATAAATTGTTAGGTTAGGAGGAACAGTCAGTTGATGAGGTGATGAATATGAGTCATCTGAGATGCGAAATTAACACAGTATGTCGTGTATGCCAGGATATTAACTTTCTTATCTAACAAAGTAGTGATGAGGAACAGAGTTAAAAGGGGGGGGATGAGAACAAACCATGGATTCAAAGTATGAAGTTCTAAACTGTCGGTTTAACACATTGTAGAGAGGTTTGCGTTGACTGACTTGGATTTGCGAGGTGCTAAGAACAAATGGCTTTAGATTACTGGTAACATGGCTCAAAATCCCTTTCAGTGGTGAATACGCATTCCCTTTTTGTGAGTTCCAAGACTCATTATACTTTTACTATTTTCCATATTCATATACTATCTCCTGCACATCACTGATTATCATATCCACTTTGAACTTTTCTCACTAACTTTGTGTGCTATATGGATTATGGCAGATAGAATCGTCCGCCCACACCTCACTCTCCTTGAGGTGCTGTGATACATACAACACAGTGTGTTACAGTGGAATATTATTCTCACATACACTATTTCCACAGTTCAATACAACATTGGCGCAACAGGATACTATACTATATGTATGTATATTTGAACATTCTCTTTCATGTCGTTTAACATAAACCAAAATCACTCGCTCGGTCAATGATGATTGATTTTAGAATAAAAACGGAATAAATATCCATAAATAGCGGGTTGATCAATTGAAAATAAACCCTGGCTTCTTTGTCTCGCTTTCTGCTGTTACACCCTTAGTGGAAAGTTCTGCTCTGAAACTCAGTTGGTCAATCATATTGTCAATACTGATAATCTCATGAATACCTTCAAGCCGAATTAGGAAGCAAAAAAATCTTTGATTGCTCTAACTTTCATTCCAGCTTGTCGTGTACCAAAACATCAACATATTAAGGCAATTAAATTTTCAAAAATTGATTTGTAAGGATTAGATTTTCTTCTTCCGCTCAACTACGGATTGATTAATATCAGTTAGAGAAGAATTGAAAGCCAGCTGGGGGAGTAGTGCCAGACAGCTGATTCATCAGGTTGCTTTTGGGAATCATCGGGTCAGTACGCACCCACCTGAGTGCGGCTGAAACCGAGGACCTTCAGGTTATAAGGCGAGCTAGCTCATATGCCATTTAGCCATTCGCTGGGACTCGACGCGATCCAATGGCAAGTGCGCGAATTCTAACTTCCTGGAGTTCTAGTGAAAAGTCGTGACCAGTAAGGTCTATCAAGTCGTCAAGTGTGAGGATGGATTTCCCGCCATGGTGACACTGGTTGGTGCTAGTCGCGCTAAATGCATCACGAATTGGTAGAAGTTAGAATTCATGGTCTGTCTGGCCATTGAATCGCGTCGAGTCCCATAGGCTGAGTGATAAACGAGCCAGCTTGCCTTGTAACCGGAAGGTTCGGGGTTCCAACCCCAGCGGGATGGTTGCATACTGACTGAATGATTCCCAAACTAGGCTGATTGAACAGCTGTCTCGCAGTACTCCTCTGACTTCTCTAACTGACATCAATCAATCACTCCGAAGTCAAACTCAAACTCGAAAAACAAATCAGTTCTTGAGAAGTGATTTAAACGTCAGTAATAACGACGACTATAATAACAGCAAAAAGTAATGATCATCAGGTCAGTGGCAACGAAATTACAAGAAGTATGTTCAGCTGGCGATAAGAATAACGAAGGTGGTAATATGTACGTGTATTTGTAGACAATTCAGTAAATAAGTAATTAGGTCACATCTCAAAAGTTACATAATACTTAAGCTTTGTGAAGTGGACAGATAGTCAGAGTTCAAATAAATATCATGAAAGTACTAAAGAAATGAAGAATAGGAAAGGGTGAGAAGAGGGTTAGGATTAGAATTCACCTAGGCTAAGCTAAAGAGAGACAAAAGGTAGAACAAACTTCTTTAGTCGTATTCAAAGACACTGGGATTGTTCTCTCGAATTGATTCCCATGGCTTCTTCGGATATGTGAAGAAGGCGAGTTGGAATTCTGTCGGAAAAGGTCGATGGAATGCGATAGATAACTTCGAATGCGCTACTTCTGTCCACTTGGTGACCGCTGTCATCATCATCATCATCATCACTAAAATGAGTCAACATAGAACTTCTTATAGATTTTATTCGGCCTTTTCCGAACCATGAAGGGAGGAAGATGCTCATTAATGGTGCGTTTGTTCAGCAACTTTAGTTGTTGTTCGCCCTATATAGCCAGCTTTCTCCACAGGAGCGACTAAACTTGTAGATACACAGAGAAGTGGCACAACTAAGCAGCCTGTCTTTCACTTGAGCAATCAAAACTGGTCGACAACTGGAAAATGACAAACAAAGTTTGGTGGCGTCAGTATGAGTGTCCTTCTTTAGGCTCTAGATTTTAACCAATAAACATTTCTGAAGTTTAAGTACACATTTTATATAGAGCCTATCACAAAATAATTATTTCAGTTAGAACACAGACACACAAACAAACAAAAGAAGAAAATACATAGCTAAAGCATCACCAACAAAAAATTTGACATACTCGGATAACAGAAACTGAAGGATTCTTCGTCTTCTTGTTCACCTTCTTCTCATACAATGGATTTATTAATGCCGGTGTCATACTTAAACACTGGACATTATTACCATTATTATTATTGTTCAAATCTGGATCAACTTCAGGTACTTCAGTAGATGATTTTGGACTGCTTATGGACAGAAAGCCATCTTTAGCACATTCCCGTTCGACAATGTCCCCTTTAGTATTAACCTGATGACCATAAAATGGTGGTGGTATTGAGAAATGTGTTGGTGATTTTGTATCATTTTCTTGTAAAGGCATTACAGTATTGTCATTTGGCCTATTTTCTTCTTTAGCGTCATCAGCATCATCATCATCATCGTCGTCAGTAGATTCAAGGTCAATATTTTCATCGATTATTAAACTTTGTTTATCTTCCTTGAGATTAATTTTTCTCTCAGTGAAGTCAACATCAATACTGCATGCCAGTTGGATCTGATGCATTAATTCACGTGAATTTAACAGTGAGCAGGCTAATGGATGATTATTTGTCTTCTGTTTATCTGTCAATGATGTACTCGGCAAAAATTGACTATTTCTGCATAGTTTAGGTTCTGGGATTTCAGAGAATCGAATAGATTTGTCTTCTGATTCACTTATACTGGGTAGCTAAAAATAGAGGAAATACAATTAAATACTGAGTATATATATATATATATATATATATATATATATATATATATATATATATATGGCACTATGGTAGTAAGTAATTCCATATTGGTTTGTTTATTAGATGTATCACACACACGGTCAGTGAAACAGTATTATTATTGATTACTGGATGATGATGCCTTTCGAAAACAATTTGTTTATTTCTTGTTCATAATTATATCATCAATTATAATCTCATACAACTTCAAAACCTGAGTTTTATAGTTTTCTTTGTTCTCTTCTATATGTCGTCGTTGGGGTAATAGTAGAATTTCCTATATGTATGGGTGGATAGGTGTTGAATCATTCCTATTACATGTATTTGCAGTTGATTCGAAGGAAGGGGAGCTTCCAGTGTTAGATTGTAGCGTAAAAAGGAAAGGGGTTAGGAAGTTAAACAGATTAGGGTTTACAGGAAACCCACACTCATTCAAACCGATATTTGGATTTCCCATCATCCCATCATATATATGTCAATAAAAATGGGACTAGTGAAATGCTTAAGTGACAATAGAGCACAAAAACTAAATAGTACCAAGAGAAATCCAAGACATGAAGTGAGATATATAACAGTAGCTTTGAAATTAAATTAATAATTACCCTGATAAATTAATCAGGAAGTATGTAGGGGGAAGTGTAAAAATAAAATGGATAATAATAACAGTGATAGTGGTAATAATAATATTAATGACGACATGTATGTCAAATATGCACATGATAATGACAACACCAACAACAGGGAATATAAATCATCAGTAGTACTTCCATACAAAGAGGCAACCTCGGAAACTACACAGTGTAAAATTCCTAATGATGCAGGGCGGAATGAATGTGGCATTCATACTCCCAAAAAAACTTAATGAGAAACAAACTTTGTCGGTTAAAGGATCCGGTCGGTGAAGCCAACAAAACAAAACAGTTTAGTTTATCTAATACCCTGGTGTAGTGATTATCAGGTCAAATACATAGGTCAAAGTAGTAGGACAGGTACAGTCAGACTAGCGGAGCACAAAAACCTAACTGCAAAATCTACATTAGTTGACCCGAATAAGATAAGAAATCTGGAGAACAGTTAAGGAATTACACACAACCACACAATATAGGAGGATGGGATAAGATGACAGTTTGTTTTAAAATCTAATGCAATAGGGTGGAGAGAGGGAGAGACTGATAACGGAAACTTTGTTTATCGAATAAACTGAGATGGGGGAATACGTGTAATAGGAATGATCCAACACCTATCCACATCAACATCTGGAGAACTCTAATACTACCCCGGCGACGACATATAGAAGAGAACAAAGAAAACTATAAAACTCAGGTTTTGAAGTTGTATGAGATTATAATTGATGAAAGGATGATGAGCAATAAATAGATAAATTGTGTTCGAAAGACACCATCATCCAGTAATGAATAATAATACTGTTTCACTGACCGTGTGTGTGATACATCTAATAAATAAACCAATACGGAAATATATTAAATATGATCCTCTGAATTCTCAGTAAAACTTCAGGATGAATAAACCAAAGGAAGTAACACATTCTTTAGTTATGATAAAATTTGTTCACGTTATAAAATGATGAAACTCCCTTTATGGTTCAGAAGATACTCGGTAATTTGTCGAGGTGTTACAAGAAACTGAAACGTCATAATTACGCGACCAGTCAATATTTCGTCAATCTCAAAGACATTTATCTATTGGTTTGTGGGGATTCTGTCTGTTTGATTGGTAATAGGATGTCATCATGAGCTGACATCGGTTGGTGTTTAGAGAAACATTGAAAAACCAGCCACAGGAAGCACTGAACAGCCAGCCATTCCGTCAGCCTAGTTTGGGACTGGCTCTGCAGCAATACGCACCCACCCGACTGCGGTTCAAACCTAGGACCTTCTGGTCACAAGGCCAGCGAGCTTGCTTGTAGACTATTAAGCAACCATTGGGACCCACCTATCCAATGACCAGCCAGTCCATGAATGCCAACTTCTGCCAATTCACGCACGATATAGCATGACTGGCACTAGCCAACGCCATCGTTGGTGGAGGGTATTTGTCCCCAAGCTCCAGCTGCTGTACCCTACTGGTCACAGCTTCCCAGTAAAACGCCCAGGTAACTAGCTACTTGCCTGAATAAGGCCAGTCACCAGTAGTCATCTCATTGATATTCAAATATTGGTTTGTAGGGATTTGATTGATTGATTACAGGATTCCATCATGACCAGTAGTGTACAGCAGGTTGAGGGTGAGAACAAATACTCGCGATTGATGGCATTGGCTAATACCAGTGGCTCTATCTCGTCCGTGAATTGATAGAAGTTTGAATTCATGGACTGGCTGGCTGGTCATTGTATCGGCTCATGGTGGCTGGTTAATGGTCTACAAGCCCCCTCAACTTGTAAACAGAATATGGTCCTGGGTTCGAACCCTGACAGTGGGGTGGGTGTGTACTGCTGGAGAGAGATTCCCAAACTAGGCTGACGAAACAGCTGGTTGTGCAGTACTCCGTGTGGCAGGTTTTCCAATGGTTCTCTAACCAACCGATGTCAGCTCTCATGATGAAATCCTGTAATCAAAATATTTGTTTAAAACTATTTGCCTACTTAAAAATAAAGAGTACCATATGTGCGAAAATCATAATTTTATGAGTTCAAGAATTCCAGGATAACATATATTTACTGAATGCTGAACTTGCTTCATCGCTTGTGCAGTAACCACAAATCTAATATGGAATTACATTCTACCACAGTGCCCAAGTTCTACACTAACGATAAGTATCCTGCTTTGTATGCTAACCCCAGCTGTATTTACTAATTCCCTTACACCTGTGGCAACAAGTACATAGGAAGAACTGAGAGGAGGAGAGCGCCTACTAGATTCTCTAAGCATAAGATTACCAAAGAGTTCTCAAGCTCACTTGCCAGACACCTAATTGACTGACACAGGATATTTAGTGGAAATGAGCCTACAGTCTTTCAAAATAATCAATACACACAGGAAAGCATGACTACTTCAGTTCGTAGAAGCCATTGTTATTATCAAAAGACCATGGACCTAACCTATGCATACAGAAAAAGTGTGACTAATTCTCGTACTATCCTACCTGGTAACCATCATTGTTTTGTTCTGTTGCGTAACATTCCATTCACATACTGATTTTGATTTTCACTTACTGACTGAGTTGAACTCAATGTGAAGATTCCAAATCTACTAAATTAAATCAATTTTTCTATTTTATAACTTTACCATACTATTCACCCCTCATTCAACAGCTGTATGACAATGCCACGTGTCAAGTGATACACAGTGGAAGACTTAGTGAGGCGCTCGAAGTGAATACAGGGGTAAGACAGGGATGTCTGTTATAACTGATGATATTCTTAATTGTGGTGGACTGGATTTTGAGTCAGATTGTGAGTGGGTAGCGAGGAGACAGGAACACCATGCACTGACTGATTAGAAGACTCTATAAGATCTGGATTTCGCAGATGATATATTTCTTATGTCACACAAACTCGATGACTTGGAGGCAGGCGAAAACTGGCAGAAGAGACTCGTTGGCAGCGAAGACAAGAATCCATTCAGGTGATCGTAGAGAAGGTTGAAACGGAGGTGATGAAGATAACTAACCAACCAACCAACTAACAGCGACAATATTATTTTTTATATTTTGTTTTTTGATTACAGCTTGATTCCACACAGTATTTTTGGTACAAGTATGGAATTTTCAGCGTGGATATCGGTAGCCCAAAATTCGCAGGCCGACCATAGATATCAGGTGTGCGCCAGCGTGGGCTCGAACCTCGAACCATGTGCATGGTCGGCGCCAATCACCATCAACGGGAGAGATTTGACAGAGGTAGTCAGCATTGTTCCAACTACAAACACGTGGCATAGATGAAGATGTCATAGCCAGCCAGAATCGGAAAGACCAGCAAGATATACCTTCATCAACATGAAACCAGTTTGGAAATCTTCTGCAATAGCTCAAACAGCACAAACAGTAAGATTTGGATTTTCAACAAAAAAATATCAGTGAAGTTAGTCAGTCAGTTCTTCGATAGGGATCAGAAACTTGCACTGCGTGTCACGGAAAGGATTTCCAACAGTCTGTTGCAGACTTTCATCAACAGCTGCCAACTTCGCTGGTTGGCTCAATACTGAAAGAAGCAGCAAGAAGAAAGTCTGCAATGGGACAAACCAACCAACCAACAGTGGATTGCCCAACAAATATGTAGGAGAAATGGTTTAAAGACGGATTGAACATGCACACATTAGAAGGCTGTTGAGTGACATAGTGCGCAATGCAGGCCATCCATCATTCGAGTGGAATCCCAATGGGAAACGATGGACGAGTGGATCGTCGGTGCGAGAGTGACATGGAGATCGTGTGTCGAAGATGATTAGGAGAGGAGGAGATGAGAGATTATGGTCAGTCATGGATCTAGACAACTGAAAAGGACAGCAGAGAATAGAAGAAAGTGGAGATGTGGTGTTGTTGAAGCCAGCAGTATTTTCCACTCGGAACTCAAGGGAATAATAATAATAATATAATTCACCCCACCCGTTGGGAGCTCTCTATGTTAATATGTATAAATTCACTCTGTTGTTTTATCTTTTATATTGTGTCTCTAGTCCATTCTTGTTTCCAAGAGAAATCTGAACTCCACCCATTTCTTGTCTAGTTATTATATAAATAGTTACTCTTTTAATCCTGAATAATTCATCTGCATACATCATCTTTTAAATTACGTTGCCTATACTTATTTTATTATTTTGGTTACAGTTTGATTCCACACTGTATTTTTGGTACAAGTATGGAATTTTCAGCATGGATATCGGTAGCCCAGATTTTGCAGGCCAGCCATAGATATCAGGTGTGCGTCAGGAGGGGATCGAACCTCGGACCATGTGCATGGTCTAAGTCATTGTAAAAAGTATGGTCAGACACCATTTTGTAACTTATAAGAAAGCTGAGAAATAAAACTTTCCAACACAGATTAACACTTAATCTCAAAACATACAGAGAGTTCACTGATGTGAAGTAGAATCCGAAGAGGGGGACTCTAAACTTTCTGCAGTGTCTTGTAAAAAGACAAACTGACAAGAAACCGATACATTCCAACAAGTATTTGAATTTCCAAACAGATGATCCAATAAAAATGAAAGTTTCAGTAGCTTTAAATCTCGTTATAAAAGAGCTATAAACAGACAATGATGATCATGATATGGAGTACGAGATATCCAACATAAAACAAATTTTGATTGGAAATGGTTATCCGAAAAGGCTACTAAGTAATATTATCATCGATCAATAAAGAGGAGCAGAAGTGAAAACAGAAAATTGAAAAATCTTGGCTACCGACCGACCATTGCTATTCCATTATCGGGAACAGACAGCTGAACAATTTCAAAGACTACTTGCTTCATATAATATTAAAGTCTATTTCAGTCCAAGCCTTCTTATTCTGTAGAGAAACCTTTGGTGAATGTCAAAGATATGCTTCCAAAATGTCACAAAACAATTGCGTCTATAGGATAAAGTGTTCCGAATGTGAAGCTTGCTATATTGGGTAGGGGAGAGCAGTATGCAGTTGAAGGTCAGAGTGAATGAACGTAGGCTGGCTATGCACAAAATTTCCCCACCTAGAAATGATGAAGTAGAATCCAAAAGTCTAGAAAAAAATCTATAGCAGCAATGTATGCTATATATGCACAGCGGACATAAGATTGATTTTGACAATCTCGAAATTCTAGGGAGAGGCTTTCATCCAACACATAAAGAAAGGTTGACCTCTGAAGCCTTGCACATTTGAACCACGTCGAATATTGTAGTCGGTGGCACAGTGGTTAGGACGCTCGCCGACCATGCACATGGTCCGACTGACGCACACCTTTACCTAGCGAAGCCAGAAATAAAGCTGATAAAGAGGAAAGGTTGGGCATGAGACTAGCAACCCAGTCCTGTAAAAATACACACTGCTACAGATACTCCAAGCCTCTAGCTTGAAGCCCTATGTTCCAATGGGAACGTGAAGGAATTAATAATAATTATAATTATGTAATAATAATTTTGCAGTGAATAGGAGAGAAGGGATAAACTTATCACCTACCTATATGGCAAACGCTAATGAAACAAGACAGATGGGAAAACAACAAAAACCTCTATGGACCTCTCTGACCTCCATAAAATTATTCTTGTGTTTATCACATATGAATTGACGTCTTTTCCGTATGACAAATAATGTACACTCTCACACACACACACACACACTCATACAGACAAATATTCACAATGACCATTCGACATTAGTCATTACAAATATGTGATGAGTGTTTATGCATTTTTCTATTGGTTTTAATGTCTATCGACAAGTGACCTACCATTATAGGAACTGACTTTAATTTATGTAAATTTTTCTGACTATATAATCTGATGGTTAATGAAATTCCGAATAATTCTGCAGTTGCTGAAGAAGAGGGCGGTTTGGTAGCTTACACAGCGAAACGTTCAGAAAAACAGATCTTATTTTGTATTCACGTATTGGTTTGTAGAGTCTCAGACTAGGACGACGGAGCTGTCCAGTACTCCCTGTGGTTAGTTTTCCAATGGTTCTCTAACTAATGCCAGCTCATGATGAAATCCTGTAAACAATCAATCAAATCCCTACAAACCAATACTTGATTATCAATGAGATACTCACCAGCGACCGGCAGTATTCAGGTAGATAGTTATCTAGTGTTCTAATGGGAAGTTGTAACCAGTAGGGTAGAGCAGTTTGGGTGTCAGGACAAATACCAGCCGAAAACATTGGCTAGTAGTCGCGCTATGTCGTGAATTGGCAGAGGTTGGAATTCATAGGCTGGCTGGCCATTGGATCGAGTCCCGGTGTGGGGCTGCTTAATGCTCTACGAGCTAGCTCGCCTTGTGACCAGAAGGTTCACCTGCAGTTGAGGTGGTGCGTACTGCTGAAGAGCCAGCCCCAAAGTAGGCTGACGAAACAACCAACTGCCCAGTACTTCCAGCGGGTTTCCGAATATTTCTCTAAACACCAACCGATGTCAGCTCATGATGAAATCCTGTAACAGCTCTTGTTTTGATTTTTCCTTGAAAACGATGGGATTATTTTAAATAATTTATAATGATACAATCTGACTTGGCGCCTAGGGCTTCTGCCTTCAAGCAAGAGAGGCTTCAAGTTTCGGTAGCGGTGGTGTGTGTTTGTTTGTACATGATGGGATCGCTGATAGCCTCATCCACCCCCGCCCAACCTCCCCTCTTCATCAGTGATATTTGTGGCTTAGCGCGAGGTAAGGGAGTGCGTCGGTGGTGGCCAACCGGGAATCGAACCCCGGACCACATGAGGGGCGGATGGCGGCGAACATTGTACCGCTGTGCCACCAATGCATAAAACTACTCCCGCTCTGGGTGTTGAACAAGGCCTGCCTGCATGGGTGAAAGCCAGGAATCATAACTGCTAGACCACGCGGGACGACAGCTGTGAATGTGTTACAGGTCATGTTCAGATAGATAAACAGAAGGGAGTATTAGAGATTAAAATTAAGATTTCAGCGGATAACTGTTCTATGAGATGGTTGGAGGCAAGCGGTCACAGGAAGGAAGCCTTGGCTAGACCAAGATTTCGTGCTAGTTGGCACTCACCAGTCAGTCAGCAAGGCGTGTATCTGCAACCACATTGAAGGCAAAATTCATGTCCCTCCCTCTGAGATTCGATCCCTCCTTGTCACCACCCACTGAGTACTGCAGTGAGTCAGAGACGTTGCCACTAAGATATTTGAGCACCCAACTGGCCTCCTTCCTGTAGGACTTAGATTGGACACTAACATGGTCACCACACAGCAAACTTCTCTGACTGACTGATAGAATTCAGTCTGCACCAAAGAGATGGGAATAGACACACACAAACACACACGTTATACCACATATTGACTAACTAGTGGCTTTCTTTATTTAAAATATGACAAGTGAATTTAAAAATTCTGGAAAAAATATAAACTTCACAAAACAATTTTCTTGTCTAACTCAGAAAATTAGCATAACGAAAAAAGACAAAATGTCTGTTGATTACAAATTTAAAAACATTTTTTGTCGGAAAACTGACTTCATTTTTGAATTCATTATTGAAAAAAACAGTGTACACAGATAGGATAAGTCCTGAGTATGCTAAAATCCTACGATTGCATAATTTGAAAGGGCATTAAAACAACTCGACGTGAATAATTTATGAAAATATTTAACATATTTGTTAAAATGGATTTATACAACAGTATGGTAGACAGAAGGAGAGAAAAAAGAAAAATGCTAATGATATAACTTTTACAACATAAAAGTTTGGAAGGCAGGAAGAAAAGGTACCTAGCGACAGTTTGGAAGAAAAGCTGGCTAGTTTATGAAGCTATCAAAGAAAGGCGACTTATGCTTCACTCTGAAAGAACTGCCTGGAGTAGAATAAGTTGTGCTGTTGTTCATTCTGAGAAAAATACTAAGTTGTATTATCCTGGAGAGAACAAAACAGGCAGTGGATGTACAACTCCGAAAGCTCCACCACCCAGAACAAGTTGGCTGGATTCAGGAAATGCAAGTCATGTAGTGCTGATTAAAATGGCAACTCTACGCATCATCATCATTCTCATTACAGAACAAAGCAGGGAATGGTAGTCAAACCTCTCTCTACCCCAACTTTATCGACTTTGCAAAGGTATTCT
Organism: Trichobilharzia regenti; assembly: GCA_944472135.2. Lineage (NCBI taxonomy): Eukaryota > Metazoa > Platyhelminthes > Trematoda > Strigeidida > Schistosomatidae > Trichobilharzia > Trichobilharzia regenti. Next base: position 27,596,728 of record OX235270.1, on the reverse strand, counting down.
ATAGACAGAGTTTACCGAGAAGTCATTTGAAATCTGCTTCAACCAGATGAAGTGCGTTACTCAAAATCATTATCAACCCCATTTAACAATTGGCTATATGACAATGCCACGTGTCAGCTGATCCACAACGGAAAACTCAGCGAAGCCTGCCTTTAAAGTGAATACAGGAGTAAGACAAGGCTGCCTATTAGTACCGATGATATCCTTAATTGTGGTAGACTGAATTATGCCTCAGACTGTGCGTTGAGGGCTAGGAGACAGGAATACGCTGTAGCACTAATAAGAAGACTCTACAAGATCTGGACTTCAAGCCTGGATGATATATGTTTAATGTCACACAAACTTGGAGACCTACAGGCGGAAACTGACTTCAAACTAGCTGAAGAGGCTGGCAACGAAGACAGGACAGACTCCATCCAAGTGAACATAGAGAATACGGAGGTGATGAAGATAACCAACGAATAGGAACACCATCAATAACCAGCACCAATCAAAGGGATAGACTTAACACAGGTTACGACCTTCACAACATAACTGTGGTATCTTCATTAAACAGGTCTCTGTATATATAACTGTTAAATTGATTATGCGGCGGTTCTGCTAAGCATAACCAACATTATAATGTCACTATTGTCCATATTCCCTTAGCAGTCATACATACACTTTAAACTATCATGTTCTGGGGACAAATAGCCTAAGAAAGCATTACAATGTAGCACAATGTAGCGTGAATGTCTGCAAGTCATATTGTGGCGGTGGGATACAGACAACAATGTGTGTTCCAACGGAATATTACTCTCACATATACTACTCCCACAGTTCAATACTGCATTAGTACAACAGAATACTATACTATACTATATGTATGTATATTTGGATATCATATTTCATGTCGCTAAATGTAAACCAAAATCACACGCTCAATCAGTGAAGATTGGTTACAGAATATAAATCTCTAGAGTTACAATTAGCCGTTTGATCAATTGGAAATATACCTTGGCTTCCATGTCTTGCCTTCTGATGTTACAATATGAACTTATTGTCTGAATATTGAAGTGTTGTCACACATCATGATTAGTGTAATGCATTAGATAATTGGAATGACCTGTGATATGTTGAACCAATGCATAAATTTAATTCAACAGAGTATTAACACAGACCAATGATTTTCCTGATTGCAGTAGACTGAATAATGCGACAAACACACAGTGGGGAACGAGGAGACAGGAATAAGATGGACCCATACACAAAAATACTTGGAGAATCTGAATCTGGATTTCTACTATGATATATGTTTGATTTCCCACAAACTGGAAAATATGCAAGTGAAAAGCAACAAGTTGGCGATAGAAGAAACATCCAGAGAAGATAGGACTTCAGGTTAACGTAAAGAAAACAGATTTGGTGATGATGAAGATTCCTAGACAACAGCAACACCAACAACAGGCAACAATCGGCATAAATAGGAGGAGTCTGAAAGAAGAAGCCTCCTTTACCTACCTACCTACCTACCTGGGAGGCATCGTTTCAAATACAGGTGGACGGGACTGATGACGATATCACCAAAGCAAGGATCGGGAAAGCAAGACAAGCTCTCATTACTCTCATCAAGTCTGTGTGGAGATGGACAGCACTCCTCAGCATGAAAAATAAGATCTGGATCTTCATCTCCAATGTGAAGTCAGTGCTACTATTTATGGATCAGAGACTTGGCGCGTCACGAAGGGCACTTTGAACAAACTACAGACTTTCATCAACAGTTGTCTTTGCTCAACACTACTCAAGATCAGACGGTCGGCCAGAAACTATCATCAACATAGATCTCTGGCAACGAACGTACCAACAAACCAACCCAACCCAGCAGGAATCAACTGCGCAAGAAATATGCTAGAAGAAATGGAGGTAGATTGGATTGTGGCCATACTCTGAGAAAAGAAACCATCAAGTGATTAGTGACATCACACGCCAGGCTCTCTCTCGAGTGCAACCTGAATGGAAAGTGGCGAGTTAGCTGGTCGTCAGTGAGCGAGGGTGACATGGAGGAGATGATGCGAAGAGAAGATAAAAGCATGTAGGTAGACGTGGAGCTAGGAGAGGAAACGTTGGCGGAGAACCCCGAACGCAATAAGGACGTGCGGCTGAAGCCCTATGTTCCTCTAGGAACTAAAAGAAATAATAATCTTGATGTAACAATTTACACTTTGGAACAAGACAAACGCATCTCTCTCCCTCTCTCAATGTAACTCTTCACATTTATAGAAGTATGCATTCACTTAGACTACGTTGTCTGTGTACTTTCAGGCAGTTGGGAAATCACTATGAGGTCACTCAAAATAAATAAATAAATTATCTTAACCAATAGTGTGACTGGATTTTTATGGTTTTAAACTACTGAAAACGTGGAAATGAATTTGAAACTACTGGCTTCAAAAACTCGTCTGGTATTAGTCTTGGTGGTATATAATGTGTCTTTTAGATAATTAATTTCTAAAAAAAACGAAAAGTAATCAAGCAGTAGGGAATAATCCTTTTCGATAATTTCCTCCACCTCCTCCTCCTCTGGCTCTACAATTATATGCGTACATGTTTATATACATAGAATGTTCTAAAAAAGTTGTCATTAAGAATATTATTGTGCTTTTTGAATACTATCGATTTGTTAAGTAGGAACACAATGGAATTACAGACACTTCATGAAAGATGCTGTATAAATTATTGAAATTTCTACAACAACCAATTAAGCATCATTAGAAACTTGATTGAAGGCTAGCGAGGTAAGAACAGTGTCTGAACCAACCAACTACTTTTGGAAACATACATAAGTTAGGCTTCTTAATGTAGATCCCAACAGCCAGCATCAGCAATATGTAGTAGACGAACTCTTAAGGTGAAGTTAAGATTAGTCGGTTGGTATGCGGTAGAAGACTTTGAAAGCCACCTACCTTATTAACATCAATCTTGTGCTGTGTATCCACGAGATGAGTGAGATGGAACAGAGATATGAATGGATTTTGTTTGTCCTTTACTTAAACAACCTCTGTGCAAGATGATGTTCTGGAATTTGATGATAGACACGCCTAATTGTACGGCCTATGAAATTAACTGGCTCACTCCATAGGAAGAGCAGTTAAACTGTGGTAGATATACATAGAAGAGGCGAAATTAGGCAGTTTGTCTTTTACTCCTACTAAACGCTAAATAGGGGTGGGTGGTTTTGAGGACACAGCATAGTTCAGGGGTACTGAATGCTCCTTCTACCGCCGTTTTCTTTAGGTGTTGTGTTAATATCTGACTGGTATTACCCCAAGCAACTGAAGTTGTAAGAATAAGGCATTTTTCGGAACTGTTAGAACCTGCAAAACAGACACACCCACAGACGTCCAATATTATCAAAACACCTTAACCTGATTATGAGCAATAAATTGTGCTCGAAACGTCATCAGTAAACATTACTGTATAACACTGTGAGACTTTATCAAAACAAAAATTTACCCATAATGGAACCTTAACCTGAAGTCTGGTTTGATGTCGTCAACAGAGAGAGAGAAAGTGGTATTACAACAGTCTTTTAGTTAAAAGGAGGCCACTTGAATAGATCTTTTTGCTGAAAGATCTGTGCTGAAAAACCCAGAAACAGTGCAGCAAACTTTGATGGTCTGTTGAGTGTACATTGACAATTCCATTTTCAAGTATTGGTTTTGAGGGTATTTTGTTTGAATGGTTGGAGGATTTCATCATGAACTGATATCAGTTATGGAAAAACTGGAAAACTAGCTGGAAGTGCTGGACAGTTGCTTCGTTCTAGCTTTGGACTCTTCATCAGTACGCACACACAGGAGTTCGCTTGGTAACCAGAAGGTCCTGGGTTCGAACCCCGGCGGGTGCGCACTGATAGGGATTCCCAAACAAGGATGAAACAGCTGTCCAGTAGTACCAGGTGGTTTCACAATGGTTTTCTAACTGATGTCAGCTTATGATGAAATCTTCCAATCAATTCTATTTTCTCTAATTTTATTTTAAATACATAACAGATGTACACTTATGGAGACTTCAGACCCCTTATAGGACTTTGGAAATATGAACGACCTTTTCAGCTAGCAGTAGTTTCGAATGAAAATGTCCACAAGATATGGAATGTATACACCAGGATTAGTTCGCCTTAGTACTTTGTCGAAATAAAAATGTATGCATTGCTCGAGTACACACACATGCACACTCGAACAAGGTTTCACCAGTCCTGGTAGGGCGAAGAGGGCGGACATATCTCATCTCATTCGTTATCTGTCTGTCTGTTAAGGCTGCCTAAGTTAAGTGTCTAACAAACCGAGCAACAACATTACTAAGGAGTACATCAAAAAGTATGAACGAAATAATGAAACATATAGAAGAATGGCTGGTTGGTTTTAAATATCCTATAGAATGAATTAGGAAGATTAGAAAAAATCAAAAGAAAACCAAAATAATAAGGAAATTAATAATTATAACAACGTAAATAAGAGAAAATATAAGGCATTTACAGTAGACCTACCATATAGTGAGGGAGGGGGTTCATCTGAAACTCACACTACGTAGGATTGTCAACTATGCGGAAATTCGTGTGGTGGTGGCATTCAAACCTACAAACTCACTCACTCAGATAGGACACGTTCTGTACGTAGGTTGACACAATTAGACAAAATAATAGAATTTACAAGATAACTTGCAATGTCTACGAGCTGGGTGAACTACCTCTACATAGGTGAGTCAGACTAGTAGATCAGGGAGGAGTAGTGAGAGATTGGCTGTCAGAACATACGAATTTGGCCAAGGTTAGAATGATTGATCCCACCCACGAAGATAAGTAATTTAGAAAAAATAACTCAACAATACATTGCACTGCATGCATTGACGCACAACCACACAAAGTGGTGGATGGGACAGTTTCAAAATTCTGATAACTAATCTAGCTGGGCGGGTGGAGATATAGAGAGACAGAGGTTGATTACTTACTGAATCCTGGTTCATCGAGTCTACACACTCAACAAAACATGACACAACACATGCAATAGAAGTGACTCATCATCATCACCAGCTAATACAGCACCACAGATATTCTTACCACCAGTCATTCAGTCAGTCGAATCAGAGCAGGTTAACAAATAATGTTTACTGTATTTCATTTCTATTCAATACAATTCACATACATAACAGCAAGTTATTAATTAATTTATTTATTTATTTTACTATAAAAACACGCGTCTTATTTCCCTTCCGATCCCATAATCTGATTGTATTTGACTGATTGACTGATTGATTGATAACACTAATTTCATTGTTATTATTATTTCCCAATGTAGTTTCTTGTCATTTTATATTACTGATTGATTTGATTCAATCAAATGTTGTCTAATTATCATCAGTGTTTACTCATGTGCATATAAACTACGAAGCAAGAAAGTGAGTGATGTGTGAGTAGTGTGCCTTGATAGGATTATTATTATTATGAGTAGTAGTGGCAATGACAAATTGTGTTGGAAGCAGGTGGTCATCACCAGTAAATATTACTGTAAAACAAACACACTCTGTGTGTGACACTTTATCCAAATAAAATCTTATCCATAATGGAGTTATCCTGAAATAGTTTGACTAGAGTATGTACGATCATTGAGTTTAACTTAGAACTAAGTCCTAACGATAAATAAATCTTTAGGCCTTATCAGTTTTCTCACATGTAATATTAAACTTACAAATTTTATCTTAACTCTTTCTGTTTTAAATTATCCTACATTTGGGTTTCCATCGCATTCGTCTACTTGTTGTTTCGTTTCCTACAAGATGTGCAGATAATGAACGACAAGATGTCAGGCTGTTTATTAGTGTTGTAGTGCACCTTGAATGTTTGAACTTTTGTTTTAAAGTATTCTCATGTACTATGGGGCTGCGCCGTCTTTGTTTTCTTTCCTGCTTGACTGCTTGCAAGTGGCTCGCTCCCTAGTTGTGCTATCATTAAGCGCACTCTCTGAGCTTACTACTCCAGCCTGCCAACAGATAATTTGTACAATATTGCTAAGTAACAGTTTTAATCTCACATTCGTGTACAGGACAGTGCATAGGTCTTCCACCCGGACTTCATTCATCAGTACACATACACGTTAGGTAGTGTATTGATCAGGGTTAACGGAGGAAAGCAAATTTAATAGGTGCTGACATCAAGGTCTATCTAGTGGTTGATATCGAGACTTACAGGGTAATGTTGGGTCCTATATTTATAAGATATAATGGTGTGAATTAAAAGTCAGTCTGAACAAAGAATATTCTTTTCAATCCATCCTTCTTTTCAGGTTCTTACAATTATAAAACAGTTATAATACTTACTGTCACTACAATAATGATAGCCAGTTATAGGGCGGATACATTTTTAACGCAGAACAACAGATTAGTAATTATGGGATTTCAAAACAAATAGTCGTATTTCTGTGACAAACGTTGTGCTCTCAGCTGAAACCGATTAAAAACTATTGTAAAATAGCAGAAAAGATAATGGTGGTGATAAGTCATAGTCAATTCGTAGAACGCAGGATAGTAAAAATTGACAAGTCAGTGCAAGGTTATAAAAAGTGTCAGGTGAGTGGAGTGGCTATCACAAAGTAGTATGTATTAAAGAGGAGATAGTAAGACTGCAATGACAGGTTCATTCGTTATGAAATAACCAATGTGGGAAATGAAGAAACAGGTAGAGGCATATATTGAGAAAAGAGATAATGTTATTACTAATAATATATCCGGATAGTATAAATAGAAAATTAGATAGTATTGAGAGAATGTTTTAATGAAGGGTATAAATTATGACGAGTAGTAATGATGATAATAACTGTAAGAATTAGCATTGAAAGAAAAAAACCCACAATGGTTAAGGGGAAGAGGCTCTCTTGATGAGAAGAAGAATCGCTAATCGAAATTTGACCACGTTATGAACAGCGTCTGAACGTGTTCTTTTGGATACAAAGCTCAGGTCTAGTCTATCTTATCGAAACAGCTTCAGCTATGTGTAGGAGATGTAAGCAAACTGTAAATGATGACGACTTCGGAATTAGGTATATAACGCTGAAATCTGTGTTGGCGTCGATGCGATGTCCAGTAGTCTCAGCCAAGTGTGACAGGGTACAGTTTTTATGCACTTAATTCTTCCACTTGCTGAACCAAGATGACAAATGTTCGCGAACGTGTAGACGAACCTGCATAATCGTGCGCCCTACATGAAAAATCTGAACCACAGAAACATTCTACGAATTTAATACGACTAATCGCCATCATCCTCAGTGTCTCCTATTTTGATTATGAGCGATAGTTTATGCTCGAAACGTCATCAGTTAATATAACTGTACAACACTGTGTGATTTGTCGAAATATCATCTTATCCATAATAGAGTGTGTGAAAATATACAAAGGAACCAATCACGACGTCCAAGTTCTGACTGACTGACTGGTTTCAACATAGAACTGTGCACCGATATGCAGCAGCTCAAGTCGCTACACTTCTTGTAGCACACAAAGCGAGAGAAGAAAGTAGAAAAAATTCAAAATAGAGACAGCAAACAGAGATATGAGACAAAAACGAGAGTAATATTGAAGAACAATAGAGTCTTATTGGATATTATATGTCACAAGGAGTGAATGCATCTGCGCCATAGACAACGATTTCGAGCCATATCACCAATTGTCTTCAGCCTTCATTGGTTTTTACCATCCAGAAGACCACAACCAGTCAGGAAATCTACACTTTCCTACGTGACTGGCTGGCTTAATCTAACTGTTGTGGATTTCACTGACTAATGCCATATTTTGGTTTGACTACCGCTAGCTTTTTTCCAGGTTGACTCTACGTCAGCTAACATCGCCTACTGTCGAAGAAGACGATGACTAGGCATACGTAACACTTTCCTAACCATCTCAGTCGATGTAACTTCACAGCCTCGTCGATTGATTTCCCCCCTTACCTAGCAATCGACGCCTAACCTGAATATTGCCCACCTTATTATACCACTTCACACAGTTCCAGTTCACCTACCAACCAGGAGAGATGACTAATAAACTCGTGGAGAAATGTAACAGCTCACTTCAATTCAAATTGAAGTCAAGCATGCGCTGAAGATGTTGCCTAGTAGGAGGGCAATAATGAAAGCTTCTCAAAAAAAACCATCCATTCAACTAGCTAGCGCAGAAAACACACAACTAGACCAAAAATCCACAAACATAAAATCATACAGTGCATCAGTGTATGTGTGCTGCCAAAAATCTGAATTATGCGAACAAAATCGAACTCACTTGTTCTTCATAATCACCTGTTGTAGTAGTTCCCACTACCTGAGATAATTCAATATTAATGCTTTCATCCGTCATAATGTCACCAATATCATTATGAAGTCTATCTGATACAGGTGTGTTGTTAGGCTGCATTTTTTTATTCTTATGATTAGACAATTTTTCCAAACGTTCTCTTTCTTCTCTAGCTAGGCGAACTCTTTCTTTTCGAGCTTCACGTTCAATTGCTTGTTCTCTTGCTTGTCTAGCCATATCAGCGTGTACACGTGATTGTAGTGTGGTTATTTCTGATTCGATATACCTGAGTAGCCATCGTAAACCATCACGAATTGCTTTATCTAATTTTTTACCAGGTAATAATAAAGCACAGCAATACTCCTGAAAAGAATAATAAGAATAAGAATAGTGACAGTGTTCATCAAAAGCAATGCTATTTAATGGTGAATACATTTAATTCGTTAGTGTTAATTATTACGAATTGGTTGAAGAAGCTGGCTGGAGGCAGAGAAGACAGTACTGACTCCATCCAGGTGAAGATAGAGAAGGTGTAGATGAAGGTGATGAAGGTATTCGACCAATGAACAGCGATAACAACAACCACCACCAATCACCACCAACCAGATAAAGAGATTTAACAGAGGTTACCTCCTTCACTTATCTGGTGGCTAGGCAGCATCGTTTCAACTACAGGTGGATGACACGGATGAAGATTTCAAAGGCAATAAGAGTCGGAAAGACAAGATACGCACTCGTTTATCAACCTGAAGCAGGCTTGCAATGACTCAGCACCATAAATAAAGCGATTTCAATTTTCAACGCAAATGTCAATCCAGTCAGTCAGTTAGTGCTGGTCAGAAACTTGGCCAGTGCGTCACAACAAGCATTTCCAACAGGTCACTACAGACTTCCAGCAATAGCTGCCACCTTCTCTGGATGACTCCATACAGAAGATCAAATGGCCGGCCAGAAAGAAATAACAACAAAAAACTCTGCAGTGGAACAAACCAACAGGCAAGAGTCGATCGCTCAGCAAACATGTAGGAGAAATGGATTGGAGACGGATTGATCAGGCATACGTTGAGGAGGAAGGCCTTCTAACGATATCGTGCGCAATGCAGGCCATGTATCACTCGAGTGAAATCTCAGTGGGAAGTGACGGACGAATGGGTCGTTGGTGCCAGAGTGACATGGATGAGATCATGTGAGGAGGAGATGAGAGAGTCTGGCACAATCGTGGACGCAGCTGAAGACGACAGCAGAAAATAGAACGAAGTGAAGATGTGGTGTTGTTGAAGCCAGCCGTATGTTCCACTCAGAACTCAAGGGAATTATAGGAATAATGAATAATTATTATTTGTTTATTTATTGAGCATTATTTAGCATTAAAATGCAACTTCATATTTAACATCATGACTAAAAATCACTCACATAATTCTCACCCACTTTTCCGATGTGTGGTATTAAAATTTTTGTGTGATTCAGTTATACTGAAGAATGTGAAGTAGTTTTAATTATATCTTCTCTTGATTACACTATTTGAGAATTCCTTAGTTATTTCCTTGAATATAAATATCGACATCTTGACCACAAGACAATAACTGTTTTGTGGCGGTGTGATACACACAATGGGTTTCAGCTGAATATTATTCTCATATATACTATTCCCACAGTTCAGTAACTTGCCTTCCGTGTCTTGCATTATGCTGTGACGTTTGGCGTCGCTGACTGTCGACAAATGAAAAGCCCATGGCCTTTAGTTTTTGAAGAAGGAGACATATGCATCTTCTTAAAGGAATTCAAGGCTGTCGCAGAGTTCAGTGGCGTTCAAGATTCGTCAGCAAAGATGTCCTTACTTGTAACGTTGCTGAGCGGAGAGGTCGAGCGAAGACAGCATACGATAGTGTGAGGTTAAACACCGGTGAATACGCGCTAGTCAGCCAGGGTCACATAAACTGCTTCCAAAGTGGGAACGATTAGATATGGTCACCGTGAGACGGGGTGACGTATATACCATCAGAAATGCAAGCGAAGGGGAGCGGGTGCACGTCAGCGAGCTCCGGAACTGGAGACAGCAAGACAAGCAAACAAAGACACCAGAACCAAGAAGATATGAGCAACTTCAGTCGAAAGTTCTTACTACTTATTTTAACTAAGAATATTTTTGAGATAATTTTTTCGATTTTTCTGGAAAATTTTGTTGTAATTAATTACTTTTTCTCAGTCCTAACAATCAACTACCAAAAAAAACAGTCTATGAGTCAGTGTTATCTTACACTGACGAAATTCACATATATCGAAGCAACTTTTACGCATTCACACTCTTCAGTAGATATTGGAGTGTTAAAAACAGTGTGATTTCAAATATTTAGATATATTTCCATTATTAATAATATTAGAACAGGACAATATAAGCGAACAATATTGTTGTTTTCAATTAGATCTTCTTCATGCTTTAATCTAATTTACATAAATTTATATTTAAAACAGTTTAACCAATGACGGTGCATTTGTGGATCAAATAATAATAATGTGGTGAAGGTTTTGAACGTCATTAATGACGATCATTATAATGATGAGATAAGGAGATACATGGGGACCACTATAATCATCATCACTAAAATGAGTTAACATATAACTTCTAATAGATTTTATTTGGCCTTTTCCGAACCATGAAGGGAGGAAGATGCTCATTAATGGTGCGTTTGTTCAGCAACTTTAGTTGTTGTTCGCCCTATATAGCCAGCTCTCTCCACAGGAGCAACTAAATTTGCAGATACACATAAAAGTGGAACAGCTAGGTAGCTTGACTTTTGCTTGAGCAAACAAAATTAGTCGACAGCCGGAAAATGACAGTAAAAGCGTGGTGGCAGCAGTATGAGTCCGTCTTAAGGCTCTAGATGATCTTAGATGTACGACTTCACAAGCCACGTACCCGTTAAATTAAATTGTAATTTTAGGAACAGTTATTTCTTTTTAACTGTCGCAAGTTTCTCTTTACTATAACACCTAGTGTTCATGTACATCCTTACCTTATCATTGTAATCACCGTTATTAATGACGTTTAAAGGGTTTACTACTATTATTATTTGATCCACAAAATCACCGCCATTCGTCAAATTATGTTTTATACATAAACCTATGTAAATAAGAGTAAAGCTTGAAGAAGATATAATTAAAAACAACAATATTGTTCGCTTTTATTGTTTTGTTTTTATAAACAGCATGAACGGTCTATTTAAATTGTTTTTGATTCAAAATGAACTTTATATCATTTAATGAAACAATTTCAAGTTTGGAATCAATTCAAAATCGTCCAATTTTTAAGGATTACGCGTCAAGTACTGTACAGCGATACAAAAATAAAACAAAGCTTACGTTATCAATCTCTCTTTTATTCCCTCTACCCTGTTACATTAGATTTTAAAACTGTCATCTTATCCCATTACCCTATATTGTATATTATTGAACTATTCTCTAGATTTCTTATCTTATCTTCGGGTCAACTAATCTAGATTTTGCTGCTAGGTTTTAACTCTCCATTAGTCTGACTGACTGACCCCGTTTTACTACTTTGACCTATGTATTTGACCTGACAATCATTATAGGCAGGGTATTAGATAAACTTAATTGTTTTTCAAGTATGGGTTTGTAGGGATTTAATTGATTGGTTACAGGATTTCATCATGAGCTGACATCGGTTGGTTAGAGAACCATTGGAAAACCTGCAAGGAGTACTGGATAGCCAGTTGTTTCATCAGTCTAGTTTGGGAATCTTCATCAGTACGCAGCCACCAAAAAAAGGTTCGAACCCAGAACCTTCTGGTTACAAGGCGAGCGAGCTCGTAGACCATTGGGACACTGGAACAGGATCCAATGGCCAACCCATGAGTTCTAACTTTTACCAATTCACGACGTGGCGCGACCACTGAACAATGTCCTAGGCTCGCCCGACCCGCTGCAACCTACTGGTCACCCAGGTGGGTGCGTACTGATGAAGACTCCAAAACTAGGACGAATAAGCTGTCCACTACTTCCAGGTTTTCTAATAATAATAATAATTTTTCCTTCACGTTCCCAGTGGAACATAGGGCTCCAAGCTAGTGGCTTGAAGTTTCTGTAGCAGTGTTTAATTTTTACAGGATAGGGTTGCTAGCCTCATGCCCAACCTTTCCTCTTTACCAGCATTATTTCTGGCTCAGTGAGGTGAAGGAGTGCGCCAGCCGGGGATCGAACCCCGGACCATATGCATGGTCGGCGAGCGTCCTAACCGCTATACCACCGACGCAGGTTTTCTAATGGTTCCCTAAATTGTTTTGTTTTATTGACTCCACAGGATTCTTTAGCCGACAAAGTTTGTTTCTAATTGAGTTTGTGGGTTTCAGTGCCAACAATTTTTATTCTTTCCTACATTGTTAAGAGTCCTCTGCCGTAAGGTGGTTTCCGGGGTTCCTTCTTTGTATGGAAGTACGCCCTACTGACGATGTGGATTCCCTATTGTTGGCGTTATCATTATCCTGTGCATTTTTGACATGCATGTCGTCATTACTATTAACATTATTATTATTATTATTATTATCACTATCACTACGATTATTTATTTTATTTTAAATTTTCCCCTACATACTTCCTAATTAATTTATCAGGGTAATTATTAATTAAGCCTCAAAGATTCTTTTGCATGCCTCACTTTCTGACTTAGATTTTCCTTGGTACTACTTAGTTTTGTGTCCTATTGTCACTTAAAAATTTCACCAATCCTATTTTTTTCACTGATATAGGATGGGATGATGAGAATTCCAAATATCTGTTTGAATGTAAGGGTTTCCTGTAAACACTGATGTGTTTAACTTCCCACCTTCTTTCCTTTATACGCTACTTCCCCTTTCTGACTGTCCAATTTATAGGTGAACTGAATTACCCTCACCTTTGAGTTGATGTTTTCGAAAAATCTATCTATATTTTGTGTTCTAAGTACAGTGAATGTGTCATCTTGATACTTGCATCATCCTTTTGGAGTGGGGCTGAACGTTTCAATTGCTAAGTTTTTATTGAATCAACTGAGACGGGGGAATATGTGTTATAGGAATGATTCAACACCTGTCCACGTCGACATCTGGAGAATTCTACTACCACGCCTACGACGACAAATAGGAGAGAACAAAGAAAACTATAAAACTCAAGCTTCGAAGTTGTGTGTTGTTATAATTGATGAGATGATTATAAATAATAAATAAATAAATTGTGTTTGAAAGGCACCATTACCCAGTAATGAATAATACTACTGTTTCACTAATCGTGTGTGTGTGTGTGATATATATATATATAATAAACAAATATGGAAGTATATGCTACCACCACAGTTTTACACATATATTAATACAAAAAGTAGACAATTTCGGCTTACCAATCGACAAGGACAATGATATTGATTGACTAAATCATCCAACTGCAGAGCCGCTATAAGCTCTGATTCATCCAGTGCATCTTTAATATCCCGTTTATTTGCCAATCTAAAATGATTTTCATAATACAAATTTCGTCCATCATACATTCGTGTATTCAAAGACTTACAAAAGAACCGGTTTGCCTGAAATACACGGATGAGCAAGTAGATTACACAACACTTCATGACATTCTTCAAGTCTTTCCGGTGCACTCGAATCTACGACAAATATAACTCCATAGACTTCAGCAAAATATGTCTCCCAGATATCACGTATAGTTTTGCCACCACCCAAATCATAAAGATTAATATTAAATCGATCTATAGCGAATTCAATACGATCAAAGCCAATTGTCGGGGCGACTAATTCACTTGAAACTTTTTATGATATAAAAATTAGTAAATCTCAATTATAACTTACCTCCTTTGATACTGCGCGTTGTTGTCGTCTTTCCAGCGTTATCCAATCCCAAGATGACGAGAAAAATTTCTCTGTTAATGGACAGAAATAAAAAAAAACATTTAAAATGATTACTACGTGGACAGGACAATATTATACACAATTGTATAGCTTAGTTTCTCTCCAGTAAAAACACTCACTCAGCTACAAGGTTAGACCTATCTGTTCAGGAAAAGTAACTGAATATGAACTAAGAATTGATTGCATATGATACCTACCAGATACCTCCTATCCCAACAAATATATCAAGAAAAACGTGGAAAAGAGACCAGAAAAGTCGACTATTCACTATCCGTAAACAAGAAGCCTTTATATACATACGACTGCAATTCAAGGAATATATATCTAGCGAAATAATTACGAAGAAGTTAAGGAAATCAGCTCAAAGAACTTTTATTGTTGGTAGACTACAAGTTATGTTTTCTGCACAACCAATCGATGGTGATTCCTCCATTGAAAGATGAATTACCTATACTACCTGGCCACCTCCAGTTGTATCTACTAATTTAACTGCGCTTGTGATAGAGGGAGTTATATTGGCCATTAATCTATTTCTTGCTCGGTAGGGAACATCTCCCAGTGTGGCTAAGAAAAGGTATAGTAAAAACCATCAACCCTTCGATATTAGACCGCCTAGTCCAAACCGACAGGTCACAGAGAGAGCCAGCATTGAAGAATCCTTCTCCATCATCATCTATCGGGTACCAATTAAATTGCCAAAAACATCCAAGTACCCCCTATTCCAAACAGCAGAGTCTATCGCGATTCACGTGAAACAACCAGTGCTCTGTGTGCAAAAGAAACAAGTCCAGCTAGCCAGTCAGTACTACTGCCCTGGTTGACCTTCAGTCGAAAATATAAATTCATGAATTCTGTATTATGATTATTACTCTCCTTAATTATTCCGACATTTAGTTTATTGTTATGTTGATGCTGTCGAAGTGTAATTTATTGATATTATTATGCTCATTGATTCAATGTTATTTAAACAACATTTATGTTGCTAATAACGCTAGTTCATTCATTCACAATTATGGATGGATGCGTATAACTGTAGAACCTGATGAGGAAGAGGTAATCGGAAAGAGTATTCTTTGTTCAGTAACCATTCTTTTGACAATTACTACTAAATTTTAATGATAGTTTAACATTTTAAATATACTTTGACTAACAACGTGTAATCAATCGATGGGTATTTTTATTTATTTATTATTATTATTATTATAGCTTTATTCCACACAGTATTTTGGTAAAACTATGGAATTTTCATATAAGGAGAAAACTTGAGCTCTGTGCTGGTCGAGTACATCTCCATTATGAATAAAGTTTTATTTTGATAAATTGTAACACACAGTGTATGTGTCTGTGTATGTTTGTTATACAGTAATATTTACTGATGATGACCACACACATGTTTCCAGCACAATTTATCATTGCTAATACTCATAATCATGATCATATCAAGGCAATACGCACACTACTCTCACTTCCTACCCTCACTTATATACATGAGTAAACATTGATGATAATTAGACAACATTTGATTGAATCAAATCAATCAGTAATATAAAATGAGAAGAAACTACATTCGGAAATAATAATATCAATGACATTAGTGTTATCAATCAATCAGTCAAATACAATCAGATGATGGAAGGGAAGGGAAATAAGACGAGTGTTTTTGTAGAAAAATATATAAAAAACTTGTTAGAACGTTATATCAGTGCTATATACCAGTCAATTTGGCATAACAAGCAGTTAAAACACAACTAACTTCTGGTCCCTAACTTACTCATCGGGGAAATTATTTTAGGAATTCAGTTATGCCTCACATCTACTATCTTTAAATTCCAAGGCAAAATATAATGACAAATAGAAGGTGTAGTAATGGGATGATGGATCACCAATATCCCCTATCATCGTAGTAGATATCTTCATAAACAGCTGGGGAAATACTGCTCTTAATACACTCACTTAATCTTACTCCAGAAATTTGGTGGAGAGACATGTGGTTGACGCTTTAACATACAGTGTTAAAAACCGAGCGTATCTCTCTCTGGCTTCTCATATACTGTAAAATAAAACGAACAGAAGAAGCTAGACTCCACACTAGCGTTTATAAAAAGCCGACAAATTCTGCTAATGGATGTTTAGACTTGAAATCATCTCATCCTTTCGTTATCTGTCTGTAAACGCCGGCTTAGTTAAGTATCTAACGAACAGAGCAACAAAAATCACTAAGTAGTACAACAAAAAAACCCAAACAATTAAATGAAACAGATAGAAGAAGAAGAAGAATGGCTGGTTGGTGTTAAAAATACTAACTAACTATCCCATAAAATTCATTAGGAAGATCAGAAAACGTCAAGAACAAAATGAAAATAGTAGTGAAACTAATAATGATAACATATCTAAGAGAAAATATAAGCATATAAGGGGGGAGTGGACATCTGAGAACATCCTTACGTAAGGTTCTTGAAAAAGCAGGAATAAGGGCAGTGGCATTCAACACATATCTGTGTTCGACAGCTGTGCTCACCCTGAAGAAGCTTGGAAAAATATCCAGGCAGCCATAGATACAGCTGTAAAAGCTGTGAATAAGGTAAACCCAAAGGTGAGTAAAAACCACTGGATCTCCACCGCCTCATCCGAACTGATAGATGCTAGAAGACTTATTCCGGCGAGCTCCGAATTCAATGAGGAGCGAAAGCTGCACAAGAGGAAACTTACGAAAAGTCTCCGCAAGGACCGTGAACAGTGGTGGGCGACAAAAGCCAAAGAGATGGAGAAAGCTTTGAGGATAGGCAACACCAGGCAACTCTTTGGACTCATCAGGGAAACGGGTGGGAGAAGACAAATCATCAGTGAGACAATCTCGGAAAAAAATGGCACTATAATTAGCTCCCAGGATAGACGACTGGATCGTTGGAAAGAGCATTATGAGGAGCAGTTTAATTTGCCCACAGCCACGCTCAACCTTCCGAGCATCCAACACCTCCCTGAATGGGATATAAACACAGGTCCTCCGTCACTAACTGAGGTTACTAAAGCTGTCACCAATCTGAAACTAGGCAAAGCAGCGGGACCTGATGGAATGACTCCAGAGGTATTTAAGTACGGTGGAGACAGCTTACTGTCCGGATTAACTGAGGTACTAGGCAGCGTCTGGGAATCAGAAGAAGTCCCATCGGGTTGGTGTAAGTCACTGATTATCCCCATATACAAGAAGGGAGACAAGTCTTCCTGTGATAATCACAGAGGGATTAGCTTGACTAATATAGTATCTAAAGTCTTAGGCTCAATAATCATGCGTAGACTGAGTGGTGCTCGGGAAGCACAAACACGAGAGAGCCAGGCAGGCTTTAGACCAGGAAGAGGGTGTATTGATCATATCTTCACCCTCCGACAGATTCTAGAACATAGGCATTCCTACCGGCGTCCAACAGTCATTATATTTCTTGACCTAAAGGCAGCATTCGACTCTGTCGATCGGGAAGTTCTCTGGAGATGCTTGGCTGTAAAGGGAATTCCAAGAAAATATATTGCACTGATTAAGGCACTCTACTCGTACTCATACAGCCAGGTGAGGGCTTACGGCGAGCTGTCATCTGAACTGATGACGACCAGTGGTGTCCGTCAAGGATGCCCATTATCTCCTTTTCTATTCAACTTCATCATAGATGTGTTAATGGACTTAACCCTAGGTGACTTCAGCGACTCAGGGATTGACTTGCTACCTGGGAATAATCTCGTTGACTTGGAATATGCAGACGATATAGTCCTTCTAGGCGAAGACGCTGACGAAATGCAGAGTCTTCTAAACACCTTGAGCCGCAATCTACGAATGTTTGGCATGCGATTCGCTCCCGCCAAATGCAAGATGATGTTACAGGACTGGACTACATCGACGCCTAGTTTAAAAATAGGAAGTGAAGTGGTAGAGCACGTTGACCGCTTCACTTATTTGGGAAGTACCATCAGCCCCAACGGGCTGATCTCTGACGAAATCTCAGCACGAATACAAGGGGCTCGTTTCGCATTTGTTAGTTTACGCCGACTCTGGCGTAGACGAGATGTTCGACTATCGACCAAAGGGCGGGTGTACTGCTCATCAGTCCGCTCCGTCCTCCTTTATGGTTGTGAGACCTGGCCACTGAGAGTGGAAGACATGAAAAGACTAGCTGTCTTTGATCATAGGTGCCTGCGTTCTATTTCCCGTGTAAAGTGGCATAATAAGGTGAGCAACATGGAGGTTAGGCGTAGAGTTCTAGGTAAACAGGGGAAATCAATCGACGAAGTCGTGAAGCTACAAAGACTGAGATGGTTAGGACATGTGTTACGTATGCCAAGCCATCGCCTCCCTCGACGAGCAATGTTAGCGGATATAGGGTCAGGCTGGAAAAAAGCTAGCGGCGGTCAAACAAAAACTTGGCATCAGTCAATGAAATCCACAACAGTTGGTCTAAGCCACGTAGGAAGGTGTAGACTTCCAGGCTGGGGTCCTCGGGACGGTAAAAATCTATGGTTGGAAACAATTGGTGACATGGCTCAAAATCGTTCTCAGTGGCGCAGATGCATCCACTCCCTGTGACTTATGATCTTCAATGAAACTGTTTTGTATTTCTTTATTACTCCTTTGTCTCACACCTCTGCTCACTGTTTCTATTATGCTTTTCTTGTACTTTCTTCTCTTGCTTCGCGTGCTACACGGAATGTGGCGACTTGAACTTCCGCACATTTGTGCAAAGTTCTATGTCGAAAACAGATAGACAGGCATTCAAGCCTGCTAACTCACTCAGATTGGAGATGCTTAGTAGGTAGGTTGGAGGACCCTGTAGGTTGACATAATTACACAAAATAATATAATTTACAAAATGCCTTGCAATCACTGTGAGTTAGGTGAACTACCTACATAGGTGAGTCAGACCAGTAGATCAGGCAGTTGTAGTGAGATTGCCTGTCAGAACATAAGAATGTAGCTAAAGTTAGAATATTTGATCCCTCGAAGATAAGTAATTTAGAAGAAATAACTCACTGGGGGTGTGACAAAGTCAAAATTCCAAAAATTGATGTAGGTAGGCGGGTGGAGATAGAGAGAAAGAGGTTGATTACTTACTGAATCCTGGTTTATCGAGTCTACACACCCAACAAAACACAACACATGCAATAGAAGTGAATCATCATCAACGCCAGCTAATACCAGAGATATGCGAGATATTTTTACCACCAGGCAATCAATCGGTCAAATCAGAACAGGATAATAAATAATCTTAAATTGTATTCTATTTCACTTCAATTCAATTCACATACACATTCTAACAACAAGTTATCTATTTAATTATTTTACTATAAAAACACTCATCTTATTTCCCCTCACATCTCATTGTATTTGACTGATTGATTGATAACACTAATATCATTATTGTTATTATTTCCGAATGTACTTTCTTCTCATCTTATATTACTGATTGGTTTTATTCAATCAAATTTTTTCTAATCATCAATTTTTTATTATGCATGTGTATAAACGGTGGGCCGGTGGCACAGTGGTAAGACCAAGGTTCCATCGTCTGCCGACGCACACCTGATATCTATGGTCGGCCTGCAAAATTTGGGCTACCGATATCACATGCTGAGAATTCCATACTTGTACCAAAAAATACTGTGTGGAATCAAGCTGTAATCAAAAATATAAACGACGAAGCAAGAAGGTGAGTGGTGTGTGAGTGTGTACCTTGATATGATTATGAGCAGTGGTAGCAATGATAAATTGTGCTGTAAGCATGTGTGGTCATCATCAGTAAATATTACTGTACAACAAACACACACACACACTGAGTGTTACATTTTATCAAAATGAAACTTTATACATAAAGGAGTGTCCACCATAGTAAGATTAAGTTCAATTAGATGCAGTCTAAAAGTTTCTTCAACTAAAGGATCGAACCGGAAAACCATTATTTGAATTTGCCATGAAGAAACTAAGGTTTTTCAAAACTACAAGAAGAATCTATTCCCAATCAGTCATAAAGCTGGAAAAGTGAGTCTACATTTAGGCTAAAAGGAACACCTATCTTTTTGTCACACGCACGCTCTATGACTCACAGCACTCCTCTCCAACCGTGGACCTAGTGTTCTTCCGTGGTGAGGACGTGGACCTCATTAAACGTCTTCCACCCTTAAGAAGAAGTGACCACGCTGTGCTCACTTTCAAGTTCACAGCAGCAGTGTCATGGGCAAAAACCCCATCTCGACTAAACTTTTGGAAGTCTCAGCAGCCAACACAGCAAATGGTACATAAACCCACAGTCACAATTAAAAGCTCCATGGAATTAGTTTAAACAATTTTACGCCCAAGTAACTGAACCTTTCATCCCCTGGTCTATCCCAGAGGATTGGAAAAATTGCCCCCTTTGATAAACTGAGAGATCAGTCAGTTACTTAGATGTAAACACAAGTGCTGGAACCTGTTTACCACACTTGAGACTCCTGAGACAAGAAAGCAATACATAGTCTCTAGGAACAAAGCTATTGTAGGAATCCGCCAATCGAGGATGAGGTTCAAAGAGCATATCTAGCTCAAAGTACAATGCCACAACCTATGAAAATTCTCTCGAACGTAAACTTCGGGAATAAGACTTCTAATGGTGCCCCAAACCTGACCATTGACAATGACGCGATCGAAGAAGATCAAAAAAAAGCAGAAGAAACCACAGACTACTTCTCTCAAGTATTTACACAGGAGTCGTCACTCCCCAAAAGATTAGTTCTAGCCGCATTGTAGGAACACAGAATAGACTCCACTGATGTCAATCAAGATGTCGTGTTCAATTGACTAAAGAAACTACGTGCAGGGAAATCAATGAGTCTTGATAATCTTCAACCAAGAATTCTCAAGGGACTAACAGCTTACATAACCGGCCAACTGACCATGATCTTCAAGCTATCTCTTGCAAACAGAGAATTACCGCATAAATGAAAAAACGTCATAGAAACCCCATCCACAGAGGAGGATAAGGACAAAGCCCTTCAAACTTCAGGCCCATTAGCCCCACCAGCACTTTAATCAAGGCACTGGAAAGAATCATCAAGAAACCTATAATGGTATATCTGGAAAACAGTAACTCGTTATCCAGAGCGAAGCATAGCTTCCGAGGAAACCTCTCATGCCCGTCAAATCTCTTCATTGCACTAAAAGCTGGGTCAAATGAAGGGACAACAAAAGACCTGCTGACGTCGTCCTCCTAGACTTCAGCAAAGCCTGCGACAAAGTTCCTCACAAAAGACTACTCATGAAGATGGAGAGTCTTGGTATCAAATGCAGCATATTATTCTGGATTATAGAATTCCTCATAGATGGGAAGCAGGCCAGAATCAACTCAAAACTCTCCTCCTGGACAACAGTACGTAGTAATGTGCTACAAGGCACAGTGCCCGGACCTACATAAATTGTCAGAGAATGGATGCTCCCGATCATTGTAGAGAAATGCACAGTCATGCGCACTATACACGCAAGCAGCGGCTCCTAGGAACTGGAGCCAATAAAACTGCCATCACTTCAGACTCATTTTGATTCAGGTGTCATGGTGAGTCACAACTTAAAAACTACAGCGCATTGTCGTGCAGTGGCTGCACTTAGTTTCAGATCCTTATGGGAAATTCACAGAGCCTTTACTATAATCACCAGAGATATGTTCAACTCCTCATATACACCTCTGGTGATATCAAGACTGGAAAACTGTATCCAAACAACCAGCCAGTTCTTTTCTTATAGGGGACTCACGTATTCTAGAAAGAGTTCAAAGGAAAGCAACACGTATGATTCCTAGCATGACTAAATCATTACACAAGGAAAGACTAGACAGTTTAAATCTCTTCCTCCTGTCATACAACGTTTAAAATTTTAAATGATGACTATGGATGTGATCTATTCTGCCTTATCCTTCCCACTAGGTGGTCGGAACACCTTAGAGGACACAGTAGGAGAATTCAAAAGCCAAGGAGAAAGAGTACTGGTTCTCACACTGAGGCATAAACTCCTGGGACCGACTCTCGAAAGAAGTGGTGTCTGCAACCCCAATTAATTCATTCAAGAAGGGTTTGGACAAGCACAGAAATTTCCTAGGAAAGAATTAACACAGACTCCAAGCTCTCTATCTTCAACCAATAAATCTGAATCTATCCAAACTAGCATTTTTCGGGTGCATTGCAGACTTTTTGGGCAGAATTCGATCTCATTACAGACTTCTTAGGGCAGGCTTAAGGTCGCTGTCCCACGTATGTTTATGCTCCCTAAGTTTTTTGTCCCAAAGTCTGCAGTGCGCCCGAAAATAATATATGAATATGAAATTGTCGTCGAATCCTTCGAGTACCCAATTCACCAACCCTATCAAAATTAATTAAGTTCTTCACGACCAATATATTGTAGGAAAAACATTTTCTGTTTAACTAGTTAAGCCAATGAACTGCTTAAGTTCTTAAAAAATTACAGTGTTAAGATCTGACGATTTTAACAGAAATCAAAGACTGACTTCAGAATTACAGTGTTACTATATTGATGCCAAAGTACTTCAACACTTGACAATCATCTTTTCAAGTACCACAGATGAATTAAAATGAATAACACCCTCACACATTTATAACCAGAAAATTTACAAATCAATTAAACAACTTACAAGTTGTTTCTCTGTTTGCGCCTAACAAATGGAAAACAAGATGACATGCCCATGCATGCTGCACAATCCAGACAACTGCACTTTAAATACCTCAAAATGCTTTCATAAATAATATACAAATAGGTGCCTACTTTTTGTTTACTGAGTATAGCATAACAACATGGAGTAAAACAAAAAAAACCTGATTTATCTAGTATGGAATTAGGGATAAATTTTTCGACAATAAACATCTCTGATGTTTCTTTATGAATAAATTTTCAAGATATTTTTAGCAATATGGTAATGGAGGTGCCCAGTATGCTGTAAAACTTTGGAGAGGATACATAAACGTTCTGCTCTTTGGAGTCCTGTTCTTGGTGTTTCAAAAAGGTTTCAAGTATTTGGCATATTTATGTGTGGTCTATTCATCACTTTGACCAAGAAATCTCTACTGACCACACCAAGCGACTGGAGAGACCTGTTACTGAGAAAAATATATGGTTTGTTCACTGTTGTCAATTTACCGTGAAATTTCGCCAGAAAATACCATACCGGAAAATGCAGCAGACAGTAGAAGGAAATGAATAAAAGAGCGACAGAATTCCATATGCGACAGAAAAATGAAGGAGGAAAACATGAAAAGCTATCCAGCATTCACGAGATAACGCGAACAAAATCAATTTCCTTCGGGTAACTTTTCTGTGACTAGACAGAAAGTATTTGAGATCCCTGTGTGAATGGTCTGTCCCACCATTTCTCAGTATTCTATGATCAGTAGTTCATCAGAGTCTGTGGTACATACTTTGTCGAAAAAATATTTCTCATTTCAGTGTAGTCAACTCTTCTATAGCACGGACAAGATAGCGTGACATTCAACTCGGTGTGCTTGCAAATTGCAAAATCCGATATTACGATTTCGGTTTAAAAGGGTATTGATCAGAAATTTTCCTACTAGCAAATGGTCATCGCTAAGAATATAATACATTTCTGAAGACTTTCCAGTAGAGCACTGCCTGGCATCGTCTCCCATGTTCTGAATCGATCAGGCATTCCCTATGGTGTGAAGCGAATTTCGATAAAAACTTTCTTATGCTCTGGTGAAGGTGCACTGAAGTTTCCAGCCGTGATGACTTTGTCATAGTCTAGGTTCCGTTGTATGGGATAAAAGAAGTTCGTCAAATCAATTAGACCTCAGTCTTTTCCCTTCAAATATTAACTTCTTTATCCATGCAGATTGAAACATATGGTGGTGCATATAGCTTTCAAAGGACAAGAGCTCCGCAGCCTGATTCGGGTGTGGTTGTGTGCATGTACACTCTCTTCAAATCATCGTCAATAAATTCATCTTTCAAGAGCCGCAAACGATTAATTCTCCTTCCTCTGGTTGGAGTGGCGTTAGGAGCAGCCTGGCTACCAGGTTAGGCAGATCAAGCCAAAAGGTTAGCAGGCAGTGTTGCTATAGCTCAGGCCTAAAAGAATTGCTGGTCACACATCAATCGTGGGAGTTTTAAATAGTACACACCAATCGAAAACAAGTCGAAAATTACTCAAACAGCCTAACTTATTGGTTTCCTAAAGTGTATCTCCGTCACTGTGCTGGGCAGTGTTCTGCCCTACAGGAGTTTTGTCGACAGATACCATCTGATAAATGATTAGTGTGGCGGTTGGTGAATTGATGCCATTGCATACCGTTGCTCGCTCTAGTCTGCTTCCCCTGTTAACGTAAGTATTGGTTGGAATTATTCAGGGTGTTGTCAGCCTTGCTACTTTGAAGTCCAGGTGGGATTGCACTTTTCTGAATTCTGCCATCCTGCCTTACATCCCCTTCACTTTCTTGTCTGTGCAGCTGATTTTGAATCGTACCACCTAGCTTTGTTGTAGGGTACTTTGTCTAATGAGGATTAAATGCCCAAGCTGATCGGCCAATTTGCATGGAATCAACCTGTTGCCTTTCTTTCCACAGGTTCCAGTGAGAAACTTGGTATTCGGCTGCTGTCATCCTCAGTGTTGCACTGCTGTGGTTTAACTGAAGCCTGAAGACGCAGTGTGACCTCAGTTTCCTGTTTCCTTAAGGTCCAACACTGGATTTCGCAACACCGAATACGTCCACCAACTTTATTCTTCTTCTACCTCATTGTTAGACCACTGTAGCCCATTGCTCTCGGCAGCTCAGTTTATCAGCTAGTAGTCGTGATGAGTAAATCACTATGTCAATGGAGTTGAAGATTGAACGATCAATTCATGGTTGTTTGCTCAAAACCAACTTCCCTAATTTTCGCGGAGGCATCAATACGACAGTCATCGTCTCATCGGTCGCTGTTCAGAAAGAAGAGTGAAACATCGTCAGAAGTAATCTTATGATTTATTATTGTAATATTTGTTTTCAGACCTTAGTTCAGTTATTCCTTTTATATGTTGGTGTAACAATAAACAAATAACAAGCGGCAGATCGGTGTTTTGGTTTTTTCGTCCGTTATAACTAAGCGTTTCTGAAAACTCAAAGGAACAGCGTGGGCCCGAGCGTAGCGAGAGCTGGGCATTAACGGCTTATGAGACGTGATTGACACACTATGAGAGGAATGTCAAGAGGCACCCATCAGAGATTAACAGAAATCCGATGAGGACCATCTCAGTTGCCGTGCATCACATGCGGATTCTTCTCATGAAGTATTTATCTCCGTTCCTGAACGCCACTTGTGTCCTATAACTGCAATTCTTCTGTGATTCATAAGAACTTGTTGGTTCTGAGCAATAACCTAGCCCCATCAAAAAGGAGAGGAATTCTATAAGCGAAAACTACAAGAAAAATAGAAGTTAAACTGCGTCTATGCTACTGCACACCGTCGCCAACAGTATTCAACGTTGAATACCGTTTTTACGAGCTAGTGTAAACCTATTTGATTTCTTTGTTCTCGCGTCTTGATTGTAAGGTAAAGGTTACTGATCTTCGGTAAACTTCTGCATAGCTCATCAAGCTACTCGACTGTCGTAGATTTCGTTGACTCCAGAAGAAGTATTAATGAGATTATTTACATGCTGTTTGTAGTATGTGGTGTGTTAAGATTGTCACTACTGTGAATGAAGTTGATCTTTCAGCAGTTAATCCTCCGACATCGTCGTCAAAACAAAGGAGATAATAATAATTTATATCCCGCACAAACGGGCGAGTTTACTAGGAATTCATGCCATTTTTACAGGCACGATGTTATAAATTACAATCCTGAAGTATCACAAATTAATGCCCTTTCAGAAGTTTAAATTGTTTGTTTATTGTACAAGCAACCAGAACAGGTTCTTATAACTGTTAAATTGTAAACCCTTCACTAAGGTCATCATCAAAGTTGAGCGACAACTAAGACTTCGTTTCGTTTCATGCTGACACTTATGGACAATCAGTGAACAGCGTATATTTGGGTAAGTGCTATGCCGCCACTTGATTAAAAGCTATTTTATGAAAAGAAGAACGTCCCGGGGAGCTGCTAAATGGCATAAGATACAACCACGGATAATTTATCATTGAAAGAGCATTTACAAGATATAAACAAGAAGAATGTGGAAACTCCACGGAATGATAGTATAAATTTGCAATGTTTAATGTTAACCATATTGGTCTGAGCATGGAAACTATGAGGTTTTCGATGAAAATATAGCTTTATTCGAACGTTGGTGTTGTTGCGTTTTTAAACAAAGAAACCAGAATTTAAGGAGGCAATAAATATGAAATAAGGTTATGTCAGCCAAGTCTGATAAACTGTGAATGTCCAAATCTTACTACGCTGGACTTCACGCTGTCCCTCGAAGACTTTCAGAAACATTTTGTATAAAACAACACGAAAACTAGATTACTGACTGGTGACTCAAGAATCCTCATTTCTTATGCCAATATGCAACCAACAATAAGGTTATTATACACAAGGTCTAAGAATGAATGTTACAACAATAAACCATGATATTACTTCTGACAGTTTTTTCTATCTTCATTCTGAACAGCGACCGATGAGACGATGACTGGCAGATTGATGACCCGCGAAAAATATGGAGGAGTTGGGTTTGAGCAAACAACCATGAATTGATCGTTCAATCTCCAACTACACTGACACTCCCGGCAAAAAGGGGATCCATCCCGTTTTTCCATCACGACCAATACACGTTGACTTGGATGCCATTGCGTGAACCTGGGTCACACGGACAGAGCTGAAATGGAAAACAAACAGAAAAGCCAACACACCACAAGCATACCCACAGCACAATCTCACACATCGATGACGACCTACACCTTCGAATTAAAGTTATCCTCTTGACATCTTGTAACACAATCGCCACTTGCTAGAATGACTCTTGCAGAATGCAACGTGACCATAGCAGAACCTCACGATACTCTACGCACATCCTCTTATCTACTCACCACCAATTACCACTGCAATCGCTTGTCACTCATTCTGCCTCAGTTCTAGTAACGGTGACGTATGCAAGCCTCAGTCGTCTACACTCTCGCTCCCCGGCGTGTGGGACCACAGCCTAAATAGAAACATTCATCCTCAATCATTGATTCCACAGCTAATCCTTATCTCCGTGTTCATTTCATTCTCAGCGCTAGCCTCCCAGGCGTATACGACCCATCTGCTGTCTTTAACATCAATCAATTCATTCACGGATGTAGAAGACTCGAAACAGATTCAAAAGTAAGCACGACGAAAATTTAACAAAATTATCCATAACAAGAAGATACGAAATAAACGGTCGCAGTGCGTCTAAACCCAGCCCAACAACAGCCTCAGGCAGATGAAACCTCAAGGTGAATTTCCTGACGAACCCACAAAATTTGTGTTCAATTATTCCTTAGTATGTTTAACCGACTACTTCGCTACTACGGGGTCCCATCGACAATTATACATCTCATCCAACAGCTATACGACAATGCTGCATGCCAAGTAATCCACAACGGGAAACTTGCGGAAGCCTTCGAAGTGAGGACGGGAGTGAGGCAAGGCTGTCTACTATCACCAATGATCTTCCTGATTGCAATTGATTGGATAATGCGACAGACAGCGGCAACCAACGAGGGAACGGGCATAAAATGGACTGACACAAAAGACTTGGAGGATCTGGACTTCGCCGATGATATATGTCTGATTTCCCACAAACTGGAAGATATGCAAGTGAAAAGCAACTAGTTGGCAGAAGAAGCATCAAAGATAGGACTTCAAGTGAACATAGATAAAACAGAGGTGATGAAGATTCCTAGCCAGCATCAACAGCAACAACAACAACAACAACAGACAACAATCAGCCAGCATAAGTGGGAAGAACCTGAAAGAAACAGCCTCCTTCACCTACCTGCGAAGCATCGTCTCAACTACAGGCGGAACTGACGAGGATATCAAAGCCAGAATCGGAAAAGCAAGACAAGCTTTCACTACTCTCAAACCTGTGTGGAGGTCAACAGCACTCAGCATCAAAAATAACATCCGGATTTTCAACTCCAATGTAAAGTCAGTGGTACTACGCGGATCAGAGACTTGGCCAGCGCGTCATAAAGAGCATCTCAAACAAACTACAGACCTTCATTAACAGCTGTCTTCGCTCAATACTCCAGATCAGATGGCCAGAAAAAATCAGCAACAGGGATCTCTGGGAGTGAACCAATCAGGAACCGATTGTGAAACAAATAGGCAGGAAGAAATGGAGATGGATTGGCCATACGCTGAGGAAACCATCAAGTGACATCACTAGACAAGCCCTCAAGTGGAACCCGAAAGAGAGGCGGCGAGTTTGTCGTCAGTGCAAGGTTGACTTGGAGGAGGTCATGCGAGGAGGAGATGAAAGCGTGTGGGCAGACCTGGAGCAGGGTGAAAAAGTTTTCAGAAAACCGAAGGCAATGGAGGTGAGCAGCTGAAGCCCTATATTCCTCTAGGAACTAAAGGATACAATAATAATAATGTTTAACCAACGTGCAACTGGAAGTCCTATCTCTGGGCCCAAAATTCTGTGATGTGAATTTCGACGCCGACAAACTTCATACTCAGGTCCAGTTTGAAAATCTAATCAGCCAAACGAACGATCTCAGCCCAATTTCTGAAGTCGAATTACAGAGATTCAAGTCTACAATCATGGACTGCTGCCACCAATACTTGAATACAAAATCAAAAGTCCGCAACCATCTAACGAAGCGGCACCGAGAAGAATTAAAGCAGTTGAGAGATAACAGAGATCTGCTTATAGCTCGGCCCGACAAGGGTGCTGGTGTAGTGCTTCTGAATCGAAGAGACTACATCGAGAAAATGACTGATATACTGTCGGATGAAGATAAATTTTCCCAACATTCCAATGAAAGAAACAAAACAGAACAGATTGAGAAGCAGCTCACGGACGTCTTGAAGAGAATGAAGGCCAGTCAACTAATTATTTGGGATGTGTTTGACCAGATCCGACCAACAGTAATACCAAGACTTTATGGTTTTGGTACACAAGGTTGGTCTCTCTATTCGTCCAATTCTGGATATGTCAGGTTCACCTCACCACTCTATTGCAAAATGGCTAGCAGATATTCTGAAACCTGTAAGGAAGCAATTATGTACGCACTTGCTCCGTGACACCTTCCAGTTCATCGAGTGCATACAAGACATGAATGTATCTAACAAAATTATGCTGTCCTTCGACATTAAGTCACTTTTCACCAATGTCCCACTCACAGAAACGGTCTGCTTCATATGCAGATATATAGATGACAACCACCTCGATATTGGAATACCGACGACATACTTGAAAGAATTATTATTGAAATGCACTCTGAACGTCCAGTTCACATTCAACGACACCATCTACAGACAAAAGGATGGTGCTGCAATGGGATCTCCATTGGGTCCACTACTATCAGATTGCTTCGTGGCAAGCCTAGAGAGAGGTTCACTAAAGCCGAGCATTGACAATTTGCGACCGTATAGAGGATACGTGGACGATATTTTCATTATTTGTAACAACAACAATGACCCCAATCTACTGCTGAAGACATTTAACTGTTGCCATCCAGCAATAAAATTCACTCTTGAAATGGAAAACGAGTCAAAAATTCCGTTTCTTGATGTGGAACTAACAAGAAGAGCTGATGTGAGCCTAATAAGATCAATCCATACAAAACCTACATGGAATGGTCAACTAACAATCTTCTATACCTGGGTACCCATTCAACAAAAGCGAAATTTAATTTAATCACTTACCACCCGCATCTGACACACCTGTAGTCCCAACGTCTTGGAAACAGAATTAGACATTCTTAGAGAAATCTTCATCCAAAATGGATACTCAATTAGATTCATCGACAAAAATATGAAACCAATAACTAGGCGAAAAGAAACTTTAACTTCGCCTAAAAAGAAACTCTAAATGAACTTGGATTTCAAGCGATATTCTCAAGAGAGGGATCACATCATCTCTGAGAACATTCTTCGCGGCAACGCTAAGAAAAGTGTTCTCCAGTCGCCCACTGATTTGCAGAAGCCTCAAGGACAAGATCCCGCATCCGGCCACTTCTGTGTGCAAATATCAGTTCACCTGCTGCTGTCGAGCCGGGTACATCGGTCGTTCGACGGGACAGCGGGGGGCCCAGCGCAGCAAGAGCTGGCCATTAACGATTTATGAGGCGTGATTGACAGTTTCTGACAGTTTGGATAGTCTCCGTCCGTCTTTCCTGGCGCCGGCCAAGTCTTCTTTGAACAAGCGTTATCTGGAACTCTCTGGAAGTTTGGTTACGTCCAATGATGCTTGGGTCAAAGAAAGGACAGAGCGTCTTAGAAGCAAACAGGAAAGTAAGTCATGTTGACTTGTCCGTTACATGCAACGATGTGTTTGATGCTCAGGATGATGAGTTTGTTGTTCATATTTTGCAGTTTAGGGATAATAGGATTAAATTTGAACCTCGGTGTTTCGACGGAAACCCAGCTGACTATTCACAGTTTGTAGAGGGGTTTGAAATCATGCTAATTAGTTTTTTATTAAATGAGGAAATGAAGTTGATATGTTTGATGAGGTACTGCACTGGACTTGCTTCAAGAGCCATACAGTGCTGTAAGTTCATGCCCCCTTAACGAAGGATACTCTGAGGCTATGAGTATACTGCGTCAAAGATTCGGAAGACCTTCGATGATTATAAGGAAATTATTTGGGGCTGTTAAGGGTAATGGTAGTCAATTACAAGATGACTCCAAGGCACTCACTGAGTTTTTTGATGATCTGTTGACTTACAAGAATGCATTGATTTCGTTGAATTGCATGAGCGATCTGAACTCAAGTTGTAAAAAACATACGTCAGGCCACACCTTGAGGTGCATAATATTATTGCGCCCCCAATGCTGAGAAGAGACGCCAACCTCTTGGAAAGAGTCCAACGACGGGCAACAAAAGGAGTGGTTGGTCTCCGAAACAAACCATATGATGAAAGGCTGAAGAAATTAGGCCTGTTCACACTTAGTTACCGTCGGCTTGGGGGGGATTTGATTACTGCCTACAAAATAACAAATGACCAGAATCACCCAAACAAAGGTGTTCTGCCATTGAGTAGGTATAGGCTCCCTCGTGGAAATCCCAGAAGGATAGCTCACCAGAGGGCAAGGACCCGGGTGCGCTCCCACTTCTTTTCACTGCGGGTTTGCCGTCCCTGGAATTCCTTACCGGCAGATGTAGCTATGGCACCGTCTTTGGACGCCTTTAAGCGAAGGCTGGACAACCATGCAGCGACACAGGGACTGCATCCAAATGGCCTATCTCCTTAAAATCGCATTTACCAATCAGGGTAGATAATTAAACTCGTCATTTTACTTCTTTACATTCTCTCCCGTCTTACTCTCCTGACAACTTATTAATATTATAATTACTATTATCGATATGTATATTATTCTTCAAACTTAATGAGCTGACTGTTGTTACGTTTCCTATTTTCGTTTCTGTCTCTTAGTCTGAATAACTTCACTAATTATATCTATTATTATTACTATCTCTTTTCTCTTGTCGACGATCATGATAGTGCAGATTTGTCTTTGATTGATCATGATGAGATGAGAGATATGCCTACTACTGCTAAGTTGGACAAAGGTTCTGTACAACTACAACGTGAAGTAGAATTAAATGCAGATGCAGTTGCAGAAGGTATGGATACTTATGAGACCGTCAGTGTAATCGATCAGCGTGTAGCCCACCTATCATCAGATGCTAGTGCTAAACAGGAGCTAATAGTAAAAGACAGCAGTGGTGGTAATCTTGCAGTTAGACAACTATCTGAAAGCCGAGCAACAACAGCTTCTGATCCACCGCTAAGTTGATCAACTGGTATCAATCAGTCGTCGTTGGTGTTGTCACCCACAATGAAACAGGCGCCCATCAACTCAAGTATCTTGTGCAATGACTTTGATAGTATTGGTGCATTTGGAAAGACGAAAGATATTGCCTAGTTTAGTGAGGATAAGCCAAGTGTAAACGAGAGAGTAATTGTTAAATTGACTTGCACGAATAAAGGCATTTCTAGTTTCAGGTTACTATTTGAATGTTATTATCTTTGGTGTGAATTACTCTGTTTCTACACTTGGTTGACCAGACACGTCGTGTGTTTGTTAGTCATCTATATTCTACGATACAATGACATGAGCGTGTTACCGTTCAGATTTGAGGATATAGCTGATAGAAGGAAGTCAGCAAATGAACTCTGCGATGATTTTCCAACCTAGGGCGTCAACATGAGAAGGGTTGTAGGCGTACTCCTGTAAGT
The DNA here is from genome assembly GCA_944472135.2 of Trichobilharzia regenti. Classification (NCBI taxonomy): domain Eukaryota; kingdom Metazoa; phylum Platyhelminthes; class Trematoda; order Strigeidida; family Schistosomatidae; genus Trichobilharzia; species Trichobilharzia regenti. The sequence continues at coordinate 27,564,113 of OX235270.1, read as the reverse complement.
CCTACAATTCTTCAAAGGGTAGCGCATCAGTGAGCAGTCCAATGTGCTTGGTGTGTGATTTTGTACATATGTTCATATTGTATATACTGAATTGATATCATGTCATCTAGTTGTTGGTAATTCTGTTTGTGTCCGTACGACTTTCACTTGTATCATCAACCTGAGAAGTAATGTAGGCGTACTGCTGTAAGTCCTACATTTCTTCAAGGGTAGTTCGTCAAGGCAGAATCCACAACATTTGATGTATTGATTGTACATATGTTTGTGTTAAATACTTGTGTGGGTTCCAATTATTGTAATTGTTGGTCAATCTTGCTTATGTCCGGACATTCCACAACTTACAATCGTCAACCTGTGAAGGGTTGTAGGCGTACTGGTGTAAGTCCTACAATTCTTCAAAGGAATTCCACCAAGACATGATCCGTGAGGTTATTTGTACTGTTTGTGTATACGAGTGGTGTGTCTTCTCAATTTGTGATTTTGGATTAATTGTGTTTACTCGTTGTTTTCATACCTTGTTGTTATTGCATAATTTTGTTGAAATTTTCGTCGTGATTACTTCTGAAGTTGTTTCGAGTCCCCTACATCCGTGAGTGAATTGATTGATGTTAGAAACAGCAGATAGGTCGTATACGCCGGTTTTTCTATTGCTGAGGATGAAATGCATACGGAGATAATTGTTAGGTGCGGTCCCACACGCCGGGGAGAAAGAGTGTAAACGACTGAGGCTCGCATACGTCACCGTTACTAGAACTGAGGCAGAATGAGTGACAAGCGATTGCAGTGGTAATTGGTAGTGAGTAGATAAGAGGATGTGCGTAGAGTATCGTGAGGTTCTGCTATGGTCACGTTGCATTCTGCAAGAGTCATTCTAGCAAGTGGAGGCAGTGTTGCAGGATGTCGAGAGGACACCTTTAACTGGAAGGCGGAGGTCGTCATCGATGTGTGGGATTGTGCTGTGGGTATGCTTGTGGTTTGTTGGCTTTTCTGTTTGTTTTCTATTTCAGCTCTGTCCGTGTGACTACCCTAATTCCTGCTTTATTAAGAATCCTACGTAGGGTCTCAGATGTCCCCTCCTTATGTGGGATAACAGTGAATAACTTATATTCTCTCTTATTTTTGTTATCATTACTAGTTACACGGTTATTTTTATTTTATTTTTGGCCTTTACTGATCTTCCTGATGAATTTTACACATTACATGAATTTTTACGTTATGTCATACTGATTTTTAATCCAATATCTAATCGATTCCACACATGTATTTTCACTGTAGTTGAAGATTGAACGATCAATTCATGGTTGTTTGCTCAAAACCAACTTCCCCAATTTTCGCGGAGGCATCAATCTACCAGTCATCGTCTCATCGGTCGCTGTTCAGAATGAAGATAGAAAAAAGTGTCAGAAGTAATATCATGATTTTTTTTTAGACCTTTTTCGTCAATGCTGGTTATATGATGGTGTTGTAATAAAGAATTCTCGAGGCGCCGATCTTTGTTCTGGTTTTTGCCTCCGTTGATACTTAGCGTTTCTTAAAATCTTGGAGGGCATCGGGAGGCCTATCGTAGTAAGAGCATGGCATTAACGGTTTATGGGACGTGATTTACAATCCATTCTAATCACTCTTCTACATTTCTCTCTGTATTCAGCGCGGTGTGCATTGGACTCAGCTTGTCCACCTAATTCCCTTTTTGCACTGAGTCATCTTCTCTTTGAGCATCCTCCTCCCCTCTCTTTTTTTGGCCTTTAGATAGGTCTTCGTTGAGAGCCATTCCTTAATGTGTCTCTTCGTTCTACCTAGAAGAGTTGTACAGGTTTCTTTAAATATCGCTTTCAGAGTTCCAATGCCTTTTGACGCGTGACTCCTCTGTGATGCTGCATACCAATTGTTTTGTAGTGGACTGTCTGGCGTGATCAACAGCATACAGGCGTGTTAATAAAAAATCCAAGTTTATGAGATGATATTGTAACTGTAAATTATAAAAATACACTCATGAGTTATATTAATTCTTTTGAAGTCCACTGCCACAAATATTAATATAATCCACAGAAGCGTTCACTGTTGGAAGCTTTGCACTGGATGTAGAATAGTCTCCGGATGAGGATAAGCGGTTCCTGCAAAAATCGAAAGTATACAACACCACTGTGAGTGAAGCAAGTAGACAGTATGGACCAGTGAGAAGACAAATTGACCAACAGTACACTGTATTTTAGTTTTCACTCGAAATTTCTCCATATTCCAACCTAAATCGTTTTAAACAAAAGTCGTGTACAATGTCTCTAATTCCAACATCTAACAAAAGAGTTTGCAATCATATTGTTACCTACTCCACATAGGGGAGGTATGAGTTACTTGAAATACTATCTTTACAAGTCTTTTAAGCTGTCAACTCACCTTTTGCAGTTATATTTGGATAAGGCTTGTATTAAGGCAAGGTAGTCGTGACAATGGGTAAATATTAGCGACTTAAACGAAGGTTACAAGTAAATGGACGTAACTATCTAGACCAACCAATCAGATGAGCTCGCAGTGGAAGCGCGCAATTTAAACATCAAGGTCGGTGGTAAAAATTAGTTATAGGGTGACTTTCTGTATGTGACACAAGAGAGCCTCACAATTTCCTGTTGGAATCTTCGGTGATTCTTGTGGTCATTATATATTGTAAACGTGGAATTTAAGCTGTTGATAAGTTTGTCAACATGTAATTACATGTCAACTTAAGTTGACTTATAATTATAAGTCGATAGAGTAAAACTTCAGCGATTTTCATCCACATATCCAGTGCCTACTGGCTTCATCTCAAAACCTTACTCTGCACTTAAAATGACTATTTTAAGTAAAACCAAGTCGCTTAGAGTTCTTGCTATGTGATGTAATCAAATATTAGTTTGAGTACTCAGTACTCTCGTTTGGCTTGAATACTCACCTTCCGGCTTACCGATCTGGCGCTGGCAGTTAAGTAGTATCAGTAGTCTCACAAAGTTTTGAACATAAACACTCCGTATACATGAATTCACAAACGAATTTTGATTTATTTTGTGGATGATTTATTCGAAATCTCCAGATATATTATATAACGAGTTCTTAGACAGTTCTTTTATGATCTCACGAGTAAGTGCAATGCATTTGAAAAGTTGTGTATAATTTCTCTCTTACTTCTTACTCATTTAAATTCAGACTTATTGGTTGAACATAGAGAGCTTGGAGTCTGTGTTAATTCTTTTCTAGGAAATTTCTGTGCTTGTCCAAACCCTTCTTGAATGAATTAATTGGGGTTGCAGACACCACTTCTTTCGAGAGTCGGTCCCAGGAGTTTATGCCTCAGTGTGAGAACCAGTACTCTTTCTCCTTGGCTTTTGAATTCTCCTACTGTGTCCTCTAAGGTGTTCCGACCACCTAGTGGGAAGGATAAGGCAGAATAGATCACATCCATAGTCATCATTTAAAATTTTAAACGTTGTATGACAGGAGGAAGAGATTTAAACTGTCTAGTCTTTCCTTGTGTAATGATTTAGTCATGCTAGGATTCATACGTGTTGCTTTCCTTTGAACTCTTTCTAGAATACGTGAGTCCCCTATAAGAAAAGAACTGGCTGGTTGTTTGGATACAGTTTTCCAGTCTTGATATCACCAGAGGTGTATATGAGGAGTTGAACATATCTCTGGTGATTATAGTAAAGGCTCTGTGAATTTCCCATAAGGATCTGAAACTAAGTGCAGCCACTGCACGACAATGCGCTGTAGTTTTCAAATCATGACTTTATACTCCACCTTATACCATCTCTATTCTGTTTTTTGTACGTTATTTAGCGATGTTTAATTCCCAGCTAAATCCAGAAGTGGCGCCTAATTATCCCTACTCACAATTATCAAAATTTCTGGTTACTAAGCGATCATGGCGAGCGAACTCTGTGTGGTCCAACTTTCCCACAAAACAGAATATACAAATAATGTACGTTTAGATACATTTAAGTAGTTTTTATTACATTTAGCCTTGGATTTTTCTGCCCGTCTAAATTTTAATCTTTCAGTAAATAAAGGACTAATTTCTATAAGCATAAGACTTAGGCACTGGTAGAGTATAACTTTATTAAAAGATTTTATTTTGATAATTCACAATAATAATTACACGTTTCTGTGCTCTAACTTACAATCATGAGTGGTCGCAGCAAAGGTGGAAAGTCTCGCACAAAGGCAAAGACTCGGTCAGCTCGTGCTGGTCCTCCGTTCCCAGTTGGTCGTGTTCGGCGTCTGTTGCGCAAGGGTATCCACGCTGAACACATCGGTGCTGGAGCGCTGGTATACTTGACAACTGTACTCGAACACCTGGCCGCTAAAATGCTTGAATTGGCTGGTAATGCCACCTGTGACAACAAGAAGACCCGTATAACCCCTCGTCACTTGCGACTGGCCATCTGCAACAATGAGGGGTTAAACTAACTGCTCGGTGGTGTTACGATCGCTCAGGGTGGAGCAATAATTTGTGCTCGAAACGTCATCAGTTAATGGTACTGTATAACACTGTGTGATTCATCAAAATAAAATCTTATCTATAATAAAGAACTAATTTTCTGAACAGGCCTTGTCATTTCAAAATTTTCATTATAATAAAGGTTTTTGTATTTCCCAATGAATGCAAAACAAAACGATATTGTTTTTACTGACGTTTCACTATTTAATGCTAATAGCTTTATCAAAGTATTATTAAACCGAAATTTACAAAATCTCAGCACATATATAACAAAGAGTTAGGGGGTGAGAAAATAGACTTAGGACAAGTAAAAAGGACATATTGAAAGTCAAAATAACAATGAAGACCACTAAACCAAAATTTTCCTAAAAGTTTCCTACTTTTATTCATATAAGTAATAAAATCGTTTGTGAAATGCGAGATGAAATTTCGAGAGTTGTTGAAGTTGTAGTGTCACTTTCTATTTGAAGTATTGTGTTTGGATGTCAGTCATTCGTTAATTTATTAATATATATAAGATTGTTAACATTTTTAAATGTTCTATGGTGGCATAGTGGTAGAATACTCTCCGCCAACCACTCCCCATGTAGTTCGGAGTTCGATCCTCGACCACCGACGCTAGACCAGTAATAAGACTTGTAAAGAGGGAAGGTTGAGCATGAGGCTAACAGCAACCCCATCGCGTAAAATCAGACACCGGCGAAGCTCAACAATAGCATCCCAGGATTGCGAACACTCTAAGGACCTTGAACACATGCTAGTCGTTGGCTGACAGAAACCATAGTAATTCAACCGAGGGATTTGAGGAAGACTGCACAACAGGATAAAAGAGGTGAATGATTCACAAAAACAGCTCTTCATTCACCTCGGTGAATACATGTACACAAACTAGTCTAACTTAGCAACTGATACTCTTCATTATAACAGGGATGTATTTTTAATTCATGTCAGAGAAAGACCCTGTTTAATGCGTTTTTGTCTACATTTTCTTGTAAATATACGTCATTTTTAGTGCAAAAATTCCTCATTTTTATGATTGGTCGGCTGAGGGGTCACTCGTGGATTTGCATCCTTTGGGACGCTGTTGATGAACTTTGCCCAAACACCACTGCTGCCGATACTTCAGGCCTCTCTGTTTTCAAGGTGCCTTATGTTCCACATTGGGAATGTAGAAGAATAAAAAAAATAATAGAACATTTTGAATGGGTCGTATGTACCAGTGTGCAAAATTCATCTTGATTGGAGACATTTAGATGGCATTAAGTGGACTCCGATAAGTTTTTTTTCTACTGACAAACATATACAGAATGTGGCTGCGTGTTTTATGTTAGATTCTTAGTGTCATATTGAAATGTTACTATGGGATTTTACAGTAACACTTTGCATACTCATTGGATTCATTTCAGTAGTGTTGTTTTTGTACTTATGACTGGGTGAATGCTGGAGATATGTAGAACACGTGCTGTATGAAAACTATTCCATCATATTTATCAGGCGTATAATATATATATATATATATATATATATATATATATATATATATATAAATTAATAATTGCCATCTAATATCATCAAATCAATGTGCACCGTGATGGTGAGCTACCTACTAGCATAGTGGCCACATTGCAAACTTGACTGACTAGTAGAATTCAGTCTGCACCAAACGAAGGTCTAGCCAGACACATCACACTAGCTACTGACTGGTGTCCAATCAAAAATAGCCAATGCGTCGGTGGCACAGCGGTTAGGACTCGCCAACCATGCACATAATCTGTGGTTCGATCCCCTGCCGATACACACCTGATATCAGTGGTTGGCCTGCAAAATTTGGGCTACCGAGGTCGTATGCTGAAAATTCCTTAGTTGTGCCAAAAATACGATGAGGAATCAAGCTGTAATCAAGAAAATAGTACAGTCAATCTTACAGGAGGTCAATCGCGAGCCTGAATAGCTTAGTGGTGACATCTCTGACTTACTGCAGTACTCACTAGGTAGAGACGCGTGAGTTTGAATCTCAGAAGGAGGGACATGAGTTGTTCCTTCAATGTGGTTGCAGATACACGCTTTGCTGACTGACTTTTGAGTGCCAACTAGCACGAAACCTAGCTCGAGCAAGGCTTCCTTCCTGTGGCCGATTGCCTCCAGCCATCCAACAAATCGCTGTCAGCATGCGTTTTCAACTAAACTAAGTTCATTATAATATACGGTTTTCGTATTTCCCAGTGAATGAATGAAAAACAAAACGATATTGTTGTCGATTTTAACTGATGCCTCGACATTTAATGCTGCTGCTGCTAATAGCTTTATCATCAAAGTAGTAATATTAAACCCGAAGAATTTGCAAAATCCACTCAGCTTATATACACATAACTTAATCATCGTTCCTCTGCATGGGGGAATTTTTATGTTGTCGTCAAGTTGGCCAATTGGTGAACATAACAAAACTAGGTGTAGGTGACTGTTGGATAAGTGTATAAAATTATGCAAAAGCAGAATGTGTTTAAATGATGAAATTGCTTATTAAATTTGTATTAACTTTGTTTCATGAAGGAGGATGGGGTTTGTTTATAATTCTAAGACAAATAAAAATAAATTTCCCACATTATTTTTTACAGCAGTAATCCAACAAAAGATAAAAATAAAACAAAACTATTAAATGCATGTACTGGGGATGCTGTGGATAGTTCAAATTTTCCAAAGAATAGTTTTAATAATGAAACATCCAGTACTTTGTCTCTACCATGTCCAAATACATCGCCGCATTTTACAAATACACCATCTGAGGAAGAAGTAAAACTAAATAAATTTCTTGAAGTTCATGGATTCCGGTGGTATCAAGTTGTGGTGTTTTTGGTTTCTGTATTAACTTACCTTGCCGATGTTGTATCTGATGCTTATCTGGTATTCACATATTATGCACAGGTTAGTTTCTTTGAATTGTATTTTAGTAATACAATTAATTATTATTCATTTAGGTATTTAACGAGGACGTGAATTAAGTACTCTTTTATTATTATTCTGACTCATTATAGGTAGTTATTAAGGAAAAATTGATTTCATTAGGAACAGTTTTGGTTATTTAGAATTAGTTGTGGTCTCTGAGGAGCTACTTCATTTGTCTTTAATTATGAAGCTTTCGTCATCCGCTCCCCTCCCGCTTCTGAACAACGAACCCCACTTCAGCGGAATTATTAGCATAAAATGAACTCATTTGAATTCCTCCTCTATGAATGACAACGTAATCGTCTCCATTCTGACAACCATTGTCCTGACTGGTTGTTGATTTACATCTCTGTTGGTCATGTTTAGTGACTTGGAATTATGAATATTCTTGTCACATGATTTACTTTTTATTAGCTGGTAAATTTGTTCTATAGTAATTAACGTGTGTTTGTTAATCGATGGCTGATTCACTTGACTACCAACCAGGTTTCTAGGAATTCCCTGACTGCATATATATCATGTCTCTTCACAGCGAATTTGTGGCGTTCTTGGATTCTGATTCAAAGAGGATGTCCACTTTGTTGACTGATGTAATGTCTGTTACAGTTCATACATGCAATTTATTTTGCAGACGGTATTAATTTTATCTTCTTTTTCTGTTGGATGACTCTTCCAGTTTCCACAATATCGAATGAAGTGATTGTGCTGGTTGACTTGTGTGGTATATCTATTTCAAACGGTTTTAATATCCTAGCTCTTACTTCAGAAATATATTTTTCTTATATATGGTAGAATGAATTTTTTTGTAGTCTTTCATGATGGTTTCTTGTTGTTGTTGGTGTTGTGACTCGAGTTGAAACACTTTTTGATGAAATTGTGTTGGTATCAATTGTTTTTGAAGAGGGTTAGTAGGTATCTTTCCTCCATTCTGTTCAACACTGGAGTACTGCTACAGTGTGTTTGAACTTTCTTTTAAACAGTGTCTGCACACAGTGTCTTTTGTGAGTCATTGGGTTGTGTTATTACTACTATAATTGAGTATTTGGTCTGTATGCGTTGATTCTCTGAGTACTTGAGTTTCTAAATTTCCTGTATTAGTTCTCTTGATTAAGACATTGTCGTCTAATTCTTCTTATTTCGTGGTGAATTTAATGTCTTCGAATATTTTGTTTATTAATTTGTGGGTATATTCCAAGTCACATTTCTTTTAATTATTACAAATATATCATCAAAGTAAGGTACCCAGAGTTTTGGTTTAATTACAGGTAGGTTGAGCTCTTAATTCTAATCTTTGCATGACAGCTTCAGCTATTAATCCTGACGTGATATGGAGCAATGATCCCATCGGTGTTCCTTTTATCTGTTCATACATATTGCATTATTGAATTAGAAGTATGTTGTAATACATGCTTCTATGAGTTCTATCCAAGTTGAACACTGTGGTTTTATGTTTTTCATCGCTATAGAGTAATTGCTGCTTAGTTTCTTTCGGTAGTTTTGGATTAATTGAAGTATATAAGGCTGTGTGACATCAAAGGACACCATTGTTTCATTGTTCATCAACCTGGGCTAGAAATCATCTCTGTTATTTCGAAATTTTTATTTCACTGTTTTTTTAATCAAAAATGATTCTCATATTTTTTCACGGCTTAGTCTCTAAATGCATGTTCTGCATCTTTTATGAAAATGTGGTGATTTACCTGTATGGGTGATTGCCAAGCTAAGATAAATTCGCCGAATGAAGGCAGGTGTAACTTCCAAGTAGTTGAATAAAAAAATTGACAACATGATATCAACGTTTCTCTAATTGTGTTTATTCTAGTACATTGGCAAGAGGAATAGAAAATTCTTGTAATTAAAGCAGGCTGTACCGTCGGAGTTCATAAATCCGATCTTTGTATACACGCAGAAACACTAGCTATACTCTAGTTGTTTTGAGATGATATGTCTAGTGTACTGATTAACTGACTGACTGGTTTCAACGTGGAACTTTGCACCGATGTACAGCAGTAATTCGAGTTGCCAAACACTCCTTCTATGTACCACACAATGCAAGAGAAGAGAGTACAGAAAAATTCAAAACACAAATATGAGGCAAAAAGAATAGTAGTAATATGGAAGAACAATATAGCTTTTATTGGATATTTTAAGTCACAAGGAGTGGATGCATCTGCACCAGACAGCCATCACCGAGAACGATCACTATGAGCCAGTCATATCACAAATTGTCTCCAGCCATTGGTTTTTAACTTCCCGAGTACCCCAAACAGACAACAGTTTACACTTCCCTACGTGGCGGTCTGCCTTAGACTAACTCTTGGATTTCATTGACTGTTGAAGCCATGCCTTGGTTCGACCACCATTGGCTAACTCTTTTCCAACGTGATCCATCCTATGTCAGGTAACATTCCTCATTGTCGACGAAGGCGATGGCTAGTCATGAAGGTGTAACACGTATCTTAGCCATCTCATTCGATGTAAATTCACAGCCTCGTCTATTGATTTCCCCTCTTTACCTAGCACTTGCCTCACCTCAATATTACTCACCCTGTTATACCACCTCCTGACACCGGAAATAGAATCCAGACATCTACAATCAAAGACAGCTAGTTGGCCGATCTTTTCATGTCTTCCACTTCGCCAGGTCTGACAGTCGTAAAAGAGGACAGAGCGAACTGCTGCTGAGCAGTACACAGGTGGTTTGGACGGAAGCCAGTCAACCGGATATCACTTCTACTAAGGCACAGGTGCCAAACGAGCTTTTTGTATTCGTACCCAGCTGAGATTTCGTCAGCTATCAGATCAACCTGCTGGTGTTGACTGGGCTGATGCAACAACTTCGCAAATAAGTGAATTGGTCGACACGCTCCGCCAACCACTTCATTCCTATCTTTCTTCAAGCTAGGAGTAGTCGATATAGTCCAGTCCAGTCAGTCGTGTATCCTCATCACCTTACATTTGCCAGAAATAGTAGCGAATCTCATACCAAAATTTCAAAGATTGCTGCTCCTCAAGGTGTTTAGATGACTCTGCATTGTGTCTGGTTTAGTATCCTCAACAAAACTTTCTATGCGAAATATTTATAACTCAAAATAAGGATGTGTTCACAGAGGTTTGTTAATTGATCTTCAGTGTTTCATCGTCGAAATCAGACAACATATGCAATTGTTGCACGAATGTTTACGTGTTTATTTCTTCTTTTCATCCAGTTGTCAATGCCAACTTTCTGACCAGCATAGAAGAACTGATCGACTTGACATTGGTGTTGAAAATCCAAATCTTGTTCCTTATGCTGAGTCTGAGTGAAGCAGATGATTTCCAAACTGGTTTCAGGTTGACGAAGGTTGCACGTCGCCTTTCCGAAACTGACTGGTTGGCTTTGACACCTTTATCCGTGCTATCGGCATGTAGCTGAAACGATGCTGGCTGCCTAGATAAGTGAGGGAGATAACCTCTGTTAAATCTCTCCAGTTGATGGTGATTGGTGCTGGTTGCTGTTGTTGTGGTTCGTTGGTTATCTTCATCACCTCCATCTCTATATTCGCCTGGATGGAGTCCTATCTTCGCTGCCAGACTCTTCAGCCAGTTTGTTGGTTTACGCCTTCCTGTAATTCTTCAATTTTCTGTGACGTTATACATACATTATTTGCGAAATCCAAATCTTTTAGAGTCTTCTTATCTGTGGTCCAGCGTACTCCTGCCTCCTCGCTCCTCACTCACAGTTTGATGCATAATCCAGCCCACCAGAATTAGGAATATCACTGATGATAATTGGCAGTCAGCAAGCTAGCCAGTTTGTCTTACTCATGTGTGCACTCCGAGCGCCTTGCTGAGTTTTCCATTGTGGATCACCAGACTGACACGTGCCATCGTCATACAACCAACCAGCTGTTGAATGAGGTTGATAAAGACTTGCACACTGCACGCCGTCGTGTTGAAGTGGTTTCCAAACTACTTCTCGGTCAACACTGTCTGTCGAAGAGCTTTTCGAAGTCGATGATATCGTTGAGGTAGAGAGAGGTTTGACTGCCATTCTGTGTTTTATTCTGTGATGATGATGACGATGCGTGGAGTTTCAATTTGATCATCGCCACATGGTTTACTTTTCCTGAATCCGTCCATCTTGTTCTGGGAGGTGTGGCTGGCGGAGTTCTGTATTTGGTGCATTCTTTTTTCTCTCCAGGATTTTACTTGGCGTAGTTGGAGGAGATCATTGCATCACAACAACAGTCCCTTCAGAGTGGGGCGTAATTCGCCCTTCTTTGATAGCTTGACAAGGTAGCTAACCCTTCTTCCACTCAGCAGGTACTCTTCCTTCTTTACAAACCGTTCACAGTGATGGCGTGAAAAGGTCTACCGCAATCTGTGTCCGTGTACAGTGCTTCGGGGAGGGCTTCGTGTGCTTTTGGAAGTGTGTGGATGGTTGTTACTTCCCGGCTATCCCCCACACCAACGTGGGAGTTGATTGCTTCTTCAGGTATTTGAAACAGAAAGATAGTGTCGCGTGACCGCAGCTGACTCAAGATAACACAACTGATTGAGGCCTGCCTGTCATGCACGGTCTGTATGAACTAGTTTCTTGGATTGGTTCCATATTAGTAAACTCACCGCCGGTTACAGACTATCACCGTAGGTGGGGTAAGTCAGGATGCATAATTTTTAAGGTCGACCTTTTCTAACTCCCTTTCACTCTCTCCAGATAGGTGGAGAGACAGCATAGCTGGCTAGCTGTCTGGTATGTTGGTCATCTGAGTGATGGAAACAGCTTACGGCTGCTGTTACATCCCTGTTCCCCAGCAGTAGTACGACTTCGCCCACAGACAGATCCCCAGCATAGAGCCGACAACTGCTTTTAGTCTAATTGCTATCCTAAAAATCTTCCTGACATGGTACGGCTTACAGGAACAATAGTTCAAGCCACTGTGTAGCTTGTTGAGTCATTGCGCGATATGCAAGCTCGGCGATCACCATCAACACATCAAGGTAGGCAGCAGCTATTGGTCGGGTCTTGAGGCTGTAGTTTAACTCATGTAATGAAGGATGTACATGTATACTTTTTTGTGGTAATTACATAACCAGTGAGTGTGAGATAAAAGTGAATAATTGAACTATGGATTATAAAGTAACCCACGTAACTTAAGGGTTCTGATTTTGGTTATATTTACTAAGATACCTTTGTGTGTGTATGTTTGTGTCTGTGTGCTTCAGATTTCACTTGTTGTATTTGAGATGAGATCTGTAGTCTTAAGTATTCAGTATTTTTTTCTATTCAACGTATCTTATATTTTATATATTTTGTAACCCATTCTGTATTGCTTTACTGTGTTTGTGTGTGTGTGTGTATGTGTTGTGTACTGCACAGGGGGATTATTTCTGGTCTGTGTTAACCATGATATTCATGATTGTTCCAGCACTTCTCATGTCAACTTTCAGTCTCACATGGTATTTTCTAGACAATAAAGTTCGAGTTGATCCTCCACGTAGCTGTCGAGCATGGACATTTCGATTGATTTTTCATGGTCTTCAATTAGCCCCTTTAGTACGGTATGTTTTATTTTGTGAATGGTTTTTGTTATATTTATTTATTAATAATTTTTTATATGAAAATCACCCTTTATTTTGAACGAAATGGGAGTTATCATCTCAGATTTAAGTGTGAAAAAAAGTATCTGAATTGGTTTTCTATTAGAATGCCTATTTTTAAGTCTCAGTGCTTGATTAGTCGTCATATTTTTTACTTTGCCAGGCGATTCGTTGGTGCTGCTGTCAAATGTAAGATGATGAGGCTACAGAATCATTCATTGAATCCTGGCTTGAAGAAAGGTAGGAATGAAGTGGTTGGCGGAGCGTGTCGACCACTTCACTTATTTGCGAAGTTGTTGCATCAGCCCAGTCAACACCAGCAGGTTGATCTGATCGCTGACGAAATCTCAGCTGGGTACGGATGCAGAAGGCTCGTTTTGCACATGCTAGTTTATACCATCTGTGCCTTAGTAGACGTGATAACCGACTGATTGGCTGCCGACAAAATGACGTGTGTACTGCTCAGCAGTAGTTCGTTGTTTCCCCCTCCTTTATGGCTGGCTGGCTGATAGACATGGCCATTGGAAGTCGAAAACATGTAAAGGCCGGCTAGCCAGCTGTCTCTGATCATAGGTGTATGCGTTCTATCTCTCGTGTTGTTAGATGATGGTATAATAATGTGAGCAATATTGAGGTGTGGCATCGATCGAGTACTAGGTAAGGAGGAGGGGAAATCCATCGACAAGGCTGTGAAACAGTTACATTGATTGAGAAGGTAAAGATATGCGTTACGTCTTCATGACTAGCCATCGCCTTCTTCTAAAACAGGCAGTGTTAGCTGACTAAGATAGGATGCCTCAGGTTGGGAAAGTTAGCCAGTGGTGGTCAAACCAAAACATGGTTTCATCATCAGTCAGTGAAATCCACAACAGTTAGTTTAAGCCAGTCAGTCAGCCAGTCACTTGGGGAGGTGTGGACTTCCTGACTGGTTTGGATCCTCGAGATGGTGGTAAGCAATGAAAGCTGGAGACAATTGATGATATGGCTAGCTCAAAGTGATACTTCTCAGTGATGGCTGGCTGGTGCAGATGCATCCACTCTTTGTGACTTATATTATCCAATAAAAATATATTGTTCTTCCATTTTACAACTGTTCTTTTTGCCTCATATCTCTGTTTATTATCTCTCTTAACTGGAGGGGGGGGGAGATTGGCATCTCGAACTGCTGTACATCGGTGCAAAGTTCTACGTTGAATCCAGTCAGTCAGTCTGTATGTCGGTGTGATATTGACGTGAATTATGTAAGGCGGCAGTCAAATAAAGTGCTCTTCGCATACATTTGACTAAAGGATAACGAAGTTATTTTCAACAGACCTTGCCTTGTGTTTGTATATTCTATGAATTAATGATGGTGTACACTGTTTTTTCCTCTTCATAATGATCATCTATTCTCCTGTTTGTGCATGTTTGCGTGTGTTTGAAATGTTAGTGTAAATTATCGACTGCTTCAATATGCCACAGATTTTGAGTAATTCTGCTGCCGGTCATGGTGCTTGTGGTGGTGATGATAGTGAATATAGCTGATGGCCAGCTTGACTGACGTATATGGTGGTGATGTAGAATAAATTGACGAATGAGAGTAGTTAGTTACGAGCAACACACATGTATTAATATTATTATTATTATCATTACTAATAGATAGGTCGACTGGACTGAATACACACACCACCTACTATTATGCAATAGTTGGTTTTATTGTTGTCATATATTGTAAGGCTGATGGGTGAAGATAAATGTTATCGCATTTTAAATTTACCTCGCCTCTGGTTTTCTCGTCTTTCATTGGCTAGAACAATGCCAGTCAGTTGGATATTTCATTTGCCGTAGGTGTCGGTGCTATCGTATAAGTTGTTGTGTAGTTGTTGTGTTTGCAGAGCACATACTACTTAATATATGGATAAAAATAATAACAGTTTTCTTTATTGTAGCTTGATTCCACACAGTACTTTTGGTAGAAGTATGGAATTTTCAGCAATGTGATATCGGTAGCCCAAATTTTGCAGGCCGACCATTGATATCAGGTATGCGTCGGCTCTTGTGTATGGTCAGTGAGAATCTTGACCACGACCAACTCGCATCCACTTTAAAGAATTTTTCAGGTTCATGCAAGTTAATATATGAGCGCAGTAAAAAAGTTAGACTTAGAGTTACAGATAAAGAGAACCAAAAGAAAACCTAGGAGTACTGAACACCTGTCTTGTCCTAGTTTGGGACTCTTCGTAAGTATACCCCCTTTGGGGGTTGAAACCAAGACCTTCCGGTTACGAGGAGAGCTAATGGACGATTAGGCCACTACGACCCGTCTGACTGGCTGTCGACGAAAGGCCGTGTGTACTGTTCAGCAGTCCACTCTGTCCTCGTTTATGGCTGGCTGTCTGTGAAACCTGGCCAGTGAAAGTGGGGGACACAAAAAGGCCGGCCGGCTAGCTGTCTTTGATCATAGGTTTCTGCATTCTATCTCCTGTGTTAGGTGCTTGTACAATACTGCAAGCGCAATTTCCATATCTCTTATGGACAAAAGTATCTCCTAAAGAAATCCAAAATATCTTAGTGGTCTGAAAGTGAATGATATGACTTAAGTAATACGTGTGCTAGTGTAACAACAGAAGACAAGGGCCAGGCAACAGATTGTTTACTGAGAAATCAATAGATTTTCAAGTATTGGTTTTGTAGGGATTTCGTTTGATTGCAACTGATGTCAGCTCATGATTAAATCCTCCATGAAATCAATAGATATTTATAGATTTTTTGTACATTCTTGTCAGCGAAGAAGCTACGTCCTCTGATTGGTTGTTTTCCTGCTGAATATTATTCTGTCATTTCTTCGTTGTTGTCTTTTAGACAGTCTGATGATATATCTGCGAATCGTATCTGCCTACGCTAAATCTTCTGTGACTGGTTGTTGAGTTCCTCAAGGTTAGGCTTTGCTCTTTTTTTCTCTCCTGACCTCAATTCCGGACGTAAACATTGACGTAAATTGTTGTCTACAATTTTGGCTTGCAGACAGCTCTCATCACACTAGTATTCTGGTAAAGTAGGAAGGATCTGCGGGCTACTCTCCGACAGAAACGCAATACTAAGTGTAAACAGTAAGACATTTCACAAGGACTATGCATATTTTTTTTACTCTCTCAATGCACACTGATATCAAGATAAGTAGATGCTATTTGATGCAGTAAGCACTCACGGTCTTCTAAAATTACATGTGACAATGTAAATTCCACTTGTATCACATCTTCGGCGTTAACCATGAACTTCATCAAAATGGACATAATCGCTGCAAAATTCAACTGCTAGTTTCATTCACCGTATGATATCTCCGATGTGCTATGAAGGACTTCACTCATCACGGATAAAAATAAATATGCTTAAGTTCTTCAGAATAGATATCTAACTTGTGTACGTGGTCTTATTCTCTACGAAAAGCCTGAATCTTATAATATAACCGCTATGACATTATCCATTGCCTGTAGTTAATTTACGACTTGAAAATATAAAAGTCATTTCTATGTATAATTATGCATGTTTCAATAGAGAAAGAAATACCAGATTTGCAGTATAAAATGATGCCATCATCATTCTATTTCACAGGTTCTCCTCATCGGTTGCTGCACACCCCTACTTGAAATTACAATGGTTATAAATAATAACATTTCATACTTCAATGTTTAAAAGGCAATAGAGAAAACAGTATAAGATGAACGCATTTGACATATAAGCGGCATTACAATTTTTAGTTTAAGTCACCATCAGTTTAAATATGCTTTCAAACTATGAAAAAACGGTAGGGGTGGGTGAGAGAAGACAGAAAACAGAAAAATTTAATAAACAGTATTAGCTGGTACGTCAACATGGTAGCTACAGAAGGTTAGAGTTCATCAAATTAAAAACTTGCTTAGTGAGCTGAGCTCACTAGTGTGCATGACTCATCAATGTAATCATAGTAATACGGTTAACAAGGGAGTGAGTGAGAGATTGTGACTGCACTCTCTTTCTGTGTGCATAAGTTTAGTCTGAAACGTTTGATTGCTGTATTTGCTTCAGCAAATCTCAGTAGATTCGCTATCCCTTTTTTGTTTAACATTTTAAAGGATTTGGAAATGTCGACAAAACGACTCGTATAGACAGGGTGGGTGTCTGGTAATTTCACTTTGTAAATATCTGCTTCCTTTTAAGAACATAAATTGATGGTAACTCAAACTAAAAATTGTAATGCCGCTTATATGTCAAATGCGTTCATCTTATACTGTTTTCTCTATTGCCTTTTAAACATTGAAGTATGAAATGTTATTATTTATAACCATTGTAATTTCAAGTAGGGGTGTACGGCAGCCGATGAGGAGAACGTGTGAAATAGAATGATGATATCATTTTATACTGCAAATCTGGTATTTCCTGCTCTATCGAAATTTATCAAGGGAACCAAATGTATGAAATTATGTATGTAACCTTCTGCGTAATAATTCATCTACGAAGTCAAAATAGTTTTACGAGTTAATTCGAACATAATACATGCAAATATTGCTCTTTTAGACTGTATGTCGGTGACACAGCTGTAGAATGTTCGCCGACCACGCATGGGATCCGGGGTATGATCCCCGGCTGACGCACTCCTTTACCTCGCTCGCTGAGCCGGTAATAAGACTGGTAAAGAGGGGAAGGTTGAGCATGGGACTGGCTAGCAATCCCATCCCGTAAAACTAAACAGCACTACCACCGAAAATTCAGGCCTCTAGCTTGAAGGTGCCTTCTGTTTCACTTGGAATGTAAAGGAATAAAAAAAAGACTAAAGAAGCCTAAAACTAATTAAGTATACTCCATTTTGGCAAAATTAGACGCTTATAACGCCTCTATGCGCATATGAACACGATAACCCATAGTATGCGCGAAAACACATCGTGAAAGCCTTTATCCTCCCTCACTCAAGGCTGACTAGAGTGTACAGAGAACAAATATTTTCAAAGTAATGTACGTGTAATCAGTGAGAAGTAATAAAAACCCGTAAATGTCATTTCGTCGTTAATTTTTTCGTATTGATTAATATTAACACTTGATAAACACGGTAGGCAGGTAGGTAGGTGGGTAGGTGGATGATCAGGAAACCAAGAGATGTTGTCATCTTGTTTAGTCGGGGGTTTATTTGTTTTCTTCACCTGCATATAACATGTGAAACAATTTAATTATCATACAATCATCATTGTCATTATTATTATTTCCCTTGACGAGTATTTTGTGAAGCAAGAGCGATTGTTACCTTTCCTAGTACTACTACGAGTGTGGTGAGAGCAGGCTGCTAGCCAAATTGGTAGACATTAATTGACGTCAATGTTTATGTCCCAAATATTGGTCGTGAGAAAATATGAACAAAGACTGATTCAACAACCAACCACAGCAGACTTTGCGTAGGCAGAGACAGTTAACATATAGATGATCTGACATTCAAGAAACATTCACAAGGCAATGCAAGGTTAACTTTTTGTGAGAAATAACCAATCAGAAGACTGTGTTTTTATGCTAACAATAATCTATACTATGTACATGAAAATATATAAATATATGTTGATTTCCTTAATAAACGATCTGTTGCCTGACTCTTGTCTTCTGTTGTTACGCTACCAGTGTAACAGCAGAAGTCAGGGCACGAAAGCCAAGGTATGTTTTCAATTGTTCAAACAGCTATTTCGTACTAGTTCCTTTATTAGATATATCACACAGTCAAACAGTATTATTGATTACTGGATGACAGAGTTTCGAACACAATCCATTATTGTTCACAATCAAATCAATTATAATCACACGACTTCAAAACTTGAGTTTTATAGCTTTCTTTGTTCTCTCCTATTTGTCATCGTAGGTGTGGTAGTAGAATTCATCAGATGTCGACGTGGACAGGTGGTGAACCATTCCTAATACACGTGTTTGGAGTTGTGATTCGATAGACAAAGCTCCCGTTATCAATCTCTCCCTCCCTCTCTCCACCCGCCCTATTACATTACATTTTAAAACAAACTGTCATCTTATCCCATCATCCTATATTGTATGGTTGTGTGTAATTGGATGTAGTGAGTGGTATGGCTGAACTATTCTCCAGATTTCTCATTACCTTATTCGGGTCAACTAATCTAGATTTTGTTCCTAGGTTTTTATGCTATGCTAGTCTGACTGACTGTGCACCTGTTCTACTACTTTGACCTGACAATTATTTCTTTCCCTTCACGTTCCCAGGTGGAACATAGGGGTTTAAGCTAGTGGCTTGAAGTTTCTCTAGCAGTGTTTATTTTACAGGATGGGGTTGCTGGCTTCATGCCCAACCTTTCCTCTTTACCAGCATTATTTCTGGCTTAGCGAGGTAAAGGAGTGCGTCAGCCAGGGATCGAACCTCGGACCATGTGCATGGTCGGCGAGCGTCCTAACCGCTATGCTACCGAAGCACATGACAATTATTGCAGGCAGGGTATTAGATAAACTAAATTGTTTTGATTAATGGACTCCATAGGTAGGATCATTTAGCCGACAAAGTTTGTTTCTAATGGAGTTTGTGGGTTTGAATGCCAGCCACTTTTATTCCTGCATTGTTAAGAATTCTCCTTAGGGTTTCCATGTTTCCTTTTTTGTATGAAAGCCCACACTACTGATGAATTATGCTTCGTGTTGTTGGTGTTCTCATTATCCTGTGCATCCAGTAATTAATACTACTATTTAACTGTGTCCTATATCTAATAAACAAACTAATATGGAATTACTTATTGCCACAGTGCCCAATTTGTAAACATATTATTAACGAAACTGCTATTTATATCTATACAGTTTTATATTCATTAACCAATCATCACTGAGGGGGAGTGTGATTTCGGTTTCCTTTAAACGACATGAATCAGAATGTTCCAATATACATATATAGTATTCTGTTGCCAATGCAGTATTTAACTGTAGGAATAGTATTTGTAAGAATAATATTCCGTTGGAACACACATTGTTATCTGCATTACACCACTACACCACACTCGTCGCCCCCGCATCATATTTTTTCAACTGAAGTCGATTTGATCTTCTTAGTGCTGGCAGCTCTGTTTGTTTGGTCTGGAGCTCGCTAACGTTCACTTGCTTCTCTTTGTTTGCACTTCTGATGGTATATACGTGACCCTGTCTCGCAGTGAATATGTGTATGGCCCTTCCCACTTTGGAAGTAGTTTGTGTGGTGCTGGTTGGCTGGTGCGTATTCGCCGGTGTTTCGCCTCACACTATCATTACATGCTGCTTTTTCCCAACGTCAGCGTCCCAAATGAAAGCGTCTTTACTGACGGATGTTGAACGCCACTCAACTCCGTAACAGCCTCGAATTCCTGTAAGAAGATACATATGTCTCCTTCTTCAAAGAATGCATGCCGTGGGATTCTGATCTGTCGGTACGTATTGACACCAAATATAACAGCAGAATTCAAGACACGATATATATATATATATATATATATACAAATACTTATGTTATTTAATATGAAGTTGAAGGCCATTAATGTCACACAATAAAAAGGGGTAGAAATTGTTATTGTTATTAGGCTTGTCAGGACGCATAGGAACGCTCGTAAGCATATTCTATAATTAGAAATAGAGGTGTGTAACACTGACAGTAAATGTTACCTGTGAGGGGGGTGGTTAAATAATTTAGTAATTAGACAACGGTCTAGAAGTAGTCAGGTCAAGCGTATTAGGTGGAAACAAGATTTAAGGACATGGAATTGTGTTGTTATAGCAAAATGTAACTAAAACAATACAAAATTAAAAATTGAGTAAAATACATAAATATTCCATTAAGGATAAGAGTTTACTTTGATAAAGTGTCACAAACAATGTGTTTGTTTGTTATGTAGTAATATTTATTGATGCTGGCCACGCGCTTCCAACACAGTTTATGATTGCTACTACTCATAATCATATCAAGGCTTCACTGATATCTCATATTTGCCATATAAGAAGGGGACATCTGAAACTCTCCCTACGTAGGATTCTCAATAAAGCAGGAATCAGGATGGTGGCTTTTAAACCTGCAAACTCACTCGGATAAGACAAGCTCTGTAGGCTAAATAATCCAGTGGACCCAATTAGACAAAATAATGTAATTTACATTATATACCTTGCGATGACTGTGAGTTAGGTCAACTACCTACATAAGTGAGTCAAACTAGTAGATCAGGCAGGAGTAGTGAGAGATTGACTGTCACAACATAAGAATTTAGCTGAGGTTAGAATGATTGATCCCACCCACGAAGATAAGTAATTCAGAAGAAATACCTCAGCGCTACATTACACTGGATGCATTAACACACAAGCACACACAATGGGGTGAGTGGGACAGAGTCGAAATTCTAAAAAGTGATAAACGTAGATGGAGAGAGAGATTAATTACTAAATCCTGGTTCATCGAGTTTGCTCACCCAACATAATACATGCAACAGAAGTGACTCATCATCATCGCTAGCTAATACCGAAGATATGGAAGATATTGTTACCACCAGTCAGTCAGTCAGCCAGTCAATCAAATCAGAGCAGGATAATAAAAAATCTTAAAATGTATTCTATTTCAATTCACGTACATTATAACATGCTGTCTGTGAATTCAAATACATCCTTCACACTATATTTCACCATTTGTTTTTAATAGAATAAATCACCAATCATCTAGAGGTAAAGCAAGGTAGGGCCGATTTCATATGTGCAGAATCCACCCTAACGGCACTGCTCAGTGCAAGCCGTATAACGCCGGTGTTTGTGTGTGTGTGTGTGCGTTCCCGTGGGTCTGAGTTCGTCGTGTAAACTTCTAGAAAGCATCTTTATTCTTCTTCCCATTACATTTCTTCGATATTTTTTCGTTTATGTGTTTTCTCTTCCCCAGTTTTTGTAATTTAATCATTTCTGTCCAGGAGAACCACACTTCTAAACCTTTATCAGGTCAGGTTTTGTAATCTGAAGGGACTTAAAAGCAAGCCAGCCAGCAGGTAGAAATTTTCTGACGGATCACCACATTGCAAACCTGACTGAGAGAATTCGGGTCTAAGTGGCTTAATGGTATAGGAGCTCGCCTTGTAATCAGAAGACCCTAGGTTCGAATCCCGGTGGGTGCGTACTGATGGAGAGTCCCAAACTAGGATGAAACTGCTGTCCAGTACTCCCAGGTTTTCCAATGGTTCTCTAACTAATGTCAGCTCATGATGAAATCCTGTAACCAATCAATCAAATCCCTACAAACCAACACTTGATAGAATTCAGTCTGCACCAAAGAAAGGATTAGACACATCACACTAGTTACTAACTAGTGTCAGATCAAAGTATTCCTTAGTCGATATGATGGTAGTTGAAATGTTGTAAACAGTCTCTTGTGCCCAATCCTCTGTGTGTGTGTGTTGTAAGGGGATTTACATTTCCTTCTCTCTGTCCTTCGTATTCCTATTTTAGGTCAGCTGATGCTATCTACTATGGGATTGTAAGTCGTCGACCAGGTTTAAGTCGTTTAGCAGCTGCTCAGTATACACAGTTAATGCTCTATGAAGATGCCGACTGTGCTATGCTACGGATGATAGAATGTTTCACTGAATCTGCTCCCCAGCTTTTATTACAATTGTATATTATTTTGACGCAAACTTATCCGATACAGAAATATCAAGGTATATTATATATATGTATATTTTTAAAATTTATAATAATCAGTTTCATCTCTTCCACTTTACTGATAATCATTCTCTTTTCAAGTATTGATATCTTTTGTAGGTATTTTGTTTGATTGACTGGTATGAGGATTCATCATGAGCACTGACATCGGTTGGTTAGAGAACCATTGGAAAATCGGCATGGAGTACTGCCGGACAGACAGTTGTGCCGTCAGCCTAATTTAGGACTCCTCAGTGCAGAAGTTAGAATTCATAGACTGGCTGGTCATTGAATCGGGTCTCAGCGAGTGGCTCCTTAATGGTCTACAAGCTAACTCACCTTGTAATCAGAAGGTGGTCCTAGGTTCGAACCGCAGTCGGGTGGGTGCGTATTTCTGGAGAGCCAGTCCCAAACTAGGCTGACGAAACACCTGGCTGTCCAGTACTCCCAGGTTCTCCAGCCAACCGACGTCAGCTCATAGTGAAATCCTCCAGCCAATCATTCTCTTTGTTGATGTATTCCACTCCTCGTTATTTCTCCCCTTTTCATCCCCATTTTCTTTACTTCTACCGCCATTAACAAGGGAACCGGAATGTTTGTTTATTGGCGAAAATGATTTTTTGTAGACTGAATAGCATTCAATAACCCTTTCTCAATGTTTAACTTTCCCGTATGTGTACTTATAGACACTATTTAGAGTGCAGATTGTGGCACAGTTAAACAATAGCGCCCCAAGGGATGAAAAACGCACGAGTGACGTTAAGCGACAACCAACCATAAAAATAAGTGATTTTTGTACAAAAAATGACGTTTATTCACAAGGAAATGAAAACAAAGGCACATTAAACAGGGTATCTTTCTCTGACATGACTTAAGAATACTTCCCAGTTATAATAAGGAGTATTAGTTGCTTTGTTAGACTAGTTTGTCTACATGTATTCACCGAGGTGACTGAAGGTGAGCTTGTTTTTTTAACCCGTTTATCCCTCTTAACCTGTTTTGCAGTCTTCCTCTAGAAGCCCTTTATTGAATTACTAAGGTTCACAGTAAGAGGATCGACGAATACTTACTGGTAAAATGTGGAGGATAAAACAAATTAAAATAAATAATAATACCAAATCTAAATCTATCCCTAATCGTAATCTTAACCTTAATCATAACCCTCATCCAAACCGTAATCCTAACCCTAACAAGCTATTAACAAATTGTCCAAACAGTACTTAAAAACGTGATCTGGGTGAAATTTGCATCTTAGTTGGTGGTGAATAGCGTTCATATTTGTACTACAATAATAATAATAACAGATGTCGTTAGCCAATGAATGAATGGCCTGCGTTCAAAGTCATTGGAGCGTTCTCAGCTCTAGGACGCTATTGTTTAACTTCCCCGTGATGCTGTTAGACTTTCAGTTTTCTTAGTGAAAAACTGAACACGTAGTGTTCAGTGAAGAAGTCTCTTTTCGGCGGCACCCACTTCATCGCGTGGGTTCGAACCCAGGACCTTCTAGTTATAAGGCGAGTTAGCTGGTAGATCATTAAGCCACTTACAGGGATCCGATTCAGTGACTAGCCAGTCCATGAATTCGGACTTCTACCAGCAATTCACGCATGACATAGCGCGACCACTTCAGTCACAATGTCTTCTTCGATGAGTAACTGTCCTCACGCACCTTGAACCTCCTGTACCCTACTTGTCATTTTTTTTTGTTTAGTGATCTCTTTGGATGTCTTCAGTATCTCTAAACTGTTTTATTCACCTTTCCTGCTCTCTTTCAGTAACTGCACAATTTGTTTCATGTGCCTTTTCATGGTTTTCATTGGCGTGGTCATTAACTTACTATCAATCTGCACTGCGTAGTTCACGAATCGAGAAGGCGAATATGCCATCCAAAGGATTATGCCTATTTGTTCTTTGGAAGGCAGGTGTACTACTCTCAAGATTATTAGCTCTGGGCGTACTTGCTGCTGTGGTTAAAGGATTCTGGTTCACATTAGCCCTTTGTATGCATTGGTTATTCGCTTCAGGCTGGTTAATCACACGGGGGACAACATTCTGTTCATCAAACTCACGAACATGTAGAGAAGTCATCTTCGACTTTGTCTTAGGTGCTGTGTATTGTTTTGATGTTGTGAATATACGTGAGGGCGCTAGTCGTTTATGGTATTTGTCGTGTTATCTAATCATTGGTATTGAAAATATATTGTGTGCTTGTCTTGGGTGGTGGTGGTGGTCGTCGGCGTCGTCGCCGAATTCTTTGATTGATACATACTGGTGGAGTAAACATCTATTCAACAAGAAGCAATCATCCACTTGGATTTCTCTATTCCCTGCTTATACTGTACCGATTATTGTGATATGCAGTTTTTTTATAGGAATTATCATGATGGCCGTCTACTACACTACAGCTCATCCATCAGGAGAGATTCGGGTATGTGAATTGATAAACTATCAGTGTGTTTGTGTTTTCGTAAAAATCCTAAATTCGCTCTTTCTTTCTCTCTCTCTCTCTTTATATATACATATATTTTTTTCCAAGTATTGGTTTTGTAGGGATTTTGTTTGGTTGGTTGGTTGGAGGACTTCATTATGAGTTGACATCGGTTGGTTAGAGGACCGTTGAAAAATCTGCGAGGAGTACTGGACAGCCAGCTGTTTCCTCCATCTTAGTTTGGGACTGGCTCTTCAGCAGTACGCACCCACCCCACTGCCAGAGTTCGAACCCAGGATATTTTGCTTACAAGGCGAGCGAGCTCATAGACCATTAAGCAGCCACCCACTGCCAACCAATCCAATGACCATCCATCTATTCCATCGTTGCCAACTTCTGCCAATTCACGCACGATAAAGCGCAACTGGCACTAGGTAATGTCATCGGTGGCGGCGAGTATTTGTTCTCACACCCGACCAGCTGTACTCTGCTTGCTTCCCACTAGATACCCAGGTATATGCCTGAATGGATCCTGTCGTTGGTGAGCATCAGATCAGTTTTCAAGGATTAGTTTGTAGTGATTTTTTGGCAGGTTGAAGGATTTCATCATGAACTGACATCAGTTACACAACCATTGCAAAACCTGCACTAAGTACTGCTAAACAGCTGTTTCCTCCATCCTAGTTTTTGACTGGCTCTTCAACAGTACGCACCAACCACAAGGGGGTTTGAACCCACCACCTCCTGGTTACAATTTTGTTTATCTAAAGCCCTGTTTGAAATAACTGTTAGGTGAAATACATAAGTCAAAGTAGTAGAACAGGTGCACAGTCAGTCAGACTAGCATGGCATAAAAACCTAGGAACAAAATCTAGATTAGTTGACCCGAATAAGGTAATGAGAAATCTGGAGAATAGTTCAGCCATACCACTCACTACATCCAATTGCACACAACCATACAATATAGGATGATGGGATAAGATGACAGTTTGTTTTAAAATGTAATGTAATAGGGCGGGTGGAGGGAGGGAGGGAGAGATTGATAACGGGAGCTTTGTCTATCGAATCACAACTCCAAACACGTGTATTAGGAATGATTCACCACCTGTCCACGTCGACATCTGGAGAATTCTACTACCACACCTACGACGACAAATAGGAGAGAACAAAGAAAACTATAAAACTCAAGTTTTGAAGTCATTTGTGGTTATAATTGAGGGGAACTAGTTGTTTTAAATCAATGGATATATACATATCTATATATTCATAGAATTTGAGTGGAATTCACAGGGTACAGTGGTTAGAAAGATTATTTCTCTTTCTGAAATATTTCTATCAAATTTACGCTAAATACATCAGTTACGCACCTGTCAGTTTATTATACGCACTCATAACTTATTGAAAGTAAACTGCTAATTGATTCGTTATTATATTTTAATTACCTAGTTATGTATTCCGTGTGATGAACTTATGAGTAATGATACTCGTCAAAATTCATTATCTAATGAAATTCCTGTTCATCCAAGTACTCAATTGGTGTAGATTTTCTCCTTTTTGAATGAGTAAGTTAAAGTTTAGTATGCAAGTATTTTTTTGGTGTGGTTGTTGTTGTTGTTGTTAATGATGTCTCTTTCACACATTTCATTTTATTTATTTCGCTAACAAAAACACCATCTTTTTGATGCAGTTGTTTTCTCTCAGCTGGATAGTTTATTTGCAGGGTCTGTCGTAGCATCCGGGTAGGACTGGTCCATTGAATTTCATTCTCCATTGGTCTTGTTTTATGATCTAACCTGTTTTGGTGGCCTTGTTTAAACTTTTTTGGATGAGGTTGTGTAATGTTTGTATGGGATTTGTTGTGAGCTGTTGATATACATCCTCATCTTCGAGTAGTTCTTCAGCTTTCTTGGTGTGTATTCTTCTCTGTCCATGACTACTGTTGTTCTTCCCTTTGTCAGCTGGTAGAATGATGATGTCCTTCCTATTTTTCAGCTTTTTGACGGCCTTTAGGTCTTGAAAGTTGAGTTGTGTATGTTGTTGTTTTATGTTTGACCATTGGTACGATTGTTTGGTGTATTTCTTCTTGTGTTTTCTCGTTAAAGTTTGATGATTTGAGTAATGATTTAAGGGCAGCGAAGAAATCAGTTTTTGAAGCGTCTTCAGTGTTGCAGTTTAGTCCTTTTTGTAGTAGTTATTGTTCCATTTTTGATAGTGGTTGTTTTGATAGGTAGGTTGAATACGCAGTAATCAATAGATGGTGCATTGTCTGGTTGTTGTTTTCTAATCTTGGCTAGCTTGGTTTTGAGAACTCTCCATCTTTGTTCTCTTTGTCTTCTACTTGACAATGTTATTGTGGTGATCAGCATTTACAGGTGTTCCTAGTTAAGGGTGTAGTTTTCGCTAGTTTTTCTTCATGGGCATCCATTATTTTTTGAGATTTATTGATCCGATAATGTGCATCTGTGATCATTAATTTGACCATACATCTTCTACATTGTTCGGCCAATTTTTATCCTGTTGAGCAGTTGACTGGTGGCTTGCATCTGGCACTGGTTGGTAGGATTTGATGATGGAGGCACTCATGGAGAAAGAATAGTTGTTCTCTGGTGGATCCTTGTATTTTGGCGAAGTCTTCTCACTTTCGAACAGAAAGAAGCGTGTTCCGCTCGTAAGATTTAGATATGATGGAGAAGCTTTGTAGCTCATGTGGACACAACTACATCGAAATCATCCACCTGAGATATAAATCTTCTCTATCATATCTACACTGTCTTTTCAAAAGTGTAGCAGATATGTGGGAGAAACATGATTCCGTATTATCTGACCAAAATTGCACGAGCTGAATAGTGCTGCTAGTTGATCGATTACGGATGACCTTAGGCGTATGGTCACTATATGGCGAAATAGGTATGCTTTAAAAATAGTACAAGAACAAATACAAAATGGAACGAACCCACCGGATTTGTCTACGTATTTTCCAAAGATGAAGTTCGCGGTAGGGCTCATCAGTTTAGAGGCTGTCTGTCTGCTTTCGACATAGAACTTTGCACCGATGTGCGACAGTTCGAGTCGCCACACTCCATCCTTGTAGCACACAAAGCAAGAGAAGAAAGTGGAAGAAATGCATAATAGAGACAGTAAACAGAGGTGTGAGGCAAAGGAATAGTAATAACGAAGAACGATATAGTTTCATCGGAAATCATAAGTCACAAGGAGTGGATGCATCTGCACCATTGAGAACGATTTCGAGCTATATCATCAATTGTTCCCAGCGATTGGCTTTCACCATCCTGAGGACCCCAACCCGGAAGTATACACCTCTCTACGTGACTATCTGGCTTAAACTAACTGTTGTGGATTTCATTGACCGATGAGGCCATGTTTTGATTTGACCACCGCTAGCTCTTTCCCAGCCTGACCCTATGTCAGCTAACATTACCCGTCGAGGAAGGCGGTGACTAGGAATACGTAACACATTTCCTAACCATCTCAGTCGATGTAGCTTCACAGCCTCGTTGATTGATTTCCCCTCCTTACCTAGCACTTGACGCCTAACCTTAATATTGTTCACCTTGTTATACCACTTCACACGGGAGATAGAGCGCAGGCACCTATAATCAAAGACAGCTAATCTCTTCATGTCTTCCACTCTCAGTGGCCAGGTCTCACAGCCATAAAGGAGGACGGAGCGGACTGCTGAGTAGTACACACGTCCTTTGGTCGATAGCCAGCCGGATATCACATCTACGCCAGAGATGGCGTAAACTTGAGGGCATATGCGAAACTAGCCCTCTGTATCCGTACTCAGCTGAGATTTCGTCAGAGATCAACCCGTTGGCACTGGCTGATGGTACTTCCCAAATAAGTGAAGCGGTCAAAGTGCTCTACCACTTCACCCCCTATATCTAAACTAGGAGTCAGTGTAGTCGTGTCCAGTCCTGTACCATCATCTTACATTTGGCGGGAGCGAATTGCATGCCGAACACTCGTTGATTGCAGCTCAATGTGTTCAGAAGACTGCATTTTGTCAGCGTCTGCATATTCTAAGTCAACGAGATTATTCCCTGGTAGCAAGTCAATCCCTGTGTCTCTGAAGTGAGTTATGGCTAAGTCCATCAGTACATCTATGATGAAGTTGAATAGGAATGGGGATAATGGGCATCCCTGACGCACACCACTAGTTGTCACCACTTCAGATAACAACTTGCTGTAAGCCTTCACCTGGTTGATGGCATGAGTTCGAGTAGAGTCATTTAATCAGTGCAATGTATTTTCTCGGCATTCCCTTTACATCCAGGCATCGCCAGAGTACCTATCGGTCGACAGAATTAAAATGCCGCCTTTAGGTCAAGAAATATAACGATTGTTGGACGCCGACGGTAAATATGCCTATGTTTCAGAATCTGTTGAAGGGTGGAGATATGATCAATACACCCTCTTCCTGGTCTAAAGCCTGCCTGGCCCTCTCGTGTTTGTGCCTCCCGAGCACCACTTAGTCTACGCAATATTATTGAGCCTAAGACTTTAGATACTATATTAGTCAAGCTAATCCCTCTATGATTATCATAGGAAGACCCGATGGCACTTTCTCCGATTTTCAGACGCTGACTATTACTTCAGTTAACGCTGAGATTAAACTGTCTCTACCGTACTTAAATACCTCTGGAGTCACTCCATCAGGTCCTGTTGCTTGGCCTCGTTTCAGACTAGTGACAGCTTTAGTAACCTCAGTTAGGGAGGGAGGACCTGTGTCTATATCCCATTCTGGGAGGTGTTGGATGTTCGGCAGGTTGGGTGTGGCTGTGGGCCAATTAAACTGCTCCTCAAAGTGTTCTTTCTAGCGATCCAGTCGTCTATCCTGGGAGCTAATTATGGTGCCATTCTTCTCAGGGATTGTTTCACTTATCATTTGCCTTTTACCACCTGTTTCCCTGATAAGCCTAAATAGTTGTCTGGTGTTACCAGTCGCCGATGCCTTTTCCATCTCTTTCGCTTTTGCCACTCACCACTGTTCACGGTCGTTGCGAAGACATTTTGTCAGTTTTCGTTTGAGTAGCTTTCGCTCCTCATCATAATCGGAGCTAGCCGGAATCAGTCTTCTTGCGTCAATAAGTTCTGATGAGGTAGCAGCGATCCAATGGCTCTCACTAACTTGTGGTTTTAACTTATTAACAGCTTTTACAGCTGTATCTACAGCTAACTGTATGTTGTGCCAGGCTACCTCAGGGGAGGTCCTGTTGTCGACCTCAGACATTCGTTTCACTATTTCTTCCTTAAATAGGGAATAAGTATCTCGGTCTAGTTGGGGACCTAACTGTTTCGCTGCCGTCAATTTCTTATGTCCATTTAGTCGTATGCATAAACGAGCGCGAACCAGAGCGCGATCAGAGTCTACGCACGTGTTCCAGAAGGAGCAACAGTCTTCTACTGACCCTTGCCAACGATACCCTATAGTTATGTGGTCTATCTGAGTCCGGCGTTGATTTGGTGATGGAGGTCACTAGGTTACGCAGTGTCTGCCTTTGTGCCTAAAGTTAGTGCTGACTAGGAACAGATGATTATCTGAACAGAACTGTAGAAGATGATCACCGTTGTCGGTTGGTCGTTAGAGAAATACATACGTACCACCTACATACTTCTCAGTCTGGCACAACTTCCCTACTTGGGCATTGAAGTCGCCTGCTAAAACAACTATATCTGAACGTTTTGCTTTTTACAGCAAATTACAGTTTCAGGTGGAAGTCATCCTTTAGTTCATCCGAACTGCAGTCTGTTGGGGCGTAAGCGGAGACTACGAAAAGACAACGACGGGTAGCGCTATCTTTCCTTCTTTTAACGGACCCATTCAGACGGACCGCACACATACGACTATCTACTGGGATCCAGTCGAGAAGCGATTTTTCCGCCCTAACACTCAGCGCTATCCCTACACCTGTGAGTCCTCGCGAGCTGACTGAGGGGTCTCCTGACATCCCTAAAGTGAATTTTGCAGATTCACCTTGTTGACCGGGTGAGGTTAAATGAATGAACACACTCAGGTCTTGCATGCGTGTCTCCGAAATACAACATACATCCATGGCTCGAGTTGCCAGAGTTCTTGCTATTGACGTCTGTTTTCCGATTTGGCAGAGAGTCCTGACGTTGGATGCTTCTATATTTAGTTGGTGACGTGGCTTTAAAAGGCTATCTGGGGTGTTTCTATGGCTGTCACCGTTGTCGTGGTCACAGAGTGAGGTGAAGATGACTCATTAGCCTGCAGAATAGTACTAACTGTAGTAGAGAAGCAGGATGAGAAAGGTGATGTGAGTGAAGGGGAATGATGCTCAGAAAGGCTTCGTGTGCTTTTGGAAGTGTGTGGATGGTTGTTACTTCCCGGCTGCCCATACCGTGGAAGTTGATTAATTCTTCGGGTGCCTGAAACAGAGAGTGTTGCGTGACTGCAGAGCCCAGGGGACAGCTGTTTGAGGCCGGTCACACGCGGCCTGTTTTTGTTTATACTTTTTTATTTGGTGTATCTCATTAACATATTTGTCACTTCTACCCTGTGACACGGCAGCAGGATGCGCGGTCGTTGTTAATCCGGGCCCCGATCGATCCGGCATGATATTTTGTGATTTTGTTTCAGTCATAGCAATGGGTCGGGTAGCTGCTTTTTGTCTAACCGCTATCCAAACAACCTTTCTGGCATAGTAGGACCTCAAGCGACATAAGTGTCAGCCAGTATAGCTTGTTGGGTCATTTCGGTGTTCAAGCCCCACCACCACGTCAAGGTAGCAGCTTTCGGTCGGGAATTTAAACGCTAAGGGGGGTTGACGTTCACGGCTAGTATGAAGTATATTAACGCGTGGTCGAATACCCACAACTTCTATAGTATTCGTTTTACGTAGACCAAAGGTAAAGCTAAACACCAAAATTGATCGGATTAATTATGAATTATATTTCGAGACCAAATCGGAGTGCGAGATGACTGCTTAACTAACTATGGATCGTGCACGAACGAACGAACGTAACAGAACGGCGTGAATGCTTGACCGGAAGCCTTCAGCTAAACAAATTGACTTTAACAGTGAGGGTCAGAATCTAGTTTTCAGTGATCAATGTTGTGGCCAATAATTCTGGGGAATTACCTACCGTTACACTGTTGTATTACAGCTATCGAGTTCGGATTTTAAAAAAGATACATATTCAGTCATGCTTTTATATTTACCTCAGTCGCCCAGGGAATCGCCTTCTGCTTACTATGTAAGACTAATCTATGTCACAGAATTACAGAACGCTAAATCGACTACTCTTAACGCCATATAACTGGACTGTCATCTAACTAATCAGGAGACACAATTAAAGCTAATATTACTATGTAATTTTTCCCCTAGCACTACGATGTCGCAATACACAAATTGTTCATATATCTTATACAGCATATATATGTCCATACTAAAGTTTATCACTACACTTGAATATAAAGTCGAAAGATGGACGACTAAAGCAGCTATTGGCTTAGTAAACTGACCAAAAAAGGACCAACTTTGAAGGCTAGAATTAGATACCCTCACCTAGTGTGAAATGAACAAGAACGTTAACAGTTCAAAACATTCAAAAAGGTAGATACTACCCAAGGGGGCATTAAAGCCTCTCCGAGAAACCGATGGTGAGTTACCAGTAAGAGGATGGTAATACACGCGTGGTGCAATATGCTTTTTCTATATAGAATTCATTAGTCAATGATGTCACAGTTCTGTTAGTTGGTAGCCTAATAAACACCGACTTGGGCTTAACAAAATAAATGTATCTTAAGTAATCCTGTTAAATAAGGCAAATTACAAAATATTTTAAAATAACCCCAACGTGTAGGAGAAGAAAAAAAAAGGAAAATCAAAACAAGATTTGTTTTCTGAATATTTCGCTGTGTAAGCCACCACACCGCCTTCCCCTTCATCCAGCAACAGCAGAATTATTAGGAATTTTATTAGCCATCAAAATATGTAGTCAGAGCAAATTACAAAAATTAAAGTGAATTCCTTTGATGTTAGGTCACTTGTCGGTAGACATTTATACCTTGATTAGACACTAGTTAGTCAGTAACTAGTGTGGTTTGTCTGGCTAGTCATTTGTTTGATGCAGACTGAATTCTAACAGACATCCAGGCTTGCCCTGTGCCTACCATAACACTAGATAGCTCGCCATCACGGTGCACACTGATTAGATGATGATATTCGATGGTGGCCACATTGCAAACTTGACTGTTAGAATTCAGTCTGTACCAAAGATAGGACTAGACACATCACACTAGTTACTGACTAGTGTCCAATCAAAGTATATAATACAGTCCTACAGGAAGTCAATCGCTAGCCCGAATAAATATCTCAGTGGTGGTAACGTCTCTGACTCACTGCACCACTCACTGGGTGATGACGTGTGGGTTTGAATCTCAGAAGGAGGGACATTAGTTGTTCCTTCAATTTGGTTGGGGATACACACCTTGATGACTGACTGAATAAGTGGTGAGTGCCAACTAGTGCAAAACCTAGGTCGAGCAAGGCTTCCTTTCTGTGGTCGACTGCCTCCAACCATCAAATACCAACAATTCAGAGTGCACCGTAATAGCGAGTCAGCCACTTAGCCTGTTGGTGGCCACATTGCAAACTTGACTGACAAAATTGGGTTCGCACCAAACATATGACTAAAAACATACATTACACTAGTTACTGACTGGCTAGTGTCCAATCAAAAATAGTCAAAGACTTTATAAATTCTTGCCAAGCTTTAGTGATTTGACCATTCCCGAATCTTTTTTACCAAACCAACCCATTGTCAAATAATATTACCACGCAGGGCTGTACCGCGCATCTTGTGTCGAAGAATGTTCAAGTTGGCAAATGTGTGACGATAGCTTTATATACTGTGTACTGAAATTTCGTCAAAGTCCAATCCATTAGTGCTTAGGAAGCTTTCGAAATAAGTGAGGTAACCAATGTGCTCACCCCCCTTCCTTAAACTATGAGTCATTACGAACCACTCCTTCAGTAGCATCATCTTACACTTAGTGATCGTATACCAAACATCCATCAGATTTCTTAGGTATCTCTGATACTCAACATTTTGTTGGCGTTTTCACCTAAAAGGAATATTGTAATCTGCAAATTCTAAAGTGTTAAGAATAATATACGTATGAATTAAGATGTTTTGATTGGATACTAGTTAGTAACTAGTGTGATGTGTGTGTGCGCAGACTGAATTCTATCATTCAATCAAGTCTGCAATGTGTCCACCAACAGGCCAGGTGGCTGGCAAGCCATCGCGGTGCACATTGATTTGCTAGTGATATTAGATGGTTGGAGGCAGTCGACCAAAGGAAGGAAGCCTTGCTCGACCTAGGTTTTGCACTAGTTGGCGCACACCAGTTATTCAGTCAATCATCAAGGTGTGTATCCCCAACCACATTGAAGGAACAACTAATGTTCCTCCGAGTGAAGTTCGAACCCGCACGTCACCACCCAGTGAGTAGTGCAGTGAGTCAGAGACGATACCACCACTGGGGATCTATTCGAACTGGCTCGCTATCGACCTCCTTTAGGACTGCCTGTATTGGATATACTTTGATTGGACACTAGTCAGGCAGTAACCAGTGTAATATGTGTGTGTCTCTTTTAAAGTGCAGACTAAATTTTATCCGTCAGTAATCGACATTTTTTGTGCTAGTAGTTTTCTCTTTTTTCTATTTCTGAAATTCTTCAGATGATCGTGGGAGATACATATTCAAAATGATACTTCCAAGTGTGATAATCACAGGATGGATTTTGTTGTCATTACGTTTCATGTCCTGCAAACAACCACAAGTTAACTATCGACGACGAAGAATGCCAACTCATCTCTCATGTAAATAAGATAAAGCCAAATTGATAGTTGTTTTTTTTACTGTATTAAGACAATTTAGTGTACATAGTTTTTGATTTTTCATGTGTCTCAGTCAGTTGTGTATTGAAACTTGTATTTTTACAATGATCGTTTTGACTTCTTCTATGATAGTGTGCATGTGTTGCCTAAGTCGTTTAAATGAAATCTCAAAATAGAATAAATATCTTTCGTTATAGTGTTTAACAGCAGGAGGCAAAGACACAAAAGCCAAGGTTTGTATTATCATGGGATCAAACCGCTATCTATACTTATATCTATTTACAGTTTATGTTCATTAAGCAATCATCACTGAACGAGCATGTGATTTCGGTTTACCTTAAACGACATGAAAAAGAAGGTTCAAATATATATATATAGTATAGCAAAGTATACTATATTATAGTATAGTACAGTATAGCATAGTATAGGATATAGTACAGTGTACTGTAGTATAGTCTGGTATACAGTATACTGTAGTATATAGTATTGTCACAACAGAAGACAAGGACCGGCAACAGATCGTTTCATTACAGAAATCAGCACGTATTTACATATATTTCATGTACATTATTATAGCTTATTCAAGCAGACAAACACAGTCTTCTGATTGGTTGTTTCTGGTTTCTCCGAAAGTTAAGCCATATATTTGCGAATCTTATTTGCCCACGTTAAGTCTGCTGTGATTGGTTGTTGAATCAGCCTTATTCATATTTTCTCACGGCCAATATTGGTGACCTATACATTGACGTAGATTAATGTCTACCGATTGGCTACCAGCCTACTCTCACCACAGTATAGTATAGTATATCATAGCACAGTATAAGGTATAGTATAGTAAAGTATAATATGGTATATAATATAGTATTATATAGTATAGTATGGTATATGGCACAGTATATTATATAGTACAGTTATTATGAAGCCATGGGAAGTGAAGCAGAACAAGCTGCAGGCAGAGGAGACCTCGCCACACTCTACCAAACAACTAGGAACCTATCGGGCAAAAGTTCGACACAGATTAAGCCATTAAAGGATGACAATGGAAAGTCAATCACCAGAGAGGTGGAGCAAAGAAAACACTGAGCTGAACACTTCTAAATCGACCGCCACCTACAACGCGCCCAACAATACCGACAACGGAAGCAGAACTACCAATGAACATCGACCCATCGACGAAATCAGAGGTCCTGAATGCAATCAAGATGCTAAAAGCTGGGAAAGCGGCAGGGCCAGATGGAATCCCAGCAGCAGCACTAAAAAAACCCAAAAACAACAGCTGACTTGATGACGCCATTGCTGGGGAAGGTGTGGAAAGAGGGCAGAGTACCTGAGGATTGGAAGAAAGGATACTTATTCAAACTACCGAAGAAAGGAGACATAAGTCAGTGCAAAAACTGGCGTGGAATTGTGCTCCTGTCCATCCCAAGCAAAATACTAAGTCGAAACATTCTGGAAAGAATCAAGCAAGCCAATATGGATGAAAAACTTCCAATGGAAAAAGCTGGATTCAGGAGAAACAAGTTGTCAATGTAGTTGGAGATTGAACGATCAATTCATGGTTGTTTGCTCAAACCCAACTTCCCCAATTCTCGCGGAGGCATCAATACGACAGTCATCGTCTTATCGGTCGCTGTTCAGAAAGAAGTCAGGAGACAACCATCAGAAGTAATCTTGTGATTTATTATTGTAATATTTGTTCATAGACCTTAGTTGTAAAGCTTAGTTGTACATTGGCTATATGTTGGTGTTAGAATAAATAATTCTCGAGTCGCCAAACTGGGTTCTGGTTTTTGCGTCCGTTCGTACTAAGCGTTTCTGAGAAGCTTCGAGGAACAGCGTGAGTCCCAGCGTAGCAAGAGCTGGGCATTAACGGTTTACGAGACGTCGCTGACAGTTACATTTACCGAATGCTTTACACGCCGGCAAACAACTCCGAACAAGATTAATATTTATCATTATATAAACACAGAACTCTTGGTACAATAGATCACCAATATGCTACACCACACAATCATATGTATAAAATAACATAGAATAAAATTGAAAGTATAGGTGTGGAGAACAGATAAAGTACTTAAAGTGGAGGAAAAACAGTCATAATTAACAATTATTGTCGGAAAGGGAAGAAAGAAGGAAATCACAGCACGACATTAGCCGTAGATAATTACGATTCTTGGCGATATCCGATAATGTTTCAGGCGAGTCAGCGATTTGAGCCACTGTCTCTCGGACTCCATTCAGGCACTGGTGGTGCACCAACTGATGCTAACTTAGCATAAATGTCCTCACGCCACATCATGAGCTGACCATCTCTTCACTTTTTCCATCTCGTCCCAGTGCTGGCTAGAGAACAAACAGACACTTTTAAGGAAGCCTCTGGGATGACACTCGCAGCACATATCCCAGATAGCAACACTCAACGAATGGTGACCTCCATTATGTCCAAACATACTCCACCGGACCTCGGAAGGCTTCTTGTTCGTTTGGAAGTGTGTGAGCCTTTGTTACATCCCGGCTGCCCACATCGTGGAAGTTGATTGATTTTTCGAGCACCTGGAACAGAGAGAGATATCTCCCGTGTGAAGTGGTATAACAAGGTGAACAATATTAAGGTTAGGCGTCAAGTGCTAGGTAAGGAGGGGAAATCAATCAACGAGGCTGTGAAGCTACATCGACTGAGATGGTTAGGAAATGTGTTACGTATTCCTAGTCACCGCCTTCCTCGACGAGTAATGTTAGCTGACATAGGGTCAGTCTGGGAAAGAGCTAGCGGTGGTCAAATCAAAACATGGCCTCATCGGTCAATGAAATCCACGACAGTTAGTTCAAGCCAGATAGTCACGTAGAGAGGTGTATACTTCCGGGTTGGGGTCCTCAGGACGGTGAAAACCAATCGCTGGGAACAATTGATGATATAGCTCGAAATCGTTCTCAATGGTGCAGATGCATCCACTCCTTGTGACTTATAATTTCCGATGAAACTAATAATAATTATAACAGCTTTATTCCAAACGGTATTTGTAGTACAGGTATGGAATTTTCAGCGTGCATTAAAATATACTGCATCTAATTACCGCATTAATTTTACGTAATTTTAATAATTAAAAAATAAATAAATAAAAACCAACGCCAAAAATTAAAAAATAAAGAGAATAAAAAACAAACAGCGTAGAGTTTACATTTCAAACAATGCAACACATGATATGTGTAGCGGTAAAAAATTCCCCAAAATTATTGACCACAGCAATCACTCATTGGATGCTGACCACCACTGTTTAAGTTGACTTGTTTAGCTGAAGGCTTCCGGTCAAGCATCCCCGCCATTTGGTACCTCGTCGTGTCACGTGCACGATCACTAGCTAGCTAAGCGTTCGTCTAACGGCTGGTTTTGGTTACTAAATATATATCTTGGTTTGGACGATCAATTATTGGCTTTTGCTTTGTTTTTGGTACGCGAGAATAAATTAATTAGAAGTTGTTGAACGAGATATCACGTCAAACCTTTAATATCCGTCAAGCTTTAAATATGAAATATAAAGTTGATGTGTGATGGAAGATGAGAACAACAGTGTAATAGTAACGAGGAAAGGTAGACAAAACCTGATGGGACTATTTGTTAGAGTGCTGCGGTAACTTTATCGTGTCATACCTAACGGATTTCTCATCACATAACAGCTGTGCAAGATATGGTATTGTGCAGTTTTTGTATTTGGTAGTCCTAGCGTATAGCCAGCCTCCTATAGCTGCTTCTAGTTCTACCAGAAGTAATGCAAGGAGACAGCTGCGTATAGAGAGGATCCTCAGGGTCCGACAATATTGTATTCGCTAGTTTCTTACATGACATAATATGTCTATCTACAATAGTGTTAACCAGTTGGTTTAACGACATCCCACTTGCCCTCACTACTAACGGCTTTTAGTGCCCTTCTCAGCGAAGCAAAGTCTTTCCTAAGTAGTCCATGAAAGATTAAAGGGGAGCAGTAAAGGGTGATGGATAGAATACAAGAATTTACAAACTGAGAAAGCAAAGACTGCTTAATGCCAGACTGCCTAAATTTCCTAATGTAGAACGTTAAGCGAAAAATCTTTCTAGTAACTAGCAAGATGTGGGAAGACCAGGAAAGATCGGTGGAAAAACTCAGCCCAAGGTACTTGACATTAGATGTATTTTCAACCTCTGTGGCGTCAATGTTGTTGTATATTGTTCTTCGCTCGTTATTACTATTCCTTTGCCTCACGCCTCTGTTTACTGTCTCTATTATGAATTTCTTCTACTTTCTTCTCCTGCTTTGTGTGGTACAAGGATGGAGTGTGGCGACTCGAACTGTCACACATCGGTGCAAAGTTCTATGTAGAAAACAGACAGACCGAACCTCAGAATTACTCACAATGATAATGCCATCGAACGCAAGTAATCGTGCAGAGACAGCAATTATTGAATACGGAGATTCGCCGCACATTTATCAGCCTACGCGGGCATACCAGGTTTCACAAGCGTACAGTAAGACAGCCCACTCCGAAGCATTGTATACCCCACCTCTGACAGCCAAGCTAACGTGGTGACGGTGGTAGTCAGATGTGGCTCGAGTTAACCTATCACCGTAGCTTTCATGATACGTTTGGAAATCTCACATCTCATCTCCACCAGCAATCACACAAGAGAAAAAGGATGAGTTCAACTGACAAGAAACCAAATTCTAATTGGTAAAAGGGAACCTGAAATGGGAACAAACAACACAAGAGGTGAGGTCGTGAGACTCTTGGCGTAATGAATGAGAACGCAGAATTCTTCACATACTTCAGCAGACAACATGTACAGACACACAAGTTAACAGAAGCTTCAGCTAATGACGTACACATCAAATATCAGATAGACTTCATTTCATTATCAAGAAAGTGAAGGCGAAATCGAGAAGAAGAACAGGTGTGTATTCAGACTATTCACTGTCTAGTGCAAGGTACTGCAATGTCAATTTGAAAGCCTTCAAGGAATCAGGATACCTCTTCTCTGTAGCCGTCCGAAGAAAGTCGGAGATACTGTGTAGCATCATCGAAGAAACCTGAATAAACAAACACTGATGTTGATGCAAACTTGTATAGTCACCTCAAGAAGGAAGAAGAGGAAAGACAAAGAATGAGTCACTACAGACAAGTAGATGCTAATAAATAAAAGATGGATGGTGAAACATAAAGTGGGTGGAGTGCAAAGATGGACAGTGAAAGAAGTTGACTTCAGTGTTCGTTACACTGAATATAAGGAGGTAAAGAAGAGTACAATGAAAAAAATAATTCTATGACACATTAGTGAGAGTGAAGCTGCAATTGGACAGGTCACAAGTAACAGCGGCCTCAAAATAACCCTACGAATTTTAACCTAGTCATTATCAGACAATAGATGAAAACAGTTGAAAGATAATGAAGGGAACCTCATTACCGAGGAGTCGAAGAAGCGAAGGAACCAATGGACTGACCTCTTCAAAAGACTGATGAACTGACCACTACTCCCCCTTGTAACTAGTCATTAGCAGGAGAACAGCAACAGGAGAAATTTGCAGATCACATCTTCCACTTATATGGATGGGCAGCATCCCATTTAAATTACAAGCGGCACGGACGAGCGAGTATATCAAAACCAGTCAGGATCAGCAAATCCAGAGGCAGATATTAATTCCTCTGAAATCATTCTAGAAATCTTCTGCACTCAGACAGTATTAAGAGCAAGAAATGGATTTTCAACACCAACTAGTGTCAAATCATTTCCTGTATATCGTTCAGAGAATTGGCGCGTCATGAAAAGCATTTCCAACAGGCTGCTGCAGATGTTCACCAACAGCTGACTCAGAAAGTAATTAGCGACACCGAACTTTGTCAAAGGATAAACTAAGAATTTTTCGCTCAACAGATATGCAGCATAAAATGTAAATGGGTTCGACACATGCGCCGAAGCGATCCCATGCGTTATACTATCAAGTGTAACCGGAATGAAAAAGAACGCCTTGAACGTTCGAGAGTGGCATAGGGGAGATTGCAGTGGACATTTAACCTCTGAACTTTTGTTTAAACTAACTCACCCCACTTTTGGCGCTTCTGGATTTTTTGGTCCGTGATTTTCCTGACGCACTTGGTTCGCTCCCTCGTCGTGCTTTCATACAGCGTACTCTTCGAGCCTACCTCCAATCGAGTCAGCAGATAAGTTGTACAGTCACTTTATTTATTAAATCTACTTTTCAGTTACATTAAATACAACTCATACTACGAATTCTTTCCATTTTTAGCCTTTAAACTTTGATTGCGTTAATCAGTACTTACACGTTAGGTAGAGTACTGGTAAAGTTATAGGACGGTGAAGTTTTCAGTAAGTGTGGGGATATCGAGGTCTATTTTTAGTCTCGCCTCAACACTTACAAGATATTATGAGGAGGAGCAGAAAGTGAGAGTTTATGGGGAATCGTGGAGCTAGCCAGATAAATGGGAGGGCTGCAGAGAATAGGCTGGAATGGAAGTGTACTGCTGAAGCCATTTGTTCCAGTTGCGCCCTAAGATTAAATAATCGTTATTCCCTTGGGTTTCGATTGTAAAGTAGAGCTGGCTTCAACAACAACACATCCCATTTCAAGCATTTTATTTTGCAGACACAATTAGATGGAGAATCCTTAGGGATTTGTTATTTCATGTGGATGATATTGCTTTAAGTATGTGTGTGTGCATGTGTGATGTTGAGTACTCATCTGATGATATCGTCTGTGGCACTGTGGTAGTAAGCAATTCCGTATTAGATATATCACACGGTTAAACAGCATTATTTACTGGAATCTCTGACCTATATGGAATGACAACTGTTGAGGTCCATCGGAATAAGTTTTCGACCACACATAGTGTTGTTGGTGTTGATTTTGCCGATGAAGTTCTGTGTATATTTATTTTGCTTGAGAGTCTCAGTAATGTTTGATATTTCTTCTTCCTCTGCTTTTACCTTTCCATTCTCATCCGTTAAGATCAAAGAGTGTGCTCATCTCAGAAGACCTGAAATCCTACCTTCCAAAACAGATTCAGCTTTTTTCAATGACTTTGTTAAGTGTTTTTCAGTTGAATTTCTGATTGTGAACCCATTCTGATGCTTTAAGATGACCGCGCGGCAATTTCGCCCCCAGTTGATCTAGTTTATCCACTTTAATGACTTCTGAGAATTTGTCTGCTTTGGAAATCAATAAATTCTCACTTCTTTCAAATTTCTGTAAAGCCATTAGCATTAAATCCACTTTGTTATGTCTTTGTAAGAGTAGTCAACTGAAAATGACTTAAATTTGTTAGCTTCCTAATTCCACAAAGACAACAGGTCTTCGCAGTCTGAGCCCGAAAAGTTTTCAAACTGAACTTGTATGTTCATTTTTTGTGATATGTCATGTGACTATCGCAAAGTTTTAAGACAGAAAGATGAGAACCCTGAATCAACTATGTATCAAGAGCAACAGGAGGAAAGTTATCAACAAACTATCGAGGATTATGAAGGTTATATTCCCATATATATCCAGTGATTCATAAGAAAAAGACGTAAACAGTGAAGGAAATTGTTATTTCGACGACTCATTTGCATTCATAAGCTGCTCTGTACAATAATCGTAATTAATACGCTTAACAAAGAAATCATATGACACCCAATCCCATACTACTAGTAAAATTTGTCTTCAGGTGTAAGTTAGAAGGGATGACTAATTGTAAGCTAGAAAACATGGGCAGAAGTTGGCACGAGGTAATAATTTTGGGATAATGGCTAACCAATACGACTGTGTGGAATGGACAGAAACTAATGGAATGACGATAAAGTGTTTTTATATAAAATCTGCATGAAAAGGCAATGTTATTGATAAACTGTAATAGACTGATAATAAAATATGGATGATGGGAATAATAATTTTTATTTTATTTATTTTTATTTCCGATTACAGCTTGATTCCACACTGTATTTTTGGTAGAAGTATGGAATTTTCAGCATGGATATCGGTGGTCCAAATTTTGCAGGCCCACCATAGACTTCCCTCTGGCGGTACGTTCGAATTTGGTGACATTTTTGCACGTGTTTGCTCTGAAATTTATTTACTGCTTATTGTCATATAATTCTTGAAATTATGGTCCAAATCTCTAAAAAACGTGTTCGTAGAAACACAATTGTTTTAGATAGTGGCTTAAATTCGGTTATAACTGCATTACCGCCTGGTAATACAGTATCAACTACTAGCTCTCAAAATGGTTTGAGTGCAGATCTCACTCCTGTGATACAGGTGAAAGATGTTCTGTTAGAGAACTCTGAGTTCTGTAAACTAAACCTCCTTTTGAAAGATATGCAGAGGCAAGTAAGTGAAATTCAGAAAAAATTAGATCAGTTTGATAGTATGTCACTGCCAATCTCAAATACCACGGAGAGCCGTTCTGATATTGGCCAGGTTAAGTGTTTACTGGATGTAACTCAAAATAAGCTTTTGAATTTAGACCCAATAGCCTGTCTTTTAGAAAGGCATCCTAAAATATCTCCAGACAACCTAAATAAAGCTGAAAATCTGATTGACTGCTTGGCTACGGAGGTGATGAAGCGTATAACCTCTTCTCACCAAGCTATAGTTTACAACGTCCCAGATTCTCTGCCCCTGAAAACTGTAAGACACAAAATCCTGATTTGTTGCGGCATGGCTAGTGTTCCATGTGAATGCAAACGACTTCGTAAAAAGTCTAACCAGGCTAATTGCCCAATCATTTTTAAATTCAGTAATTCCCTTGATGCTAGTAAGTTTACTAAATGTCAGGATCACTTAAGACTGAATAGCAGTTATAAGTCTATAACCGTAGCTCAGGATAAAACACCGTGTCAGCGCAGAATAATGCGTAGTAATAACCTGGTCACCTCCTCTAGCTTTGATTTACCAAATAAGGATCGTGCACAGCAACAGACACCTAGTGCTGAAACTAGCATTCAGCAAACTACACAACAACCACACCTGCCAATGGAACTAGGAACTGATTTAGATACCAGTACCCCTGTAAATAAAGCCTCATCGAAAGATGTTAAAATGACTAGAACTTCTGC
This sequence comes from Trichobilharzia regenti, assembly GCA_944472135.2. Taxonomy (NCBI): domain Eukaryota; kingdom Metazoa; phylum Platyhelminthes; class Trematoda; order Strigeidida; family Schistosomatidae; genus Trichobilharzia; species Trichobilharzia regenti. The sequence goes on along the minus strand of OX235270.1, from coordinate 27,520,073 downwards.
AAGTTGTTCTAAGAAATTTCCCCCCAAACGTAGTAACCTCACCACGATGAACAAATTTCGCAGGGTTGAGACTAATGATGGGGAAGAATACTTTGTATTCAATAAGCCTGCTGAGAGTAAGAATGCCAACAAACCATCACTTGTTACGAAAAACTCCTCTCGAAACATAAGTACATCTGGAGGTGTTCCGCATGCTCCACCTTATAGAAAGTCAGGCTCCAAGACTCCTAAAGTCTTGCAGCCAAAGCACCTTCCTTCACAATTCCCTTTAAGTTATAAAAACAACCCGAAGGTGTATACCGGTATGACGAATAGCAGTTGGATGGGTAGACCTTCTGATGCTATGCCTTTTAACCGTCAACCTAGGCCCAACCTGTACTACCCTTATATCCAGGAACACATGGTAAATTTTCCAGGTGTCCCGAATCACTGGTACGACCCATGGCACCTAGGACCACCTCATTGCACACCAACCCGATGTACAGACACCCAGTCCGACCTCCTTTTCATTCATAAATTCTTGCGGTGCTGACGCACAAATAGATTTAGGTTATGGTGACATTTTAAGCCAGTTTGTAGTATCCCGTGACTTATTCACGATATTGCTAATTAATGCACGTTCCTTAATCAATAAGATATCTGAACTAAGGACATTATTATTAGTCGCCAAGCCTACTGTAGCTCTGATTACTGAGTCATGGTGCTCATCCTCTGTACTTGATGTGCATATAGGTATCGATGATTACACTGTACACCGTGCAAACAGAGATTGCAAGCGTGGTGGAGGATGTCTCATATATATACATAACTCATTTGTAGTCAGTAAGGTGGAAGATGAAACAATGAATAATGTACCTGACTCACTCTGGGTTGTCTTACATGGAGATAAGTACAAACTTCTCATAGGCTGTGTTTATCGAGCACCAAGCTCAACAAAAGAAACTGATGCGTTATTAGCTAAATCGTTTGCACACGCATCCTCGTTTAGTGCTAATTACAAAATAATTGCAGGGGACTTCAATCTTCCAGAAGTCAATTGGCTAACTAGTTCCGGCCCCCAACGCTTCGACGAATTACTTGCCACTATAGACTGTTATGGATGGCAACAACACGTCCAGACACCTACTCGTGGTGACAACATGTTGGACCTTGTTTTTTGTCATGACACAATCCCAGTATCCACGTATGTTGGTAATCGATTTTCCAGTAGTGACCATAGAATGGTACTCTGCTCTCTGCCTTTCTCACCACTAAATACAGGAAACAAACAAGACTCAGGAAGCACAATATGTCGTAGTTACAAATATACAGACTGGGGATTAGTCCAAGAACTTATTCGACTCTGTCAATGGGATGACTATTTTACCACTGACTCCCTGGAGGCCTTAGTAACCCTGTTTTACAGGAATGTTACCCTTTGTCTAGATACAGTTGCTCCAAAGAAAATAGTGAAATTAAGTAGACACCGAACTGAATATATTCCAAGGGCACACCGTAATAAGTTAAGGAAACTGAAGAAACAGTACTATTCCACTAAGGACATATCACTATTGCTCTCAATCCACGAGTCTCTTGAATCTATCAAGCGCCTACGCTCTCAAAAGGACCTCGACGAAGAGTTAACGGCACTTGAAAGTACCTCCAAAGTTTATAACTTAACGGCACTTCTTAAAAAACGAATGCAGTCGGCGAGGGAAATCCCATACTTACTTCACGACAAAGTAATCTACAATGAACCTGCCACTATCTGTGAACTCTTCAGTGATTGGTTTGCAAACTTTAGTTTAGAAACACATATGCCTGGTGAAACCGCTCCCCTTACTATCTCTTCCCTTGAAAGCATTGTGTTCACTAATCAGTTAATAGTACAAGCAATTAAAAGCCTTAAACCTTCCACTAGTACGGGACCGGATGGCCTCGCTTCGATAATTTTCAAAAACAGTGGGTGTGATATACCCTGTTACTTCTTAAATTCTTCTCAATATCTATGGACACTGGCACTTACCCTAGTGAGTGGAAAACTAGCTTCATAATTCCACATTACAAATCTGGTGATAGGGCAAACGTCCGCAATTACAGACCCATAAATATAACCCCAGTTATCTCACGAATCATGGAGAAAGTTGTAAAAGATCAATTGTCAGACTACCTAATTAGGGAAGATCTTGTTACAAGGTCTCAACACGGATTTCTCAAAAATAGATCCTGCGTTACTTGCCACTTCGACTTTTTCAACTGCATCACTAGTAGTCGCGAAGCACGTAAGCTAGTCGTTGTTCTATACTTCGATATATCTAGGGCATTTGACATGGTATCTCACAGTATTCTCTTTGAGAAGCTGTACTCTTGTGGAATTCGCAACCCATTACTGAACTGGTTAAAATCATTTCTAAGCAACAGGGTACAAATAACCAAAGTTGGATCTGTATTGTCTCATCCTAGGCAGATCTCAAGTGGGGTCGTGCAAGGTAGTGTCCTAGGTCCACTTTTATTCACAGTCTACATTAACAGCATTTGCAAGTGCTTCACCTCAGGTAAACCATTCCTATATGCTGACGACCTCAAAGTCGTCTACTCCTGCTACACTCATGAATTAAGCGATATGGTTACTAAAATACATCTTGAACTAAGTAGCCTTGCAACGTGGTGTGCTGAATCCTGTCTAAATTTTAACATTGACAAATGCGGCTGGATTTGTATCGGCAACAGTAACCTTGATCTAACTCTTGAAATAAATGGGCGAAAACTAGCTAAGCTCAACTCAGTCGTAGATCTCGGTATTAGATACTCTAGTAACCTAACGTTCGCTGAACAGACTGATTATGCCAGACGTAAAACGCGAAGGCTGATAGGATGCATAACACGCAATTTCTTTTGTTGTGAAACTAGGGTTTTATTATACAAAGTATGTGTCCGACCTATCTTAGAATACTGCCCGTTTATTCTTAGCGGACTAAGACAAAATGACAAGCTTAAATTAGAGGGAGTGCAACGGCAGTTTACCTCAAGAACTCTTGGTTTAGAAAGTGGTCTGGAATACCATGAGCGATGCGAAAGACTAAGATTAGAACCCCTCTGGAAAAGACGCCTTAAGCTAAACCTTATCTTTTACTATAAGCTAACTAATCTTCTCTTGCATTCCTCCGAGCCAATAACTAAACCTACCGCTGTCATCAGTTACAATCTTAGAAATCATCACAACCTAGCTGCTATGGAGCACTGTCAGACTTACGTGCGGTACAACTTCTTCTTAAATAAGTTTTCAGTCATTTGGAATAGACTACCAGCTAATGTGCGCGATGCAAACACACTTCCAGTGTTCATCTCCTCAGTCACCAGACTGCTCAAAGATGACAATGCACTTTTGCGCCTGACTCTTACACCTTCTTTTTCACCCTACATAGATATTTTAAGTTCTTTAAACGTGTAGTTACAACAAACTACAATTATAAATTTTAATATTATTGGAACTAGATGATTAACATTTCTACACAGGACAGTAATATTAGTTTACACATAATATAAAAGTTAGCATAACGGGACTAGTTAGTTTGTGTACCAAAATAACCACAGTTACTAAACAGAATATATATGTATATATTTATTAATCACTCCTTAAGGACTCCCGTTGCTTTCTTTTGCGTTGCTGTTGTTTGTCTTCTTTTTTCTCTCACCATTTCAGCTTCCATTTGACTTTTTGAATGAGAATGAATAATGTGGATATTTGACCATTTACAATGACAAATGATCTGCAAACATTATTGGTCCCGTATCTTTCAGTTGCCTGGTTAATAACGAATTAACTTTCTCCACGACGCAACCTGGATTACATTTGTGGAATATACTCTTATACCAATGGAAAAGTATCTATTTGTAATACAACGTCACGATTGTAGCTTATAACATAACTGATCGTATCTGTAAAAATAGCTTCCTTATTACCCAATTTGGATATAAATCAAATCAAAAATAAGATTCGGATTTGTACACACCCAAGTTATATTGAGGAATTACTTCAAGCTTTATTTTTTCCCAAGTATTTTTAATCCATCCAAAACTTACTTGGGTTTTTTTGTTAATGCGAAGACAATATTCCTATATTTCATGATGTGCTCCATTGAATGACTTGTTATATTGTGGAATAACTTCAAGCTTTATTTTTTCCCAAGTATTTTTAATCCATCCAAAACTTACTTGGGTTTTTTTGTTAATGCGAAGTTAATATTCCTATATTTCATGACGTGCTCCATTGAATGACTGGTTATCATATTGTTCCCACAGACCTAAAACAAAAACGCCAGCAACCATGTAACTTAACCATAAACCGAATTTATGAAATTTAAATAATGCTTATCCATGCCTGTATATTTGGTGTGTCCTACACAAGTAGGAAAAAATGTGTATTTTATTAAAACATTATTATTAATTATGATTGCTAATCGTATATGTAATTTATCATATTGATGATGCCTGTAAACTGGCGTCTCTCATGTACAAAATGAGAATATACTATTATTATTATTATTATATCAGGTGTGCGTCGGCAGCGGGTCGAACCTTGGACTATGTGCATGGTCGGCAAGAGTCCTAACCACTGTGCCACCGACGCATAATGATAATAAAATAATAGTAATAGTAAACTTACATAATAAAAAAGAAGCAGGTTTATGGTAAGAACGTTACTCTGGCCACGGTAGGTTGACGAGTGAATGTACGCAGCGCTTTTGAATGCAGAAGTCTGGCCGGTGTCAGGTCCCGAATAGCCAGCTATCTACAGATGACGTATGTGCGAAGTCCCTTTTTCTTACGATATTGAGGGACTTTGTGCGTGTATGTAGCACTGTGAAGCATTCATGCAAGTGGGCGTGCTCTGTTCGACGTCCAGGGATGACAGGGTGTACTGCCGATATACTTTGCTCCACAAAGGGCAAGTCAGTAAATTGATGAATACACATAGAGTCGAACGTGCTTCAGGCATTTGGCTACACAGCCCTCAAATAAACTGGATTTGTTTTTTTCCGTTCCTTCTGTTAATAGTAACTATCACATACTGGTGAAAAGGTTGCTTTGAGTGATCTAGAAGTCCCTCCACAGCGGAGTCTCCATTTCCATTTGTCTGTCTGAATTAAACTAAGTGTCAAATGACTAATCTTATAAAGACCAGTAATTTAGAAAAAACCTCAACAGGCACAGTACATGAGTTAACACAGAATCACACAACAGAGTGGAACAGATTTTTAGTTCTTAAAAGTAATACAGTCAGGTGAATCTTTGTCCACTGAATGTAAACCCAAGGCGTGAAATAAGAAAAACTCATTACCAGCAGCAGAGATATAAAAAATATTATTACCAATAAAATACAGGAATAGAAAACAATAGAATTCTATGGAAGAACTTCGAAAGTTCTGTGACTGCCTTTGTAGCAGTAAATAATTCCTCAAAATTATTGACCACAGCAATCACTCATTGGATGCTGACCACCACTGTTTAAGTCGACTTGTTTAGCTGAAGGCTTCCGGTCAAGCATCCCCGCCATTTTGGTACCCCGTCGTGTCACGTGCACGATCACTGGCCAGCTAAGCGTTCGTCTGACGGCTTGTTTTGGTCCCGAAATATATCACGTAGTTTGGACGATCAATTATTGGCTTTTGCTTTATTTTTGGTACGCGAGAATAAATAAGTTAGAAGTTGCTGTACAAGAGATTCCGTCAACCTCTAAACCTTGATATGATTGTGAGTGGGAATAAATTGTCCCTGAAACGTCATCAATAAATAACACTACATCACCAAGTGCTTCTATGAAATAAATCTAATCTATGATAGGATTATAATACACTACATCGCTTCTTTAAGCGCCGTTGGCACAGCGCTGGAATGGTCGCCTCCAAACATGTCTCATAAGGTTCGCAGTACGATCCCCGGCTGTTCGCCGACGCATTCCTTCACTTCGCCAAGCCAGTAATAAGATTGGTAAAGAGGGAAACTTGTGCATGAGTCTAGCAAACGCATACCGAAACTTCAAGCCTGTAGCTTGAAGGAGCCCTACGTTCCATATTCGGAACGTAAAGGAATGAAAAAACCATTGCTCAAGTTGTATTCTTACATCTCTTCAACATCCTTTGTCAGTTCAGTGACATGTGATTTCAAAAGTTATTCTGACTGCCAGCATGATGTTTAAGCATCCTTGTATTAGGCGACGCTCTAGAACAAAGCAGTGACCTCGAGAAAATAGCCACAGGGAGTACTGGACAGCTGTTCAGTCCTAGTGACTTGGGATATTCTTCAATACACACTCACCGGGGTTCGAAATCCTCCAATCGGCCAAACAAAATTCCTACAAAACCGATACCTGAAAATTAGTCTGATGCTCGTTGGCGACTACTGGCCCTATTCGGGGAAGTGGTTACCTGGGGTTCTAGTGGGGAGCCTTGACCAGTATGATGCAGCAGATCGAAGAAGACATTGCTATGAAAATGGTTGCGTTGTGTCACGCGTGAATTATCAGAAGTTAGAATTCATGGGCTGGCCATTGCGTCGGGTCCCAGTGATTTGTTGCTTAAAAATGTACGACCTAGCTCGCCTTGTAACAACCAGAAGGGATTGGGTTTGAATCGCAAAAGAGTAGGTGTGTACTGCTGGACAGGCACTCCCAAACTAGGCTGACGACACACCTGACTGTCTGGCAGTACTCTCTACAGATTCTCCAGTGGTTCCCTCACCAACCGATATCAGATTATGATAAAATCCTCCAACCGATCAAACAAAATCCCTACAAAACCAATACTTGAAGATTTATCTATTTGTAATATTATCTAACAAGCCTAGATCTTTCAGTTGAGCACGGCGAATTCTTGTTAATATTTAGCAGGGTTGTCATCCAAGAAACCAGGTGTCTCCGTTGCCTACTTCATCCTTTCAATCAAGGAAGTCTTCTGCTTCCCGACTGAATCTGGAAGTCGGAGTGGATTATGCAGTGCACAAATTGATATGTAGAATTTCAAAGAACAATAAACCGATGAGGCTCGAAGGAGTGTTTATTCGGCCAACTTTACTGTAGATAAATAAATTCATTATACCATATCTCCTGTCCTTTATTTACACATCATTTGCAAATTGGTCAAATATCACCACATTCAATAGCCTTTTGTTCGATTCTGCCCAGTGTTTCTAATGTTCTTTTCAGAGTTCTCTTTTTCAATTACCTTCTTTTCCAGTCTCGGAAACGTTCTTCCTTTTCTGAGTTCGTTTACTGATATACTACTTATATCTGATTATAAGTACCACTCACCACAGCACCGACCACACGCACACGACCAAGTCGTTCTAGAGGCTCATCTCGTCGACGTCTTTCTCGGTCGCCCAGCACGTCACAACATCACGATAATATTTGCTGGTACCACTGTAGTTACGGAAGCAATGCACGATGGTGTCGTTTACCTTGCAACTTGCAGGCCAAACCAAAAGATGTATCGTCATGTATGAAAACTTCTACTGTCGGCAATCTACGATCTAGCAGTCATTTGTTTTACGTGACAGATAGAAACACCGGTACTACATTCTTAGTCGACACAGGAGTAGAGGTTAGTGTTCTCCCTCCGTCTACGCAGAAACGTCAGCATCCTGACCCTACAGTACGCTCCAAGCCGTTAATAAGTATAATATTGTGGTAAACGAATGACTTTGGTCTCCAGACCACCTACACCTGGTCTTTCATCATTGCAAACTATCCATCCCCAATCCTCGGTATCGGTTTTCTACAGCAACACAAACTGCTAGTTGATCCGATAAGCCCTAAGCTTATAAACTCGCTCAATAAAACGTACATCGCTGGTGCGATTAGTCGTGCATTATCGTTGAACTTGATGGTCACACGCACACCAGCATCTCCATATACCGACTCGGTAAATCAGTTTCCTGAAATCCTACAATCATCATTCCGAGAAACAGACCATAAAGCTCTAAAGAAAGTCTTATCAGCAAAACAGGATAATTACTCTTTGCGCGAACTACGAAATCTCGAGTTCACACCCCGGTTCACCTCCGATCTGCGACATGTAAAGGGTAAAAACAATCATATGGCAGACGCTTTATCACGTATGCACATTGAAAACATTGTATGCCCAGACATCGACTACGAACATCTCTCAAACTTACATCGAGATGACGCTGAACTCAAAAAGACCGTGTCTTCTAAGACAACATCTCTAAGCCTCGAGGCAATTCCTTTTGGCACGAAAAAAGTAATCTGCGACATCTCTACGGGTAAATATCGACCTTTCTTTCCAACAGCCATAAGACGTAGAGTACTCGAGAAGTTACACAACTTGTCGAATCCTGGTGCGAGCGCTACTATCAAACTACTAAGAGATAGATTTGTATGGCCGAACATTAACAGCGATGTTAAGAAGTGGACATGAAATTGCTTGCCTTATCAGAGTCAAAATCAGCCGGCACACCGATGCACCAATTTGTCGCTTCCCTAACCCCGACTCTAGATTTGAACATATACATTTATAGATAGTTGGTCCACTGCCTCCTTCCAATGGTTTCAACTATATTCTAGCTTGCATTGACAGATTTACTCGTTGGCCAGTGGCAGTTCCACTAATCGACGTCTCCGTTGAAACGGTAGCTAAAGCTCTGCTCGAAAACTGGATAGACAACTTTGGTGTTCCATCAATTATCACTACAGACAGAGGTGCTCAGCTTGAAAGCCGACTTTCCAAATAAGAGAAGTGTTTTCTGGAACTTTTCTGGATTGTTTGGTCGATTCCAGTAAGGCCTGGGTCAAATAAAAGACAAAGCTTCTTAGAATCAGACAGGAAATTGAGTAATCCTGAGTTTCCTGTTATATGTAATGATGTTTGTGATGTTAGGCATGATAAGTTTGATGTCCATGTTTCGCAGTCTAGGGATAATTGGAATGTTAAAATGCCTAAATATGAACGCCAGTTTTTCGACGGAAACCCGACTGACTATCCGCAGTTTGTAAGAGACTTTGAAGTCAAGTTGAGTGGATTTGCAACAAATGATGAAGTCAATGTATTTGTTGAGGTACTGCACTGGAGTTGCTTCAAGAGCTACACAGTGCTGTAAGTTCATGCCCTATTAACGAAGGATACTCTGAGGCTGAGTATACTGCGTCAAAGATTCGGAAGACCTTCGATGATTGTAAGGAATGTATTCGAGGCTGTTTAAGGTGATGGTAGTCAGTTACAAGATGACTCCAAGGCACTATCTGAGTTTCTGGATAATCTGTTGACTTACGAGAATGCATTGATTTCGTTGGATTGCATGAGTGATTTGAACTCAAGTTCCGTTAGAGAGGTAATAGCGAGACGCCCACCTATTCGACTGCAAAGGAAGTGGGTGAAGATAAGCTCCCGTATGGAGGATGAGGGTATCGAGCCAAAGTTCGATGACATTCTGAAGCTGGTAAACAATAGTGTCAATGAATCTATGAGCAAGTTCGCCAGTATATTGCATCTCACCCCTAGAATAGAGCAGTCTGAAAGCAAAATGCAATCATTGATGACGAAAGGGCCTCAGAGAGGTGGATATCGAGAAGGTTCCATGATGTCTAGTAATGCATATAGACCTAGTGAGTGTAACAGGTTTGGTAGTACATCCTCAACAGATAAGTTACAAGATGCAAGGCAAACACGGTTGTATTTTACACGTTTGCAAGAGGTGCATACAATGATGAACTGTGAATCAGTGAGCAAGTTCAGTGATAAGTTAAATGCGAAATCAAGGTCTGACTCCAAATTGTCTGACGATAATGGTGTAGTGAGGAAGCCTGTAGTTGCAACTGGTAAGTCATTGTTGAATAGATGGTCCCAGACGACACTGCAGTTTGTGCAGAAAAACAGAGTTATAGTTTCAGAGTCCATTTCTAACTCCACAAGTTTTCAAGGTATTACTAGTCTGTGTAAAGTTATAGAACCTTTAATGATTTGTGAGGAAGAACCCAAATCATCTACTGCTGTTATTAAAGAGTTTGAACGGAGGTAAAGTGGATATTTGCAGAAATGATCATGAGAGTGCAGATTTGTCTTTGGCTGATCATGGTGAGATGAACGGAACGTCTGCTACTACTGAGTTGAGCAAAGGTTCTGTACACTGTGAATGTGAAGTAGAATTAAAGGCAGATGCAGTTGCAGTATGTATGGATATTAGTGACACCGTAAATGTAAATGATCCACGTGTAGCCCACCTATCAACAGATGTTAATGCTAAACTGAAGCTAATAATAAAGGACAGCAGTGGTGGTAATGGTACAGGTAGACAACCTTCTAAATGTCAAAAAACAATAGCTTCTGACGCACCGCTAAGTTCACCGACATGTATAAGTCAGTCACCGTTGGTGTTGTCATCCATAATTAAACGAGGACTGTCAATGTAGCCGAGGATTGAACGATAAATTCATGGTTGTTTGCTCTAACCCAACTCCTCCATATTTCTCGCGGGAGTCATCAATACTGAAGCCACCGTCTCACCGTTGGTTGTTCAGAGGAAGAATAAAACCTATCAGAAGTATTACCATGATTTACTGTTATTTGTTCCTAGACCTTCTGTAATAATATCGTTGATTACATCTTGGCGTAACAATAAAGGATTCTTGAGTCGCCAATCTATGTTCTGGTTTACGCGTTGATTTATACAAAGAGTTTCTGAAAGTCTTCGAGGGACAGCGTGAGGTCCAGCGTAGCAAGAGCTAAAGATTGACAGTTTATGAGACTTTACTGACAACGTCAATGAACTCAGGTACCTTGTAATGTGACAATGCTAGTATCGGTCTGTTTGAAAGGACGAATGTCAATGGTCAGTTTAGTGAGGATAAGCCAACCGTGTATGAGAGTGCAATTGTTAAACTGGCTTGAACGAATAAAGGCATTTCAAGTTCCAAGTTACTATTTGAATGCTATTATCTTTGGTGTAAATTACTCTGTGCCTACGCTTGGTTGGTCAGATGCGTCGTGTGTTTGTTAGTCATATATATATATATTCTACGTTACAATGATATGAGCGTGTTACCGTTCAGATTTGAGGATAAAGCTGATAGGAGGAGGTCAGCAAATGAACTCTTCGACGATTTTCCAACCAAGGGCGTAAACCTGAGAAGGTTTGTAGGCGTACTGGTGTAAGTCCTGCAATTCTTCAAAGGAATTCCATCAAGACACGATCCGCGAGTCTGTGTGTACTGTTTGTATATATGTGTGGTGTGTCGTATCAGTTGGTGATTTTGGATTCATTGTGTTTACTCGTTGTTTTCGTACCTCGTTGTTATTACATAATTTTGTTAAAATTTTCGTCGTGATTACTTCTGAAGTTGTGTCCACTCTTCTACATCTGTGAATGAATTGACTGATGTTAGAGACAGCAGATGGGTCGTATACGCCGGGGAGGCTATTGCTGAGACTGAAATGCATATGGAGATAATTGTTAGCTGTGGTCCCAAACGCTGGGGAGAAAGAGTGTAAACGACTGAGGCTCGCATACGTCACCGTTACTAGAACTGAGGCAGAATGAGTGACAAGCGATTGCGGTGGTAATTGGTAGTGAGTAGATAAGAGGATGTGCGAAGAGTATTGTGAGGTTCTGCCATGGCCACGTTGCATTCTGCAAGAGTCATTCTAGCAAGTGGCTATTGTGTTGCAAGAGGATGTGTCAAGAGGATGCCTTTAACTGGAAGGCGCAGGTCGTCATTGATGTGTGAGATTGTGCTGTGGGTATGCTTGTGGTGTGTTGGCTTTTCTGTTTGTTTTCCATTTCAGCTCTGTCCGTGTGACGCAGGTTATCGCAATGGCATCCAAGTCAACGTGTATTGGTCGTGATGGAAAAAAAGGATGGATCCCATATTGGCCGGAGAGTGTCAATGCAGTTGAAGATTGAACAACCAGTTCATGGTTGTTTGCTCAAAACCAACTTCCCCAATTTTCGCGGAGGCATCAATACGACAGTCATCGTTTCATCGGTCGCTGTTCAGAAAGAAGTCAGGAGACAACTGTCAGAAGTAATATTGTGTTTCATTATTGTAATATTTGTTCACAGACCTTAGTTGTAACAGTGCTTTTATGTAGATGTTACAATAAACAGTTCTCGAGTAGCCAGTCGGTGTTTTGGTTTTGCGTTCCATATTACGAAGCGTTTTTGAGAAACTTCAAAAACAGCGTCAGCCACGTCTGGTAAGCCGTTAATGCGTAGGTCTTGCTGCACTCGGGCTCACGCTGTTCCTTGAAGTTTCTCAGAAACGCTTAATATTAACGGACGCAAAACCAAAACACCGACTGGCCGCTTGGGAATTCTTTATTGTAACATCAACATAAAAACACTGTTACAACTAAGGTCTGTGAACAAATATTACAATAATGAAACACAATATTACTTCTGACAGTTGTCTCCTGACTTCTTTCTGAACAGCGACCGATGAAACGATGACTGTCGTATTGATGCCTCCGCGAAAATTGGGGAAGTTGGTTTTGAGCAAACAACCATGAACTGGTTGTTCAATCTTCAACTGCATTGACACTCTCCGGCCAATATGGGATCCATCCTTTTTTTCCATCACGACCAATACACGTTGACTTGGATGCCATTGCGATAACCTGCGTCACACGGACAGAGCTGAAATGGAAAACAAACAGAAAAGCCAACACACCACAAGCATACCCACAGCACAATCTCACACATCAATGACGACCTGCGCCTTCCAGTTAAAGGCATCCTCTTGACACATCCTCTTGCAACACAATAGCCACTTGCTAGAATGACTCTTGCAGAATGCAACGTGGCCATGGCAGAACCTCACAATACTCTTCGCACATCCTCTTATCTACTCACTACCAATTACCACCGCAATCGCTTGTCACTCATTCTGCCTCAGTTCTAGTAACGGTGACGTATGCGAGCCTCAGTCGTTTACACTCTTTCTCCCCAGCGTTTGGGACCACAGCTAACAATTATCTCCATATGCATTTCAGTCTCAGCAATAGCCTCCCCGGCGTATACGACCCATCTGCTGTCTCTAACATCAGTCAATTCATTCACAGATGTAGAAGAGTGGACACAACTTCAGAAGTAATCACGACGAAAATTTTAACAAAATTATGTAATAACAACGAGGTACGAAAACAACGAGTAAACACAATGAATCCAAAATCACCAACTGATACGACACACCACACATATATACAAACAGTACACACAGACTCGCGGATCGTGTCTTGATGGAATTCCTTTGAAGAATTGCAGGACTTACACCAGTACGCCTACAAACCTTCTCAGGTTGACGATTGTAATTTGTGGAATTAGCGGACACAAACAAGATTATTCAACAATTACAATAATTGGAACTCACACAATTATTTAACACAAACATATGTACAATCAATACATCACATGTTGTGGATTCTGGCATGAAAAACTACCCTTGAAGAACTGTAGGACTTACAGCAGTATGCCTACATTCCTTCTCAGGTTGATGATCCAAGTGGAAGTCGTCCGGACACAAACAGAATTACCAACAGCTAGATGACAGATGATATCAATTCAGTATATACAAAATGAACATATGTACAAAATCACACACCGAGCACATTGGACCGCTCATTGATGCGCTAACCTATGAAGAATTGTAGGACTTACAACAGTACGCCCACAACCCTTCTCAGGTTGACGCTCTAGGCTGGAAAATCGTTGCAGAGTTCATTTGCTGACCTCCTCCTATCAGCTATATCCTCAAATCTGAACGGTAACACGCTCATGTCATTGTATCGTAGAATATAGATGACTAACAAACACACGACATATCTGGTCAACCAAATGTAGAAACGGAGTAATTTACACATAAGATAATAGCATTCAAATAGTAACTTGAAACTAGAAATGCCTTTATTCGTGCAAGTCAATTTAACAATTACTCTCTCGTTTACACTTGGCTTATCCTCACTAAACTGACCATTGACATTCGTCCTTTCAAACGAAATGGTACTAGCATAGTCATTGGACAAGATACTTGAGTTGATGGGCGTCTTTTTCATTGTGGATGACAACACCAACGACGACTGATTGATACCAAATAATGAACTTAGCGGTGGATCAGAAGCTGTTGTCGCTCGGCTTTCAGATATTTGTCTAACTGCAAGATTGCCACCACTGCTGTCTTTTACTATCAGCTCCGCTTTAGCAGTATCATCTGATGATAGGTGGGCTACATGCTGATCAATTACACTGACGGTTTGACAAGTATGCATGCCTTCTGCAACTGCATCTGCATTTAATTCTACTTCACGTTGTAGTTGTACAGAACCTTTATTTAACTTAGCAGTAGTAGGCATTCCCTCCATTTCGTCATGATCAACCAAAGACAAATCTGCACTATCATGATAATTATCACAAATATTCAATTTACTTTCAAGTTCATCATTTTCAAACTCTTTATTGATTGAAGTAGACAATTCTGGCTCCTCCTCACAATTCATTAAATGTTTTATATCTTCACTCTTACTAGTTATACTTTGTAAACTTGTAGGGTCAGAACTGCACTCTGAAGCAATAACTATATTCTGTGACACTCTATTCAACAATGGCTTACCAGTTGCAACTACAGGCTTCCTCACTACACCATTATCGTCAGACAATTTGGAGTCAGACCTTGATTTCGCATTTAACTTATCACTGAACTTGCTCACTGATTCACAGTTCATCATTGTATGCACCTCTTGCAAACGTGTAAAATACAACCGTGTTTGCCTTGCATCTTGTAACTTATCTGTTGAGGATGTACTACCAAACCTGTTACACTCACTAGGTCTATATGCATTACTAGACATCATGGAACCTTCTCGATATCCACCTCTCTGAGGCCCTTTCGTCATCAATGATTGCATTTTGCTTTCAGACTGCTCTATTCTAGGGGTGAGATGCAATATACTGGCGAACTTGCTCATAGATTCATTGACACTATTGTTTACCAGCTTCAGAATGTCATCGAACTTTGGCTCGATACCCTCATCCTCCATACGGGAGCTTATCTTCACCCACTTCCTTCGCAGTCGAGTAGGTAGACGTCTTGCTATTACTTCTAGTATAAAACTCGAGTTGAGGTCGCCCATGCAATTCATCGAAATCAATGCATTCTTGTAATTCAGCAAATTATCCAAAAACTCATTGAGTGACTGGGAGTCATGCTGTAATTGATCACCATTACCCTTAACAGCCTCGAATAATTTCCCTACAATCATCGAAGGTCTTCTAAACCTTTGACGTAATATGCTCATAGCCTCGTAGTAGTCCTCTTTTGGCTTCATGAACTTACAGCACTGTATAGCCCTTGCAGCATCTCCAGTGCAATCCCTCATCAAATACATTAACTTCAATTCATCACTTAATAGAAAACTACTCAGCATGATCTCAAACTTCTTTACAAAATGTAAATAATCGGCTGGGTTTCCGTTGAAACACCAAGGTTCATACTTAGGGAGTTTGATAATCCTACTATCCCTAGACGGCGAAACAGTAACATCAAACATGTCAGGCCTAACATTAGACACATCGTTACAATTAACAGACAAGTCACCATGACTTACTTTCCTGTATGCATCCAAGACGCTCTGTCCCTTCTTTGACCCAGGCATTGTTGAACTTGACCCAATCCCAAAAATTTTCCAGATATTGCTTGTTCAAAGAGGACTTGACCGGCACCAGGAGAGTTGAATTGTAACTATACAAGTTCGTGCCAACTTTCCGAAACCGTTTAAATGCTGACGCTGACCTGTCAGAAACTGTCAGTCACGTCTCATAAACCCTTAATGCACAGCTCTTGCTGCACTCGGGCTCACGCTGTTCCTTGAAGTTTCACAGAAACGCTTAGTAATAACGGATGCAAAACCGAAACACCGATTGGCGACTCGAAAATTCTTCATTGTATCACCAACATAAAGACAGCTTGAAATTTAAGTTTCAACTAAGGTCTATGAACAAATATTACAGTAATAAATCACAATATTACTTCTGATAGTTGTCTCCTGACTTCTTTCTGAACAGCGACCGATGAGACGATGACTGTTGTATTGATGCCTCCGCGAAAATATAGGGAAGTTGGGTTTGAGGAAACAACCATGGATTGATCGTTCAATCGTCAACTACATTGACATAAGTTTTCAACTGCACGTCCCAACATGCTTCTATCTTCTGCTGTACTTTTCGCCTGCATCCATGTTAGTAAATACTGTTTCAACTCCTCTTCACACGACCTCCTTTATGTCACTTCTGGACGTCCCACACGCCTCTTCCCTTTCGGGTTCCACTCGAGCAATGGCCTGACGCGCGCGTGATGTCACACAGCGGCCTCTTCATTGAGTGTCCAATCCATCTCCACTTTCTCCCGCATATTTGTTGGGCAATCGGTTCTTCCTTTGTTTGTTCTCATAGTTTCCTCTTGGTGAATTTTTCCGACCCGGCCATCTCATCTTCAGTATAGAGCCAGCGAAGACAGTTGTTGATAAAGGTCTGCAACAGGCTGTTGGGAATATTCTTTGTGGCCCTCCAAGTTTCTTATCCGTATAGAAGAACTGACTGACTTGACGTTTGTATCTAAAATCCGACAGAACTTTGTTGTTGATGCTGAGTGACGAAGATTTCCAGATTGGATTCAGGTTGATGAACGTGATTCTTGCTTCACCGATTCTCGATTTGGCATCCTCGTCCGTTCCGACTGCTTGTTGTTGAGATAATGCTCCCTAAATGGGTGAAATGAATGAAGTAACCTCTTTCAAATCCAACCCGATGAAAATAATAAAAATATTAATAATAGTGTGGCAAATGTTTGGAACGAAGTTAATAGCTGTGATTATAATTATAACAAATTATTATTAGTATTTGTTTCACAGAGTCACCGTCATTGGTTAAAATTTCTTTTTTATAAATCTAGGAATATTAGATTAAATCCTGAAAAAGATCTAATTGAAAACAATGTTGTTCGCTTGCGTGTCTTCTTTCTTCCTATAACTGTTGAACGCGTTTCGTTGAGAGTCGCTTTGAGAAACTTCCAATGTTCTTCCACGCATAATGATTACTGAGACATGGTGCACTCCTCAGATTTGCGATAAAGATATTTCTATTGATAACTATTATGTATTCAGAGGCGACAGAAACTATGGTAGAGGAGGAGGATGTGCTATGTATATCAGGTCTGATATTAAGGCCACACAGTGCTTCTACCCAGAGCTCATCACAGATAACGATTCAGTGTGGGCTATTCTAAGACTGTCTCACTCCAGTTCCTATCTTATAGGTTGCATCTATCACCCCCCGTGCTCAACCGTTGAAGGTAATATGAAGCTTGCTAGCACGTTCGCTTACGCCACTTCACTACCTCACACGGCTAAAATTATATGTGGGGACTTTAATATGCCCGATGTAGTCTGGCAACCACTTTCCTCACCAAAACGGTACAATGAATTTATCAACATAATAGAAACAAAAGAATGGCAACAACACGTACAGTATCCTACCAGGCTATCTAAGATTTTAGATCTAGTTTTCACTAATGGTATCATCCCCACTACCCTTCGAGTAGGTAAAGAGTTTCCTGGCAGCGACCACAGAGTAGTATTCGGTACATTTAATATTTGCACTAGCATGAGTTCGACAATAAACGCCAACAAAGTATTACTCAGGGGTTACAGACATGCTCAGTGGGATGAACTGAAACCATACATACGCACCCTAGACTGGGAGCCATACTTTACGTGCAGCTCGGCTATAGAGACAAACAAATTACTCTATGAGAACCTAGGATTTGCACATGACTTCATCGCTCCAGTAAGACTTGTGAAAACGAGGCCTAAACAGCCCGACTTCATCCCCGTAAAGATTCGAAACCGACTGCGTAAGCATGCTAGGCAATTCTACAGATATAATGACTTTTCATCACTCATTACACTCAAGCAAACTTATGATTCATACAAATCTAATCAGTTATCTGAGTCCATCAAACTAGAACGCATCCTCCACTCACGACCTGATAATACAGAGGCATTAGTTAAACTAATTAAGTCACGAATCAACAACAACAGAATAAGTATCCCTAACTTATTACTAGATGGAGAAAAACTACACGAAGACCCGCAGGAGATATGTGAGTTATTCAGCTCCCACTTTTCTAGCTACTATACTATCGAAGAAACAGTAGATAGTCTTGAAGTTCCGACAATACCAAATCACTTTTTGGGTAATATAACATTCACCCAACAAAAGATTTCCTCCGCTATAGCATCCCTCCGGACATCATATAACGCTGGGCCCGATGGAATTCCATCTATCTTGTTGAAAAGAGGTGGTGAGGATATACCCATTATCCTACTAAAGTTTTTCATTCTGTCCTTAAATAATGGCAGTTACCCAGAATGCTGGAAACTGTCGTTTATAACCCCTAGGCACAAACAAGGACCAACTTCTAACATCGAAAACTACCGACCGATTAATATCACGTCAGTAGTTTCCAGGGTTATGGAAAAGGTTATAGGGCAAGATATTGCTTTATACCTCCACCTTCACAAAGTGTTTACTCCAGCACAACACGGCTTCTTGAAAAATCGATCATGCTCCACCTGCCTACTTGACTACTTTGATGATGTTACCGCTAAGCGTGATCATGGTTTGTATGTCACAACTCTCTTCTTTGACTTCAAAAAAGCCTTTGATAAAGTCCCACACAAGAGACTAATCCTTAAGCTAAAGTCGTACGGGTTCCAAGACCCCTTGTTATCCTGGCTCATTTCTTTCTTGGAAGATCGTTCCCAAGTTGTGAAATTTGCAAATAATTACTCGTCACCCAGACCTATAAGAAGTGGAGTGATTCAGGGTAGTGTACTAGGTCCACTGCTTTTCGTAATCTACATTAACGACATCTGCAGCGTAATCAAGCATGGTACCCCATACCTCTTTGCTGACGACTTAAAGATTGTATACAGCTTCCCCCATTCTACACTAAACGAAGGATTCACACATATTCAAGATGATCTGGATAGGTTACATAACTGGAGCAATGACTGGCAACTGCCATTCAATTCTGATAAATGTGGTGTCCTATATTTCAATAACTCCCATCCGAATTTCAGGTTACACCTAGGTAACTCTTTTCTCCAAACCCTCAGTTCCATAAAAGACCTGGGAGTTACCTACTCACAAAACTTAACATTCAGTCAGTACGCAAAAGCACTTGTTTCTAAATGCCGAAGACTCACAGGCTTGTTACATCGAAAAATGTACACAAATGAGGCTAAAGTCCTTTTATACAAAGTCATGGTTCGTCCAGTACTTGAATACTGCACAATTGTCTTCGGTTTCATGCATGGGTATGACAGGGTTCGTATTGAAAATATTCAGCGAAGTTTTACTCGACGCCTATTATACAAACATGAAGGACTGACTTACGCTGATAGGTGCAAAATGTATGGACTTCAGCCACTTTGGTTAAGGCGCCTGAAACTCAACCTTACATTCCTCTTTCGCCTTTTACACGGCTACACCAAAAGCAGTAATCCAATAGCTTTCAATAATTTACCCATATATACTCTTAGGAATCATGAAAATACTCTATCCATAAGCCGGTTCCGGACAAAACTGCGATCACGTTTCTTTAAAATACAGTACAGTGCATTATGGAACGAACTTCCACTTACTGTACGTAGTTGCCGATCTCCTACTGAATTCCAGCGTCTACTTAACGAGTTCCTATCAACAAAAGAGCTTCGGTCTACTTATCCATACTTTATCCATATGGGCCGCTCAACTAGCTTTAGTACTACAGACCCCAGTGCAATACCCCCAATTTGAGGAAACTCATTTGCCCCGGCAACCGTACCTCATCTATAACGTGATAAAACCAACCTAATCTCTCCCACATGCCTTTACCTAAGGTCCGGTTATTCAGCTTACTAGAGATCCTATCGATATTTCTTCAATCGGGTTTATAAACTCATTAGACTCTCCTGGATGTATAATCCCAAATTAGTTGTGATAGTTCTCCCATAATATAAGCAAACTGGTACTTTGTAATGTCTAAAGCATGCCATATGAAAAGTGGCCAGGAATACCTAGCAATAACAAACTCAACCAACCAACCATTTTCCCCAAGTTCATTCAACCTACCCTTATCCCTAATCGTATCACTACTCAGTAGAATATGACTTAATTTGCTCCGGTGCTCAAAACTCTTCTACCCTTTACTTTTTAAAAAAGACGTTTTAACTACTAACTGCACAGTAGCCATTTAACTAACTCACTGGTTTCCTCTTCACTGTAATCTTCAATAAGTTCGTCAGTATAATTATTTCCGAAAACCATTACATTAGCAACCATATCTTTTAATATTTTACGAATATACTTATATTATTAGCATAATACACTGCACTATTTTTGAGTTGAATTGATTATCTTCAGTCAACAGTTACCCATTCTCATATAATTTTCTAAAATTCATAATGTTAAAGCTATGTAGTATTTCTGTTAATATCTTTTATAATATGTTTAGACACGTTACTTTGCAATGTCAGATGTCTACTATATACAAGACTGTCATGATAATTTAGTACACTAAGTCCTGCCAACCGACCTTACCTTCAGTTCATACTACCTACATTGATCCCTAACTATATTGTTCTGCTGAATCTTGCTTCACTATTCACAAAACCTATTCTTTTTATTCTTTAAGGTTTTAACTTCTTGTAAAGTAATCTGTTCATTAGGACGCATGCATACATATATAATGTTCATAAAGATGTATGTGGAGACCTATTGGAAGCACTCATTAAGAAAGCTAGGGAGATGGAATATGGGGTACGAACATGTCTGGTACCAAGCAGTATATTTGCGGTAGCCATAATAATCATAGTCTCAGAGCTTAACATCAAAAAAGGAGGGAGGGTGGCGTTAGCTGATCAGTAGATATGGTGGGGTCACTAAGGTGAATCGCCCCATTCTGCAGGAACAGCAATATACAAATTAAAGGCTCGAGATATTTCTGATTTTTATGAGGGCTTAGATCTTTATCTTGAAAAAGATAATAATGAACGCCTTGACAGATCATGCTTCTACCTTTAAATATATACCATTCGCTCAGCCTATTGTTGAGATGCGACCATGTGGGATCTGCACAGATTTATGGGGCATCTTATAAATCAACTTGCTGTCCATTGTCGGATCTTTAAATACCACTTCACAATGTCTTATCTCATTCATTTTCTAATAACGTCTTTACTTAATCCTCATTACATTACATTAAACCTAACATTTTATAGCTCTTTATGAATTTGATTCGACTTATTCTATTCCTATTCTCTGTGAGGTACGGTTGTGCACCAAATGCACAAAAAAGCATAAAATAAAAAAACAGACATAAGGAAAAAATGTATTAAAACCAAAAGTGGACATCATGATAGTACGAGATATACGCGTAGCATTATACATTGCAAATGAACGTTGTCAGCCTAGGGAGTTTTCTATATTAATGCATTTATTAGTGATACTTGCACTTACCCATTTCATTACACTTTATTGATTCACCTTAGCACTTTTACTTTTCTAAAACAGCTTTCAATCCGTTGTAAACGTTGTACTTACCTCAATATTGGTTGGTTATCGTATGCCGACAACCACGGGATGAAAACGAAACGAAGTCGATTTTCCCGCTCAACCTGGAGGACAATTGTACAATTCAATAACTATACAGCCTAGTTCAGACAATGTGTATTTATATATATATCAAATATTTAACTGTTGAAACATTATTAACTTGTAGACAATCTACGATTTGATATTATATCATACTTGATCGTGCCTGTAAAAATGGCATGCATTTTCATGTAAATTTATATGTTTATATGAGAATATATATTATAATATATGCATGTTTCTTGCGTGATGTCACGTAGTGTTCCCTGCTTTGCTCTGACAGTTGCAGTGAAAGTGTCCTTTGTGGTTGTGTCCATCAATTTTTGAGTAGTGAACTTGCATTGTGGCCTATCCCCAGCTATCCTCGAGGCTTTTAGCTACACCTTGAGAAATCCTTGTACTAGATAGTGGTCTGAACCCACATCTGCTCCTCTTCTCGATCTTGTGTCCAGTAGGCTCCGTCTACACTTTCTTGAAATTGAGATGAAGTCTATTTGTTGTTTGGTGTATCCATCTGGTGAAATCCATGTCGTCTTGTGTATATCCTTGTGTTTGAGCACATTGCCAGCAATCACCAAATCATTGAAGGCGCAGAAGTCTGAGAAGAGTTCACCGTTGTCGTTCATTTCACCGAGGGCCTCACGACCCATGGTGAGCTCTCTTCCGGTGTTGTCTCCTCCCAGCTTCGCATTCATACCACCCATCAGGATTCTGATATCGCCATTTGGGACGTTGTCCATTACTGTTTGTAGTTGTCTGTAGAAAGCCTCCTTCTTCTCTTGTTCTGAGACGTTTGTAGGCGCATAACATTGAATAATTGTAACCCTCCTTCCTTTTGAGTTGAACCCGGCTGTCATTATCCTGGAGGAGATTGGTTCCCACTGCATGAGAGCTTTGGTTGCTGTTGGTGACATCATGATGGCCACTCCCTCGGTGTGCTCGTGGTTGCCCTCTGGGTGGCCGGAATAGATTACTGTCTCTCCACTAGTGAGTTGGCGCCTTCCACATCCGTTCCATCTGCTCTCACAGATTCCCAGCACTTCTATTCTATATCTCCTCACTTCTGCGGCTACCTGGTCAGCCTTTCCAGTTTCGTACATTGTACGAACGTTCCACGTCTCCATCCTTACTTTTGCTTTCATTGAAAGAAAGAAGGCTCATCGGCTAACTGGCTTCCCGAAGGCTTTCACCAGTCTGCGTCATTTCACTTTCCCGATTCCAGGGAACAATAGGTTTATAGCTTATATCTTTATAATTTTTAATATATTTGTGCGTTGAATTTTCTGTAGGGACTTTGTCGAGTTTTTTGGGTGGATTTGCTAGCACCACCCTCATGCCCTCCCTCTTTATCCAGGTTTAGGGCAGGCTAGAAAACTAGCAAACTAATAGTCTTGGCGAGTTTACAAAACGATCTAGATAAATTTAACTGGACAGAGTAACCTATGCAGTTTGGAAATTAATTCCGAATGTAGCGTTGTAATCCGCCTAGTGCATAGGTCTTACACGCCCTACTCTCTGCTGGGGGTAGACCTTCCAGATTTTAAGCGGAAGAAGCACTTAGGAATTATTGTAACCCATATCTTAGGAATAATCTCAAAGTGTAATGCAGCCGTAGCAAGGGCTTTTCAGATGCTGGGAGAACTTTGAAGGCTTACTAAATATTAGACGACTGTATGTTCCAAGTACTCTTCGCAATATGTCCGCACTCATCTAGAATATTTTGACACGGAGATTTACAGGCAGTCTAATTGAAGACTTACCATAATATAGTGGAGTGTTAATTTTTTTGGAGTGAGTGTATTGTGATGATTCACATGCTATTTGGATGCATTATTGGTTTTTCAAGTACACTTGGATGCATGGGAATTTCGAGTAAATGAATACAAATCAAAGATAATTTTGATAAATTGATTTTAGGTTCAAAATGGGACGTATGCACTTTTGCTTACTAGGCGGATATAATTCAACTACAATTTCCAAACATTTAGTGTGTCTTTAATTAGAACATATATATATATATATATGTATCAACTGATCCACATTTTTAGTTGTCAGTTTATAACCTGTGAACACTAGGTTGGCATAAATCAAGTGAATTTCCTGGGTCACAACAGTGGTATATAAGCACTGAAATATATACTAATGTTTATTTACTTCAAATCATAGTGTTTTGTTCGTTAAGAATTGTTAAAACCATAAAGTGATGTTACAAAATACTCCTACTGCCTCTACTACGCGAAATGTTTCATCTTTATTGTATGATGTAACGACTATATTCGGAAGAATAATGTTTTGCTGTGTATTTTATACGTGGGTACAGTATGAGCAAGCTTTTGACACACTTATGAAGGTACTAACTAAACTGTTAATGGCGAAGTTAAACTTTCGACACCACTAACTACCAATCAGCGAATTATCCAATGAGATTCACGAACGATGTCGAATTATCCAATGAGGTTCACGAACGATGTCGAATTATCCAATGAGGTTCACGAACGCAGTTCAATGTTGTATAGCGCTTGATTCATTTCTAATGCGTGACCTTACAAGGCTGTTATTGCAATTCGAGGAGGTTAGTGTTTCCCAGTATTTCTTAGATTTCAGTTGCTCCGGAAAGAACGAATTTGATTGTGTGGTGGTATCATGACTTTAAAAAGCTAAACCGAATCAACTGATGGGTTTGTTCATCGTTGTGCTATATGTTTGAAGCCTACTAACACTAGAGAGGGTATGCTGATGATTTTATTATTTCGTAGGAACTTTTTTCGCTAGGTCGCTTCTCTCCCTAAGGATAGCAGATAGAAAAGCAACTACTGTTATACCTATTGTTACCAGAATTGTTAAGCGGGGGTCAATTATACACACGGAAAGGCTACAATTCGCTGTCATCTCTGGGATATATTCATCGTAGAGATAACCATTCAAGTGATTTTGTGGATCCCGTTACGAGGACACATACAAACTCTAATGAAGGATTTTGGGACAGGTTGGAAAATAGGATAAGGGCTATAAATGTATCTCGAAAGGATCTCATTTATGGTCATTTGGATGAATATATGTGCAGGATATGGTGTAACTTCTCCATTGACAGTCCATGCTAAACTGGGAGATTTTTCTCTCACATGTTCGAGAAAGATATCCCAAGTAACCTTTTTTATTATCTATTTTATGCTTTTTTCTATAAATATACATTTCCATTCATCATATATGCCTCTTTAATGTGATTGGTCCGTTCGAGGTCATTTGCTGATTGGTTGTTAGTGGTGTCGAAAGTTTAACTTTGCCCTGTTAATTATTTCGTTGAAAGGAATCCAACACATGTGCAGCGGTAAATAATTCCCCAAAATTATTGACCACAGCAATCACTCATTGGATGCTGACCACCACTGTTTAAGTCGACTTGTTTAGCTGAAGGCTTCCGGTCAAGCATCCCCGCCATTTTGGTACCCCGTCGTGTCACGTGCACGATCACTGGCCAGCTAAGCGTTCGTCTGGCGGCTTGTTTTGGTCCCGAAATATATTACGTAGTTTGGACGATCAATTATTGGCTTTTGCTTTGTTTTCGGTACGCGAGAATAATTTAGAGGCTGTGTAAGAGAATTCCGTCAACCCTCTAAACAGCCTATCAAGTTGCTTCAAGTAAAAACCACCCGGTCCTACGGAATATAAGTTTGTGAGGCATAAATGCACTTTTTGACGTAAACGTTATCTCCGGGGTGCTGGCTTTAGGAACAAAGGGTAGGTTGGCTGGGCGTATAATTTCTGGAAATGTTAACGTTCAAAAGTATTCCATGTCAGTGAATAATTATAGTACGGCGTACATCCGTAGAATACAAAATAGCAAAATACCAAAATGTGCATATCCATCCAAGCACAGCAAGTTTCATGTCCACCGATGTGCCTAGACGTCGGCTATCATCTGAAGAAATGACAGTTGTGCAACAGTTTATTGAAAGGAACACTGATGTCCATGAAATCATGGATTTAGCGCATTAAAAATTCTTTAAAGTTCTTCTGTATAATGATATTAAAACATGCGGGCTAGGATAAATAAACATAAGTCGACCCAAAATAAATGGTGCAGTAAAATAGAAATCGGTAGTTTACAAGACCTCCTCCATCGACTGAAGCAGACAGGTCCAGTTAGTGTTCTGCAGGACAATGCAGGTTTTGTATCGAAAATCATTTTCTCTCGTAATGATATGGTAGACCTCTGTCATAAGTTTCCAGGAGTAGTTAGAATTGATTGTACTTATAAAACGAATAAGATGGGGTGAGTTGCAGCACAAGAAGGTACAAATCCTTCTACAAATTTGTTGCAGATATTTGTTGTGACTGATGCTGGTGAATTACAGCCAGTCACGCTGATAAAACAGCGAACAGTTCCATCCTATGCAAACAACCAAACAATAGCAGAACAGTTACGGAGTTTACTTAATAAAGAATGAGACTATATTAGCATAGTATACGTGTATTAGCTCAATGATTGCAGGTTTACTATAATCCTTAACCATCAATATAATAACTGGGAACTTCAGGTTAAAATTAAGCTTAATAGTAGCATCCAGTGGCAAAAACTGACCTGCACACTACAAAATAAGCAAAACGGCCAAAAAGGCTATTTAATTTCAATGGAAGACGTATTCACGAGTACATATCCGCAGTGGACGCAGGAGCCTATCATGACGTTGTATGCTTTTTCACGCGCGCGCTCCTTGAATACGACGTGCTTTTTCCTCTCCAACCGGAAAATACCAATTCTGTGAATTATCCGTTTGGGAAACCTGATCTTCCTAGCCGGTGAATTTAATTCAACCATTACTTACATAGTAAATCTCTGTGTGGTAAGTCCAGCTGTCTCGAACTACTGCCAAAGCTTCAGGTGCTACTTTTGTAGCAGCATCTTCCTCACTCGTTCAGAGAAACAAGACTTGTTGGTCTACCACGTGATTGCCGTGAAGCCGATCATTCAGAAAGTACTAGGTAAAGTCGAAAACCTTTTCTTTTCCTTGCCTTATACTTTTTCAGTCTTATTCTTGCTCTTTTGGTTAGAAACTGTTGCTCTCTTAGACGTACATAGCATAATTTATAGTGATTGTTAATATGGTTGTCGAAAGCAGCCTTAAAAAAGCCACTAGAATACCGTACTCTGTAGTCACAAGGGCTTCAGCCAGGGAAGGAAAAAATCCAGGGATTTCAACCCCTTCCCGCATACCGATCCTAAAGACTCGTGTAGCTTTAGTCTGCCCTGATACAACGCCTGCATTGCCACAGTCTAGTACTGAAACGGCACAGGCAATACCAGAAGGACAGAATTCTACACCTGCATCAACTGTAGGCCAGTGTGTGAAACACAT
This sequence comes from Trichobilharzia regenti, assembly GCA_944472135.2. Lineage (NCBI taxonomy): Eukaryota > Metazoa > Platyhelminthes > Trematoda > Strigeidida > Schistosomatidae > Trichobilharzia > Trichobilharzia regenti. The sequence continues at coordinate 27,493,038 of OX235270.1, read as the reverse complement.
CAAGCCTAAAAGGAAACGTTCAAGACGTCATAAGACCTCGAAGGCGTCATCAAGGAAAGGGGATGAATGCCAGGCGTGCAGCATCACAGTTTCTAAAACTGATTCAGCGTTTGAATGTAATTTTTGCAAACGATGGGTGCACTGCCGTTGTGACAAAGAAGTACCGAAAGCATACTATGAGTTTATGAGAAATAACCCATGCCCATGGTTTTGGTACGTGTGTCCACTTTGTCGCCCTGGCATAGTCCCACAAAGCGTGTCTGCGGATAGCAGAAATAACATGCTCTTGTGCCCCAACACAGTATCATGCAGCTCCCCCCTGCTAAACTCGCACTGCCGAAACTGGTCAAAGACTTAAAGAAGGACACACCAGCCCTACTGACTGGAAATGCCAATTCTCACAAGGTGAAGATTAGCAAGGTTCCATCCACATCAAGGGAGGGCAAAATTACAAAGGCACCACTTGCATCCACTAGCAAGCCTGGCAACACAAAAAAGGCTGTCCAGGTACCGACGAAGCCTAATGTTGCTAATGATGCAAAGGACTGCAAGAAGCCGAAGGCAAAACCTAAGTCTGAGGGTAGTCGGTCTAACTCTCTCATCCTCTTTAACGTACCTGTGAGCACGGATAGCTTGCTCGAACAACGGGCCCTGTTTGATCAGGAACAGTGGTCCAACCTGTGTGGCAAACTAGGTCTGAACATTAGTTCAGCAAAACTGTGCAGACTGTACAGGGGTGTCCACACGCCTCAGGGTAAGCCACCCCCATTACGGGTTACACTGGACTCTGCCGAAGAGGCCGAAAAAGTACTGTTAATGGCTCAGGTACTAGCCCTGGACAGAAGTTCTAACATAAGAGCGCGGCAAGATAGACCATGGGCCGTCAGAAATATGGCGAGGGAGTCACCGGAACTGATGCCTTCCACCTCTATGGTGGTACACGGTGTTCCGGAGCTGGAAACCGGCACTGCTTGTGAAAAACACATGCACGACGTACAACAATGGAGATGGCTGTCATCTCAGATGGCCCCTGGCGCTTCTGGAGCCATCTCCATTTTCCGACTACCTCGTCCCGCTCATCTAACATTGATTAACTCTCCAAAGCTGCTGTGTGTCACATTCAACTCCCCGGAGCAGTTGTCCATATCACTTCAACGGTGGTATGAGACCAAGGGAAAAATTGGAGGACACATCCGATGCTGTGAAAGCAGACCCAGAAATATAAGGAGGCAGCAAACTGAGGCTTTAATACGACCCCAAGCTTCGGTGACACTAGAGCGATGCAGCTCTGAGAATAATAGTCTGTGTCTCCCAAGTGTCCTGCCTAAATCCATTGAAAAAAACTACAACGGGCCGGTTCTATCGGAATCGGCCAACTAGTTCCAACATCAAGTCCCCCACCAGCAGACGGTTTCACGTCAACTACCCCACAACACTCTGAGGTTGTTAGACTCACTGTCAGTTGCCTATATAGCAATGTGAGGGGGCTGAGAGGGAAAGTAGGTGAACTCCGAAATCTCCAAGCACACCTTCAACTGAAAATAATCATTCTTACTGAAACGTGGCTAAACCCCACTATCGCCGACAATGAAATCAGTATAGGTGATATGGTACTGGTCAGGAGAGACAGGGATAATAAGGAAGGAGGGGGAGTTGCTATATACTTTGATAGGCAACTTAAATGTGTGCGCGCAACGGACCCACCACTTATCGAACTCCCAGACTCCATATGGTGTCATTTCACCGTAGGCCACACCAAGCACTTACTGGGTGGCATCTACCGATCTCCCACCTGTGGGGCAGAGCACAATCAGCTACTGCTCAGCACTATCACAGGAATACGAGATTTGGGCTACGACCAAATCACCATAGCTGGAGATTTCAATGCTCCATCACTGAACCTCGGCTCCGGGTGTGCTAAGGGAAAATTTGGCCGAAACCTACTGCAAACTATTCGAAACACGGGACTGACTGAGAATGTTGGAGACGACACTAGGTGGGGCCCTAGTGGAAAGTCATCAAAACTAGATTATATTCTAACTAGTGACCAGCTACTCGTCGAAAAGGTCCAGATCATGACTCCTCTGGGAAGCAGTGACCATGCAGTCATAGGTTTCGATCTTGTCCTCCGTGAGCGTTTGCAATGGGATGTTACGCGACCATGTCTGTGCTACAGCAAGGCTGACTATGCTGAAATGCGGAGGCTCTTGTCCGACGCAGACTGGCCCTTAGCATGGGACGACCTATCTGTGGATGAACACTGGGAAGTGGTAAAAAAGATTATCCATGCAGCAATCTCGGATACCGTCCCTTTAGTCACAACACAGCCTAAGAGAAAGACGTCATGGTTGAAGAGAGGCACGCAACGTATTCTGCAAGCAAAGCGGAAGGCTTGGTTTACGTGGCGTGTATCTAAGAGTCAGACCGACCATGATGCATACCTCGAACTCAGGAACCGGTGTAATGCAAGAGTTAGGAGGGACAGAAGGTCATTCCAGGCTAACCTTGCTAAAAAACTCCTATCAAACCCTAAAAACTTGTACCGATTCATGTCGGAAAGAAAACCGACAAACCAAGGGGCATGCGCCTTAGTAGGCCCAAACGGTCAATATCTCACTAGTCTGGAGATGGCTGAAACATTCAGTTCAGCCTTCGCTAAACAGCTAAACAGCAATGTGGATATTACAGTTACGGACCAAAATGGTGGCACCACTATTTCAGAGGAGGAAGACCTAGCGACTACTCCCCAAATAAACCCCGCAATAGTACTAAGGAAGCTACAGCGACTCATACCTGGGAAGTCCCCAGGTTGTGATGACATCAGGCCATCTGTTCTGAAACAGTGCGCCGAGGCTCTCTGTAGACCCCTGTGCGACTTGTTCCAACACTCAATGGATTCGGGGACCCTGCCAAGGGAGTGGAAAAGAGCCATCCTTTCTCCAATCTTCAAGGGTGGGGACAGGCAAAACGCTGCTAGCTATAGACCAGTAGCTCTACTCCCAGTGGTATCAAAAGTACTGGAAAGTATTATTGACGACCACATCAGGGAATATTTCGATAGGACTAATATACTGCATGAAGCCCAACATGGTTTCAGAAAAGGCAGATCCTGCGTCACTAACCTACTGTCAGCTTGGGACGACTGGACATCATGCTGGGACTTGAACGTACCAGTCCATGTGGTCTTCCTAGACTTTGAGAAGGCATTTGACACTGTTCACCATGACCTTCTCCTACATAAAATAAGCCAGGCAGGCATAGGTGAGCCACTTCTGTCATGGTTGAAGGACTACCTAGCCGACAGGCAATTTTGCACTAAGGTTAACCGAGTCCGATCATCTTGGCACAGATCGTCATCAGGAGTGTCGCAGGGTTCTATCCTAGGACCACTGATGTTTTTGATTTTCATCAATGATCTACCACGCCGTCTGAGCTGCCCGACTCTCCTGTACGCTGACGACGTAAAAATATGGAGGGCGATAAAGTGTCCGGAGGACTCAGATAGGCTACAGGAAGACCTAAACCTTCTGGAAGACTGGGCGGTGGCCAGTGGCATGACTTTCAACTTGAAAAAGTGCAAAGTAGTGAAGTTGCGCACCTGTAGACTGCAGAATGCAAGTTACACCCTGTGCAATGAAAGCTTGTCCTGCACAACGTCGGAACGCGACTTAGGTCTAGTTCTAACGGAAAAAATGGACACAAGCGTAAATTACACAGGGGATGTAGCGAGGGCATATGCGGTCATACACTTTACGCATAGACAGTTAGGTGCACTCACTCCTGAGCTCTTTCTAATGTTGTACAAAACATACGTCAGGCCACACCTTGAGGTGCATAATATTATTGCACCCCCAATGCTGAGAAGAGATGCCAACCTCTTGGAAAGAGTCCAACGACGGGCAACAAAAGGAGTGGTTGGTCTCCGAAACAAACCATATGATGAAAGGCTGAAGAAATTAGGCCTGTTCACACTTAGTTACCGTCGGCTTAGGGGGGATTTGATTACTGCCTACAAAATAACAAATGACCAGAATCACCCAAACAAAGGTGTTCTGCCATTGAGTAGGTATAGGCTTCCACGTGGAAATCCCAGAAGGATAGCTCACCAGAGGGCAAGGACCCGGGTGCGCTCCCACTTCTTTTCACTGCGGGTTTGTCGTCCCTGGAATTCCTTACCGGCAGATGTAGCTATGGCACCGTCTTTGGACGCCTTTAAGCGAAGGCTGGACAACCATGCAGCGATACAAGGACTGCATCCAAATGGCCTATCTCCTTAAAATCGCATTTACCAATCAGGGTAGATAATTAAACTCGTCATTTTACTTCTTTACATTCTCTCCCGTCTTACTCTCCTGACAACTTATTAATATTATAATTACTATTATTATTATTATTACTGATATATATATTATTCTTCAAACTTCATGAGCTGACTGTTGTTACGTTTCCTATTTTCGTTTCTGTCTCTTAGTCTGAATAGCTTCACTAATTATATCTATTATTATTATTATTATTACTATTATTATTATTATTACTATCTCTTTTCTCTTGTCGACAATACCGAAGGACTAACTGGCGAAAGGATCAACTCCAATCACAGTAGTAACAGTCTTAACATACCTCATACTACAAACCACATATAATTAATCCCAGCACTACTCCCTTTGGAGTCAACCAAAGCTACGACAGTCGAGTGGCGGGACAAGCTACGCAGAAGTTTACCGAAGATCAAGAACCTATACCTCACAATCAAGAAGCGAGCACAAAGAAATCAAATTGGTTTATACTAGCTCGTAAAAACGATATTGGATATTGGAAACTGGTTATAGCGTCTTTCCTGTTTGACCCTGAAATGAGCGGGTTTTACGGTTGATGACGTTATTCGGAGATAAATCAACTCTGGCTGTGATATTTATTATTAAGTTGACTTTTTAGTCACAATGTTGAGTCTGATTAAAACAGTTTTCACATTGCTACTGTTCTACTGTTTCTCAATATGCCTTACTTTTTTCAACAGTCGTTGTATAAAAGTTGGTCGCACTTTTTATAAAAACCAACATTAATGACTAGGTTTTCCCATATCCTCTGTCAATTACGCTGATGCATATTATTTTAAAGTTCCTGGTAGCTTGGTTACTACGGTCAATACTAGCATGGTCTCGTGGTGTTCCAGGTAAAGAACTTGGTTGGTCAAAGTATGTTCAGCTTGTTGCTGTTTCTGGGGCTTCAAGGTACTCTGCGAAATATTTCTAATGGTATTATGAAAGTGCTTTAGATATTGGTTTCTCTAATTGGAGTTTTGAGTTTATCACAGTATCGCTGTATGTCTGATTTAAGTTTTAATCCCTAGCAATATAGATATACAATGACGAAGTCGACCAGTGTCATATTCATTGTCATGTTTTCCGTGTTGTTGAAGCTGGAAAAAAAGGTATATAGTGATTATTTAAACATGGTTAATTTCAGAGACCCTCTCTAATCATCGTAGTTGTGCTCATAACTTGTGGGTTATTCATGTTTTCCTACGAGTCTACACAGTTTGATTACATAGGCTTCCTGCTTGTCTTATCAGCCTCTTTTCTTAGTGGGATCAGATGGTCTTTTACACAACTTCTTGTACAGGGACAGAGTTACGGTAAGTTAATCAAGTTTAAATCTTTTTGGTTAGCTAATGTTTTATAGTATAATACTGTTGTAAAATGTAGGGAGTTTTAAAATGTGCATGCAAATTTTCAGATTTATTGATTCAGGATAGAAGGCTTGAAGCCCATGTTAATCCACTTTAAGTCGATTTCCTTGTTCTTCCAAACCCTTCTTGAATGAGTCAGTTAAGCTTGCAGATGCCATTTCTCCTGGGAGTCGGTCGGTTCCAGGAGTGTATGACACAGTGTGAGAACTAGTGCTCCACAGCAATATGACTTCTTCTTTGCTTTTCAACTCTCCTGCTATGTCCTCTAAGGTGTTCCGGCTACCTACTGAGAAGAGGAAGAGAGAATAGATTAGGTCTGTGGCCATTATGAAAATTTAAACGTAATTAGATCTCCTCCCTGCCTATGGTATGATAGGGAGAAGAGATTTAGACTGTCGTCTTTTCTTGTATGATTATTTAGTCACGCCAGGAATCATACGTGTTGCCTACATTTAAACTCTTTCTAGAATACGTGAGCCCCCTTTAAGACTAGGATGGTCGCATTACTTCTTTTCACTATATCTACCACCCAGTGACCTGGTCGGAGTCTCCTTGTGATTCTCAAGTGACGAAGCTTCCATACCGTTTGTTACGGTAACCAGTGCTATATATTTATATATGTCCTTGAAGTACTTGATTCAAAACATCCTTAATGCGATAGCCTTCGTGAAGTAGCTTGTTTCAATCATTCAGTTGCTATTTTCTCACAAAAGTGCACAGGGTTAACGCCTCCATCCTGAATAAGTTTTGTTTTCAGTATGTGACAGTGGATGGTTAATTTATCCACTTATGGTTAGACCTAAGACCTACTGGTTATGTTGCAATTTGTGTACTACATTGAGATACCGTATTTTCATCTGGTTCTTAGCTTGAAATTAATCCGTTACATTAGTTGGTGTAGTGATTGTGTAATCTAATGTCACTATACGTACATCTATTTGCAAATTTCGATGTAGATGTATTCTTTCATCTCTCTTTATAAATTAGTTTACAAAGGCGTTTAAGTCTCTAACTAATTTTGTATTCTTAGCAACCGTTCGGCAGCGTTTATGGATTCAGTATTTGGCTATGTTAAACAATAGCTTACCATGGAATGCAAACGCAGGGGTAGTCTGCAGCCGACCAACCATAAAAATAAGTGACTTTTGCACAAAATATGACGTATATATACAAGAGAATGCATAAAAGCACTTTAAACAGGGTTTCTTTCTCTGAAATAACTTAAAATACGTCCCGGTTATACTGAGGAATATCAGTTGCCAAGTTAGACTAGTTTCTGTACATGTACTCACCGAGGTGACTAAAGATGAGCTATTTTTGTAAATCAGTTATCTCTCTTCTCCTCTTGTGCAGTCTTCCCCGAAAGCCCTCGGTTGAATCACTATGGTTTGCAGTAAGAGGATTGATCACTACCTACTGGGAAAAATGTGGATAATAAAACAAATTAAAATAAATAATAAATAAATAAAATAATAAATAATACTAACCCTAACCGTAAACCTAACCCAATGTTAATTATTACCTTAATCCTAACACTAACGAGTTGTTAAAAAAGTTGTCCAAACTACTTAAAAGGGTGATCTGGGTGAATTTCGCTTCTTATTTGGTGGTGAATAACGTTCTTATTTGTGCTAATGACAATAGGTGTCGTTAGCCAGCAATTGACTAACCTGCATTCAAGGTCATTGGGGCGTTTGCGTATCCCTTGGGACGCTATTGTTGAACTTCACCGCCTATTATACTGTCCTTACTGGAATTAGTATTCAAGAGAATCAATCATATTTCCGTGATTTTTTTCCCTTCTCACACAGGTCTTTCTCATCCGGTTGATTTTATGTACCATTCTCAGCCATGGATGGCCCTGGTTATTTTACCATTTTCTGTTTATATAGAAGGTAAGGTATATTCTTATAGATGATGCTTAAATATATATATATATATATATATATATATATATATATATATATATATATATTACTTATATCTTTTGCATAGGTAAGGGTCTAAATGAATGTCATGTCGACTAGGATTGATTATTTGTTTCATCACTCAGCTGTTTTTAGTGTATGAATATGTACAATAAATCAAATACTGTGTAGTCGTGATAACCCATAGAAAAAGGAAAAACAGGGCAACTTTCACTTCGCCTAGCAATTTGGCAATCTATGCCAAATATAAAATTAGACTCGTGTGCTTTTGGAAATGTGCGTAGGCGGTTTTTACTTCCCGGCTGCCTCCCCTCAAGTTGATTGATTCTTCGGGTTACTGAAACAGAAAGAGTGTTGCGTAACCGCAGTTGACCCTAGGGGACACAACTCCTTGAGGCCGGCTGGCCATTCACATGGTCACACATACGGCCTGTATGAACTGGTTTCTTCGATTGGTTCCGTTATGTATTCGTAAACTTATCGCCGGTTACTGACCACCATCGTAGATGGGGTAAGTCGGAATGTACAATTTTCGGGATCAACGTTTTCTAACCCTCTCCAGAGTGGAGAGACAGTACATTTGGCTGGCTGGCATGCTGGTCATCTGAGTGAGGGAAACCTTACTGCGGTTGTTAAATCCCTGTTTCTCAGAATAGTGTAAAAATCAAAAATTCATACACTATGCCGGTAACTGCTCTAGATGCTATCCTATAGCAACCTTCCTTGTATGGTACGACCTCCAGCAAAAAGTTGTTGTGAGTCATTGTGCCATATGCAAGCCCGGCGACCACCATCATCATCACGTCAAGGTAGGTGGTAGCAACTATCATTCGGAGTAAAATTAGGCTGCAATTCAACGATGTGCTCAAGCAGCAGCAGCATCGTCCGACGAAGTCTCTCTATCCCTACAACTCAATATGGTTTACGATACAATTAAATCTTAAATCTCATTGTGTTACAATTTCTATAATGTTTTATTTCTTACAACCTTTCAATGTGAGTGAAATGTTCGTCAGGAGATTCATTTGAGCTATTGAAATTTACATGTGAAGAAACTTCGTTAAGTGCCTAGCTATATGTTAAGCGTCAGCCAGCATTTCCCTTTCATAACATTGACACTTGCATGACTCCATAAACAGTGATAAGAAGAGTGAGACGGTTTCTAATGACGCCACATCATTGTTCGTATCATATCATAATTACAAGCTGCACGTGGGTGAAGCGTATATTACAATTAGAAAGCAAAAGGATTGATTGAGCGAACGAAGTAATATTTATTATAAATTATTTAAATTAATCCCAGCGTGTTAAGAAAATCAAAACAAGATTTTTCTGGACGTTTCGCCGTGTAAGCCACAGCTTCTTCAGCAGATTTATTCGGATTATAATTAATCATCAAAATAATATTTACTTTTTAATTAGATTCCTCATCTCCCTCTGGCTTTCTACTCCAATACACCTATAACATTTTTATTACAATATACAAGAATTTACCAATTAATAAGGCACTGATATGTTTGTTAACACATAATTAGTCTGTATGAACATGTCAGCGAGGGGTGGACGTGATAATTAACGAAGAATATTAATACATACAATTAAAAGATAGAAGTGGTTACAACACGAGGATTGCGTAATGAACATAATTTCGGGAAGATGAAGAGTGATTAGGGTTAGGCGTGTGCTCAAGTTGATTACGTAACAGGTTGTTAAAGAAAAAAATAGAAGGATTTGGACAATGATAACTTGTAACTAGAGATGAATTAGTCAGAAAAAATAAAATAATTTGGTCAATTATAACTTTTAATGGTTTAGGGGGGAGGGGGTGTAAAGTAGTCCGGTTTATACATTCATGCAACAATGGCCTAGGTAAGGAAAGTGGCTGTACAAATTTCCGCTGAACACACACTGGTTTGGCTTCTGCAAGTGGATTCCTATTGCTTCAGCTGTCGTATTTAGCAGGCGAACACGTAAAGCGAATTAAGATTAGTGGGAATACCATAAATAATTTTAAATGTCCTGTATTAACACCAACTTTATGCTGACTGTCTACAAGGTGTGCCAAAACAGAGCTGCTTCGAATAGATCTTGTTTGTTCCTCGCTTAACTGCTATGCTGGATGATGTTCGGAAATACGATGATGAACCTGACTAATTGTACGCCCGATGTAGTTGGCCCCATAGTTGCAGTCAAACTGGTAGATACACATAGAGCAGGAAAAATTAGGTAGTTTATGCTTATTTCTTGAACATGGAATAGGGTTGGTAGCGAAGAGACAACGTACCAACTCTGGCGCATTATAAGCTCTTTTAACTGCATTCTTCAGACGCTCTATGTGGTACTATTTTGCTGATGTTATCACTGAGGAACTGCAGTTTTATGAACAATGGTTTTGTCAGATCTGTTGCCATACTGACTTTCCTACGTGCTGAATTCGTATTTTTCTAAATGAACCCCTCCGCCTAAACCTTCAAAAATTATCGTTGTCCAAATCGTTTTGTTTTTCTTTAACAATCTGTAACATAATCAGCTTGAGCGTACTCTTCATTTTTCCAAAATTATGTGCATCGCCGCCATGGTCCGGGATTCAATTCCTGGCCGACGCACTCCTTTACCTCGCGAAGCCAGAAGTAATGCTGGCAAAGAGGAAAGGTTGGGGATGAGGCTAGCAACCCCATCCTGTGAAATTAAACACTGCTGCAGAAACTTCAAGCCACTAGCTTGAGGTCCTATGTTCCACTGGGGAACGTGAAGGAAAAAAAATGCATTACTCAATCCACGTGTTGTAACCATTTCTACCTCTCAATTGTGTGTATTAATTTCCTTCGTTGATTATCACCCTCCTCCGGTGACGTGTTCACATTGACCAATAATTTTTAAGTATGGACTTTTTAGGGATTTTTTTGTTGGATTGGTTGGTTGGGGGATTTTATCATGAGCACTGACATCGGTTTGTTAGAGAACCATTGGAAAACCAGCTGGGAGTACTGCCAACCAGCCAGTCAGCTGTTTCGTCGGCCTAGTTTAGGACTCTTCAGCGTAGAAGTTAGAATTCATGAGCTGGCCGGGTGGCCATTGGATAGGGTCCCAGTGAGTGGATAGCTGATGGGTGGTTTAAGAGCTCGTTAGCCTTGTAACCAAAAGGTCCTGAGTTCGAACCTCGGTCGTGAGCCAGTCCAGCCCGAGCACTATGATGGAGGAAACAACTGTCTGGCAGCGCTCCCGGCTGGTTTTCTGATGATTCTCTAACCAACTGATGTCAGTTTATGATGAAATCCTCCAACCAATCTAATTGTGTGTTAACAAACATATCAGTGGCACTTGGTTGGTAAATTGTTGCAGATTGTAATAAAATTCCTTTATATGTGTGTATATTAGAGTAGATGGCTAGCTAAATAGTGTTTTAAACATAGATCAGAATGAAAACTTGTCAGTTACAAAACTTTGCTAAATGGTCTTACGTCATCTAAAGGCATTCATTGGTGAGTAGTATTCAAAAATGATGATTGTTATAAGGTTTGTTTAGCAACAGGAAGTTAGGCGTTTAAGGCGAGCAAATGGTGTACAATGATGTACAAGTTGAAAGTGTTTAAGGCTAAAGTAGTGTGAAAGGGATTCAGGCAGATCGAAGTGTTTATCTATCTATCAATGAAACTGTCTATTTCACACAGCTTTTGTCGGTTTATGTTCTTCGTAAATCAGCTGGTTTAATTCTATAATTGTCAGTAACTAGTGTAATGCATGTGCGTGTTTTTGTGTGGGTGTCTATTCCTATCGTTGGTGCAGACTGAATGCTATCAGTCAATCAGTCAGGTTTGCAATGTGGCCACCAACAAACAGGCTAGGTGTCTGGCTCGCCATCACGGTGCATTGTGAATTAGATGGTTGAAGGCAATCGGCCACAGAAAGCCCTGCCAGGACCTAGGTTTCGTGCTAGTTGGCACTCACTAGTTAGTCAGTCACCAAGGTGTATGTATCTGCAACCACATTGAAAGAACAATTCATGTCCCTCCTTCTGAGATTTGAACCCTAGAGTCACCAACAAATGAGTACTTCAGTGGGTCAGAGACGTTACCACCACTGAGGAGCTGTTCAGACTTGACCTCCTCTATTGGATATTTTCGATGAGTGCCAACTAGCACGAAACCTAGGTTCTGGCAAGGCTTTCTGTGGCCGATTGTCTACAAACATCTAATACTAACAATATTTAACTATTGGAATAATACCGCGTTCACGCTTGTTTTGGAATATTATTGGTTATTATAGTAAAGCGATGCCTGTCGACTAAAGTTTGCCGGGAGCATGTTTGTCTTCCGTGTATTAATGACAATAGCGGGTCAAAGTAAAACAGTCTAGGTTGTCTCATTTTGGGGGAGATACATAAGTTGGAGTATAAATTGAAGCCTATTTAAGATTTGAAACAGTACTAACCGACTAGTTATGAGCCACTTGAAGTCATTTTTCACCGACCTAACCAGTAGCCTTCAACCATCGGTATTTAAAAGTTCTATCTTTTTATGCGACTCATAACGATAATTTGACGACACATTGGATCGATATACCTTGTTTGAGTTTGACTAATCTGCAGTCTTTTACAATATAAGCTATCACTGCTTATTAATGGACGTAGTGGTAGTTTCTCACATGTGTCTGTCGAGCCATCTCATTTCCTGTAGCTTCTCATCTTTGTCGACTGACTAGTCCTTCGTAGAGTTAACAATTTCGGGTCTCTAACCTCATCTCATTACATACCACACCATTTCCTCATAAGGAGACACAATCGAATAGTGTAGTCTCTTATTTTTTTTATTCCTTCACTTTTCCGGTGGAATATAGCGAAGGCTTCAATTTTCGGTAGCAGTGGTGTTTATTTTTACAGGATGAGGCTGCTAGTTAGCTTCATGCCTCCACGAGCTAGCTCGCTCAGTGGCCTTCTGATATGTATCCACATATATATATTTATGTGTGTGTGTGTGCATGTTGGTCTCTCTTTCTGTTTGCTCGCTTAGTCTGTGACCATTTCACTTGTGTGAACTTGTCTCCTTTATTAATGTGTATTCTCCTTATATTATATTATATATAATATGAGTGTTTGTTGACAGTCCGTTGCTTGGTGACATATATCCATATATGGTTGTTGACATGTCTGCTATATTCGCTATGTATATTTGGATCGACACTCCATTATAATTAGCCATTCATGTTAAGACTGTCTAATGATTTGTTCCCACGCTTTGTCTGGAACATTCATATATATTTCGCATACACAATTTGTGTGAACTACTTTACTTACTTATCACTTTGGTGTGAGACCATTTATTTTCGTCTCCTTGTGTTTGGACAATAGAAGTATCATCGCAAACCTAGTGGTCTTCTGATTTCCGCCTTCTCGCGTCAGGACTATTAGTTTCTCGACCAGTCCATAACAATAATTTAGCGACGAGTACATAACACCTTCTAACCAGAAGGTGGTCCTGGGTTCGAACCGAAGTGGTGTGGTAGATGTGTACTGATGAAGATTCGGAAACTAGGACGGAGGAAACAGCTGCCTGGCAGTACTCTGTGTAGCTCGTTTTCTAATGGTTCTCTAAACAACCGATGTCAGTGTTCATGATGAAATCCTTCAACCAATCATACAATCATAAACAATGCAAATCTCATTCATTCATTTACTCAACTGCACTTTTTTGTTTTCATCCTTGGAAAATAAAACGAATTTCTTTTTCCATCTCAGCTTTGTATTATGTGGTATCTCTGAGACACAACACATCGACTATCTGTTGACTGAAAAGTACATTTTCGACGACGTAAAATAACTCAATGAGTAGCTGGCTTAATCCAGGTAAACATATTTTTGTCTAATCATTAGCTGTAGGGGTTTACACCGAATTCACTGACTGACTGACTGGTTTCAACGTAGATGCCTCTGCGTCAGCCGTATCACCAATTGTCTCCAGCCTTCACTGGTTTTTACCGTCCCGAGGAACACAACCAGGCAGGAAGTCTATACTTCCCTACGTGACTGCCTGGCTTAAACTAACTGTTGTGGATTCCATTGACTGACGAAGCCACGTTTTGGTTTGACCACCACTGGCTAACTCTTTCCCAACAATCTCATCCATCCTGTGTCAATCAGCTAACATTACCCATTGTCGAGGAAGGCGATGCTTAGGGATGCATGCGTAACACAAGTTTTAAACACTCCAACCGATATAACTTCACAGCCTCGTCTATTGATTTCTCCTCCTCCTTACCTAGTTCTCGACCGATGCCTCACTTCAATATTTCTCCCCTTATAATACTACCGAGCACGGAAGATAGAACGCAGACACCTATGATCAAAGACAGCTAGCTGGGCAGTTTTTTCATTTCTTCCACTTTCAATGGGTAGCCAGCCAGAGCGAACTGCTGCTGAACTGTACACACACTCTTTGGTCGACAACCAGCCAGTTGGATATCACGTTTACTAGACCGGAGATGGCGTAAGTTGACTGAAAAACGGCAAAAGAACCTTCCGTATCCGTACCCAGCTGAGGTTTCGTCAGTGATCAACCCGCTGGTGTTAGCTGGGCTGATACAACTTCCAAAATAAATGAAGTGGTCAACGCGCTCCGCCAGCCAATTCACTCCTGCCTATCTCTACGCTAGGAGTAGTCAATGTCGTCCAGTCCTTACATTCGACAGCAGCAGGAACGAATCGCATGCTAAGCATTCACAGATTGCTTGTTTACACCGAAATAACTTGAACTGTGGTAGTTACTGATTAACTATGACTTAGAAATTAGCAAATGATTCCATGAAATACATTTAGGTGACTTGAATAAGGCGCTTAGAAAACAAATTTCGCGAGATGATACTGTCATTTCGCAGTTTATGCACAATCGCTTTACAACTAGCAACATGGTTGGTTCACAGTAATAAAATAAAATAAAATGCATGACAGTTACTCAGTTAGATAAAATAATTAGTGCATAGTTGTGGCGAAGGTTAAAGCCTACTGTTTAGGATGTATGTGATTAATCGCCGAAGGGTGCTTCCATCATTACCTTTAATAATAACCAACCTTGAATTAGAGTTATGTGATGAAATAATCGTGAAGCAGTAGTTAATATTGATTTTATGACCTGACATTAATAGGCACTTTGCAATGGATGACGGTGGATTTCTATTCAGACTAATTATCGCATCGGGATTTTCTGTTTTAATAACCATTTTGGAGAATGTTCTTCTCGACGACCACACTGGAACATCCCGTTGGTATTACCTAAATGTGTGTGTTACCGTAACTGCAGGCGAACTTGTAGATACAGTTTGAAGTAGAGTGCACAGAATTTTGTCCTTTAATGTCTGTCTGTCTGTCTGTTTTCGACATAGAACTTTGCACAAATGTGCGGAAGTTCAAGTCGCCACATTCCGTGTAGCACGCGAAGCAAGAGAATAAAGTACAAGAAAAGTATAATAGAAACAGTGAGCAGAGGTGTGAGACAAAGGAGTAATAAAGAAATACAAAACAGTTTCATTGAAGATCATAAGTCACAGGGAGTGGATGCATCTGCGCCACTGAGAACGGTTTTGAGCCATATCACCAATTGTTTCCAACCATTTGTTTTTACCGTCCCGAGGACCCCAGCCTGGAAGTCTACACCTTTCTACGTGGCTTAGACCAACTGTTGTGAATTTCATTGACTGATGCCAAGTTTTTGTTTGACCGCCGCTAGCTTTTTTCCAGCCTGACCCTATATCCGCTAACATAGCTCGTCGAGGGAGGCGATGGCTTGGCATACATCCTTTAATCGTAGGTACAGGGATGGAAAATGTTCGACATGTGAGGGAAAGAGATGCAGCGTAAAATGTATGCGCTTGATGGCTGACCGAAGTCTTTGAGCTGTCAACTGGATGGATAATTTGATCACCTTTGAATAATGGTAGGTTAATAAAGATGCCTTTCTTTGGTACAGAAGTTGTCTTTTCAAGATGTTGTCTATCCTCACGGTGACAATTGATGAAGTTTTCTGGAGTCAAAGTTCACTCATCAATGTCTCGCTCGTGCATATTTTGATTTTACATATTTTATGTGTATATGCATGTGTGTGTCATGTGCTTATTTCAGGTTTTGAACTTGCCACAGCGAAAAGTCTTTTTCGTACGGACAGTATCAACCAGATAGTTGGTAATTTAATCCACTTAAGCATTGGTGCTGTATTGGCATTTGGTCTTGAATTTTCAGAATATCTGGTTGTCAGTTCTGCTTCAAGTTTAACTTTGTCAATTGCAGGTATATTCAAAGTAAGTAAGTACATCTGGGTGACATTATTCTTGTGTCATAAGAAAAAGGCGTAAACAGCGAAGAAAATTTTCTTTTCGACGATTCATTTTCATGAACTGTACAATCGTAACTATATTTAACAAAGAAAGCTGGTAAAATTTATCCTCGAAAAATGTATTACATAATGTACAGTGTAGTCTAGACGAGGTACTAATTGTAGGTTAGATAAGAGAAAGAAGTTGACATGGCGTAATAAGTGTGAGATAATGACAAATCAATATGATTGTGTAGAATGGACAGGAACTAGTGGAATGACGATATATTGTTTTTATTTAAAATCTGTATGAAAACACAATGTTATTGATAAACAGTAATAGGGTGATAATAAAATATGGATGGTGGGAAGAATAATCATAATAAAGTAATAATAATAGTAATAAAAAGAAGGAAAATTATAGTAAGAAGTTTACTCTGACCATGGTAGGGTAACAAGCGAATGTATGTAGCACTTTTGAATGCAGAGGTCTGGCCGGTTTCAGATCATAAGCATATCAAGGCACTACTGACGCTATTCACTATCTTGCTTCATTTACATACCGTATTTACCGTAAAGGGAGGAGACACGAGACCTTACGTAGGATTCTTAATAAAGCAGGAATTAGGGTGATGACCTTTAAACCTACAAACTCACTTACAAGTAGGACTAGCTGTGTAGGTATGTTGAAGGAGCCTGTAGGTTGACCCAAATAAACAAAATAATATAACAAAAAATATAATAATTGCAATGACTATGAGTTAGGTTAACTATCCACATAGATGAATCAGACTAGTAGATCACGCAGGAGTAGTGTCAGAACATACGGATTTAGCCAAGGTTAGAATGATTGATCCCACCCACGAAGATAAGTAATTTAGAAAAAATAACAATACATTGCACTGCATGCATTGACGCACAACCACACAAAGGGGTGGATGGGAAAGTTTCAAAATTCTAATAACTAATCTAGCTAGGCGGGTGGAGATAGAGAGAAAGAAGTTGATTACTTACTGAATCCTGGATCATCGAGTCTACACACCAACACAACAGAAGACAACACATGCAATAGAAGTGACTCATCATCATCGCCAGCTAATACGAGAGATATGCGAGATATTTTTACCACCAGTCAATCAATCGGGCAAATCAGAACAGGATAATAAATAATCTTGAAATGTATTCTATTTCAGTTCAATTCACATACACATTAGAACATTCTAACAACAAGTTATTTATTTAGTTATTAATTTTACTATAAAAACACTTGTCTTATTTCCCTTCCCTTCTCATCCCATCTGATTGTATTTGACTGATTGATAACACTAATATCACTGTTATTATTATTATTATTATTTCCGAATGTACTTTCTTCTCATCTCATATTACTGATTGATTTAATTCGATCAAACGTCCATTTGCCATCATCAATTTTTACTCATTTGTGTATATAAGTGACGAAGCAAGAAGGTGAGTGGTGTGTGAGTAGTGTGTGTGCCTTGATATGATTATGAGTAGTAGTGGCAGTGATAAATTGTGCTCGAATCGTGTGGTTATCATTAGTAAATATTACTGTATAACAAACACAAACACTGTGTGTTTGTTATACATTGCATGCAGTGCAATGTATTGCTGAGTTATTTTTTCCGAATTACTCACCTTGTGGATGGGATAAATTATTCTAACCTCAGATAAATTCTTATGTTCTGATAGCCTATCTCAATACTCCTGCCTGATTTACTTGTTCGGCTCACCTATATGAGGTAGTTGACCTAACTCACAGTGGTTGTAAAGTATTTTGTAAATTATATTATTTTATTGAATTGGGTCAAATTATAGGGTCCTCCAACCTACCTACACAGCTTCTCCTATCTGAGTGAGTTTGAGAGTTTTAATGTCACCACCACCATAATTCCAGGTTTATTGAGAATCCTACGTATGGATGGTCTCAAATGTCCACTCCCTCCTTATATAGTAAAACTACAGCAGATGCCTTATATTTTCTCTTATCTATGTTATCATTATTAGTTTCACCACTACTTTATTTTACTTTTGACCTTTTTTTGATATTCCTAATGAATTTTATAGGATAGTCAGTTAGGATATTTAACACCAACCAGCCATTCTTCTCCTATTTGTTTCATCTCATCATTTAGGTCTTTTATGTACTAATTAGTGCTACTGCTTGGTTTGTTAGACACTTAACAACTGAGCCTGCCTTCACGCATAAGATGATTTGTAGTCTGAATATCTATTAGTAGAATGCGTTGGCCTTTTATAAACGCCAGTGTGTACTTTACCTTCTTCTCTTCGTCTTATTTTACAATCTGACACATCATAGCTAATTCTCCTTGTTCATTTTCTGATTCAAATGTGAATTATATTCCCTTTATTAGTGGGTTTATATGTGTCACGAAACTGGTGGTTTATTCTATGTTTTAACACAGTGTGTGAAAGTATCATCATTGATATGTTTATGATTATGAGTAGTAGTAGCAATGATAAATTGTGCTCGAATCAAGTGGTGGCATCACACAGTAACACACACTGTGTGTTACAATTTATCAAAATAAAATTTTATACATAAAGGAGTATCCTCCATAATAAGATTAAGTTCAGTTAGATGCAGTCTAAAAGTTTCTTAAACTAAATGATCGAACCGGAAAACCATTATTTGAATTTGCCATGAAGAAACTAAGATTTTTTAAAACTACATGAAGCATCTGTTGCTAATCAGGCAGAAAGCTGGAAAAGTGAGTCTACAATTAGGCTAAGAAGAACAGCCTATCTTTTTGTCACATAAATGTATAAACCAAACTACTTCACCCTTGCCCCATTGGTTCTTTTAAAAGTTACAATTGTCCAATTTATTTTGTTATTATGGCTACTTCACCTTAAATTACAAGTTATCATTGTCCAAGTCATTTCATTTTTGTTTAATCATCTGTTACGTAATCAGCTTGAACACTCACTTAAATACTCTCCATTTTTCCAAAACTATGCATTGTGCAATCCACTTGTTGTATGCATTTTCTTTTTAAATTGTTACTTCCTGTATAACAAACACTGTGTGAATCCCGGTGGGTGCGTACTGATGAAGAGTCCCAAACTAGAACGAAACAGCTGTCCAGTACTCCCAGGTTTTCCAATGGTTCTCTAACTAATGTCAGCTCATGATGTAATGCTGAAACACTGTGTGATTTTATCAAAATAAAACTATATCCATAATGGAGATATACTCTGCCACCACAGTGCCCAAGTTTTAACCTTTTATCGATTTAGGTTTTTACATGAAAAACTATATCCTTCCTTGTAGTCGTCATACCCTTACTAATTAATACAGTTTGTCAGTTGAAAACACCACTAAGTCTTGAAATCACAGTCTGCACTTGAAAATTAATAGACATGTTTCAAATCTTATCGTTAAGGGTCTTTGCAATCTAGGTCTGTCTACTTCGTGCTCTGGTTCAACGAAGGTGTCTGTGTCACGCGCAAGTCGACCTCTGTGGAAATGTCTTTTCCTTCACGTTCCCAGTGAAACATAGGACCTCAAGCTAGTGGCTTGAAGTCTCTGCAGCAGTGTTTAATTTCACAGGATGGGGTTGCTAGCCTCATCCCCAACCTTTCCTCTTTGCCAGCATTATTTCTGGCTTCGCGAGGTAAAGGAGTGCGTCGGCCAGGAATTGAATCCCGGACCATGGCGGCGATGCACATAATTTTGGAAAAATGAAGAGTACGCTCAAGCTGATTATGTTACAGATTGTTAAAGAAAAACAAAACGATTTGGACAACGATAATTTTTGAAGGTTTAGGCGGAGGGGTTCATTTAGAAAAATACGAATTCAGCACGTAGGAAAGTCAGTATGGCAACAGATCTGACAAAACCATTGACATCTTCGTCCGTTCCTCCTGTAGTTGAGACAATGCTCCCTAGATAAGTGAATGAAGTGACCTCTTTCAAATCCCTCCCGTTGATGGTGATTGGTGCTGGATGTTGCTGTTGTTGCTGTTGGTGTTGGTTGGTTATTTTCATAACCTCCGTCTTGTCTATGTTCACTTGGAGTCCTGTCTTCGCCGCTGCTTCTTCGACCAGTTTGTTGGTTTCCGCTTGTAAGTCTTCGATTTTGTGTGACATCAAACATAAATCATCCACGCGCGAAATCCAGGTCTTCTAGGTTCTTCACATCGGTCCAGGATATCCCTGTCTTCTCGTTTCCCACTCACTGTCTGACGCCTAATCCAGTCAGCACCACAATTAGGAATATCATTGGTGATAATAAGCACCCTTGTCTGACTCCTGTGTTTACTCCAAACGCCTCTCTGAGTTTTCCGTTGTGGATGACTTGACATGTTCCGTTGTCGTACAGCTGTTGAATGAGGTTGATGAATATTTGGGGTACGCCATGATACTCGAGTAGTTTCCAAATTACTTTGCCATCGACGCTGTCTAAGGCCTTCTCAAAGTCTATAAAGTTGAGGTAGAGGTTTGATTGCCATTCCATGCTTTGTTCGATGATGATGATGCGTAGAGTTGCAATTTGGTGAAAACATGATTTGCCTTTCCTGAATCCGGCTTGTTCTGGTCGGAGTTCTGTATCCAGTGCATTCTTTATTCTCTCCAGGATGATGCGACTCAGGAGTTTACTTGGCGTCGACAGGAGCATGATTCCTCGCCAGTTCTTGCAGAGTGGGGCCTAAGTCGTTCTTCTTTGATAGTTTCACGGGGTAACGTTTCCTCCAGTCACTAGGCACCTTTCCCTCCTTCCAGACCTTTTGCAATAATGGAGTCAGTCAGCATATCTGCTGTCGTCTCTGGGTCTGTTTTCAGTGCTTCAGGGGGTATTCCATCTGGTCCAGCTGTTTTTCCAGCTTTCAGAAGCTTGATTACATTCAAGACTTCAGCTTTCTTTGGAGAACTGGTGTCAGCTTGCAGTTGTGTGCGCGCTGTTGTTGGTATTTCTTGATGGGTTGCAGATGGTGGTCTGTTCAAGAGTCCTTTGAAGTGATCCGCCCATTGTTTAATCTGTCTTTCTTCTTCGATAATTGGGTTCCCTTGGTTGTCTTTTATGGGCTTCGCTTGTGTTGATCTCTTCCTGTATAGAGACTTGGTTATCTGATATAATGTCCTCAGGTCCCCTTTGCCTGCTGCCTTCTCAGCTTCAGTGGCCAGATTGTCCTAGAATCGTCTATTGTCCTTCCCAGTCATCTTCTTCACTTCTTTGTCCAGTGCTGTGTAAGTTGAGCTCAGCGTCTCCTTCTCCTGTCCGTCTTTGCATTGAATCATTTTCTCTTTCACCATTCTCCTCTCCTCTATTAGTTTCCAAGTGTCCGTTGAGAGCCATTCCTTGTCTTGCCTTTTCTTCCTCCCTAAAACCGTTGAACACGTTTCGTTGAGAGTCGCTTTGAGAAACTTCCAATGTTCTTCCACGCATGATTCTTCCGTGATGTCACGTAGTGTTCCCTGCTTTGCTCTGACAGTTGCAGTGAAAGTGTCCTTTGTGGTTGTGTCCATCAATTTTTTAATAATAATGATAATAATGATTTACTTTATTCCAAAAACAGTACTTGTGATACAGAATGGAATTTTCAGCATTAATCACAATATTTCGAGTAGTGAACTTGCATCGTGGCCTATCCCCAGCTATCCTCAAGGCTTTTAGCTTCACCTTGAAAGTGTCTTGTACTAGATAGTGGCCTGAACCCACATCTGCTCCTCTTCTCGATCTTGTGTCCAGTAGGCTCCGTCTGCACTTTCTTGAAATTGAGATGAAGTCTATTTGGTGTTTCCATCTGGTGAAATCCATGTCGTCTTGTGTATATCCTTGTGTTTGAACACACTGCCACCAATCACCAAATCATTGAAGGCACAGAGGTCTGAGAAGAGTTCACCATTGTCGTTCATTTCACCGAGGGCCTCTCGAACCATGGCGAGTTCTCTTCCTATATTGTCTCCTCCCAGCTTCACATCCATATCACTCATCAGGATTTTGATATCGCTATTTGGGACGTTGTCCATTACTGTTTGTAGTTGTCTGTAGAACGCCTCCTTCTTCTCTTGGTCTGAGACGTTTGTAGGCGCATAGGATTGCATGATTGTAACCTTCCTTCCTTTTGAGTTGAAGCTGGCTGTCATTATCCTGGAGGAGATCAGTCCCCACTGCATGAGAGCTTTGGTTGCTGTTGGTGACATCATGATGGCCACTCCCTCGGTGTGCTCGTGATTGTCCTCTGGGTGACCAGAATAGAATCCCGTCTTTCCAGTTTGTAGTTGTAACTTTCCAGTTCCGTTCTATCTGCTTTCGCAGATTCGCAACACTTCTATTCTGTACCTTCTCATTTCAGCGGCTATCTGGGCAGCCTTTCCAGTTTCGTATATTGTACGAACATTCCACGTACCCATCCTTATTTTTGCTTTCATCGAAAAACGGCACATCGGTTGACTGGCTTCCCGAAAGCTTTCACCAGCCTGCGTCATTTCACTTCCCCGATTCCAGCGAACAATAAGGTTATTGTTTATATTTTTAGAATTTTTAATATATTTGTGCGCTGAAGTTTCTGTAGCGATTTGGTAAAGTTTTGGGGTTTTAGTTGCTAGCACCACGCTCCAACCCTCCCTCTTTATCCGGGCTTGGGACTGGCTAGAAAACTAGCTCTCTAGTAATGTAGGCGGGGTTCTGCAATTATATGTCCATAATAAATATTGTTTTTAGGGCTTCAGACGCATATCTCCATTGCGTTCGGTTTTCCACCAACGTTTCTCACCTGGCTCCACATCTGCCCACATACTTTCATCTCCTCTTCACATCACCTCCTCCTCATGCATGTCAACCTCAAACTCATGGCCAACTAACTAGCCTCTTCCCTCCCATTCGGGTTCCATCGACAGAGACAGAGAGAGCCTGACGAGTGATGTCACTAGTCACTTCATAGTTTTTTTCTAAGAGTATGGCCACAATACAACCCACCTCCATTTCTTCCTGCATATTTGTGGCACATTGTTGGTTCCAGCTGGGTTGGATTAGTTCGTTGTTTCATAGCCAGGGATGTCTGTTGCTTATCTTTTCTGGCCGGTCATCTAGTATTGGGTGAAGTACTGAGCTAAGACAGCTGTTGATGATGTGTAGTTTGTGCGAAGTGCCCTTCTTGACGCGGCGGGGCGCGGCGCCCTTTCTCTGATTCATAAATAGTAGCACTCACTTCACATTGGAGTTGAAAATCCAGATCTTATTTTTCATGCTGAGGAGTGCTGTTGATCTCCACTTAGTGAGAGTAATGAGAACTTGCCTTGCTTTCCTGTCCTCGCTGCCATATCCTCATCAGTTGTGTCGGCCTGTAGTCGAAACGATGCCTCCCAGGTAAGTAGGTAGGTAAAGGAGGTTGCTTCTTTCAGATTTCTCCCATTTATGCTGATTGTTGTCTGTTGTTGGTGCTGCTGTTGGCGGGTAGGAATCTTCATCATCACCACATCTGTTTTCTCTGTGTTCACCTGAAGTCCTATCTTCAATGCTTCTTCTGCCAACTTGTTGCTTTTTTTCACTTGTAAATCTTCCAATTTGTGGGAAATCAGACATATATCATCGGCGAAATCGCGATCCAGATCATCCAATTTTTTTTTGTGTATGGGTCCACCTTATACCTGTCTCCTCGTTACCCGTTGTCTGTCGCAATATCGTGTCTATCGCAATTGGAAAAATCACTGGAGACAGTCAATTGATCTTCAGTGTGGAACCAGCCAGCAAAGGCAGCTGTTGATAAAAGTCTGCTGTGGCCTGTTGGGAATCCTTTTCGTGACACGTCAAGTTCCTGACACCTATAGAAGGACTGACTTTATATTGGTATTGAATAGAATCCGAATCGTGTTCGTTCTGCTGAGTACAGAAGATTTCCAAACTGGTTTCAGATTTATGAAGACGTATCTTGCCTTTCTGGTTCTGGCTGTCTGACTTCGACATCTTCATCTGTGCCATCCGTCTGTAGCTGAAACGATGCTTCCTAGATTAGTGGAGGAGGTAACCTCTGTTAAATCTCCTCGTTGTTAGTGATTGGTGCTGGTTGTTGTTGTTGTTGCTGCCGCTGGTTGATTATCTTCATCCCCTCCGTTTTAGCCTTCTCTATTTTTTTTTTATTCTTGATTACAGCTTGATTCCACACCGTATTTTTGGTACAAGTGTGGAATTTTCAGCATAGATATCGGTAGCCCAAATTTTGCAGGCCGACCATAGATATCAGGTGTGCGTCGGCAGGGGATCGAACCTCGAACCATGTGCATGGTCGGCGAGAGTCCTAACCACTGTGCCACCGACGCACTCTATGTTCACCTGGATGGAGTCTTGGCTTCGTTACCATCTTCTTCAGCTAGTTTGTTGGTTTTCGCCGACCTACCTCTAAGTCATCGAGTTTGCATGACATTAGACATATATCATCCAGGTGCGAAATCCAAATCTTCTAGAGTCATCTTATCGGTCGTGGTTCAGACTATTCCTGTCTCCTCGTTCGTCGATAATGTTGTTTAACTATTCGAAATGTTTTATTCATTTCATTTGTGACAAGGATGGGGTCAAATGTTAAAAGAAAGTAAGCTTCCGTTGTCAAACGACTACTGTGATGAAGATTCCTAAATAAATGTTTTTAGAACAGAAATGATGTTTTTAGTAGTCCTTTGATAGCAAGCAGTATGATATTTCAAAAGTAGCTAAGGTTGAAACACTGATCAGTTGTCCTACACTCTTTGTGAGTGTGTGTGTGTTTGGATCTGTAACCGCAGAATCCGAAGAATTATTCTTTGTTAGTATTAGATGGTTGGGGGCAATCGGTCATAGGAAGGAAGCCTTGCCAGGCCGGGGTTTCGTGGTACTTGACACTCACCAGTCAGTCTGTGTGTCTGCAACCACATTGAAGGAACAACTCATGTTCCTCCGTCTGAGTTTCGAACCTGCGCGACACCACCCAGTGATGCAATCAAAGACATTATTACTGAGCTATTCGAGCTGGCTGGTGATTGACTTCCTGTAGGACTAACTGTATTGGATATTTTTGATTGGACACTAGTCTGTGACTAGTTTGATGTGTCTAATCCATTGTTTGGTGCAGACTGAATTCTGTCATAGGGAATAATAAAAAGATGGTTGCAGCGAAGAAAATTTTCTTTTCGACAAATTCATCAACTAGGCTGTACATTCCTGTATTTGTAGAGTAAGTGGGTGAGAAAGTTTCAGAACTGTTTTCGTCAAAGGTCAAATTAATAAAATTACAAAGTGAAATAAATACGAAGATCGGATACAGTATATAGTAAGGTAGATGGGATGTAGTATTATCCTAGAAATATTTCAGGTCAAATTAGCAAAATTACATTTAGGAATTAAAATGCCACAATAAACAAGGGGGCAGACGGATAAAACTCATCATAATTACTGAGAAGATTGACATCGATTGTGCAATTAGGGGGTTGGAAATGTAGAATTAAGAAAGTAGACAGGATGGTTGGATAAAATACACGAATATACAGCCTCTAGTTGAAGATGACTTCGTCGAAAAGGAAATTTTCTTCGCTGTAACCGTCTTTTTATTATTCCCTATAATTAAATGTGTACATTCCGTGATTAGAATTCTATCAGTGAAATTTACAATGTGGCCACCAATAAACAGACTAGGTGGCTGGCTCGCCATCACGATGCACTGTGATGAATTGTTGGTATTAGATGGTTAGAGGCAATCAGTGACAAGAAGGAAGTCTTGCCTAGACCTAGGTTTCGTGCTAGTTGGCACCCACCAGTTATCCAGTCAATCATCAAGGCGTGTATCTGCAAACTTGACTGATAGAATTCAGTCTGCACCAAAGAGATAGGACTAGACGCACACACACACACACACATTACACTAGTTACTGACTAGTAGTAGTAGTAGTGTCCAATCAAGAAGAATATTCTTTGTTCGGTAATCATCAGCATTTTAAGTTGTTAGTGATCATTTTCAAATGTTGTTAGGCTAAGATTATTTCACTTAAGTTCCCTTGTTGTAACAACTCCAATGTTTCCTTTTCACCTTAGCTTTTTTGATTGAACTACAGGCGGAACTGACGAGGATATCAAAGCCAGAATCGGAAAAGCAAGACAAGCTTTCATTGATCTTAAGTCTGTGTGGAGGTCAACAGCAATCAGCATCAAAAATAACATCCGGATTTTCAACTCTAATGTGAAGTCAGTACTATTATACGGATCAGAAACTTGGCGCGTCATAAAGAGCATCTCAAACAAACTTCAGACCTCCAGTAACAGTTGTCTTCGCTCAATACTCAAGATCAGATGGCCGGCCAGGAAAGATCAGTAACAGGGATCTCTGCAATGAGCGAACCAACCAGGAACCGATTGTGAAACAAATAGGCAGGAAGAAATGGAGATGGATTGGCCATACACTGAGGAAACCATCAAGTGACATCAGTAGACAAGCCATTGCTCGAGTGGAACCCGAAAGGGGAGCAGCGAGTTGGTCGTCAGCATGAGAGTGACTTGGAGGAGGTCATGTGAAAAGGAGATGAAAGCATGTGGGCGGACTTGAAGCGGGGTGAAAAAGTTGGCAGAAAACAGAAGGTAATAGAGATGCGCAGGTGAAGCCCTGTGCTCCTCCAGGAATTAAAGGATATAATAATAATAATTGACCATGACATAGCGCAACCATTTCTCAATTTCTTCTATTGTAACAACAGAAGACAAGGGTCAGGCAACAGATCGTTTATATAGGAAATCAACACATATTTATAGATTTTCATGTACATTATTATAGATTATTGTAAGCAAACAAACAGTCTTCTGATTGGTGGTTTCTCGCTGAACGTTAATCTTTCATCTCTTTGTGACCATTTCTCGAAGTTCAGATTATCTATCTGCAAATTGTATCCGCCTACGCAAAGTCTGCTGTAGTTGGTTGTTGAATCAGTCTTTGTTCCTATTTTTCTCATGACCAATTTACTGGGGATGTACATAGTGAAGTAAATTACTACCAATTTTGGCTGGCAGCCAGCCCTCCCCAAACTGCGAGTTACTGCCTCACCTTCCTATCATGAATTCATGGATCATTGGATCGGGTCCTAGTGGCTTAGTTGTTTACGAGCTCTCTGGTCTTGTAACCAATAAGCCCTGGTAATGGGTGCGAACTAATGAAGAGTCGCAAAGTAGGACGAGACGGCTATCCAGTACTCCCTGTGGCAGGTTTTTCAATGGTTCTCTAACCAACCTATGTCAGTGCTCATATGATGAAATCCTCCAGCCAATATCAATATTGACTGGGAAAATGAACTGTTGTATTTAGACAGAACCAAAATTCAAAATATATAACGAGGTATTCTTTCTATAAGCTTAGTGATTGATTGATTGATTACCTATCAGTTTCTCTTTATTTATGCTCTTTTCTAATCTTATTTAACTCTGTGCATAATACTCTTCGAATAATATTTCATTTTTTAGGAAGTTTGCACGCTGTATTTGGCCGCAAAATTCAATGGTGATGTCATATCAACTGTCAATTTGGTTGGTTTCTTCGTTTGCCTATGCGGTATCACCTTACATGTGGTCATGAAAGCAGTTAGTGGTATGTAGTGTGTGTGCTTTACATCGTTTGAAAATTCCCATTTCATAATATATATATATATATATATATATATATATATATATTTCAAGTATTGGTTTTGTAGGGAATTTGTTTGTTTGATTGGCTGGTTTGAGGATCTCATCATGAGCACTGACATCGGTTGGGGGTTAGAGAACCATTGAAAACCTATAGGGAGTACTGAACAGCTTACTGACGAAGAGTCAGTCCCAAGCTATGCTGACGAAACAGCTGGCTGTGCAGTACTTCCAGGTGGTTTTGCAATGATTCTCTAACCAACCGATATTAGCTGATGATGAACTCCTCCAACGAATAAATATATATCCCTTTTCGACTAGTTCCTGATGATCATCATGTGGTTACTTTAGTCTGTAACACTTATGAATTATAGGGGTTCCGGGTAGAGGGGATCGGTGGGCATTAAAAATAAGAGATAAAAAGCTGTCAAAACAATCAACTAGTAGATTTCATACATATATTCCCCATTATGAATTAGAATAAAGCAAGAACAACACTGTGGTTTGTGCGGAATACGAAGATGATACCATTATCGTTTGTTTCGTTGGCTTTTCACCAGCTCAGTTGCTGGTTACAGACCAAAAACATTATTAAGTATATATATATATATATATATATATATATATATATATATATATATATATTAAACACTATTCCGAGCAATAAGGATCATACACAATGGAAACTTCCGGTATTACGTAATCCGATGAATGAGCAGTGAAAATATCCAGTTAACGGAGCTTCTTTCTGAACGCATAAATCTGGTTTCAGGCGCTTGATGGAGATTGCTTCGGAAAACTCAAGGAGAATTGAATTCTTTTGCTCATCGATAGTTTTTAACGATCTTACTATGTCCACCTCATAACCCGTGTCAATGAGATTCCTGGCGACGACACTGTTCAAACAAAGCATTTGTTCCCAGCTGGAGACATAGGCTATTTGATACATGTTCAAAAAATCAGAGGTATGCCGTTCTCCCCTTTTCTGTTCTTCGAATGTAACTGTTCCCGTGGATACTTGCTCGCAAATTTGTACATACAGTTGGAGTTGTTGACATGAGGAGGATATCTGTCGAATTTTGATTGCAGAAAAGGCGAGCAAATTGTTCGATAGACGGAAACCAGGTTAGCTAACTGCAGGTTGGGCTCTGGCTAATGACGTCCTCAATGTTCTGTTGACAATCTCTGTAATATTTTCACCTTCAAAATCAAGTTGACTGTAGATTGGCTTTTCTCCACTGTGATTTGCTTGATATTTGAGCCTTCAGATCTTCTGTACTTGAACTCTTGAAGGTATCTGTGAGAGACGTTATATTGCACACTTGACTGACTGATGGAATTCAGTCTGCACCAAACGAACGACCAGACACATTACACTAGTCACTACTCACTAGTGTCGAGTGAAAAAATTCATTTATGTTGATATTGTCATTAAGTAAGATGAATGTGTATCATGGACATCACGGTAATATATATCAAACTCCTTGATGACATCTCTCTCCATCTCCCGTTTTCATGTTTTTTGAGGAAGAAATCTACTACACTGATAAATCAACTATGATTGGTTCATACTTTTAATACGTTATGACCCACTATCGATAGTCTCATGATACTTTCATCATATGTGACGAAAATACCAACATGTAAATGATAACTAAGGAGTTCAACAGCTGTCATCATGCCATTCAGTTCACGTTCGAATCAGAGGTAAGCCCGGAATTCCATTTTTTCGGATGTTTTTCTAAATAGGAGATCCGTTGGTTCTCTTCAAAGATCGATCTACAGGAACGCAATATGGGATGGTGGATACATGAATTTTCACAGTTGGGTCCCTTTGAAAAAAGGAAAGAGAAACCTGATCCACTCGTCATCCTCAAGAATATGAAGGTATATGCCTGTCAGTGATACAATAGACGGGGAATTAGAGCGATTCAGACAAGTCCTCATAGAAAATGGATATCCTCCAAGATTTTTCGAGAAAAAACATGAAGTTAAAGCAAAAGCCTGAAGGAACCTAGACGGTGCAGTGAAGAAACTGCTGTTTGTGAGCGTTGAATTTAAAGGTGACACCGTGTCTGAGATCTTGAAGAACCGTTGGTTATGCCGATCAGTGAGAAAAGTCTTCTTTGTGGCTTAGCTACGGATCGATTTGTACTGCCGACCAGCGATCAATGGATGTATGAAGGATAAACTGCCGCTTTGGACGAGCCGCTTCAATGTGTGTTGACAAATTCGCCTGCTCGTGTGGAGGTAGTTATATTAACTGCATAAAGCCGTCGCATACTTTCCAAACGCATCTCTGAACATTATCCGGCATGGTTAGCAAAAGGACAATGCAAGACGGTCAGTTACTAGCTCACTTCTCGTGCACTTGGTGAACACTCGAGGAATGTAGCTCTACCCGAGTCGTCTTTCAAAATCATCTACAAAGTGAGGCCAAATAGTACAAAGAGCGTCAGGTTTCGGCATTTGTGTGTGCCAGATGAGTCGACAGTTCGTCGATACAGTCCCTGAACTCTATATACAGAAAACTTTTGTGCAGTCTCTTATTCTCCCTTGGTCTTAACCTCTTCATTCGTCGTTCCCTGTAAAAGGTTCTATTTTTATTTTTTGTTTTCAATTTTACTTTTAGTTTGCTTTTACGTTAATAACTAATTCATTATTATCACTCTCTCACATGTTCCTTTTGTACATTTTCTCACCCTCTTCACATTTGTTAAATGGACACTCGACCACCACCTTTCTTCTCATTACTCAACAACAGTTTTAACCTTATCAAATTTCCAACGCTTTCTTTCTTTGCGCCATTGAGTACTACGTAATTCATAACTTTTATTTTTACTTCAAAGCCACTTCTGAGTAATTATATCAATTATTTCACCCCCTGTTACTCAAATAATAGTAATAATAATATATTTATTCCTGTCTATGTAGGGACACACGAATTGAACAGGCATGGATAAGTATTATTTAAATTACATAAATTTGGTTTATGGTTAATTTACATGGCTTCTGTGTTTTTTTGATGCATCGTCAACGAACAAAGCATAGAATGGCAGTCAAACATCTCTCTCTCCCTCAACAACTTCATCGATTTTGAAAAGGCCTTCGATAGTGCAGCGTTGACCGGGAAGTAATTAGGAAGCTAATTCAACATTACTGCGTGCAATGCCCGAGTCTTTATCGATCTCATCCAGCAACTATAAGACAGTGACACGTGTCTGTTGATCCACTTATGGAAATCTCAGCGAGGCGTTCTAAGTAAATACTGTTTTAAGACAACCTAGCTGTCTAATATCACCAGGGATGATATTCTTAATTTTGATGGATTGGATTATGTGTAAGATTGTGCGGTGGGAGTGAGTAAGAGAACAGGAATACGCTTCAATGACCGATAAGAAGACTCTAGAAGATATGGCTTTCGCACTTGGATGATATATGTCTAATGTCACACGAACTGGAAGACTTATTAGGCGAAAATCAACAAATTTGCTGTAGAGGCTGACTGGTAGCGAAAACAAGACTCCATCCAGGTGAACATAGTGAAGCTGGAGACGGAGGTGATGAAGATAACCAACCAACCAACGAACGAACAGCAACAACAACAACCAGCACTAATCAACATCAGTGGGAGATATTTAACAGAGATTAACTCCTTCACTTGTCTGGCTATGAAGCATCGTTCCAACTACAGACAGATGAAGATGTCAAAGTCAGTCAACCAGAATCCGTAAGACAAGCAAGATACACTTCCATCAACCTGAAGTCAGTTTGGAAATCTTCTGCATTAATTCAGTATAAAGAGAAGGATTCGCATTTTCAACACAAATGTCAAGTCAGTCAGTCAGTTCTTCTGTATGAGTTGGAAACTTAGTGGATGCCTCATGAAAAGGATTTCCAACAACCTGCTGTGGACATTTATCAACAGCTGCCACCTTCGTTGGTTAACTGGCTTCACACTGAAGATCATATAGCCGATCAGAAAGAATTAGCAACAAGAAACTCTGTAGTGGAACAAACCAACAGATAAATATATATGAGAAATGGATTTGAGATTGGTTGATCGGGAATACATTGAGAAAGGAGGCCATCAAAT
This sequence comes from Trichobilharzia regenti, assembly GCA_944472135.2. NCBI lineage: Eukaryota > Metazoa > Platyhelminthes > Trematoda > Strigeidida > Schistosomatidae > Trichobilharzia > Trichobilharzia regenti. Next base: position 27,461,407 of record OX235270.1, on the reverse strand, counting down.
AGTGTCGCGCGCAGTACAGACCATCCATCACTCGAGTGAAATCCCAACGGGAAGCGACGGACGAGTGGGTCGTTGGCACGAGGGTGAGTTGGAAGAAGAGATGAGAGATTATGGTCAGTCGTCCATCTAATTGAAGAGGATGACAGAAAACAGAAGAGAGGGACTGACTGGTTGGATCCAAGATACAACTTTGTACCGATAGGCAGCAGCAGTTCTAGTCTCCACACTCCCTCCATGTAGCACACAAAGCAAGGAAAGAAAGTAAAAAGTAATGCAAAACAGAGATATGAGGCAAAAAGAATAATAATATGAAACAACAATGTAGTTTTATTGGGTATTATACGTCACAAGGAGTGGGTGCATCTGCATCAGCCAGCCATCACCGAGAACAATCATTTTGAGCCAGCCATATCACCGATTGTCTCCAGTCTTCATTGGTTCTCACTACCCTACCGAGGACCCCAACCAGTCAGGCAGTATACACCTCCCTACTTAAATGGGTTAAACTAACTGTTGTCGATTTCATTGACTGATGAAGCCATGTTTTCGTTTGACCACCACCACTGGCTAACTCTTTTCCAACTTGGTCGTACCTATGTCAGTTAGCTAATGTTGCCCATTGTCGAGAAAGACGACGGTGAGAAATGAATGTATAATACATGGCTTAACTGTCTCAATCAATGTAACTGCTTCACAGCCTCATCTATTGATTGCCCCTTCCCTAGCTGGCACTCGACTCCTCACCTGAATACTGTTGTGTTGATGCCAGCCTTATGTTCCACTCCAAACCCAAGGGATTAGTAATGTCGTGGTGCGATGTGTGCCACTGTTACGATTTATCAGTAGTATATATATATATATCGTCGCCATTCTGACAACCACTGTCATGACTGGTTGTTAATTTACGTCTCTGTTGGTCATGTTTAGTGACTTGGAATTATGAATATTCTTGTCACGTGATTTACTTTTTATTAGCTGGTAAATTTGGTCTATAGTAATTAACGTGTGCTTGTTAATCGATGGCTGATTCACTTGACTGCCAACCAGGTTTCTAGGAATTCCCTGACTATATTTTTGGTGTTTCCTCTATTTAAAATTCCCATGTTATCCCACCAATCACTGAATTGGTGTCCATAATTATCTACGAGAATTGGTTGATATGAAAGAACACATATAACATGTCATTTTACAGCCAATTTGTGTTGTTCATGGCTTCGGATTCGAATAAGATGCCCACTTTGTTGACTGATGTAATGTCTGTTACAGTTCATACATGCTAATTATTTTGCAGACGGTATTAATTTTATCTCCTTACCGTGCGATGAAAGCTTCGCAATTTAAAGGCAAATCAACCAGCTGCTCAGGGAAAACAACTCATTCAAAATCATCCACCTGAGCTACAAATCTTCCTTAGTATTCTTAATAATTATGGGCATTATCAAATTGATTATGTATGCATACAGTATTGCTGTGTGTCCTCACTCTTTCTTTTTATATTAGTGAGGTGGCGAATTCCCACTTCATCATTATGTGCGTGTTAAATAAATCTTGTGAGCATTTTGCTGCTATAAGTTTCATTTCTATTCTTTTTTTCTTGTTGATATTTTCGCCTCAGAAACAAGACACATCGGTGAGAAATCGCGTATATAAGAAGAGAAAGACCTCCTTGTTGGGGAGAGGAGGGGGACGCGGGACATTGTCATTTGACGTGACTTTCTGGATTGACGTAATATATAAGCCTTTTTGTCTTTCATACGGCTACTGGTTTGCTGTTCCATGATATTACCAACTAATTTTTGTTTATGTTTGTTTATTTTCATTGTTTATTTTTGTTTGTTTATAAGGCAGTTTTATTGTTTGTTTTTTTAAAAAGTAATCAGTTAACAAACGCCCTCTCTTTTTGTGAATTTTATTATTCCCTTGAGTGGTTCCGAGTGGAACATAGGGCCGGTTTCAACAGCACCACGACTCCACTTTGTCCTTTTTTCTGCCGTCCTCTTCAACTGTCTAGCTCCACGACTATCCATAACCTCTCATTTACTCATCCTCCACCTTGCCAAGTGATCTCCATATCATTCTCGCACCGACGACCACTCGTCCGTCACTTCCCATTGGTATTCCACCTGAGTGACGGATGGCTTGCGTTGCGCCCTATGTCATTCGACGGTGTTCTCAATATATACCCGGTCAATGCATCTCTATTTTCTCTCACATATATGTTGAGTAGTCGGCTCTTACTTTGTGGTTTGTTCCACTGCAGAGTTTCTTGGTACTAATTCTTTCTGGTGAGCCGACTGGCTGGCGATCTGATCTTCAGTATGGAGCCAGCGAAGGTGACAGCTGTTGATGAAAGTCTGCAGTGACCTGTCGGAAATCCTTTCCTTAACGCACACGCAGTGCAAGCTTTTGACCCGTATAGAAAGATCGACTTGACATTTGTGTTGAAATTGCGAATGCTATTTTCCCTATGCTGAGGCGGGTTGAAGCAGAAAATTTCTAAACTGGTTTCAGGTTGATGAAGGTGCATGTTGCCTTTCTGATTCTGACTGGCTTTGATATCTTCATTCGTTCCGACTAACTGTTTTTGGAACGATGCTGCAGCCTGGATAAGTGAAGTAGGTAAACTCTGTCAAATCTCCCGTTGATAGTGATTGGTGCTGGTTGTTGTTTCTTTTAGTTTGTTATCTACATCTCCTCCGTCTCTATATTCACTTTGATGGAGTCTTGTTTTCTCTACCAGTCAGCCTCCTCAGAAAGTTTGTTGGTTTTCACCTGCCTCGAAGTCATCGATTTCGTGTGACAGTAGACATATATCATCCAGGCGCGAGATCCAGATCTTCTAGAGTCTTCTTATCGGTGGTCTAGTGTATTTCTGATTCCTCTCACCGAACGCGCATTCTTCCACATAATTCAGTCCACCACAATTAAGAATATCATCGCTGGTGATAATAGGCATTCAGCCAGTTTGTCTTACTTCTGTATTCACTTTTAACGTCTCTCTCTGAGTTTCCCGTTATGGATCAGTGCTGTTTTGAAGCACGAAGTGCGATTCAGTTATCGATATGGTTAACTGATCTCAGAAAGTATTCAGTTCAATTCTGATTTCAATTGCTTTCACATATTGCGTACAGAATCGAACGGGTATGTGCATAGTAATAATGAAATAAGTGGTGGGACAAAGGCATCCCAGAAGTGGCATCAGCTGAAACAGTTCCATAATGCTTTTGATCGTGGGAAGATATGTTTTTAAAGCATATTATTGATACCGTGAAGTGCGCCGCATAAAATCTCGTAAGGTGTGAGAGTACTGAGATACTGACCAAAGCAAGACGATCATCCTAAAGAGCCACTCTCCAAACTTTCGAATTGAAGTTTGATCTATAAAGCAATAGAGAAGCGTCAAGAGCCGGGTTCTCAAGGTTTCCTGTGACCACATTAGGTACATACCGAATTCAATGTTTTCAGATTCCGGAGACCACGTACACATCAGCATAGGTTTTTCATCGCTCCTAAGTAGACCTGCGTATGTCCAATTGTGTAAGCATCTCATACGTTCGCATTCCATCTTTCACTTTCGTTAGGAGCGGGGTTTAAGCAAACAACCATGAATTGATCTTTCAATCTTTAACTACACTTATAACGTGCCAGGGTCGCGAAAACTGCTACCAAAGTGGGGAGGACCATACAAGGTCACCACGAGACGGGCTCACGTATATACCATCAAAAATGCAAACAGACAGAAACGGATGAACTTCAGCGGGCTACAGAAATGGATAAAACGAAATAAGCCAACGATGACGCCCGCCGACTTCAGTCCAAACGATTTCGGAGGGGGATGAGTGGTGAGAAATGGCTGCTAACCAAATTAGTAGACAGTAATTTACGTCTGACGAACCGACGTGGATATCAAGGCCAGAATCGGAAAAGCAAGACAAGCTTTCATTACTGTCAAGTCTGTGTGGAGGTCAACAGCACTCCGCATGGAAAAATAAGATCCGAATTTCAGCTTCAATGGGAAGTCTGTGCTACTATATGGATCAGAGACTTGCACTGCGCGTCAGAAAAAGCAACTCAAACTAACCTCAGACCTTCATTAACAGTTATCTTCGCTCAAGATCAGATGGCCAGAAAAGATCAGCAATAGGGTGGGATCTCTGGGAGCGAACTGACCAAGAACCGATTGTGAAATAAATAGGCAGGAAGAAATGGAGATGGATTGGCCATACGCTGAGGAAACCATCAAATGACATCACTAGACCAGCCATTGCTCGAGTGGAACCCGAAAGGGAAGTAGCGAGTTGGTCGTCAGCATGAGGGTCACTTGGAGGAGGTCATGTGGGCAGACTTGGAGCGGGGTGAAAACGTTGGAAGAGAACCGAACGCAAAGCTGAAGCCCTGTGTTCCTCTAAATTAAAGGATATAATAATTTTCGTTAATGTTTATGCCCCATTATCGGTCGTGAGAAAAATAAGAACAAATGCTTTGCTTAGACGGATATTATTAACACTAAGATGATCTAACATTCAAGAAACAGCCACAAAGAGATACAAATTAACTTTCTGTGAGAAACAACCAATCAAAGGAACGTGTTTTTCTGTTAACAGTAATCTATAATATGTACATGGAAATGTACAAATTTGTGTTGATTTCCTTAATGAACGATCTATTGCCTGACTCTTGTCTTCTGTCGTTATACTAGTAGTGTAGCACATTTGAAGTGTACGCTGACAGCGTGTCGTGGATGTCATTCAGTTCCCTATTTTCTATCTGTAATACAGCAAGTTCGTTCAGGAAGTATATCAGACAGTCTCCTCTCTTACCACTGTTCCTGTAACATCGATGCTTATTTCTTCGTCTGGTATATTGGGTTGACACCGGGATTCAGTAAGAATGATTATTGGGGGATTACATACCAGCGTGCGCGCCTTGGGCACCGGAAGTTTTTTAGGGATAGATCTAGCACTGATAAACATTCAGTAAAGTTGAAGTAGCATTTTAAGTATTTGAGCTCGCCAGTCAGGCTCAAGTGTGGGTCAGCATCCACTGGTTCCGCATGGCGTAACAGCCCTCTGTTGCAACTAGTGTGAGTGCTATGTTCACCCATGTCTATCGAGTTACTATCTATTTCTTTTGGTGAATAATGAGTTTTATTATTGGATTCACTATAGGGTGAGGTAGTTCTTGGCTTGTGTAAGAGTTTTTTATTTGGCCTATGCTTGTGCAAGCATTGGATGTGAATAATAGTAACTCCATGTTCAATAGACCGTGTCTGTTTTCTTGCCGATAGGGAGTGGACATTAGTGGTACTGTTTCAGAAAAGTTAACATCCCCACCAGTTGTTTTGCTGGCGCCGACAGGGATTTGGTGGATAAAAATCATTGGTACCTTGTGACGCCCATGACTTATTGATCTACCTATTTTTGTGTACATTCTGAGTGACCCTACATGGGTTTCGTTATATGCATTGCTGCGCTGTGGTTTGATTCCCACCAGACTCGTTCCGTATATTCTGTCAAAGTTGGTTTGTGTGTCATACTTTGAAGACACATAGTGATTGGTGGCTGAGCTCTGAGCGTTGTCACTTGCAGTATTTTGTGTGATAGTGTCACTACACCAGCTACTAGTGTGTCTTTGCATAGTACGCAAGCCAGTTGTGTCGTCCGTGGACCCTATGCACTTATATGTGTCTTTAGTTTAGTTGTCAGCATAGTTCTGTATATTGTTTACCTCACAGCGTGGGTTCTTCTTAGGAGTTTGAAAATGTTGGCTATTTTTCATAACAAGTGGTATATTTGTTACCGAATTCCATTTGAATTCTCACGTGATGGCTAGGAGAGGGTGTTGTTGTCTTACAAGGTGGATTAATATCTGTCTTATGGCTGTCTAGCGACATATCTAGACGGACGGTAGAGGGTGGAGAGGTAATTTTAGGAGTAAGATTATAGTTCATAAGTCTTTCGTTTGGTTTCATGTTCTGTTGAGTTATTTTTGTGAGATTCGAGAGGGGGGAGGCAATCAGTTCAACCATGTTGGCCGTGTGTTTATCTACTAAGTTGACCTGCGGTGGTTTGTCCTTCTTACCATTAGGTCTAGTGATTGTAAGCACGCCTTTTAATCACTGTCTTATCTGCTTCAACTTTCATTTATAGTAATAATAATTATTATTATTGCTCCCTTGGGTTCCTAGTGGAACATAGGGCTTCAACTGCACGCCTCCATTTTCTTCTGTCTTCTGCTATACTTTTCGCCTGCATCCATGTTAATCCATATTCTTTCAACTCCTCTTCACACGATCTCCTCCATGTCACCCTTGGACATCCCACACGCCGCTTCCCTTTTGGGTTCCACTCGAGGGCTTGGCGCGCGATGTCATCCAGCGGTCTCCTCAGAGAGTGTCCGATCCATCTCCACTTTCTCCTGCATATTTGTTGGTTGGCGATTGGTTCTTGCTTTGTTTGTTCCCATAATTCCTTGTTGGTGATTCTTTCCGGCCATCTGATCTTCAGTATTGAGCGAAGACAGTTGTTAATAAAGGTCTGCAGCCTTTTGGAAATATTCTTTGTGACCCGCCAAGTTTCTGATTCGTATAGAAGAACTAACTTTACGTTTGTATTGAAAATCCGAATTTTGTTGTTGATGCTGAGTGACGAAGATTTCCAGATTGATTTCAGGTTGATGAATGTGTTTCTCGCCCCCCCCCGATTCTCGATTTGACATCCTCGTCCGCTCCTCCTGTAGTTGAGACAATGCTCCCTAGATAAGTGAGTGAAGTAGCCTCTTTCAAATCCCTCCGGTTGATGGTGATTGACGTTGGATGTTGTTGGTTGGTTATTTTCATAACCTCCGTCTTGTCTATGTTCACTTGGAGTCCTGTCTTCGCCGGCTGCTTCTTCGACCAGTTTGTTGGTTTCCGCTTGTAAGTCTTCGATTGTGTGTGACATCAAACATAAGTCATCCACGCGCGAAATCCAGGTCTTCTAGGTTCTTCACGTCGGTCGGTCCAGGATATCCCTGTCTTCTCGTTTCCCACTGTCTGACGCATAATGCAGTCCACCACAATTAGGAATATCATTGGTGATAATAAGCACCCTTGTCTGACTCCTGTGTTTACTCAAAACGCCTTGCTGAGTTTTCCGTTGTGGATCACTTGACATGTGCCGCCGTTGTCGTACAGCTGTTGAATGAGGTTGATGAATATTTGGGGTACGCCGTGATACTCGAGTAATTTCCAAATTACTTCACGGTCAACGCTGTCTGTCAAAGGCCTTCTCAAAGTCTATAAAGTTGAGGTAGAGGTTTGATCCCCATTCCATGCTTTGTTCTGTGATTATGCATAAAGTTGCAATTTGGTGAAAACATGATTTGCCTTTCCTGAATCCGGCTTGTTCTGGTCGGAGTTCTGTCTCCAGTGCGTCCTTTAATCTCTCCAGGATGATGCGACTCAGGATTTTACTTGGCGTCGACGGGAGCATGATTCCTCGCCAGTTCTTGCAGAGTGGGCCTAAGTCGTTCTTCTTTGGTAGTTTCACGGGGTAACCTTTCCTCCAGTCAGTAGGCACCTTTCCCTCCTTCCAGACCTTTTGCAATAATGGAGCTCAGCATATCTGCTGTCGTCTCTGGGTCTGTTTTCAGTGCTTCAGGGGGTATTCCATCTGGTCCAGCTGTTTTCCAGCTTTCAGAAGCTTGATTACATTCAAGACTTCAGCTTTCGTTGGAGGATTGGTGTCAACCTGCAGTTGTATACGCACTGCTGTTAGTATTTCTGGACGGGTTGCAGATGGTGGTCGGTTCAAGAGTCCTTTGAAGTGATCCGCCCATTGTTTAATCTGTTTTTCTTCCTTGGTAATTGGGTTCCCTTGGCTGTCTTTTATAGGTTTCGCTTGTGTTGATCTCTTCCCGGATAGAGATTTGGTTATCTGATATAATGTCCTCAGGTCCCTTTTGCCTGCTGCCTTCTCAGCTTCAGGGGCCAGGTTGTCGTAGAATCGTCTTTTGTCCTTCCTAGCACTCTTCTTCATTTCGTTGTCCAGTGTTGTGTGAGCTGAGCTCAGTGTCTCTTTTTCCTGTCCGTCCTTGCATTGAATCATTTTTTCTTCCACCATTCTCCTCTCCTCTATTAGCCTATGAGTGTCCATTGAGAGCCATTCCTTGTCTTGCTTTTTCCTCCTTCCTAAAACCGTTGAACACGTTTCGTTGAGAATCGCTTTGAGAAACTTCCAATGTTCTTCCACGCATGATTCTTCAGTGATGTCACGTAGTGTTTCCTGCTTTGCTCTGACAGTTGCGGTGAAAGTGTCCTTTGTGGTTGTGTCCATCAATTTTTGAGTGTTGAACTTGCATTGTGGCCTATCCCCAGCTATCCTCGAGGCTTTTAGCTTCACCTTGAAAGTTCCTTGTACTAGATAGTGGTCTGAACCCACATCTGCTCCTCTTCTCGATCTTGTGTCCAGTAGGCTCCGTCTCGACTTTCTTGAAATTGAGATGAAGTCTATTTGGTTTTTGGTGTTTCCATCTGGTGAAATCCATGTCGTCTTGTGTATATCCTTGTGTTTGAACACACTACCACCAATCACCAAATCATTGAAGGCGCAGAAGTCTGAGAAGAGTTCACCATTGTCGTTCATTTCACCGAGGGCCTCACGACCCATGGTGAGTTCTCTTCCTGTGTTGTCTCCTCCCAGCTTCTCATTCATGTCGCCCATCAGGATTTTGATATCGCCATTTGGGACGTTGTCCATTACTGTTTGTAGTTGTCTGTAGAAAGCCTCCTTCTTCTCTTGTTCTGAGACGTTTGTAGGCGCATGGGATTGCATGATTGTAACCCTCCTTCCTTTTGAGTTCAACCTGGCTGTCATTATCCTGGAGGAGATTGGTTCCCACTGCATGAGGGCTTTGGTTGTTGTTGGTGACATCATGATGGCCACTCCCTCGGTGTGCTCATGGTTGTCCTCTAGGTGGCCGGAATAGATTACCGTCTCTCCAGTAGGTAGTTGGCACCTTCCAGTTCCGTTCCACCTGCTCTCGCAGATTCGCAATACTTCTATTCTGTACCTTCTCATTTCAGCGGCTATCTGGTCAGCCTTTCCAGTTTCGTAAATTGTATGAACATTCCAGGTACCCATCCTTACTTTTGCTTTCATCGAAAGAAGGCTCATTGGCTGACTGGCTTCCCGAAGGCTAGCTTTCACCAGTCTGCGTCATTTCACTCCCCCGATTCCAGCAAAAAGTAAGGCTATTGCTTATGTTTTTAGAATTTTTAATATATTTATTCGTTGAAGTTTCTGTAGCGATTTGGTTGTTTTACAGGGGTGGAGTTGCTAGCACCACGCCCCGACCCTCCCTCTTTATCCGGGCACGATCAAGTATGGCATAATGACAAATCTTAGATTGTCTACAAGTTAATAATATTTCAACAGTTAAATATTTGATATATGCATAAATACACCGATTGTTTGAACCAGCCTGTATAGTTATTGAATTGTACAGTTGTTCTCCAGGTTGGGCGGGAAAATCGACTTCGTTTCGTTTTCATAGCGTCGTTGTAGGCATACGATAACCAACCAATATTCAGGTAAGTACATTGTTTACAAGGGATTGAAAGCTGCTTTAGAAAAGTAAAAGTGCTGAGGTGAATCAATAAAGTGTAATAAAAAATGTAAGTGCAAGTATAATTAATAAATGCATTTTTAGAGGTTGACGGAATTCTCTTACACAGCCTCTAAATTATCCTCGCGTACCGAAAACAAAGCAAAAGCCAATAATTGATCGTCCAAACTTCGTGATATGTTTCGGGACCAAAACAAGCCGTCAGACGAACGCTTAGCTAGCTAGTGATCGTGCACGTGACACGACGGGGTACCAAATGGCGGGGATGCTTGACCGGAAGCCTTCATCTAAACAAGTCGACTTAAACAGTGGTGGTCAGAATCCAATGAATGATTGCTGTGGTCAATAATTTTGGGGAATTATTTACCGCTTCACCTCACTCCCCCCTAGTGGGGTCGTGAGGACCCTAAGACAGAACCAGCCGTAACTGAAAAAACTCAATGGTTCCCTTTCGGGTGAAAAAAATCTTCCAAACGGCTTAGTGGTATGCCTACTGGTTTGTCTGCCTATGCTAATAGGGTGTTTGTACATAGCTTCTTTGATGTTGTTCGTTGGATTCCGTGCTTCGTTTGTTTCCTGTCCAGTGCCCGTCGCACCTGGAAAAGAAAACAAGAACGCTAAGAACCATGTCGAGGAAAATTTACCAAATCAGCTTTTTGGTTAAAAACATGATGTGCATTTACTATACAGTAAAATAATGCTAAGTTCAGAACATCGAAAAAAAATACATCTAATTAATTTTTTTGTGTATGTTACATGAACTGTTGAGAAAAAATTTTTGTGTTCGGTGGTACTGTATATAAAAAAAATTGATACGTCAAAAAAAATAGTCAGTACCACAAACGAATGAGTTGCGTGAATCACACGACTTCGTTATGTCAAATAAGTGTGCAGATATTCTGGGAACCTTACGGTGCGTCCAGAACGGGTTTTCTTGGGAGGCTCGATAGAAGGTTCGGTAGCTGTCGCTGTGCTAGTGACTTCACCGATGTCGAAACGATCTTCTGTCACTTGTGGATTTTGGGGTACGTTGAGCTCTATGCTAATAGGATTACCCTCCAAGTAAGCCGGTTTCAGTATAGCCACGACCTTAGTAGCCAGTGGGCGAATGCCGTTGCAGTCAATAGTGTGACCCAGGAAGTCGAGTGAGTCAACACCGATTTGACACTTTTGAATATTGATGGTAACACCATGTTGGCGTAACCTGTCAAATGCCAAGTCCAAGTGCCTAAGGTGAGTTTCCTTGTCTGAACTGGCAATCGGGCAGTCGTCTAAGTATGCGTATACAAATTCGAGACCGCGAAATACTTCGTCAATGAAGCGTTGGAATGTTTGGGCTGCATTCCGGAGACCAAATGGCATAAGTAGAAATTCAAAAAGTCCGAAAGGCGTAATAATAGTCGTTTTCGGGATATCTTCTGTTGCCATCGGGATTCGGCTATACGCTTTAACCAAGTCGATTTTGGAGAATATAGTCGCGCCGGATAAGGTTGCCGTCAAGTCGTGTATATGAGGCAACGGGTAGCAATCGGGGGTTGTTTTGGCATTCACTCGCCGGTAATCACCAGTGGGTCGCCAATCATTGCTATCCTTTTTCGGAACCATATGAAGTGGGGATGCCCATGGGCTATTCGAAGGTCGAATGATGCCAAGGGTAAGCATATGGTCAAATTCATTCCTGGCGATTCTCAGTTTGTCAGGAGCTAATCGTCGTGCTTTAGATGTCACAGGTTGTCCTGTGATAATGATGTGGTGCATAACATTGCTGGTTATGCACGGTAGGTCGTTCGACGGGCAATTAAGTTCCGGATACTTGTCAACCATAGGTTGAAAAGTTGGATCAAGAATTGCCTTTATCTTAACGGGTGACAAACTAGGGCCTATGTAGCTGATGCCTTTGATAGACAGACTAGTAGTATTATCAATCAGTCGTTTTCGGCGGACGTCTACGAGTAAATCATGATGATTAAGTAGATCAGTGCCAATGATGGGCATTGTGACGTTAGCGAGAAGGAAAATCCATCGAATAGGTTTGCGTAAACCTACGTCCAGATAGACGTATTTTCTACCAAAGGTTTCGATTGGTTTTCCATTTGCAGCCTGTAAGTTGAAGGTAGGTTCCTTCTGTCGATCTGCTGCTGTAGCAGGAAGGACGCTGACTTCGGCGCCTGTGTCGACTAAATATCGAGTCTGGCTTATCACATCATGGATGTAAAGTAGGCGGCTAATGCGACCGGCGACGGTTGCCGCTAACGCGTGCCGGCGGGATAGTTTCCCACAGACTTTGAGACATTTCCGAAGTTACAAGGCTTACGGCAACACTTCGCTTCTTGGCCATAAGTGTTGTGGTACCAGCACCAGTCAGGGTTTTTCAGAGACCGTGGTTTGGACTTAGATCGACCGCGTGAGTTCCTGCGTTGAGGAGATTTAGGACGACGGTCGGAAGAGTTAGAATGCATGTTTGACCTAAACATCTGCTGAATGGAGTTGCATAACCCTATCATTGCAGGATCCTTATTTGAAGTCTGCTTAGTCATCGAGCATATTTCAGGAATAGACCGTTTAGTTATTTCTAGAATCCTATCTGCAGTAATAGCTAAGTCCTCTATTACAGTACCCTGAAGTGTCACAAGTACGGTCTGTACAGACTGTGGCAACTTGGTTAAGAAGAGTTCTCTAAACAGTCCTTCGTCGAACTGACTTTGGCCGACGACTTCTTTCATTCTTGTCAGCATGCTCACGGCTGACTGATCTCCTAACTCGATGTTGCAAAATAATTCATCTAGACGTTGTCGGTCCGTGAGAACGTTTCTCCTGAGGAGGGATGCTTTGAGCAACTCATACGAGTTACTTACCTCGGGACTCAACATCTGTGATGTTACGTACTTGCTGAATTCCCGTGGTAGGGCGTGAATAACTGCAAGTAACTGTGAACGTTGATCGGTTATCGCATGCCCACAAAAATCTGCTTCAGCTAGCAGAAATCACGTTCCAGCATTATCTGGCCAGTATGGTACGAGCTGAATGGTTTTAGGAGTTGAGTGGATACTGATGACCTTGGGACTAAGATCACTCATGACGAAAATTATGTCGAATAATATGTGGTACAAGAACAAATACAAAATGGAACGAACTCACCGGGGTTATCTGCGGATTTATCGTGGATGAAGTTCGCGGTTGGGCTCACCAATTTAAAGGTTTGACGGAATTCTCTTACACAGCCTCTAAATTATTCTCGCGTACCGAAAACAAAGCAAAAGCCAATAATTGATCGTCCAAACTTCGTGATATGTTTCGGGACCAAAACAAGCCGTCAGACGAACGCTTAGCTAGCTAGTGATCGTGCACGTGACACGACGGGGTACCAAATGGCGGGGATGCTTGACCGGAAGCCTTCATCTAAACAAGTCGACTTAAACAGTGGTGGTCAGAATCCAATGAATGATTGCTGTGGTCAATAATTTTGGGGAATTATTTACCGCTTCACCTCACTCCCCCCTAGTGGGGTCGTGAGGACCCTAAGACAGAACCAGCCGTAACTGAAAAAACTCAATGGTTCCCTTTCGGGTGAAAAAAATCTTCCAAACGGCTTAGTGGTATGCCTACTGGTTTGTCTGCCTATGCTAATAGGGTGTTTGTACATAGCTTCTTTGATGTTGTTCGTTGGATTCCGTGCTTCGTTTGTTTCCTGTCCAGTGCCCGTCGCACCTGGAAAAGAAAACAAGAACGCTAAGAACCATGTCGAGGAAAATTTACCAAATCAGCTTTTTGGTTTAAAACATGATGTGCATTTACTATACAGTAAAATAATGCTAAGTTCAGAACATCGAAAAAAAATACATCTAATTAATTTTTTTGTGTATGTTACATGAACTGTTGAGAAAAAATTTTTGTGTTCGGTGGTACTGTATATAAAAAAAATTGATACGTCAAAAAAAATAGTCAGTACCACAAACGAATGAGTTGCGTGAATCACACGACTTCGTTATGTCAAATAAGTGTGCAGATATTCTGGGAACCTTACGGTGCGTCCAGAACGGGTTTTCTTGGGAGGCTCGATAGAAGGTTCGGTAGCTGTCGCTGTGCTAGTGACTTCACCGATGTCGAAACGATCTTCTGTCACTTGTGGATTTTGGGGTACGTTGAGCTCTATGCTAATAGGATTACCCTCCAAGTAAGCCGGTTTCAGTATAGCCACGACCTTAGTAGCCAGTGGGCGAATGCCGTTGCAGTCAATAGTGTGACCCAGGAAGTCGAGTGAGTCAACACCGATTTGACACTTTTGAATATTGATGGTAACACCATGTTGGCGTAACCTGTCAAATGCCAAGTCCAAGTGCCTAAGGTGAGTTTCCTTGTCTGAACTGGCAATCGGGCAGTCGTCTAAGTATGCGTATACAAAGTCGAGACCGCGAAATACTTCGTCAATGAAGCGTTGGAATGTTTGGGCTGCATTCCGGAGACCAAATGGCATAAGTAGAAATTCAAAAAGTCCGAAAGGCGTAATAATAGTCGTTTTCGGGATATCTTCTGTTGCCATCGGGATTTGGTTATACGCTTTAACCAAGTCGATTTTGGAGAATATAGTCGCGCCGGATAAGGTTGCCGTCAAGTCGTGTATATGAGGCAACGGGTAGCAATCGGGGGTTGTTTTGGCATTCACTCGCCGGTAATCACCAGTGGGTCGCCAATCATTGCTATCCTTTTTCGGAACCATATGAAGTGGGGATGCCCATGGGCTATTCGAAGGTCGAATGATGCCAAGGGTAAGCATATGGTCAAATTCATTCCTGGCGATTCTCAGTTTGTCAGGAGCTAATCGTCGTGCTTTAGATGTCACAGGTTGTCCTGTGGTAATGATGTGGTGCATAACATTGCTGGTTATGCACGGTAGGTCGTTCGACGGGCAATTAAGTTCCGGATACTTGTCAACCATAGGTTGAAAAGTTGGATCAAGAATTGCCTTTATCTTAACGGGTGACAAACTAGGGCCTATGTAGCTGATGCCTTTGATAGACAGACTAGTAGTATTGTCAATCAGTCGTTTTCGGCGGACGTCTACGAGTAAATCATGATGATTAAGTAGGTCCGTGCCAATGATGGGCATTGTAACGTCAGCGAGAAGGAAAATCCATCGAATAGGTTTGCGTAAACCTACGTCCAGATAGACGTATTTTCTACCAAAGGTTGCGATTGGTTTTCCATTTGCAGCCTGTAAGTTGAAGGTAGGTTCCTTCTGTCGATCTGCTGCTGTAGCAGGAAGGACGCTGACTTCGGCGCCTGTGTCGACTAAATATCGAGTCTGGCTTATCACATCATGGATGTAAAGTAGGCGGCTAATGCGACCGGCGACGGTTGCCGCTAACGCGTGCCGGCGGGATAGTTTCCCACAGACTTTGAGACATTTCCGAAGTTACAAGGCTTACGGCAACACTTCGCTTCTAGGCCATAGGTGTTGTGGTACCAGCACCAGTCAGGGTTTTTCAGTGAACGTGGTTTGGACTTAGATCGACCGCGTGAGTTCCTGCGTTGAGGAGATTTAGGACGACGGTCGGAAGAGTTAGAATGCATGTTTGACCTAAACATCTGCTGAATGGAGTTGCATAACCCTATCATTGCAGGATCCTTATTTGAAGTCTGCTTAGTCATCGAGCATATTTCAGGAATAGACCGTTTAGTTATTTCTAGAATCCTATCTGCAGTAATAGCTAAGTCCTCTATTACAGTACCCTGAAGTGTCACAAGTACGGTCTGTACAGACTGTGGCAACTTGGTTAAGAAGAGTTCTCTAAACAGTCCTTCGTCGAACTGACTTTGGCCGACGACTTCTTTCATTCTTGTCAGCATGCTCACGGCTGACTGATCTCCTAACTCGATGTTGCAAAATAATTCATCTAGACGTTGTCGGTCCGTGAGAACGTTTCTCCTGAGGAGGGATGCTTTGATCAACTCATACGAGTTACTTACCTCGGGACTCAACATCTGTGATGTTACGTACTTGCTGAATTCCCGTGGTAGGGCGTGAATAACTGCAAGTAACTGTGAACGTTGATCGGTTATCGCATGCCCACAAAAATCTGCTTCAGCTAGCAGAAATCACGTTCCAGCATTATCTGGCCAGTATGGTACGAGCTGAATGGTTTTAGGAGTTGAGTGGATACTGATGACCTTGGGACTAAGATCACTCATGACGAAAATTATGTCGAATAATATGTGGTACAAGAACAAATACAAAATGGAACGAACTCACCGGGGTTATCTGCGGATTTATCGTGGATGAAGTTCGCGGTTGGGCTCACCAATTTAAAGGTTTGACGGAATTCTCTTACACAGCCTCTAAATTATTCTCGCGTACCGAAAACAAAGCAAAAGCCAATAATTGATCGTCCAAACTTCGTGATATGTTTCGGGACCAAAACAAGCCGTCAGACGAACGCTTAGCTAGCTAGTGATCGTGCACGTGACACGACGGGGTACCAAATGGCGGGGATGCTTGACCGGAAGCCTTCAGCTAAACAAGTCGACTTAAACAGTGGTGGTCAGCATCCAATGAGTGATTGCTGTGGTCAATAATTTTGGGGAATTATTTACCGCTTCAGCTCACTCCCCCCTAGTGGGGTCGTGAGGACCCTAAGACAGAACCAGCCGGAAGTGAAAAAACTCGATGGTTCCCTTTCGGGTGAAAAAAATCTTCCGAGCGGCTTGGTGGTATGCCTACTGGTTTGTCTGCCTATGCTAATAGGGTGTTTGTACATAGCTTCTTTGTTGTTGTTCGTTGGATTCCGTGCTTCGTTTGTTTCCTGTCCAGTGCCCGTCGCACCTGGAAAAGAAAACAAGAACGCTAAGAACCATGTCGAGGAAAATGTACCAAATCAGCTTTTTGGTTTAAAACATGATGTGCATTTACTATACAGTAAAATAATGCTAAGTTCAGAACATCGAAAAAAAATACATCTAATTAATTTTTTTGTGTATGTTACATGAACTGTTGAGAAAAAATTTTTGTGTTCGGTGGTACTGTATATAAAAAAAATTGATACGTCAAAAAAAATAGTCAGTACCACAAACGAATGAGTTGCGTGAATCACACGACTTCGTTATGTCAAATAAGTGTGCAGATATTCTGGGAACCTTACGGTGCGTCCAGAACGGGTTTTCTTGGGAGGCTCGATAGAAGGTTCGGTAGCTGTCGCTGTGCTAGTGACTTCACCGATGTCGAAACGATCTTCTGTCACTTGTGGATTTTGGGGTACGTTGAGCTCTATGCTAATAGGATTACCCTCCAAGTAAGCCGGTTTCAGTATAGCCACGACCTTAGTAGCCAGTGGGCGAATGCCGTTGCAGTCAATAGTGTGACCCAGGAAGTCGAGTGAGTCAACACCGATTTGACACTTTTGAATATTGATGGTAACACCATGTTGGCGTAACCTGTCAAATGCCAAGTCCAAGTGCCTAAGGTGAGTTTCCTTGTCTGAACTGGCAATGAGGCAGTCGTCTAAGTATGCGTATACAAAGTCGAGACCGCGAAATACTTCGTCAATGAAGCGTTGGAATGTTTGGGCTGCATTCCGGAGACCGAATGGCATACGTAGAAATTCAAAAAGTCCGAAAGGCGTAATAATAGTCGTTTTCGGGATATCTTCTGTTGCCATCGGGATTTGGTTATACGCTTTAACCAAGTCGATTTTGGAGAATATAGTCGCGCCGGATAAGGTTGCCGTCAAGTCGTGTATATGAGGCAACGGGTAGCAATCGGGGGTTGTTTTGGCATTCACTCGCCGGTAATCACCAGTGGGTCGCCAATCATTGCTATCCTTTTTCGGAACCATATGAAGTGGGGATGCCCATGGGCTATTCGAAGGTCGAATGATGCCAAGGGTAAGCATATGGTCAAATTCATTCCTGGCGATTCTCAGTTTGTCAGGAGCTAATCGTCGTGCTTTAGATGTCACAGGTTGTCCTGTGGTAATGATGTGGTGCATAACATTGCTGGTTATGCACGGTAGGTCGTTCGACGGGCAATTAAGTTCCGGATACTTGTCAACCATAGGTTGAAAAGTTGGATCAAGAATTGCCTTTATCTTAACGGGTGACAAACTAGGGCCTATGTAGCTGATGCCTTTGATAGACAGACTAGTAGTATTGTCAATCAGTCGTTTTCGGCGGACGTCTACGAGTAAATCATGATGATTAAGTAGGTCCGTGCCAATGATGGGCATTGTAACGTCAGCGAGAAGGAAAATCCATCGAATAGGTTTGCGTAAACCTACGTTCAGATAGACGTATTTTCTACCAAAGGTTTCGATTGGTTTTCCATTTGCAGCCTGTAAGTTGAAGGTAGGTTCCTTCTGTCGATCTGCTGCTGTAGCAGGAAGGACGCTGACTTCGGCGCCTGTGTCGACTAAATATCGAGTCTGGCTTATCACATCATGGATGTAAAGTAGGCGGCTAATGCGACCGGCGACGGTTGCCGCTAACGCGTGCCGGCGGGATAGTTTCCCACAGACTTTGAGACATTTCCGAAGTTACAAGGCTTACGGCAACACTTCGCTTCTAGGCCATAGGTGTTGTGGTACCAGCACCAGTCAGGGTTTTTCAGTGAACGTGGTTTGGACTTAGATCGACCGCGTGAGTTCCTGCGTTGAGGAGATTTAGGACGACGGTCGGAAGAGTTAGAATGCATGTTTGACCTAAACATCTGCTGAATGGAGTTGCATAACCCTATCATTGCAGGATCCTTACTTGAAGTCTGCTTAGTCATCGAGCATATTTCAGGAATAGACCGTTTAGTTATTTCTAGAATCCTATCTGCAGTAATAGCTAAGTCCTCTATTACAGTACCCTGAAGTGTCACAAGTACGGTCTGTACAGACTGTGGCAACTTGGTTAAGAAGAGTTCTCTAAACAGTCCTTCGTCGAACTGACTTTGGCCGACGACTTCTTTCATTCTTGTCAGCATGCTCACGGCTGACTGATCTCCTAACTCGATGTTGCAAAATAATTCATCTAGACGTTGTCGGTCCGTGAGAACGTTTCTCCTGAGGAGGGATGCTTTGAGCAACTCATACGAGTTACTTACCTCGGGACTCAACATCTGTGATGTTACGTACTTGCTGAATTCCCGTGGTAGGGCGTGAATAACTGCAAGTAACTGTGAACGTTGATCGGTTATCGCATGCCCACAAAAATCTGCTTCAGCTAGCAGAAATCACGTTCCAGCATTATCTGGCCAGTATGGTACGAGCTGAATGGTTTTAGGAGTTGAGTGGATACTGATGACCTTGGGACTAAGATCACTCATGACGAAAATTATGTCGAATAATATGTGGTACAAGAACAAATACAAAATGGAACGAACTCACCGGGGTTATCTGCGGATTTATCGTGGATGAAGTTCGCGGTTGGGCTCACCAATTTAAAGGTTTGACGGAATTCTCTTACACAGCCTCTAAATTTTTTATTCTCGCGTACCGAAAACAAAGCAAAAGCCAATAATTGATCGTCCAAACTTCGTGATATGTTTCGGGACCAAAACAAGCCGTCAGACGAACGCTTAGCTAGCTAGTGATCGTGCACGTGACACGACGGGGTACCAAATGGCGGGGATGCTTGACCGGAAGCCTTCATCTAAACAAGTCGACTTAAACAGTGGTGGTCAGAATCCAATGAATGATTGCTGTGGTCAATAATTTTGGGAAATTATTTACCGTTATACATTTATGAAGGAAACTCCCTAGGCTGACAATTTTCTTTCGCAGTGTATTATTCCACCCATATAGCTCTTAATATCATAATGTCCATTTTTGGTTTCAATACATTTATCCTCATGCCGGTTGTTTTTGTTTCATACCTTTTTGTGCATTTGTGCACAACTGTACCCTACAGATAATAGGAGTAGAATGAGTCTAATCAAATTCATATAGAGCTATAAAATGTTAGGTTTAATGGAATTTAATGAGGATCAAGTAAAGAAGTTATTAGAAAATAAATAAAATGAGACATTGTGAAGTGGTATTTAATGATCTGACAATGGATAACAAGTTAATTTATAAGATGCCC
This sequence comes from Trichobilharzia regenti, assembly GCA_944472135.2. Taxonomy (NCBI): domain Eukaryota; kingdom Metazoa; phylum Platyhelminthes; class Trematoda; order Strigeidida; family Schistosomatidae; genus Trichobilharzia; species Trichobilharzia regenti. The sequence goes on along the minus strand of OX235270.1, from coordinate 27,441,742 downwards.
CATAAATCTGTGCAGAGCCCACGTGGTCTCATCTCAACAAGAAGCTGGGCGAATGGTACATGTTTAAAGGCAGAAGCATGATCTGTCTGGGCGTTCATTATTGTCTCTTTCAAGATAAAGATCTAAGCCCTCATAAAAGTTAGAAAAATTTCGAGCCGTCAAATTGCGTATTGCTGTTCCTGAAGAATGGGGCGATTCACCTTAGTGACCAACACCATATCTACTGATCAGCTAGCGCCACACTCCCCCCTTAATTTGTTTGTAGCTCGTGTCATGTAATAGGATACGTTGTGTATTGGTAAATTTCTCAGTCTCTGTCTGTGTTTCAAACTGAAGGCGTATAGGATGGCAGTGGTCGTGCTGAACCTTTTTCAGTCTGTGGCACTGTTTGAAAGTTAGGCATCTTCGCCACACTAAGTAAAATATCCTGAACCTTTTTCAACCCCTCATTATTTGGTATGTTATAGAATATCATACTTAGTTTGGTATCTTATCTCTTGATAACCTCAGTTGTGATGAATTTTATCAAGGTGTCTACCTTAGCTGCCGATTCTGTGTCAAGTTCCCCAGGGTTTATGATCCTGGTCAGGATGCTCAGAGGTGCGAGTTCACCGACCTGCGATTTTATGCCACTAACCTGTGTTGGTAGTTCAGATACGCCAAATTTTCTGAACATCCTGCATTCATTACCTTACTACACCTTATATCCCGCATTTCAGCCTGCAGCTCTTCTTCAGACAGCTTTAGTCGTTCTATTTCTGAAGTAAGTTTTGAAGCTGGACGTGGTATCTGAAGTTTAGTGACAAGTACATAGGGTGAAGTAAAGAAGTCTATGTCAGGATCATGTGCTGAGTTTGTAGAGGCAGTGGTACTGCTAGTTGTCAGCATATTTTTGCTGTCAGTTCCAGCCATAGCAAATGGTAGTGATATAGCAGCTCAAGGCGTATTGGCAAGCTTTGCGTCTCACTACCATGTTTTGTGGGAGTTATGTTGCTCGTCGTCGCGAGCATATATGTGCTATCAATCATCGGGTTAACATGTGACTGAGTTCGTGGCCTTCGTATATGATTAACCTTAACTAATTTGTGAGAGAGTCATTGGTTACAATTATGGAACTGGTGATACACTTGTCAAGGAGCGCTGGTGTATTCTATGAAATATTAGGAACATAATTTATGTGGACTATCTTGATGAGAAGTGGTTAAAAATACATTCGTAGCGAATGCATCTTTTATATTCGCATCAAGTGGGCATTTCTCGTTATTCAAGGAGTTCACGGACCTATGTTGCTATTTATTCTGGCCACCGTAAGATTGCATCAAACACCCAGGATGATAAACGATTCTGTGGGTGAAAGTATTCAAAATTGTTCACAACCATACAAAGGTATTCACTCCTTGTACTCATCTAGATTCTGAAATTCATCATTCGATTGTTCCAGATGCCTTTCCTTCCCGAGTCTTTCCTCTAATTTCCTGTTGGCTTTTATGGCCGATCTTTTACGAGATATATTCAGCAACTAGTCCAATTAGCCTGGTGTAGCCTCCCGAATAGGTCAGGTGATCAACACTTCGACCTATTTCACTATCTGTTCTCGGACTTAGAGTCAGAAAAAGTAGTTTGCAGGACCATCTGACAGTTGGTGGGGAAGATTTGCATGGCGAACAGGTTTAATATTTCTCTTAGGGTGTACAGTAGGCCCGCCGTTTGTCAGCACCCCGCGACAATTTAATTACCTGTTTCTAACCCTATGAGTTGGGATGTACACCTATCTACTTAATTATGGAGCAGCACTGAAGAATTTCTATTAGCTTACTGGTATTTTAAAAAGTGTAGTCAGCAGAACATCGTCACTGTTCCTTTACAGCTCCGGAAAACTATTATCAAGTCCTGTGGCTTTGCCTCATTTTAGACTCGAGACAACTGTCGTGCCCGCATGTACGTTTAGAAATCCATGATGTTGTTCCTGTTCACACGGTTTGTAGGGAAGGCAAATGTAGAGTGGCTGCAAGATGGGAAAGCAAGCTATCGAAATGTCTCACTCGGATACTGTCTCCTCAGAAGTTGCTAGGGTTAGTTCCTTCCGGCAGATCATCTCACTTACAAGGCTTTTTAGAGTTCGCTTCTTATCTTGCCTTTTATGGCCTTTGGTGAGCATGTAATGCCTTTTTAGGGGCTCAGGAATAGGACATAGTGGATGAAAGAACGGAATGATTAGGGATTGCTGTGTCTTGTTAAACTTCACAGTAGGATCAAGAAATAACCTTCAAAGCGTTTTCCTCCTGAAAATAAAACAGAATTCAGTGGGTTTTGGGGAGGTATAACAGTAGCAGCCTCAGGCTGAAGAAGGGCTCAGCACAATTTTGCATCAATCCCTCGATATCGAGCAGGGAAACGTAAGGAGTGGATTGTTTGGCTCCAGATTGACATCAGATAATCATCCGCCAGAGGAGTTAGATCATGTGGAGATGTATATCAGCCTCAAGATGAGGCACTCAGGATTAGTCCAGGACAACACGTTTAATTATTATTATTATTATTGTATCCTTTAGTTCCTAGAGGAACATTGGGCTTCAGCTGCGCACCTCCATTGCCTTCGGTTTTCTGACAACTTCTTCACCCCGCTCCAGGTCTGTCCACATGCTTTCATCTCCTCCTCGCATGACCTCCTCCAAGTCACCCTTGGACGACCAACTCGCCGCCTCCCTTTCGGGTTCCACTCGAGGGCTTGTCTAGTGATGTCACTTGATGGTTTCCTCAGCGTATGGCCAATCCATCTCCATTTCTTTCTGCCTATTTGTTTCACAATCGGTTCCTGATTGGTTCGCTCCCAGAGATCCCTGTTGCTGATCTTTTCTGGCCATCTGATCTTGAGTATTGAGCGGAGACAGTTGTTAATGAAGGTTTGAAGTTTGTTTGAGATGCTCTTTATGACTCGCCAAGTCTCTGATCCGTATAGTAGCACTGACTTCACATTGGAGTTGAAAATCCGGATCTTATTTTTGATGCTGATTGCTGTTGACCTCCACACAGATTTGAGAGTAATGAAAGCTTGTCTTGCTTTTCCGATTCTGGCTTTGATGTCCTCGTCAGTTCCGCCTGTAGTTGAGACGATGCTTCCCAGGTAGGTGAAGGAGGTTGTTTCTTTCAGGTTCTTCCCATTTATGCTTATTGTGGTCTGTTGGTGTTGTTGATGTTGGCTAGGAATCTTCATTATCTCTGTTTTATCTATGTTCACGTGAAGTCCTATCTTTGATGCTTCTTCTGCCAACTTGTTACTTTTCACTTGCATATCTTCCAGTTTATGGGAAATCAGACATATATCATCGGCGAAATCCAGATCCTCCAAGTCTTTTGTGTCAGTCCATTTTATGCCTGTTCCCTCGTTGGTTGCCGTTGTCTGTCGCATTATCCAATCAATTGCAATCAGGAAGATCATTGGTGATAGTAGACAGCCTTGCCTCACTCCCGTCCTCACTTCGAAGGCTTCCGTAAGTTTCCCGTTGTGGATTACTTGGCATGCAGCATTGTCGTATAACTGTTGGATGAGGTGTATAATTGTCGATGGGACCCCGTAGTAGCGAAGTAGTTTCCAAATGACCTCTCGATCGACGCTGTCGAAGGCCTTTTCAAAGTCGATGAAGTTGAGATAGAGAGGTGACTGCCATTCCAAGCTTTGTTCAATGATGATCCGTAGAGTGGCGATTTGATCAATACATGATTTGTTTCTCCTGAATCCAGCCTTTTCCGGACGAAGTTTTTCATCTAGGGCTTGTTTGATTCTCTCCAGGATGATGCGACTTAGTATCTTGCTTGGAATGGACAGAAGCATAATTCCACGCCAGTTTTTACATTGACTTAAGTCTCCTTTCTTTGGAAGTTTGAATAAGTAACTGTTCTTCCAATCCTCGGGTACTTTGCCCTCTTTCCACACCTTCTCCAGTAGTGGTGTCATCAAGTCCGCTGTTGTCTCTGGGTCTATTTTCAAAGCCTCTGCTGGGATTCCATCTGGTCCCGGTGTTTTCCCAGCTTTAAGCATCTTGATTGCATTCAGGACTTCTGATTTCGTCGGGGGGTCAGTGTTCACTGGTAGTTCTGCTTCCGTTGTTGGTATTGCTGGACGTGTTGTAGGTGGCGGACGATTTAGAAGTCTTTTGAAGTGTTCAACCCAGTGCTTTCTCTGTTCCACCTCTTTGGTGATTGACTTTCCATTGTCGTCCTTTATTGGCTTAATCTGTGTCGAACGTTTGCCCGAAAGGTTCCTAGTTGTTTGGTAGAGTGTGGCGAGGTCTTTTTTGCCTGCAGCTTGTTCTGCTTCGTTTGCCATGGTTTCATAATATTTTCTTTTGTCTTCCCTGGCACTCTTCTTCACTCTTTCGTCCAGTGTATTGTAGCTTGCATTCAGCTCCTGTTTTTGTTGCTCGTCCGTGCACTGGATAATCTTTTGCTTCACTGTCCTTCTCTCTTCTATTAGTTTCCAAGTGTCCGTAGTGAGCCACTGTTTGTCCTGTCTCTTTTTTCTGCCTAGAATTTCTATGCAGGTTTGGCTCCACACCGTTTTCAAGTTGTTCCAGTGATTTTCAACGCCGACCTCTTCGCTGGTGTTGATTTGTGTCTCGGCTTTTTCCCTTATGCTTGCAATGGAGATGTCCACGTTTAATAGACGTGGAAAAAAGATATATTTGTTTCAAAATAATGTTAGAAATTTTAGCGGGCTGAGTGCTAGTACCTTTACATACTTATTTTTATCCTGCAGACTAATTTTTATTTACCATCTCTATATTGCTTTCATGTAAGTGGCAACACGGAATGTCATCTGATGGCCTCAACCTTTCTGAAGTACAGACGGTACTCTTGATTAGTTGAGTCATAACAATACATTCGAATTCTTGCAAAGAAATAACCGAATGTAATATGTAACCGCGACGTTATTAAATTGGTCAACTGTTTTTTTAAGCCATCCCTCCTTAAACACAAAGTTCATGGCTTCATGATGCTTTCCAAAATTTTTCAATCTCTTCGAGAGATTCAGCACCTTTTTCATAATGAGTCAGATTTGCCGAACACAGCCGTGCTTCTTGAGGTATTTACATCTAATTTCCATACTTCAATCCGTAGTGATTGAAAGATAGGTTTTAATTTTTATACTGTTAATACGGCTGGGAAGCAGGTTTTCTTAACCGTGATGTTTTAGGTATAATCCAGGTTGTTTGACCAGCCGCTGAAGTGATTATATAGTATTTTGGTATAACAAGTGTACATGATATAACATCTACATTGTACTTTGGTGTCATCAAACTCCATGCCTAGACGGATAAAGCTAAAACCGATAGTATCTTCCAGTTCTAGAAATCATTTTGAGGTAGAGTTAATGAGCCTCTTCGGTCACCAGTCTACGCTTACAGGGTTCGAAGTCGCTTCACTACAAGCAAATTTTTTCCGTTTATCCAGAGGAGAAGCTCCGTGCTGACTTTTGAAGGCCCAATCACGCCATTCTAGTGCCACTAAGATCTTGGTCTGCATGGGATAGGTAGTCAGTTAGTACACATGAACATAGTTTCTACTTAAGACAACAAGCAAGTAAGCTCTAAAACCTTCAAGAAGTCTGACTGACATCCTTAAAGTCAGGATAGCCGTGAAGGAAATGTTAGCCGTAATGCATGTGCACAAATAGGCAAAGGGTTTAATCATTTAAGATGAAGTTTTTCAAGTCAAACTGATTTCACAGACTAATCATTTCTCTGTAAATGAATAGTAAGTCATTACCGATGAAAAGTTTTCTGAGGACCGGTCAAGTGTTAAGACATGGCAGCTCCTGATGATAAATACAGCTTTTAACTGTGAGCGTCGTTTTATAAGCGATGATGGAAGTCACTGAAGTAAGCAAGTTCTCAAATACTGAGAAATTATTCCGAAGCACGTGTCGATGATAAAACTGCACATGAGAGAAAAATTAATCAATATATTTGTACTTCTACAATGTAGACGAATGATTAACATGTATAGACGGGATCTGGCGAATACAAGATATATATTTCGGATAGATTATGGGGACGACTTACATTTGACTACTATAGTATTAGATGACAACGCAATGTAGCTCATATTCTCATGTACGCCAATCAACTAATTCCAGATACTGAAATATTCCTGCACAGTATGATGCAAGGAAATGGTTGAACATATTATGAATGGGTCCCATTGCACAAATAAAGTTTATCTAGTGGGTTGCAAAGATTTTTTGGCCGTCAAGATAAATCGAAGAAAATGAAATGATTTGGACGATCTTAATTGACGAAGAAAATCGTATAAGAATTGATTTTCGTTTTACTGTTTAATGGGATATTGGTTCAACTACGTGCGGAACATTGACGTTTGGCCTTGAAGGTCCGAACTAACTGCTTCTGCGTAGGCAGAATGAGGCAAGTGTGGTTTTATTCTAATAGAAGTGGTCATAAGCACTATGTCTGTTTTCTGCAAAGTAAAGTTAGTCTGGTCTGTTTAAAAATGACGGTCGAACGTTTATTTTAAAAACCAGGATATATATATATACATGTATTAGATACAGCAGTTTAAACAGTTCAGGTTTCGAAGAATCATCAGGAAAAAATTTCATTAAATATTTTAGTCACTTTAATTTAGGAATGAAACTTTGATGCCTGTTGTAGCCCACACATTTATTTCTGGCAGCTATTCTTTGACTTTGGACTGTCTCGCAAACGATAGTGATTCCACTGTTTATTTAGTGTAGATATTTACAATTGTGTTTGGATTTGATGTTTGGTTTTTCACTGTAGTAACAGACAGAGCTGTTGCAATTCCCTAACACGGGAGCGACTTCTGAATTAAATGCCTTGTCTTCCCTGAGATACACGCTGAACACCACGAATCAGTACCAAATTTGTTCTGTTATTAAACTCACTTTTAGATGCACTTGGGTAGAAACGGAAAGTCTGTTGTGAAAGACTGACCTTTCATAAAGTTTTTTCAGGTTGTTTTTATGAAATACCGAGTGTAGTTTCGGGCTTACTGAGGTTTGTGAAAATTCTTGTGTTACCATATTCGTTAGCTGGTGTTTAATGCGAAAAGCAAAATGGTAATTACCTCAAACAAAGATGCATGTAAGCTCGTTTATCATCGGAATCTGTTGTTTGGTCTCAGCTGCAGCGACTTTATCTGGTGTCTTGCCTACAATGCAGTCATCGACGTGGATACAATTATACACGCATATAATTGATGGAAAAATAGCTCAAGATTTTATCATCCCTCGCTTGATAATGGGCTTACTGAGTCGGTCATTTCTCTCACTGAGGTTAAATATTATATATAGTTACATCAGAAAGAGGCTGGGGCCTTAATCTCCAATCAGACTTCAGTCAAACCTAGTAATTATCTTCAGTCTCAGTCTAATTGTCTAACGCAGAAAGACATCGCTACTAGTCCTGATTACGATACGCAAAGTAAGTTGGTAAAAAATTTACTACAACTATTCGGGAAACGTCATAGCACTGATAAGTGGGTAATTTAGGATATTATAGTAATGTTCTTATCATATGGTTACTCTCATTTCATAAAAACTGAAAATCTTACATTTCCTATCAGAATGAATCCATATTAGAAACGGACGAAATAAAGTACATAAAGGTCGTAGTTACAATAACTGTACTGAACTGTATTCTCAACGTTGCAATTTTTCACAAAACAGCTGTATTTTTTGAAGCAAACATAGAGGTAGAGACAAAAAGTACCTAAGAGAATATGACAGAAAGGAATGTGTTGGTGAAAGGATGATTTCATATAGAATTACTATTAATATTCCCCTAAGTTCCGAGGGGAACATATGGCTGGATTCAACAGCACATCCACACCTTGTCCTATCTTCTGCTGTCCTCTTCAGCTGGCTCCATGACTGCTCATCTCTCATTTCTTCCTCTCACAATATCCTCCATGTCACTCTCGCACCGATGACCCATTCTTTCGTCGCTTCCATTGGGATTCCACTCGAGTGATGGCCTGCATTGCACGGGATGTAATTCCACGGTTTGTTCAATATATGCCAGATCAATCCATCTCCAATTTCTCCTACATATTTGTTCACGGATCGTCTCTTGTTGCCAATTCCTCCTGGTTGGCTGGCCATTTCAACTTCATCATGGAGGGAAGGTAGCTGTATCCAGCTACTATTCATTCTTAGTGTCTCGAGGACCGTAACCAGGTAGTCTACGACACATACTACTGCACTGTTCAAACTAACAGTTAAGACCTTAATAACATTTAACACGATAATACGTCCCATATTCACTCCACTTGATAACACTATAAAACAAAAGAATGCTCAAGGGTTCGATTCAACACTCATCCCTGACTCTCTGTCTTTTTTCTAATGACTTTCTAATACCTCCCATAATGAATTCTACAGATTGTGTGGTAAATATGGGATCAGATCGAAAGAAAATCCGAATATCAAGAATGCAGTTGAATCTCCACCACCACCAATATCATCTTCCATAAGCACTTGTGGATGTGTCTGTGGAGAAAGCGTATCAGACAAGACATGTCAACCCACTCTGAATCAAAATGAACAATTTCCTATACCAGATGCTCGCGACCTTCCTCAAACGTCTTCTACACATTCATGGCATAAATCCGTGAGATACAAACTGCTTTCTACTATTTTATATTTTTCATATATATATATATATATATATATATATATATATATATATATATATATGTATATATATATAAATAAATTGCTGAGTGCATTTCTTCATTATTTATTTATCATTTAAATAATAACTAATATTTCGCGTTTTCCTGTCCCACCCGAAGTAGTGAGCACTCATCACGTATAACAAAACAACATACGTGTCCGTCTGTCTGTCTGGATTCAACATAGAACTTGGCACCCAAGTGCAGAAGTTCGAGTTGCCACGTTCCAAATAGCACACAGAAGTAGACAAGAAGATGAGTGAAGAGAATCAATACAGTGTGACAAGTATAAGAGTGAAACAGAATGGGTAATGGTAGAAAGGAATATGAAAGATTATAGAGACTGAATACATGTGCGCTGGCCATTGACAACGATTTTGAGCCATGTCACCTATTGTCTCCAACCATTGATTCCTAGAGTCCCGAGGGCCCCAACCCGGAAGTCTGCATCTCCCTCCCTACCTTACTCAGTTTAACTGTCAAGGATTTCATGGATTGATGATATGTTTTTGTTTGGCCACCACTTACCCTTTTCCAACCTGCACCTATATCAGCTAGTAATGCCCGTTGTCGGGGGAGGCGATGGTTAGTCATGCGCAGCACGTGACCTAGCCATCTCAATCTGTGTAACTTTATAGCCTCGTCGACTGATTTTCCCTCTTTGCCTGCCCAACACTCTAAGCCTAACGTCAACATTACTTACCTTGTTAAACCACCTAACGTGAGACAGGGATCTCAGACATCTATGATCGAAAGCAGTCAACCTTTTCATGTCTTCAACACGTATTGGCCATGTTTCAGAGCCATAGAGAAGGACGGAGCGAACTGCTGAGCAGTACACACGTCCCTTGGTTGATAGCCGAATGTCACGCCTACGCCAGAGGTGGTGTAAGTCAGCGAAAGCAGCTCGAGCTTTTTTGGATCCTTGCTGAGATTTCGTCGCCAATCAGTCCGTTGGTGCTATTACAACTTCCCAAATAGGTGAAGTGGTCAACATGTTCTACCACTTCACTCCCTATCACTAAGCTACAATTCATGACATAGCGCGCCGCTAACCAATGTCGTCGTTGCGAGTGTTTGTCCTCACCTCCGACCTGCTGCATCTTACTGGTTACAACGTCCCACTAGAACGCCAGGTAACTGCCTACCTGAATAGGGCCAGTCGGTAGTGAGCATCTCATTGATTTTCAAGTACTAGTTTTGTAGGGATGTTTTCTTTGATTGGTTACAGGATTTCATCATGAGTACTGACATCGGTTGATGGTTGGAGAACCATTGGAAAACCAGCCAGACGGAGTAACTGTCTATCTGTCTGTTTTCGACGTAGAACTTTGCACAAATGTGCACCAGTTCAAGTCGCCACACTCCGTGTAGCACGCGAAGCAAGAGAAGAAAGTACAAGAAAAGCATAATAGAAACAGTGAGCAGAGGTGTGAGACAAAGGAGTAATAAATAAAAACAAAACAGTTTCATTGGAGATCATAAGTCACAAGGAGTGGATGCATCTGCGCCACTGAGAACGATTTTGAGCCATGTCACCAATTGTTTCCAACCATTTGTTTTTACCGTCCCGAGGACCCCAGCCTGGAAGTCTACACCTTCCTACGTGGCTTAGACCAACTGTTGTGGATTTCATTGACTGGTGCCAAGTTTTTGTTTGACCGCCGCTAGCTTTTTTCCAGCCTGACCCTATATCCGCTAACATTGCTCGTCGAGGGAGGCGATGGTTTGGCATACGTAACACATGTCCTAACCATCTCAGTCTTTGTAGCTTCACGACTTCGTCGATTGATTTCCCCTGTTTACCTAGAACTCTACGCCTAACCTCAATGTTGCTCACCTTATTATGCCACTTTACACGGGAAATAGAACGCAGGCACCTATGATCAAAGACAGCTAGTCTTTTCATGTCTTCCACTCTCAGTGGCCAGGTCTCACAACCATAAAGGAGGACGGAGCGGACTGATGAGCAGTACACCCGCCCTTTGGTCGATAGTCGAACATCTCGTCTACGCCAGAGTCGGCGTAAACTGGCAAATGCGAAACGAGCCCCTTGTATTCGTGCTGAGATTTCGTCAGAGATCAGCCCGTTGGGGCTGATGGTACTTCCCAAATAAGTGAAGCGGTCAACGTGCTCTACCACTTCACTTCCTATTTTTAAACTAGGCGTCGATGTAGTCCAGTCCTGTAACATCATCTTGCATTTGGCGGGAGCGAATCGCATGCCAAACATTCGTAGATTGCGGCTCAAGGTGTTTAGAAGACTCTGCATTTCGTCAGCGTCTTCGCCTAGAAGGACTATATCGTCTGCATATTCCAAGTCAACGAGATTATTCCCCGGTAGCAAGTCAATCCCTGAGTCGCTGAAGTCACCTAGGGTTAAGTCCATTAACACATCTATGATGAAGTTGAATAGAAAAGGAGATAATGGGCATCCTTGACGGACACCACTGGTCGTCATCAGTTCAGATGACAGCTCGCCGTAAGCCCTCACCTGGCTGTATGAGTACGAGTAGAGTGCCTTAATCAGTGCAATATATTTTCTCGGAATTCCCTTTACAGCCAAGCATCTCCAGAGAACTTCTCGATCGACAGAGTCGAATGCTGCCTTTAGGTCAAGAAATATAATGACTGTTGGACGCCGGTAGGAATGCCTATGTTCTAGAATCTGTCGGAGGGTGAAGATATGATCAATACACCCTCTTCCTGGTCTAAAGCCTGCCTGGCTCTCTCGTGTTTGTGCTTCCCGAGCACCACTCAGTCTACGCATGATTATTGAGCCTAAGACTTTAGATACTATATTAGTCAAGCTAATCCCTCTGTGATTATCACAGGAAGACTTGTCTCCCTTCTTGTATATGGGGATAATCAGTGACTTACACCAACCCGATGGGACTTCTTCTGATTCCCAGACGCTGCCTAGTACCTCAGTTAATCCGGACAGTAAGCTGTCTCCACCGTACTTAAATACCTCTGGAGTCATTCCATCAGGTCCCGCTGCTTTGCCTAGTTTCAGATTGGTGACAGCTTTAGTAACCTCAGTTAGGGACGGAGGACCTGTGTCTATATCCCATTCAGGGAGGTGTTGGATGCTCGGAAGGTTGAGCGTGGCTGTGGGCCAATTAAACTGCTCCTCATAATGCTCTTTCCAACGATCCAGTCGTCTATCCTGGGAGCTAATTATAGTGCCATTTTTTTCCGAGATTGTCTCACTAATGATTTGTCTTCTCCCACCCGTTTCCCTGATGAGTCTAAAGAGTTGCCTGGTGTTGCCTATCCTCGAAGCTTTCTCCATCTCTTTGGCTTTTGTCGCCCACCACTGTTCACGGTCCTTGCGGAGACTTTTCGTAAGTTTCCTCTTGTGCAGCTTTCGCTCCTCATTGAATTCGGAGCTCGCCGGAATAAGTCTTCTAGCATCTATCAGTTCGGATGAGGCGGTGGAGATCCAGTGGTTTTTACTCACCTTTGGGTTTACCTTATTCACAGCTTTTACAGCTGTATCTATGGCTGCCTGGATATTTTTCCAAGCTTCTTCAGGGTGAGCACAGCTGTCGAACACAGATATGTGTTTAGCTAGTTCTTCCTCAAATACGGATTTAGTTTCCTGATCGAGCTGGGGACGTGATGGTTTTACCGCCAGCTGTTTCCTACGTCCGTTCAGTCGTAAGCACACCCGAGCGCGGACCAGTGCATGGTCGGTATCTACACACGTGTTCCAGAAGGAGCGACAATCTCCTACCGACCCACGCCAACGGAGTAACGCCAAACAGTGGTTTCTTCCGTCTTAGTGCTTGGGATTGGCTCTTCAGCAGTACGTACCCGCCGCCAGGGGTCGAACGCAGGACCTTCTGGTCATAAGTCGAGCAAGCTCGTAGAGCATTAAGCACCCACTCACTGGGACCCTATCCAATGGCCAGCCAGCCAGTCCATAAATTCTAACGTCTTCCAATTGATGCTCGACATAGCATGACCACTTCAGTCACAATGTCTTCTTCGATGAGTTACTGCCTCACACACCGTCAACCTACTATTCCCCTACCCCAGGCTTTTCAGTGGTTCTCTAACCAACCGATGTCAGTGCTCATGATGTTTTTTTTTCAACCAATAAAATGGATAGTGTTTTCTTCCATGGAGTAACTTTCAAAGAATCTTTTTATTTCCATTTATTTATTTTTTTCCGTTTTCCCTTTGGTAGATGAAGAAGAGAATACATCGATCTGTGGGTTGTTTTGGATTCAAACGCCCTCCACTTTCAAATACAACATTCCACCATGAAAAGGTAGAATGGGGAAATGGAACAATTCCTGACTACAATTCAGAATGTCAAAAACTTGTTAAAACTCAGCAGGCACCAATATTTCCTAATAATCAATTATGGAATGATAGTAAGTATAAATGTATTTGATGACATTGAAACCTTAGCGTTGTTAGTTGTTTTTTTGACTTCTTTGGGAGATATGCGAGACTTCTTTTTTATAACAGCTGAGTTCACTTTATTCTGATTATCAAATGATCAGAAATGGGAACCATCAACTAAGGGAACTCTGGTATGCAGTGAACTAACCAAGAAGTTAATGCAGCCAACCAATAAATCCTCAGTAAAAAGTGGAGATAAACTGGACATAGGCTAGAAGAACGTTGATTGATTGATTGATATCTCATGTCAGCCGCTAAACCTTGACTAGAAAGTGAATTCAGGAAACGATGAGTTGATCGTATAGAGGCAGTCATGGATCCAGATAGAGACAACTGCAGAAAACAGCGTGAGATGGAGATGGTGCTTTTGAAGTCGTATCTTCCATGCGGAACTCAAAACGGGTAGTGAAAATAATAATCTCCAATTGACAATTATTATTATTATTGCTTTTATATATTATTGTTTCCTTTAATTCCTAGAGGAACATAGGGCTTCAGCCGCTCGTCTCCATTGCGTTCGGGGTTCTCCGCCAACGTTTTTTCTCCTGGCTCCACGCCTACCCACATGCTTTCATTTCCTCTTCACATGACCTCTTCCATGTCACCCTCGCACTGACGACCAACTCGCTGCTTCCCATTTGGGTTCCATTTGAGAAAGAGCCTGGCGTGTGACGTCAGAGTATGTCGAATCCAGTTCTATTTTTTCCTGCATATTGTTGCACAATCGGTTCCTGCTTAATTCGCTCCCAGAGATCCTTGTTGACGATGTTTTCTGGCCGGCCATCTGGTCTTGAGTATTTAGGGAAGACAGCTGTTGATGAAAGTCTGTGGTTTTTTTGAAGTGCCCTTCGTGACGCGGCGCCAAATCTCTTATCCGTGTAGTAGCACTGACTTTATATCAGATTTGAAAATCCGGATCTTATTTTTCCATTCGGAGTGCTGTTGACCTCCACTCGACAAATACTGTAGTATATTTGAGAACACCAGATCATCGCAGAAACGTATAATTATATCTATCGTTGTGATGCAACAATAGTAATCGATTCTGTAGCACGCCAATATCAAATTACATAAAGGGACATCATGTGTAGTCTGCATGAAAACTATATATGTGCAAACCAAGTTCACTTTTAACAGTTTGAAAACATTTGGGCACTGGGTATACGATATATTCATTATTATTATTAAAAGTTTTTTTGTATTTACCAGTGAATGAATGAAAAACAAAACGGTATTGTTGTCGTTTTTCCTGACGTTTCGCTACTTAATGCTGCTGCCAATAGCTTTATCAAAGTATTTAACCAGAATTTTCGAAATCCCAACTTCTATACAGTAATTTTCAAGTACTGGTGTTGTAGGGATGTTTTGTTTGATTGGTTGGAGGATTTCATCATGAGCTGACATCAGTTGATTAGAGAACCATTGAAAAATCTGCCACAGAGAGTACTGCTAGACAGCTGTTTCCTCCATCCTGGTGCCTCCGATTGGCTCTTCATCAGTACGTACCCACCGCACCGCCTAGGTTAGAACCCGGTCCCGCTATATCATGAATGGACAGAAGTTAGAATTTATGGGCCATTGGATCCGGGTGTGACGATCTGCGAGCTCACCTTGTAATCTGAAGGTCCTAGGTTCCAACGTCGGTGTGTGCGTACTGATGAAGAGCCCCACATTGGGACGAAACGGTTATCCAGTGCTTCCCGGCTTTTCCAATGCTTCTTTAACCAACCGACGTCAGCTCATGATGAAATCTTCCAACCGATTGTCAAAACCAATTTTGTGACCTGATTCTATGGCGACCTACATCTGATGAATTTTCAAGCTTTTCTAGTTCAACCAGATTTATTTCTTGGTGGTCGAAAAAATGCTTCATGCTGTTCATTTCTTCTGATTACCTTGATGGCAATGAACGAAATGTGTGCAACAAATATGCTAGAAGAAATGGAGGTGGGTTGTATTGTGGCCATACTGGGAGAAAACAAGCTATCAAGTGAATAACATCACACACCTGGATGTCTCTCTGTCGAGTGAGATCCGAATGGGAAGGAAGCGGTAAGTTAGTTAGTCGTCAGTGCGCGAGGGTGACATGAAGGCGGAGAAGGAGGAAGTAGAGGTGATTCGAAGAGGAGATGAAATTATGTGGGCAGATATGTAGTCAGGTGAGAGAACGTTGATGAAGAACCCCGAACGCAGTGGAGACGTTTGGCTGAAGCCCTTTATTTTCTTCTAGGAACAAAAAGAAATAATAATAATACTATGTTTATACATTCGGAAAGAAAAATAAAAATTGACTTAATTTCAATAAATTGTAATGACATCTAAGATCTAATAAGGGATGTTTCAAGTGTATAATGCTGACTGTTATCAAAGAGGGAAAACGCAAATTCAAATCCATAACAATTTAGCTTTGTGTACACGAGTCATTTTTGAAAAAAGCACGCCTTTGTCCGCGTATTGTTCTACAGCCGCATGCTCTATCATGCGTCAGTGGCACAGTGGTAGAGTGCTCGCAGCCAACCACGTGCCATGTGGTTAGGGGTTCGATCCCCTACCGGCCACCACCGACGCACTCCTTTACCTCGCGCTAAGCTATTAGTATTCAGACTGGTTAAAGAGGGAAGGTTAGGGGCATGAGGCTAGAATGAAACACCACTTCTACCGAAATTTCACGCCTTTCTCTAGCTTTTGAAGATGCGCTATGTTCGTTGGTTCCACACTGGGAACATAAAGGAATTCAAATAAAAATAAAAATCATGACTTAGAACTAGAACTGTTTGAGTTTCTTTGGAATTATTTTGTCGGCGAAGTTAAAGTCAAGGTCTTTCAAAAGTTGACCTCCAAGTATCGATGCACAATGATTAGAATTTAAGAGAACTAACTATCAGTTCTGTTAATCCTTCCTCTTGTCAAAATATGTAAAAGGCTTCATCACCTACAACGTCACTCATTAATTGAGTAACTTAACTCAAAAGTTAGAAACGATATTTATCAACAACATAGATATTCAATAATGAGGATGAAATATGTGGAGAATACTACAACATGCATATATACTACTTATATATCAAACGAAGAAAAGTTCAATGTCATAGAAGAAATTTGACAGAGGTTTCTTCCCGCCTTCACTTATATAGGCAACTAACATCGTTTGAACTATGGTAGTTTAACACTGCCATTTTTCATTTTAAAAAATTCCTTATCTGGTAAACGTTAACACTCAGTGTTTCTTTTTTTGAACAAATGTTCTTTTTTTTAATTCTACCACTTACTTACTTACTTCTCCTAGAAAGCTATTCGTTTTCAACTGCCACCTCTTCAGCAAACAAACATGGTGTAGATCAGAGCGGTACGGTGGAGTATACAGCGTCTGATGAAATCACAACCGGTGGTAAGACGACCGGCTTACCAGAATATAATTACAACAAAACCTGTAGACAACGTTCCACAGATATTTTTAGTGCTTCTGTAAATTATGCTTTTTCAAGGCCTAAATCCTGTTTAAAAAATTCCGTTGATGTTCAACGACCACTAGAACATTATGAACAAGAAAAAATTGTTAACCCTGCTGTCGATTCAAACGCCAAGTTGGCGAAAATTGGAAACCAACTAGACGGCAAACCAGATAATAAACCTAATTTCCAGTGCAATAATATTGAGAGTTCCAGTTCCAGTGATGCATTTAATAAAGATATTTACCAGTATTCCTCAGCATCCTCCATACAGTACTCCAAAGAGTCTGCTCCTGTTGTTATTAATAGATGTTCAGAAGAAAAAGTTGTTCCTGAATCATCATGTCCTAATATTTCTTCTTCCATACGGTAAGTTGTGCAACACTGTATTGATTTTTATTTTTCCCTTAGATTGCTTATTTTTTTGTTACCTTTAACGAGTTTGACCATGGATCGATTGATTGGTTGATAACTCAGTTAGACAGGTATTCGAAACTACTAGCTGAGGGAGTATTGCCAAACAGCTATTTCATCAGCCCCTAATTTGGGAATCATCGAGACAGTACGCAACTATCCCACTCACTGCCAGGGTTCAAACCCCAGGACCTCTCGGTTACACTCTTGGAAATTTTGATATCTCTTTTTGAGGGTAAATTCTTTTCTTTAAATCCTTATTATATTTATAATATTAGAGCAATAAAGTTCAGCGAAGAGTCTGTTTTCGCCGACGAATTCAATCTCATTTATATATCATTATTTTGTGCGTGTATATATATATATATATATATATATTAGGATTATCGAACAGTCTGGGACGTTGGAAAGAAGTGTTATGGGATGACCGAGTATAAATATGACTAACGAGACATGACGGACGATAACGTAACGAGTGATATTGCTTAGTAGTCAAATAGCCCTGACCCGAAGATGAAAATTAGAAGACCCACACGTTCACGATGGATACATGTATTTTCCAACAAGGGAAATTACTTGTCACACAACTGTGTGAGTATAAAAGTAGGAAGGTGTCAATTGACTGTACAACATAAGAGTAATTAGAAAATAACTAACATGATTTTCAATAGTTGGTTTGTAAGGATTAGATTTGTTTTTACGAGTTGATCATGGATTATTATCAGTTAGAGAATCATTGAAAACCAGGGAGTACTGGGCAGCTGTTTCATTCTGGTGTAACAACAGAAGACAAAGGTCAGGCAACAGATCGTTTATTAAGGAAATCAACACGTATTTATATATTTTCATGTACATTATTATAGCTTATTCAAGCAAACAAACACAGTCTTCTGATTGGTTGTTTCTGACAGAAGGTTAACCTTGCATCTCCTTGTGACTGTCTCTTGAATGTCATATCATCTATATGTTAACCGTCTATGCCTACGTCAAGTCTGCTGTGGTTGGTTGTTGAATCAGTCTTTGTTCATATTTTCTCACGACCAATATTTGGGACATAAACATTGACGTAAATTAATGTCTACCAATCTGGCTAGCAGCCTGCTCTCACCACACTAGTATGGAAATCATCGGCAGTACGCACCCACTGCCACGGTTCGAACCCTGGGCATTCCTGTTATAAGGTGAGCTTGGTCGTGCACCATTCAGCCACTCACCGGGACCCGCCTGATTCAATGGCCAGCCAGTGCATGAATTCTAACTTCCACCACTTTGGGATTTAGCTTGGCCACCAACCAATGTGTTTCGTGTAAACTCCATGTTCACACTTGACGGCTGGATGGACCTCACTGGTCACGACTTCTCACTAGAACTCACTCCAGGAAACTCCGTCCTGTAGCAAGTCACGAGCTAGCTTGCCTTGTAACCGAAAGGTCCTGGGTCCGAACCCCACTGTGGTGGGTGTGTACTGCCGATGATTCCTAAACTAGGCTGATGAAATAGCTGTGTGACAGTACTCTCCCAACTGGTTTTCAACGGTTCTCTCACTGATAACCATCCGTGATCAACTCGTAATAACATACATGAGCCAATAAGACAGATAGGTAGTTTTTCTTACCACCAATTGAATTCTGATTGGTTTCAATGTCATGTGACAAAGGTCATACATTGTTTATTTTGTTAATGGATAGGCAAGATAGGTGGACTGTGAGTCATAATGGACTAACAACGATCAATAGACATATAGCGAAATGTATCAGATTGGCAAAACAATGCAGATATCATGGGACTACATATCATGAACACTTTAAGAAGCAAATTAATTAGCCTACAGCCACGCTTAAGTTCTTATATCAACGCTCAACTTACTTAGCAACCCTTACCTACCTGAATCGGATATAGGCACAGGTCCTTCTTCCCTAACTGAACTGAGGTTACAAAAGCTGTTACTAGTTTGAAGCGAGGTAAAGCAGTGGGATATGATGGAATAAGGTGTTTAAGGATGGTGGAGAAAGTTTACTGTCTGCGTTAACTAAGGTATTAGGCAGCGTCTGGGAATCAGAGGAAGTCCCGTCGGGTTGATGTAAGTCATTCATTATCCCGATATACAAGAAGGGAGATAAGTCATCCTGTGATAATCACAGAGGGATTAGCCTGACTAATATGGTATCAAAACCTCTGGGTTCAATAATCATCATGCGTAGATTAAGCGGTGCTCGGAGGAAGAAACACGACAGAACTACCAGGCAGGTAAGCTATACACCAGGTCATATCTTTACCCTTCGACAGATTCTGCAACGGAACATAAGCATAATTACCATTGGCGTTCTACAGTCGTCATATTTCTTGACCTGAGGATTCTGTCGATTCTGTCGACCGAGAGGTACTATGGCGATGTTTGACTGTGAAGTGAATGACGAGAAAATACATTGCACTGATCAAGGCACTTACTCTTCTCGAACTCATGAAGTCAGTGAGCCAGGTGAGAGATTACGGAGTATTGTCATCTGACAACTGTGGTGACAAGCAGTGGTGGGTTTATCGACAGAAACATCAAGGAAGAAACCGTCCTTAGCCAAATCGCAGTACCGCTGATGACACCATTTATCAGTTTGGTTTTCAAAATTTGTCTATCTATGTGTATTCAATTCTCAGAAACAAAAAAGCTCCGGGCGAAGATGGTCTACCTCCAGAAATATACAAGGCCTGCACTCCAGCGCTAATCGATTCGCTGCACTCGCTGTTCTGCTCAATTTGGGATTCCGAAACCATTCCTTCCGATTGGAGCACCTCAGTTCTGCTACCGTTCCACAAAAAGGGAGACAGGTCACTATGCGAGAACTACCGAGGCATAAGTCTGATTGATATCGCTGCTAAGGTTTTTGTTTCCATTCTCCTGAACCGCTTCGCTGCCGAACGCCACGTGCGAACAAGGCCAAATCAAGCCGGATTTCGACCTGGAAGAGGCTGTGTTGATCAATTATTCACACTGCGAAGAATTCTGGAACACAGGGACAAATTCCAACAGCCGACGGTTGCTTGCTTCATCGACTTCCGAGCGGCATTCGACTCAGTTGATCGAGAAGCACTCTGGTATCTAATGGAGCTCGACGGAGTTCCGACCAAGCTAATCAACCTGCTCAGGTCATACTACTCCAACACCAAAGCTCGAGTCCGAGTGAACGGTGAAGAGTCGCACTTTTGAGGTAACCAGCGGTGTCCGGCAAGGTTGTCCAGCATCCCCCATCCTGTTCAATTTCACATTCGATTGGATTTTGCGGCACGCCCTAACCGAGCACCACGGCGTCCAACTTTCGCCCGATATTCACATAACCGACCTCGAATTCGCCGACGACGTCGTGTTATTAGCTGAAAACTTCCCCGATATGCAACAGGCGCTCGATCAGATAAACCACCTCGGGCCTACTATCGGTTTGGAAATTAACACTTCCAAAACCAAAATGTTTTCGAACACATCCACCAGCAATGAGGAAATCCTATCCCTGAATGGAGCACCTATTGAAATTGTGCCATCCTTCAAGTATCTGGGATCCATGATGCTCCCCAACGGTCAAGCGAAAAACGAAGTGAATGCGCGAATCTCCAACGCCCGGAATGCGTTTCTACAGCTGAGGAGCGTTCTATGGAGCAAGAGGGAAATCAGTCTCAGGACTAAAATTCGGGTCTACCAAGCCTCCATACGATCCGTTCTCCTGTATGGCTGTGAAACCTGGCCTCTTCGCGCGGAAGATTTACGCAGACTCGAGGTAGTAGACCATTGGTGCCTCAGGTACATTCTGCATGTTCGTTGGCAGGACAAACTCTCCAACGAAGAAGTGCGTCGTCGTTGCTACAACATCAACCAAATTCCAGTACTGGTCCAACAACATCGCCTTCGGTGGTTTGGCCATGTTCTGCGCCGACCAGATGACGATCTGGTCAAATCAGTTCTAAATCCCTCGCCATTTCCATCTTGGCGATGTCGCAGGGGTGGACAGCTGAAAACGTGGCTTGGTACAGTCAAGGCTGATATGGAGTGCCTGGGGCTACAAACCGTCTACGGACTCCGTATGTGGAACAAGAATTGGATAACCCTGTCGCAAAACCTTGCATCAGATCGCCGCGCCTGGTCAGCGATGATTCGAGATGTTCATGGAGCCAGCTCATCCTTCCGTAGGAGATAGCTGAAGTAAAGTAAAGTAAGTATTCCATTGTCTTTTTATGCTGCTGACTTATATTTAGTATCTACCAGCCGAAAAATTATTTGACAATACGTCAAGGATAAACTATAGCTTATGTGTGTCCACCTCTATGTGCATATGCCCATTTACATACTCGTGTGGAGCTGATTACATTGGTCGTTGTAAGCGTAATCTCCGTAAATGCGTAGGTGAACACTTCCCGCCCTCGGTTTAGTTAATGAAAGGCGAGCAAAGGACGACAAAGTCTTCAATCTGTGAACGCCTTCTTGGGTCACGTCATTCAGCCGCCTCCCCCCACCCACACACACACCTACCTGATTTATCCTTTAAAGTCATCTACATGACCAAATCCAATCACTGCGAAAGCTTACGTTTTCTCCACTTATGCATAGCCGAAGCTCTAGCTTTACATTGACAAAAACCTAAATTATGTATTCAAAAACGTTTTGTCAAAGCCCATTCTTCACCTCGGTCATAGTAATGTTCTTTTATTTCATTCTATTTCACTACTTCAATTTATTCCACTTCACTTCATCTTCGCTGCCTTTCATCACCGTTATCGTCATCATCGTACTCTGAATTTCTTAGAAAATACCTGATCTGCAATTATAAAAGCATCGGTTTACCAGTTCACTAATTTAGTAGTCATCTTTAATATAAGTTTATTGATGCATCCAATTCAATCAACTCTACGGCGCCCCCTCTTCACCCCTTAGTACATCATTTTTAGTTTTTTTTATTCTCATCGTCATACGTGCAATATTGATTAGTGAGCAATTTCAAGTGCCACTGATCGATGCCTTCATTTTCCGTAATGCATATATATACAACTGCTGTACAGCTGGCTGAAAATGAAGTCGTTGGAAAGAGATAGTATTTCTTCGCTGAACCAAAAAAAATAAAATAACAACTGTGTTTTTCCTTATGAATTAATGGGGGTATATTTCGCGATTTGAGGAAAATATCTTCCAATAAAAGGGGCCTAAAGATGAACGCATAGCCATTCTGTCTTGTTATCGATTGTATTGATTGTATTTGTGTCATGTTAATCCTATTCATCGTTTAGGCGAACAGATTTCTGTTACCTAATAACATTTCGCTAATTTAGTTAATAGGATAGTTTTGTGTCCTTAAATTCTCAATAATAAAATTGTCTTCAGATAAGAGATTCGTGTTCTATTCGTTTGCTTTGTCTATTTATTGTAGGCAATTACAACACATCAATAGAACATCTGTTAAGTCTGTTAACTTGGAGTCGGCAATTAATCCTTATCATCCAGTAGCACCAGTATCGCCTGATATAGGAAATCCTGCTTATTTCTATATAGCTAATGAACACCGAGAACTGCTTCAAGACGTACAGGCAACAAAAATTATTCTTTTACACTTAAAACGACTACTTATTGAGGTAGGTTTGTAAATATATAATTAAATTATTATAATATCTTTATTATTCATTCTGAGGCGTCAGAGGATTGCTAACTAGCTAGCTATCCCATAGAGTAGAGTAGTAGACCTTCGTCACGTGATTTAGAGATGCTTCTTAGGGGTTAATATATATATATATATATATATATATATATATATATATATATATCTGCTATTACCTATGTATCTATGATTTTGTTTGAATGTGTGTGTTTGAGGGAATCAAAGGTTCTAAGGGTTGTAGTTAAACACAAGCTTGAATGACCACCAGTGTGTCCTGTTTAAACGTGAATGAATGCCTTAGGAATCATAGGAAGGAAGTTTGTATAGCCTGTTTCACATAATGAATTGTGCGTGTGCGTTGGTTGGTGGTTTGGCCGTAGGAATGCTCGCCACCAACCACATCGCGTGTGTTTCGGGGTTCGATCCCCAGTCGGCCACTGATACCACTCCTAAATCTCATTAAGCCGATAGTAAGACTGGTGAAGAGTGAAGACTGGAGGCATGAGGCTAGCTAGCAGTAACTCCATCCCGTAAAAGAAACACCAATAGTACTGAAACTTCAAGCCTGTCTAGTTTTTGAAGGCGCCCTCTGTTGGTTCCACACGGGGAACGTAAAGAAATAAAAGAAGAAAAGAAAAAGTGTCACAGTTGAATGTGACTCTCGTGTTCATCTGTCTTAGTCAGTGTATATGAGGATATTTTCAAGTGATCGGTCGATTGGCGCACATTCTAGTCAAGTTAGACGGCAATCATCACAAGTCAGTAACAGTGACTGTCGTGTAAGAGAAGGGCGAAAATCAGCTGATGTTATGTGGCTATGCATATTAGGTTGACACTGAGTAATGAACGAAAAGATGATTTTTATTTGTCAGTTGATTAAAGGCATACTTGTCGGGCTGTTGTTGCGTCTTCAGGCTTATTGTCTTCTCTTATCCGAATGAATCGTGGGAATCTCAGGGAAATGCCTTTTTGTGGATCAGCCTAAATGTGATATGGAAATGATGACAGAAATAGTAATAATAACTGTAACAACTAGACAATCAAAAGAATTAGATTTCTAATAATTCCTACATAATTCGCTTCACAAGTCTCAATATAGACTCATGCGTCTGGGTGCGTCGGTGGTAGCACAGCGGGTAGGGAGCTCTCCGCTAATCACGCCCCATGTGGTACGAGGTTCGATCTCCGGCCGACCACCACCGACGCGCTCCTTAACCTCGCTCGCTAAGCCACGTAGAAAGGTGTAGACTTCCAGGCTGGGGTCCTCGGGACGGTAAAAATCTATGGTTGGAAACAATTGGTGACATGGCTCAAAATCGTTCTCAGTGGCGCAGATGCATCCACTCCCTGTGACTTATGATCTTCAATGAAACTGTTTTGTATTTCTTTATTACTCCTTTGTCTCACACCTCTGCTCACTGTTTCTATTATGCTTTTCTTGTACTTTCTTCTCTTGCTTCGCGTACTACACGGAATGTGGCGACTTGAACTGGTGCACATTTGTGCAAAGTTCTATGTCGAAAACAGACAGACAGACACTAATAAGACTGGTTAAAGGGGAAAGGTTGGAGGGAGATATGAGGCTAGCTAGCAACCCCACCACTGCCACAGAAACTTCACGCCTGTCTCCAGCTTTTGAAGACGAGCTATGCTCGTTCGTTCCACACTGGGAACGTAAAGGAATATCGGAAGAAAAATCCGATTGTCTAAATATTAAAAAAAAGAATTATAGATCATTCATCACTGTGATTCATTTTGACAATGTTTTCTCTTTTTTTTGTGTTTTGACAAATTGTTTCTAATTATAGACACCCGTTCCTGAGACAGATGGTCTTTCTTCTACTATACCACTGAAGAAATATGACTTTAAAGATGTGTCTTCGTATTCCTGTTCTCATAATGATAATCAGTTTCTACTATCTTCAGATGGTCAATCATTATTATTATCATCATCATCAATTTACACTAAGCCACCAGTCAATCGAACTGGACTTGAAGAGTTAATTGAAGTAATTTAAATTTCATTTTAAATTTATTTATTTTTTTAAATGAATCGAATTTTTTCCGGTCACTTTGAAATGATGAACCTGCTTTTATTTTTTATGAATATAATTCCCTATCTAGACATTATTAACAAATAAAACAACAACACGTAGTTCAGCGAATTCATTCACTCAGATTATTATTATATTAATAGGGCTTCAGCCCCGGACGTCTTCATTGCGTGCGTTCGGGGTTCTTTGCCAACGTTTCCTCACGTCGCTCCACGTCTGCTCATATGCTTTCTTCTCCTCTTCACTTCACCTCCTCCTGCATGTCACCCACGTGCACTGACGACCGACTAACTCTCCGCTTCCCTCCCATTCGGGTTCCACTCGAGAGAAAGAGAGAGAGAGTGAGCCTGTCGTGTGATGCCACTAGTCACTTGACGGTTTGTTTTCTCAGAGTATGGCCACAATCCAATCCACCTCCATTTCTTCTTGTATATTTGTTGCACACAATTGGTTCCTGCTGGGTTGGGTTGGCTGGTTGGTCTATTCATTGCCAGAGATCCGTGTTGCTGATCTTTACTAGCCGGCCATCTGATCTTCAGCGAGCAAAGTACAGTGCGAAGATAGCTGTTGACAAAGGTCTGTAGTTTGTTGGAAGTGGCGCGCCAATTCTCTGATCAGTATATAGTGGCACTGACTTCTCATCGGAGTTGAAAATCCGGATCTTATATTTCATGCTGAGGAGTGCTGCTCATCTCCCCACAGACTTGATGAGAGGAATGAGAGCTTGCCTTATTTTCCCGATCCTCACTTTGATTATATCCTCATCAGTTCCTTCTGTCTGTAGTTGAAACGGTGCTTCCCAGGTCGGTCGGTCGGTCGGTAGGTAAAGGAGGTTGCTTCTTTCAGGTTTCTCTCATTTATGGTGATTGATGCCTGTTGTTGTTTTTGCTGTTGGCCGACTCGTCTGTCTCACGAGATCGCTAAGTTGGTGGTAGAACTCATCCTTCATTGCATCCGGGCTGCAATCCGTCGGTGCATAGGTAGAGACAACAAATAGACACCGCCTATCTGGCCTACTACTTCTTACTTTCGTATAACCTTCCTGCCTCACAGCATATAAATGACTGTTAATGGGAATCCAGTCGAGCAATGCAGCTTCAGCTCCAGCGCTCAGTGCGACACCAGCTACGCCGGATGCCGACGCCACAGGGTCCCCGGACAAGCGCAGGTGGTACATACTAATAGAACTTCCAGATGCTAGGGATAGTCAAAGCATTTCACTGGAATCGTGGATGCAGGTCTCCGAAATGCGGCAGACATCGATAGCGAGGTTTTTCAAAGTTCTTACAAACCTTGTCTGTTGTCCGATTTGCATCAGCCTCCGAACATTGCAGGTGGCCAGCCTGAACGTGGCACACGGTTTCAGGATATCTGTGCTAGATGTCACATTGGGGTTACTCACTAACATCTGGAAACGACATAGATAGTCTGGGAATCCAAACAAAGGCGAAAGGCAGTCGAAGGTTAAGAAGTCAAGGTTAGCAAAGGTAAAGTACAGGAATCTATGTATAAAAATAAAAGTAAGGTTGGAAGGACATAAGTTTTTTGAGGGATCGTTATTGCTTGAAATCATTTTTACCAGAGCGCGATGAATTTCAATGACAGTTTGTTGTTTTACTTCATTTCTTGCGTGAGGGCTGAGATACTGTCCGGGCGCCCAGACCTAAGCAGGTGGTTTTCTTAAGGGACCACCCTCCTCGAGCCTTTGACTTGGAGTCTAATCCACAAGGCAGTGGAGCAGCGTCAGGAGCTGCATTCCCATGGTTGCCGGTGACCCATATGGGTTCATACGCCATTTGATCCGATTGGATTCTGGAGCCCATGTACCCCATGGTAACTGCTTTTAGTCTAACCGCTATCCAAACAACCTTCCTGACATGGTAGGACCTGCAGGGAAATGAGTCCCAGCCAGTTTAACTTGTTGGGTCACTGCAGTATTCAAGCACGACCACCACGGCAAGGTAACAGTTGTCGGCCGGGCTCATACTGCATACTGATTTTCAACCAAGCCTACGTGGAAAGTATACCTAATGGATGAGTCGTTCAACCTCCTTGATAAATAGAAATTATTTCAAAAACTAGTTCTACACGTACTTCATATAAACATGTAGGTCTGGAATTCTATAAAAATTTCTGTAAGAAGGCTGAGAACGGATATGGGAATAAGCAGTCTATTGACTACTAGCTGCAAACGATTATTATTTACCATTCTGTTTAGTTCCGAGTGGAATGTACGGCCTCATCAACGGCATACCTACATCTAATCCTGTTGTCTGAAGTTCACTTCAGATGGCTCCACTACTGCCCATAAGCTTTCATCTCCTCCTCACTTGATCTACACCATGTCACACTTGGACATCCAATTTCTCCTCATGTATTTGGTTTCCAATCGACGGTGTGCAGCTCGATGTCAATCAATGGTATCTCTAGCGTGTGTTCGGTCCATCTCTATTTTCTACCGGCTTGTTTTTCTTGAGCAACAGGTTCTTGATTGGTTCATTCCAAGAGTTTCTTCTTTCTGGCCATTTCATTCTCAACGTGGGGTCGGTCGGTAGGTGAAGGTAACTGTTTATCAAACTCCGCAGTAGCCACCAGTTGGAAATGCTTTTCATGACACGCCAAATTTCTCACTCATTCAGAGGAACTGACTGACTTGCCTATGGTGTTGAAAATCCAAATTCTGTACTTTATGCCGAGTGCAGACGATTTCCAAACTGAATTCAGAGTGGTGAAGGTTTGTCATATCTTTCCAATAAAAAAATGCGTCCCACCTGTAGTCGAAAATTTGCTTCCTAGGTGAGTGAAGGAAGTAACTCTTTCCAAATTTCCTCCATGACAGTAATTGATTCTTGTTGTTGAACGGTTATCTTCATCACCTCTGTCTTCTGTATGTTCACTTCAAGTCCTGACTTTTCAGCCAGCCTCTTTAACCAACTTGTTCGTTTTTGCCTGGAAGTCTTCGAGTCTGTGTGACACTGGACATAAATCATCCACTTGTGAAATCCAGATCTTCTAGTCTTCTTATCAGTCGAACGTATTCCTGTCTTCTCGCTTTCCACGGCTTGCCTCATGATCCAGTACACTACAATTAGGAAAGTCATCGTGGGTGATAGTGGGCAGTTTTGTCTTTATCCTCTCCCCACTTCAGACTCCTAGCTGAGTTTTGCGTTGCAGAATACTTGACATGAGACATCGTCATATAACTGTACAGTGTGGTTGATAAAGACTTAGGGCACGCCATAGTGTTGAAGTCTAACCTACTACATTAAGAAACTCAGACTAACTGGAGTCCCTCAACCTCTGCTTTCACAATTTGTCAACTCTCGTATCCTACCTATTCTACTTTACTGCTCCCCGTTAGTCTTTCCTGGATTACTGAAAAAGGACTATACCATCCTGAGAAGGATGTTGAAGGTAGTTAGTAGGACTAGCGGTGTAAAACTCAGTCAGCTCATCACTACATTAGTGGATAAGCATCTGAATACATGCGAGAAATGGACTAAAACCATACTCTCTGACCCCCAACACCTCCTCTATTCCCAACTCTCTCCTTGCATCTCATCAGGTAGAACCAGAAATCAGTACAATATATATATATATATATATATATATATATATATATATATATACAATATATTTTGTCTGTCCATTAACCAAATAAACAATAGAATTGAATTTTTGATTTTCCCGTCGATTGATTGGACGGAAGTGCTCGGTCTCAGGTTGACATGTCGGCTTCTTGTGCAGATGCTTCGACGATGTCTGGGCATTTAATTAGTATACAACTGCTAGCCACCATCCACCAATTGTATACTAATTAAATAAACAATATATGACCTTTTATCACATGACATTACAACCAATCAGAATTCAGTGGTGGTGAGAAAAACTACTATCTGTTGTATTGGTTCATATGTGTTAGTTATTTTCTATATACTCTTGTATTGTACAGTTAACACACTTTTGTACTCTTCGTACTCTTTCTTACTTCTCCACTCATACTCTTGTGTGACAGTTAATTTTCCTTGTTGTTTTATCTTCGTGAACGTGGTGGTCTTCTGATTTACCACTTCGCGTCAGGATAGATCAACCCGTAAACAGTACCAGTGTGTGCGTTATCGTTCGTTTCATCTCATTAGCGCATATTTACACTCGGTACCACCATATTGTTGGTGACAACTCCATAACACTGGCTTGAACTAACTGTCGTAGATTTCATTGGCTGATGGAGCGATGTTTTGATTAGACCACCACTAGCCCTTTCCCAACTTTATCGTACCAGTGTCATTCAGGTAACACTGTTCATTATCAAGGAAAGTGGTGGCTAGTCATGCATGCGTAACACATGTCTTAAGCATCTCTATCAATCGGTTGTACAGCTAAGTGAGTGAATTCGCTGATAAGAGACTTTTCGTCGAACTATGTGTTTTGTTTTTATCTTTATTTCCAGTCATGTTATATTGGAGTAAAATTCTTCACACATTAAAAATTAACATTCACCTATTAGATGGTTGGAGGGAGTCGGTCACAGGGAACCTGCGTGACCTCCGTTTCGTACTAGTTGGCATTCACTAGTCAGTCAGCAAGGCGTGTATCTGCAACCATATCTTTTTATGAGATTCGAACCCTCTTTTCACCATCCAGTGAGTACTTCAGTGAGTCAGAGGCTTTACCCCTGAAGAGCAATTTGGCTCGTTAGATCGAGCAAGGGTTCCTGTGGCCGATTGCCTTCAACCATCTAATATCAACAATTCTAAGTGTACCGTGATGGTGAGCTTCCTAGAATGCTGGTCACATTGCAAATTTGTCTGACTGAATGATAGAATTCAGTCTGCACCAAAGAGATAAGACTAGACACATTACAACACTAGTTACTAATTAGTGTCCAATCAAAAATAAACCTATTATGTTCTGTTTCCATTCTTCGTGGTAAAACATTAGGCGCTGAAGACTACTTATGTTTACCAAAATACAAACTTGTTACACTATGGACACGAAGAATTTATTATTATTATTATATACAGCAACAACAATCAGCACCAATCACCATCTGTGGGAGAGATTTAACAGAGGTTACTTCCCACCTTCACCTATACAGGCTCCAACTACTACAGGTGGATGGCATGTATGAACAAGATGTCAAAGTCAGCCAGGCAGCCACAATCGGAATGACAAGCAAGATACGAACGTCTTCATCAACCTGAAACCAGTTTCGAAATCTTATGCAATAACTCTGGAGCATAAACAACAAGATTCACATTTTCAACACAAATATCAGTGAAGTCAATCAGTCACTTATTCTATATGGGTCACAAACTTGACCAGTGTGTCACAACAAGAATTTCCAATAGGCTACTAAAGACTTCGCTGACTGGCTGGATGGCTGGCTCCATACTGAAGAACAAATGGCTAGCCAGACAGAAAGAATCAATAACAAGAAAATGTGTAGTGGAACAAACCAACCGATTAAGAGCCGATCGCTCAACAAATATGTAGGAGAAAATGGATTGGAGATGGATTCATCGGAGGAGGCCATCGAATGACATTGTGTGCCAAGGGGATCCAAATGGGAAGCGACGGATGAGTGGGTCGTCCATTCGAGGGTGACATGGAGGAGATCGTGTTGTGAGGAAGAGGAGGAGGGAGAGGAGATGAGCGATTATGGGCAGTCATAGGGCTAGGCAACTGATGAGGAAGGCAGAAAACAACAAAGTGAAGATATGATGTTGTTGAAGCTAACCGTATGTTCTACTAGGAACCCAAGGGAACAATAATAATGGGCATGAAGAAATACAGCCCATAAAAATCTCAGTATGTATGATGGCTGGTATACTGCTCAGACGTTCAGACCAAAGCATGTATTTGTTCAAGTGTTGGTTTGTAGGAATTTGATTGGTTTACAGGATTTCATCATGAGCTGACATTAGTTAGGGAACCATTGGAAAACCTGGGAGTACTGGACAGCTGTTTTGTCCTAGTTTGAGACTCTTCATCAGCACGCACTCACCGGGATTCGAACCTAGGGCTTCTGGTTACAAGGCGAGCTCGTATACCATTAAGCCACTAGGACCCGATCCAATGGCCCATGAATTCTAACTTCTGCCAATTCACGACATAGCGCGACCCCTGGCATGTATTTGTCTTATTGGGCGACACATAGAGCCTTTACTTTAAAGTTTGATCCGTAAGGGAGTGGAGCAACTTCAGAAGTTACATTCTCGTGATTGCCTGTGATTAAAAAAAGTCTGTATATGCCATCCGATCTTTTTAGGGAACTGGATCCCATGTTCAACATAGGTTTGGAATCAGTGTTTTCCGGCTCCCCTAGGTACAGTAAATCAGTTCGGTTGTAAGCGCCAGACGTCAAAATTCACCCTTATACTTTCATGTGGAGCACTCTATCCACGTGAAAACAGTCATTAAGACAACGTACATGGCAGAGGCTATGAACTAGTGGCGACATGACAGTAACTGGAGAGGAGGACGGAAGTCTACTCATCCTCGGCCGTACCAGACGGTTTATGTGGTAATGCAGGGGGGGAGAGCCAACAACACTATTTCATAAAGCTCTTCTAAGTAACAGTCGGTTACTGATTTATAATACTGCTTGATCAACGAATCGACGATGAATTTCTATTGCCTTGTAATGATAACATGCATATTCCATATCAATGATTGTGAATGTGTAGAAGACGGCTGATGAAATTCACTAGCTTCTGGGAGAGGGGGAATAGTTCATTTTGACTCAGAGTAGACTAACATGTCTTGTCCGATACACATCCACAAGTGCTTATAGAAGATGGTGGTGGTGATTCAATGGCATTCTTGAGATTCGGATTTTGCTTTAGTCTGATACCACATTCATTATACAATCTGAAAAAGAGTGAGGGATGGATGTTGAATCGAATCCTGAAGCTTATAAGTTCAGGTGGTCATAGTTTTAAGATAATACAAAGAGAGAAGTGAACGTATGTGAGACGATGTCTCATTTAACGTACTTATTATTTTCAAGAGGTGGTTTGTATGAGTCTGATGACGGATTGATATCGGTTAGAGAAGCATCGAAAACCAGCTGGGGGAGTACTGCGAGACAGCTGTTTCTGTTGTCTTGGTTTTTGGGAATCATCGGCAGTACGAAACCACCCCACTGCCAGGGTTATAACCCAGGACCTTCTGGTCACAAGGCAAGCTGGCTTGTATACCATTCAGCCACTCACTGGGGCTCAGAAGTGGCTTTAGAAGTAAAAGTTGTAAATTACGTGGTACTCAACAACACAAAGTTGTATATTTGATAAGGTTAAAATTGCTATTGAGTGAGAATAATAGACTGCTACACATTTTCGGTAAATATAAATACGACTGTACAGCCAGCCTCTGAATATGATTTCATCGATAAAGAAAATTTTGTTCGCTGAATTTGTCTTTTATTTTCTTCATGACTCAATGGATATTTTCGGTGATATTTATTATTTATTTAAACATAAAAAACTCTTGGTGCAGTATAGCACAGAGAAGATGCACCACACATTCATAAGTGACATCTGGCTATCAACCAAAGGACGTGTGTACTGCTCATCATTTCGCTCCGTCCTTCTCTATGGCTCTGAAACATGGCCAATACGAGTTGAAGACATGAAAAGGTTGACTGCTTTCGATCATAGATGTCTGCGATCCCTGTCTCACGTTAGGTGGTTTAACAAGGTAAGTAATGTTGACGTTAGGCTTAGAAGGTTGGGCAGGCAAAGAGGGAAAATCAATCGACGAGGCTATAAAGTTACACAGATTGAGATGGCTAGGTCACGTGCTGCGCATGACTAACCATCGCCTCCCCCGACGGGCATTACTAGCTGATATAGGTGCAGGTTGGAAAAGGGTAAGTGGTGGCCAAACAAAAACATATCATCAATCCATGAAATCCTTGACAGTTAAACTGAGTAAGGTAGGGAGGGAGATGCAGACTTCCGGGTTGGGGCCCTCGGGACTCTAGGAATCAATGGTTGGAGACAATAGGTGACATGGCTCAAAATCGTTGTCAATGGCCAGCGCACATGTATTCAGTCTCTATAATCTTTCATATTCCTTTCTACCATTACCCATTCTGTTTCACTCTTATACTTGTCAGACTGTATTGATTCTCTTCACTCATCTTCTTGTCTACTTCTGTGTGCTATTTGGAAGGTGGCAACTCGAACTTCTGCACTTGGGTGCCAAGTTCTATGTTGAATCCAGACAGACAGACACAATCATAATAATAAAACAACATATGAGATTAAAAGTTAAAAACATACAGGTGAAAAATAGATAAAGAACTTCATACGGAAGGAAAACAGTCTTAGTCTAAGAAGTTTAAACAGCGTTCGTCAGTTATCGTGGGGAAAGTGCAGCACGACATTCGCTGATTACGATTCTTCGTCATACCCGGTAGCAATTCGAGCGATATATCTTTTGGACTCCAACCAGGGAGTCATGATGCACCAACCAATGCTAACCTAACACAAATATCCTTCATCCAACGACGCCACATCAAAGGCTAACCACCTCTCCTCTTTTCCCATCCTGTCCTACTACTGGCTAGTTAACAAACAGAGACCTATACGGAAGCCTCTGGGATGACATTTGCAGCACATGTCTCAGCCACTGATGACATTCAACGAATAGTGATCTCCACTATGTTCAAACACACAGAATTACTTACACGATGATATTGCCCTCGAATGCAAGCAATTCTACGGAGACATCAGTGATCGAATACTCTGAGCCGCTGCATATCTTCAGCTCGGAGAGGCTAGGTTTCACAGGCGTAGAGCAAGACAGCCCACACCGCAGCATTGTATACGCGACCTTTGATAGTCAGGCCAACGTCGCGACGGTGGTGCTCAGAGATGGCTCAGGTTAACGTATGTCACCCTAGCTTTCATGATACGGTTGCAAATCTCATCCGCCACACCTCACCTCCGCCAGCATTCACACACCTACCCAGATACACAGACTTATCAACAACTTCAAGCGGTTCACTATGCAGCAAGAGTGAGTAGAGGTGAGTGAGTGCAGACTCCTGCAAATCTTGTAACAGTATTATTTTGCACTTAGACGGCGCCAGAGCACATATCATATTGTTAGCAGCACATTGTTCGATGAGATATCAGCATGTTGATTATTTTTTTCTAACCAATTGTGAGCGACATCTAAACTCACACTGATGTTCTCAGGTTGTGCAGGTACATATTGATGGCATTTGTTTTACTGTCTGTCATCAATGATGCCTCTTTCCCCAACATAAACTACACATCGATTGTCGATGAAAAATCGTTTAACAAAACACACAACCACCATACATCAGTCAATTTAGATTAAAACTCAACGTGAAATTAGGGTGAGACAATACTCTTCATTTTTCCTGGCAAGATATCGCCTAGTTGTGTAGGTAGTTGAAATTCTAGGTCAAGAAGTAGTAATGTTGTTTTTTAAACTTCTTTTTAACGCGTTAAAATGACCAGAGGAATTATTTTTTCGTTATTTTTTTTCAACATAAATTTTAGGGTCTTGCTCAACTCAGCCATAAAAATTCAGAAGTTTTATGCTGCAGATAACACTGTAAGTGTTTTGTGGTTGTTGTTGGTTTTCTTAAAAAAGTTTTGTTCGGTTATTTTAAGTGAATTTATTTTATCCCATTATTATCACTATTATTATTATTACTACTATTAGTGATCCTTTGGGTTTCGAGTGGAACACCATAGGACTGGCTTCAACAACACCATGTCTCCTCTTTCCTCTATCTGCTACCATCGTATTCAGCTGACTATCTTCACAGTTGCCTATATTCTGTCATCTCCTCCTCGCCACACGATCTTTTCCATGTCACCCTCGAATGGACGACCCACTCATCCGTCGCTTCCCATTTGGATCCCCTTGGCACACAATGTCATTCGATGGCCTCCTCCGATGAATCCATCTCCAATCCATTTTCTCCTACATATTTGTTGAGCGATCGGCTCTTAATCGGTTGGTTTGTTCCACTACACATTTTCTTGTTATTGGTTCTTTCTGTCTGGCTAGCCATTTGTTCTTCAGTATGGAGCTAACCATCCAGCCAGTCAGCGAAGGTGGCACCTGTTCATAAAAGTCTTTAGTAGCCTATTGGAAATTCTTGTTGTGACACACTGGTCAAGTTTGTGACCCATATGGAATAAGTGATTGGTGCTCGTTATTTTTGATGTTGCCTTTAGTTGGTGGGTTATCTTCATCACCATGTCTTCTCCATGTTCACCTGAATAGAGTCCTGTTTTCGATGCCACTCTCTTCAGGGAGTTTGTTGGTTTTCGTCTTTAATTTTTCGAATTTATGTGACATTAGACATATATCATCCAGGCATGAAATTCAAATCTTCTGGAGTCTTCTTATCGGTGGTCCAGCGTATTCCTCTCTCCTCGCTCCCCACTCACAGTCTGGCGTATAATCAAGTCTACAACGATGAAGAATATCATCGGTGATAATCGGTAGTCTTGTCTTACACGTGTATTTGCTTGGAACGCCTCTCTGAGTTTTCCATATGTGGACCGCCTTACACGTGACATTGTCATATAGCTGAAGTTGAGTGAGACTGATAAAGACCACGGCACTCCACGCCGTAGTGTTGAAGTAGTTTCCAAATCACTTTTTAGTTAACACTGTTTGTCGAAGGTCTTTTCGAAGTCGATGCAGTTAAGGTACAGATTTGAGTGCCATTCTATGCTTTGTTGTGTAATGATGACTATGCGTGGAGTTGCAATTTGATCAGCACATGATTTGCCTTCCTGAATCCAGCTTGTTCCGGGTGATGGTTCTGGTGGGGTTCTGCATCAAGTGCATCTTTGATTCTCTCCAGGGTGATACGACTCAGTATTTTACTTGTCGTAGACAAGAGCATTACTCCACACTATCCAGTTGTTGCGTTGGTGGCATAGCGGTTAGGATGTTTGCCGACCATGCACATGGTCTGGGGTTCGATCCCGACCGGCGCATTCCTTTACCTCGCTAAGCCAGAAATAGTGCTGGTAAAGAGGGAAGGTTGGGCATGAGGCTAGCAACCCCATCCTGTAAAATAAACACTGCTAGAGAAACTTCAAGCCACTAGCGGGAAGCCCTATGTTCCACTGAGGAACGTGAAGGAAAAAAAATCCAGTTGTTGCAGAGTGAGGCGTAAGTCGCCCTCCTTTCTGTAGCTTGATCGCATTCAGGATTTCTGCCTTCGTTGGAGGATTGGTGTCCATTAGCAGGAGGTCCCGTGCATGCTGTTGGTAGTGGTGTATTTCTGGGCGAGTCGAAGGTGCTGGTCGATTCAGAAGTCCTTTAAAGTGATCAACCTATTGTCTTATTTGTTTCTCTTCCTTGGTAATCAGGTTCCCTTAGACATTCCCCGGATAGTGAACAGCCCGGTTATATGATATAATGAGGTCCCTCACTTGATGCCTGCTTCCAGCAAGTGTGTTGTAGAATCGTCTTTTTCGTTTCCTAGCATATGTGGTCATTAAACCATCCATCTCTCAACTGCCTGCCATCAGCCTTAATGGTTCCGAATACACTTCTGGAGATGGTGAATGGCCTCCTAAATCATTGATGTAATATTCACATTGCCCCAGTAAATTCTTCCCTCAAGGGCAGGGACTTACAGCACCGTGTTTCATTACTCATGAAATGACACCAGTGCAATATCTCAACAAGTACATCAACTGTTCATAGCATCATGAAGTCTGAAATTATTTGGCATAACTGTAATCACCTTGAAAAAATAAGGATAGCCTACTAAATTCCCATGAAACCACTGCGGTTAAAATCAAAGTAACTTAATCAATGCATCTATTCTCTTTACGCGAAACCACATGGTCACCATTTTTTTCAGACGTAACCTTAGACAACGCATCACAAACATAAAGCAAATCACTATTATGTACATTTTTTTCTCTGCCTCCATATATCGCCACATCTTTTCTTTGACCTAGGCATTATTGAACGTCGTCACGAAAAGCCGAACTTGTCTTCCGATAATACTTGTAAAATGATGAAAGGTTGAAGGCTAACTGTAAGCATGAGTAGAATTGTCAACAGCTTTCCAGAGAACCAGTAATTAAATCCAATTTACACGTGGAAGAACAATTGTCAAAAAGAGATCGTTCAGGACTGAGTGACTGACTGGTTTCAATGTAGCACCGAGGTGCAGCAGCACTTCGAGTCGCCACACGCCTTCCATGTATCACACAAAGCAAGAGAAGAAAGTAATAAGAAATGCGAAACAGAGACAGTAAACAGAGATATGAGGCTAAAACAATAGTAACATCGAAGATCCATGTAGTTTTATTGGATATTATAAGTCACAAGGAGCGGATGCATCTTCGTCAGCCATCCATCACCGAGAACGATCACTTTGAGCCAGTCATATTATCATCAATTTTCTCCAGTCTTCATTGGTTTTCACCATTATAAGCACCACAACCGGCAGTCTACATTCCCCTAAGTAACTGGCTGGTTGGCCGGCCGCGAAACGATCCTTCCGTATGTGTGCTGAGATTTCGTCATCGATCAGATCATCCCCGCTGTTGTTAGCTGGGCTGATGCAACCGCTTCCCAGATAAGTGAATTGGTCAGTACCACTTTACTCCTGCCTATCTCTAAGCTAGGAGTAGTCGGTCTAGTCTAGTCCAGTTCAGAGTCGTATAGCCTCATCATCTTACATTTAACAGCGGGAGGAGCGATTCGCATGCAGCTGATTGCATCCCCGCCCCCATCCATTGTGTATCCAATTCTAAACAATTTGATGAACAGTATTGACATGTTGATGGCGCACAGTAGGATTAATTCTTATTTGTTCTTTTATTTTTTCTAAAAAAAATTCAAACAATATCATGCCAATCAAACATTGTTAATGCCTTATAATAATAATAGTAACAACTGCAATAATAAATGTCATCAACACGCTCACATTGTCTTGAATTCCTGAAGAAATTTTCATGCTATATATATATATATATATATATATATATATATATATATACATGTACAAAAATGTAGGAATTTAAAAGTAAAAAAAAGTTGCAGAAATCTATACCTATCCTATACCTGTGTGTGAGTAGTTAATTAACTACTTTACTTTCTCTCTACCTACTCACTCTAAATCACACGACTATCGTTCATTCATCATGTGGTATTTTTTAACGGTATTTTATGTTAATGAATCAATATACAATATTCTTCTCATTCATTTTATTTAGGCTTGATCTCACATGGGTTGTGTTGTGTTGTTGTATTAACGGTTGAATTTTTCTTGAATTCTCATGTGTGTTGATCGATCACATTTTTTGGGAATTTACATATTTTCTCGCTAAGTTGATCACTCAGATGTATATGTATTATTATTATTATTATTATTGTTCTCTTGGGCTAACTTTAACAACATCACATCTCCACTTTGTTCTTTTTGGTGTTGTCCTCTTCAGTTGGCTAGTTTCACGACTGCCCATGATCTCCCACCTCCTCCTCCTCCTCCATATCACCCAAGCACTGACGACCCACCCATCCGTCGCTTCTCATTTGGATATCCCCCTGGCGGCTATGTCATCCTCAACGTATGCCCAATCCATCTCCATTTTCTCCCGCATGTTTTTTGAGCAATTAATCGGTTATTGCTTGGTTGGTTTGTTCCACTGCAGAGTTTCTTGTTATTAATTCTTTCTGGTCTGCCGGTCATTTAATTTTCAGTAGGCGAGTGTGGCAGCTGTTCATGAAAGTCTGCAACCTGTTGGAAATCCTTTTCGTGACACACACGCATTTCAAGTTTCTGGCCCGTTTAGAAAAACTGACCGATTTGAGAGTGGTGTTGAAAATGAGAACTTTGTTCCTTATACTAAGTGTAGAGGATTTCCAAACAGATTTCAGTTTGATGAAGTTGTGCGTATCTTGCTTAGCGTTACAATTCTTACTTTGATATCTTCACCCGTTCCTACTGCGTGTAGTTGAAACGATGCTGTCTAGCCAGATGAGTGAAGGAAGTAACCTGTGGTAAATCTCTCCCGTTGATGATGATTGGTGCTGGTCGTTGATGTTGTTGGTTGGTTATCTTCATAACCGTCTTTTCTATGTTCACCTGGTTGGAGTTTTATCTTCGCTGCCTCTTCAGTGAATTATATGTATATTCACAGTTTATAATAGGTGAACTTCAAATTGTTGTATATTCATTTAATAGGTTTTTTACGTTCCGATCTGAGCTGCAGTTCCGAATCGTTTGTGATAGACTGGAAGTAGTGAACTCTACATTCTTCAGTGAATAGCCAATTAGGCAATTCGGATTACTTTATCTTGAGATGTGTGTTATGTTTCAGCTTTTTTCACAAATGTGTGAAATACTGAGGTTAACAGGCGCACAACGTTAAGTTGCGGAAATATGTTTTATTTGAGGTAATATTTTATTGGTTAATTTGCTGTTCTCTTCCCCTTTCTTGAAGCTGACTGACTGGCTGTTTTCAGTGTATAACTTTGCACAGATGTGCACCAGTTCTAGTTGCTACACTCCCTCCACGTAGCACACAAAGCACAAGAGAAGAGAGTGAAAAGAGATTCAAAGCAGAAAGAGATAATAAACAGAGATATGAGGCAAAAGGAATGGTAATATCGAGTAACAATATGGTCTTATTGAATATTATAAGTCACAAGGTGTAGATGCATCTGAGCCAGCCAGTTATCACTGAGAGCGATCACTTTGAGCCATCAATATCATTGCCGGTTGTCTACGGCCATTGGTTTTTGGCGTCCCGAGGAGCACAACCAGTAAGGAAGCCTACACTTTTCTACGCGACTGGTTGGCTGAATCGAACTAACTGTTGTGGATCTCATTGAGTGATGAAGTTATGTTTTTATTTGACCACCATTGGGAAGCTCTTTCGCAACCTGATGCATCCTGTGTCAATCAGGTAACATTGCCCGTCATCGAGGAAGGCGATGGCTAGGAATGAATGCGTAACACATCTTCTAACCATCTCAGTCGATGTAACTGCTTCACAACCGCGTCAATAGATTGATTTCCCCTTCTCCTTACATAGCACTCGACCGACACCTTACTTCAATATTGCTCGCCTTATTATGCTACTTAACAAGGAGAGGAGAATGCAGACACGTATGATGGAATACAGCTATCCAACCGTTTGATGACTTCCACTTTCAACGGCCATGTCTCACAGCCAGCCATAAAGAAGGACGCAGTGGACTGCTGAGTAGTGAGCACGTCCTTTGGTCGATAGCCAGTCAGCCGGATATCACTTCTACTAAGCCAGAGAGAGATGGCGTAATTCCATATTAGTTTGTTTATTAGATATGGGATTGCTTACTACCATAGTGCCCAAGTTTTACACATATATTAATAGAGATGGCGTAAGCTGACTGAAAAATGCCAGACGAGCCTTCCGTCGTTGAGTGGCCTGATGCAACTTCCCAAATAAGTGAAATGGTCAAAACTCTCTGCGAAACAATTCACTGCTGCCTTTTTTTAAGCTAGGACTTGATGTAGTGCAGTCCAGTCCTGGAGCATCATCTTATATTTGGCTTGAGCGAATATCATGCCAAACACTCGCAGATCGCGGCTTAGCTCAAGGTGTTCAAAAAATTACACTTTGTCGGCGTCTTCACTGAGGAGCAGGTCTACATTATCCTCATATTCTAGGTCAGCGATATAATTTTACGGTGGCATCAAGTTAGTCACTGAGTCGATGAAGTCAGCAGTTAGGATTAAGTCCATTGTTGCGATATCAGTAATAAAATTAAACAGAAATGGGGACAGTGGGCATTGTCACCACTTCACATGACAACTCTACATAGACTCAAACCTGGCTGCATGAGTTTGAGTAAAGTGCCTTGAACAATGCGGCATTCCCTTCACAGTAAAACACCACCATGGTACCTCTCGGTCGAGTGGATTGAATGCCGCCTTTAGGTCAAGAAATATGACGACTGTTGGACGCCAACGGTAAGTATGCTTATGTTCCAGAATTTGTTGATGAGTTAAGATATGATCTATACGCCCTCTTCCTGTTCTAATGCCTTCCTCTTTATCTCGGGTTTTGTTCCACTTGAGAACCACTTAGTCTCGGCATTATTTGATACCATATTAGTCAGGCTAATCCCCCTGTGGTTATCACAGGATGACTTGTCTCCCTTGTTGGATATCGGGATAATAAATGACTTACACCAGACCGAAGGGACTTCCTCTGATTCCAAGACGCTGCCTAATACCTTAGTTAGCGCAGCAGTAAACTGTCTTCATTATCCTTAAACACCTCTGGAGTCATTACATCAGATTCCGCTGGCTTACCTCATTTCAGACTACCGACTGCTTTTGTAATCCCATTTAGGCAAACAGCACCTGTGTCTGTATCGCATTCATAAAGGCGTTGGATACTAGGTAAACTTAGCATGGCTGTAGGCCGATTGAATTGCTCCTAAATATGTTCTTTCCTACATTCCAGTCATCTATCCTAAGAGCTAGTTATGCTGCTATTTTTCTCAGAGATTGTTTCACTTATCATTTGCCTTTTACCACCTGTTTCCCTAATAAGTCTAAATAGTTGTTTGATGTTATCTGTCACCGATGGGTTTTCCATATCTTTCGCTTTTGTCGCCCACCACCGTTCACGATCGTTGCGTAGGCTCATTGTTAGCTTGCGTTTGAGCAGCTTTCGCTCCTTATCATATTCGGAGCTCGCCGGAATCAGTCTTATGGCTTTCTTGATGCGGTGTAATCAAGTAGGTTTATAGCTTATCCTGGCAATGATGCTTAGTTTAGTGTCATAAGTCTGTTGCTATGCTCACGAAGTGGCACAAGTAATGTATTTTTTTCAGGTATTTGACATTAAATTGTGAATTGTAAAAATATTTTATGACGTCATTGTTTGTGCAGCTTCAGGGTTCCTGGTAGCCTATAACAGTAAATGTTTCTTTCTCGACAGAGGCCTTGAGATTTTACATCTGAAATTGTTGTTTCATAATTTTTGTTCTAGTGTATGTAGCCTATTATTAGGTCAGAAGCAGGATGTACAGCAGGTTGAAGGTGAGGGCAGTAACTCATTGGAGAAGGCATTGCGAAGTGGTCGCGCTATGTTATGTGTCAATTGGCCGAAGTTAGAATTCATGGACTGGCTAGCTGGCTGGTCATTGGATCGGGTCCCAGTGAGTGGCCGCTTAGTGGTCTACGAGCTCGCTGGCCTTGTAACCAGGAGGTCCGGGGTTCAAACCCTGGCAGTTGGATGGGTGCGTGTCGTTTAAGACGGAAGAAACAACTGTCTGGCAGTAGTCCCTGTGGCTGGTTTTCCACTAGTTCTCTAACCAACAGTATCCTAGTAGTGCTTGTTTAAACTGGAGTATTTTTAGAGAAATATGGCACATATCATCGCTTGTTTGGTTTATTAACCAAATAAATTACACAGTGACTACTGATAAAAGGCAAAAGCCTGTTGTTGTGCAGGTTGTAACTACATGATAACAGCATACATCTCACCTTACAGCAACATGTTATATCATGTTTCCCTCCCCTCCCCCCGAATTATAATCGATCAAATTTAAAAAAAAAGAATATTTTGATATTTCATTAAATTGCTACGTGATATCTCATAATCCTATGATTTATGAGACAGAGTAGGTGGAGTCTTTGATTTGAACTTGTATAATATCATAATTAAATGCTCTTGTTTGAGTTAGAGCTTAACCGTGTTTCTTCTCTGTACTGAAACCATGACATGTACATATTTTTGCTGTGTGACTTCTTAAAGAGAAGTGGTAATAATTTCTTTGGAAAGTCGTATTGCCATTAGAGATGAGACATTTTCAGCTGTATGCTTGCTATTCGAAAATCGTGAGAGTGATCTATAGACCTAATTTTCTGCGTGTTCGCTTTACATGTCTGTTTGCATTTCTCCCACCTCCCCGCGCCTATTGATTTATCATCCGGTTTTCTGCCACCTCACTTATGACCTTTGAAATCCTATTGGTTGTTCAGTTCAATGACATTAATGCATGTGAAGGTCATTTAAAACATATATATATATATATATATATATATATATATATATATAGTCCCTTTGCTAACCATGCCGGATAATGTTCAGAGATGCGTTTGGAAAGCGTGCGCTTTGTGCGGGCGGCCAATATAACTAGCTCCACACAAGCAGGTGAATTTATAAACACACATTAAAGTGCCCTGTCCAAAGCGGCAGTTTATTCTTCACACATCCGTTGATCATTGATACGTGGCTCAGCCATAAAGAAGGATTTCCTCAGTGATCTGCATCAGCAGTGATTCTTCAGGATCTCAGTTGCAGTATCACCTTTAAATTCAACACTCATAAAGAGCAGTTTCTTCGGCACCATCTGGATTCTTTCAGGCTTTTCTC
Organism: Trichobilharzia regenti; assembly: GCA_944472135.2. NCBI lineage: Eukaryota > Metazoa > Platyhelminthes > Trematoda > Strigeidida > Schistosomatidae > Trichobilharzia > Trichobilharzia regenti. Next base: position 27,398,660 of record OX235270.1, on the reverse strand, counting down.
TTAACTTCATGTTTTTCTCAACAAATCTTGGAGGATATCCATTCTCTGTGAGAACTTGTCTGAGTCGCCCCAGTTCCCCATCGATTGTATCACTTGAACATATTCTCCTTATTCTTGAGGATAAGGAATGGATCAGATTTCTCTTTCTTCTCAAAGGGACCCAGCTATGGAAGTTTATGTACTGACCATTCCATGTTGGTTTCCTGTAGATCGATCTCTGAAGAGAACCATCACATCTCCTCTTTAGAAAAACATCCAAAAAATGGAATTCCGAGTTAATCTCTGATTCCGACGTGAACTTGATGGCATGATAGCAGCTGTTGAACTCCTTAGTTATCAATTCGATGTCAGTATTGTCGTCACATATGATGAAAGTATCAACCATGTATCTTTGGTACAGATGGAGACTGTCGATAGTAGGCCGTAAAATACTATTCTCCAAACTAGCCAAGAAGCAGTCTGCAAGTAAAGGACCCAATGGTGACCCCATCGCCACTACATCTCTTTGTCTATAAATCGTGTTGTTTAACTTGAATTGGACATTTAGAGTGCACCTCAAAAGTAGTTCCTTTAATTAGTGGATCGGAACACATACGTCTACATTATTATCCTCAATGAATTTGCATATAAAGCAGATAGTTTTAGTGAGGGGAACGTTGGTGAAAAGCGAAGTAACATCCATAGATATCATTTTCTTCCCGGATACATCAGCATCACTTATTGAATCGATGAATTCAAACGAATCAGAAGCAGTATGCTTGCAGAGGTTATTTCTGATAGTTGGGAGGATTTCTGTGAGCCATTTGGTAGTAGCATAATATGGGGAATTTGTCATGTCCAAGATTGGACGTAGTGGCACGTTCTCTCTCTGCACTTTCGGTAGACCATATAAGCGGGGAATCACGGAACCGAAGGGTCGTATTTGCTTGAATAATTCAGAGCTAATAATCGAATCGTTCTTCATATTCTTCAGCATTTGTGTTAGTTTGCTTTCAATTTGTTCCGTTTGGTCGTTTTGGCTACTTTCTTTTGAAAATTTGTTTTTATCTGACAAGACTGATAACATTTTATCGATGTAGTCTTGGCGATCCATCAGGACAGTGCAAGAACCTTTGACGAGGCGTGTCATAACCAAGTCTTTGTTCTCTAGAATTTCACGCAGTTGCTTTCTGTGCTCAGCTGAAATCAATCTGCTGACGTTTGGTTTCGTGTTGATGTACTGCTGGCAGCTATTTAATACTGTAGACTTGAATTGTTTAAATGATTTGTTGGACGCTGCAGAAAGGTCGTCTGTCTGTTGGATCAGTGCTTCAAACTGGACTTTGATATCCAAGTCACTCGAATTTGTCGAAATATCACAGAATTTTAGACCCAACGACAAGGCTTGCAATTGTACCGGAGTCAATGATATACTAGAGTAGTTGAAGACGTATTTTTTCTGGTGTGGCAGCGGCTCTGAGGCCATCCTCGAGTTTCAGGTTTACATCTTCACAGCGTCTTCTTGAAACTGACTCGATGTAGTCCGTGAAACTTCTCTGCTCGTCTTCTGTCAGCTCATATAGAGCATGTGTTCTTAGTGAAATATTTCTTTCTATCTCCGGTAGTCGAGATTTTATTTCGTCGATGATGTTCAGTTTATGACGTTTCAAAGAGCGATGGTTTGGGTGAATATGATTGCGAGGAAGACATTTCCAGAAGTGCTTGGGATATTCCCTCTTATCGGTACAGCTCTTCAGAAAACTGATTCTCGTATTCGCTATGGCAAGTTTGACAGAAAACTTAAGAAACGTATCTAGTTCCTTCACTGTCACAGGGTTCTTGCTCTGCTTCAAATCACCGAAAATACCCATTTAGTCATGAACATTATCCGGAATGGTTAGCAAAGGGACAATGTAAGACAATTACTAGCTCAATTCTCGAGCATTTGGTGAACTCAGGCAACGTGGCTCCACCAAAGTCGTTTTTCGACGTATATATATATATGCAAGTGCTGTCAACTTTTTCGACTTTCAAGTATTGGTTTGTAAGAATTTGATTGGTTGTTTACAAGTTGTCATCATGAGCTGGCATCGGCTGGTTTGAGAATCATTGGAAGTAAAAGAGAACTGCTTCCTCCATCCTAGTTTGGGACTCTTCAGCAGTACGCACCCACCCAACCGCGTTTCGAACCCAGGACTAACTTCTGGTTAGAAGGTGAGGTAGCTCATAGACCACTAAGCAGCCACTGGGACTTGATACAATGGCCAGCCAGCCCATGAATTCCAGCTTCTGTCAATTCATGACTATTAGCGACTACTAGCCAGTCTTCGGCGAGTATTTATCCTCACGCTCGACCTGTCCAGTCTTCTCTTCTGTCTTTTGCGTGTGGACAGTGTTGCAGTACGTTGGGCAGTGTTATTGTTGTTGACGTGAAATTAAGACAGATTAGCAGCCAGCGCATTAAGTTAGTATTCACTCATAGCCTACTAGGTCATAGTTCCGCTCATAACAGAAAGTACTTGCAAAAATATCAATATCCCTTGAGAAATCAACAATCTGATAGTCACTGGCGACTACTAGCCCTGATCAGTCAGTTGCCTGGGTTTCCAATGGGAAGCCATGAACAGTAGGGTACAGCAGGTTGAAGGTGAGGCATTAACTCATCAAAGAAAACATTGCTAAGTAGTCGCGCTATATCATGTGTGAATCGGCAGAAGTTGGAATTCATGGGCTGGCTGGCTGGCCAATGGATCGGGTCCCAGTGAGTACCTGCTTAATGCTCTATGAGATCGCTGGCCTTGTAACCAGAAGGTAGTCCTGGGTTCGAACCCCTGGTAGTGGGGTGGTTGCTTACTGGTGTAGAACCAGTCTGAAGCACCAGGACGAAGGAAACAGCTGTCTGGCAGTACTCCTTTCAGGATTTCCTATGGTTCTCTAACTGATATCAGATCATGATGAAATCCTCCAAACCAATCAAATTTCTTTTAATATCCGTCTGTTTTCGCATTATATAATGGAGTTGGTACGGTCACACATATTCTTTGTTTAAGGGGTAATTGATATTTTCTTCACATCTATCGTGTTAAACGCAGATCACAATAAATTTTGATTAGATTTTAGAAATAAACTTCACAGGGATTGATAGACGACTGTGTGGAATTTATCTACTCAAATTTGGAATGACATTTCTGAAAGTTAGTTTTGTCTAGAAATAGATTGTACTCTAAACATAGCCTTTATAAAAGCTCATTCTAATCGAAAATTAAATTTTGTAGTATAAGTTAATGTTCAATATTCTAATTGTTCATTTGAGTTGTCCCCTCACAGTGTTACACTAATGGAGTTCATTCACTTAAACAAATTATCATACAATATATCTCTGATGAAATTTCACTTGCAATATGTGGAAGCTTCCAGTTAAAGATAAAATAACAAGATATCATTTGTTTTGTATTTCCTATTGTGGTGAGTGTTACGGATAAGATTATTACTGTACTAGAGACACACACACATACGTAGTGTATGACACTTTTTCAAAGTGAAAATCTTATCCATAATTGAGTTAGCAGATGTTGTTTTGTGTTTTATGTAATGAAATTCTTCTTCTTCTTCTTATATTCTTCTTTACCTTTCTTACAGATTGCAATTGATAGACGATGCAGAAGCAAAACATGACGTCTTTTATCCGACCCCATATTCTCTCCTCTCCTCTCCTCTCCTCTCCTTGTCTCTCTGTTAATGTTACGAAGAGTGTTCATTTTTTTTGTTGTTGCAGAGGCAAGGGATGTTATGCCTTTTCTTGTTGTTCTTCTTCTTCTTTGCATCTCTCTTTTCAGTCTAAATATACGGTTGATTATTTTGTTTGATTGGGTTGTTAATATATTTATTTTTTCTGATTATAACAAAGCATATCACGTTCTATTATTACTCCTCAATTGTCGGAGTCTTTTTGAATTCCCATTGTACTTTGGTTTGTTATTTATTTTTTTTAACGTTTTTTTTCACACTTTTATTGTATTCTTTTTTTAAAGTTATGACATTGTTATTTTTCTTCTATTTCTTCTGCCTGTGTTGAAGCAACTGTGATTCTCATCTTGTTCTGTTTCTTATGTTTTTTATATGGTTTTTGTTAATGCAATTATTGTTGTAGAATAAATAATGTTTGTTTTTTGTATCGACTTGAATTATTCTGATGAATGTGTGTGGCTTTGTATGTGCGTGGGTTTGTTTGTTTGCTGCTATGTGATGATGCTTTTACAATATCATTTAGAGTAATTTAAGTGTCTTGTTGGTTTTGGTGTGTAGGGATTTGATTTGATTTGATTGGTTACAGGATTTTATCATGAGCATTGACATCAGATGGTGGTGAGAGAACCACCGTTGGAGGGACCAGCCAGACAGTCAGCTGTTTCCTCCGTCCTAGTGCTTGGGGTGGATTCGCCTTTTAACAGTAGGAACCACTCACTAGGACTCCATCCAGCGGCCAGCCAGTGCATGAATTCCAACTTCAGCCAATTCACGCACGAAATAATGCGACTGGTACTAGCCAATGTCATCGGTGGCGGCGAGTATTTGTCCTCACGCTCTACCTACTGTACCCTACTGGTCACGAATTCTCACTAGAAGCCCAGGTAACTACCTACCTGAATAGGGCCAGTTGCTAGATCAATTTTCCAATTATTGGTTTTGTAGGGATTGTGTTTGATTGGCTAGTAACAAGATATCCACGTCTTAAGGTAAGTTGACTCTTGAGTGTTAGCAACAAGTTATTACATAATCAGGAAATTTGTAAAATAGGAGTGATGACTAAGAAGAAAAGGATAACTTAAAACAGCAACATAAAAATAAAAGTTAATGGAATTAGCTAGAATTGTAAACATTAACAAAGTCGAAAGATGGTTACAAGGAGAGAGGAAAATTTGCCTTAAAAATCTTCATATATATTGTGTAGTTGGCCATGGCAAAGAAGAAGGGGCTGTACAAATTTCTATGGAACACACACAGATTTGGCTTGTTCAGATGAATTCCGATCGCCTCTGCTGTATATGTATGTAAAAGTCGGACTCGCAGACCATGCGAGAGGTTGGGTGAAATACGATTGGTAAATAACTTTCAAAGCTTTGTTAGAGTGAGTCGACTTGATGTCCAGTCAGTATCGACGAGACTAGATAGTATTGAGCTGCGTGCAGCAGCTTTATTCGGACATTTTTCAAACCAAGATGGGAGGATGTGTTCAGAAATTCGAAGATGAACTTGCTTGATCTTACTTCCTATGTAACTAGCTCCGCACATTTTTTTGATGAGGAACTAATTGAAAAATAAAAAGGGTATCAGTTACAAATTGGTTCGCTTTTTAATGTTGGCATTTTCTACTTTACGGACCATGTAACACTATCACAGGTGGTTAATGTCTGCCGTTATCTGTAATCGAAAGAGAACGTAGGTTGATCTAGTTGGTTGGTTTGTTGCCTGGGATTGTGTACTTCATGCAATATCTCTGCCTGATAAGACAGTCACAGGTGTGGTGTGTTTAAAGGTGCAAGATTCTGCAAAATCTCATCTAATTCTCGAAAAGTCTTATAATTGCATACATAGAAACTTGTAGGGTGCAAATCAGTCAACATTTTTTCTGCCTCCACCTGAAAATGGGAATCAGAAGAGCTGAAATGTCCTGTTATGAGTAAAAGAAAATCCTACTGCAGTTGAAAATCGATTGAGTCAATATAGCACCACTTCTCCATTAGAGTGAGAGTCACTCAATAATTCAGTCATGACTGACTACTTGAAGGTAGTTGCTACTGTCAGCCTCTCGTTTCTGACAAAATACACTATCCTCCTCCTACATATTCTAACATCTTCTTGGTTCAATTCACTCTTGGGACCAGTTCACTGACTATCTCAGGATAGAAATTGTCGCCAAATAGAAGTTTTCTATGAGGTTCGATTGTGACATTGTAAGTAAGTCTCAGGGAAACGGGGTTACATACAATGTCACAGAGCTTTCTTCGTTTCGATGACCGACCCACCCCACCCCCCGCCCAACCCACTGTACCGAATAAACGTTGATCACATTATGGAATAATACTAGTAATAATACTTATGACATTACTTGATGATCTATCTACAAATGGATGATGATTTCAAGTGGTGGCGATATTTGGTTGCAGTCATATCTTCTGTCAACATTTCGTTACCAATCAGTTTTCTCTGCTTTAACAAACTTTTCGAATGGGTAAAAGAGTCAGCTCATTCATAGGAATTCAGCAGCCTAAACTATATCAGTTTTTTCTGCAAACCTACACACTTCTATACTATTCGCTTCAGTCCAGTTTCTTTGTAAAGCTCTCTTATGTCTATGAACACGTATGTTGTTTTGTTATACGTGATGAGTGCTTACTACTTCGGGTGGGACAGGAAAAGGCGAAATATTAGTCATTATTTAAGTGATAAATAAATAATGAAGAAATGTACTCAGCAATTAATTTTTACGCACACACACATATGAAAAATATAAAATAGTAGATAGCATTTTGTATCTCACGGATTTATGCCATGAATGTGTAGAAGACGTTTGAGGAAGGTCGCGAGCATCTGGTATAACTTTGATTATATATAGTTGGATTAGTACAAAGATTGTTGGAGTTGTAAGTTCCATGATTGTTTCTTACATATTACATATTATGTATATTATATGAGTCACTTCTGTTGCATGTGTTGTGTTGGGTGTGTCGACTCGATGAATCGGGATTCATTAAGTAACCAATCTCTATCTATCACTTTGTCTCCATCTACCTATATCACGTTTTAGAATTTCGACTCTGTCTGAACCGCCCTATTGTGTGCGGTTGTGTGTTAGTGCATGCAGTGCAATGTAATGCTGATCTGGGATCATTCTACTCTTGGCTAAATTCGTATGTTCTGACAGGCAATCTGACTACTCCTGCCTGATCTACTAGTTTGAGCTATGTAGTTGATTTTATTCAATGAAATACCTAATCACCGAAAATACCCATTGACTCATGAAGAAAACATAGAAGACAATTCAGTGAAGAGAATTTTCTTTATGGACGAAATCATCTTTAGAGGCTGGCTGTAGAGTCGTATTTATATTTATCAAAAATGCTTAGTAGCCTCTTATTGGGTACTAGTGTGTCTGACAATTGATACAATTACTCAGAAGTGGCTTTAAAAGTAAAAATTAAAGTTTTGAATTACATAATACTCAACAATGACACAAAGGAAGAAAGTGTTAGAAATTTGATAAGCTTAAAATTGTTGTGGAGTAATGAGAATAAAGGTGGTGGTCGAGTTTCAATTGAACAAGTGTGAAGAGGGTTAGAAAATGTACCGAAAAGAGCATGTGAGAGAGTGATAATAGTGAATTAATTATTAAAGTAAAAGCAACCTGCCAGTAAAACTGAGAATTAAAAAATAAAAAATGAAACTTTCCACAGGAAACGACTAGTGAAGAGGTTAAGATCATGGTAGAATAAGAGACTGGACAATCGTTTTCTGTATACAGAGTTCGGAGTTAATTTGACGAATTGCCAGTGCTTCTGCCATACAAAAATGCAGAAACCTAATGCCTTTTGTACCATTTGGCCTCACCTTGTAGATAATCTTAAAAGACGACTCTGGTGGAGCTACGTGGCTTGAGTTGATCAAGTGCTCGAGAATTGAGCTGGTAACTGACTATCTTGCGTTGTCCTTTGGCTAACCTAACGTGTCGGATAATGTTCAGAGATGCGTTTGGAAAGTATGCGACCGCTTTATGCAGTTAATATAACTAGCTCCATACGAGCAGGTGAATTTATAAACACACATTAAAGTGCCCTGTCCGAAACGGCACATCCATTGATCATTTGTCGGCAGTAGAAATTGATCTGTAGCTAAGCCACAGAGAAGACTTTTCTCAGTGATCTGCATCAGCAGCGATTCTTCAGGATCTCAGACATGATGTCACCTTTGAATTCAACGATCACAAACAGCAGTTTCTTCACCGCATCGTTTCGGTTCTTACAGGCTTTATCTTTAACTCCATGTTTTTCTCGACAAATTTCGGAGGATATCCATTTTCTATGATGACTTGTTTGAATCGCTCTAATTCGCCGTTTATTATATCAATGGCAGGCACATATCATTCATATTCTTCAGGATGACAAGTGGATCAGGTTCTCTTTCCTTCTTTTCAAAGGGACCCAATTGTGAAAATTCATGTATTGACCATCCCACATTGCGTTCCTGTAGATCGGTCTTTCAAGAGAACCAACAGATCTCCCATTATTAAAACCATCCGAAAAAATGGAATTCCGGGTTCACCTCTGATTTGAACGTGAACTGAATGGCATGATGACAGCTGTTGAACTCCTTAGTTATCGTTTACATGTTGGTATTTTCGTCACATATGATTAAAGTATCATCCATATCCCTTTGGTACATATGGAAACTATCGATAGTGGGTCGTAACATACTGTTCTCCAGACTTGCCAAGAATCATGGAGTGAGTTCTAGTGAGAAGTCATGACCAGTGAGGTCCATCCAATCAAGTGTGAGGATGGATGTCTCCTCGATGACATTTGTCGGTGGTCCCGCTAAATCAGAAAGTGGTAAAAGTTAAAATTCATCTGCTGGTTGGCTATTGAATAGGGTCTCAGTGAGTGGCTGCTCAATGGCCTACGAGCTCGCCCGCCTTGTAACTAGAAGGTGGTCGTGGATTCGAACACCACCGTGTGTGGTAGTTGCATACTGCCGATGATTCCGAAACTAGGAGCTAATGAAACAAGTTGGTTTTCAGTAGTTCTCTAACTGATACCAGTCCATGGTCAAACTCGAAAAGAAATCTAATCTCCACAAACCAAACTCTTGAAAGTAATAATTCCAATATTTTGACAAAATGACCAACGCACTCATAAAGTGTAACTTCTTTGTATTGTTTTTCTATTATTATTATTATTATTATTATGTCAGATAAGCGTTCACAAGACATCTGGACTTATGCGTATTGGCCACTTGACATTTTGGGGGAGACGTCAGAATAAAATTTTGAATGTGAACCAAATTATTCCACCATCAGATTTACAAGATGCACCAGAAGTCAACAAATCTGTACGCTTTGGAGTTATCAGTGAAGAAGACGGGCAACATTCGAAACAGTCAGTCATTAAGATAAAACAGACATTCTTCCTCACTCGAATCAAATCAGAAATCATAGACAAAGATTTGTTTAAAAGTATATTTGGTTTCACTTGGTAATTTATATATGCATATATATACACAAGATTTCACTGTTGTCCTTACACTTGTTCGGGGAGTGAAAGGTGATTACACTTAGATAACATCAACATAACAATACCCTACATACTGAGCGAATATCAGAAAAAATTAGGAAAAGTCTCCAGTGAAGGTCAGCCAGGGCAGTGGTAGTAGTAGCGGTTGGTTGAACCTGTCTCTTGTGGAGATAGAACACTGCTTGTCTCAGGCGAATCGCGTTATCCTCTGCTGGATGTTTTTGGCAATGTTTTTGCTTGGTACCGAATTGATGATGATGGAGAAGGATTCTTTAATGCTGGCTGACTTTGTGGCCGGTAGGTTTGGACCAGGTGGTGTAATATCGAGGTGTTGATGGTTTTTTTCTACACCTTTATTTAGCCTCACCACACTGGTAGATGTTCTCGAGAGAGCACGAAAAATCAAGTTCTTTGAGCAACGACTAATATTCTATTTTCTATCCGTAAACAAGAAGCCTTTATATACATACGACTGCAATTCAAAGGCTATATACCTAGCGAAATAATTACGGAGAAGTTAAGGAAGTCTTTTCAAATCACGGAAAATACCCATTGAGTCATGATGAAAATAAAAGACAGATTCAGCGAAGAAAATTTTCTTTATCGACGAAATCATCTTCAGAGGCTGTACAGTCGTATTTATACTTAGAAAAATATATAGTGGTCTATTATTGAGTAATAGGGATCGGGGTGAAATAATTGACATAATTAATCATAGGTGGCTTTAGAATTGAAAATCAAAAGTTGTAAATTACATGGTACTCAATGGAACAAAGACAGAAGTTAGAAAAGGTTAAAATTGCTCTTGAGTGAGAATAAAGGTATTTGAGTGTCAATTTAACAAGTGTGAAGAGGGTGTGAAAATATACAAAAGGAGCATATGAAACTGATAATAGTGAATTAATTATTAAAGCAAAAGCAAACTAAAAGTAAAATTAAAGATTAAGAACAAAAGAAAAAATCAAAAATATTTTTACAGGGAACGATTAGTGAAGAGATTAAGACCAAGGTAGAATAAGAGACTGGACAAACTTTTTCTGTATACAGAGTTCAGGGTTGTATTGATGAATTGCCAGCGCCTCCGCCATACACAAAAGCCGAAACCTGACGCCCTTTGTACCATTTGGCTTCACTTTGTAGATGATGTTGAAAGACGACTCTGGTGGAGCTACATGGTCTGAGTTCACCAAATGCTCGAGAATTGAGCTGGTAACTGTCTTGCATTGTCGCTTTGCTAACCATGCCGGATAATGTTCAGAGATGCGTTTGGAAAGCGTGCGCTTTGTTCGGGCGGCCAATATAACTAGCTCCACACGAGCAGGTGAATTTATAAACACACATTAAAGTTCCCTGTCCAAAGCGGCAGTTTATCCTTCACACATCCGTTGATCATTTGTCGGCTGTAGAAGTTGATACATAGCTCAGCCATAAAGAAGGCTTTCCTCAGTGTTCTGCATAAGCGATTCTTCAAGATCTCAGCTGCAGTATCACCTTTTAAAGTCTGTTCACAGAACTTTTAATGCTGGCAAACTTCAAGTCTTATTCTCTACACAACCAACCGGTGGTGATTGCTCAATTGAAAGATGAAGTACCTAGACTAGACTAGCCACTGCTGTAATTTTATTATTGCTCCCTTGGGTTCCTAGTGTAACATAGGGCTTCAACTGCACGTCTCCATTTTCTTCTGTCTTCTGCTATACTTTTCGCCTGCATCCATGTTAATCCATATTCTTTCAACTCCTCTTCACACGATCTCCTCCATGTCACCCTTGGACGTCCCACACACCGCTTCCCTTTCGGGTTCCACTAGAGGGCTTGGCGCGCGATGTCACCCAGCGGTCTCCTCAGCGAGTGTCCGATCCATCTCCACTTTCTCCTGCATATTTGTTGGTTGGCGATTGGTTCTTGCTTTGTTTGTTCCCATAATTCCTTGTTGGTGATTCTTTCTGGCCATCTGATCTTCAGTATTGAGCGAAGACAGTTGTTAATAAAGGTCTGCAGTCTTTTGGAAATATTCTTTGGGATCCGCCAAGTTTCTGATCCGTATAGAAGAACTGACTTTACGTTTGTATTGAAAATCCGAATTTTGTTGTTGCTGCTGAGTGACGAAGATTTCCAGATTGATGTAATTGTATTTACCAATTCGACTACAACTGTGCTTGCGGTTATATTGGCCATTGCTCTAGGAACTTGATCTTTCGTGCTCTCTCGGGAACATCTACCACTGTGGTGAGGCTAAATGCAGGTGTAGGCAAAACCATCAGCATCCAGTAATAATAATAATAAGGGGAACACTTTTTCTCACTTGAATTCACTCAGTAATCATAGACAGAAAATTATATAAAAGTATATTTGGTTTCAGTTAGTAATTTGTATATATGTACAAGATTTCATTGTTGTCCTTACAGTTGTTCAGTGAAAGGAGAATTTATTTCACTTTACCGCTTTTCTTTTTTAATAGTGAAAATATATTTTATGTAACAATTAATTCCCTTCATGAATTGAGTTAGTTAGACACAAAGTAATAAAAAGACGTAATTCGTATGAATCGTGTATGGTATATGTATTTGCGTGCAACACCTATTTCGAACAATCTGATCCATCACACACACACGGAGTTTTCATAGGACCACATATATATGTGGAATTAATAAAGAGTTAAGAGGTAAGTTAGGCCAAGTTAAAAGGAGGACATACTGAAGGTCAATATAACAAGATCGATCACTAAACCAAATAACAGAGGTAATAATACATCTGCTCTGATTAATAAATCTGTTCTGAGTGGTGGTGATCAAAACAAAGTTAAACAAGGACGCTAGGTTAAGTGCGATGACGAAGTGCTGTTTTGAATGCCTTAAAGTGCTTTAAACTTTCTAATTGCCAGCTAGAGCTAACTTCCACAAACTTTAGGACATACTATCATACAAACGCGTTTTATAGACAGGTTTAAAAGATGTGTAAACATCAGTTCTATGTCTTGTCTCCTCTGTAATATGTTTTGCAGTAGATGAGCTAGTTCGTCGTCTGTTTGTACCTATAATGTTTTCTACGGATTCTGTTTGTTTCTTGAACCATTTAGGAATATGTTCGTAAGACAGGGATTACTTGCAGAGGTCGATGACTCCACCCTCCTATGTACGTATGTGTGTGTCCACAGGTACATTCAAATTGGTAAATGCAGTGGAATGTGACGTTATATATATATATATATATATATATATATTTTATGTCCGTCTTACATATCTGTTTGCATTTCTCCCACCCTGTCCACACTTATTGATTCATGATCTGGCTTTCTCTCATCCTACTTATGATCTTTGAAATCCTATTGATCGTTCACTGTCTTATTTGATCAATGACATTAGTGCTTCTCAAGGTCATTTAAAACATACATATACGCAAGTTCTGTCAACCTTATCTCGACTGTTGAAATGAGACAGTAACAGGTTTTTTATCAACGTCCAGTCTTCACTTCTGTGTTCGCGGCTCAGTGGTGCTATTGTTGTTGTTGTTGACGTGCGATTATGAGAGATTAGCCAGCGCATTGAAGCTATTTTTCGCCCAAAGTTTAATAGGTCATAACAGGCACAAAAGAGGATGTCAAAAGCAAAATCTAAAACGTAAGGCATGACTTCATCACTCTGAAATTAATATTGAAATCTGTGGCATTCAGCATAAGGAAGAAAAATTGGATTTTCAACACCAGTGAAAGTTAAGTCAGTCAGTTATTCTATATGCGGAAGAAACTTGGTGGACGCGTCACGAAAAGCATTTGCATTAGTCTGCTGGTTGGCTTCACACTGAAGATCAGATAACCAGAAGGAATTAAACAATAAGCCATTCTCAAATTGAACCAAATACGAATGTACTGCTCAATAAATATGTCGAAGGAAATAAGGATAGATAAGACACAGACTGAGGAGACGATTGGGTAACTTCGAGCTCCAGGCCCTCGCAACGTTACCTAACCCATATGAGAAACGACTATTTGGGCATGGATCCTAAGGTGATATGGAGTAGTTCAGACAGTATGCACACGGTCATGGAGACAGGTTAAAGAAGACTGTAGAGAAATAGAGAAATGTGCTGTTCCGTTTTCCACTCAGAGTCCAAAGAAATAATAACACAGCGATGTGTCCACAAATGATCGCACTTCATATGATAGCATTCCAAATGGAGAGGGTGTCTGGTAACGTGACGTCAGTCTAGCCAGTCAACGTAAACAATGAGGATGAACAAACTACGGGCTACTGATCATTTTTTGGGGATTGTTTATCGCCACGGCCTGTCTCTCTCCTTATCCGTTTTAGTGGGATTGTAAGTACCGTGAGACTATGCTAGGTAGAAGTAAAAAAACACGATGGTAGTATCATCATCATTAGTGAAAACTCAGGATGGCTGCCATGACAGCGAGTCTCGATATTTCCCCTGTCTGCCTATGCTAATACGATCCATCGTTTCACGTATTTTATTTGTTTTTTGTTGAATCCTCTTCACATTTGAAATAGGGAACAGGAAAGCTAAGAACCTTTTCAAATAGAGATTAGAAAACAATTACTGAATTGTTTTGACTGGACATTAGTCAGTAACTAGTGTGTTGTGTCTAGCTAGTCCTTTCTTTAGTGAAGACTGAATTCTATCAGTGAGTCAAGTTTGTAATGTGGCCACCAACGGGCTAGGTAGCTGGCCAAAATGGTGCACGTTGATTTGATGAAATTAGATGTTTACAGGCAATCGGCTATAGGAAACCCCACCTGACCTAGGTTTCGTGCTTGCTGGCACTCACCAGTCAGCAAGGCGTGTATCTGTAACAACACTGAGGGAACAAGTTGTGTCCCTTATGAGATTCAAAACCGCGTTGCCACCTAGTGAGTAGTGCAGTTAGTCAGAGGTGTTACGATCACTGAGGTATTCGGGCTCGCGATTGACCTCCTGAAGGACTGACTGTATTGGACACTTTAACTGGACACTAGCAGTTACCGTGATGACCAATAGAATTCAGTCTACACCAAACAAAGGACTAGAAACATTAGGCTAATTACTGACTAGTGTCCAATAAAAGTATCAAATACAGTCAGTCCTACAAGAGGTCAATCACGAGCTTCTCTGACTCACTGCAACCGCATTGCTGACAACGCCAACTAGCACGAAACCTCGGCCAGGAAAGGCTTGTTGTAGGTGACTACCTCAAACCATCTTACATCAACAATGATTGAATTAGTACATACACCTACGACACAAACAATGGAGGAACAGATAAGGAGAAAAAATTTTTGTAAATCACTAGAATGAAAATTTAAAACAATTAGTCACTTTTAAAAATTTCGATAGTGTTGTGATAAGAAGATGGGGATCATCTGAAAACATATATGTGATGTGATTTATTTGCGCAACATACATTTCGAACAACCTGATGATCACACACACACACACACATTTACTTGTCAAGTTGAAGAAGACTCTGCCTCCATGCGCTATCAAATGGTTATATGAACTTTTAAACCTAAAATAGCATCTGAAAAGATGAAATTGGATTTTTATAAATCTCAAATCTCTCAAGTCACACATTCCTGAAGGCATTTCACAAATTTCTTCGGTCTTCCAAACTTCAAGCAAATTTTTCAGATATTAGTCGTCTTACGAAATCTCACATAGACAATTCCAATGAGAAGTTACATGGATTAATTGAATTCCATTTATTGTCTTCAAATATATATTGCCAAATCAAGTGCATTAATTTTTATCGCTCTGCCGTTAATAAGACGAAAGAGAATACTAGATTGAAATTGTTTGGGTCTTGTAACTTTGACGTCCAATTAAACCAATTCACATTAAATCCTGATAAGTATGTGACAAATCTGTCATCAATTGAGCATTCAGTACATGAAAAGGAGGCGTTATCACTTGCTCTCAGTTATTTTTTTACGAATTTGATGACAGATTGATATCAGTTAGAGAACTATTGAAAACCGCCAATTGGGGGAGTACTGCCAGACAGCTGTTTCATCCGAGTTTGGCTGCGTATTGACAATGATTCCCAAACTAGGATGAAACAGCTGTCTGGCAGTACTCCCCCGATTGGCGGTTTTTAATGGTTCTTTAACTGATATCAATCCGTAGTCAAACTCACATAAATAAATCTAATCCTCAAAAACCAAACTCGTGAAAATTTAATTTTTCTATCCCAAATAAATAATATTTAGAGGCTTAGCAATTGATTCTCAGCTTGAAAGTTCGTATGATCAATTGAGTCCTCTAATTCCCACTTCGACAGATGACCAAATATGGTTAAAAGGTAAATTTGTAGATGTAGCACATCAATTCCGTAAATGATGTCTGGGAGAATAAAAAGCATTTCGACATCAATTCATATCAAACCGCAACTGTTAACTACATGATAACTGACTTTTTTGGATACTTTAGTCAAATATGATCATGGTTAATTTGTATAAATGAATTAGTATAATTGCTTGGCGATGTCCTACGAAATGGTGTACGGTGAATTCGACATGTATTACTTTTAGGGATATCTAGTTGTTATGATATCTCTCAGCAGTTTGAATTCTATCCGAAGCTGATGGAATTCGTTTCGGACAAACACACCACTGATGAGTGTTCGGCGTCTTATCAACAGATAGATTTGTATGGTAAATTTGTAGAATTGGTTCTACATATAACAACAAGTGAAAGTAAGTCCACTGATCCTTTGTTCAAGTTTGTGATACCAGATAGCTATGGATGTGGGCATCCAGTTGCATTCGCTTGAATTAGGACACTGAACAGTTTGCATGGAATGATGGGGGATACTTTCCGAACAAAGACTATTATTTTGGACTCTTCTCAGTTCATATATGTAAAAAAGCTGTCTGCGCTACTTTGAAATAAAACTTTTCATCTGCTGCACCTGTGAAGTGAGTCAGTTAGTTGCATATGCCGTACAATTAGGCGTGTTTCTCGTGGGATTTCCGAACATCATCCTGCATAGTGGTTGGTTAAGTAAAGGACAAACAAAATCCGTTAATATAGCGCTATTCTATCTCACTCATCTCATGAATACGGAACAGAAGATTAATGTTAACAAGATAGGTGGTTTTCGAACTCATCTACTGCATACCAACTAATTTTGACTTTGCCTTAAGAGTTTTTCCACTAAATACTGATGAGGCTGACTGTTGTTATCTACATTAAGAAGACTAATTTATGTATGTATCGAAAAGAAGTTGAGTCACACACTGTCCCTACTTCGCTGGCCACCATTCAAGGTTCTGATGAGGATCAATTTGTTGTTGTAGAGATTCCCTTAGTTTTATTTGATATTCTATTTGCTATTAAATTTTTATGCTTCTTATTGTAATTTATGTATCTTCATTGAACTATCTGTAATTCCATTGTGATATTAATTAACAAATTGACAGTATTTAAAAAGCACACCAATATTATTAATGACTACTGTTCTAGAAAATTCTATGTATATAAACAAATACGCATACAGGTGTAGAGCCAGATGAGGATGAAATTATCAAAAAGGACATTCTTAACTCAATTACTTTTTGTTTTTTCTAGATGTCTGAATGAATATTTTCGTTATATTATTCTTGTGCTCTTTTTGATATACTTGCGGCGATGGGAGTACGGCATTGCCAGACCGATACTCCATAGGATATGAACTTGTTACTTTACGTAAGTGTAATTCTGTACGACCACATATGAGGACTTCAGTGAAGCTTGAATATCTATCTCAAGTTATGCGGTAACGTTTCCCCATCCATTAGTGGATCTGTAAGGATCATTGACACTAACCAGACCTATGTATTCAAAGTGTAAGAATATATCTGCTAGGCCATATGGTGTTAGAGTATGGTATCGCCATAGATCAAGTGTATTCAAAAGCAGTATATCACTAGTGTTTCAGTTAAAGCATGATTAATCCATGTTGAAGACGACTGCTAATGTATAATTCAGCATCATGTTTTGCTTGAGACAAATAATTGAGACGAATCGAGAGCTTTAACAATCGCAGAACTATTTCGCTTATAGGGAATTATGCCACCAATTAATTTCACAGGTTTCATTGATAAGTCAAGCCTTCATCTCATCCTTATGTCAGATTTATTATCACTCAAATAGAATAGGAAGAGTATAATAGGCAAGCAGGATGTGAGGTATATTTGATGAAAAATAATAACAAGCAGATGTCTATATAGAATCGCTGGTCGTAATTATGTTGTCGTTGTTGAATTGCTGTGACCAGGTTGACTGACGTTATCAGCAGAATACTGCAAATAAATTAATGAAGTGTACTGCCTACTACTTCAGAGGAGAGTTCATTCTCTTTTGTTACTCTGGCATCATGACAGCATTCTTCTGTCGCTTTCGGTGACATAAATTGTTCCTTTTGTCAAGTACAGCACTTAGCAAATCATGACTTCATGTTGTGGTGTCATTGTGAACTTTGAAAGATGGCTCACACATATAAAAGAGAGTAATTATGGAAACTGTAGATAATATAGTCTCTCTATGTGAAGAGGCTGACAAAATGAAGCAGAGTCTTCTGAACACTTTCAGAAGTTGCACTCTGCGAAAGTCTGGCATACGATTCGCTCCTGCTGTCAAATATAAGATGATCTTACATGACTGGAGTGGACTAGATTGACTCCTAGCTTAGAAATAGGGAGTGAAGTAGTTGGATGAGCGTGTTGATCACTTCACTTATTTGGTGAGTTGCATCAGCCCAGCCAACACCAGTGGGTGTATCACTGACGAAATCTCAGTTAGAATACAAAAGGCTCGTTTTGCATATGCCAGTTTACACCGTCTCTGGTGCAGACGTGAAATCCAGCTATCGACCGAAGGGTGGGTGTACTGCCAGCAACAGTCCTCTCCGTCCTCCTTTACGGCTGGCTGACCGACTGTGAGACATGGCCATTAAAAGTGGAGGACATGAAAAGGCTAGCTGTTTTTCATCATAGGTGGTTCTGCGTTTTATCTCCCGTGTTGTTAGGTGGTCGTATAATAGGGTGAGCAATATTGCGGTTAGGCTTCGAGTGAAGTTATGAAGTTACGTCGATTGAGATGGTTAGGACATGTGTCACGTATGCCTAGCCACCGCCTTCTCCGACCGACAGACTATGTTAGCTGACATAGGGTCACGTTGGAAAAGAGCCACTGGTGGTCAAACCAAAACATGGCTTTACCATTAGTCAATAAAGTCCACAACAGTTTAAACCAGTCAAGTAGGGAGGTGTAGACTGCCTGGCTGATTGGGGTCCTCGGAATGCTGGTGATAATCAATGAAGGCTGAAGATAATTTGTGATAATACTCGAAATCGTTCTCAATGGCGCATCTGCATCCAATTCTTGTGACTTATAATATCCAAGAAAACTATATTGTTCTTACATATTTCAACTATTCTTTTTGCCTTATATTTCTGTTTTCTCTCTTTATTTTGCATTTCTTTTAACTATCTTCCCTTGCTTTGTGTGCTACATGGTGGGAGTGTGGCGATTCAAACTGCTGCTGCACACCCGTGCAAATATCTATGTTGGAACTAGTCAGTCAGGCAGGCTGGAATAATACTTCTTTCTATTTGTTCGGAGTATTTCCTCCTTTAACGAATTTGCTTATCAAAAATTTGTATCATTCTCATATTGATTTGATACGAAGCTTGATGTCATGTTCATTTTCATCAACTCTCCCTTCAAGAGATCATAGCATGCAGTAGCTGCATACGCTTGAGTAGTTTAGCTCGAACATCACAAAGTCACTCTTGATGAGCTCTTTTATTCTTAATTTATTTATTTTATAATAATAATTTAGATAAAGCAATAAGACGTAAATTGTCTGAATCGTGTAATGTTTTTTCGAAACATATTTCGAACAATCTGATCACACACGGACTTGTCATAGGAATATGTACATGGAATTAATAAAGAGTTAAGAGGTGAGAAAATAGACTTAGGTCAAGTTAAAAGGACATATTCAAGGTCAAAATAACAATGAAGACCACTAAACCAAATACCAGAGGTAATAGTACATCTGCTATGGTATCAAAACAAAATTTACCAAGGAAGGTTTAATGTGATGACGAATTGTTTTTGAACGCATAAAGGTGGCTTGAACTTTCTAATTGCTAGGGCTTCCACAAACTTTAGGATAAGTCCCAAACACGTTTTATAGGTAGGTTTAACGTCAATTTTATGTCCTGTCTCTATAATATGTTTTGCAATAGAAGAGCTAGGTCTCCTGTTCTCACCGTTAATAGGTTCTGAAGATTCCATTTGTTTCTGGAGCCATTTAGGAATATGCTCTGAAGCCCTTACTTGAAGAGATGGATGAGTCGTCCCAGTGTAGTCATGACTAAATATTATTGCAAATATTATTTTATTGGTTGTTTGGAAAGGAAACTATCGTTCCTCTTTGTGTATGAATACCGGATAACCTCGAATTTGAAGGTTTGTGCCATGTTTATCTGTTACATTTCGTTTATTAGAACAATAGACCTGCAGCTATTCAACATTCTCTTATCAGCATGATTCTGTTGGGAAGCATTTGGATTTGCTTAAAATTCGGTCGAGTTTGTTTGGAACGATTTGGTTTTCTTTCGGTTCGGTCGAAGACTGCAAGTCTGGAGTTTCAAGAGTTATTTGCGCGGCGCGTGTAACAGAGTTTTTCTGATGATTAGTCACTACAGACTCTTTTGTGTTCTTGGCAGTAATGGAACGACTATCATGTCATCTAGCAAACTTGCTAATTTGGGTAAATAAGTGGAACTGATTCTTCTTAGTAGCTGAACTGTAAGGCTGAGCAGTAAATGACTTCTGGGGAGGAGGAGGAGGAGGAGGAGGAAAGAATGTCTTCAGAAACTTATAATAATAAATTATATTTCGTATAAACGGGTAAGTTTACATGAAATGCATGTCACTTTTACAGGCACGATCAGATATGGTATAAATTGCAATCGTAAAGTATCATAAATTAGCAGTTTTTGTAACATCTAAGTTTTTGAATTATAGTAAAAGCAATCAGAACAGGTTCGCATAAATGCTAAATAGTAGACCCTTTACTAATGTCACCATCAAGGTTGGGTGCCAACTCAAACTTTATTCCGTTTACTGCTGATAGTTATGGTGAACCATTGAACAACATACATGTGTGTAAGTGCTATGCTTCCACATGATTGAAAGCCATTTCATGGAGAGAAAATCGTCCTAGGGCCAAGTTAAACTTTAAGCACCACTAACTACCAATCAGCGAGTGGCCCAATGAATTGCATCCACGCGAGTTGAAGGTTCCATCTTGCTTGATTCAAGTCACATGTCAAGGAAAGTAAGCGGATGATTCTAATATTTCGTAGGAACATTTTTGGCCATGTCCCAACTGTCCTTAACCCAGATTTTTTATGTTTGTAGTTGTTTTATTCCTTTACGTTCTCAAGGGAACATATGGGTTCAGGCTAGAGACCTGAAGTTTCAATAGCAGTGGTGCTTATTTTTACAGGATGGAGTTGATAGGCAGCCTCATGCCCAACCTTTCCTCTTGACGAGTCTTATTAGTGGCTTAGCAAGGTAAAGAAGTGCATCGGTGGCTGGGGATCGAACGACAGATCATATGCCTGCCTTCACAGATAGATGAGATGAATTAAAGTCTAAATATTTATTAGCAGAATGCGTTGGCATTTTATAAACGCCAGTGGGTAGTTTACTTTCTTCTGTTCGTTTTATTTTAAAATCTAACACATCATGGCTAATTCTCCCTGTTCCTTTTTACTGTGTGATTTTATCAAAATAAAATTTTATCCATAATGGAACAATACTCTCCCACAGTGGCCATACTTTATCCTTTTATCGAAACTCGTGGTTATCAATTAACAGATATAACTTATAGTAGTTACTAATGGGAAGTAGTATAAAATTGGGCGCAAAATGAACAAATGTCGAAGGATAGATCGGAACGGAATGGCATGGTTCACATTTGACACTTCTGCATTCACTACCAGACTACATATCCGGTACATACCTACTGTCAACATCACATAAAAAGAACTTAAAGTGCCTAATTCAAAGACATTACAATCATTTGCGATCCCCATATCAACCAACAACCAGTTGTATTCGCAAACGGTCCACACAACCACAGTCATATCGAATTAAATTCTCGCTTATAACTTTGACATGCGATTGGAGCAGGTGCGTTCGTATTAATAGTAGTATTCAAGACACTTTTAATTTTATAGAAGCAGTATATTTACACCACAATAATGGTGTGAACCATCAGGACAAAGATCACCACCCTCCAATTATTATTATTATTATTCCCTTGGGTTCCAAATGGAACATACAGCTAGATTCAACAACAGATCTCTACTTTCTTCTTTTTTCTGCCGTCCTCTTCAGATGGCTAGCTTCACGACTGACCGTAATCTCTCATCTCCTCTTCGAACGATCTCTTCTATATAACCCTCACAGCAACCACCCACTCGTCCGTCGATACCCATTCAGCTTCCACTCGAGGGATGAATTGCCTGCATTGAGAGAGATATCATTAGAGGGCCTCCCTCCTCCTCAACGAATGCTCGATCAATGAATTTCCATTTTATCCTACATATTTTCTGAGTGATCGACTCCTGTCTGTTGGTTTGTTCCCACAGTTTCTTGTTGCTAATTCTTTCTGGCTATTTGTTCTTCAGGATGGAGACGAGGTGGCAGCAGTTGATGAAAGTCTGGAACAGGTTGTTGGAAATCTTTTTCGTGACTCATATGCAATGCAAGTTTCTGAAAAACTGACTGACTGACTTCACTGACATTTGTGTTGAATAGGATCTGAACCTTGTTGTTTATGCTGAGGCGGAAAGAAGCAGAAGATTTCCAAACAGGTTTCAAGTTGATGAAGGCGTATCTTGTCTTTCTGCCTTCAATTAGGGATGAGTTTTATGGTTCGCCCCAAGCGATCCACACTGAAATTACTTTTCCAATATTTGCGAAATTCCCTTCAATGAGGCACTATACATCGAATTTATTTCTTTGGGATCACTTCTTCAGTATAAGGTCAAATTATCTGATATTTGGGAAACATTTGCATAGTTTGACTCACACTCGACTATTGTGACTTTGGTTGGATGTGAAGGGAATGGTAAGGAAACTAATCATTTGCATTTTGTAGTATGCAGTTTGTTAAGACTGTGCTGATGCAAACGGAGCTGATATTTCCGCCATCTAGTTGTTCACTGTGGTCGAAAATAACGACCAGTAGGATGCAGCAGGTTGAAGGTGAGGCAGTAACTCATCGAAGAAGACATTGCGAAGTAGTCGCGCTATATCGTGTGTCATTTGGCAGAAGTTAAAATTCATGGGCTGGCCATTGGATTGGGTTCCAGTAAGTGGGTTACTGGTCTACTGGCTCGCTCACCTTGTAACCAGAAGGTGGTCCTGGGTTCGGGCCCTAGTGGGGTAGGAACGTACTGCTGAAGAGCCAGTCCCAGACTTGGAGGAAACAGCTGTCCAGAACAATAATAATAATAGACACCGGAGATAATGCAGACCTAATATAAAGATGAACAAATACCTAAATACATAATGACATTTAATCACCAAACAGTAGGTGATTCAGTAAGTGAATATTAGGAAGACTGAGATAAAGCAAACTGGACAGTGGTGTAGGACGAGTTCAGTTGATGCCTATGAATAGAGTATGTATGTAAGTGTCAAGGATTTAGTCCATTTGGAAGCAATACACTTGTCGCTTCACGATTATCTAGTCTCCGTTTGAAGTTTTCCGTCGAAGGTGTAGTAGTCACAGCCGTCAATGAATAGTTCAACCGGTGGCAAACTAGTCTGTCTGTTTTCGACATAGAACTTTGCACTGATGTGCGTCGGTTCAAGTCGCCACACTCCATGTAGCACACAAAGCAAGAGAAGAAATGCATAATAGAGACAGTAGACAGAGGCGTGAAACAAAGGAATAGTAGTAACGAAGAACAGAACAGTTTCATTGGAAATCATAAGTCACAAGGAGTGGATGCACCTGCGCCATTGAGAACGATTTTGAGTCATGTCACCGGTTGTTTCCAACCATTGGTTTTTACCGTTCCGGGGACCCCAACCAGGAAGTCTACACGTTCCTACGCGGCTTAGACTAACTGTTGTAGATTTCATTGACTGATGCCATGTTTTTGTTTTGCTAGTTCTTTTCCAGCCTGACCCTATATCAGCTAACATTGCTCCTCGAGGAAGGCGATGACTAGGCATACGAAGCACATGTCCAAACTAGAGGTGAGCGGAAGTGGCAACGCACTCTAATCTTCACTATCTAAGGCACGATTCTTCCTGAGCCGAAACGTACAAGTCCATAATCGATTGTAGGCAGATTACATTTGTTTGGCTGGCTGATTCTAGTCACTCATAGTCTTCTTTTGAGATGTAATTAGGTTACACATGAACCGATGGCAGCTGAGTGTGAAAGGAACTAATTCCACAAAACCCTTCACAGCATGATTTGTCTTGGACACCCATGACCAATTTTTGTTTCATAGTGAATGACTGCAAATATATTTAACCTTTCCATATAATTTTGATCAACTTTAAAGGGCACATACCAAACTCAAGGACCAGTAGCAGCAGTCAGTGAGTTCACTGAATCGTCAAAATGAATTTATGTGCGGAAACTGGTCTAACCTGTCAAATAACAACATCTGTCAGAGATTGAGGTATGTATATTTTTACACCAACTCAAAGCTGTGTAGACATCCAGTTCAAATAGATCCCTCTGCCTGACTGTCATAATTAGCCTCCCGTTCTCCGTGGGTCATTTCGCTTCCAGAGCATCAGTAATAACCTGCATCGTTGTGAAATGAAACGTGTGTGGGTAAGTCTTCACGTCTCCTGTTCTTACGCATGTACTTCATTTGAGATCTCACGTAACTCAGCTTCGTCTTGCTATGTAGGAAAAAATTTTGCCATCAAGTTTTCCTTCCTTTGGACGTGCGAGATCGTGTAATCATACTCTTCCATGCGTAACATCCACCATGTCAATTCCCAATGCAGATCCTTTGCTGTGTCTAACAACCAAACGGGCTTACGATAAGTTTCAATACTCAAGTAGTGACTGTATACAATACGATCTCCATTCGTCTAACACCCATATTGTTGCTAGGTATTGTTTCTGCATCGTTGAATGATTCTGCTCTACAACTGGCACGCTCAACAACTCCTTCACTCAATTTCACTGCTACACCTACTTTGCAGCTGCTAGAATAAGTCGACACCGTTAACTGTTTCCAAGGCACAGGTAGTTTGAACATCATTTCCTGCTGTTTAGTCCCGTCGAATATCTTCTGCGAGTCTACAGAATGAATAAAACTTGACACACGTCAAAGTCTATATAGAGACGGACTGCTACGTTGTTGAAATCTCTAGGAAACTGAATCATACGCAAATGTCCTCAACGATTGTATCAGTTTTCGCTTTGAATTCGGAACTGAGATGGTCTTTTCTTAGACACAAGACAGTTTCTCACGTTTCACCTATTTCAAATCAAGTCACAAGTGTAACATTCGTTTCAGCTCTCTGAGTTTCGGTTCTGTAAGCGAGTAGTCGGAATTCTTCAACTGAACACCCCTTAAAACAACTTCTGCGTGTTGTACACGGTCATTTTACGCTGAACTGCGTATAGTCAGATTGTCACCGGACATTTCCATGTACATTGAATTTCCAGTTAAGAACGTTATTTGTAGTGTGAATGTGAATAGTGCGCCTGTCAATAAAGACGGCGCATATTTGTACTGATATTATTTGTGCCCCAGGATGGTCACTATTGGTGTTATTGGGGTTTACCAATAACCTGAATGAAGATCTAGAATTGCGAATAGATTTGCATTTTTGAGGTAATCTTGTGATTTAACTGCAGTGGCATGGCTTAGAGTCTCAATTCTCTTATGCTATCCCGATGGCGAAATTCACCGCAGAAACTGGAACTTTCATTGACTTTATTCACTAAAGACTATGAACGATTAGCTGGACTGCTAGATTCCTCAGCGATATCATCCCCTGAACACGTTGCTCAGTTTCTTCTAAACTACATTGAAATCCTCAAGTTTTAAAGATGGTGTACACATTATCACACTAACTTTAATAGTCTGCATCTTTAGCGAATAGATGCTAGTATTCTCCAGCTAACACCATTACTTTGTGCCTTTCTCATGTTAATCACTGCACCCACTTCTGGCAGAAATTCAGCCAAAAGAAGTGGAGAATTTTCATACAGCCTGCCTCAAAATGGGTATCAGTAAGACAAGAACAAACCCATACCATTCACACACCATACAGTAGCTGGCCTAAATAACAGGTAATTAGGAGACAGATTTTTCAATAATTCCACTAGCAAGTGGTGCTTCCCTTCAGTACACTAATGCAGGTGAGCGTGAATCATGCAGACGTCTTCATAACAATGAAGTGTTGAGGTTTGATGGTTGGGGGTAATCGACAAACCTTGCAAGTTCATTAGCAATTTGTTTCCAGACACAATGCAAGTCGATTTCTCAAATCTCTAGACTGAATTCAGGTTTATTCTAGTCTCAGTCGGGTGGAAGGGGGCGGGGAGTTTGTGAGGAATAAAAGAAATACGAATGAGGCTAGCTGTGCGTTGGATTGCTTATCGCCGTCTCCGAGCATAGCCGTAACAAATTTCCGAAATGTTTTCACTGATACATTTAGTGGAGTACGATTGAATATGTCAAATCAGATATCAAACTTTGAATAAGGGCTAGTCTGGAGAGAGCATATACTAGACCCTTCCGTGTTAGCCGTTAAAATTTTTTTGATAAGCCATTGACTGATACACTTAAACGGGTGGAAACCATTTCCTTGTATGCAGTTGGCTTAACACTTACTGCCGATAACAACTGAGTATATTCAGACTTCTGATTATGAGATAATAGTGAATGGAACATACGCTGGAAACTCATCATCTACTCTGATAGTCTCGGAATACAAATATTCAAAGTCATCTATACAGATGTGTTTTTTTGTAACACAATACTATTAATGTGACGTGGTGTGGTGACCTACTTGAGTAGAAGAATTCGTCGATTCTGCTAACCGTTTAAAAAATATCCCGAAATCGATTGGGGATTTCAAATTAGATTGATACATTAGTTGTTGGAAAGCAGAAAAGTTGACAGTTGGTCTGACAAATCCTTCCCTACTCAGAAGAAGAAAGAGCTGAAAATTAAAATTACTTGCCCCTGTAATCAGGCAGAACGACTGATACTGACAGGTGGAAGCTTTTTGGGACGAAGTCTCCTCTTTCAATAAAAGTCAAGGTAAGCATACGTGGGATGTACGTCCTGTTTCAGGCTGACTAGCAAGCTTGCTGAGATTGCAGATTGTTATATACAGAGACCTAGTTTCAAGTTACCCAGACACCATCACACTGACACTGTGGTTATTGCTATGTCACTTACAGCACCAAAGGCTCTCATGATGAAGTGGGAATCACTCTTATCAAGGACCATGATAGTAGGACTAGAATCGAAAGGAACGGAAGTTAGAACCATACACTACAACGTATCTACAAACAATGCAGACATAGTTAACAGGATATAGGACTTGTACGAACAAATGAAAGCAGTTGTGGACAAGAACACAAGTATTTGGTTACATTGAATTTCTAATAGGTGATATCAACGGTGGGCGGAGGGTGGATGACACAGAGAGAGCGTTTACGTCGACAAAGGAGAGCCGGGTGGAATGAATGAGTGAATATTAGACTGAAACATCCTGAATAAACTGAAAGATGTCACGGATAGAAGACGTCGACTGCAGCAAAGTGAACTCAAGACGAAAGAAACCAGGCGTTGATGAAACAGTGGAAATACGCAAAATTATCGAAAAATGCGTAAGATTACAGTCAGACCTCCGTCTCAAAATTCCATAGATTTCAAGTGGCTTTTGATTTCTTTTGCCACAGGACTCCGTACTATTGAGTATGTTGCCGCAAACATGTGTTAATTTCATTCACTGCCTCTTTGATGATGACCCATATCAAGTTATTCGCATCGGAATGCTCACTGAAGCATTTAAACAGAAGACAGTAGTAAGATGAGGCTGTTTAATATGAGCGGTGATATTCCTGATTACGGTGAGCTGGATCTCTGTATACATCGTGTATGGGTAGTGGGGAGCTCGGTATACGTTAGTCTAAGGAAATCACCCTCAAAGATATGGAACTCCTCGACGATTCACAGCACAGACTTGAAGATATACAAGCGAAAACCAACAAGTTCAGAGAAGAAGCTTTAAATACACAGGACTTCATTTGAACATAGAGAATACATGGACGACGACGATAACAACGAGGTGTTGTCAAAATCAGTGGGATAAATCTTAAGGGTCTCGTCAATTTCAGTTTCAACTAAAAGGCAGCAAAGAGGATGAAGATGTGAAGGCCAGGTGGAATCGGATGAGGAAAGCGAAACAGAAGGCTGTCACCTTGAAGTCGGAGCGAAGATATCAGGCGTCTATGATAAATAACAACATCCAAACCGTTAAATTCAGTATCAAGTCCATTCTTTCATATGGTTAAGAGGCTTCGCCTAACTGTCACAGTCAGCTGGCTGCAGACTTCCATCCACGTCTGGCTTCTTTGCTTCGATACTGAATATGAGGTGGTCGGTCGGAAAGAATAATCAAGAGACGGCGAACTTCGGCTGCCAGCAAACCAGTCAACAAGCCTTCCCATAACCGAAACATATGCTGAAATAAATGAAGATTGGTGAATTGGATACACGCTTAGGCGTCTTGTGGGAGAAATCACATTAAAGATCGTCAGGTGGAAGGTTAGGGACAAGAAATGACTTGAGGAGTTTTACGATGACTCTGGGAAGATTGTGTGAGAAGTGAAAGCCTGTGAGTAGTCCAATGAGTAAAGTGTAGGAAATAACAGAGAACCGACTATAACCATGATGTGTTACTGCAGATCTGTGTTCCCCTCGGAATACAAAGAACTCATATATTAATGACTATGCATTCCAGGTTGCCTTTGTCTGCGGCCTGATAGGTGTTCGGTCAGATTTGTCTGTGTATAATCTTTCAAAAATATTTCAGACTAACACACACTATCATTTTTCGGACGCTGTCCAGCATGGATTGTAGACGAGGCTGTGTTATTTGTAAATATGGAGGCTAGGATATAAGAATAAATCCTGGGTACTGGGATAGAGTATCATTCTATTATAGATAAAATTTTATTTTGATGAAGTGTCACACACAATGTGTGTTTGTTATACAGTAATATTTACTAATGATGCTACCACACGCTTCGAGCACAATTTACCATTGCTACTACTCATAATCATATCGAGCCACTGCGCACACAACTTTGTAACTTCGTTTATATAATTCCATTATTTTTCATCTCTTGACTTCATATGTAGTGGTATTAGTATTTTTCATTTTTCCGGTATGAGTTATAAGTCATTCCTATTGCGCGTGTTGGGTGTAGATTATTCTATGAACCACGAATCAGTAAGTAATCAACCTCTCTCTATCTCCACCTATCTATACTACTTCCTAGAATTTTGACAGTGTCCCATATACCCTATTTTGTGTGGTTGTGTGTTAATGGATGCAGTGGAATGTAGTGCTGAGTTGTCTTCTCAATTACTTATCTTCGTGGGTGGGATCAATCATTCTAACCTCAGCTTAATTCTTATGTTGTGACAGGCAATCTGACTACTCCTGCCTGATCTACCAGTTTCACTCACCTATGTAGGTAGCTGACCAAACTCACAGTCATCATTGCGAGGTATTTTGTAAATTATATTATTTTGTTTAACTGGGTCAACCTATAGGGTCCTTTACTCAAACAGCTTTCGCTATCTGTGAGAGTTTGTAGGTTTGAATGTCACCACACTAATTCCTGCTTTATTGAGAATCCCACGTAGGAAGGGATATATACGGTAACACTACTGTTGACGCCTTATATTCTCTCTTATTTATGTTATCAATGTTGGTTTCCGCATTACTTTTATTTTGCTTTTGCCCTATACTGATCTTCGTAATGAATTCAATAGGATAGTCAGCATATTTAACACCAACCAGCCATTCTTCTATATGGCTCATTCCATCATTTAGGCTTTTTGTTGTACTGGTTAGTAATGTTGTTGCTCGGTTGTTGTTGTTGTTGTTGGACGCTTAACTAAGCCTGCCTTCACAGAAATATAACGAACGCATGAGATAAATTTTAGTCTAAATATCTATCAGTAGAATGTGTTGGCTTTTTATACACGCCAGTGTGCAGTTTACCTTCTTCTATTCGTTTTATTTTACTTGCCTATGTTCTAAAACAATGTGCATATGCTTTATGTCCCCCACTTACTAACATCCCAAAATGCTTCTTTTTCCAAAAACGTTGTACCTGTTGCATGGAAAGACATTAAAATAGTTCCTGTCCCTAAACCTGGGATGAGCAACAACGTAAAGTTCAGACCCATTGCCATTATTTACCTGTTTCTAAAGCTTATGGAAAAACAAGTACTTCTTAAACTTGAACCCTCCCTCAAGAGCTTTGAAGACCCCAAACATTTTGGATATAGACAGGATGGGAGCACTTTGACGCTGCAGTCGTCTTACACAACAGTATCGTCTCATCGTTAGATAAAGGTGCCAAATGCGTTCGCTGCACGTTTCTCGACTTCACTTCTGCTTTTGACTCTGTACTTAAATGTCTCTTGCTAAATAAGCTCTCGATGACACAAAATGACCCTGGGTCACAAACTGGTTGCATTCCTACTTCTCAAATAGAATTCAGTACACTGTATACAAAGGTAAATCCTCCTTTGCTGTGCTCACTGAAGCTGGTGTCCCCCAAGCTGCTGTACTCTCCCCACTTCTCTTTTCTTTCTTTCTTTCGTCCTTTCTACATGACTTACCATCTTCAAATTACATTAATTTTGTTAAATGTGCTGACGACCTAACTGTATCTTTACCTGTCAAATGTCAAAGTGACTGCTCCAAACTAAATGGCTTTTTATCAGAAATCAGCCAGTGGTGCAAGGAAAACGGTCTCACCACCTGAAATACCTCTAAATGTCAAACAGTCAATTTCACCTTTGGGCATAAATCTGACGTAAAGAAACTGGTGGTTAGCACTCACGAGGTGTGCAACATAGATGACACTGAAATACAGACCAAGTCGGAAATTAAATGTCTTGGCGTCATTCTATCTGCTGATCTTTCCTGGTCGTCTCATATCTTGATGATTTCTAAGAAAATATTTTGTCTTACCTTCTACATCAAGAAGTTAAGACATTCTGAAATAACCCAACTTTTACTCCTACGATTCGTTAACTCTCACATCCTGCCTATTATTCTTTATTGTTACCCCCACCTCCTTAGTTTTTCCAGGGCTGGCTACTGAAGAAAGACTATATCAATTATTGAATTGAATTTTTGATTTTCCCGTCGATTGATTGGACCGAAGTGTTCGTCTCAGGTTGACATACGCTTTGGCGTTTGAAACTATGGGCACTGGGTTCGAGCCTCGGTGGGAACATCATCACTCACTGAGAAATGCAGGTACATCCAGCTGACGAGTCCCAATTAGGACGAAATGCGCATCCTGGATTCCACTGCTAGCCACCATCCACCAATTGTATACAAAGACTATATCATAATACGTAGGATGTTAAAGGTTGTCAGTGGGGTAAGCAACGTGCTGCTTAACCAACCAGCTTGTTAATATTCTGAATCGACAGGCACTTGGACTCATGTGAAAAATGGTCTAAATCCATTCTATCTGTCTAACTCACACCACCCTCTTCATTCACAACTCTCCCCTTGTATCTCATCAGTCAGACAGACCAGAAGCCTATGTAGAAAACTATATGCTCGCACTAGTAAGTACAAAAACTCAACCATACCCTACTTAGCTCGTGTTCTGTGCGATAAAGAAAGCATTAGGCGTGAAGCCTTTAACTTAATAAATAGTCAGTAGAACAACTGGATCTCGTCTTTCCAACTCATATCATTTCTAGATACAACGTTTTCTTTCTCTCTTCTCCTTTTCTGTATCTTTTTTTGTTATATGCTGCTTTGTATCTGTCTTCCTTACAAACCCTATTTAAAACATTCTTCTTCGTTCTTTCACACTCGGTATACCTCGAACATTTTGTTACCGCTAACGCCAGTAAATATTTATTGTTAATGTACTAACTGGATGTAATGCTGTAGTAAAATGCTGAGAATTCCATTCTGTATGACAAGTACTGTTTTGGAATAAAGCAAATTATTGTTATTATTTTCCGATTCAAATGTGAATTGTATTCGCTTCACTAGTGAGTTGAAGTGTATGTGTGTGTGTGTGTGTCTGACGAAGCTAGAGGGAGATATGTTCTGTTTTTAACACTGTATGTGAAATTGTCATCCACATATCTCCACTATATGTTATGAGTAGGATTAGGCGAATGTATTATTATTATTTATTATTGTATCCTTTAGTTCCTAGAGGAACATAGGGCTTCAGCTGCGCACCTCCATTGACTTCGGTTTTCTGACAACTTTTTCACCCTGCTCCAGGTCTGCCCACATGCTTTCATCTCCTCTTCACATGACCTCCTCCAAGTCACCCTTGGACGACCAACTCGCCGCCTCCCTTTCGGGTTCCACTCGAGGGCTTGTCTAGTGATGTCACTTGATGGTTTCCTCAGCGTATGGCCAATCCATCTCCATTTCTTTCTGCCTATTCGTTTCACAATCGGTTCCTGATTGGTTCGCTCCCAGAGATCCCTGTTGCTGATCTTTTCTGGCCATCTGATCTTGAGTATTGAGCGGAGACAGTTGTTAATGAAGGTTTGAAGTTTGTTTGAGATGCTCTTTATGACTCGCCAAGTTTCTGATCCGTATAGTAGCACTGACTTCACATTGGAGTTGAAAATCCGGATCTTATTTTTGATGCTGATTGCTGTTGACCTCCACACAGATTTGAGAGTAATGAAAGCTTGTCTTGCTTTTCCGATTCTGGCTTTGATGTCTTCGTCAGTTCCGCCTGTAGTTGAGACGATGCTTCCCAGGTAGGTGAAGGAGGTTGTTTCTTTCAGGTTCTTCCCATTTATGCTTATTGTGGTCTGTTGTTGCTGTTGATGTTGGCAAGGAATCTTCATCACCTCTGTTTTATCTATGTTCACGTGAAGTCCTATCTTTGATGCTTCTTCTGCCAACTTGTTACTTTTCATTAGGCGAATGTATTAAGAGTAATTTATTTCCAGCTGTCCATGAAGATATTTGCTACGATAGGGGATACTGGTGATCCATTCCATTGCTACACCTCCTATTAGTCGATATATTTAGCCTTGGAATTTAAATATATTAGATATGATGCATAACTGAATTCCTAAAATAACTTCATCAGTGGGCAGCTTTGTCCTATGAGTGAGTTCAGGATCTGCAGTTAGTTCTCTTTTAACTGTTTATACGGTTACTATATTGATTGGCATATTAGCATAAAGACTAGTGTGATTAGTACCTTGATATGATTATGAGTATTATTATTATATCCTTTAGTTCCCAGAGGAACATAGAGCTTCAGCTGCGCACCTCCATTGCCTTCTGTTTTCTGCCAACTTTTTCACTCCGCTCCAAGTCTGTCCACATGCTTTCATCTCCTCCTCACATGACCTCCTCCAAGGCACCCTCACGCTGACGACCAACTCGCCGCTTCCCTTTCGAGTTACACTCGAGGGCTTGTCTAGTGATGTCATTTGATGATTTCCTCAGAGTATGGCAAATCCATCTCCATTTCTTCCTGCCTATTTGTTTCACGATCGGTTCCTGATTGGTTCGCTGATCGCCAGAGATCCCTGTTACTGATCTTTTCCGGCCATTTGATCTTGAGTATTGACCGAAGACAACTGTTGATGAAGGTTTGAAGTTTGTTTGAGATGCTTTTTACGACGCGCAGTGCAAGTCTGTGATCCGTATAGTAACACTGACTAACTTCACATTGGAGTTGAAAATCCTGATGTTATTTTTGATGCTGAGTGCTGTTGACTTCCATACAGACTTAAGAGTAATAAAAGCTTGCCTTGCTTTTCCGATTCTGGCTTTGATATCTTCGTCAGTTCCGCCCGCTTGTATTTGAAACGATGCTTCCCAGGTAGGTAAAGGAGGCTGTTTCTTTCAGGTTCCTCCCATTTATGCTGGCTGACTGTTGTCTGTTGTTGTTGTGGCTGTTGGTGTTGGCCAGGAATCTTCATCACCACATCGGTTTTCTCTATGTTCACCTGAAGTCCGATCTTATCTGGATACTTCTTCTATCGCCAACTTATTGCTTTTCACTTGAATATCTTCCAGTTTGTGGGAAATCAGACACATATCATCGGAGAAGCCCAGATCCTCTTAGTTTTTTGTGAGGGTCCATTTTATGCCTGCTTCCTCATTGCCTACTGTCTGTCGTATTATCCAATCTACTGCAATCAGGAAAATCACTGGAGATAGTGGGCAGCCAGCTTGTGTCACTCCCATCCTCACTTCGAAGGCTTCCGTAAGTTTCCCGTTGTGGATTACTTGTCATGCAGCATCGTCGTATAACTTTTGGATTAGATGTATAATTGTCGATGGCACCCCGTAGTAGCGAAGTAGTTACCAAATCACCTCTCGATCGACGTTGTCGAAGGCCTTTTCAAAGTCGATGAAGTTGAAATAGAGAGGTGACTGCCATTCCAAGCTTTGTTCAATGATGATCCGTAGAGTGGAGATTTGATCAATACATGATTTGTTTCTCCTTAATCCGGCCTGTTCCGGTCGAAGTTTTACGTCTAGGGCTTGTTTGATTCTCTCCAGGATGATGCGGCTTAGTATTTTGCTTGGAATAGACAGGAGCATAATTCCTCGCCAGTTTTTACATTGACTTAAGTCTCCGATTATGAGTATTAGCAATGATAAATTGTGCTTGAAGCGTGGTGGCATCAGTAAGTATTACTGTATAACAAACACAGTGAGACTTTATCAAAATAAAACATATTATCCACAATGGAAGTATGTGGAGTACGTAACAATGTGATTGTACACTTTTTGGTTATTTGTATAAATTCGAGATATTGTACATAATTTTTGTTTAAAACGCTTCTTGTTGAAATATACATAACTTCCGTGTACAATTGAAAAATACACTCTGCTGTTGGAGACTTCGTCTTCTCCCTGGTCACTTCTGCTTACTTGCTCCACTCACACCGTGGTGTATACTTCGGATTTATTGTAGGAGCCTACTAC
Source organism: Trichobilharzia regenti (assembly GCA_944472135.2). NCBI lineage: Eukaryota > Metazoa > Platyhelminthes > Trematoda > Strigeidida > Schistosomatidae > Trichobilharzia > Trichobilharzia regenti. The sequence goes on along the minus strand of OX235270.1, from coordinate 27,364,134 downwards.
TCTCAACCGAAGACATTTCTACAACCGGAACACAGCAGCTACAGCAGACGCAGTCCAAACAATTAACGTGCCTGTGGATTATATAATTAATTTGTAGCCGAGGACTTAGACTTTATATCCAAGTAATCCTTTTTGTTGCTATAACTTGTCACTGTATTTTTGGTAATATATTGTGATTTAACACTCCACTGACTTGGATTATTACTTTTATATTTGGAATGTTAGTGAACTCTAATATTAGTCCCCTACAAGTATACTCTACCAATAAAGTGCACAAGTTTTATTCTTATATCATTGTTATTGACGTCTATTCTAGAATAATGTTCTATGTATATAAACATACATATTTATAACTGTAGAGACAAAGGAGGAAGATATTATCGAAAAGCATATTCTTAGCTCAGTGTTTTTGTATTAGAATGTTCTTGTTTTGATATGTTTTCATTCTGTCTGTGAACTTTGGTTTCTACCTTCACAATTACAGAGACACAGAAAGAGAGAGAGAGTTTAAATCCACTTACAATGGTAAATATTTAATATTCAGTTATGCGTAAAGTCGATTTCAGCCGAACACTCATATCGGTCAGGTAAGTTAATTATTTTTGGGAGTTATTGAGTTCAAGTGTAGTGGACAAATAACTCGGTTCAATATTGGAAAAATCCAGGAAGGTAATTCCATTTCAGACTACAATTATGTGATTTATCTAAGAGGGAGTTAGAAGTTCTAGGGATCCAAGGCTTGATTTCCTGTTGATGCAGCCCTCCCCCGACGCCTGCTAAGCTTCTTTCAGGCCTTAGCATATCCGATAAAGAGACAAAGTTTGATGTGAGGCTACCAATCCTGTCCAGTGAAGACAACGTTACTGCTATTGTGAGTTCAAAGCAAAAGGCTTCAAGTCTTCTGTTCCACGTAGAATGCAAACAAATGAAAAGAGAATTATAAAAAAATCCTCATTTGAACATTTTTATAGAGAGAAGGCCAGTAGTTAAGCGAAGAGTCTCTTTTCGGCGGCGAACTCCTTCTCTTAATGTTGAACTGACAAGAAGAGCTGACGGAACTTTAAGAGGGCCCACTCATTCTTCAGATATTTTGTTGCCAGGTTTCACCTGTAACTTTTCCTTTCTTATGTGACATTAGACATACATCACCTGCGAAATCCAGATCTTCTAGAGTCTTCCTATCGGTCGTCCAGAGTATTTCTGTCTCCTCGCTTCCTACTCACAGTCTTCCACGTAATCTAGTCCACCACAATTACGAACATCATCAGTGATAATAGATAGCCAGCCCTGTCTTACTAATGCATTCATTTAGAACGCCTCGCTGAGATTTCCGTTGTGGATTACCTGACACGTGGAACTCTCATATAACCAACCAGCTGTTGAATGACGTTGATAAAGACCTGGAAGCTGCTAGCTGTAGTGTTGAAGCAGTTTCAAAATACCTCTCGGTCAACACTGACTGGCGAAAGCCATTTCGAAGTCGATGAAGTTTTTTTTTCGATTACAGCTTGATTCCACACCGTATTTTTGTTACAAGTTTGGAATTTTCAGCGTGGATATCGGTAGTCCGAAATCCGCAGGCCGACCGTAGATATCAGGTGTGCGTCGGCGCGGGCTCGAACCTCGGACCATGTGCATGGTCGGCGAGCGTCCTAACCGCTGTGCCACCGACGCACAGTTAGTGAGAAGTTTGACTACCATTCTATGTTTTGTTCTGTTGGATCATGATAATGCGTAGAGTTGCGATTTGATCAGCACATAATTTGACTCGATGAAGTCCATAAAACTTCTCAGCTCGTCTTCTGTCAGATCATATAGAGCAAGTACGACCCTCGGGTTCCGTGATTCCCCGTTTTTATGGTCTGCCGTAAGTGCACAGAGAGAACGTGCCACTACATCCAATCTTCGACATGACAAATTCCCCATATCATGCTACTGCCAAATGGCTCACAGAAATCCTCCCAACTATCAGCAATAACCTCTGCAAGCATACTGTTTCTGATTCGTTTGAATTCATCGATTCAATAAGTGATGCTAATGTATCCGGGAAGAAAATGATATCTATGGATGTTACTTCGCTTTTCACCAACGTTCCCCTCACTAAAACTATCTGCTTTATATGCAAATTCATTGAGTATAATAATGTAGACGTATGTGTTCCGATCCACTAATTAAAGGAACTACTTTTGAGGTGCACTCTAAATGTCCAATTCAAGTTCAACAAAACGATTTATAGACAAAGAGATGGAGCCGCGATGGGGTCACCATTGGGTCCTTTACTTGCAGACTGCTTCTTGGCTAGTTTGGAGAATAGTATTTTACGGCCTACTATCGACAGTCTCCATCTGTACCAAAGATACATGGTTGATACTTTCATCATATGTGACGACAATACTGACATCGAATTGATAACTAAGGAGTTCAACAGCTGCTATCATGCCATCAAGTTCACGTCGGAATCAGAGATTAACTCGGAATTCCATTTTTTGGATGTTTTTCTAAAGAGGAGATGTGATGGTTCTCTTCAGAGATCGATCTACAGGAAACCAACATGGAATGGTCAGTACGCAAACTTCTATAGCTGGGTCCCTTTGAGAAGAAAGAGAAATCTGATCCATTCCTTATCCTCAAGAATAAGGAGAATATGTTCAAGTGATACAATCGATGGGGAACTGGAGCAACTCAGACAAGTTCTCACAGAGAGTGGATATCCTCCAAGATTTGTCGAGAAAAACATGAAGTTAAGAGAAAAGCCTGAAAGAATCCAGATGGTGCCGAAGAAACTGCTCTTTATGAGTGTTAAATTTAAAGGTGATACTGCAACTGAGATCCTGAAGAATCGCTGCTGATGCAGATCACTGAGGAAAGCCTTCTTTATGGCTGAGCTACGTATCAATGATCAACGGACGTGTGAAGAATAAACTGCCGCTTTGGACAGGGAACTTTAATGTGTGTTTATAAATTCACCTGCTCGTGTGGAGCTAGTTATATTGGCCGCCCGAACAAAGCGCACGCTTTCCAAACGCATCTCTGAACATTATCCGGCATGGTTAGCAAAGGGACAATGCAAAACAATTACCAGCTCAATTCTCGAGCAATTGGTGAACTCAGGCCACCTAGCTCCACCAGAATCGTCTTTCAACATCATCTACAAAGTGAAGCCAAATGGTACAAAGGGCGTCAGGTTTCGGCTTTTGTGTATGGCGGAGGCGCTGGCAATTCATCAATACAACCCTGAACTCTGTATACAGAAAAAGTTTGTCCAGTCTCTTATTCTACCTTGGTCTTAATCTCTTCACTAATCGTTCCCTGTAAAAATATTTTTGATTTTTTCTTTTGTTCTTAATCTTTAATTTTACTTTTTAGTTTGGTTTTGCTTTAATAATTAATTCACTATTATCAGTTTCATATGCTCCTTTTGTATATTTTCACACCCTCTTTACACTTGTTAAATTGACACTCAAATACCTTTATTCTCACTCAAGAGCAATTTTAACCTTATCAAACTGCTATCTTTGTTCCATTGAGTACCATGCAATTTACAACTTTTGATTTTCACTTCTAAAGCCACTTATGATTAATTATGTCAACCCCTATTTTTTGAAAGTTATGGAAAGACTTATTTTACTTAATCTTGAACCCTCTTTAAAGCCTTTCAACGACCCCAACCAGTTTGCTTATAAACATAGTAGGTGTACGTTAGATTCCGCTGTTGTCCTACATCATAGTATAGTTTCAAGTTTAGATAAAGGCGCTAAATACGTTCGCTGCGCCTTCCTTGATTACACATCTGCATTTGACTCTGTTCCCAGGTCTCTCTTGCTAAGTAAGCTTGCTGCAACACAGGCTGAAAGCTGGACAAATAAGTGGTTGCACTTCTATTTTTCTGATAGGAAGCAGTACACCGTCTACAATGGAAAGTCCTCCACTACCTCACTTACTTTAGCTGGTGTTCCTCAAGGTACTGTTCTTTCTCCCTTTCTCTTTTCGTTTTTCTTACATGACTTGCCTCATTCTGATATAGCCACTTTTGTTAAGTATGCCGATGACCTCTCGGTTCCTATGCCTGTCAACTCTCAGTTAGATTGTCCCAAATTAAATAACTTTCTGTCGGAAATTACTCAGTGGTCCTCTTCAAACGGACTTAAGCTTAATCCATCTAAATGTCAGGGAGTCAATTTCAGTTTCAGACGTAAATGTGACCTACAGCAACTAGTTAGCTCGCATGGCCCCATTATCATTGACGGCACAGAGGTTGAAAATACATCTAATGTCAAGTACCTTGGGCTGAGGTTTTCCACCGATCTTTCCTGGTCTTCCCACATCTTGCTAGTTACTAGAAAGATGTTTCGCTTAACGTTCTACATTAGGAAATTTAGGCAGTCTGACATAAAGCAGTCTTTGCTTTCTCAGTTTGTAAATTCTTGTATTCTATCCATCCCCCTTTACTGCTCTCCATCAACCTTTCCTGGACTACTTAAGAAAGACTTTGCTGCGCTGAGAAGGGCACTAAAAGCCGTTAGTAGAGCAAGTGGGATATCGTTAAACCAACTGGTTAACACTATTGTAGACAGACATATTGTATCATGTAAGAAACTAGCGAATACAATATTGTGGGACCCCGAGGATCCTCTCTACACGCAGCTGTCTCCTTGCATTTCATCTGGTAGAACCTGAAGCAGCTATAGGAGGCTGGGTATATGCTAGGACTACCAAATACAAAACTCCTCAATACCATATCTGGCACAGCTGTTATGTGATGAGAAATCCGTTAGGTATGACACGATAAACTTACCGCAGCACTCTAACAAATAGTCCCATCAGGTTTTGTCTACCTTTCCTCGTTACTATTACACTGTTGTTCTCATCTTCCATCACACATCAACTTTATATTTCATATTTAAAGCTTGACGGATATTAAAGGTTTGACGTGATATCTCGTTCAACAACTTCTAATTAATTTATTCTCGCGTACCAAAGACAAAGCAAAAGCCAATAATTGATCGTCCAAACCAAGATATATATTTAGTAACCAAAACCAGCCGTTAGACGAACGCTTAGCTAGCTAGTGATCGTGCACGTGACACGACGAGGTACCAAATGGCGGGGATGCTTGACCGGAAGCCTTCAGCTAAACAAGTCGACTTAAACAGTGGTGGTCAGCATCCAATGAGTGATTGCTGTGGTCAATAATTTTGGGGAATTTTTTACCGCTACACATATCATGTGTTGCATTGTTTGAAATGTAAACTCTACGCTGTTTGTTTTTTATTCTCTTTATTTTTTAATTTTTGGCGTTGGTTTTTATTTATTTATCTTTTAATTATTAAAATTATGTAAAATTAATGCGGTAATTAGATGCAATATATTGTGATGCACGCTGAAAATTCCATACCTGTACCACAAATACCGTTTGGAATAAAGCTGTTATAATTATTATTAGTTTCATCGGAAATCATAAGTCACAAGGAGTGGATGCATCTGCACCATTGAGAACGATTTCGAGCTATATCACCAATTGTTCCCAGCGATTGGTTTTCACCGTCCTGAGGACCCCAACCCGGAAGTATACACCTCTCTACGTGACTATCTGGCTTAAACTAACTGTTGTGGATTTCATTGACCGATGAGGCCATGTTTTGATTTGACCACCGCTAGCTCTTTCCCAGACTGACCCTATGTCAGCTAACATTACTCGTCGAGGAAGGCGGTGACTAGGAATACGTAACACATTTCCTAACCATCTCAGTCGATGTAGCTTCACAGCCTTGTTGATTGATTTCCCCTCCCTACCTAGCACTTGACGCCTAACCTTAATATTGCTCACTTTGTTGTACCACTTCACACGGGAGATATCTCTCTCTGTTCCAACTTACTGCGGCACTCTAACAAATAGTCCCGTTAGTTTTCCTTTCCTCGTTACTATTACACTGTTGTTCTCATCTTCTATCACACATGAACTTTATATTTCAAATCCTGTGGTGCATTGTTTAAAATGTAAACTCTACGCTGATTTTTTATCTTATTTATCTTTTTCCGGCGTTGTTTTTGTTTTATTTATGTTTCCTTTTTTGATTTTAAAAATCTTATATAATTTATGAGGTAATTAGATGCAATATACTGTAATGCACGCTGAAAATTCCATACCTGTACCACAAATACCGTTTGGAATAAAGCTGTTATTATTATTAAATTGCTCAATAATAGACCACTTTACATTTTTCTAAGTATAAATATGACTGTACAGCCTCTGAAGATGATTTCGTCGATAAAGAAAATTTTCTTCGCTGAATCTGTCTTTTATTTTCTTTATGACTCAATGGGTATTTTCCCTGATTATTTATAACCCTGGTCTGATTTATCCGATTTACTGGCTTGTGGTGATAATATCTCGCATATCTCTTTTATTACCTGGTAATGATAATGCGTCACTTCTATTCCATGTGTTGTCTTCTTTTGTGTTGTTTTGTGTTGTGTTGGTTCTGTAGACTCGATTATCCAGGATTAAGTTAGTAATCAATCTCTCTCTCCATCTACTTACATCACGCGAAGAATTTCGACTCTGTAATGTGCTCTGAAATCGATTATAGAATATTTCGGTGAAATCGGAGAAAACGACGAACGGTGGTGATTGGTCAAAATAAATTCGTAGAATGTGGGCTGCGACAAAATTGACAAGTTACTTCAGGGTTATGAGAGGTGTAAGTTGAGTGGAGTGGGTAGGATGTATTAAAGAGAAGATAGTTGCGAGACTGCAATGAGAGGTTCATTAGCCATGAAATAACCAATGTATGAAATGAAGAAACAGGTGGAAGGATATATTGAGAAAAGAGATAATATCACTACTAATAATAAGTCCGGATAGTAAAAATGGAAAATTCGATAGTTTTGAGAAAATATTTGAATGAAGCGAATAAATGATGATGAATGATAGTAACAATTGTAATAATAAACCAAGAGTGTTAAGGGGAACAGGCACTGTTGGTGAGAAGAAGAGTCATTATCCCATGTTTGGCTACAGTAGGATCAGCGTCTGAACGTATTCTTTTTGGATACAAAGTTACGTTTTAGTCGATCTTATTGCCACAACTTCAGCTGTGTGTAGGAGACGTAGGCGAACAGTACTTGATAACGTTTTTATCCTTTGGTATATAAGCCTGAAAGCTGTTTTGGCGTCGATGCGATGTCCAGTAGTATCGATCAAATGTGACAGGATCGACCTTTCTATGCACTTAACTTCCCACGCCTTTGCTGAACGCAGATGGTAAATCTTCTCGAACCTGTAGAGAAACCTGCGTACTCGTACACCACATATAAATAACTTGAACCACAAGAACAGTTGAAATGGTATATGCAGGAAGAAGAAATAAGGTTAGGTAAAACATCTTTCAGTTTATGAATAAAAATTTTGCGGTTACTGAAGGATAGGAAAAGATTTTAAGAGTGAAAAGTTTTCCTCATCTTCCTGGTTAAACGTTGCAATCGAATCTTCACAGGAGTATCTCCCTGAATATTAGACGCAAAAATAGAGGCATTTTCTTCACTGTTGCCGGTTGTTCATGTTTACGAATATTGTTACTTCTCTGAATATTAGTTCTCGCTTAGAATGTCTCGGATGACCTGGAGTTCTTTCTCTACAGAGTTCTCGGAATAAATGAACCTCACTCTAAGTGCTAAGCACCTGACTGATCAGATTACGTTTGTATTTCATCGGTACGAAGCTAAGAAAGTGTTTGTGCATACTGAGCCTTGATCTCTCCATCTCTAGTTTTCTAAATATATTGAAGAGGTTTTACGCCTAAATAACGAATTATTAGTGAAAATCATCAATCAAGCAAGATATGACAATTAGGGTGTACGTTTTGTGCTCACGTGATGATACATCTACACTGTTCAGCAAAATGTTGATTGAAAAGTAATCATAGAGACATGAGTAAAATGTTTAAAATAGTATCCTCTTTTTTGATATTACAGTGACGTGAAAGGCGACTATTTTAAGATATCAAGACACGTAGGAGAAAAGCGTATTTTGTGCATTTAAAGCAGTTTATTTGTGTGTATGTGTGTCTGTGTGCGTGTGCCTGTTACGAAACTAACTGGCGAAAACTTGTGACGTTTTAGTAGTAATTATGCTACCGAATTGTAATCCATTGATGTCAATTATTATAGTTATAATTATTGATTCAGTGTTTTTGAAACAACAGCATTTATGTTGTTGTTAATAATACTAATTCATTCACTTAGTAAGGTGCCTCTTCAATAGAATCCAATGAATGAATATGCATTGAAGACACACTTGATGTTAACGAAGAAAGGAAGTTGACCTAAATGCTGGTTGATAATAATTATGCAGACAAGTTCATCAGGAGATGATAAAAGGTAGTCAGTGGAACACCAAGACCCATTCTCCAACTCGCCTCCGCTAAATAGGATGTGTACATCAAGCTACCCTAGATAGGGAATCATAGCGACTTGACAACTGGACAAAGATTGAACGCTGTTGTGGTTAAAAAGATATTTTATACAGCTATTATCAGAACAATATATGAGAATGTGAAGCCAATATATCCATCCATCTAAGCCAATTGAAGAAGCGAAAAATAATGTCACATTCCCTACCACTGTGTTTATCAGTTTAAATGTAGGTGTGACCACACATACATAACCTCGGCTAGTTAACTAGCTCGCCAGTTTTCTAGCCTGTCCCAAGCCCAGGTAAAGAGGGAGGGTTGGGCGTGGGCCTAAGAACCACACACCAGTAAATCTTTCAAACTGCTAGAAAAACTTCAACACACAGAAAATATACTAAAAATACGAAAAATTAAAATAACGATCTTATTGTCGGCTGGAATCGGAGAGTCGAAATAACACAGAGGACTGAAAGGTGAAAGTCAGTCTTCGGGAAGCCAGTAAGGCAACCTATGTGTCTTCTCGCGATGAAGACAAGAGTAAGAATGGGTAGGTGGAATGTCTATATAATGTACGAAGCCAGCTGGGAAGGCTGCCAAGGTAGCAAAAGAAACGCGAAGGTATGGCACAAAAAAGTGCCTGGAGTCTGCGGGAGTGGATGTGGACTGTCACGATTGTCAACTAAGTATTCAGTAATCTACTTCGGTCACGTCACTCATACAGCCGACAACCACGAGCACACTGAGGCAGTGGGTGGCTATTATGCTGCCACCAGTTGCAACCAAAGCCTTAAAGCAATGGAAACCAATCTCCTCACACAGGATGATGTCAGAAAGATTCAACTCAATAAGCAGGAAGGAAGGTTACAACTATCCAATTCTACGCACTTACAAACAACGCGAAACAAGAATAGCAGGAGGAATTTTACAGACAACTGCAAAAAATTAATGGGCAACATCCGAAATGGTGACATCGAAATCCTCATGGGTGATATGCAAGCCGATAAAACAGGAAGGGAACTCGTCATGCGTGGAGAAACTCTCGCTCAGTGAAATGAATGACGATAGAGAACTCTTCGCAGACTTTTGTGCCTTCAATGATTTTATGATCGGGCAGCGTGTACAACCACAAGGATAAATTCAAGGAAACATGGATTTCGCCTGACGGACACACCACAAACGAGATCGATTTCATGTCAGTGTTGCCCAAGGAAGTGAAGACGCAGCCTGCTGGATACAAAATCGAGAAGGGGAAAGGAAATGGGTTCACTCGGACTATCATCTAGTTCAAGGAACCTAAAATGAAGCTTAAATCCATGAAAACAAATGGAGACGGACCACAATTCAAGTCCAACATTCAGAAACCGAAAGACGAAACTACGAGGGATGCCTTCGCTACAGATCAGATCAGAGCAAAGTCGAACACACTACGTGGCATCATTCAGGAAACCTGTGTGGAAGAACATTGGAACTCTCTGAAAGCGATATTTAAGGAAACGTGTACAACCGTTCTATGAAGAAGGAAGAGACAAGACAAGGAATGGCAGACAACGGATACCTGGAAGCTAATCGAGGAGAGGAGGATTGTGAAAGAGGAGACGACTCAATGCAAAGATAGGCAACAGAAGGAGAAGCTGAGTTCAACGTACACCGCACTGAATAAAGAAGTGAAGAAGAGTGCTAGAAAAGACAAACGACAATTCTACGACATACTAGCTGGCAACTGAAGCATAACAGGCCGGGACGCCTCAGGCAAAAGAGACATCAGGACACTATATCAGATAACCAAGTCTCCATCCGGGAAGAGGTCAACCCAGATGATGAAACCAATAAAATATGCTCAAGAGAACCTGATCACTAAGGAGGGCGAACAAATCAAACAATGGGCGGATCACTTCAAAGGAATTCTGAATCGACTGTCGCCTGCAACTCGACCAGAAATACCACCAACAGCACACATGGAAATACCAGTGGACACTACTCCTCCAACAGAAGAAGAAATCCTTAATGCGGTCAAGCTACTGAAATCCAGTAGGGATTGCAGCAGGGCCAGACAGCATTCCTCCCGAAAATGTTCCCACTCCATTATTTTATTTTTATTTTTGATTACAGCTTGATGCCACACCGTATTTTTGGTACAAGTATGGAATTTTCAGGATGGATATCGGTAGCCCAAGTTTTGCAGGCCGACTATAGATATCAGGTGTGCGTCGGCGTGGGCTCGAACCTCGGACCATGTGCATGGTCGGCGAGCGTCCTAACCACTGTGCCACCGACGCACAAAACGTTGGAGAGAAGGAAAAGTGGCTAGTGATTGGAAGAACGGATAGCTGGTCAAACTGCCAAGGAAGGCCTGTGCAAGAACTGACTGGAGTGGAATAATGCCAGTTATGTCCACGCCAAGTAAAATACAAAGTTGCACCATCCTGGACAGATTGAAAGATGCAGTGTATACAGAACTCCACAAGCCGGAAAAAGCTGGATTCAGGAAAGGTAAATTATGTGCTGACCAAATTGAGACTCTACGCATCATCATCATCATCATCACAGAACAAAGAATAGGATGGCAGTCAGGCCTCTACCTCAACTTCATCGACTTCGAAAAGGCCTTCAACAGCGCAGACCAAAAAGTTATCTGGAAACTACTTCAACACTACGGCATGCAATGCCCAAGTCTTATTCAACCGTGATAATGACACATATCAGGTTATCCACAACGGAAAATTCAGCGAGGTGTTTGAAGTGTATGCATGAGTAAGACAAGCGGGCTGCCTATTTTCACTGATAATATTCTTAATTGTGATGGACTGGATTATGACTCAGACTGTACACTGACAGCTAGGAGACATGAGTACTCTGGACGACCGGTAAGAAGAATCTAGAAGATCTGGATTTCTCCTGTGGATGATAGTTGTATAAGGGTCACACAAACTCGAAGACAGGCATGGTGGCGAAAACTAACAAACTGTCAAAAGAAGTAGGCAGTGAAAACAGGACTGCAGGTGAACACAGAGAAGACGGAGGTGATTAAGATAACCAAGCAACAGTAACAACAACAACCAGTAGCAATCACTATCAATGGGAGAGATTTAACAGAGGTTACTTCCTGACTTTACTTATTTGGCTAGGCAGCCAGCATCGTTTCAACTACAGGCGGAACGAACGAAGATGTCAATGTCAGAATCGGAGAGACAAGCAAGATACACACGCCTTCATCAACCTGAAACCAGTTTGGAAATCTTCTGTACTCAGCATGAGGAACAAGATTCGCATTTTCAACACCAATGTCAAGTTGGCCACTTCTTCTGTACGGCTCAGAAACTTGCACTGCGTGTGCGTAACGGGAAGGATTTCTAACAGCCTGTTGCAGACTTTTATCAACGGCTTCCTTCGCTCCATACTGAAGATCAAACGGCCAGAAAGAACGAGCAACAAGAAACTATGGGAAAAAGCCAATAGGCAAGAGCCGATCACTGAACAAATATGTAGGAGAAAGTGGGGTGGGTCGGGCATACATTGAGAAGGCCACCGAATGACATCGCACTCTAGGCCCTAGAGTGAAGTCCAAATGGGAAGCGACATTGGTTTTGTAGGGACATTGTTTGAATGGGTGGTTAGAGGATTTCATCATTAGATGACATCAGCTGGAGAACAGCTTGAAAACCTATAGGGAATACTGGACTCTACATCACTCACCCCACTGGCTGGGTTCGAACCCAGAACCTTCTTGTTATAAGGCCAGCTAGCTCGTAGACCATCAAGCAGCCACTCACTGGTGCCCAATCCAATGGTTCTCTAATCGAAGTCAGCTCATGATGAAATCCTCCAACAAATCAAGCGTAATCCTCACAAAAACAAATACTTGAAAATCTATCTAATGCTCGCTAGCGGCTGCTGGCCGTATTCAGGTAGGCGGTTACCTGGGTTTCTTTTAGGAAGCTGTAACCAGTAGGGTACAGCAGGTTCAAGATGAGGCATTAACTCGAAGAAGACATTGCGAAGCGGTCGCGATTCTCCCCAGCTGGTCTCAATTTTTTCTCTAACTGATGTCAGTTCATGATGAAACCATCCAACCAGTCAAATAAGCACTCTACAATGCCTTTGTTTCTCAACACTGAAAGGATTACGTCTTATCTGAGCATCACAACCTTAATGCCTTTTACATTGAAATATATATGGAAGCGCATATAATTACCGATTTCAAGATAGTCTGAATTTATATAAAGATAGCCTTTATATTGATGACAACTAATAACAGGGGGGAGACAAGACTGATTTTCCGACGAGCAATTCCTTTAAAACCTCGTAAAATATACTCGTTTATTCACTCATAAGGTGAATTGCAGTTTTTGTTACGGTGAAGAAATATTTCTTCTCTGAAACTTCATTTTCAAGTTGTAGAGTCGCACTTATATTTATAAGAAAGGACATAAAGTAGCAATCTTCAGTAATGGATATCCTAGGAGGTTAATTGAAAGTCAACTCATAATGCTGGAGAAAACGCTGTTTAAGAGTTTGACATTCAAAGGTGATGATGTTGTTAAAATGACTAAGAGTCGTCTATCCAACACCGTTAAACTCTCTTCCTTAGTTCCTGACTAATACTTAGTATTCCCCCAGACGAAGCATGGTTCAACAATGCTTGAGAGGATAAACTATCGCTTATGTTCAACTCCATCTACATCTACTCATTTCACATGCTCCTGTCAAGCTGATTACATTCGATGTTGTTTTAGGCGTGTTCCCCGGAAACGCATAGCTGACCACTACATGGTTTGACTGGTGAACGGAGCTAGATAGGATGATGAAGTTTCCCATTTGTCAACATGTCGGCAAGTGAGATGATTCACCTTCATACGATTTATCCGTTAAAGTAAGTTATTTACATGTTCAGATTCTTCGGTCACTCTAAAAATCTAAATTTTCTGCATGATACATGCAGAACTAATTTTCTACATGTCCGTCTTACATGTGTGTTTGCATTTCTCTCACTTCCCCACACTTGTTGATCTATAGACGTGATTTTCTCTCCCCCTAATTATGACTTTTGAAATCCTATTGTTTGTTCGATGAGATTAGTGTTTCTCAAGGTCACCTTAAATATATATATATACACGCAAACTTTATCAGCTCTTTTACCAACATTCAGTCTTTTCTTCTGTCTTTTGTGTGGGGTAGATGTCGGTGTTATTGTTGTTGTTGACTTGAGATTAGGACTGATTAGCAGCCAGTGCATTAAGTTGTAGTATTCGCTCATAGTCTTCTACTAGTTAGTAGTTCCGGTCATAAAACTCTACTTATGTATAACTGATGCTGTAGCTATGCATAGGCCAAAAACATCAACTATCTATTTAAAAATATTTTGTCAATATCCTTTCTTTACCTAGGTCATATTAATGCTTCTATTCATCATTTTGTTCTGTTGTATCGAAAAGAATTCATATTCTACTTGACGTCATCTTCACCTTCCTTGTTGTCATCAACATCATCGTGTTTTTAATCATTTGAATTTGTGCTGACTATGTTTATTGTTATCATTTGTTTATTGATTGAGGCGGTTTTTGGTGTCACAAAATCCCTTTCTCATTTGTATGATATAAATATAACTGAACAGATTGAAAATGATCCGCCTTCATCAACGCCAAACCAGTTTGGAAATCTTCTGCACTGCATGCCGCCTCAGGATAAAAAACAAAATTCGGATTCTATTCAAAACCAATGTGAAAGTCAGATAGTGATTCTATACGGGCCATAAATTTGCATTGCGTGCGCTTCACGAAAACAATTTCCGATAGGTCACTGTAAACTTTTATCAACAGCTGACATCTTCGTCGGCTATCTCGATACTGAAGATCAAATGGCCTAACAGAAAGAATTAGTAACAAGAAACTCCATAGAGGAACAAATCAACCAACACAGCAAGAGCCAATCTCTCAATAAATATGTAGGATAAATGGATTGGAGATGGGTTGATCGAGCATACATTAAGGAGGGAGGCCATCGGTCGAGTGACATCACGCTTAATGCAGGCCATCCATCATTCCAGTCGAAGGTGAATGGGAAGCGATGGACAAGTGGATGGCTGGGGTGAGGTTGACATGGAGGAGATCATGTGAGTTGGAGGAAGCGAGAGATTATGGGCAATGGTGGAGCCATCCAGATGAAGAGGACTGCAGCCCTATGTTTCACTCGGAACTTAAGGGAATAATAATAACATAATAATAGATTGACAGTGAAGTCGTTGAAAAGAAATATTTCATTGCTGAACAAAAATTAACTCCTTTTTCTTTACTCTTTCGAAAAGATTTAACAATTTCAAAACAATGGAATTCAGAATGCACATTTCATCTTATTCAGGAATGACTCATCGGTTGGATGTACCAGATTTCTGCAGTGAGTGATGGATGGATGGCATTACCCTCCTCACACACACCACACACATATCCATCGTTTCAATCACTTTGGTCATTTCGGAGATAAAATGGGTTCCAGGTTCGAGCCCCAGTGGAAACACTACCATCCACCGTAAAGAAAAAATTACGAATTCAAGCATACTGAATCATTTGTTCCACTAAATAGAATATGTCAAATTAATAAAACCAAAACCAAAACACACAAAATAAACCCGATCGATAAGTCAACTGACAACCAAACAAATCATTCATTGTTGTTGTTCTGTCCTTTAGTTCATGTTTACAATTTTTCATCTAAATTAAAAATTTCATTTGAATGATTGAAATTTCAACTTATTCTTGTAGTATTTATTTGTTCTATAAAGGATCACGCCATTTTGCTGTTGTTGTTGTCGTTGGTGGTGATGATGATGACTGATTACGCACTGTAAATAACTGAGTGGTCTCAGTGTATGTGTACAGGCCAACAGATTAATTTTTATTTCATAGGATAATCAAGTCAGTAAGATCTAAAATCAAAGCCTGAATTTGACTACCAGGTCACTTGAAATACATTCATCATTAAATCAAAAAGAAATCAGAAATGCACACCGATTAGATGGTACCAGTTAGACGTGATATCTGGTTCCATATTAGTTTGTCTATTAGATATATCACATAGTGAAACAGCATTATTGATTATTGGATGACAGAGTTTCTAAGACAATTCATTTATTGTTAATAGTCATCTCATCAGTTATGATCACACGACTGCGAAACTTGACTTGTATAGTTTTATCTTGTTCCCTCCTATTTGTCGTCCTAAGGGTAGTAGAATTTTCCGGATCTCAGGGACAGGGATTTGGTGATATTAGGTGGTTGGAGTGACGCGTTCTCCAATTAGTATGCTATATTTGCTCAGTTACAGAAATCTCTTATTTCTCTGGCGTTTCTTAACAAGTTGTGGAGTTTATTGTAATTATTTGACTTTCGAAAACTGAATCTGTGGATCTGAATCTTGTTGACTGATAATAACTATAACTATCTGTTTTGCCCATTGTGACTGTTTAACACTATCTAATATCAATAATTATATATATATATATATATATATATATATATATATTGTTGGACTTACTCACTTTTACCCAAGTCAGTGAGTCTATGGTTTTGATATCGATTTTGTGAACTGTTTTTTAACAATGATACTGCTGCTACGGGTTTTTTTGTTTTTGTCACTGCCTTCTCCTTTGTGAACTTTTCCTTTTGCTGGTGTTGTTCTGATCGCTTTATTCCTTGTTTTCCTGGTTTTAAGGGGAGCAACCCAAAAATTCGCTCCTCTGTAAATAATATACTAAAGTAACAACCCACTTCTCAGGCTTGAGGCTAGCAACCCCACCCTGTAAACAAAGTTGCTGCAGAAACTTCAACACAATGAGTCACCTTGCGACAAAAGAAAACGTGTGTGGGAACATGGGACGTCTACACCATGTACGAGACTAGTAAAGCTGCTCAGATTGCAAACGAGATGAAGAGATACGGAATTCAAGTACTGGTAATATACGAAAGCAGATGGAATGGGAGTGGACTTATCATATTGTCAACTGGAAAGTCGATGATTTACTCCGGTCACCCAGAAGATAACCACATGCATACCAAGGGCGTGGCTATCATGATGTCACCAACGGCAACGAATGCCCTCATACAATGGGAGGCGATCTCGCTCAGGATAATGACCGTAGATTCAACTCCAAAAGAAGGAAAGTGTCAGTTATACAATGCTATGCATCCACAAACAACGCAGACCTGGAAAAGAAAGAAGAGTTTTACAGACAAATACAGTCAAAAATCGACAACACTGCAGTCGGTGGCATTGAAATCCGTATGGGAGACATGAACGCTGACTAGGATCAGACACCACAGGAAAAGAACTCATCATGGGTAGAGATGTTCCCAGAGAAAGGAATGAAAATGGAGAACTCTTCGCTGACTTCTGTGCCTTCAATAAACTAGTGACTGGCGGCAGGGTATACAAGCACAAGGATATTTACAAGACTACATGGGTTGCACCGTACGGGCGAACTGAAAACCAAATTGAATTCATCTCAATGTTGCTCAAGGAAGTGGAGACGCCTTTTACTAAATACAAAAGTAAGAGGAGGAGCAGACGTCACCTCCAAACCACTATCTCGTACAAGGAACACTCCAAATCAAATTAAAAGCTTTCGGGGAAACAGAAGCTGCAGATAGATCACAAGGCAAGTTCAATACTCAAAAACTGAAGGATAATACCACAAAGGACATCTTCACGGCAATTATGAAGAAAAAGGCGGAGACACAAATCAGCACTAGTGAAGAGACCAGTGTTGAAAAACACTGAAACAGCCTGAAAGCTGTGGGGAGTCAAACCTGCATGGATGTTCTGGGCAGAAACAAGAGACAGGACAAACAGTGGCTCACTATGGGCACTTGGCGACTAACAGAAAAGAGAAGGTGAAACAGAAGATCATCCAGTTAATCGACGAGCAACAAAAACAGGAGTTGAATACATGCTATAATTCACTGAACAAAAGGGTAAATACAAGTGCCAGGGAAGACAAAAGAAAATATTGTGAAGCTATAGCAAGTGAAGCAGAACAAGCTGCAGGCAAACAACTGGGTTCCTATCGGGGAAACGTTTAGCACAAATTAAGCCAGTGAAGGATGACAATAGAAAGACAATCACCAAAGAGGTGGAGCAAAGGAAACACTGGGCTGTCTAAACCGACCGCCACCTACAACGCGCCCAGTAATACAAATAGCGAAAGCAGAACTACCAGTGGATATCAACGTTCCGACGAGAACAGAATCCCTTGAAGCAATCAAGGTGCTAAGGACAAGAAAAGCAGCAGGACCAGACGGAATTCCGGCAGGGGCACTGAAAATGGACCCAGACACATCAGCAGGGCTGATGACATCACTACTGGAGAAGGTGTGGGAAGAGGGCAAGGTGGCTGTGGATTGGAAGAAAGGTTACTTATTCAAACTGCCAAAGAAAGGGAACTTAAGTCAATGTAAGAACTGGCCTCCTGTCCATCCCAAGCAAAATACTAAGCCGCGTCATCCTGGAGAGAATCAGACACTCCCTGAATGAAAACCTTCCACCGAAACAGGCTAGATTCAAGAGGAACAAATCATGCATCTGTCAAATAGCAACACTGCGGATCATCAACAAAAAGAGCTTGGGATGGCAGTCAGCTACCAACCTCACTTCTCTTCATTGACTTTGAAAAGGCCTTCAGCAGACAGAGTCGATCGAGAGGTGATTTGGAAACTACTTCACTAATACAGGGTGCCAACAACAAATATACTCATGAAGGAATTTAAATCATTTCACTCTATCCTAAATACTGCGCTGAAGATGTCGTCCAGAAAGACGATGAAAGCTCCGCAATTAAACCAAGGAGCTCAGAGAACACTATCAATTGCAAATATACGCCTCATCCGACAGTTTTACGACAATGCTGCATGCCGAGTACTCCACAACGGGAAACTCACGGAGTCTTTCGAAGTGAAGACGGGAGTAAAACAAACTGGCTGCCTACTATCTCCAATGATTTTCCTGATTGCGGTAAGCTAGATAATGCAACAGACACACAATGGAAAACGAGGAGATAGGCATAAAGTGGACGCACATAATAGAAGCACTTGGAGGATCTGGAACAGGATTTCGCTGGTGATACACATTTTGATAGCGTTATTAGAAGACGGAGACTATCTGAAAAATGTGATGTATTAGCGCTATACATTTCGAACAATCTGATCACACATTTACTTGTCAAGTCAATATATATAGAAAGGTTAAATTAAACAAAGTGAGAGAAAACGGAATTAAGAATAATTAACACAAACGTTTGGTAATCCAATCAAATAAGGATTACCAAGGTAGGTTAAGAGTAATGACAAACTGTTTTTGAATACACAAGGGGGGCTTAAGTCTATGAATAGCTATAGCCTCAGCGTATTTCAGTAAACGCCCTTGACCGTTTTTATAGATGACCTTAAAGGCTGAGTTAACATCAATCTTATGGTTCATCTCGATTAGATGTTTAGCTATAGACGAATTTGGTAGTCTGCCACCTGCATCTATTAGCTTGTCACAATTCATCTGTTTTTCTAACCATTTTGGGATATGCTCTCCCACCCTCACGTGCAAAGCGCGATTACTCCTCCCTATGTATGTATGTCCACACACACACGAAAATTGGTAAATTGTATGGGATGTGATATAATCACTTGTGCACTTTTGGGGTTTACAGTGAAGCATATTTTTGGCTTTTTCCACAATTACAAGCTGGGCTGCATAGTAGGTTCTACGGATGATTGAATTCAACCTTTGTCTCACAATCCTACTGTTTATTTCCCCGTTATATGGTAATTTGATAAAAACCTTTTTCTTAGGGACGGTATGGATTGTAGGTTTAGAGGCTAGTTGACTTCTACACCTGTTTAAAAATTTCAAAGGATATCCGTTTTCAACAAGAGTATCCATTAATATTTCGTTTTCTCTGTCCATAACATCAGCCGTGCAAATACGCTGAATCCTCTTGAATAGACACTTCACCAAGCCCCTCTTATACTGTAATGGACAGAAGCTGTGAAAATTAAGGTATTGCCCTGTCCAAGTGGGCTTTCTGTAGATAGACCGTCTTATTGAGCCATCATCTCTTCGACTCAGAAGTATGTCTAAAAATGCTAGCTGGTTGCGACTTTCTTCCTCACATGTAAGACTAATATGATTTTGTACAGAGTTAAGTCTGTCTAATAGGCGACTCGCATCTTCATGATCGTCACATATCAAAATGATATCATCTACATATCTCCTATAAAAGGGCAATTTTGAAATTAAATCAAGGGATAAGTTTTCAACATAAGACATGTACACGTCCGCTAACAAAGGTCCTAATGGACTCCCCATAGCAACGCCATCTACTTGTCGAAAATGTTCGCCTTCAAACGTGAAATGGACGTTGTCAGTACATAATAATAATAAATCTTTCAAATAAGTTAAAGGGAAAGGGAATGAAAAACAACTAGAAGAAATATAGTCACAAAGAATATCAACAGTCTTAATCAATGGTACATTAGTAAACAAAGAATTAACATCAAATGAATACATTTTCCTATCTTTTATGTTCATATCTACAAGACAGTCAACAAGTTCAAATGTATCTTTCAAAGTAAACTTACATAATTCATTGCGTACTGGACTTAAAATATCAGCTAACCATTTTGCTAATTTGGGGTACACAGCCTGTCGTATGCTGTGAAGGTGTTCTCGTGACTGTTGTTGAAAGTCAGAGGTACCGGATCCAAGCAGTTTCAACCTAGTATTCTCTTTCGTCTTATTAACGGCAGAGCTACAAAAATTAATGAACTTGATTTGGCAGATTATGAAGATATCAGACAATATATTTGATGATGACAAATGGAGTTCAATCAATCCACATAACTTCTCATTAGAACTGTCAATGTGAGATTTCGTAAGGCGAATAAGATTTGAAATATTTGGTTGAAGTTTAGAAGATTGAAGAGATTTGTAAAATGCTTTCGGGAATGTGTGTGTGTGGACATAAATACATAGGGAGGAGTAATCGCGCTTTGCACGTGAGGGTGGGAGAGCATATCCCAAAATGGTTAGAAAAACAGATGAATTGTGACAAGCTAATAGATGCAGGTGGCAGACTACCAAATTCGTCTATAGCTAAACATCTAATCGAGATAAACCATAAGATTGATGTTAACTCAGCCTTTAAGGTCATCTATAAAAACGGCCAAGGGCGTTTACTGAAATACGCTGAGGCTATAGCTATTCATAGACTTAAGCCCCCCTTGTGTATTCAAAAACAGTTCGTCATTACTCTTAACCTACCTTGGTAATCCTTATTTGATTGGATTACCAAACGTTTGTGTTAATTATTCTTAATTCCGTTTTCTCTCACTTTGTTTAATTTAACCTTTCTATATATATATTGACTTGACAAGTAAATGTGTGATCGGATTGTTCGAAATGTATAGCGCTAATACATCACATTTTTCAGATAGTCTCCGTCTTCTAATAACGCTATCAAAATTTATAAAAGGGACTAATCTTTTTAAATTTTGATGATATACATCTGATTTCCCACAAACAAGAAGATGATGTGCAAGTGAAAACAGCAACAAGTTGACGATAGAAGAAGCATCCAGAGAGGATAGGAATTCAGGCGGAACTGACGTGGATATCAAAGCAAGGATCGCAAAATCAAGGCAAGGTTTTAATACTCTCATCAAGTCTGTACGGAGATGAACAGCACTCAGCATGAAAAATAAGATGTGGATTTTCAAATTCAGTGTGAAGTCAGTGCTAATATATACGGATCAGAGACTTGCACTGCGCGTCATAAAGAGCATCTCAAACAAACTTCAGACCTTCATTAACAGTTGTCTTCACTCAGTATTCAAGATCAAATGGCCGCCCAGAAAAGATCAGCAACAGGGATGTATCTCTGGCAATGAGCGAAGCAACCAGGAACCGATTGTGTAATAAATAAGCAGGAAGAAATGGAGATGGATTGGCCATAATTTGAGAAAACCATCAAGTGACATCACAAAACAGGCCCTCGAGTGGAATCAGAATGGGAAACGGCGAATTAGTCGTCCAAGGGTGACATGGAGGAGGTCATGTGAAGAAGAGATGAAAGCATGTGGGCAGATGTGGAGCCAGGTGAAAACGTTGGCAGAGATCCGAACGCAATGCAGACGTGCGGCTGAAGTCCTATGTTCCTCTAGGAACTAAAGGAAACAATGATATAATAATAAGAAGAAGAAGATGGCTAGAGGCGATCGACAGGAAGCCTTGTATCCAGGTTTCGTGCTAGTTGGCATTCGCCAGCAAGGCATATCCGCAGCCTTGACTAAACACATCACACTAGTTACTAGTGTCCAGTCAGAGTATCCAATACAGTTAATCCTACAGGAAGTCAATCGCCGGCCTGAATAGCTCAGTAATAACGTCGCTGACTCACCGCAATACTCACTGGCTGGCACAGGGGCACTAGGACCCATTCTGGCCGACATTTTCCTTGAGAAACTAGAGATTGGGGGCCTTTGAAAGATGTTATTGATGAACTGAAATTCTATTGTTGGTGCATCGATGACCAACGCATTTTTGATTATGACAAATGAAGATGGAGTAAAGAGCATGCTGTCGAGACAAATATAAACATGTTTATCCTGCAATAAATTTTATCGTCGAGAAATAAAGAGACTCTAGTATTTCATTCCTAGACGTCCTTAGTGACTAGAACAGAGGATTGTGCAATAAGAATTAGTGTATATAGCAAAACCTACATCAACTGACTACCAATATACTCATTTTTCACCTGTTTGCTTTTGGAACTCACAAACTCAATCTAATAAAGTGCTTGGTCCACCACAGAGCAAGACCGATTCGCTCTGATGAATGTCTTGATGAAGAGCTCCATATTAACAAACAGTTGCGGTCTGAATGACAACAGCTATCCAAAAAAATTCATTGATAAGAATATGAATCAAAAGTCAAGGCAGCCCAAGGTACCGACATTTCCGAAACAGGCTTTATTCCTACAAGAGTCTTTCAAAGTCATCTACCGCATACCAACCAACTAATCTTAACTTCAAATGAACTGTAGTCAAGATTTGACAGAATAGTTCTATAATATTTGGGCGCCGAGTGAGAAGTAGACATTTGTAAAAAATTATATTTGTAAAATCTCAGCGATATTGAAATGAGTAAATCCAACGTTTCGTTCGGCAATCTGGTCCGAACTTCTTCAGGGAAATTAATCGAAATTAACATTGTTTTACAACTGTTTATCCGCACACACACACACACATACACACTGTGTTTAAAGTGTTTAACAAAGGTAGATCAATATTTGTAAGTCTGAGGTCAAATTTTGATCACAACTCGTACAATTTTGTTTATTATACTTGTTAATATTTGTTTTATAAATCATGATTGGACAAAGTTTTTTAAAAACTAAAGATGTTCCTTTTATATATAAACCTGTTATGTTAATTTCGATTAATTTCCCTGAAGAAGTTCGGACCAGATTGCCGAACGAAACGTTGGAATTACTCATTTCAATATCTCTGAGATTTTACAAATATAATTTTTTACAAATGTCTACTTCTCACTCGGCGCCCAAATATTATAGAACTATTCTGTCAAATCTTGACTACAGTTCATTTGATTTATTTTGTAATCGAATTAAATTAACAAAGAAACTATGTAATTGGCACAATCATCGTGTTTCCACTCTCCGTTGTCTGCAGCAGAATGCGTATCCTAAATTCGTAGCTGTCCAGTCACCTGACAACTTCAGTAGGTCGAATAAAGCAGCTCAATTTTCAGAAAGAAGACAAAGTAATAAGTTTGACGGGGTTGTCCAACTAAACTCTAATCCTAAACACCATAATTTCGAAAATACGTCTAATTATAAAATTCTAGATACTAACAGTTTGAACAGACATGAAGGTGTGATGTTAGATGACGCATAGGAAATCCTGATTAATTAATAAATAAGAATGGATATGTATCACTAACTAATAATACTTGGTCAAAGTTTCCCAACTGTCTAGATCTACTAATGGAGACGTTAAGACATTGTTTTACAACTGTTTATCCGCACACACACACACACATACACACTGTGTTTAAAGTGTTTAACAAAGGTAGATCAATATTTGTAAGTCTGAGGTCTAATTTTGATCACAACTCGTACAATTTTGTTTATTATACTTGTTAATATTTGTTTTATAAATCATGATTGGACAAAGTTTTTTAAAAACTAAAGATGTTCCTTTTATATATAAACCTGTTATGTTAATTTCGATTAATTTCCCTGAAGAAGTTCGGACCAGATTGCCGAACGAAACGTTGGAATTACTCATTTCAATATCTCTGAGATTTTACAAATATAATTTTTTACAAATGTCTACTTCTCACTCGGCGCCCAAATATTATAGAACTATTCTGTCAAATCTTGACTACAGTTCATTTGATTTATTTTGTAATCGAATTAAATTAACAAAGAAACTATGTAATTGGCACAATCATCGTGTTTCCACTCTCCGTTGTCTGCAGCAGAATGCGTATCCTAAATTCGTAGCTGTCCAGTCACCTGACAACTTCAGTAGGTCGAATAAAGCAGCTCAATTTTCAGAAAGAAGACAAAGTAATAAGTTTGACGGGGTTGTCCAACTAAACTCTAATCCTAAACACCATAATTTCGAAAATACGTCTAATTATAAAATTCTAGATACTAACAGTTTGAACAGACATGAAGGTGTGATGTTAGATGACGCATAGGAAATCCTGATTAATTAATAAATAAGAATGGATATGTATCACTAACTAATAATACTTGGTCAAAGTTTCCCAACTGTCTAGATCTACTAATGGAGACGTTAAGACATTGTTTTACAACTGTTTATCCGCACACACACACACACATACACACTGTGTTTAAAGTGTTTAACAAAGGTAGATCAATATTTGTAAGTCTGAGGTCTAATTTTGATCACAACTCGTACAATTTTGTTTATTATACTTGTTAATATTTGTTTTATAAATCATGATTGGACAAAGTTTTTTAAAAACTAAAGATGTTCCTTTTATATATAAACCTGTTATGTTAATTTCGATTAATTTCCCTGAAGAAGTTCGGACCAGATTGCCGAACGAAACGTTGGAATTACTCATTTCAATATCTCTGAGATTTTACAAATATAATTTTTTACAAATGTCTACTTCTCACTCGGCGCCCAAATATTATAGAACTATTCTGTCAAATCTTGACTACAGTTCATTTGATTTATTTTGTAATCGAATTAAATTAACAAAGAAACTATGTAATTGGCACAATCATCGTGTTTCCACTCTCCGTTGTCTGCAGCAGAATGCGTATCCTAAATTCGTAGCTGTCCAGTCACCTGACAACTTCAGTAGGTCGAATAAAGCAGCTCAATTTTCAGAAAGAAGACAAAGTAATAAGTTTGACGGGGTTGTCCAACTAAACTCTAATCCTAAACACCATAATTTCGAAAATACGTCTAATTATAAAATTCTAGATACTAACAGTTTGAACAGACATGAAGGTGTGATGTTAGATGACGCATAGGAAATCCTGATTAATTAATAAATAAGAATGGATATGTATCACTAACTAATAATACTTGGTCAAAGTTTCCCAACTGTCTAGATCTACTAATGGAGACGTTAAGACATTGTTTTACAACTGTTTATCCGCACACACACACACACATACACACTGTGTTTAAAGTGTTTAACAAAGGTAGATCAATATTTGTAAGTCTGAGGTCAAATTTTGATCACAACTCGTACAATTTTGTTTATTATACTTGTTAATATTTGTTTTATAAATCATGATTGGACAAAGTTTTTTAAAAACTAAAGATGTTCCTTTTATATATAAACCTGTTATGTTAATTTCGATTAATTTCCCTGAAGAAGTTCGGACCAGATTGCCGAACGAAACGTTGGAATTACTCATTTCAATATCTCTGAGATTTTACAAATATAATTTTTTACTAATCCTAACTTCGCTTCAAGAGTTCGTCTACCGCATATTGCTGAGGTTGGCTGTTGGTATCCACATTAAGAAGACTAATTCATATATCGAAAAGAAGTTGGTTCACACACTGTCCTTACCTCACTTGCCGTCAATCGAGGTTTTAATGATCCTCAATTTGTTCTTGTACAGCTTTCTATAATTTTATTTAATATTCTATTTACTACTACACTTTTACGCTTCTTATTATAATTTATATATCTTCATTGAACTGTCTCTAATTCCATTGTGATATTACTTAACAAATTGATAGTATTTAAAAAAGCACACCAACATTATTATTGACGACTATCCTAGAACATTCTATGTATATAAAGATGTAAAGATGAAATTATCGAAAAGGATATTATTGCTCACTTTTATGTTTTTTCTAGATTTTGGAATGAAAATTTTCGTTATATTGAGATACATTAATCATTTAAAAGATCAAACATTTAAATTGATTAAATAGTATTGTGGTGACAGCTATCTGCTAGCAAATATCGTAGACAATAATTTACATCAATGTTATACGTCTCGAATCGAGGTATTGAGAAAAAAACAATAACAATGTCTAACCTTGAGGAGCTCAACAGCCAATCACAGCAGATTTAGCCTGTGCAAATACGATTCGCAGATATATGGCTTAACTTTCTGACAAACAGTCACAAGCAGTACAATATAAACCTCATCAAGAAAACAACTAATCATATGTTGCTTCTATGCTAACAATAACGCTAATAATAATGTATATAAAAATATATAAATATCTGTTGATTTTCTCAATAAACGATCTGTTGCCTGCCTAACCCTTATCTTCTGTCGTTAGAGTATTAGCTAGACGTGATATGAGATTATACAGCGAAAGACATGTGTACTGGGTAACAATTCACTCTGCCCTCCTTTATGGCTGGCTGGCTGGCTGTGAGACTTGGACAGTGAAAGTGGAAGACGTGAAAGGTTGGCTAGATGTCTTTACCAATAGATGCTTGGATTCTATCCCCCGTGCAGTGTGGTGTTCTAAAAAGGTAAGCGACACAGAGGCTAGGCGAAGAGGTTTTGAATAAGGAAGGGAAATCAACTGACCAGGTTGTGATGCTATATCGATTGACACGGCCAGGAGAAATGCAGTGCATACCGAGTCAGCAACTTCCTCGACGAGCAATCCTAGCTGACATAGTATCAGGCTGAAAGAGGGTTTGGTTTGTTTGGTCAAACCAAAAATATAGCGTCAGTTCATGATATCTCTGATAGTTGGTTTGGGTTATGTAAAGGAGCGTAAACTGCCTAGCTAAACTCCTAAGAATACTAGGAACCACTGAAAGCAGGAGACAGTTGATGATATTGATTGACTGGTTTCAATGTAGAACTATGCACCGAGGTGCAGCAACAGTTCCAGTCGCCACAATCCCCCTCCTTGTAGCACACAAAGCAAGAGAAGAAAATAAAAGGGAAGGCAAAACAGGGACAGAAGAGAGATATGAAGCAAAAAGAATAGTTGTAATATGGAAGAACGATAAATTGTTATTGGACATTACAGGTCACAAGGAGTGGATGCATCTGCACCAGCCAGCCATCACCGAGAACAATCACCTCGGGCCAGCCACCTACACCTTTTTACGTGACTGGCTGGTTGGCTGGCTTAAACTAACTTTTGTGGACTTCACTGACTGATGATGAAGCCATGTTTTGTTCTGACCACCAGCACCACCACTGGCTGACTCTTTCCGACCTGATCCATCTTTTGTCAGTCACCTAACATTGCCCATTGTTGAGGAAGGAGATGGCTTGTCATGCATGCGTAACACATGTCCTAACCACCTTTCTCAGTCGATGTAATTGGTTCACAGTCCCGTCTATTGATTGCCTTTCCCGCCTACTTAGCACTCGACCGATGCTTAACCTCAATATTGCTCACCCTATTATACCACCACGTAACAACACGAAAGATAGAACGCCCACACCACCTGTGATGAAAGACAGCTAGCTAGCCATCAAGGCTTTTCATGTCTTCCACTCTCGGTGGCCAGGTTTCATATTCAGCCAGCTAGGCGTAAAGGAGTACGGAGAGGGCTGCTGAGCAGTGCACACTGCTTTTGGTTGACAGCTGGCAGGATATCACGTCTACGAGGGAGGCCGTATAAAATGGCATATG
The DNA here is from genome assembly GCA_944472135.2 of Trichobilharzia regenti. Lineage (NCBI taxonomy): Eukaryota > Metazoa > Platyhelminthes > Trematoda > Strigeidida > Schistosomatidae > Trichobilharzia > Trichobilharzia regenti. The sequence continues at coordinate 27,336,545 of OX235270.1, read as the reverse complement.
AGAGAAGAGTCTTCTGTATCAGTGATGAGATTTCGTTGGCATTGGCTTTGCTGAAGCAAGTTCCCAAATAAGTGGAGTGGTCAACGTACTGTACCACCTCACTCCCTGTTTCTAAACTAGGAGTCAATGATATCCAGTCCTATAGCATCACCTTACATTTGGCGGGAGTGAATTGCATACCAAACATTCGCAGACTGCAGCTCAAAATGTTCTCTCAATAGCGCAGGTAAATTCCCTTTTGAATCTTCTTATCCATCTAGATATGTTACATGGAGTGTGGCAACTTGAACTAAACTGCTGCAACTTCTAGGCCGAAACTCGGTATCAGTCATTCAAAGTAGGATGATATTAGATGGTTGGAGGCAGTCGGCCACAGGAAGGACGCCTTACCTACACCTAGGTTTCGTGCTAGCTGGCACTCACCAGTCAGTCAGTCAGTCAGTAAGACGTGTATCTGCAACCACATTCCTACACGCGCTTCACCAACCAATAAGTACTACCGTGAGTCAGGGACGTTACCACCACTGAGCTATTCGCGCTGGCAATCGACCTAAAGTAGGACTGACTGTATTGGATATTTTTGAATGGACACTAGGCAGTAACTAGTGTATTTTTATTTCATTTTTTTATTTTTGATTACAGCTTGATGCCACACCGTATTTTTGATACAAGTATGGCATTTTCAGCATGGATATCGGTAGCCCAAATTTTGCAGGCCGACCATAGATATCAGGTGTGCGTCGGCAGGGGACCGAACCTCGGACTATGTACATGGCCGGCGGGAGTCCTAACCACTGTGTGTGTGTATGGCTAGTCCTTTCTTTGATGCAGACTGAATTCTACCAGTCAGTCAGGTTTGCAGTGTGGCCTGACAGAATTCAGTCTGCACCAACGATAGGACTGCAAACACTCAAATTACACTAGTCACTGACGAATGCCCAATGAAAAACTTTCTCCATATCTCTCAATACTGGTGTTGCATCATTCCGGTTGCACGATGTTAGATGAAGATTTAATCAACAAAGATTTAATAACCAAACTACACGGATAGATGAAAAAACACAGAGAGAGAGAGAGATGGTGGGATTATGTCAAACTGTCCGAAAAGTTTATCCTTATATCAGTGAAACTGTTTTTAACACATCTAACTACCACTGATCAAATAAAATCAGTGTGTTGACAAACCATTTAAAGTTATTCATAATATTTCTGTTCATCTTAATTTCACGTAGGAGTTCGTCTTCTACACACACACACACTCACAGACACACCAGAAGCCACTGGAATCTAAATCAGGAAGCCCAATCTGTCTGTATTCACAAGGAATTCGTATCACCTGTCTCTCCCTACCACTACGTTATCATTATCATCATATCTAATGATTTTGTGGATCCCATTACAGGGACACACACCAATTCTATCGAAGGCTTTTGGAGAAGGTCAAACAGCAGGATTAGGGCCATTAATGGATCTCGAAAGGATGTCATTTATAGTCATTTAGATGAATACATGTAAAAATGTGATGGAAATTTTCAATTAACAATCCTACAAACCAACACTTGAATCCTATGCTAAACTGGGAGATGTTTCTATCACACAACAGAGAAAGGTACCCTATGTTGTAAAAGTTTTACACAGTATGAAGGAAGGCGAAAAGTAGCAGGTACAGCATGAAGATCTGCTGTGCAAATGGTGTGGCGTTGAAGATGAGGTAGGTGTACATAATTTGGCTATATTTAGAGATACCAATTTCCAAATAAACACTCCTTTACCAAGTCTCTGGTCTTCTGCCGATTCAGTATGGGCAGAATGGGAAATTATTATTCTGCCTACTTCATCCTGAATTATTCCCACTCACTAGATTTAATCGCTGATTTACCCTTCTAATTTGTTTCAAAAATTATATGTGACTACTAGAATAGTTTCGGAAATATTTCTAAGCTTTGACTGTCTCACTGAACTCAGAAAAAAACCGGTTGTGTGGAGTGTGGCTAAAATTCGGTTATCCTCTCAAAACACTCCTGTCATGTGTCCATGCTTTCAGAACACCTCAGCCGGAAAATTCCGATTCACCACTCCCTTCACGCGGCGGTGACGACTCCGTTCCTCACAAAAGTGAAAAACTGAAACCGAACGTCAGGAGTTTACAACCGGGACTGGTAGACACGTACGTCTACCCAATAAGAGCTGAAAACCCCTTATTGAAAAATGATGGCGTACATAGTCTTTAGAATGTCAAAGAATCGAATAACACAGGAAGCTGTTTTTTGGTCAAAGTTAGCCATGAGATAGTAGATCCTGACGATGGTCTACTGCCTGATGGATCAGATTCCAAGTCCAAAAAGACTTGAAGATCGCCCTCTCAGTATAATCACCTGCTTCGGTCTGATCGTCTGGGCAGTATGCCAATCCTCTCATTAAGGAAGAGATCTTGTATGGTGTATCTATTGCTCCCCGTACTGTACCAGGTTTGTGATGAAAAAAATAATAATAAGAGTAAGTAATTAATTGTTGCTTCCGGTCGATTGATTGGACCGAAGTGCTCGGTCTCAGGCTGACATGTCGGCTTCTTGTGTAGATGCTTTCACGATGTCTGAGCAAATAATTAGAAGATAATTAGTGGAATACAGTACGCGCGTTTTGTCTTATTTAGAACTCATCATTAGTCACTGCGGAACGCAGGTATGTCCAGTGATGAGTACCAAATAGGACAAAATGCGCTTCCTGGATTCCACTGCTAGTCACCATCAACCAGTTAACTTCTAATTAACTTTTGCATTGGTCTAGATGAGGCTGTGAAGCAGCTGCATTGGCTAAGATGGTCAGCACATGTGTTAGGCATGCATGGTTAGCGATTGCCTTTCTCGACGGTTGGCAATGTTAGCTGACTGACATATTATAGATGAGGCTGGAAAAGTGTTAGCCAGTGGTGGTGGTAGCCAAACCAAAACAAGACTTCATCAGTCATTGAATGAAATCGACAACAGTTAGTTTAGTCCAGCCAACCAGTCAGTCACGTAGGAAGGTGTAGGCTGATTGAGTAACTGTCTGTTTGGGGTCCTCGGGATGGTGTTGAGAACTAATGAAGGCTGGAGACAATCGCTGATATAGCTGGCTCAAAATGATCGTTCTCGTTGATGGCTGGCTGGTGCAGATGCATCCACTCCTTGTGACTTATAATATCCAATAAAACTATATTGTTCTTCCATATTACAACTATTCTTTTTGCCTCATATCTCTGTTTATCATCTCCCTTCTTCTGTTTTGAATTTCTCTTTAATTCGTTTGCTTTGTGTGCTACACGGAGAGGGAGTGTGGCGACTGGAACTGTTGCTGTGCATCGGCGCAACGTTCCACGTTGAAACCAGTCAGTTGCATTGGTCTCCTCAATTGAGCAATTAATTCAAGATGCAATTCCATTTGTAAACTGATTTCAGGTATCCCAAAACATATTCCTAAATGAAGGTAAATGAACCATCTGGTGGTGTTTAGTCTTCACATGGCTAAATTCAATATTTTCAGAGATTTTTGTGGGATTGACCATGAAATCATAAGATTTCCTAGTATGGATTTTATCTTATTTATAGTTCACAATTCAGTGGAACCATTCATCATCGTTTGCTTCAATCAAAGGATATGTGGATATCTGTTGATCAGCGATATTGGATGAACGTCATACTGAAACGGAAATAGACGAAAGAATTCGTAGAAAATTGGTATCTCTAAATATAGCCAAATTATGTACACCTACCTCATCTTCAACGCCACACCATTTGCACAGCAGATCTTCATGCTGTACCTGCTACTTTTCGCCTTCCTTCATACTGTGTAAAACTTTTACAACATAGGGTACCTTTCTCTGTTGTGTGATAGAAACATCTCCCAGTTTAGCATAGGATTCAAGTGTTGGTTTGTAGGATTGTTAATTGAAAATTTCCATCACATTTTTACATGTATTCATCTAAATGACTATAAATGACATCCTTTCGAGATCCATTAATGACCCTAATCCTGCTGTTTGACCTTCTCCAAAAGCCTTCGATAGAATTGGTGTGTGTCCCTGTAATGGGATCCACAAAATCATTAGAATGGTTGACTCTGTGGTGAATATATATCCAAGGGATGACAGGGAGTTATAACCTCTCCACTCTCACCTTTGTGTAATATAGATCCCTGTTACACATGTCGAGTGATAATAGGTAGTAAGGTAGTTGACTTTCTGTCTGCTATCCTCTCGATAAATCCTTTCTGTAGATAAGTGTCATATAACCCGATCACAGAAACATTGTTTGCTTGGTCGCTACCACAACTGTATTTTGTCCTCAATGAGACAGTGTCATCGACGCGTATAATGACATCTTCTCCTCCTAATAACGAAGTAATTCTCTCCATCTCTGCAGTACTGGCACTACCGAACTTTTGGTACGAGACTGTTTTCTCCGTTTCAGCAGCTGCACCTCTCACAGGCTGTTTTAAAACCCAGTAATCACAAATACACAAAATCTGGGTTAAGGACAGATGGGACCTGTCAACAAGATGTTCCTGCGAAATATTAGAATCATCAGCTTACATTCCCTCTAACACTAACTCGTCTCAAACAAATTGCACAAAGGTGCATATATATCCATCAACCAACCTGCTGAAGATTTCTATACTCATGATACTGTCACATGAACAAATCCTTTCCTCCCTAAGCAATGCCATATCCAAGCAATACTGTAAAACCCTATCGTCATCAAACTGCAAACATAACTGCGTTAGACTAGGCATTTGACTCGAATCATAAGGAATAGAACCTTCAATTGACGTGGATGAAACCCATTGGACCATTCAAGGTCATTCACAGACTGATAGTTAGTGTTGGTTAAACTTTAACTTCGCCTAACTCAGTGGTAACATCGCTAACTATAGCCCTGAGTGACACAGGTTCGAATTTCAGAAGGAGGGACATGACTTGTTCCATCAATGTGGTTGCAGATACACGCCTTGTTGACTGACTAAAGAGTGCTAGGTAGCACGAAACCTAGCAAAGACAAGGCTTCTTATGACCAATTGCATCCAATCATCCAATAACAACAATCCTGAGTGTACCATGATGTCGAGCAAGCCAGCCACCTAGCCTGTTGCTGGCCGCACTCCAAACATCACTGACTGACTTATAGTTTTCAGTCTGCAGTAAACAAAGGACTAGCCAGACACATCTCACTAGTTATTGCCTATTGTCCAATCAGAAGCAGTTCTTTCCGAAATTTATGAATTAATCGATAGTCACTGTGTATGAAATAACTTCAGGCATATGATACTTACGTGATCTGCCAGATTCATTTTAAGAAAGGAGAAATATGTCTTACAGCTATTATTATTACCATTGTAATTTTACTTTAGTAATCATTTAATTCCCTTTCGTTTAAAGTTTCCTCCCCCCGTCCTAGAAACAGATAAAAGTAAAAAGTCGAGGAAGTATGAATAAATAGAGGGTTTTCAAGAGTTGGATTGTAAGGATTTTATCTGGTTTTACGAGTTTGATCACGGATTGATTGATTTTCCAGTTAGAGAACCATTCAAAACCAGCTGGGGGAGTACTGCCAGACAGCTCTTTCATCAACCTAGTGTGGGAGTCGTCTGCAGTACGCACCCAATGGGGTCCGAACCCAGGACCCACGACCCGAACGGTATATGAGCTAGTTTGCCTTGTAACCGGAAGGTCCTGGATTCGAACCTCAGTGTGGTGGTGGGTGCATACTGCTGATGATTCCAAAACTAGGCTGATGAAACAACTGTCTGGCAGTACTCCCCCAACTGCGGTAACTATAATCTATAGCAGCCTAAACCGAAACTAACAAGCGAACGGACAAATGACCTTGAGCAACCAATCATGTGACTCGTATTATCCAGACGTCCTTATGGATGCTGTACACATTTTGCATTGCAAATGCTTTTCAATGGTTCTCTAACTGAGTAATCAATCAATCCATGGTCAAATTCGTAGAACCAAATAGAGAGTAGCAAATACTGAGATAAACCTCTATTCGTGAAAATTCTGTCAACTACAAGCTTGTTAAATAAGTTATAATTATATTTCAATAGTTCACACACAATGATAAGTTTTTTTGCCTTTAGATAATATTTCGAGCGAAATTTCTTCTCGTGATTATCACACCAGCAGCTGGAATTGTTTTGTTTTTAATTCACATATTTATGATTTGTACTCATACATATGGTTCAATTTTTTGTCCATTGATTTTCGTTTGTGTATCCAGAATTATATTCCAGGTTGTTGACAGTTGTCCTGCTAGGTCACCCATGTTATATGTATCAGGTGTGACCTTAGTGAATATAGATTCTGTTATTAGTAGCCTCTCTTTCCATTTGTTCATATTAGTTTCCAGAATACAAACATTGTTCCAACCAATCAGTATTGTGGTTTTTGTCCCAAGAATGCATGTCCAGCTAGAGACGGATCTTTTTAAGTTGCTGTAAGCATGTGTTCCTTCCTGCTGGATGACCTTTATTCGGCTAGGCACTTATGTTCATTCACTCTTAATTTGAATGATCTGGACATTTAACCTACAGAACAAACAACATATTTTGTAGATTACATTACTTTTTACGAGTTGATCACGGATTGTTATCATTAAAAACCAGGGAGTACTGGAAATCTGTTTCACCCTAGTTTGGGAATCATCGTCAGTGCGCACCCACTGCCAGGGTTAGAACCGTGAGCATTCCTGTTATAAGGCGAGCTCCGTCGTGTACCATTCAGCCGCTTACCGGGACCCGCCCGATTCTATGGCCAGCCAGTACATGAATTCTAACTTCTACCAATTTGTGATTTAGCTTGACCACCAACCATTGTCTTCGGTGTAAACTCCATCCTCGCACTTGACGGCTGGATGGACCTCACTGGTCACGACTTCCCACTAGAACTCCAAGAAACTCCATCCCATCTAACTAATAATAATCCGTGATCAACTCGTAGAAATAAATCTAATCCTTACACACCACTGATACAATTAAAAGCCTCAGTATTTGTTGGATAATTAAGAGGAAGTTGAATGATCTTCAGGTATAACACGTACACATGCTTCTACACTTCAGTGATAGAATGCTTGTCAATCATGTAAATGGTTCAGGGTTCAATTCCCGACTGATACACCTTTAAACCTTGCCTAACCACCAGTTAGTCAGGTAAGAAGAGAGAATTCCATACATTTGGTTCCCTTGATACATTTCGATAGACAAAGAAAGAAAGAAAGACCAGATTTGCAGTATAAAATGACACTTTCAGCATCATTTTATTTCACAGGTTCTCATCAGCTGCTACTGCAAATTGCACCTGATATCACAATGATTATAAATAATGACAGTAATATGCTTCAATGATTGAAAGATAATAGACAAAACATTATAAGATCAACGCATTGAAATACAAATTGGCCATAAAAAGACATGATATATATATATATATATATATTCTGTCATATCAAAGCATGTGCATAAATATGGACACTATTTTAGGGATAGGGATAATATCAAAATTTTGAATAGAGGAAACACCAAAAATGCAGTCAGGGAATTCCTAGAAGCCTCTCTGGTAGTCAAGTGAATCAGCCATCGATTAACAAACACACGTTACCTACTACAGACCAAATTTAATAGCTAATAAAAATTAAATCATCGAATGACAAGCAAGTTTGTATTTCCAAGTCAATAAAACTGATCAGGAGAGACAGAAATTGACAATTAGTCACGACAGTGGTTGCCAGGCGATTCAGTTACATCATTCGTAGAGAATTTAAATGAGTCCATTTTGTGCTAAAACCTCTGCTGAGGATGTTGTTGAGATGGGGACGACGAAAGCTTTGCAATTAAATCAACCAGCTGGGAGAAAACAGCTAATTCAATAATCTCTCACTACCATGGTAACCATAGTTGTTTTTGTCGTGCGCTTTTGTGTTTTGTTCTGTTGCGTAACACTTCACTGGAATTTGATTTTGATTTTCACATAGTGAGCTGAACTCACTGTAAATTATCCAAATCTACTAAATTAAATTATTTATTTATTTTAATAATTTTAATGCATTATTCAACCTCCCCCGACCCTCCTGAATTCTCCACCATAATATATATAAATTCACTCTGTTGTTCTATCTTGTATATTTTGCCTCTAATCCATCTTTGTTGGTAAACAAAAGCTGAACTATACGTCCTTGTCTAATTATTACATAAATAGTTACTCTTTTAACACACTAAATAATTGTCTACTTACATCATTGTTATTGTTGCTAATATTGTCGCTAATTATGTTGCAATAATTTCTAGCTGTAACATGAAGGCAACGCATATTTTCAATTCATCAAACAGCTATTTATACTTATATCTATACTGTTTTATGTTCTTTAACAAATCAATGAGTGTGAGTGTGTGTGATTTTTGTTTACATTAAGAGACATGAAATAGAATGTTCAAATAGATACATATATATAGTCATTGTATTCTCTGTCTAATGCAGTATTGAACTGTGGGAACAGTAGTATTATGTGAGAATAATATTCCGTTGGAACACAATGTCTATTTCACACCACTACAATTCTGCATGCAATAAACGACGCATATATTTGGATTGCATGTCCAGTATATCGCACTAATCAGGCCACTAATGCTCGAATTCACACAGCCGTTGTAAGAGTTTACTCAGACACATGTTATCTGAAGTGATGACAACTAGTTTTTGTCCATCAAGGATGTTCACTGACAGCATATTTTTTGTTTTGTTTAATTTCATCATTCATGTACTTCATCACTTCCTCAAAATTCCCTCATTGGACCACCAGCGCGTTCATAGTCTCTGCTAGGTAAGTCATATTCATTCACTGGAGAGTTTATAACCTAACTGGGTGTGGATATGTTGGTCTACACATCTTGGTCAGTTGGAAAATCATGATTCCAAACTTACATATGATGGTGTGTACATGGCTCCAGACCGGAATGGTGTATAAACCTGTTACAATCACTACTAGTCATGCGGAAGTAGCTACCAACTCTGCTCCACACTGCTTTGTGAAACAAACTTCGAAACAAAAGGCAGCTCCGGTAGGGAGATAGCCACTTGAAACAACCATCTGCTTTTTTGGTCTACGCGTCCTGATTGACTGGTTTCAACGTATAACTTTGCTCATAAGTAAAAACACAGTTTTTTTGTTCAGTGAAGAAATTTCTTTTCGACGACTTCATTTTCAAGCTGTACAGTCGTATTTATATTACAGAAAAAGGATATTAAGTGGCACTAGATAATTGCTTAGTTATTATACATATATACTGTGATAAGAATAACGATAATTAAAATATTATAAGGCCTAGAGTTGAAGTGGATGGATTACAAAATTATGAAAGATTGTTTTATAAGTGAATTGATGTCAAAAATGGTTTTGAAATGTCAAGTGTTGTCTAAAAATTAAGAAAAATTAGAAGTACGATTACGATAAGAATGAAGATGTGAAGTGAAGTGGAAAGAATTCAAGTGGTAAAATAAAATAAAAACTAGAAAGAACATTACTATGACCAAGGTAAAGAAAGGGGTTTGACAAAACGCTTTTGAACACATAATTTAGGTTTCTGTTCATGTATAGCTAAAGCTTCGGCTATGCATAGGTGAAGAAAACGTAAACTTTTGGATCGATTCGATTTTGCCATGTAGATAACTTTGAAAGATGAATCACGTGGGGCTAAATGACCAGACTCTAACAGGTGATCACAAATAGACGACTTTGCAGTTCTACGTTCGCCTTTCATTAACCAAACCGGATAGTGTTCAGCTACACGTTTTCGGAGATTACGCTTACAACGTCCAATATAATCAGCTCCACAAGAGCAGGTAAAAGAGTAAATGCACATAGATGTGGACAAAAGCGGTAATCTATCCTTGACGCATTGTCTAATCATATTTCGGCTGGTAAAAACTAGATGCAAGTCAGCTGCAGGAAAAGTACGTTTAATACATTTAGATAAACGATTTTTAATCAATTCCGAAATGGTGTCACCTTTGAATGCTAGACTCATAAACAGTTTTTTCTTTGGCACTGTGATTTGTCTAGGGGTGGATTCTTTCTTGATGTTACGTTCAATGAACCTTGTAGGATAACCATTGTTAAGGAGATTTGATCGAAGGTTATCTAGTTCCCTATCGATTGTCTCTGCAGAGCAGATTTTACGAATTCTGGAGCATAAGGAATGAATAAGATTTCTCTTTCTCCCTAAAGGTACCCAACTGTTGAAGTTAGTGTACTGCCCAGTGAATGTTGGCTTTCGGTAAATCGACCTTAACAGCGTTCCATTCTCTCTTCTATCTAGCTTAACATCAAGGAAGTGAAACGAGGAATTCGACTCTTCTTCGACCGTGAAAAGCAAAGATGGGTGAGAACCATTAAATATTCCAAGAAGTTCGGCAGTTGAAGTGTTTTCATCACATACAATGAAGGTATCATCAATATATCTTTTATACATAAACAAACTATCGATGGTTTCCTTTAGTGGGCCATTCTCTAAGCTTACCATGAAGACGTTCGCTAAGAGCGGTCCTAAAGGAGACCCTATGGCGACTCCATCCCTTTGGTTGTAGATGACATCATTAAATCTAAATTGCACATTCAGTGTGCATCTCAGTAGTAGTTGTTTAAGATTATCATTTTGTAAGCCAATGTTCATGCTATTTGAATCAATATACTCGCATAGATAGCAGATAGTGTCTACTAGTGGTACAGGGGTGAACAATGAACAAACATCTAACGAAATCATATGCTTACCAGTCACATTAATTTCATCAACATAGCTGACAAAGCCAAAAGTGTCGGAAAGACTATGTTTACATAGATTTAATCTAACTGGTTCCAGAATTTCCGCAAGCCATTTAGCGATAGTGATACGGTGAATTCAGCATATCCAATACAGGTCGAAGAGGGACATCATCTTTGTGCACCTTTGGAAGACCCTATAAACGAGGGATAGTTGAACCAGATGGTTTCAGCTGTTCATACATATATGGAGTAATGATACATTCTTGCTTCAATTTCGTCAAAGTTTTTGATAATTCATTCGCAATATTCTCCGTCTTGTCTTTTCGGTAAGGTGATTTTTGAAATTTTTCTTCATCACTCAGGATGGTACATAATTTATTGACATAGTCATCACGATTAAGAATAACAATACCTGATCCCTTGTCTGGACGCATCAGTATTGTGTTTTTGTTGTTAAGCAAATCATTTAGTTGTCTTTTGTGTTCTTTTGATAACATTTGTCGTTGTCTGCCTTGCGTTCTTTGGTACTGGTAATAACAATGAAGTAATGCAGATTTAACGTCTTCGCTAGACGTTGGACTCAAGTCATGTGTTAGATTCATGAGATTTTCCAACTGAACTTTTGCGTCCAATTCGTTAACTCTGGACGAAAAAGTAGAGAACTTCAGATCAAGAGATAGGATTTACATTTGAATATCCGACAAAGATACATTAGAATAGTTAAAAACGTATTTCTCTGGCGAATCCGGAAATGAGATTCGATTGTTTTGCAGCTTTTCAGTATATTTATTCTAACTTTGTCGGATATTCAAATGCAAATCCTATCACTTGGTGCAAATTATTTTGTAAATTATATTATTTTATCTAATTGGGTTAACCGACAGGGTTCTTTAACCTACAGAGCCAGTCCTGTCTGAGTGAGTGAGTTTGTAGGTTCGAATGCCACCACCATCCTAATTCCTGCTTTATCGAGAATCCTAAAAGTAACCTACTCTAGTCGTCTACTGGTGCACCTTATTTAATGTCAAGGAAATGTCAGCCCGATTGTCTAATTCCATGTGTATTTAAATGTTCACCTGCTCTTGAGGAGTCGAGCTAGGTACATAGGATGTTTGTTGAGAAACATATCCCACCGCCGCATTCGATAGCACCTCACAGTTTAGCTAAGCAAAGGAGAGGAGCGTAGAGGTATCAGTTATCATGGATATTCCAACATATTTAGATACTGAACACGAAGCAGTATATGACACATCGTTTAATATAATCTATAAAGTCCGACAACATTGACCGAAAGGGACACAAGTGAATTTACTTCGACAATACATAATACACATAAAGCCAGAACTTTGTGTACAGAAACAATTTGTAAGATCTCTTTCGTTACCATCCCATTAGCTTGATTTTACTATGTAATTCACAAAAAAGAAACTTTGTTATCCTTCTTTACTCTGCATTTCAACTTTATTCTTTAAAATCTAATTTACTATTTTGACAACAATTCACTCGTCTAGCCATGTCTCTATCATACATTATATTTACATATCCGAATGTACTTCATTTTCCGATCATCTATCTCACGAATTTAGAAACAACAACAGATTGATGGAAGAAATATATTCCTTTTCAATTAGTTCTTCATCATCGGCTCTACACTAATATATAGTTCTTTACATCAAGGAACATTGGCGGCACAGAGGTAGAGTGCTGGCCGTGAACCACGCCCCATGTGGTCCGAGGTTCGACCACCTGCCAATGCACTCCTCCACTTCGCTAAGCCAGTAATAAAACTGATGAGGAAGGGAAGGTTGGGCATGAGGTTAGCAACCCCATCCTGTAAAAGTAAACACTACTGCTACCGAAACTTCAAGCCTCTATCTTGAAGCCCCATATTCCACTGGGAAAGTAAAAGAATAAAAATTTTACGTCAAAATTTTACCAATCAAGTGATTATTATATTCAGTCGGTTGCCATGGAAACACCACTAGGCATATTTTTTCCAGACGAAACTAGACAATGGTCTAAAACAAGCTTATCTTGAATTCTGTAATTCATTTATTTTCACCCCTCCTTTAAAACTTGGATATCTTGTTACTCACTAATCAAACACAATCCCTACAAAACCAATACTTGAAAATTAATCTGATGCTCACTGGAGTCTGGCCCTATGCAGGTAAGTAGTTACCTGCGGTTCGAGTGGGAAACCGTGACCAGTAGGGTACAGCAGGTTGAAGGTGAGGCAGTAACTCATCGAAGAAGACATTGTGAAGTGGTCACGCTATATCGTGCGTAGGTTGGCAGAAGTTGAAATTCATGCACTGGCTGGCCATTGGATCGGGTCACAGTGGATTTATGGCCTAAGAGCTCGAAGGCTGGGAGGTGGTCCTGGGTTATAACCCTGGTGGTGGGGTGGGTGCGTACCGCCGAAGAGCCAGTCCCAAAATAGGCTGGCAGAACAACTACCCAGTACTCCCACCTGGTTGTGAAATAGTTCTTTAACCAACCGATGTCAGCTCATAATGAAACCCTCCGAACAATCAAACACAATCCCTACAAAACTAATACTTCAATATTAAACGATCGGTGTTTTGATGACCTTTGACCACTTCATTTCACCAACCCACCACTCTCCTATGCCTTAAACTGATTAACTAAAATAACCACTTGATTGATTCATTAAAACAATTTTGATGGAAAACACGACTATATATATTACTGTAGAGTCAGTCAGCCGATGATGATGAGGAGTTGCTAATCGAAGTAAAGGAATGCATGATTTCTGCGCTCAATCTGCTGTTGTCACTTTTCTAAAGAATACAAAAATATATATATGTAGATATATAAATAGCGGTTTGATCAGTTGAAAATACACCTTGGCTGCCGTATCTTGCCTTTTGCCGTTACACATTGAGAACCAACAAACCAGCTCCTGCTTTCTAAGATACAAAAAAGCCTTCCAGACAGGTTGACAAATGTTGTACTGTGAAAGTCTTACATATAATGAAAACACTTTGTAGGAAACTTAATGGGCACGATCGTAATCATCATTTGTCAGTGAGATGTTTCATACTCTGTGTTCACTTTTATCAATCCTTTTGAACTTTGTGCGCTCATCCTATCACTCTCTAGACTAAAGTGCTACTAATAGGGTGCGTGTCTTCGCCCATAGAGTAGATTTTTGTTAGAAAGCAAAATTTTGACATTTTTTGGTCTACGGAAAATATACATCGTTCCAAATTGGACAGAGACATCATACAGAGAAGTAATCGGTCAGTCAGTGGTGAAGCTCTGCATATGAATATGTAGTCTGCAACATCACACTGAACCTCGCCTGGTTTAGTGGCCGGTCCGAAGGCCGGGTAAAGAGGGAGGGTTTGGCATAGGGTTAGCGACCCTACTCCACAGAACTAGTCAAACTGCTACAGAAACTTCAATGCACAAGAGAAATACTAAAAATACAAAAATTATTCTTCGCTGGAATCGGAAAGGCGAAATGACACAGGGGGATGGCTGGTGAAAGCCAGCCAGCAGATGTGTCTTCTCTCGATGGAAGCAAGAATAAGAATGAGGACGTGGAATGTGCGTACAATGTACGAGGCTGGCTGGGAAGGCTACCCATCTAGCCAACGAAGTCAGAAGATATGATATAGCAGTCCTGGGAATCCGTTAGAGCAAATGGAATGAATGTGGACTGTCAAAATTGTCAACTGGTTTGTCAGTAATTTACTCCGGTCTGGTCATCCACGAAGATGACAACCACGAGCACACTGAGGCAGTGAGTGCCTATCATGAAGTTACTAGTGGCAGCCAGAGCCCTAATGCTTTGGGAACCAATTTCCTCCTGCAGGATCATGACAACAAGATTCCACTAAAAAGAAAGGAAGGAAAGTCACAAGTATCCAGTGCTAGGCATAGTGCTACAAACAACGCGGAACAACAGAAGAAGGAAGAAGTTTACAGACAACTACAAACAGTAATGGACAATATCCTGAATGATGACACCAAAGTCCTTATGGGTGATATGGATGTCAAACTGGAAGCATATAAAACACGAAGAGAACTCATCATGGGTCGACAGGCTGTCGCTCAGTGAAATGAAAGAGATTATTATTATTATTATTATTGCTCCCTTGGGTTCCTAGTGGAACATAGGGCTTCAACTGCACGTCTCCATTTTCTTCTGTCTTCTGCTATACTTTTCGCCTGCATCCATGTTAATCCATATTCTTTCAACTCCTCTTCACACGATCTCCTCCATGTCACCCTTGGACGTCCCACACGCCGCTTCCCTTTCGGGTTCCACTCGAGGGCTTGGCGCGCGATGTCACCCAGCGGTCTCCTCAGCGAGTGTCCGATCCATCTCCACTTTCTCCTGCATATTTGTTGGGCGATTGGTTCTTGCTTTGTTTGTTCCCATAATTCCTTGTTGGTGATTCTTTCCGGCCATCTGATCTTCAGTATTGAGCGAAGACAGTTGTTAATAAAGGTCTGCAGCCTTTTGGAAATATTCTTTGTGACCCGCCAAGTTTCTGATCCGTATAGAAGAACTGACTTTACGTTTGTATTGAAAATCCGAATTTTGTTGTTGATGCTGAGTGACGAAGATTTCCAGATTGATTTCAGGCTGATGAATGTGTTTCTCGCCTTCCCGATTCTCGATTTGACATCCTCGTCCGCTCCTCCTGTAGTTGAGACAATGCTCCCTAGATAAGTGAATGAAGTAACCTCTTTCAAATCCCTCCCGTTGATGGTGATTGACGTTGGATGTTGTTGCTGTTGTTGGTTGGTTATTTTCATAACCTCCGTCTTGTCTATGTTTACCTGGAGTCCTGTCTTCGCCGGCTGCTTCTTCGACCAGTTTGTCGGTTTTCGCTTGTAAGTCTTCGATTGTGTGTGACATCAAACATAAATCATCCACGCGCGAAATCCAGGTCTTCTAGGTTCTTCACGTCGGTCCAGGATATTCCTGTCTTCTCGTTTCCCACAGTCTGACGCATAATCCAGTCAGTCCACCACAATTAGGAATATCATTGGTGATAGTAAGCACCCTTGTCTGACTCCTGTGTTTACTCCAAACGCCTCGCTGAGTCTTCCGTTGTGGATCACTTGGCAGGTGCCGTTGTCGTACAGCTGTTGAATAAGGTTGATGAATATTTGGGGTACGCCATAGTACTCGAGTAATTTCCAAATTACTTCACGATCAACGCTGTCGAAGGCCTTCTCAAAGTCTATAAAGTTGAGGTAGAGGTTTGATTGCCATTCCATGCTTTGTTCTGTGATGATGATGCGTAGAGTTGCAATTTGGTCAGTACATGATTTGCCTTTCCTGAATCCAGCTTGTTCTGGTCGGAGTTCTGTCTCCAGTGCGTCCTTTAATCTCTCCAGGATGATGCGACTCAGGATTTTACTTGGCGTCGATAGGAGCATGATTCCTCGCCAGTTCTTGCAGAGTGAGGCCTAAGTCGCCCTTCTTTGGTAGTTTCACGAGGTAACCTTTCCTCCAGTCAGTAGGCACCTTTCCCTCCTTCCAGACCTTTTGCAATAATGGAGTCAGCATGTCTGCTGTCGTCTCTGGGTCTGCTTTCAGTGCTTCAGGGGGTATTCCATCTGGTCCGGCTGTTTTTCCAGCTTTCAGAAGTTTGATTGCATTCAAGACTTCAGCTCTCGTTGGAGGATTGGTGTCAACTTGCAGTTGTGTGTGCGCTGTTGTTGGTATTTCTGGACGGGTTGCAGGTGATGGTCGGTTCAAGAGTCCTTTGAAGTGATCCGCCCATTGTTTAATCTGTTTTTCTTCCTTGGTAATTGGGTTCCCTTGGCTGTCTTTTATAGGTTTCGCTTGTGTTGGTCTCTTCCCGGATAGAGATTTGGTTATCTGATATAGTGTCCTCAGGTCCCTTTTGCCTGCTGCCTTTTCAGCTTCAGTAGCTAGATTGTCGTAGAATCGTCTTTTGTCCTTCCTAGCACTTTTCTTCACTTCTTTGTCCAATGCTTTGTAAGTTGAGCTCATCGTCTCCTTCTCCTGTCCGTCCTTGCATTGAATCATTTTCTCTTTCACCATTCTCCTCTCTTCTATTAATTTCCAAGTGTCCGTTGAGAGCCATTCCTTGTCTTGTCTCTTCTTTCTTCCTAGAACCGTTGAACACGTTTCGTTGAGAATCGCCTTCAGAGACTTCCAATGTTCTTCCACGCATGATTCTTCAGTGATGTCGCGTAGTGTTTCCTGCTTTGCTCTGACAGTTGCAGTGAAGGTGTCTTTTGTGGTTGTGTCCTTCAGTAATTGAGTGTTGAACTTGCATTGTGGCCTATCCCCAGCTATCCTCGAGGCTTTTAGTTTCACCTTGAAAGTCCCTTGTACTAGATAGTGGTCTGAACCCACATCTGCTCCTCTCCTTGACCTTGTGTCCAGTAGGCTCCGTCTCCACTTTCTTGAAATTGAGATGAAGTCTATTTGATTCTTGGTGTTTCCATCTGGTGAAATCCATGTCGTCTTGTGTATATCCTTGTGTTTGAACACACTACCACCAATCACCAAATCATTGAAGGCGCAGAAGTCTGAGAAGAGTTCACCATTGTCGTTCATTTCACCGAGGGCCTCACGACCCATGGTGAGTTCTCTTCCTGTGTTGTCTCCTCCCAGCTTCGCATTCATGTCGCCCATCAGGATTTTGATATCGCCATTTGGGACGTTGTCCATTATTGCTTGTAGTTGTCTGTAGAACGCCTCCTTCTTCTCTTGTTCTGAGACGTTTGTAGGCGCATAACATTGAATGACTGTAACTTTCCTTCCTTTTGAGTTGAACCTGGCTGTCATTATCCTGGAGGAGATTGGTTCCCACTGCATGAGAGCTTTGGTTGCTGTTGGTGACATCATGATGGCCACTCCCTCGGTGTGCTCATGGTTGTCCTCTAGGTGGCCGGAATAGATTACTGTCTCTCCAGTAGGTAGTTGGCACCTTCCAGTTCCGTTCCATCTGCTCTCGCAGATTCCCAACACTTCTATTCTGTACCTTCTCATTTCAGCGGCTATCTGGGCAGCCTTTCCAGTTTCGTACATTGTGCGAACATTCCAGGTACCCATCCTTACTTTTGCTTTCATCGAAAGAAGGCACATCGGCTGACTGGCTTCCCGAAGGCTTTCACCAGCCTGCGTCATTTCACTTCCCCGATTCCAGCGAAAAGTAAGGCTATTGCTTATGTTTTTAGAATTTTTAATATATTTATTCGTTGAAGTTTCTGTAGCGATTTGGTTGTTTTACAGGGGTGGAGTTGCTAGCACCACGCCCCAACCCTCCCTCTTTACCCGGGCTTGGGACCGGCGAGAAAACTAGTAAGCTAGTAGCCTAGCAAGCTAGTATCTGGCGAGGTTATCGCAGACTTCTGCGCTTTCAATGATTTTCGTGATCAGGGTAGCGTGTACAAACACAAGCACATACACAAGGCAGACATACCACAAACCAGATAGATTTCATTTCAATGTTTCTCAAGAAATTGGAGACTCATCTAGCCTGCTGAACACAGAGTTGAGTAGGGGAGAGGATGTGGTCTCAAACCATCATCATTTAATTCAGGAAACGCGCCTTCAAGGTGAAGCTGAAATCCCTCAAAACCAATGGAGATAGACCAAAATTCAAGTTCAGTTTTCAGAAAGTGAAGGACAAAACCACATGCTTATTGAACTAAACAGGAATAAAGCAGAACCAACAAGATTTTTTTTGTTTTTCACGTTGTATTACAGATAATGTTAATTCCACATGAATACTTGTAAACAATGTCAATTTAGGCTTCAATAATAAAAGCAGTAATAACAGAACGAAAATATAATCAATGAAGTTAAAACACTTTTTGAATAAACTCATGTGAATGCATCTTACATAAAAGATAAAAAAAACAATAAATAACTGAGCTAAAACAATCAAATATGATGAGTAGGTTTTGTTTACCGAATAAAACTAGAAAGACCAATATTGTGATGATGATGCGATTGGGGGGAGCGGCGTTCGGGGTGGGGTGGGTGGAAGGGTGAATGTGTCAGCTGACGAGTACAAACACATACGAAATCTGATCAAAAATTACAATATACTAATACAGTTTAAAATATATAAGTTAAAACAGACATCCTAAGACCAAAAACAGAAAAAACGCTTCCAGCACTTGGTAGGCTTCTACTACACTCCTGTGACACTGACTGGCCCCCCGGTGAATGGGAATGCCATAATGTAAAAAAAAAATAATAATCTTATCGTCATCTCATATGGAAAGTGAAGTATTAGAAGAAGAAGAAGAAGAAGAAGAAGAAACAATTAAAACGCAAGGAAATAATGCTAAACGTTTTAATCATTTACACTGTGTTTTGTTGTTTGTTTTTATGTGTGATACTAACAGCCCCAACAATTTGACGGATTATATCAATGAAACGTGAATCCCCCATAATATTGACATGTTCAGCTCCAGGCAAAATGTAATATTTTACGCCAGACCAATTTTTGCATACTTCTAAACTACGTAGACTCACGGTTCCATCACCATTACCAGGGATTAATGTTGGTACTTGATCTGGAAAGGCGCTATGAAAGAAACTAGGCGGTGAATATATCATCTGATCAGTTGTACTGATATTTGACCCATGAATACAGTAGATATCATCGATATCTGTGGGTTTTTCAAAGGCGTCAACAGTTGATTTGCTATCCAATAACATTTGATAGCCTAGAATATTACAAATGAATAGAAAACATGAATTATATATATATATATATATATATATATATATATATATATATATATATATATATATATATATATATATATATATGTATAAAGACTACCTTGTCAAGCTGTCAAAGAAGGGCGACTTACGCCTCTCAATTTGCAAGAACTGACTGGTGTGGGATAATGCTAATCTTGTCCACCCACGCCAAGTAAAATACTAAGTCGCATCATCTTGGAGAGAATGAAAGATGCACTGGATAAAGAGCTCCGTCAGCTCCACCGCCCACCCACAGGAACAAGCTGACTGGATTCAGGAAAGGCAAATCGTATGCTGATCATTATCACCGAACAAAGCATAGAATGCCTGTCAAACCTCTCTCTCTCTCTCTACCCCAAAAAATTCATCGTCGACTTCGAGAAGGCCTTCAACAGTCCAGCGTTGAGCGTGAAGTGATTTGAAAACTACTTCAACACTACAGCGTGTAGTGCCCAAGACTTCATTAACCGCATTCAACAACCGCCTGGTTATATGACAATGAGGTCATGAGTCACGTGATCCACAACGGAGAACTCAGCGAGGCGTTCGAAATGCATTCAGGTATAAGACAAGGCTGGCTAGCTATTTATCACCAATGATGTTCTTAGTTGTGGTGAACTGGATTATGCGGAAGACTGTCAGTGGAGAACGAGGAGACAGGAGTACGCTGGACCACTGCCGACAAGAAGACTCTAGAAGATCTGGATTTCGCGTGTAGATGACTTATGTCTAAAGTCACACAAACTCGAAGACATGCAGGCAGGCAAAAACCTACAAACTGGTAGAAAACGACGGTAACGAAGACAGGATTCCATCC
This sequence comes from Trichobilharzia regenti, assembly GCA_944472135.2. Classification (NCBI taxonomy): domain Eukaryota; kingdom Metazoa; phylum Platyhelminthes; class Trematoda; order Strigeidida; family Schistosomatidae; genus Trichobilharzia; species Trichobilharzia regenti. Next base: position 27,316,192 of record OX235270.1, on the reverse strand, counting down.
AGGTGAACATAGAGAAGACGGAGGTGAAGATAACCACCCAACAACAACCAGCAACAATCACCGTCAACGGGAGAGATTTAACAGAGGTTACCTCCATCACTTATGCAGGCAGCCAGCATCGTTCCAACTATAGGCGGATGGTACAGATGAAGATGTTAAAATCAGTCAAAATCGGGAAGGCAAGATAGGCTTTCATCAACCTGAAACCAGTTTGGAAAACTTCTGCACTGCATAAACAACAACATTCGGATTTTCAACACCAATGTCAAGTCGGTTTTTGTATACGGATCAGAATCTTGGCGTGTCACGAAAAGGATTTCCAACAGTCTACTTCAGACTTTTATCAACAGCTGCCACCTTCGCTGGCAGGCTCCATACTGAAGATCAAATGGCCGCTCGGCCAGCCTGTCAGAAAGAATTAGAAACAAGAAACTCTGCAACAGAACTAACCAACCAAGAGCCGATTGCTCAACAAATAAGTAGCAGAAAGTGCAGATGGATTGGTCGGGCACACATTAATGAACGAGTCCGTCATATAACATTGCGCGAAATGCAGACCGTCCATCACTCGAGTGGAATCCAAATGGGAAGCGATAAGTAGGTCATAGATGTAAGGGTGACATGAAGGAGATCGTGTGAGTTGGAGGAGATGAGAAATTATGAGTAATCGTGAACCCAGCCGAAGAGGACGGCTGAAAATAGACGGAAGTGGAAATGTGTTGTGGAAGCCAGCCTTAGGCTCCACTCGGAACCCAAGGGAATAGTAATATAAAATAAATCTATGCATGATGGTGATAATGATGAGAGCGTTATCTTCTTTTTTTGAAATAAATCTTGAAACGATTAGAAGTAATTATAGTGTTATTTATGAATATGTCATTCCCTGGCGTTTTGAGTGGAACATAGGGCTGGGCTTCAAAAGCTTCAGCTTTGAAGTTTCAGCAGAGGTGGGTTTTCTTTTCTCTACAGAGTAGAGCGTCATCAGCCTTACGCCCCACCTTCTCGTCAAATAACGGGCTTGCTGCAGGCTTATAGTGGACTAGTAACCTGAAATGTATCCATCATTTAGGATGACTGAAAGGGATCTCTTCTGGATAACACTCGGGACACACACACACACACACCATAAACTTGCTGATATGCATAAACATCATTGGGAGTGAAAGTGAATTGTAGAAGTCCTGCAGTGTTAAATACGATCTGGTAATCAATCATAAATAGTTTCATGGTCTACAAAAGTGAAAGTAGGCCTACTATCTAGAAGCAGATCGACAGTGATTGGAATTGAGTGCGATGAACCAGGTAAAGTTTTAATATATGTAACTTTATTGAAATAATATAGATTTGTAGTTCAGATGGATGATTTGGAATTAGTTGTGTTCTCTGAGGAGCCAGTTGATTTGTATTTAATTGAGAAATTTTCGTCTTCATCATCTCCATCTCCTATTAGACATCCTCTTTCTTTCAGAGGAAGTTTTAGTATTTTAAATTGAACTTATTTGATGAATTCCCCTCCCCTCTCCGTCCATGAATGATGATATGCATGTATGTCGCGCCTGGCAGCAGTCATCTTCGTGACTGGTAGTCAATTCACATCTGTATTGATCATGTTATTTTATTGACTCGGAATTTGAACTTTCTTGTCATGTCACGTGACTTACTTTTGAATAGCTGGTAAATTCGGTCTATAGTAATTAATGTGTGATTGTTAATCGATGGCTGATTCACTTGATTACCAACTAGGCTTCTCTGGTAGTAATTATGGTGTCTCCTCTACTTAAAATTTCGATTTTATCCCACCAATCACCTAGCTGGTGTTCATAATTATCCACATGCATTGACTGATATGAAAGAACATATACATCATGCCTTCATATAGCCAATTTGTGGAGTTCTTGTATTCTGATTCGAAGAGAACGCCCACTCTGTTGACCGATGTAGTGTCTGTTATAGTACATACAAGGAATTTATTTTGTAAATGTTATTAATTTTACCTTCTTCTGTTGGATGACTCTTTCGATTTGCACAATATCGAATGCAGTGATTGTGCTGAATGGCTGGTTGACTGGCTTGTGTACTATATGTATTTTAAACAGTTTTAATATTCTAGCTGTTCTGTCAGAGATATTTTGCTTATATATGGTAGAATGAATTTTCTTGTAGTCTTTGATGATGGATGGATATATAACTATAGAACCTGAGAAAATGAATATTCTTTGTTCAGTGACCATCCAGTCTTTTGGAAATTCAAACTTCTCTGGGTTTCTGATGGAACAAAAGGCCTCAATTCAACCAGCACACATCTCCACAACTTCATCCCGTTCACTGCTCACACTATTTCCTCCACGTCATCCTCCTCCTCGGATGACCAGTCCATGTTTGTTTCCATTTCCGGTACCATTGACAAGCGGCTGAATCACGATGTCATCCAACAGTTTCAGAGTATGTGTGTGCCCAATAAATCCATCTGCATTTCCATCGGCATATTTTTCGAGCAATTTATTCCTGATTGGCTCGTTGTCATCCGAGTTCTTTGTTGCTAATTCTTTCTCATCAGCTGGCTATCTGATCTTCAGTATGAAGTACTTTAGTGAAGGACGCTCTCATCAAGTTTCTAACCCGCATATACCAGAAATGTCGATAATCTGAATTTTGTTCCCTATGCTGAATGCAATAAACTTCCACAGTGATTTCATACCCACGAATATATATATATATATGTGCCTTTTTTTCCCAATCCTCCCTTGGACATTCTCATCCATGCTGTCGTCGCCTGTAGTTGAAAGGATACTTCCTAGATAAGTGAAGGGAGTAACCTGTTTCAAATTTCTTCCTCTGCCAATGGTGATTGTTGCTTGCTGTTTGGTGGTTGGTTGGTTATCATCATCACCTCTGTTTTCTTTCTGTATGTCCCACCTGAATTTTTGTCGTCTTTTCTCTTTGTTCTGTCAAATTATTGATTTTTTCAGCTGTAGATCTTTGGCTTTATGTGACATTAAACATAAGTCGTTCGCAAAGTTTAAGATTTTATAAAGCCATCTTATATCGATCCATTGTATTCTTGTCTTCGCCCTCCCCCTTCAAAATGCTGTAGTGAATACTGAAAACTAGCCACTTCTTAAGTGCGTCGGTGGCAGAGCGGTTAGGACTGTCGCTGACTATGCGCACATAGTCCAGAGTTCGATCTCCGGCCGACGCACACTTGATATCACCAATGGTCGGGGCCTGCAAAATTTGGACTACTGACATCTCACATGCTGAAAATTCCATACTTGTACCAAATGTACTTTGTGGAATCAAGTCGTAATCAAAATAAAAATCATAAATAAATAAATGAAAGTTGATATAACAACTTTAGGCAATTTAAATATAGTTTAATTCAATTTTAGATATTCCCGTCGATTGATTGGACTGAAGTGCTCAGTCTCAGGTTGACGTGTCAGCTTCTTGCGCGAATGCTTCGATGATGTCTGGGTATCAAATTAGAAGCTATTGGGTGGTTAGAGACTAACAGTGGAATCCAGGACGCGCATTTCGTCCCCTTTGGGAATCGTCATTTGAACGTACCTACATTCCGCAGCGAGTGATGATGCTCCCATCGAAGAGAAAATCTAAAATTGAATTAATTAATTAATATGACCCGTTGCACAAGAGGCCTAAGGGGTCTAGTAAATAACGATTTGACGTTTGAAACTATGGGCATTGAGCCTCAGTGGGAACATCATCACTCACTGAGAAATGCAGGTACATTCAGCTGAGGAGTCCCAAATAGGATGAAATGTGCATCCTGGATTCCACTGCTAGCCACCATCCACCAATTGTATACTAATTAAATGCCCAGACATCACCGAAGCATCTGCACAAGAAGCCGACATGTCAACCTGGGACCGAGCACTTCGGTCCAATCAATCGACGGGAAAATCAAAAATTCAATTCAATAAACCAATCATGATGTTTTGTCTATAGGATAATAAGACGGTGAATATGAATTGTGCAATTAGTCATAATAGTAGTAATGATAATAATAATGGTCTATTCAATAATAAGGATGAAAATTCGGTCTGATGGGATTCAGTCTTCACCAAACAGATACGTCTAAACACACACACACACACACACATTACACTAGTTACTGACTAGTGTACAATGCCTTAAAACAAAATTTTTCCACTATATGAAGTCTTAACACAACATTAATTATTACAACACAAATAAAGAAAGCTTTATGAAAATAAGGATGTATAGTGAGCGTATAGCAAATCTCTACTTACCAACTGTATAATTGATATCAGAGAAGAAACGTTCATAATCATGAGCAGAATAATTTGTTGTCGGTGTAACAATCAATGGTTCTAAGGGTGACCAAAGACGTGGATCTGGTAAAAGGAAGGCGAGTGATGGCAATGTACGCTGAACAGGACGAAAACTCAATGGACTGCGTATAAACATACCGAAGTTATCTCCTACAAAAAAGCAAACACACACACACACAAGTACAATGATGTAGCATTTCTTTTGTATGTTATAATTTAACTTAAAATAAAACGCCGAAAATATGATTTCCAGTTAAATCCCCTTGACAACTCTGAATGACTGAGTAACTGGTTTCAATGCAGAACTTTGCACCGATATGAAGAAGCAGTTCGAGTCGCCCCACTTCACTTAACATACACAGAGCAAGAGAAGAAAGTAATAACAGATTCAAAACAGAAAGAGATATAATAAACAGAGTAGTTGTAATATGAAAGAACAATATAGTTTTGTTGGATATTATAAGTCACAAGGAGTGGGTGCATCTGCACCAGCCAGTCATATCACCAGTTGTCTCCAGTCTTCATTGGTTCTCACCATCATCCCGAGGACACCAACCAGGCAGTCAGTCAGGAAGTCTACACCTTCCTACATCACTGAATGGTTGACTTAAACTAACTGTTGTGGATTTCATTGATTGATGGTGAAGCCATATTTTGGTGTGACCACCACCACTGGTTAACTCTTTCCCAACCTGAACCATCCTATGCCAGTCAGCTAACACTGCCCATAGATCAAGAAAAGCGGTGGCTAGTAATGCATACATAACACATGTCCTAACCATCTCAGTCGATGTAACTGCTGAGTACACACACCCTTTGGTCGACAGTCAGCCACACATCACGTCTACTAAGCCAGAGAGAGCGAAACGAGCCCTCTGTATGCGTGCTGAGATTTCATCAACGATCAACCCGCTGGAGTTGGAGTTAGCTGATGCAATTTCCAAATAAGCGAAGTGGTCAACGCACTCCAATGACCACTTCACTCCCTATTTCTAAGCTAGGAGTAATCGATGTAGTCTAATCAGTCCTGTACCGTCATCTTACATTTGACAGCAGGAGAGAATCGCATGGCAAACTTTCGAAGACTGCTACTCCTCAACGGTGTTTGCATTTTGTCAGCGCTTTCATTTGAAGGACTATACCATCTGCATATTCTAAGTCAACGAGATTATTTCCTGATCTAGTAACAAGTCAATCGCTGAGTCCCTGAGGTTAATTCCACTAGAACATCTATGACGGACACCACTAATTGTCACCACAGCTTCAGATGACAACTCACCGTAAGCTCTTATCTGGCTGGCTGGCTGACTGTATAAGTTTGATTACAGTGAATGCCTTGATCAGTGAGATGCATTTTCTTGACATTCCCTTCACAGTCGAACATCACTATAGTACCTCTCGGTTGACGGAATCGAACGCCACCTTTAGGTCAAGAAATATGTCGATTATTGGACGCTAACGATAAGTATGCCCATGTTCAGTAGCAGAATCTGTCGGAGGGTGAAGATATGATCAATGTAACCTCTTCCTGGTCTAAAGCTTGCCTACCTGTCTGGTTCTTTCGTGTTTGTTCCTTCCGAATTTGATCAAATACAAAATACTATATCACAAACACAAGACGTAAAAGCTTTTGTGATTTCTTTTGGTGAATTATGGAACTAAATAAGTGTCGACATACCTTGTAGTGATTTCGATATGTTAAAAATGAATACGCATCATAAAATGCACATAATTCATGATAGTCTAAGTTATTCACAATGTATTACTGTAGACTGAGTTACGATAAAAGGATAGGATGAACGAATAACGTTTATGTAAACATATTGAATGAACAAAAAGTAGTAAGAAAGTACAGAATATGAAAGGTTAAAAAAATAAACGAGATACAATACAGCCTCGTTTTCAAGTCTCTTCTGAGTGAAGAAAAAACGAAGGTTGTACAGGATTTATGAATCCTACGAAAAACTCTGCGCAGCTTCCTTCGTCCACCTCCATTTGAGCAAGTGAGTAATGCAACAAATGTGACAGCTAGGTATATGAAATTTCCTCGACAATGGGCAATATTAGCTGACTGATATAGGCGCGATTAGGTTGGAAAAGAGTTAGCCAGTGGTGGTGGTCAAACCAAAACATAGAACTAGTCCGTGAAAGTCTTTAACAGTTAGTTTCAACCAGCCATGTGGGGAGGTGTAAACTGCCTGGCTGGTTGGCGGGGGGCGGTTCTTGGGATGCTAAGAACACCAATACCTGGAGAAAAGTGATGATATAGCTCGGAGTTGTCAATAGCGCAGATGCATGCACTCTTTGTGTAATCTGCTATATCCAATAGAACTTTAGTTCTCTTTCACATTTCTACTTATCATCATTGGTGTGAAAATCTTGTTTTTCCGTTTAGCTTTCTTTGTATGCTATACATCGACGGAGTGTTCCAAATCACGTTGCTACACTTCTGTGCAAAGCTCTATGTTTAAACCAATCAGCCAGTCAAGTAAGTGAAAATTTGTTCCAGGTGAGTTCCATATTAGTTTATTTCCTAGATATACCACGCACACAGTGAAACAGTATTATTTACTGGATGACAAGGTTTCAAACAAAATTTATTGTTCATAATCATATCAATTATAATCACACGACTTCGAAACTTGAGTTTTATAGTTTTCTTTGTTCTCTCCTATCTGTCGTCGTCGGGGAAGTAGAATTTCCCAGATGTCGGCTTGGAAAGCTTTTGAATCATTCCTATTACACGTGTTTGTAGTTGATTCGACAAATAAAGCCTCCGTTATCAATCCCTCACTCCACCCTGTTACATCAGATTCTAAAACCGTCACCTTATCCCATCATCCTACTGTATGGTTATGTGTAATTGCATGTAGTGCTACAGCTGAACTATTCTCTAGATTTCCTCTTTTATTCTGGTCAACTAATCTAGATTTTGCAAGGTTTTTATGCTCGGCTGGTCTGACTCACTGCCCCTGTTCTACAACTTTGACCTATGTATTTGACCTGAAAATCACTGCAGGGTATTAGATAAACTAAATTGTTTTGTTTTAATGGCTCCTTTGGCCGACAAAGTTTGTTTCTAATTGAGTTTGTGGGTTTGAATGCTACTTTTATTCCTGCCTGCATTGTTAAGAATTCTCCACCTTGAAGTGGTTTCCGAGGTTCCTTCCTTGTATGGAATTACCAATGATGATTTAGAGTCCTTATGGTTGGTATTGTCATTATCCTGCGCATGTTTGACATGCATGTCAGTATTATTATCACTATCACTACTATCATTATTTATCTTATTTTTACATTTTCCTACATACTTTCTGACTAGTTTATCCGCGTAATTATTAAGTTTCAAAGTTTCTCTCATATGCCTCACTTCCTGTCTTAGATTTTCCTTGGTACTTCTTAGTTTTTGTGCTCTATTACCTAAACATTTCACCAATCTTATTTTCACTGACATATGATGGGATGATCGGAAGTCCAAATATCTGTTTGAATGTGTGGGTTTTCTGTAAACACTAGTGTTTAACTTCCCATCTTCTCTCCTTTTTACTCTGCAATCTAACATTGGAAGATCCCCTTCCTGACTTTTTAATTCATAAGTGAATTGAATTGCTTCCACCTTGAAGTTAATATGTCCGAAAAATTTATCTATATCCTGTGTTCTAAGTACCGTGAATGTTTCATCTACATACCTCCACTATACTTTTGGGGTGGGGATGAACATTTCAATCGCTGTGTTTTGCCACCTACCCATGAATATATCTGCCACAACCGAGGATATTGGTGATCCCATGGCAACTCCCTCAGTTTGTTTGTATATTTTCCCTTGGAATTTAAATACTGTGGAAGTCTGGCATAGCTGCACTCCCAGTATTATATCCTTAACTGGCACTTTCGTCCTAAGTTCCAGTTCTTGGTCAGAAATCAGTTCGTTCCTGACTGCCTCTAGAGCCATATTTATTGGTATACGTGCAAGTGAAATGCACGCGAAATGCCTTAAGGAATAAATCAAATTATCACAAATATGTTTGCAGTAATTCCCAGAGAACTGTTCACCACAAATATATGCACATAGTGAATTTAAATGTTGGGTGGGTAAAGGATAATGATGCTCAGGAAGGCTCCGTGTGCTTTTGGGCGTGTGGATGATGTAGTCCTTCTAAATAAGGATACTGACCAAATGCAGAGACGGTCTTTTGAACACCACTTGAAATCTGCGAATGTTTGGCATGTGATTTTATCTTGCTGTCACATGTAAGATGATGCTACACGACTGGACTACATTGACTCCTAGGTGAGAAATAGGGAGTGAAATGGTAGAGCGTGTTGACCACTTCACTTATTTGGGAAGTTCCACCAGCCCAGCCAATACCACCAGGTTGACCACTGACGAAATCTCACCACGGATGCAAAAAGTCGGTTTCGCATACGCCAATTTACGCCATCTCTGGCTTAGTGGATGTGATATACTTACTTACTTTACTTCGGTTATCTCCTACGGGAGGATGAGCCGGCTTCATGAACGTCTCGAATCATCGCTGCCCAGGCGCGGCAATTTGTAAGAGAGTTCATGTGGTTTCATGGGAATTTGGTACGAGTGATGTCCCCAGCGTCGCTCGGCCTTTTGTTTGAGAGTGCAGCTCTAGCCTTTACACAGCCAAGTGTGACCTACAAGGCAGTAGGAGTGGAGTAAGGAGTCCACTATCCATTGGCAGCCGGTGACCGGAGTTCGGTTCATACGCCTTTTTGAATGGGGCCAGACATCCAGGACATCCAACAAGCCCTTTGTCCATACGTCTGCCGGTGAGCTCCAGTAAGCTTCATACGCCAGTCGTTGGAGGTTTGGAATCAGGGTTTAGCCATCTCCCCTAGACAGTCATCCAATGGACAGTCAACCCGGTGAGGAGCGCCAGGCATCCGCTTTTGCCCTCTCACTTTGGTGAGAAACACCTCCGCCACGTGAAGGCAGTGAGTAGGACTTCCTCAGGAGAGGCTATGTAAGACGCCCGGTCATATGGGGGCATTTCCAGAGGTGTGCGGAGGGGTGGCCAACCCGCAGCGCAAGGCACCCACCCCCGACCATCCTGAGGCTTTGGAGGCGTGGATGTGATATCCGGTCACCTGGTTGTCGACCAAAGGGCGTATATACCACTCAGCAGTCCGCTCCATCCTTCTTTATGGCTGGCTGGCTGTGAGACATGGCCATTGAAAATGGAAGACATGAAAAGCCTTGATAGCTAGCTGGCTGTCTTTCATCATAGGTGCCTGCGTTCTATCTCTCGTGTCGGGTGGTGGTGTAATATGGTGGGCAATATTGAGGTGAGACATTGGTCGAGTGCTAAGTGAGGACGAGGGGAATCAATAGACGAGGTTGTGAAGCAGTTACATCGATTGAGAAAGATGGTTAGGACATGTGTTACGCATGCCTGTGGAGTCCTAAAAAATAAACTCATCTAACTTTTACTACTATGTGAGAAATGAACACATTGTACATTACTTTGTTTTAACCAGAATCTCTCTACTTTGAACTTAACCTTGTGGTTTGAATGGAAATATAGTTCTGCTTACATCTCTCCGTCTTCTCCACCACCTCAACTACCACCAACCAATTCTACTTACCTACCTTCTATTTCAAAATTTCGCAGGAACGCCGTATTTTCACCCTACGTTACCTTGGCTGAACTCTGGTAATATTGATATTGGAGAATTAAGATTGGAGCAGTCCTCGCACAATACTTCTGGAATTTACTAAGTTAATTGTGGATTTGGACCTTATAATAACCCCAAGTAACAAATTTTAATATATCCTTCCAGTAACTTTACGGATTTGATTTTTTTTATTTCTATTCGAATTTGGGATATTAAGCTAGCAGAGTCTAAGGTCCGCCACATGCCTGCCTAGCAATCGCCTTCGTCAACAATTGGCAATGTTAGCTGACTGACACAGGATGGATTAGGTTGGGAAAGAACTAACCAGTGGTGGTGGTCAAACCAAAACATGGCTATATCAGTCAATGAAATACAAAACAATTAGGTGTAAACTTCTTGACTGGTTGGAGTCCTCGGGACAGTAAAAACCAATGAATGGTGGGGAAAATTGGCGATGATATGGCTCAAAATCCTTCTCGGGGATGACTGGCACAGATATATCCACTCCTTGTGACTTATAATATCCAATAAAACTATATTGTCCTTCCATATTGCTACTATTCTTTTTGCTTCAAATTTCCGTTTATTATCTCTTTTACTGTTTTGCATTTATTTTTTACTTTCTTGTCTGTCTTTGTGTGCTAAGTGAAGTGTGACGATTCGAACTGCTGCATAACGATGCAAAAGTTCTACGTTGAAACCAGTCAGTCAATCAAAACAGTTGACTCTGTACTGTGTTAACAAATGTTAATTTATTAATGAGCGTTAAAATGAAATGACTTCAAAGAATATGCCCATTTCGCTCTACTATTATTTATGATGTGACAATTTAAGCTCAAGTCAGAAGTTGATTCTTGTGAAATCTGAGAAAAAAGTTACTTATTTTTTAAAGTACTTTACTCTTAACTAGTGCGTTCAAGGTATGGGAAAACAGGAAGCATCACTAATGCTTATACACTCCTACACTGAATTCAGCTGATTGAAAACAGCATGAATCATGCAACTGCAGAGTTCAGAGAAGTTGAGAGAATAGTTTCTATTGTAGTTGGTATTATGTATCCATCTAATGATATCTATTTCCATTTCATTTTCAAGCATTACCAAGTTGCACACTGCGTCTTAACTAATAAAGTAATAAATTGAAAAAAATGGATGGAATGTGCATTACATGTGCGTGCATAGATTTTAAATTTATAATGCAGTATGAATGAAAAGGTTAATCGATTTATGTCACTTCGATCGACTGAGATAAAAAAGTTAATAATGTCGAATCAACATATGCGACAATTTGAAACTTCTTGTGAGATTACAGTGCATCTTGAGTGTGTGAGCATTCATACATTCTATTTATTTATATTTATAAATGGAACCAGAAACCCTTAAAAGCCAAACTGTTAACATTCTAATGCATTTAATGCGTCGATGGCACAGCGGTAGAATGCTCGCCAGCAACCATACCCCATGAGGTCTGGGGTTCGACCCCCGGCCGATGCACTCCACCTCGAATAGCCGGTATTAAGTCTGGTAAATAGGGAAGGTTGGTTGAGCATGAGGCCAGCAGCAACCCCATCCCGTAAAAATAAACACCACTGCTACCGAAACTTCAAGCCTCTAGCTTGAAGGAGCCCTACGTTCCACTGAGAACGTGAAGGAATAAAAACTTACTACCACTGGTGATAATAATGACAGTAATAATAGTAATAACAGGGCAAAGTTCAACAAGCGTCCCAAGAAATGCGAACGCACGAATGATATCGAGCCGACTAATTATAAAATGAGTATTTCACACACAAAATAGTATATATTCACAAGGAAATGCAAATAAAAACACAATAAATAGGGTATCTTTCTCTGACAAGATTTAAAAATGCGTCCCAATCATGATGATGATGAGTACCAGTTGCTAAGTTAGACCAGTTTCTGTACATGTGTATTCACCAAGGCGACTGAAGATGAGCTGTTTTTATGAATCGTTCATCTCACTTATACTCATGTGCAGTCTTTCTCCAGAAGCTCTCAGTCGAATTACTATGGTTTCCAGTAAGAGAACTGAGGACAACCACTTAATGGCAAAATGTGGATGACAAAACAAATTAAAATTAATGATCCCAAATCTAAATCTATCCTTAATCGTAACCCTAACCTTAATCCTGACTCTAACCCTAACCTAAATACTTAACCCTAATCCTAACGAGCTACTAACATATTGTCCAAACAGTACTTAGAAACGTGATCTGAATGAAATTTGCTCGTTAGTTGATGAATAGCGTTCATATTTGTGCTACAGTAATAATGACAGGTGTCGTTAGCCAACGCAGATGATTTAAAAATCTGGAGACAGCTAAAGGGCAACAGTGATACGCTCACGTTACAACAGGACCTCAATAAATTGTCAGAGTGGTCCAGGGATTGGATGCTCCCGATCAATACAGCGAAGTGTGCAACTATGCACATCGGACACGAAAGCATCAGCCTCTATAAACTAGAGGGAATAACACTCCCATTAGTTCACACTCATTTGGATTTAGGTGTCATAGTAAGTTACGATTTAAAAACTACTGCACACTGCTGCACCGTGGTTGCACATAGTCTCAGATCCTTATGGGCAATTCGCAGAGCCTTTACTAGAATCACCAGAACTCGGGAGGAACAGACAAGGGGAAATCAAGCAGGCTTTAGACCAGGTAGAGGGTGCATAGATCATATCTTCACTCTTCGACAGATTCTAGAACATAGACACACTTTTCGGCGTCCAACAATTGTCATATTTCTTGACTTGAAGGCGGCCTTCGACTCCGTGGACCGAAAGGTACTATGGCAATGTCTGACTGTGAAGGGAGTGCCAAGAAAGTACATTGCACTAATCAAGGCACTCTATTCAAACTCACGTAGTCGTGTAAGGGCTTATGGGGAATTGTCATCTGAATTGGTAACAACCAGTGGTGTCCGACAGGGATGTCCACTTTCCCCATTTCTGTTTAACTTCATCATAGATATGCTAATGGAAGTATCCTTAACTGAACGTAGTGACTTAGGAATCGACTTGTTACCAGGGAATAGTCTAATGGACTTAGAATATGCAGATGACATAGTCCTGTTAGGGGAGGATGCTGAAAAAATGCAGAGTCTTCTGAACACCTTGAGCAGCAATCTTCGTATGTTTGGCATGCGATTCGCCCCTGCAAAATGTAAGATGCTGCTACAGGACTGGACGACGTCAACCCCTAACTTAGTGATAGGGAGTGAAGTGATAGAACATGTTGACCACTTCACCTACTTGGGAAGTTGTATTAGCACCAGCGGACTGATTGGCGACGAAATCTCAGCACGGATCCGAAAAGCTCGAGCTGCTTTCGCTGACTTACACCATCTCTGGCGTAGGCGTGACATCCGGTTATCAACCAAGGGACGTGTGTACTGCTCATCAGTTCGCTCCGTCCTTCTCTATGGCTCTGAAACATGGCCAATACGCGTTGAAGACATGAAAAGGTTGACTGCTTTCGATCATAGATGTCTGCGATCTCTGTCTCACGTTAGGTGGTTTCACAAGATAAGTAATGTTGACGTTAGGCGTAGAGCGTTGGGCAAACAGGGAAAATCAATCGACGAGGTTATAAAGTTACATAGACTAAGATGGCTAGGTCACGTGGTGCGCATGCCTAACCACCGCCTCCCCCGACGGGCATTGTTAGCTGATATAGGTTCAGGTTGGAAAAGAGCCAGTGGTGGCCAAACAAAAACATGGCATCAATCCATGAAATCCTTGACAGTTAAACTGAGTCAGGTAGGGAGATGCAGACTCCCGGGTTGGGGCCCTCGGGACTCTAGGAATCAATGGCTGGAGACAATAGGTGACATGGCTCAAAATCGTTGTCAATGGCGCAGATGTATTCAATCTCTGTAATCTTTCATATTCCTTTCTACCATTACCCATTCTGTTTCACTCTTATACTTGTCACACTGTATTGATTCTCTTCACTCATCTTCTTGTCTACTTCTGTGTGCTATTTGGAAGGTGGCAACTCGAACTGCTGCACTTCGGTGCCAAGTTCTATGTTGAATCCAGACAGACAGACAGACAGAATCACCAGAGATATGTCCACCTCCTTATATACATCTCTCTCTGATGAGGTCAAGGCTAACAAACTGTATCCAGGCAGCCAGCAAGTCCTTGTCTTATAGCGGACTCACATATTCCAAAGGAAGTATGATTCTCGGCCTGACTAATTTATCATACTAGGAAGGACTAGACAGTTTAAATCTTTTCTCCCTATCATACCTTGGGCACAGAGGAGATTCAATTACAATGTTTAAAATTTCAAATAATGACTACGGACTTGACCTATTCCCTCTTTTCCTTCCCACCAGGCCAGAACATCTTATAAGAACATAGCAGGAGAGTTCAAAAGCCAAAGAGAAGCTAGATTGCTGTTGAGTACTGGTTCTCCCACTGTCATTAACTTTTGGAACTGACTCCCAGAAGAAATGGTGTCTGCAACCTCAACTGATTCTTTTAAGAAGGGTTTGGACAAGCACAGAAATTTACTAGAAGAGGATCAACATATGCTTTAAGCCTTCTATCCTCAACCAATAAATCTGACAAGTATGCGTTTTAAGTCATTGGAGCGTTTGAGCATCCCTTGGGACGCCATTGTTGAAATTCCCCAAAAACTGTTAACATGTGTTATCCTGAACACATTCTAATGCATCAACTAATACTACTATTATTACCACTGATCATAAATGTAATAATAACAGTAATGATAGTGATAACAGAAAATAATGAGGTAAATATAGTTTCATTTCTGCAAATTCTTCAAATCCTCGACTTCAAACAACAAGCAATCATAGCACTAATGGAGTGACATTACACAGGAAATTTCGGTTACGCAAATCTTTTTAAAATGACATGTAAAAAAATGGTACACAACTACTGAATGAAACAATAAACATACCACTCGCCTCAATTTTAAGAGCCTTTACGGAACCACCAAGAGGAGCACTGAGGGAAACAAATGTTTTTATATACAACCTCTTCCACGACTTCGTCATAGATTTCAAGAAGTATAAAGCGTATTTGGCACCTAAACTATGACCAACTAGAACGACTGGTTGATTTCCACCATTTTGAAATGTTTCTTCAATCAGAAGCTTCAATTTATCAACAAATTGATTATTCTCATCTAGGACCGAGGTTACGTTAAGGAAAAGAAAAACTAACTTGGAGCCTTACGAAAATCAAATGGGGCACCACGCATTGTGAAGTTTGACTTAAAAAAAGGATCAAGCCGTAACGATTCTATTATCGGCGCGCAATACTGTGTTTTGCCATGTTTATAGCTGTCTAAGTTCTCTATTGACCATGTTTCACCCCATCCAGGGAATAAAACATCTACATCCTTAGGATCTCTAGATGTTTTGGTTACTGGATCGTACACCAGGCTAGAATAGTGGTAAAGGAAAACATCAAACGTTTTCTACCCGAAGTATTCACATAATTTCCCGGGTTCTAAAAAATATCGTAGATTTATCCATACCAGGAAAGGAGGTGATGTTGTGTTCTTCAGCTTAGAATATGCTTGGCAGCCACCATCGCCCGGTATTATAACAATTGGATGTTTATCCGCATATGATTGAACTGTATTACTAAGAAGTAGGGAGACAGTGACGATTGGGATCTGTTGCAGCAGTTAGACACAAAAACTGAAAACATACAATAGAGAACCTTCGCGAACGGTCCATATAGAATGCATAACCAGTAATATTAACTAAAAATGACAATGGCCTTGAGTGTTGCGTTTAAAATAAACCAATAACTGAAAGGTTGAATGCGTGAATGGAATTATGGAATTTTGTCAGAGTGATAGTATGATTAAGTTTACTATTATTAGCTGAGTTTTGTGAAAATTCTCCTTATTTCTGTGATGTGATTTGCTATTTTGCTTCTGAAGTGATGTTTTATCATTTACTGAATATATGAAACTGTAACTAATTCACTT
Organism: Trichobilharzia regenti; assembly: GCA_944472135.2. Lineage (NCBI taxonomy): Eukaryota > Metazoa > Platyhelminthes > Trematoda > Strigeidida > Schistosomatidae > Trichobilharzia > Trichobilharzia regenti. Next base: position 27,300,234 of record OX235270.1, on the reverse strand, counting down.
CTCATCCTTTCATACAGCGCTTTCACGAGCAGAAATGTCTACGATCAAGAGTCAGTCTGCATTCGGGTGAGTATATAAGCAGGCTCAGATGCCACTTATCACATTTTATTTGTGTTAATCAAGACTACCCAGGCCGTCTGTAGTTAAATGAGTCTATAAAATTTTCTGAGAAAAACTCCAACCCCTTATTAAAAACATATTACCCTTCAGAGCAAACGCGAGTAAGCTTTAGCCTGGTAATTTTCTGTTTCACAGTCAGTATCAGCAGGTTGCTTAAGTCATCAGTCAAGTTGGAACCAATCCAGGTGATACGGGAAAACAAGGCAGGCTCTAAATTTGGTGGTTCCTGTATAACTGCATCTAGTACCTTGTATTTTAATTTTTACTTCACTTCGGAACAAAGTTCTCACTTCCACAACAATCTTTCATTTTTGAGCTGCTTTTTAGTAATTCGTTATGACTCCAACTATTTTACATCGTAGCAGTTTTTTGCTATTAGGCTTTCTACTTTCTGGGCAGTTAAGTCATGTGAAATCCTAATTTGGTGCATTCATCCTCATAAGATTAAATCCAAAAACGAATATCTATTATGGTCTTCAATGAGTTCCGATAGCACCCATCAATTTCACTCACAGAAATGCAGTGCAAAATCTTTTCACGGATGTTCATCTGGTTGACTGTAAACCAGCTCGAGTGTTCCATCTCATAAGGGCGGTTAAATTCTCACTTCAACTCTGGTGTTCATACACATTAGCGACTTCAGTGATTATGATAGACTACCGGGTAACTCAACTTTACTGATATTAACTGAGATAACTTCCAGAACATCCATTACAATCAAGCCTGACACTAACGTTTCAATGATATGATGATACATTTGATGCCTACGGGAACGCGTGTTCACCATTATCAAGTGAATACGCCAGATTTGATCCTATGGCTGAAATCATTAGGCTGCAAGGAGTGTTATGTGCCATAAGGTAGAAAATGAAGTGCCAGTGGTCCCTTCGGAAATCTGGCTTATCTCAAAGGTGACAGATGCACTTCCAATGATTGAAGTGCGCTGGCCAAAATGTGGCAGGTATATTCAGGCTTCAGATTACGCCGTAGGCGCTACACTGCCAAAGCTCAGTCAAAAACACTGCAAACAACACGATGATAAACATGCATTCTGATATGAGAACATAACTTTTCCACTAATATCAGTGCGTTCTCAGCCAGATAGGTGATAGTGGAAATCGACAATGAATTACACTACGTCGGACAAAGTCAATATCTGTGATTATTATTCACCCTATTCCTTCTCTTTCAAAGTGGGACATAAGACTTCAAGTTACAGCTCTGGGCTTTTAGTATAAGTGCTTTTTTACGGAGTGGGGTTGTCAACCTTACTCCCTTCACAACTAACTAAGGGAGGTAGAGTATGAGCCCGCTGGGATCAAACCCCTTGTCACGTTAATGGTTGCCTGGCACCCTTCCACTGAAACATTGACGCGTCACCACCGCCTTTTAAATAGTTTGCTTCCTCCAAGCAACCTGGAATAGGTCCGTAAATGTGGCTTGGGCGATTGCGAATTCTGTGGAGTTGAATATATCTCTTAAGGACGTGAATGGAGATTATAGAGTCACTTCACACTGAAACTCTTTGTATGCCACCACTAACTGACTACACCATCAACTTAGTGAAAACGCCCAAAACAATGGATTTCACTGTGATTCTGATTCCAGTTTTTCATTTATGCGTATTGTCCTATAACCTTTTCTTCTGTAAGTGAGTAACTGTAAATATGCTAACTCCTCATATCTGTTATTTATCATATTGATGGCATCTGCAAAATGACATCCCTCATGTAAAGAAGCGGAGAATATATTATCCTTTGTTGCTTGATTCATACATTACGGGGACCACATCAGTGTCGGTTTTTCTGGCCGAAACGATTCCCTGAAAGCTAATCTCCTACTTTAAAATCTTGATTCATCTGACCAAAAAGTTAAAGTTGCCTTTGTCTTTAGCATAGTGAGACGTCTAAGTGGTGTGTCGTGTTCATTACGAATTTTGAACGCTTGCGCTACGGGTGTTCACTTTCTGCGTGAATCATCTTTCCTTAATATTTTGGAAATTAGCCGCTTTCATCACATTATCCAGTTATCCATAGTCAACAAGGATTGTATTGTATCAACTGGAACAACATATAGCATTCACTCGTGAAATCTACGTCAAGAATCCTCGGATACCATATCTAACTACGTGGAACTCAGGACTTTATCCACAGCAAACTCTGTAAAGGAAAGTCTGACTTTTTATTTTTGCAATATAAATCTGTTTATCGTTGTTGTTTTGATACTTCGATAATACAGCTATCTTATTTTCATATCCTCAAGACTTTTTTTCCGGAAATTGTGAAGTTTCTTATTTCTGTAATGGTTAAGTCTATCAAACGTGTAAGTACCGTTAAGAGACTGAGATCTAATACTAGTCAGCCATCTGAAGGCCTCAGCTCCGTTGACAATTCTACACTGTTTACACCAGCCATACCCAGAGTTATGGTATCTGATATCATGGAGGAATTAGCAGAGAATGCGGCTTGTAGCAAAAATGATTTACTGACACTTCAGAAGTCAATAGCAGAACTACAGAGCAAGTTTGACAGCATTATGCCTCTCACGCAACTGTGTGACCCACCACAAAACATCTGTTTTGAATCACTAATCAAATCCGAGCGCATAATTGACTATTTGGCTGAAGAAGCTGTTAAGAGGATTATGTCTTCACATAACGTCTTGGCCTATAACATTCCAGACAGAGAGCCGATTGCCAAACTTAAGAATTCGTGTCTAAAGGCTTGTAATATGTCGTTGACAGAATGTCAGGTTTTGCGTCTTCGTAAGAAATCTGCAAACCACCCGTGTCCTGTGCTTTTCAAGTTTAGGTCTACCGAAGAAGCCAGGAATTTTCTGAAATCGGGTAAGAAAATAGGCTCTTCAACACCATACACTAACATTAGGGTTGCACCTGATTTAACACCATGCCAAAGGCGATGCCGCTCAGGAACAGTGAACCCTGATAACTCTAATAGGATAACTGTAGATGATGTTCCGTGCGTTATTCCGTCTATTGAAATATCTGATCACGGCATGCAACAGACATTTTCGCAGGTAGTGGCTAATGTTAGCCAAGCATTATATAACGATATTGATGCAGACACTGAAATGGTGGACATAGATGAGTCAACGGGAAATAATGTTGAAATACATCGTTTTCACACTGACGCAAAAGTCAAGACACCGAAACCATCAAAACCCATCCCACTGGTGGTCCAACCATTGCCTTATAAGTCAGTTACTCCTCTGTCTGACAATCCACACTCTGTAAAGCACCAGTCGAATGTAGCCACCCAAGTTGGCAAGTTTTCTAGGCGTTATGACAAACGTCCCATTTCCATTAAGAAAACTAAAGCTCATGAGGTGTTCAAGCCACAGAAACCCTACATAGCATGTGCTGACTGCCCTGTTAGCCATCATCAGCCAGATAATCATAAGATAGGGGAAAAAGAAGTAAATAAATTAAATACTAAACCCGGAGCAAGAAAGCTCTTTGATAAGAAAGAGACGAAAGCACCTGTAGGCCTTCTTTGTAAGAGAAAGTCAAATATGGTAGACGAAGCTCCTAGGGGTAGGCCTAATTGGTGCCAAGTGGAAAGCCAATTTTATCGAATCCCTAATTCTAGACAAACAGCACAGCAAAGTAGTAGGTATTGTTCTGCACATCCACTACGTAAACCCCTTGTCAACCAGCCCACTTCTAATATTCTGTCTACTGAAAGTTATAGAAAATACCCCAAACATCGGCCACAGACCACATTTAGCAAGCCAACAGAACCCATTCATATATCTTATGTGTCTAGTGGGGAGCATGTGCCGATTTCTGCACAAAACTTGCCATGGTCTGATGAATACCAGAAACAGATACCAACACTTCATTCTTATACTGGCAACAAATTACCGAATACACATATCGGTTATACCTTAGGGCAGGATTTTCACCAGCGTCAGTTAACAGAAACACCTGGAATCATGCATATAGCACGCATGATATCGGATCAATTCCTTGCTGGCATAGCGAACAGTCTACAGCTAGGGCAAGGCATATTTCCCGGGAGATAGCTGACACAGTGTCGACACCAAACGCGGATACTAATATCTCTAAAATATTAATATCTGATTATCACACAGGTGTCTCTCACTGCATACCATATCCAAACGTAAGCCCATCCCTGACTACCACCTCAAAAATCTACCTGAAGTCTTCCTACGATCCAAAGATATTGGTAAATGAGTCTGATAACATGTATATAGAGGATACTCACGGATTATTTTACCAAGATGTTGTCCGCTCACTGAAACCACATAGCCAGTGTTTATCTATTATCCTAGTAAATACGAGATCAGTTCTAAGCAAACATTTAGCACTAAGTACAATAGCTTCTATATGCAGACCGTCATTGATTATGATCACCGAAGCCTGGTGCACAAGTGAAATCTCCAATGACAGCCTAAGGATTGATAAATACAACCTTTTTCGCGGGGACAGACGGACAGGTCGTGGGGGTGGAACACTAATTTACTGTGAACAATCCATGTGTGCAACCCAGTTTAGTAACCCAATTCTGTCACAACTCAATGACTCGATCTGGGTCGAAATAAAAGTTGTCAGAAGTAAACCTATACTTGTGGGTTGTGTGTACCGGCCCCCTTCATCCAGCAGGGAATATGATAATATGCTTAGCAATATCTTTAATGTTACAGCCAATCTTCCTTTCAGTTATAAAATTATCGGAGGCGATTTCAACTTGCCAGAAGTATCATGGTCTTCACTCCGAGGACCCCAAAGGTACGATAATCTCATAAATTCCATCGTCACAGGAGGGTGGACACAACACATAAATTCACCCACTAGATCCGCAAATATCCTAGACCTTATTTTCACGAACAACATAACGCCATCTACCGTACATGTTGGACATGAATTTCCAGGTAGTGACCATAGAATAGTAGTTTGTTCTTTTGACATCTTTCCTGAAACAAAACGCAGAGATGAAGCTGGCCAGATACCTATGAGATTGTACACACATGCTGACTGGGACTTGTATCAGCACCTAATTAGATGTTCTAATTGGGACTCGTACTTTTCGAACCAGTCCTTAGATGCAATTCTTAACAACTTCTATCAGAATATTAACTCAATTCACGACGTCATTGCACCCGAGAAGATTCTTAACTTCAGATTCCCCCAAAGTGATTATATTCCGACATCGTTTAGAAGAAGTCTACGTAAGCACTCAATAAAATACTACAGATATCATGACTTATCGTCATTAATTGCCATAACGTCCCTTCTCAGTAGAATTGAAGAGTTGAGAAATATAGGCCTCAGAAACAAAGAAATGCAGGCCATTCATGCACCGCATAACTCAGGAGAAATAGCCAAACTTTTTAAAAGTAGGTTGATGAACTCCAAAACACCCTATCCGAAAATAATATACTTAGACGGCATTGCTTACGAAAATAATGAGGCGATATGTGAACTGTTTAGCAAGCACTTCGCCAGATTATACACCTTAGAGAACGATGAAGTCGTGGATTTCCCACGTAAAACAGACGAATGTTTAAGTGACATAATTTTCACCACACATGAGATCGATAAAGCTGTCGCAAATCTTAAGCTTAGTAACACTACTGGCCCAGACGGTATATCTTCCGTTCTGCTGAAAAAAGGTGGTAATGACATGAGTTTACTCTTACTCAAGTTATACTCAATTTCATTAAGCGATGGGACATACCCTAACTGCTGGAAGAAGTCTTATATTGTACCTATCCATAAATACGGGCCTATAGCTGATATCAACAACTACCGCCCCATCAACATCACGTCTGTAGTTTCACGTGTAATGGAAAAGATAGTTAAGACTCAAATCATTCAGTACTTGCTGTCAAATGACCTACTATCCCCATCCCAATACGGTTTCTTAAGTAGAAGGTCGTGCATTACTTGCCACTTAGATTATTTTGACTACATCACACAAAGCATTGATAATGGGCGTTCGGTAACAACATTGTTTCTTGACGTTAGCAAGGCCTTCGATAAAGTCCCACATATCAGACTCCTAACAAAACTCCAATCCTACGGAATAACCGGAAATCTTCACAAATGGATAAGTTCTTTTCTCACAGAAAGAGAGCAATTAGTCAAAATCAACCACCAGTTGTCTTCCTCAAAGCCGATAACCAGTGGTGTAATACAAGGTAGTGTTCTTGGCCCTATTCTATTCCTCTTATTTATAAATGACATAGTCTCTGTAATCAAGTATGGCAAGCCATACCTTTTTGCAGATGATCTCAAGATAGTATATGATTATGGGTACGGTGATATGAGCGTCGAAAGCAAGATCCAACAAGACTTAAATGATCTAGGCGATTGGAGCGAAAAGTGGCAACTGACTTTCAACCCAGACAAGTGCGGTATAACCCACCTTGGACGCTGGAAACCGATAATGTGCCTATATATGTACGGTAAGCTCCTCTCAAAACTGAACACAGTCACAGACCTCGGGATAACATACTCAGATTTATCCTTTTCCGATCACGCAAATAAGGTTGTATCTGACTGTAAACGACTTACTGGCTTTGTACTGCGTAACTTCTACACCCAAGAAGCAAGATTAGCTATATATAGGACATGTATCCGTCCCAAACTTGAATATTGTGCTCTCCTATTTAGTAACCTCAGGACTGTAGACAGAAAAAAAATCGAAAGTGTCCAGAGATTCCTCACGAAACGCATAATAGGGTTCGACCAACAAGTGGAATATGTTGACAGGTGTGTACGTCTGAAATTAGAGCCTCTGTGGTTAAGGAGAGTGAAGTGCAACCTATTTCTACTCTTCAAAGTCATTAGGAAACACTGCTACAGTAACTCATCCATAACTTGGGAAAATATTAAATCATATCAGCTGCGAAACCACGACTACCTTGTCAAGGTGGCTACCCACAGAAAATCCATTAGGGCAAACTTTTTCACCATAAAATATTGCACTCTTTGGAACCAACTACCACCTGAAATAAGATGTTGTGAAAACCCTGATGGGTTCAAACGGAGCCTAGAAAGACACTTTAACATGTCCACCCTAGCTCGTCTAAAAGACCACAACTGTTGGTAGAACGGAAATTGAAGGCCAGTCCAGTCTTCAGTATAGTCACATACGTATATCTCGACTCTAATACTCACGCAGCGAACGTTAACTAATTTACTGATTTCTATTCTCTATAATTTTCACTAAGTTGTGTTGGTGAAAGTAACACTGGAAATAATTGTAATAGCATCCACACCTTTTAACGTTTTACATATGTATATACTAATATAATAATACTTATTAATCATGCATGTTCAACTCTTAAATTAGATGGATATTAAAATACTTAAAATATTTATGCATCAAATGTTCTCTTGCTTTACCACGCTTGTTTCCCTTATAACACTCAATTATTGAACCTAGTGTAATATTTGATATACGAACTATATTATTGATTATACTCTTATCATATATGGTTTGATTTACTCTACGGCTCCCTGTAGACTAACCACCATTCTTCAGTATACACACACTGCAGTATTGTTAAAAAACGCCAAAATTTCGTTGGTTCTGTGTTAATATCTTTTTATAATATGTCTAGACACGTTACTTTGCAATGTCAGATGTTTACTATATATAAGACTGTCATGAAAATTTAGTACACTAAGTCCTGCCAACCGACCTTACCTTCAGTCCATACTACCTAAATTGAACCTTAACTATAGTATTCTGCTAAATCTTGCTCCACTATTCACAATACCTATTCGTTTTACTCTTTAAGGTTTTAACTTCTTATAAAGTAATCTGTTCATCAGGATGCATGCACACATATATAATATGTTCGTAAAGATGTACGTGGAGACCTATTGGAAGCACTCATTAAGAAAGCTAGGGAGATGGAATATGGGGTACGAACATGTCTGGTACCAAGCAATATATTTGCGGTAGCCATAATAATCATAGTCTCAGAGCCTAACATCAAAAAAGGAGGGAGGGTGGCGTTAGCTGATCAGTAGATATGGTGGTGGTCACTAAGGTGAATCGCCCCATTCTGCAGGAACAGCAATATACAAATTAAAGGCTCGAGATATTTCTGATTTTTATGAGGGCTTAGATCTTTATCTTGAAAAAGATAATAGTGAACGCCTTGACAGATAATGCTTCTACCTTTAAATATATACCATTCGCTCAGCCTATTGTTGAGATGCGACCACGTGGGATCTGCACAGATTTATGGGGCATCTTATGAATTAACTTGCTATCCATTGTCAGATCTTTAAATACCACTTCACAATATCTTGTCTCACTTATTTTCTAATAACGTCTTTACTTGATTCTCATTATATTCCATTAAACCTAACATTTTATAGCTCTTTATGAATTTGATTCGACTTATTCTATTCCTATTCTCTGGAGGGTACGGTTGTGCACCAAATAGAAAAAAAGACATGAAATAAAGACAACTGGCTTGAAAATAATTGTATTAAAGCCAAAAGTGAACGCATGATAGTATAAAATATATTGGTTTCATTATACATTGCAAATGAACGTTGTCGGCCTAAGGATTAATTACTTCCCCATTCTGTTTTCTATATAAATGTGTTTATTAATGATATATTTCACTCACTTAATCTATTACACTTTAATGTTACACCACAGCACTTTAATTTTTCTAAAACAGCTTCCAATTCCTTGTAAACGTTGTACTTACCTCAATATTGGTTGGTTATCGTATGCCTACAACCACGGGATGAAAACGAAACGAAGTCGATTTTCCCGCTCAACCTGGAGGACAATTGTACAATTCAATAACTATACAGCCTAGTTCAGACAATGTGTATTTATATATATATCAAATATTTAACTGTTGAAACATTATTAACTTGTAGACAATTTAAGATTTGACATTATATCATCCTTGATCGTGCCTGTAAAAATGGCATGCATTTTCATGTAAATTTATGTTTATATGAAAATAAATTATTATTATTATTATTACGGCAAGCTATGACATTCAGGAAATGTAGGGGGTGAAAAACGTCTATAACGTATTATCCACTGGATCGACTGCGCGAGATAGTAAAAGTGATTCTTCAACTGCAACTGCCAGTCCAGCAGCTTCATATTCGGCGATTGCTCATCACGATAGTGAAATGGTTGTCTGAATGGCCACCACCCGACTTTTTGAGTAAACAATGCACGTCTAGAGATGTCAGGCCAGATAATCATAATTGCTTGCCTAATGGAGTGAAGTTCCATACAGGATAAGCATGCCTTTAAATAACTTATTATTAATAAAGCGGGCTGCTTAAATCATTGAACTACCGAAATTACTTTCCTCCAAAATACCTAATTTCATTTGGATTTATCATCGCTTTAATCGTCCAGTTATATCAAATGACCTATACATAAACTTGCTCCATGGTCTAACTTGCTCCCAATTAAACGCTGTTCAGCTCTTCAACGAAATGAAGATATATTTCATATTATTAATTTACATGTGAATCCTGTGTGAAGAAAAAAGTACTTTGGAGTTGAATACGCTGAAAAGTTTTGCACCGTATATTCTCATGCTGTCTTAAATAAAGCTTCACCATTATTATCATTATTATTTTGCGGTGATTCAGTTTCACTGACAAGTTCACAAAGGAATTTGAATGAACACATCCAGGTATTTGCCAACGCAGCTCCATAGTCATATCAGGTGGTTGCCATGTCAACTGAATGCGTGCACTTAATGACAGACTGGCGTTCCGTTCACCTCGTTAAACATAGATGCATGATAAAAGTGATGGCACAATCCCCATCATTTTCATTCTGTGGCCCAACAACTACATACCCCACACATAGAAGTGTTTTTTATCGCATAGTTTGAGTGATTCTGATCTCGCTAGCCCACTAGTCTCAAATAGTATTAACTTAAAGCATTGACAGTGGACAACGTGATCACATAACGTGATGAGAAGGTAACCCTTATTCTGTTTATCACCTTTATCGTTATCTTTATCTTCCTGCAAATTATTCCCTTAGTAGGTCTGAATGAAACAATCATGATAGCTTTTGAGGGGTAGGACAAGTACTTTCTGCTTAATGAGGCTTTCGTCAGCTGCTTGTGATTTTATATCACTTTAATGACATCCATCTAATTCGGTGTTGACCATTGTTTTCGCTAATGTCTTTGTGACCACTGACCGCTCCGAGTTTGCTTGAAAATCCCTATGATGATTACGAAAGCAATTTCTCTTGTTCCCGTTTCCAGCATGATATGCTGTTCACACTTTCAAGCACTGCCTTTCATCCCAATAAAATCAATAACTCTTCAGTTTACGTATTCTTGAGACAATCTGACCTAGTTTATTATATCACCAGTTTACAAGTTGCTGTTAAGACCGAAAAAGTAGAGAAAATTGGGTGTGGGCCAGCGAAACAATCCTTGAAGGTAGATCCGATTGCTGATGACGCTTCAGATTACTGAAAGAATCCCAAAAATCTTTTTCTTCGCTGGGATCCTGGGTAAAAACTGACATGGGCTGTTGGGAGATTTCAAGAAGCTTGCCAGATGATGTGTATTTCTTCGATCGGACCGGAAGTAAGCATGAGAACAGGCAATATCCACCAGGTGTTTGAAGCCAACAGGGCTGCTCATAGTGCGGAAGGAATGAGAAGGCACGATATAGAATTGCCCGACATCTGTGCGAGAAAGTGAAACGGAAGTTGATTTTCCAAGTCTTTAATGGAGCAGTCTATAATCTTTTCCGGTCGATCAGGTGATAACCATGTTTACGCTGGGTGTATGACAGAATACAAGGCTCAAATGCAGCGTAAATCAACCACCTCCAGAATATTAATGGCAAGAATAAGACCATAAGGGATGAAAATTACTTTCATACAGCGTCAGTTACCGTCAAACAACTTACACACGGTAGAAAAAGAGTTTTTCAGCGGACAACCGTGGGCAGTGATTCACAAGATCCCAACACAAGTGGCGACATTAAAATTTTAATGGATGACATGAATGGGAGCCAAATTGGAAGTTGACAGCGACACAGGTGAGCCAGGCCAAAGAGTTAGCAGGTAGTCTGGCTCAAGCCCAGGTCTATCAGGACAGACGGCCATCTAACAATCCAATGAGATATTTCCGGTTGAAGCCAAGTGGAAGCTAGCTTGAAGTCGTTCAAGCAGCCTAACAAAGTGGATTCTTGGGGGGCCATATATTGTCTGGTAAGGTTATCGTATCCACACAATGATGTAAATTTGAATTTGAAACGCAATATCTTTTACCACTGCAGATAGTGGATTTAAATGAACATTCGAATTTCGGTGGCTTCTCATCCTTATGTAAATAACGTCGCCTGAAACCAACCCGTGTGTGATATTCTATGTGCTGCGATTTGATAGGAACAGAACATTTCAGCGTGGTCAGTCTTCAACAAACCGGTTAAGTGAAAGTGACAAAATGATGAATATTCAGGATGTGCTTACATTAATTTTATGGTCAAAAGGCCTAAGTTTTCAACAGGGTGCTTTGTAAGCGGGGAAGACACATGAAGATATTGAAGACCACTTCCAAGCAAAGAGCGCATTACATCTTTACTCAATCGCCAACATTGCATAGTTGTAAAATAGGAGTGCAGATCATTGTAAGACTTCTGGTTCAATCTGTAGAAATCACTGTCAGCTACTTCTCCCATATCAGTGAGAAATAGATTGTCTGTAAAGCCTTTGTCCAGTGAGCCAGGACTACAGCCTGCCACCATTTTATATGAAATGATGGGCCTGGTAGCACACCCGGGCCAGTCTGCATTCGGCTAAACCCATAAAGAGAACAAACACCGTCAAATATATTCGTGACAGTTGTTATCATAGGAACCTCAATCGGTCCCTCGAAATTCTCTAAGAATCCAGGACCGACCCAGTTCCGCGATATCACTTTAAGGAATGGTGGCCTTTACCCTTCACTTTCGTTGCCGGAAATATTTTCAACATCACTTACAACCGGAGTGTATTCTTCTGTCTGCAACCCAACATATTGTGGCTAGGTAAAAACCAGTTTCAAAATATGAGGTCCGTATTTGCGGACTCGTTGTTAATCACGACAGACATATAGAGTGCATGGCAGCCAAGATTCAATCCGAAGATTAAAGATGCAAATAGATAGTACGCCTGAATCTCGCAAGTCATGGGGTTAAGCGAGATACAAGAAGCGTTTAATAATAATTTATATTTCCTATTGATGGGTAAGTTTACAAGAAATGGATGCCATTTTTACACGCACTATCATTAATGTCACAAATCACAATCCTGAAGTATCATAAGTTAATGCTTTTTCAAAGATTTAGATTGTTCAGTTATTGTACAAGCAATCAGAACAGGTTCTTATAAATGTTATATTGTAAGCCCTTTACTAAGGTCACCATCGAAGTTGAGAGAAAACCCAAACTTTGTTCTGTTTCCTGCTGATAGTCATGGTAAACCAGTGAACAACATATATTTGAGTGAGTACTATGCCGCCACGTGTCTGAACGCTATTTCAGGAAAAGAACGTCCTCGGAGGTTGCGAAATGGTATTAAATACAATTATGGATAACACATCATTAACGAGATATATACAAGAAGGAGATGGCGACTTCTTGGAATGATAGTACACATTCGCAGTGTTCAGTGCTAACCACATTGGTCTTAGCATGGGAACTATGACGTTTCCAACAAAAATATAAATTTGTACGAAACACTGGTGTTGTTGTATCTTTAAACGAAGCAGCCAGGCCTTTAGCAAGCAACAAATATGAACAAAGAATATGTTTTCGCTTTAATAAACTCCTAGATTGTTAAGATAAAATACAGCATAATAGTGCGTAAATAAAAAACTGTCGTGGGGTAAGTAAGTGATATTTCAGTAAGGAGTGAATTCAACGATCTGGCAGATTAGAACAGGATAGGCTTACCTGTGAGATGTCTCACGAATTTCTGTAGGGTCCACAGGGTGAAATCTCGACCAGAAGCTGAACAGGCTTGTAGATGTTAGGAGCAAAAGCATCTTTTATAATTTAGATCTGTACAGCCGTTGTTTTCTCGCTAAGGATCCAGACTAGTGTATAATTCTCAAGCTGTCCAAAAATGTGCGTTGCTGTCCTATGGATGGGAGCGATTCTCATTTTTGACCACTGTCATATCTGCTGATCAGCATACGCCACCCTCCTTCCTTTGCTGACGTTGAGCTCTGAGACTTTTCTTGTCAATAACTTTCGTCGCAGCATTCCACCGCCCTGAGCTCGTCCCGACCATTAATAGCGTTTGTCAGTCACTTCTCGTAAACCGTTAATACCCAGCTCTTGCTACACTCGGGCTCACGCTGTTCCTTGAAGTTTCTCAGAAACGCTTAGTAATAACGGACGAAAAAACCAAAACACTGATTTGCCACTCGAGAATTCTTTATTGAAACACCAACATATAAAAAATGTTTCCACTAAGGTCTGTGAACAAATATTACAATAATAAATCACAATATTACTTCTGATGGTTTCCTGCTGACTTCTTTCTGAACAGCGACCGATGAGACGATGACTGTCGTATTGATGCCTCCGCGAAAATTGGGGAAGTTGGTTTTGAGCAAACAACCATGAATTGATCGTTCAATCTTCAACTGCATTGACAGCATTCATCACAAGCGCTTCCCACTAGGTCACTAGTTACATCGATACTTGATGACGTTCTTAGCAGTATCACCTTTATACATGCATGCATGTTTATAAGTGACTGTTACAAACGCCAAGGAAATTGAGTTTTCCTTAAGGAGTATGAAGTATATAAGTAGCTGGTGTTGCAGCAACTAAGCTAAAGTCTACTTAGCGGAGTGAAACGGATAGTGGAACAATCGGTGATAAAATTATGTAGAATGGTTGCAAGAGGCTTAGGAGAAAGAGAAGAGATATAAATTAACAACCACTCTCGATAATAGTTGTCTAGAGATGCAATTATGACATTATCACAAAATCCGAACAAGTTTGTTTCACATTAAGATCTGCGCCTAAGATGCCTAGCAAGAAAACGGAAGCTTCATAACCAAATCAACCAGCTCAGGGAACACAAGTTAATCAAGAAGACAGTTGCTTACTGACTTAAAGAGGAGCTGTTCTGTATAACTTTCACAGAAATGCGCAAAAATGGAGAGGATTCATAATCCATTCATGTGCAGATCAAACAGCCACGTTACACATTTTCATCAAACACAGTATAGGATGACAGTCAGTTACTGGCCTTGAATTAACCAGGTTTCTAAGAGCTTTCAAAAGAGACTACGATGGCGTTACCTAGAAGGCGATTCATCACTGTGGAGTGGAGCAACGTAAAGGCTGAATAGCTCAGTCATTAGCTACGCGATGACGCAACATGCCACGCAATCACATCGGAAACTTCGCAGAAAGAGTTTGAAGTGAAGACACTGTTTAGGCCTGGCTGTCTGCTACGACCAATAGTAGCTCCGATTTCGGTGAACTTCATTATGCAGCAGTCCACGGACAGTAAGAATATGCATTTTTGATTTTCGCCATGCTGATAAAAAAAACCAGACAATCTAGATTTCGCATTTCGTTTGTGTCTAACGTCGCGTAGGCTCGAAGACCCGCAGGAAAAGGGAACAAGGCGGCGCAGGATGTACTAGTCATGGGACATCGGGTGAGCCTGATGTCAGTGGTAGGTGAACAACAACAAAAGGTAAAGTGGGAAACCCGGAGGATATCGTATTCTTCGCTTACTTACCTGGGCAGAGTTATTTCTAAAGGAGACAGCATGGTTCAGAATGTAAGGGTCAGCCATAATCAAATCGGAAAGAAAGACGGTAGGCGTTTAGCACCTTGAAATCAATATGAACATCCACCTACTTGAACCGTAGGACCGACATCCGGATTTTAGAATTAGTGTTGAGTGAATGCTTCAGAACGGTTCGGAGACATGGCGTGCGCTTCGCCAAAGGCAACTACAGTTAACTGCAGATTTCATCGACTGCTAGCTGATTCCTCCAGTTCAACACTGACAATCAGATGGTGGATCAGACAGAAAGGAAGACAAAGAACTCTGACAACGTCCCATCCGACAACAAATTGTTAAATTGGGATAACTGAGGAGGGTGAATTGGATATACACACAGAAGACCCTAAGTGACATCAGGAGTCGAGTATGGGCAGACTGGAAAAGACAGGTTAGCAGCCTGACGATGACAAGCAGGATGTAGCATAAGGGAAAGATGCGAGCTAACGGGCAACAACCAGTGGCCTGCAAATGGCTGCGGAGACTGCCTGAAGCTGAAAACAGTGGTACGTTCGAAATCATTGACATTTTTACCTGTTTTTTCTCTGATATTCATCTAATGCTTATTGATGTATAATCCTTAAAATTATGGTCCAAATCTCTAAAAAACATGTTCGTAGAAACAATTGTTTTAGAAGTTGGCTCAACCTCGGTTACAACTGCATTACCATCCTGTAACAGAGTATTAACTACTAGCTCAAAAATGGCTCGAGTGCAGCTACCACTCCTGTGATACAGGTGAAAGATTTTTTATCAACGAACTCTGAGTTTTTAGATTAAACCACTTTGTGAAAGATATCCAGAGGCAAGAAAGTGAACTTCAGGGAAAATTAGGTCAGTTTATTAGCAAGTCTCTCCTCATCAATGTCCAAGTCTAACTACACTGGACTTAACACTGTCCTTAGAAGACTTTTAGCAGCAATGTGCAATGACCAACGCGAAACACCAGAAGACACATTGGTGACTCAAGTATCCTTTACTCTTGCACCAATATAGAACCAACCATAAGGTTATTGTACACAAAGTCTGAGAATAAATGCCATAACAATTAATCGCAATATTACTTCTGATAGTATTTCTCCTCCTTCTAACGAACAGCGAACGATAGAGCGAGGACTGTAGTATCGATGACTCTTGCCAAAACATGGGTTTGATTTTGAGTAAACAACCATGAATCGATCGTTCAATCTTCAACTACTATGACACTCCACAACAAAAAAGGGATACGACCCAATACACCACAGGCATACCCAGAGCACAACCCCACTCGCTGACGACGACCTAAGCCTTCCAGTCAAAGGCATCTTCTTGACATCTTGCAACGAAATCGCCACTCGCTAGAACGACTCTTGCAAAAGGCAACGTGACTATAGCAGCACCTGATGATACTCTTCGCACATCCTCTTATCTACTCACTACCAATTACCACTGCAATCGCTTGTCACTCATTCTGCCTCACTTCTAGTAACAGTGACGTATGCAAACCTCAGTCGTTTACACTCTTTCTCCCCGGCGTGTGGGACCACGGCCTAAATAGAAACATCTACTCTCAATCATTGATTTCACAGCTAATCCTTATCTCCGAGTTCATATCACTCTCAGCACTAGTCTCCCCGGCGTATACGACCCATCTACCGTCTTTAACATCGACCAATTCATTCACGGATGTAGAAGACTCGAAACAACTTCAGAAGTAAGCACAACGAAAATTTTAGCAAAATTACACAATACAACAAAGTACGAGAACAACAAGTAAACACAATGAATCCAAAAAACGCCAATTGATACGACACAATATGCATATAAAGAAACAGAACACATAACCTCGCAGATCACCTCTTGATGGAATTCCTTTGAAGAATCGCAGGACTTACACCAGTACGCCTGCAACCCCTCTCAGGTTAACGACTCAAGTGGAAAAATGTACGGACACAAGCAAGATTAATCAACAGATAGATGAGAGGTGATGCCGAATCAATATATACAACATGAACATATGTACAAGACAACACACCAAGTACGATGGCCTGCGCTTCGCCGTACTACCCTTGAAGAATTGTAGGAATTACAGCAATACGCCTAAAACCCTTCTCAGGTTGACACCCTTAAGCTGGAAAACAGTAGCAGAGCTCATTTGCTGACCTCCTTCTATCATCGATATCCTCCACTCTGAACAGTAACAAACACACGACGTATCTGATCAACCAAGCGTAGAAGCAGAGTAAATTGCCCCAACGATAATAGCATTCAAACAGTAATTTGAAACTTGAAAGGCCTTTATTCGTGTAAGCCAGTTTAACAAATACCCTCTCGCACACACTTGGCTTATCCTCATTAAACTGACCAATATCTCTAGTCATTTCAAACGGACTGATAGTAGCGTAGTCACAGCACAGGAAACATGACTTCATGGACGCCACCTCCAATGTGGACGTCAAAACCAACGATGACTGAGTGATACAAGTTGATGAATTCAGTGGTGCATCAGAAGCTGTTGTTGTTCGAACTTTAGAAGGTTGTCTAATTGCCAGATTACCACCACTGCTATCTTTTATGATTAGCTCCTGTTCAGGCTTAAAATCTGTCGATAGTTGAACTACACCCTTATCATTCATAATGACGGTTTCACGAGTATCCATACCTTCTACCAATGCATCTGCTCTTAAATCTACTCCACGTTCAAGTTGCACAGAACATTTGTTCAACTCAGCAGTAATAGTCATTCCACTCATTTCATCATGATCAACCAAAGACAAATGTGCACTAACGGGATCATTGTCACAAATATCCATTTCACCGCCGTTTGCATGATCGACTTCATCATACGCAAAATCCTTAATAACAGCAGTAGCCAATTTGGGTTCCCCTCACAAATCTTTAAAGGTTTTATACCTTTACTCTGACTAGTAATACCCTCTTAACTTGTGGAGGCAGAACTGGACTCTGAAACTGTAACTCTCTTCTTCTGCACAAACTGCGGTGTCGTTTGTGACACTTTATCCAACAGTTGCGACTACAGGCTTCGTGACCACACCGTTATCGTCACACGGTTCAGAGCCAGACCTTGATTTCACATTTAGCTTATCACTAAACATGTCCACTGATTCACTGTTCATCTTTGTATGCACCTCTTGCACACGTGTAAAACACAACCGTGTTTGCCTTGCAGCTTGTAACCTATCTGTTGAGGATGTACCACGAAACCTGTTACACTCACTAAGTCTATATGCATTATTAGGCATCATGGAGCCTTCTCGATATCCACTTCTCTGAGACCCTTTCGTCATCAATGATTGCGTTTTGCCCTCAGACTGCTCTATTCTAGGGGTGAGATTCAATATACTGGCAAACTTGCTCATAGATTGATTGACACTATCGTTTACCAGTTTCAGAATATCGTCGAACTTTGGCTCAATACCCTCATCCTCTAAACGAGAGCTTATCTTCACCCACTTCCTTTGCAGTCGAGTAGGTAGGCGTCTTGCTATTACTTCTAGTATAAAACTCGAGTTGAGGTCACTCATGTAATTCATCGAAGTCAATGCATTCTTGTAAGTCAATAGATTATCCAAAAACTCAGTGAGTGCCTTGGAGTCATCCTGTAATTGACTGCCATTACCCTCAACAGCCTCGAGTGATTTCCCCACGATCATCGAAGCTCTTCCAAACCTTTGACGGAGTATGCTCATAGCCTCAGCGTATCCTTCATTAGGGGGCATGAGCTTACAGCACTGTATAGCTCTTGAGGCAACTCTAGTGCAGTACCTCAACAAATGGATAGATAGTGTGACACCTGGCTACTCCAGTTTAATGTCGACAAATGTGGCTGGCTCTGCATAGGCTGCAACAATTTAGAACTTGACCTGACAATTCAAGGCCATGTACTCTTACGACTGGAATCTGTATGGGACCTAGGATTGAAATACTCACATGACTCATCATTTTCTGAACATATCTACAAACAAGTGTCCAAGTCACGCAGACTCATCGGCTCTCCACTCAGGAACTTCTATGGATATGAGTCCAGAATTATGTTGTACAAAGTTTTTTGCGTCCTTCACTTGATTACTGTTCATTCATGTATAGTAGTATACGCAAAGACGACAAACTGAAAGTCGAGGGAGTGCAGAGGTACTTCACCTCAAAATTACTCGGAACAGAAATTGGTGCGAACTACTCTACTAGATGTGATGCCCTAGGACTAGAAACACTATGGTTAAGACGCCTGAGACTAAACTTGACACTTTACTATAAGCTTCTAAACCACTTAGTTTTTATTTCTACTAATGGCACTCGACTTTCAGATGACAATGGCTACAAACTAAGACACACAAAGGGTACAGTAGCTATCGAACAATGTAAAACGGCCACCAGGCAAAAGTTTTACTTGATTAGGTATGCACAGATATGGGATAAACTACCAATGGAAATGCGTCAAGCAGGTACATTGGCCTCCTTCAAAAAAGTGCTTAACGACAAACTACAAGAGTTTGCAAACGATAGTAGTCCTAGTTCCTATCTGAGAGCCTCCGAAATTACAGGTCCACTTAATGCATAAGCTTAAATACTACACCTGTTGTTTTTTGCCTATGTTTATAATTTTAGATGAAACATTAACGATTAAGATATTTACCCTCAAACAGACAGAAAATTTCGTTTGTAAAACTACTACCCAACACAATAAGTGGAATAGAATGGACATAAACCGACAACATGAAAAAGGTATAACTCACCACAACATTACATGGACAGATGTACGCTCGTCGGGCATCATATATGCCTCACCAACTACATCCCAACTTTCCTAAGATAATGTGGGGAACTTATATCCATAATGTTGCTGAGCAGTCAATATCCACAACTCCTGTCAGAACAACTGAAATTCAAACACCTTCCTCACGAGAAAAAATACCCACAAGCAGTATAAATCCATTAATTAACGCGTCTAAAGCTTATGTGTTTTACGCTCAACAATGACATCGCAGATCAAATGAGACAAACATATCACTGATTTCAAAATAACACATCAATGAACTATAATTCAAGGATTCTGTACACAAAATTATGTATGAAAATTGACTTCAAGCTTTATTTTTTTCCCAGGCACTTATAACCCATCCACCAAAGACCTGGTTTTTTGTCAATGACAAGACAATAATTCTGTATTTCCTGATGTGTTGCACTCACTGACAATCTAGCAGATTTTTCCAACAGTGCACACAAATGATTGTACATAAGTGAAAAGGATGTTTTATACTACTGGGATTAACATTTATCAAGTGTATGCATAGTCTCCAGCGTGCATGTAAAACATATTTTGCCATCAACTGAAAAATATGACTGAATAATATGGTTCTATTTCTGCAACAATTTGATGATGCCTGTAAACTGGTGTCCATCATGTACTGTATTATGAGAATAAATCTATTTATTTATTTAAATAAATCAACTTCATTTCATCATTTATTGCAAGCCGACTCAACATGATCTCAAACTCCTTTACAAACTGTGGATAGTCAGCTGTGTTTCAGTCGAAACACCGAGGTTCGTACTTAGGAAGCTTGATATTCCTATTATCCCTAGACGGTGAAACATGAACAACAGACTCATCGTGCTGAGCATCATACATATCATTACAATTAACAAGCAACTCAGCATTACTTACTTTCCTGCTTGCTTCCAAGACGCTTTGTCCCTTCTTTGACCCAGGCATCACTGGACTTGACCAAAAATTCCAGAAAAGTTCCAGATAATACTTGTCTAAAGAAGACTTGCAGACAGCAGGAAAGACGAACAGAAACTGTCAGTCAATTCTCAGAAACTGTCAATGTCCAGCTCTTACTACGCTGGGCCTCACGCTGTCCCTGGAAGGCTTTCAGAAAAACCTGCAGCAACCAGCGCGAGAAACGAGAACACAGATTGACGACTCGAGAATCCTTTATTCTTACGCCAATATGTAATCAACTATCAAGTTATTATACACAAGGTCTAAGAATAAACATTATAACAATAAATCATGAAAATACTTCTGATAGTTTTCTCTCTTCCAATGAACAGCGAACGATGAGACGATGACTGCCATGTTGATGACTCCCGCAAAAAATATGGAGGAGTTGGGTTTGAGTAAACAACCATGAATCGATAGTTCAATCTTCAACTACACTGACAATATCTCCCCTGCGCCTGGCTTGTTTCCATCTTTTAGTCGAATCTATTCGTTCCGCGCTCAAGTCCTCTATTCCAGGGTTACTTCTCAACAATAATTTATTTGTGTCAACACATCAAAACCCTTGACTTCTTCCCTCACAGGTAATGGCGGTAGGTCATTTAGTATTCGCTCAGCTTCGAATAAAAATATCACCAAACTTTCGTCGTTCAAACTCTGGTTTTTAATTATGGAGCTTGAAATACTCTCGATAATTCATATTAGTTTTTCCCGTAGCCCACCTTTATGGCTGACATATGGCGGGTTGAAGTGCCACTCGATGTTCCTTTTCAGTAACTCTTCATGAACTCTCGTTTCAGGTCCTTCGAAGTACTCTTTAAGCTCGGTGTGTTAGCCAACAAAATTAGTCCTTCTGTCACTGAACATCTTCTTCGATGCACCTCGGCGATTTATAAATCTATGTAATGCTAGCACGAATAAATCAGTAGTTAACGTATGAATCACCTCAATATGCGCAGCTCTCATTTTAAAACAGGTAAATAAACAGCCATATCTTTTACATAGGGTTCTGCCTCTCTTCACCCCGGACAAATCCACTCCAACGTACTCGAATGGATAATTCCCTTCAAAAACTTGCCACGCTGGGAGTGGTGCCGTCATCTGCTGTGCTGAGCAGGCATTCCGTAGTTTACATTCCATGCACTTATCAGTTATTTTACGGATAGCAGTACCTCACTTCACTACCCAAAACTTACATCGAATACTTGATAGTACTTGTGAAGAACCCCAATGACCTTCAAGAACATGGTAGCGTCTTATAATGAGATCAGTGACTGGATGGCAGCAAGGTAATAAGGCCGGATGACGGGTCTCATATGGCGATTCTAACATTTGTAGACGTCCACCAACTCTAGTGATCCCTTCGAAAAATATCGGAGATAATCTATTTAACCGCAGCTTGAAATCTGTGAAATCGAGACTATCCTCCTTGGCAATCTCACCCGACGCTTCCCACTGAGCAGCCATCAAAATCGTTAACTCCGCATCTCTAATATCTTCGACTCTCAGGGGTCCCATATTCATATTGTCGTATCCTGCAAGATGCATGACCTTTAAATACGTATCGTATTTAAATATCGTATCAACCAAGCAACAGCCCTCAGTAATTTGTGCCAAGGAGAATAATATTTAAAAAGTTGATGTAAACCCGATTGTCTTTCTTGAGCAGATGTTAAACTGACACTTGTCTTAAACTCCAGAACACTCTCTTATCGGTGGTTCATCTTCTCTACTAGGCCACATACTATCAGCTCGAAGCAAGAACTACGGACCCTCTCACAATTTATTTTTCACCACATTCAGTCTTTAGAGTTGCAACTCTAGATTTACCCATCACTAGGCAAACATATATATCATCCCTTAAGGTAGTTCTGATGTAGACGGCTGCTCCAAATACAACCTCAGAGGCGTCAGTAAAAACATGGAAGTCAATTATATCATGATTTCTCGATGGCTTAAGTGGACGTGAGACGGAATGTAGATCCAGTGTTCTTAAATTAAAGGCTCGAGATATTTCTGATTTTTATGAGGGCTTAGATCTTTATCTTGAAAATGATAATAATGAACGCCTTGACAGATCATGCTTCTACCTTTAAATATATACCATTCGCTCAGCCTATTGTTGAGACGCGACCACGCGGGATCTGCACAGATTTATGGGGCATCTTATAAATTAACTTGCTGTCCATTGTCTGATCTTTAAATACCACTTCACAATGTCTCATTTCATTCATTTTCCAATAACGTCTTTACTTGATCCTCATTATATCCCATTAAACCTAACATTTTACAGCTCTTTATGACTTATTATATTCCTACTCTCTGAAGGGTTCGGTTGTGCACTAAATGCACAAAAAGTTATAAAACAAAAACAACTTGCACAACTGAGGATAAATGTATTAAAACCAAAAGTGGACATCATGATAGTACGAGATATACGTGTAGCATTATACATTGCAAATGAACGTTGTCAGCCTAGGGAGTTTTCTTTATTAATGCATTTATTAATGATACTTGCACTTACCTATTTCATTACAATTTAATGATTCACCTCAGCACTTTTACTTTTCTAAAACAGCTTTGAATCCCTTGTAAACGTTGTACTTACCTCAATATTGGTTGGTTATCGTATGCCTACAACGACGGGATGAAAACGAAACGAAGTCGATTTTCCCGCTCAACCTGGAGGACAACTGTACAATTCAATAACTATACGGCCTGGTTCAGACAATGAGTGTAATTATATGTATATATCAAATATTTAACTGTTGAAACATTATAAAACTTGTAGACAATCTACGATTTGATATTATATCATACTTGATCGTGCCTGTAAAAATGGCATGCATTTTCATGTAAATTTATGTGTTTATATGAGAATAAACATTATTATTATTAAACTGTTAACCCACATTTTCCACTCTTCACTGTGCCTCTCACTTAATGGGTCATCCCACTGTAACCCTTTCCTGCATGACTCTTGAAATAATCTCCTAGCTGGAAGTAGATAAGGTGCTACTAATCCAAGTGGATCAAATAGGGAAGACAACACAGAGAGCACACCTCTCCGAGTAACTGGCTTATCAATATCACCAACACTATATCCAAAGGTATCAGAGTTCACATCCCATCGCATACCTAATGTGCGTTCAACTGGTAGAGTATCAACAGGCAAATCTCGTACGGTAGGTGCTCTGTCTTCTGGATCTATATGCTTCAAAACGTCTAGGCTGTTCGAGACCCACTTAGTTAAACGAAAGCTAGTCTTAGCTAACACCTAAGTAATATTTGAATAAATCAAGAGCAACAGTGGTTTGTGCAGAATAATATGGTACCATCATTTATTTCGTAGGCTTCTCATCAGCTGATTATAGCCTAAATAAATTATGAGGTTTAAGTACACAAACGTTTTAGCATACTTGCGAATTTTGCATGTCGTCAGTTGACAGAAAGTTCCACAATTAGTAAGCAGTGCTCAGAAAATTGAGCTTATATAGTTTTTACACAGGCAGTTTAAGTTAAAATAAAATAAATGTATGCATATAATTGTAAAGGAGTCACACAATAAAGATGAGATGTGCTTTAGATGCATAGTGACTAATAAGTTAGGTAACAATGTACTGAGTTGAACTCAAATCATAGAAACAAGAGACAAGCAAAATTACAGATTATAAAATCTGGTCGATGTTGCGAATCAATACCTCATTTCACCAACGTCATATTCCAAAGTCCTCTCTGAAGAGCATAAAAAAGCACTGAAAGCTCTCGGAAATCATGACAAAATCGTCACACTGCGACCTGACGAAGGCTCAGGAGTGGTACTGATTGATAAAGATGGCTACATCGCAAGAACGAAAACTGTGCTGAATGACCTGTTGAGGTTCAAAGTCGACACCGCCAGAAAGACAATACAGATGCAACTGAAGAACGCATCACAGATGTATTGAGAGATCTTCATAAGACGAATTTGGTTCACAACAACACGTATAATGAATGGAAACCCCGAGGGTCCTACTTGCCGTAAATTTATGGCCTTCCAAATACACACAAGAAGAAATTCCCCCAGAGACCTGTACTTTCGGTGATCAACTCTCCACAACATAAGTTTGCCCGTTGGCTTGAGGAGAAGTTGGAACCCACTCACCAAAGGCTAACCGCTCATTCCATAAGAGATTCATTTCATTTTAAAAAGGGAGGACCGTGAGGCCTCCCCACTGACAAAAACTACACGCCCGAGCGCACCCGATTAGGGTCCGTCGCGAGTTTCAACCCACCGAGGTGCAATGGTGAGCCTCCACCCGGGGTCAGAGCATTCTTGATCACCCTGAACCCGGCGCCAGGTAAGTCATTTCATTTTGCCGAAATCGTGAATCACATGAACGTTTCAAATAAGTTCATGGCTTCATTTGACGCATCCTCCTTGTTCACAATGATCTCAATCAATGAACCATTGAGATCATTTTTCAACAGTCTGATCTTCTCCCACTACCAGAGCCGGATTTCAAACGCCTACTGCTAATATGTACCACGGGTATACAATTCAGGTTTGACAACACTCTTTACCGAAAAGTAAATGGTGTGGCTATGGGCAGTCCACTTAGCCCTGTTTTAAGAATAATAATAATATACTCTCATTTTGTACATGAGGGACGCCAGTTTACAGGCGTCATCAATATGATAATTTACATATACGATTAGCAAGCGTACTTAATAATAATGATTTAATAAAATAAATGTTTTTTCCTACCTGTGTAGGACACACCAAATCCACAGGCATGGATAAGTATTGTTTAAATTACATAAATTTGGTTTATGGTTAAATTACATGGTCGCTGACGTTTTTGTCTTTGGTTTGTGGGAACAATACGATAACTGGTCATTCAATGGAGCACATCAAGAAATATAGAAATATTGTCTTCGCATTAACAAAAAAGCCCAAGTTTGTTTTGGATGGATTACAAATACCTGGGAAAAAATTAAGCTTGAAGTAATTCCCAAAATAACTTAGGTGTGTACAAAACCGAAACTTATACTTCATTTATATCCAAATTTAGCGATTATTAAAATAAGTGATACAATTGTTGTCAATGTAGTTGAAGATTGAAAGAACAATTCATGGTTGTTTGCCCAAAACCAACTTCCCCAATTTTCGCGGAGGCATCAATACGACAGTCATCGTCTCACCAGTCGCTGTCCAGATAGAAGTCAGGAGACAACCGTCAGAAACCTTAGTTGTAAAGCTTAGTTTTAAAGTTGGCTGTATGTTGGTGTTAGAACAAATAATTCTCGAGTCGCCAAACTGGGTTCTGGTTTTTGCGTCCGTTCGTACTAAGCGTTTCTGAGAAACTTCAAGGAACAGCGTGAGTCCCAGCGTAGCAAGAGCTGGGCATTAACGGTTTACGAGACGTGGCTGACACTTGTATAATTTTGTCAACATTTTCATCGGAACATCATGAGTTAATTGTACTCAATGTAGAATAGTAATAATGGTAGTATATATTTTCTCTTATAAACGTATTTTCAAGAATTGAAAGCTATTTTTACAGATACGATCAGTTATGTTATAAGTTACGCTCGTGAAGTTGTATAATAAATTACTACTTTTTCATTGGTATAAGGGTATATTCCACAACTATAATCCATGTTGCGCCGTGGGAAATGTAAGGCGTAATTCACGAAGGAATTGTAAGACATGGGACCAATAATGTTTGCAGATCATTTGTCATTGTAAATGGTCAAATATCCACATTCTTCACTCTCACTAAAAAAGTCATGTGGAAGCTAAAATGGTGAGAGAAAAAAGGAGACAAACAACAGCGACGTAAAAGAAAGCAGGAGGATTCCTTAAGGAGTGATTAATAAATATATACATATATATTCTGCTTAGTAACTATGGTTATTTTTGTTCACTAACTGACTAGACCCGTTATGCTAACTCTTATATTATGTGTGAGCTAATGTTACTGTCCTGTGTAGAAATGTTTATCATATAATAATAATGTATATTTTCATATAAACATAGTTTCGATAATATTAAAATTTATAATTGTGGTTTGTTGTAACTGCACGTTCAATGAACTTAAAATATCTATGTAGGGTGAAAAAGAAGGTGTAAGAGTCAGACGTATAAGTGCATTATCATCTTTGAGCAGTCTGGTGACTGAGGAGATGAACACTGGAAGTGTGTTTGCATCACGCACATTAGCTGGTAGTCTATTCCAAATGACTGAAAACTTGTTTAAGAAGAAGTTGTACCGCACGTAAGTCTGACAGGGCTCAATAGCAGCTAGGTTGTGATGATTTCTAAGATTGTAACTGATGGCAGCGGTAGGTTTGGTTATTGGCTCGGAGGAATGCAAGAGAAGATTAGTTAGCTTGTAGTAAAAGATAAGGCTTAGCTTAAGACATCTTTTCCAGAGTGGTTCTAATCTTAGTCTGTCACATCACTCATAGTATTCCAGACCACTTTCTAAACCAAGAGTTCTTGAGGTAAACTGCTGTTGCACTCCCTCTAATTTAAGCTGGTCATTTTGTCTGAGTCCGCTAAGAATAAATGGGCAGTATTCTAAAATAGGTCGGCACATAATTTGTATAATAAAACCCTAGTTTCACAACGAAAGAAATTGCGTGTTATGCATTCTAGCAGCCTTCGTGTTTTACATCTGGCATAATCAGTCTGTTCAGAGAACGTTAAGTTACTAGAGTATCTGATACCGAGATCAACGGCTTAGCTGAGCTTCGCTAGTTTTCGCCCATTTATTTCAAGTGTTAGGTTAAGGTTACTGTTTCCGATACAAATCCAGCCGCATTTGTCAATGTTAAAATTTAGACAGGATTCAGCACACGATGTCGCGAGACTACTCAGTTCAAGATGTATTTCATCAACCTATATCGCTTAATTCATCAGTGTAGCAGGAGTAAACGACTTTGAGGTCGTCAGTATATGGGAATGGTTTACCTGAGGTGAAGCAGTTGCAAATGTTGTTAAAGTAGACTGTAAATAAAAGTGGACCTAGGACACTACCCTGCACAGCCTCACTTGAGATCTGCCTAGGATGAGACAACACAGATCAGATTTCGGTTATTTGTACCCTGTTGCTTAGAAACGATTTTATCCAGTTCAGTAGTGGGTTGTGAATTCCACATGAGTACAGCTTCTCAAGGAGGATATTGTGAGATACCATGTCAAATGCCCTAGATATATCGAAGTAGAGAACAACGACTAGCTTACGGGCTTCGCGACTACTAGTGATGCAGTTAAAAAAGTCGAAGTGGTAAGTAACGCAGGATCTACTTTGGGGAATTCGTGTGGAGACCTTGTAACAAAATCTTCCTTAAGTAGATAGCAGATACCTTTATGCCAAACCTTGAGAAAACAAAGTTGAAGCATGCAGTTGATTAAACAACCTCCCATTATCGATATGTCGATGACACATTTGTAGTATTCAGCAACGAAAGTCATGCCTCCTACCTGCTCAGACTGTTGAACAACGCACATACAAATATTGTATTTACTATGGAACATGAAAATGATGGAAAGTTTCACTTCCTTGACGTCGCCATGCAACGGCTAGAAGATGGTAGTCTCCAGAGGTCAATCTACCGAAAGCCCACATGGAATGGAAAATACTTAAATTTTAACAGTTTTTGTCCAAATAGCTATAAACGAGCACTAGTCAAGACTCTGTACTATAGAGCTAGGAGAACATGCTCTGCAGAGAAACCAGGGGAAGAATTCACGAATCTCGAAAAGGTGCTGAAAAATAACGGCTATCCTCAAAGATTTATCAACAAATATGGAAGATGTGAAGGCTCAAATACCAAACAAATCACAGTTGAAAAAAGCATGCCTTCGTTCAACTAGATTTCAAAGGTGAAGACATTGCAGAAATGGTCAACAGAAGACTAATAACGTCACTAGCCAGAGCCTATCATGCAGCTAATTTGGTTCCCGTCCATCGGACAACATGCTCTTTGGTGCGGTCAAAAGTCGACGGACACCCTTCTCATGTTAAGCCCAACTGTGTATACAAATTTATTTGTATCTGTGGGAGCATTTACATTGGGAAGAAGGTCACACCTCCGGTTTTCTGAACATGTGCCGAAAAGTCTACGTCTCAAGGGAACAAACTCTTATAGTAGCGCTATTGCCAGACATCTCCTCGACACGGGTTATGAGGTGGAAATCGAGAAATCCTTCAGAATTATCAATAGACAAAGGAGCTCCATTCTCCTCAAGTTTTCCGAAGCAATTCCTATCAAACGCTTAAAACCAGATTTATGTGTTCAGAAAGAAGCAGTCATTAGTCTTTCCTTGCCTAGGTAACTGGATGCCTTTTTCCTCTCATCTGATTACGTAATCTTTATCTCTAACCTCACTCCCTTTTATAATCTGTAATTTTGCTTGTCTCTTGTTTCTATGATTTGAGTTCAACTCAGTACATTGTTACCTAACTTATTAGTCACTATGCATCTAAAGCACATCTCATCTTTATTGTGTGACTCCTTTACAATTATATGCATACATTTATTTTGTTTTAACTTAAACTGCCTGTGTAAAAACTATATAAGCTCAATTTTCTGAGCACTGCTTACTAATTGTGGAACTTTCTGTCAACTGACGACATGCAAAATTCGCAAGTATGCTAAAACGTTTGTGTACTTAAACCTCATAATTTATTTAGGCTATAATCAGCTGATGAGAAGCCTACGAAATAAATGATGGTACCATATTATTCTGCACAAACCACTGCTGTTCTTGCTTTATTCAAATTCGTCAAGGGGAATAAATGCAAGAAGTACCTCAGTGATACTTATTGCAAATTTAACTGCAGACTCATCATCATCGAAATATGCTAAACAATTTTCCGCATAGAAGCAACAATCAATGACGTCCAGCAGTTCATTAGAACCAAACGTAGACACAGGCTTACGCAGAGCAAAATAATCACAATTAAGTTCACTTGGTCATTTACTGCAAACCCACTCAACATGACTTCAAACTCCTTTAGAAACTGTGGGTAGTCAGATGGGTTTCTGTTGAAACACGGAGGCTCAAATTTAGGTAACTTGAAATCCCTACTATCGCTAAACGGCGAAACAATAACATCAGACTTATCATGCTGAGCGCCATACATATCACTACAATTAACAGGCAACTCACCACCACTTAATTTCCTCTCTGCTTCCAAAATGCTGCGTCCCAGGCATTATTGAACGTTACCAGACAATCCAGAGAAGTTACAAATTGCACTCGTCCAAAGAAGACTTGCATACACGAGGAAAGATGAACAGCCAACAAGTACGACGAATGATCCCAGGAGATGTCAGAAACTGTCAATATCCAGGTCTAACTACACTGGACTTAACGCTGTCCTTAGAAGACTTTCAGCAACAACGTGCAGTGACCAATGCAAAAAACCAAAATACAGATTGGTGACTCAAGAATCCTTTATTCTTGTACCAATATAGAACCAACCATAAGGTTATTGTACACAAAGTCTGAGAATAAATGTCATAACAATTAATCGCCAATCTCAAATATCACGCAGAGCCGTTCTAATTTCGGCCAGGTTAAGTATCTATTGGAAGTAACTCAAATCGGGCTTGCGGATTTTGACCCAATAGCCTATTTTTTTTAAAACATCCAAAAATATCTCCAGACAACCTAAATATAGCTGAAAATCTGATTGTCCGCTTGGCCGCGTAGGCGATGAAGCGTATAGCCTCTTCTTATTAGGGTATAGTTGACAGCATCGCAGACTCGGTGCCCCTCAGCCCTATAAAACACAAAAAACTGGATTGTTTTGGCATTACTTATGTGCCATGTGAATGCAGAGGACTTCGTAATAGGTCAGCTTAGGCCAATTGTCCCGTTATGGTGATAGCAGGTTGCTAGCCAAATTGGTAGACAATTATTTACTTCAATGTGTATGTTCCAAATATTGGTCATGGGAAAATATCAACAAGACTGATTCAACAACCAATCGGAGCAGACTTGGTATAGGTAGATACAGTTAACGTATAGATGACCTGACATTCAAGAAACAGTCACAAAGAGACTCATGGTCAACTTTCTGTGAGAAACAACCAGTCAGAAGACTGTGTTCGTTTGCTTGAATAAGCTATAATAATGTACATGAAATATATATAAACACGTGTTGATTTCATCAATAAACGATCTGTTGCCTGGCCCTTGTCTTCTGTTTCTACGCCATCACTTTTTTCTTGATGCCAGTGGGTTCACTAAATTTCAGGATCACTCAAGACTGAATAGCAGTTATAAATGTGTAACAGTATCTCAGGATAAAACAGCGTGTCATCTCAGAATAATGCGTAGTAATGGTCTGATTACTTTCTATGGCTTAAATTTACCGAAAGAGGATTGTGCACAACAGCAGTCACCTAGCGCTGAAACTAGCATTCAGCAAACTACACAACAACCGCGCATGCCAATGGGACTAGGGACCGATTAAGATACGAGTGTCCCTGTAAATAAAGTTTCTTCGAAAGGTGCTAAAATAGCTAGAATTGCTGCAAGTTGTTCTAAAAACTTTTCACCGAAACGTAGTAACCTCACCATGATGAACAAATTTCGCAGGATTGAGAGTAATGATGGGGAAGAATAATTTGTATTCAACAAGCCTGCTGAGAGTAAGCCTGTCAAGAAATCCACATCTGATACGAAGAAATCCTCTCGAAACACAAGTATATTGGGTGGTTTTCAGTATACTCCGCCTCATAGAAACTTAGGCCCCAAAACCTTCGAAGTCTTGCAACCAAAGCACCTTCTCTCACAATATTCTTCTAGTTACAAAAACTTCAGCCGTGAATTGGTGTGACAAATATCGTATTGATGGGTAGACCTTGTGATGCTATGCATTTAATCAGCAACCCGGGCCAATCACTACTATCCTTAAATCCAGGAACATAGTAAATGTTTTAGTGTCCCGAACCACTGGTACGACCCTGGGCAGCTAGGACAACCCCGTCGCCCCCTAACCCCGATGTATGGACACCCAGTCCGACCTCCTTATCAATCACGAATTCTTCGGGTGCTGACACACAAATAGATTCAGGTCATGGTGATCTTTTAAGAAAGTTTGTAGTATCCCGTCACTTATTCACGATATTACTCATTGATGCACGTTCTTTAATCAATAAGATATCTGAACTAAGGACATTATTATTAACTAACAAGCCTACTGTGTCTCTGACAACTGGATCATGGTGCTCATCCTGTGTACTTGATGTGCATATTGGTATGGATGACTACACTGTACACCGTGCAAATAGAGATTGCAAGCGTGGTGGAGGATGTCTCATACATATACATGACTCATTCGTAGTCAGCAAGGTGGAAGATGAAATACTCAACGCGGTACCTGCGTCACTCTGGATTGTCTTACATGGAAATAAGTACAAAATTCTCATAGGCCGTGTTCATCAAGGACCATGCTCAACCAAAGAAACTGATGCGTTATTAGCTAAATCGTTTGCACACGCCTCCTCGTTTAATACTAATTACAAAATGATTGCAGGGGACTTCAGTCCTTCAGATGTCAACTGGCTAAGTAGTTCCTGTGTTGATCTCCTCAGTCAACAGACTGCTCAGAGATGACAGTGCACCGCTGCATCTGACTCCTACGCCCTCTTTTTCACCCTACATAGATATTTGAAGTCCATTAAGCGTGTAAGTTACAACGATTACAAATGTTAATACTATTGGAAGTACATGATAAACATTTCTACACGCAACCATGACTAACTTCTCAAGGTTAACACTCATAAACTCACCACTAAAGCTAACTTCTTTACCATTAAATATTGCAAACTTTGGAACCAACTACCCTCTGAGATTAGATCCTGTGAAAGGCCTGACAGTTTCAAAAGGAGCCTAGAAAAACATATTAACATGTCCACCCTAGCCCGACTAAAAGATCTCAACTGCTGGTAGAGTGGTGAAACAATGGCACTTCAATATATAACTACAGAAAGTACACTAGTCCCTAGACTAACATAATAATACTTAGTAATTATGCATGTTTAATTCTTGAAATTAGATTGTTATTAAATACTTAAAATGATTATGATATTTATGCAGCAAAGGTTCTCTTGCTTTACCACGCTTGTTTCCCTTTAACACTCAGTTATCGAGCCTAATGTATTCTTTGATAATACAAATTATAATATTGATTATACTCTTATCATATATAGTTTGATTTACTCTACGGCTCCCTGTAAGACTAACTACTCTTCTGCAGTATTGTTAACCAAATGCTAAAATTTTGTTGGTTCAGTGTTAATATCTTTTTATAATATTTCTAGACAGGTTACTTTGCAATGTCAGATGTTTACTATGTATAAGACTGTCATGATAATTTAGTACACTAAGTGCTGCCAACCAACCTTACCTTCAGTTCATACTACCTACATTGAACCCTAACTATAGTGTTCTGCTGAATCTTGCTCCACTATTCACAATACCTATTCCTTTTACTCTTTAAGGTTCTAACTTCTTATAAAGTAATCTGTTCATTGGGATGCATGCATACATATATAATATGTTCATAAAGATGTACGTGGAGACCTATTGGAAGCACTCATTAAGAAACCTAGGAAGGTGGAATATGAGGTACGAACATGTCTGGTACCAAGCAATATATTTGCGGTAGCCATAATAATCATAGTCTCAGAGCATAACATCATAAAAGGAGGGAGGGTGGCACTAGCTGATCAGTAGATGTGGTGGTGGTCACTGAGGTGAATCGCCCCATTCTGCAGGAACAGCAATATGCGATT
Source organism: Trichobilharzia regenti (assembly GCA_944472135.2). Lineage (NCBI taxonomy): Eukaryota > Metazoa > Platyhelminthes > Trematoda > Strigeidida > Schistosomatidae > Trichobilharzia > Trichobilharzia regenti. The sequence continues at coordinate 27,266,772 of OX235270.1, read as the reverse complement.
CGCCAGCTGAAGATTTTTCTGATTTTTATGGGGGCTTAGATCTTTATCTTGAAAATGATAATAATGAACGCCTTGACAGATCATGCTTCTGCCTTTAAACATGTACCATTCGCTCAGCCTATTGTCGAGATGCGACCACGTGGGCTCTGCACAGATTTATGGGGCATCTTATAAATTAACTTGCTGTCCATCGTCAGATCTTTAAATACCACTTCACAATGTCTCATTTCATTTATTTTCTAATAACTTCTTTACTTGATCCTCATTACATTCCATTAAGCCTAAAATTTTACAGCTCTATATGAATTTGGCTAGACTCATTCTATTCCTATTCTCTGTAGGGTACGGTTGTGCACTAAATGCACAAAAAGGTATGAAATAAAAACAGCCGGCATGAAGATAAATGTATTAAAACCAAAAGTGGGCATCATGATAGTAAGACCTATATGGGCAGCATTATACATTGCAAATGAACGTTGTCAGCCTAAGGATTTTCCTTTATAAATGCATTTATTAATGATACTCGCACTTACCTATTTCATTACACTTTGAAGATTCACCTTAACACTTTACTTTTCTAAAACAGCTTTCAATCCCTTGTAAACGTTGTACTTACCTCAAATTTTTTTGGGTTTTCGTGTAAAAACAAACACGGGATGAAAACGAAACGAAGTCGAATTTCCTGCCCAACCTGGAGGACAACTGTACAATTCAATAACTATACGGCCTGGTTCAGACAATGAGTGTATATATATATATATCAAATGTTTAACCGTTAAAACATTATTAACTCGTAGACAATCTACGATTTGATATTATATCACACTTGATCGTGCCTGTAAAAATGCCGTGCATTTTCATGTAAATTTATGTTTATATGAAAATACACATAATTATTATTATTAATGTGGGTTCACACATAATATAGAGGCCAGCATAACGGGACTAGTTAGTTAGTGTGCCAAAACAATCACAGTTACTTTCATAGAATATATATATATAAATTTAGAAATCACTCCTTGAGGGCTCCAGTTGCTTCCCTCTGCGCTGCTGTCATCTATCTTTTCTCCCTCACCATTTTAGCTTCTATATGGAATTTTGAGTACGAATAAAGAAGGTAAATATTTGACCACTTATAATGACAAATTATCTGCAAACAATAGTGGTTCCATATCCTACAGTTGCCTCACGAATCACCCATTACCATTTCCCACGAAGCGTCCTAGATTACATTTGTGGAATACAGCTTTATACCAATGAAAATGTATTAATTTATAATATTTCACGATTGCAACTTGTAACATAACTGGTCATGCCTGCAAAATGGCCAACATTTTTTGTAAAACTCAGTTTATAAGGAAGCATATACTGTTATTTTTAACGTGCATTGAGTACAGTTCACTTCTGGTGTTACTTACGACAAAATTTCTGACAAGATTATGCAGGTATATTACTTGTTTTAAATTAACGCCGAAATTGGATGTAAGTCAAGAATAAGATTCGATGCCATGCGCAGTAAAGTTATATGGAGATAATTCTATATTTCTGGATGTGTTCCACTGAATGACTAGTTAACAGATTTTTCCCACAAACTTGAGACAAAAAAGATGGCAACTGTGGAATTCCACCACCAATGCATAAATTTATGTAATTTAAATAATACTCACCCCTGCCTTTACGACTGGTGTATCCTACATAGGTAGGAATTAATATGTATTTTATTAAATTATTATCAAATATGCTTACTAATTGTATAGGTAACTTATATTGATGATGCCTTTAAACTGGCGCCCCTCATGTACAAAAAAGAGAATATATTATTATTGTGCTTCTGAGGCTTTCCGCTGCAATTGGAAGCCAAGGGGACAATAATGATAATTTAAAAGTTATAAAGCGATGATCGGTATTATAGAAAGGCTGTAGATCTTAGATAGATTCCAATGCAGCACATTTTCTTCCTCTGGGATACAGCAGGAGAAAAGTTCACAGTCGCTTTTTACCAGACATTCCTCCATATAAGGAAGAATAGTGTCGGAAATGAGGCATTGGTTGAAAGAAAGTGGGAAAAGTGAGTCGGTCAAGCCAGTGTAAGACGCAACGAAGAGATTTTGATGTGGTTGTGTTCTCTGAGCTGGATAGTTTATTCGTGAAACTTCCATCATTGCCCTCCTATCAGGCGGACAACATCTTCAGCGCACACTTCACCTAAATTTGGATTGAAGTGAGCTTCCAGATTTCTCCACGAGTTTATTAGTTATCTCTCCTGGCTGGTGGGTGACCTCAAACGTCGTGGTTGGTTGTCTTTATGCGTTTTCACACCGTCTAGACTACTTGTTTTGGAACCGATTGTTTCCTTGAATTGAACTTTCACCCTTTGTGTCAGAGATTTCCTTATTATCAGTTGATAAGTTTTGTCTATGTCAGTGTGTCTATTGCTAGTTGACGATTCACTGGAATACCAGGCAGCCTTCTGAAAATTCTCTAGCATTCTTGGTGTTATTTCCCCTGTCTAGTATTAATTTAAACGTTGGTTTTTCCAATCAAATTGACGTCCTCTGTGGTTGTTGTCTGTATGCAGTGAGGCGATATGAGCGATTGAGTGGAAGATATATCATTTGACAGCTAGTTTATGTTCATGGATGACGAAGAGGAAGGTCATTCACCTTGGCCAATGTAGTGTTTTTCGCAGTCATTGCAACTGATTTTGGTTTTATCTTCCTTCGCTGTTCTGCCTGTCTTTTGGTTAACGCACAGCCAGCTGGTTGATTAGGTGGTTGTTGGTTTTTGCGCAACGTCACTTCCCAAGCACTTGAAGAGTCTTCTCGCGATTTCTGAAATGCCCTTTACACATGGTAGAGCGATTTTCTTTGTGCTTTCTCTGGGGGCCTCTGATGGGTTGGCTTGGGGGTGTGTCTCTTGATAAAATTGTGTGTTGTTGGATTGTTACTGTTGTTGATATTCTGTAATTGATCTAAGTTCATTTTCTGTAAACTTGAGTTTCCAATTTTCCTGTGCTTGTTCGCTTCACTCAGACGTCCAAAAATGGGATTTTGTTCTCGGATTCCTCTTCTCATGTGAATTTAATGTCGTCGAAAAGATTGCTTATTAAGCTGTGAGTTTTGTCCATCTTGTTTCCTTCGACTATTAAAAATGCCTCATCTACTTAATGAATCGAAATTTTGGGTTTCATCTGTGGTAGGAGTGTGTTTTTCAGCCTTTGCACCACTGCACATGCAATCAGTTGGATATGGGCGATCCCATGGGTGTTTCAGATATAGAGAAGTCAAAGGAATAAAATATCAAAATACGGGACGGTAAAGAAAAAATAAAACAGAAAATACAGTGAAGAAATGTGTGAACAAAAAGGACAAAAACAGGAAAAGTCTCACGAAGGTAGCTACAGAGCCTGGTCATCTGCTAAAGCTGCCATATGTGAAAGATGTAGCAGTCACAATTGGAAATGAATTCTACGAATAACAAATTCCAAGGGGAAATGAAATGAACTGAATCTGTATTACCACTCCGAGATAAGGAACTCCTTTGGTTTTTCCCAAAGAGCCCAGCAATCACTCCTCCATAACATGTCCCTGGTCAAGTGTATCGCACTGTTCCTTATGTTGTCACCAATTATCAGATTTTGCAGTCGTTTTCTAGGAAACCAATTGGTTGGGCTACGTGGGTGATTCACACTTGGTTTCGACCAGAAATACCCCTCACGACTAGAGCATGGCCATATATCCTACTAGACCCGAGCTCTGGTGACACCATATGCTGATCCTGGCTTTACCCACCTTGTGTGGTGGCCAGGTTATTCTTAACACTGCCCAACTAGCGAGAGGGGAATATAACACTAACAGCTGCTGAAAGGTGTACTCATTAACGATCTGACTAGCCGTTTTGCCCTTATATAGGCGAAAGTAAACTGCTCCACACTTCACGGTCAAGCGTAGGAGGTTTGTTTTACCACAGTGATGGATTTAATCGCTATACCTTACTCATTCCCAGAGGAATTGCCATCTTTCTTCAGAATAGGGATGTAGTAACGGAATTCCATACGCGGAGGCAAATGTTTTACATATATTTTTGTGGGCGGTGTGGCTCAAGTGCACCTAACTGGCTGAACGATAAGCGGATTTGTATTAGCCTTAGCCACATTCACACCGTTGGTATTTATACTCAGTTTTTCTGAGAAGTAGTCCAAGATCTGGCTGCTGCTATGTTTAGTCTCACATAGTCAGCTGGAGGACGTTTTGGGCCACTTCAAGGTGGACAAAGATGAATGTCGTTTATTTACATGAATGTCAGTATGTATCATGCGGACCAATTATTTATAGTGGCCAGGCCTTCACACACTCATAAGATAGAGCACATGGAATTTCCCTATCCGCAAACTTCTCTGCTCTTCAAGTTTTAATCAGAGGAAACGACGGGTCGTGTCCATGTTTCGTGGATATTCCACAATAGGCACCGCATATGTAGAGTGATTTTTTAGTTCCAACATGTACTTCAACTGTTTCAAGCCGATAGCAGGCTGGAAGTTCATGAAGCAAAGTACCAGAAACCATGCTGAGCCCAAATCATGATTTCATTTCTACGCATATGTTCTCTCATTTTCAGCTTACTGGTGGGTTTATGCAAGCGTGGGTTTGGCTGGCCGCCTTAAATCAGTTATTAATAATTTTTTATAGGGCTAGTATTGCACTTGATCAAGTCCCAGTAGAAGTTTCCTATAAAACAGAATTCGTCTGGGTATTCACCTGGTCACAGGCATAGTACTTACCTAGCATTGGGTTTTCTCCCTTGAGAGTAAGGATGTAAGTGAATTTAAGGAGAGAGTTATTAAGGTGACTGTGATAGTTCCGCAATATGTAGCGCACCGAACAGACCTGCATTTAGAGAATTTCTTTACCATTCATGACAGCTTGTTCAGCTTACAAAAGATGAGGTATTCGTCGTCGTTATAGAGAGGTTATATCGAGATGATATGATTTATCTGCAGCCTTTATTATTATTTATCTTATGGATTGCAAAGTAGATCAATCTTCTAAACTAAAAGCACTACAGCAGAATAAATTTTATTTCATACACCATGAATACAAACCTATGAATAAAATCATCAAAATGATTACTTTAGTAATGGTTTATGTACTTTCATCATTGGTATCTTGATAAATGACGAAATTCAGGCGATTCCTCAAAGTACGTGATGCTTCCAATTCTTTACAAGTTGAAATGAAGTTTCAGTTGTTTGCTTTTAGTGTTCAGTCCGCTTATTTCAACTTTTTCGTTACGCGCCAGATGGTGAGAATGGTTTCTTAACCCATCTTTTGTGTGGTATATTCTCGTGCGAATCCTAGTTCTACAGTGAACAGAAGGTTTTTCGTTTATTTGGGTTGATATAGGCGCCTCACAATCTGATGAAGAGGTTTATGTGTCCCATCGCATATAACATCGTACCACAATGGTCATTTTTTTAATACGCCCACTGCGTTCGAAGCTCTGTAGGCATTTTCAGTTGATTAACATTCTATCATTACATCGTCCAACTCTTGTGTGCCAGTGTAAGACGCTTCCTCATCTTTTAGACTGAAACTAATTAGAAAATATCAGAGTATCCTAGTTGGTTTTGATAGTGTTGATTTTTGTGAATTAGTAGTCAGCAATTCAGTGTCGTCCCTGATTCCGACAAAGAGTTGTCAGACAGTCACGTTTTGGAGGCAGGTTATCTCTGAGAGTGACCGATAAATAAAACTAATTTCCGAAACAGATAACAGCTACCCCGACGATAGATGCAATCGGTATGTGGTTTAATGGTCAAAGAGATGTAGTCTGTTAAGATCGGGTCATTAAGTAACTGACTTCTTTGAGCACTGATCTATTTTGATGAGCTTTACACTTCACATACTGTTACACAGTGCTTTTCTTGCAGTCATTATTCCTTCAATAATTTGGGACCTGACGGTATTAGGTGGTTGGGCGCAATCGGCAGGAAGCCTTGTACCTAGGTTTTGCGCTGGTCGGTACTCGTCAGTGGGGTGTATCTGCAACCTTGAAGTGATTCACGTCCATTCTGTGATTCGAACCCGTTTCACGCAGTGCTGCAGTTAGAGACGTTACCACTGAGCTATTCGGGCTCGCGACTGACTAGTGGATACTTTTATTGGACACTAGTAACTAGTGTTCATGTACCAATCCCATCATTTATCTCACCATGTTACTCGAACTAATAGTTTCATGTGGCAGTAGAAGAAACAAATGATATTCAAACTAAAATGAGCCAATTAAAGCTTATTAAGATGGGAAAAAATCTCGTGCGGTGCTTGACAAATCAACTTGAAGTAGAATTTATCTGAAAGAGTGGATTCTTAGTTTCAAGGTTGTATCTAATAATACCGACTGTTCTTTTCGATGATAAGTGTTTTTTTGTAATATTAATTTTCACTTTCTATAAATAAGGCCTCTGTCAGACTATTTATAGAAAATTTGTATATAACTGGTATGTAAAGTGTGCAGCATCAGATAGATTCTTTAGCTACATTCTAGTTGTGTTTAGAAACCTATGGTTTAATTCTGGCTGTTACGTGTTACATTATAACGTGAGATGTATGTTACAGGATGTATCCAGAGTTTGTGAACTGTAAACTGTCTTCTGAAGAACACTACTAGTATAATAAGTTCTAAACTTGATGGTGCAGATTAGTCACAGTAATGGCTCTGCTGACCTCAGTGTGTGGTGGATGTATTCAGCCCCAACGGGTTGATAGCTGACGAAATCCCAGCGCGGATATAGATGGCTCGTTTTGCATATGCCAGTTTACTCCGCCTCTGGCTTAGTAGACGTGATATCTGGTTGGCTGGCTGGGTGTCGACCAAAGGGCATGTGTACTGTTCAGAAGTCCGCTCTGTCCCCCTTTATGGCTAGGTATAAGACCTGGCCATTGACAGTGAAATAAAAATGAAAAGGCTTGCTGACTAGCTGTCTTCGATCATTCTATCTCCCGTGTTGGGTGGTGGTGTAATAGGGTGAGCAATATTGAGGTAAGGTAAATCAATAGACGAGGTTGTGAAGCAGTTACATTGATTGAGACAGATGGTTAAGACATGTGCTACGCATGCCTGCCCAGCCATCACCTTCCTCGAAAATGGGCAAGGTTGCTGACTGACATAAGATGGATCAGGTTGAGAAAGAACTAGCTAGTGGTGGTCAGAGCAGAATATAGCTTCATCAGTCAGTGAAATCCACAACAGTTAGCTTAAGCCAACCAGCCACGTAAGAATGTGTAGGCTTCCTTACTTACTGTCCTCGAGATGGTAGTAAGAACCAACGAAGACTGGAGACAGTTGGTAATATGGCTGTTTCAAAGTGATCGCTGGTTGGTGCAGATATATCCACTCCTTGTGACTTATAATATCCAATAAAATCATATTGTTCGTAGATATTACTATTCTTTTTGCCTCATATCTCTGTTCATTGTCTCTGTTCTGAATCTGTTTTTACTTCTCTTGCTTTGTGTGGTAAGTGAAGTGTGGCGTCTCAGACTGCTGCTGCACATCGGTGGAAAGTTCTACGTTGAAAGTAGTCAATCAGGATGCATTTTAGGTCTGAACAGTTCATGCTGTAATTGCTGAAGACAAATGGTGTCAAAATAAGGCAGAATGCAGTTGGCAGTCACAATTGTGTAGTTTTGTGTATCTTATGACCATTGACAACGTTCTCTTAAAATTTCATAAGATACTTCTTTCTTTCTGCTTTCTTTGTGTGTCAGAGATATTTGAATCTATTCTCATTACTCCGCACTGACTCCACGGGACAAAATGTATGTTCTTATGCTGAACTGTATTTCGGAAATATGTTTTAATTTCGGATGTTTCGTGCTAACAATTTTGAATGGTTTGTCTTTAAACTGAGTTCATATCAGTGTACTTGTTGAAATTTATCTAAGTGCTTATTTCTAGTTGACTTATTGACAAAAGAAATAACGTGTTCTTCATGTTAATCTTCTATTTCAGTTATTCAAAAGGATCGCAACCCTTCCAATTGTAAACCAACTACGTAATGTCCAAACATCGACAAAACGCTTAGCAGAATTAAAGCTGACATTTGCTTCATCTGGTCAGGCATTTTATAACAATGTAGTCGTAAAACAAGTTGATGTACCAACTTTAACTGGTCGATTTGGTGTTTTACCAGAACACGTCCCTACAGTTGGTTGTCTTAAACCGGGTGTTGTTGCAGTATACGAGAACGATGGGAATATTAAGAAATATTTTGGTATGTTTGACATTCACATTCATATACGTTTTTTCACACCAGCCTACCATGTGTGGTGTCTTTTTCGTGTGAAAGGCCCAGTGTCCCTTTACAGGTCGTCTGGTTGTTTATATTTTTTGCCTAAATTATTTTGCTTAATAGTGAATCGCATGGCTGCAGGGCAACGATAATCACAAATCGAAAGGGAACACACAAGCGAATGTGTTCACTAGTATATTAACTAGTACATAATAGTATGATGGACCAAATATCGATCCCATATTAGCTTACAGGCTGATAACCTTAATATGGATCATCATATCACCTCTCCGTTTTGTAAGGGGACTGCCTAGGCTCATCTCAGGAGCGCTCTATCTGCTTCCTTCACCCAACTGGCTGGCGTTGAGGGAATGGTTCGTTGTTACGCAGTATGTTCGTGGTTTTCCCAGCTTCTTTCTCACATTGTATTCTGAATGCGTTTAGTGATGTATCCAGAGAGAGAGAGAGAGAGAGAGAGAGAAAGAGACGGCTAATTGTTTTCCCTTTATCCAGAGATGAATTCTGTTGTAGCTGCTCTACATATATCTAGTGTCCATGTCTTTGGTCCAACCGTGACATTATCACGCCTACCAACAGCCAATGCCTTTATCCACTTACCGCATCCACTTCTGTAGTGGTAGTCTCTAGCAAATACGCAGGTATTTCAGCGTTGAAAGATTTTGGGCGTCTGGCAACTTAGCTTCAGGCAGTAGTTTAGGTATCAAAGGTTGTAATGAGATTGTCGTAACTGGCTGTTATCAGTTTCCTTGGTGTAAGTACGGGAGGTTAAGATTTTGGAATATCCTAATCGATTTGAATGGAAATTATGGTATCTCAGTAAGACACAAAGTCTGAAAAGTGTTCAGCTGCCACCACAAGATGATGATTCTATTCTTTATATGATACATTTGATAAAATAGTGTCATTAAAACTAAATAATCAGGAAAAAACAGCACCACAGTTATGTTTATCTTTGCTTATTACTACTGGGTGTTAGAATTTATTGTGGGTTATTGCTGTTCTTGGTTAAGAACTGAAACATAATATAATGTGTACCTATGGTTCAATATTTTTGACGAATGTGAAATATGAAGGATTGGTGTTGAAAATCCGAATCTTGTTGTTTATGCTGGAGAAGGTTTCCAAACTGGTTTCAGGTTGATGAATGCATATCTTGCCTTTCTGATTCTGACTTTGACATCTTCATCCGTTCCGCCTGTACTTGAAATTATGCTGCCTAGCCACCAGATAAGTGAAGAAGGTAACCTGTTAAATCTCCCGTTGATAGTGACTAGTGCTGGTTGTTGTTGTTGTTGCTGTTGCTGCTGTTCGTTGGTTATCTTCATCACCGTCTCCACGTTCACCTGGGTGGAGTCGTGTCTTCGCTGCCAGCCAGTTTGTTGCCAGTTTTCGCCTGTAAGTCTTCAAGTTTGTTTAATATTAGATACATATCATCCACGGGCAAAATCTAGATCTTCTAGTGTCTTGTTATCGGTGGTCCAGGGTATTCCTGTCTCCTCGCGCCCGCTAACAGTCTGACGCTTAATACAGTCCACCACAATTTAGAATGTCATCAATATCAACACCAATGTAAAATCAATCCTTCTATACGGGTCAGAAACTTGCACTGTGTGTGCGTCACGAAAAGGATTTCCAACAGCTTGTAGACTTTCATCAACAGCTGCCTTCGCTCCCTACTGAAGATCAAATAGCCAGAAAGAATTAGTAACAAGAAACTGCAGTGGAACAAACCAAAAAACAGAGCAAGAGCCGATCGCTCAACAGATATTTAGGAGAAATGGACTAGAGATGGATTGATCGGGCATGCGTTGAGGAGGGTTGTTGAATGACATTGCGCTCAGTGCAGGCCATCGCTAGAGTAGAATTCACATTAAAAGCGACGGACGAGTGGATGGTTGGTGCTAGGATGAAATGGAGGAGATCGTGTGGCAAGGAGGTGGAGGGGGAGATGAAAAATTATGGTCAATCGTGGAGCTAGCCAGCTGAAGAGGACAGCAGAAGATGTGTTGTTGGAGGCCAGCCCTACGTTCCACTCGGAACCCAAGTGAACAACAATAATAGTAATATAAATAAAAAGCATTCGCTTGACTAATGTTTCAAGTTTCAATTCTCACGCCAAGTACCAAGTCATGTCAGTCAGTGATATGCTTCAAACTTTATACTATCGTTTATGAATTCTTATATCAGATAAATGAAAGTTAATACTTCAGTGTTATCCAAGCTTGTTGTTGTATTTGATTCTTTTGAACTGACCATCGGTATTTTAATCATCATATCTCTAGATGCTGATCTTAGTTTAGTTGTGCAATTTTTTTCGTAAAATATTATCTGACTACTAACATTATTATAAAAGTTCTTTTTCTATCCCCTAATGAATGAAAAACAAAATAATATAGTCTCGTATTTACTGACGTTTCGCTACTAATATCTTTATCAAAGTATTATTAAACCAGAATTTACAAAATCTCAGATTATGTAGAACAACTTAATCATTGTTCCTCGGCATGGGGTAGTTTTCTTTACGTTGTTGTGAAGTTGGACAATCGGTAAAGATAACAAAACCAGGTATAGATTGTTGGATTTGATAAGTGTGTAAAATTATACAAAAGTAGCATGTGTTTACATAATGAAATTGCTTATCACATTTGTGTTGATTTTGTTATTTCATGGGTCAAATTCTCTTTTAGCCCATCATTTCCTATTCAGACAATTTGGATTCCATTTGATATAAAGTGCTTCTAATGATATAAGACGTTATTTGTGATTTCTGAAACTATTTCTGGATGATGATTTCAATATTGTCAAAATCAATTTTGTTACCTGATTTATTCTACAGCATGGCGTGTAGGCGACTTGCGACTGATGCTTTTTTTTAGTTCAACTGGATTAACTCGGTGGTCGTACAGATGCTCTACGGTGTTCATTTCTTCTGATTACCTTGATTTCTCTCTAGCGATGTTTGTCCGATGTATATTATCCCATCATATTCCGAATATTTTATTTGGTAGACACAATTAGACAGAGAATCTTTAGAGATTTGGTCTTTTACATGAACACGGTTGCTTTGCAGTGTGCATTTCTGATGTTTTGAAGGACACTCTAATGTTGTGCTTATTGAGTACTCTTCTGATATCTATCGTCTGGCGTCTCTGATGTATATGGAATGACAACAGTTGAAGCCCATGTCTTCGAAATACGTTTTCAATCATATTTAATGTCGGTTTGATTTTGTTAATGAATTACTTTGGATAGTTATTTTTCTTGAGAGTCTCAGTAATGTTTGATATTTATTCTCCCACTTTTTCCCCGGTAATGCAGGGCAGTAAAGTCACATAGTTTTGTCTTGTTCCTGGGGACACTGACATGTGTGTGTTACTTTTATAATGACCTGACCGATAGCTGCTACCTTGACTTGGTGGTCGGGCTTGCACATCACAATGACCCAACAAGCTCCATTGGCTGGTACTATTGTACCTGGAGGTCCTACCATGTCAGGAAGGTTGTTAGGATAGTGATTAGACTAAAAGCAGTTACCGGCATAGTGTGAGAATGTTTTTTTTATACTATTCCAGGGATCTGTGGGTGAAGTCGTACTGCTGGGGAACAGGGATCTAACAGCAGTGAGGTGTTTCCCTTAGATGACCAGCATGCCAGCTATGCTGTCTCTCCACTCTGAAGAGAGGGGGTTAGAAAAAATCGACCCCGAAAATTATACATCCCGACTTACCCTACGGTGGTCCGTAACCGGCGGTAAGCTTACTAATACGGAACCAAACCAAGAAACCAGTTCATACAGGCCGTGTGTAATTGGTCGGCCTCAATCAGTTGTCTCCTGGGCTTTGTGGTCACCCTCTTTCAGGTACCCGAAGAATCAAACATCTTCCACGGTGTGGGCAGCCGGGCGGGAAGTAGCAACAGCCCACACACTTCCAAGAGCACACGAAGCCTCTCTGAGCATCATTCTCATCTACCCACATCATCATCATCTTATTTTCGTATTACATGCATGAAGTTTCGTATTACAGTTAGTATTATTGTTCAGGCTAGTGAGTCATCTTCACTTCACTCTGTGACCACAAATAACGATGCGAGCCATTGAAATACCCCAGATAGCCCTTTAAAGCCACGTCACCAACTTCATATAGGAGCATTTAACGTCAGCACCCTTTGCCAAATCGGACAACAGACATCACTAGCAAGAACTTTGGCATCTCGAGCCATGGATGTATGTTGTGTTTCGGAGACACGCATACAAGATCCGAGTGTGGTCATTCATTTAACCCCACCCGGCCAACAAGGTGAATCTGCAAAATTCACTTTAAGAGTGTCAGGAGACCCCTCAGCCAGTTCTCAAAGGGTCGCAGGTGTAGGGATAGCATTGAGTGTTAGGACAGGAAAATCCCTTCCTGACTGTATCCCAGTAGATATTCGTATATGTGCGGTCCGTCTGAATGGGTACGTTAGAAGAAGGAAAGACGACGTTACCCGTCGTTTTCTCTTCGTAGCATCCGCTAACACGCGAACAGATTGCAGTTCGGATGAACGTAAGGATGATTTCTACCTGAAACTGTCTAATTTGCTGCAAAAAGCAGGCCGTTCAGATATTGTTGTCTTAGCAGGGGACTTCAATGCCCAAGTAGGGAAGTTGTGCCAGACTGAGAGGTATGTCGGTGGTACGTACGGAGTTCCCTGCCGACGAACCGACAACGGTTATCGTCTTCTACAGTTCTGCTCAGATAATTATCTGTTCCTAGTCAGCACTAACTCTAGGCACAAAGAGAGACATTGTGTAACCTGGCAACCTCCATCACCAAATCAACACTGGACTCAAATAAACCACATAGAGATAGGCTATCGCTCGCGAGGGTCAGTGGAAGACTGCCGCTCGTTTTGAAACACGTGCGTAGACTCTGATCCCGCTCTAGTTCGCGCACGTTTATGCTTACGACTAAATGGACATAAGAAATTGACGGCAGCGAAACAGTTACGTCCACAACTAGATCGAGACACTGAGTCCCCATTTAAGGAAGAAATAGCGAAACGAATGTCTGAGGTCGACAGCACGACTTCCCCTGAGGTAGCATGGCTGGCACAACATACAGTTAGCTGTAGACACAGCTGTAAAAGCTGTTAATAAGCTAAAATCAAAAGTTAGTAAGAGCCATTGGATCTCTACCGCTTCATCCGAACTGATTTATGCTAGAAGACTTATTCCGGCGAGCTCCGATTATGATGAGGAGCGAAAGCTACTCAAACGAAAACTAACAAGAATTCTCCGGAACGACCGTGAACAGTGGTGGGTGACAAAAGCGAAAGATATGCAGAAGGCCTCGACGATTGGTAACACAAAACAACTATTTAGACTTATCAGGGAAACGGGTGGTAAAAAGCAAATGATAAGTAAAACAATCTCGGAGAAAAATGGTAACGTAATTAGCTCCCAGTATAGACGTCTGAAACACTGGAAAGGACACTATGAGGAGCAGTCTAATTGGCCTACAGCCACACTCAGCCTGCCGAACATCCAACACCTCCCTGAATGGAATATAGACACAGGTCCTCTGTCCCTAACTGAGGCTACTAGAGCTGTCAATAGTCTGAAACGGAACAAAGCAGCAAGACCTTGTGGAATGACTCCAGAGGTATTTAAGTACGGTGGAGACAGTTTACTCTCTGCGTTAACTGAGGTACTAGGCAGTGTCTGGGAATCAGAGAAAGTCCTGTCGGGTTGGTGTAATTCATTGATTATCCCGATATACAAGAAAGGAGACAAGTCTTCCTGTGATAATCACAGGGGGATTGGCTTGACTAATATGGTATTTAAAATTCTAGGCTTAATAATCACATGTAGACTAAGTGGTATTCGGCAGGCACAAACACGAGAGAACCAGGCAGGCTTTAGATGTGGATGAGGACGTACTGATTGATCATATCTTTACCCTTCGACAGATTCTACAGCAGAACATAGGCATAATTACCGTCGGCGTCCAACAATCGTTATATATCTATCTTGACCTGAAGGCGGCATTCGATTCTGTCTACCGAGAGGTACTATGGCGGTGTTTGACTGTGAAGGGAATACCGAGAAAATACATTGCACTGATTAAGGCACTCTACTCGAACTCATGCAGCCAGGTGAGGGCTTACGGCGAGTTGTCATCTGAAGTGGTGACGACTAGTGGTGTCCGTCAGGGACGCGCACTGTCCCCATTTCTGTCCAATTTCATTATAGATATCGTACTAATGGATTTAACACTAACTCACTTCAGCGACTCACGGATTGACTTGTTACCACCAGGAAATAATCTCGTTGACTTAAAATATGCGGATAATGTAGTGGTGGTGGTGAAGACGCTGACAAAATGCAGAGTCTTCTGTACACCTTGAGCTGCAATCTACGAATGTTTGGCATGTGATTCGCTCCCGCCAAATGTAAGATGATGCTATAGGACTGGACTACGCCGACTCCTAGCTCAGAAAAACGGGGTGAAGTGGAAGAGCACGTTGACCACTTCCCTTATTTGGGAAATTCCATCAACCAGTCCCAACGGGTTGATCTCTGACAAAATCTTAGCACGGATACAGAGAGCTAGTTTCTCATTGCCATCTCTGACTTAGTAGACGTGATATCCGACTATCATCAGTCCGCTCCGTCCTCCTTTATGGCTGTGAGACCTGGCTATTGAGAGTGGAAGACACGAAAAGATTAGCTATCTTCAGTCATAGGTGTCTGCGTTCTATCTCCCGTGTGAAGTGGTATAATAAGTTTAGCAATATTAAGGTTAGGCATCGAGTGCTAGGTAAGGAGTGGAAACCAATCGACGAGGCTGTGGATTTACATCGGCTGAGATGGTTGGGACATGTGTTACGCATGTCTATCCTAGCCTAGTCACCACCTTCCTCGACAGGCAATGTTAGCTGACCTAAGGTCAGGCTGGAAAAGAGTTAGCGGCGATCAAACCAAAAAATGACTTCGTCATCAGTCAATGAAATCCACAACAGTTAGTTTAAGGCAGCCAGCCATGTCGGAAGGTGTAGGCTTCTTGGCTGGTTGTGGTCTTCTGGACGGTAAAAACAATGAAGGCTGAAGACATTTGGTGATATGGCTCAAAATCGTTCTCAACGGCTGGTGCAGATGCATCCACTCCTTGTGACTTATAATTCCCATATTTTTCTTCGTTATTACTGTTCCTTCTGTCTCATATCCCAGTCTACTGTCTCTATTTTGGATTTCTTCTACTTTCTTCTCTTGCTTTTTGTGCCACATGGAGTGTGACGACTTGAAATGCTGCAAATCTATGCAAAGTTCTATGTTGAAAACAGACAGACAGACTTTTATATTGAAGTTATTTCTTAATTCTGGCTTCTAGTTAAGAAAAGTTGGATTTCTTTGGTTTTTTGGTAGGGTGCATAATGAGATTAAAAGTTATTGAAATGTGTGTGTAACCAACCTCAAGTGTGCTTGTGCCCTGAACTTTGCCGTCGCACGAAACTAATGGTCTTCCTGTCCCAGGTATTTCTAAAAGAAACGTAACTAGACAGTGTCGGCATCATACGGGAAGTAGTGGTATGCCTACATACTGAAATAATGCAGAAGATGTGTAGTTCAGGTGGATGATATTGAAATAATAATAATAATAATTTGCTTTATTCCAACACAGTACTTGTGGTACAGAATGTAATTCTCAGCATTTCACTACAGTACTGCATCCAATTAGTACATTATCAAAAACTAAGATTCTACATGGGTTAAAGAAATTTCAGTTCATTATGACAACAACATATTAGCATGTCGATAGCAAAGCCAAAATTGAACAGTGTTTGAAGGTGTTTGAAAAGTAGATGCTAGCATATTTACTGGCGTAAGCGGTAACAAAAGGGGTCGAGATATACCGAGTGTGAAAGAACGAAGAAGAATGTTTTAAATAGAGTTTGTAAGGAAGAGAGATACAAAGCAGCACATAAAGAAGAGAAAAAAGGAAAAGAAAGTAAGAAAAACGTCGTACTTATACATGATATGAGTTGGAAAGACGAGATCCAGTTGTTCTACTGACTATTTAATAAGTTATAGGTATCACGACTAATGCTTTCTTTATCGCACAGAACACGAGCTAAGTAGGGTATGGTTGAGTTTTTGTACTTACTAGTGCGAGCATATAGTTTTCTACATAGGCTTCTGGTCTGTCTGACTGATGAGATACAAGAAGAGGTGTGAATGAAGAGGGTGGTGTGAGTTAGACAGATAGAATGGATTTAGCCCATTTTTCACATGAGTCCAAGTGCCTGTCGATTCAGAATATTAACAAGCTGGTTGGTTAAGTGGTACGTTGCTTACCCTACTGACAACCTTTAACATCCTACGTAATAAGATATAGTCTTTCTTCAGTAGCCAGCCCTGGAATAACTAAGGGGGGAACAATGGAGAATAATAGGCAGGATGTGAGAGTTAACGAATTGTAGGAGTAAGGGTTGGGTTATTCCAGAATGTCTTAACTTCTTGATGTAGAATGTAAGACGGAATATTTTCTTAGAAATCATCAAGATATGAGACGACCAGGAAAGATCAGCAGATAGAATGACGCCAAGATATTTAATTACCGACTTGGTTTTTATTTCAGTGCCATCTATGTTGTGTTCTCTGAGAAGCTGGTTATTATTATTATATCCTTTAGTTCCTAGAGGAACATAGGGCTTCAGCTGCGCACCTCCATTGTCTTCTGTTTTCTGCCAACTTTTTCACCCTGCTCCAAGTCTGCCCGCATGCTTTCATCTCCTCCTCGCCTGACCTCCTCCAAGTCACCCTCACACTGACGACCAACTCGCCACCCGCTTCCCTTTCGGGTTCCACTCGAGGGCTTGTCTAGTGATGTCACTTGATGGTTTCCTCAGAGTATGGCCAATCCATCTCCATTTCTTCCTGCCTATTTGTTTCACAATCGGTTCCTGGTTGGTTCGCTCATTGCCAAAGATCCCTGTTTCTGATATTTTCTGGCCATCTCATCTTTAGTATTGAGCGAAGACAACTGTTGATGAAGGTCTGAAGTTTGCTTGAGATGCTCTTTATGACTGGCCAAGTCTCTGATCCGTATATAAGCACTGACTTTACATTGGAGTTGAAAATCCGGATCTTATTTTTGATTCTGAGTGCTGTTGACTTCCACAGAGACTTAAGAGTAATGAAAGCTTGCCTTGCTTTTCCGATTCTTGCTGGTTGGTGGTTTTGTAATTGCGAAGCTGTCGTCGTTCTTCCAGACAACATTGTTCACCAGCAACCATATAAGTTAAGACTCAGGATGTGACTTTGCTGTGTTGTGGCTCAAAAAATCACATTAAGCTCGCGGTGTGGAGTTCTTTAAGGGGATCATCTGCTTCTGACTCTCTGGTTACTATGTCTGTCGTCTGTCTGTGGCACATACCTAGCTATTGATTTTATACTCAAATGAACTAAGTAAAAGACAATGTGATGGCCGCCTCACTTATGTGGTCATATCACTATTTTTATTGCTTCATGGGAAATTCCCATTGTAACATACAGAAAATCAAAAAAAAGTGATTTAGTCAGCGAAGAAACTCTTTTCAACAACGAATTTATTTTCATCAAGCTGTACAAACGTATACATATATGTGGTTGTTTTTAAGAAATTATATCCGGTTAGTGACGGAATCGGATCGAAGGTGTGAGTACATGAAATAATAATAGTAGTATAAAATGCAATTAAAATGTTTGTGATTATGATCATAGTGAAAAGTGCAGTAACAAAATAATTAATCACATATATGTAGAATAATTCATAGGATGTATAGAACTCGGAAGGAGTGTGCAATTATAAGATTAGTGGGCAAATCGGATAAAATAAAAACGTAACGTAACATTCTGTCTGAAATGTGATAACATAGAGTTTAACGTTGCAAAACAGAATTGATTTAGAATGACAAATGGAAGGAGTGAAATAATGAGAGAGGCAGTTCAAAGTGAGAATACTAATAGAAACAATTGACGTAATAAACGAAAAAATTGGTGGAGCCAAAATATGATTAGGGATTTCCATACTTTGGCATAGAGAGATTAAGGCCACAAAAGTTGGAGGGGTTGAACGGACTTCTTCTGTATGCAGAGATTTGACTTTTCTCTTTCGATGGTCAAAGCTGCTTGAGCAATACAGATGAGTCGGAAACTTATTGATTTGGACAAGTTACTTTTCGCCTTGTAGATGAATTTAAAGACGCAGGCTCTAGAGATAGGGTGATCATTATCGACTAGATGTTCAATGACTGCACTTCTCATTGCTTCACTTCCACCTCTTCGTAACTAACATGCAGGATAGTGTTCTTGCACTGCCTTGGACAAAACTCGAGTCGAACGATCGATATACCTAGCTCCACACGAGCAGGTGAATTGGTAAACGCACATAGAGTTGGGTAACTGTGTGATCGCCCTTAAAGAGGAAGTTATTGAACAGTAATGGGCAACTGGCAAAGGTTATTCTCAAAGATGCAGCAGGGGATGTTCTTGTCAGGGACTGTGAGATCCTTCTTTTCATGATGATATCGGCAGCCAAGTTATCTTTGAATTCTAAGCTCATATACAGTATTTTCTTGGGTACGGATGATAAGTCACATTTCAAAGGATTTGACTGTAAATTTTTGTCTATGAAACGTGGTGGAAATCAATTTTCTATTAGGATTTCTTCGTAATAGATTTAGCTCATCCTCCACAGTATCAGGACTACATATGCGCCTAATGCGTGTGGCAAGCGACTGGATCAGGTTTTGTTTCCTACCAATAGTAGGTACCCAGCTGTAGAAATTTGTCATTTGACCATTCCGTGAGAACTTTCGGTAAATTGATCTCTTCAGAGTTCCATTGGTGTCCTCTTTGATAAGTTCACCTCGAAGAAATGAATACTAGATTCCTTCTCCATTTTGAGTGTGAATTTTATCGTTGGATGACAACGAATAAATTGTAACCGATATCTGTTCTGTAAGCTTGTGTGTACCATGTTTCATCCTTATCGTCAGTTCATTGATAACATGTTCACTTTTTTAGATGCTTAAACACTGTTACACATACACTTGTGGTGGTGTGATACAAAATATGTTCCAACGGAATATTATTCTCACATATACTACTATTCCCACAGTTCAATACTGCATGAGCAACAGAATGATATACTATATTTGTGTATATTTGAACGTTCTATTTCATATGTATAAATAGCTATTTGATCAGTTGAAAACATACCTTAGCCTCAGTGTCCTTCCTGCCTTCTGCTGTTAAAATATCACTAGATTGTTTACACTGCATCAAGGGAAAAAGAAGTAAGGCCCGATATTGGCACAGATATATAGTTACAGGAACTAAAACACTCTTTATTGTAAATTCTTCTTCCTTTGACCTATATATAAAGCTTTTACACAATAGCATTTTCTAATAAACTTAGTTAATATTGAGTCTTCTCAATTCTCTCTCTCTCTCTCTTTTGTTGTTCATTTCTAGTCAGTAGTGGTATTGTAACCGTTAACAATGATTCATCTATTCAAGTTCTTGCTGAAGAAGCCGCCGCTCTTGACCAACTGGATATTCAAGCTGCTAAAGAAGGAATGTCAAAAGCACAATCTGAATTATCCAGTGCTACTACAGAACTTGATAAAGCGGAAGCTCAGATTGCTGTTGAAGCCTATGAAGAATTGTCACGTGCTTTGGAGGATCGAAGTTGATCTGATGAATTGATGGATATTGACTGATGCTTGAATGTATGATTAGAAGACCTTTTTAGCGATTAAATTTGTACATTTTTGTTTTTTTTCTCTCGAAACCAGTCAATTGTATTTTAGGATTTAAAAATAAAAGTTGTGATTAGACGAAATGTGTGTGTGTGTGTGTTAATCAATTTTGTATTCATATACACATATGTTTGTGTAGTATCTGGCTAACTGACTAGTTCCAACGTAGAACTTTGTATAGATGTGCAGCAGCAGCAGCAGTTCGAATCGCCACACTTCACTTAGCACACAAAACAAGAGAAAAAAATAAAAAAAGGTGCAAAATAGAGACAGTAAACAGAGAGATGAGGCAAAAAGAATAGTAATATGAAAGAGTAATATAGTTTTATTGAATACGATAAATCAGGAATGGATGCATTTGTGCCATCCGTTGAGAACGATCGCCACCATCCTGAGGACCCCAACCAGACAGTCAGTCAAGAAGTCTACACCTTCCTACGTGGCTGGCTGGCTTAAACTACCTGTTGTGGATTGCATTGACTGATGATGAAGACATATTTTCTTCTTACCACCACCACTAGCTATCTCTTTTTTAACCTGATATGCCCTACGTCAGTTAGCTAACATTTCCCGTCTGTTGAGGAAGTTGGTAGCTAGGCAGGCATACATAACATAGCTGTTAAAAAAGAAAATGAGACTAAGGACATATTGGATAAATTCAATAAATCACATCCTGGAATAAGCTTCACCAAGGAAGAAGAAGAAGAAAATGCCTCCACCTCCTTTTTGAACGTCCTGATGACTAAACGAACAGACGGGACAATATGTAGATGTTTGCACAGAAAACCTTCTTCCAATGGACAATACACTCACTTCCTGAGCTTCGTACCTACCTCTACAATCCAAACGTAGTCTGGTTAGGTGTCTGATTCACCGGTCTAGCTAGTTATCTGTTCAAATGAGACACTGATGAATGAAGAACTCAGTAATATTCGTGATCTACTAAGTAGAAACGGATATCGAACTAAATTGATGAACAAACACATGAATTGAGAAAGTAGATAGTCGGAGTTGCCGACTGTTCCCATAAAATCAGTCTTCCTAAAGTTGAAATTCACGGGTGATGTCAATGGCGAGACCTTATTACAACGTCTGAGAAGAGCTATCAACCCAGCTAAGCTATGCTGTACATTCACTAGTCGACCAATACTTAGTTCAAGAAATAAAGAGACAACCCTGTATCGCCTCTTCCATGTATATTTACTAGTTTAACTGTTTGTGCGAAGCTAGTTACATTGTGTATACGATCAGGTAGGTTCATCGTTGAATTTCTGAACACCTCCCATCTTCGTTCGGCAATGATCCGAATAAAGCTGTTATACGCAAGTGAATATTAGCTCATCTCATCGTCGACAATGACTGGACATCAGGTTGACTCACTCTAACAAAGCTTTTAAAGTTATTTATCGATCGTATTTCACCCAAACTCTTACATGGCCAACGAGTACGACATCTAAGCACACAGTAGTGGCAATCGAAATTCGTCTGAAAAAGCCAAATCTGTGTGTCCCTCTTTTTACAACCCCTTTCCTTTGCCATGGCCAACTGCATAATATGTATGAAGTTTTTAAAAACGATTTCCTGCCCTCCCCTTGTAACCATCTTATGACTATGTTAATCTTTAAAATTCTAGCTAATTCTAATAACTTGTTTGTTTGTATTTTACGTAATTCTTCTGAGTCATCCTATTCTTCTTCCTAGTCATCATTGCTAATTCAGAAACTGCTTGATTATGTGATAACTTGTTGCTAACGCCACCTAAGAATCAACTTATCATGAATTCCATAATTAATTAATTCCCACCCGTCTTTTAAGATTTGGATATCTTGTTAATAAGATCTATTAATTAGTTGATGCTTTGATGACCTTAAACCACTTCATTTCACCAACCCACCACCCTCTATGCCTTAAACTGATTAACTAAAATAACCACTTGATTGATTGATTAAAACAATTTTGATGGAAAACACGACTATATATATTACTGTAGAGTAAGTCAGCCGATGATGATGATGAGTTGCTAATCGAAGTAAAGGAATGCATGATTTCTGCGCTCAATCTGCTGTTGTCACTTTTCTAAAGAATACAAAAATATATATATGTAGATACATAAATAGCGGTTTGATCAGTTGAGAATACACCTTGGCTGCCGTATCTTGCCTTTTGCCGTTACACATTGAGAACCAACAAACCAGCTCCTGCTTTCTAAGATACAAAAAAGTCTTCCAGACAGGTTGACAAATGTTGTACTGTGAAAGTCTTACATATAATGAAAACACCTTGTAGAAAACTTAATGGGCACGATCGTAATCATCATTTGTCAGTGAGATGTTTCATACTCTGTGTTCACTTTTATCAATCCTTTTGAACTTTGTGCGCTCATCCTATCACTCTCTAGACTAAAGTGCTACTAATAGGGTGCGTGTCTTCGCCCATAGAGTAGATTTTTGTTAGAAAGCAAAATTTTGACATTTTTTGGTCTACGGAAAATATACATCGTTCCAAATTGGACAGAGACATCATACAGAGAAGTAATCGGTCAGTCAGTGGTGAAGCTCTGCATATGAATATGTAGTCTGCAACATCACACTGAACCTCGCCTGGTTTAGTAGCTTGTCCGAAGGCCGGGTAAAGAGGGAGGGTTTGGCATAGGGTTAGCGACCCTACTCCACAGAACTAGTCAAACTGCTACAGAAACTTCAATGCACAAGAGAAATACTAAAAATACAAAAATTATTCTTCGCTGGAATCGGAAAGGCGAAATGACACAGGGGGCTGGCTGGTGAAAGCCAGTCAACCTGCCAGCCAGCAGATGTGTCTTCTCTCGATGGAAGCAAGAATAAGAATGAGGACGTGGAATGTGCGTACAATGTACGAGGCTGGCTGGGAAGGCTACCCATCTAGCCAACGAAGTCAGAAGATATGATATAGCAGTCCTGGGAATCCGTTAGAGCAAATGGAATGAATGTGGACTGTCAAAATTGTCAACTGGTTTGTCAGTAATTTACTCCGGTCTGGTCATCCACGAAGATGACAACCACCAGCACATTGAGGCAGTGAGTGCCTATCATGAAGTTACTAGTGGCAGCCAGAGCCCTAATGCTTTGGGAACCCATTCCTTCCTGCAGGATCATGACAACAAGATTCCACTAAAAAGAAAGGAAGGAAAGTCACAAGTATCCAGTGCTAGGCATAGTGCTACAAACAACGCGGAACAACAGAAGAAGGAAGAAGTTTACAGACAACTACAAACAGTAATGGACAATATCCTGAATGATGACACCAAAGTCCTTATGGGTGATATGGATGTCAAACTGGAAGCATATAAAACACGAAGAGAACTCATCATGGATCGACAGGCTGTCGCTCGGTGAAATGAAGGAGAACAGAGAACTAATCGCAGACTTCTGTGCTTTCAATGGTTTTCGTGATCGGGACAGCGTGTACAAACACAAGCACACACACAAGGTAACATGTTTTTGCCTGACGAATACATCACAAACCAGATAGATTTCATCTCGACCTCAAGAAAATGGAGACGCAACTAGCCTGCTGGACACAAAGTCGAGAAGGGCAGGGGATATTGTCTCAGACCATCATCATCTAGTTCAAGGAGCCTATTTTCAAGGTGAAGCTGAAATCCCTAAATACCAATGGAAAATGGCCACTGTCATTCATGCTCAATATTCAGAAACTGAAGGACAAAACCACACGGGATGTCTTCACTACAGATCAGAGCAAAGTTGGAGACACTACGTGGCATCACTGAGGAGAACTGAGTGGAAGAACATTGGAGGTCTCTGAAGTCGATATTCAAGGAGACATGTACAACCGTTCTAGGAAGGGGGAAGATACAAGACAAGGAAAGGATCTCAACGGACACTTACTTGGAAGCTGTTCGAGGAGAGGAGAGGAGAATGGTAAAGCAGAAGATGACTCAATGCAAAGGTGGCCAACAGAAGGAGGAGCTGAGTTCAGTGTACACTGCACTGAATAAAGAAGTGAAGAAGAGTCCTAGGAAAGACAATTCTACGACGAACTGGCTGGCTGCAGGTAAAAGAGATCTAAGGATATTATATCAGACAACTAGGTCTCTATCCGAAAAGAGATCAACCCAGATGATGAAATCAACCTTGCTCAGGGGAGCGTGATTACCAAGGAAGAGAAACAAATCAAGCAATGGGCTGATCACTTTAAAGGATTCTTGAATCTACCATCACCTGCAACTCACCAGGAAACACCAACAGAAGCACGAACAGAACTGTCTACCAGTGGACACCAGAGTCTGTTAAAGATGTGTTCACGATATTATTGCTAAAGGTTTGGAAGGAAGGTACATAATGATTGGAAGAAAGGCTGGCTAGCATGTCAAGCTGCCAAAGAAGGGCAAACGACGCATCATTCTGCAAGAAGTAACTGGCGTGGAATAATGCAAATCTTGTCCACGCCAAGTAAAATACTAAGTCGCATCATCCTGGACAGATTGAAAGATGCACTGGATTCACAATTCCGCTTAGAACAAGCTGGAGGAATTTAGGAAATGCAAATGATGTGGTGCTGATCAAATTGCAACTCTACGCACCGTCATCACCTAACAGAATAAAGCAGGGAATGGCAGTCAAACCTCTCTCTACCTCAACAAATTCATCGACTTCGAAAAGGCCTTCGACAGTCCAGCGTTGACCGGAAAGTAATTTGGAAACTACTTCAACACTCCAGGGTGCAGTGCCCAAGTCTTTATCAACCTCATTCAACAGCTGGCTGGCTATATGAGAATGCCATGTCAGGTAAACCATAACGGAAACTCAGCGAGGCGTTTGAAGTGAATACAGGAGTGAGACAAGCTGGCTGACTGCCTATTATCGCCAACGATGATATTCTTAATTGCAGTGGACTGGATTATGTGGAAGACTGTGCGTTGGGAGCTAGGAGACAGGAATATGCCAGACGACTGATATATAAGAAGACTATAGAAGATGTGGATTTCGCGATTGGATGATATATGTATAATGTCACACAAACTCGAAGAATTGCAGGCGGGCGAAAAATGGCAAGAAACTGGCTGAAGAAGCCCGCCGGAAGCGAAGACAGGAGATGGAGGTGATGAAGATAACCAACCAACCAACGACAACAACAACAACCAGTACTAATCACCATCAAAGGAAGAGATTTAACAGAGGTTAACTCCTCCCTTCACTTATTCAGGTGGCAGCATCGTTTCACCTGAAGGAGGAATGGATGAAAACGTCAAAGCCAGTGAGAATTAAGAAGGCAAGATACACCTTCACCAACCTAAAACCAGTTCGCCAATCTTCTCCACTCTGCCTCAACATAAACAACAAGAACCTGATTTTCAGAACAAATGTCAGTGAAGTCAGTCAGTCGCTTTTTCTATACGGGCCAGAGGCTTGCCTTGCGTGTCACCAAAAGGATTTCCAACGACCTGTTGCAGACTTTTATCAACAGCTGCCAATTTTACTGGCTGCATTCTGATGATCAAATGGCCAATCGGCCAGCCTACCAGAAGGAATTAGCAACGAGAAACTCTGCAATGGAATAAACCAACCAACAGAGCAAGAGCCGATCGATTGCTCAACAAATATGTAGGATAAATGGAATGCAGATGGATCGATCGGGAATACATTGAGGAGGGAGGCCGTCAAATGACATTACGAGCAATGCAGGTCATGCATTACTAGAGTGGAATCCCAATGGGAAGCAACGGACGAGTGGTTGGTCGGTGCTATTGTGACATGGAGGAGGTCGTGCGAGATGTGAGACTCTGGGCAATCATGGACCCAGCTGAAGGGAACAGCACCAAAAAGAACAAAGTGGAGATGTAACGCTGTTGAAGCCAGTCCTTTGTTTCACTCGGAACCCAAGGGAATAATAAAAATAAAATAACACCACACTGTGACCTACTTTTTGTTCGACTGATGTAACCTATTATATATAACTTGAGTCACTTAGCTTTCAACCAATCGGTCCTTGGTTAAAATGTTACTTCATATGTTTGACTTCGGGCAAATGGTCATTATCAAAGTTAGCTTCTGCATTATAATAATAAGTCCAACTCTCATGACTACATGTATCATGCATGCATCATGCAAATGATTTCCAACAGTTTAGACTAAGACGCCACCACCTATATTGTCTCCAAGATAGTAAATCAATACTGACTGTCAATTCGTTCGCATTATATCTGGCAAGATATTTGCAACTCCTACATTGCAGTTTATATGATTCAATCTCGGTTGGCAGAAGCCAATCTGTGGCGCTTGCACCGGCACTGTGCCGTGTCGCTCCACATCTGTGAAAACTGGCGTTTCTGAACTAACGATAGCCTCATATTTGATTATTAACACAACTCTGTAGGAATTCCTACACAACGAAATTATTTCCAGAGCCCTTGGTGGTATATATACACATGTTTAAAGCACTGGTTTCATAAATGCCATACATGTTTTGGTCATTTGATCACTCTGAACCTCCTCTTCTAACGTAATCCTGTGTCAGCTAGTATGGATTGCTACACGAGGGACACATTGGCTTCGCATGTGTAACAAGCGTCTTAGCCATCTCAAGCGATGTAGCTGCTTCACAACCCTTATGGATTGATTTCCCATTCTTATCTTACGCACTCCACACCTAACCTGAATATTACTCACCCCAATAAACCACCGAGCATAGGAGACAGAACGGAGACACGGAACGAAGTGCTGAGTAGTACACACATCCTCTGCTCCATAGTTGGATATCATCTCCACGCCAGAGATGGCGTAAGTTGACATATGCCAAACGAGCTTTCTGTATCCGTGTTGAGATTTCGTCAGCTATCAGCCCATTGGGTCTAATGCAACTCCCTGAATAAGTGAAGTGATCAACATGCTCTATCACTTCGCTCCCTACCTTTCAGCTGGGAGCCAATATAGTCCAGTCCAGTTAAGTAGCATCACGTTAAATCTGACAGGAAAAAATCGCATATCAAACATTCGAGGATTGCTGCTCAGCTAAAGCTGCTCAGAAAACCGTGTATGCATTTTGTCAGCGTCTTCATCTAGGAGGGGAAGACTATACCATCCACATATTCCAAGTCAACCAGACTATTCTCTGGTGGTAACAAGTCAATCTCTAAGTCACTGAAGTCGGTTGGCGTCAATTAAACAGAAATGGGGACGGTGGGCACCCTTGAAGGACAATACTGGTTGTCATCACTTCAGATAACAACTCTGAGTAAGCTCTTACACGGTCTCGTGAGTTCGAGTAGAGTGCTTTGATTAGTTCGATGTATTTTCTCGGCACTCCCTTCACTGTCATTGTCATAGCACCTATCGGTGGACGGAGTTGAATCTCGCCTTGAGGTCAAGAAACATAGCAATTGTTGGACGCCAGTACGCTTATGCTCCGGGATCCGTCGAAGGGTGAGGTTTTGATCAAAACATCCCTCTTTCTGGTCTAAAGCCTACCTGGTCTTCACACGTTTGCTTCTCTCAAGCACCACTTTATATTATTTCATTCCTATACGCTCCCAGCGGAACATAGGGATTCAAGCTAGAAGCTTGAAGTTTCGGTAGTAGGGGTGTTTATTTTTACGGAATGGGGCTGCTAGCCTTATGCTCAACCTTCCCTCTTTGCCGGTCCTACTACCGGCTTAGCGAGGTGAGAGATTGGGTCGGTGGCCGGGGATCGGACTCCGGACCAAATGCGTGGTCAGCGAGCATTCTAAAGCTGTGCTATCGACGCACCACTTAATATACGCATGATTATCAAGCTTGGAACTTTAGATACCATATCAGTCAAGTTAATCCTACTACAGTTGTCACAGGAAGACTTCTTTCACAAACACCCTTATGTACTCGGGTAATTATTTGCTTACACCAGTCTAATGGAACTGTTTAAGATTCCTAGACATTGCCTAATATTTTAGTTAACCCAGGGAGCAGTTTGTCACTGCCGTCCTTACACAACACTGGAGTCATTCCAGAAGGCCCTGTTGCTTTATTTCCTTTCAGATCAGAGACAGCCTTTGTAACCTGAGTTACAAATGGGGGACCGACGTCTACATCCCACTGAGGTAAGTAGGTGTTGGATGCTGGATGCACGAGTTAATTGATCTGATCAGACCAGATAAGACGAACCTGTGCAGAACTTAGCACAAGAAGTTCAAAGCAAGGGGACAGAAATATATATGAATGAAACATCGAGAGACTGATTACATGAGAGATTAGTGAGACGATTGAAAGCCTCGAACACAGTATTAAGCTAATTCAGTAGCAGTGTCTAACTTCTGTTTCACAAAGTACCAGAATACCAGCCAAATAATAATCAAAACTCCCATACATGGACCACAAAATAGTCAATAAATTCATCAAGTGATGCCAAGTTTTGACAAGGTCTGGATGACTGACAGGACTCAACGTGCAATTTTCACAGATGTGCAGCAGTTCAAGTTGTCACACTCCATGTAGCACACAAAGCAAGAGAAGAAAGTAAAAAGAAATGCAATAAAGAGACAGTAAACAGAGATATGAGACAAAAAGAATACTATTAGCGAAGCAACAGTCGAGAATATTTCATAACCCAGCAATACTACACACTTGAGTTCGTTCTTCTCCTACATCTTCCGGATATCTCGTAAAGAAAGTCTCCAACTGTGACATCATTCTCAGCATGGAACTTTAATGCACTCTCCCTAGTCAGACGACAAATACTCATTGAATGACAACAGAAAGCAGATAACCTGCGTCACAAAATAATCCATTCTAAAAGTGTTTGTATTGCGTGTGTCCATTAATGTGCTTTCATTGAATAAATCCCAGTTAGTATGTCTTAACATGCACCTGAGATTGAGTAAGTTGTCAGATGTGTATCATCTTTGTTGTGCTTTCATAGACAGGTGTGAGAAGACATTAATATGCGTTTCGTTGTATACTTTTGGTAAAACGTGAACAATACAGTGATCAGAGTTAAGTATCGGTGCACATTTGCGTGTTTCATCTTCAAATTACATTAATTTTGTTAAATGTGCTGACGACCTAACTGTATCTTTACCTGTCAAATGTCAAAGTGACTGCTCCAAACTAAATGGCTTTTTATCAGAAATCAGCCAGTGGTGCAAGGAAAACGGTCTCACCACTTTAAATACCTCTAAATGTCAAACTGTCGATTTCACCTTTAGGCATAAATCTGACCTAAAGAAACTGGTGGTTAGCACTCACGAGGTGTGCAACACAGATTTCACTGAAATAAAAACCAAGTCGGTAATTAAATATCTTGGCGTCATTCTATCTGCTGATCTTTCCTGGTCGTCTCATATCTTGATGATTTCTAAGAAAATATTCCGTCTTACATTCTACATCAAGAAGTTAAGACATTCTGGAATAACCCAACCCTTACTCCTACAATTCGTTAACTCTCACATCCTGCCTATTATTCTCTATTGTTCCCCCCTTAGTTTTTCCAGGGCTGGCTACTGAAGAAAGACTATATCTTATTACGTAGGATGTTAAAGGTTGTCAGTAGGGTAAGCAACGTGCCACTTAACCAACCAGCTTGTTAATATTATGAATCGGCAGGCACTTGGACTCATGTGAAAATTGGGCTAAATCCATTCTATCTGTCTAACTCACACCACCCTCTTCATTCACAACTCTTCTTGTATCTCATCAGTCAGACAAACCAGAAGCCTATGTAGAAAACTATATGCTCGCACTAGTAAGTACAAAAACTCAACCATACCCTACTTAGCTCGTGTTCTGTGCGATAAAGAAAGCATTAGTCGTGATACCTATAACTTATTAAATAGTCAGTAGAACAACTGGATCTCGTCTTTCCAACTCATATCGTGTATAAGTACGACGTTTTTCTTACTTTCTTTTCCTTTTTTCTCTTCTTTATGTGCTGCTTTGTATCTCTCTTCCTTACAAACTCTATTTAAAACATTCTTCTTCGTTCTTTCACACTCGGTATATCTCGAACTTTTTGTTACCGCTTACGCCAGTAAATATGCTAGCATCTACTTTTCAAACACCTTCAAACACTGTTCAATTTTGGCTTTGCTATCGACATGCTAATATGTTGTTGTCAAAACTAACCCAGATAACCCTTAATTTATGTAAAACTGTATTTAATGTTCATGTAATAACTGGATGCAACGTTGTAGCAAAATGCTCAGAATTACATTCTGTACCACAAGTACTGTGTTGGAATAAAGTAAATTATTATTATTATTATTATTATTATTATCATCAAATATACGCCTGATCCACAGATGTCTACGAGTGTCAGGCAGCCTTATCGGACTTTGTCAGATCAAAGAACATAATCCGAGATGGATCTATGTATACATATATCTGTGTGTGAACACGTGAGTTGTGCAGACTGAAATTACTGATCTTCAACAGCCTCTACTAACCCTAATGCAGACTACATATTTGCTACGCACGCCTCCACATCAGATACAGTTAAGTTGACGCGTAGACCATCTGAGAAATGCTACCCTCACAAGGATGACACAGCTTCTCGAAACCTAGGGTGAATTGTCTTTCGTAAACAATTGTTATTCCATTCACATAGACTCGTAGGCACTGCTTCGACCGCACTCCACAATATGCACTCATCTATATATACTACTTGTTTGTCCCACTCGCCTGTTACATGAATTCGACTGCTTACTTCGGACTAGTCTTGGGTGATGCCTATGGTTAGCGATAGAACCGGGTCATTGTCTGGCATGGCTTACATCCTGTCTTCTTTACGCGTTTCGGCGTTGTGACGTAAATTCTGCTTTTGTTTCTTAAACCACATCAGAAGCTTTTCAGTTCACTTTAACTGATTTATTCAGTTGAAGTGCTGTTCATTTTATTCACATTTTGTGTTTTATCACGTATATATATTTGTGTAGTTGTTTGGTACTAACCTCACTGTTTTCACGTACATATAATTGTGTAGTTGAAACAAATTAGAGTTATGGGCCCAACTGACAACTGTGGACGACCGGACTGCCACTTTCCAGTGGATGATGGGATACAGTGTAACAACTGCAGCCTATGGTTTCACAAAGTTTGCACTGGTTTATCACCAGTAGCCTATAAGAGATGTTGCAAGCCATCATCTCCATGGCTGTGCAAATTTTGCAGTAACCCGTTGGATGTCCTCATCCAAGAGGCAGTAGGACTCTTGATGTCCAAGAAATTGTCGAAAGACATAAATTAAAAGCCTGCACCTTAGCCAAGGATGGCGGTTCAGGACTTAGTTGTAAGACTGAGGCTGCATCGCCTCCTGAAGCCTCAGAAGCCAAAGGAGCACAGAGCGCCCAAACATCTGTTGCCGCAAGGCTCAAAAAACAGCGGAAATCCAAAAGGGCAAGTAGTGCCAGCATGGCAACACCAGCCTGTGAAATAGTCACGCCAAAGCGCAGCGTGTCTAGTGCACGAATGGCTTCTAGTCGCGGCAAAAACTGAGCATGAGAAACCGACTCCACTTGGTTGGTGCCGAAAGGTAAGAAGCAAAATAAACCTAGGAAAGAAACAGTAGCCGACTTTACCAGCAAGGTCTTGACGGCTGTTAGTACCAGACAAACTCAGAAACCCACGGACTCTAGTTACAGTGTTATCATCTGGAATTTGGAAGAATCTAAGATCACAGATCCAGCTGCCCGACATTCAGATGATCTGAAGGCGGTTAGCCCCATTATCTGGGAAATAATTCCCGAAAAAAACAACTGGAGTACACATAAGAAAGGCCATCAGGATCGGAAAACGAAACCCTGATGCTACGGAAACTTCTCGACGACCACTTAAGATAGTTTCAGGGAACGAAACAGAGAGGAGCACCATCCTCAACAACGCGTTCAAAATCAACGATTAAAGTTTAAAAATACGGCCTGAGTGGCCTTTAGAGGACCGAATCAAAAGAAGAGAAGCCATAGCTGAACTAAAGGCCAGGCTAGATAAAGGCGATAAAAACCTCGAGCTATTGGGTTTCCGGGTGGTGAGGTCTCGGAAACCGATGCTGCCGATACCTCTCTTCATAAGCCGGATGAACACGTAAGTGTTTCGGTGTGCTATACGAACGCATGTAGTCTTAGGAAAAAGCTCGCCGAATTAGGAGAATTATCTGAAAGACTACAACCTGATGTGATTGCTATCACTGAGACATGGTTGTTAGTGGGTATAGACTTAACTCCACTCATACCTGGATATATCTGCATGCGAGCAGACAGAGTAAGTAGTCGGAAAGGTGGGGGTCGCTCTATACATCCGGAATGACATAGGAATCAGGTTAACGTTGTCAGAAGCTCATGACAGCGGCACCAGTGAAGCCGCAAGTTGCGTCATTAACTTGAACAAAGGCACTTTAACGATCGGAGTTATTTACAGAAGTCCTGCTAGCCAAGCTGATGGCTTCGTTCTAAATCACTTGAGGGCGTGGAGTAGTAGAAATAGGTGTCTGGTTGTTGGTGACTTTAATGCTCCACATATTAATTGGGGGAATTAAACTCCACTAGCTTGTATGCCTGTTTTAATAGGGAGCTCACATTGACAGTGCTTGAATGTGTACTCGTGCAACATATGCATGCACCAACACGGTATCACCCTGAACATGATCCATCTACTCTAGACTTGGTAATAACACACCAGAAGGAGGACGTTGGTAACATTAGGTGCCTTCCGCCGCTTGGCAGTAGTGACCACATAGTCACTGCTTTTACGTTTAAGATTCATTCTCTCATACACAGGTCAAAATCTGCTCGTCCAAACATTTGGAAAGCGGATATACAAGGAATCCGGAGTTTTAAGGATTTGGTACAGCTGAAGTGTCATACACGTGCAGACAGATACGAGATAGAATCTTCTCACATTTGAAGGATAGATTTGCAGTCACTAAGATTGAATTCGCCAACAACTCTATTTTATCAGAGTTGAGCGAGGGTGTTTGAGAATCAGATGATAACGACAGAAGGCTCTTTTGGCCTGTGTTAATCCTTGCAAAATATATTTCTGCAGAGATCTAACTTCTCTTGGAATGCGTTCACCGTTTGAACTGATACTACTTCACCAGGTAAGGAGTTCCAGTTGTTGACCACTCTGTAAGAGAATCTAAATTCTGCACGT
Source organism: Trichobilharzia regenti (assembly GCA_944472135.2). Classification (NCBI taxonomy): domain Eukaryota; kingdom Metazoa; phylum Platyhelminthes; class Trematoda; order Strigeidida; family Schistosomatidae; genus Trichobilharzia; species Trichobilharzia regenti. The sequence goes on along the minus strand of OX235270.1, from coordinate 27,233,562 downwards.
ATTTTAATCGTCCTCGGTTTGAGCACCTTTTGCGATGACCCCGTAAATGTCTCCTGGAAGGGGAGAAAAGGTTAGAACGGTCAGTTGCTAAATCACCCTTAAGTATACTGTATGCTAAAATTAAGTTGCCTCTCTTCCTTCGGTATGATAACGGGAAGAGATTTAAATGCTCTATCCTCTTATCGTAAGGAAGGCGTGAGATACCACTAACTAATTTGGTTCCTACTCTCTGTACTCTTTCCAGAATATGTGCCTCCTTTTTGAAGCACGTACTCGCCTCTTGTATGCAGTATTCTAGATGAGGCCTGACATATATTCCGTAGAGCATTTGGAACATGCCCTCGTCTAATCGTTTGAAAGCCCTTCGAATTGCCCATGGCATTCGAAAAGCTTTAGCTGCGGCTGCATCGCAATTCGCAGTTGTTTTCAAATCATTGCTGACAATGATTACTAGGTCCTTCTGTTCGTTAATATCAGGTAATTCTGCGTCCCCTAGGGAGTACGACGTATAAGATTTCTGACCTAAGTGCATTACCGCGCTATTCCTAGCATTCATTTCCAAACTCCATAGGCTTGATCACTCAGCTAATTTATCTGAATCACTTTGTAGGGTCGACCGATCCTCGTTATTATTTACAGTTTTCCATATCTTAATGTCATCTGCAAATAATAATGAAGATGAAGTAAGAATCCCTGGTAATTCGTTAACGTATATTAGGAATAGCAAGGGGCCTAATACAGTTCCCTGGGGCACTCCACTGGATACTGCTTTCCATCCTGATAGTACACCCTTAACTCTAACCTTCTGCCTTCTATCCATTAGGTAATCTCTAAACCACTCACATAGGCATTGGTCTAGTCCGAAGCCTTTAAGTTTACTAAGGAGACCTAAGTGGGATACTTTGTCGAATGCCTTGCTAAGATCAATAAAAACGACGTCCAACAGATGGTTCCTATCTCTGGCCTCAACCCAGTCTTCCCTAGCCAATAGTAGGTTTGTCAGGCAGGATCGTCCTGGTCGGAATCCATGCTGTTCCACAGCCAACAAGCCATGTGTTTCAACATAAGCTAATAGCTGATCCATTATTATAGTTTCCAATACCTTTGCAATAATGCGTCGGTGGCACAGTGGTTAGGACTCTCGACGACCATACACATGGTCCGGGGTTCGAGCCCACACCGGAGCACACCAGATATCTATGGTCGGCCTGTGAAATTTGGTCTACCGATATCCACGCTGAAAATTCCATACTTGTACCAAAAATACAGTGTGGAATCAAGCTGTTACCAAAAATATATAAAAATAAAAAAAATAAAAAATATGTCAAACTTACCCGCCTGTAGTTAGATACCAATTGCCTATCCCCTTCTTTGAAAATACGGCTTATAATGGCATCCTTCCAGTCCCAGGGTAGCTCAGCCTGAGTCAGAGACGTTTGGAAAATCTCCGTAAGCGGAATATATATCATATCCTCCAAGAAAATTAACAGTAGAGTGAAGTCCATCCGGCCCAGGTGATTTACCTGGCTTCAGTTTAGACAGTAGTTTGAGAACCTTTGTGTGCTGTACCACAACTGAGGGCATCTGAGTGGCGATGGCAGTGACCTCGCCATATCCCTGGGTGGTACTATCAGACGAGAGGACGTCATAGAAGTATTCAGAGTGGTTTTCAGCCTTTCCTTCGTCTGACTCAGCCGCTTCTCCACTAATGGTTACCACTGCTAGTTTTAGTCCTACGTTTAATATACGAGTATAGCCTTTTGGGTAATGAACGCGATCCAGTACTAGCCGTCTCTCGTACTCTATACGACTCTTGTTAATCGCATACTTACAGAGATTTCGAATTTTGCGGTAGTCTTTCTGGAAATTTTCCCTTCCCGTCAAAATAAATTGGTCCCATAAGTTCTTTCGCCGTCTTATTAGCCTCCTTATTTCACTAGTTATCCAAGGTGGCTCATGTGACAGCTTTCGAGGAGTGTACCAAGGTAAAAAAGTTGAAGTGACACAATCTGGTGTATTCCTAAATCCTACCCAAGCTTCCACGACAGTCCGACTTGTATCAACTGGCCAGTCAACCGCAGTTGCTGCGTTGCGGATTCATTGTATATCCGCTTTCCAAATGTTTGGACGAGCAGATTTTGACCTGTGTATGAGAGAATGAATCTTAAACGTAAAAGCAGTGACTATGTGGTCACTACTGCCAAGCGGCGGAAGGCACCTAATGTTACCAACGTCCTCCTTCTGGTGTGTTATTACCAAGTCTAGAGTAGATGGATCATGTTCAGGGTGATACCGTGTTGGTGCATGCATATGTTGCACGAGTACACATTCAAGCACTGTCAATGTGAGCTCCCTATTAAAACAGGCATACAAGCTAGTGGAGTTTAATTCCCCCAATTAATATGTGGAGCATTAAAGTCACCAACAACCAGACACCTATTTCTACTACTCCACGCCCTCAAGTGATTTAGAACGAAGCCATCAGCTTGGCTAGCAGGACTTCTGTAAATAACTCCGATCGTTAAAGTGCCTTTGTTCAAGTTAATGACGCAACTTGCGGCTTCACTGGTGCCGCTGTCATGAGCTTCTGACAACGTTAACCTGATTCCTATGTCATTCCGGATGTATAGAGCGACCCCCACCTTTCCGACTACTTACTCTGTCTGCTCGCATGCAGATATATCCAGGTATGAGTGGAGTTAAGTCTATACCCACTAACAACCATGTCTCAGTGATAGCAATCACATCAGGTTGTAGTCTTTCAGATAATTCTCCTAATTCGGCGAGCTTTTTCCTAAGACTACATGCGTTCGTATAGCACACCGAAACACTTACGTGTTCATCCGGCTTATGAAGAGAGGTATCGGCAGCATCGGTTTCCGAGACCTCACCACCCGGAAACCCAATAGCTCGAGGTTTTTTCGCCTTTATCTAGCCTGGCCTTTAGTTCAGCTATGGCTTCTCTTCTTTTGATTCGGTCCTCTAAAGGCCACTCAGGCCGTATTTTTAAACTTTAATCGTTGATTTTGAACGCGTTGTTGAGGATGGTGCTCCTCTCTGTTTCGTTCCCTGAAACTATCTTAAGTGGTCGTCGAGAAGTTTCCGTAGCATCAGGGTTTCGTTTTCCGATCCTGATGGCCTTTCTTATGTGTACTCCAGTTGTTTTTTTCGGGAATTATTTCCCAGATAATGGGGCTAACCGCCTTCAGATCATCTGAATGTCGGGCAGCTGGATCTGTGATCTTAGATTCCTCCAAATTCCAGATGATAACACTGTAACTAGAGTCCGTGGGTTTCTGAGTTTGTCTGGTACTAACAGCCGTCAAGACCTTGCTGGTAAAGTCGGCTACTGTTTCTTTCCTAGGTTTATTTTGCTTCTTACCTTTCGGCACCAACCAAGTGGAGTCGGTTTCTCATGCTCAGTTTTTGCCGCGACTAGAAGCCATTCGTGCACTAGACACGCTGCGCTTTGGCGTGACTATTTCACAGGCTGGTGTTGCCATGCTGGCACTACTTGCCCTTTTGGATTTCCGCTGTTTTTTGAGCCTTGCGGCAACAGATGTTTGGGCGCTCTGTGCTCCTTTGGCTTCTGAGGCTTCAGGAGGCGATGCAGCCTCAGTCTTACAACTAAGTCCTGAACCGCCATCCTTGGCTAAGGTGCAGGCTTTTAATTTATGTCTTTCGACAATTTCTTGGACATCAAGAGTCCTACTGCCTCTTGGATGAGGACATCCAACGGGTTACTGCAAAATTTGCACAGCCATGGAGATGATGGCTTGCAACATCTCTTATAGGCTACTGGTGATAAACCAGTGCAAACTTTGTGAAACCATAGGCTGCAGTTGTTACACTGTATCCCATCATCCACTGGAAAGTGGCAGTCCGGTCGTCCACAGTTGTCAGTTGGGCCCATAACTCTAATTTGTTTCAACTACACAATTATATGTACGTGAAAACAGTGAGGTTAGTACCAAACAACTACACAAATATATATACGTGATAAAACACAAAATGTGAATAAAATGAACAGCACTTCAACTGAATAAATCAGTTAAAGTGAACTGAAAAGCTTCTGATGTGGTTTAAGAAACAAAAGCAGAATTTACGTCACAACGCCGAAACGCGTAAAGAAGACAGGATGTAAGCCATGCCAGACAATGACCCGGTTCTATCGCTAACCATAGGCATCACCCAAGACTAGTCCGAAGTAAGCAGTCGAATTCATGTAACAGGCGAGTGGGACAAACAAGTAGTATATATAGATGAGTGCATATTGTGGAGTGCGGTCGAAGCAGTGCCTACGAGTCTATGTGAATGGAATAACAATTGTTTACGAAAGACAATTCACCCTAGGTTTCGAGAAGCTGTGTCATCCTTGTGAGGGTAGCATTTCTCAGATGGTCTACGCGTCAACTTAACTGTATCTGATGTGGAGGCGTGCGTAGCAAATATGTAGTCTGCATTAGGGTTAGTAGAGGCTGTTGAAGATCAGTAATTTCAGTCTGCACAACTCACGTGTTCACACACAGATATATGTATACATAGATCCATCTCGGATTATGTTCTTTGATCTGACAAAGTCCGATAAGGCTGCCTGACACTCGTAGACATCTGTGGATCAGGCGTATATTTGATGATAATAATAATAATAATAATAATAATAATAATTTACTTTATTCCAACACAGTACTTGTGGTACAGAATGTAATTCTGAGCATTTTGCTACAACGTTGCATCCAGTTATTACATGAACATTAAATACAGTTTTACATAAATTAAGGGTTATCTGGGTTAGTTTTGACAACAACATATTAGCATGTCGGTAGCAAAGCCAAAATTGAACAGTGTTTGAAGGTGTTTGAAAAGTAGATGCTAGCATATTTACTGGCGTAAGCGGTAACAAAAAGTTCGAGATATACCGAGTGTGAAAGAACGAAGAAGAATGTTTTAAATAGAGTTTGTAAGGAAGAGAGATACAAAGCAGCACATAAAGAAGAGAAAAAAGGAAAAGAAAGTAAGAAAAACGTCGTACTTATACACGATATGAGTTGGAAAGACGAGATCCAGTTGTTCTACTGACTATTTAATAAGTTATAGGTATCACGACTAATGCTTTCTTTATCGCACAGAACACGAGCTAAGTAGGGTATGGTTGAGTTTTTGTACTTACTAGTGCGAGCATATAGTTTTCTACATAGGCTTCTGGTTTGTCTGACTGATGAGATACAAGAAGAGTTGTGAATGAAGAGGGTGGTGTGAGTTAGACAGATAGAATGGATTTAGCCCAATTTTCACATGAGTCCAAGTGCCTGCCGATTCATAATATTAACAAGCTGGTTGGTTAAGTGGCACGTTGCTTACCCTACTGACAACCTTTAACATCCTACGTAATAAGATATAGTCTTTCTTCAGTAGCCAGCCCTGGAAAAACTAAGGGGGGAACAATAGAGAATAATAGGCAGGATGTGAGAGTTAACGAATTGTAGGAGTAAGGGTTGGGTTATTCCAGAATGTCTTAACTTCTTGATGTAGAATGTAAGACGGAATATTTTCTTAGAAATCATCAAGATATGAGACGACCAGGAAAGATCAGCAGATAGAATGACGCCAAGATATTTAATTACCGACTTGGTTTTTATTTCAGTGAAATCTGTGTTGCACACCTCGTGAGTGCTAACCACCAGTTTCTTTAGGTCAGATTTATGCCTAAAGGTGAAATCGACAGTTTGACATTTAGAGGTATTTAAAGTGGTGAGACCGTTTTCCTTGCACCACTGGCTGATTTCTGATAAAAAGCCATTTAGTTTGGAGCAGTCACTTTGACATTTGACAGGTAAAGATACAGTTAGGTCGTCAGCACATTTAACAAAATTAATGTAATTTGAAGATGAAACACGCAAATGTGCACCGATACTTAACTCTGATCACTGTATTGTTCACGTTTTACCAAAAGTATACAACGAAACGCATATTAATGTCTTCTCACACCTGTCTATGAAAGCACAACAAAGATGATACACATCTGACAACTTACTCAATCTCAGGTGCATGTTAAGACATACTAACTGGGATTTATTCAATGAAAGTACATTAATGGACACACGCAATACAAACACTTTTAGAATGGATTATTTTGTGACGCAGGTTATCTGCTTTCTGTTGTCATTCAATGAGTATTTGTCGTCTGACTAGGGAGAGTGCATTAAAGTTCCATGCTGAGAATGATGTCACAGTTGGAGACTTTCTTTACGAGATATCCGGAAGATGTAGGAGAAGAACGAACTCAAGTGTGTAGTATTGCTGGGTTATGAAATATTCTCGACTGTTGCTTCGCTAATAGTATTCTTTTTGTCTCATATCTCTGTTTACTGTCTCTTTATTGCATTTCTTTTTACTTTCTTCTCTTGCTTTGTGTGCTACATGGAGTGTGACAACTTGAACTGCTGCACATCTGTGAAAATTGCACGTTGAGTCCTGTCAGTCATTCAGATCTTGTCAAAACTTGGCATCACTTGATGAATTTATTGACTATTTTGTGGTCCATGTATGGGAGTTTTGATTATTATTTGGCTGGTATTCTGGTACTTTGTGAAACAGAAGTTAGACACTGCTACTGAATTAGCTTAATACTGTGTTCGAGGCTTTCAATCGTCTCACTAATCTCTCATGTAATCAGTCTCTCGATGTTTCATTCATATATATTTCTGTCCCCTTGCTTTGAACTTCTTGTGCTAAGTTCTGCACAGGTTCGTCTTATCTGGTCTGATCAGATCAAGTAACTCGTGCATCCAGCACCCAACACCTACTTACCTCAGTGGGATGTAGACGTCGGTCCCCCATTTGTAACTCAGGTTACAAAGGCTGTCTCTGATCTGAAAGGAAATAAAGCAACAGGGTCTTCTGGAATGACTCCAGTGTTGTGTAAGGACGGCAGTGACAAACTGCTCCCTGGGTTAACTAAAATATTAGGCAATGTCTAGGAATCTTAAACAGTTCCATTAGACTGGTGTAAGCAAATAATTATCCGAGTACATAAGGGTGTTTGTGAAAGAAGTCTTCCTGTGACAACTGTAGTAGGATTAACTTGACTGATATGGTATCTAAAGTTCCAAGCTTGATAATCATGCGTATATTAAGTGGTGCGTCGATAGCACAGCTTAAGAATGCTCGCTGATCACGCATTTGGTCCGGGGTCCGATCCCCGGCCACCGACCCAATCTCTCACCTCGCTAAGCCGGTAGTAGGACCGGCAAAGAGGGAAGGTTGAGCATAAGGCTAGCAGCCCCATTCCGTAAAAATAAACACCCCTACTACCGAAACTTCAAGCTTCTAGCTTGAATCCCTATGTTCCGCTGGGAGCGTATAGGAATGAAATAATATAAAGTGGTTCTTGAGAGAAGCAAACGTGTGAAGAACAGTGATAGGATCCCACATATTTTGGTATTGACTGTTTAATTTTGTATATATGGTATATTATCATTCTCACACATTTTGGTAGTGACTGTTAATTTTGTATATATGGTATATTATCATTCTCACACATTTTGGTAGTGACTGCTAATCTTGTATATATGGTATATTATCATTCCCACACATTTTGTTACTGACTGTCAACCTCGCACATATGGTATATTATCATCTCTCACGCACTTTGTTATTGGCTATTAAGATAAATTATTTCAAATGCTGTTAGCTGTCCATATTGTTGTAAAATGTATAAATACCATGGCTTTCTTTATCGTTGTTGCACTTCAATACACAGTCACAGTCCAGCCTTTGTCTTTTGATATTTGCGTGCTTTACTAAATCGGAAGGTACGACAAGCAGATAGGCAGATTAGTTCAGGCGCAGACAGAATAAGGTGAAAACGTCTTCATTCAATTCCCCATAGTTATAACAAATTGGCGACGGGGTTTTACCTTAATTCAGTGCAGTTATAACAAATTGCAGTTATAGCAAGCAAACGACGACAGTTTTTATTCTGTTCAGCGCAACTATATAACATTTTTGACTGTGTTAATTACAACCCAATTACAATGTCTATCTCTCTGGACGATCTCAAATCTATCTTGCAGCAGCAGCAAGTTCAGAATGAAGCAGCTCAACTAAAATTAATCGAAGCTCTCACTCAGAAGCTGTCCATTCAAGTTCCATCAACATCTCATTCTGACAAATATGAAAGCATCTCAAATTCTATCAGTGAGTTCAACTACGACCCAATATCTGGTCTCGTATTTGATGCATGGTTCAATCGTTACGAAGACGTCTTCCGTATTGAATGCTACATGTTTGATGATGCTGCCAAAGTCCGATTGTTACTAAGAAAACTTGGTACTGTTGAGCACAACAGATATGTTAACTTCATTCTGCCTAAGAACCCACGTGAGTTATCATTCGATGAGACAGTCACCGTTTTATCACAAATCTTTGGTGAACAGTCATCCATGTTTAATATTCGGTATCAATGTTTTCAGTTGACAAAAATGCCTTCCGATGATTATGTGACTTACGCTGGCAAAGTGAACAAGGAATGTGAAAGGTTCAAACCACACGAAATGACATCAGATCAGTTCAAGTGTTTGATTTTTATTTGTGGGTTGAAGAACCCAGAAGATACTGACATACGAACTCGACTTCTGTCACTCGTGGAACAAGACCCGAAAATGACTTTACAAATGGTGACAGCAGAATGCCTACGTTTAATCAACTTGAAGCACGATACTGCTATGGTGGAGTGCAAACGACAGTCGTCTGAATTTGGTTCGATTAACACAGTGAAAAGTCCTCCGATCACCGTTAAGCACACAGAACGTCAGTCTCAAAATTCAGCTAAACCTCCTTCAGTGTGCTGGCACTGTGGTTCGTGGCATTTTGTCAAGTTCTGTCCTTTCAAGAAACATAAATGCCGTAATTGTCACCGTTTTGGACATAAGGAGGGTTACTGTACACCGCAGAAAAATTCTTCGGTGAGGAACAGAAGTAGTCGTTTCAAGCCGAAACAATCTCCTCGAGTACAGACCGTTTTCACTACTTCCAAAGTCGAGTTCGCCAGCAAACGTAAGTACATAACACTAGATATTAACGGCAAACGTATTCGTCTTCAGTTGGATACGGCATCAGATATCACCGTAATTTCCCGAACTACGTGGCGCAAACTTGGTTGCCCACAGATTCTGCCGACCGAGCATGTCGCCAAGAATGTCTCTGGAGATATACTGAAACTCGTGGGTGAGATCAATTGCCAGGTTCAGTTTGGTGAGCATCACTTCAATGGTGTATGTTACGTTACAAACTACCATGATTTGGATTTGCTTGGTCTTGACTGGTTAGACAAGCTCCATATCTTTAATGTACCATTAAATTCAGTATGCTCTAATGTTTCGTCTTCACCACACAACGTTGTTCCCGGAGATGTATCTGATCAATCTCTCTTGCAACGCCGTCGTCAAAAGCACGCTTCTGTCTTCCAGGACAAACTTGGTTGCTGCAAACTGTTTGGCATCCAGCATATTCGTAGCCCCCCGTATCATCCCCAATCGAATGGACAGACTGAACGTTTCGTCGACACCTTTAAGCGTGCTTATGCAAAAGCGAAGGGGGAGGGAACAACAGAAGAAATTTTGGATAAATTCTTGCTGCATTATCGTACGAATGAAAAAGGACAGTTATGTGTCAGACACACAGATCACGCTCTATCCAGTACCACGCAAAGGTCAACTCGACAAAGAAGAGCTCCGAAACCTTTTCAAATAGATCCAAAAAGCAAGTCCTACACTCTTTACGGGGGGAGGTGATAGGATCCCACATATTTTGGTATTGACTGTTTAATTTTGCATATATGGTATGTTATCATTCTCACACATTTTGGTAGTGACTGTTAATTTTGTATATATGGTATATTATCATTCTCACACATTTTGGTAGTGACTGCTAATCTTGTATATATGGTATATTATCATTCCCACACATTTTGTTACTGACTGTCAACCTCGCACATATGGTATATTATCATCTCTCACGCACTTTGTTATTGGCTATTAAGATAAATTATTTCAAATGCTGTTAGCTGTCCATATTGTTGTAAAATGTATAAATACCATGGCTTTCTTTATCGTTGTTGCACTTCAATACACAGTCACAGTCCAGCCTTTGTCTTTTGATATTTGCGTGCTTTACTAAATCGGAAGGTACGACAAGCAGATAGGCAGATTAGTTCAGGCGCAGACAGAATAAGGTGAAAACGTCTTCATTCAATTCCCTACAGTTATAACAAACAGGTAGGCTTTATACCAGAAAGAGGGATGTTTTGATCATAACCTCACCCTTCGACGGATCCCGGAGCATAAGCGTACTGGCGTCCAACAATTGCTATGTTTCTTGACCTCAAGGCGAGATTCAACTCCGTCCACCGATAGGTGCTATGACAATGACAGTGAAGGGAGTGCCGAGAAAATACATCGAACTAATCAAAGCACTCTACTCGAACTCACGAGACCGTGTAAGAGCTTACTCAGAGTTGTTATCTGAAGTGATGACAACCAGTATTGTCCTTCAAGGGTGCCCACTGTCCCCATTTCTGTTTAATTGACGCCAACCGACTTCAGTGACTTAGAGATTGACTTGTTACCACCAGAGAATAGTCTGGTTGACTTGGAATATGTGGATGGTATAGTCTTCCCCTCCTAGATGAAGACGCTGACAAAATGCATACACGGTTTTCTGAGCAGCTTTAGCTGAGCAGCAATCCTCGAATGTTTGATATGCGATTTTTTCCTGTCAGATTTAACGTGATGCTACTTAACTGGACTGGACTATATTGGCTCCCAGCTGAAAGGTAGGGAGCGAAGTGATAGAGCATGTTGATCACTTCACTTATTCAGGGAGTTGCATTAGACCCAATGGGCTGATAGCTGACGAAATCTCAACACGGATACAGAAAGCTCGTTTGGCATATGTCAACTTACGCCATCTCTGGCGTGGAGATGATATCCAACTATGGAGCAGAGGATGTGTGTACTACTCAGCACTTCGTTCCGTGTCTCCGTTCTGTCTCCTATGCTCGGTGGTTTATTGGGGTGAGTAATATTCAGGTTAGGTGTGGAGTGCGTAAGATAAGAATGGGAAATCAATCCATAAGGGTTGTGAAGCAGCTACATCGCTTGAGATGGCTAAGACGCTTGTTACACATGCAAAGCCAATGTGTCCCTCGTGTAGCAATCCATACTAGCTGACACAGGATTACGTTAGAAGAGGAGGTTCAGAGTGATCAAATGACCAAAACATGTATGGCATTTATGAAACCAGTGCTTTAAACATGTGTATATATACCACCAAGGGCTCGGGAAATAATTTCGTTGTGTAGGAATTCCTACAGAGTTGTGTTAATAATCAAATATGAGGCTATCGTTAGTTCAGAAACGCCAGTTTTCACAGATGTGGAGCGACACAGCACAGTGCCGGTGCAAGCGCCACAGATTGGCTTCTGCCAACCGAGATTGAATCATATAAACTGCAATGTAGGAGTTGCAAATATCTTGCCAGATATAATGCGAACGAATTGACAGTCAGTATTGATTTACTATCTTGGAGACAATATAGGTGGTGGCGTCTTAGTCTAAACTGTTGGAAATCATTTGCATGATACATGCATGATACATGTAGTCATGAGAGTTGGACTTATTATTATAATGCAGAAGCTAACTTTGATAATGACCATTTGCCCGAAGTCAAACATATGAAGTAACATTTTAACCAAGGACCAATTGGTTGAAAGCTAAGTGACTCAAGTTATATATAATAGGTTACATCAGTCGAACAAAAAGTAGGTCACAGTGTGATGTTATTTTATTTTTATTATTCCCTTGGGTTCCGAGTGAAACAAAGGACTGGCTTCAACAGCGTTACATCTCCACTTTGTTCTTTTTGGTGCTGTTCCCTTCAGCTGGGTCCATGATTGCCCAGAGTCTCACATCTCGCACGACCTCCTCCATGTCACAATAGCACTGACCAACCACTTGTCCGTTGCTTCCCACTGGGATTCCACTCTAGTAATGCATGACCTGCACTGCTCGTAATGTCATTTGACGGCCTCCCTCCTCAATGTATTCCCGATCGATCCATCTGCATTCCATTAATCCTACATATTTGTTGAGCAATCGATCGGCTCTTGCTCTGTTGGTTGGTTTATTCCACTGCAGAGTTTCTCGTCGCTAATTCCTTCTGGTAGGCTGGCCGATTGGCCATTTGATCATCAGAATGCAGCCAGTAAAATTGGCAACTGTTGATAAAAGTCTGCAACAGGTCGTTGGAAATCCTTTTGGTGACACGCAAGGCAAGCCTCTGGCCCGTATAGGAAAAGCGACTGACTGACTTCACTGACATTTGTTCTGAAAATTGGGTTCTTGTTGTTTATGTTGAGGCAGAGTGGAGAAGATTGGCGAACTGGTTTTAGGTTGGTGAAGGTGTATCTTGCCTTCTTAATTCTCACTGGCTTTGACGTTTTCATCCATTCCTCCTTCAGGTGAAACGATGCTGCCACCTGAATAAGTGAAGGGAGGAGTTAACCTCTGTTAAATCTCTTCCTTTGATGGTGATTAGTACTGGTTGTTGTTGTTGTCGTTGGTTGGTTGGTTATCTTCATCACCTCCATCTCCTGTCTTCGCTGCCGGCGGGCTTCTTCAGCCAGTTTCTTGCCATTTTTCGCCCGCCTGCAATTCTTCGAGTTTGTGTGACATTATACATATATCATCCAATCGCGAAATCCACATCTTCTATAGTCTTCTTATATATCAGTCGTCTGGCATATTCCTGTCTCCTAGCTCCCAACGCACAGTCTTCCACATAATCCAGTCCACTGCAATTAAGAATATCATCGTTGGCGATAATAGGCAGTCAGCCAGCTTGTCTCACTCCTGTATTCACTTCAAACGCCTCGCTGAGTTTCCGTTATGGTTTACCTGACATGGCATTCTCATATAGCCAGCCAGCTGTTGAATGAGGTTGATAAAGACTTGGGCACTGCACCCTGGAGTGTTGAAGTAGTTTCCAAATTACTTTCCGGTCAACGCTGGACTGTCGAAGGCCTTTTCGAAGTCGATGAATTTGTTGAGGTAGAGAGAGGTTTGACTGCCATTCCCTGCTTTATTCTGTTAGGTGATGACGGTGCGTAGAGTTGCAATTTGATCAGCACCACATCATTTGCATTTCCTAAATTCCTCCAGCTTGTTCTAAGCGGAATTGTGAATCCAGTGCATCTTTCAATCTGTCCAGGATGATGCGACTTAGTATTTTACTTGGCGTGGACAAGATTGGCATTATTCCTCGTAAGTTCTTGCTCAGGTGAATCTTTCTCCTAGGCCGAAATTATGATCTCAACCAATGATCAAATGGGGAAAACTTTTTTATTCATTGTTTGGTAAATTCTAGATGACTTCTAGTTAATGCAACATTACCTTTATAGTACAATAAATTGTTTTTCCTTCACGTTCCTAGTGGAACATAGGGCTTCAAACTAGTGGCCTTTAATTTCTGTAGCAGTATTTATTTTTACAGGACCTAATTGCTAACCTCATGCTCAACCTTTCCGCTTTACCAGCTTTATTTCCGGCTTAGCGAGGTAAAGGAATGCACCGGTCGGGATCGAACTCCTGACCATGTGCGTGGTAGGTTAGCGTCCTAGCCGCTGTGCCACCGGCGCAAACCTAGGAGTACTGGACAGTTGTTTCGTCTTAGTTTGGGACTCTTCATCAGTTCGCACACACCGGGGTGCGAAATGGTGAAAATGTTAATGTTACTCAGTATGGAAATAAAATTGAATCAATTTTTGGCGGCATCGGATTCGACAAAAGATTACTTGAAGCAATTTACTGAAGTCTTCTAGGAAGAAGTTTGACACTGGTCTATGTCAGTATGATTTTTTTAGCCAGACCTAGCTGTTGTTTGACTGGCAACAAGGCGAAAAAGTTTTTAGGAAGCAACTTAAAATGGGGGATTTAATTTTATAATAAGTGTATCAGATATTGGACCCAAGCATAGTCATGTATACGTGAACTGATTAACAAACTCAGAATTATTTGATTCAACCAGGTGTGCATTGTTGGAACAGTAAAGTAAAGTAATATCGGGTTACTGACACAAAATTATTATGTAGACGCTTGCATCAGAAATATTCATCAACTAGGCAATATACTCACTGATTTCTGAGATTCGCCCCTCTGCAATACAAATGTAATTCCGTTTGGGAACCGTTGGAAAACCTGGAAGAAATGCCAGACAGCTGTTTTCTCCGTCCTGGTGCTTGCGACTGGTTTTTCAACCGTACGCAACCAACCCAAGACCTCCAGGTTACAAGGAAATCCGGTTGGTAGACCATTAAGCAGCCACTCACTGGAACCCGATCAAATGGACAGCCAGCCAGTTCATGAATTCTGACTTCTGTCCTATTCAGGCAGTTACCTGGGATTCTAGTGGGAAGCCATGATCAGTAGGGTACAGCAGATTGAAGATAAGGACAGTTATTCATTGAAGAAGATATTGTGAAGTGGTAGCGCTATTTCGTGCTTGACCTGGCAGAAGTTAGAATTCATGGGCTAGCTGGCCGGCCATTGGATCGGGTCCCAGTGAATGGCTGATTAATGGTCTACGAGTTCTCTGGACTTATAAGTAGAAGGTGGTTCAGCGTTCTAGTTTAGGTGGTGAAGTGGGTACGTACCAATGAAGGGCCAGTCCTAAGTACTAGGATGTAGGAAACAGATGTCTTTGGAGTACTCTTTGTGGCGGGTTTTCTAATGGTTCTCTTACCAACTGATGTCAGTGTTCATGATGAAATCCTGTAACCAATCAATCAGTCAATTCCCTACAAACCAAAACTCGAAAAATATAATTCGGTTAGATATTTGGTACACCGGGTTGTGAGTTATTTGTTCCTATGAAACATTCAACAGATAACTCGGTAATTTTCCCAGTCTACTCAACAGAAACAGATATCCGACAAAATTTTCAAAATACACCCATGGACTTAGCAAGAAAACAGTCGAGGGTGTCCATTATTCCAAAAAGAAAATCAGTGTTCCTAAGGCTGCGATTCACGGGAGGTGTTAATAGCGAGTTTTATCATAACCTCTGAAAAAGGCCTACAAAAGGCCTTCTAACACAGCTAAGCCAAATAAGAAACAAAAAGACAAATCGCCATGCTTCGCCTCTTCCATGTGTAATCTACCAGTTTATCTAATCGTCAGGAGCTACTTATATTTGACTCATGAACAGGCAATTTCATTGTCGAATTTCTGAACACTTTCATTCTTAATTTCACATAGGTCCTAATTAAACTACTCTCAACTCATAACTAGCTCATCCCGTAGGTCGATGCTGGATGTCTAGTTAACTCTAAGAAAGGTTTTTAAATTCGTCTATGTATTTCACCCAACCCTTCGAATGATCCACGAGTACGACTTATACATATATACAGCAGAGGCGATCGGAATTCATCTTAACAAGCTAAATTTCTGCGTATGTTCAAAAGAAACTTGTGCAAACCTTGGTCACTGTGGTAGTATGTTACATCCATATTAGTTTGTTTATTAGATATATCACACACACACACAGTCAATCAGTGAAACAGTAGTATTATTGATTACTGGATGACAACGCCTTTCGAACACAGTTTATTTATTTATCGATTGTTCATAATCATTTTGTCAATTATAATCATACACACAACTTCAGTTTTATAGTTTTCTGGAGAATTCCATTGTGAGTAACATTTATTTTGATAAAGTCTCACAGTGTTATACAGTAATATTTACTGTGTGTTAACACAACCACACAATACGGTAGGAGAGAGTTACAATTCTAAAAAGTGATAGAGGTAGGTAGATGGAGAGATAGATTGATTACTGTATCCTTGTTCATCGAGTTAACATCCAACATATGCAACAGGAATGTTTCATCACTCGTATCGGAAATATGGAAAATACTACTACTATTACTACCAATGAAGTCAAGCGACGAAAAATATTAGAACTATATAAACGAAGTTAGAAAGTTGTGTGAGTAGTGTCTTGATATGATTATGAGCAATAATTTGTACCCACGGTAGAATTATACTCTACCACAGTGCACAAGTTCTATTCTTATATCAAATCTGGAGAAAAGTTCGGCTACAGCACTACATACAATTACTCACAACCATACAATAGGATGGGATAAGATCACTCTTCTAATGTCTAATACAACTAACATGGTGAAGGGAGGGATTGGTAACGGAAGCTTCATTTATCGAATCAACTGCAAACACGTGCAATAGGAATGATTCAACACCTGTCCATGTGAACGTCTGGAAAATCCTACTACTACCTGTATGACGACAAACAGGGGAGCAATAAAGAAAACCATAAAACTCGAGTTTCGAAGTTGTGTATGTGTCGTTATAATTGATGAAATGATTATGAACAATAAATAAATTGTGTTCGAAATGCGTTGTCATCCGGTAATCAACAATACTACTGTTTCACTGATTGACTGTGTGTGTGATATATCTAATAAACAAACTAATATGGAACAAGCATATTCGTATTTAGCTCTATACTACTGATTAATTGCGACAAGTAGTTGCATACTCTACTCATTATATCGACCAGTAGGGCTTGCTTGTTAGCTAGACAGATCAAGGTGGATGAATTACCGGATAGCTGCTTCTCTCATTTGGAACTGAGATCAACAGTCGTGTACTCGGTTCAAACCACATCTGACTTCTGGCTAGGTGACTGGTTGAAATGGCAACAGTATGTGTTGGTACACCCTAAGCAGATGTGAATCTCACACTCACCATCTTTGGGACTCTTTTTCAACGGTCACCTAACAAGTAAACTGGTCAGAGACAACCTTTGAGAATTTTTTTTCAAAAGTACTGAGTTAAACGGTGTCCAACAGAAATTTTTAGTCGTGTGTTATCTAACTAGAAATCGACTTGATTAGTGTGTGAAATGGGATTACCATTTTAATCGCTCATGAGGTGACCTAAGTCATTCGTTGGATTCCGAAACAAGACGCCCTTTGTACCATTTGGCCTTACCTTGTAGGTAGGTAATCTTGAAAGACATCTCTGGTGGAGCTACGGGAATTGATTTCAGCAAGTATTCGAAAGTTGAGCTAGCAACTAACTGTCTTGCATTCTCTTTCTGCTAACCATGCCCGATGATGTTCAGAGATGAGTTTGGAAAGTGTGCGGCGAATACAACTAACTCAACTCGGGTGGGCGAATTTGTCAAATTTGTGGCCCGTCCAAAGCGGCATTTTTTCCTTCATACACACACTGATCATTCGTCGGCTGTAGAAATTGAGTTGGATAAGCAGCGATTCTTCAGGATCTCAGCTGAGGTATCACCTTTGAATTCAACGTTCACAAACAGAAGTTTCTTCGCTGCACCGTCTGGGTTCTTTCAGGCTTATGCCGTAACTTCATGTTTTTCTTGATGAATCTTAGAGGGTATCCATTTCCTATGAGGACTTGTCTGAATCGCTCCACTTCCCCGTCGATTGTATCACTGGTAGGCACATATCCTTCCTATTCTTGAGGATAAGGAGTGAATCAGGTTTCTGTTTCTTCTCAAAGGCACCCAACGATGAAAATTCATGTATTGAGCACTGCTTTTTAGAAAACGGCCAAAAGATGGAATTCCGAGTTCATCTCTGATTTAGACGCAAAGTGGATGGCATAATGGCAGCTGCTGAACTCCAAAGAATTATACAGAAAATTGAAACACGTAACGGCTTCCTGTAATTACTTCATCAGTTTTGATATTCAATTTCTAGAGAAAATCAGAGTCATTCAAATAGATGACCAAGAAATAATGGTCTCCTTCGATGTTACTGCATTATCTACCTCAGTTGGACGGAAACTAGCAAAAGAAACCATGGAGAAGTTACTACTCAGCAACGACGAACACCCCCTCGCACAACAATCAGAAATGCAGCACAAAACACAATTTGGATGGAATGTGTACCTAACGAAGTACTTCCAGTTCAGCGGCCAAATATATGAACAAGTTGAAGGAACACCCATTTCATAGTCGTTATCAGAATTGATTACTGAAGCAGTGATGCATGGTTGGAAAACATAATCCTGCCAAAAATAAAACCCAAAATTTGGATACTTTACTTAGATGTTACTTTCGTAATAATCAAAAGAAACGAGTTGGATAAAACTCACAATTAAATAAACAACGTTTTCAACGACATCAAATTCACAAGAAAGGAGGAGTCCGAGAACAAAATCCTATTTTTGGACGTCTTAGTCAAGCGAACAGTCACAGGGGAACTAGGAACTCAAGTTTGTAGAAGATCAACTCACACAGACCAAATACGCTATTTCAACAGCAGCAACAATCCAACAACACACAGAAGGAATTGTATGCAGACAATATTTAAGAGAGTCAGCCGGTCAGGACTCATTGCAGCACTCCCATCTTCAAGAAAATTGAAGAAAGATATCACATGGATGTATTCCAAAAGAATGGATATCCATGGAATTCATTAAAAGACATCTATCCTCAAGCAAACCAACCAACCTACTAGATCAAAGGCCCCTCCCCAAGGAAAGCACTATATATAAAAGACGACATCTCAGAAATCGCTACAAAACTCTTCAAACCTTGATGAGGAATTGATGCATACAGACCAACAAAACCACTTCTGGCTCTATGTGTCAACTAAAAGACAGACTCAACAATGAAAGAAGATAAAACCAACATCAGCATCCGCAAAACAAATTGCAACGACTGCGAAAAACACTACATTAGCCAAAATGGACGACCCTCCTCTTCGTCTTCGTATTCACGAATATCAACTAGGCGTCAAAAGACATCACATCCACTCACTCAATCACTCATATAGCCTCACTGCATACAGACAACAACCACGGTGGACATCAATTCGACTGGGGAACAACCAGCGTTGAAACAATATTAGACAGTGGAAACAACACCAAAAATGCTAGAACATTTTCAGAAGGCTGTCTGGTATTCCAGTGAGAATCGTCAATTAATAATAGACACATTGACACAGACAAAATTCCTCAATCATTGAGAAGAAAATCACACACACACACACACACACACACACACACGAAGGCTGAAACGTCAGGGATCAAGGAAACAGTCAACACAACTAACAATAGAAGTAGTATCCTAGAGGGTGTGAAACTACACACGGAAACAACCAATCACGACGCTCAAGTTCACCATCCACTAGGAGAGATGACTAATAAACTCGTGGAGAATTGTGCAAGCTCACTTCAATTCAATTTGAAGTGAAGTATGAGCTGAAGATGTTGACTGCCTATTAGGAGGAGGGAAATAATAATGAAAGCTTCGCAAATGAACCATCCATCCAGGTAGCTAGCTAGCTGACAGAACACACAACTACATCAAAAGCCTACAGCTTAGTCGAGGAATAGGCGAGCAGGGACCTCCGATTGATATCTTTATTCAGCACAACTTGCTGGGTGAAAATAACTTCTTTAAGACCGCACTTGGCTCACTGAATTAGTGTCGCAAGGATTCTTCTTTTACGCTACATATCTTACTTTGTCCTTAGTTACATAGATTATCCTTACCGTAACATTAAGAACGTGTAATCAGTACTGTCAAGTGTTATATTAATGGTATAAACCAATCACTAAATACCATGGACCTCTTATCATTATTATTGTTCCCTTCACTTTCTAGAGGAACGCAGCGCTTCAGCCTCACGTCTACATTGCGTTCAGTTCTCCACCAACGTTTTCACCTGGCTCCACATCTGCCCACACGCTTTCATCTCCTCTTAGAATCATCTCCTCCATGTCACCCTTGGATGACCAACTCTCCACTTCCCGTTCGGGTTCTACTCGAGAGAGAGCCTGGTGTGTGATGTCACTACTCAATTGATGGTTTGTTTTCTCAGGGTATGACCACAATCCAGTCCACCTCCCCTTCTTCCTCCTTATTTGTTTCACAATCGGTTCCTGGTTGGTTCGCGCCCAGAGACCTCTGTTGCTGATCTTCTCTGGCCATCTGATCTTGAGCACTGAGCTAAGACAGTTGTTGATGAAGATGTGTAGTTTGTTCGAAGTGTTTTTCATGACGCGCCAAGTCCCTGATCCCTGAAATAGCACAGACTTCACATTGAAGTTGGAAATCCGGACCTTATTTTTCCATGCTGAGTGCTGATCATCTCCACACAGACTTGAGAAAAATGAAAGCTTGTCTTGCTTTCTCGATCCTCGCTTTGAAATCCTCGTCAATTCCACCTGTAGTTGAAACGATGCTTCCCAGGTAGGTGAGGGATGTTGCTCTTTTCAGATTTCCCACCATTGAACTAATTCAATATGTCCCTTTAAACTTCGGTTTCCTTTTTGTTTTGTTCGCTGTGCTTGTGTGCGCGCGCGTATTTTTCCTCTTTGTCTTCATTTAATTCATCCTATTTTGGTTTTCAGTTATAAGAACAGTTATTTTTTAAAAATTCGTTTCCATGCTCTTCCTGCTCACACTTGTAATTCGTTTAAAATAGAAACTATTTTACAATTATATCCTCATCCTGTGTAATTTTTGCTTTTAAGCCCCTCCTCGCAATTCATATCAGATTGAGAGATAATTGTCACCTTTTATTCGCCTTTAACATTATTTCTTTGGTGCGTCGGTTGCACAGCGGTTAGGACGCTCGCCGACCATGTACATGGTCCGGGGTTCGATCCTGGGCGGCGCATTTCTTCACCTCGCTAAGCCAGAAATAAAACTGGTAAAGAAGAAAGGTTGAGATTAGCAACTCCATCCTGTAAAAATAAACACTGCTACAGAAACTTCAGTCCACTAGATTGAAGCCCTATGTTCCACTGGAAACGTGAAGGAAAAAAACACCATTATTCCTCTAGTTGTCAAGTATTAACTTTGCATACGTTGTAACTATTTTCTAATCCTACATAATCTTTTCTCTAAGCGCCTTGTAATCTATATTTGTACCTCCAAACTTTCATATTAAGTTGAAAATTATTATCTCATTCGTTAATATGTGAAATTAAATAAATAATAATTGTATCCATGTAAATTTATGTATTATATAAATGCGATTGTACAGCTGCTTTTGAGAATGAAATCGCCGAAAAGATGAGATATCTGTGTTGTTGAACTTCTTGCTCTTTTCCCTCTAATACTGGAAATCGTCTCGTCTTTTTCATTTGACTTTCACAAGCAGAATGATGACTGTGAAGTATACGTCAGAAAAGGTATTTCAATAGACCTTGCTGGAGTTTCATATTCATCGTAATTACTACAATGAACATCGGGATTGTTCACCACTGAGTAGGAAGGAACAAGATTACTTATAAATATGTAAACATAATGAGTAGTACTATTGTTAGGGGTGTGTGTGTGATACACAAAAAGTGGGTTCCAACAGAACATTGTTTTCATAAATACTATTCCCCCACAGTTCAGTACTACATTAGGTACAGAATACTATATGTGTATATTTGAACATTCTATTTCATGTTGTTTAATGTTAACAAAAATCACACGCTGGCTCAGTGATTGGCTAAAGAATATAAACTGTATAGATATGTGTAAATCTTTAAATATTGCCATTTTTAATATTGGAACAAGACATACAAGCGAAACAATATTGCTGTTGTTTTCATTTAGATCTTCAGGCTTTACTCTAATTTACATAGACTTATGTATAGAAAATTTTAACCAATGACGGTGACTTTGTGGATCAAATAACAATAATATGGTAAATGTTTTGAACGTAATTAATAACGATGATTATAATGATAACAAAATATTGACAATAGGGTTTATCCAGACGATAAGGATGACGAAGGTAGTGAGTAATATGTGTATATGTAGACAATTAGAGGAATAAATAAATGAAGTCAAATCTTAAAAGTTACGTATTACTACAGTTGGACTGGGTGGAGATAATCAGAGTTTAAATAAAATTTAATAAATATCATTAAAGTACGAAGGAAATGGAAAATAAGAGAGGGTGGGAGGGTTATGAATAGAGGTCACCTAGGCCAAAGGAGAGACGAAGGTAGAACAAACTTCTTTTGTATGCAAAGACTAGGATTGTTCTATCGAATTCCCATAACTTCGGCTATGTGTAAAAGACAGTTTCGAATTACGTTCAAAAGGCTCGATGGATTGCAATAGATAACTTTGAAGGCACTATTTTTGTCCACTTGGTGAGCAATGTCAATCAAATGATTCAAAATAGAACTTCGTATAGATTTTATTTGACCTTTCCCGAACAATGAAGGAAGATGTTCATTAATGCGTTTTTCAAGCTATCTAGTTGTTCACCCTACATAGCTCTCTCCACAGGAGCAACTGAATTTATAGATACATATAGTGGTGTAACATAGTACATCTACCCTGACTGGTATCAAAACAAAGTTTGCCAAGGATGGTAGGTTTAGTAGGATGACGACTAGTTGCTTTGATCGCATAAGGGTGGTTTGATCTTTCCAATTGATAGCTAGGGCTTGCACAGACTTTAGCATATGCTCTCCACAAAAAATACATTTCGTAGATATGTTGAAAAGATGTGTAGACGTCAATTTTATGTCCTGTCTTTTGTGTAATATATTTGGTGATAGAGGAGCTAGGTCATCACCTGTTTTTACAACGATTACGTTCAGGGGAATCTATTTGCCTCTGGAGCCATTTATAAATATGCTCTGAAGCCCTTACTTACTCTATTTAAAGCATTTAACAAAAGTAGACTAATATTTGTTAGAAGTCTGAGGTTAAATTTCGATCACAGGTGATACAATTTTGTTTGTCCATTATGCCTTTTAATGGCTATTCTTTCATGACTCTTTTGATTGGACAAAGATTTTTAACATACAAGAGATGTTCCTTTTGATATTTATAAACCTCTGTTACACTAACTTTGATTAGTTTCTCTGAAGAATTTCGAACCAGCTTGCTGAACACAAGGAACGTTGGAATTATTCATTTCAATTTCGCTATGATTTTACAAAAATGTAATTTTTACAAATATCTACTTCTCATTCGGCGTCCAGTTATTTTGTAACTATTCGATCAAATCTTGATCACAGTTCATATGAATGAATTACCTTGCAATCGAATTGAATTAACAAAAAAGCTACGCTAATTGGTGCAATCATCGTGTTTTTAATCTCCGTTGTCTACAACATGACGTATATTGCTAAATCCGTAGAGCCGTCAGGTCACCTGACAACTCCAGAAGGTCGATTAAAGTAGCTCATTCCACGACTATAACGTTTGTACGATAACGCGTTCTTAGAGGAACCAAAAATCTGGAATCATTTCGAAAGCAAATATCCAATTTGACTGGAATCTTATCTGTTGTGGTTTCACCAGAATTGAAGACTGTCATGATGAATAATATTTTAGTTTAAAGAAGAATTTTATCTTCAATCCTCAAGACGAAGACAAATAAATATGTTCAACCATCTGTTTCAACTAAACTCTAGTGCCAAGCACCATCATTTTGAAAAACTATACCTCCAATCATCGAATTCTAGATACTAACACTTTGAACAGACGTGAAGGTGTGATGTTTGGTAGCTGATGCATGACAAATCCAGATTAATACATTAAAAAATGGATATGGATCACTAATTAATCATACTTGGTCAAAATTCCTCATTGTCTACATCTTCTTAAGGACAGGCTAACAAATGTTTCCCAGCTGTTTACCCCCACCCCCTGCACACACACCATTGTATCCCGCATATACACAGATATATATCCTTCATATTCAGTTATCTACGACCATAAACTTTTACTTGAACGGAATCACTGAGATTGTGATGAAAAGTACACTTTGTTTAGAGTGTTTAACAAAAGTAGACTAATATTTGTAAGAAGTCTGAGTTGAAATTTTGATCACAGCGCTCATACAATTTTGTTTGTGTATTATGCATTTTGATGTCTGTTGTTTCATGACTCATATGATGATTGCACAAAGTTGTTTTTTTTTTTTACAAAAAACAGATGTCCTTCTTATATATCAACCTCTGCAAAGTTAATTTCAGTGAATTCCCCCTGAAGAAGTTCTTGCCACTAGTTTGAAGAACGCTGGAAAGATTGGAATGACTCATTTGAATTTCGCTGAGATTTTGCAAAAATTTTAATTTTTACGAAAGCCAAATATCCTAGATAAAACATAGAACTTGTGCACTGTGGTAGAGTACAATTTCATAGTGGGTAAAATTTATTTTGATAAATTCTCACAGTGTTAAATAGTAATCTTTACTGACGACCGCATTTCGAGCATAATTTATTGCTGGTAATCATATCACCTTGATATGATTATCCATAATGGAGAAAGAAAGACACTTCCTATCGAAGTCGTCTTTATGTCCCGTTTATATCAAATGCAACTGAGTCACCGATCTATTTTCTAGCTTCTTTAAGTCTGCACAGGTCTTTGGGATCACCTTTAGACATTGTTTATGCTGTTTCACACTTACATTTATTTGTCTGTCTGGAAGTTTCTGCTGAACTAACAGCATCTAAATCCCCACAATTCATATGGTACACACCTGTTGGTCGTCTTCTTCTACTTTATCCTTCACCTTCACCAGTAATGTGTAAGGTTTCCGTGGCACGAAAATACACCCTAATGTCATGATTATTAGGGATTCCCGGTTTCTCACCCGATATTTCTTTGCCGCAAGGAATCACCAATACCGCACTACCGCAATTCCTAACAATACGATTCGATGCATCCTTATCTTCACATTTTAAATACCTTTTTATGAAGGCATAAGGATAATTATTTGATTCAAGAGTGGAATGAACCAATTTTAACTCCCTCCCTGCTGATCTCTGCCCGCTCAGTAACTAGACTTTTGTTAATTAGATTCTCGACCAAAATCCTTTTGGGGATAAACGGATGTGGTGAATAGTAAATAGTCTAGATATCTCTACGAATTTGTTGGCATTCTGAAAATGTTTATTTTTCAAGTTTACCATCTGGTTCCCACTTTACTCCACACTCCAGGAACACCAAATAGCCTAGTTTCCGAATTCACCTTCGACAACATCATAAGAGCGCTTCACGAATGAATCATCCAGACTAGAAAGCAAAAGAGCTAAAACACACACATGCATATTAAATATTGCTTTATTGTAGTTTACACATCTCAGCATATCTGTTTGTACAAAAAGGCTTGGTTGGCTACCAAGACTCACTGACTCACTGACTACAAGTATAGAAGTCAACTGAACAGTCACCATCAGCATTATTTTTATTTATATGCAAATATATGTATATTAAACAAAACGAGTATTCTCTTCATTCACGTGTGAAAAGGGTTAACCACGACAATACAGAAAAGAGTTAGACACATACAACTGAGGTTAGATCACTGATAACACGATAACTCTTCATTCATTTATAACACATATAAGCATAAAATTGAATAGCAGTAGTCATAATAATAATAATACTGCTGCTCATATATAAATGGACAGGACAAGGTGTTAAATGAAAGGAATTCAAGGTAGGTTAACTTCTCTGTATGTGTATGTGCATTATATTATTTAAACAAAATAAAATCTTAATGTGTTTTTAATGTGTTTCGACCAAATGAGGGATCGTATATATTTATATAAATTTGTTAGGGAGTATTTTTGAATTTGGCGCTCATCGCTGAAATAAAATAAAACAAAAGAAACGTATGAATTCATGATGTGAGAATTGATGAAGTCAGACACACACACACAATGAGTGTGGGATAATAATAAGAATTCACAGTTTGTTGTCTCTCCTGTCTCTCTCTGGTTCTCTGTCTTGTTCTCTTTTCAATAGAGTAAAAGGAATACAGATGTAGGAAGGAAAGCATGAACAGAATATTTTTATAGAACAACATCTTACACATGGAATAACTTCACGCATACGTGTTAGGCAGTGTGAATGGATTCGTGGAAGAAAGGAAGGGTGAATGGGTGGGAGAATGTTCAAGTGTTATACTGATTGAATTCTACTTGTCAGGTGTGTATTGAGTGATTTCATCAGTCAATTTTTATTTTTAGATAAAACACAGTATATCACTCATTCTCATGACTTACAGTTATCGAGTATCATTATTATGAAAATCGGTATTATTATTATTAATCTTATTATTGTTGGTATTATTTGTATCTTTTGAATTGGCTAAATGGACGTCGGTAGATGGAATATTTGTTGTATCGACAGGATCAATTTGTTGGTTTGATACTTGTAGCGATTTTGGTGTACGTGAACATCTTTTCTTGAATATGAAGTAGAGGATTACACCGAGCAAGGTTAAGCCGAACACGACACCACTGATGATTACAAAAGCTAAGAGAATCTTTCGGTTATGTTCAGCTTCTGGTGTACTTGTTCTATATGTGTGTGTGTGTTTTGTTTTGTTAATTTTTGTTAATTGGTTAATATTGGTTTGAAAGGAAAGCAGAAAAAACGAGGAGAAAAACAAAGAGAGAATGCATATTAATGGTAACAATCAATTATGTAGAATTACACTCAAACTGAAGAAAGATTAGTAAATGAAATACTGGATTTAGTGTATTTTCTTTTCCGAGTTTGACTACGGATTGATTGATAACTCAGTTGGAGAAGCATTGAAAACCACCAGCTGGGGGAGTACTGCCAGACAGATGTTTCCTCCAGTCAAGTGCTTGGGACTCATCTGTAGTATGCACCCACCCAAGAGCTTCCGGTTAAAAGGCGAGCGAGCTCGTATACTACTATTCAGCCACTCAATAGGAAAGCTTAACCTTGAGGAACTAACCAACCAATCACAGCAGGCTTAGCGTGTGCAAACACAATTTGCAGATATATGACTTAACGTTCTGAGAAACGGCCACAAGCAGTACTGAATAAACTTCATCAAGAAAACAACCAATCAGAATACGTTGCTTCTTTGCTGATAATAATGTAAATAAAAATCTACAAATATCTTTTGATTTCCTCAATAAACGATCTGTTGCCTTTACCTTGTATTTTGTCGTTAAAATCTCAGTTACATTATTGGTTGACAATCATATTTTTTTAACTAAAACTCGTCACATAATCATAAATATTAGAACAAGACATATAATGAACGAACAATACTGCTGTTTTCAGTTATAGATCTTATAGAGGCTTTATATATAACAGCTTAAACCAATGACGGTGATTTTGTGGATCAAATAATAATAATAATGATAATATGTTTATAGGAATTCGCCCACGAATTGATATCAGTTAGAGAAGCACTGAAAACTAATGAGTACTGGAGAGTTGTTTCCTCAGCCTGGTTCGGGAATCATAGGCAGCACGCATCCACCTCATTGGGGTTCGAACACAGGACCTCCCTGTTACAAGGCAAGCTAGCTGTTTTATCATTCAACCAATTACTGGGACCCGTCCGATTCAGTGGCTAGCCAGCCAGCCAGTCCATCAATTCTAACTTCTATCGATTAGTGATGCATTTATCGCGACTGGCACCAACCGATGTCATCGCTGCGGAAAATCTTTTCTCACACTTGGCGACTGGATGGATCTCACTGGTCACGCCTTCTGACTAGGCGTACTCCAGATATACTACCAATGATTCCCAAACTAGGCTGATGAAACAGCTGTCTGGCAGTACCCCCTGGTTTTCAATGCTTATCTAACTGAGTTATCAATCAATCCGTGGTGAAACTCTAAAAAAATGTATATATATTTTACTTGCAATTATTTATGATAGTATGACTCCATACAGTATTTCGGTACAAGTATAGAATTTTCAGCATGTGGTATCGGTAGGCCAAATTTAGCAGGCTGACCATTGATATCAGGTGTAAGTCTGCTGGACCATGTGCGCATGGTCGACGAGAGTCCTAAATGCTGTTCCGCTGGCGCACATAGGTGGGAGGGAAGATTGTGAGGCCTCCCCTCTGACAAAACTACATGCCAGATTTTACCTGATTAGGGTCCGTCGCGAGTTTAAAACCACCGAGGTGCAATGGTGAGCCTCTACTCGGGGTCAGAGTATTCTTGATCACCTTGAACCCGGCGACAGGTATATACATGAGTAAGTGAAGAAAATAAAAGACAATTCGTCATCGAAAAAAAATGCTTCTTTATCGATGAAATTATCTTCACAGGTTGGCTGTGCAATAATCGTATTTATATTTACCGAAAATATAAAATAGTCTATTATTGAGTAATAGGTGAGTGTGTGTGTGTGACATAATTGACGTAATTACTTAGAAATGGCTTCAAAAGTAAAAATGAAAGTTTTCAATTGCGTGATACCTTACAACGGTACAAAGGAAGAAAGCATTAGAAATTTTATGCAGCCGACAATTGATCACTGGATGTGTGAAGGATCAAGTGCATCTTTGAACGAGCCACTTCAACGTGTGTTTATAAATTAATTTTTTCCTATGGAGCTAGTTATACTGTACACACAAAGCGACCAAACTTTTTTCAAACGCATCTCTAAACATTATCCGGCATGCTTAGCAAAGGGAGAATGCAAGACAGTTAGTTAATAGCTCAATTCTTGGCCACTTGGTCAACTCAAGCCATGCAGCCTCACCACAGTCGTCTTTCACGACTATCTACAAAGTGAGACGAAGTGGTAAAAACGATGTCGGGTTTCGACATTTGTGTATGGTGGAGGTGTTGGCAGTTCATCGATAAAACCTCGAACCCTGTCTACAGAAAACATTTGTCCATTCTCCTATCCAACCACCGTCTTAACTTCTTCACTAGTCGTTCTCTGTAAAAAGCTTTATTTTTTAAAACTTTCGATTACGTTTTTTGGTCTGCTTTTATTTGACCAAATAATTCACTATTATCACTCTCGTATGTTCCTTTTGGTACATTTTCACTTCCACCTTGCACTTGTCGGACTGACACTCAACTACCACTTTTCTTCTCACTACTCAATAACAATTTTAACCTTATCAGATTTCTGACGCTTTCTTCCTTAGTACCATTATTGAGTACTATGTAGTTTACAACTTTTATATTTTATTTCTGAACCTACTTGTGAGTAATTATTATCAATTATGTCACACATACACACACACACTCCCATAACTCAACAACAGACTATTTTGCATTTCTAGTAGCCATAAGTATGAATATATTACAGCCAGGCTGTGAAGATGATTTTGTCCATAGAGAAGCGTTTTCTTCACTGATGAATTGTCTTTTGCATTTTTCTTCATGACTCAATAGGTATTTTCAGTGATATACACGTGTATATACTATTGCTTATTGGGGAGATATCCCTTTCACTGCTTTGACGAAAGCGATTCTTAATGTAACGATGCTATGTACTACTACTAATTGACGGATATCAGTAGTTGGATGCTACTACTCACATCGGCTACTTTAGATTGATTCGATTCACCGAGCTGAGCTGAACCAGGCAGGTTATGCTGGTGATGAGCCCAGACTCAAACGGGTGTTTTTCGATCCTTGCAATCCGACTAGTGATAACTGTTACCGACCGATGTAAAAGGGGTATCCAATTATCCATTCATACAGTGATGAATACAACTAAACTACTTTTAACAGTTATTAAAGCAGGCCTTCGAATTGTCTGTCTGCACCTGTATGCGTGTGTGTGTGTTTTATTCAACTTGTTAAATTTTGTATTTATTTTATTTTTTTCTTCAGCTGACATTGTGTTCCTTCACAACTAAGGAGACTGCAAAATCGACACCCGATACAAAGGTCTTTACAGCAAAGATATGCGTTATTTAGATGACAAGTGGCAAAACTTGTCTTGAAACTGGTCACCTGAATTTTGTGACTACCCTACTATTTTGAAAGAGTACATTCGATTCCTGTTTCAATAAAGCAAAAGATATATTATTATTATTCCCCTGGGTTACGAGTGGAACATAGGACTAGATTCAACAACATATCTCTACTTCGTCCTATCTCCTTGCCGTCCTCTTCATCTGGCTGGCTCCATGATTGACCATAATTTCTTATCTCCTTCTCATTCTTGACCCACGATCTCCTCCATATCACAATAGCACCGAACATCCACTCGCCCATTGCTCCTCATTCACCTTCCACTCGAGTGGTGGGTGGCCTGCATTGCGCGCAACGTCGTTCGACCGATGGTGTCTCTCCTCAATATATGCCTGATCAATCCATCTCCAATCCATTTCTTCTACATATTTGTTGAGGAATCAAGCGGCTCTTTCTCTAATGGTTGGTTGGTTGGTTTGTTCCACTGCAGAGTTTCTTGTTATTTTATCTTTCTGGCTATTTGATCTTCAGTATAGAGCCATCCAGTAAGCCAGCAAAGGTGGCAGATGTTGATAAAAGCCTCTAGTAGGCTGTTGGAAATCCTGTTCGCGACGCACACGCACTGCAAGTTACTGATCCATAAAGCAGAAGTGGCTTACAGACTGTCTGCGCTGATATTTGTGTTGAACAGAATCCGAATATTGTCTTTTATGCTGACGAGGAGTGCAGTGGAGAAGATTTGCAAAGTGGTTTCAGGTTGATGAAGGTTTGCGTGTCTTCCCTTTTTTATCGATTCTGGCTGGATGACTGACTTTTACAATTTCATCCGTGCCATACGCTTATAGTTGAAACAATGCTGGCTGCCTAGATAAGTGAAGGTGCGATGTAATCTCTGTTAAATATCTCCCTTTGAATGTAATTGGTGCTGGTTGTCGTTGTTTATGTTAGTTGGTTGGTTGGTTATTTTGGTCACCTCCGTCTACACCTTCTGTATATTCAGTTGGATGGAGTCCTGTATTCGCTACCAGTCAGCTGTTAGTTTGCTTTGACTTGTTTCATACCGATTTATTTATGCTGTTCGGCTTGATAAATACAATGACTGAATGAAAAAAATAAATAAACTGTCTATCTTACTTCAACTTGTATAACAAGGCTCCTAGACTCCATTGTAATTCTGTGCTATTGATTTCATGAGCAGGTTGTAACTTTTCATAATTCTCTGGAAAGTGTAAACCTTTATGCAAGGCACTCAATAAGTACGATGCTTTAAAGCATATTAATCTACAGGAGAGACACACACAGGAAGAGAAAAGAAAAGGGAATATTAAAGCATAAAACATAACGATTAGTGTATTTTTGTAAAAAAAAAACGAAAAATAATCGAGCAGTAGGGAATAATCCTTTCCGATAATTTCCTCCTCCTCCTCCTCTGGCTCTACAATTATATGCGTGCATGTTTATATACATAGAATGTTCTAAAAAAGTCGTCATTAAGAATATTATTGTGCTTTTTGAATACTATCGATTTTTTAGGTAGAATCACAATGGAATTACAGACACTTCATGAAAGATGCTGCATAAATTATTGAAATTTCTACAACAACCAATTAAGCATCATTAGAAACTTGATTGAAACCTAGCGAGGTAAGGACAGTGTCTGAACCAACCAACTACTTTTGGAAACATACCTAAGTTGGGCTTCTTAATGTAGATCCCAACAGCCAGCATCAGCAATATGTAGTAGACGAACTCTTAAGGTGAAGTTAAGATTAGTTAGTTGGTATGTGGTAAATGACTTCGAAAGCCTGGTTAACATCTATTCGTAGCGCTATTCTATCTCACTCATCTCGTGAATACAGAGTACAAGATTGATGTTAACAAAGTAGGTGGCTTTCAAAGTCATCTACCGCATAGCAACAAATATTAACTGACCTTAAGAGTTCGTTCAAAATAATCAACAGACAAAAAGAAACCTAGCCTGCTTTGTTTTGCTAAGGCAATCGCCATCAAATGCTTAATAGAACATCTGTGTACGCAGAAAGAGACAGTGGTGATGAATCTTGAACTACCTTGGTGATAACAACGCACATAAATTTCACTACATCATCTTCTGCCCTGTTTAGAAAACTTGGACTTTCGACTAAACATCACCCTTCATTCTTGTCTATTTTATCAAAACGTGTCTTTCTGTGGCTGCATAACCTATTACTCCTTTTTATATTCTTTTGCTAATAATCATTATGAGCAATAAATTGTGCTCGAAACGTCATCAGTAAATATTACTCTGTAACACTGTGAGGCTTTATCAAAATAAATTTTACCCAAAACGGAATTATACGCTACAACCACAGTGCACAAAGTTTTATTCTTATATCAGTGGTAAGCAAAACTTAATAATCACCCTGATAAATTAGTCAGAAAGTATGTAGGGAAAAGTAAAAATAAAGTAAACAATAATGGTAGTGATAGTAATAGCAATAATAATAATAGTAATAATTGCAATAATACTAGTAATATAATGGAGACATGCATGTCAAACATGCGTAGGATAATGGCAACACCAACAATAAGGAATCTAAATCATCAGTAGTAATTCCATACAAGGAAGGAACCTCGGAAACCACCTCATGGTGGAGAATTCCTAACAATGCAGACAGGATTAAAAGTGTCATTCAAACCCACAAACTCAATTAGAAACAAGCTTTGTCTGATCCCATCATGGAGCTAATAAAACAAAACAATTTAAGCGCGATATACCAAGTAAAATAATTACGAACATATTTAGAAAATCAGTTCAAAGAAATTTTAATGCTGGTGAACTTCACGTCTTATTCTCTACACGACCGATGGTGATTCCTCGACTGAAAGATAAAGACTAGCTGGCCACTCCTAATTATATCTACCAACTCAACTACGCTTGTGGAGCGAGTTATATCGGCCGTTGTTCTAGGAACTTGATTTTTCGTGCTCGAGAACACCTCCCAGTTTGGCTAAGTCAAAGGTGTAGTGAAAATCATTAGCAGTTCGATATCAGACCACCTGGTATAAACCAGCCGGCCACAAAGCCAGCCAGCATTGAAGAATCATTCTCCATCATCGTCATCATCATCTACCAAACAAATTGGCAATAACATCCACATACCGCATGCTGTAAAATTCAGAGGCTATTGTGATTTACGTGAAAAAACCAGTGGTCTGTATCTGCGCAGAAGAAGCAAGTCCAGCCACTACTACTGCCTTCGCCTTCAGTGGAGACTGTAAATTCATGAATTTGTATTATTATCCTTCCTAATTTTTCTGACATTCAGCTTATTTTATGTTGATGCTGTTGAGCTGTAGTCTATGAAAATTATTGATTCGATGTTATTCAAACATTAATGTTGTTCATAACACTAATTCATTCATTCATTCACTATAATGTATATATAACTGTAGTGTGGTGAGAGCAGGCTGCTAGCCAATTGGTAGACATTAATCGACGCTGATTGGTAGACATTAATCTAGGCTGATTCAAAAACCAATCACAGCAGACCTAAACGTGGGCAAATATGATTCGCAGATAAATGGCTCTACTTTCCGAGAAATATCGAAAACAACCAATCAGAAGACTGTGTTTGTCTGTTTAACTTCCGAGAAACAACCAATTAGAAGACTGCGCTTTTTTCTGCTTGCATAAGCCTTATTAATGTACGTAAAATATATATAAATACGCGTTGATTTTCGTAATAAAATGATCTGTTGCCTGGCCCTTGTCTTCTGTTGTTACAGTAGAACCTGATGATAAAGCTATTGAAAAGAGTATTCTTAGTTCAGTATCCATTCTTTTGACAATTCACTTTATCTAATGTCCTACCTGCAATGATTGTCAGTGGGCTCAAATACATAGGTCAAAGTAGTAGGACAGGTGCAGTCAGTCAGACTAGCGGAGTGTAAAAAACTAGCAGTAAAATCTAGATTAGTTGACCCGAATAAAGTAATAAGAAATCTGGAGAATAAATAGTTCAGCTATGCCACTCCTTACATGCAATTACACACAACTATACAATATAGGATGATGGGATAAGATGACAGTTCTAAGATTAAATGTAACAGGGTGGAAGGAATGGAAGAGAGATTGATAACAGAAGCTTTGTTTATCGAATCTACTACAAACACGTGTAAAAAGAATGATTCAACACCTGTCCAGCCAGATATCTGGAAACTTCTACTACCGCAACAACGACAAATAGGAGAGAACAAAGAAAACTATAAAACTCAAGTTTTAAAGTCATGTGGTTATAATTGATATGATTGTGAACAATAAATTTTCTTCGAAACTGTGTCATCCAGTGAATAATACCGTTTCACTGTGATATATCTAATAAAAAACTCATATTGAATTACCTACTACCACGCTGTTAAAGTTTTACACATATATTAAGAGTACCAGACAGCTGTTTCCACTATCCTAGTTTGGGACTGACTCTTCATCAGTGCGCACCCACCAGGACATCCTGGATCTACAAGCTTGACCAGAAGGTCCTCGGTCAGAACCGCAGTATGGTGAGTGCTTTCCGTTCAGCAGTCCCGAGATAGGAAGAAACAGTTGTCTGACAGTACTCCCAAGTGGCTTTCCAATGGTTCTCTAACCAGCCGATATCACCTCATAATGAAGTCCTATAGCCAAATTTCACAATTTTGTCGATTATCGGATTTATACCTAATAGCATATATGTATACTAAAATTAGAAAAAAAACAAAACAAAAGAAGAACACCTTTTTGGGATCCCAATTTCATTCTATCTTAGAGTACCCTAATTTTAATCCAAACGGGGTAGTTTCATCATCATTCGAACATTAATATGAAGAAGACCAGTAGTTCAGCGAAGAGTCTGTTTTCGATGGCCAGTTGATTCATCACTCAGCAGTAAAATCTCAGATATATACATGGCTATTTTTTACGTATGTGTTTACATTAAATTTGTTGGACGAAAATACAATTAGTAAGGTTTTTGGTGTAGTTACGTAATATTAAAGGCGTTCAGAGGAATTGGATGTTGATGTAAATCAGTAATAACAAATTTACTGCACACATATAAAAATAAGCATGTACATATCTGCGATTGTATTGTTGAGTCATGAGTGAATTCTTCGTAAAAAGAGACTCTTCACTGAACTACTGGTCTTCTCTGTATAAATGTTTGAATGACGATGAAATTTTGATGTAGTTGTGTGTTCTGTCAGCTAGCTAGCTACCTGGATGGATGGTTCATTTGCGAAGCTTTCACTATTATTTCCCTCCTCCTAATAGGCAGTCAACATCTTCAGCTCATACTTCACTTCAAATTGAATTGAAGTGAGCTTGCACAATTCTCCACGAGTTTATTAGTCATCTCTCCTAGTGGATGGTGAACTTGAGCGTCGTGATTGGTTGTTTCCGTGTGTAGTTTCACACCCTCTAGGATACTACTTCTATTGTTAGTTGTGCTGACTGTTTCCTTGATCCCTGACGTTTCAGCCTTCGTGTGTGTGTGTGTGTGATTTTCTTCTCAATGATTGGGGAATTTTGTCTATGTCAATGTGTCTATTATTAATTGACGATTCTCACTGGAATACCAGACAGCCTTCTGAAAATGTTCTAGCATTTTTGGTGTTGTTTCCACTGTCTAATATTGTTTCAACGCTGGTTGTTCCCCAGTCGAATTGATGTCCACCGTGGTTGTTGTCTGTATGCAGTGAGGCTATATGAGTGATTGAGTGAGTGGATGTGATGCCTTTTGACGACTAGTTTATGATGATGGAATTATCCCATTCACATTACAAAGTAGGATAGTCTGAGAAAGGATGGGACTGGGCGCGCGAAATGGCTCTTCTTTTTTAGTTTTGTTTTTCCTAATTTTAATGAATATCATAGTCATCTTTTGTTTTTTGTTCTCGTATGCGAACAAACACACGCGAACATGCACACATACATTTCTCAACAATAGGATGACAATATTTTACTCCTTCTTTTATTGTTGTTGGTATGGCTGTTTGTCCACGATGCAGTCCTCTTTCCTCCCCCCCCCTTCCCTCATCTTCCACAGCCATGTGTGTGTGTACGTGCGTGTGTTTACCGATTCTTTTGAAAAATATTTTAAAAAACAACAACTCATAAGGAGGTTTCAAGAGTTGTTCTGTGTCACAACCCGTGTTTTTGTTTTCTTTCTTATTTCGTGAACAAATACCTTCATCAATTTATCAAATATAAAATAAATCACGTTAAGATGTTTTTCAACCAAAGAATTAACACTATTGAGACGTAATGAGAACAGCTGGTTTCATCCGTTGGAAAGTAAAAGGAATAAACAAAAAAAAAACCTACAATAGCATAAATGAATAATGCAAAAACACAGTAGCGTGGGAATTATAGCTGTAAATTACAGTTAACATTTTTCTAAAAAGAGGTGAATTGAACACAGAAAATAATAATAATAATTATTATTGTTCCCTTGAGTTTTGAGTGGAACATACGGCTGGCTTCAACAACATCACATCTCCACTTTTTCCTATCTTCTGCAGTTTCTTCTTCAGCTCACTAGCTCCACGATTGCCTATAATCTTTCATCTCCTCCTGACTGACTGACTGACTGATAGAATTCAGTCTGTAGCAAACAAAGGACTAGCCAGACACACCACACTACTTACTGACTAGTGTCCAATCAAAGCATACCCTTCATACAACAATAGGCACCAACCACTATCAAAGGTAGTCAGTTATGGAGCAGGTTGAAAGTGATGTCAGCTGAAGGCTCGCCGATATTCTATTCGGAACTGAGAAGTAATGAATAATAATAATAATTTTACTTCGACTGAAATCTAGTACACATAACAGAAAGTAAAAGATATGAGGAACTCACTTTTTGAAGCTCACAAAAGACTCGAATCTAGAGTAAAAGAAAAAAAACAGCGAAACCAAGGTAATTCGTTTACGACATGATATGACCACAATGCATATACATATAAATTATTTGAATAAAGCATTTAGAATTTAAATTTCACGAGATGACATCGTCATTTCGTAGTTTCTTTATAACGGCAATACATATATATATATATACATATATTATGAGTTGTTCACGGATTGATATCAATTACAGAACCATTGAAAACCGCCAGTTGGGGGAGTACTGCCGGACAGCTGTTTCATCAGCCCCTAATTTGGGAATCATCGGCAGTACGTATCCACTTGGGTTCGAACTTAGGGCCTTCCAATTACAAAACAAACTCGTATACCATTCAGCCACTCACTCGGACCCGTAACAACGGCCGGCCGACGAGTTCTAACTCCTACCAAACCGTAACTTATCGCGACTAGCACCAACTATTCTCACACTTTGACGATTGGATGGAACTCAGTGATCACGACTTCTCACTAGGCGTACTCCAGGAAACTCCGTCCTGTAGGAAGTCACTAGCGAGCATCGGATTAATTTTCTATAGTTGGTTTGTAAGGATTAGTTCTGCTTTTACGAGTTGATCACGGATTGTCCAGTACTCCCTGGTATTCAATGATTCTGTAACTGATATCAATCAATGATTAACTCGTAGAAAAAAAAAACTAATCCTTACAAACCAACTAGAGGATATACATATATTAAGCTAACACTTTTGTTCCATAAAGAGGGTTATTTGGAGTTCAGCACCGAAGATGATTTTCTCCTATGAGCGGGGCAATGAGCGGTTTCTCGGTACTTCTACTGACAAATCTCTATTGAATTCTACATTCAGGTAAAGAAGTTTTTGGGAGCAGAGAATGTGGGCAGCGGTTTTGTTCATTTAAGTCTCATTCATTTTGTGATAAAACGTCCTGGGTAGCAGTTTTTCAGGAGAATTCTCTTCAGATCGTTTAACTCCTCTTCTATACTATCGGATCTGCAAATGCTGAGAATTCTGTCGCTCAATAAACAGGTCAGGTTTCGTTTTGTATTAAAAGGGAACTCAACTATGAAAGTTAGTTAGTTGTCCGTTTCATTTCAATTTTCTTTCGGTGAAAAGTTTTAGTGTTCCATCTTGTTCACGTCTTGTTAATTCGACACGCTCAAAACGTTTTATCACAAAGCTTATGAAACTTAAACCACCAAAACTACCTCACACACTCTCTGCTCCCAAGAAGCTTATCTTACGTGAGTCTACAAGGAATTGTAGAGATTCATCAGCAGTAATATTTTTGTGAGGGCTGAGACAAATCAGATTTTCAGCTGCTTTAAAGGATAGTTTTCTCCAAAACATAAATACACAAAGTAACTCTCAGTCATTAGACGAACTAAAACTGCTGATTTCGCATAGCTAACGGATAACTAAACCATCGGTTGGAGGATTTCATCATGAGCACTGACATCAGTTGGTGGTTAGAAAACCACAGGAAAACCCACTACGGGGGGTACTGCCAGATAACCAGCTGTTTCCTCCGTCCTAGTGCGTGGCACTGGCTCTACGACAGTGTGCACCCACGCCACCCTTCGGTTCGAATCCGGGACCACGATCTGGTTAGAAGACCACTGAGCTAGCTAGCTCGTAGACTATGGATTAGCCACTCACTAGGACCCAGTGCAATGGCCAGCCAGCCTATGAATTCCAACTTCTGCTAATTCATGCACGATATAGCTCAACCACTTCGCAATGTCTTTTTCGATGACTAGTAGAGTGCAGCATGTCAAAGGTGTGTGGGGCAGTAACTCATCGAAGAAGACATTGCGAAGTGTCAGTTGTGCTAAGCTGTGCATGTATTTTCAGAAGGCTGAATCCATGTACTCACTGGCTGGGTGGCCATTGGATCGGGTTCCAGTGAGTGAGTGGCTGCTCTATGGTTTACGAGCTAGCTCGCTCGGCGGCCTTGGAACCAGAAGGTGGTCCTGAGTTCGTACCCAGTCGTTGAGGTGGTTGCGAAATGCTGAGGACCCAGTCCAGCCTAACCACTAGGATGGAGGAAACAGCTGGTTTTCTGGTAGTACTCTCTGTGACTGGCTTTCCAATGATTTTCTAATCAATGTCAGTGTTCATGATGATATCCTCCTACTAGTCAAACAAAATCCCTACAAACACCAATACTTGAAAATAAGTAAACATTATCAAAACATTTATGTGAATTCCTCGTTAATAATATCTCCCTCCTATTTGATGTTGTTTTATGTCTACTGATAAATCTTATCAGTAGCACATTCCACAATAAGAACACGGCGCATACTTTAGTAATACAATATTAATCAGTGTTATATAAGTGAGATTTTATGTGTACTCTTTGATATTGAATAAAAAAGTCATTAATTAAAAAAGTGTACTATGGTTAATGGATTCCACTGATATTAACTAAAATTTAATTACAAGAAATGAAAGTTAACAATTCTTATATTGCTGACATTCTGTGGGTGGTTCTATAATTAAAACAAAAGCGAATCGACATAGCAGACTGAGAACAAGCAACTTTTTTACTTCATTTGTAAATTCTGTCACAAGCATGAGTAAAGTGAAATTGTATACATCCTACCAATAGTGTTCAACAATATACACCCCTCAACTAATATTGTGATGAGCGGTACTGATACGATTCATCACTAGTACATATATATAAAGAGACTTCCATAGGCCAACAGAAAACAACATCAAATAGCCGGAAGAGATACAATTGATTCCAGAAAAGGCAAGTGATACAGTGGTGATTGTGAAGATACATGGTTGAGACGTAAAAGAAAGGAGCACACACAAATAAACACACAATATGTGAAGGAGAAAGGCGAGAAGTAGCAGGCACAACACGGAAGATGTGCGCAAAATGGTATGTTGATTATAAGGTATATATAATTTGGTTATATATAGATAACCTTTTGGCTGGAGGATTTCGTCCTGAGCAATAACATCGGTTGATGTTTGAAGAACCATTGTAAAACCAGCCACAGAGACTATCACCAGAAAGCCAGCTGTTTCCTCCATCCTAGTGTTAGGACCTTGATTTTTGACTGACAGCTTAATTCCACACTGTATTTTTGGTAAAAGTATAGAATTTTCAGCATGGATATCAGTAGCCCAAATTTTGCAGGCCTACCATAGATATCGAGTGTGCGTCGGTAGGGGATCGAACCTCGGACCATGTGCATGGTTGGCGAGAGTCCTAACCACTGTGCCAATGACGCACAGAATTACAAAAACACACAGCTCAACGCCTCAGTTCAAAGCCTATGCCACCTTCTGCTTACAAGGCCACCCAGCGAAGTAGCCCGTAGACAATTAGAAAGCCACTCACTAACTAGGACCCAATCCAATGGACATCCAACCAGTTAGTGCATGGATTCAAACTTCTCAAAATGCATGGACAACATAGCAAGACTGACACTTCGTAATGTCTACTTCGACGAGTAACTGTCCTCACACACCTTCATTCAACCAGATTGTACCGCACCAGTCACGGCTTACAAATCAACATTCCTTTAACCATGATATGATAACTGCAGGTGGTTTGTTATAACTGCCTCAACTTTGATATTAGTAAAACTGTTCATTTAACAAAGTGGGTACCTTCCAACCTTTCTTTATTCACATTTTTTGTTTCAGCGTATAAAGAATGTAAAAGTATCCATGCGTAATCTGCTTTTACAACAGCTGAATCAATCTACTCTTCTTCTCAGCGCTGTCTTAGTGTGTTAAATCCTGTTGGCATATTCATCAACGTGATTCAAACTGTCATAATTGTTATTAGTGGTATTACTATTGCTCAAATCATGAAACATCACATTTGTCTTCAGGCTTACTAAATTCAATCTCCTCTAGTTGTACATATCTAAGTATATATTTCCAATTTTAATTAATAATGCTATTTATAACAGACATAAGATCAACTCTCTCTCTCCCTGTCCTTGTTTTATGTTTTTTGTAGTTGTGGTTAATGTGGTTCTTAATTTGCATAGATTGTATCAACAATCAACTATAATGATTCGTTTTTTAACAATATGGCATTATTAGGCTGATGTATATACCTTTTTGTTGAATATGTGTATATAACCTCAATAACTACTACTTCTACTGTGGAGAGTGCTACTGATAAGATTCCTCACTAGTAGTAGAATATGAAGAGACGTTTACCGGCCAGTAGAAAACAACATCCAATAGCCGGAAGAGATACATTTGATGTCAGAGAAGGCAAATGATACAGTGGCGCTTGTGGAGATACACGGTTGAGACATGAGTGAAAGGAGCACACACAAAGA
This sequence comes from Trichobilharzia regenti, assembly GCA_944472135.2. Classification (NCBI taxonomy): domain Eukaryota; kingdom Metazoa; phylum Platyhelminthes; class Trematoda; order Strigeidida; family Schistosomatidae; genus Trichobilharzia; species Trichobilharzia regenti. The sequence goes on along the minus strand of OX235270.1, from coordinate 27,192,583 downwards.
AGCGCACAATATCAAGGAGGAAGGCGAGAAGTAGCGAGCACAACACAAAGATCTGCTGTGGAAATGGTATGGCGTTTAACTTAAGGGGTTTACATAATTTGGCTATATAAAGAGAAAGATACCAATTTCCGTTTCACCACTGTATAATACTGATTGATATCACCAGTCAAATACTAGCGAGATCACATCGATTTAAACAACTGACTCAGATTTATTTTGTGTTTGGCGTTGTACACCCACTCAACCAAATGACCTGAATCTGTCCAGTCTGTGATCAAGAATTGTCATTGTCGGATTTCACACTCCTCATGGAAGTGATGAATTCAATTATATGTTCAGATTGTTTCGTAATCATTCGGCTCTCAGAAGAGAGTTAATTCAAGCATCCAACAAAAGAGCTGAAGAGTTGTCTGCGATTTACATCACAAAAGTGATAAGATGTTTACAATACCAATGCAAGAAACCATCATCATCATCATCATCAGAAAGTACCAAAACATTCAGCCTACCATATATATGAGAAAACATCTCTGAAATAACAGCTAGAATATTAAAATAGAATATTGAAATAGATACAGCACACAAGCCAGTCAGTCAGCTAGCGAGAAAGCCACCACAATCACTCCATTCGATATTGTGCAGACGAAAGAGTAATCCAACAGGAAAAGAAGAAGATCCAATTAATACCATTTACAAAATAAATTGCATGTATGAACCGCGACAAGCCTTACATCGGTCAACAAAGTGGGTGTCCCCTTCGAATCAGAATCGAAGAACACCACAAATTAGCTGTAAATTGACATGATATATGTGATTTTTTCATATCGACCAATGCATGTAGATAATTATGGACTAATGTCAAAATTTTAGATAGAGGGAACATCGAACATGCTTACGGAGAATTAATGGAAGCCTGTTATTATTTTGTTGTGTCTAATGTGGTTCTTAATTTACATAGAGTTGATCAACATTCGACGATAATGTTTCTTTTATTAAAAGTATGGTATATTATTCAGATATTTATTGTTAAATTTATGTATATAATCTGAATAATCACTGAATAATCACCACTAATTCTAAAATATCAAATGGTTTATTTCCGTACAAATATAAACCATTCATTTGATTTTCTTTCGTTCTAATAAACCGGAGAATTAAAAAAAAAAACCTATTCAAAAGTAAGTGTTTTAAAGATGGCTTTTAAAAGAAGGCTTCGTCCCTTTTATTTTTTCGAAGGCAATTTCTATCGTTTTATTCGCTTTTTTGTTGAATATTACATAACAGCTATGTGAAGTACATACTTTCACACACATCCGCACGCACACACAAACACAGGCATATATATACATGACGTTGTACGCTATTTCGTCTTTTAATCGGAGATATATGTATCTTCAAGTTCGCTGATTTCAATATTCTTATCTAATTATTCTATTTGCTCTATAGAAGTATCATGAATTTCTCTCTACACTTGAAAGTTCCTGATATATTATCAGATTTTTCGTTTCAAAAATAAATGTGAATTTTAACTTACATCAATCAATCATTGAAAGGAGCTGATCGGTCACTCAATCAATCAACGAAACTATCAGTCATTTTGGAGGCACCATAAGTGATACTGACTTTTCAAGTGATTTTAATTACAATCTAATGCATAATTTTGAAAGATTTTACCACTCTAAGATATACAGACAGAGGAGTATACAATTTAACATAGTTGGTATCCACACCTCTGGTATTCGCGTTGAGTCGATTCTGCTGCATGTGATGTGTTCTCTTGGGCGTGGATAGACTTGATAAAGCAGGCAGGATTCAGTAAGTAATCACTTATTGGAATTATGTCAATCAATTCCTGTTAGTCTGACCTTTGACCAGAAATTATTCTGGAACTTTCCTATTATAAATACACGAATGTACAGCCTAGTTGACGATTTCATCGAAAAGAAAATGTTCTTCGCTGCAACTGTCTTTTGAAACACGGAGGACATCAATTCAACTGCGACAACCAGCGTTGAAACAACATTAGGCAGAGAAAACAACACCAAGTATGCTAGAGAGTTTTCAGAAGGCTGTGAAGTATGAGCTGAAGCTGTTACCTGCCTATTAGGAGGAGGGAAATAAAGTGAACCACCAATCAAGCTAGTTCAGGGAATACAACTACATCAAAATCATCCACCTGAGAGCTACAAATCTTCTCCATCACATCTAATACGCTGATCATCATGCATAGATTAGAGGATATAAACATCATCTTGAATTTGTAAACAGTTTTAATGCATCTCACTCGAAGCAGACGAAATAACAGAGTAATATGAATAGCAGAGTGTTGGATATAGTCTTCGGGATTGGAATAGTAATTACAGTTATAAATGTAATCGTGAAATTATTACTTGTATTATTATGCTCTTGCGTTCCGAGTGGAAAATAGGACTTCAATAACACATCTCCACTTTGTTTTGTTTCCTGCCGTCCTCTTCAGCTGGCTAGCTCCACGATTTACCACCATCTCTCATCTCTTCCTTACATGTTCTCTTTCATGTTACCCTCATATTCACGACCATCTCGTTGCTTTCCATTTGAATTCCACTCGAGGGGCCAGTGTGTAATGTGATTAGGCGGCCTCCTTAATGTATGCCTGATTAATCCGTCTCCATTTTCTCCTACATATTTGTTGAGCGATTGGTTCGTGCTCGGTTGGTTTGTTCCACTACAGAATTTCTTGTTACTAATTCTTTCTGGCAGGCCATTTGATCTTCAGTATGGAGCCAACCAGCCAGAAAAGGTGGCAGCTTTTGATAAAAGTGGGCAGCAGACTGTTGAAAATCCTTTTTGTGACACACACACGGAGTGCAAGCTTTAATTTGCATAGAAGAACCGACTTCACATTGGTGTTGAAAATGCGAATCTTGTTGTTTATGCTGAGGTGGAGATTTCCACACTGGTTTCAGGTTGATGAAGGCGTATCTTGTCTTCCCCATTCTGACTGGCTTGGACATCTTCGTCCGTTCCGCCTGCAGTTGAAACGATGCTTCCTAGTGAAGGAGACAACCTCAGTTAAATCTCTCCTGTTGGTTGTGATTGGTGTTGGTGGTTGTTACTCTTAACTGGTTATCTTAATCACCTCCATTTTCTCTGTGTTCACTTGCAGTTCTGTTTTCACTACACGGCAACTTCAGCTAGTTTGCAGTCAGTTTTTGGCTGCCTGTAAGTCTTCCAGTTTGTGTAACAATAGACATATATCATACATAGAAAAGAAAAGGTGTTCAGCAAAGAGTTACTCTTTTCGGCGATATCATTCTCAAGCTGTACAAATCGCAAATTTATAGTAATTTGTCTTGGCAACAAAAGGAATATTCCCAAAGATGTGTTAATGCAATTGTTAGTTTTTGACAAACAGATTACGTAATTTTGAAGGCGTTAATCGGTTAGAAACTAAAATAAAGTTACAAAAGTAGGTTGGGTGACGTAATCTAATTGATAGGGTTTAATGAAAAAATGGATGAGAGTCAAGTTAATAATCTGAGTAGAATTCACTTGAAAATGAATGAGAGTTAAGTTAATAAGCTGAGTAGAATTCACTTAAAAATAAACGAAAATCGAGTTAGCAACAGTCGTCATGAGCGTAGAGATTTAATAGAGGGTAGGGGTAGAAAATAATGCAATTAAGAAATAGACAAACAAAGAAGAAAGAGGTAAGACAAAATTACGTATTTGGTGTTAGGATAGATCAGGACCATTATAGATTTAGTGACTAAACAAACTTCTTTTGCATGCAGAGTTCAGGATTCAATATATGAATTGCCATTGCTTCTGCAGTTTGAAGAAGTTTAATTCGTACTCTTTTGGCAAGATTCCCACGTATTGTGTAGATAACTGAGAAGTTGTTTTGTGGGTTTGCTTGGTGTCCGGATTCGATCAAGTGTTCTAGGATAGAGCTGTGGCGGGGGGATCTTCTTTCTCCTTTATAAAACCATGAAGGTAAGTGTTCGCTGATTCGTTTGGATAGCAAACGCTGTGTACGGCCGACATACCTAGCTCCACATGAGCAGGTGAATTGGTAGATGCACATTGATGAGGCCCCCAGTGGAAGCTTATCCTTCACGTTCGTGCGAATCATTGGTTTCGTAGAGAAAGTTAGTCTGAGTTCCGCTGCGTGAAATTCAGATCTTCTAGAGTCCTCTTATCGGTCGGTGTACAGTATTCCTGACTCCTCGCTCCCAATAGTTTGACATATAATTCAGTCAGAATGGTGAAATACAGTTTACTTCAGTTTGGTATCAAATGTATGCCATTTAGCTCTAAGTAAAAATAATATTGAAAGTTGATATTTGTGGAATCCCATAAACCACTATGTCAAAATAGAGACGATTGTGTACACAGGCAATCACAAAACTCTAATCGTAATATCAAATTACGTGAGATATTTACGCCCAGTATCCTACACACCACTGTATCAAATACTGTGTATAGCAAATCGTGTCGATGGAAATCTGTCCAACCACTAAATTGAATAGATGAGATTGAAATTATGCATTCTATTCAAATTGCACTACTTAATCGTCGTAGTAGTAGTATGGTGGTGATTGAGACAACAATGTGTCTCAACGGAATATTATTCTCACATATAATATTCCTACAGTTCAATACTGCATTAGCACCAGAATACTACATATGTATGTATATGTGAACACACTATTTCATGTTGTTTAATGAAAATCAAAACTATAAGCTCAGTGATCATTTGTTAGAGAATATAAACTGTGTAGATGTAAACAGCGATTCCACCAACTGAAAATATACCTTGGCTTCCTAGTTTTGCCTTCTGATGTTAAAGTCGCAGTGATTATTCAGATTATATACATAAATTTAACAATAAATATCTGAATAATATACCATACTTTTAATAAAAGAAACATTATCGTCGAATGTTGATCAACTCTATGTAAATTAAGAACCACATTAGCCACAACAAAATAATAACAGGCTTCCATTAATTCTCTGGAAGTATGTTCGATGTTCCCTCTATCTAAAATTTTGACATTAGTCCATAATTATCTACATGCATTGGTCGATATGAAAAAATCATATATATCATGTCAATTTACAGCTAATTTGTGGTGTTCTTCGATTCTGATTCGAAGGGGACACCCACTTTGTTGACCGATTTCAGTAAAAATTAATTTAGAGGAATGGCTAAACTCTTCGAAAATAGATGCTAAGCTACTGTCTTCACTTTGAAGATTAAATTCGATATCTACAAAACCAAATAGTAGTTTCGAATACTTTTATAACAAACATACTTGTGCGTCGGTGGTACAGTGGTTAAGACTCTCACCGAACATGCACATGGTCCGGGGTTCGAGCCCACGCCGACGCACACTTGATATCTATGGTTGGCCTGCGAATTTTCGGCTACCGATATCCACGCTGAAAATTCCATAATTGTACCAAAATATACAGTGTGGAATCAAGCTGTAATCAAAAAGAAACGTAATTTGTCCGAATCATGTAATGTATTTGCGCAACACACTTCAAACAATCTGATCACACACGGAATTGTCATAGAAATATATATGAAATTAATAAAGAGGTAAGAGGTGAGAAAAATAGACTTAGGTCAAGTTAAAAGGACATATTCAAGGTTATTATTATTTTGACCTTGAATATGTCCTTTTAACTTGACCTAAGTCTATTTTTCTCACCTCTTACCTCTTTATTAATTTCATATATATTTCTATGACAATTCCGTGTGTGATCAGATTGTTTGAAATGTGTTGCGCAAATACACTACATGATTCAGACAAATTACGTCTTCATATTACTTTATCTAAATTCATAAAGGGAACTAAGTGTTTTAAACATACTTCAGCTTATTCAGTCTTGTAACTACCAACGGCTTTTTACGCAGTCTATAAGTTGAGAATTCTAATCTTACAAGACTAGTCAGTGAACAAGTAATATTCATTTTGATAACTCTGTCATCAAGTTCTACTCTTCAGTATTATCGATATTATTAATATCATTACTACTATCACTACTGTAAACTCCTTACATGAACATTTCTTTTCAATAACTACTGACCAAATACCTACATACAGCTATTAATTAATTATTATTTAACTAATCATAGATAAAAGTGCAACAAAAATAACTATTTCTGTACTTATATAAATGGGATGACAGCTTAAGTGTTTATTATAATTTCACTACAATGATATGAATACATCACTGCACTGATAGACTACAGTGCGTCGGTGGCACAGTGGTTAGGACTCTCGCCGACCATGCACATGGTCCGAGGTTCGATCCCCTGCCGACACACACCTGATATCTATGGTCGGCCTGCAAAATTTGGGCTACCGATAACGTAGGCTGAAAATTCCATACTTATACCAAGAATACAGTGTGGAATCAAGCTATAATAAAAAAAAAAAAAAAAAAAAAATACCGATGTAAGGCTTGTCGCGGTTCATACATGCAATTTATTTTGTAAATGGTATTAATTGGATCTTCTTCTTTTCCTGTTGGATTACTCTTTCGTCTGCACAATATCGAATGGAGTGATTGTGGTGGCTTTCTCGCTAGCTGACTGACTGGCTTGTGTGCTGTATCTATTTCAATATTCTATTTTAATATTCTAGCTGTTATTTCAGAGATGTTTTCTCATATATATGGTAGGCTGAATGTTTTGGTACTTTCTGATGATGATGATGATGATGGTTTCTTGCATTGGTATTGTAAACATCTTATCACTTTTGTGATGTAAATCGCAGACAACTCTTCAGCTCTTTTGTTGGATGCTTGAATTAACTCTCTTCTGAGAGCCGAATGATTACGAAACAATCTGAACATATAATTGAATTCATCACTTCCATGAGGAGTGTGAAATCCGACAATGACAATTCTTGATCACAGACTGGACAGATTCAGGTCATTTGGTTGAGTGGGTGTACAACGCCAAACACAAAATAAATCTGAGTCAGTTGTTTAAATCGATGTGATCTCGCTAGTATTTGACTGGTGATATCAATCAGTATTATACAGTGGTGAAACGGAAATTGGTATCTTTCTCTTTATATAGCCAAATTATGTAAACCCCTTAAGTTAAACGCCATACCATTTCCACAGCAGATCTTTGTGTTGTGCTCGCTACTTCTCGCCTTCCTCCTTGATATTGTGCGCTTCTTTGTGTGTGCTCCTTTCACTCATGTCTCAACCGTGTATCTCCACAAGCGCCACTGTATCATTTGCCTTCTCTGACATCAAATGTATCTCTTCCGGCTATTGGATGTTGTTTTCTACTGGCCGGTAAACGTCTCTTCATATTCTACTACTAGTGAGGAATCTTATCAGTAGCACTCTCCACAGTAGAAGTAGTAGTTATTGAGGTTATATACACATATTCAACAAAAAGGTATATACATCAGCCTAATAATGCCATATTGTTAAAAAACGAATCATTATAGTTGATTGTTGATACAATCTATGCAAATTAAGAACCACATTAACCACAACTACAAAAAACATAAAACAAGGACAGGGAGAGAGAGAGTTGATCTTATGTCTGTTATAAATAGCATTATTAATTAAAATTGGAAATATATACTTAGATATGTACAACTAGAGGAGATTGAATTTAGTAAGCCTGAAGACAAATGTGATGTTTCATGATTTGAGCAATAGTAATACCACTAATAACAATTATGACAGTTTGAATCACGTTGATGAATATGCCAACAGGATTTAACACACTAAGACAGCGCTGAGAAGAAGAGTAGATTGATTCAGCTGTTGTAAAAGCAGATTACGCATGGATACTTTTACATTCTTTATACGCTGAAACAAAAAATGTGAATAAAGAAAGGTTGGAAGGTACCCACTTTGTTAAATGAACAGTTTTACTAATATCAAAGTTGAGGCAGTTATAACAAACCACCTGCAGTTATCATATCATGGTTAAAGGAATGTTGATTTGTAAGCCGTGACTGGTGCGGTACAATCTGGTTGAATGAAGGTGTGTGAGGACAGTTACTCGTCGAAGTAGACATTACGAAGTGTCATTCGGGCTATTTCACCCACCGCAATCGGGTGTTTCTGTACTGCTGAAAAAGGATTATTTTGTCAGATTTTGTAGTAACAATAGCCTCTCTTTGTTAACTGGCCTGTTAGTTTTCTAGCCGGTCCCAACCGCTTATAAAGTGGGGTGTTGGGCTTTAGCCTAGGTGGGCTACACGATTAAGCCTACTTAACCGCTATAGAAACTTCAACAAAATTCAACAAACAAAGAAAGAAAAAACTTAATGTAGCAAGGTGTTGTAATACACTCACACAGATAATGAATTTCAGAATGAAAAAAATATTTAATTTTTTCATTTGTCTTTCCTCACATTTGTCTTTTACCTTTCTGTTAGTTCATTGTGTTGTTGACCATTACTGAACATCTCTCGTTTCGTTGTTCATTTCTGAATAGGTTCATAATCCTTCTCTCACTCTCTCCACTATCAAATGGATCGAGAAACCTGTTGACCTACATTCTGGCTTGAATATTGTAGTTGCAACCTACACGTAACATACAAAAGTATTTTGTTGTGAAGATCAGTAATGATTGGTGTGACATATATAGATAATCAATGGTTACTGCCAGCTTTAAGAAGACAAAAGTCATGGATCGGGAGATAAATTACTCCATAAGTCTGTGGCATAATGAAAGAAGCCGTCTTGTGCAGCAGTAGTGGCAAGCTGGTTGGGCCTGTTTTCTTTCTGCACAGTCATAGAGATTACTAGTCGTTTCCCTTGAATCACAATAGCCTCTGTTGTTCGGAGTATGCGGTACTTGGATGTTTTTGGCATTTAACTTGGCACCCGGTAGATAATGATGGAGAAAGACACTTCAATGCTAGCTTTGAGGCCAGTCAATTTGATCCAAGTGGTCTAATATCGAACTATTGATGGTTCTTACTACCTCTTAAATTAGTCACACCGCACTGGGAGATATTCCCGAGCAAGCAACAAAGATCAAGTTCCTAGTGCAACGGCCAGTATAACTCACTTCTACACAAGCAAAGTTGAATTCGTAGATGCGATAAGAGAAGTGGCTAGTCTCGTCTAGGTACTTCATCTTTCAATCGAGGGATCACCACAGGTCTATCGTGTAGAAATTATGACGTGTAGTTTACCAGCCTTCATTCGAGACTATAAATTCATGAATCTGTATTATTGTCTTTCCCAATTTTTCCGATATTCAGTATATGGCTTTAGAAGTAAAAAAATAAAAGTTACGCAATACACGACAACGACACAAAGGAAGAACTGGTTAGGAATTTGATAAGGTTAAAATTGTTATTGAGTAATATGAAGGGAAGTGGTAGTTGTGTGTCCATTTAACAAGTGTGCAGATCACTGAGAAAAGCCTACTTTGCGACTGAGCTACGGATCAATTTATACGGCTGACAAATGATAAGTGGGTGTATGAAGAATGAACTGCCGCTTTGGACGGGTCACTTCAGTGTGTGTTTATAAATTCACCTGCCAGTGTGGAGCTATTCTATTGACTGCACACTTTCCAAACGCATCTCTGAACATTATCCAGCATGGTTAGCAGAAGGACAATGCAAGACAGTTAGTTACTAGCTTAATTCTCAAGCACTTGGGGAAGTCAAGCCATGCAGCCCCTCCACAGTCGTCTTTGAAAAATATGGACAAGGTGAAACCAAATGGTACAAAGGGCGTCAGTTTTCGGCATTTGTATATGGAAGAGGCACTGGCAATTCGTCAATACAACCCTGAACTGTGTATAGTGAAGACGTTTTTCCAGTCTCTATTCTACCATAGTCTTAACGTCTTCACTAGTGGTTCCCTGTAAAATATTTTGATATATTTCTTTAAAAATTTTCGATTTTACTTTTAGTTTGCTTTTAATTTAATAATTAATTTACTATTATCATTCTCATGTGTTCATTTTTGTACATTTTCTCACCCTCTTCACACTTGTTAAATTGATACACGCAACTACCACTTCTCTTCATAATACTCAATAACAATTTTAACCTTATCAAACTTATAACGTTTCTTCATTTGTGTCTTTGTTGATTATTACGTAATTTACAACTTTTATTTTTACTTTTGAAGCCACTTCTGGGTAATTATATCAATTGTCACACACCCAATAATAGACTACCATACACTTTTGGTAAATATAAGTACGTTTACTGTACAGCCAGGCTGTGAAGATGATTTCGTTGATAAAGAAGCTTTTCTCCTCTGAATTGTCTTTTTATTTTGTTCTTCATGAGTTAGTGGGTATTTTCGGTGATTCATTTTTATCTTAAATGGAATATAAAACAACAAGCGTCAGTAGCTGCATTAGGGTGTTGCCTTTTATAGGTTGTGATTGTCAGTATGACTGGCATTCAGCGCTCCGACTTTCTGTGCTTACTACCTACCGGTTGGTAAATTAGGTGAGGTGTCAACAGTGTTCTATGCATCGAGAAGTGAACCCAGACTATATGTGCACGGTGAGACTTTCTTTCTACTGCTGAACAACCGTCACACCAACGTGTTGTGATGGTGTGAAACAGACAATGTGTTCCAACGGTACGTTATTTTCACAAATACTATTCCCAGAGTTAAATACTGCATTAGCATAAAAATACTATATATGCATATATATGTGAACACTCTATTGCGTGTTGTTTAATGAAAATCAAAATTACAAGCTCAGTGATGATTGGTTAAAGAATATAAACTGTGTAGATGTAAGCAGTGGTTTGATCAACTAAAAATATATGTAGCGTTCCGAGTCTTGCTGCTGTTCTGCTGTTACATTTGGTATCGCTGTCTGTTGGCAAATGAATAGCCCATGGTCTGCAGTTTTTGAAGAAGGAGATATATACATCTTCTTGAGGGACATCGAAACTGTTACGGAGTTGAATGACGTTCAAGATCCGTCAGAGAAGATTCTTTTGCTTGAAACTCTGCTGCTCGAAAGTCGGGTGAAGGCAACATATGGTGATAGTGTGAGGCGAAACACCGGTGAATATGCGCCAGCCAGTCAGGGTCATGCAAACTGCTTATAAAGTGGGAAGGTTGATACACGGTCACCGCGAGACGCACTCAGGTACCATCGGAAATGCAAACAAAGGGAACCAAGTGGACATGAGAAAGCTCCGGAACTCGAGAAAGCAAGACAAGCAAACAAATACGCCAACAACAAGAAGATCTCGTCACTTTCAGTCTAAAGTATTTGGTGGGGGGAACGATTGTGGTGTGATACACAAAATGTGTTCCAACGAATATTATTCTCACAATAAGAATACTATATATGTGTATTTGAACATTCTAACTGATGTCGTTTACTGTTAACCAAAATCACACGCTCAGTAATCATTCGTTCATGAATATAAACTCTGTAGATATAAATAAATAACGATTCCATCAATGGGAAATACACTTTGGCTTCTGTGTTTTACCTTCTGCTGTTACAATATTACTTGCGATCATGTATAATGCACAAGGTTTAGAGTTAAAACAGTTTATCCGGGTGGTGAAAAAAAAACAAAGTAATCTGGGTAGGTGGATATTGAGACAGGTTGATTACTGAATCCTTGTTCCTCAAGTCTATACCCGGCATGTGCAATGGGAATGACTCATCACTCATACCGGAAATATGAAAAATACTACTACGACTACCAATCAAGTCAAGGGAAAAATAATGGAATTACATATATGAAGTTGAAAAGTTGTGTGAGAAGTGCCTTGATATGGTTATGAACAATAAATTGTGTTCGAAACGTTACCAGTAAACATTACTGTATAACAGTGTGAGACTTCATCAAAACAAATTTCAACCATAATGGAATTATACTCTGCCACAGTGAACAAGTTTCATTCTTATATCAATTTTAAGTTTGGATACAAGAAAATGATTTGTTATGACATTTCTGTATTTTTGCAGATGATTCTTTCCAATCACTAAATGACTAATTTACCTGATCCAATAGTTGTACTATGCTGTTGCGCATGTCAAGTAAGTCCACAATAGAAAACTCATGGAATCTTTCGAAATGAAACGAGAGTAAGACAAGCTGGCTGCCTACCACTATCTCCAAGGATTTTCCTGATTGCAGTAGACTGGATAATGCGACAGACAGATGGTAGACAAAAATGGGACAGGCATAATATGGGCACACACAAAAAAAGAACTTGGAGGATCTGGATCGCGATTTCGCCGATGATATATGTCTGATTTCACACAAACTGAAAGATATTCAAGTTATGTATAGGCAACAAGTTGACGTAAGAAGTATACATCGAAGAGACGATTCCACGTGAACATGGAGAAACAGAGGTGATGATGATGAGGATTCCTTGCCGACTGCAACAGTCACAGCAACAACAACAGACAACAATCAGCATAAATGGTAGAAATCTGGAAGAAGAAACTTCCCTTACCGACCTACCTACCTACCTGCCTATCTACCTAAGAAGTATCGTTTCAACTACAGGCGGACGGAACGCATGAGGATATCAACAAAGCGACGATCATAGGGAAAGCAAAGCAAGCTTTCATTACTCTCAGCGTGAAAAATAGGATGTGGCTTTTCAACTTCGATGTGAAATCAGTGCTACTAAACACGGATCAGAAACTTGGTGCCGTGCCGCACCGCGTCACGAAGGGTACTTCGAAGAAACTACACACCTACATCAACAGCTGTCTTCGCTCAACATTTCGCTCACTCAAGATCAGGTGACCGACCAATGGATTACAGTTAAACAGCATCTGTGAGCGTGATAATACGCAATAACATAACACTCCACCAAATATCATTGAATACACTGAATTGACAGGCTCGACAGAAAGCCAGAGCAGTAGTAGTGGCTGGTTGCGCCTGTTTCTTCTGCGCGCGCGCACGCACACACACACAACACACATAAACAGAGCACTGGTTGTTTTAGGCGAATCACAGTAATCTCTGCTTTTGGCAGCTGATACTTCGATCAAACACTTAGAGTTATTCATGTCAGACGTCAGAGAAAAGTATCTGGTGAAGTTGAAATATCACAGCCAAAGTCAAGGTCTTTTAAAAGTTGACCTTAAAGAACCGATCAGATACAGGGAGTGAATGCTATGAAATAATGTCATTCCAAATTAAATTATGCCTGCCTTTATGGACTTGGAGAGGATAGATACAGTTTTCTATTTATTATTTACTAGGTACTTTTTATGCAAATCTATACTGCTAGGTAGGGTTATGGCTTTTAACATTAAGCGTCGGGTCTAGGGTTACGGTTAGGTTTGAGGTTAGGATTATGGTTAGAGTAAGGAGTAGGTTGGAGAATAATGTGATAAATACCAATGGATCTCGAAGTACCATGATCTACCTACCTACAGTCACCTGGATGAATGGGTATATCGCGCATGGTACGATTTCTCTATTTAGATCATCAGTGTATTGATTGGGAGACATTCTTTTCGGATTTCTAATGGGTATTCGTCTCATTCATTCATTTATTTATTCATCCCATTCAAAAGTCTAAGCACTTGGTAGGAGTGTCAAGAATGTATCCACCAAAGGAGACAATATAAATTTCCAGATAGAAGTTGAGAAAAAAAGTGTGGTACCAGAAATTAAACGATAACCCATTATAAAAACTATCTCATTTACAGAAATGTACACAACACAGTGAACACAAGTTCATTTCCCTCATTTCGACAGCTCCCACCATCGAAGTCAAAAATTAATGCCTACTTCGCTATACAGGACACAAGGTTTATTTATTTATTTATCGTTGAAAAAGCAATCACACCAGAAGATACTTGAGTCTTAAAACTTTCAACTGTTTTCCCTATACTGTTTAAAAAGTTTTATCTGTTTCAGCTAAGGAAAGCACTTAAAAATTGAAGTAAACTGTGAGGAAGAGAGAAATTTCAACTGTGAATTAAAAAAAAAACCGTGAACAAATAAATAATCATAATGGGGAAATAAGGTAATTTCATGATGGACTAGATTATGTGGAAGACTGTATAAATTGGGTGCGAGGAGACAGGAGTACGCTGGACCACCAGCAATAAGAAGACTGTAGAAGATTTGGATTTAGCGCCTGGATGATATATGTCTAATGTCAGGTGAAAACTGGATGAAGTGGCTGGCTGGCTGATTGGCCAGGGAAGATAGGACTCCAACCAGGTGAACATAGGGAAGGTAGAGACGGAGGTGATGAAGATAACCAACTGACGAACAGCAACAGCAAAAACAACGTATAGCACAATCATCATCAATGGAAGAGATTTAACAGAGGTTACCTTCTCCCTTCACTTATCCGGGCAGCTAGAATCCTTTTAACTACGAAGGGATGGCATGGACGAAGATGACAAAGATGGCCAGAATCGGAAAGACAGGCAAGATACGCACGCCTTCATCAACCTGAAACCAATTTTCAAATCTTCTGAACTTCACTCCGCATAAGGAACAAGATTGAGATTTTCAATGCCAATGTCAAGTCTGTCCTTTTATTCGGGTCAGAAACTTGCAATGCGTGTGCGCCACGAAAGGGATTTACAACAGGCTAATACAAACTTTTATCAACAGCTGCCACCTTCAATGGCTGGCTGGCTGACTCCACGCTAAAAATCAAATGGCCAGTCGGCCAGCTAGAAAGAGTCAGTAACAAGAAACTCTGCAGTGGAACAAGCCAACCAACCATTAGAGCAAGAGCCGATTAACTGATCAAAAAATATGCAGGAGAAAATGGAGGTAGATTGATCGGGCATACATTAAGGAGGGAGGCCAACGGTTGAATGACATCGCCCGCAATGCAAGCTATCATCTATCACTCGAGTGGAAGGTGAATAGGAAGTAACGGATCGTCAGTGCTATTGTGACATGGATGAGATCATGTGTCGAGAATAAGGAGGGGGAGGAGGATTAGGAGATGAGAGATTACGGTCAATCGTGGAGCTAGCCAGCTGAAGAGGACGGCAGAATATAGAAGAAAGTGGAGATGTGGTGTTGTTGAAGCCAGAAGTATGTTACACTCGCAACCCAAGGGATTAATAATAAAAATAATAACAATACAGCTACCGAAACTTCAAAGCTTAACTTGAAGGGCTACTACGTTCCAGTGTGAAGATAAATATATATATATATGTAAAGTGATCAAATTAAACAAAGTAAGTTATACGTACACATACGAACAATGGCAAGAAAATCAAAAAAGTCATCAGTGAAACAATCGCTCAATACTTCACTCAAGATCAGATAGCCGTCCACAAAAGATCAGCAACCGGAAAGAATCTCTGGCAGTGGATGAGCCAAAGAACCAACCCAACCGAACCTAGCGGGAACCAGTTGTGCAGCAAATGTGCAGGAAGAAATGCGGGTGGATTGGAGTGAATTGGCCATACTCTGTGAAAACAAACCATCAAGTGACTAGTGACATCACACGTCATGCTATCTCCCTCTCTTACTCTCTCTCTCTCTGTCGAGTGGAACCCGAATGGGAGCGAAGCGCTGAGTTAGTTGGTCGTGAGTGCAAGGGTGAGATGGAGAAGGATGATGCTGAGGAGGAGGTGATCCGAAGAGGAGATGAAAGCATGTGAGCAGACGTGGCGTCAGGTGAGAAAACGTTTGCGTATAACGCCGAACGCAATGGATACGTGTGGGTGAAGTCCTATGTTCATGTAGGTAATAAAAGAGACAGTAATAAAGATAATAAACAAGTGTAGGACGTTATTTGACACGAGAGAGTTTATGTCTTGGGAAGCACTATAAATAACAATAACGGTAATAAAAATAATAATAGTGATAATAATATAATAATAACCAAATATGTTTATTTGTACATGTTACTGCGGCGAGTGCTACTGATAAGATTTATCAGTAGTATATAAAAGACGTTCATCGATCGGCACAAAACGACATCAAATATCAAGGAGATACTCAAGTATTGGTTTGTAGGGATTTGGTTGGTTGTTTGCAGGATTTCATCATGAGCTGACATCAGTTAGAGAACCATTGTAAAACCTGGGAGTACTGGACAGGTGTTTCGTCCTAGTTTGGGAGTCTTAAGCAGCGGCGACTGGCCCTATTCAGGTAGGTAGTTACCTGGAGTTCCAGTGGGAATTCGTAACCAGTAGGGTGCAGCCAGTCGGATGTGAGGACAAATACTCGCCGAAGATATTGGCTAGCGGTTGCGTTATATCGTGAATTGGCAGAAGTTAGAATTCAAGAGCCATTGGATCGGGTCTCAGTAGCTTAATGGTATACGAGCTCGCCTTGTAACCAGAAGGCCCTAGGTTCGAATCCCAGTGGGTGCGTACTGATGAAGAGTCCCAAACTAGGACGAAACAGTTGTCCAGTATTCCCAGGTTTTCCAAAGGTTCTTTAACTGATGTCAGCTCAGGATGAAATCCTGGGAACAATCAAGGAGATACATTCGACGTCAGAGAAGACAAATGGTTCAGCTTTTTGGAAAGATACACGGGAGAGACGACGTGAAAGGAACACAAAGGAACCCAATATGAAGGAAGGGGAGAAGTAGTATGCACAACACGGAAGATCTGTCCATCAGGTGCGGTGTTGAAGATAAGGGGTATATATAATTTGGCTGTGTACAGAGAAACCAATTTCCTAATAAAAATTCCTTTAACCGAGTCTACGTCTTATTTCAATGATGAACTATCTTCTTCGAGTTTGACCACGGATTATTAACTCAGTGTGAGAACCACTTGGAACTAGCTGTAAGAGTACTGCCAGATAGCTGTTTCTGTCGCCCTAGTTTGGAAATCATCGGCAGTACGCACCCAATACTCATCAGGGTTTGAACCCTAGACCTTCCGATTACAATGGAAGCTAGCTCGCATACCATTCAGCCACTCACCACAACCCATCAATTCAATGGCCAACCAGCCAGCCAGCCCATAAATTCTAGCTTCTACCAGTTCATGATGCATTTACCGCGACTAGAACCAACCAATATCATCGCGGTGGGAAAGCTATCCTCACACTTGATGACTGGATACCCCTCACTGGTCACGACTTCTCACTAGAACTCACCCCAGGAAATTCTGTCCTGTAGGCAAATCACTAGCAAGCATAAAAATAATTTTTTCTCAAGAATTGAACTATGCTGTTTTGATTATTTATTAAATATGCCTTATAATTTTCAGATAGTCTACACACCTGATAAGAACCTGTGAAATAGAATGACGTCATTTTGTCCTGGAAATCTGATCGTTTTTTTTATGAAAAAGAATTTTTTTCAAAATACGAACAGATGTTAGTTAGTCGATTACATGACTACACTCTATACAAATTCATCAAGCTGTTTTGTGTCTGTTTTTTATTTTCAAACATCCGTACAGCATTAGTAGTCTAAAACACATAACATGAGGTGATGTAACAGACACATCTTGATGGGGATCAAACAAAAAGGATGACTTAAACATTAATCAATGTGCAACGAAGACAGGTTATTTACTATCTACGATTTTGTAGAAACAAAACAGAGAGTATGGCATCTCCTGATGTATTTGTGATGAAGAAGATTTGTAGCTCTCAGGTGGATGATTCTGATGTAGTTGTGTTCTCAGAACTAGCTTGATAGATGGTTTACTTACGAAGTTTTCATTATTTCCCTCCTCCTAATGGGCGACATCTTCAAAGCATACTTCAATTTGAATTGAGGTGAGATAAGAACGAAATCACACACACACACACACAAAAGGTCAAAGTTCAGATCAAGGAAACAATCAACACCGATAACAATAAAAGTAACAGTCTGGAGAGTGTGAAGACATACAAGAACGCTCAATCACGTTCAATGTGACCATCCACTTGGAGAAATGACTAATAAACTCGTGGAGAAATCTAGCGGCTCACTTCAACTTGAATTGAATTGACATATGCCCTGAAGGTGTTGCCTAGTATGGCAATGATAACATCGTAAATAAACCATCCGGCTCAGAGAATACAACTACACCAAAATCTCTTGATGTCTTTATAGATATTTTGGATGTTGTACTTCATGATAAAGTGCAGCTTCTTATTATATTAAGTAATATAATGATGATACTTTATTCAATTAAAAACCTTTATCCAACACATCTAGTTTTCAGATATACGAGTAGAACTTCTGGGCACTGCGGTGGTAGAGTATAATTCGATTGTGGGGGTAAATTTACTTTGATAAAGTCTCACAGTGTTTTTTATACAATAATATATTTACTGATGACCACACACTTCAAGCACAAGTTACTGCCACTTATAATCATATCGAGGCACTATTCACACTATTTTATAACATGGACGAGCTCTGTAGGTAGGCTGAAGGACCTTGTATGCTGACCAAATTCAACAAAATAATATAATTTACAAAATACCTCACAATGACTGTAAGTTAGGTCAACTACCTAACATAGGTGAGTCAATTTAGTAGATCAGGTAGGAGTAGTCAGATTGCTTGTCACAACATAAGAATTTAGCTGAAGTTACAATGATTGACCCCACCGACGAAGATCAGTAATTTAGAAAAAATAACTCAGCACTACATTGCACTGCATGCGTTAACACACAATCACACAATGGGATGGGAGGGAGAGGGATACAATTCTAAAAATTAATCTAGGTAGGTGCATATTGAGAGAGGTTGATTACTGAATTGTTGATCATAGAATCTACACCCAAAACGTGTAGTAAGAATTACTCATCATTCATACCGGAAATATGGAAAATACTACTACCAATCAAGTCAAGCGATGAAAAATAATGGAATTATATAAACGATGTTAGAAAGTTGTGTAGTTGAGTAATGTCTTGATATGATGACGATGAGCAGCAATAAATCGTGCTCGAATCATTGTCATCACTAAATATTACTGCATAACAAACAGTGAGACTTTGTCAAAATAAATTAACCCCCTCAATGGAATTATACTACACCACCACAATGCACAACTGCTATTCTTATATCAATGATACTAGCTAAGAATCACCTTAACTCACTCTCAAACAAAATAGGACTAGATACACACACACACACACACACACACATTACACTAGTTACTGACCACTGTCCCATCAAAAATTCATTCCACAGTTCAGAAACTTCCGATTATGTAATAATCGACAGTATTCAAGCAGACGATGTAATTCATAGACCATTGGATCGGGTCCCAGTGAGTGGCTTAATGATCTACAAGTTAACTCGCCTTGTAACCAGAACGTCTTGGGTTCGAACCTCATCGAGGTGGGTGCGCGCTGATGAGGATTCCTAAAGTAAGCTGACGAAACAGGTGTCTGGCAGTACTCTCCCCAGGTGGTTTTCCAACGGTCCTCTATATATATATATCACATCTAACTGTTCTATTCAACTGAATCAAACTTAAAAACAACTCAGCTGTTTTGTAAAGCTGTGAAGACTGTAACTAAAGCGTGTGAAACAGAAAGGCATTTTAGCAGACATAACACTGCAGTTTAATTACAGAAAAAAAATCAGTTAACGCCTTTTTTGAAATAAGAACTCATTGAGTTGACAACACAGAGATACCAATAGGTCTTGTCTGGTATTACACTTATTAAGAAATATTCAATATACTTTCAATGAGTATACAGCTGATAGATTATGTTTGATCATATAAGTCGTATGCAGCTTATCCTTAGAAGAGACATGAGCTTTCCCTTCAGTGGGGTAGCAGATACACGCCTTGCTGACTAACTCGCTGATTGGCGAGTGCCCACTTGCATGAAACCTAAGGATAGGGAAGACTTCCTTCCTGTGGCTGATTGCTTGCAACCATCTAATATCAACTATTCATTACAGTGCATCATGATGGCAAGCCAGACACCTAGCCTGTTTGGTGGTTGGTCACATTGCAAACTTGACTGACTGATAGAACTCAGTCTGCACTAAAGTGATAGGACTAGACACTCACACATTACACTAGTTACTGACTAGTGTCCAGTCATAAGTATTAATAAATAAAGTACCTTGTCTGATTTGAAAATTCTTCATTAATCATATGATTATTTTATGACTTTTAATTAAACGTTGACTGGTCCCATTCAGGTAGGTAGTTACCTGGGGTCCTATTGGAGAGCCGTGACCAGTAGGGTGCAATACAGCAAGTCGAACGAAGGTGAGGACAGTTAATCATCGAATAAGACATTGGGAAGTGACAGTCGCGCTATTTCGTCCGTGAATTGGCAGAAGCTAGAATTCACGGACTGGCTTGGCTGGCCGGCCGGCCGTTGGATCGTGTTTCAGTAAGTGAGTGAATGGTCTACGAACTAGTTCGCTTGGTGGCCTTGTAACCACAGTGGGGTGAGTTGAGTGCGTACTGCTGAAGAGCCAGTCCAGCCCAAGCACTAGGATGCGGGATACGGCTACCTGGCAGCACCTCTTGTGGCAGGTTTTCCAGCGGT
The DNA here is from genome assembly GCA_944472135.2 of Trichobilharzia regenti. Taxonomy (NCBI): domain Eukaryota; kingdom Metazoa; phylum Platyhelminthes; class Trematoda; order Strigeidida; family Schistosomatidae; genus Trichobilharzia; species Trichobilharzia regenti. The sequence continues at coordinate 27,172,163 of OX235270.1, read as the reverse complement.
TCTCTAACGAACCGATGTCAGCTCACGATGATATTCTTCAACCAGTCAAACAAAATTCCTACAAAATCAATACTTGAAAATTGATCTGATGCTGACTAGGGACTTGTCCTATTTAGGTAGGTAGTTACCTGGGGTTCCAGTGGGAAGCCATGACCAGTACGTTACAGTACGTTGAACAGTATATAATTAAAGAACGAAACTGTAAAGAATTATAATAAATGTTATAATTATTACAAAAAAATTATTCAAAAGAATGATTAGTGAACAAAGAATATTCACATTTTCGATAGCCTGCTCTTCATCATCACTAGGTTCGAAAGTTATATATGCATCAATCCATTCATAATAGTGAATGAATGAATTAGTGTTATTAACAACAACACTAACTTTGTTGTTTGAATAACATCGTATTAGTATTAATAATGATAATATTAACAGATTATACTTTGATACCATCAATATAACGGTACATTGAATGAACATCAGAGAAATCAGGAAAGATAATAATAGAAATTCATGAATTCATAGTCTCTACTAAAGGCCGACCAGGGCAGTAGTAGTAGTAGTGAACTTGCTTTTTTTGCATAGAAATCACTAGTTGTTTCACGGGAATGGCAACACCTTTCGACAATTTATTTGGTACCCGGTAGACTATTATGGAGAAGGACTCTTCAATGCTGCCTTAGTGACAAGTTTGGACAAGGTGGTCTAATATCACACTGTTGATGCGTTTCAGTATGCTTTCATTTAACCACATTGGGAGATGCTCCCTACCGAGCAAGAAATATCAAGTTACTAGAACAATGGCCAATATAACTCGCTCCATCACAAGCGCAGTTGAATTAGTAGATACAATTGAAGGTGGCCAGTTAGTCTACGTACTTCATCTTTCAGTCGTGGAATCACCATCAGTCGTAAGGTAAACATGACTGAGAGTTTGCCAGCATTGTTTACGGATAGTGATTAGTCAACTTTCTTTGTCATGTGTTTCCTGATAAATGTGTCGGGATAGCTAGCTATTTTCAATCAAGGAGGTATCATATACAATCAATGCTTAGTTCATTTTCAATTACATTAATGTTGTTGTTAATAATACTAATTCATTCAGACAAAGCAATAAGAAGACGTAATTTTTCTGATTCGTGTAATGCATTTCCGCAACACATTTCGAACAATCTGATCACACACAAGGTTGTCATAGGGATACATAAATGAAATTACTAAAGAGTTAAGAGGTGAGAATATAGACAAGTTAGGTCAAGTTAAACGAACATATTAAAGGTCAAAATAACAATGAAGACCACTAAACCAAATAAGAGAGGCAATAGTACATCTGCCCTGACTGGTGGTGATCAAAACAAAATTTACCAAGGACGGTAGGTTTAGTGTGATGACGAATAGTTGGTTTGAACGCGTGAAGGTGGTTTAAACATTCTAATTGCCAGCTAGGTCTTCCACAAAGTTAAGGATACGTCCCAAAAACATTTTATAGACAGGTTTAAAAGATGTGTAAACGTTAGTTTTATGTCCTGTCTCCTATGTAATATGTTTCGCAGTAGAGGAGCTAGGTGTCCTTTTATCCCGTTAATAATGGGGTCTGAAGATTCTATTTGCTTCTGGTGCCATTTAGGAATTCATTTATTCACTATTCTGGCTGGATCGAAGCATATATAACTGTAGAACCTGGTGATAATGAAGAGCAAGTCATCGAAACTATAAATATTCTTTGTTCAGTGTAACCATTCTTTTGAAGTGAAATTTGAATAGACATGACATGCTTTTGTTTTTCGAGATGAATTGCATTCATATGAATAGTCAACCAACACTGATGCTCGCTAGTGACTTGCCTACAGGACAGAGTTTCCTGGAGTGAGTCCTAGTGAGAAGTCGTGACCAGTGAGGGGCATCCCGTCATCAAATGTGAGGATGAATTACCCACCGCGACAGCATTGGCTGGTGCTGGTTGGCCATTGGATTGATGGGTTGTGGTGAGTGGCTGAACCGTATGTGAGCTAGCTTGGCTTGAAACCGGAAGGTCCTGGTTTCGAACCCTAGTGGGAGATGGGTGCAACTTCTGATGATTCCAAAACTAGGACGAAACAGCTTATCTAGTACTTCCTCGTTTTTAATACTTCTCTTTTATATGAATCATCATCATCACATAAAAAGCAAGGCAATTAACACTATTGCCTCTTTTCAAACAAGATATGAGTGTGTGAATGAAAAAAGCATGTATTGAAGAACACGTAATACACGATATAACTAGCGAGAGAGAGAGACAGAGTATTATTCAGTAGAATACGACCCATAGAAGAAAAATTGAAGGAATTATTCAGATTATATTCCATTTTCAATAATAACTAAAGACTTACTTTTCTTCTGATAAATCCGGCTTTTCTTTTCTCAAATCCGCATGATACGCATCCCAATTAGTATTACAAATCTCCTAAAATTCATAAAACAGACAAAAATAGATAAAAGGAGAGGCTGAAATGAAAGAGAAGTGAAATCCTTACATTCAGTGAATTTTAGAAACAATTTAAACATGTGTTGGTTTATGTATCAAAAAGTGCGGATTTCATCGTAGAAAAATAAAAGCTTATCTTCTTTGTGTAATTTTTATTCGTTTTGTTCTGGGTTTCCAGTGGAACATCGAGTGAAAGCCAACAAACTCGCTGAAGAGGCTGGCCGGCAGCGAAGACATGAGTTCATCCATGTAGAATTAGAGAAGGAGGTGATAAAGATAACCAACCAAACAATGAACAGCAACAGTAATGAGAACAACAACTAGCACTAATCAATCATCATCAAATGGGAGAGATTTAACACAGGTAACCTTCTCCCTTCACCTATATAGACAGCCAGTATTGTTTCAAGCACATGCAGATGGCCAGAGAATGAAGATGTCAAAGTCAGTCAGTTAGCCTGAATCAGAAAGGCAAGCAAGATACGCACGCCTTCATCAACCTGAAACCACTTGGGAAATCTTCTTCACTGCACCCTGCCTTCCTTAGCTAGCATAAACAATAACATTCAAATCCTATTCAACACAAATTCGGTTGAGAAACTTGCACTGCATGTATCTCACGAAAACGATTTCCAACAGTCTACTACACACTTTTATCAACAACTACCTGCTTCGCTGGCTGGCTGGCTGGCCGAACAGAAAGAATCTACAACAAGAAACTCTGCAGTGGAACAAACCAACCAACCAATAGAGCAACAGCCGACTGATTGCTCAACAAATATGTAAGAGAAAGTGGCTTAGAGATGGATTGATTAGGCATACATTGAGGAGGGAGGCCATCGGTCGAACAACGTCGTGCGTAATGCATGCCATGCATCACTCGAGTGGAAGGCGAATAGGAATCGACAGACAAGCGAGTGGTCGTTAATATTGTGACATGAAGGAGATCGTTTGGGGTAGTGGGAGGAGGAGATGAATGATTATGGTCAATCGTGGAGCTCACCAACTGAAGAGGACAGCAGAGAATAGAAGTAAATGGAGATGTGGTGTTGTTGTTGAAGCCAGCCGTATGTTCTACTCGTATCCCAAAGAAACAATAATAGTATTACAATTAATTACGAAGTTAGTGGAACTAACACTCTAGCGATGCTTAGGGAGAGATAATTACAAATGGTAATTATTATAATATTGATAACAAATGTATGAAACGCATAAAAAAACATGCGTGCGTATACTTATGCTTGGAAAGAAAAATAGCACTGAGAAGAAAGTAGCAACCTACAACAACAGGAATTTCTAGTAGGAAAAAAGACTAATAAAACATTGTTAGTAATTGCACACACATTACTAACACAGAAACTGAAGAGGCTCAGCAGTGTAGCTGTTAAATAATACTCATATATGCTGTATCAAGTATGACTTCATGCAGTGATTGAAGTGCACTTACAATTGATATATCATAGCAGGCTTAGTGACAGAAGCAGTATGTACACGGTAATATTATAATGAAGTCTCATACAGTCTGTGCTTAATATACGGTAATATTTACTGATGACTATGCTCCAAGTATAATTTATTGCCACTCATGACCACAGTCATATTAAGGCACTAATCACACAACTTTCTAACTTCGTTTATATAATTCCATTGTTTTTCATTGTAGGATACTTAATAAAGGAGGACTGGACTACATTGACTCCTAGCGTAGAAATAGGGAGCGAAGTGGTTGGTGGATTATGTTGACCACTTCACTTATTAAAGGGGAAGTTGCATCAGCCCAGCTAACACCAGTAGGTTGATCGCTGACGAAATCTCATAACGGATACAGAAGACTGATTTCGCATATTCCAGTTTACGCCGTCTCTGCTGTAGACGTGATATCGGGCTATGGAATAATGGACGTGTGTACTGCTCATCAGTCCGCTCCGTCCACCTTTACGGCTGTGAGACATGGCCATTGATAGTGGAAAACATGAAAGGCTAGCTGTTTTTCATCGTAGGTGTCTGCGTTCTGTCTCCCGTGTGAAGTCGTATAGTAGGGTAAGCATCACTGAGGTCAGGCGGAGGTCGAGTGCTAGGTGAGGAGGAGGGGAAATCAATCAACCAGACTGTGAAGCAGTTACATCGATTGAGGGAGATGGTAAGGACGTGTGTTACGTATGCCCGGTTAGAGATCGCTTTCTTCGACAATGGACGATGTTAGGTGACATAGGGTCAGGCTGGAAAAGAGCCAGTCAGTGGTGGTTAAACCAAAACATAGCACCAGTCACTGAAATCCAAAAACGTTAGTTCAAGCCACGTAGGAAGATGTAGACTGTCTAGTCGGGGTCCTCAGGACGGTGAAAACCAATGGCTGGAGACAACTGGTGACATAGCTGGGCCAAAGTGATCGTTTTCGGTGATTGCTGGCTGGAGCAGATGTATCCACTACTTGTGACTTATAATACCTAATAAAACTATATTGTTCTTCCATATTACTATTCCTTTTATCTCATATCTCTGCCTACTGTCTCTGTTATGCATTTCTTCTACTTTCTTCTCTAGCTTTGTGTGCTACATGGAGTGTGACGACTTGAACTGCTGCACATTGGTGCAAAGTTCTATTTTGAAAAGAGACAGATAGACAGAAGGCAAGCAAAAGAGTGGTGACATTTAAACCTGCGAACTCATTCAAAGAGATGGGACAAGCTCCGAGGGTAGGCTGAAGGACCCTGTATGCTGACCCAATTCAACAAAATAATATAATTTACAAAACACCTCACAATGACTGTAAGTTAGGTCAACTACCTAACATAGGTGAGTCAAACTAGTAGATCAGGTAGGAGCAGTCAGATTGCCTGTCAGAACATGAGAATTTAGCCAAAGACAGAATGATTGACCCAGTGAAGATAAGTAATTTAGAGAACAGTTAGGCATCACATTAAACTGTATACATTAACACACAACCACACAAAAGGGTGGGAGGGACAGAGTCAATGTTTTAAATAGTAGGCGGGGATAGAGATGGAAAGAGGTTGATTACTCAATGAATCGTGGTTCATCGAGTCTACACACCCAACACAACACGTGCAACAGGAATGAGTCTTGATCACTCATACCAAAAATATGGCAAATACTACTAGTACCAAACAAGTCAAGCGATGAAAAATAATGGATGTATATAAACGAAGTTAGAAAGTTGTGTGAGTAGTACCTTGATATGATTATGAGCAATACATTGTGCTCGAAGCGTGTTGTCATCACTAAATATTACTGTATAACACACTGTGAGACCTTATCAAAATAAATTTTAGCCACAACGGAAGTATATATATTTATATATACAACAATGGTAAAGAGGTCAGTGTGTCGGTGGCACAGTGGTTAGGACTCTTGCCGACCATGAACATGGTCCGAGGTTCGATTCCCTGCCTACGCACACCCAATATCCATGGTTGGCCTGCAAAACTTGGGCTACCGATATCACATGCCGGCTGGAACCCGAATGGGAGGAATGTGGCGAGGTAGTTGGTCATAGGAGCGCGAGGAGGACATGGAGGAGGCGGAGGATGAGGAGGTGATTCGAAGAGGAGATGAAAGCCTGTAGGCAGCTAAAGAACGAGGTGAGAAAACGATGTTGTAGAAACCCGAACGGAATGGAGACGTGCGGCTGAAGGTCTGTATTTCTCTAGGAACTAAAGGAAACAATGCAGTCATAATATTAAGGCCTAAAGAAAGATTCAGTCACATAAAAGCAACATCATCGCATAATTCTGTAATCTGCTGCTTTCATTGATCTTCTCCTTATTACAGAAGCAATTTAGTATATGATGCGCTTTCGAAGCATCTTCTATCAAATCAGTTAATAAATCAAAACATCGACTTATAAAACTTGTCAAATTTTTAATGTGGAGAGAAAATGACCAGTCTGCCCAGTAAGTTTATTCCTATTATTATTATCCCCTTAGGTTACGAGCGGAACATAGGACTGGCTTCACCAACACCACATCCCCATTTTCTTCTATTTTCAGCCATCCTCTTCAGTTGGTGAGCTTCACGATTGATTATAACCTCTCATCTCCACCTCCTCCCAAATCATCCTCGACATACGATCTCCTCAACATCACAGTAGCACTGAAGACAAACTCGTCCATCACTTCCCATTTCGATTCCACTCGAATTTCATTCGACTGTTTCCCTCAATTTATGTCCGGTGAATCCAGTTCCAATCCATTTCTCCTACATATTTCTTAAGCAATCGATCGGCTCTTGCTCGGTAAGTAGGTTGATTTTTTCCACTGCAGAGTTTCTTGTTGGTAATTCTTTCTGTCCAGCTGGTCATTTGATCTTCAGTATGGAACCAGCCAGCCAGCTAGGCAGGCGGCGAACGTGGCACATTCTATTAAAAGTCTGTAGTAGGCTGATGGAACTCCTGTTTGTGACGCACACACAGTGCAAGTTTCTCACCCGTATAGAAGCACTAACTGACTGACGCCACTAACATTTGCATTGAATCGAATCCGAAAGTTGTTGTTTATGCTAGCTGAGGTGGAGTGCAGTGCAGAAGATTCGCTTACTGACTTTAGGTTGATGAATGTGTGTTTATCTTGCCTTTCCCATTCTATCTTCGAGATGTTAATCCGTGCTATCCGCGTGTAGTTGAAACGATGCTTTCTAGCCGGATAAGTGAAGACGGGAAGTAACCTCTGTTACATCTCTCCCTTTGAGGATGATTAGTGCTGTTTGTTCTTGTCGTTAATGGTGTTCGTTGGTTGGTTCTCTTCGTCTGGACGGAGTCCTGTCTTCGTTGCTAGCTAGCCTCTTCTTCCAGTTTAAGCAAAATACAACAATTAATTCCTCACCAACAGACAATAAAGTAATATGAAATAAATAGAGTGATTACACTAGTTATAAGGAGCTGACTCATCTGATGAACTGCTATCATATCTAGGTAAATCTTTCAACCAGAATGGTACATAGCCAGCCAGAGAAGTTTTAACAATAAACAAAACAATGATTAAATGATCAACAAATGAACAGAAATTTCTATCAAACTAACCTGAGCTTTCGACAATGCTTCGTGATAGGAATATTTAACTGGTGGTATCATTTTCAGTGTTTCCAGAGTATAGAAAAATTCACTAAGACCATAAAATTCAAGTGAATTGAAGTCAATTTGTGGTTGAACAACATTATTCATTGCGCATGGAATCGGTGTACAATGATTATTTAAAAGTAGTAACGGTTCCACATTTTTTAAGCATTGTGTCATATTTCCTGTTCCCTGAATTTTTAAAAGACAAAAGGAATAAAAAATATATACATGTGGTGATAATTCTCATTTATACATTTAGAGGACAAAAATCTAAATGAGGGCTTTGTGTGTTAGGGGGGGGAGGTGGGGCGGTTGTAACTTCCCGATTGACCTCAACACTACTTTGGAAGTTGATTGGTTTATTTTCGGGGTTAACTGAAACAGAAAGAGAGTTAGTGCTGCATGACCGCAATTGACCCTAAGGGATACAACTACTTGAGGCTGGCCGGCTAGTTACACACGGCCTCTATGATCTGGTTTCTTGGGTCTGTCGCGAATCGGTAAACCTACCGCCGGTAACGGACCACTAGCTGCAATCAGCGATTGTTTGGCATGCGATTCGCATGTAAGATGATTACACAGAACTGGACTACATTGAGCCTGGCTAAGAGATAGGGAGTGAAGTGGTAGGCAGAGAGTGTTGACCACTTTACTCATTTGGCAAGTTTTGTCAGCCAACGCCATAGCCAGGAGATTGATAGCCGACAAAATGTCAGTTGAGTACGGATACAGAAGGCTCGTTTCTCATATGACAGTTAACGCCATCTCTGGCTTAGTAGACGTGATATCCGACTAACTGGCTGGTTGTCGATCAAAGGGCGAGTGTACTACTCGGAAGTCCATTGCGCCTTCCTTTATGGCTGGCTGGCTGGGTGAGACATAGCCATTGAAAGTGGAAGACGTTAAAAAGCCCCCTAGTCAGCTGTTTTTTATCATAAGTATCTGCATTCTGTTTCTGGTGTTAAGTGGTAGTATAATAAGTTGAGTATTATTGAGGTTACGCGTCGGTAGAGTGCTAGTTGAGGAGGAGGGGAAATCAATAAACAACGCTGTGAAGCAGTTACATCGATTGAGGGAGATGGTAAGGATGTGTGTTATGTATGCCTGGTTAGCCATCGCCTTCTTCGACTGACAGTGGGCAATGTTAGCCACTGGTTGACATAGGATGGATGAGGTTGGAAAAGAGTTAGCCAATAGTGATGGTCAAACCGATACATGGCTTCATCATCAGTAAATGAAATCCACAACAGTTGGTTTAAGCCAGCCAGTCAGTCACGTAAGAAGGTGTGTACTGCCTGGTCGGGGTCCTTGGGACGGTAAACACCAATGAAGGCTGGAGAAAATTGGTGATATGGCTAGCTCAAAGTGATCGTTCTCGGTGATGGCTAGCCTAGGTGCAGATGCATCCACTCCTTGTGACTTATAATACCCAATATAACTATACTGTTCTTCCACCTTACAACTATTTATTTCGCCTCATATCTCTGTTATGAATTCCTTTTTACTTACTTCTCTTGTTTTGTGTGCTAGGAAGAGGTAGTGTGGCACCTCGAACTGCTGCACGTCGGTGCGAATTTCTACGTTTAAGCCAGTCATTCAGCAAAGGGTAACTCGGGACATACAGTTTTTGGGCTCAATCTTTTCTAAGCCCTCTTCACTCTCTTTAGAGGGGTGGAGAGACTGCATAGTTGGCTGGCATGCTGGTCACCTGAGTGAAGGAAGCACCTTACTGCTGTTTTATCCCTCTTGCCCGGAAGTACGAATGTGCTGACAGACAGATCCCAAGTATGGTGCAAAAGAAAAAATCCTACACTGCACCAGTAACTGCTTTTAGTCTAATCGATATCCTAACCATCTTCCTAATATGGCAAGACCTGCAAGAACATTAGTCCCAGCCAGTGTAGCTTATTAGATTATCGCGCGATATGCAAGTCCGAACAGCATGTCAAGGTAGCAGTTATCGATCGATAACTTTCACCTTCATCTATCTATATACATATACATGTGCATAATATTTAAATAACAATGGATATTAACAGTTTTGATTTGTTTTTTTTAAATAATATCGATTGATTCAATAAATCAATAGAATTACAGTTCGGAAGTATATACAAGTGGTACCAGGCATAATTAAGACAGAAAAGAAACATTGTTAAAACAATGATGGTCAAGTTAGGTAGGGAAAGAGTCTGAATGAATGAATTTCCATCGGTACACATAAGTTTTTTCATATGAATCATGACGGCTTCAGTTAAATGTAAAAGATGAACTGATAAGGCGAAATTCAGATCAGATCATAGACCAAATTACACAATGTCAACAACAGAAATAATCCAATAACGCGCGGAAGGAGTTGTACATAAACACTTTTCAAGAGGGCCAGCCAGCCACCTTGAGGAAAATTGAAGAAAGATATCTTATGGACGTCTCCTAAAAGAATGGATATCCACGGAACTTCATCAAAAGACATATACTCCCAAAGCCAACCAACTTACCAAATCAAAGGCCTCCTCCCCAAGGGAAAAAAGAAAATCACCCCACTACATATAAAAGACGACATCTCAGAAATCACCGCAACACTCTTCAAACCTTGATGAGGAATTGAGGAATTGATGTCACACGCAAACCACTAGAATCACTTCATCACTCAGATGGCTCTGTGTGTCAACCAAAAGACAGAGTCAGAAGCGGAAGAAGGTAAAGCGGACATCACTTTCTAGAAAATAAGTTGCAACGACTGCGAAAAACACTACATTGGCCAAAGTGGACGCCCCTCCTCTTCATCTTCGTATCCATGAGTATAAACTAGTCATCAAAAGACATGACATCCACTCCCTCACTGCAAACAGACAACAACCAGGGAGGACATCAATTCGAATGGGACAACCAGCGTTCAAAAAATATTAGACAGAGAAAACAACACCGAGAATGCTAGAGAATTCTTAGAATGCTACCTGATATTCCGGTGAGAATCGTCAATGAATAGACACACACACAAAGTTTGAAACTTCAGGTCAAGGAAACAATACAAGTAGTCACCTCGAGGGTATGTGAACACATGAAAGCAACCAGTCATGTTCTAGTTTATCATCCACTAGGAGAGGTGACTAAAAAAGTAGTGAAGAAATCTAAGAGAGCAATTCAGTTCAAATTGAAGTGAAGTATTAGCTGAAGATGTTGCCTAGTAGGACAAATGATGAAAGCTTCCAAACAGACTATCCAGCCAGCTAGCTCAGAGGACACACAACTACATCAAAATTAAAATCAACTGAAATACGGTTGATAACTTTAAAAGCTTTGCTAACATTAACTTTATGTTCAGCATGTCAAAGGTGAGCTGAAATATAGCTGCGTAATTTCTAAACTACAGTCTGCAGATGATCTGTTGAAATATATCAATTTAAGGGGTTGCGATAGCGGATCTCGATATACCTAACTACTTTGAGCAATCTAAAGATATCTGCCAGTCACAGCAGGCTTTTAACAACAGCTACCACCTTCTCTGGCTGGTTGCCTGGCTCCAAACTGAAAAGCAAATGGTCAGCCAGAGAGTCAGCCGACCAGAAAGAATTGACAGCGAGAAACTCTGCAGTGGAACAAACCAACCGACCAACAAATCAACAGCCGACTAACTGCTCACCAAATATGCAGGAGAAAAGGATTGGAGGTGGATTAATCGGGCATACATTCACAAGGGGGTCATCGGTTGAATCATATCGCGCACAATGCAGGCCATTCATCACTCGAGTGGAAAGTGAATGGGAAGTGACGGATGACTGGTTAGTCGCAGCTATTCTGACATGAATGAGATCATGTGTCGAGAATAAGGAGGGGGAGGAGGATTAGGAGATGAGAGATTACGGTCAATCGTGGAACTAGCCAGCTGAAGACAACGGCAGAATATAGAAGAAAGTGAAGATGTGGTGTTGTTGAAGCCAGAAGTATGTTACACTCGCAACCCAAGGAAATAATAATGATTATATATATATATATATATATACATATATTGGGGGGTCGGTGGTATTGCGGTTAGGACTCTCGCCGACCATGCGCATGGTCCCGGGTTCGATCCCCGGACGACGCACTCCTTCACCTCGCTAAGCCAGAAATAATACTAGTAATGAGGAAAGGTTGGGTATGAGGCTAGCAACCCCATCCTATAAAATAAACACTGCTACAGAAACTTCAAGCCACTAGCTTGAGGCCCTATGTTCCACTGGGGAACGTGAAGGAAAAATTATTTATTAATTATTATATATATATATATATATATATTGCTATTTCAATCTCAGAAACAACTTGGACGAGCTATTATCAGGACGAAGAATAACTGCCCGTTGTACTACTTACAAGTCGTATAATTCAAGCTAATATTTTTATGTTCTTTTTATAATGTAAACAGGATTTAATGCAGCTTTCGAGTCAATCACATAGAAATCAGAGGAGAAGATTACTTTTTCGACGATTTCATTTTCATCACTATAGAATATGTATATATGTATATATGAATTACAAGCATTAAAATTCAGTTTTCTTGTGTGTGTGATGACACATGAATAATACTGACCCAGAACTTCTATTTTATTCGAAAAATAGGAACGGACGACTTCAGGTCAATAGAGCTGAATAATTAAGACATTACAAAGAAAATTGAAGTTTAATTCACTTCGAAAATGAGACCTAAGCATGCATATATATGTATATTTATAAATAAAACTCACTTTATATGTAACAGTAAACGTTTCATTAGTTGGCTCTGGAGGTACATTAAGAGCTGGTGCATGTGGAACACGATCATTTTGTACATTGAAACCTCTGAGTAGGCATGGATCCTTCAAGAAATAAAGTAAAGTGAAAGAAGTAACACCGACTGATGCACACTTAATTCAAATTTTATTTTATTCAAGGTACACTATAAAATACAGGTGAGGTGGTCGAGTGTAACTCCATTATGAAGAAAATTTTATTTTGATAAAGTGTTACACACACATTGTGTGTTTGTTATACAGTAATATTTACCCATGATGACAACATGCTTCCAGCACACTACTACTCATAAGCATAATGATATCAAGTCACTACTCACTTTCTTACCTCATAGTTTATATACACAAATGAATAAAAATTGATGATGATTAAACAACATTTGATTGAATAAAATCAATCAATAATATAAGATGACAAGAAAGTACATTCGGAAATAATAATAACAATGACATTAGTGTTATCAACCAATTAATCAGTCAAATACAATGAGATGGGAAGGGAAATAAGACGAGTGTTTTATAGTAAAATAAATGAATAAATAAATAACTTGTTGTTATTATTATTATGAGGTCCAGTGTTCTAATGTGTGTGTGAATTGAATTGAAATAGAACACATTTTGAGATTATTTATTATCCTCCTGCTCTGATTTTACTGACTGGTGGTAATAGTATCTTGCATATCTCTGATATTGTATATTAGCTGGCGATGATAATGAGTGACTTTTATTGCATGTGTTGTCTTCTGTTGTGTTGTGTTGAGTGTGTAGACTCGAAGATCCAGGCAAGATTCAGTAAATAACCAATGTCTCTCTCTCTCTATCTCCGTCTACCTATATTACGTTGAAGAATTTTGACTCTGTCTGTCCCACCTACCCTATTGTGTCATTTTGTATGTGTTAATGCATGCAGTTCAATGTAGTGATGAGTTATTTTTTCTAAAATTACTTATCTTCGTGGATGGGATCAATCATTCTAATCTCAGCTAAATTCTCATAATCTGACAGGCAATCTCACTCTTCCTGCCTGATGTACTAGTTTGACTCACCTATGTAGGTAGTTGACCAAACTCACAGTGATTGCAAGGTATTTTGTAAATTATATTATTTTCTTTAATTGGGTCAACCTACAGTGTCGTTCAACCTACCTACACAGCTTGTCCTATCTGAGTGAGTGAGTTTGTAGGTTTGAACGGCAGCATCACTGTAATTCCTGCTTTATTGAGAATCCTACGTAGAGAGGGTCTCCTTTCTCCTCATATGGTAAAACTACTATAGATACTTTATATTCTCTCTTAGTTATGTAATCATTATTAGTTCCACCATTATTTTTATTTTACTTTTGATCTTTTCTGAACAACTCATGTTCCTTGTAATATTCAAACCTGCGTCACCACCTAGTGAGTACTGCAATGGGTCAGAGATGTTGCCATCACTGAGGAGCTATTCAGGCTCACGATTGACATCCTGTAAAACTGACCTTATTGGATACTTTCGACTGGACACTAGTCAGTCAGTAACTAGTGTGAGTTTCTAGTCCTGTCTGTTTGGTGCAGACTGAATTCCATCAGTCAATCAAGTAAGTTTGCAATGTGGCGACCACCTTACTGACTGCTGAGTGCTAACCAGCACGAAACCTAGGTCAAGGAAGACTTCCTTCCTGTGGCCGATCGCCTCCAACCATCTAATATCACTATCAAATCAATGTACACCATGATGGCGTACCAGCCACCTAGTGGCATAGTGGCCACATTTTAAACCTTACTAACTGATAAAATTCAGTTCGCACCAAAGAAAGCACTAGCTAGACACATCACACTAGTTACTGACTAGTGTTCAATCAAAATATTAGAAGTAATACCACATAGAATTCTAAATATGGATACCATTAGAGTAGCATTTAAACAACTAACTCCCTAAAAGACAAAATTTATCAGCTTAAGGACCTGATAGATCTAATTAGGAAAGAAAATATAATTTAACAAACACGAGGATGTAATAACTGTGAGTGAGGTCGATTGCAAAGGACAATCAAACTAATTGATTGGGGTCAATTAGATTATCGAGACATAGGCATTTAACTAAATCTAGAACGGTTAAGTATATCAATGTGATTAATCTTAAAATATCTCAGCCATTCTAATGCCATCATTTGCATTAGGTTAGAAGTATTAAAAGTAATATAATTAAGTGGAGAGACTTGGTGAATTTGAATAAAGCAAGAACAGCAGAGGTAGGTTTGTGCAGAATAGGAAGATGCCACCCCATATCATTGTTTATTTCGTTCGTCTGCTTCTCGTCAGCTGCTCAGCTGAGATGCTTACACCCTAAATAAATTATTATTTATTTTATGCATAGAAAAGCTTTAACATACTTGTAAATTATACATGATGTCACTTAGTGACAGGAGGTTCCGAAATTATTGAACAGTGCTTAGAAATTTTCGCTTATATATCGTTTTTACACAGGCAATTCAAGTTTGAACAAACAATGTAAATGTATGCATAGAATGATGAGGGAGTTACGTAGTAAAGACGAGAGATGCGTAAAATGATGAGTGACTAATAAATTAGGTGACAATGAACTGAGTTCAATTGAAATCATAGAAACAAGAGACAAGCAAAATTACGCCATATCAAAAAGAAGGGTTTGGGGAGGGGGGTTAGGTTAAAGCCAAACATTACGTAATCAGGTGGAAAAGAGAGAGAGAATGAAGGCATCCAGTTAGCAGACATACCAGGGTAAGGAAAGACTGTTAGTGAATGCTTCTTTCTCAAGACATAAACCAGGTCTCAAGCGTTTGATAAAAATTGCTTCGGCAAACTTGAGGAGAGAGAAGGAAAGACTGATCAATTAATCCTCGCTTATGCAATCACAACACCACAAACAACAAATACAGTCGAAATGACACAACACATTCATCCCTCAGATATACAAAATTGCAATAAAAGAAGAGCATGCAGCAGGATTGCATAAAGCAAGTTAAAGAGTCATGTAAATACACACTGACACTGAATGACTGGATTTCAACACCAGGATTTCGCACAGCAATTCATGATACCACACAAAAGGTGGAAGAATGAGGACAATTGAGGACACGACGGTTTAGTAGATAACCGGGGAGGGATGTCGGGTGGGGTCACAGGCAGTGAATACATCTGCGCCGTTAACAAGGATTTTCATCCATATCATCAAGAGTCTCAAGTATTGTATCTTTGCCCCCACCGGATATACTTATATGAATTTGAGCAAACAGTTGTGCTAGAAATATATTCCAGTTATTGATGAATTTTCAAGTATTGATTTGTAGGAATTTTATTGACTGGTGCGCGCTGATGAAGAGTCTCAGACTAGGCTGACGAAACAGCTGTTTGGTAGAACTTCGTGAAGATTTTCCAATGGTTCTCTAACCAACCGATGTCAGCACATGATGAAATCCTAGCACCTAACAATGAATTTGTTTAATTTGATAGGATATCTTTCCAAAGTGGCTAAGTTATAATCCAACATAAAATATGTTATGTGAATGAGAGTCGAAGCTTAGGGTAGTATGAGGTTGATCTTTATTAGCACATATAATCTAATCCTCGAAATTTTCCTTTCGGATCAGTTGGAAGATGCTCTGTAAGTTGATAAACTGTCCCCTCCATGTTGGCTTACGATATATCAACCTTTGCAACCTACAATCTTGTCTTCCGGTAAGTAGGAGTACATCGAGGAATGGAAATGCCATGTTCAATTCACCTTCTAAGATGAATTGTATTGATGAGTATGTTGTGTTGAAGGTTTTCAGAAGATACTCCAAAATCGAGTTTTTCATCACAAATTATGTGGACGTATCATCTACGTATCTCCTGTATAAGTTCAGTTGACTAATCAAAGGATCGAGAATTTTGTTTTCAAGACTTACCATAAAGCAGTGAGAGAATCTTTGAAAAGAACTAGTTGCTTAGCTGTTAACGTCTTTTTCACATGACTAAATATGGGAATATTTCGTTCATCGAAGAACTCCACAGACTCTGTGACAGTAAAGGAACTGGACAAATTTCTGACAGTTTATCAACTTACAGAGCATCTTCTCACTGAAACGGAAGCAAAACCTGGTACGTACATTAAGTTTAAGGATTCGAAAAATCTGTTTTGAAGACACGATAGAGAAGAAGTTAAATTTACTACGTGGAACCCTACTAAAGAACGGATATCCACCAAGATTTATGGACAAAACATGGAGGAGAAGCCTCTATCACCAAAATTCACAGCTCTTATTAAGAAAACTCTCTTCATAAACCTAGAATTCATAGGTAACATCGCAGAGGAAATTCTCAGAAACCACCTTTCTAAATGTCTGAAGAAGACATTTCAGACAGCCACCATCCGTATCACATTCTCCAGCAGATATTTAATCTAGTCTAACGTTAAGGATAAGATACCGCCGCTTATGGGTATTTATTAATTTACTTGCTCTTGTGGAGCGAAGTATATCGGCAGTACGCTAGCTAGCCAGAGGAGAAAAGAAGGACAGTAGCCGCTTCTTCCTCGAATACCTTGCCATCTCTGGACATCAGGCATTCCCACTAGCATAAATGCTTTACAGTCCATCAATATCGTACAAAGGGACTTCGCGCACTGGTCATCTATAGATAGCCGAATCACTGGTTGGCTATTCGGGATGTAAAATCGGACCTCTACATTCAAATTCACTACACACATTCACTTGCCGCCCTACCATGGCTAGAGTAACGTCCTCACTAAAAACTTGCTTCTTTTTACTATGTAAGTTTACTATTATTATTATTATTACTATTTTTTATTATCATTATTAATCGCACATACCATATTTTATTATCACTCTCTTACTGTTTATCAATAACATTGCCTTTTCATGCAGATTTTATATAAAAACACTATCGTTATTCCATTAGTTCCTGTCCATTCTACACAGTCGTATTGGTTAGTCATTATCTCACAATTATTACGTCATGTCAACTTCTGCCCCTGTTTTCTAACCTCCAATTAGTCACCCCGTCTAGATTACAACTTACATTACGTAATGCATTTTTCTAGGACAAAATTTACCAGTATCTGATTGGTCTAAAGATTTCTTTGTTAAATATAATAATAGGGTACAGCAGGTCGAAGATGAGGCAGTAACTCATCAAAGAAGACATTGCGAAGTGGTCGCGCTATGTCGTGAACTGGCAGAAGTTAGAATTCAAGGACCATTGGATCGGGTCCCAGTGGCTCAATGGTCTACGAGCTCGCCTTGTAACCAGAAGGTCCTGGGTTCGAATCCCGGTGGGTGCGTAGTGCTGAGGAGTCCCAAACTAGGACGAAACGGCTGTCCAGTACTCCCAGGTTTTCCAGTGGTTCTCTAACTGATGTCAGCTCATGATTAAATCCTCCATGAAATATAATTACTATCGTACAGCTCATGAAAATGAAGCGTCCAAAAGAAAATTTTTCTTCTCTGTTTACTAGTTCTCTCTGGACTTCAGTGTGGAACCAGCAAGCCAGAGAACGTATGAGCTGTTGAGAAAAGCGTGCAGTAGACTGTTGGAAATCCTTTTCGTGACTCACACACACTGCAAGTTACTGACTCATACAGAAGTGACTTACATACTATCTGCACTAACATTTGTGTTGAATAGAATCCGAATCTTGTTGTTTATGCTAGCTGAGGCGGATTGTAGTGCAGAAGGTTGATGAAGGTGTCCTTATCTTGCCTTTCTTACCGATTCTGGCTGGCTGACTTTGACATCTTAACTTATGTTATCTGCCTGTAGTTGAAACAATGCTTCCTAGACAGATAATTGAAGGAGATAACCATTGTTAAGTCTCTCCCACTGATGGTGACTGGTGTTGGTTGTGGTTGTTGTTGCTGCTGTTCTTTGTTAATTTCATTAATTCTGTCTTTTCTATATTCACCTGCACGTTGTCAGTCGATTGAGGTTCTAGTGGGAAACCGTGACCAGTAGCATACAACAGGTCGAATGAAGTTGTTTGAGAACAGTTGCTAATCGAAGAAGACATTGCTGATTGCCATTCGCGCTGTATCATGCGTGAATCGGCAGAAGTTAGAATTCTTGGATTGGTTGGTTGGCTGGCCATTAGATCCGGTCCCAGTGTGTGAGTGAGTGAATGAGTGGCTGCTAAATGGTCTACGAGCTAGCTAGCTAGTTCGCTCGGTGGCTTTATAATCAGAAGGTGGTCCTGGGTTCAAACTCAAAAGGTGGGGTGGGTTGGTTGCGTAACAGCTGCTTAATACTGCTTGTATTCAGTAGTACAACACATACATTCACTTACCACACTACTGTAGTCAGAGAAACATTGGTTATTCATCAGTGATGAACATGAATTAATAATAAAAGGAGACGATGATCTTTTTTTGGTTGTTGTTGTTGGTGATATGTTATGAAAGATAGTGGCTAAATGTTAATCTGAGTAGTAGTCGCCTCTGTGTATGTGGTAAAAGTTGAAAAAAATTACAAAAAAAACACAAAAATAAACAAATCAGAAAATACAAGTTAAAACTGATAAGAAGTAAGAGGCAGTGAGCAATGTAATACACCATCGAATGCATTCAACATCAACATCATTGTCGTGATGATAACTTTTATCTTCCTTCATCGTAATCATGAAATTAGATGCATTTTCCTATTGTTACTATGTTTAATCTTGTTGACTACTTGTCAGCAGTTGTTTTCACTTCACTCATATTTGTTATCTCTATTTAATTTAGAAGGCAATCAATGTCAATAAAATAGATAGTGAGCAATCTGATAAAGTGCTTTGTTGTACCACAGAGCAAAAACAATCTGCTCGAATGAATGTATTAATTAGGCAATTAACATTATTAAACCGTTCCTGTCAAGTAAAAGTGGTTATCCAGGAAAATTCATTGATAAGAACATGAATCAAAAGTCAAATCAGGCAATTAGGCAGGCGAGAAAACCCACCAACTGTTTCGAAAAAGGAAGGCCTTACTTCTACAACTTCAGTCCTCCGGTGATGCTGACATCAGTGAGACATTAACACAACGCCTAAGGAATACGGTGGTAAAAAGCATTCCCTGATGCTGCTGCTGCTGAAGTATGCTGTGACTTCCAAACCAACCACTCCTATCTTGCCTTTGGCATTAAAAGATAAACTGCTTAATTTTGCCTCTTCAACGTGTATCTACCAATTCGACTGCTCCTGTAGAGCCAGTTACATAGGCCATACAATTAGGCACGTTTCTCGTTGGATTTCCAAACATCACCCTGCACAGTGGTTGGTAAGTAAAGGACAAACAAAATCTATTCGTGGCTCTATTCTATCTCACTCATCTCGTGGATAAAAAACACAAGATTGATTGATGTTAACGAGGCGGCTTTCAAAGTCATCTAACGCATACTAACAAATCTAACTTCACCTCAAGAGTTCGTTTACTAAGCATTGCTGAGACTGGCTGTTGGGATCCACATTAGAAGACTAACTTATGTATTCATTCAAAAGAAGAAGCTAGTTCTGACATTGTCCTTTGGCTATTTCATTCATGAATTTAAGTCAGAGCTACAGTTGTGTACGAATGTAGATAGTTCATATTTCTGACTTGACCGTAGAGGGATAGATATTTATCCTAAGTACCTTCCCCTTATTACTACGATTATTATTATTATTATTATTATTGGGAAGCCACTTCACTACTGCGGAGTGCCACCAACAAGTATACACCTCATCCAACAGTTGCACCATAATCCTGCTTGTTAAGTAATCCACAATAGAAAACTCATGGAATCTTTCGAAATGAAACGAGAGTAAGACAAGCTGGCTGCCTACCACTATCTCCAAGGATTTTCCTGATTGCAGTAGACTGGATAATGCGACAGACAGATGGCAGACAAAAAGGGGACAGGCATAATATGGACACACACAAAAAAAGAACTTGGAGGATCTGGATCGCGATTTCGCCGATGATATATGTCTGATTTCACACAAACTGAAAGATATTCAAGTTATGCATAGGCAACAAGTTGACGTAAGAAGTATACATCGAAGAGACGAGTCCACGTGAACATGGAGAAACAGAGGTGATGATGATGAGGATTCCTTGCCGACTGCAACAGTCACAGCAACAACAACAGACAACAATCAGCATAAATGGTAGAAATCTGGAAGAAGAAACTTCCCTTACCGACCTACCTACCTACCTGCCTATCTACCTAAGAAGTATCGTTTCAACTACAGGCGGACGGAACGCATGAGGATATCAACAAAGCGACGATCATAGGGAAAGCAAAGCAAGCTTTCATTACTCTCAGCGTGAAAAATAAGATGTGGCTTTTCAACTTCCATGCGAAATCAGTGCTACTAAACACGGATCAGAAACTTGGTGCCATGCCGCACCGCGTCACGAAGGGTACTTCGAAGAAACTACACACCTACATCAACAGCTGTCTTCGCTCAACATTTCGCTCGCTCAAGATCAGATGACCGGCTAGGAAACATCAACAGAGATCTCTGGCAATGAAAGGAACGACGAATCAACCCAACTCATCACGAACAAATTGTGTGCAAGAAATATGCAGGGAAAAATGGAGGCGGATTGGATTGAATCGGCCATACTCTGAGAAAACAAACCATCGAGTGACTAGTGACATCACACGCAATGATCTCTCTCTCTCTGCCGACTGGAACCTGAATGGGAGGAATGTGGCGAGGTAGTTGGTCATGGGAGCGCGAGGAGGACATGGAGGAGGTGAGAATGAGGAGGTAATTCGAAGAGGAGATGAAAGCCTGTAGGCAGCTATGGGGCGAGGTGAGTAAACGTTGTTGTAGAACCCCGAAAGGAATGGAGACGTGCGACTGAGGGTCTTTGTTCCTCTAGGAACTAAAGGAAACAATAATAATAACTGTTATTACTACTGTTATTTTCAAATTTAGTTGTTTCCACTTGTTCCACTTGTCAATCTAAATTCAAAAATGTTCTTACAATATTGAATACTATCTTATCAAATTTTGCACCATGTTGTGTAACTTTTTATATTAGCCCACTAATTTGTTTTGCTACCTAACACTTAACTATGATTACAAAATCCCAAATATTTTAATTGCATTTCACACTTCTACAAATATTATTATTTCATGTATTGACACCTTTGATTCAATTTCCCCATGGGATACAATTTCTTAAAAATACCATATATATTTTCAAGGGTTGATTTGTAAGGATTTGATTTGTTTATCGAATTTGAACAGGGATTGATATCAGTTAGAGAACCAGTACAAACCAGCTGTTTCATCAGCAGAAAGAATTGGTAACAAGAAACTCTGCAGTCAAACAAACCAACCAACCAACAAAACAAGTGCCGACCGAATGCTCAAAAAATATGTAGGAGAAATGCATTGGAGATGCATTGATCAGGCATACATTGAGCAGCAAGGCCATCGGTTGAATGACATCGCGCGCATTGCATGCCCTCAAGTGGGAGGTAAATGGGAAGCGACAGACGAGTGGTTGGTAGTTGTCAGCATAACATGGAGGAGATCATGTGTCGAGGAGGAGTTGGAGGAGAAGACGAGAGATTATGAGCAGTCGTGGAGGTAGGCAGCTGTCTAGAAAAGCAGAAAATAGAAGAGAGTGGAGATGTGGTGTTGTTGAAGTCATCTGTATGTCCCACTCGGAACCAAAGGGAATAATAAAAATAAGATTATACTAATAATGTAACCTTTATAGTTAGACTCTTTCGTTTTTTTTAATAGATTTCTTATAATATGACCTCATTTCTTAGATTCTGTCCCAAATATTTGTTTCGGAATAATAAAGATAATAATAAAAAAATAAAGAAAATAACTGAATAACTAAATAATTATCCACTAATATTTACAACCAAATAACCCGCATACATAAAATGGGAATATATATGCAAAATGAGTGAACGAAATCCCTACAGGGAATGGAATACGAAACACACTCACACACGCACACATGGGCACACTGCAAACAAGTAATGCTTTCTGTTGTGAAATTTCTTATCCCGGATACGTCTATCTCTATTATTATTATTATTGCTATTTATTTTAATAGTCACTCATCAAAATTATTTGTAGACGAAGAGAAAAACCAAAAAAGTGATCCCGCACACCCTTTGGAGGGCCAGATTTAGATACAAAGAGAGAATATCTCAAGTATTCGTTTTGCAGAGGAATTTTGTTTGATTGTTTGGTTGGAAGATATTATTATGAGCACTGACATCGGTTAGTGGTCAGAGAACCATTGGAAAACCCGCCAAAGAGAGTACTACCAGACAGCTAGCTGTTTCTTCTGTCCTGGTGCTTGCGACTGACTCCTCAGCCGTACGCACTCGCCGATATCAGCTCATGATGAAATCATCCTACCCGTACAAACCAATACTTGAAAACTGATCCGATGCTCACTAACGACTGGACCCATTCAGGTATGCAGTTTATAGTGGGAAGCCCTAACCAGTAGGGTACAACAGGTCGGGCATGAGAGCAAATACTCGCCATTGATGACATTGGCTAGTGCCAGTCGCGCTATGTTGTGCGTGAATTGGCACAAGTTAGAATTCATGGACTGGACGGTTGGTTGGCTGGATTGGGTCCAAGTGAGTGAGTGAATGAATGGCTGCTTAATGGTGTACGAGCTAGCTCTTTCGGTGGCCTTGTAACCAGAAGGTGGTCGTGATTAATAATTAAATCCTTCAACCAACGAGAGAACAAGGCGAATGAATGTTACAAGAAAAATATGAGAGAAAAATTTGGTTGAAATAAATACGGTCACTAAGACAACAAATAAATCTCTCACAGGTAAAATAATGGAGATTTCATAACAGTAGTAATACTTGATTAAAAACCTTTTATTTTTTACATTCCCTACTCATGATGTATATATATATTCAAGGTTGGATATAATAATAATACAATAATACCGATACATTTTAATTTGTTCAGCGTATTCAGCTGGAAATAGTAAAAAATTTTTAAGCAAATTATATCTAGGTGACTCTTGACTAATAGAATTCAGTCTTCAACAAACAAAGGATTAAACGCATTACACTAGTTACTAGTGTCCAATCAGTCCAGTCAGTCCTAAAGGAGGACAACTACGAGCCAAAGAAGCTCAGTGGTGGTAACGTCTTTGACTGCAGACGGCACCAGATGACGCGGGCTCGAATCTCTGAAGGAGAGAGATGAGTTGTTCACTCAGTGTGGTCGCAGATACACGCCTTGCAGATTGACTCACTAACTGATAAGTGCCAAAACGTACGCCACCTAGGTCTAGCCAAGGCTTCCTTCACATAGCTGATTGTCTCCAGTCATCTAATCACTAATATAATAATACTGATCACGATGATACCGATATTTTATTCATACATTGTTCCCTATAAAACTCGATTGTTGATAAAATCAGGAGACAAAAAAAATCACACTTGAGAGCTTTATTCGTGAGAACATTATCATGCTGTCTAATCTTTTATTTTTAACATTGCTACAGGAATATATTTTTGCACATTGATTAATTGATTGAGGTTAAGATAAATTACTAGTGTTACTCTCTTGGATTCTGAGTGGAATAAAAGGCTTCAACCTTAGATGGAATTCATTTTCCCTTGGATCGGGTCCTAATAGCTGAACAGTCTATCAGCTTGCCTTGTTATTGACAGGCCCTAACTTCGAATCCGGTAGGAGTGTACAGCTTATGTATCTCAAAATACTCCCCGGTTTTCGGTTGAAAGGTTCTCAAACTAATGCCAGGTTGTTAACCTATCAGCGACCAATTGAATCCCTGCAAACCAACAAACCAGCACACTTAAGTTACTTCCATATCAACCATCACTCTGTTCTCTGCAGTTCTCTTTAACTGCTCTTATAACTGTTCACAAGCACTCCCATTTCTTCGTCACACAATCTTCTCCTATATCTGTGTGGAGGTCAACAGCACTCAGCGTGGAAAATAAGATCCGGATTTTCAACTCCAATGTGGAGTCAGTGCTACCCATATACGGATCAGAGACTTAGCGTGTCATGAAGAGCACTTAAACTACAGAACTTCAACAGCAGCTATCTTCGCTCAATATTCAAGATTAGATGGCCAAATAAGATCAGTAAGAGGTATCTCTGGCAATGAGAGAACCAACCAGGAACCGACTGTGCAACAAATATGCTGGAAGAAATGGAGGATTGCATTAACCATACTCTGAGAAAACCACCAAGTGATATCCCACTCCAGGACATGGCTCGAGTGGAACCCGAACGGGAAGCGGCGAGTTGGTTGTCAGTGAGAGGGTGGTATGGAGGAGGTGATATGAAGAGATGAAGGCATGCGGGCAGAGGTAGAGCTAGGTGAAAACGTTGACAGAAAACCGAACGCAGTGGAGATGTGTGTCTAAACCCCTATGTTCCTCTAGGAATCAAAGGAAACTATGTCATCCTTGAACCTATAGCTCATTGTTTCACATTCGAGTTATAACTCAAGGGTTTAGCATATTGTATCTCACTTGAATGTGTCTTCAGTTTATATTCAATGGATTTCTCTTTAGAAAAACAAGAAAGCTTAGCGACGAGTCTCTTTTCGCTGGCGGATTCATTCACCACTTAACTGTACAATCGCATTTATATTATAATTATTTTGTGTGTGTGTGTGTGTGTACATTAGGATTGTCAAACAAAAGTAAGATAAAAATTAGTTAAGGTTATTGTTTACTTCATCAAAATGTTTGTACATACACACACACACACACACACACAAAATAATTATATATATAAATACGATTGTACAGTTAAGTGATGAATAAATTCGTCGGTGAAAACAGACTCTTCGCTGAACTATGTCGTTCTTATATTCATGTATGGATGGATATTTTCCTTGATTTCTATTTCCTTGAGCATAAAATACATTTTGGTGTTTGACAGAAGGCTGGAAGCATATTTCTCTTGTCTTTTTAATCTTATTCCATTGGTTTTGAATGTATTTAACAAATTTTTGTAAATGCCTCATATTTACTTTTATATCTATCATACAACTCCCTGTGTATTTTACGCCCAAAACTTAATACTTACAAAGCAAACTCTTGAAAATTAATCTCATGGTCACCGATGACTTGCTACGAGAAGAAGCTTCCAGGAGTGAGTTCTACTAAGAAGTTTTGACCAGTGAGGTACACTCAGTTGTCAAGTCTGAGGATAGATTTCTCGCCGCGATGACATTGGTTGGTTCTAGTCGCGCTAAATTCATCACGAATTGGTAGAAGTTACAATTCATGCACACTGGCTGGCAGGCTGCCAATTGGATTGGTGAGAATCTGAGATGGTAAATGAGCTAGCTTACCTTGTAACCAAAAGGTCCTGAGTTCGACCCCTCTGTAGGATGAATAAGTACTGTGGATGAGTCCCAAAGTAGGCTGATGAAACAGCTGTCTGACAGTACTCCCCGATGGTTTTCAATACTTCTTTAACTGAGTTATCGGTCAATACATGGTCAAACTCGAAAAACAAACCTACCTAATCCCTACAAATCAACTCTTGAAGAGTATTTCCTTATATATATCATTTTCATCTTAACCCAAGATATTTAACTCTCTCACTTCAATAACATACATTTTTCAGTCAAAATTATCAATTATCAATCACTGTCGGTACATTACTATTATATTATTATTATTATCCTCTTAGGTTCCCAGCGGAACATATGTTTAGCTTCAACAACACCACATCTCCACTTCTATTTCCTGCCATTCTCTTCAGCTGGTTAGCTCCACGAGTGCACATAATCTCTCATCTCATCCTATTCCTCGACACACGATCTCCTCCATGTCACAATAGCATAGACGACCCACTCGTCCGTCACTTCCCGTTCACCTTCCACTCGAGTGATGGATGGCCTGCCTGCATTGCACTCAACGTGATTAGACTGATGGCCTCCACCATCCTCAGCCTATGACCGATTAATCCATCTCAGATCCATTTCTCCTACATATTTGTTGAGCCATCGGCTCTCGTTCGGTTGGTTGGTTTGTTCCCACACAGAGTGTCTTGTTACTAATTCTTTCTGGCTGGCTATTTGGTCTTCCATGTGGAAACAGCCAGCCAGAGGAGGTGTGAGCTGTTGAGAAAAGCATGCAGTAGACTGTTGTAAATCCATTTCGCGACGCACACGCACTGCAAATTTCTGACCCATAAAGCAGAAGTGACTTACAGACTGCCTGCACTGACATTTGTGTTGAATAGAGTCCGAATATTGTCTTTTATGCTGACGAGGAGTGCAGTGGAGAAGATTTGCAAAGTGGTTTCAGGTTGATGAAGGTTTGCGTGTCTTCCTTTTTTTATGGATTCTGGCTGGATGACTGACTTTTACAATTTCATCCGTGCCATACGCTTATAGTTGAAACAATGCTGGCTGCCTAGATAAGTGAAGGTGCGATGTAATCTCTGTTAAATATCTCTCTTTGAATGTAATTGGTGCTGGTTGTCATTGTTTATGTTAGTCGGTTGGTTATTTTCATCACTTCCGTCTACACCTTTTCTATATTTTTTGGATGGAGTTCTGTCTTCGCTATTGCTATTACCACCGTACAAATGCTTGAATAATCGCCAGACATAAGTCACGTCCGATTCTCGTACGATGCACACTCTGCTCCGTAGTAATCCCAGAAGATTGATAGCAAATTCAAAATGTGTCATACAAAACGACAGCACCGTTACTAGAGAAAACAGTGGAGACGTGATTCACTGGTTTAAGCGTTCAAATTTCAGGCGGTGGGTCCAAGGCTCGAGACCAGCTCCACTTACTTCAGTCAGTATAGGCAAATGAGTTGTATCACCAGCCCTCACACAATAAGTATGACTCATAGCCTGAAAAATATGAGAGACCTGTTCGAGGAGCTGAGTTATGACGACAGCAGCAGCAACAACAAACTACAGAAACTTCAAAGTTACGAGTTTGATGTTCCATATGGAACTTAAAGAGATGAAAAGAAATAAACACCCATAAGCATCAGATTGTTGAAAATACTCAACATTCCCTAACTAAAACCTTTGTGTATACAGGAATGTAACCGTTGGTCAACAGTTTAAAAATTAAAAGATAATCATTTTATTGGTTGGAGGACTTCATCATGAACGCTGACATAGGTTGGTGGTTTGAGAACCATTGGAAAACCAGCCACAGGAAGTATCCCCAGACTGCCAGCTGTTTCCGCCATCCTGGTGCTTGCGTTGGACTGACTCTTCATCAGTGCGCACCCACCTGGGTTTGAACCCAGTAGTGTATCGCAGGTCGAATGAAAGTGTGTCAGGACAGTTACTCATCGAAGAAGAGTGACAGTCGCGCTATGCCGTGCGTGAATCGCCAGAAGTTAGACTAAATAGACTGGCTGGCTGGCTGGCCATTGAAGTGGCCTTGTAACCAGAAGGTGATTGGTTCGAAACCTGGCAGTGGGGTAGGGTGGGTGCGTACTGGTGAAGAGCCAGTCCACCCCAAGTACTATGACGGAGGAAACAGTTGGCTGTCTGGCAGTATCCCCTTCGGAGAGTTCTCCAAAGATCCTCTAACCAACCAGTGACAGTGCTCACGATGAAATCCTTCAACCTACTAACCAACCAACCATTCAAACAAAATCCCTACAAACCAATAGTTGCAAACACAAGATATCAAGGGAGCTTTTTACTCAATAAAAGCCAGTGAATAATAAAAATTACACATTTAAGAAAACGTTTATGTAACCACTCAACACATA
The DNA here is from genome assembly GCA_944472135.2 of Trichobilharzia regenti. Classification (NCBI taxonomy): domain Eukaryota; kingdom Metazoa; phylum Platyhelminthes; class Trematoda; order Strigeidida; family Schistosomatidae; genus Trichobilharzia; species Trichobilharzia regenti. The sequence goes on along the minus strand of OX235270.1, from coordinate 27,144,122 downwards.
AGAAACATGGTCTGAACATTTAACAGTTTGGTCAAATCAGTTCCCGCATATATATATATATATATATATATATATATATAGGTCAGCAAGGATGTTTCAAACGAGTGTTGCAGACTTTCATGAACACCATTCTTCAAGTAACCAGTTGTTCAAGGATAAGCAAGAACCAACCTCCTAAAAGATAATGCACTAATGGTATTAGAGTTGTACTGGACAATACTCTGAGGACACCAATGAATGGTATCATGCGTGTGTGTAATGAGGTTGTGAAACTACGAGCTGGAGCCCTGTACATGACATAGAGGCGTAAATGAAAGCCTATAGGCGAACGTAAAAACACGCAGCAGAATGAAACCAGTATGTGCTATTGAAGTACTGTGTACCAATCGGTGCCCGGTTGAATAATAATAGTAATAATAATAACCATATTCATATAAGTAGTTGAAACTAATTCCAAGTGATATAATCATTGACCAAAAACGTCAATAAAAAAACCCACATTATGCAAATGAACGAAATTCAACTCAAAAAGTGTTGAGTGTGATACGAATTTTTAGACTGTTATGGTCTCCTATTTGATGAAACAAGTTAAAATCATTATGATGAAAGAAAAATCGATGCTTCTGATTTCAAAGTCTGTTAACCCATAGGCTAACTTTGTCTAAATTGTATATGTATTATTATGGCGAGTGCTACTGATACGATTTATCAGTAGTATATATATAAAGAGACTTTCATCGGCCAGCAGAAAACAACATCAAATAGCCGGAAGACAAATGATACAGCGTCGTGGAGAGATGCACGGGGAAAACTTGAGAAGAGCACACAAAGAAACACAATATGAAGGAATGCGAGAAGAAGCAGGTACAACACGAAGATCTGTCTGTGCAAATGGTGCGGTGTTGAAGATAAGGGTTATACATTATTTTGCTATATACAGGATTTCATCATGAACACTGACATCAGTTGGTGGTTGGAGAACCATTGGAAAACTAGCCACAGGGAATACTACGAGACAGTTGTTTCGTCAGTCTAGTTTAGGAATGGCTCTTCAACAGTGCGCACACACCCGACTGTGGTTACAAAGCGAGCGAGCTAGCTAGCTCGTAGACAATTAATCAACCATTCACTCACTCACTGGAACCCAATCCAACGGCCAGGTAAACAGCCCACCAGCCAGTCGATGAATTCTACCTTCTGCCAATTCGCACACAACTTAGCGCGACTGGCACTTCGTAATGAGTAACTGTCTCCACGCACCTTAGTCTGACCTGTTGTACTATATACCCTACTGGTCATGGCTTCCCATTTCGAACCCATGTGGGTTCGTCTGACCAAAGAGTCAATCCCAAGCACTAGGAAAGAGAAAACAGCTGGCTGTCTGGCAGTACCCTTCCAGTGTCTGGTTTTCCAATGCTTCTCTAACCACCAACTGATGTCACTGCTTATGATGAAATCCTTCAACCAACTAACCAGTCGAACAAATAACCCCTAAAAAATAACAACCAATACATGAAAAATTATACAGTTTTCATTGTTGTTTGTTTCTCTTTGATTTTGAAGTCACAAATAATTATGCAAGCATAATTATCAGCCTTAAAGCATTCACAAGACTTAGAACTCCTCATAATCTATGTATGTATATGTATATGTATATATATCTGCATGCATTTATATGACGAATCTTGAGGGCAATAAGAATATAAAAATTATCATGGGAATTAAGGTAATTTATTGCATGCATATACATATGTATATATATGCAAGGCGACATAAGCAAATTCACTGATGCATTGGTAAGGCGATGTAAAAAAATAGCAAAGATAATCTTTGCTTGCTATAGATGATTTATCATTTTATATTGTTGTTGTTGCTGTTGCTGCATCGAATATGGTAATTACTCAGGGGAATCAGTTAAACGAGTATAGAGTTTATCTATGCCATGTATAACACGGCATGCATTCAAACGAACATTTATTGATTTCACATAACATACCTATAAAACATTACCTGAACTAACACGGATACATGAATCTATTTGATATAGATCAATAGAGGAGTATTATTATTATCTCCTTTAGGGTTTGAGTTGTACGTTACCACTGCGTGCGTTCGGGTTCTGCAGATCCAACGTTTTCTCTACTCCCTCCACGTCTACTCACACATGCTTTCATCTCCTCTTCGAATCACCTCCTTCATACCACCATCGCACTCAAGACCAACTAACTCACCGCTTTCCTCCCATTCGGGTTCAACTCGACAGAGAGAAAGAGAGAGAGAGCCTGGCGTATGATGTCACTAGTCACTCGATGGTTTGTTTTCTCAGAGTATGGCCGATTCAATCCAATCCACCTCCATTTTCCCTGCATATTTCTTGCACACAATTTGTTCGTGATGAGTTGGGTTGATTCGTCGTTCCTTTCATTGCCAGAGATCTCTGTTGATGTTTCCTGGCCGGTCATCTGATCTTGAGCGAGCGAAGTATTGGGCGAAGACAGCTGTTGATGTAGGTGTGTAGTTCGTTCGATGTGGTTTTCGTGACGCGGGGTGGTGTCAAGTCCCTGATCAGTGTATAGTAGCACTAACTTCACATTCGAGTTGAAAATCCACATCTTATTTTTCATGCTAAGTGCTGAGTGTTGATCTCCACACAGACTTGGTGAGAGTAATGAAAGCTTGCTTTGCTTTCCCGATCCTTGTCTTGATGATATCCTCATCAGTTCCATCCGCCTGTAGAACTTAGTGAGATATTTATTTGAATAAAGTGAGAACAATGGTGTTTGCAGAATAAAATGAATAATGGTATCATCATTTGTGTTCCTCGAAAATATGTTGAAAGACAACGGTTAGGCACAAAAGGTTCATTAAAAGAATATGAAAGATCTGAAGGCTCGAATGTTAGGCGAATCACAGTGAGAAAATAGCCCATCTACGTTTAATTTGATTTTAAAAGTGAATATGTAACAGTAATTGTCAACAGAAGATTTAGGACGTCACTAGCCAGCGCCTATTCCTCAGCTAGCTAAGTTGGTTCCATCCATCGAACAACTTGCCCTCCTTTGACGTAATCAAAAGATGACAGATATCTTTCTCATGTTAATAAATTCAACTGTGTATACAAATTTACACGTATCTGCGAAAGCGATTGCGTTGGAAGAACAGAAAGAAGAAGGGCATGCCTCTGATTTTCTGAACACGTATCGAAAAACCTATATCTCAAGGTATCAAAAGCCCACAATAGTGCCATACATTATCAGGCATCATGATAATGACACTGATCATGAGGTGGATATCGCAAGATCGTTCAGAATTATCAATGGACAAAAGAGTTCAATTCTCCTCAAGTTTACTGAAGCAATCTCCATGACGCGTTCAGAAAGAAGCAGCCAGTATGCCATGCCTGGTAACTGGATGTTTTCATCCTCACTTTCATCTGATTACGTAATGCTTAAAGTTCCCATTGTGCATGATCACTACCGTTTGGGATAAAGTGTTTATTATTATTAGCATTGTATGCAAATATTGATCGACTGATTTTTGTTTAAAAATGAACTCTGTGCAAGTATTTTCTAATTTGACCATGGATTGATATCGGTAAGACGACCAGTGAAAAAGGGAGTACTAGACCGCTGTTTCACCAGCCTAGTCTAAAGATCATCAGCAGTATGTAACCACCCTACTGGGGGGTTTAAACCCAGGACCTTCTAGCAACAGCTGCCACCTCCGCTGGCTGGCCGACCAAAACGAATTTATGGATAATGCTTTTATTTTGATAAAGTGTCACACACACACAGTGTGTGTTTGTTATACAGTAATATTTACTGATGATGCCACCATACGCTTCGAGCATAATATATGATTGCTACTACTACTCATGATCATAATCATATCAAGGCACACAACTCACACACCATTCACTTTCTTGCTTCGTCGTTTATATACACAGATGAGTAAAAATTGATGATGTTTCAACATTTGATTGAATAAAATCAATCACTAATATAATGTCCAACTTTGCTGTGAATTACAGAATATAAATGATAATACCAGTAACTATATTCATAATACTACAGAGTGCAATTCAATATATATTGGACACAATAACTAAAACTAAAACATATTCTGTCAATTTGAATATTATTATTATTATCATTACAAATATAGTGAACAATCCATTGAACACTGTTCAATTTAATTTTTAAGCCTTAATTCAATTTTACGGAATAAGGTTAAAGCAGTCAAATTTGATGTTAAGCAATAAAGTTTAACCAATATTCATTTGGTTCTTATTCGTACACAGAACATTTTATTCTCTTAGTTTGGTCATCATGACTACTACTAACTAGACTTTTGCTTTAAACTACACGCCTTGAAAAATTCACATATGAATGTGTATATTTTTATTGATTAATGAATATATTTAACATTCACATTGAATTACATAGTACAAAAATTTAAAGTTCACCGTCATGGAGAGCTATCTAGAATGGTGGCCACACACACACACATTACACCAGTTACTGACTGAATAGTGTCCGATCCAAAGTATCTAATACAGTCAATCAATCAGTCCTACAGGGGATATGATTATGAGTAGTAGTGGCAGTGATAAATTGTGCTCGAATCGTGTGGTTATCATTAGTAAATATTACTGTATAACAAACACAAACACTGTGTGTTTGTTATACATTGCATGCAGTGCAATGTAGTGCTGAGTTATTTTTTCCGAATTACTCACCTTGTGGATGGGATAAACTATTCTAACCTCAGCTAAATTCTCATATTCTGACAGCCAATCTCAATACTCCTGCCTGATTTACTTGTTTGGCTCACCTATATGGGGTAGTTGACCTAACTCACAGTGGTTGTAAGGTATTTTGTAAATTATATTATTTTATTGAATTGGGTCAAATTATAGGGTCCTCCAACCTACCTACACAGCTTCTCCTATCTGAGTGAGTTTGAGAGTTTTAATGTCACCACCACCATAATTCCAGGTTTATTGAGAATCCTACGTATGGATGGTCTCAAATGTCCACTCCCTCCTTATATAGTAAAACTACAGCAGATGCCTTATATTTTCTCTTATCTATGTTATCATTATTAGTTTCACCACTACTTTTATTTTACTTTTGACCTTTTTTTGATATTCCTAATGAATTTTATAGGATAGTCAGTTAGGATATTTAACACCAACCAGCCATTCTTCTCCTATTTGTTTCATCTCATCATTTAGGTCTTTTATGTACTAATTAGTGCTACTGCTTGGTTTGTTAGACACTTAACAACTGAGCCTGCCTTCACGCATAAGATGATTTGTAGTCTGAATATCTATTAGTAGAATACGTTGGCCTTTTATAAACGCCAGTGTGTAGTTTACCTTCTTCTCTTCGTCTTATTTTACAATCTGACACATCATAGCTAATTCTCCTTGTTCATTTTCTGATTCAAATGTGAATTATATTCCCTTTATTAGTGGGTTTATATGTGTCACGAAACTGGTGGTATATTCTGTGTTTTAACACAGTATCATCATTGATATGTTTATGATTATGAGTAGTAGTAGGAATGATAAATTGTGCTCGAATCGTGTGGTGGCATCATCAGTAAATATTACTGTATAGCAAACACGCACACTGTGTGTGACACTTTATCAAAATAAAATTTTACCTAAAAATTTTGCTTCATAGAATTGGATTGATTGTAATTTTACACAGTATAATGTATACTACTACTTCACTTATGACTTCTCTTATAGAGGAAACAAACGTCACATACTATCTGCATATATACAAATGTACGTATGCAGACTTCACTATGTTTAATAAACAACTGTATGAACACACACTATGAGAAGTTAATTTTTCAAGTATTTGATAGATTATCAAGACTATTTCACAGTTTAAATGTTTTGCTTTTTATATGCCCAAAAGTACTCCACTTATTTTTTTAAATATTTTTTATAGCTTGATTCCAGACAGTATTTTGGTACAACTATGAAATTTTCAGCATATGATATCGGTAGCCCAAATTTAGCAGGCCGATCATTGATATCAGGGCTACCGTCAGCCAGGCATTGAACCCCGGACCATGTGGACATGGTTGGTGCGCGTCGTAACCGCTGTGCCACCAACTGTAGTAATAATACATTGCGTAGATGCAAAACCAACAACAACAGACAACAATCAGCAGAAATGGGAGAAATCTGAAAGAAGTAACCTCCTTCGCCTACCTACTTACCCACCTGGAAAACATGGTTTCAAATACAGGCGGACAGAACTGATGAGAATATCATCAAAGCCAGGATCATACATGCAACGCAGACTTTCATTACTCTCATCAAGTCTGTGTGGAGATTAACACTCAGCTCTTAGCATGGAAAATAAGATGTGGATTTTGCAACTCGAATGTGAAGTCAGTGCTACTATATGCTGATCACAGACTGGTTGCCATGTCGCGCCGGGTTACGAAAACCACTTTGAAGAAACTACACACCTTCATCAATAGCTTTCTTCGTTCACTACTTCGCTGGCTCAAGATCAGATGGTCGGCCAGAAAAGATCACCAACAGGCATGGATCTCTGGCAATGAACGGACCAACGAACCAACCCAACCCAGCACGAACCAAGTGTGTGCAAAAACTGTGCAGGAAGATATATAGAGGTGGACTGTATTGTGGCCATACTCAGAGAAAACAAACCATCAAGTGAGTAGTGACATCACACGCCAGGCTGTCTCTTCCTCTCCCTATGTCTCGAGTGAAAGCCGAATGGGAAGGAAGAGGCAAGTTAGTTGATCGTCAGTGCTATGGAGACGTGTGGCTGAATCCCTATCATTCATTCTTCTACGAAGTAAGGTAAATAATAATAATAATATAGTAGAATTCAAGTATTATTGACAAGCAACACTTTTCTCTGACCATTTACGATCACAGAAACTACCTACTTATGTGTATATAAGGTATGCTTCTTTGTTTCTTTATCAATTTACCTGAGGCGACGTACAATATGTGAATGAGTGGGTGATTTTATTTACCCTTATTATTATTATTATTGTTATTATGTGATTGTTATTGCACGCTTGCATACGCAAACAATTGTCAACAAAAATGATGTGTAGTTTTGTTTTGAACTGTGTGTACAAAACCAACACAGTACAATGCCCATCAATTTACATTAATTTTAAAAGAAGTCATATTAACGTGTATTTTGTTTTTAAATATTTCTGTTTATTCTACACCTCTTAACTCATACTCAAATGGGGTATTGAGTATATAGAGAAAAAAAATGCATAAATGCTAAAGTGTGTCATTTATTTCAGCACCACAAGTTAAAATGTTTTTTAAAGTGTGGTGTGAAATACAATTAGCATTTAAACCCAGTCATGTTTATGATGGCTCCTGAATTCTCTACCTCACTCACTCTCTCTCCCCGATTATGACGACAATATGAGTTAAGTTGACAATGTAAGGTGAAGACAAAAACAAAAACAAACTAACAAAGTACCTGAGAAAAGTTTGAGTGACTTGATTATCTTCAAATACAGTATGTGTGTGTGGAGAAAAGTAAGGGTATGACAATCATTCTGTAGTGATTTGGGTTCCAATGAAATATTATTCTCCCATATTACTACTGTTCCCACAGTTCAGTACTGCATTTAGCAACAGAATACCATACTATATATGTAAGCATTTGAACATTCTATTGCATGTCGTTTAATATAAACCCAAATCATACTCTCGCTCAGTGACTGGTTAAAGAATATAAAACTGTATAAATATAAGTTTGATTGGTTTAAAATATACATTGGCTTCCGTGTCTTGACTTCTGATGTTAAAAATTCTACTCATTCATTCTATATTGATTACACTTTTTTTAAACGACCCATTCGCACTATAAAGCAATACGGTAAACTTACACTTGTTCTGGTTCCTTTGTATTAAATGGCCAAACAAAAATGGGTCACGGCGTATTCGACTCTGCTCCCCACCTATACAACAGGTGTGCGCATCCAGGGTAAGTATCAACAGCTGTCTCAAACACAATAGATGTTGCTCATAACCAACTACTACATGGGATAAAATGAGTTGTGGAAGAACATTTAGGAAAAAAAAATATCTGCTATCCCCCTTGAACGACGAATTCAAGTTATTGATAACTTGCTTAATTTCCACTTCATTTCAACTTCTCCTGTTGATTTCATTAGTTTGACTACTAAAGGTAACAGTTGTGCTGAAGTCATTAAAAGTTGTTAATCTAAATATTGTATTAAACAACCTGTTTTTATGCAGCTGACTTAAATTAAACCAGTTTGACTCATCCAAAGATGGCTTTATACTAGATCAATAGTAGATTTTTTGATTTTATTCATAATAGCGTCCACGAGTTTTTCATTTCTTCATATGGGTCTGTTTCAATAGGTTGACTGACGTTGATGGTTCATGAAGTCTAGTTTGTCCATGACTACTATTGTTGTACTAACCCTGTCCCCCTTTGCAATCACGATGTTTTCGTCGTGTCTCAAGCTTTTTAAAGCTGCTGTTTCCCTTTCTTTTTGAGATAAGTTGCTTCTTCCTTTATTCTAATTTTTTAATGTCAAGGTGGCACATTGTACTGTGACTTGTTCCGCAGTAGTTTTGTCTATTTCACTTAATGCTACTACTATACTCGAAATGACGTCTTCAGGTTTTAATATATTAACAGGTAATTTGGAATTTAATCCCTTTTCAAGTGCTTTTATTTTATCAGAGCTTAAGACTCCTGTTGAGAAGGAAAAATATCAGTATTATAATATTCAAATCGCGAAATATATGCCGCCATTAATTCATAAGGAAAAACACAGTTGTTATCTTTTTTTTTGGTTCAGCGAAGAAATACTATCTCTTTTCGACGACTTCATTTTCAGCCAGCTGTACAGCAGTTGTATATATACGCATTACGGAAAATGAAGGCATTAATCAGTGGCACTCGAAATTGCTCACTGATCAATATTGCACATATGATGATGAGAATAAAAATATTAAAAATGATGTACTAAGCGGGAGGGGACGCGGCAGAGTTACAGTGAAAACATTTGTTTTCCGATACGAATTTAAAACAATCAACAAAGGTTAATAAAGCAGGATTTAATGAATTCATCAAATTTCGGTAGAAATCGTCAGGTGAAAACTCTACATACACGGATATACATACTTTTGAAATTGCATCACCCAAATAAACTACACTGAATTAATTTATACATGTCGAGACCAAGTTCACTTCTAACAGTTTGAAAAAAATTTGGGCATTGAGTATATGATATTCATTGAAATAAAGATTTTGTATTTCCCAATGAATGAAAAACAAACGATATTGTTTTTACTGACGTTTCACTATTTAATGATGCTAATAGCTTTATCAAAGTTGTATTATTAAACCAGAATTTACAAAATCTCAGCGTATATATAACTGATAAAGCTATCAGCATTAAATTGCGAAACATCAGTAAAAACAATATCGTTTTGTTTTCCATTCATTGGAAAATACAAAAACCTTTATCATAATGTACACTGAATTAATCCTTTAGAAAGACAGGTGCGAATGCTTTCCAGGTCATGTTCAAATAGATAAGGGTAGAGGGAGTATGAGAGATTAAAAATAAGATAAAATGCATTACGCTTCAATTACATCACTTAGATAAACAAGTAGTCATTAGAGAATATATCAAGAATTGCAAACAGAGTAATATCAATACTAATAGTTATAATAGTAATAACAATAACAGTGATGTTGAAGTAAGTTAAGATAATGCTACTGATAAAAGAGAGTTTTAAATGTATCAACAATGATGATGATAATAATAATAATAATAATAGGTAGAATAATAAGTTAAACGTATTACCATGGTAGATTCAGAGTCACGATCATCTCCTTTTGTACACAGAGACCTGGTTTATAAGCTCGAATTGCACAAGCCTCTGCGATTGCAGGCATCTTCCTGTTTCTTTGTCTGCTGAGAGTAGTGAATGACTTGATAGTATTGACATCACGTCCAGTGCCTCTTATGAATGCCTTCTTTTTCAATTATGTAATATTTACTAATGAGGTAAGTGGAGTGAATCGATCTAAAAGATCTTTTGGAAAGTTGAGACTAATAAGTAGGCGTATTATGTAATACCAAATTTGTAGACGTATATGCACAAAAAGTCTTTTCTTCTTTGTGTTGTCTGGTATTTTTGAAAATCTGTTTTCTACGCAAATTATAGTCAGCCATTAAACCTCTTTTTTTTGTATTTCTCTTTAAACAAAAACAACTTTGATATTTTCTCAAATTAACAAGTACACCTGGTAGTTACGTACACACGCGTCAAGCATAAGAAACACAGATTAAGGCCTTTATACTACTACTACAGATAGCAGTTATACTGGTTACCTAAGTGATTAGCATGGACACCAACTTGTTGAATGTGTATGGTGTTGACTCAGTCATAATGTAACAGTAGAAGGCGAGACACGGAAGTCATGATCTATTTTCACTTGATCAAACCGCTATTTATATACATATAGGTATATACAGTTTATATTCTTTAACCAATCATCACTGAGTCAGCTTGTGATTTTCGTTTACATTAAACGACATGAAATAGAATATTCAAGTATATACACACAAAGTATTCTGTTGGTAATGTTGTATTCAACCGTGAGAATAGTATATGTGAGAATAAAGTTCCGTTGGAACAAATTATCAACATAATCATCCCCCCGTATCAAATACTTTTGACTGAAGGTGGTCCAATCTTCTGCGTGTTCATGTCTTTATTTACTTGTCTTGCTGTATCCATTTCCAGAGTTCTCAGGTATTCATTCGCTTTTCTTTGTTTCCACTTCTGATGGTAAATACGTGACCTCCCCTCACGGTGACTGTGAGCGTTCCTTCTCACTTTGAGAAGCACTTTCCGTAACTCCAGGCGGCTGACGCGTATTCGCCGGAGTTTCACCTCACACGAACATCATATGCTCCTTTAATGGCGCTTTCGAGCAGCTGCGATCTAAGTATAAGCCTCTTTCTACGCTAATGGATCGTGAATGCAATTGAACTTTGTTGTCCTTCGATATTACTCCTATCCTTTTTGCCTCATATCTCTGTTCAATAATATCTCTCTCTTTCTGTTTTGAATCTCTTCTTACTTTCTTCTCTTGCCTTTTGTGTGCTACAAGGAAGTAGTATGGCGACTCGAACTGCTGCTGTATATCCGTACAAAATTATACATTGAATCCAGTCAGTCAGTAAGTCAGTCAATGAGGATCAAAACATCCTGTTTTATATGGAACAGGATGCCGTACTCCACAACACCACAAAATAAGACTAGGACTAGGACTAAGATATTATCGATATGCTCTCTAGTTCTTAGTTGTAAATGAGGCTAAACAGAATGCAATATTGAAATTGTACTTTGATCAGAAAGTCACAACAACAACAAAAAGAGACAAAATTAGAACTGAAATGGACAACAACCACAAATATTTTTATGTGCAGTCGTGATTACAAAGGCTGAAAGAAGTAGGCGTGCAGTGATGCTCAAGTATCAGACTCATTAACTGGAAGCTAAAGTCACATAAAATTCACATTAATTAATTAGTCAATTGATAACTATTTCTTTGATTAATTCTTGTAATATGGAGGCTAGAAATATTAAGTTGATCGTGCAGAATTGGAGTAAAAGAGTAAAAGGTTTTTATATAATAAGTAGAGTGAATAGAAAGATTAATGAGGAAATACTTACTTACTGTGAGATTTACAATGACAAGAGCAAAAGCAACAACAAAAAACCAAGAAAAACTGTGTAATTTTACTCAACCACAAGGGAGACAGTTACCTATGTGAACTTTTTCAAGTATTGGTTTTGTGTAGGAATTGCTTGAAGGATTTCATTATGAGCACTGATATCGGTTGGTGGTTAGAGAACCATTGGAAAACTAGCCACAGGGAGAGTTCTGTCAGACAGCCAGTTGTTTCCTGCATCCTAGTGCTCGAGCTGGACTGACTCTTCAACAGTACGCACCCACCCCACCACCTGGTCGCGAAATCACGACCACCTTCTGGTTACAACCACTAAGCAGCCATTCATTCACTCACTCACTTGGACCCAATCCAGCCAACCAACCAACCAGTCCATGAATTCTAACTTGTGCCAATTCACGCACAACATAGCGCGACTGGCACTAGCCAATGTCATCAATGGCGAGTATTTGCTCTCATGCCCGACCTGTTGTACCCTACTGGTTAGGGCTTCCCACTATAAAGCCAGGTAACTACCGACATGGATAGGGGCCAGTCGCTCGTGAGCATCAGATCAATCGGAACAAGTATTGGTTTGGTAGTAATTTTATTTGATTGGTTGGAGGATTTCATCATGAACACTGACATCGGTTGGTTAGAGAACCACTGGAAAACCATCTGGGAGTACTTTACAGCTGTTTCGATTTCTTTAGAACAATAAATATTTTATTAAACGTTTGATTATCAAATAATGAATTTAAGTATATGTGTTGTCCTCATATGACACTTTCAACTTATGGATTTAACTTGTTGTATGATGTTTACAACACGGACATACATACACACAAGTGTTGTATGAATGTTGCTATTCGAAACGAAGTATTATCATAACCTTCACCAATTGTGAGATATCACATTTGGTGAATATTATTTTTGTAAATGCGTGTAACTTTCATTCAGCTTTAAGAATATTTATTTGTATAGGAATCTTATGGTTGGATATATATATATATATATATGTATTACGGATTCTGTGGAGCGGTGCGTCGGTGGCACAGCGATAGGATGCCCGCCGCCAACCAAGCTGGTGGTCCGAGGTTCGATTCTCAATCGGCCACCGAAACATTCCTTTACCTCGCTAAGCCAAAAATAAGACTGGTGAAGAGAGAAGGTTGGGCGTGAGACTAGCAACCCCATCCCGTAAAAAGTAAACACTAGTGATACCGAAATTTCAAGCCTCTAGCCTGAAGTTGCCCTATGTTCCACTAGGAACGTAAAGGAATAAAAAAAAATTCTGTGGAGCATAACCATAAAATCTGTTCAGTTTTTACTTAAGCTAATGATGCTTATGTCTTATGAAAAGTTTCTCGATTCAGTTATTGATTGTTTATAAATTAACCGACAGAAGGAAGAAATGTCTTCGCATCCTATTTGTCATGTACATGTATTCATTGAAGACATTTGTCCATTTCTTATTCTAGGATGAAAGTTCATTGGTTTATGACATTTACAGAAGTTAAACTGTAACAAAAGAAGGCAAGAAACGCAAGCCAAGGTATATTTTCAACTGATAAAACCGTTACTTACATATATCTATACAGTTTATATTCTTTAACCAGTCACTGAGCCAGTGTGTGCTTTTGGTTAACATTAAACGACATGAAATAGAATGTTCAAATATACATGCTATTCTCTTGCTAATGCAGTATTGAACTGTAGGGACACAAGTATTCAGACGTTAATAACAACAAATATAAAATGATTCTTACTGTCAAAATAATAATCCAGTGGAACACATTCTTGTCCGTATAACACTATCACAAAAGGACTTCTTACAGTAGGTTAATATTTCCCCTAAGTCAATATATCCGTTTGTTGTCCCAAAAATATCTCAAAATATTACGCTTTCAACAGACACATTTAATGCAGCAGTAGATCAGGCAGAAGTAGTCAGATTACCTGTCACAATATAAGAATTTAACCGAGGTCAGAATGAATTATCCCACCCAGGATCCTGCATTTTACTCCAATTCTCTATGATCAATGTAACATTTCTAGCGTCCATATTTTAAAAATTTTTCAAAGTATTTATCAGTCAAAGAAATAGTTATCAATTGACTAATTAATTAATGTGAATTTTATGTGACTTTAGCTTCCAGTTAATGAGTCTGATACTTGAGCATCACTGCACGCCTACTTCTTTCAGCCTTTGTAATCACGACTGCACATAAAAATATTTGTGGTTGTTGTCCATTTCAGTTCTAATTTTGTCTCTTTTTGTTGTTGTTGTGACTTTCTGATCAAAGTACAATTTCAATATTGCATTCTGTTTAGCCTCATTTACAACTAAGAACTAGAGAGCATATCGATAATATCTTAGTCCTAGTCCTAGTCTTATTTTGTGGTGTTGTGGAGTACGGCATCCTGTTCCATATAAAACAGGATGTTTTGATCCTCATTGACTGACTTACTGACTGACTGGATTCAATGTATAATTTTGTACGGATATACAGCAGCAGTTCGAGTCACCATACTACTTCCTTGTAGCACACAAAAGGCAAGAGAAGAAAGTAAGAAGAGATTCAAAACAGAAAGAGAGAGATATTATTGAACAGAGATATGAGGCAAAAAGGATAGGAGTAATATCGAAGAATAATATAGTTTTGTTGGATATTATAGGCCATACAACCTTACCTCGCTGGTCATCAATCAAGGTTTTAATGATTCTTAATCTGGGGTTGTGGAAGTTTCCTTTATTTTTTTTAAAAGTATTTTATTTGCTATTATACATTCATGCTTATTATAATTTATGCATCTTTGTTGGACTATAATTCCATTGTGATCTTACTGAAGGAATCGATATCACTTAGAAAATACACCAATATTGTTATTGACTAATATTCTAGAATAATATTTTGTGTTTATAACGATGTATATATATATGTATATAAATGTGGAGCCAGAAGAGGAAATTATCAAATAGAATGTAATCTGCTCAATTACATTTTTGTTTTGTTTTTTCTAGATGAATGAATAAACACTTTTTGAAAAGCATAAACGTAATTTTTGATTCTTAGCAATCTCAGATGTAGCACTCATTGATTGATGTCATTAATATCATCAATAATATCAATCATTCAATCAAATGTTGTCTAATTATCATCAATGTTTACTCATGTGCATATAAACTACGAAGCAAGAAAGTGAGTGATGTGTGAGTAGTGTACCTTGATATGGTTATGGTCACACACTGTGTGTGTGTGTAACACTTTATCAGAAGAAAATTTTCTCCATAATGGAGTTGTACTATACCATCCATCACAGTGCCCGAGTTTTATCCTTATATTGATGAAGACAATTCAATTTGAAGTGTAATGATGATTTTAATTTGATATTATCAATTGAAGGTGGGCATAAATCTAACAATGAATACTACACATGAGAAATTCCATCCACGCATACAAACGTTTTATTGGTGACATGGTCAACTTCATTTTGAACAATCTAGATATATACTACTAAGAAGGAGAAGGCATCAACTTGTGTCAGATGTGGGACATCAATTGAACAGTCCTCTGTCTTAGAAAATAGGTGATCAAAGCAGAAGTCTGATTTAAAACATGCTATGATTAATATCAGAAGAAAGGTTTTAAAAAGGCCCCTAACGTTTACGGTTATCAATACATGTAATAATAGTAATAATAATAATAATAGTGATAACTGGGTTCGAACCCCAGAGGGGGATATATAATGGCGTTGATTACCAAACTAGGCTGATGAAACAGCTGTCTGGCAATACTCTCGTACTGGAGTTGCAATTTGATGACCCATGATTTGCCTTTCCTGCATCCAGACAGCTTGTTCTGGGCGGTGGGCCTGGCAGAGTTATGTATCCAGTGCATCCTTTATTCTCTCCAGGAAGATGATGCGACATAGTATTTATTTATTTTATTTTATTTTTACCAGCAGCAATCACCATCAATGGGAGATATTATACAGTGGTTACCTCCTTCACTTATATGGCTGGGAAGCATCGTTTCAATTACAGGCGGATAGCACGGATGAAGACGTCAAAGGCAACCAGCCAGTCAGAATCTGAAAGACAAGCAAGAGATACGCCACGCCTTCATCAACTTGAAACTAGTTTCGAGATATTCTACACTCAGCATAAGGAACAAGATTCGCATTTTCAACGCCAATGTCAAATTAATCATTTTTTTCTATAAAAGTTAGAAACTTGCACTGAGTGTGCGTCACGAAAAAGGATTTCCAACAGGCTACTACAGACTTTTACCAACAGTTGCCATCTTCGCTGGCTCAATGCTGAAGATCAATTGGCTAACCAGAAACAATTAGTAACAAGAAACTCTACAGTGGAACAAACCAACCAACCGACGGAGCAAAAGCCGATCGCTTAACAAATTTGTAGGAAAAATAGGTTTAAGATGCATTGATCGGACAAACATTGAGGAAGGAGACCGTCCAATGACATTGCGGGCAATGCAGGCCATCCATTACTCGACTGGAATCGCAATGAGAAGCGATAGATGAGTCGGTCGTCAGTGCGAGGGTGACATGGAGAAGATAGTGTGGAGGAGTTGGAGGAGAAGATGAGAGATTGTGGGCAATCGTGGTGTTAACCAAGTGAAGAGGATGGCAAAAAATAGAACAAAGTGGAGATTCGCTGTTGTTGAAGCCCGCCCTATGTCCCACTAGGAACTCAAGGGAACAATAATATTATAATAATAGTGAAGCTTTGAGGTATTATTGGGTTAAGCAAAAGCAGTTTGCTGACCTTTTAGCTAAAACGCTTATATAGTGTAACTACATCAAAAAGGTTTACACAGAAAATAAGTTTGTAAAAAAAAGGTACATTTTAGAAATCGTGACAATAAAACGATCAGTCTGTTTGCCAACTACATAAAGTGTGTAACACTAACCATCTAATTTCAAGGACAAACGAAACCACCACACTACTACTACATCCTTCCTTCAAAATTTTATTTTTATCTTATTTAAAAACAAAAAACTTGGTATAAAATGGCACCAAGAAGAAGCGCCATACAATCATAATAATAAAACAACGTACGCCTGTGAAACCTGGCCTCTCCGAGAAGACTGAGGATGTGCGGCGACTCTGCGTGTTCGATCACCGCTGTCTCCGCAGGATTGCTTGCGTTCGATGGCATCATCGCGTGAGTAATTCTGAGGTTCGGCGGCGTGTGTTTGAACAAAGTGGAGATCACCATTCATTGAATGTCGTTATCTGGAAACACCGGCTCCGGTGGCTTGGACATGTGTTCCGAATGTCACCCCAGAGGCTTCCGTACAGGTCTCTGTTCGCTAGCCCTGGGACGGGATGGAAAAGGCGGAGAGGTGGTCAGTCCATGACGTGGCGTCGTGGGATGAAGGACTTTTGTGCTAGATTAGCATCGGTTGGTGTATCACGACTCCCTGGTTGGGGTCCGAGAGATAGCTCAAATCGATGGCTCGAAACGTTATCGGATATGGCCAAGAGTCGTAATCAATGGCGAATGTGCTGCGATTTCCTTCTTTCTTCCCTTCCCGATGATAGATAACGAACACTGTTTGAACTTGTTAAGCATGACTGTTTTCCTTCCAGATGAAGTTCTTTATCCGTTCTCTACTTATATATATTTTTTCTTTTCCTTCCTTCCTTTTTTTGATCTATGTTGTTTTATTATTATTGTGTGGCGCATCTTTCTTGGTGCCATATTGTACCAAGTTTTTTATGCGTTTAAATAAATAAATAAATAAGAGTGTTGTTTCCTCCATCCTAGTGCTTGAGACTGGCTCTTCAACAGTAGGCACCCACCCACCCCATTGGGGTTCGAACTCATCACCACCTTCTGGTTACAAGGCGACTATTAAGCAGTCACTCAGAGACGACCTAACTAACTTTCTTTGCACTAGTAAAGAAACCATTTTCTCTATCCTTATACCATCAATTAAGCTTCATTGTTATTGTCATTCTAGTATTTATAATCCTCTTACTAATTTTTGTTGTTTGTTGTAAATGCTCTTCTTATATTTATAATCCTCTCACGTATTTGTTTTTATTTATTTATTTTTCATAAGTGTGAACATCATTTAGCCTGTGTTATAACTGTTAATTTTTTCTTTCCCCTCACCATGCTGCTATATCAACAGCACACTAGATTCAATACTCTATAATAACATGCTAAAATTTCCAAACTGAATTGACAATACTGTTTGAAACGAACCCGCTGTTGTTCTCCTTTTGTACTTTGCACATTTTTGACTTTATTCCTTCTGTAAATATTGGACAAATTCCTGTGGTTAATTCTATTTAGCGTGTTTTGAGTAAATTACATGCAAGGTGTTGTGACAAATGCTGAGAATTCCATTCTAAATTATAAGTAGTGCTTTTTCCGGAATAAAGCAGGTTATTATTATTACCAGCAAAGATCAGCCGAGTTAACTTCGAAGTAAATCCTACACTTCTAAACCTGTAGCCAGCTATTCGTTCGAAGTGATATATTAAAATCTATGCCACTGACTGACTGACTGGTTGCAACGTAGAACCTAGCACAGATGTGCAGCAGTTCGAGTCGCCACACACTCCTTCCATGTGGCACACAAAGCAAGAGAAGAAAATAAAAAGAAATGCAAAATATGAACAGAAAACGGAGATATAAAGCAAAAATAATAGTAATATCGAAGAACAGTATAGTTTTATTGGATATTATAAGTCATAAAGAGTGGATGCACCTGCTCCATTGGGAACGATTTTGAGCCATATCTCCAATGTTCTCCAGTCTTCATTGTTTTCTACCGTCCCAAAGACCCCAACCAGGAAGTCTACACCCTCCTACGTGACTAGCTGGCTGGCCAGCTTAAACTAACTGTTGTGGATTTCATTGACTGATAATGAAGCCATATTTCGGTTTGACCACCACCACTGGCTAACTCTTTTCCAACCTGACCCTGTGTCAGCTAACATTGCTCGTTGAGGAATGCGATGACTAGGCATATGTAACATGTGTCCTAACGATCTCAGCTGGTGTAACTTCACAACCTCGTCTATTCATTCCCCCTCTTTCTTCCTTACTTAGCACTTAACCGATGCTTAACTTCAATATCGCTCACCCCACAGTACCATCACCTAATACGGGAGACAGAACGCAGACACCACCTATGATCAAAGACAGCCAGCTAGCCGGCCTTTTCATGTCTTCCAATCTCAATGGCCAGGTCTCATAGCCATAAAGGAGTACGGAGCAGACTGCTGAGCAGTACACACGCCCTTTGTTAGACAGCCAGCCAGTCAGTTTTTACGTCTACTAAGCCAGAGAGAGATGGCGTAAACCTCCATGAGCGAAACGAGTCTTCTGTATCCGTATCCAGCTAAGATTTCGTCAGTGATCAACCCGTTGTGGCTGATGAAACTTCCTGAATAACTGAAGCGGTCAACGCGCTCTGCCACTTCACTCACTAATTCTAAGCTAGGAGTCAATCTAGTACACTACAGTCCTGTAGCATCATCTTAAATTTTGCGGGAACATATGCCACTGAGTTTTAAACTGATGCCACTGAAATACCAATCAGATAGAGTATGAAATGAAGAATACCAAAAATCAGCTGTTAAAACAAGAACAAACAAAACATAGTTGACAATACAAGCCTAAGACCCCTGAACCAGATCAGTGCCGGTAACTTTGAAAAACAAAGATAACTCAGTCTGGTGTAGAGGAGAAGAAAAATAATGTGAACTAATATTGATGAATTTTGAATTATAAAACCAATAAAAGCATGTTTCGGGTTATTCACGATGAAGTATAGATCCCAAAAACGACAAACTTTGTCAAAATACGATTATATCCAAAATTAGTACGCTCACTAGCTAGCGGTCCTATTCAGGTAGTTACCTGGAGTTCTAGTGGGAAGCCGTGATCAGTAGGCTACAGTATAGCAGGTCAAACGAAGGTGTGTAAGAACAATTACGCATCGAAGAAGACACTGCGAAGTGCCAGTTGCGCTGTATCATGCGTGAATTGGCAGAAGTTAGAATTCATGGACTGGCTGGCCTGCTGGCCATTGGATCAGCTCCCACTGAGTGAGTGAGTGGCTGCTTATTGGTCTACAAGCTAGCTTGCTCGGTCGCCTTGAAAGCAGAAGGTGTTTGGGTGCGTGAGTACTGCTGAAGAGTCAGTTCAGTTCAAGCACTAGGAAGTAAGAAACAGCCGTCCAGTATTCCAAGCTGGTTTTCCAATGGTTCTCTAACCACCAACCGATGTCAATGATCATGACGAAATCCTCCAACCAATCAAATACTGATTAATTATAAATTATAAAGTCAATGAGAACGTGTATTAGATCATTCAAGATGCAGTATGGACCCCAAAAATTGTCAAAATACAATTATATTAAAAATGTATGCAGAATAATAAGGGCCACACGTATGTTTATTTACTTCACAAAAAACCTCATGAGGAACCACTGGAAATCATAAAATACTACACGGCTAATTCACTATAATTTAGGGTTATTTAAGCAAGAAACTCTTTACAACCTAAAGAAAAGTAGTGCGAAAGAAAATCCAGTTTTAACAAAAACATTATTGTGGTGGTGTAATACAGACAGTGGGTTCCACGGGAATACTAATATTCTCACATAAACAACTGTTCAATACTGCATCAGAAAAGAATACTATAAATATATATGTATATATATATATATACATGTGCGTCGGTCGCACAGTGGTTAGGACTCTCGCCAACCATCCACATGGTCTGGGGTTCGATCCCCTGCCGACGCACATCCGATATCTATGGTGGGCCTGAAAAATTTGGGCTACCGATATCACATACTGAAAACTCCCTACTTCTACCGAATATACGGTGTGGCATCAAGCTGTAATCAAAATCAAAATAAATAATATATGTATGTATACTTGAATATTCTATTTCATGTCGTTTAATGTAAACGGAAATCACAAGCTGGCTCAGTGATGATTGGTTAAAGAATATAAACTGTATATACCTATATGTATATAAATAGCGGTTTGATCAAGTGAAAACAGATCATGACTTCCGTGTCTCGCCTTCTACTGTTACATTATGACTGAGTCAACACCATACACATTCAACAAGTTGGTGTCCATGCTAATCACTTAGGTAACCAGTATAACTGCTATCTGTAATAGTAGTATAAAGACCTTAATCTGTGTTTCTTATGCTTGACGTGTGTGTACGTAACTACCAGGCGTACTTGTTAATTTGAGAAAATATCAAAGTTGTTTTTGTTTAAAGAGAAATACAAAAAAAAGAGGTTTAATGGCTGACTATAATTTGCGTAGAAAACAGATTTTCAAAAATACCAGACAACACAAAGAAGAAAAGACTTTTTGTGCATATACGTCTACAAATTTGGTATTACATAATACGCCTACTTATTAGTCTCACTTTCCAAAAGATCTTTTAGATCGATTCATTCCACTTACCTCATTAGTAAATATAACATAATTGAAAAAGAAGGCATTCATAAGAGGCACTGGAATTTGCTCAGTCGTAAATATTTCAGATATGATGGTGATAATAAAGATAATTAAAACTGTGTACTAAGGGTGAGGAGGGGGCGCGGTAGAGTTGATTGAAGTGGATGAATTACAAAACTTTTATTAAAGATTATTATATATCATTATTATTGAAGTGAACTGGTATAAGGATACTGTCAAGTCATTCACTACTGTCAGCAGACAAAGAAACAGGAAGATGCCTGCAATTGCAGAGGCTTGTGCAATTCGAGCTTATAAACCAGGTCTCTGTGTACAAAAGGAGATGATCGTGACTCTGAATCTACCATGGTAATACGTTTAACTTATTATTCTACCTATTATTATTATTATTATCATCATCATCATTGTTGATACATTTAAAACTCTCTTTTATCAGTAGCATTATCTTAACTTACTTCAACATCACTGTTATTGTTATTACTATTATAACTATTAGTATTGATATTACTCTGTTTGCAATTCTTGATATATTCTCTAATGACTACTTGTTTATCTAAGTGATGTAATTGAAGCGTAATGCATTTTATCTTATTTTTAATCTCTCATACTCCCTCTACCCTTATCTATTTGAACATGACCTGGAAAGCATTCGCACCTGTCTTTCTAAAGGATTAATTCAGTGTACATTATGATAAAGGTTTTTGTATTTTCCAATGAATGGAAAACAAAACGATATTGTTTTTACTGATGTTTCGCAATTTAATGCTGATAGCTTTATCAGTTATATATACGCTGAGATTTTGTAAATTCTGGTTTAATAATACAACTTTGATAAAGCTATTAGCATCATTAAATAGTGAAACGTCAGTAAAAACAATATCGTTTGTTTTTCATTCATTGGGAAATACAAAATCTTTATTTCAATGAATATCATATACTCAATGCCCAAATTTTTTTCAAACTGTTAGAAGTGAACTTGGTCTCGACATGTATAAATTAATTCAGTGTAGTTTATTTGGGTGATGCAATTTCAAAAGTATGTATATCCGTGTATGTAGAGTTTTCACCTGACGATTTCTACCGAAATTTGATGAATTCATTAAATCCTGCTTTATTAACCTTTGTTGATTGTTTTAAATTCGTATCGGAAAACAAATGTTTTCACTGTAACTCTGCCGCGTCCCCTCCCGCTTAGTACATCATTTTTAATATTTTTATTCTCATCATCATATGTGCAATATTGATCAGTGAGCAATTTCGAGTGCCACTGATTAATGCCTTCATTTTCCGTAATGCGTATATATACAACTGCTGTACAGCTGGCTGAAAATGAAGTCGTCGAAAAGAGATAGTATTTCTTCGCTGAACCAAAAAAAAAGATAACAACTGTGTTTTTCCTTATGAATTAATGGCGGCATATATTTCGCGATTTGAATATTATAATACTGATATTTTTCCTTCTCAACAGGAGTCTTAAGCTCTGATAAAATAAAAGCACTTGAAAAGGGATTAAATTCCAAATTACCTGTTAATATATTAAAACCTGAAGACGTCATTTCGAGTATAGTAGTAGCATTAAGTGAAATAGACAAAACTACTGCGGAACAAGTCACAGCACAATGTGCCACCTTGACATTAAAAAATTAGAATAAAGGAAGAAGCAACTTATCTCAAAAAGAAAGGGAAACAGCAGCTCTAAAAAGCTTGAGACACGACGAAAACATCGTGATTGCAAAGGGGGACAGGGGTAGTACAACAATAGTAGTCATGGACAAACTAGACTTCATGAACCATCAACGTCAGTCAACCTATTGAAACAGACCCATATGAAGAAATGAAAAACTCGTGGACGCTATTATGAATAAAATCAAAAAATCTACTATTGATCTAGTAAAAGTCATCTTTGGGTGAGTCAAACTGGTTTAATTTTTTGCCTAAAACTAATAATCCTAGTAGAATGTATGGAATTATAAAAATTCATAAAGCAATATACGCCATCACGCCAACAGTTGACTTCAGAAACACCTCAAAGTACGAGTTATCTAAATATTTAGTATTAATATTATACCCCATTGGAGAGAGAAAGGTTGAATTCTAGGCTAACTAATTCCTATGTAGTTAAACATAAACTAAAGGAAATTCAATTAGAAAAAGATGAAAAAATCATTAGCTTTGATATAACCAGCTTGCTTCCCATTAATACAGCTCTGAAGGCAGTTAGAAAAGGGAGTGGACATTGATCCTGAACTCAAAAGTAGGACTCAGCCCTCGATCGGTTGATGAAATAATATTAGGTGTGTTCAGCTATGTCTAACCCCCACCAATGTATTCAAATTTCAAAATAAACTGTATATACAAAAAGGACAGGGGCTGGTAATGGGTTCACCAATATCCCCAATAGTGGCACACATATTTGTGAATAGTTGGGAACACAAGGCCCTTAGAACGTATAATCCTGCTCCACCTAGGCAGATTATGGTGGAGATACGTGGATGACACATACCATCACTTTGTTGAAGTTTGAACATATCTCTCAATTCCTCACACATGCAAACTCAATAGTAAACGAAATCCAATTCATTTCTGAGTTAGAAAATGAACAGGATGAGTTGGCCATGCTAGACTGACTGTAGAATAAAACGAAAATACGATGGTGGATTGTATACTAGCATTTATAGGAAACCGACATACTCTAATGGAAAATACCTAGACCTTAATTCATCCCATGCAGAATCGGTAAATGCAGATGTCTGTATAATCGGACCAACAGCCTAACTAGTAGTCAGTCAGAAGATTTAAATAACAAAATCAAATAAATAAAAGAAATATCACTCGTGAATTACACACTACCCACCAGAATTTATTCAGAAATATATGAAGAACCATAGGGAAACCAAGATTAGCAATAAAAGTGATGAAAATAACGTGAGTAATATAGAATTCAAAGCCTCTGCAGCACTGTCGCATAAAGAAGGAACGTCAGAGGCCCTACATAGAATTCTCAATGACACTGGAATTAGTTGGGATGGCATTTAACCCAGTCAACCAACCAACTCTCTCAGAGATAAACTTTGTCTATCGGCTTAAAGACCCACCCAGTAGACCCGATTAAGAAAAATAATATAATTTAACAAATACCATCTAATGCTGGCTGACTGTGAGTGAGGTTAGTTACATGGACAGTCAGACTAGTAGATCAGCGTTAACTAGATTATTGGAAGATAAACATTTAACTAGACCTACTCAGATTGATCCTGATAATTAAGTTAATTAACCTAGAAGAAACCGAGCTCATCCATTGCACTGCATTCACTTGCACGGATTGATACGCCCGACAGGGTGGGTGGAACAGAGTGAGAGTATTAAAAGGTAATATAGCTAGTTAGGTGGAGCCAGCAAGAGAGAGAGCGACGTTAACCACTGAAGATTTGTTTATCGATCGATAAACACCGCACGTATGCAGCAATCGGGATGACACAACGCCACCGCCTATACCGGACATAATATAAAGTGGCAACAAACAACACAGGAGAGAATTTGTAAAGAGAATCAGAATATAGGGGGAAATTACACGTATAAGACAAATTGTAAGACCATATGACTAAAACTGACTGATGGGATTATGAAAGTGGCAATAATTTATGCTCGAAATCTTGTCTATCTGTCTGTCATACAGTTGTTAATACTGCATCATCACTGTATGTGTGATTATGAAAATAAACTTATCTAATATGGAGTTGATACATTCTACCACCACAGTGCCCAAGTCCTACACTTACAAAATAATGTAGTAACTGATACTAAGTTGATATTAGCTGTCTGACCAAAAAGATACACTAGCCAGAAACCTGATGAAATTCCACTAGGGTTAAACCATTTCTGTATCAAAATGATACCATCAAAGCTAAGAGTTTACTCTTCGACTGTGCTGATAAAACATGTAAGAAAGGTTTCCGTAAAACTAAGATCAGTGGAAAACCTGATTTCGTAATAATCCTTCTTAATAGCCACTTAAAAATACTTTGTTTTAAACATTTTTAAATATTAAATTTAAACAAAAAATCAGTGAGTACTAAACAGTTTGAATGAAATCATATCGACATTATACGAAGTCGACATCAGTTAGAGAAGCAGCCACAGGGAGTACTGCCAGACAGCTATTTCCTCCGTCAGCCTAGTTTAGGACTCTTTATCAGTACGCACACACCCCACCGCCTGGGTCCGAACACAGGACCTTCTTGTTACAAGGCGAGCGAGCTCGAAGACCATTAAGACACTGGGACCCAATAAAATAGCCAACCAGTGCATGAATCCTAACTTCTACCAATTCATGACATAGCGCGGCGTTGTAGCCAGAGGGTGGTCCAGGGTTCGAATCCCAGTTGATGCATACTGTGAAGGGTCCCAAACTAAGCTGACAAAACAGATGGCTGTCCAATACTTCCAGGTTTTCTAATGGTTCTCTAACTGATGTCAGCTCATGATGAAATCCTCCAACCAATCAAACAACAACAAAAAAACTCCCTACAAAACCAATACTTGAAAATTATACAAAGTCCTTTAAAACACACTTTTTTGACTAATACAATGAAGCAATAGTGAATGTAAATGAAGAGACAGGAAAAACAGAAAAAACGAATTCTAAGCTGTGAGGATGGATCAAAATTTTTCAACAAAAGAAAAAAACCGTTTTGCTGTCACCCAAAAAACAGCAATAATAATAGTAATAACTATTAATGATAACATAACAAAGAATATAAGGCATCTAAAATAGTTTTATCATATAAGGAGGAAGGAGACCCTCTCTACGTAGGATTCCCAATAAAGCAGGAATTACAGTGATGCTGCCATTCAAACCTACAAACTCACTCACTCAGATAGGACAAGCTGTGTAGGTAGGTTGAACGACACTGTAGGTTGACCCAATTCAATAAAATAATGTAATTTACAAAATACCTTGCGATGACTGTTAGGTCAACTACTTACATTGGTGAGTCAAACTAGTGGATCAGGTAGGAGTAGTGAAATTTACTGTCCGAACAAAAGAATTTAGCTGAGGTTAGAATGATTGATCCCATCCACGAAGATAAGTAATTCGGAAAAAAATAACTCAGCATCACATCGCACTGCATGCCTTAGAACACAATGGGTGGATGTGATAGAGTCAAAATTCTAAAAAGTGATTCAGGCAGGTGGAAAGACATATAGAGTGAGGTTGATTGATTACTTACTGAATCCTGAATTCCGATTCATCGACTCTGCACACCGAAGTCAACACAACACAACACATGCAATAGAAGTGACTCATCATCATCGCCACCTAATACCAGAGATATGCAAGACATTATTACCACCAGTCAGTCGGTCAGTCAAATCAGAACAGGAGGATAATAAATAATCTCAAAATGTATTCTATTTCAATTCAATTCACATACACATTAGAACATTCTAACAACAAGTTATTTATTTATTCATTTATTTTACTATAAAAACATTCGTCTTATTTCCCTTCCCATCTCATTGAATTTGACTGATTGGTTGATTGATTGATAACACTAGTAGTATTATTATTATTTCCGAATGTACTTTCTCCTCATCTTATATTACTGAATGATTTTATTCAATCAAATTGTCTAAATATCATCAATGTTTACTTATGCATGTATATAAATGACGAAGCAAGAAGGTGAGTGGTGTGTGAGTAGTGTGCTACAGAGCTTGTCCTATCTGAGTGAGTTTTTAGGTTTAAACGCAACCACTCTAATTCCTACGTAGGGAGAGTCTCAGATGTCCCCTCCTTATATGGTAAACATGGTATATAAATGAAGCAAGAAAGTGAATGGTGTGTGAGATGTGTGCCTTGATATGCTTATGATTATGAGTAGTAGTAACAATGATAAATTGTGCTTGAAACGTGTGGTCATCAATAAATATTACTGTATAACATACACACTGTGCGTGACACTTTATCGAAATAAAAATATTATGCATAATGGAGTTATTCTCGACCACCCCAGTACCAAAGTTTTATCCTTGTATCAATAAAGACTTGTTGTAAGCATAAAAAACAGAAGAATTTGAAGTCAATGATATGTACATAGTTTTAATAACTTACCTCAATTTCAAGCTTTTTCGTTTGAATACCGTGACGTCCAATATACAAGTAAAGTAGAAATTCCTCATAACTGACAAAAAAATTTAATAAACAAACATATTAATGAAACTGATTCATAACAAAAAGCGGGATTCGAAATCAAAACTAGAACGAATTTATCAACAACAACAAAAAAAGAAAAAACAAAACAAAAAGAGGCTCTACATACCCGCACAAGTTTTGAATAGATAATAGCAAACATGTTTTCTTAACTCAAATTGTTATAAGCTAGAAGTAGGATAAAAAGCATACCCAGTTTTCATTGTAATCTAATGATTTGGTAGATGTTTCCAGACAAACCATTATGGTAAAATTCAGTGTTGACTGTACAATAATGAATCATATTTAAGTATTAAAGACATATTACTGGCTTTGTACTTATTATAAAGTCAAGGGATGAAATATACTCCTGATAGCAGCGATCGCTGACTAAATTTCAGCACGGATACAGAAGGCTCGCTTTGCATATGCCAGTTTACGCCGCCTCCGGCAAAGATGTGATATCCAGCTATCGAACAATGGGCGTGTGTACTGCTCACCAGTCCGCTCTGTACTCCTTAATGACTGTGAGACTTGGCCACTGGAAGTGTAGGCATAAATTGCCTTCCTGGTTAGCTGTCTTTCATCACAGGTACCTGCGTTCTATCTCCCGTGTCAGGTGGTGCTATAATAGAGTGAGCGATATTGAGGTTAGGCGTCGGTCGAGTGCTAGATGAGGGGAAGGGGAAATCAAAAGATGAGGCTCTGAAGCAGTTACTTGGATGGTTAGGACATGTGTTACGCATGTATCCCTAGCCATCATGTTTCTTGACCGACATGTAATGTTAGCTGACATAGGATGGATCAGGTTGGAAAAGAGTTAGCCAGTGGTGATGGTGGTCAAACCAGAACATAGCTTCATCATCACCAGTCAATGAAATCCACAAGTTAGTTCAAATCAGCCAGCCACATAAAAAGATATAGACTTCCTAACTGACTGTTTGGTTGTGGTCCTCGGGATGGTGGTGAGAACCAATGAAGACTGGAGACGATTGGTGATTTGGCTGGCTCAAAGTTATGGTTCTCGATGATGGCTGGCGCAGATGCATCCACTCCTTGTGACTTATAATATCCAATAAAACTATATTGTTCTTTCACATTACAACTATTCTTGTTGCCTCATATCTTTGTTTTGTATCACTTTTTACTCTCTTCCTTTGCTTAATGTGCTAAGTGAGGTGTAGCGACTGGAACTGCTGCTGCACATCTGTGCAAAGTTCTACGTTGAAACCAGCTGGTTAGTCAATCAATCAGGCAACAATTTGTGTTCTGAACAACTATTGAAAAAACAAAATCAAACCCAAACAGTTTTGAACCTTTCTGATATAAAGCAAACAAACTGTTGAATTATCATAATGAATCATATACTTAACAAAATAAATTTCCCACTATGAATCTAAGCTTACTACTCTTTTGCACGCTTATTATCGTAAAAATAAAAGCAAAATTGAAGTGTACAGATATTTAAAAAGAATCGTAACTAATAATAAACTTACCGTTTTCGAAGAGCATTCATTCCATACCCCAAATAACTTGTTACGTAAACTTTGTAATTCTGTTCAGGAGAAAACCATTTTCCCCTAACAGAAAATTCTGAAACCAATTCTTTTGGCAGATTCTCTGTTGATTCAATCTCAAAGGCGATCTGCATACTTGCACCACCCATATCAAGCATACCATCAGTGGGTTGTTTTATGATTTCTAGAGGGGAAGAATCAGCATTAACGACATAATTCTAATAACGAATGGATTAGGGAACCAACAAACATTTACTTAAAATGCTGTCATATGTACAATTTAAAAAGGTACTAACGAAAAGAAAAACTGTGTCTGTTTATTCTTACTCCTTTGATCAAACTTCCAGGCCATTTATAATCAGAGTGAGTTCACACATTTACTTGTTCCTATAATGAAACAATAGCATCTAAACATTGAGTATACTTCAAACAACATATGATAAGTGCTGACTAGGTACCCAATACGACTATGATGAAAATTCATTAAAGACAATGAATTAGGAAGGTAAAAATTTCTCACCCTTAGTCTTAGACACCGGCCGAAAACGCCCCAGCAAGTAGTTAACAGAAATCCATCCAAACAGACCTTCTTCAGTACCAGAGATCGTATACGCATCAGAATATTTGAAGTCGAAACGGTAATGAGATTTAACGTGATCCCGAACAGTTTGCCAAATCATATCTTGTTGTCTAAAATTCAAAATCAGCATAAACTGAATTTTAAAAAATACGTTGGAGAAAGAAGCCTCATCCCCGCTGTAGCCATTATGAAAAGAGGAGTGTTGGGCAGAGCACTCGTAGGAATATTTTCTACAGCGACATCCAACAAAGATGATATATATTTAGGAATTTCATCCAGTTTATCAGCAAAACTTGAAAGACCAGGAGTTCTCTTCTGTACTACAGGTTTCCCCTGACTGTTCTTCAAAATTTCCACGTCTTCCAACCCACTAATTGACTCTGCCTTGCTCTGCCAAGTATATACAAACATTCGTGAGCCACTGCTTCCTGAAAAAAAATCAAAAAGTAAGTTGGACACCTACCAGCATCAATTATAATAACATAGTTTTGACCAACAGGTGCTGCCTCATACTTATGCATTTTGCACAATATGAGGGCTAACACAATAGCATGTAAATGTTTCATAAAACTATGCCAGTTCATCGCTTAATGCAAACTGGCAAGTAAGTACAAGGTGGTATTATATATAAAATGAATGCTAGCGGAACCCAAACCATATTTCTGCTCAACCAATCACCATGCCTACAAGACACCAATTGGATGACCCGGTGAATTTAACTCCTTTCAATTTTCGTTGTAATGTATGACGTAGATGCTGATGTGAATATTTTCGCTAATGGCATTCATTTAATGCTGCGATAATTTTTTACCTAAAGGAAATGCTTCTGTACCAAACAAAGTCATGCCTTTTTGAAAAGTCTGGTGTTCGTTTTTTGACTTTGAAATAAGGTCCTAGGTTAAGATGGGTTCCCGTGAAATCGCTCCTCGGACTTCGAAGCTTCGTTGAACATGATGAGATATACTTAGCAACCAGGTAGAGGACGTCGTTCATTCTGGAAAGACAGGAAATTGAACCAAGAGCAGAGGAACAAATGCAACTCATTTGAAAAAAATCCTTGACCACAAAAAACGGGGGAAATGTATGGTAACCTGGTAAAGATCTGAGGCGAATGAGTGTTAATGTAGGATATAGAGGTGCTAAAACATTGTGATTGTGTGAAATCTATGAACAGAGATTTTATTAGAAGTAACACTTGGAGAGCCAAGAGTGCGTGGGATGCTGTGGGCTTAAGAGACAGGGAAATTAGGTGTCCTGCTCGAATCAGTGGGCTACCTAAATTTTCCATACGCATATCATCAACTCCATTTATTATCGTTTCAGTCATCCGGTCACCACTTCATGTTGCAATCTACGCTTGCGCAAGCCTTTAAATAAGTTTGTACCCACCTCTGTGTGCCTTTCAAAGGAAGCGGAGGAAAAGAATTGTACAGCTTTTCGAGCATACTTTGGAGAGGACAGTGTCGCTTTACATGATATACTATTGGTTGTCACATTACCTGAAGATTCTGTACAGTCGGTAAATTCGTTGTAATAAACGGCGAAAATTCCATATTTTCTATAAAAGCATTTTGAGAACACACCTGTTTCTGTTGTTATTGGTGCTATTTAATTTTCAGGTTGTTTACCACTTTACTTGTTCATATGCTCTCTCTTTTCTTCCCCAGCATATCTGCTTTGCCCAGCAACCTTTATCCCACCGAAAGTTTAATTTTTGTCCGAAGTCAAACCTAAACAGTCTTGTATATGAGTGACCTTCCCATTCAGCAATGCAATATCTACCACTGTTCCTAAAAATATGAAATGGTATACCGTAAAAGTCGTTTCAGAAAATACTCCGCCGAACCCTCCGCTTCCTATGATACAACACTTTCTGTACTCCTAACCCAGTCAAATTCCTTCCTTTGATGTATCCAAATTGTTTCTAGGATATTGAATTGTTAATTCACCCCGCGGAAGAACATCCGAGAGGAGTGGCGACGGCCTTGGAGCGTCTGAGGCAGGCACGCCTCAAGATACGGCCTGCCAAACGTTTTCTGTTAGGGTTGAAAGAAACATTCTTCAGAAATGTATAGATCCGAATCAACATTAATTGGCTCAACAGAGATCGCAGTTGTCAAAGAATGGTCTATAAGAAAATATTCAGGCTAGTTAAATAGTCTTATAGGGTTATATATATATATATATATATATTTCTTCCTGTTTATGCAGAAACATACCAATTGTACAGGCATGGATCAGTTATCATATAAATTACACATAATTTAGTGTGATGAATTTACAGTGTGGTTATCCTTTCTGACATTAGAGTCCATCAAAACAGTCTGCTATAAAGTCTGTTTGTGCAACAAATAAAGAAATATAGAAATATTGTCTTCGCATTAACAAAAAACCCAGACATCAGATGGATGTAATACAAATATCTGGGAAAATTAAAGCTTGAAGTCAATTCTCCTATATAACTTTGTTGTGAACAACACCCTTGGCTTAAAGATTATTGATGTATTATGTTGAGATCA
This sequence comes from Trichobilharzia regenti, assembly GCA_944472135.2. NCBI lineage: Eukaryota > Metazoa > Platyhelminthes > Trematoda > Strigeidida > Schistosomatidae > Trichobilharzia > Trichobilharzia regenti. The sequence continues at coordinate 27,112,057 of OX235270.1, read as the reverse complement.
GTGATATATTTATTCCACTTTTTCAGCAGTCTTATCGTAGTTTTATAACGGGAAAGAAATTTGATCGTGGAGGCGAAAACTAGATAAGGTCATGTTAGGTTGTTTTACTGCATCAAATGGTGCCGAGGTCGATTCCAGAATTCTCCATTTGCTCCATTTGTGTCTGCATGGCGGACTGTATTCGTAAGTTCAGTAAAATGTTTAAAACTGTTTGAAAACCAGTTGCTTCTTCATTTCAGATCATGAATACTCATTTACAGCATGTTCGCCAGAGTCTTCAAATGGTAGAATTAGATCGTCCATGGAATTTGAGTGGTTATGAAATAGACGGTTTGGAATTAATCCTCAGTTAAGATGCAGGGTTTTTCGACCTCGACCAGAAGATGAATAGGAGCAGCAGAATAACAGAAAGAGAAAGTATGTGAAAGTGAAAAGGACATTAATAATTCATGCACTTATAAATGTTTATGTCAATTTGAGATCATGCTATCCCCGATTTTGGGAATTATTCAGAAGTTGCTTATCATTTCACAAAGCTAACTGGAAATTGTTCGCTCTGTACAAATGGAGGACTGCGGCCCTGCTTCCGATCTAGTGTAACAACAGAAGACAAGGGCCAGGCAACAGATCGTTTTATTATGAAAATCAACACGTATTTATACATATTTCAACTACATTATCATAGACAAGCGCAGTCATCTGATTGGTTGTTTAGGTAGACAAACGCAGGCTTCTGATTGGTTGTTTCGGGATTCCTTGACAAATAGAGTTCTCTATCTGCGAATCATATTTTGTCACGTTAACTTTGCTGTGATTGGTTGTTGACTCAGCCTTGTTCATATCTTCTCACGGCCCACATTAGTGACCTAGACCTTAACGTAGATTAGTGCCAACCAATCGGCTAGCAGCCTGCTCTCACCACACTCGTCCCCCCGTCAAATACGTGCGACTGAAGTCGGCTTGATCTACTTGGTGCAGGCGTCATCGTTGGCTTGTCTCGCTGTATCCATTTCTGGAGCTCGCTGACGTTCACGCGCCTCTCATTGTTCGCCATTGCGACTGTGTCTGCGTAACCCCATCTCGAAGTGACCATATATGGTCCTTCCCACTTTGGAAACTGTTTGCCTGACCCTGTCGAACATTCGTCCATACTTCGGCCCACACCTTCATATGCTGCTTTCGCCCGACCTCCCAGCAGCGTCTCAAGTAGCAGCTCCATCGCTGACAGATCTTGAACGCCACTCAACTGCGCAGAAGCCTTGAAGTCCTGCCCGAAGATCCATATGTCTCCATCAAAAACTGCAGGGTATAGGCTTTTCATTTGTCGGTAGGCAGCGACACCAAATGTAACAACAGAAGACAAGGGCCAGGCAACAGATCGTTTTATTATGAAAATCAACACGTATTTATACATATTTCAACTACATTATCATAGACAAGCGCAGTCATCTGATTGGTTGTTTAGGTAGACAAACGCAGGCTTCTGATTGGTTGTTTCGGGATTCCTTGACAAATAGAGTTCTCTATCTGCGAATCATATTTTGTCACGTTAACTTTGCTGTGATTGGTTGTTGACTCAGCCTTGTTCATATCTTCTCACGGCCCACATTAGTGACCTAGACCTTAACGTAGATTAGTGCCAACCAATCGGCTAGCAGCCTGCTCTCACCACACTAGTAGAAGTTTCCTGAGTTCTAGTGAGAAGTCGTGACCAGTGAGATCCAATTAGATGTCACGTGTGTGGATGAATGTCCCACCAACGACAATGGTTGGGGTCGCGCTAAACCACAAACTGGTAGAAGTTAGAATTCAGGAGCCATTGAATTGGATCTCAGTGCATGGCTGAATGCTGTACTAGCTTGCCTTGTAACCGGAAGGTCCTGAATTCGAATCCCAGTGGGTGCGTACTACCGATGATTCTCAAACTAGGATAAAACAGCAGCTGTCCTGTCTCCTTGGTTTTCAATGGTTCTCTAACTGATATCAATCCGTGACCAACTCGCAAAAACATAACTACCCCTTACAAACCAAACTATGGAAAAGTTGTGGTGTTATCTCAATTTGGAAGTAGTGATAAGGAACTTGTTACTGAGTACTGCAATCATACGCTGACTCAAGTAGAAAAGAACTGTCATATGACCAAGAAAGGGATTTCGGCCCTCTCCCCACCATTCATTCGTAAGTATCGGCTTGAGTAAAACTTTTGATCAGAAAAGGATGAAGTCCAGCAATTACGCCATCTTGAAATTATCTTTCCTTGTAAGAAGTGACGCCTGAGCTATCTCCCTGTTAAGGCTGATTAGGATGCAGTGATCACATATCGTGCCAACGACAGGAGAAGACCGGTTAGGGCTGCCATAGAAAGGAAGAGTTGGGAAACGAGGTGCCCGTGTGCCCTATAGGATCAGATGATGATAGCGAAGATTATTTTGTTTGTTGAGGAGGGTTGTGAATCCTCAGCAGTTCGTTATAGAGATTTTAACAAGAGTACACTGCACCTCGGGCTACCCACGTATCAATGAAATTCAACCAACACTTGTACACAGTTATGAAGAGACCCGGAAACAGCGGAATGTTCAAGATATTTCCATGGCTTCGCGACTTGTTACCAATAAAGAAAGCACCAAGAAAATATGGAGCCTCCATTCTTAAGATGAAATCTGAGTTCTCAAATGAGGTAGTTCAATAGAAATAGCAGATCAATAAAAAAGAGATGGAGAGTGAATAAATGCACCCTTGTTATTATTATTAATATTATAGTGGATTACTTAGTTAACTGGTGTGAGAATTTACTCTTGAAACGAAATGCAGATTCTACCACTACTAAGGATCTATTTGGCCGTTGGACTGTCCAGCGGAGTGCAACAAAACATGGAAATTCCGGAGACACCTGGCACTTACTGACGAGATTGTCTCGCGAGTTATTTGCAAATAAAATTTAATCAAAATATTAATATGTTTATTTCTATCAATGCAGTTTTACAGGCATGGATAAGTATTACCTAAATTGCATAAATTTGATTTGTGGTGAAACTACATGGTCGCTGTCTTATTTGTCTTTAATTCGTGGGAACAACCTGCTAACTAGTAATTTAATGGAGCACATCAAGAAATATAGAAACGTTGTCTTCGCATTAACACAAAAACCCGGGTATGTGTTGAATGTATTACAAATATTTTAGTAAAAATATAGCTTGAAATCATTCCTCCATATAACTATGGTGTGCGCAGCATCGTATTAATCCTTGATTTATATCCAAATTGAGTATTAATTTGACATAAGTGATGTATTTGCACAATTTCGCCAGCATTTTCATCGTAATTAACACCAGAACTGAATTGTACTCTGTGCAGACTTACATTGGTCATTGTCAGCCTGCGTTGCAACATGCTTACTTAGCAAGAGAGAGAGAGGTACAGAGTCAAATGCAGGTGTGTAATCGAGAAAGGCACACCGAACGTATTTAGCTCCTCTATCTAAACTAGAGACTATATTATGATATCGGACAACAGCGGCGCCTAAGGTACACCTACTATGTGCGTCGGTGGCACAGTGGTTAGAACTCTCGCCGACCATGCACATGGTCCGAGGTTCGAGCCCACGCCGACGCACACCTGATATCTATGATCGGCCTGCAAAATTTGGGCTACCGATATCCATGCTGAAAATTCCATACTCGTACCAAAAATACAGTGTGGAATCAAGCTGTAATCAAAAAAATAAAATATGTTTATAAGCAAACTGGTTGGGGTTATTGAAAAGCCTTAAAAAGGGTTCAAGATTAAGTAAAATAAGTCTTTCCATAACTTTCAAAAACGGTGAGGCAATAGCAATGTGTCTAAACTTGTCTTTGTCTTCTTTTTTCTCACACCATTTTAGATTCTACTTGACTTTTTGTATGAGAATGAAGTATGTGGATATTTGACCATTTACAATGACAAATGATCTGCAAACATTATTGGTCCCATATCTCACAATTCCTTCGTGAATTACGCCTTACCTTCCCCCACGACGCAACCTGGATTACAGTTGTGGAATATACCCTTATACCATTGAAAAAGTATTAATTTATAATACAACGTCACGATTGTAACTTATAACATAACCGATCGTATCTGTAAAAATAGCTTTCTTCTCTTGGAAACACCCATGTATAAGAAAATATATACTATCATTAATACTATTCTACATTGAGTACAATTAACTTGTGATGTTACGATGAAAATGCTGAAAAAATTATACAAGTGTATCACTTATTTTAATTATTGCTAAATTTGGATATAAATCGAGAATAAGTTTCGGTTTTGTACACACCTAAGTTATTTTGGGGAATTACTTCAAGCTTAATTTTTTCCCAGGTATTTGTAATCCATCCAAAACATACTTGGGCTTTTTTGTTAATGCGAAGACAACATTTCTTTATTTCATGATATGCTCCATTGAATGACTAGTTATCATACTGTTCCCACAAACCAAAGACAAAAATGTCAGCAACCATGTAATTTAACCATAAACCAAATTTATGTAATTCATATAAACTGTGATCAAGATTTGTCCGGATAGTTGCAAAATAATTGAGCGCTGATACAATTTTACAAATTGATGTAATTTAAATAATACTTATCCGTGCCTGTACATTTGGTGTGTCCTACACAGGTGGGAAAAGCGTGTATTTTATTAAATCATTATTGTTAAGTATGCTTGCTAATCGTATATGTAAATTATCATATTGATGATGCCTGTAAACTGGCGTCCCTCATGTACAAAATGAGAATATATTGTAATAACTGTAACAGTAGGTCAACTTGCTGATTTGGGCACTGGAACAATCTTGATATTTTTCCATGAGTCAAGTATAATACTTTAAAAAAAGATTCGTTGGAAATGTCGGTTGATGGGGAACATAAGATGTCAGCGCACTTCGTAAGGATAACAGCAGGAACACCATCAGGACCAAGGGACTGAGTAGATTTGGGAGGTTGAAGACACTTAAGGAAATCGTTCGTGTTAAAGCTTGAGAAGCAGTCATTATTTACACTATTAGAGTTAGGAATCATAACATCTGCAGGGACACATATAAAGGATTTATTAAGCACATCGACATCGACAGAAGTATCATCCATTATTTGCTTACCACTTGTAATTTCCCTTAAAAGCTTCCACATAATAGATGAGGATTTACATGAAAGAAACTGCTGGATATAAACAGAATTTAATCTTTTTAATTCAGCTTTAATAAAAGTGTTCATTCTCTTAACACCAGATTTATTTTTCATGCTGTACAGCCTCTCTTTCATGGCAAAGCTTTATGAGTTGAAAAGAGGAGAAGCGGTCGAATTTTAAGATTGCCTCTTTTCGACAAAAAACCTCAAGACAAAAATTAAGATAAAATGTTAGTGCGTTATCAAGAGCCTGTTCAGTAAACAAGCCCCAGTTTGTGTCTTTCAACATGGTCCTTAGATTCTGTAATTTGTCATGAGAATAACATTTGTGTTGTGTTTTCTTTAAAAGATATGAGAAGTCACTTGACAATGGAGGTGAACATTGAACGTTTGATTTCGGAACTGGTAGCCAATTGTGGGGAACACGAAGGCGCGAATAATAATAATGGTTCGATCGGCGTGAGGATATAGGATATAACCAGGTGTTCCCGCGCTCACGGCTACAGGCGTTATAATCGCCTGTTTTTTGGGAAATAGATTATATTTAACTAGTTTTAGACTTTTGTGGCCAGAAATCAGTATTTTGCTGTATTTTGTTCGTAGTAAAGCGTAAAATTGTATAATATAGCTTGGACGAATCATTAATAAAAAGTCATCCTTTTTAAGAAAGTTCGCATAGAAAGACCATTATTTGCATTATAGTGAGTTGAGGGTTTGTTTTTTGCGAGTTGTTTCAGATCTTGAGGTTGTAAATAGACTACAGGCAATGGCTGTTGTCATTCCAGTGAATCTATGAGAATCGGGCATATGAAAGAGAAATAGCCAGCAGACATAGGTTAGATGTGTGTTTTGAGGATGTTAAACACTTCTGTTATCATGTGTGATGACTGAAATATTCCATAAAACATCGAGGACATCATGCGATGAATGAGACAGGCTGCTGAATTTCCTAGTGATTATATCTATTTTGATGAAGTTCCTAGTTAAAATTGCTTAGACAGAGATGTGATAATAGTTCAATTTACATTTGCACATGGAATTTCAGACCTTAATTGCTCAGTGCATAAAATGGCATCAGATTATATTGACATCAGTGTTCATGGCGTCCCGAAAAATAGTATAAATAGTCCTCCTCAAATGTCAGTACTTAAAATGAGTATCAGCTTTCCGTCGATTAGTAGCTAGCAGCTGTGTCATACAACTACTACACCTGTTACATAAGTTATATCAGTCTTGATAATTAATTTGTTTCAGATCACTAAGATATTCTGAGATCCTTAATGACTTAATTGTGACTGTGGAGGATATGGAAGATGCACTTATGGCTCATATATTTAAAGCAGTTATTATTAAACAATTTATCTGTAAGGATTTTGTGATGTTCTGGTTACAATGCTTGAGTGTATGGGCTTACTGCCTGCTTCTATGCGTTAAGGGAAATTTGGTGAAAATCACGATACAATGAAGGTTCCTATAAACTCACTATGAATACTGCAAACTTGATAAGGAAGTGCATCAGAGGAAAAAATTCCGAACAGCTAGAAAATACTACTACAGTTTCGATGATTATTACCTTTCGCATTTGTGAATCATCATTCCAAAGCTCAGAATGACGCCAAAACATCCATGGTACCCCATAGGCCCTATAGAAATTCGTGAGAGATCTTACACGTCATGTCGTCTTACGAATTCTAAGCTTGCAGATCTTTCAATTTACCTGTCACTGAAATATCACTTATCTATCCCTTAATATTTTGGAAATTAGCCGCTTTCATCACATTATCCAGTTATCCATAGTCAACAAGGATTGTATTGTATCAACTGGAACAACATATAGCATTCACTCGTGAAATCTACGTCAAGAATCCTCGGATACCATATCTAACTACGTGGAACTCAGGACTTTATCCACAGCAAACTCTGTAAAGGAAAGTCTGACTTTTTATTTTTGCAATATAAATCTGTTTATCGTTGTTGTTTTGATACTTCGATAATACAGCTATCTTATTTTCATATCCTCAAGACTTTTTTTCCGGAAATTGTGAAGTTTCTTATTTCTGTAATGGTTAAGTCTATCAAACGTGTAAGTACCGTTAAGAGACTGAGATCTAATACTAGTCAGCCATCTGAAGGCCTCAGCTCCGTTGACAATTCTACACTGTTTACACCAGCCATACCCAGAGTTATGGTATCTGATATCATGGAGGAATTAGCAGAGAATGCGGCTTGTAGCAAAAATGATTTACTGACACTTCAGAAGTCAATAGCAGAACTACAGAGCAAGTTTGACAGCATTATGCCTCTCACGCAACTGTGTGACCCACCACAAAACATCTGTTTTGAATCACTAATCAAATCCGAGCGCATAATTGACTATTTGGCTGAAGAAGCTGTTAAGAGGATTATGTCTTCACATAACGTCTTGGCCTATAACATTCCAGACAGAGAGCCGATTGCCAAACTTAAGAATTCGTGTCTAAAGGCTTGTAATATGTCGTTGACAGAATGTCAGGTTTTGCGTCTTCGTAAGAAATCTGCAAACCACCCGTGTCCTGTGCTTTTCAAGTTTAGGTCTACCGAAGAAGCCAGGAATTTTCTGAAATCGGGTAAGAAAATAGGCTCTTCAACACCATACACTAACATTAGGGTTGCACCTGATTTAACACCATGCCAAAGGCGATGCCGCTCAGGAACAGTGAACCCTGATAACTCTAATAGGATAACTGTAGATGATGTTCCGTGCGTTATTCCGTCTATTGAAATATCTGATCACGGCATGCAACAGACATTTTCGCAGGTAGTGGCTAATGTTAGCCAAGCATTATATAACGATATTGATGCAGACACTGAAATGGTGGACATAGATGAGTCAACGGGAAATAATGTTGAAATACATCGTTTTCACACTGACGCAAAAGTCAAGACACCGAAACCATCAAAACCCATCCCACTGGTGGTCCAACCATTGCCTTATAAGTCAGTTACTCCTCGGTCTGACAATCCACACTCTGTAAAGCACCAGTCGAATGTAGCCACCCAAGTTGGCAAGTTTTCTAGGCGTTATGACAAACGTCCCATTTCCATTAAGAAAACTAAAGCTCATGAGGTGTTCAAGCCACAGAAACCCTACATAGCATGTGCTGACTGCCCTGTTAGCCATCATCAGCCAGATAATCATAAGATAGGGGAAAAAGAAGTAAATAAATTAAATACTAAACCCGGAGCAAGAAAGCTCTTTGATAAGAAAGAGACGAAAGCACCTGTAGGCCTTCTTTGTAAGAGAAAGTCAAATATGGTAGACGAAGCTCCTAGGGGTAGGCCTAATTGGTGCCAAGTGGAAAGCCAATTTTATCGAATCCCTAATTCTAGACAAACAGCACAGCAAAGTAGTAGGTATTGTTCTGCACATCCACTACGTAAACCCCTTGTCAACCAGCCCACTTCTAATATTCTGTCTACTGAAAGTTATAGAAAATACCCCAAACATCGGCCACAGACCACATTTAGCAAGCCAACAGAACCCATTCATATATCTTATGTGTCTAGTGGGGAGCATGTGCCGATTTCTGCACAAAACTTGCCATGGTCTGATGAATACCAGAAACAGATACCAACACTTCATTCTTATACTGGCAACAAATTACCGAATACACATATCGGTTATACCTTAGGGCAGGATTTTCACCAGCGTCAGTTAACAGAAACACCTGGAATCATGCATATAGCACGCATGATATCGGATCAATTCCTTGCTGGCATAGCGAACAGTCTACAGCTAGGGCAAGGCATATTTCCCGGGAGATAGCTGACACAGTGTCGACACCAAACGCGGATACTAATATCTCTAAAATATTAATATCTGATTATCACACAGGTGTCTCTCACTGCATACCATATCCAAACGTAAGCCCATCCCTGACTACCACCTCAAAAATCTACCTGAAGTCTTCCTACGATCCAAAGATATTGGTAAATGAGTCTGATAACATGTATATAGAGGATACTCACGGATTATTTTACCAAGATGTTGTCCGCTCACTGAAACCACATAGCCAGTGTTTATCTATTATCCTAGTAAATACGAGATCAGTTCTAAGCAAACATTTAGCACTAAGTACAATAGCTTCTATATGCAGACCGTCATTGATTATGATCACCGAAGCCTGGTGCACAAGTGAAATCTCCAATGACAGCCTAAGGATTGATAAATACAACCTTTTTCGCGGGGACAGACGGACAGGTCGTGGGGGTGGAACACTAATTTACTGTGAACAATCCATGTGTGCAACCCAGTTTAGTAACCCAATTCTGTCACAACTCAATGACTCGATCTGGGTCGAAATAAAAGTTGTCAGAAGTAAACCTATACTTGTGGGTTGTGTGTACCGGCCCCCTTCATCCAGCAGGGAATATGATAATATGCTTAGCAATATCTTTAATGTTACAGCCAATCTTCCTTTCAGTTATAAAATTATCGGAGGCGATTTCAACTTGCCAGAAGTATCATGGTCTTCACTCCGAGGACCCCAAAGGTACGATAATCTCATAAATTCCATCGTCACAGGAGGGTGGACACAACACATAAATTCACCCACTAGATCCGCAAATATCCTAGACCTTATTTTCACGAACAACATAACGCCATCTACCGTACATGTTGGACATGAATTTCCAGGTAGTGACCATAGAATAGTAGTTTGTTCTTTTGACATCTTTCCTGAAACAAAACGCAGAGATGAAGCTGGCCAGATACCTATGAGATTGTACACACATGCTGACTGGGACTTGTATCAGCACCTAATTAGATGTTCTAATTGGGACTCGTACTTTTCGAACCAGTCCTTAGATGCAATTCTTAACAACTTCTATCAGAATATTAACTCAATTCACGACGTCATTGCACCCGAGAAGATTCTTAACTTCAGATTCCCCCAAAGTGATTATATTCCGACATCGTTTAGAAGAAGTCTACGTAAGCACTCAATAAAATACTACAGATATCATGACTTATCGTCATTAATTGCCATAACGTCCCTTCTCAGTAGAATTGAAGAGTTGAGAAATATAGGCCTCAGAAACAAAGAAATGCAGGCCATTCATGCACCGCATAACTCAGGAGAAATAGCCAAACTTTTTAAAAGTAGGTTGATGAACTCCAAAACACCCTATCCGAAAATAATATACTTAGACGGCATTGCTTACGAAAATAATGAGGCGATATGTGAACTGTTTAGCAAGCACTTCGCCAGATTATACACCTTAGAGAACGATGAAGTCGTGGATTTCCCACGTAAAACAGACGAATGTTTAAGTGACATAATTTTCACCACACATGAGATCGATAAAGCTGTCGCAAATCTTAAGCTTAGTAACACTACTGGCCCAGACGGTATATCTTCCGTTCTGCTGAAAAAAGGTGGTAATGACATGAGTTTACTCTTACTCAAGTTATACTCAATTTCATTAAGCGATGGGACATACCCTAACTGCTGGAAGAAGTCTTATATTGTACCTATCCATAAATACGGGCCTATAGCTGATATCAACAACTACCGCCCCATCAACATCACGTCTGTAGTTTCACGTGTAATGGAAAAGATAGTTAAGACTCAAATCATTCAGTACTTGCTGTCAAATGACCTACTATCCCCATCCCAATACGGTTTCTTAAGTAGAAGGTCGTGCATTACTTGCCACTTAGATTATTTTGACTACATCACACAAAGCATTGATAATGGGCGTTCGGTAACAACATTGTTTCTTGACGTTAGCAAGGCCTTCGATAAAGTCCCACATATCAGACTCCTAACAAAACTCCAATCCTACGGAATAACCGGAAATCTTCACAAATGGATAAGTTCTTTTCTCACAGAAAGAGAGCAATTAGTCAAAATCAACCACCAGTTGTCTTCCTCAAAGCCGATAACCAGTGGTGTAATACAAGGTAGTGTTCTTGGCCCTATTCTATTCCTCTTATTTATAAATGACATAGTCTCTGTAATCAAGTATGGCAAGCCATACCTTTTTGCAGATGATCTCAAGATAGTATATGATTATGGGTACGGTGATATGAGCGTCGAAAGCAAGATCCAACAAGACTTAAATGATCTAGGCGATTGGAGCGAAAAGTGGCGACTGACTTTCAACTGACTTGCAGTAGCCATAATAATCATAGTCTCAGAGCTTAACATCAAAAAAGGAGGGAGGGTGGCGTTAGCTGATCAGTAGATATGGTGCGGGTCACTAAGGTGAATCGCCCCATTCTGCAGGAACAGCAATATACAAATTAAAGGCTCGAGATATTTCTGATTTTTATGAGGGCTTAGATCTTTATCTTGAAAAAGATAATAGTGAACGCCTTGACAGATAATGCTTCTACCTCTAAATATATACTATTCGCCCAGCATATTGTTGAGATGCGACCATGTGGGATGTGCACAGATTTATGGGGCATCTTATAAACTAACTTGCTGTCCATTGACTGATCTTTAAGTACCACTTCACAATGTCTTATCTCATTCATTTTCCAATAACGTCTTTACTTGATCCTCATTATATTCCATTAAACCTAACATTTTACAGCTCTTTATGACTTATTATATTCCTACTCTCTGAAGGGTACGGTTGTACATTAAATGCACAAAAAGGTATAAAACAAAAACAACTGGCACAACTCAGGATAAATGTATTAAAACCAAAATTAGACATCATGATAGTACGAGGTATATGTGTAGCATTATACATTGCAAATGAACGTTGTCAGCCTAGGGAGTTTTCTTTATTAATGCATTTATTAATGATACTTGCACTTACCTATTTCATTACAATTTAATGATTCACCTCAGCACTTTTACTTTTCTAAAACAGCTTTCAATCCCTTGTAAACGTTGTACTTACCTCAATATTGGTTGGTTATCGTATGCCGACAACCACGGGATGAAAACGAAACGAAGTCGATTTTCCCGCGAAACCTGGAGGACAATTGTACAATTCAATAACTATACAGCCTAGTTCAGACAATGTGTATTTATATATATATCAAATATTTAACTGTTGAAACATTATTAACTTGTAGACAATCTACGATTTGATATTATATCATCCTTGATCGTGCCTGTAAAAATGGCATGCATTTTCATGTAAATTTATATGTTTATATGAGAATATACATTATTATTATTATTATTAAGTGCGGTATAACCCACCTTGGACGCTGGAAACCGATAATGTGCCTATATATGTACGGGAAGCTCCTCTCAAAACTGAACACAGTCACAGACCTCGGGATAACATACTCAGATTTATCCTTTTCCGATCACGCAAATAAGGTTGTATCTGACTGTAAACGACTTACTGGCTTTGTACTGCGTAACTTCTACACCCAAGAAGCAAGATTAGCTATATATAGGACATGTATCTGTCCCAAACTTGAATATTGTGCTCTCCTATTTAGTAACCTCAGGACTGTAGACAGAAAAAAAATCGAAAGTGTCCAGAGATTCCTCACGAAACGCATAATAGGGTTCGACCAACAAGTGGAATATGTTGACAGGTGTGTACGTCTGAAATTAGAGCCTCTGTGGTTAAGGAGAGTGAAGTGCAACCTATTTCTACTCTTCAAAGTCATTAGGAAACACTGCTACAGTAACTCATCCATAACTTGGGAAAATATTAAATCATATCAGCTGCGAAACCACGACTACCTTGTCAAGGTGGCTACCCACAGAAAATCCATTAGGGCAAACTTTTTCACCATAAAATATTGCACTCTTTGGAACCAACTACCACCTGAAATAAGATGTTGTGAAAACCCTGATGGGTTCAAACGGAGCCTAGAAAGACACTTTAACATGTCCACCCTAGCTCGTCTAAAAGACCACAACTGTTGGTAGAACGGAAATTGAAGGCCAGTCCAGTCATCAGTATAGTCACATACGTATATCTCGACTCTAATACTCACGCAGCGAACGTTAACTAATTTACTGATTTCTATTCTCTATAATTTTCACTAAGTTGTGTTGGTGAAAGTAACACTGGAAATAATTGTAATAGCATCCACACCTTTTAACGTTTTACATATGTATATACTAATATGATAATACTTATTAATCATGCATGTTCAATTCTTAAAATTAGATTGTTATGGAAATACTTAAAATGATTAAAATATTTATGCATCACATGTTTTCTTGCTTTACCACGCTTGTTTCCCTTATAACACTCAATTATTGAGCCTAGTGTAATATTTGATATACGAACTATATTATTGATTATACTCCTATCATAAATGGTTTGATTTACTCTACGGCTCCCTGTAGACTAACCACCATTCTTCAGTATACACACACTGCAGTATTGTTAAAAAACGCCAAAATTTCGTTGGTTCTGTGTTAATATCTTTTTATAATATGTCTAGACACGTTACTTTGCAATGTCAGATGTTTACTATATATAAGACTGTCATGAAAATTTAGTACACTAAGTCCTGCCAACCGACCTTACCTTCAGTCCATACTACCTAAATTGAACCTTAACTATAGTATTCTGCTAAATTTTGCTCCACTATTCACAACACCTATTCGTTTCACTCTTTAAGGTTTTAACTTCTTATAAAGTAATCTGTTCATCAGGATGCATGCACACATATATAATATGTTCGTAAAGATGTACGTGGAGACCTATTGGAAGCACTCATTAAGAAAGCTAGGGAGATGGAATATGGAGTACGAACAAGTCTGGTACCAAGCAATATATTTGCGGTAGCCATAATAATCATAGTCTCAGAGCCTAACATCAAAAAAGGAGGGAGGGTGGCGCTAGCTGATCAGTAGATATGGTGCGGGTCACTAAGGTGAATCGCCCCATTCTGCAGGAACAGCAATATACAAATTAAAGGCTCGAGATATTTCTGATTTTTATGAGGGCTTAGATCTTTATCTTGAAAAAGATAATAGTGAACGCCTTGACAGATAATGCTTCTACCTTTAAATATATACCATTCGCTCAGCCTATTGTTGAGATGCGACCACGTGGGATGTGCACAGATTTATGGGGCATCTTATAAATTAACTTGCTATCCATTGTCAGATCTTTAAATACCACTTCACAATATCTTGTCTCACTTATTTTCTAATAACGTCTTTACTTGATTCTCATTATATTCCATTAAACCTAACATTTTATAGCTCTTTATGAATTTGATTCGACTTATTCTATTCCTATTCTCTGGAGGGTACGGTTGTGCACCAAATAGAAAAAAAGACATGAAAAAAAAACAACTGGCTTGAAAATAATTGTATTAAAGCCAAAAGTGAACGCATGATAGTATAAAATATATTGGTTTCATTATACATTGCAAATGAACGTTGTCGGCCTAAGGATTAATTACTTCCCCATTCTGTTTTCTATATAAATATGTTTATTAATGATAGATTTCACTCACTTAATCTATTACACTTTAATGTTACACCACAGCACTTTAATTTTTCTAAAACAGCTTTCAATCCCTTGTAAACGTTGTACTTACCTCAATATTGGTTGATTATCGTATGCAGACAACCACGGGATGAAAACGAAACGAAGTCGATTTTCCCGCGAAACCTGGAGGACAACTGTACAATTCAATAACTATACAGCCTAGTTCAGACAATGTGTATTTATATATATATCAAATATTTAACTGTTGAAACATTATTAACTTGTAGACAATTTAAGATTTGACATTATATCATCCTTGATCGTGCCTGTAAAAATGGCATGCATTTTCATGTAAATTTATGTTTATATGAAAATAAATTATTATTATATTATTATTATCTACTTCACGATAGTCTTTTCATTTGTGCACTATTACACTACATTTTATGTTAACTGGATATGCCTTTATTAAAGCTGAGACTCACTCTTTGTGCCTATTAGTTGCTTGCTTACAGTCTGGTTGCTTTTATCAGAAACACAACAGCACTAGTGTTTGAACAAAGCTGTATTTTCATGGAAAGCATCACATTTTCCATGCTTACACTGATACGGTTGGTATTAAACATTGCAAATGTATACTAACATTCCAAGGATATAGCAGTTAGCCAAATGCACAGTGTTCATTGTGAAGGGTTTACAATTTAACACTTATCAATAGTTGAACGACTTAAACTTTTGAAAAAGAGCGACTTTATTGCATATCCCCTCAATGACGCTTGTTGCTATGTTGCTATTGGTTTCGAGTGACCTTGGTTTTGGAAGAAGATTTAACTGATGTAATATTGCGATTTCATAGACATAACTCAGGCTCATAGATGAAAGAAAGTTATAATCCTGGAACAAGAACAAGTTGTTCATAAGGCAAGGAGGACATTATTTTTCAGTTTATTTGTATATATACTATCGTGCATTGAGTTGTACTGAGTTCTCAGTGCAACTGTATGTAACTTCATTTACATAAAGTAAAACATTACGAATACTCCTGCTTTTAGAATAAAAAACGTGATTATTTCCATTAATTTTAGCACTGAAGAATGGAATTTCTTCCACGTCAGTGTTATTTGATTGAAGTTTTAATCTCTGTTGGCCCTTAAAGGTATAAATTCGGCACGGAGAAGTGCTATGGAAACCGAAAGTACTTTTAGTTTACTAAATCTTACTGACTTCCCGTATAAATTTGATATCTGTCAAGTGTCTATGTAAAGTCTGCCGCAGTATTCAGCAAAGTAAATGTTGTAGTGCATAATTCCTAGACTTGCTGTAGTCATTGGTATTGCCAGGATATCACTTACTCGTTTTATGCAGCCGAAATATCCGATTTTCACTTTATTGAGGAAACACTATGTTGCCTGCAAAAGTAGTGCGTCAATTTATGAGTTTCATTAGGCCTACAGAATGTTTTCTATTCATTGAATACTGTTTGCGAATTACTCCATAAAACACATTTCCGAGTGGGATGCAACACAAGGCTGAATTCTTAAACTGTCATCCTTATAACAGTTCAATTCAATCACACATGTATTAGTAGGATAGTCTATAGCTGACTTTAGAGACTTATCAGGGAATAGTCTCATCAACTTACAGTTTGCTGATGATATCGTCCACCTAGACTATGCGAAGTAACCCCTGATGCTGTAGGATACGAAAATAATACCGGTGTTTGATTACAGGTGTCTGCGTTCTATCTCATGAGTAAAGCAGTATAATATGGCGAGTGCTGTTGAGGTTACGCATAAATGTTTAGGTGGGGAGGGTATGTTAGTCTTCAAGGTAGGGAAGCTGAATAGGTTGAGATGGCTAGAACGTGCTGGCACTCCATACTGACGACAATATACCTCAGAGGCGGTAGCATCTTCTAAACTCACTACTCAATACAACACATGATCCTAACTCTGTAGCTCACAACAATCTATAAAGTTAGTGGTGACTATTAACAAGTAGAATGTCTATTTGAGGTATAGGGAATATATTTATTAGTGATTCGACACAAAATACAAAATCAACGGTACTGGAAACCACTTTCTTCAGCAACGAATCCAACGAGGTCACTGGAACTACAGATTACCTAAAAAAGAAAAGGGTGCACAGCATGTATGCATGAATATAACTGCCAATATAATATTAACGAGATACCAAAGTAAGAATTAATGAAAGTTTATATCAATATGCGATTACATCAATTACTATTTTTGACACAAGTGGATATTTAGACGAAGTAATAAGACGTAATTTGTCTGAGTTGTGCATTGTTGTATTTGTGCAACACAATTTGGACAATCTGGTCACGCATGGACTTGTCATAGGAATACATATGAAATTAATACAGTTAAGAGGTCAGAAAATAAATTCACGTCGAATTAAGATCACATATCGAAGGTCAGAATAACAATGAACATCAATAAACCAAATAACAGGTATTAGTACATCTACCCTGACTGGTATCCAAACCAAGTTTAACAAAGAAGGTTTCGTGTGATGACAAATAGTTTTGGAACTCACAAAAGTGGTTTAAACTTCCGAATCACACTTCGGATTCTACAAACTTTAGGACCCAATCCAAACACGTTTTACAGATAGGTTTAAAAAAATGTGCAAACGTCAATTTTATGTTCTGTCCATATAATATGTTTCGAAATAGAGGAGCTGGGACCCCAATAATAGCTTCTGAAGATTCTGTTGCTTCTGGAGGCATTTAGGAATATGATGCGTAGCCCTTACTTGCAGAAATCGATGAGTCCCCCCTAAATGGATACAGCAACCGCTTCTAAACCTTACGTCCATAGCTTTAAGAGATGTCGGACACTACTTCTACGTGGTTTCAAATTAGTTTTGTGAATTAACTTTGAACAAACGCATATAATTTGGCGTCAGGGCAATAACAAAAATCGGAAGTTTATGAAACCAAACTCAATAATAGAACAAAATGACGCGCACCACAGATGTCTTTACGTACCTGATCACGAGGATGGTATTGAAATCCACCAAATTACTAAAATGTTGCAGTGTGCATTTAAATTATTTAAAAATTTTGGCAGAAAACAGTGAATGTTGTAGGTTATCGCAAAACATATCGCAGTTTCTGCCCATTCGTGAACACTAATTTTCCCTTGTATCTATGCATCCCATTGACTTTAAGCCATCAAAACACCACACGAAAGTGCGGAAGGATGCACGAATTCGATATCAATCATATTTCGGTTCCTGCAACAGTAATAGGTACTGCACAACAGCTGATAGGGAAATTCGAGATCGAGTACAGGTTTCCGCCAAGCTGCAAGGAAATCTATCGAATGACAGTCGTCGAAATGTACGCAAAGCTTACTCGGTATGCCAAATAATCATTGCATGAACCATGTATTTAAGCGCCCTGTCACACAAGCAATCAGTAAATGCTCAAGAACGATATCGAACAACAATTTTCATATAAATTCATCCAACAAGAACAAAATAAGCACCGAAATCGCGTCTACTGCGTTTGCTGAACGGCTAGCTACAACTCGAATCAACGAAACTGCGCAAATGCCGTCAAGGTTAAGCCAGAGGCGCCACTTCAAATAGGGGATATGCTTTATCAACGCCCTTTGAAAAAGTACTAATTTATGCTACTTCACGATTACAGTTTATAACATAACTTATTGCACATGTAGAAATGACATGCATTCTTTGTAAACAATCGTTTATATGACATATGAAATCATTATCATTTGCTTGCTGCTATCCTTTAGAGGGTGAACAATATGTGTGACAGTGAAAACCACAGAAGAATGCTGTCATGAACGGAGAATGAGAAAGGAGAATGAACCATTTTCAGCAAAGGTAGGCTAATACAAAGCGTTTAACTTTAATATTACTTCTTTCTTGCTTCAGCGATTTAAAAAATACACTCTGTTTACTTATTTGCAGATATCCGGTAACGTCAGTCAACCCGGTCACAGCGATTCGACATTGCCCAAATTATTGCGACAAACAACTGCGTAAAGACATTTGCTTGTTATTATTTTTCATTAAATATATTTAAAATCCTGCTTACCAGACCTTCCTTACTCTATCTGAGTGTAGCTATATATGTCATGATGACTAGGTGCAGGCATGACACATCAATGAAACCTGACAAAGTAATTGGTGGCATATTTCAGTGTAAGTTAAGTCTAACTACGATTGCTACAGCTCAACGAATTCAATAATTCGTCTCGCGTAGACTTTAATTTACGCTGCATGTTAACAGCCTTAGTCATATGGATTGACATCCCGCTTTAAGTGAAACACTAGTAATGCAATACTTTAGAATACACCTAACCGTATACGAACTGGAATTCGAATGCAGTGCCTAAGTTCTGCTTATTGTTGTCATTTGTCCCTAAAGACTTGCATATGACTATGAGACGTATCCACGTAACTTCACTAAAATACTTATAATTTAACGCGTATAACGACCAACATCGTTCCTATAAAATTACACTTACATATAGCTAGTAGTTAAAGTCCTAGGGAGCACCGGTCTAGCATGCCGTGCTCACAAAGCGAACACATGAATTGAAAGACAACAAGATTTACACGAAAAGTTTATTTTAATTATGATACAAACTTAGTTTATTTACATATCAAGAATACGATTGACTCCCGTTATTACGTCGTCTGCATAGGTATTGGCAAACACTTCCCCAAATTTGTCACTAATTCTCGTGATGCCCGCACTAGCATCCAATCTGTTTATAACTCTGAAATAGAAATTAAATCTGGAAAATGAGAATATTAAAGGCATTACTCTGATCTCCTTTTACACTGCACTAAGCGGCATAAATAGTTCTTCACAATGGAATTACGCGTCTATAATAAAAGATTTGATTATGTTTTGAAAAACACTTTACGACAGAATGCTCGACAAACATGGAAAAAACACAAAATAATGTGCGCTCCTCTGTGGGTTAAGTTGAGTGCTGCTATTTCAACTTGCGTCAATGTAGTTGAAGATTGAACGATCAATTCATGGTTGTTTGCTCAAAACCAACTTCCCCAATTTTCGCGGAGGCATCAATACGACAGTCATCGTCTCATCGGTCGCTGGTCAGAAAGAAGTCAGCAGAAAACCGTCAGAAGTAATATTGTGATTTATTATTGTAATATTTGTTCACAGACCATAGTGGAAACATTTTTTATGTGTTGGTGTTACAATAAAGAATTCTCGAGTGGCCAATCAGTGTTTTGGTTTTTTCATCTGTTATTACTAAGCGTTTCTGAGAAACTTCGAGCGACAGCGTGAGCCCGAGCGTAGCAAGAGCTGGGCATTAACGGTTTACGAGACGTGACAGACACCTTTCATACAGTCCATAATGAAAGTCTCCGTTTTAGAAGTACCTTCCATTATTTGGCCAAACGAGTCCAATATCCAAACTACATCACGTTTAAATTCCTTTCTAGTCCAAGCAAATAAAACTGGTCGTCCACGACCAAAATTATCCGTCACAACTAATAGGAACAAAAAATACCTGCGCGTTGATTAATGAATTGGTAAACTTACTTCCCTTTGTTTGTATTATATGTAGAGTCGATACCAACAACCTCAGGGAACTGTTTATACAATTCCACTAGCTCATAAGTTGAAAACACACTCTTGTTAGTGAATTCCTGATCGGTTCTTCGGAATAATACTCCATTAACTTCCCACGGGATTTTAGGAATTCAAAAATGTCACTACGACTCGAAATACCTTAAGTAATTAACAAGTACGTCAACGTTACCTTTATTGACTGCGGCTTTCATATTTTTAACGTCAATGCGAGTTATGTCCTTGTGGTACTTCTCCTTAACATGCATTATTATTTCATCGGATGAGTGGGATTGCTGAAGAAGTGGTTCAATATTTTCTTTCTCTTCAACTGTTAGTCGTCTATACCATGGGTCATTCCGCATGTACACCCTGCTGCATGGATGGTTATGCACCATATTGTGTGAAGCAATTATGTATTCACTATAATGCAAAACCACGCGAAATGAAGACGAGCAATTGCAACATTTAGACCTGAAATATTCATGAAATCATATTACACTTCTTCTTCTTACGACTTGTTTTTCAATTTCAATCCAGGTCTTGTACGATTTACTCCAGAAGTGCATTTAAAACCAACATAAGCGTACTTAAACCTGTCATCCGGTATCGTTTTGCTGCAATTATGAACATAGTGAGTGCAGGATAACTACATTGTTAGCATTAAATGACTTCCTCACTTTTTGAAATTCTGCTAATGACTTCTCAAATTCATTGCAGCTGAAGTATTAATTTCACAAAAATTCCACTTAAGTCTGCGCTCCTTTCACTCGAATTGACTACCTGCAACGAACTGAAATAGATTTATCAATTAGTATCCATCTATGTAACAACTATTTCAAGATAATTCGTAAAAAACAACATTGAAATACAGGAATGAACAATAACCATCAAGAAAATACCGCACATATAACCTAAATTACAGAAAAGCAAGGGAACCCACCGGTTCGTTGACATCGCAAGCAACCGACAGGCCAAACAACGGAGTGTATGACAAACCAAGCCTAGTACATGCACAAATAAAGAAAAACAAAGCATTAGAATGGTCAAATTTACGTTTATACTCATCACAAATGCCGGAAAACGACGCAAACACAACCACGCAAATACAGCACCCGACAGCACCTACCCAGGACAATTCAAAATCTAATTGACCGCCACTGTTCTAGCCAATGAAAGACAGGAAAACCTGAGGCGCGGAAAATATACTAGGTCATAACGTATATCCTCAACCGTCCTGATGTGATGACAGTGGATTTTTCAAGGGTGCTGAGTCATCACTAGCCAAAAACTTGAAGGATAATGTGATATATGAGTAAGTGACTTCAATTCTTGTTCAGCTTCAGTCTAACTGTAAATCTGTGCAAGTTACACCACAAGGCAAACAGAAGAGAAGAGGCGAGCATCAAAGTACCAGAGTGGATACGAATAGGCCCTTAATGTCTGTACATATAGGTTTATATTAGTTGTACATTACCATCTAGGAAACATTTATATTTATTCTACTGTCTTTTCATGCATCTATACGACTAGTCTATTTATCGTTTATAGAGTAATTGGGGAGAATACGTGTGCTTTCTAGGTACTGTTGTAAACTAGTGACCGATTCGTTCTAGAAATAAGCGGGTTGATAATGTGATCAGAAGGGTTAAACAGCCTCTATAGAGGACGTTTGAAACTTTTAACCGAGCTGCGAGTTCTGATTTCTTGGGCCAGGCTGCTCCATATTTTAGAATGCATGACTGTGAAGAAGTTTTTGCGGAGTGTTGATTTTTGAAGGCTTTTACTGTCACTGTGCAAGTTTTGTTACGCAGATCGTAAGAGCCTCCCGCTGAGATTTGTATGTCCTTATTATCTGAGGATGATATTTTGTGTGGGACCCCAAAGAAGAATACTAGGTTTATAATAAGTCGTCGCCGTCCAAAGTGGGTCAAGATTTAGAATCATGCACCGTGAGATCTAGTCTTTCTTACAGTAGTACCCAAGTATTTTGGAGGTGAAGTATCGTTGGATACTTTCCATCCTTGGCTTGTCACGTGTGCGAGTGCTGCTAATAATAAATGAACAGTGTTCTAATGATGGCCTAACACATTTTTTGCTAAAGAACTAGCTTGGCTTTATTGTCGTGAAAGTTCTTGAGTATGCATCCTAAGATCATCCTAGATTTTCAAGTCTGCGATTCCACTTTGTCAGAAAATGTTAGGTCACTAGAGTACTTCAGGCTTAAATCAATGATACTTTATAGTATGGGTAGGTCGGCAGATTGAAGCGTTAGTTTTATGTCGATTAGGGCGTTCTGAAGCAGATCCAACAACATTTGTTCAGATTGAATTATAGATTCCACAAGCAGTCGCTTTATCTAATTCATCCTGCACAACATTCTGGAAGTACCGTAGGTTATCGCAGCAGAATGTGTGGTCTACTTTTAGGCCACTTGCAAGGGTGAATGGTTTCCCATGTGATAAGCATGCGCATATGTCGTTGATATAAACTGTAAATAGGAGAGGCCCAATGACGCTGCCTTGAACTACATGAGAAGTGATCAGGCTAAGTTTGGAAGTCTCGGACCCAAGTACAACTATTTGGGACCTGTTGCTTAGAAATGATTTAAGACATCCTAATAGTGGGTCACGTATTCCTAGGGGGTTCAGCTTAGGTATCAGAAGCAAATGGTTGACACGATAAAAGGCTTTAGAAATGCCGAAGTAAATAATAAGTACTAGTTGTCATCTGTCACGACTACTGGTCACAAATTTAAAGGTGTCTAGGAGGCAGATTGGACATGATCTGGATTTTGGGGCTTACAAAGTTGCACCTAAGCATATGCATATCTTTACCTAGTCTCCCCATAATTCTAGATGCTATAGGTGTGATATTGATCGGCCTGTAGTTGTTGACTACTGTTTTCGAGCCACACATGTGCTTAGGCATAATTAATGTTGCTTTCTACAAGTGCGGGTAAGTATGGGTTTCTAGGGTCGTTGTGAGGATTGTAAGCAGCAGTAAAGGAATGTCAGGGCCACATTATTTACAAGAATAGGATGATATACCATCAGTACCAAGACCTTTCGAGTTCTTCAGGGTTTTAATAGTTTGGTTTATGTTAGCATAAATGAATTCAACAGCGCTAATTTGTTTTGGTGTGAGTAGAGGTGAAGCTTTTGCCATAACAGTAGCAGGGTGTATACCGAATAACTGAACTGAGGGCTTAAGGCAGTTCGCTGTAAATGTTTTGTTGAATGATTCACACATGTTTGCGGAGCCAACGTTTAACCTGCCTATGTTGATGAGTACAGAAATGCTTAGAATTTGCGATCCAATCACTTTTTTAGGATTTCTGTGAGAGCATACACCCTAGCAAGACTGACCAGTGTGGTGCTTTCTTCGTTCCTCATACGGAAATCTTGAGCTTGTGAGTTAGAGCTTACAGTGTTAAGTATTAATCCTAGTGTGCCAAAGTCATGGTGTTTGAAGTAACTTGCTGAGAGTCTCTTCAGTTTCGTACGATCCATTGATTCTATAAATGACTTTCTATGTGAGGAAACCTTTAGTATTTGGAGTGGAATGGCAGCTTCTAGGCATGTGTTTGAGTTGTAATAGAAGATGCTCAGAGCTCTCGAGAGGTCATCAGTAGTGAAGTATACACCCCATTTGGAGGATCCTAGCATCGGTTCTGCTAAAGGCCAGTTTGTCTTACTATAGTTCCTATATATTACTTGTTTTGAAGTGCAGATATGAGCTGCATTGCTACTCAGTGGAAGTGGCAGTGAACACATCACTGCTTTTCGGCCACTACCTGAAAACTTAGAAGCCACTGAAATTCAGAGGGGACTTACATCATAACAGAATATTAAGTCCAGTACGTACTCACCTCTTACAGAGATAGTGACAGTTTGTTTCCAGCCGAAAATGTCCAGCGTACCTAAGTGCTTGTCATATTCGATTGATCCTCTTAATAAATCCCGGTTGATTTCGGGCAGGTTGAAAACTACACATATGATTTTATGCTCGTATGGAAGAGTGGATGCTTGCTCCACTGCATTTATAACTTGGATGTCTTAATCACCTGAGGTGCCAGGTGCATTGTAGGTACATTCTACCAGTAGTGTACGCCGACACGTCGTGTCGTTGATGTCAGTGAGTTCCCTATTTGCCATCTGTAATACAGAAAATGTGTTCGGGAAGTAAGTTAGGCAACCTCCTCCCTTACCACTGTTCCTGTAACATCGAACGTGTGTGTACCCATCGATGCTTATCTCTTCGTCTGGTATATTGGAGTGACACCAGGATCCAGTAATAATGATTTTTGAGGGTTATATACCAGCGTGTGTGCACTGAGCATAGATAGTTTGTTTAGGATAGATCTAGGCATTTATGATAAAAATAATATTAATTTCTGGAGCACAAACCAGCCATTTTTACAGGCATGAACATATGTACACTTATGAAAACTTATAGAATATATAATATGATTTGTTAATTTAGAAATAAGTCGAATACTGGGAAATGTGAGAGAAACATTTAAAATGAAGTGTACAAATAAGGAAATAGATATACCGTCAAATCTAAACTGTGATTGGAAAAAAATACATGTCTATTTCACGCGGGAATCATAAATGATTGCGTTAGTTGGGAAGGTAAGTAGCATTTCTGTACAGGTGCTGACGTGATACATAAGAGATGCAGAATAAACAATAATTATCAGTAAATCATTCAGAAAGAGTTTTAAAGTCTATTAAACTTTAAATTCACCTGTAAGTACATCATATTTGTGACATTTCCAGTTGTTTATGAGACCCGCTTTGAACTTGTAAGCAGATTTTATAATAACAATAATGTATATTCTCATATAAACATATAAATTTACATGAAAATGCATGCCATTTTTACAGGCACGATCAAGGATGATATAATGTCAAATCTTAAATTGTCTACAAGTTAATAATGTTTCAACAGTTAAATATTTGATATATATATAAATACACATTGTCTGAACTAGGCTGTATAGTTATTGAATTGTACAGTTGTCCTCCAGGTTTCGCGGGAAAATCGACTTCGTTTCGTTTTCATCCCGTGGTTGTCTGCATACGATAATCAACCAATATTGAGGTAAGTACAACGTTTACAAGGGATTGAAAGCTGTTTTAGAAAAATTAAAGTGCTGTGGTGTAACATTAAAGTGTAATAGATTAAGTGAGTGAAATATATCATTAATAAACACATTTATATAGAAAACAGAATGGGGAAGTAATTAATCCTTAGGCCGACAACGTTCATTTGCAATGTATAATGAAACCAATATATTTTATACTATCATGCGTTCACTTTTGGCTTTAATACAATTATTTTCAAGCCAGTTGTTTTTTTTTCATGTCTTTTTTTCTATTTGGTGCACAACCGTACCCTCCAGAGAATAGGAATAGAATAAGTCGAATCAAATTCATAAAGAGCTATAAAATGTTAGGTTTAATGGAATATAATGAGAATCAAGTAAAGACGTTATTAGAAAATAAGTGAGACAAGATATTGTGAAGTGGTATTTAAAGATCTGACAATGGATAGCAAGTTAATTTATAAGATGCCCCATAAATCTGTGCACATCCCACGTGGTCGCATCTCAACAATAGGCTGAGCGAATGGTATATATTTAAAGGTAGAAGCATTATCTGTCAAGGCGTTCACTATTATCTTTTTCAAGATAAAGATCTAAGCCCTCATAAAAATCAGAAATATCTCGAGCCTTTAATTTGTATATTGCTGTTCCTGCAGAATGGGGCGATTCACCTTAGTGACCACCACCATATCTACTGATCAGCTAACGTTATTGGACGTTATTGGAAAATGAATGAGATAAGACATTGTGAAGTGGTATTTAAAGATCAGTCAATGGACAGCAAGTTAATTTATAAGATGCCCCATAAATCTGTGCAGATCCCGCGTGGTCGCGTCTCAACAATAGGCTGAGCGAATGGTATATATTTAAAGGCAGAAGCATGATCTGTCTAGGCGTTCATTATTATCTTTTTCAAGATAAAGATCTAAGCCCTCATAAAAATCAGAAATATCTCGAGCCTTTAATTTGTATATTGCTGTTCCTGCAGAATGGGGCGATTCACCTTAGTGACCACCACCATATCTACTGATCAGCTAACGCCACCCTCCCTCCTTTTTTGATGTTAGGCTCTGAGACTATGATTATTATGGCTACCGCAAATATATTGCTTGGTACCAGACATGTTCGTACCTCATATTCCATCTCCCTAGCTTTCTTAATGAGCGCTTCCAATAGGTCTCCGCGTACATCTTTATGAACATTATATATGTATGCATGCGTCCTAATGAACAGATTACTTTACAAGAAGTTAGAACCTTAAAGAATAAAAAGAATAGGTTTTGTGAATAGTGAAGCAAGATTCAGCAGAACAATGTAGTTAGGGATCAATGTAGGTAGTATGAACTGAAGGTAAGGTCGGTTGGCAGGACTTAGTGTACTAAATTATCATGACAGTCTTATATATAGTCAACATTTGACATTGCAAAGTAACCTGTCTACATATATTAAAAAAAGATATTAACAGAACCAACAAAATTTCAGCATTTGGTTAACAATACCACAGAAGGGTAGTTGGTACTACAGGTAGTCGTGAAGTAAATCAATCTATGTATAATAAGAGCATAGTCAGTGTCATAATTCGTATTATCAAAGAATGCATTAGGCTCAATAACTGAGTGTTATAAGGGAAATAAGAGCGGTAAACCAAGAGAACATTTGCCGCATAGGTATTTTAATCATTTTAGGTATTTTAATGACAATCTAATTTCAAGTATTGAACCTACATAATTACTAAGTATTATTATGTTACTCTGGGAACTAGTGTACTTTCTGTAGTTAAATATTGAAATGCCATTGTCTCTCCACTCTACCAGCAGTTGAGATCTTTGAGGCGGGCTAGGGTGGACATGTTTATATGTTTTTCTAGGCTCCTTTTGAAACTGTCAGGCCTTTCACAGGATCTTATCTCAGAGGGTAGTTGGTTCCAAAGTTTGCAATATTTAATGGTGAAGAAGTTAGCTCTAGTGGTGAGTTTATGGGTGCTAACCTTGAGAAGGTTATAAAACCGATGATCCCGTTATTCACCAGATGAGCTAGCAATATCACGAATAGGTAGGGAATTGCAGTGCTGTATCAGTACCCTCGTTGAAACCAGTAAAGTTGAGGGTTGAAGTAGAGTTTGAAGTATCTAAGCTCGTCATTCGGGCTCAAGTGTGGATCAGCATCCGCTGGCTCCACATGCTGCTACCCTGGGTTGTAACTAGTGTCAGTACCATGTTCACCTGTGCCTATCGAGTTACTATCGATTTCTTTTGGTGAGCAATTAGTTTTATTATTGGATTCACTATAGGGTGAGGTAGTTATAGGCATGGACAGGTTAGAGAATTGAGTAGGAGTTTCTATTTGGCCCCTGCTTGTGCATGCATTAGACATGATTAATAATTGCATGTGCACTAGCCTGCGTGTTTTCTTGGCAGGTTGCCAACATTACTGGTACTGATTCAGAAAAGTTAACATCCCCATTAGTTGTTTGATTACAGTTTGTTAGTCTTGACGTCATCAGAGAGAGATGTATATAAGGAGGTGAACAAATCTCTGGTGATTCTAGTAAAGGCTCTATGAATTGCCCATAAGGATCTGAGAATATGTGCAGCCACGGTGCAGCAGTGTGCAGTAGTTTTTAAATCGTGACTTACTATGACACCTAAATCCAAATGAGTGTGAACTGATGGAGTGTTATTCCCTCTAGTTCATAGAGGCTGATGCGTTCGTGTCCGATGTGCATAGTTGCACACTTCGCTATATTGATCGGGAGCATCCAATCCCTGGACCACTCTGACAATTTATTGAGGTCCTCTTGCAAGGTGAGTGTATCACTGTCGCCCTTCAACTCTCTCCAGACTTTTAAGTCATTTGTGTATAGGACCACTAGGGAATCGTTGAGCAGAGATAACTCTTTGATATACGAAATGAGTGGGAGAGGTGTGAGTATCGTGCCTTGAGGCACTCTGCTACGGACTGCTGTCCAGGAGGAGATTTTCGGGTCGATCCTGTTCCTTTGCTTCCTATCTATGAGGAATTCCCTAATCCAGTTTAGAAATCTGCGTTTGATACCAAGACTGCTAATTCATGAATAGTCTTTATGGGGAGCTTTACCGAAGGCTTTGCTGAAGTCCATGAAGAATAAGTCAACGGTTTCTGTTTAGCACTCTGGATTGATGTACCAGCTCACTGAGTTGGCTGCTGAGATGATAGCATTTATATTACCTTCCCAGAAGTTTGATCGAGCTAGAGTTTTGGCCCATGATACTGCTGCTGGGAACTTGGAAGTGGGCACAGCATGATCCCTTCCCCCTTAGAGGGAAAAATTCATTGAGTCCACATCCTCACCATGAAAGAACACTAGTCCAGGGTTGGAAAGGAATGCTGCGAGTCATAGGGTGTAGGCTTAATGATTTGTTGGACTAGGGCTAACGAAATGTTAGACTGCAGCAATTTACCATCAAAGGAGTTGTCTAGAGATGGCGTTATGAGGCTTTCCACTGAACTATTGGGACGTTGAAGTCACCAACTACCAGACTTCGACATATTGATGTACGGAAGCCTACCTTCTCTACGGGGAAGTCGACTGCACTGCAGCCAGGTCTGTGGTGCACAGCAATGAGGTCACCATCTTGGCCTGTGCATTTAAGTCCACACGATTCACTTTTGTGTGCAAGGGCTTCATTGATGCGCACGGTTAAGCACTATTATACTCTATTCGATCTTAACTACCTAGGCCTTTAATAAAGTTAAAACGCACCCTCTGTTCACATTTGTTGCTTACCTAAAGTTTGGTTGATCAGATGAAAAAACACAATAACAACATCAGTGTTTTAGCAAAGCTATATTTTCTTCGAAAAGGTCATAGTTTCTGTGCTCTGACCAAAATGGTTGGAATCAGACATTGCAAACTTATACTATTATTCGAAGGACTCCAAATCTCCCTCCATATATATCTAGTGAATGTGCTTCCGATGATGTATTATCCATAATTGCATTTTTGCGATTTTTCAGTCTTCCAGGACGTTTTTCTCTTCCTAAAATAGCCTTTAATCAGGTGGCGGCGTAGCGCTTGCCTAAATATACGCCGTTCACTGACTGACCATAACTATCAGCAGGAAACGGAACAAAGTTCGGGTTGTCGCTCAACATTGATGATGACCTTAGTAAAGGGTTTGCAAATTAAAATTTATAACAACCTGTTCTGATTTCTTGTACAATAATCGAACAATTTAAACTTTTGAAAAAGTATTAATTTATGACACTTCAAGATTGTGCCTAATAATATTGATGATCGTGCCCCTAAAAATGGTAAGCATTTCTCGTAAAATTATCTGTTCATACGAGATATTTATTATTTCTTAAGGTAAATATAACTCCACCTCCTTTGTGTCTTAGTCGGCCCATCCTTTGCATTACGAAGTTTGGCAGGTTGACTTCGTTATCAGTGACATCTGGTGTGAGCCATTTCTCTGTGCTGATAATTATATCCCGAATCCATCATATTGCCTAACTTAGCCCGTTTGTCCAACAGGCTGCGGCATTTGTATCGCGATTTGCTAACCCAATTTCATGTGTCCGCGGCCCACCCGCAGAGGTTCCGGAATCATCAAACTTCGATAACTTGAAAACCAATAATCTTTAGGCATTCCTCGCAGTTTTAGCGCCATTTGATTGATTCTAAAGCCGCAGACTGTTTTATGACGCGGTCTTTCGGGCATAAGTTGGCACGGAGATATATGCATGATCCATTAAGAGTTTGGGATTTGCTTAGTATAGCATTCTCCCCTTCCTTTGAGTTTAGCACGACTTTGAGAAGACTTGACGGCTGTACCCTGTTAAAGTCAGTCTTTTAGCCCTGTTCTACAAGGGCTGTGTATAGTTACACCTGATATTGTTGTTGTCAGTAGCTTACATAAGAGGTGGTTGACAGAATTAAGGTCATGTTCGAACCTGACCTGACGATCGGAAGCCGATGATTCTTCCAATTTACGAAGAATGAGCCACCTGCTAAAATGATTAGATTTGCTTGCCGCAGCTGTCTCGCTCTGCACCGTAAGCGTCAATCCGTCCTTTACGGACAGCGTTGCCTTTATGGGGTCTCTATTTCGCTTTTTGCGGGGGACTGCATTACGCTATTCGCTGGCGCCCTCCACGCTATCTGTAGTTAATCGTGCCTGCCAGCCACCCGTGTCGATGAGGCTTGATCTAAGAGTCCGTAGGCGACTTGAGTCGCAGGTTTTCAACCCTTGCTGCGCCTTTTACTAGTACCAACCTTTTCATTACTTTTACTGAAGAGCTTATGGGGTATCGTAAGAACAGCATGGTAGTCCGGAATATGGTGGGTGCTCTTCTGTGCTGAAGAGAAACGAGTCAGGAATGTCTATTGTCTTGTGGACGACCCTAGTCACGTCATCGGTGTCTCAGCGATGGACGCTCTTCCCCTCTAGTGGAAGACCCTTTCAGCCATGAAGCTTTCCTGCCACACTGAGGGTGGCAATGCCCTCCGTAATACGGAACTTAGTTACACTGCAGCGGTCACTGCACAGCAAGCCCTCCAGATGTTTGCAACAGGGCTTGTATGCTGCAGGAGTTAAGGCAGTGCACATGCTGCGAAACCATCTCCTATCACACTGCATGCCTTCTTCAACCGGGAAATGACACGTAAATCTTTTGCAGTGGTTCCTTCTGATAGGCAATTTTCAGGGTGAATTCAAACTAAAAGATTCAGATATGGCCTTAGAACAATTTCTTTTAAATCAGTGATAAAAAGCCATGGATGTATGATAACTATAAAGTTAAAAAACATACCCCGTATGAGTAAACAGGCTGGAAACCAAAAAGAAAACTAACTTTAACCACAACAAACTGATTTAAAATTAATTTGTAGAATTTTGGAGCGTATAACAACAAAAGCCGAAATGAAACAAGAGTGTGTAAAATCCACTGTCTTCTCAAATTTCGCGTTAGCTGATCAGCGATAATTGAAGCTGCATAAAATATCACATTTTCAGAGCGTTGGAAGCACTCCTGACGCTCCTGCTAATTTCTTGGAATTTAGTAAGGGATGAATTCATTGAATTCAGCAAGTAAATTCACTGACATCATTCCTTTCATGTACTGCAATAGCATGTATTGTAAGTTATGCAACCGACTCGATTATAGGCTTCTGGGAAATGCCGACTTCACGAGGCAGCTAAATGGTGTTTGAACCTTAACCCTAATGACAAACTGACCAGTCACAGGTGAATATATCACTGTTTATCTCAGTCGCGGGACAAAAGCAGGCTGAGTAGGGGATAGATGCACGAATTAGCTGATTACTGCAGATATCTCATGGTATCGTGTTGTTGTGTTTGAGCTATTTCGCGTTGCTTTTCAGTGTCCTTTTCAACAGAAATGCGTTTAAGCACTGTAATTAAAGGAAAAATGTATAATAGGTGAGAAAAGTAGCCGTTTTCAGCGTGTTGAAAAAATGCTGTCTTTTCGTCGAACTGACATCCTGAAGTGCATACGAAATGTCAGAATTCTTTGTAAAATTTCAATTATGATTGTAACTACCGAGTGATTCCCACTATTTGAGCATGTTTTACATAAATGAGGAGGAGGGGCGTTGAATATCGGGTAATTATGATTTCATGATACTTACAAAATTGTACAGTCAAGAGGGAAAAGAAGTTGATTAATTTGAGAGATATCGTTAACGAAACAGTGACCCACCTAGTAGGTATTGTATTTTAAGCTTTTTATTCATCATTTCTTCATTTTGAAGATTGTGGTCCTCGCTTCCGTGGTCACTTAGTATATTTAGACATTCTGATGAAACTAACACGGAGGATGTGTTTGTGAATGATGAAATATTTGTGATATTATGAATGTATTTACTGAAATAAATACTTTTTTTAAAAATTTCATTCCATTCGTACACTAACAATACTTATTATTTCTCGAGTTGAAAAGTGATGCCAATTTAGAATTATTATGCGTGAAATGTCATATTCACGAGAAATTGAATTCAGGTATGATAGGGTCTTCTCCTCTTTTCAAAGATACTGCTTTCAACGAAGGTACTGATACAGCACTGCAATTCTCTACCTATTCGTGATATTGCTAGCTCATCTGGTGAATAACGGGATCATCGGTTTTATAAAATCTGCTTACAAGTTCAAAGCGGGTCTCATAAACAACTGGAAATGTCACAAATATGATGTACTTACAGGTGAATTTAAAGTTTAATAGACTTTAAAACTCTTTCTGAATGATTTACTGATAATTATTGTTTATTCTGCATCTCTTATGTATCACGTCAGCACCTGTACAGAAATGCTACTTACCTTCCCAACTAACGCAATCATTTATGATTCCCGCGTGAAATAGACATGTATTTTTTTCCAATCACAGTTTAGATTTGACGGTATATCTATTTCCTTATTTGTACACTTCATTTTAAATGTTTCTCTCACATTTCCCAGTATTCGACTTATTTCTAAATTAACAAATCATATTATATATTCTATAAGTTTTCATAAGTGTACATGCCGACCATAGACACGGTCCGAGGTTCGAACCCACGCCGGCGCACACCTGATATCTATGGTCGGCCTGCGAATTTTGGGCTACCGATATCCACGATGAAAATTCCATACTTGTACCAAAAATACAGTGTGGAACCAAGCTGTAAATCAAAAAAAATATGTTCATGCCTGTAAAAATGGCTGGTTTCTGTTACAGAAATAAAAACTATTATTATTGCTGTTTACCAATTACTTCCAACGGAAAACTGTAAACAGATGACATGCACAACAAAAACTTGTCTGATAAGTTTCAGTGTTTTATGACATCAAAATAATCAATGAAGTTTCGTGACGTGGTTATCAATGCAAAAGTCTAAGTGCTGATGTGTTCATGTGAGAGCCTGCTGGTACGAAATGATAGCACAAAAAGAGTGATGTAGTTTTCTCTTAATTAGCTAGTGATTTACTTTGAGACAGTAATTTTAAACGCAACATAAGGATAATAGAAAAGTTCTGTTAAATAGGATAAATACTTCATAGTGTGCTTGAAGAGACAAGGTTATCAATACAGGCCATGTACGCATAGAACCTGCGTTTACTACGTTATATTTCGTTATTCCATTAAAAAAACATGTTCAACGAAAATTTTTTTCTCGACACTAGTGAATTCTAATATTATATGCAAATGGATTAAAAGTAAATGGAATATTTCACGCAGGCCTTGATGAGGTATTGAGAAAATAATAATGGTTTAATCTTGTGCATTTAACCCAAGTATAACTACGTTGCTTATCACAATCATTCACTATGAAATGTCTTGGAAATGATTAGTAAAAACGAGAAAGATAGTCGAGATGAATATATATATGTTGTCACCATCGTCTCCCAAAACGGTATTGCCCAGCTCTTGCTACGCTGGGACTCACGCTGTTACTCGAAGCTTCTCAGAAACGCTTAGTACGAACGGACGCAAAAACCAGAACCCAGTTTGGCGACTCGAGAATCATTTATTCTAACACCAACATATAGCCAATGTACAACTAAGCTTTACAAATAAGGTTTCTGACGGTTGTCTCCTGACTTCTTTCTGAACAGCGACCGATGAGACGATGACTGGCTGATTGATGCCTCCGCGAAAATTGGAGAAGTTGGTTTTGAGCAAACAACCATGAATTGATCGTTCAATCTTCAACTACATTGACACTCCGCGGCAAAATACGGATCTATCCCTCTTTTCCATCACGACCAATACATGCTGACTTGGATGCCATTGCGAGAACCTGGGTCACTCGGACAGAGCTGAAATGGAAAACAAACAGAAAAGCCAACACACTACAAGCATACAGCACAATCTCACACATCGATGACGACCTGCGCCTCCAGTTAAAGGCATCCTCTTTCAACACAATCGCCACTTGCTAAAATGACTCTTGCAGAATGCAACGTGACCATAGAACCACCTCACGATACTCTACGCACATCCTCTTATCTACTCACTACCAATTATCACTGCAATCGCTTGTCACTCATTCTGCCTCAATTCTAGTAACGGTGACGCATGCGAGCCTCAGTCGTTTACACTCTTTCTCCCCGGCGTGTCGGACCGCAGCTAACAATTATCTCCGTGTGCATTTCATTCTCAGCAATAGCCTAGCCTCTCCGGCGTATACGACCCATCTGCTGTCTGTAACATCAATCAATTCATTCACGGATGTAGAAGACTCGAAACAACTTCAGAAGTAATCACGACGAAAATTTTAACAAAATTATGCAATAACATCAAGGTACGAAAACAACGAGTAAACACGATGAATCCAAAAAGCACCAATTGATATGACACACCACACACATGTATACAAACAGTACAAACAAACTCGCGGATCATGTCTTGATGGAATTCCTTTGAAGAATCGCAGGACTTACACCAGCACGCCTGCAACCCTTCTCACGTTGACGATTGTAAGTTGTGGAATATCCAGACACAATCAAGACTAACCAACAATTACAATAATTTGAACTCATACAATTATTTAACACAAACATATGTACAATCAACACATCAAATGTTGTGGATTCTGGCATGACAAACTACCCTTGAAGAACTGTAGGACTTACAGCAGTACGCCTACATTCCTTCTCAGGTTGATGATTCAAGTGGAAGTCGTCCGGACACAAACAGAATTACCAACAGCTAGATGACAGATGATATCAATTCAGTATATACAATATGAACATATGTACAAAATCACACACCAAGCACATTGGACTGATCATTGATGCGCTACCCTTTGAAGAATTGTAGGACTTACAGCAGTACGCCTACAACCCTTCTCAGGTTGACGCCCTAGGTTGGAAAATCGTCGCATAGTTCATTTGCTGACTTCCCTCTATCAGCTATATCCTCAAATGTGAACGGCAACACGCTCATGTCATTGTATCGTAGAATATAGATGATGAACAAACACACGACATATCTGGTCAACCAAGCGTAGACACAGAGTAATTTACACCAAAGATAATAGCATTCAAATAGTAACTTGAAACTAGAAATGCCTTTATTCATGCAAGTCAATTTAACAATTACTCGCTCGTTTACACTTGGCTTATTCTCACTAAACTCAGCAATATCTTTCGTCTTTTCAAATACGGTGGATCAGAAGCTGTTGTTGTTCGGCTTTCAGATAGTTGTCTAACTGCAAGATTACCACCACTGCTGTCTTTCACTACTAGTGCGGGTTTAGCACTAGCATCTGATGATAGGTGGGCTACACGCTGGTCAATTACACTGACTGTCTCACAAGTATGCACACCTTCTGGAACTGCATCTGCGTTCAATTCTACTTCACGTTGTAGTTGTACAGAACCTTTATTTAACTTAGCAGTAGTAGGCATTCCCCTCATTTCATCATGATCAACCAAACACAAATGTGAAGTATCATGATCATTATCATGAATATTCACTTTACCATCAAGTTCATCATTTTCAAACTCTTTGTTAACATCAGTAGACAATTTTGGTTCCTCCTCACAAACCATTAAAGGTTTTATATCTTCACTCTGACTAGTTATACTTTGTAAACTTTTGGAGTCAGAACTGCACTCTGAAGCAGTAACTCTATGCTGTGACACTCTATTCAACAACGGCTTACCAGTTGCAACTACAGACTTCTTCACCGCACCGTTATCGTCACACAATTCGGAGTCAGACCTGGAGTTTACATTTAGCTTATCACTGAACTTGCTTACCGGTTCACAGTTCACTTCTGTATGCACCTCTTGCACACGTGTAAAACAAAACTGTGTTTGTCTTGCATCTTGTAACTTATCTGTTGAGGATGTGCCACGAAATCTGTTACACTCCCTAGGTCTATATGCATTACTTTACATCATGGAGCCTTCTCGATATCCACCTCTCTGAGGCCTATTCGTCATCAATGATTGCGTTTTTCCCTCAGACTGCTCCATTCTAGGGGTGAGATTCAATATACTAGCAAACTTGCTCATCGATTGATTGACACTATCTTTACCAGTTTCAGAATATCACCAAACTTTGGCTCGATACCCTCATCCTCCATACGGGAGCTTATCTTCACCCACTTCCTTTGCAGTCGAGTAGGTAGGCGTCTTGCTATTACTTCTAGTATAAAACTCGAATTGAGGTCACTCATGCGATTCATCGAAACCAATGCATTCTTGTAAATCAACAGATTATCCATAAACTCAGTAAGTGCCTGGGAGTCATCCTGTAATTGACCACCATTACCCTTAACAGCCTCGAATAATTTCCCTGCAATCATCGAAGGTCTTCCAAACCTTTGACGTAATATGCTCATAGCCTCGTAGTAGCCCTCTTTTGGCTTCATAAACTTACGGCACTGTATAGCTCTTGAAGCATCTCCAGTGCAATATCTCATCAAATACATTAACTTCAATTCATCATTTAATAAAAAACCACTCAACATGATCTCAAACTCCTTTACAAATTGTAAATAATCAGCTGGGTTTCCATCAAAACATCGTGGTTCTAATTTAGGGAGTTTGATGTTCCTATTATCCCTGAACGGCGAAACAGTAACATCAACCATATCATGCTTAACATCAGACACATCGTTACAATTAACAGACAAGTCACAATGACTTACTTTCCTGTTTGCATCCAAGACACTCTGTCCCTTCTTTGACCCAGGCATTGTTGAACTTGACCCAATTCCAAAAACGTTCCAGATATTGCTTGTTCAAAGAGGACTTGACCGGCACCAGGAAAGATGAACGGTGACTATCGAAACTTTCACCAACTGTTCGAAACCGTCAAAATCTGACGCCGTACCGTCAGAAACTCTCAGCCACGTCTCGTAAACCGTTAATGCCCAGCTCTTGCTACGCTGGGACTCACGCTGTTACTCGAAGCTTCTCAGAAACGCTTAGTACGAACGGACGCAAAAACCAGAACCCAGTTTGGCGACTCGAGAATCATTTATTCTAACACCAACATATAGCCAATGTACAACTAAGCTTTACAAATAAGGTTTCTGACGGTTGTCTCCTGACTTCTTTCTGAACAGCGACCGATGAGACGATGACTGGCTGATTGATGCCTCCGCGAAAATTGGAGAAGTTGGTTTTGAGCAAACAACCATGAATTGATCGTTCAATCTTCAACTACATTGAAATTAGTTATATATAGGACATGTATCCTCCCCATAGTTGAATATTTTGCTCTCCTACTTGGTAACCTAATGTACGCAGCAGAAAAATTGAAAAGTGTCCAGATATTCTTCACGAAACTCATAATAGGTTTTGACCAACAAATGGAATATTCCAACAGTTGTGTGCGTCTGAATTTAGAACCTCTGTGATTAAGGAGAGTGAATTGCAACTAACTTCTACCCTTCAATGTCATTCGGAATGATTGCTACAGCAACCCATCCATAACGTGGGAAAATATTGAATCATATCTTATGTGAAACCACGACTACCTTGTCAAGGTGGCTACCCACAGAAAATCCATTAGGGCAAACTTTTTCACCATGAAATATTGCACTCATTGGATCCAACTACCACCTGAAATAAGATGTTGTGAAAACCGAGATGGATTTAAATGGTGCCAAAAAGACACGTTAAGATGTCCACCCTAGTTCGTTTAAAAGACCACAACTGTTGGTGGAACGGAAATTGAAAGCCATTCCAGTCTTCAGTATAGTAGCATACGTGCAACTCGTCTCTGCTACTTACGCAGAGAATGTTTAGCTAATTTACTGATTTTCCATTCTCGATAGCCTTCACTAAGTTGTGTTGGTATAAGTAACTCTGGAAATAATTATATTAGCAACCATAGCTTTTAGTATTTTACGTATTTTACAATAACAAACTCAGCCAACTAAACATTTTCCTCATTTTCATTCAACCTATCCCTATCCATAATCGTAACACCATTCACCACACTTTACTCAGTAGATTACGACTTAATTTGCTCCAGCTTTCAAAACTGTTATACCTTTTACTTTTAAAGACGTTTTGACTACTAACTACGCAGCAACAGTTTAACCAACTCACTGATTTTCTCTTCATCGTAATCTTTAATAAGTTTGTCAGTATACTAATTTCCAAAATCACCTATATAAGCAACCATGCCTTTTAATATTTTACATATATACTTATATTATTGGTATAATACACTGTACTATTTTGAGTTGAAATGACTATCTTCAGTTAACAGTTACCTATTTTCATATAATTTTCTAAAATTCACAATTTAGCATTTTTTCCACTATATAGTTGATGAGTCAATTCGCAATGTGTAATGCACACCATGTAAAATCGGTCACGAAAGTTTAGCATAAAAAGTTCTGCTGACCAGTTGTTTATCTCAGGACCACTTTGCATAACTTTATCACTATTCGTTCCACCACTTATATCAGTCTGACAAATAGAATACAACTTAGTTGCTGTAATATCAGCTATTTCTATATTTCAAAACTCTTAAGGGAAACTTGATTTTCTTGTCTTTTGTAGCAACCCACTTGTTCACTAACATGATGATAATACTGCTAAGAATGTCCCCTGGTATTGTTTTGCCCTGTGACCTGATGGGAAGCTTTTGTCATGAAAGCTGTTAACGAGCAGCATACTGTATGATTGGGGCGGGGTCAAAGCAACGCAATATTTCAACTGCAGTCACTGCAAAAGGTCTTAGAGCTTAGTGTCGAAAAGAAAGGGAGGGTGGTGCATGCTGATCAGCAGATTTGATAGTGGTAGCAAATATGAATCGCTCCTATGTGTAGGACAGCAACATGCATTTTTCGGCAGCTCGAGAATTAAACATGCGTTTAGATCCTCAATATGAAAACAAATGACTAAAAAATTTAAAAAAATTACAACAATAATGACCGCACAGATTTAACTTATAAAAAATAATGCTTTTGCTCGTAACATCTACAAGCCTACTCAGTGCCTTGTCAAGATCCTACCCCATTGGCCATACACAAGTTTGCCAGACATCTTACAAGTCACCATATCCAACAGGTTCTAATCCTTCAAGCCACTTCACTCTGCAATGTCACTTATATACTTCACGACAATCCTTCTATCTAATTACTATTATACTCTATTTTATCTCAACTCCCTAGGCCTTAAATAAAGCTGAAATTTTCTTCTTTTTTTCTCATTCACACTCTTCTCTCCCATAAAGTTCGAGTGCTCTGATGGTGAAAAAAACATAACAACATTTATGTTTGAAAATAACTATATTTTCACACAAAACGACTTAGTTTTCCTTGTAAGACCAATATGGCTGGCATCATACACTGCAAATGTGAACTATCATTTCAACTACTGTATAGTTTATTCTTGTAAATATACTTCCAATGTATATAATGTATTATTCATGAGTGCATTTTATACCATTCTGCAGCTTCGCAGTATTATCTCCTCTATCTGGAATGGCGTTCAAGCACGTGGGTTCATAGCACTCAATCAAATATATGTTGTTTATTGATGGGCCATTACTATAATCAGGAAGGGGAACGAAGTTAGGTTTACTCCTCAACTTCGATGGAGACCTTAGTGAAAGATTTACAAACTAACAATTCTAAGAATCTGTACCAATCGCATGTACTATAATTCAGCAATTTGAACTTTTTTAGAAAAGTGATAATGTATGCTACTTCACAGTTGTAATTCGTAACATGATTGATCGTACCTGTAAAAATGGCATGCATTCCATGTAAACTTACCCGTCTGTACGAAATATATATATTAATATTAACCGACTGACTCCCAGAAGAAGAAGTGGCAACCTGCAACCTCAATTGGTTTATTCAAGAAGGGTTTGGACAGGCACAGAAATTTCCCAGAGAAAGATTAACGGCAAAGTTCAACAAAAACATCCCAAAGGATGCGAACTCACGGGTGACCTTCAGTCGACCAGTCATAAAAATGAGGAATTTTTGCACAAAAACTGACGTGTATTTACAAGAAAATGCATGAAAACACTTTAAACAGGGTATCTTTCTCTGACATGATTTAAAAACATCCCAGCTAATAGGGGGAGTACCAGCTGCTAAGTCAGACTGGTTTCTCTACATGTATTCACCGAGGAGACTGAAGATAACCTTTTTTGTGAATCGCTCATCTCTGTTATCCTGTTGTGCAGTCCTCCCTCAAGCCCTCGGTTGAATTACTAGAGGATCGACGACTAGTTACTAGAAAATGTGAATAGTAAAACAAATTAAAATAAATGACATCAACTCCAAATATATCCCTAGTCGTAACCCTAACCTTAATCCTCACCCAAACCATAACCCTAACTCTAATCCCAATTATAACCCTGATCCTAACCCTAACCCGAATACTTACCTTTACCTTAATCTTAGCCCT
Organism: Trichobilharzia regenti; assembly: GCA_944472135.2. NCBI lineage: Eukaryota > Metazoa > Platyhelminthes > Trematoda > Strigeidida > Schistosomatidae > Trichobilharzia > Trichobilharzia regenti. The sequence continues at coordinate 27,071,388 of OX235270.1, read as the reverse complement.
AACGAGCTATTATTACACTGTCCAGGCACTACATATAATGCGTGGTGCCAGTAAAATTAGTTTCTTAGTTGGGGAATAGCGTTGATATTTCAGTTATGATAGTTACAGGGTGACTAGTCAACGAATAGTATGTGTTCAAAGTCATTGGATTCGCACTCCTAGGGCACTAGTGTTGAACTCCTCCAGATTAACATAGGCTCCAGGCTTATTCTCCTCAACGAATAAATCTGAGTCAGTAACGCAAAATTCGTATTAGCCGCAATGTTTTAGCAAAGGAATATCTACCAATCACAATGTCCATAAGTGACCTTCAAGAGCACAGCCTTTCCGTTAGCTATTTGCGCCGCTAACCTTTATCGCTGGCTGTAAAGCGGGCGAGTTCATCCTTTTGAATACTATGTGGGTGTGCGATCGCGTTATTCTAATTTTGCACTAAATAGAGCTAATGATCTGTATTGTCTTATTAACCATTACCATTAGTTCTTGTCTTAAGTGACGTTTTTTTGCTAAATAGTGCTGGGGTAGTTATTCAAGTGACTAGTACCTAAGCTAATAATAATTATCAACCATAGTTGGTAATACCTTTTTATGGTAAATGAACATTTTATCTAATTAAAATGAACCCACTATGTACTGAAATAACGCTGGTCGTTCTTAAAAAGAGCACTGCGCTGCTCTTAATTAGTGCGACGAAACCTTTTAAATTTGCAGCTAAAATAATGCCCTTAGTGTTGAAATACAGCTGGAAAAAATGCCACTGTGCGCTAAATTAGACATTTTCGTGCTGAAGTAATGCTTATCAGTGCCGACTCTGGACCAAGACGGATGAAACAACGCTGATGATAAGTAACTCCCTAGTAGGTACTGGTCTACTTCTGAGAATGCCTTAAAATAAGCACAGGTTGCTGAGTTAGTTCCAGTCATGCTGAAAAGCCGTGTTCATCGTCGAAAATTATTAACCAAAATAGTTATTATAAATTTTGGTGAAAGTTTTCCAACCATATAGTACCTATGAGAGTGACCTGGATTTTTATCTCTTCGGCAGAGAATTTAGAACCCCTTTCTTGTCCGTTGAAAAACATGTAAATAGTGTTTTACCATTACTTTGCTAAGTTATTTGAAAATTTTCGGTCATTCCCTATATAAAGCCCCTCCTGTAAATGTATGCCTTCCGTGTATGTGATTTATGTACGTCTATCAGAATCAAATTCAGATTTATTGTTTGACGATAGAAAGCTTACAGCCAATGTAATTCCTTTTCTCAGAAATTTCTGTGCCTATCCAAACCCTTCTTGATTGGACCAATTGAGGTTGCAGACACTATTTCTTCTGGGAGTCAGTCGGTTCCAGGTGTTTGTGATGACTCGGTGTGACAACCAGTACTCCATAGCATTGTGGTTTCTCCTTGACTTTTGAACTCTCCTTCTATGTCGTCTAAGGTGTTCCGACCACCTGGTGATGGGAAAGGAAGGAGAGAATAGATCAGGTCCGTAGTTATCATTGAACATTTTAAACATTGTAATTAAATCTCCTCTCTGCCTACTGTATATCAGAGAGAAGAGATTTAAACTGTCTAGTCTTTCCTCGTATGATGCATTAGTCAGGCCGAGAATCATACGTGTTGCCTTCCTTTGGACCGTTTCTAGAATATGTGAGTCCGCTTTAGGACAAGGACTGGCTGGCTACCTGGATACAGTTTGTTAGTCTTGACGTCATCAGAGAGAGATGTATATAAGGAGGTGAACATATCTCTGGTGATTCTAGTAAAGGCTCTGTGAATTGCCCATAAGGATCTGAGACTATGTGCAGCCACGGTGCAGCAGTGTGCAGTAGTTTTTAAATCGTGACTTACTATGACACCTAAATCCAAATGAGTGTGAACTGATGGGAGTGTTATTCCCTCTAGTTCATAGAGGCTGATGCGTTCGTGTCCGATGTGCATAGTTGCACACTTCGCTATATTGATCGGGAGCATCTAATCCCTGGACCACTCTGACAATTTATTGAGGTCCTCTTGCAAGGTGAGTGTATCACTGTCGCCCTTCAACTCTCTCCAGACTTTTAAGTCATTTGTGTATAGGACCACTAGGGAATCGTTGAGCAGAGATAACTCTTTGATATACGAAATGAGTGGGAGAGGTGTGAGTATCGTGCCTTGAGGCACTCTGCTACGGACTGCTGTCCAGGAGGAGATTTTCGGGTCGATCCTGTTCCTTTGCTTCCTATCTATGAGGAATTCCCTAATCCAGTTTAGAAATCTGCGTTTGATACCAAGACTTTGCAACTTCATGAGTAGTCTTTTGTGGGGGACTTTGTGGAAGTCGATGAAGACGACGTGAACAGGTCTTGTGTTTATGTTTGCTGATATGACCTAGGGGAAGTATGTTCACCAGCTGCTCATTTGGTCGGTGTTCCATTCTCGGCTGACGCAGTCGTAACCTCACTCTACTCTACTATCCACTAGTAAGCCTTAGAAAGAGTAAAGAGGCTAGCAATCTCACCGGGAGAAAAAACATCCCCAAATGGAATTCCATAGCAATGTTCAAATTAAAACGCAAAGGAATACAAAGATAATGTGTGTGTATGTATTCGTCAGAACATTGTAAATCTGTGAGCAGCATAAACGTTTAGGTAGTGTACTGATATCAACTAGTTGATTCGGCTCTTCTAGAGCTAGGCAAGTTTGCTTAGTGTTTCACGTTTGTAGGTACGTACGTGGATTGATCTATATATATATATATATATATATATATATATATATATATATATATATATATATATATTGCATTAGCTCCAACGGGTTGATCTCTGACGAAATCTCAGCTCGAACACGGAAGGCTTGGTTTGCATATGCCAGTTCACGCTGTTTCTGGCTTAGTAGACATTATATCCGGCTGTCGACCAAAGAGCGCTTGTGTCCTGGCCATTGAGAGTGGAAGACATGAAAAGGCCTTCTGGCTAGCTGTCTTTAATCAAAGGTGGTGTCTGCGTCCTATCTGCCGTTTTAAATGGTGGCATAATAGGGTTAGCAATGTTGAGGTTAGGCGTCGAATGAGTGCTGGGTGATGAGGAGGGGAAATCAATAAACAACGCTGTGAAGCAGTTACATCGATTGAGGTGGATGGTCGGACATTTGTACGCATGCATGAGTAGCTATCGCCTTCCTCGACCGATAATGGGCAACGTCAGCCACCGGCTGGCATAGGATGGATCAGGTTGGAAAAGAGTTAGCCTGTGGTGGTGGTGAAACCCAAACATGGCTTCATCATCAGACAATGAAATCCATAAGTTAGTTAAGCCAGCCCCGTAGACTTCCTGACTGGTTGGAGTCCTCGGGACGATAAAAACCAGTGGTGGTAGCCAGAGACAACTGATGATGATATGCCTAGCTCAAAATTGTTCTCGGTGATGGTTGTCTGGTGCAGATGCATCCACTCCTTGTGACTTATAATACCCAATATAACTATGTTGTTCTTCGATATTACTTTCCTTCTTCCCTCATATTTGTTTTCACTATCTCTACCTTAAATTGCTTTTTACTTTCTTCTCTTGCTTTGTGTGCTGCATGAAAGGAGTGTGTGGCAACTGGAACTGCTGCTGCACATCGGTGCAAAGTTCTACGTTGACATCAGTCATATATATATATATATATATATATATATATATATATATATATATATATATATATATATATATATATGAAGTAGCAATTACTTCAAAATGATAATCCTTTCTTCGCCATGAATCCCCTGTAAAATAGTCAATCTCTAAAGAATACTTATTGCTTAACATGTTTCTTGCTACTATATTCATAAAAAGCTTCTATTTTTTGTGTTTAGAACGGCGTGGATAACCATGTAACATTTCTTCAAAGTTGAAAAGTCTAGTCCAAATGGGGGTGAAATAGTCTGTAGACATCACATTTAGATGGATCCTATATTATTATCATTGAAGCTAAGCTGTCGGCTTGTATTTCTCATGATAATCACCGGCAGCTGCTTACATTCAAGTTCACCCACGACTTCATGTCTTAATATGGCAGGTATGCTGCTGATGTTGATGAACCTTCTTCTAAATCTTCTTTTAGAACGATCAAAATGGAATCGTTCCTTTCACTTTAATAATCGTGAACTTCGTCTTAAATTGGAAGTGACAAATAGACCATCACATTGGATTATCAACTATATATTTGAGATATTAGCACGTGAGAGACTTGGTTATCAGTCAATTGAATTCATTAAACAGAATATGGATCATCCATATCAAGCAATAAGTAGGCTAGATTGTAAAGATGTCAAGTATGTTTAGAAAGCTGGAAAAGTTTGCTTATTGTGTGTACTCTGTTAATTGTTATCGCATTATATATATATATATATATATATATATATATATATAATGTAAATGGTAGACGGATGTTATCCCTGGACGTCGAATCTCTCTTTACCAACAATCCAACACTCGCCGAAGACATTCGCTAGTGCTGGTCGCGCTATGTCGTGAATCGGCAGAAATTAAAATTCATGGCTGGCCGTTGATCGCATCCCACTGGCTTAATGGTCTGCGAGCTCGCCTTGTAAGCAGAAGGTCCTGGGTTCAAACCGCAATCGGGTGGGTGCGTACTGCTAAAGACTCCCAAACCAGGGGAAACAGCTGTCCACGTTTTCCAGTGGCTCTGTAACTGATATCAGCTCATGATGAAATCCTCCATCCAATCAAACAAAATCCCTACAAAACCAATACTTTTAAGTGGTTTAATTAAAAATAAGCTTACATACTCCAGTTGATTTATTGATTAAAAGTACTAAACGTAGTGTATCTGGATTAGCATATTTAAAACGTAAGAACACAATATATTCAGCGAAGAGACTTTTTTCTACAACGAATTTATTATCCAGCTGTACAGTCGTATGTGTATTTGGTTTTCATAAGAAGTTATATTCCATAAGGGAGGGAATCAGATCAAAGGGGTGAATACATGAAATAATCATAGTAGTAGTATGAGATACAATTAAAATATTTGTGATTATAATCATAGTTAAATGTCAAGTAGCAAAACAATCCATGTCATATATAGAAGAATTCATAAGATATATAGATATTATTTGAAAGGATTAGTAGGGCAATATATAAAATGTTACATAACATGGTGTGAAATTTGACAAAATAGAATTCAATATTGTAAGAAAAAAAAATTGAAAATTTTGGATTTATAATGACAAGTGGGACAAGCGGAAACAATTCAGAGTGAGAATAGTAGTCATAATGATAATCGTAGTAATGAGGGAAAGGCACATAGATTAGCTAAATAAATGAAATAAATAAATGTCTATCCGTCTACTGCCAAGACAGAAGTAGGAATTGTACATACTTATTTTGTACACAAAGATCTGACTGGCTTAAGTTCATGAATGACCAAGTTCTCCCCTGTCTTTAGAAATCTATAATGAAGAGAACACTGCCAGCAAGTTAGCATGAATTCGGTAAAAGATCTTAAAATCATGATCAGGGTTGGTGTGGAGTGACACAGGAGTCTATCAGGTGTTCTAGAATAGAGATTCACACGCAGGCTTCCTTTCTCCCTTGTAAAACCATACTGCTGGAATATTTTCTCGTATCTGTTTGGAAAGCGACGTCCTCTGGCTACCGCCAATGTACCTTGCTCCACAAGGGAAGCAGGTGAACTGATAGATGCATATGGAAGCGGCCAGACTGGGAAGTTTATCCTTTATATTTAACATTTTTTAAGTCATGGTGGCATTTCTGCATATGTTATTCTTATACATTTGGCACGTACACTTTCTGAATGTCTGCTTTCATAACACAGAAAGTATCGATTGGTAATACTGCATAATATTTTTAGTTTAATCTGGCTTGTTTGTATAATATATGTTAAAATAATATTGTCATCTATATAACTCCCGGATGGTTTTTAAACAAATACAGTTCAGTGATCTGTGGATTAAATCCAAATGTGTAATTCTGAAATGATTCGACAGCTTGTCGGCGAAGTTAAAGTAACGTAGCCAAAGTCCAAGGTGTTTCAAAAGTTGACCTTAAAGAACCGATCGGATACAGGGAGGGAATCCTATGAAATAATGTCATTCCAAACCAAATCATGTCCTCCTTTTTGAAATTGGAGAGGATAGATACAGTATACTACTTACTAGGTACTTTTTCTACAAATCTTTACTCTTAGGTGGCATTATGGATTTTTAAAATAAATTTTAGGGTAAAGCTTAGGGTTAGGAGTTAAGATTACGGTCAGAGTAAGAGTAGGTTGAAGAATGTGATCAGAAGTATCAGTGTATTTCAAAGTACCATGACCTACCTACATACAGTCACCTGGATGAATGGATATATCGCCCACGGTGTACGATTTCTCTATACAGATCATCTGTGTGGTAAAATTATGTTTGCAATAAATTTTTTAGCGTATTTTTCAACGATAATGCTTTTTTACTTCTGAATTCTAATTGGTTGTTCTAGGTCACTGTGAAGCCAAGTTAAACTTCAAGCACCACTAACTACTATTGGAATGCAACTGCACCAATGACCTTCAAACACTCACTGAGCAACTTAGTGAAACCTGCCAAATAAATAATGTTGTCATCATCAATAAAATATGCTCATCGAAGTGTTGTGCTATTAATCGGGATATCTGGCAAACTTCAGCTTAGGTTTTGGGAAGATTAAGTTACGGTTTAAGCCACTCCTTGTGACTTATGATCTCCAATGAAACTGTTTTGTTTTTCTTTATTACTCCTTTGTCTCACACCTCTGCTCACTGTTTCTATTATGCTTTTCTTGTACTTTCTTCTCTTGCTTCGCGTGCTACACGGAGTGTGGCGACTTGAACTTCCGCACATTTGTGCAAAGTTCTATGTCGAAAACAGACAGATAGACAGAAGGACAAGTTAGGCTTAGGTTAGCCTAATACAGGCGACATTGGGGTTAGTTAGAGTTAGATTACAGTTAGTTTAGGGATATTTTCACGTTAGGGTTAGGTTCAGGAAAGATGGGGGCTACTGTGAGGGCTAGACAGAAGGAAGACCTAAATAATTACATGCATAGAATGTGGTTAGATTACTCCGTTTATGCTCCAACTTACATATGAGAGGGAGGTATCCTCTGTAACACTTTTCTACAGTGTCTATGCATTTTTTCCGAGGCATTTTAGTGTATGGCATATATATATATATATATATATATATATATATATATATATATATATATATACTCCATACACCAAAATGCCTCATTCGCCTGATTAGTGCGTTCGAGGTCATTTGCTGATTGGTGGGTGGTGTTTAAAGTTTAACTTTGTCCACTGTGGTTCTGACTGTTATCTTCACTTCACTGCTTTATGTGCATGAGAATCCGTTGCGTTGTAGACGCTTCAACATATGTCCCCATTTAATAAATATTATTCCTATTTGGTATTCATCCTGGCTTATCATTCAGTTAACGCTTAACTCTAACAATTGATTCAATACTTACAGTTGTTTCAAAATACCTGAAGTTCATATCAATCTTGAATTATGGTTATCTTTGGGAACGACAACAAACTTTTGGATACCACACAACAGAGTAATTGATAATGGACCTTTAGGCCCAGTAAATCGATGGGCTGTTTCATCTGAAGAAGGCTTTGTTTCACAACTGTCCAAATTGATGGAGGTAGTTTTATTTATTTATTTTGTATCAATTTTACTTTTACTGAAAGCGTATGCATGGGAATGTTTTCTATGGGTGAGTAGTGGTGACTTATAAGATAACAGAACGAATAATTTGGCTAAGGCATTTAGAAGATTTACAAATTTCACTAGATGATCAAATCGTCATTTCGTAGTTTCTCTACAATCACTTTACAACTAGCAAGATGGTTGTTTCACAATAATAATAAAATAAAGTGCATGACAACTACTCAGTTATATAAAACAAAAGTACATACCATGCTAATGACCAATCATATTTTTAAATAGGTCAAGTAGTCAGTCCATGGTAGGCAAAAGGTTGAAGTTTATTGTTTTGACTGTACACACAGTCTAGGATATATGTGATTAATCGCCGAAGAGTGCTTCCATCATCACCTTTAATAATAACCAAAGTTAAATAAGAGTTATCCGATAAAAGAATTGTGGAACAGTCACAAAGAAAGCTGCCTTTATTAACCTACCATTCAATGGTGATCAAATTATCTATCCAATTGACAGCTCAAAGACTTCCATCAGCCATCAAGCGCACAGATTCTACGCCACATCTCTTTCTCTCACATGCCGAACATTTTCCAACCCTGTACTTACGATTAAAGGATGAAATTCTGTGGACTCTCTACTTCAGTCTGTATCTACAAGTTCACTTGCAGTTGTGGTGACACTTATATGTGTAGAACCAATAGAATGTTCCAATGTGGTCGTCTACGAAAACATCTTCCAAAATGGTTATTGAAACACATAGAAAATCACACTGGAATTATCACTCTAAAAAGAAATCCATCAGTCTCACCATCATCACCTATCGCAAAGAATATACTAATTCCAGGTCACAAAATCAATAATAATGACTGTTTCACAATTATTTCATCGGATAACTCTTATATAAGGTTGGTTATTATTAAAGGTGATGATGGAAGCACTCTTCGGCGATTAATCACATATATCCTAGACTGTGTGTACAGTCAAAACAATAAACTTCAACCTTTTGCCTACCATGGACTGACTACTTGACCTATTTAAAAATATGATTGGTCATTAGCATGGTATGTACTTTTGTTTTATGTAAGTGAATAGTTGTTATGCATTTTATTTTATTATTGTGAAACAACCATCTTGCTAGTTGTAAAGTGATTGTAGAGAAACTACGAAATGACGATTTGATCATCTCGTGAAATTTGTCTTCCTTATGCCTTATACGAATAATTTAGCATTGTTTTTTTTGTTACATCTCACGAAGATTATTTGCTGTTACCTTTGACATGTGAGATCGTTATCATCTATTTGTTGTAGCTGTTTTCAATAACTTTAGCAGAAGCAAGATACGATAACGGTCACAGCTATTACAAGTGTCTTTATCTTAAAGTATGTTACATATGTCATTCAAGCAAATTAAAACAGACAAATAAACCATTGTTAGTCAAGCTCATGTGTCTGGCTAGTTCTTTGTTTAGTGCAGACTGAATTCTATCAGCCTATTCTGTTCTATTCTATCGCGAATCAGTCTGAATAGCTCCTCAGTGGTGGTAACGTCTCTGATTGACTGCAGTACTTCCTGGGTGGTGATAAGCGCGTTCGAATTTCAGGAGGAACATGACCTGTTTCTCCAATATGGTTGCAAATACACACCTTGCTGACTGATTGACTGATTGGTGAGTGCCAACTGGCAGAAAACCTAGGTCTAGGCGAGGCAATGCTTCCTTCCTGTGGCTGATTGCATCCAACCATCTAACATCAACATGCAAGTTCTGACACCAACACGAACGTTTCGGGAACATTCGGTATGTGGCAATTTTATAGCGGAAACAACACATCAAAATGAATAGTGTTTTATTAGATGGTTGGAGGCAGTTAGCCACAGGAAGGAAGCCTTGCTCGACCAAGGTATCGTGCTAGTTGGCCTCTGTATTCACCCATTTTAACCACTTATAGACTCCATTTCAAGGTTCATTTTAGAATTTGGTTACTTGGCTTCCCTATGTATATACTAAGTCATTAGTCACACATATTATATATAGAGGTTAATGGCACCACTCAGTCGCTAGGGTAAAGTAGGGGTGGGACTCAAACTTGGGTTTCACTGGCACGAAGTCAGTTGCTTAAACCGATGAAAACCAGTTGGCGGTGAATAGTGAGTGGTGCTTAGACCTTGGTCAAATGTGTTAAGTTTGGGTCTATTAGAAAAAAGGTGACGTATCAGTAAAATTGGTTGGAGGTTTGAACTGCAGTCGCGTAGCTGAAGAGTCCCAAACTAGGACGGAGGAAACAGTTATTCAGTACTCCCTTTGGCAGGTTTTCCAATGCTTCTCTAACCAACCGATGTCGGTGCTCTTGATGAAAAATCCTCCAGCCAATCAAACAAAATCCTTACAAAACCAATACTTGAAAATCAGTGGAAGTCTGGGTTTTGCTACAGACGATTAAAGATGATCCTGAGTGTTCACACAATATGTCTGGTTAGTAGTCTAAAACATGAGTAGCCTGTTGCGGAACATGGATCTGAACAAACGCTTAGAGATGCGGGATATTATCAGTCAGAATAACTGAGGTACTGGTTAGTGTATGAGGTAGTGAGATCAATCCAACAGAGTATGATAGATGCTGTGTTTGATTTCCATAATTATGAGACTGAAGACGAATATTTATGTCGTGATGATAGATAGAGTAATCTTCCGCCCAAATATTCCTAACCTTATGAGGGCTTGCACTGAAGTGAACTTCGGAAAATGAGGTGGCCTACAGATCTGGATGCAAACTAAATCTTCGTCCGTCGACGAGTTCCGGGAAACAAATATGGTTATCTGTGGGACGTTTGTCATATATATATATATATAGAGAGAGAGAGAGTTTTTAGGGTGGTATTTGATTAAGTCGGCCAAGAAGTGTTGCCATGCTTGTTTATCATGAGAGTACTTGTTAAGTATGCGATGCTGATCGCGGCACTACTGGAAAGAAATAATACAACCGTTATACGAGTTCATGGGCAGCTGGTATCTGAAGTTATAACAGTCATTGTTTGTCGGCGTGTTCAGTTTCACTGTGGAATTACTTAATGACGTAACTCTGGTCATGGCTTCGATGCCTTACAAATTGTCCAAAAATGACTCCGATGGGTGTCGTCTTGTGTATCCTAAACGTTTTTGCAACAGTCTTCATTTTCAAATTTTAAATATTTATGTTTGCTTATTGTCAGTCTGTCAATCAATTCAGTTTGTGCTTTATCTCTTTCAAAATATAAGGTGATTTTGTAGGATTGGTTTGTGACTGACTCCTAATTTAAAGAACAACTTTTGGAATAACTGTCGAGTCGAAAAGTCACTTGCTTTTAAGGCCTTTGAGCTACGTATCAGATTTCAGATTGATTGTTTGAGGATAGAAGGCTTTGAGCATATGGTTAATCGTTATCTAGTAAATTTATGTGCTCATCAAAACTCTTCTTGAATGAGTCGATTGAGGCTGTAGACACTACTTCTTCTGGGAGTCAGTCGGTTCCAGGTGTTTGTGATGACTCGGTGTGACAACCAGTACTTCATAGCATTGTGGTTTCTCCTTGACTTTTGAACTCTCCTTCTATGTCGTCTAAGGTGTTCCGACCACCTGGTGATGGGAAAGAAAGGAGAGAATAGATCAGGTCCGTAGTTATCATTGAACATTTTAAACATTGTAATTAAATCTCCTCTCTGCCTACTGTATATCAGAGAGAAGAGATTTAAACTGTCTAGTCTTTCCTCGTATGATGCATTAGTCAGGCCGAGAATCATACGTGTTGCCTTCCTTTGGACCGTTTCTAGAATATGTGAGTCCGCTTTAGGACAAGGACTGGCTGGCTACCTGGATGCAGTTTGTTAGTCTTGACGTCATCAGAGAGAGATGTATATAAGGAGGTGAACATATCTCTGGTGATTCTAGTAAAGGCTCTGTGAATTGCCCATAAGGATCTGAGACTATGTGCAGCCACGGTGCAGTAGTGTGCAGTAGCTTTTAAATCGTGACTTACTATGACACCTAAATCCAAATGAGTGTGAACTGATGGGAGTGTTATTCCCTCTAGTTCATAGAGGCTGATGCGTTCGTGTCCGATGTGCATAGTTGCACACTTCGCTATATTGATCGGGAGCATCCAATCCCTGGACCACTCTGACAATTTATTGAGGTCCTCTTGCAAGGTGAGTGTATCACTGTCGCCCTTCAACTCTCTCCAGACTTTTAAGTCATTTGTGTATAGGACCACTAGGGAATCGTTGAGCAGAGATAACTCTTTGATATACGAAATGAGTGGGAGAGGTGTGAGTATCGTGCCTTGAGGCACTCTGCTACGCACTGCTGTCCAGGAGGAGATTTTCGGGTCGATCCTGTTCCTTTGCTTCCTATCTATGAGGAATTCCCTAATCCAGTTTAGAAATCTGCGTTTGATACCAAGACTTTGCAACTTCATGAGTAGTCTTTTGTGGGGGACTTTGTGGAAGTCGATGGAGACGACGTGAACGAGTCTTCTGTGTTTGTCCCTTGATTTGACCCAGCTTCCTGTGACAGTGCAAAGATTAGACAGGCGTGAGAGGTGTCCTCGGAAGCCATGTTGTGCTCTGCATGACAGGTTGTTTTCCAGATATACCGTGATACTTTTCTTGGTGATTCTTCCCAGTGGCTTGATTAAAGTGCTGGTGAGACTAATAGGCTGACAGTTTGAAGGGCTATGTCTTGATCCTCCTTTGTGGATGGGGTTACTATGACGTCTTTCTGGTCACGTGGTAATTCTCTCTTTGTCAGCGATAGCTTGAAGATCGTGGTCAGTTGGCCGGCCATGTAAGCTGGTAGTCCCTTAAGAATCCTTGGATGAAGATTATCAGGACCGATTTATTTCCATGCAAGTAGTTTCTTTGAGCAGTTGAGATGATGTCTTGGTCGACGTCAATGGAGTCTATTTTGTGTTCCTCTGATGCAGCTAAAGCTGATGCTGTGGGGAGTGAAAACTCCTGTGTAAAGACTTGGAGAAGTAGTCTTCCATTTCTTCTCCTTTTCCTTGATCATCTTCGATTTTGACATTGTCAATAGCCAGGTTTCGGACACTACTGGATGTCTTATTCCTGAAGCTCATGTACGAGAAAATTTTCTTAGTTTGTATCCTTGCAGTTTTAGTCAGATGTGCTTCGCACTTCATCCTTGATTAGCGGATTTTTCTAGCGGTGTTGTATAATTTTCTGGTCTCTATAATCTCAAGTATAAAAACGGATCTCCCAGTTTATCCAAGGGAGGGGGGGGGAATGTTTCCGACCCTTTGGGGCAGACCAAGGGATGAAAGGTTCAGTTACCTGAGTGTAAAGTTGTTTAAACTGGTTCCATGCGGCTTCTACCTGGGACTCTGGGTTTATGTACCGTTTCACTGAGTTGGCTGCTGAGACGATCGCATTTATATCAGTCATAGGCTGGAACCTTTTCCTCCTCACTAGCCTTCACACACAATAAATGTCGTTCAGCTGTCAACTGTGTGGAATTGAGAGTAATAAATATGTGTGAGTAATATCTGAGAGGTGGTCAGCTTCACTCACTGACAATTTTAAAACGTAATAAACACCGATTTAACTGATTAAAAATGCCCAGTAAAATGTTTTCAAAAAAATGGTTACTGAACAAAGAATATTCTTTTCGGTAACGTCTTCATCATCAGGCTCTACATTTATATGCGCCTATCCATAATAGTGAATGAATTATTGTTATTAACAACACTATTGTTTAAATAACATCGAATCAATGAGAATAATAATATCATTAGTTTACAGTTCAGTAGCGTTAATATAACAGTAAACTTAATGTCAGAAAAATTAGGAAAGATAATAATACAAATTCATGAATTTGTAGTCTCCACTGAAGGCCGGCCAACGTATTAGTAGTGGCTGACCGGTTGGACTTACTTCTTTTGCACACAAAGCACTGGTTGTTTCACGCGAATCGCTATAATCTCTGCTGTTTGGAGTATATGGTACCTGGACGATGTTGGCAGTTAACTTAGTAACCAGTAGATGATGATAAAGAAGGATTCTTCAATGCTGACTGCCTTTGTGACCGGCAGGTTTAGACTAGGTGGTCTAATATCGAACTGTTGATGGTTTTTACGACACCTATATTTATTTTGATTGGACCCTACTAACTAGTGTGATGTGTCTAGCCCTTTGTTTGATGCAGACTGAATTCTATCAGTTAGTCAACTTTACAATGTGGCCAGCATTCTAGGTAGCTCGCCATCACGAAACCTCGGTCCAAGGCTTCCTGTTGTCGATTGCCTCCAACTATCTAATATCATCAAATTAATGTGCACCGTGATGGCGAGCTACTTAGAATGGTGGCCACATTGCAAACCTGACTGACTGATAGAATTCAGTCTGCACCAAACAAAGAACTAGACACATCACACTAGTTAATAACTAGTGTCCAATCTTACTACCCACTACAGTTCTACAGGAGGTCAATCGCGAGCCCGAATAGCTCAGTGGTAACTTCTCTGACTGCAACACTGGGTGACACGGGTTCGAATCTCAGAAGGGACATGAGTTCCTTCAGCGTGGTTGCAGATACGCCTTGCTGACTAGTGATTGCCAACTCGCACGAAACCTTGGCCGAGCAAGGCTTCCTCTGGACGATTGCCTCCAACTATCTAACACCTTTACTTAGTCATACTGGCAGATGTTCCCTACCGAACACGAAAAATCAAGTTCCTAGAGCAACGGTGAATAGGGCTCGCTCCATCACGAGCACAGTTGCACTTGAATTGATAGATAAAATTAGAGCAGTGGCTAGTCCTAGTCTAGGTACTTCATCTTCCAATTGAGGAATCACCAGCTGTCGGACGTGTAGTAAACATGACTTGTAGTGTTTACCAGGGCCAACGAAAAGAATATTCTTTATTCAGTGACTATTCTTTTATAGCACCTAATTCGTTCTTTTTTTGTTGTATGCCTATCGTTTATATAAACTCACTTATCTTTGTATTTAAATAGTCACCAGAAAAAGAAAGTAATTGTCAGAATACATCTCACTCAACTGATCAACCGGTCAATGCTCAAAATGAGGAATGTGATGCAAATCTGTGCTCGCCTTCCGATTTTGTTAATGGTAAGATTTTTCTAGCCTTTCGGTACTCTTGTTTGAATCAATGCAACAAGAAAATTAAAGCCATAAAGAAAATAACCGCATTTTTAAAAATCAATAGACGAGACTGTGAAGCAGTTACATCGATTGACATGTGTTACACATGCATGACTAGCCATCGCCTACCTCGACGGGCAGTGTTAGGTGACATAGGATCAGATAGGAAAAGAGCTGGCCAGTGGTGGTCAAAACAAAACGTAGCCTCATCAGTTAGTGAAATACATAACAGTTAATTTAAGCCACCCAGCCACGTAGGAAGGTGTAGACTGACTGCCTGGTTGAGGTCATCGGGATGGTAAAAAAGTAATGGCGGTGGCTGGAGACAACTGGTGATGATATGGTTGGCTCAAAGTGATCGTTCTCGGTGCAGTTGCATCCACTCCTTGTGACTTATAATATCCAATAAAACTATATTGTTCTTCCATATTACTACTCCTCTTTTTGCCTCATATCTCTGTTTTGAATCTCTTTTTACTCTCTTGTTGTGTTTGCTACATGAAAGTAATTTGGCAACTGGAACTGCTGCTGCACATCATTGCAAAGTTCTACGTTGAAACTGGTCAGTCAGTCAGTCAGCATTTCATTTCATTGTTCTTTGCTCTGCAAAGTGATATATATATATATATATATATATATATATATTTGTCATACAATATAGTGATTCAATATAAGCATAAACATTTCTGCCTTTAAATCTGCCTAACTCAATATCAACATTGTATATTTGTGTATATTATTTACAAGAATTCAAACACTACAACCTATTCTCGTTTCTAAGGAGCGATAATTTCTTGTTTACTAAGAATTACTTTGTATTCCACGTAGATTTATTTATTATCATTGTTTCCTTTAGTTCCTAGAGGAAAATAGAGCTTCAGCCGCACGTCTCCATTGCGTTCGTTTCTCTGCCAACGTTTTCATCTGGGTCCACGCCCGCCCACATGCTTTCATTTCCTCTTCACATCACCTCTTCCATGTCACCCTCACACTGACGACCAGCTCGCTGCTTCTCTCCTATTCGGGTTCCACTCGAGGGCCTGTCTTGTGATTTCACTTGATGGTTTCCTCAGAGTATAGCCAATCCACCTCCATTTCTTCCTGCTTATATGTTGCACAATCAGTTCCTGATTGGTTCACTCCCAGAGATCCCTGTGCTGATCTTTTCTGGCCGGCCATCTGATCTTCAGTATTGAGCTAAGACAGCTGTTGATAAAGGCCTGTAGTTTGTTTGAGGTGCTCTCCATGACGCGCCAAGTCTCTAATCCATAAAGTAGCACTGACTCAACATTGGAGTTGAAGATCCTTATCTTATTTTTTATGCTGAGTACTGTTGATCTCCACATAGACTTGATAGTAATGAAAGCTTTCCTTGCTTCCCCGATCCTCACTTTGATATCCTCATCAGTTCCGTCCGCATGTAGTTGAAACGATGCTTCCCAGGTAGGTAGCGGAGGTTGCTTCTTTCCGATTTCTCCCATTTATGCTGATTGTTGTCTGTCATTGCTGTTGCTGTTGGCGGGCATGAATCTTCATCATCACATCTGTTCTTTTTCCCTATGTTCACCTGAAGTCCTATCTTCTCTGGATGCTTCTTCTGTCAGCTTGTTGCTTTTCACTCGCATATCTTCCAGTTTGTGAGGGATCAGAGATATATCATCATCGACGTCCAGATCCTCCAAGTATTTTTGTATGGGCCCATTTTCTGCCTGTCTCCTCGTTGCCCGCTGTGTGTCTGTCATTATCTAGTCTACCGCAATCAGGAAAATCATTGAAGATAGTAATAAGCAGCCAGCTTGTCTTACTCCCTTCTTCACTTCGAAGGATTCTGTGAGTTACCAATTGTGAACTACCTGGCATGCAGCATTGTCGTACAACTGTTGGATGAGATGTATAATTATTGGTGGCACCCCGTAGTAGCTAAGTAGTTTCCAGGTCACCTCTTTATCCACACTGTCTGCTGAAGGCCTTTTCAAAGTTGATTAAGTTTGGGTAGACGTAGGGAGCTGACTGCCATTCCAAGCTTTTTTCAATGCTGATCCGTACTGCTGCGATTTGATCGATGCATGACGAGTTTCTCGTGAACCCAGCCTGTTCCGTGGGGCGAAGTTTTTCATCCAGGGCGGCGTGTTTGATTCTCTTTACGAAGATTTGCAAGTTTTTTAATACATCAAATCAGTTATGTGAGAGGAGTAAAACAATATTTATTACTGACGTCACATGAAAATATATTAATCTTATATTTTTTTAACGAGTGGATAACGGATTGATATCAGTTAGAAAAGCATTGAAAACCAGGGAGTACTGGACAGATGTTTCACCCAGTTTGGGAATCATCGGCAGTACTCACCCACTGCCAGGGTTCGAAACCAGGACCTTCCGGTTGCAAGGCAAACTAGCTCGTACACCATTCAGCCACGCATTGGGACCCAATTCAATAGCTCATGAATTCTAACTTCTACCAGTTCGTGATTTAGCGCGACCCCAACCAATGTCATCGATGGTGAGAAGTTATGACCAGTGAGGTCCATCCAGTTGTGAGGTGTGAGGATGGATGTCCCACCGACGACATTGGTTGGTGCTATTCGCGTTAAATCACGAATTGGTAGAAGTTAGAATTCATGAGCCATTGAATTGGGTCCCAATGCGTGGCTGAATGGTGTACGAGCTAGTTTGCCTTGCAACCGGAAGGTCCTGGTTTCGAACCCTGGCAGTGGGTGAGTACTGCCGATGATTCCCAAATTGGGGTGAAACACCTGTCCAGTACTCCCTGGTTTTCAATGCTTCTCTAACTGATATCACTCCGCGATCAACTCGTAAGAAAACAAAACTAATCCTTACAAACCAATTATAGAAGATTAATCTTATATTTGTGTATTTCAGGTAAGAAAGTTTTGGTAATGCTTTCTTTTATGTTGTTTTAGAGTTCATTCGTTACTTCACTGGATCAGATATTATTTCTTCCAAGTCATCTTCACATTCCTCCTCGTCCTCCTCCTTCTCCGCTGACCAACAATTGTCATCATCTTCTACTACTATGTCAATCATAGACTGGTATCCTTCTCATGGACCTGGTGCCTCTCCACTTCCTTCTGCTTTCCATTTTCCTGTCAAACAAAACCAAATAAATTCAACAGTGTCACAGGTGGTTGTATTTGATACTATACATCGCTGTACTAGTCAGCTGGATTCAACCATACTAGACAATAATCATCAACATCAAGATGTCAAGAAAAAATCCTTTTGTCGTTTCGAATCCCAACAAGCAACTAAATTATCATGGGCTAAACTAAAGAGCACAGTTCCTTTAATTTATCAATTAGTTGATCGAATGCATTTTTCTCAATCAGAATATGAAGATTTATTAAAGTCTGTGAGTACTTCTTTTTGTTGTTGTTGTTGTTTTCTGAGCTAATCCTTTAGAAAGTAGCCGATGTTCTTCTGACTGTTGACTGCAACAAACTTTTATGTCACTATACTTTCATTGGACACACTAGTCAGTTACTAGTACGATGTGTGCGTGTGCGTTTAGTCCTTTGTTTAGTGCAGATTGAATTCTATCAGTCACAGAAAGCCTTGCTCGACCTAGGTTTCATGCTAGTTGGCACTCACCAGTCAGTCAAACAGAGAGGCCTGGAACCACATCTAAGGAACAAATCATGCCCCTCCTTTTGAGATTCGAACCCGCGCATCACCATTCAGGGATTATTGTAGTGCGTCAGAGACGTTATTACCACTGAGGAGCTATTTGGGCTGGCTCACGACTGACCTTCTTTAAGATTGACTGTATTGGACACTTTGGTTGGACACTAACTGGTAACTAGTGTGATGTGTCTAGCTAGTCCTTTGTTTGGTGCCCGAATAATTCAGTGGTGGTAACGTTTGTGACTCACTGCAGTACTCACTGGGTGGTGATGCGGGTTCGAATCCCAGAGGGGTCCTGAGTTCTTGCCTAGATTGGGTTCCAGATACACGCCCTGCTGACTGATTGGCTAGGCAAGGCTTTCTTCCTATGGCCTATCGCCTCCAAGTATCTAACATCAACAATGTACATATCACAATATGTGTGTTTTTTTTGTTGGTCACCTTATCTATCTGGGGTTTTGATTTGTTTATTACAGGCAAACAGCTTAAATCCTAATTCCGGTGTTGATATACAGTCTCACTATCGAGATGTTGCTTGCAAATGGATTCGTTTATCTCCAACACGTTGGTCCTCATGGACTGAAGGATGGAATAAAAAACAAAATCTTACTATTGCTGGACTTTTCTCTTTCTACGGAAAATGGGTTGTTTCCAATTTGGATCATGGTAAGTATATTGTTTGTTTTGTTTTTTCTTAAAAAGAATCTTCTCATGTCTCATCAAGGTTGTTCTGCACTGCAAGACAAAAGTTATCTTTATAAAGAATTCAGATTTCCCCGCCCCCCCCCCCCTATAGTTTATACTGTCTTTGGCTTAGTAGACGTGATATCTGACTGGCTGTCGACCATAGGGCGTGTGTACTGTTGGGCAGTTCGCTCTCTCCTCTTTTATGGCTGGTTGGCTGAGTGAGACATGGTCATTAGAAGTGGAGGAAATGAAAAGCCCTGCTGTCTAGCTGTCTTTGATCATAGATGGTGTCTGCGTCCCAACTCTCGTGTTTTTAGATGGTGGTATAATAAGGTGAGCAATATTGAGGTTAGGCGTCGATTGAGTGCTGTGTAAGGAGAATGGAAATTCAATCGATGGGGCTGTGAAACAGTTACATCGATTGAGAGAGATGGTTAGGACAAGTGTTGCGCATGCATGAGTAGCTATCGCCTTCCCCGACCGACATGGGCAATGCTAGTCACTGACTGACATAGGATGGATGAGGTTGGAAAAGAGTTAACCAGTGGTGGTGGTCGAACCCAAACACGACTTCTTCATCAGTCAATGCAATCAACGACAGTTAGTTTAAGCTGACCAGCCAGCCAGTCACATAGGAAGGTGTAGACTTCTTTACTGACTGCCTGGTTGGTGTCCTCGGATGGTTGTGGGAACCAATAAAGGCTCTATGTTTGTTTCTTTTTTTAAAGGTTTTCTCATGCTTTTTCATCATTATCCCATGTAAAGGTGATCTGCAATTCAAGACAAAAATCTTCTTTATAAAAAATGCTAATTTCCCCACTTCCCTCACTGTTAACCGTATTGTTACATTTGAGACCAGTAAAACTATTGAATCCCCAATGTATGACACCATTCCATATGTTAGTTTGTTTATTAGATATCACACACACACACACGGTCAGTGAAACATTAGTGTTATTGATTACTGGATGACGATGCCTTTCGAACACAATTTATTTATTTATTGTTTATAATCATTTCATCAATTATAGTCACACATGACTTCAAAACTTGAGTTTATAGTTTTCTTTGTTCTCTCATATTTGTCGTCGTAGGCGTGGTAGTAGAACTTTCCAGGTGTCTACGTGGACAGGTGTTAAATCCTTCGTATTACACGTGTTGTCTCTCTGTTGATTCGATAAACAAAGCTTCCGTTTTCAACCTTTCCCTCCACCCGCCCTATCAGATTAGGTTTTTAAACTGTCATCTTATCCCCCCCATCATCCTACATTGTACGGTTGTGTGTAACTGCATATACAGTGAGGTGTATGGCTGAACTACTCTTCAGATTTCCTATCTTTTTCGGGTCAACTAATCAAGATTTCGCTAGGTTTTTGTGACCCTCTTCTACTACTTTGACCTGACAATCATTCCAGTAGGGTATTAGATTAACTAAATTGTCTTTTTTTAATGGGCTCCATTGGCGGGATCCTTTAACTGGAAAAGTCTGTTTGTAATTCTGTGTGTGGGTGGTTTGAGTGCCAGTCACCCTTATTCCTGCCTGCATTGTTAAGAATTCTCCGACGTCAGGTGGTTTCTAAGGTTCCTTCTTTGTATGGAAGTACCACTGATGGCGGCTTAAATTCTGTATTGTTGGTGTTGTCATTTTTCTGTGCACGCTCGACATGCGTGTTGTCATTAATATTATCACTGTCACTACCATTATTATTAATTTTATTTTTACATTTCCCCCTAAATACCTCCTGATTAATTTATCGGGTTAATTAATAATTAAGTTTCAAAGCTTCTCTTATATGCCTCAATTCCTGTCTTAGATTTTCTTTCGCCCTACTTGGTTTTTGTGGCCTATTGTCACTTAAACATTTCACCATTCCCATTTTTACTGACATAGATATGATGGAATGATTGGAAATTCAGATATCGGTTTGAATGTGTGAGAGTTTCCTGTCAACACTAGTGTGTTTAACTTCCCATCTTCTTTCCTTCCAGTATCCAATACCCAATATCGTTTTTACGAGCTAGTATAAACCAATTTGATTTCTTTGTGCTCGCCTCTGGATTGTGAGGTATAGGTTACTGATCTTCAGTAAACTTCTGCGTAGCTCGTCCCGCCACTCGACTGTCGTGGCTTTGGTTGACTGCCAAAGGAGTAGTGCTGGGATTAATTATATGTGGTTTGTAGTATGAGGTGTGTTAAGACTGTTGCTACTGTGAATGGAGTTGATCCTTTCACCAGTTAGTCCTCCGGTATCGTCGTCAAAAGAAAAGAGATAATAATAATAATAATAGATATAATTAGTAAAGTTATTCATACTAACAGACAGAAAAAGAAATAAAGAAAACGTAACAGCAGACAGCTGATTAAATTTGAAGTCGATATATTTATATATATATATCAGTAATAATGATAATAAGCGTAGTTAAAGTTGCCAGGAGAGTAAGACGGGAGAGAATGTGAAGAAGTAAAACAATAAGTCGTCTACCCGTTAATAGAGCATGAGATTTTAAGGGAAAGGCCGTTTGGACGCAGTCATTGTGTCGCTGCATGACTGTCCAGCCTTCGTTTGAAGCTGTCCACGGACGATGCCACATCTCCATCTGCAGGTAAGGACTCTAGGGACGACAAACCTGCAGTGAAAAGAAATGGGAGCGCACCTGGGTCCCTGCCCTATGATGAGGGGTTTCCACGAGGAAGCCTGTACCTACTCAATGGTAGAACACCTTTGTTTGAGTGATTCTGGTCATTCGTTACCTTTTAGACAGTAATCAAATTGCCCCTAAGTCGACGGTAGCTAAGTGTGAATAGGCCTAATTTCTTCAGCCTTTCATCATATGGTTTATTTCGGAGACCAACCACTGTTTTTGTTGTTCGTCTTTGGACTCTTTCCAAGAGGTTGGCATCTCTTCTAAGCAGTGGGGGTGCAATAATATTATGCGCTTCAAGGTATGGTCTGGGATTTCTTCCATTGTGAATATTTGATCGTTTCATACAACCGGTGTTGTTTGTTGTCGGTTTTGGTTAAGTATTTTCATCACACCTCTGTCTTTTCTAGATTCTCTTGATGACCTGTGTTGTCTGCCTCTCCTACCAAGTTTTTGATTTTGGTTTTTAAGTCTGTAAGTTTGTAAGAGACATCACCCGTGGTGTGCTCCACTCTGTAGTAGTGAAGTAAGCACTTAATGGGTTACTTCGTGGTTAACGCTATCTACTATGGCGTTTCTGAAGTCGATGAAAGTGAGGAGAAAAAAAAAAGAAAATTGACTATCATTCTGGACTCTATTCGGTCAGTGTTGATGTGCAGTAATGCAATGTGGTGTAGTGTTTGATCTAAATTTGTTTTTTCCTGTATCTCAGATAAAGTCTTGCATTCAAGATATCATTTAGTCTTCTACCGCAACGTTTAACCAGGACGATCAAGAAAACTTTCTACTCTGCACGTCTGTGTCTATCCTCCAGTAGCCGTCCAATGTTCACCCAGCAACGCAGAAATGTCTTGCCTAACCTTTACTCTTCTTCACGCACATACCATTTCAACTATTCGTGTGATTCAAGTTATATAGGGCGCACTATCAAGCAGATTCGTCTACGGGTTTGAGAACACTACCAGCTTGGTTCAGCAGGGGGAAAATTAAGTGCATAAGAAGCTCGATTCTGTCACACTTGGTCGATACTGGACATCGCATCGATGTCAACACAGCTTTCAGGGTTATATACCGAATTCCGAAGTCGTTATAACGTACGGTTCGCTTACGTCTCATACACATAGCTGAAGCTGTTGCTATAAAATCGACTAAACCGGAACTTCGTATACAAAAAGAACACATCCAGACGCTGTTCCTACCGTGGCCAAACTTGGATTGATGATTCTTCTCACCAAGAGTACTTTTTCCCCTTAACCCTCTCGGTTTTTTTCCTTTGCTTATTATTGTTATTGTTGTTCGGCATAATTTATGCCCTTCATGCAAACATTTTCTCAGTGCTATGGAATTTTCCATTTATACTATCCGGACTTATAATTAGTGATATTATCTCTTTTCTCAATATATCGCTCCACCTGTTTCATTTCGCACATTGATTATTTCATTATGAACCTCTCATTGCAGTTTTACTGTCTCCTGTTTAATACACACTACTTTGTACTAGCCACTCATCTGACTTGTCAATTTTTCTACCCCACACTCTACAAATGTTTATTATGACTAATCACCACTATTGTCTCCCATTTTACAATATTTTGTGATCGATTTCAGCCCTAGAAACCGAGAAAACGAAGTTATACGGGGTACCTTCTCACGACATTCATCATCGTCATGATCATCAGCAAGACGACAGAGACACCAAATGTTAGGAGAAAACCTGCTTAGAAGAATACTGTGAAAACTCTATGTAAGCGAATTTGTTAGAAAGTCTAATATAAATGCCCCAATGGAAAGAATATAAGCCTAGACAGAAATTGGTGCTGTTTACGACCACATGTAGGAACGACTAATAGAGACGTTAGGAGTTAGTGTGTGGAGGGGAATCTTTTAAAGGGATGTGTTTAATTTGCAATGCATTTGAAACGGTAGAAGACGTAAGACTTAGTATAGGAATATTTATTTGGAAATTGGTATTTCTATATGTAGCCAAATTATGTATATTCCTTATCTTCAACACACCATTTGCACATATCTCCGTGTTGTTGCTCTTCTGGACTTCATATTGTGTTTCTGTGTGTTCCTTTCACGTCTCCCGTGTATCTCTCCACAATTCTGTGTCGTTTCCCTTCTCTGATATCAAATGTATCTCCTTCATATTTGATGTTTCATGCCGATAAAGATCTGTTTACATACTACCGATAAATCAGTAGCACTCGCCACACATTGAACAGAGACGGTTCACAAAGACCTCTAAGAAGAAAGTAAGAACAGATTGATTAGAGTGTAGCCTGATATCATTTCGATTATTCTGTTGATTGGTTCTTCTGAACTTCATACAACTTGAAACAGTTTACACTTTCTGATGTAGTTGTGTCTTCTCAACATGCCAGCTAGCTTGATAGATGGTTGATTTGCGAAGCTTTCATCATTGTCCTACTAAACAACTTCTTCAGCGCATATCTCACTTCAATTTGAATTGAGGTGAGCTTCCACATTTCTCCACGAGGATATTAGTCATCTCTCCTAGTGTCTGATGAACTTGGACGTCGTGATTGGTTTTTTTCCTGTGTGTTTTAACACCCTCTTGGCGTCTACTTGTATTGATATTGGTGTTGATTATTTCCTTGACCCCAGAAATTTCACTCATTGTGTGTGTGAGATTTCTTTCTTATCGATTGATAAATTTTGTCTATGTCAATATGTCTACTATTAATTGACGATTCACTGGAATACCAGACAGGCTTCTGAAAGTTCTCTAGCATTCTCGGTGTTGTTTCCTCTGTCTAATATTAATTTGAACGCTGTTTGTACCAGTCGAATTGATGTCCATGGTTGTTGTTTGTATGCAGTGAGGCGATATGCGTGAGAGAGTGGATGTCATGTCTTTTGATGACTAGTTTATATTCAAGGATACGAAGACGAAGATGAGAGTCGTCCAATTTGGCCAATTTAGTGTATTCGCAGTTATTACAACTTATTTTGTAGGTGGTGTCTTTTAGTTAATACAGAGACCAGCTGAGTGATGAAGTGATTTTGTTGCTTTGTGTCCTACATCAATTCCTAAAGGTATGAAGAGTGTTGCAGTGATTTATTTGTGAGATATCATCTTTTATATATGGTAGGGCGATTTTCTTTCTGTTTTCCTTGGGGGCCTTTGGTTTGATAGGTTGTTTGGCTTGGGGGTAGATGTATTTTGATGAAGTTCCATGGATATCCATTCTTTTGGAAGACGTCCACGAGATATCTCTCTTCAATTTTCCTTAACCTGAGAGTGCTGCAATAAGTCCTGGCTGGCTAACCCTCTTGAATAGTGATTGTATACAAGGCCTTTTGTGTGTTATTGGTGCTCAGAGAACACAATTATATCAAATTCATTCACCTGAGCTACAAATCCTCTCCATCATATCTACAGTTTACACTATCAGTGTCACATGCTTAAATCAAACACACGCTTACGCCACTCGTCGCTTTCCACTTGGATTCCACTCAGGTGATAGATGGCCTGCATTGCGCGCGATGTCCTTTGACGGTTCCCCTCCTCAACGCATGCCTGATCAATACATCGCCAATCCATTTCTCCCACATACTTTTGTTGAGAGACCGGCTCTTGCTTTGTTGGTTGGTTTGTTCCACTACACAGTTTCTTGTTACTAATTCTTTCTGACCATTTGATCTTTAATATGCAGCCAGCCAGTCAGCGAAGGTGGCAGTTGTTGATGAAAGTCTGCAGTGACCTGTTGGAATTGCTTTCAGTGACGCACACGCAGTGCAGGTTTCTTATCCGTATAGAAGAACTGACTGACTGGCTTGACATTGGTGTTGAATAGAATCCGAATGTTGTTGTTTATGCTGATTCGGAGTGCAGTGCAGAAGATTTGCAAACTGGTTTCAGGTTGATGAAGGTGTGTGTATCTTGCTTGTCATTCCGATTCCAGCTGGCTGACCGACTTTGACATCCTCATCTGTGTAATCCTTTTGTAGTTAAAACGATGCTACAACCTGGATAAGTGAACGAGGACACCTCTATTAAATCTCTCCCTCTGATGGGGAATGGTTCTGGTTGTTGTATTACCGTTCACTGATTACCTTCAGCACCTTCGTCTCGGCCCTCTCTATGTTCACCTGGATGGAGTCTTTTCTTTGCTACCAACCAGCCAGCTAGCCTCTTCAGTCCGTTTGTTGCCAATTTTTGCCTGCCTGTAACTCTTCGAGTTTGTGTTACGTTAGACATAAATCATCTACACGCAAAATCCAGATCTTCTAGAGTCTTGTGAGTTTTCCAGCGTATTCCTATCTCCTCGCTCTACACAGTCCAACGCAATTAAAAATATCACCGTTGCTGATAAATAATGACACCATCTTCTTATTCTCCACAAACCGCTGTTGTTCTGGCTTTATTCATATAAATTCATAAATTGGGGAATAAGTGTGCGACGATATTTTAATCAGCTATTTAGAAGGTATTACATAATTAAATAATACAGTCAGTTTGAAAGAAAACACCTACACGTGTCAGCCAGTTTGTCGTTACCCATATTAAAGCAACAAGAATATTCTATGGTTATGAGTGCGAGTTACAACACCCGAATTAGACCAGACAGAACATACAATTCAAGTTTCATACTTGGAAACTGAAAGATGAAGTGGCCAAATTAGACTTCAAGCATCACTTAATGCCAATCAGCGAGTGACCTTGAATGGTCCAATGAGATTCATCCACGTGAGTTGAAGGTTCTGTTCTGCCTGATTCGAGTCAAATGCCTGCTCTAACGTGCAGTTGCGCTTGCAGTTCGGTGAAGATAAGCTTTTCCAGTATTGCTTGGATGTGGGACTGCTTAGGAAGGAAGGAATTTGTTCATGTGGACTTGTCATGAGTGTAAAAAGCCTCAGCAGGTCGATTAATGGATATATGTGCATCGTTGTGCAATTTATTTGAGACGAGTTAGTGTCAGGGAAGGTAATATGGTGATTCTTATATTTCATAGGGACATTTTTTGCCAAATCCCATCTGTCCTTAACGCAGATTTTGTGTATTTGTAATTACTGGGTTTCAAAACAGCCTGTGAGTGGTGTACCTGCTGAAACTCAAAATAGTCTCGTATCAATGGTTTAGTATTACCAGCACTGCAGAGACATCGCATCATGGAAAATGGAGAGTTACTTCATCATTAGGAGGAGAAACTGTCTTATTGAAGAAAAAATGAAACCGTAGTCGAGAAAGGGCGAATTATGTTTGGGTGATTGGTTTATGATATCTCCCTACAGAAAGGATTCATCGAGAGAATGGCAAACAGAAGGTCAATCAACTTAGTATCTATTATTACTCGACTTTGTGAAACAGGGATCTATAATACACACCGATGATTGGGAAGGGGTTGTAACTCCCTGTCATCCCTTGGATATATTTATCACAGCGTGAACTATTCTAATGATTCTGTGCATCCCATTACAGAGACACACCAGTTCTATAGAAGGCTTTTGGAGACGGTTAAAAACAGGATTAAGGCTATAAATGGATCTCAGAGCGATGTCATTTATAGTCATTTACACGAATATTTGTATATAGGGTGTGGTGTAACATTTCCATTGATACTCCTATCCTTAACTGGGAGATGTTTCTATCACATATCAGAGAAATGTACGCTATGTAACACTTTTATGCAGTTTTTTCATAACCAAAAATGCCTCTTCCATGTGCTTGGTTCGTTCAAGGCTGATTCGCTGTTTGGCAGTTATTGGTGCTTAAAGTTTAACGTCGCCACAATGAAATTACGCAGAACACGCTCACACTATTCATCAGTGAAATGATGGAGACGTTAAACATTTCCGAGAAAACCTACGCAAAAAGATACCGGGACTCTCTATGATTGGAAGTTCTACACGATTTTTTGCATAGGCATCAAATACTCAGATGAAGAGTACGAATGAAGGCCAAAAAATATAATAATCAAAAGGATATTGAAATGTGAACGACACTGTCAGAACTTCCATACATTTATTCCCCTTAATAAATTTGAATAAACCAATAACAACAGTTTATGAAGATGGTACCATCACTGTTTATTTCGTTGGCTTCTCATCAGCTCTGCTCCATACAGCCCAAATTCATCACCAAATGTCTCTACAGAAACAATTTTAACATACTTGCACAGAGTTAATTTTTAGACAAAACTTCGATCAATCAATATATGCACACAGTACTAGTATACATAATAATAAAGACATTATCCCAAGCAACAATAATGATCATACACAATGGAAACTTCCGGTATTGCGTAATCAGATGAAAGAGAGGATGGAAATATCCAGTTACCAGGCATGGCAAGGCAAGGAAAGACTAATACTGACTGTTTATTTCTGACCGCATAAATAAATTGGGTTTCAGGTGCTCGATGGAGATTGCTTTGGCAAATTTGAGGAGAATTGAAGTCTTTTGTCTGTTGATTATTTTGAACGATCTTGCGACGTCCATCTTATGACCCATGTGAAGGAGATTGCTGGCGACGGCAGTGTTCAAACAAAGCATTTGTTCCCAGCTGGAGACATGGTCTTTTTGGTAAATGTTCAGGAGATCAGAGATATGCACTTCTTTTTGTTCTTCCAATGTAACTGCTCTCGCAGAAACACGTAAATTTGTATATACAGTTGGAGTTGTTAACATGAGAAGGATATCTGTCGATTTTTGATTGCACTAAAGAGCATGCTGTTCGATTGACAGGAACCAACTTAGCTAGCTGCAGAATAGGCTCTGGCTAGTGACGTCCTCAATCTTCTGTTGACAATTGCTGTGATATTTTCGTCTTCCGCACTTGTTATTGTATCTTTGAAGGTAATCGTTGTTTTCCAAGATCTTTTGGAGAATCGTAAATTCTTCTTCTAATTTCTCTGTAGAGCATAATGTCCTAGCCCTGTAGTATAGAGTCTTGACTAGTGCTCGCTTAAAGCTAGCTATTTGGACAAAAACTATTGGAATGTAGGTATTGTCGTCTGTATGTAGGTGGGTTTGCGTAAATTGGCTTCTGGAGACTACTGTCTTCTAAGCGTTGCATGGCAATGTCGAAGAAATGGAACATTCCGTCATTTTCATGCTCCATAGTAAATTCAGTATTTGTATATGAGTGCGTTTTTGAATAATCTGAGTAGGCAGATAGGAAGCATGGCTTTCATTGTTGCACACTACAAATGTGCAATCGACATATAGGGAATAGGAAGTTGTTTCGTCGATTGCATGCTTCAACTTTGTTGTCTCAAGGTTGGACATAAAGATATCTGCTAAAACAGGGCTAAGTTGACTACCCATCTATTTGGCGTTAAAGAGCGTTGTCAAACTGGAATTGCACATCCATGGTACACATTAGCAGTAGGCGTTTGATTTCCGATTCTGGAAGTGGGAGAAGATCAGACTGCTGACAAATGATCTCAATAGTTTCATTGATTGGGATCATTGTAAACAAGGTGGTTGCATCAAATGACACCATGAATTTATTTGAAACGTTCATGTGGTCTACACTTTCGGCGAAATAAAATGAGTCTTTCATGGTGTGCACGTCTAGCCGTTGAAGAATAGGTTTAAAGTTCTTCTCCAGCCTACAAGCTGCATTATGTTGGGACGAGTTGATCATCGAAAGTATAGATCTCAGGGGGACTTGTTTTTCGTGTTTTTGGAAAGCTATACATGTGCGCTTAACGAGACCCTTGGGTTTCCAATTTATTGTACGTACTGTTGTCAACCAATTCCTTCTTTAAAAGATCTCTCAGTACGTTTGTGATACATTTTTCAACTGCATCTGTCTTATCTTTCTGGCAATCGTCAACTTTAAACCTCAACGGGTCATTTGACACAGTTTTCATCTTTGCTATGTTGTCATCTCCGTCCATTAGCACCACTCCTGAGCCTTTGTCAGATCACAGTCTGACGATTTTGTCATTATTTTTGAAAGCTTTCAATGCTCTTTGATGCTTTTCAAAGAGGGTTTGGAAATGTGAATTTTTAAGCAATATAGTAGAGAAGCATCAACACACGTGTTTTTCGTTTTGACGAGAGACCATAATACACTGGAATTAACTTGTACGTACTCTCTAAGTACTATTAGTTTCATTTTTATAAAACAGTGAACGATATGTTCATCTTTTTTGAGTAGTGTGTATTATATTTACTGCTATTACACTGCCACTATCTCTCCTGTGTGACATGGTTGTGATTGTACTACTGAAACCTTGATCACCTTACAATCAAAAAGTTTCTTCAGCTGTGCTCCAATATATGCTTACAATTATATTCCTACTTTTTGTTTGTTTAATCTGTGATGCTGTGTGGTATCCACATACATATAAGTTGGTATGAACAATTGGAGTACGTAACATGAAAGTGGGACTTGCTAACTTGAGATTGTTTGAATAAGCAATTTGTTCGATGAACTGTTACAACAGCAGAAGGTAAGACACGGAAGCCAAAGTATATATTCAATGGGTCAAACCGCTATATATACATATATATATATATATAATTCCTTTACGTTCCCAGTGGAACATAGGGCTTCTACTTAGAGACTTGAAGTTTTGGTAGCAGTGGTGTTTATTCTTTTACGAGAGGCGGTTGCTGTTAGTCGCATGTCCCCAACCTTTCCTCTTTATCAGTCTTATTACTGGTTTGTCTAGCGAGGTAAAGGAGTGCGTTGGTGGCCGGTCTGGGATCGAACCACATGCATGGCTGGCAAACATTCTATCGTTTTTCCACCGACGCGCTATTTATATATATCCATACAGTTTATATTCTTTTAACCAATCACTAAGCCAGCGTGTGATTTCAGTTTACATTAAACGACATGAAATAGAATGTTCAGATATACTTATATGGTATAGTATTCTGTTGCTAATTCACTATTGAATTGTGGTAGTAGTATTTGTGAGAATAACATTCCATTGAAACGCATTGTTGTGTGTGTATCACCACCACGCTATGAGTAGTCTGGTGGTGGTAGCTGGATAACTTCGTTTATAGAAGCAGCATTTTTATTTTTTGTATTTCATTCTTCCCAATGCCTCATTTGTCTTTGAAGAATGATTTCTTCAATAAAATTTCAAGGATATCCGCTGCCCTGTAAACATTTATTCAACAGGGATGAATTCAGTCACTAGATCTTTCTATCGAATAAAGTTTTTCCCATGCTGTAGAACACAGTGTTCCCATCAGACCTGTTTGTTGTTGTTGTTGCAAGTTATTGGACAAAAACAGCTTTATTTCTCTACCGTTGTTTATTCCCCTGTTCTAGCTATTATTGTCTCCTTTACTTCCAAGAGCAGCATAGGGCTTCAGCCTCATGACTTCATCGAATTTGGCGTTCTCCGCTACCAACGTTTTCTCACCTCGCTCCACATCTGCCCACATGCTTTCATCTCCTCTTCGCATCACCTCCTCCTGCATGTCACCCTCACTCACTGACGACCAACTAACTCGCCGCTTCCCTCCTATTCGGGTTCCACTCGAGAGACAGAAAGAGAGAGAGAGCCTGGTGTGTGATGTCACTACTCACTTGATGGTTTGCTTTCTCAGAGTATGGCTGCAATCCAATCCACGTTGATTTCTTCCTGCATATTTGTTGCACACAATTGGCTCGTGCTGGGTTCGGTGGGGTTGGTTCGTTGTCAGAGATCCGTGTTGCTGATGTGTTCTGACCGGCCATTTGATATTGAGCGAATACAGCTGTTAACGAGGGAGGGTCTGTAGTTTGTTCAAAATGGCCTTCTTGGCGCGGCTCGGCGCGGCACCAATTCTCTTATTCGTATATAGGAGCACTGACTTCACATTTGAGTTGAAAATCCGGATCTTATTTTTCGTACTGAGTGCTGTTCATCTCTGCACAGACTTGAGAGTATTAAGAAAATAGTTAAATTAATAAATAAAACAATTTTATCCTTACATTAACAGCATTGAGTAATGATACTATTATATATTTAATATTACTCATTACTCATATTCGTCATTATTGTTTATTTGTTTTTCTTTTTATGTTGTTGTTTTTCTAGTCGCTCAGCAAGCCATCAGTTTTGTGAATAATAATCCGGATTACTTTAGCAATACTGAATATGCGTTAACACTGGATGTGCATAACTTGACCTGTTCTCAAGATGTTGTATTGAATGATTATTTTGATTTAGTAACAAAATCAAAAGATCAGAAAATTATTGGAGTTATTGGTGAGTCGATCAGTTTGCTTGATGATGAATCAGTGTGTTTTACACTTTTGAGGAAATGGAATAGGAAATGTGCTTGTATTCAATCCCAGTCACATTGAAATACAATACTCTCAGTGTCTTGTTTTGCCGAGACACTTTCAAGGAAAGTCGACACATCTTTGAACAAACAAATAAAGAATAAATGCAGGAGGAGGAGGAGGATTAAAAAAGTCAGCAATCCACAGGAAGACTTGTCTCCTTTTTTGTATATCGGGATAATCAATGACTTACACCAACCCAACGGGACTTCCTCTGATTCTCAGACGCTGTCTAGTACCTTAGTTAACGCAGACAGTATAGTGTCTCCACCATACTTAAATACCTCTGGAGTCATTCCATCAGATCCTGCTGCTTTGCCTCGTTTCAGGCTATTGACAGCCTTAGTAACCTCAGTTAAGGACAGAGGACCTGTGTGTATATCCTATTCAGGGAGGTGTTGGATGTTCGGTAAGTTGAGCGTGGCGGTGCGGCATTATACTCCTGTCTATCCGAAGCAAAATGCTAAGTCGCATCATCCGGGAGAGAATCAGACACGCCCTGAATAAAAAACTTCGATGAGAACAGGCTGGATTCAGGAGAAATAAGTCATGCATCGATCAAATCGCAACACTACGTATTATCATATGCGTTGGTGGCACAGCGGTAGAATGCTCGCCGACAACGATGCACCTAAGTGTTTCGGGGTTCATTTCTCGACCGACGCACTTCTTTGCCACGCTAAGCTAATAATAAGACCGGTAGAGATGGAAGGTTAGGACATGAGGTTACCGGCAACCCCATCCCGTTAAAATAAACACCACTGCTAACGAGACTCCAGGCCTCTACCTTCTAGGCGCCCTATGTTCGATTGGGAACGTAAAAGAATAAGAAAGAAAGAACGTATGGGGAGTAGCACTCAGCTCTCTATCTCTACCTCAGTTTTATCGACTCTGAATAGGTCTTTAGCAGACAGTGTCAATCAAGAGGTGATTTGGAAACTACTTTGCTACTACAAGAACTAAAAGACATGATAATATTAATTTGGCTTTTAGAACCTCTTGTCGATTGGTTTGATTAAAATAACAGACTGTCAGCGAAGAGTTACTGCATATCCGATGTTACGACAAATCACGTCCATTGTAGATTTAGTGACTGAATAAACTTCTGTATGAAGAGTTCAGGATTTAAAATGTGATGAATTGCCATTGCTTCTGCGAGGTTTGAAGAAGTTTGATTCCTTCTCCTTCAACAAGATTCCCACGTATTCTGTAGATAACTCTGAAGTTATTTTGTAGGTTTTCCCCAATGAATGGGACAGACATACACATATATTCCAAGTGTCTGCCTGAATGTGTTGACCTTTTATGAAGAGATTAGCCTTTATTATTTACCATCTCTTGACTCAAGCAGTTTGAAAAAGGTCATCGAATTCAATCGTCTTTGGAAAAATGCTATTTGTCTATTATTAAATGACGCGTCGTTTCCACCACAAAAGGATTACACGGATGAAGATGTCAAAGTCGGTCAGCCAGCCGGAATCGGAATGACAAGCAAGATACACACACCTTCATCAACCTGAAACCAGTTTGCAAATCCTCTGCACTGCACTCCGAATCAGTAAAAACAACAACATTCGGATTCTATTCAACACCAATGTCAAGCCAGTCAGTCAGTTCTTCTATACGGATAAGAAACCTGCACTGCGTGTGCGTCACTGAAAGCAATTCCAACAGGTCACTGCAGACTTTCATCAACAACTGCCACCTTCGCTGACTGGCTGGCTGCATATTAAAGATCAAATGGTCAGAAAGAATTAGTAACAAGAAACTGTGTAGTGGAACAAACCAACCAACAGAGCAAGAGCCGGTCTCTCAACAAAAGTATGTGGGAGAAATGGATTGGTGATGTATTGATCAGGCATGCATTGAGGAGGGGAACCGTCAAAGGACATCGCGCGCAATGCAGGCCATCATCCATCACTCGAGTGGAATCCCAATATGAAGTGACGGTGAGAGGGTGACGCGGAGGAGATCGTGTGGCGAGAAAGAGATGAGAGAGTTTGGGCAATCGTGGATCCAGTTGGCTGAAGAGGATTGTAGAAAATAGAAGAAAGTGGAGATATGGTGTTGTTGAAGCCAGCCGTATGCTCCACTCGAAACCCAAGGGAACAATAAGAATATTTTAATAATGAAAAATTCCTTTGACGATGACGGAGGGGTCGTCTGTGTATATCAGTCACATTCTTGTAAGATTTAGACCATCTTATAAAATTACATTTTTTGAATTAGTACTCGCAAAGACGAGGTCACTAACTAAGATATAGTCAATTCCTTCTATTATTCTGATGAAGCAGGTCTTCCTTTTACTACAAGCGAAGTTGTACTGACCACACACCTCATAATTTCAGCTTGGGCTTTAATGACTATTCACTCGTAGATTTAGAATTCTTCGTGACACAGCTTGTGTTGTCCTCTGTTTTGGTTATTTCCCCAAAAGAATTCGGAGAAGTGGTTTTTTTCAACGAATGCAACCTTGAAATTATAAGTTTCCAGACCAGAGATGTTACGAATTTCCAGGAATAATAATTTGAGCACCGAGTCAGATTGAATCACATTATACATTATTTTAAAATAATCCCAGCCTGTTTAGGAAAAAAAGGAAAGTCAAAACAAGATTTGTTTCCGAAAGTTTCTCTGTGTAAACCACCACACCGCCTTCTTCTGCATCAGCAGAATTATTTGAAGTTATACTAATCATCAAAATATATTAGTCGAAAATTTCACATAAATTGAAGTCAGTTCTTATAAAGGGTAGGTCACCTGTCGGTAGACATTTGTACCAATAGAATTATGTAAAAGCAGTCATCACATATTCGTAATGACTAATGTCAAATTGTCATTGTGAGTATTTGTTTCTATGGGTGTGTGTTTATGTGTGTGCGTGAGTGGATGTTATTTGTTATATGGAAAGCACATCACTTCACATGTCATAAACATGATAATACGTTTTTACAAAGGTCATGGAGGTTTTTGTTGTTTTCTTATCTGTCTTGTTTCACTAGAGTTTCCCATATAGGTAGGTGATAAGCTGGTATTTGCTCATAGTCTACTAGGTCGTAAAGCTCCGGTCATCACCGAACAACCCTTTGTTATTAAATTGTTATCCAGTTGTTGCTTTTTTTTTTGACTGAGTTTGAAGTATGTTTTATATAATTAGGATAAAATAGGAAAAAACAAAAGTGCTCTCTGTCCCGTCCCGTCATACAGAAGAATTTTGTTGGTTAATCAATATACGCTAATATATACTGTGATTTTTTTTTATCAGTTATGAGCTGAGTTGAGCTAGGGTAACTATAGTAACTCTTAAGTTCACGCATTCCTTGTGTTGTTGTTGGTGATGGTGGTGGTGGCGTCGTCAATCGGTAATGTGAATTTCAGTATTGTTTATTGACATTTTTTTTTCATAATGTGTATCATACAATATACATCAAAGTACATTTCGAAATTGCCTGCTATTCATCGTTTCCTTAAAAAAATAGAGTTCAATTAACAAGGATACTTTTTCCGATGTATAGTATGAAATTGTAATAGACTGCTACTAAACTTTAGTCTTTAGCACATTTACTCCCATATAGAAATAAATATGCAGTCCAGTGAGGTCCATCCAGTCATCAAGCGTGAGGACAGATTTCCCGCCACGATGATATTGGTTGGTGCTAGTCGCGTTTAATGCATCACAAATTGACAGAAGTTAGAATTCATGGGCCGGCTGACCACTAGATTGGCGGGTCCCGCTGAGTGACTGAATGGTATTACGAGCTAACTTGCCTTGTAAAGAGAAGGCCCTGCGTTCGAACCCCAATGTTGGGTGGGTGAGTACTGCCGATGATTCCCGAAACAAGGCTGATGAAACAGCTGTCTGGCGGTACTCCCCCAGCGGGTTTTCAATGGTTCTCTAACTGCTATGATATCAAAACAAAGTTTACCAAGGAAGGTTTTAATTGTACGTGTGGACACAAGCACACATATATTAGAGGGAGGGCTCATCGATCTCTGCAAGTAATGGCTGACTTCAGAGCATATTCCTAAATGACTTCAGAAGCAAATAGAATCCTCAGAAGCCATTAATTGATGGTGAGAACAAAGGACGAACTAGCTCCTCTATTACCAAACATATTACATAGGAGACATGACATAAAGCTGACGTCTACGCATCTTTTAAAGCCCTATCTATAGAACGTGTTCGGGGAAGGATGCATCCTACAGTTTGTGGAAGCTAGTCAGTCCTACCTAGCTATTAGGAAGTTTAAACCACCTTCATGCGATCAAAGCAACTAGTCGTCATTGCACTAAACCTACCGTCCTTGGTAAACTTTGGTTTGATCGCCACCAGTCAAGGTAGATGTACTATGTTACCTTTTCTATTTGGTTTAGTGATTGATCTGCATTGTTATGTTGACCTTCAATATGTCCTCCTTTCAACTTGACCTAACTTGTCTATTTTATCACCTTTTAACTCCATTAGTTATACATATCCCTTTATTTATTCCTTAGAATATTTCTATAGAAATAAATTCGTCATTTATTATCCAAGGGGAAAATTCTATTTGTTTTAGCACACTACACTCAGATTTGTTGTTTCATTCTCTATTTCAGCTGCTCTGTGCTCTGATTCTATAGAGCCTGTTGTTGAAGTGGCTAATATGCGTCGTCAAATTGTTGTCAGTCCAACTGTTGAATCAGTTCGATTTGCTAGACGTCGTCAATATCCATATTTCTTTCGAACTGTTCCTTCAATGACACATGTAAGGTATGTACGTGTGTGTGTGTGTGGTGACAGTAAGTAATAATTCATCTTGGAATTTTTTGATTGAATGTTTGTTCGTTTGTTTTTCAGGTGAAAAATGAGTCAGTTTCATCCTTAGCCATCTTAGATTCTTTTTTTGTGTATTGTGTTCATGTATTGTCGAATGAGATATCTGTTTTATGTCGATGGTTATAGGGAAAGTTGTTTAATTGAAATAGGAAATTGTATGTTTAATGATGATCTTCCCATCACATACACACACTACTTCATTGAGATAGATTGATGCTCAGGTGAGCTTCG
Source organism: Trichobilharzia regenti (assembly GCA_944472135.2). Taxonomy (NCBI): domain Eukaryota; kingdom Metazoa; phylum Platyhelminthes; class Trematoda; order Strigeidida; family Schistosomatidae; genus Trichobilharzia; species Trichobilharzia regenti. Next base: position 27,034,243 of record OX235270.1, on the reverse strand, counting down.
TGTGCTTTTGGAGTAGTGTGTGGGGCCACACTGCCTTCTTCGAAAATGGGCAATGTTAGTCACTGACTGACATAAGATTGTTCGGGTTGGAAAAGAGTTAGCCAGTCCTGATGGTCAAACCAAAACACGGCTTCATCATCAGTCAACGAAATCCACAACAGTTAGTTTAAGTCAGCAGATCAGTCAGCCACGTAGGAAGGTGTAGACTTCCTGACTAACAGCCTGGTTGGTGTCCTTGGAATGGTGATGAGAACCAATGAAGACTGGAGACGATTGGTGGTATGGCTGGCTGGTGCAGACGCACTCCACTTCACTCCTAGTGATCCAACAAAACTATATTGTTCTTCGATATTACTACCATTCTGTTTGCTTCATATATCTGTTTTTGATATCTTCTTTTTACGTGCCTCTCTTGCTTTGTGTGTTCTAAGTGAAGTATGTCGGCTGAAACTGCTGCTGCACATCTGCGCAAAGTCCCACATTGAAACCAGTCAGTCAGTTATTTCTGTATGTTGATGTTACATTATCTGCAAATCCAACAGATTGATTTTTATTACAACCATAAAATACAATAATAAGACGCCTTATTTTTGTATCTGTTGTATTTCTTCATATGTATATACACACATATAGCTTAATCTTGATCCGATTATTTAACTATTGGGGTTGGCGTCGTGTTGCTGTCTTTCGAGAAGATGATCACTTTTTTGATCCGTTAGTGTTTCAATCCAATGGTATTGAACTGATCGCTGATTTTGTAATGAAAGAGAATCAACTGACCTATATCACTGTGTACCAGGTATCCATATGTATAAATATATACGTCATTTTGAATAAAGTTTATTATTATTATTTGCGCTGGTGGCACAACGGTAGAATGATCGCCGACAACCACGCCCCCATGTGGTCCAGAGTTCAATCCCCGGCCACCGGCGCACCCCTTTACCTAGCTTGCTAAGCCAGTAATAAGACTGTTGAAGAAGGAAGATTGGGGGTATGAGGCTGGCTAACAACCCTACCCCGTAAAAATAAATACCACTGCTACAGAAACTTCAAGCCTCCCTACGTTCCACTGGGAATGTAAAGAAAGAAAAAATTATTATTATTATTGTATTTGAATATTTTTTTTTATAATTATCTGTGTGGTGTGGTTCTGTCCTTTTATTTGGATTTCTCTCTCTCTCTCTCTAGCTTAGTTTGATATTCATGAGTGTATATATATATATAGACATACACACCTGTAGGAACCTCTTTTGATATAAAGAGGCACACAGTGTATTGAACTATACTTTCATAGAAGTTTCCCTAGGACAAGTTTGATGAATAATTGTTTATGAAAGCGAAAATATGCATTCAGACATCTAGACATCGTCGATTACATCTAGAAAAGACAAAAGACACAAAATTGAGCAAAGAATATCCTTTTCGATAATGTCCTCCTCCTCTGGCTCTTCATTTATATATATATATATATATATATATAATTTTATTCTAGAATAGTCGTCAGAAACTATAATGGTGTGCTTTTCAAGTACCATCGATTTGTTAAGTAGGATCACAGTGGAATCACAGAGAATTCACGAAAGATGCTGCATACATTATAATAAGAAGCATTGAAATATAATAACAAATTTCTACAACAACAAATTAAGTATCGTTAGAACCTTAACTAAAGGCCAAAGAGGTAAGGACGGTGTCTGAACTAACCAACTTCTTTTTTCAATACACACATAAGTTAGGTTTCCTAATGTGGATCCCAACAGACAGCTTGAATAATATGCAGTACACGAACTCTTAAAGTGAAGTTAAGATTAGTTGGTTGGTATGCTGCAAATGACTTTGAAAGCCTCTTTAACATCAATCTTGTGTTCTGTATCCACAAGATGAGATAGAATAGCTCTGTGAATGGGTTTTGTTTGTCCTTTACTTAACCAACCACTGTGCAGGGGGTGATATTGGGAAATCCAACGAGAAACGTGCCTAATTGTAGGGCTTATGCAACTAACTCGCTCACTGGACAGGAGCAGTCAAATCGGTAGGTACACATAGAAGAGGCGAAATTAGGTAGTTTAGCTTCTACTCCCGAAACCGAACTAGAGGTGAAGACACAGTATGATTCAGAGGCAGCACTGAATACTCCTTTTGCCGCCGTATTCCTTAGGCGTTGTGTTAATATCTGACTGATGTTACCATCACCGAGGAACTGAAGTTGTAAGAGTTAAGGCCTTCCTTTTTCGGAATTGTCCGTTGGTACTTTGGCCTGCCTCCCTTGATTTTCTATTATGTTCTTGTCAATTAATTTTTCTGGATAATCGTTTTCACTCAACAACAAGCTCTTTATTAAGATATTCACTAGCTCAGATTGCTGTTGCTCTGTGGCGGACCAAGCACTTTATCGGATTGTGTTTGTGAGTTTCAAAGGCACAGAGCTGAAATCATGAGTATACTGACAGTCAGTTGATGTAGGTTTTCTATATACACTCCTCCCTTTTCTTAATGTACAATCAGCTTTTCTGGTCATAAAGACGCCGTCTAGGAATGAAATACTAGAATCTTTTTTCCCGATGGTAGGATTTATTGCAGGATGAACACCGTTCAATTAGTCATTAAGGATGTTTTTAGCTTCATCCTTATTTTTCATAATCAAAAATGCATGAGTCATCCACGTAACGACAGTAGAATTCTATTTCATCAATTCCATCTTTTGAAAGGCCCATTCTCTATTCTTAAGGACAATCTAAAATTCCAGAAATTTCCTCTTCTCTGGATCCGATTGAAAAGATAGAGAAACAGTTAGCGGAAACATCGAGAACACTGAAACAGAGCTTTACCTCGAAAATAGTCAGTATACATCACTGAAACACCCTCTGGAACGTTCACACCAAGATTATATGGTTCACCTAAAGTGCACAAAATTGGTGTACCACTTCGGCCAGTATTAGATATGTTAAATTCACCATACTATTCCGTAGCCAAGTGGTTAGTCGAACTCTTACAGCCTCTACATACCGAATTGGTGAAACACAGTGTAAAAGATAGTGCTGGTTGTTTTTGTTGTTACTGTTGGGTAGTTGGTTATCTTCATCATCTCCGTCTTCTGCATATTCACCTGGATAAGTCCTGTCTTTGATGCTTCTTCTGCCAGTTTGTTGCCAGTTTTCGCCTGCCTATAAGTCTTCGAGTTTTTGTAACATTAGACACATATCATCCAGGTGTGAAATCCAGATCTTCTAGAGTCTTCTTATCGGTAGTGGTCCAGCGTATTCCTATCCCAATTTAATGATTCTTTCTCCTGTATGTATTTCTGTTCAATATAGTTCCTTTATTTCTTCCATCTTCTCTACATTAGTGTGTATTGTATGTATGGAGTGTGTGTGTGTGTGTGTGTGTGTGTGTATAGCCCTTCTGTGCAAGGCGTCCAACGTCGAAACTCAATCAGTCAAGACAGTTTTGTATCACTTGTCAACTTGGATAGAACTCATAGAAGTATGTCTTACGACATACTTAGGATTCAATACTCAAATATACGACCAGATAACAGGAACACCAATGGGATTGCCCATGTCAGGATTAATAGCTGAAGCTGTCATACAAAGATTAGAATCAACAGCTTTACCTATAATTGAACCAGAAGTCTGGGTACGCTACACTAATGATACATTTGTAATAATTAGAAAAAAATGACTTGGAATATACCCATAAATTAATAAACAACATACATGAAGACATTGTATTCACATGAGAAAAAGAATTAGATAACAAAATTCCATTTTTAGATGTCTTAATCAGGAGAACTAGTACAGGAACTGTATGCAGATATTGTTTAAAAGAGTTTAAGCGCACCGTAGCACTAATCCTTTGTTGAAGAGAATGGAGGAATATACCTCCTACTAACCGTCTTCAAAAACGCATGGATACCAACACACAATTTCATCAAAAAGCGTTTAAACTCGAGTCATAACACCAATGACAAGCCAAAACTAAAGACCACACGAAAATTCATTCTACTATAAATCAAAAATGTATTTGGCATTGTAAGCATTTTATCACTTTTGTGATCTAAATCGTAGACAACCGTTCTGCTCTTTTGGTGGAGAGCTGATTACCTGTGTGCTTGAATAAATCCAACCATCATACTATTCAATTTATTGTGTAACTCTCGCTTAACAATCGTTTGTCAACATCCAATTCCTCTGAACGCCTTTTGTATTATGTAACTCCACCCAAAACCTACTAGTTCTCATCTGTTTAGTTAAAATAACCATAACCAATTGTATTTTGTTTGAGAAACTTAATGTACACATTCTTTTTAATCCTTCACGTTCCCAGCGGAAAATAGGGCTTCAAGCCGGAGGCTTGAAGTTTCTGTAGCAGTATTTATTTTTACAAGATGGAGTTGTTAGCCTCATGCCCAACCTTTCTTCTTCACCAGCTTTATTTCTGGCTTAGTGAGGTAAAGGAGTGCACCGGCCGGGGATCGGACCCCGGACCATATGCATGGTCGGCGAGCGTCTTAACCGCTATCCCACCGACGCACAAAATGTACACATACATACAAAATAACGTATATGTATGTATATATATTTGATTGTTCGGAGGATTTCATCATGTGCTCACACTGGTTAGTTAGAGAACCATTCGAAAGCCATCCAAATGGGGTTGAGTAGAGCTTTAGTTAAAATGAAAATTGAACGAAGGTCACACCTGATATCTATGGTCGGCCTGCAAAATTTGGGCTACCGATATCCATGCTGAAAATTCCATACTTGTACCAAAAATACAGTGTGGAATCAAGCTGTAAATCAAAAAAAAAGTATAACAACAGTGGTGAAGGAAAATATCGTACAATTAAAAAACAACCAATCAAGAAAAAGAAAAAAATTACTTATTTGGTGTTCAGATAGGTCAGGTCCACTGTAGACATTTTAATGACTGATCAAACTACCTCTTTTGCATGCAGAGTTCAGGTTACAATATGTGAATTGCTGCCATTGCTTCCGCAGGATTTGAAGAAGTTTGAATCGTCTTACTCTTTTAGTTCGTCGGTGGCACAGTGGTTAGGACTCTCGCCGACCATGCACATGGTCCGGGGTTCGAGCCCACCCCGATGCACACCTGATATCTATGGTCGGCCTGCGAGTTTTGGGCTACCGATATCCACGCTGAAAATTCCATACTTATACCAAAAATACATTGTGGAATCAAACTGTAATCAAAAATATAAAATATATAGTAAGATTTCCACATATTCTGTAGATGACTTTGAAGTTACTTCGTGGGTCGGTTTGCTTGGTGCTCCGATTCGATCAAGTGTTCCAGAATAGAGCTTAGCGGGGAGGGGGGAGTGGGTAAGTGTTCGGTGATACGTTTGGATAGCAAACACTGGGTACGGTCGACATACCTCGTAAAGCTTCCGTAAAGCTTGCTTGTTTCTTGATTGCATCATATTTTCTTCCCCCATTCCTTATTTACCAATGTTGTTATAACTTTTGTTCAATTTTACTTTTAATCAAAACTCTACTCAACCTCGTCATCAATTAGATTACCTCACTCAACTTGCTTATTTAAAATTTTACTTTAACTTTATAACCAACTAACTTAATTTGTTGTGTAAAATTTACAATTCTAATCACAAATCTTTGGAAATATTTATTTTGTTGCTAAGAAAATTAACCATATATGGATATTCGCCAAAAAGAGGAGTAACACTACGCTGAACGTCTTTTCTTTTCTTTAGAACGGAAAATTGTATGATAACTGATTTGGAAGATTACACGGAGTAAATGCGTCTGCACTACTGAGGAAGATATTAAGGCATTTTACCAACAAGTACAAATTGACTGATTTCTAGTTTCTTCAGCACCTAGTCGACCGGTCTAAACTTACTTTATGGACTGGTGGTGCCACGTTTTGCTCTGATTATCCTTAATTCTATCCCACCGTAGTCTTAGAACAGATAAGACGATATGTCGAGGAAGGAGCTACAAGAACATCAGAACCACTGGTGATGAAATTCAATAGTACTGATTATTCTGCATTCCACCTCACATACACCACTGTCCACCTTCACTTCAGATAACAAGCCTCCATGAGCTTTTACACGGGGTTGCAAGAGTTCGAGTTCTAATGACAAATCTTTGGAAATATTCATTTTGATGCTAAGACAATTAACTCTCTATCTTTATATATATATATATATATATATATATATATATATATATATAGTCTTTTCTTTTGTAATCGTTCCATTATGGTGGCATTCAAACTCACTCGGATTGGAGCTCAGTAGGTAGGTTGAACGACACTATAGGTTGACCCAATTCAATAAAATAATGTAATTTACAAAATACCTTGCGATGACTGTTATGTCGACTACTTACATTGGTGAGTCAAACTAGTGGATCAGGTAGGAGTAGTGAAATTTACTGTCCGAACAGAAGAATTTAGCTGAGGTTAGAATGCTTGATCCCATCCACGAAGATAAGTAATTCGGAAAAAAATAACTCAGCACCACATCGCACTGCATGCCTTAGAACACAATGGGGTAGATTTGATAGAGTCAAAATTCTAAAAAGTGATTCAGGCAGGTGGAAAGACATATAGAGTGAGGTTGATTGATTACTTACTGAATCCTGAATTCCGATTCATCGACTCTGCACACCGAAGTCAACACAACACAACAAATGCAATAGAAGTGACTCATCATCATCATCGCCACCTAATACCAGAGATATGCAAAACATTATTACCACCAGTCAGTCGGTCAGTCAAATCAGAACAGGAGGATAATAAATAATCTCAAAATGTATTCTATTCCAATTCAATTCACATATACATTAGAACATTCTAGCAACAAGTCATCTATTTATTTATTTTACTATAAAAACACTCGTCTTATTTACCTTCCCTTCTCATGCCATCTGATTGTATTTGACTGATTGATAACACTAATATCATTATTATTATTATTTCCGAATTTACTTTCTTATCATCTTATATTACTGATTGATTTGATTCGATCAAATGTCTAATCATCATCAATTTTTACTCATGCATATAGAGGAAGAAGCAAGAAAGTGAGTGGTGTGTGAGTAGTGTGCCTTGTTACGATTATGAGTATTTTTTTAAAATTCTTATTCCTTTACGTTCCCACTGAGACATAGGGCTTCAGACTAGCAGCTTGAAGTTCCGGTAGAGGCGGTGTGGGTTGTTGCTAGCCTCTTGCCTCCAACCTTCTATCTTTAGGAAAGGAGTGCGTCGGTGACCATCCGGGGATCGAACCCGAACCACGTGGGGGCGTGGTTGGCGGGGAGCATTCTACCTACCGTTGTGCCACCGGCGCACAATTGTTATTTTTATGTGACATATGCATAATATATGTATATATGTTTCTGTTTTTTTAATTTTCAGGGTTTAAAACTCATGAATGATCGTAGAAGTCGTATATTTATGATCGAATATTTCGCTAAAGGTACTGCTCTCATTCTATGTGCAGCATATCACTTAGGAATGCATTTTGATTCAGGCTATGTGTGGTTTTTAAATCCATGGCTTTCTGGGAATTGGTGGCAATCAGTAGACATACATCCACCAGAGTGTACACGTGATGAAATGCTTAATATGACTGGTTGGACATTTACTATCGGTCATCAATTAATTATGGAACCATTAATGCATAAACAAAATACACAACGACAAATTCATCGACGTTCTTCTTCGTCAAGGGAATATAGTCGAAAATTTAAACATCCATTATACAATGGAGGACATGATGTTGATGCTGATCATAATGATGACGATGATCAGGATTATCATTCATCGTCAAATTCTGCTGAATCACAACGTTCAGTATTTAGTACAAAAAGTGAAAATATTGATTATATTGATTCGTCGCATGATTATGCAATACATACATATGAATCAGTGATTGTATTAGCTACAGCCCTTGTACATTTATTACATCAAAATCCAAGTTGTATCTCCGTTTTTGATACATCCACATCAATAGCTGAAACATATAAAGAATTAATTGCTGAAACAGATTTTCACTATACAATTTCATCAAAATTTATCATCTTGGATAATTCAACATCCTCGTCATCCTCATCCTCAACAACATATACTCAACCGATGATTTCACTAGACACAGATTTTCGTTATGTTCACAAGAAAAAGGATAATAATAATAATAACAATAATAATAATGGTATCAAATCAGCTCAATTAAGATTTAATCCGTTTAATGAACGTATTGCCGATTATTGGTTATTAAGACAATATCAAGTCAATCAGAGTATACCTATTGTGTTGTGGAGTTTACAATCAGACTTATTAAACAATGGTGAAACTGAGACTGACCCTAACGGTGATGGTGATGTTGATGCTGCATTCATGAGATCTTTACTCCTGGATACATCCGATTTATCTGCATTTGTAACTTCTGAACATTTTAGTCAGCTAATGGGTGAACGTTGGTTAAATGATGTCAGTTGGAGTAGTAGTAGGAATAATGGCAATAATGGACGACCTCCACATGATGGATCAGAAAATCAAGATGATTGTACATTTGGAGTGATTAGTCGACTATTTGGTGTGAATTGTACAGGTTCTACAGTGATTGTAACAATATCAATAGTTATTACTGTTGTTATATTATGTTTTATTCTGTTTATTGTGTATTATCGACGTAAATTAAAGCAAACACAACTACGAATTCGTCAACCGTATGAAAATTTGTGTAATGAATTAAAGGATATTGATGTAGGTTATATTCATTGTTATTGTGCTATTATGTGCACAGATTGTTGATTTTTGATGGGGATTTTTACGTTTCATGCTTATGGACGCAGAAAGTTCGTTTCACGTAGGCCAGTTTGCGCCATCTCTCTTTAGTTTAGAGTAGATGTGATATCCGACTGATTGGCTATTGAAAGTGACAGATATGTAAGGCCTTGCTGGCTAACTGTCTTTCATCATGCGTCTCTACATTCATTCTCTCTCCCGTGTTAAGTGGTGGTATAATAGGGTGATCAATATTTAGGTTAAGTGACGGTCGAGTGCCAAGTGAGGAGGAGGGGAAACCAATCAATGAGGCTGTAGAACTAGCCATCGCCTTCCTAGACCATAGGCAATGTTACCTGACTGACATAGGATGGATGAGCTTGGAAAACAGTTATCCAGTAGTGGTCAAACCAAAACATGGCCTCATCATCAATCAGTGAAATCCACAACAGTTAGTTTAAGCCAGCCAGTCTGTAAACTTCCTGACTAACAGTTTGGTTGATGTCCTCGGAATGGTGGTGAGAACCAATGGAGACTGTAGACGATTGGTGATATGGCTGGCTGAAAGGGATCGTTCTCTGTGATGGCTGGCTGGTGCAGATGCACTTCACTCCACTCCTTATGACTTATAATATCCAATAAAACTGTGTTGAGAGCTCTCTGCAAGCCAAAATTGTAGACATTAATTTACGTCAATGTTCACGTCACGAATCAAGGTCATGAGAAAGACAACAGCAAACCTTAACCTCGAGAAAACCGCCAGCCAATCACAGCGGCGTTAAAGTGTGTAAATATGATTCACAGATATATTACTTGATTTTCCGAGAAACGGCCGCAAAAAGATAACAGAATAACCTTCAGCAAGAAAACAACCAATCAGAGAAGGTTTCTTCTCCGCTAACAGTAACGCTAGTAATAATAATTTTCTCAATAAACGATCTGTTGCCTGGCCCTTGTCTTCTGTCGTTACAAAACTGTATTGTTCTTTGATATTACTCTTCTTTTTGCCTCATATTTCTGTTTACTGCCTGTGTTTTGCATTTCTTTTTACTTTCTTCTCTTGCTTTGTATGTGCTAAGTGAAGTGTGGTGGCTCGAAATGCTGTTGCATATCGGTGCAAAGTTCTACTTTGAATCCAGTCAATCAATTTCTCTTTGAATTGGAACTTCGAAGTTACAAATAACTCTGTAAAGTTGTAATCTATTTACGTGAGATGATGCGTTATTATTGTATTGTGTTTCAGGTTGCAGGCAATTTTAGGCGTATAGACATACATTTTTTGTAAAAGATTTGGAATGAGGAGATTACAGGCAGCTTATTTTAACAATCCGAAATTATTATGTTGATGGGAGAGTCAGTGATACATTCCGGTCACCCAGAAAACAATCACTAGCACACCGAGGGTGTGACTACAGAGAATGCTGGAGAATTTTTAGGAGGCTGCCTGGTATTCCAGTGAGAATCGTCATTTAATAATAGACACATTGATATAGACTAAATAAAAAAAAAGTGTGTCGGTGGCACAGTGGTTGGGATCCTCGCCTACCATGCACATGGTCCTGGGTTCGAGCCCACACCGACACACACCCGATATCTATGGTCGGCCTTCGAATTTTGGGCTACCGATATCCACGCTGAAAATTCCATACTTGTACCAAAAATGCGGTGTGGAATCAAGCTGTAAATCAAAAATAAAAATAAAAAAATAAATATACCAGTCTATAAGATGGAAATCTCACATACACACACATACACACGAAGGGTGGAACTTCAGGTCAAGGAAACAATCAGTTCCAACACGAATAAAAGTAGTAGCCTAGAGAATGTGAACACACGACGTTGTAGGTCACACCTCAAATTGAAGTGTATGCGCTGAAGATGTTGTCTAGAAGGAGGAGGGCAATAATGAAAGCTTCGCAAACAAACCAGCCACTCAACTACATCAAAAAGAAGGTGGTTTCGTTTTTTTTTGACTAGATTCAGTTAATTTCAAGCTCCTCTATGTTTGCTAACACGAAAAACTGTTTTTAAATGTTACTGAAAATGATTTAATTTGTTTTTGCTTATTTGGTTTTTTTCAATTACCAACAAGATTCCGTCTACCGACATCGTTTTAAATCGTCGTGTTGGTCAAGGTGCATTCGGTATGGTATACGGTGGTGAAGCAAAGCGTAATGGTCGTTGGGAAGCTGTTGCTGTGAAAGTTATTGGGAATAAAGCGACATACGAGGGGAAAACAGATTTCCTGTCAGAGGCTAAATTAATGCGAAGTTTAGACCACCGAAATATTGTCCATTTAATTGGTATTTGTTTATATCCAAAAGAAAATCATTTATATTTAATTATGGAGTTTATGCTAAATGGTGATCTCAAGACGTATTTATTATCACGTCGTGTTCTAGCTCAACAGTAAGTCAAACTGTCGTTTATAATTCCATATTAGTCATTGTGTCGCAATTATTTTTTTGAATTTAATCATGATCATTTCTACAAAATTCAAGAATATACTTTATCCTAGAAAGTGTAGTAATGGTTGGAGATAATTTCGTGATATGACTAACTGACTGTCTGGTTTCAACGTAGAACCTCGCACCAATGTGCAGCAGCAGTTCCAGTCTCCACACTCCCTCCGTGGAACGTACAAATCTAGAGAAGAGAGTAAAAAGAGATTCAAAACAGAAATATGTGGTGAAAAGAATAGTAGTAATATGGAAGAACCATATAGTTTTATTGAATATTATAAGTCGCAAGGAGTGGATGCATCTGCACCAGCGCCAGCCATCACCGAGAACGATCACTTTGAGCCAGCCATATCACGAATTGTCTCCAGCCTTCAAGGCTTATCACCATCTCGAGGACCCCACGTGACTGGCTGGCCGGTCAGCTTAAACTAAGTGTTGTGGATTTCATTGACTGATGATGATGAAGCCATGTTTTGGTTTGACCGCCATCACCACTGGCTAACTCTTTTCCAACCTGAACCATCCTATGTCAGTCAGTGGCTAATATTGCCCATTGTCGGTCGAGTAAGGTGATGGCTAGTCCCAACCATCTCTCAATCAATGTAACTGCTTCACAGCCTCAGCGATTGATTTCTCTTCCCACTTACCTACCACTCGACCACCAGTATTGTTTATCTTACCATAGATTGGTGATATGACTGTCTTCAAGTAATCTTTTTCAGTGGCTGGTACAGATACATTCACTCTGTGATTTATCATATCTAATAGAAGTCTATTATTCTTCTATATTTATAATATTCTTTTTCCCTCACACTTAATATATCTGATGAAAAAGCTTGAGTACTGTAGTAGTATTTACTTGCATATTAGTTTGTTTATGAGATATCACACACTCAGTCAGTGAAACAGTAGTATTATTGATTACTGAATGAAGATGCCTTTCGAACACAATTATTTTATTGTTCATAATCATTTCATCAATGGTAAACACATGACTTCGAAACTTGAGTTCTATAGTTTTCTTTATTGCTTCCCTATTTGTCATCGTCCAGATATCTGGGTGGATAGGTGTTGAATCGTTCCTATTACACGTATCCCCCGTCTCAGTTGGTTCAATAAACACGTATTATATTAATTATATACGAAACGGATAAAGATATTAAAGCCAGCCAGTCGGAATCAAAAAGACTAGATACGCCTTCATCAACCTGAAACCAGTTTGGAAATCTTCTGTTCTGTACTTCACCTTACCATAAACAACAAAAGTCGGATTCTATTTAACACAAATGTGAATTCAGTCTGTCGGAAACTTGATATGTCATGAAAGGGATTTCCAACACGCTAATACAGACTTTTATCAATAGCTGCCACCTTCGCACCTTACTGAAGATCAAATGACCAGTCAGAAAGAATTAGGAACAAGAAACTCTGTTGTGGAACATACCAACCAACCGAGTAAGAGCCGATTGATTGCTCAACAAATATGTAGGAGAAATGGATTGGAGATGGATCGATAAGGTACACATTGGGGAGGCAGACCATCGAATGACATCGCGCCTAGTGCAAGCCGTCATCCATCACTCGAGTGGAAGGTGAATGGAAAGCGACGGACGAGTGGGTGTCTCAACGTATTCTCGATCCATGTACATTTTCTACATATTTGTTCAGCAACCGACTCTTGCTCGATTGGTTTGTTCCACTGAAGAGTTTTTTGTTGCTAATTCTTTCTGACTGGCCATTTTATCTTCATTATAGAGCGAAGGTGGGAGCTGTTTATAATAGTCTATATTAGGGTGTTGAAAATCCTTTTCGTGACGCACACACAGTGCAAGTTCCTTACCTATATGGAAGAACTGACTGACTGAATTCATATGTGTGTTGAGAATCCAACTCTTGTGCTTAATACTGAGAAGTGCAGAACATTTGCAAACTGGTTTCAGATTGAGGAAGGGGTATCTTTGCCTTTTCGATTCCGACTAACTGACTTTGACATCTTCATTCGTGCCATCTGCCCGTAGTTGAAACGACACTGGCTGCGCCTAGCTAAGTGAAGGAGGTTACTTCATTCAAATCTCTCCCGTTGATGGTGATTGATACTAGTTGTTGTTTGTTGATTGATTATCTTCCTTACCTCCGTCTACTCTATGTTTACCTGTATGGAGTCCTATCTTCTCTGACTGTGCTTCTTCTACCAGTTTTCGTCTGCCTCTAAGTCTTTGAATTTGTTTGTGTGTAGCCATAATAAATGCTCTGAAGATTCATATCCACATAATCAGATATGCAAGGCCTTTTAACTTTATTTACAATGTACATTTCATCACAAAGCAATTTGAGTCTGGAGATCATTGATGAACGCAGTTGTTTCCTACAATCCTTCCTGGTTTTCAATTTTCTCTAATTTAAATACTGTCCGGTTCACAATGAGATCTAACTGCTGAAGCACTATTGATATGACATTCTTCAAAACTGGTGGAATTTCTTCTCCTTTTTATTAAATACCGGCATCATATAAATCATAACTGCATTCTACTGGATGAGAAGGTACTGGTGGTGGTGCTCGTCGAAGGGTCGATAAGATATTTTGAAAGTAGATTCAGCAAGATATTTGTATTTGTTTAAAGCAGGATGAAATCACCGCGTTTCTTCCGGAAAAAACTTATCCTAACACCGTGTGCGATATGGTCACAACTTTTGTTCGTTAAAGTATTCAAGTATATTTATTCCTTTCTTTTTGGAATTTGTCAATTTAATTAGAGTCAAGTATCGGTTTGTAGGGTCCTTTTTGTTTGTTTGATTGATTGGTTGATTGGAGGATTTCATCATGAGCACTGACATCGGTTGGTTAGTTAGAGAAGTATTGGAAAGCCAATCACAGGGAGAGTACTGCCATAGAGCCAGCTGTTCCCTCCGTCATATTGCTTGGGCTGAACTGGTTCTTCAGTAGTACGCACCCACTCAACCCAGGACCACCTTCTGGTTACAAGGTGAGCTCGTTGATGATATCCTCCAAACAGTCATATAAAAAACCCTACAAACCAATACTTGCTAAATTGACGTGATGCTCACTAGTGAGACTGGTCCTGTTCAGGCAGGTTTCAGTGGTAAGTAGTGACTAATAGAGTATAACAGGGTGAAGGTGTGTGAGGACAGTTACTCATCGAAGAAGACATTGCTAAGTGGTAGCGCTATGTCGTGCTTGAATTGATAGAAGTTGGAATTCATGGACTGGCTGGCTGGCCATTGGATCGGGTCCCAGTGACTGAGTGGCTGCTTCATGGTCTTCGAGCTAGCTCGCTCGCCTTGCGACAAGTCGGCGGTCCTGGGTTCGAACCTAGGCAATGAAGTGGGTGGGTGCGTACTTCTGAAGACCCAATCCCAAACTAGGACAACAGAAACAGCTGTCTAGTACCCCCAGGTTTTACTATTAGAGTCTTTTTTTCAAATAAATCTAGATAGTGTTATTAGAAGACGAAATTCATCTAAAAAAGATATGATACGTAAACGCTCAATACCCTTGTAGAATAATCTGATCACACATGTTTAACTTAGCGAATTAATTCATAGAAAAAGGGTGGGCAAATGGTTTGCCCATGGTTTCAAAGACAATTGAACTGTGAAACTCCTGAGAAACAGTCGACAGACTACCAGCTTCGTCTATAGCAAAACACCTGATTTTGATATGATTCATTAGACGGATATCGTAACAGCTTTCAAGGTTATCTTTAAGAAAATGAAAAGAAACTGTCAACGGCGGATAATGAAATGCGCTGAGATGATAGCTATCCGTAAAATTAAGCCCCCACCCCGTGCACCTACCTCCTTCCCCATCGTCTCTGCATGTTTATACAAACAATTATTACCCATAAGCCAGCCCCCTACTCTGCTGCTAATCATCATCCGACTATATCACCAAAAGTAGGCTTTATTATTGTCCTTGTTATTAATATTATGATTACCATTATTTATTCCTTTACGTTCCCAGTGTGAAAAATAGGGCACCTTCAAGGTGGAGCTCTGAATTTTCGGTAGCAGTGCTTTTTATTTTTACGGGATGGGTTTGTTGCTAGCCTCATGCCTCCTCTCCCAACCTTCTCTCTTTACCAGTCATACTACTAGCTTGGCGAGCGAGGTAAAACTGTGCGTCAGTGGCCGGCCGGAGATCAAACCCCAAACCACATGGGGGCATGGTTGGCGGAAAGCATCCCACCGTTGTGCCACCAGCGCTTTGTTATTATTGTATTGACGTTGTTTTTAAGTGATCTTTCATTTTTCATGTAAATTGAGTTGACACATGAATATTGTGATCAGATTGTTTAAAATTTACTGCACGAAAACACGTCACATACCTTGAAATAAACTTCGTCTTGTAAAACAACGCCATCCACCAGTAATCTAGGCATTGTCTGTTATCAGTATGAGTAGTTGAGCCGATTTTTGTTTTATTTCCTCTGTGATGATTATGATGACTAGTCAGTCTGTGAGAGCTTTCTCCTAATCATCGAAAGCTCAGAAAAGTATTTGCTTGATATCTGAATGCTTACGCCTGCAAATAATTTTCTATTTATAAAATCACACATAGTATGTTTGTTATACAGTAATATTTACTAATGACCACGTTTCGAGTACAATTTATGATTGCTACTACTAATCATAATCATATCAAGGCACTACTCACACAACTTTCTAACTTCGTTTATATAATTCCATTATTTTTCATCGCTTGACTTGATTGGTTGTAGTAGTATTTTCCATATTTCCGGTATGAGTGATGATGAGTCATTCCTATTGCACGTGTTGTGTGTATACTCGATGAACAAATATTCCCTAATCAGTCTCTGCCTCTGTCTCCATCTACGCATATATTACTTCTTAGAATTTCAACTCTCTCTCTCACACACCCTATTGTGTGTGGTTGTGTGTTAATGTATGCAGTGCAATGTAGTGCTGAGTTATCTTTTCTAAATTACTTATCTTCGTGGGTGGGCTAATCATTCTAACCTTAGCTAAATTCTTATGTTGTGACGGGCAATCTTACTAGTCTTGCTTGATCTACTACTTTAACTCACCTATGTTAGGTAGTTGACCTAACTCACAGTCATCGCAAGGTATTTTGTAAATTATATTATTTTCTTTAATTGGGTCAAAACCTACAGGGTCCTTCAACCTACCTACTGGGCTTCACATGTGTAAATGAGTTTATAGGTTTGAATCCCACCAACCTAATTCCTGCTTTGATAAGACGCCTACGTAGGGACGGGCTCAGATGTTCCCTCTTTTTTGATCTTCCTGATGAATTTTATAGGATAGTTATTTAACACCAATCAACCATTCTTCTTCTCCTATCTGTTTCATTTCATCATTTAAGTTTTTTTCTTGTACCACTTAGGGCTGTTGCTTGGTTTGTTAGACACTTAACTCTGAGCAATAATTTGTGCTCGAAACGTGTGGTCGTCATCAGTAAATATTTCCTGTATAACAAACACTGTGAAAGACAACTTTATCAAAGTAAATGTTTACCTACAAATAGTATTTATAGATACTCTTTGATTATTTTTGCGAATCGATCACGGATTGATATCAGTTAGAGAACCATTAAAAACCAGCCACATTGAGTACTGGACAGCTGTTTCATCCTAGTTCAGGAATCATCGACAGTACGCACCCACTGCCAGGACTCGAAGGTAGAGCCCCATGGTTACAAGGCAAGCTAACTCGTATACCATTCAGCCACTCACCGGGACCCTATTGAATGGTCATTGTATGAATTCTGACTTTTACAAATTCGTGGTTTGGCGCGACTAGCACCAACCAATGTCATCGCGGTGGGAAATCCACTGGATAGACCTCATTGGTCCCGGCTTCTCACTAGATCTCCATGAAACTCCTTTCTGTAGCAAGTCACTAGCGAGCATCAGATTAATTTTCAAGAGTTGGTTTGTGAGGATTAGATTTGTTTCTACGAGTTGATGATGGATTGATATAAATTAGAGAACCACTGAAAGACGAGGAATACTGGACAGCTGTTTCACCAGTCTAGTTTGGGAACCATCGGCAGTACGCACCCACTTTTGGGGGGTCGAACCCAGTACTGGATAGACTTCACTGGTCAGTGGTTTTCTAACTGATCCTTACAAAGGAACTATAGAAAACTCTTTGTTCATATTTAGTTTTTACAAATCATTAGAATGAAGCGGGGTTTGTTTCTTTTGTTTTTGTTTCAAGAATATGCATTATTGTTCCCTCTCTCTATGTGTGTGTCTGTCTTATTTGTTTTTTCTTAGAATGCCAGAGCATGAAGGTATTTGTCCAGCTACACTGACAGGTATGGCAATTGATATTGCAGAGGGTTTAGCTTATTTGCATCGGAAAAATCTAATCCATCGGATATCGCCTGTCGGAATTGTCTTGTCGGTTCAGACGGTGTTGTAAAAATTGGCGATTTTGGTTTAACACGTGAAATGAACAGCAGCGAAAGCGAGGGTTATTATCGTTTCACACGAAATTGTAAGTGAGAGACAAGTGTTCAGATAATGTCCTGTTTATTGATTTTATTCCTACACATTCCCTTCCCAGTGTGGAACGAACATGAGGCATCTTCAAGCTAGAGAGGCGTAAAGTTTCGGTAGCAGTGGTTCGTTTTATTTTCTTTACGGGATAGGGTTGCTGCTAGCTTCATGCCTCCCACCCTCAACCTTCCCTCTTTACCAGTCCTACTACTACTACTAGCTTAGCGAGCGAGGTAAAGGAGTTTTGAGGATCGAACTCCGGACCGCATGGGGACGTGGTTGGCATTGAGCATTCTACCTACTGCTGTACCGCCGATGCACAAGTTTTCAGATAATGTTCTATTTATTTTGTTTGTTTGTTTTTCTAAGCTAGTGTTTAGGACAACAACACCGAAATGAAGAAAAGATTTTACACTGTGTGACCTGTGTTCCAGCGTTTTTGTGTGTATCTGTAATAGACAGTTATGAGTTTGAATTTCTTCATTACCTTTCTGGATATACACATTTCCTCATTTATGTTATTGTTATTTTGAAGAAGCTATTAACTAATCAGCGGAAGTAATTTCGTACTATGGAGTATAGTTATTAGATGGCTGGAGGCAATAAGAAAGAAAGCCTTGCCTTGCTGGACCTAGGTGTCGTGCTAGTTGGCATTCACTAGTTAGTCAGTCAGTCAGCAAGGCGTGTATCTGCAACCACAATGAAGGAATAATTCATGTTCCGCCTCCTGAGATTCGAACCCGCGCGTCAACACCCAGTGAGTCCTGCAGTCAGTCAGATACGTTGCCAACGCTGAGCTACTCGGGCTGGCTCACGACTGACCTCCTGTAGCCACTGACTGTATTGGGCACTTTTGATTGGAGACTAGTCAGTAACCAGTGTGATGTGTCTAGCTAGTCCTTTGTTTGGTGCGGACTGAATTCTATCAATCAGACAAGTGTGCAACGTGGCAACCATCAAATCAATGTGCACCGCGATGGCGAGCTACCTAGCCTGTTGTTGGCTAGGTGGTGGCGACGTCTCTGACTGTATGTGGCACTGGGTGATGTGGGTTCGAATCTCAGAAGGAGGAATATGAGTTGTCCCTTCAATGTGGTTGCAGATACGTCTTGCTGACTAGTGACTTCTAACTAGCACGAAACCTAGGTCGATCAAGGCTTCCTGTGGCTGACTGCCTCCAACCAACTAATATCATGAAATCAATGTCCACCGTGATGGCGAGCCACTACCTAGTGACATGGTGGCCACATTGCAAACCTGAGTGGCTGATAGAATTCAGTCTGCAACAAACAAAGGATTAGCTTGACATATCACGCTAATTATTGACTAGTGTCCAACCAAAGTATAGAGTAGTATGTTCGTACTTCTCGACTGTAGAGTGACCTGCATCATGTGCCAGGCTGTGGGGGGGGGGTATCAGAGAGAGCTTTTCAGTACCCCCAGTCCAAGCACCATCCACCCATCCCTGGTTTTCAGTGGTCTGTTAAGTGAGGAATTTGAAGTGAAATCGGGAAGAAATCTCTTTCATTCAACTAGCAGTTAAATATGTAAGGAGGCTCCTTTCAAAAACCAACACAAAGCATACATGATCGATTGAAGGTACAAACTTCATAGCAGATATGAATAAGTGAAAATATATTATGTGAACATAGTGATGATGAAGATAACTAACCAACAACAACAACGAGAACAACAAGCACCAATCCTTATTAACCAAGGCAATGTGAAGGAGGAAGTCACCACAGCATAGTTTAAACTAGAGATGTCAACATGAATAAGAATATTTCAAAGCCAGGATCGCCGAAGCGAAGCGTAGAACTTTGCACCGATGTGCAGCAGCACTTCGAGTCGCCACACTCCATGTAACACACGAAGCAAGAGAAGAAATTGAAAAGAGATTCAAAACAGAGGTATGAAGTAAACAGAATAGTAGTAATATGGAAGAAAAATATAGTTTTATTGAATATTATAAGTCACATGGAGTGGATGCATCTGCGCCATCTATTGAGATTGATTTTGAGTCATATCACCAATTGTCTCCAGCATTCAGTGGTTTTTACCATCTCGATGACACCAAGCAGGAAGTCTAGGCCTTCCTACGTGACTGACTGGCTGGTCAGCTTAAACTAACTGTTGTGCATTTTATGGACTTATGAACTTGAGTTTTGGTTTGATCACCACTGGCTCTCTCTTTACCAACCTGATTCAACCTGTGTCAGCCAGTGGCTAACATTGCCCATTGTCTAGGAAGGCGATGGCTAGGCATGCATGCGTAACAGATGTCCTAACCATCTCAATCGATTGATTTATCCTCTTTCGTCACCTAGGACTCGACTGACATCTAACCTCAGTATTACTCAGCCTATTATACCATCAATTAACACAGGAGATTGATTGTAGACACCTATGATCAAAGGCAGCTAGCTAACTGGCATTTTCACGTCTTCCACTTTCAATGGCCATGTCTCACTCAGCCAGCCAGTCATAAAGAAGGACAGAGCGAAGTGACTGCTGAGCAATACACATACCCTTTGGTCGATAGCCAGCCAGTCAGTCGGATATCACGTTTAGTAAACCATAGACAGAGACTTCATAAACTAGCATATGCGCAACGAGCCTTCTGTATCCGTACTCAGCTAAGATTTTGTCAGCGATCAATCCGGTGGCGCTGGCTGGACTGCCGTAACTTCCCCTTAAACAAGTGAAGTGGTCAACACGCGCTTCACCAACCATTCCACTTCCTATTTCTAAGCTAGGGGTAGCCAATGTAGTCCAGTCCAATCCTGTAGCCTCATCCTCTTAGAAAAGAGGATTGCAGAGAATAGGATTATAAATGGAGATGTGCCTGCTATTTAAGTTGTGTTTCCCACTCAGAAGCCAAGGAAGAAATCGTAATAAACAAAATATGTGTATAGTACAATATCATTGCAAAATCAAGAAAAAAATGTGATGATATCGCCTATACAGTCACACTTAGATGTTGTTTTTCAGGGATTCAAAAAAAAATAAATGAAATAAAAATAACTCAATAATCGACAACACAATAGAAGAGTGTAGGGGTTTAAAATTTGACAACGCGTAAATTGGTTAATCGGCGATAGAAAAGTCGGTTTGGTTGTTGAGGCTCAGCTGGACGACAGAAAAAGCAACCATTCCTACGGGAATATACATACATATATGTAGGAGTAGAGACTATAATAATAAGCAACAACAGAATCCAAGTACAGTAGGGTGTGTCTAATGATCGTGGTTAAAATGATAAAGTGTCTTCTATGCTTCACATGACTACATGTAGATAGTTTTGAATTACTAGATAAATAAACCACTTCCTGAGTTTTAACTTACATTGAAACACATACACACATAGAAGAGGGACTCCGGAAGTAAGGACTGGCTTAAGAAGTAATTAGAATCCTCAGAAGCCATTAATTGATGGTGAGAACAAACGACGAAATAGCTCCGCTATTACCAAACATATTACACAGGAGACAGAAAATAAAATTGACGTATCTATAGAACGTGTTCGGGGAAGGACGCATCCTATATTTTGTAGAAGCTAGTCCTACCTAGCTATTAGGAAGTTTAAACCACCTTCATGCGATCAAAGCAACTAGTCGTCATTGCACTAAACCTACCGTCCTTGGTAAACTTTGGTTTGATCGCCACCAGTCAAGGTAGATGTACTATGTAACCTTTTCTATTTGGTTTAGTGATTGATCTGCATTGTTATATTGACCTTCAATATATCCTCCTTTCAACTTGACCTAACTTGTCTATTTTATCACCTCTTAACTCTTTATCAATTTCATATGTGTATGAACTCCTGTGAAAAGTCCGTGTGTGTGTGTGAGTGATGGATCAGATTGTTCGCAATAAGTGTTGCGCTCAAATACATACACAATACACGATTCAGACAAAACTGTGTCTTCTTATTGCTTCGTGTGGCTAACTAACTAAATTCATAAAAGGAACGAATTGTTTTAATAATATGATGTGATAGAGACTGATTCAACCGTTTGACTGTACCCTGTTTATCAGGTAGTCTGTGTTCTAAAAATCTAATTAAGACGATAGTATTTTTGTGTCTAAAAACATCTGTATTTTTTGTTGACCAAATTAAACACTTGAAGCATCACTAACAACCGCCAGTTCAGTGTGTGATCACGCAAAAGTGACCTTGAAACACTCACTGAGCAACTTAGTTAAGTTTAGGGTTAGGGTCAGGATTAAGGTTAAGGTTACGATTAGAGATGGAATGAGAGTTAATGTCATTTATTTTAATTTGTTACACTATCCACATTTTACTAGTAACTAGTTTTCGATCCTCTTAGTGTAAACCATAGTAATTCAAACGAAGGTTTTTGGAGAAGAATGCACAACAGGATAAGAGAGATAAACGATTCACAAAAAACATTTGATCTTCAGTAACCTCAGTGAATACATGTAGAGAAACCAGTCTAACTTAGCAACTGATTCCTCATTATAACTGTGACGTATTTTTAAAAGTTCCCTGTTTAATGTGTTTTTAATGCATTTTCTTGTAAATACAAGTCAGTTTTGTGCAAAAATTTCTCATTTTTATGATTGGTCGACTAAAGGTCATCGTGCGTTCTCATCCCTTGGAATGCTATTGTTGAACTTTGCTCACAAAAATCCTTCCTTCACGTGACTGGTGCGTTTGAGGTCATTTGCTGATTCGGTAGTTGGTGGGTGGGTGTTTAAAGTTTAACTTAGTCTTTGTGTTATGTTATCTTATTTTAGGTGAACTGCCTATCCGTTGGATGTCACCTGAAGCTGTTCAATTCGGTGTATTCAGTATACTTTCTGATATATGGTCCTATGGGATTGTTTTATACGAGATAATCACTTTCGGTGTATTTCCTTACGACGGGTTAGGCGATGTTGAAGTTGTCGAGCGTGTAAAACGTAAAGATTTTAGTATTATTGAGTTTTTGCCAGTAGCAGCAAGAGATACTATTATGTAAGTTTGTTATTTTTCTTTATTTGGATGGTGTTATTTTCGTGTGTGTGTGTGTGTGTATGGTTTTGCCATGGGGAATCCATTAGGACCTTTATTAGCGAATGTTTACATGTCTTATGTTGTAAACTTGTCCCTTGATTCAATTTCTAAATTCAACTTCGATAGGAGATATGTAGACATGATATCATTTTGGTATGTGATGGTCAGGAAGATGCCAGTCATCTACTAGATAGACTTAACTCCGTACCACAGAATCATATAAGTCTAACATGCGAGGAAGGTAGTCACAATCAGACTGAATTTTTAGACATAATTCTGAGTCGAAGAGATGATGGTTCTATAAGACGATCAATTTACAGAAAGCCTACTTGGACGGGGCAATACCTTAATTGTCATAGCTTCTATCCATTACAGTATACAGTATACGAGAGAACCAGACAGACTTTAGACCTGGAAGAGGTTCTGGAACACAGATGGCATACTTACCGTCGGCGTCCAACAATCGTCATGTTGCTTGACTTGAAGGTGGCATTCTATTCCGTCAACTGAGATGTACTTTGGCGATGCTTGGCTGTAAGCGTAGTGCCGAGAAAATACATTGCGCTGATCAAGGCACTCACTCCGCTGGAACTCATGAATGCAACCAGGTAAGAGCTTACGGCGAGTTGTCGTCTGAAGTAGTGACAACTAGTGGTGTCCGACAGGGATGCCCACTCTCCTCATTTCCATTCAATTCCATCATAGATATCATGCTAATGGACTTAACTCTAACTGACTTCAGCTAGTTAGGGATTGACTTGCTACCACCAGGGAATAATTTCGTTGACTTAGAATATGCAAATGATGTAGTCTTTCTAGGTGGGGAAGACGCTGACAAAATACAGACACGCTCTTCTGAACACCTTGAGCTGCAATCTACGAATGTTTGGCATGCGATTCGCTCCCACCAAATGTAAGATGATGTTATAGGACTGGACTACACCGACTCCTAGCTTAGAAATAGGGAGTGAAGCGGTAGAGCATGTTGACAGCTTCACTGATCTGGGAAATTCCATCAACCCCAACGGGTTGATCTCTGACGAAATCTCAGCACGGATACAGACGACTAGTTTCTCATATGTGAGTTCACGCCGTCTCTAGCTCAGCAGACGTGATCCCGACCGAAAGCTGCTACCTTGACGTGGTGGTCGGGCTTGAACACCGCAATGACATAATCAAGCTATTTTTTTTCCTTCACGTTCCCCAGTGGAACATAGGGCTTCAAGATAGTGGCTTGAAGTTTCTGTAGCAGTGTTTATTTCACAGGATGGGGTTGCTAACCTCATGCCCAACCTTTCTTCTTTACCAGCATTATTTATGTCTCAGCGAGGTAAAGGAGTGCGTCGGTCGGGGATCGAACCCCGGACCATGTGCATGGTCGGCTAGCGTCCTAACCGCTATACCACCGACGCACACAATCAAGCTATACTGGCTGAGATTTATGTCCCTTGAGGTCCTACCATGCCAGGCAGGTTGTTTGGATAGCGGTTAAACAAAAAGCAGCTACCCATCCAACACTATGATACATACAAACTTACAAAATTTCATGCCGGATCGGTCGGCGCCCGGATTAACAACGACCGCGCTTCCTGCTGCCGTGTCACAGGGCAGGAGTGATAAGTATGCTACTGAGGCACACCAAACAAACGAACAAAAAACAGGCCGCGTGTGACCGGCCTCAAGCAGTTGTCCCCTGGGCTCTGCGGTCACGCAACCAACTTCCACGGTGTGGGCAGCCGGGAAGTAACAATCGCCCTCACAATCCGAAATGCACACGAAACCTCTCTAATCCTCACTCATCTTTGTCTTCATCTTCATCTCTATCATCTTGCCTTCCTTCCACTGATGCAACTCCTCGACTTGATAGCTCTCCACTCTGCGTCCACTAAAAACGATGGAAGCCAAAAAACCACCACCGACAGCCTCTTAAAGCCGGCCACCAATTTCATATAGGAGCTCTTAATGTTAGGACACTTTGCCAAATAGGACAACAAGCATCACTAGCCAAGACCCTGGCATCACGAGCCATTGATGTATGTTGTGTTTCAGAAACACGCATACAAGACCCAAGTGTGGTTATTCACCTAACCCCACCTGGCCAACAGGATGAATCTGCAAAATTCACCTTGAGGGTGTCAGGAGATGCCACAGCTAGTTCACGAGGATTAGCTGGCGTAGGGATAGCTTTGAGTACTAGGGCAGAAAAGACATTGCTTGACTGGATCCCGGTAGATAGCCGAATGTGTGCTGTCCGTCTGAACGGATCAGTAAGAAGGAGAAAGGACTGCACTACTCGCCGATGCCTTTTCGTAATCTCCGCCTACGCCCCCACTGACTGCAGTTCGGATGAAACGAAGGATGAGTTCTACCAAAAGCTGTCTAGTTTGGTGCGAAAGGCTAAACGCTCAGATATAGTCGTTCTAGCTGGTGACTTTAATGCTCAAGTAGGGAAATTGTGTCAATCTGAGAAGGATGTCGGTGGCACCTATGGAGTTCCGTGCCAGCGAACCGACAACGGTGACCGTCTCCTACAGTTCTGTTCTGATAATCATTTGTTTCTTGTAAGCACTAACTTCAAACACAAGGAGAGACACTGTTTGACCTGGCGACCCCCATCATCAAACCAACGCTGGACACAAATAGACCACATAGCAATAAGCTATCGTTGGCGTGGGTCGGTAGGAGATTGTCGCTCCTTCTGGAACACGTGTGTAGATACCGATCACGCACTGGTCCGCGCTCGGGTGTGCTTACGACTGAACGGACGTAGGAAACAGCTGGCGGTAAAACCATCACGTCCCCAGCTCGATCAGGAAACTAAATCCGTATTTGAGGAAGAACTAGCTAAACGCATATCTGAGTTCGACAGCTGTGCTCACCCTGAAGAAGCCTGGAAGAATATTCAGTCAGCCATAGATACAGCTGTAAAAGCTGTGAATAAGGTAAATCCAAAGGTGAGTAAAAACCACTGGATTTCGACTGCCTCATCCGAACTGATAGATGCTAGAAGACTTATTCCGGCGAGCTCCGAATTCAATGAGGAGCGAAAGCTGCACAAGAGGAAACTTACGAAAAGTCTCCGCAAGGACCGTGAACAGTGGTGGGTGACAAAGGCGAAAGAGATGGAAAAAGCATCAGCGATAGGCAACTCTTTAGACTCATCAGGGAAACGGGTGGGAGAAGGCAAATCATAGGTGAGACAATCTCGGAGAAAAATGGCTCCTTAATTAGCTCTCAGGATAGACGCCTTGAACGCTTTGAGAAACAACTTAACTTGCCTACAGCCACATTGAACCTCCCCGCCATCCGGCACACCCGAATGGGATATAGACACTGGTCCGCCGTCTGTAAGTGAGGTCACAAAAGCTATCTGTAATTTGAAACGAGGCAAAGCGGCAGGACCCGACGGAATTATTCCGGAGTTGTTTAAATATGGGGGTGGCATACTGTTATGTACTCGTCGCTAAATTATTGTTATGGACTGGTCGAGAAACTAATAGTCCTGACGCAAGAAGGCGGAAATCAGAAGAGCATTAGGTTTGCGATGATACTTCTATTTTCCAAACACAAGAAGACGCAATAAGTGGTATCACACCAAGTAAGTAAGTGGTGTAAGTGTAAGTCACAAGATTGTGAGAACGAAATATATATAAAAAGGGTGTGAACAATCATTAGACAGTCTTAACATGAATGGCTAATTATAATGAAGTATCGATCCACATATACATAGCGAAATATAGCAGACATGTCAACAACCACCATATATGGATATATGTCACCAAGCAACGGACTGTCAACAAACACTCATATTATATATAATATAAGGAGAATATACATTGTTAAAGGAGACAAGTTCATACAAGTGAAATGGTCACAGACTAAGAGAGAGAACAGAAAGAGAGACCAACATACACACACATAAATATATATATATATATATATATATATATATATATATATATATATATATATATGTGGATACATATCACATACTATTTTGTAGATTAACTGAGGTACTAGGCAAAGTCTGGGAATCAGAGACAATGCCATCAGACTGGGGTAAGTCACTTATTATACCGATATTCAAAAAGGGAAACAAGTCCACGTGTGATAATCATACGGGGATCAGCCTGACGAACATAGTCTCTAAAATCCTAGGCTCAGTAATCATGCATAGACTAAGCAGAACTCGGGAGGAACAGACAAGGGAAAATCAAGCAGGCTTTAGACCAGGTAGAGGGTGCATAGATCATATCTTCACTCTTCGACAGATTCTAGAACATAGACACACTTTTCGGCGTCCAACAATTGTCATATTTCTTGACTTGAAGGTGGCCTTCGACTCCGTGGATCGAAAGGCACTATGGCAATGTTTGACTGTGAAGGGAGTGCCAAGAAAGTACATTGCACTAATCAAGGCACTCTATTCAAACTCACGTAGTCGTGTAAGGGCTTATGGGGAATTGTCATCTGAATTGGTAACAACCAGTGGTGTCCGACAGGGATGTCCACTTTCCCCATTTCTGTTTAACTTCATCGTAGATGTCCTGATGGAAGTATCCTTAACTGAGCGTAACGACTTAGGAATCGACTTGTTACCAGGGAATGGTTTTATGGACTTACAATATGCAGATGACATAGTCCTGTTAGAGGAGGATGCTGACAAAATCCAGCAGAGTCTTCTGAACACCTTGAGCAGCAATCTTCGTATGTTTGGCATGCGATTCGCCCCTACAAAATATAAGATGCTGCTACAGGACTGGACCACGTCAACTCCTAACTTAGTGATAGGGAGTGAAGTGATAGAACATGTTGACCACTTCAACTATTTGGGAAGTTGTATCAGCACCAACGGAGTGATTGGCGATGAAATCTCAGCACGGATCCGAAAAGCTCGAGCTGCTTTCGCTGACTTACACCATCTCTGGCGTAGGCGTGACATCCGGCTATCAACCAAGGGACGTGTGTACTGCTCAGCAGTTCGCTTCATCCTTCGCTATGGCTCTGAAACATGACCAATACGAGTTGAAGACATGAAAAGGTTGACTGCTTTCGATCATAGATGTCTGCGATCTCTTTCTCACGTTAGGTGGTTTAATAAGGTAAGTAATGTTGACGTTAGGCTTAGAGTGTTGGGCAGGCAAAGAGGGAAAATCAATCGACGAGGTTGTAAAGTTACATAGATTGAGATGGCTAGGTCACGTGCTGCGCATGCCTAACCATCGCCTCCCCCGACGGACATTACTAGCTGATATAGGTGCAGGTTGGAAAAGAGTAAGAGGTGGCCAAACAAAAACATGGCAACAATCCATGAAATCCTTGACAGTTAAACTGAGTAAGGTAGGGAGGGAGATGCAGACTTCCGGGTTGAGGCCCTTGGGACTCTAGGAATCAATGGCTGGAGACAATAGATGACATGGCTCAAAATCGTTGTCAATGGCACAGATGTATTCAGTCTCTGTAATCTTTCATATTCCTTTCTACCATTACCCATTCTGTTTCACTCTTATACTTGTCAGACTGTATTGATTCTCTTCACTCATCTTCTTGTCTACCTTTGTGTGCTATTTGGAAGGTGGCAACTCGAACTGTTGCACTTCGGTGTCAAGTTCTATGTTGAATCCAGACAGACGTGGTATCGGGCTGGTTATCGACCGAAGGACGTGTGTACTGCTCAGCAGTTCGCTACGTTCTCCTTTATGGTTGGCTGGCTGGCTGGCTGTGTGAGACGTGGCCGTTGAGAGTGGAGGACATGAAAAGCCTTCCTGGCTGGCTGTATTTGATCACAGGCGCTTGCGTTCTATCTCCCGTGCCAAGTGGTATAATAAGGTGAGCAATATTTGAGGTTAGGCGTCGAGTGCTAGACAGGGAGGAGAAGTCAATCGACGAAGCTATGAAGCTACCTCGATTGAGATTGTTAGGACATGTGTTGCACATGTATGACTAGTATTAGTGTTACTTTTAATCTTGGCACCTTCATAATCCTTATTTACTGCATAATCGAACTGTGTGTTAAAATTTTTCTTACATCTTAGGTTAACAACTTGATTTAACCTTTTGATGGAGTTTGGAGGGGGTCTCCTCTTTAAAAATTTAAGACAATTTGTTCTCTTTATGAATTTAGTTAGTTAGCCACACGAAGCAATAAGAAGACACAGTTTTGTCTGAATCGTGTATTGTGTATGTATTTGAGCGCAACACTTATTGCGAACAATCTGATCCATCACTCACACACACACACGGACTTTTCACAGGAGTTCATACACATATGAAATTGATAAAGAGTTAAGAGGTGATAAAATAGACAAGTTAGGTCAAGTTGAAAGGAGGATATATTGAAGGTCAATATAACAATGCAGATCAATCACTAAACCAAATAGAAAAGGTTACATAGTACATCTACCTTGACTGGTGGCGATCAAACCAAAGTTTACCAAGGATGGTAGGTTTAGTGCAATGACGACTAGTTGCTTTGATCGCATGAAGGTGGTTTAAACTTCCTAATAGCTAGGTAGGACTAGCTTCTACAAACTATAGGATGCGTCCTTCCCGAACACGTTCTATAGATACGTCAATTTTATTTTCTGTCTCCTGTGTAATATGTTTGGTAATAGCGGAGCTATTTCGTCGTTTGTTCTCACCATCAATTAATGGCTTCTGGGGATTCTGTTTGCTTCTGAAGCTATTTAGGAATATGCTCTGAAGTCAGCCATTACTTGCAGAGTCCTCCCTCCTACTATGTACATTGTCCTATATTGATTTTATGTAATTATCTAGTCAATTCCACATATGTATACAAAAATGGAAGAAGTTGTGTGAGTAACTTGATATGATTATGAGCAATAGTCTGTGCTCGAAACGTCATCAGTTAATATTACTGTGTAACACTGTGTGACTTATCAAAAGAAAATCTCATTCATAATGGAGTTATACTTACCCACAGTGCCCAAGCTTTATACTCATTTCTTCATTCCTATGTATGTATGTATCCTCACGTACATGCAAATTGGTAAACTCGGTTAGTGGGGGGGGATGACATCAGTTTTTACATGTTCAAAGGGTTTAGATGGATATATTAGCTTCATATTCTCATGTATTATTGTGATATTAGCTGCATAAAAGGCCTTTTCAGCCACAATAGCGTCCAATTTTCGTCTAGTTGTCAAGCTGCTATGATCCCCCTCCCATATAAAGTAGCTTGATATACACGTCTTTCTTACCGGAAGCGAGTTGGAGAATGGATCTTAAATCTTTTTTTGTCACCTTGTTTAGTTTAATTGCCCTTATTTTTTTCCTCCCATATATCGACTTGACAAGGAAATGTGCTAGGGGTCGGATTATTCGAAATGTATAGCTCAAATACATCACTTCACATCACATATGTTTTCAGATAATCTCCGTCTTCCTATTTATTATACATAAGTATAATGAATCATTTTTTGAAATGTTTCCCCTGATCAGTGTATTTTTTGTTGGTTTGTTTGTTTGTTTTTCAAGTGTTGGTTTTCTAGGATTGGTTGGCTGGAAGATTTCATCATGAACACTGACATCGGTTGGTGGTTAGAGAATCATAGGAAAACCAGTCACAGAGAGTACTGTCAGACAGCTGTTTCCTGCGTCCTAATTTGGGACTCTTCGGCAATACCCACTCGCCGGGGTTTTAGTGGGAAGCTGTGACCAGTAGGCTACAACACCAAGTGGAAGGTGAGGACAGTTATTCATCGGAGAATACATTGCTAAGTGGTCGTTTATGAATTGGTAGAAGTTGGTACTCATGGCCTGGCTGGCTGGGTGCACATTGTATCCAGTTCCAGCGAGTGAGTGGCTTAATGGTCTACGAGGTCGCTTGGTGGCCTTGTAACCAGAAGGTGGTCGTGGGTTCGAACTCCAGTGGTGTCGGTGCGTACTGCTGAAGAGCCAGTCCCAAACTAGGCTGGCGAAACAGCTGTCTGGCAGTACTCCATGTGGTTGGTTTTCCAATGTTTCTCTAACTGTTTGTTGGTTTTCGACAATCATTTGTCATTGCTGTTTGTAGATGCTGCATTTTTTTTCTTTTTCAGATCTCGGTTAATCTATCAGTGTTGTCAACATCAATGGCAGCATCGTCCTGCTTCATTAGACCATATTATAGCAATTCTGCGAAAAAATCCTGAATGTGTGCGTCCTTTTCTTACAGATGAACCGCCTAAACCTAATAGCACCATTGACGCCCTTCGTGTGAGTGTTCATCTCTGTGTTTCAATTTTTCTTTTCTCTTTGTTTTACGATGCCATTTAGGGTGATGTTGCTGAGGCATTGTAAATCGATATTTAGAAAGAAGGATTGAGCAAGGAAATATTTACTTTTCAGTTAGATCCTCATCTCACTCTGGCTCTACTCTAATATACACACACGTATAGCATTTTTATTATAATACACAACAATTTACGAATGAAGTGGCACTGATATGTTTGTTAACATTAATTAGTCACTTTGAACCTGTCACTGGGAGAGGGTGATAATTAATGAAGAAAATTAATACGTACACAATTAAAAAGTAAAAATGGTTGCAACACATGGATTGCGCAATTTACATAATCGTGGAGAAATGAAGAGTGATTAAGAAATAGGCGTGTGCACAGGTTGATTACGTAGCAGATTGTTAAAGAAAATAAAACGGTTTGTACAATGATAACTTGTAACTAGAGATGAAGTAGTCAGGAAAAATAAAATAATTTGGACAATTATAAAATTTAAACGATTTAGGGGGAGGGGCGTCTAAGTAGTCCGGTTTATACATTCATGTAACGATGGCCAAGGTAAGGAAAGTGGCTGTACAAAGTTCTCCTGAACAGATACATAGAGGTTTGGCTTCTTCAGGTGGATTCCTATTGCTTTAGCTGTCGTATGTAGAAGACGAACTCTTAAAGCAAATTTAAGATTGGTAGGAATGCAATAAACAATCTTAAATGCAGTATTAACGTCAACTTTATGCTCATTATCTAGAAGGTGTGCTAAAATAGAGCTGCTACGAATAGATCTTGTTCGTCCCTTGCTTAACCATTATGCTGGATGATGTTCACCCGATGTAGCTGGCTCCGCAGTTGTAGTCAAACTGGTAGATGCACATACAGGAGGCAAATTTAGGTATTTTATCCTTATTTCTCGAACGTAGAATAGGGGTGGTTGTGAAGAGAGAACTTACCTCTGCTGCACAACAAGCTGTTTTAACTGCATTCTTCAAGTGCTCGCGGTGCTATTATTTCACCAATGTTATCACCGAGGAAATGCAGTTTTATAAACATTGATTTTTTCGGAACTGTCATACTGACTCTCCTAGGTTCTAAATTCATATTTTTCTCAATGAACAACTTATCTGGATAACCATCTTTTCTAAGTAATTCTCACCACTAAACTGGTCTGTACATTCGTGTGTATGCATAGTAAATGTGTGAGAAAGTTCCAGAATTATTTCTTTTCAAACGTTAAATTAATAAAATTACGAAGTTTAGTAAACAGAAGATAGATAGTGGTGTACTGTCCTAGAAATATTCCAGGTCAATGATCAAATTAAACAAAAATTACACTGTGAAGTAATCAGGTAGAAAAGACATGATAATTACTGGAAAATTCGTGAATTTGCAGAAGTTAGAATTCACGGGTCATTGGATCGGGTCCCCGCGCCTTAATGGTCTGCGAGGTCGCCTTGTAAGCAGAAGGTCCTGGGTTCGAACCGCAATCGGGTGGGTGCGTACTGATGAAGACTCCCAAGTCAGGAGGAAACAGCTGTCCGGTACTCCCACGTTTTCCAGTGGCTCTGTAACTGATGTCAGCTCATGATGAAATCCTCCATCCAATCGAACAAAATCCTTACGAAACCAATTTTCGAAATTACTGGAAAACTTGTCAGTTTGTATAATTACGGAATAAGGACGTAGTATTAACAAAATAGGTAGGAGGTTCGGAATTATAAAAATAAAAAAAGTAAAAAACAGCAACCAAATCTAGTAGTGCAGATAGGAATGAAAAACGTAAAAATAAAAGAAATAAACAATAAGGTTAGATAGGAAAAGTAATTGGATAATTAATCATTATCGATGGGACTGACTTTTCATGATGGCCAGAGTAGGGACAACAGTTGCACTGGACGTATTTTTTTTGGACACATAGAGTAATAGGCTTAAGTTTTTGGATCGTCAGTGCCTCAGCTATTCCCAGCCAGCCTGCGTCTCTATCTCCTTGAGCGAAATTGAGATGAAGTCAGTTTGGTTTTTGGTTCGCCCGTCTGGTGACACCCATGTAGCCTTGTGGATATGTTTGTGCTTGTATACGCTGCCGCTAATCACTAGTTCATTGAAGTCACAGAATTCAGCGAAGAGTTTTCCGTTCTTACTCATCTCTCCAAATGCTTCTCTACCTATAATGAGTTCTCTTCCTGTGTTGTCTGGTGCCAGTTTGGCGTTCATGTCAGGACACTCGCCGACCATGCACATGGTCCAGGGTTCGATCCCCGGCCGACGCACTCCTTTACCTCGCTGAGACATAAATAATGCTGGTAAAGAAGAAAGGTTGGGCATGGGGCTAGCAACCCCATCCTGTGAAATAAACACTGCTACAGAAACTTCAAGCCACTAGCTTGGAGCCCTATGTTCCACTGGGGAACGTGAAGGAAAAATTATTATTAGGATTTTAGTGTTACCAGCTGGAGTATTGTCTAGTGTTGCCTGTAGAACACTTCTTTCTTTTCTACGTCCGCATTCCTTATGGACGCATAGCATTGTATAACTGACACTACTTCCTCTGAAGTTGAATCTGGCGGTCATTATCCTGGACGAGATCACCTCCCATTGCATCAGGGCCTTCGTTGCCGTTGGTGACATCATGATAGCCACATCCTCGGTGTGCACGTGGTTGTCTTCTGGGTGACCGGAGCAGATCACTGGCTATTCCGTTGACTATTTCGTAGTTCTATTCCCATTCTGTCTGCTTTTACACATTCCCAGTACTTGAATTCCGTATATTTTCATCTAGTTTGCAATCTGGGCACCTTTGCCAGTCTCGTACATGGTGCGGACGCTCTGTGCCCCCTTACAGACTTTTTCTTTTGTCGCAAGGAGACTCATCTTACTGAAGTTTCTGTATCAACTTTGTTTGCAGGGTGGGGTTGCTAGTCTCACGTCTGAGAAGGGGGTTGTTACATGCATATATAGCTAACAGAGGAGCGACTTTTTGGGTTGCTCCCCTTAGCAGCAGGAAAACAAGGAATAAAGCAATCAGAACAACAGCAGCAAAAGGAAAAAATTCACAACGGAGAAGGCGGTGACAACAACAAAAAAACCTTTGCAGTAGTATCACTGTTATGTCGTTAAATGTAAACCAAAGACATAAGCTCAGTGATGATTGGTTAAAACATTTAAAACTATATATATATATATATATATATATATATATATATAGCGGTTTGATCAATTGAAAATATACCTTGGCTTCCGTGTCTTGCCCTCTTCTGCTGTTACAAATTAACTTGGCCCAAAACTGTAATCCGGGTATGATTATCAATACAGGCAGTTTTTATAATGTTTTATGAAGTGATATTTTTTTAATCGATAGACTGTCATAATGTTTTTCTGTCAAAATTGACACATAAAATACCCTTTTTATTTTCCTCAGTTCCAACCAGGTGCTGGTGCTTGTATCATGTCAAAAAATACCCTTGCTTCCGGTGATCCATCTCCGAGTAATCCGGTAATAAGTAATCCTACTTCAGATAGCACTCATGGTTATCCTTTCACTACTGGTATACGTGGTGTCCTTAGCGCAACGGGTAGTTTAGGTGGTGGCGGTGGTATTGGAAAGTCTCTCTTGGATCATCATCATCATCGTTCAACTGATTCCTTTTCAGAAAATATCAGTACTTCTGTATTTCTTTCATTTCTCTCGGACCCTCCATTGCAAAATTTTGGCCGACGCAGTCACCATCGCCGCCGCCGACACAAGACTGCTGATGATGGTTGTTCAACAAGAATTAGTCGCTACCATGATATACGCCGAGGAACTAGTTGTTCTTCTTCATCTTCTTCTTCTGCTTATGGTCATACTTTCCGTAGCTCTGAGCAACAAAGTTTTGGTGATCACCGTCCAACCACTATCGAAGACCAACCTCTCCATCCTACAGGTGGGGTTAGTGGTGGTGGCGGTGGCGGTGGTCGTGGTGATTCAGTTTCTTTCCCTATGTGGCGAAAATCGAAGACTGCAGAAGAAAAAGAAAAGTCTAGTCGGCTTCGAAATCTGTTATTCAACAAACAAACCAGTGTTGAACATGGTGATGATAATGACGATGATGATGAGCATGTGGAATTGATTGTGTCAAAGAAGACAACCACGGAGTATTCTGATCCTATTCATGCTGTACTGAATGATTCCTACACAACAGTTAGACAGTTAACCGGAGATCTGCTGAAAAATAAATCTCATATTGAAAATAGACATGAAGACAAGAATTTACCGCTTGGATCAAGGTAAGACGCACATTTTGCTTTATTTTAAATAGGATTAGCATTTATATCTTGAAAATCATGTTGTTGTAAGTAGACAAAAGGTTTATGGTTATCAGTGAGAACACTTTTGTGAGTCTGTCTCAGAAAAATACACGCTGTTGACTGTAAATAACAAGGGAATTACACGATAACAACAACAACAGAAAATGCAATTTTGTAGGGATTTTTTTGTTTGATTGATTGGTTGATTGGAGGATTTCATCATGAGCACTCACTTCGGTTGGTTAGTTAGAGGACCATTGGAAAACCAGCCGCAGGGAGTACTGCTAGACAGCCAGATGTTTCCTCTTCAGCAGTACGCACCCACCCAACCGACTGGGGTTCGAACCCAAGACCACCTTTTAGGTACAGGGTGAGCCAGCTCATAGACCATTAAGCAGCCACTCACTCACTGGGACCCGATTGAATGGCCAGCCAGACTCTGAATTCTAACTTCTGCCCTATTTAGGTAGACAAGTATTTACCTGGGGTTCTAGTGAGAAGCCGTGACCAGTAAGGTACAGCAGGTTGAAGGTGAGGCAGTAACTTGTCGAATAAGACATTGCGAAGTGGTTTCGCTATGTCGTGCGTGATTTGGCGAAAGTTAGGATTCATGGACTAGCTGACCATTGGATTGGGTCCCACCAAGTGACTGGCTGATTAATGGTCTACGAGCTAGCCCACCTTGTAACCAGATGGTCCTGCTTTCAAACCCCAATGCAGTGGGTGGGGAATAATGTACAATCACAGTTTGTCATCAAACAAAGCATAGGAATTGCAGTTAAACCTCTCTTTACCTCCACAGTTCATCGACTTCGAAAAGGCCTCTAACGGTGCAGCGTTGACCGAAAAGTAATTTAGAAACTACTTCAACACTACTCCTCGCAGTGTCCAAGTCTTTATCAACCTCATTCAACAGCTGGCTGGCTATATGACAATGAGGCCTCGTATCAGGTGATCCACAACGGAAAACTCAGTGAAGAATTTGAAGTGCAGACACGAATAAGACAAGCTGGCTGCCTATTATCACCGACGATGATATTGTTAATTGTGGTGGACTGCATTATGCATCAGACTGTGCGTTGGAGGCGAGGAGACGGGAATATGCTGGACGACCGATAAGAAGACTCTAAAAGATCTGGATTTCGTGCCTGCGTGATATATGTCTGTTGTCACACAAACTCGTAGACTTGTAGGCATGCAAAAACCAACATGCTGGCTGCCAGCAAAGACAGGACTGCGGGTGAACATAAAGAAGATGGAGACAGAGGTGAAGAAGATAACTAACCAACCAATTAAAATCAACAATAACAACCAGCAGCAATCGCCATCAACGGGAGAGATTTAACAGAGGTTGCCTCCTTCACTTATCCAGGCAGCCAGCATCATTTCAACAACAGGCGGATGCCAATCAGCCACTCAGAATCGGAAAGGCAAGACACTGATGCCTTCATCAATCTGAAACCAGTTTGGAAGTATTCCGCTCTCACTCAGCATAGGGAACAAAATTTGGATTTTCAACACCAATGTCAAGTTGGTCACTCCTTCTATACAAGTGAGAAACTTTCACCGCGTGTGTCACGAAAAGGATTTCCAACAGCTAGTGGCAGACTTTCATCAACAGCTGCCTTCTCTCCATACTTAAGATCAAATGGCCGACCAGAGAGAATTAGTAACAGGAAACTGTGGCTGAGAACAAATCAACAGACAAGAGCCGATCGCTCAAGAAATGTGTCGGTGAAATGGATTGGAGATGGATTGATTGGGCATACATTGAGGAGGGTGGCTGGCGAATGACATTATGCCCAATGTGTGCCATTATCCACCACTCGAGTGGAATCACAATGGGAATCTACAGACGAGTAGGTCGTCGGTGCTATTGTGACATGGAGAAGATCGTGTGGCGAGGATGAGGAGGAGGAGGAGATGAGAAATTATTATGGTTAGTCGTGAAGCTAGTCAGCTCAAAAGGCCGTCAGAAAACAGAATAAAGTGGAAATGTTTTGCTGAAGACAGCCCTATGTTCCACTCTGAACTCAAGGGAATAATAATAATAATAATGTTATATTATCTGTTCACTTGATGTTCATTATGACGCGCCAGACCCTTTACTTTAGCTTTTCTACTACTATTATTATTGACGTAAAGACTGTCCTGAGATTTGTTTTTTTGTTCGCATTGAATTTTGAGTAGATACATTACTGTTTTTGAATAATAATATATGATTTTCTTCGTCGACATTCATTTCTAGGTCACTGTCTGCAGAGCATATGCTTTTAGTGGATTATATACAAAAAAATGAAAAGCCTGTACATGCAAAAAGTGCTCCAGATAATGCCTCCTCCTCCTCTGCCTTCACAGCATATATTTCACAATCCACATCAAAGTCTGCATACATTCTTTTAGATACTGATAAACAGTTCACCTCCGTCCATAATTACGATTGTCAACCTTATCAAGATACATTGCCAAACGGACTTAGAGTTGACATTCTTCGTGAAAATAATTACTCCAACAGCAGCTGTAAGACTGAAGTCGTTACACGTAATGCATGTCATTTACACACTCATCACAATACACCTAGCATATTTCGTTCTGTATTATTGATTTTTTCACGTTCTCGTCGTAAAAATAACTCCTATCCCCCTGATAATCTAAGGATTACTAAGTCTTCAGTCGTCTGTCAGCCTATTTCATCAGACAGTATTCATCATACTTGTGTTACATCACATTTGTTTTCCACATCATGTCCATCGATATTTACATCACCACACTTTCCTGTTTTCAATTGTAATGCTTCAGATAATACTAAGAATAATAATACTAATAAATGCTCTATTCCTTCTGTATCGTATCTCACCACCTCATCATCAACTTCAGAACGTCATCAACAACAACACCAACTCCATCATCGTTACCCTGTAAAGAATGAAGCCAATCGAAAGAAAACAGGTGACTGTCATGCTCCTAACTTTGTAAATCCAGTATCGGATACAAAGACGACTATTGACTGTGAATCGTTTAATTCAGAACAACCTGTTAGCAGTCATCATCATCATTTATCTTGTATACCGCCAACTGTAACTTCAGATGAATCTGTTAGAAAATCGAATCACTCTTATTTCGTTTAATCTCTCTCTTTCTGTGCCTACATTTTTAAAAACACCTCCCGGTTTCAATAACCCTTCTTTTGTCGTTTATATATTTGTATCCTACCTCAAATATTATATACTATTATTATTGTAATGTTTAGTGAAACTGGAATCCCCTGATGATGGGCAAATAGACAAGAAGTGTGTGTGTCGGGGGTTGGGGTAGCGTGGGGTGCGGAGTGGTGGTTGCTAACTAAATTATTATCTTATGCTCGTCAAACGCTTTACAATATTCATAAAAAGGATAGAACTCTGCGCTGATTGTTCTTCTTTTTATTATTATTATTAATAAGTCTGCTTATTATGTCATGTTACTTTTATGCTATGGTGAATGTACGTCAAAATTTGTGTGTGTGTGATGTGTTTGCGTTGTATGGTGTTGTGTATAAGAATCCGTTTCCCACTATATCATATATTTATTTTGAATAATCTTTAATCGTTTGTTTGATAATACTTTTTTAGGCTGTTCTTCATGTAAAGCACGTTTTAATTGTTGTATTATTACTACTGTTGCGTCTTCATTCATTCATTTACATTTGTTTGTTCGTTTATTTGTATTATTCAAAGCTGTATATATAATAATATTAAATTGTCATGGATCTTGGTATTGTTACAGCAGAAGGCAAGACACGGAAGTCTGTATCACACCACTGCACCACACTCATCCCACTCTGTCTGTCTGTCTGTTTTCGACATAGAACTTTGCACAAATGTGCGGAAGTTCAAGTCGCCACATTCCGTGTAGCACGCGAAGCGAGAGAAGAAAGTACAAGAAAAGCATAATAGAAACAGTGAGCAGAGGTGTGAGACAAAGGAGTAATAAAGAAATACAAAACAGTTTCATTGGAAATCATAAGTCACAGGGAGTGGATGCAACTGCGCCACTCACCCACTCACCCCCCATCAAATGCTTTAGACTAAAGTCGGTTCGATCTTCTTGGTGCTCGTGGCTTTGTTTGCTTGTCTTGCTGTATCCAGTTATGGAGCTCGTTGACGGTACATACGTGACCCTGTCTCGCGGTGTATGGTCCTTTCCCTACTTTGGAAGCAGTTTGCGTGACTCTAGCTGTCTGGCGCGTATTCGCCAGTGTTTCGCCTCACACTGTCATCATATGCTGCCTTCACCCAACCTCTACTGTCAGCAGCAGTGTTCCAAGTAACAGTGTCTTCACTGATGGATCTTGAACGCCATTCAACTCCACAACAGTCTCGAAATCCCGCAAAACTACAGGGCAGAGGCTGTTCATTCGTTGACAAGGCAGCGAAAGCAAGTGTTTAACAGCAGAAGTCAAGACACGGAAGCAAATGTATATTTTTAAGTGATCAAACTAATATTTATTTGTATATCTATACAGTTTATATTCTTTAACGAGTCACTGAGCCAGCGCGTGATTTTTGTTTACATTAAACGACATGCAATAGAATATTCAAATAAATACATAAATAGTATCGTATTCTGTTGCTAATACAGTATTGAACTGTGGGAACAGTATATTTGAGAACAATGTTCCGTTGGAAGATATTGTTGTCTGTATCACACCACCACAATATGATTATTGTTCAAGATTACAATAATTTCGCCTATGGTTGCCAGTTGAATGAGTAGTAGGTGGGAGGTAGGGATGTCTTAGTTTATCTATATATCTCCTTATCAGTAAATAAACGATTGTATATAGATAAAGATTTTTTGTTTTTTCAGTTCTAATCGATTTCCATTTAGACTGGACACTAGTCAGTAACTAGTGGTATGTGTCTAGCTAGTCTTTTGTTTAGTGCAGACTGAATTCTATTAGTCACTCAGGTTTGCAATGTGGCCACCATGCCACTGGGTGGTGAGTGGCTTACCATCAAGGTGCACATTGATTTCATGATGAAATTAGTAGGTTGGAAGTAATCGGCCACAGGAAGGAAGACTTGCTCGACCTAGGTTTCGTGCTAGTTGGGCTCACTAGTCAGTCAGTCAGTCAGCAAGGTGTGTATCTGCAACCACAGTGTAGGAACGACCCATGTCCCTCCTTCTGAGATTCGAACCCGCACGTCACTACCCAGTGAGTCAGGGATGTTACTATGTATACAATCGAAAACGGCCTTTTTTGCATTTGCATAACTTATCTGTTCATCGTTTAGTTTCCTTGTGGTTTATTTGAAAGAAAAGAAGAAGAAAAGGTAGAGAATACACTAATTTACCGTTGACCTGATAATTTTGTGTGTATGTATGTGTTATACTTCTTTCTCTCTAATAATAGGCTAATCATACTAATCAATGAAAAATGTGTTGACTCAAATCTGTAATAATAATTGATTCATAGAGATCTGTTGTCTTTCCCGTAGTC
The DNA here is from genome assembly GCA_944472135.2 of Trichobilharzia regenti. Classification (NCBI taxonomy): domain Eukaryota; kingdom Metazoa; phylum Platyhelminthes; class Trematoda; order Strigeidida; family Schistosomatidae; genus Trichobilharzia; species Trichobilharzia regenti. Next base: position 26,993,474 of record OX235270.1, on the reverse strand, counting down.
TGATTTAAATGGTTTCCTTGACGTGTTGTTGTTGTTGTTGGTACTATTTACTCCAACTGATGATGAGGACATTGGTTTACAGATTTCCTGTTGATTTTTGCTATTTGTAACTGGTTGAAGTCTTTGGAAATATGAATGCTGAACTGAATTTTTTTTTAAAAACGCGTTCTTCAAGCGCGTATCAACCTTCAAGCTAAGTGGTTTGTTGAGTTCACTCAGTGTAGTCAACAGCGTAGATGCATGTTTGACTTTCAATTCCCTCTTAACTTAAACAGTATGCACATTGTCTCGCCACTTATTCTTCCAGGCAGCTAGACATTCATGTGATGACTGCTATCAGTATTATTTTTTACCAATTTGTTCATCTCTTTAGTGTCCTAACTTGTCAGTCATAGACGATATTCATCTCTGATTTAAATATAGCGAAAATATTCAAACATCTAGGAAAAAGAACAAAATCGAGCAAAGAATACCGATAATTTCCCCCTCCACTGGCTCTACAATTATGTATCTGTTTTAAATATATAGAATATTCAACAAATATGTATGAGAAAATGGAAATGGATTGATCGGGTTATCCACTGAGGAAACCATTGAATGGCATCACCTGCCAAGCCATCTCTCGAATGGAATCCAAATGGGAAGCGACGGACGAGTGGATGGTCGGTGCTATTGTGACATGTAGGAGATCGTGTGTCAAGAATGATTCAGAGGAGGAGGAGGAGATTAGAGACTATGGTCAATCGTCGAGCTAGCCATCTGAAGAGGATGGCATAAAATAGAAGAAAGTAGAGATGTGGTGTTGTTGAAGCCAGCCCTATGTTCCACTCGGAACTCAAGGGAATAATAATATAAATAGAATAGTCGTCAATAACAATATTGGTGTGCTTTTAAAATACTATGGATTTGTTAAGTAGGATCACAATGGAATTACAGAGTTCACGAAAGATGCATAAATTATAATGAAAAGCACAAAAATATAACAGCAAACAGAATATCAAATAAAATTAAGGAAATCTCTATAACAACCAAATAAGGATCATTGGAACCATGATTCGTGACCAGAGAGGTAAGGACAGTGTCTGAACGAACTTCTTTTTTGGATACATACATAAGTTAGACTTCTTAATATGGATCCCAACAGCCAGCCCAGCGGTATGTAGTAGACGAACTCTTAAGGTGAAGTTAAGATTAGTTAGTTGGTGTGCGCGATAAATGACTTTGAAAGCCTCTTTAACATCAATCTTGTGTGTTCTGTATCCACAAAATGAGTGGGATAGAATAACGCTATGAATTGATTTCTGATTTTCACAACTTCTTACATCCTTGAAAAGCAAAAAAGCACAGTACGATAAGCGTGGGACGCGGGAGTTAGATTTAGAACTCTAAGAAGTTACGTGTTTCGGTGGAGAATGTAAAGTGTAATAACCAAGAAACTGTGTATCCAGAGAATCTACACCAAACACTTGCAACAGAAGAAATGGTACAACACTAATATCAAATAAATGAAAAATATTACGAGCAAAATCAATGTACATATCCGCTTGAATAAGGTATTTAGTAGACAAATTTCACGAGATGATCAAATCGTCATTTCGTAGTTTCTCTACAATCACTTTACAACTAGCAAGATGGTTGTTTCACAATAATAATAAAATAAAATGCATAACAACTATTCACTTACATAAAACAAAAGTACATACTATGCTAATGACCAATCATATTTTTAAATAGGTCAAGTAGTCAGTCCATGGTAGGCAAAAGGTTGAAGTTTATTGTTTTGACTGTACACACAGTCTAGGATATATGTGATTAATCGCTGAAGAGTGCTTCCATCATCACCTTTAATAATAACCAACCTTAAATAAGAGTTATCCGATGAAATAATTGTGAAACAGTCATTATTATTGATTTTGTGACCTGGAATTAGTATATTCTTTGCGATAGGTGATGATGGTGAGACTGATGGATTTCTTTTTAGAGTGATAATTCCAGTGTGATTTTCTATGTGTTTCAATAACCATTTTGGAAGATGTTTTCGTAGACGACCACATTGGAACATTCTATTGGTTCTACACATATAAGTGTCACCACAACTGCAAGTGAACTTGTAGATACAGACTGAAGTAGAGAGTCCACAGAATTTCATCCTTTAATCGTAAGTACAGGGTTGGAAAATGTTCGGCATGTGAGAGAAAGAGATGTGGCGTAGAATCTGTGCGCTTGATGGCTGATGGAAGTCTTTGAGCTGTCAACCGGATAGATAATTTGATCACCATTGAATGGTAGGTTAATAAAGGCAGCTTTCTTTGTGACTGTTCCACAATTATTTCATCGGATAACTCTTATTTAACTTTGGTTATTATTAAAGGTGATGATGGAAGCACTCTTCGGCGACTAATAACACATATCCTAGACTATGTGTACATACAAAACAGTAGACTTCAGTCTTCGCCTACCATGGACTGACTATTATTTAAGTAATGTATTAATTTAAATTATTATTTTACAAGCTTCAACGTCTTAGGAAGGAATGATGTCACCTGAAGAGAAATAACTGTCTTTAGACTGCAGATTACTATAGAACAACAACTGTGTACATTCCAATGTTTATAGTACTTTGAAAGACAAGTTAGATGATTGAAACTAGACATAGAAATTTTCTAAAGGTGAGTAATTTTTGCTTCATCGATACTTGTAACAATATCCAGCATAATATATCCAAACCAAACATAGTTTTTAAGCCAACAGTATCCAACAGAGATGCCGTTTCCCCTGAAGTAATTGTGATATATAGACCTAATTCTCTACATGTCCGTTTGTCTTCCTCTCACCCTCACACTTGTTGATTTATGACCAAATTTTCTCTCAAGCTACTACTTATGACCTGTTTATTGTTCACTGTCTTAACTTATCAATGATGCTAGTCCTTCTCAAGGTCATTTTAAACATATTTATAGGCAAGGAATTCCATTCGTTTGTTTGGACTGTTGTTTTACAGGCAGTAAAAGCTGTCTCGTCAACGTCCAGTCTCCTCTTCTGTCTCTTGCGGCCAAGCGGTGTTATTGTCTTTGTTGAAGTGCGATTAGGATAGATTGTCAGTCAACGCATTAATTTAGTAGTTGCTCATAGTCTAATATGTCCTAGCTTCAGTCATAACAGTATTTTCCCCTGACACGTCAAAAAGATTGGATCTGGCGATATAACTTATTACGCATTTTGGTATTTCAGTTCCGCTGGGAGTGAAGGCATTCCTGTTTTGCCGCTCTTTGTTATCCTTCACTTTGTGTCTAGATCGGGTATTAATCTGGCTTTAACTCCGGTAATTATTTGGAGTGATGGTATATGGCTGAGGTTTCAGTTTGACTGATACTAAAAGCAGACCTTCATTTTCATCAATCGACAATGCAATTCATTACTGCTTAGCGGCTGAAGCTGTCATTGGAAATTTAAACCAAGATATAAACTAAAGTTATGATCTGGTGTTGGTATCACAATGCCAGCTCGAGATGTGGTTAGGGGAAAACTGACACCTAGTTGGCACTGGTGCCGAAATCATCATCATTCCTACGTCGGAGGAAGGTCACCAGAAGGAAACTACCTTCTACTTACCGGCTGCGAGGGTGACACCTGCAACTGTCATGCAGACATACTGTCTTCTGATGGTAGGTTTACGGAAACCTCTTTCGTGGGTCTTCCAACTCGCTGAAATTACCATGTCAATCATAGACGTGGACCTATTTCACTATTATGGTCTGCTCGTAGATGTCCGTGGAGGACGACTGATGAATGGTACTAACTAATTGTCTCCTAAAGGATTTATATATGTATGCCAAAATATGTAGCTGGTTAATAAAACTATAGACAATCCGGCCTTCTTCTTAGACAAAAACAGTCACTGAGACTACGGTAGCATTGTGGCGAGTGATACTGATAAGATTTATCAGTAGTAGTATATAAAAAGACGTTCATCAGCCGGGTGACTTGGAGGAGGTCATGTGAAGAGGAAATGAAAGCATTTGGGCAGACTTGGAGCAGGGTGAAAAAGTTGGCAGAAAACAGAAGGCAATGAAGACGCGCAGCTGAACCCCTATGTTCCTCTAGGAATTAAAGGATATAATAATAATGATAATAATAATCATCGGCCCGCATAAAACATCAAACAGCGGAGAGATACATTTGATGTTACAGAAAGGAAATGATACAGCGTTGTGAAGATACATAGAAGACATGAAAAGAACAAAAAGAAACATAAAAAAGGAAGTTCAGAAGTACCGCAATATGATCTGTGCAAATCGTGATTTGAATATAAGGCGTAGACATAGTTTGGCAATATATAGAGATACCAATTTCCAAATAAGCATTCCTTTACCAAGTCTTTCGTCTTCTACCCTTCAGATATCAATCATCTAAATCCGACATAAATGGAATGCCATGATATGAAACCCGACCTAGTCTTCAGCTAGATATCCCATCAACAGAATGTCTGCTAGCACACAAATGGATTACCAGCACTGTGAAAGTAACAGAGGCCTTTAATGAAACACAGTGAAGAACACTCTCTACGAACCATGAGGTTCTCGGAGTACCTCCATACTTATCTTACAGGATGAGATGAACGTCCAGTACCAATTAAACACGTAAACTATTGTAACTATTGTACTTACTTTTTCTGTACTATTCGCTGCACCTGGTGTCGAAATTCCAGTTTTTTCTTTATGATTGTATATTCATAGAACCGTTTAAAAAAGAAAATCATTTTTGTCGGTTCCACCTTTAGATTGAAAAGAACAAGAAGTTCAGCAAAGATATCTTTTCGGCGATTTCATTTTCAAAAGCTGTACAATCGCATTTATATGGATTATTTTACATGGATACAATTATTATTTGTTTAATTCCACATAGTAATGAAGGTGATAATAATTTTCAACTTGATATGAAAGTTTGAAGGTAGGAATATAGATTACAAGGAGCTTAGAGACAAGATTGCATAGGATTAGAAAACAGTTACAACGTATGCAGAATTAATATTTGATAACTGGAGAAATAATTTTAAAGGCGAATAAAAGGTGATAATTATTTCCAACCTGATATGAATTACAAGAGGCTGAGACAAAAATTACGCAGGGATAGAACGAATTACAGGTGTGAACAAAATGAGCGTGGAAACAATTTGAAGTCAAAATTTTTTGGAAGTTGAAATGTAAATTAGGAGGCGTGTGTGAATATAGATTACAAGAGGCATGGAAACAAAAAAATACACAGGATTAGAATATAATTGTGATCAGGAGGAGCATGGAAACAAACTTAAAATAACTGATTTTATAACTGAAAAAATAGAATGGATTGAACGAAGGCAAAGAGAAAAAATTACACAGATAACAAAACAAAAAACCTGAAGGATGAGGGAACATACCGAACTAGGTCCATGGTAGTTGTAAAGGTGGACTAGTTTCTTTTGGACAAATAGCTCCGGCTTTTCGATACATATGGCGAGAGCTTCCGCAGTAAAAAGAAGTCGGAAACACACTGTCTTCTGCAGATTTTTGTTTACTTTGTAAATGACTCTAAATGATGAGTCGGTTGAGATTCTGTGACAGGTGTTGACGAGGTGTTCAGTTATTTCGCTTCTGATTGAACCAGTGCCTCCTCTTTGCAGTTACGCTGGATGATGTTCTCTGACACGCTTTGATAAGACCCGCATAGAACGACCTATGTACCTAGCTCCGGAAGAGCAGATGAACTGATATATGCACACTGAAGTGGTCATATGAGGAGGTTTGTCCTTCCCACTACTTCGGAGCTGCAGATGGTGCTGGGATTAATAATGGGTGGTTTGTAGCATGTGGCATGTTGAGACCATGTTGTTAATGTGAATGGAATTGATCCTTTCACCAGTTAGTCCTCTGATAGTCAAGGAAGTAAGAGGAGAGAGAATGTGAAGAAGTAAAACAATAGGTCGTCTACCCGTTAATAGAGCATGAGATTTTAAGGAAAAGGCCGTTTGGACGCAGTCATTGTGTTGCTGCATGACTGTCCAGCCTTCGTTTGAAGCTGTCCACGGACGAGGCCACATCTCCATCTGCAGGTAAGGGCTCTAGGGACGACAAACCTGCAGTGAAAAGAAATGGGAGCGCACCCGGGTCTTTGCCCTCTGATGAGGGGTTTCCACGAGGAAGCCGATACTCAATGGTAGAACACCTTTGTTTGGGTGATTTTGGTTACTTTTTTTCTTATAGGCAGTAATCAAATCTCCTCTAAGCCAACGGTAGTTAAGTGTGAATTGGCCTAATTTCTTTAGCCCCTCATCATATGGTTTATTTCTATTTTTTTTATTTTATTTTTTTTTATTTACAGCTTGATTCCACATCCTATTTTTGGTACAAGTATGGAATTTTCAGCATGGATATCGGTAGCCCAAATTTTGCAGGCCGACCATAGATATCAGGTGCGCGCCGGCGTGGGCTCTAACCCCGGACCATGTGCATGGTCGGCGAGAGTCCTAACCACTTCGGAGACCTACCACTTCTTTTGTCTCCCTTCTTTGGAACCTACCCGAGAGATTGAGTCTCTCCCAAGAAGTGAAGATGCAATGATATTATGCACATCAAGGTGTGGTTTGACGTATGTTCTGTACAACCTTAGAAAGGGCTCAGGATTGAGGGCACCCGACTATCTATGTGTAAAGTGTATGACCGCATATGCCCTCGCTACGTCCCCTGCTTAATTTACGCTTGTGTCCATTTTTTCCGTTAGAACTAGACCTAAGGTGCGCTCAGACTTTGTGCAGGACAAGCTTTTATTGCACAGGGTGTAACTTGCATTCTGCAGCCTACATGTGTGTAACTTCACTACTTTGAACTTTTCCAGGTTGAAAGTGATATCATTGGCCACCACCCAGTCTTCCAGAAGCTTTAGGTCTACCTGCAGCCTATCTAAGTCTTCCGAATACTTTGTTGCCTTCTAAAACCTTACGTCGTCAGCGTAAAGAAAAGACGGGTAGCTTAAACGGCATGGCAGGTCATCACCACATGGATTAGGATATTGATATCCCAGTATAATGTCCAATCGCCCCAAGCTGATAGTAAGTTTGTTACACATTATCTGCCTTTCCTGACACTGTGTTGGGCTTCATGGGGTATATCAGACCCTGCTGTGATCGTCAATTACACTTTTAATCACTTTTGATACCACTGGAATTAGGGCTACTGGTCTATAACCAGTGACATTTTGCCTCTCCCCACCCTTGAAAATCGGGGAAACGATGACTTTTCCACTCCCTTGGCAATTTCATTGAATCCACCGAGTGTTTGAACGGGTCACTAAAGGGCCTACAGAGAGCTTCGGCGCAATTTCAGAACAGTTGGCTTGATGTCGCCACAACCTGAGGACTTTCCAGATGCGAGTCTGTGTAGCTTCCCCAGTACCATATTCGGGCTTGTTTGGGGAGTGGCCACTAGGTTCTTTTCCGGCGAAGTGATGGTGCTGCCATTTCGGTCTGCACCAGTAATACCCACATTGCTGTCTACCGGTTTGGCGAAGGCCAAACTGAATGTTTCAGCCATCTATAGACTAATGAGGTATTGACCGTTTGGACATATTAAGGCGCATGCCCCCTGCTTGGCTGGTTTTCTCTCCGTCATGAATCAGGGGAGAATTTTGGGGTTCGCCAGGAGTTTTTGGCAAGGTTATCCTGGATGACCTATCACCCCTGACTCTTGTACCGCATGTAGGTCATTCTGACTCTTGGATATTCGCCACATATACTAAATCCTCTCTCTTTGATTGCGGAAAACTTTGCTCAACTCTCTTCAGTCATGGGGACCTTCTCTTCGGCTGCGTCTTAACTGAAGGGACAGTATCTAAGATTGCTGTGTGAATAATCTCCTTTACCGCTTCCCAGTGTCCATTCACAGATAACTTCACTCATTCTATGGGCCATTCTGCGTCGGGCAATATGCTCCCCACTTCAGCATACTCCACCTTGTTGTAGCACGGACATGGTAGCGTAGCATCCCACTGTAATTGCTCACGGAGAACAAGATCGAATCCTATGACTACGTGGTCATAGTTCCTAGGTTTATCATAGTTCGGCCATTTTCGACAGGTAGCTGGTAACTAGTTCGAATATAATCTAGTTTTGATGACTTTATACGGGGGCCCCACCCACTGTCGTCCCCAACATTCTCAGTCACTCCTGTATTCCTAGTGCTTTGTAGTCGGTTTCGAACGAATTTTGCCTGAGCATACCTGAGTCAAGGTCCAGGGATGGGGCATTGAAATCTCCAGCTATAGTAATTTGTTCATAGCCTAAGCCTCGTATCCCTGTGATGGTACTAATAAGCAGCTGGTTGTGCTCCGCCTCACACGCATGTGACCGGTAGAGGCCATCCAGCATATACTTGGTAAGGCCTACAGTGAAGTGACACGATAAAGAGTCTGGGAGTTCAGTAAGTGGTGGATCCGCTGCACGTACGCATTTAGGTTGCTTGTGAAAGTATATGGCAGCACTCCCCTTCCTTACTATCTCTGTCTCTCCTGACCAGAACCGTGTCACCTATACTTATTTCGTTGTCAGCGATAGCTGGGGTTTCATTAAGGATGATTATTTTAAGGTGCAACTGTGATCGGAGATTTCTGAGTTCGCCTACTTTCCACCTCAGCCCTCTCACAATACTAGACAGTCACAACATTAATGCACTGTGGGGTAGTTGAAGTTACGTTATCTGCTGGTAGGGGACTTAATAATGGGACCAAATGGCCGATTCCGATGGAACCGGTATTTTTTTCCCTTGGATTCGGGTAGGACACAGGTAAAAATGACTGTCATCCTCAGTACAGCACAGCTGTAGTGTCACTAAGGCTTGGGGACGCGTTATAGCTTCAGTTTGCTGCCTCCTTATGGTTAGGAGTCTGCTTTCACAGCATCGGATGTGTCCTCCCATTTTTCCCTTGGTGCTACGGCCAACTGCTCCGAAGAGATAAATTTGACACTTAGCAGCTTTGGAGAGCTAATCAGTGCGAGATGAGCAGGGCGAGGTAGTCGGAAAATGGAGATTGTCCCAGAAGCGCCAAGGGCCATCTGAGATGACAGCCATCTCCATTGCTTTACGTCATGCATGTGTTTTCCACAAGCAGTGCCCGTTTCCAGCTCCGGAACACCGTGTACGACCAAAGAGGTAGAGGGAATCAGTTCCGGTCACTCCCTCACCACTTATCTATTATCCCATGGTCTGTCTTGTCTCACTCTCATGCTCGAACTTCTGTCAATGGCAAGTCCCTGCGCCATTAACAGTACTCTTTCGGACTCTTCAGCAGAGTCCAGTGTAACCATTAATGGGGGTGGCTTACCCTGAGGCGTGTGGACACTACTGTACAGCCTGCACCATTTCGCTGAATTAATGTTCAGACCTAATTTGTTGCACGATTTGGACCACTGTTCCTGATCAAATAGGGCCCATTGTTCAAGCAAACTATCCTTGCTCACAGGTACATTAAAAAGGATAAGAGAATTAGACCGACTAATCTCAGACTTAGGTTTGGCCTTTGGCTTTTTGTATTCCTTTGCAGCGTCAATAACTTTAGGCTTCATCAGGTTTTGACCAACCTTTGCTGTGTTGCCAAGATTGCTAGTGGATGCAAGTGGTGCTTTGGCAATTCTATCTTACCCTGATGTTGTGGGTGCAACTCTGGGACCTTCCACTTTGTGAAGATTGGCATTTCCAGTCAGTTGGACTGGAGTGTCCTTCTTACTGTCTGTACCAAATTTTGGTAGCGTGGTGTTAGCAGGTGGGGAGCTGCATGAGACTGTGTTGGGACACAAGAGTGGCGTGCTGTTTCTGCTATCCACAGACACGCTGTGTGGGACTGTGTCAGGGCGACAAAGTGGACAGATATACCAAAACCATAGGCATGGCTTATTTCGCATAAACTCGTAGTATGATTTAGACACCCCTTTGTCGAAACGGCAGTGTACCCATCGTTTGCGAAAACTGCATTCAAAAGCTGAGTCAGTTTTAGAAACGATGACAATACACGACTGACATTCGTCTCCCTTCCTTGATGACGCTTTCGAGGTCTTACGACGTTGTGGGCGTTTCCTTTTGTCTTGCTGTGTTTCACGCACTGGCTTTCAGTGGATGCAGGTATAGTATCCTGTCCCCCTGACATTGCCTGTTCCGTTTCAGTTCTAGACTGTGGCAATGCAGGCGTAGTATCAGAACAGACGAGACCTACACGAGTCTTTAGGATTGGTATGGGGGAAGGGGTTGATGTCCTTAGCTTTTGCCTTCTCTGGCTGAAGCCCTTGTGACTACAGAATATGGTGTTTTATTGCTTTTTCTAAGGCTACTTCCAACAGCCATATTAACAATTACTGTGACTTATGCTATATATGAATAAGAGAGCAACAGTATCTACCCACAAGAACAAGAATAAGACTGATAAAGTACAAGATAAGGAAAAGAAAAGGTTTCCGACTTCTGGATGATCGGCTTCACAGCAATCACGTGTTAGACCAACAAGTCTTGTTTATCTGGACGAGTGAAGAAGATGCTACTACAGAAGTGGCAGGTGAAGCTTTGGCACTAGTTCGAGACAGCTGGACTTACCACACATAGATTCAATATGTAAGTAATGCTTGAATTTAATTCACCGGCTAGGGAGATCAGGTTTCCCAAGCGGATAATTCACAAAATAGGTATCTTCCCGTTACAGAGGAAAAAGCACGTCGTCAGTGATCCTCCCTACGCTACAGTAGTACATCCCTTCCTTACTTTCGAATTCATGGGTGAATTCAGTTGCCTCCACCTTACATTTTGTATGGGACTGAATGTTTCAATTGCTAAGTGTCTATCGAATCAAGTGAGAGAGAACATGTGTAATAGGAATGCTTCAATACCTGTCCACGTGGACATCTGGGAAATTCTACTACTACCCGTAAGACGAGAAATAAGGGAGCAATAAAGAAATCTATAAAACTCAAGTCTCGAAGTCGTGTGTGTGACTATACTTGTTGAAATGATTATGAACAATAAATAAATTAATCAATTGTGTTCGAAAGGTGTCGTCATCCAGTGAACAATACTACTGTTTCAGTGAGACTGTGTGTGATATATCTAATAAGCGAATCAATATGGAATTACTTACTAAGACAGTGCCCAAGTTTTACACATAATTTTTAAGAATATTTTTACAGCCCCCCTCGATGTGTGCTTGAGTAACGGCATTTTATTCTCTCTCCTCCTGTTTTTTTCTTCTTCCACAGATTGGAACAGCAATTAAAGATGACGAATTGGCATCATTCTCAGACTTATTCAATCAGTATATTATTGAAGATGCAAAACCGTATTATCAATATACTAGTGGCTTAGTTCCAGATCAGTAGTTTGAACCAGTACAAGTATGGGAAGTCGAGGCATCCGACTTAAATATATCACCGGCACACAAAGCAGCTGCTGGTCTAGTAAGTTTCTTCTGAATAAAATTTTTGTTTTTATGCAGGGATTGACTTGTTACTTGACCACGGAATAATCTTGTTGACTTGGAATATGCAGATGATATAGTCCTCCCTCATGGGTGAAGACCAGCACAGTCTTCTGAACACCTCGAGCTACAATCTGCGAATGATTGGCATGCGATTCACTCCGGCTGTCAAATATAAGATGATGGATGCTACAGGACTCCATTGAACTTCATTGACTCCCAGATAAGAAATATAGATTGAAGTGGTCGTGGATCATGTTAACCACTTCACTTATTTGGGAAGTTGTTGCTTCAGCCTAGCCGACGCTAGCAGGTTGATCGTTGACGAAATCTCAGCTGGGTACAGTTACAGAAGGCTCGTTTCGCATATGCATATGGTGGCATAGTGGTTAGGACTCTCACTGACCATGCACATGGTCCGAGGTTTGATCCCCTGCCGACGCACACCTGATATCTATGGTCGGCCTGCAAATTTTGGGCTACCGATATCCATGCTGAAAATTCCATACTTGTACCAAAAATAGGATGTGGAATCAAGCTGTAATAAAAAAGTGCCTGCCAACTTACGCCATCTCTGGTGTAACCGTGACATCCGACTGGCTTTCGACCAAAAGAAGTGTGTGCTACTCAGCAGTTCGACCCATCCTCCTTTATGGCTGGTTGGTTGGCATATATATATATATATATACAGACAACAGATCATCATTGAACAAAGCTTGGAGTGACGGTCACCTCTCTATCTCAACTTCATCGACTTTCAAAAGGCCTTCGACAGCGTCGATCGAGAGGTGATTTGGCAACTACTTCACTACTATGGAGTCCCATCGACAATTATACATCTTATCCAACAGTTATACGACAATGCTGTATGCCAAGTAATCCACAACGGGAAATTTACGGAATCCTTCGAAGTGAGGACAGGAGTGAGGCAAGGCTGTCTATTATCGCCAATGATCTTCCTGAGTGCAGTAGACTGGATAATGCGACAGACAACAGGTAATGAGGAAACAGGCATAAAATGGACTCATACAAAAAAAATTGGAGGATTTGGACTTCGCCCGCGATGATATATGTCTGATTTCCCACAAAATGGAAGATATGCAAGTGAAAAGCAACCAGCTGGCAGAAGAAACATCAAAGATAGGACTTCAAGTGAACATAGATGAAACAGAGGTAGATGATGAAGATTCTTGGCCAACAACAACAGACGACAGTCACCATAAATGGGAGGAACCTGAAAGAAACAACCTCCTTCACCTACCTACCGATCTGGGAAGCATCGTTTCAACTACAGGGGGAACTGACGAGGATATCAAAGCAAGAATCGGAAAAGCAAGGCAAGCTTTCATTACTCTTAAGTCTGTGTGGAGGTCAACAGCACACAGCATCAAAAACAAGATCCGGATTTTCAACTCCAATGTAAAGTCAGTGCTACTATACGGATCAGAGACTTGGCCAGCGCGCCATAAAGAGCATCTCAAACAAACTTCAGACCTTCATTAACAGTTGTCTTCACTCAATACTCAAGATCAGATGGCTAGAAGAGATCAGCAACAGGGATCTCTGGGAGCAAACTAACCAGGAACCGATTGCGAAACAAATAGGCAGGAAGAAATGGAGATGGATTGGACATACACTGAGGAAACCATCAAGTGAAATCCCTAGACAAGCCATTACTCTGGTGGAACCCGAAAGGGAAGCGGCGAGTTGGTCGTCCTAAGGTGACTTGGAGGAGGTCATGTGAGGAGGAGATCAAAGCATGTGGGCAGACTTGGAGCAGGGTGAAAAAGTTGGCAGAAAACAGAAGGCAATGAAGACGCGCAGCTGAAGCCCTATGTTCCTCTAGGAATTAAGGGATATAATAATAATAATAATAATAATAATATACAGGTTAGCTGTCGGTCGAGTGCTTGGTAAGCAGGGTAAATCAATACACGAGGCTGGAAAGTTACATTGATCTAGAGAGATGGTTAGGACACGTATTACACATGCATGCCTCCCTAGCCATCGTCTTCCTCGACCGACAATGGGCAGTGTTAGCCACTGACTGACATAGGATGGATCATGTTGGAAAAGGGTTACCCAGTGGTGGTCGTCAAACGAAAACATGCCTTCATCATCAGTCAATGAAATCCACAACAATTAGTTTAAACCAGCCAGCCATTCAGTCACGTAGGAAGGTGTGGACTGCTTGACTGACTGCCTTGTTGGTGTCCTCGGGGTGGTACTGAGGACCAGTGAAGGCTAGAGACAATTGTCGATGATATGGCTGAATCAAAGTGATCGTTCTCAGTGATGGCTAACTGGCTGACTGAGATACATCCACACCTTGTGACTTATAATATCCAATAAAACTACTTGCCTCATATCTCTGTTTTGAATACCTTTTTACTTTCTTCTCGTGCTTTGTGTGCTGAGTGAAGTGTAGAAAATCGAATTGCTGCTGCACATCGCCGCAAAAGTTCTACGTTGAAACTAGTCAGCTTACGCACTAAAATGTGTTATGCTGGTACTGTTGATTTATTTATTATAATAACATAAGCTACAAACTTACAACGGAGATGTTATATCTATCTTCTTGTATTCAGTTGATGTTTTTACAGATGGAAACATTTTGTGACTGATGCATAAGTTTGTAATGTGGTCAATACATTAGTTTCCCCGAGTTACTACTTATTCCTTAACCTTTGAGTCAATATTGAGACATGTGGAGTGTATTATATAGGAATAATTAGCAACCTTAATCCTTTATTGGAGAGAGGAAACTCCGAACTGAACAATTCAAAAGACTTCTTAGTCGACATCGGATGTGTCCTCCAAATTTCCCTTGCTTTCGTACCGCCGTTGAAGTTTTAGAGCCAACTCTCCTTAGGAGTTGAATGTGACACTTAGCAGCCTGGATGAGCTTATCACCGTGGGAGCACCAAACTAGTGTCAAACTAGTAGGTCAGGGGTAGTCAGATTGTCAGAGCATAAAAATTTAGCTAAGGTAAGGATGGTTGACCCCGAGAAGATAAATAATTTAGAAAAAAGCTCAGCAATTGCAATGCATGCACTAACACACAACCACACAATAGGATGGGAGAGGGTTAAAATTCTAAAAAGTAATCTAGGTAGGTGGAGAGAGAGGTTGATTACTGAATCTTTGTTCATCGAGTCTACACCCAACACATGCAATAGGAATGACTCGTCACTCATACCTGAAATATGGAAAATACTATTACCAATCAAATCAAGTGAAAATCAAGAGAAAAACAATGGAACTATATAAATGAATTTAGGAAGTCGTGTGATTACCTTGATATGATTATGAGCAATAAATTGTGCTCGAAACGTCATCAGTAAACATTACTGTATAACGCTGTGAGACTTTATCAAAACAAAATTTACCCATAATGGAACAACTGTATTCATAGACCGCAAAACGCGATTAAAACTAAGGAAACTGAAAAGGAAATTTTATTTGTACAAAGAATTTAGTGCATTACAGCAGATACACGAAAAATTTAAAAATCTAGAGGAGAGACATAAAATGAAGGCAGAACTCCAGGAAAATAAAGCCCTAGAGGGCACCTCTAAAACTCAGGAACTATGCAAGATCTTGCAAAAACTACTGAAAAAAGGTAAAGACAACAATATCAGCTGCTTAGAACATGAAGGTATAATTTATGATGATCCCCAGATCATTAGTGAACTCCTGAGTGAGTGGTTCTCCAATAACACCAAAGCGCATCCGTCCCCGATTCTCGACATAACCTGCAAAAATAACTACAAGTTAGGTGAAATAAACTTTAATATACAAAATATAGCATCGGCGGTAAGGACATTAAAAGCTAACAGTAGTTGCGGGATAGACGATATACCATCCGTCATATACAAAAACGGTGGTACAGATATGATAGTATTATTACTTAGAATATTTATCTTCTCACTAGTAACTGGGACCTACCCCGAAACTTGGAAAAAAAAATATATATATATATATTACCTAAGTGTAAAGGAGGAGCCAAAACTAGTGCATGTAATTATAGGCCTACCAATATAACACCTGTCATATCAAGGATCATGGAGAAAGTAATCAAAGACCAAATGTCAGACTACTTTCTAAAACATAAACTCATCAACCTGTCACAACACGGATTCCTCAAGAAAAGATCTTGCGTCACTTGCCATATAGACATTTTCAACGAAACCACCTATAGAAGAGATAGGAAAGAGCTAGTAATTATCCTCTATTTTGATGTAAGGAAAGCCTTCGATAGAGTCCCACATAGTCTGCCAGTCAGCAGGCTATGCTCACTAGGGATATGCAAACCCCTATAAAATTGGATAAAATCATTTCTCTATGACAGGAATCAGACAACTAAAGTTGGCTCAATGACCCCAGGCCTAGACCAATCAGCAGTGGTACCATCCAGGGGAGTGTATTGGGACCTCTTCTTTCCATTATATACATAAACAGTATATGTGAATGCTTTAGTATAGGCAAGCCAATACTGTATGCAGATGACTTAAAGGTGACATACACCTGCACAAATACAGATATCGGCATAACTATGAACTTCATACATGAAGAATTAATAAAAATGGATAGATGGTGTGACATCTAGAGACTCAGTCATTTTCAGAGCATATCTCAAAACAAGCATCGAAATCACACAGGCTTATTGGTTTCTAACTCAGGAACTTCTACAGAAGTGAATCCAGAATACTACAGTACAAGGTTTGTGTGCGGCCACCCCTAGACTACTGCTCATTCATATTTAGTAGTACACGCATGGAAGACGAACTAAAAGTAGAAGGAGTACAGAGGTACTTCACGCTAAAAGTACTCGGAACCGATAACGGCACAAACTACTCTACCAGATGTGAAATCCTAGGACTAGAAACATTATGGTTAAGACGACTGCGACTAAATCTGGTACTCTTCTATAAGCTTCTTAACCACATAGTGTATACCCCTGCTAACTATACTCAGTTCTCAGAAGACACTGGATATAACCTTAGACACACTAAAGGTACAGTGGCTATAGAACCATGAAAAACAGCCACCAGGCAAAAGTTTTTCTCGATTAGGTATGCCCAAATATGGAACAAACTACCTGAGAAAATGCGACTAGCAAGCACAATGGCCTCCTTTGAAAAAACACTTGATGACACTAAGTGAGTTTGCAAGTGATGCCAGTGCTAATTCCCGTGTAAGAGTTTCAGAAATCACAAGCCCATTTAATGTATGAACTTAGAGACTACACCTGTTGTTTGTATTGCCTCTATTTATAATTCCAGACAAAAAAAGCAGCAGTCATGACAATAACACCCATTCAATTAAGAGTCGACCGAACTATATCTACCTGATACATAGGGTGAACCATAACCAACATATGAATTAAATATGAGAAAACAAGATCGAAACTTACCGCAACACCACATGGAAAGATATAAGCTACTTGGACATCATTTATAATCCACCAACTGGTCTCCTTTCCAAAAAGAAAGCGGCGATGTTTTATCCACAGTGGCGAGGAAATACATAAGTCCACAGATGCTGATGTAAACACTCAGTGGAGGTAGGAGCCAACGAAGTAATGCATCTAAAGCAAATGTATACTTCCCATGATCATGGCGACTCTCTGCGGAATGTGTCAAAATCCAAATCACTACCTATGCAGCGCCAATAAACCTGGATATCTGTGAAATAACGAAAATGGGCTGACAGCTGCATCTCAGATCACACTGATTCATTTGATGGTAATATTCTGCTCCTTCATGCCTTATTCGACATTTTGAATGGAATGGTTAGCGGTCATGCTGGTTCCAGATCGAAAAGAATAAAAATTCACCGGTTATAACCGGTTACAAAAATTCTAAACTTATCCTAACCTATGCGTTGATAATGCCTTTTTTTGGTAAATGAATATTTTTTCTACCCACTATGTTCTGAAATAACGCTGGTTGTGCTTAAAAAGAGAGCTGGGTGCTTAATTAATGCGACAAATTCTTAAAAATAAGATCAGCATCTGAAATAATGCCTTAAGTGCTGAAAATAAGCACTGCATGCCTAACTGCTGCGGTTAATACTGAAAAATAGCACGCTCTCTCACTCTCTCGACATCGTCTACTGAAACCAACCAACCAATCAGCAAACAGTAGGTTTCACACAGTACGTAGTGTGACGGCTTCACACTTGTCTGTGAATTTCATGTGATGTGATTGGTCTATTTCACCAGAGGTGTGACAGTAAATATGAATACAACGAAAACATAATTCAACAGGGGGTAGGGGAATGTGAATTGATAACATATGAAGATTGTAATGAATAATATATTTCGTTTGTGGAGCGTCCCTGAATTTGATTACAATTCAGTTGAGATGAGGTCACAAGTGAAAAAAGGATACTTGTCATAAGTGAAGTGTAAATTCTTTCGGTTGCTGAGCACAGTTTACGAGGTTATGTACTGAAACCCTGGGAATCCAAACGAAACAAGGTGGGGTGATTGTGTTGATTCATAGACGAAAACATATACTTCCCATAAGGAAAATGTTAACAGTTGTGATAACAGTTCACCCGTCATCCCTTTTCATACTAAAAGAACGGATGTTTGCGTAGAGGTATATAAGCAGTACTCCGTACATACAGAGATCATTCTTACAGGATTTATAAATCATGCAGGTGAGTTAGATGTTGGGTGTATATTTCTCCAATTCTCTTATGAGGAAAACAACTCCGATAATGTGTTAAATACGGGTATTCAACATTCTACAACAAGTCGTATGAGAAGAATATCTTCTGGCAGACTGCATGAATGCCTTGGATACAGCTACTCAACATTTTATAGCCGTCAAAAACGGTTACGTGATGCAGCATTTAGTGACTGCGACTTGTGGAAACGTTACTGCTCATCTAGAGAAGAGGTGGCAAGGGATAATACAGTAACTTTGCCTTCAAGTTCAACTGTCCAGGGAACAGTGGGTTTACCCTAGTACTAGTGAGACCGTCGCTGTTGTTTCACAAATTGAAGAGAATCGTAACTGAAGCTCATTTGACAGTTTATTCCGCGTTTTTGAGATGTAGGTACATCCATGTTGTTATTGATTTTAAGCAACCTGATACATGATAAAGTAACAGCCGTATTTACACTTCATTACATATCCTTTTGCAGAATTCTACACCAATCAGATACCTCGTCGTCCGTTCGCTGGAAGATGACACTGTAGTCGCTATCCCAAACACTTGGGTTATGCGAAGTGGTTTATGTGCGTACAGCAGCACAGCAAACCATCTAGAGCCTATGTTTACCGGGGCTGGATGGTCAGTGTTTCAATTCCGTCAACTGCAGGAATTTGGTAAGTTGGCATATTTCATTATCACCCTTCTAGATACGTATGAGAACTGTAAAAAGGGTGAAGAGCTTTCGAGAAGCAATGATCAAGGCACCAGGAATGTAGACATGGACGATGATAGGTTGCCAATGCCTAGTAAGAGACCGAAAAGGTAGGTACCGTTGTCTGTCTAACACATTTTTCAGGGATGCCAAGAAAAATGATAAAAATTTCCTTTACAACTCAATGGATATTGATGTAACCGCCAGTGAGGTTGGTTGCATCAATCCACAATATCCAGATTATAACATATTTGATGACTTCGTGGCCCCAATTCCAAGGAATTAACCTAATTGAAAGCCTTTCAGTTTCAGTACTTCGGGTGCCCCATATTCCAGTCTTTATCTCCTATTGGCAAAAAGACGTGTGTGTGTGTGACCGGTAGGAATAATTGTAACAATTTTTATTCATGCTTTAGATTGCCGTCTAACGAATATGCTACTGAATCCTCAATTAAGAAATTACTCGGTAATTACTTAAAAATAATTATTTATTTAAAGATACAAATATGGAAGTCATTAACCTATGCACGAAAATATTGAACATTGTGACTACTGACAGAAAATCTCGACAGCAAACCTACCCTCCAGCAAACGGGGACTTGACACTGCAGTTTCCGATCGAGAATGAAGACCAGTTAGAGATGCTGGAAGCATCTCTAAGAGACAAAAAGTACAAACAGAAATATGTGAGTTGATATATTTAATTCTTATTTCTTGTAGACTGCTAAGATGGCTAGCTGCCTTCAGAGTGATCCAAAGTTATCACTTAAGGTTATGATGCACCATGTTATAAAACCTGAAGTGGGTTTGAAGTTTACATTCCAGGGGACTTTGACAAAATCAAGCATTGTGCCTTATGCCTTTTATAAAATAATGAGATGTAAGTTTCATTAATGAAGTAATTAGTTCTCTAGCTTCAATTATGTCGCACTTCTCCGGCCAACTAATGACGACAAGAGAGATTGGTGACATGATAGGGCCACGAAATCGTACTTTGATAATTTGAAAGATCGTGTCCAAAGGCTTAAGCGGAAGCAAGGAATTCAGGTAATTTTGCGGAACGCCTGCTTACTTCTATAAGTGAAAGTTTATTCAACATGTAGTAATCACAACATTGTTTTCATTTTTAGGCAAATGAAAAAGATACCGGGGGATATAACAGTGGCACTTATGTAAGTAAACTTTTATACATGTAAATGCTCAGAATGTGCTGAGCACAATTTTCACCCACTAATATTTTATTTTGCTTATTTGCAGGATGCTACCAGTGGATCGCACTTGACGGGATTGCAGTGATACTGTACTACAATTTATAAATACAAAAGTCTCAATGATAAAAACTGATTTCTTCTGCAAACTAAATGAATTTCGCCGGCGTAGGACACAGGTGATGATAATAAGTAGAAGTCTTTTCGTTCTAAAGTAGTGCTAGTCAGTGCTGAAAATGTTCTGAAAGGGCTGAAATAAAGCTGATAAGCAAACCCGGTAGGTTCTGATCTACTCCTAACAATGCTTAAAAGAACACGGTTCTGAATTAGCGCTAGTTATGCTGAAAACTGGCAGAGTTCTAGTCTGTACCGTCAAACAAACGATTTCAGAACAAATTCAGAATTTACTCACTATAGGATGCTATAATTATTTCAGAATTACTGAGATCGGTGACTCTAAAGAATAGCGGCCCAAACCGAAACGACCTTTTAACGCAAAAATGACCTTGACAGGGACAACTTCGGCCAATGAGAAGGCTCAAAAAGAAAGGCGCATAATTGTAAAAAACGGTATATATAGATGTAATGCAATCATAATAAACAGTTACAAAGAATGGCGCTCGCGTATATGTTGCAAAAAAACCTCCCAGTTTCCCATGGGAGTCTTCATAGTCATATGAAACCAGTTTCGCTTCTATATACCCTTTGCGCAGTGTCGTGTCGTAGATACCCAGCATCCACTGGTGGTTTGCTTGTAAACTCCCGTGGTTGTATTTCCTTTTTATAAGTACAGTCTTATCAATATGGACTATGCTGCCGACTCCTCCGAGAACTTGAGTCAGGGTGTTCATTTTCCAGGAGGAAACATCTCTGCAGTAGTTGTACCATTGCACTGCTGACACCTCTGAATTTTCTGTTTCATAAGCTGTAGCTGTGACTGCTCTTTTCAGGACCCAGAAGTTACATCTCATTAAAATTTTCGCCAAAGGTAGTTTAGACCTTGAGAGAAAAGTTCCTAAGGGATCTGTAAACTAAAAAACAACGACAAACCATCTCGAACCGATTTCCTCCTTCGGCACTCAATACATCTGTATACAAAGCCATCAATGGCCTCTGCTTATATTTGTATATGCATAACTCCTCCGCACTGGCAAATTTTCGACAAAGCTATGAGTCCGTTATCCAAACGGTAATCGAAAACATCCATGATTACTTCCGAAAATGATACAGTCAGCTGATTCCTTGCTCAAGGTCACTTTTTGTTCGAAGGTCGTTTCGGTTTGGGCCGCTATTGTTTAGAGTCACCCTGAGATCTATTTCAGAATTATAACAATTATAACCCAAGCTTGAGCTTGGGTTGCTGAATCAATAGTACTTCTCTGCACGTTTAACTGTATTCTAACCGCTGTGATGAGCCTTTTGCAGATTATGTTACTTAAAACATCGTTTACGGTAAACTAACTACCGTTTTATAAGCCATTTTTACACTTTTGCGAGTAGCGAGTAGATATAGGCAGTTTTTTATTGGCTGTTGGCTAGCTGGCTTTTTATTGGTCTAAAATATAAATTAAAGCGCCAATCTCTTTATTTTTACACGGAAATTTACAGTCAGTAAAATTTCGGGCTTACCTTACCATAATATAATGGCGTGTTAATTTTTTTGGTGTGAGTGTAGTGTGACAGTCACACGCTACTTGGATGCATTGTTGATGTTTTAAGTATGTTGAGATGTATGAGAATGTCCAGAAAGTGAATATAAATCAACAATAATTTTGATGCATTTATTTTAAGTCCAAAATAGGATGTATGCATTTTTTATTACTAGGCGAATATAATTTAACTACAATTTCTAAAAGTTTAATGTGTCCTTAATTAGTACATATAGATAAATGTACGCATTAACTAATCTACTTTTTAAGTTGTCAGTTCAATGACCTGTGGGATTTGTGCATACTAGGTCAGCATAAATCAAGTAAATCTCCCTTCAAATGGCTGAGAGCGACAGTTTAAAGCATACTTTGGTTGATTGTTTCGTGATAAAAGCAATTTGGAGTCAGTTATAAATTACACCGATCTGTCTTATTCATGCGTTTTTCAGCTGAGGATTTCCGGTTCATAGCATATCCTGAATAACGGTGATCAATACGATTTATCACTTAAACCGCAGCACCACCAAGCTTAAAACAATTCTAAATTTATTCTGACCTATTCCTCGATAATGCCTTTTTATGGTAACTGAAGATCATATTTACCCACTACGCTCTGAAATGACACAGGTCGTGCTTAAAAAGACAACTGCGTGCTGAATCAAAACTTTCCGCTCTGGAGTAACGCTAGTCCATGCTTAATATGTCCTGTGAAGGCTGGAACAACGGACAGTTTCACTGTCAAACAATGGCAAACAGTAAGGGAGTTTAAAGTTACTATTATTAGCATAGTCTATGTTACTATATTAGCATAGTACACGTTAATTAGCTCAATGATTGCAGGTTTACAATAATCTTTGACTACCAACATAATAACTGTGAACTTCAGGCTAAAAATAAGCTAAATAGTAGCACCCAGTGACAAAAACTGACCTACACACTGCAAAATGAGCAAAACATCCAGAAAAACCTTTAAAATTCAATGGAAAACGAATTCACGAAAACATATAACTAGCCGGCGCAGGAACTCATCATGACCTAGAAACTGACTGTAGCCTCTTCCACCAAATCGACCAAATGGGTGAGGATATACGTTATAACGTGGTTATATTTCCCGCGACTCAGGTTTTTTCGTCTTTCATTGGCTAGAACAGTGGCGGTCAATTGGATATTTGATTTGTCCTTTGTAGGTCGTATCGTAAGAGGTTTTGTGTGGTTGTGTTATGCGCCGTTTGCAAGCAAATTTGACAAAGATAGATGTAATTTTTGACTATTTTAACATTGTTTCACTGTTTTTTTACACAGATACACTTCTCTTTTCGCTATAAACTCCCTGGAAACTGGTCAGGCATTATGGTTCCTATCAGTGACTACCATCCCGTGGGTGCCAATGCATTTCTTGAGTTGTGTTTTTAGGTACAGTATTTCCTACTTCGTGATTTCTCACTCACATAGTCTGGTATCCTGTGTTTCTTGCGACTTAGCTGTCACAAGCTGTTGTAATAATGTGCTTCGTTAACGAGCCCTTTTTCTAGAATTTCATCGCAGGTAATCAGCGCGAGCGCAAGCAGCACATATGTAGGAAGCTACAAAAGCATTAGAAGACTTTCAAAAGGCGTGAACTTCATATATTGCTAACAGTGACGAACTTTTCCGCATACCAGTATGTGGATACGTTCACACGCGTATAGGAAATCCACGAGTGGGACATTGTATTTTAGTGGGACAGTTTTGCGAGACTTTCATCTAGCCCGTATGTTTCGGTCTAGTATTTCTGTCCCTCAGACCACTAACAAAGTATTATCAAATGCATTCTTGTAGTATGATTCGATGGCACAATTACTGGCAGTTAATAATATTATTTATGCGTAATGTTCATGATATTTTCTGCACCATTAACGTGCTCCACATTTCAAAAAAAGTGTAAATTAGGAAGACTAAACTTAGCTTATACTTAACTCAAATATGTTCATGCATGTTAATTATGTAAATGCTTAATTTATGTAAGTGAATTTAGTCTGTATCACTTTCAGGAATGATGGGTCGCAATGAGGTCAGTCAGTTCATTAAATCCAGTGGAAGCAGATGTAGCTGCATTCGGACAAAGGCATCCGAAAAACAGTGATGAGCGTTTTACGACTTATAATCGGATACATTTGCATAATCAGTTTTAGAAATTGATTCTGCATACAACAAGTGGAGGTAAGTTCACTCATTCATGTATAACCATGCAGATATTCTTTTTTACAGTTTGTGATACCGGATAGATTTGCATATGGGCGTAGAGTTCTGTTTGCTTGAATTTTGGAAGAATTCAAAGGTGACGCACTTCGGACACTGGACAGTTTCCGTCGAATAATGGGAGATACTTTCCAAACGAAGACTTTCATCTTTGACTGTGCTCAGATAATACATGTAAATAAACTTGTTTGCGTTGCAGTAAAATAAAATTTTCTATCTAATATTCTTGTGCCTTTGTATTTGTTCTGCATGCGGTGGGAATACGGCATGGTAGACCGGTACTCCCTAGGATATGAACGCGTTACTGTATATAGGTGTAATTCTGTAGGAACACTATCGATCGATATAAGTAGTGAATTATAAGTACTTAAGTCAAGCCCAAAAATCTGCCTAAAGTTACGCGATTACGTCTCCTAGTCATAGGGAAGTCTGTAGGGACCAAGTACAAAAATACTTCAGTATTTGAAAAATAAGAAATGAACTTAAGCACTGCAATTGAGTCGATTTCTTATAAGGTAAAGTGTATTCAAAAGTAGTTCATTACCATTATTTCACTTAAAGCATGATGTCGATTCATATGATTATGGGTGTTAACTTACAGTGTAAGGTGAAGTGTACACGAGACGAATAATTGAATAGGTTGAGCTGTAGCAATCGTAGTCACATTTACACTACACTGAAATATGCCACCAATTACTTCGTCGGGTCTCATTGATAAGTGATGCCTGCATCTAGTCATCATGACAAATATGGGTACACTCAGAGAGAACAAGAAAGGTCTGGTAAGCATGATGTTAAATATATTTAATGAAAAATAATAACAAGTAAATGTCTTTACGCAGTTGTTTGTCGTAATAATTGGGCCAATATCGAATCGCTGTGACCGGGTTGACTGACGTTACCGGATATCTGCAAATAAGTAAACAAAGTGTTTTTTTAAATTGCTGAAGCAAGAAAGGAGTAATTTTAAGTTGAACGCTTTGCATTTGCCTACCTTTGCTGAAAATGGTTCATTCTCCTTTCTCATTCTTCGTTCATGACAGCATTCTTCTGTGGTTTTTACTGTCACACATATTGTTCATCTTCTAAAGGATAGCAGCAAGCAAATAATAATAATTAGAACAGGTTATGATAAGATTTAGATTGTAAACCCTTAACAATGAACACTGTACATTTGGTTAAGTGCTATGTCCTTGGAATGTTGGTATACATTTGCAATGTTTAATGCAAACCATATCGGTGTAAGCATAGAAAATATGACGTTTTCCATGAAAATACAGCTTTGTTCAAACACTGGTGCTGTTGTGTTTCTAATAAAGGCAACTAGACTGTAAGCAAGCAACTAATAGGCACAAAGAGTAAGTCTCAGATTTAATAAAGGCATATCCAGTTAAGATAAAATGTAGTGTAATAGTGCACAAATGAAAAGACCATCGTGAAGTAGATAAGTGATATTTCAGTGACAGGTAAATTGAAATTTCTGCAACCTTACAATTCCTAAGGCAACCTGACGTGTAAGATCTCTCACAAATTTCTGTAGGGCCTGTGGGGTACCATGGATGGTTTGCCGTTAATCTGAGCTTTTGAAGGATGATTTACAAATCCAAAAGGTAATAACCATCGATACTGAGGTAGTATTTCCTAGCTGTTCGGCATTTTTTCCTTTGAGGCAGTTTCTTATCAACAGTTTGCAGTATTCATAGTGAGTCTATAGGAACCTTCATTGTATCATGATTTTCACCAAATATCCCTTAACTCACAGAAGCAGGCAGTAACCCCATACACTCAAGCATTGTAACCAGAACATCACAAAATGCTTACAGATAACTTGTTTAGTAATAACTGCTTGAAATATAAGGGCTATAAGTGCATCTTTCATAGCCATAATTAAGTCATTAAGAATCTCAGAATATTTTAGTGATTTGAAACAAAATAATTATTAAGATTGATATAATCTATGTAACAGGTGTAGTAGTTGTATGACACACCTGCTAGCTACTAATCAACAGAAAGCTGATACTCATTTTAAGTACTCTGACATTTGAGAAGGACTATTTATACTATTCTTCGAGACACGATGAACACTGATGTCAATATACTCTGATGCCATTTCATGCACTGAGCAATTAAGGCCTTCTGGAATTCCATGTGCAAATGTCAATTAAACTATTATCACATCTTCACCCAAGCACTTTTAACTAGGAACTTCATCAAAATAAATATAATCACCAGGAAATTCGGCAGCCTGTCTCATTCATCGCATAATGTCGTCGATGTGTTACGGAATATTTCAGTCATCCCGGATGATAACAGAAGTGTTTGACATGTTCAAAACACACATCTAACCTATGTCTGCATGCTATTTCTCTTTCACAGGCCAGATTCTCATAGATTCACTGGAATGACAACAGCCATTGCCTGCAGTGTATTTACGACCTTAATATTTGAAACAACTTGCGAAAAACAAACCCTCAACGCACTATAATGCAAATAATACTCTTTCTATGCGAACTTTCTTCAAAAGGATGACTTCTTCATTGATAATCCGTCCGAGCTATAATATACAATTTTACGCTTTACTATGAACAAAATAATGCCGTGTGGCTCCAGAAGTCTAAAACTAGTCAAATATGATCTATTTCCCAAAAAATAGGCGATTATAACGCCTGTAGCCGTGAACGCGGTAACCGATGTCGCTGCGCGATAACACCTGGTTATAACGTATATCCTCACCCCGACCAAATATAACGCAAGACTCACTTGTTGCGCGCATTTCCGACAAATTCAAACAATAGTGGTGCTCGGGATTATGTCATAAAAATTGTTTCAACTTATGTAAATTGTGTTTACCATCATTATTCCATTATTCTCCTTTGTATATATATATACTGTGTCAGTGAAAGATTTTAAACATGCTTACTCCATGTGTACATAATTATCATATTGATGATGCCTGTCAACTGTCATGTGCATTAAAAGACAGTATATTATTGTAAGATTCATTTTACTGTTATATTAGGGAATGGACTTCAAGCTTTATGTATTTTCCAAGCATCTGTAATCCATCAAACCAATACTTGGGTGTTTTTGTTAATGCGAATTCCATATCTCTATGTCTCTTGATGTGGTCCATTGAATCACTAGTAATTAGAGATTTTTCCTACAAACAAAAGACAAAGTGACAGCAGCTGTAGATCATGTAATTTAAATATGCAATTTAAACAATACTTATGCATGCCTATACAATTGGTGTACCCTACATAGCTGGGAGAAAATATGTGCCTTATTACATTATCTTTAATAACTATGCTTACTGATAGTATGTGTAATTTATCAAATTGATGATGCCTGTAAACTGGCGTCCCTCATGTACAGAAATGGGAATATATATTATTATTATTATTTTGCCGAATTGATGTTCAGGCACATTTTATTGCACAAATTAGAGCACTGTTCCTGATCAAATAGGGCCGTCTGCCTAAGCGAACTATCATCGTACATTAAACAGAATAAAAGAATTCGATCGATTGACCGCAGACCTAGGTCTAGTTTGCGCTGCTTGACATCCTATTTAGGGTCGTTCACTTTAGATTTCATCAGGTTCTGACTAGTCTTTGTTATACTACCATGCTTGCTAGTGTATGCAAGTGATGCTTTGACAATTCCATCTTTCCATGCTGTTCCAGGTGTAACCTTGGGAGTCTTCACATTATGGGGATTGGTATTTCCAGTCGTTTAGGCTGGAATATCCTTCTTACGGTTTTTATCAAGTTTTGGTTGTGTAGTTTGTCAGGTGGAGCGCTGCACGAGACTGTGTTGAGACGAAAAAGTGGCATGCTGCTTCTCTTATCCTACGACACTGTGTGAGACCGTGCCACGTCGGTAAGAAGTCTTACAGCAACTATCATCATTACGGCGCAAATATTGAACTCGTGCTTCGTTGTTTAACTTTGCGGTAGCGTTAAACTTTAGGAATCACTAGCTCCCAATCGGCGAATGACCTTGAACGAGCCAATTGCGTAAAAAAGCTACTACAGATGCAGCAGCTGGAGCATCAACAGTAGTTCGAGGCTGCTGGACATATCACACATAGATTTGATATAGAAGTAATGGCGAAATTTATTTCACCAGCTAGGAAGATCAGGTTTCCCAAGCGGATTATTCACAAAATCAGTATTTGCCGGTTAGAGAGGAAAAAGCACGTCGGATTCAATGAGTGCTTTATGGTTTGCTCTCACTTGTTCATATACGGTCCCTAGTTCGCCGAGCAGCTGTCATTAGAGTGCGCTTCTGATACCGAAATATATCTAGGACTTCTGCCTTGTTGGGATAAATAACGCGACAGTCACCCAGAGATACCGCACATCTCAACTGCATGGACCCAACTGGTCGACATTTTTCTCTAGAACCTGAAGCCACTGCACTCCATCTACGTTGCTGAATGATCATTAGGTAAATAATAATAGTATCTTCTCATTTTGTACATGAGGGACGCCAGTTTACAGGCATCATCAATATGATAAATTACATATACGATTAGCAATCATACTTAATAATAGTGTTTTAATAAAATACATATTTTTTCCTGCCTTTGAAGGACACACCAAATGTACAGGCATGGATAAGCATTATTTAGAATTCACAAATTTGGTTTATGGTCAAATTACATGGTTGCCGACGTTTTTGTCTTTGGTTTGTGGGAACAATATGATAACCATTCATTCAATGGAGCACATCATGAAATATAGTAATATTGACTTCGCATTAACAAAATAACCCAAGTAAGTTTTGGATGGATTAAAAATACTTGGAAAAAAATAAAGCTTGAAGTAATTCCACAATATAACTAAGGTGTGTACAAATCCGAATTTTATTTTTGATTTATATCCAAATTGGGTAATAAGAAAGCTATTTTTACAGATACCATCAGTTATGTTATAAGTTACAATCGTGACGTTGTATTACAAATTGATACTTTTCCATTGGTATAAGAGTATATTCCACAAATGTAATCCAGGTTGCGTCGTGGGGAAAGTTAATTCATTATTAACTAGGCAACTGAAAGATATGGGACCAATAATGTTTGCAGATCATTTCTCATTGTAAATAGTCAAACATCCACATACTTCATTATCATTCAAAAAGTCAAATGGAAGCTAAAATGGTGTGAGAAAAAAGAAGACAAACAACAGCAAATCCAAAGAGGCAAGAGGAGTCCTTAAGGAGTGATTAATAAGTATATACATATATATTCTCTCTGATAACTATGGTTATTTTTGTTCACTAACTGTCAGCCACGTCTCGTAAACCGTTAATGCCCAGCTCTTGCTACACTGGAACTCACACTGTTACTCGAAGCTTCTCAGAAACGCTTAGTAATAACGGACGCTAAACCAAAACACCGATTGGCTACTCGAGAATTCTTTATTGTAACACCAACATATAGCCAACTTTAAGCTTTAAACTAAGGTCTATGTACAAATATTACAATAATAAATCACAATATTACTTCTGACGGCTTTTTCCTGACTTCTTTCTGAACAGCGACCCATGAGACGATGACTGGTGTATCGATGTCTCCTCGAAAATATAGGGAAGTTGGGTTTGGGCAAACAACCATGAAATGATCGTTCAATCTTCAACTACATTGACACTAACTAACTAGTCCTGTTATGCCAACTTTTATATTATGTGTGAACTAATATTACTCTCCTGTGTAGAAATTTTTATCATCTGGTTCCAATAATATTCAAATTTATCATTGTGGTTTGTTATAACCACACGTTTAAAGAACTTAAAATATCTATGTAGGGTGAAAAAGAAGGTGTAAGAGTCAGACGTAGAAGTGCATTGTCATCATTGAGCAGTCCGGTGACTGAGGAGATGAACACTGAAAATGTGTTCGCATCGCGCACATTAGCTGGTAGTCTATTCCAAATGACTGAAAACTTATTTAAGAAGTTGTGCCGCACGTAAGTCTGACAGTGCTCAATAGCAGCTAGGTTGCGATGATTTCTAAGATTGTAACTGATGACAGTGGTAGGTTTAGTTATTGGCTCGGAGAAATGCAAGAGAAGATTAGTTAGCTTATAGTAAAAGATAAAGTTTAGCTTAAGACGTCTGTTCCACAGTGGTTCTAATCTTAGTCTTTCGCATCACTCATAGTATTCCAGACCACTTTCTAAACCAAGAGTTCTTGGGGTAAACTGCCGTCGCACTCCCTCTAATTTAAGCTTGTCATTTTGTCTGAGTCCGCTAAGAATAAACGGGCAGTATTCTAGGAAAGGTCGGCACATACTTTGTATAATAAAACCCTAGTTTCACAACGAAAGAAATTGCGTGTTATGCATCCTAGCAGTCTTCGTGTTTTACGTCCGGCATAATCGGTCTGTTCAGAGAACGTTAAATTACCAGAGTATCTAATATCGAGATCTACGACTGAGTTGAGCTTAGCTAGTTTTCTCCCATTTATTTCAAGAGTTAGATCAAGGTTACTGTTGCCGATACATATCCAGCCGCATTTATCAATGTTAAAGTTTAGACAGGATTCAGCACACCATGTTGCGAGACTACTTAGTTCAAGATGTATTTTATCTACCATATCGCTTAATTCATGAGTGTAGCAGGAGTAGACGACTTTGAGGTTGTCAGCGTATAGGAATGGTTTACCTGAGGTGAAGCACTTACAAATCCTGTTAATATAGACTGTAAATAAAAGTGGACCTAGGACACTACCCTGCACAGCCTCACTTGAGATCTGCCTAGGATGAGACAATACAGATCCAACTTTGGTTATTTGCACCCTGTTGCTAAGAAATGATTTTATCCAGTTCAGTAATGGGTTGCGAATTCCAAAAGAGTACAGCTTCTCAAAGAGAATACTGTGAGATACCATGTCAAATGCCCTAGATATATCGAAGTAGAGAACAACGACTAGCTTACGTGCTTCGCGACTACTAGTGATGCAGTTGAAAAAGTCGAAGTGGCAAGTAGCGCAGGATCTATTTTTGAGAAATCCGTGTTGAGACCTTGTAACAAGATCTCCCCTAATTAGGTAGCCTGACATTTGATCTTTTACAACTTTCTCCATGATTCGTGAGATAACTGGGGTTATATTTATGGGTCTGTAATTGCGGACGTTTGCCTTATCACCAGATTTGTAGTGTGGAATTATGAAGCTAGTTTTCCACTCACTAGGGTAAGTGCCTGTGTCCATAGATATTGAGACGAATTTAAGATGTAACAGGGGTATATCACACCCACTGTTTTTGAAAATTATCGAAGCGAGGCCATCCGGCCCCTTACTAGTGGAAGGTTTAAGGCTTTTAATTGCTTGTACTATTAATTGATTAATGAACACAATGCTATCAAGGAAAGAGCTAGTAACGGGGGTGGTTTCACCAGGCATATGTGTTTCTAAACTAAAGTTTGCAAACCAATCACTGAAAAGTTCACAGATAGTGGCAGGCTCATTGTAGATAACTTTGTCGTGAAGTAAATAGGGGATTCCCCTCGCCGACTGCATTCATTTTTTAAGAAGTGCCATTAAGTTATAAACTTTGGAGGTACTTTCAAGTGCCATTAACTCTTCCTCGACGTACTTTTGAGAGCGTAGGCGCTTGATAGATTCAAGAGACTCGTGGATTGAGAGCAATAGTGATGTATCCCTAGTGGAATAGTACTGTCTCGTCAGCTTCCTTAACTTATTACGGAGTGACCTTGGAATATATTCAGTCCGGTGTGTCAATAGAGTTGAAGATTGAACGATCAATTCTTGGTTGTTTGCTTAAAATCAACTTCCCCAATTTTCGCGGAGGCATCAATACGACAGTCATCGTCTCATCGGTCGCTGTTCAGAAAGAAGAGTGAAACATCGTCAGAAGTAATACAATGATTTATTATTGTAATATTTGTTTTCAGACCTTAGTTCACTTATTCTTTTTATATGTTGGTGTAACAATAAAGAAATATCAAGCGGCAGATCGGTGTTTTGGTTTTTGCGTCCGTTATAACTAAGCGTTTCTGAAATCTTCGAAGAACAGCGTGGGCCCGAGCGTAGCGAGAGCTGGGCATTAACGGTTTATGAGACGTGATTGACAGTTTCTGACGATAGAAACAGATCTGGCGGATTCAAACAGTTGGTGAAAGTTTGGATAGTCGCCGTTCATCTTTCCTGGTGCC
The DNA here is from genome assembly GCA_944472135.2 of Trichobilharzia regenti. Classification (NCBI taxonomy): domain Eukaryota; kingdom Metazoa; phylum Platyhelminthes; class Trematoda; order Strigeidida; family Schistosomatidae; genus Trichobilharzia; species Trichobilharzia regenti. Next base: position 26,961,332 of record OX235270.1, on the reverse strand, counting down.
GGTCAAGTCCTCTTTGAACAAGCAATATCTGGAACTTTTCTGGAATTGGGTCAAGTTCAACAATGCCTGGGTCAAAGAAGGGACAGAGTGTCTTGGATGCAAACAGGAAAGTAAGTCATGGTGACTTGTCTGTTAATTGTAACGATGTGTCTGATGTTAAGCATGACATGGTTGATGTTACTGTTTCGCCGTTCAGGGATAATAGGAACATCAAACTCCCTAAATTTGAACCACGGTGTTTTGATGGAAACCCGGCTGATTATTTACAATTTGTAAAGGAGTTTGAGATCATGTTGAGTGGTTTTTTATTAAATGATGAATTGAAGTTAATGTATTTGATGAGATATTGCACTGGAGATGCTGCAAGAGCTATACAGTGCTGTAAGTTTATGAAGCCAAAAGAGGGCTACGATGAGGCTATGAGCATATTACGTCAAAGGTTTGGAAGACCTTCGATGATTGCAGGGAAATTATTCGAGGCTGTTAAGGGTAATGGTGGTCAATTACAGGATGACTCCCAGGCACTCACTGAGTTTTTAGATAATTTGCTAATTTACAAGAATGGAATGATTTCGATGAATCGCATGAGTGACCTCAACTCGAGTTTTATACTAGAAGTAATAGCAAGACGTCTACCTACTCGACTGCAAAGGAAGTGGGTGAAGATGAGCTCCCGTATGGAGGATGAGGGTATCGAGCCAAAGTTTGATGATATCCTGAAACTGGTAAAAGATAGTGTCAATCAATCTATGAGCAAGTTCGCCAGTCTATTACATCTCACCCCTAGAATAGAGCAGTCTGAGATCAAAATGCAATCATTGATGACGAGTAGGCCTCAGAGAGGTGGATATCGAGAAGACTCCATGATGTCTAGTAATGCATATAGACCTAGTGAGTGTAACAGGTTTCGTAGTACATCCTCAACAGATAAGTTACAAGATGCAAGACAAACACGGCTTTGTTTTACACGTGTGCAAGAGGTGCATACAGAAGTGAACTGTGAACCAGTGAGCAAGTTCAGTGATAAGCTAAATGTAAACTCCAGGTCTGACTCCGAATTGTGTGACGATAACGGTGTTGTGAAGAAGTCTGTAGTTGCAACTGGTAAGCCGTTGTTGAATAGAGTGTCACAGAATAGAGTTACTGCTTCAGAGTGCAGTTCTGACTCCACAAGTTTACAAAGTATAACTAGTCAGAGTGAAGATATAAAACCTTTAATGATTTGTGAGGAGGAACCAAAATTGTCTACTTCTGTTATTAAAGAGTTTGAAAATGATGAACTTGACGGTAAAGTGAATATTCGTGATAATGATCATGATAGTGCAGATTTGTCTTTGGTTGATCATGATGAGATGAGGGATATGCCTACTACTGCTAAGTTAAATAAAGGTTCTGTACAACTTGAACGTGAAGTAGAAATAAATGCAGATGCAGTTGCAGAAGGCATGCATACTTGTGAGACCGTCAGTGTAATTGATCAGCATGTAGCCCACCTATCATCAGATGCTAGTGCTAAACCCGAACTAGTAGTGAAAGACAGCAGTGGTGGTGGTCTTGCAGGTAGACAAATTTCTGAAAGTCGAGCAACAACAGCTTCTGATCCACCGCTAACTTCATCAACTGATATCAATCAGTCGTCGTTGGTGCTGTCATCCACAATGAAACAGACGCCCATCAACTCAAGTATCTTGTGCAATGACTATGATAGTATTGGTTCGTTTGAAAGGACGAAAGATATTGGTCAGTTTAGTGAGAATAAGCCAAGTGTAAACGAGAGAGTAATTGTTAAATTGACTTGCACGAATAAAGGCATTTCTAGTTTCAAGTTACTATTTGAATGTTATTATCTTTGGTGTAAATTACTCTGTTTCTATACTTGGTTGATGAGATATGTCGTGTGTTTGTTCGTCATCTATATTCTACGATACAATGACATGGGCGTGTTGCCGTTCAGATTTGAGGATATAGCTCATAGAAGGAAGTTAGCAAATGAACTCTGCGACGATTTTCCAACCTAGGGCGTCAACCTGAGAAGGGTTGTAGGCGTACTGCTGTAAGTCCTACAATTCTTCAAAGGGTAGCGCATCAATGAGCAGTCCAATGTGCTCGGTGTGTGATTTTGTACATATGTTCATATTGTATATACTGAATTGATATCATCTGTCATCTAGCTGTTGGTAATTCTGTTTGTGTCCGGACGACTTCCACTTGGATCATCAACCTGAGAAGGAATGTAGGCGTACTGCTGTAAGTCCTACAGTTCTTCAAGGGTAGTTTGTCATGCCGGAATCCACAACATTTGATGTGTTGATTGTACATATGTTTGTGTTAAATAATTGTGTGAGTTCCAATTAATGTAATTGTTGGTTAATCTTGTTTGTGTCCGGACATTCCACAAATTACAATCGTCAACCTGAGAAGGGTTGTAGGCGTACTGGTGTAAGTCCTGCAATTCTTCAAAGGAATTCCACCAAGACATGATCGGCGAGGTTGTTTGTACTATTTGTATATACGTGTGGTGTGTCATAGCAATTGGTGTATTTTGGATTCATTGTGTTTACTTGTTGTTTTCGTGTCTTGTTGTTATTGCGTAATTTTGTTAAAATTTTCGTCGTGATTACTTCTGAAGTTGTTTCGAGTCTTCTACATCCATGAATGAATTGATTGATGTTAAGGACAGCAGATGGGTCGTATACGCCGGGGAGGCTATTGCTGAGAATGAAATGCACACGGAGATAATTGTTAGCTGCGGTCCGACACGCCGGGGAGAAAGAGTGTAAACGACTGAGGCTCGCATGCGTCACCGCTACTAGAACTGAGGCAGAATGAGTGACAAGCGATTTCAGTGGTAATTGGTAATGAGTAGATAAGAGGATGTGCGTAGAGTATCGTGAGGTGCTGCCATGGTCACTTTGCATTCTGCAAGAGTCATTCTAGTAAGTGGCGATTGTGTTGCAAGATGTCAAGAGGAGGTCTCTGTCTGGAGGCGCAGGTCGTCATTGATGTGTGAGATTGTGCTGTGGGTATGCTTGTGGTGTGTTGGCTTTTCTGTTTGTTTTCCATTTCAGCTCTGTCCGTGTGACCCAGGTTCTCGCAATGGCATCCAAGTCAACGTGCATTGGTCGTGAAGGAAAAAAGGGTTGGATCCCTTTTTTGCCGGGGAGTGTCAATGGAGTTGAAGATTGAACGATCAATTCTTGGTTGTTTGCTCAAAATCAACTTCCCCAATTTTCGCGGAGGCATCAATACGACAGTCATCGTCTCATCGGTCGCTGTTCAGAAAGAAGAGTGAAACATCGTCAGAAGTAATCTTGTGATTTATTATTGTAATATTTGTTTTCAGACCTTAGTTCACTTATTCTTTTTATATGTTGGTGTAACAATAAAGAAATATCAAGCGGCAGATCGGTGTTTTGGTTTTTGCGTCCGTTATAACTAAGCGTTTCTGAAATCTTCGAAGAACAGCGTGGGCCCGAGCGTAGCGAGAGCTGGGCATTAACGGTTTATGAGACGTGATTGACACGGTGTCTACTTAATTTCAATATTTTCTTTGGAGCAACTGTATCTATACAAAGGGTAACATTCCTGTAAACCCGGGGTTACTACGGCCTCCAGGGAGTCAGTGGTAAAATAGTCATCTCATTGAGAGAGTCGAATAAGTTCTTGGACTAATCCCCAGTCTGTATTTTTGTAACTACGACTTATCATGCTTCCTGAATCTTGTTTGTTTCCTGTATTTAGTAGTGAGAATGGCAGAGAGCAGAGTACCGTATGGCCTGGAGATTTCGGGTACGATCACTGACAAGGTCATTGGGGCGTTCATTTGAAAAATTCCAAACAATCACTAACGGGTTATCCAGTGCTTCCTGGTCTTCAGTATTCCTCCAGTAGGAGTCAGTCCTTAATCCAACATATATTCACCTGGATTCCTTTAAACCGATACTTGAAAATAGGTATCACGGAATCCGACTAGTCAGCAGCATTGTTGGAATAGTGGGTATCAATCAGTGCGGTGAAGTCTGGTTAGCTATTTAACTTACTAACGCATAGGCGATAAATATCTGTAGCATTGAACTCCTGGATGAACGATTATTGAGCGAGTCCGCAATTGTTCATAAATAATATCAAACCAGTGCATTCTTGGCAATGAAATGCAGTCCATAGTTTTGTCCTTCTTAATTAAGTGATACATGTTTTCGTAATTATGCGGCAAAGCGCCTTGTGGTCGTTTGGCACAACAAAACTGCATTAATTAAGAAATTGGGACACTGTATACATGCTGTATTTCCTGAAGTGGTTTTGTTAAGGAGACTTTATCTCTCTATATCAAGCTAACAACCAGTCATACTCCACTTGAATTCCTCAGATATATGTTCATGCTATTAAACTCATTGCCGTCAACCCCAACATTTTAAGACATGATAGACTCTAGGACAGACGGATGTTTTACTATTGAACCTGACCAAAACGACAGAATAGTCCATAAGCCTTAATGGCTTAACTTCAAGACGGATAGCTTACAAAACTGTTAGTTGAAGTTGGACCACCCAAGTATCACTGCAATTTGTCAGTTTTGTCGTATTGTAAGCCCTGTAGTTTTCGGATCTAAATCTAATGACGTGACTCCCTCGGTAGAGAACCCCAACCTCCCGGCGTTTAATCGTTGAGATCAATCAGTGGATTGGCCTCAAAACTATTCAAGTTACTTGGACATTATTTGTGATCCACCCACTAGTCTACTTTCAGAGAAGTATGCGGCGATGCTCTATCCACAGTGGCGAGTTGTGTGTACTTAGTGGATATAGCAGTCAACGAAGTAAAGCATTTCAAGCACACGTATTGTCAATCACGTCACAGAAACCGTTAATGCCCAGCTCTTGCTACGCCGGGCCTATCGCTGTCCCTCGAAGCCTTTCAGAAACGCTTAGTACTAACGGACGCGAAAACCAGAACACCGATTGGTGACTCGAGAATTCTTTACTCTAACACCAACATATAACTAGCATAAAAGACTGAGGCCTATGAACGACTATTGCAACAATAAATCACGATATTATTTCTGACAGCTTTTTTCTAGGTCCTTTCTGAACAGCGACCGATGAGACGATAACTAGCGGATTGATCACCAGCGAAAATTATGGGGAAGTTGGGTTTGAGCAAACAACCATGAAGTGATCGTTCAATCTTCAACTACGTTGACATAGGTTTACTGCTTAACTTCGGTGGAGACCTTCGTGAAAGATTTACAAACTAACACTTATGAGAATCTTTACCGATTGCTTGTATTATAATTCAGAAATTTGAACTTTTATACAAAGTGATAGTATATGCTACTTCACAGTTGTAATTTGTAACATAATTGATCGTACCTGTAAAAATGGCATGCATTTCATGTAAACTTAACCGTTTATACGAAATGTATGTTCCTCTAGGAACTAAAGGATATAATAATAATAATGTAATAATTATTAAACCGAATAACCTCTTGGAATTAAAACTTATGTATTTATCTTCCAGCCGCTAATGATATCTGGCGGATTGAAGAAACTTGAATATTAAAGTAAACCATAGCCATTACGTCTTCACCAGTCGATTTTTTATCTCTATTGAATGAAATAAAACTGCGGATTTTGAAGACACAAGGGTGTGGTTACTGGTTTGTGGTTTGATTTTGTACCCCAGTGTTTTACTTATTCTATCCTCAGTGAACCAATCATTGAACAGATGTGACGATTTTATACTTCCTTTTCAAGTTTGGGTGGTTTGAAGAGCAGCCTGGGCACCGGGTTAGGTTGAAACCAGCTAGAGGCGATCTCGAAGCCGTTTAAGCAGCCTAACTAGTATCCTAGAATGCAGTTCCAGCAAGGATTTTCAGGTGTAGCTGTATTAATAGTATCTAGCCAACCAGCGAATATACGCGGTTGGGTAGAAAATCCAACACGTATAAAAGTGACGGCGAACCAGAAATGCGCTAAGCAAATTAGTAGATTGTACCCAGATTCGTCAAATGCCTTGGAATTCAAACCTAACGCACGTGATAGACGCGCCCTCTAAGAGAAAGATACCAGGTTTTATAGACGTGCCTTTACTGCATTCCCTCTTATGATCAGTTAGCCATCGCTCTGCACCTTCCTCTACTTTCAATAACGTTTGGCGCCCACTGCATGGATTGCTGAAAAAGAATGCGACAGAGAATCTGGTACTAACGTATATTTGTGAAATTTTAAGTCCATAGTAGGCTATAAATAGCTTTTAAAGAATTATAATCTAAAATTCCTATTAAAGTTGCCCCTTGTGATCCGGCCAATAAAATTTGGATGGAATTATTGATTTCTTTCCAGGTAGCTCACAGAATCGACCATTTACGTTTCTCAAACATTCATCTCAGTGTGGGGGAAACAAGGACAAGTGGTAAAGAAGGCTTTGGCTTAACTCCTGCCTTTGAGATGTTTCCATAAAGTGCCACCAGTCCACCCTGATGACAGTCTAGGAAGGTCATCTTTGATAGGTTTCAACAAGGAATTATGAGCACGGTTGATGTGTGGTAATTCACGCTGCTATACCTGGACGCTACCCACACTACCTGCTAACTCTAGTCTCGCCCACCTAACCTAGTGGCCAGGCTCAATTTAACGCCCAACTAGAAAAGAAGGAATTTGCTTCTTTTGTCTGTTCAATGGTGTGTTTATAAGCAATGATACAAAGAGAGAGACGAAACGCATAATCAGTACACAACTCACAGCCCAATGTCATTCCTCGTAAACCCAATTATCCGTAACCAAATCCAGTCAGTAGTGATAAACAAACTGACCATTGAAAGCTGAATGGCTAGGATTCAATTGGATGAGAGAATTCCTCTGATCATCTATCACAAATCACAAGACATTTGTCAATCACGTCTCATAAACCGTTAATGCCCAGCTCTCGCTACGCTCGGGCCCACGCTGTTCTTCGAAGATTTCAGAAACGCTTAGTTATAACGGACGCAAAAACCAAAACACCGATCTGCCGCTTGATATTTCTTTATTGTTACACCAACATATAAAAAGAATAAGTGAACTAAGGTCTGAAAACAAATATTACAATAATAAATCATTGTATTACTTCTGACGATGTTTCACTCTTCTTTCTGAACAGCGACCGATGAGACGATGACTGTCGTATTGATGCCTCCGCGAAAATTGGGGAAGTTGATTTTGAGCAAACAACCAAGAATTGATCGTTCAATCTTCAACTCCATTGACACTCCCCGGCAAAAAAGGGATCCAACCCTTTTTTCCTTCACGACCAATACACGTTGACTTGGATGCCATTGCGAGAACCTGGGTCACACGGACAGAGCTGAAATGGAAAACAAACAGAAAAGCCAACACACCACAAGCATACCCACAGCACAATCTCACACATCAATGACGACCTGCGCCTCCAGACAGAGACCTCCTCTTGACATCTTGCAACACAATCGCCACTTACTAGAATGACTCTTGCAGAATGCAAAGTGACCATGGCAGCACCTCACGATACTCTACGCACATCCTCTTATCTACTCATTACCAATTACCACTGAAATCGCTTGTCACTCATTCTGCCTCAGTTCTAGTAGCGGTGACGCATGCGAGCCTCAGTCGTTTACACTCTTTCTCCCCGGCGTGTCGGACCGCAGCTAACAATTATCTCCGTGTGCATTTCATTCTCAGCAATAGCCTCCCCGGCGTATACGACCCATCTGCTGTCCTTAACATCAATCAATTCATTCATGGATGTAGAAGACTCGAAACAACTTCAGAAGTAATCACGACGAAAATTTTAACAAAATTACGCAATAACAACAAGACACGAAAACAACAAGTAAACACAATGAATCCAAAATACACCAATTGCTATGACACACCACACGTATATACAAATAGTACAAACAACCTCGCCGATCATGTCTTGGTGGAATTCCTTTGAAGAATTGCAGGACTTACACCAGTACGCCTACAACCCTTCTCAGGTTGACGATTGTAATTTGTGGAATGTCCGGACACAAACAAGATTAACCAACAATTACATTAATTGGAACTCACACAATTATTTAACACAAACATATGTACAATCAACACATCAAATGTTGTGGATTCCGGCATGACAAACTACCCTTGAAGAACTGTAGGACTTACAGCAGTACGCCTACATTCCTTCTCAGGTTGATGATCCAAGTGGAAGTCGTCCGGACACAAACAGAATTACCAACAGCTAGATGACAGATGATATCAATTCAGTATATACAATATGAACATATGTACAAAATCACACACCGAGCACATTGGACTGCTCATTGATGCGCTACCCTTTGAAGAATTGTAGGACTTACAGCAGTACGCCTACAACCCTTCTCAGGTTGACGCCCTAGGTTGGAAAATCGTCGCAGAGTTCATTTGCTAACTTCCTTCTATGAGCTATATCCTCAAATCTGAACGGCAACACGCCCATGTCATTGTATCGTAGAATATAGATGACGAACAAACACACGACATATCTCATCAACCAAGTATAGAAACAGAGTAATTTACACCAAAGATAATAACATTCAAATAGTAACTTGAAACTAGAAATGCCTTTATTCGTGCAAGTCAATTTAACAATTACTCTCTCGTTTACACTTGGCTTATCCTCACTAAACTGACCAATATCTTTCGTCTTTTCAAACGAACCAATACTATCATAGTCATTGCACAAGATACTTGAGTTGATGGGCGTCTGTTTCATTGTGGATGACAGCACCAACGACGACTGATTGATATCAGTTGATGAAGTTAGCGGTGGATCAGAAGCTGTTGTTGCTCGACTTTCAGAAATTTGTCTACCTGCAAGACCACCACCACTGCTGTCTTTCACTACTAGTTCGGGTTTAGCACTAGCATCTGATGATAGGTGGGCTACATGCTGATCAATTACACTGACGGTCTCACAAGTATGCATGCCTTCTGCAACTGCATCTGCATTTATTTCTACTTCACGTTCAAGTTGTACAGAACCTTTATTTAACTTAGCAGTAGTAGGCATATCCCTCATCTCATAATGATCAACCAAAGACAAATCTGCACTATCATGATCATTATCACGAATATTCACTTTACCGTCAAGTTCATCATTTTCAAACTCTTTAATAACAGAAGTAGACAATTTTGGTTCCTCCTCACAAATCATTAAAGGTTTTATATCTTCACTCTGACTAGTTATACTTTGTAAACTTGTGGAGTCAGAACTGCACTCTGAAGCAGTAACTCTATTCTGTGACACTCTATTCAACAACGGCTTACCAGTTGCAACTACAGACTTCTTCACAACACCGTTATCGTCACACAATTCGGAGTCAGGCCTGGAGTTTACATTTAGCTTATCACTGAACTTGCTCACTGGTTCACAGTTCACTTCTGTATGCACCTCTTGCACACGTGTAAAACAAACCGTGTTTGTCTTGCATCTTGTAACTTATCTGTTGAGGATGTACTACGAAACCTGTTACACTCACTAGGTCTATATGCATTACTAGACATCATGGAGTCTTCTCGATATCCACCTCTCTGAGGCCTACTCGTCATCAATGATTGCATTTTGATCTCAGACTGCTCTATTCTAGGGGTGAGATGTAATAGACTGGCGAACTTGCTCATAGATTGATTGACGCTATCTTTAACCAGTTTCAGGATATCATCAAACTTTGGCTCGATACCCTCATCCTCCATACGGGAGCTCATCTTCACCCACTTCCTTTGCAGTCGAGTAGGTAGACGTCTTGCTATTACTTCTAGTATAAAACTCGAGTTGAGGTCACTCATGCGATTCATCGAAATCATTCCATTCTTGTAAATTAGCAAATTATCTAAAAACTCAGTGAGTGCCTGGGAGTCATCCTGTAATTGACCACCATTACCCTTAACAGCCTCGAATAATTTCCCTGCAATCATCGAAGGTCTTCCAAACCTTTGACGTAATATGCTCATAGCCTCATCGTAGCCCTCTTTTGGCTTCATAAACTTACAGCACTGTATAGCTCTTGCAGCATCTCCAGTGCAATATCTCATCAAATACATTAACTTCAATTCATCATTTAATAAAAAACCACTCAACATGATCTCAAACTCCTTTACAAATTGTAAATAATCAGCCGGGTTTCCATCAAAACACCGTGGTTCAAATTTAGGGAGTTTGATGTTCCTATTATCCCTGAACGGCGAAACAGTAACATCAACCATGTCATGCTTAACATCAGACACATCGTTACAATTAACAGACAAGTCACCATGACTTACTTTCCTGTTTGCATCCAAGACACTCTGTCCCTTCTTTGACCCAGGCATTGTTGAACTTGACCCAATTCCAAAAAGTTCCAGATATTGCTTGTTCAAAGAGGACTTGACCGGCACCAGGAAAGATGAACGGCGACTATCCAAACTTTCACCAACTGTTTGAATCCGCCAGATCTGTTTCTATCGTCAGAAACTGTCAATCACGTCTCATAAACCGTTAATGCCCAGCTCTCGCTACGCTCGGGCCCACGCTGTTCTTCGAAGATTTCAGAAACGCTTAGTTATAACGGACGCAAAAACCAAAACACCGATCTGCCGCTTGATATTTCTTTATTGTTACACCAACATATAAAAAGAATAAGTGAACTAAGGTCTGAAAACAAATATTACAATAATAAATCATTGTATTACTTCTGACGATGTTTCACTCTTCTTTCTGAACAGCGACCGATGAGACGATGACTGTCGTATTGATGCCTCCGCGAAAATTGGGGAAGTTGATTTTAAGCAAACAACCAAGAATTGATCGTTCAATCTTCAACTCCACTGACAACACTTCTGTCAGTTTCCCTGCCCATGCACTCATTCAACTGCAAATCAGTTCGGTCATTGGACTTGAATGAGATGTTGATATTCGAGCAAGGGACTTCAGACAGGCCGTTTATCAGGGATTATGTGAATTCGTAGAGTGATATGGTATCGGCAATAACCTCAAAAGTCTGCTCAGTCCAACCCAAAGTTAGTGCTCGCGGAAGTCTACCGGTAACTGACGTATGACTCTGGTGATTAACTGCAACATGCAGTGCAGTGCGTGACGAGTAACTGGTCATACATTTGGTTCGTTAAAGACATGCAGTGTATGATTTGACATTATTACTCCCGGTGCGTTTAGCAAGATAGCTCAACTTTTGCGTAACATATTGTAACACCGGAGGACCTTCGAGCTACTGCCCTTTGACGTTTTCAGATGGAAAGTTCTGGTAGTTGGGGAACTAAGTATATGGCGCAAGATCCCTCATACTGGCCGAAAATAAGTGGAGATATCTCCAGTTTTACCATCTGACCTAAGAAACATCGCCAAGATCAGAGCAACTTAGCCAATTATCTCCTGAACCGTGGATAAATGCGGTCCAATTCCCGATATAGTTTTCGCCGGTCCCATAAGTAGTGTGTTCTACTAAGCTTTGGCGGATAGATAATAACAGTTGTCCAACCAGAAACGTTAACAACTTGAGAGGTTGCTGTTATAGTTCACCAGAAGCCGAATTCACAGTAATGGCTCTATATTTACTCCCTAAGTGCTAGGAGAGGATGATCACCGACTCACCATTGCCTGTATTTTCTCACCTCTATACCTCTCGCAAACAACTGGCGGAGCTGAATGGTATGTTGACGCTTTCAGGACAGCCAGGTTTACAGTTGGGGATAAATAACCATTACTTCACACTAATGAGGGATTTCTGCTGATATTCAAGTTTACGGAAACGCCCTGTGTACGTAAACTAAGGGTAACCAATAACTTGGTGTTAACAAGTACTGAGGAAAGTCAACATTTTCGTCTTCTGGTTTTCAATACACTGACAAGATTGCATTAGGTTAGTCTTTCTTCTGTATATAGAGAAATTTTCCTGTGTTCATTGCGAAGACCGACATCATGTCTCAAATAAAACAGCGGTATTTTCGCAACTGCGTTCGCAATTTTAATTAGTTGAGGATGAATTCTCCACATTTTCGAGTGGAAATCAAAGAGAAGGAAGAAAGCTAAAGAATAACATCTCAAGTGGAAAGAATCCACAAATGACCCTGGGAGTAGCAAAAGTGTCATCCACTCGGTTTCACCAATGTTACCTTCTTGTGCCATTCAAGCTCACAAACGCGTTCGTTCTAATGGATCAGTTTCCTTCAGATTGGCCAAACCATTTTAACATGAGTATTTAACAAGTCAATAGTCTCAAATAACGCAAATCCAGGTGAAGTATATTGTCTCTATGTACTTTGACTAATTCGTTACTACGGTGTATGTTGTAGCAACTAGCGGTGAATTTGTTTCGAAAATGCATACAGGTGCTTTTAATGTTTGTATATACATTCCATTGCGACTCCTGGATACTTTGTAAAATCTAATTTTTTTAAAGTGGAAAATGTCACCGTAATCTAATAATCTACTTGAGTGTGCATATGAAGTAAATTATTTTAATTATTATTGACGCAGCTATGCCTGCGAGATTGAAACATTTTCACGTGACTCACTCACATGCATTTAGCATATGTAGCCAGTATTGTCACTCGTAATTTTCTGTTGGAAATCCAAAGTTCTTCAGTGAAAGAAGTGATTTGTTCTTTCATTCCCCCTTATTAGTAGATATATGTCCACTAATAGGTGTTAATCCAGACGCAATGGAAAAATGCGTTATGCAGTGGTGGTAAGGAGGTCTATGCTCGTAAAATCTTTATACCTCTGCAACATTGCATGGGGAGTAATGTTAACTTTTATATTAAACTGAAGACGCTTAGCTATTGTACGTTTAAGAAGTTAGGTGTTACTGTGTCCTGAAAATGTCTTTTCAGCTCTGGTCTAAATCATAAATATCATACGGTTTTTGATTTATTACTAACCGGAGATAGTTCTAATCTGTTGAAGTTGACGTCATTTTTATTTTAAGTTCCAGTTACAGTAACTACTGTCTATTGGTTATTAACTCGATTTCTGTTACTGTTAATAGTCAATCAATCTAGATCACTTATTCATATACATTTAATGAAGACTCTGTATTCTGAGTTATTGACAGACAACTGCACAAAAGTTCATAAGCTGATTATACTCTTCTTAATTTGGGAAAGTTCACCTCTAGGAGGACAAAGAATATTCTGAACTAATCTTAGGTTATTTTCCCAAGATTTTGTTATCAACCACTCCATTTCTGCTGATGCGACTAAATCAGTTGTCCCGCACAATAAGCCATTTCCTTCTCTATATATTAATTAGCACTTCAGATCCAGATTTTATGGTTGAGGATAGAAGGCTTGGAGTTTTTGTTAATCCTTTTCTAGTAAATTTCTGTGCTTGTCCGAACCCTTCTTGAATGAATCATTTAAGGTTACGGACACCACTTCTTCAGGGAGTCAGTCGGTTCCAGGAGTTTATGACTTGGAGTGAGAACCAGTACTCGGTGCGTCAGTGGCACAGTGGTTAGGACTCTCGCCGACCATGCACATGGTCCCGGGTTCAAGCCCTCGCCGACGCACACCTGATATCTATGGTCGGCCTGCGAATTTCGGGCTACCGATATCCACGCTGAAAATTCCATACTTGTACCAAAAATACAGTGTAGAATCAAGCTGTAATCAAAAAAAAAAATCAAAAAAAATGATTTTTCTTTGGTTTTTGAACTCCTGCTATGCTCTTTAAAGTGTTCCGACCACGGGGTGGGAAGAAAAAGAGAGAATAGATCAGTTCTGTAGTCATTATTTAAAATTTTAAACGTCCGAAATCATATCTGTTGCCTTCTTTTGAACCGTTTCTGGGATATGCGAATCCCCTTTAAGATTAGGACTTTGTATCTACCTGGAAACAGTTTTCCAGTCTTGACCTCACCATTCCTGTAGCAGCGTGTATTCGACGGAGCAGATATTTGTGTAAACATTTTTTCAAATATTTTACTCAAGAATCCAGTGGACTTAATTATATCGTATCCAACCGTAGTGTCATGCTTATTTGAGTCAATTAATTTGTTTGTGTCTAACATTTCATCCTTTTAATATGCCACGTCATCGCTGTAAGGTTGTTTCCTTTCGATAAATTGAATTACCATTGGTGTAAGCAGTACATAGTCGTGATATGCCTGCAGAATATTCTTGTGATGGATTTGTGAAGGTTGGTGATGTTTGACCCTACCCTTGTGATTTCGTCAACGCTGATCGCCGACGAAATCTCAGCTGGGTACGGGTACAGAAGGCTCGTCTCGCATATGCCAACTTATTCTATCTCTGGCTTAGTAGACATGACATCTGTCTGACTGGCTGGCTGTCGACCAAAATGCTGCTCAGCAGTCTGTTCCGTCTTCCATTGCGGCTGACTAGCTGGGACTTCGCCATCGAAAGTGGAAGACACGAAAAGGCCAGCTAGCTCTCTTTGATCATAGATGTCTACAATTGTTCTATCTCCCGTGTTAGGTAGTCATATATTAGGATCAAAAATAGTGATGTTAGGTGTCGGTCGAGTGCTAGATGAGGTGGGGAAATCAATGAACGAGGCTGTGAAGCAGTTGCGTTGACTGAGATGGATGGTTAGGGCATGTGCTACGCACGCATGCCTAAGATTCAAAACAAAAAGAGAGAGATAATGAACAGAGATATGAGGCAAAAAGAATAGTAGTAATATGGAAGAACCGTATAGTTTTATTGGATATTATACGTCATACGGAGTGGATGCATCTGCGCCAGCCAGCCAGCCATCACCGAGAACGACCACTCTGAGCCAGCTATATCACAAGTTGTCTCCAGCCTTCATTGGTTCTCACCACCATCCCGCGGACACCAACCAGGCAGTCAGCCAGGAAGTCTACACCTCTCGACGTGGCAGGCAGGCAGGCTGGCTTAAACGAACTGTTGTGGATTTGATTGACCGATGATGAAGCCATGTTGTGTTTTAACCAACACCGAATAACTCTTTTCCAACCTGACCCATCGTATGTCAGTCAGTGACTAACATTACCCATTGTCGGTCGATGAAGGTGATGGCTAGTCATGCATGCGTAACACATTTCCTAACCATCCATCTCAGTCGACGCAACTGCTTCACAGCCTCATTCATTGATTTCCCCTTCCCCTCATCTAGCACTCGACTGACGCCTAACCTCAATATTGCTCACCCTATTATACCACCACCTGAAACGGGAGATAGAACGCAGGCACCTATGATCAGGCACAACTAGCCAGCAAGGCTTTTTCATGTCTCCTACTCTCAATGGCCAGGTCTCAGCCAGTCAGCCACAATGGAAGACTGCTGAGCAGTACACACACATTTTGATTGACAGCCAGCCAGTCAGACAGATATCACGTCTGCTAAGCTAGAGATGGAATAAGTTTGTATAAGAGAAACGATTCTGTATCTGTAGCCAGCTGAGATTTCGTCAGCGACAAACTTGCTGGCTTTGGCTGATGCAACTTCCCAAATAAGTGAACTGGTTGACATGAAGTCCTGTGTACTAAACATACTTGTGTTTATGATATAAATTTTTATTATTTTTTAGCTGGAAAACTCATGGCTGATGATGATGATAATGGCATTCAAACTCAAGAGAAGCAAGTCAACAGAATATTATCCCTGAGATCAACATCATCATCGAAGTAGTAAATATCATCTGAATATGTTAAACCCTCCTCCCCTCTTTTACAGCGAAATAAAATTTATAATACCAGAAAAAGTGTGTAAACTGGCTCATCGAATGATGATGATGAGTCAATGTCAACGACAACTGAATACCCTAACAACATATCTTTACGGAAAATTGTCCTCTACCACTATGTCAAGTCTACAGATTTGCGTGAATCGAATTGAACTCAACACGGGACTTTTTTGTCAACCAAACTTGTGTAATGAAGTTATTATACCTTTTGAGGTAATACATACTTTTTATCATCTTTTCTATGTCGTTAGCTTTCTAAATCTGAGATATCTGAACACGTGGATAAACAATTTATCGACTGTGCTGTTCACTCTATATGGAATGAGTACAGTGTTAAGTCAATCAGTCTGGATATTACCAATTGTTTACAATTCAAAGCATATGCTTCTCTGTCAAGGAGTTGTGATATTGATCCTTCAAAGAGAACGTCGTGTCTTAATGTGTATTTTTCAAAGTTTAAATTAGATTGTTTATTGTTAGACTGTTCACTGAGACTAACACCAATAATCCGTAAACCGTCTTTAGTATCCTCTGTACTGGTTAAAAGTCTTGAAACGCGTGAATTTCATCTGTCATCCAGATTTACTGATCTAATGATGATGAATGAATGCGATGACCATGACTATGATGTACGCTTAGGGTAAGTTATCCTTTTTCTTTCTTTCTTAATTTTTTTTGATTTAGTTATTTAAAAATGACTGATTCTGGATTGATTTCACTTCATTTGGACACAGATCCTACTGTGATAACGTCATCGTCAATTGGAATGTAAGCTCGTTTTTCTTGTAAATTGTTTATACAACAGCAACTATTATTAATTAATTAATTATTATTACTATTGTTTCCTTTAGTTCCAGCATGCTTTCATCTCCTCTTCGCATCACCTCCGCCTGCATTTCACCCTCGCGCACTGACGAATAACTAACTTGCCGCTTCCCTCCCATTCGGATTCCACTCGAGAGAGGGAGAGAGCCTGGCGTGTCATGTTACTAATCACTTAATGGTTTGTTTTCTCTGAGTATGGTCACAATTCAATCCACTTCCATTTCCTCCTGCATATTTGTTGCACACAATTGGTTCCTGCTCGGTTGGCTTGGTTGGTTGTTTCATTGCCAGAGATCCCCGCCTGTTGCTGATCTTCTCTTACCGGCCATCTGATCTTGAGTGAGCGAAGTATCGAGGGAAGGTAGCTGTTAATGGTGTGTAGTTTGTTCTAAGTGCCCTTCGTGACGTTACACGGCGCCAGGCTTCTGACCTGTATTTAGTAGCACTGACTTCACATTGGAGTTGAAAATCCAGATCTCATTTTTCATGCTGAGGTGTGCTGTTCATCTCCACTCAGACTTAATGAGAGTAATTAAAGCTTTTCAAACTTTCTAGATCCTCGCTTCGATGATATCCTCGTCAGTTCCGTCCGCCTGTAGTTGAAACGACGCTTCTGATGTCTTTAGGTCGGCAGGTAGGTGAAGGAGGTTGCTTCTTTCCGATTTCTCCCATTTATACTGATTGTTGTTGTTGTCGGCTAGGAATCTTCACCATCACGACATCTGTTGTCTCTATGTTCACCTGACGTTCTGTCCTCTCTGGATGCTTCTTCTGCCAACTTGTTGCTTTTCACTTGAAGGAAATCAGACATATATCATCGGCAAAATCTCGATCCAGACTGTCCAATTATTTTGTGTGGGTCCATTTTATTCCTGTCTTCTCGATGCCCACTGTGTATCTGTCGCATTTTCCAATCTGTCGCAATCAGGAAAATAATTGGAGATAATGGTTCGCAGCCAGCTTATCTTACTGCCGTTTTCACTTCAAAGGATTCCGTGAGTTCCCTGTTGTGGATTACTTGACATACACAGCAGCATCGTGCAACTGTTAGATGAGATGTTTAATTGTTGGTGGCATCCATAGTAGAGAAGTAGTTTCCGAATCACCTCTCCATCGACTCTGTCTGTGTGATTGCCTTGAAATGATTATGAGCAGCAATAATTTGTGCTCGAAAAGTTGCCATCAGTAAATATATTACTGTCTAACAAACACACGGTGTGTGACGCTTTACCAAAAAACATTTTATCCATAATGAAAAGTAGAATGCAGTTCACCACAAACAAAAACTTTATATATGAAGCTCGAACTATAAGGAAGGACCTAGTGTTGTCATTCAGCCTACAGAGTACATCATTGTGAATACTGTCTCCGATAAATTGCAAATATTACACTGTGCACTGGTTGTGATGTAGACCACTGGAGGAAGGGTATCAGCGATACTTAATCTAATGCTCACTAGCGGCTACTGGCCCTATTCAGGTATGTAGTTAATTACCTGGGGTTTTATTGGGAAGCCGTGACCAGTAGGAGACAGCCTGTCAAACGAAGGTGAGGCAGTAACTCCTCTTCTCTGGATCCGATTGGAAAGATAGAGTAACAGTTAGCGGAAACATTGAAAAGACTGAAACAACAAGGCCTTATCTCACAGAGTCAGCATACATCACTTAAACTCACTGGAACGTTCATACCAAGATTATATGGCTCACCTGAAGTGCACGAAAATAGTGTACCGCTTCGACCAGTATTAGATATGTTAAATTCACCAAAGCATTCCATAGGCAAATGGTTAGTCGAACTCTAATAGCTTGTACGTACTGAGTTGGTGAAACACAGTGTAAAGGATGCTTTTGGATTTATTAAAAGGATAAAAAACTTAAATGTTGACAATAATTTCATATCATTTGACGTATCTTCCTTATTCATCAATGTACCACTTATGGAAACAGTAGACTTTGTATGCGAAGAACTCATAATCATGGAAAATTCCCATTGTAACATTTAGAAAATCAAAACAAGTGATTCAGCGAAGAGACTCTTTTCAACGAATTTATCATCAAGCTGTACAGTCGTATATATATGGTTTATCAGAAGTTATATCCGGTGAGGGAATTGAATCTTAGGTGTGAATGCACAAAATAATAATAATAATAATCATATGAAGTTCAATTAAAACTAAAATGTTTGTGATTATAATCGTAGTTAAATGTCAAGTGGCCTGCCTCCCTGAGAATAGCCTTTACTAGCCGACCATTATTGTTCAATAACCTGAAGGACAAGATCCCAATGTTGACCAACTCTATGTGCGTTTATCAATTCACTTGCTCTTGTGGAGCTAGGTATATCGGTCGTTCGACTCGAGTTTTGTCCAAGAGGGTGCAAGAACATTATCCTGCATGGCTACGAAAAGGTGGAAGTGGAGCAATAAGAAGCGCGATCATAGAACATCTGGTCGAAAATGATCACCCTATCTCTATAGCCTCCGCCTTTAAAGTCATCTACAAGGCAAAGAGCAATTTACCTAAATCCCTACGTACCCGACTCATCTGTATTGCTGAAGCTTTGGCTATCGAAACAGAAAAGCCAGATCTCTGTGTACAGAAAAAGTTCGTTCAACCCCTCCAACTTTCATGGTCTTAATCCCTCTATGCTAAAATATGATAATCCCCAATCATATTTTAGCTCTACCAATTTTTCATTTTTTCATTTTGTCTATTCAATTTGTATACTCTTCCTTATTAAGTCAATTGTTATTATTACTATTCTCACTTTGAACTGTCCCCGGTATTATTTCACTTGTTCCACTTGTCATTTTAAATCAATTCTTTTTACAACGATAAATTCTATGCTATTAAATTTCACACAATATTACGTAACGTTTTTGTTTTATTCGATTTGCCTACTAATCCTATAATTGCACATCCTTTTTCAAGTTCTACCCCTCCTATGAATTATTCTATATATGACATTAATCTGCTTTGCCACTTGACATTTAACTACGATTATAATCACAAACATTTTAGTTTTAATTGAACTTCATATGATTATTATTATTATTATTTTGTGCATTCACACCTAAGATTCAATTCCCTCACCGGATATAACTTCTGATAAACCATATATATACGACTGTACAGCTTGATGATAAATTCGTTGAAAAGAGTCTCTTCGCTGAATCACTTGTTTTGATTTTCTAAAAGAACTCATAAGACGAAACATCGGTGTTAGCATTCCTATATCTTTTATGAAATGCACAATGTATGTCTACTTTTTATTTAATAAGGAACTATATAGACAAATCGACGATGTGGCAATAGGGTCACCACTAGGACCCATTCTAGCTGACATTTTTCTTGCGAAACTAGAAAATAGGGTTTGAAAGGTCTAATTGATGAACTTGAATTCTGCTGTCGGTACATGGATGACATTCATTTTTTGTTATGAAAAATGAGGATAAAGCAAAGAACATTCTGGACAAATTTAATGATGTTCATCCTGCAATAAATTTTACTATTAAGAAGGTAAAAGACTCTAGGATTTCATTTCTAGACGTCCTTATGACCAGAAAAGAGGATGGCACTATAAGAAGAAGTGTATATAGAAAAACTACATCAACTGACTGTCAGTATACTCAGTCTTTCAGCTTCGTGTCCTTGAAATACAAGTGCAGTCTGATAAAGTGCTTGGTTCACAGGACAAGAGCGATTTGCTCGGACGAATGTCTTGATGAGGAACTTAATAATATTAAACAGTTGAGTGAAAACGGTTATCCAGAAAAGTTTATTGATAAGAATAGGAATCTAAAACCAAAGCAGCCCAAGGTACCAACAGTTCCTAAAACGGCCTTGTTCTTACGAATTCAGTTCCTCGGGGACAACGTCAGCGAGATACTGGCACAACGCCTTAGAAATGCGGTAAGGAGAGCATTCGCTCTTGCTGAATTACGCTGTGTCTTCAAAACCACGCCTCTTTTGCGTTCGAGAGTAAAAGATAAACTGCCCCGTTTCGCCTCTTCTATGTGTATCTACCAATTTAACTGCTCCTGTGGAGTGAGCCAGTTACTTGCATAGGCCGTACAATTAGACGTGTTTCTCGTCGGATTTACGAACATCACCTTGTGTGGTTAAGTAAAGGACAAACGAAATCTATTCGTAGCGCCATTCTATCTACTCTTGTGGATGCAAAACACAAGATTAATGTCAACGAGGCTTTCAAAGTTATTTACCTCATACCAACCAACTAATCCTAACGTCACCTTAAGAGTTCGTCTACTACATATATTGCTGAGGCTGGCTTTCGGAATCTACATTGAAAACCATAATTTATGTATCCAAAAGAAGTAGGTTCAGACTCTCTCCTTACCCTGCTGGCCATCTAGGTTCAAATGATCTTCAACTTTTTGTAGAAATTTCCTTAATTTTAGTTGATATTCTTTTTGCTATTACATTATTATTATTATTATTATTAAAGAGTCTTTAATGAACTGTAATTCCATTGTGATCTTACTTAACACATCTATATAATTTAAAAAACACTAATATTGTTAATGATGACTATTCTAGAATATTTTATGTATATGAACATTTTTATATATAATTGTAGAGCCATTGAAGGACAAAATTATCGAAAAAGATATTCTTTACTGCTCAATTATTTTGTTTTTTATAGACGTCTGAATGAATATTTTCGCCAAATTGTATTTTAGGTTGACAAACTTAATGTACACATGCATACAGAATAACCTATATAAATGCATATATATTTATTTTTTCTGTGTTTGTCTAGCGGATAGGATTCCTGGCTTTCACCCAAGCGGCCCGGGTTCGACTCCCGGCGCGGGAGCGCTTTTTATGGCGTCGGTGGCACAGCGGTTAGGACGCTCACCAACCATGCACATGGTTCGGGGCTCGATCCCCGGCCGCCAACGCACTCCTTTACCTCGCTAAGCCAGAAATAATGCTGATAAAGAGGAAAGGTTGAACTTGAGGCTAGCAACCCCATCCTGTCAAATAAACACTGCTACAGAAACTTCAAGTCACTAGCTTGAAGCCCTATGTCCCTTTGGGAACGTGAAGGAAAAAAATTTGTACAACTAATGAGGAAAATGAAATGTAAAATGAATGTACAACTAATGAGGAAAATTCGTCGCCTCCGTAAAGAGACTTTTCACTGAACACTAAGCGTTTTGTGTTGTTTAGACTATCTCTTTTTGTGTTAGAGGTTCCCTCCATTTTCATTTTATTGGTTGAGTACATTTTTAGTCATCTCTCTCTTTTTTTTCTTCTTCTATTTAAGCTGGATTTCTGGAATTAAAGATGTTCATGATTTTCGTGTATGGAAAGCTTGTTTACAATATATTTTGAGTAGAAATAATCAAATCAATGAATCGACTGTAGGAGGAGGAGGAGGAGGAGGAGTAGACAAGAAACATAAGACAAGCGACTCACCACCTATGTCATTATTGGCTATATATGATCTTTCAGGTGGATCATCTTTCTACAATGTCACTATACAATATGCAGCGAATACTAATAATTATGGTTGGTGTTCTTCTTCAGCACTTTTAAAGATCAATCAAAGGAATAATGATGCTATTGAGGTAGGTAATAATGCAATGCCACACTTTATGGATATTTTGACATTAAAGGATACAAAGTGTATATTATCATGTTGTCCCACTACCATATTTCACTTATTCTGATTCCTTAAAGTATAAGGTGAGGTAGAAGTAGGGTGAGGAGGAGAGTGTACGTAGTGGAATTGTTGTACCTTCAATAGCGACAATAAATAATGTTTATAAAAGGAGCGGAGTATTATTATTATTCCCTTGGGTTCCGAGTGGAACGTAAGGCTGACTTCAAGAACACATTTCCACCTTGTTCTATAGGATACTAACCTTTTCAGGTGGTTAGCTCCACAATTGCCCATAATCTCTTATCTGCTCCTCCTCTTCTTCGCCACATGATGTCCTCCATGTCACCCTCGCACTGACGACCCACTCGCTTCCCATTTCAGTTCTACTCGAGTGCGCGGTTTCATTCCACGGTCTCCCTCCTCAATGTATGGCCGATCAATCTATCTCCATTTTCTCCTATATATTGTTGAGCGATCGGCTGTTGCTCTATCGGTTGGTTTGGTCCACTGCAGAGTTTCTTGTTGTTAATTCTTTCTAGTCGGCTGGCTGCTGAGAGAGTGAAGTAGAAATAGAATTTTCCTTCTATGGAAGCAGGGACAATCAGAGGAGGGCTTCGTGTGCTTCACCCTTTGGCAGATTCTAGAACATAGGTATACTTACCGTTGGCGTCCACCAATCGTCATATTTGTTGACCTGAAGGTGACATTCGATTCCGCCTGTTGAGAGATACTATGGCGGTTTTCGGCTGTTATGAAGGGTATGCTGGAAAAATACATCTCATTGATCAAGATACTCACTCTACTCGAATTCATGCAGTCATTCGGCCAGGTGAGAGTCTACGAAGAGTTGTTAGCGGATAACTGTGGTGGTAACTAGTGGTTGTGTCTGTGAGGGATGCCTACTGTCCCCATTTCTGTTTAATTTCATCATAGATGCACATGCCAATGGACTTAACCCAAACTATCTTCAGCGACTCAGGGATTGAGTTGTTACTTGACTAAGGAATAATCCCATTGGCTAAGAATATGCAGATGATATAGTCCTCCCTCCTAGGTGAAGACGCTGACAAAATGCAGACACAGTCTTCCGAACATCTTGAGAAGCAAAAATCTTTGCGTATTTCGCATGTGGTTCGCTCCTGCTGTCAAATATAAGATGTAAGATACTACAGGACTGGACTAGACTACATTTAATCCTAGCTTAGGAATAGGGAGTGACGTGGCAGGGCGTGTTGACCACTTCACTTATTTGGCAAGTTGCACCAGCCCCAACGGGTTGATCGCCGACGAAATCTCAGCTGGCTACAGATACAGAATCGTTTCTCTTATACAAACTTATTCCATCTCTAGCTTAGTAGACGTGATATCTGACTGACTGGCTGTCGACAAAATGCGAGTGCACTGCTCAGCAGTCCGTTCCGTCTTCCATTGTGACTGACTAGCTGAGACCTGGCCATTGAGAGTGGACGACATGGAAAGCCTTGCTGGCTAGCTGTCTGCGTCCCATCTCCCGTTTCAGGTGGGGATACAATAGGGTGAGCATTATCGAGGTTAGATATCGGTCGAGTGCTAGGTAGGGGGAGGGGAGATCAATAGACGAGGCTGTGAAGCAGTTACATCGATTGAGAGATGGTTAGGACATGTGTTACACATGCATGACTAGCCATCACCTTCATCGACCGACAATGGGCAATGTTAGTCACTGACTGACATAGGATGTATAGCCGATCAATCTATCTCCATTTTCTCCTACATATTGTTGAGCGATCGGCTCTTGCTCTGTTGGTTGGTTTGGCCCACTGCAGAGTTTCTTGTTGCTTATTCCTTCCGGCCGACCATTTGATTTTCAGTATGGAGTTAGCCTGCCAGCCATAGAAGGTGGCAGCTTTTGACAGAAGTCTGTAGTAGGCTGTTGGGAATCGTTTATGGAACGCGAGCACAGTGCAAGTTTCTGACCCATATAGAAGTACTAAATAACTGACTGACTTCACTGACATTTGTGTTGAAAATCCGAATCTTGCATATTAGTTAGTGAGTGAAATTAGTTGTGCCCTCTGAGCTGGTTACTTGTTTAATTGCAAAGCTTTCGTCGTCGTCGTCGTCGTCCCCCTCCTTCTATACAACATCTCCTTTCAGTGCAAGTTTTAGCATAAAATGAACTCATTTGATGAACTCACCCCCTCCATGAATGATGAAATAATTGTGTGTGTCGCCTGGCAACAACCATCTTCGCGACTGGTAGTCGATTTACATTTGTATCTATCACGATTTTATTGACTCGAAGTGTGAACTTTCTCTTCACATGACTTACCTTTTACTAGTTGGTAAATTTGGTCAATAGTAATGTGTAATTGTTGATCACTGGCTGATTCACTTGAGTACCAACCGGGTTTCTACGAATTCTGTGGCACTTTTAGTGTTTCCTCTATTTAGAATTTCAACAATATTATTCCGATCACTAAATTGGAGCCTCTTAGGGTTTTTTTTATCGACATACTGAGCATTCTTTAAGAATATATGCATCCAGTTATAGACAGTTTTAAACGAACTTCACTGTAACTGTTCTTGAAGCACCATCATCTTCTGAGCTGTAAAACTTTGCTATTATGTTGTCTGTAAGATGCTATCGGTATACGACTTTGTAGTTTTGTAACAACAAAAGAGGGCAAGACACGGAAACCAAGGTATATTTCCCATTGATCAAACCGCTATTTATATACATATACAGTTTTATATTCATTAACCAATTATCATTGAGGGGGTGTGTGATTTTACTTTTCACATTAAACGATATGAAATAGAATGTTGAAATGCATGCATATATAGTGGGGTATTTTGTTGCTAATGCAGTACTGAGTTGTGGGAATAGTATTCTGATTGGTTGGAGGATTTCATCATGAGGTGACATCAGTTAGAGAACCACTGGAAAACCTTCAGGGAATACTGGATAGTTGTTTCGTCAGCCTAGTCTGGGAATCTTCATCAGTACGCACCCACCAACTGGGTTCGAATCCAGGATCTTCTAGTTACAAGGCGAATGAGCTATTTAAACTTCAAAGTTAAAGCTTTGAGCCCTATGTTCCACTGGGAACGCAAAGGAATAAAAAAACTGAATATGTTGCATACTGTCTGGAATCGACTTCCGGCTGCGATACACTTCTAAACTTTACTTACCTAGTTTACTCACTAGTGGATAGTAAACAGCTAGCAACACCCCTTCTCCTACCCTATAAAACAGGTATTATCGCTACCGAGATTCCAGAGAGAAAAAAGCTGCTTGGAGTCACAATTCCACTCTTAAACGTAAAGGAGTGGGAAAGAAAATGTCCCAGAAGCCTTATATATATATATATATATATATGGGCATAAAATTCGTCTTCTAAAACTGACGCATTTTCCTATCAATCGGGCAAAGTTGACAGCAAAACAAATTTTATAACTTTTTAAAAATGCCCTTAAAATTTCTCAAAACAATGGTTAACTGAACGAAGAATATTCACATTTTCGATAACCTACTCTTCATCATCACTAGGTTCTACAGTTCTTTATGCATCCATCCATAATAGTGAAGCAATGAATTAATGTTATTAACGACAACATTAATGTCGTTGTCTAAACAACATCGAATCAATGAGAACAGTAATAATAACATTAATGGATAACAGTTCAATAGCAGCAACATCACAATCCATACTGAATAGTTTCTTTATCGACGAAACCATCTTCACAGCCTGGCTGTACAGTAATCGTATTTATAGCTACCAAAAATGTATGGTAGTCTATTATTTGAATAATAGGGGGTGACATAATTAATTATATAATTACTCAGAAGTGGCTTTAGAAATTAAAAATAAAAGTTGTAAATTACGTAATACTCAACAATGGCACAAAAGGAAGAAATGGTTAGAAATTTGATAAGGTTAAAGTTGTTATTGAGTAGTGAGAAGAAAGGTGATAGTTTGGTGTCAGTGGTATGAAGGACATCAGCTTCCGGCTTTTGCGTATGATGGAGACGCTGGCGATTCGTCAATACAGCTCCTGAACTCTGTACACAGAACAAGTTTGTCCAGTCTCTTGGTCTTCACCCCTTCACTAGTAGTTCCTGTAAAAAATTATTATTATTTTTCCAAATTTCGATTTTACTTTTAGTTTGCTTTTACTTTAGTAATTAATTCACTGTTATCACTCTTAAATGTTCCTTTTGTACACTTTCTCACACACTCAACTACCACCTTTCTTCTCATTACTCAATAGCAATTTTAACCTTATCAAATTTCTAACACTTTCTTCCTTTGTGTCATTTTGACTACGTAATTTTCAAATTCTATTTTTTACTTCTAAAACCACATAATGAATATCAGAAAAATTAGGAAAGATAATAATACAGAATTCATGAATTTATGACCACTCCTTAAGTCCGCCCAGGGCAGTAATACTGGCTGGTTCGACTTGCTTCTTCTGCGCACACACACACAGCGCCTGTGGTCTTAGGCGAATCACGATATTTGATTAAAGCATGAACAACGTTGTGGTTTATGCAGAATAAGAAGATTGTAGCATCATTGTTTATTTCGTTGGCTTCTCTTCAGCTGCTTGCGGCCCAAAGTCATTATTAAGCATATCTACAGAAATAATTTTAACATACTTGCACAAAGTTCATTATTAAACAAAAAACAATCAGTCAATCAACATATGCATACAGTAATAATATAAATGTGATAATATTAAACACTATTCCGAACAATAATCATCATACACAGTGGAAACTGTCGGCTTTACGTTATCAGATGAAAGAGAGGTAAAAATATCCAGTTACCAGGGCAAAGAAAAACTGATATTGATTGCTTCTTTCTGAACGCATAAATAAATCAAGTTTCAGGCGCTTGATGGAGGTTGCTTCGGCAAACTTGAGCAGAATTGAACTCTTTTGCCTGTTGATAATTTTGAACAATCTTACGACGTCCACCTCATGACCGACCCGTATCAAGGAGATGCCTAGTGATGGTGCTGTTCAAGGAAAGCATTTGTTCCCAGCTGGAGATGTAGGCTTTTTGGTATATGTTCAGAAAATCGGAGGTATGCACTTTTCCTTCTTTCTGTTCTTCCGATGTAATCGCTCTCGCAGGTATAGGTAAATTTGTATGTACAGAATATCCGGTACCTGTATTTTTTGGCAATTTATTTAGTACGCGGTAGATGATGACTGGGAAAAATTCTTCGATGTTAGCTAGCTTTGTGGTTGGTCGCTTTGGAAGGCTTCGTGTGCTGCTTTTGGAATTGTGTATAAGGTTGTTACTTCCTGGCTGGCCCAACACCACCGTGGAAGCTGATTGATTCTTCAAGTACCTGAAACAAAAAGAGGGCAAGTGTTGCGTGACTGCAGAGCCCAGGGCACAATTGGTTGAGTCCGGCCAGTCACACATAACCTCTATGAACTGCTTTTTTGGATTGGTTCCGTTCCGCATTAGTAACTTACCGCCGGTTACGGACCGTAGGTGGGGTAAGTCGGGATGAACACTTTTTGGGGTCTGCCTTTTCTAACCCCCTTTCACTCTCCCAGATAGATGGAGAGACAGCATAGCTGGCTAGCACGCTGGTGATATGTATCCACATATATATATATTTATGTGTGTGTGCATGTTGGTCTCTCTTTCTGTTTACTCGGTTAGTCTGTGACCACTTCACTTGTATGAACCTGTCTCCTTTAACAATGTATATTCCATTTATATTATATATAATATGAGTGTTTGTTGACAGTCAATTGCTTGGTGACATATATCCATATATGTTGGTTGTTGACATGTCTGTTATATTTCGCTATGTATATATGGATCGATACTTCATTATAATTAGCCATTCATGTTAAGACTGTCTAATGATGATTCACACCCTTGTCATATATATTTGCATACACAATTTGTGTGAACTACTTTATTTACTTACCACTTTTGTGTGAGACCATTATTTTCGTCTCCTTGTGTTTGGACAAAAGAAGTATCATCGCAAACCTAGTGGTCTTCTGATTTCCGCCTTCTATCGTCAGGACTATTAATTTCTCGACCAGTCCATAACAATAATTTAGCGACGAGTACATAACAATTTGGCGACGGGGAAAACTAGTACATAACAGCTGGTCATCTGAATGAGGGAAACATCTTACTGCGGCTGTTACATCCTTGTTCTTCAGCCGTACGAATTCACCCACAGACCCCCAGCATGGTGAAAAAAAGAAAATTCTTACACTATGGCGGCACCTGCTTTTAGTCTACTCGCTATCATAACGCAGCCCTCTTGACATGGCAGAACCTGCAGGCACAATAGTTCCAGCCAGTGTAGCTTGTTGCATCATTGTGCTATATGCAAGCCTGACCACCACCACGTCAAGGTAGCAGCTATCGGTTTAAGCCACGTAGGAAGGTTTAGACTGCCTGTGTGGTTGGGGTCCTCGGGACGGTAGAAACCAATCAAGGCTGGAGACGATTGGTGATGATATGGCTAGCTCAAAATAGTTCTCAGTGATGGCTGGCGCAGATGCATTTACTCCTTGTTATTTATAATATCCAATAAAACGATATGATCCTTCAGTATTACTATTCTTTTTGTCTCATATCTCTGTTCACTGCTTCTGTTGTACATTTCTTTTTACTTTCTTCTCTTGCTTTGTATGCTACAAGGAAGGAGTGTGTGGCAACTCGAACCTCTGCTGCTGCTGCTGTACATCGGTGCAAAGTCCTACTTTAAAATTAGTCAGCTAGTCTGTCTGTCAGGTCGTTTTGGACACCATGTGGTCTAATATCGAAGTGTTGTTGATGATGGTTTTTTGCTTTATTACACCTTACTATCAAAAATAATTGGTGAAAAGTAGTCGTCATTTTAACACAATGTTTGTATGTGTTGTGAAACAAATTATAAGTAGTATATGTATATTCTGATTGGACACTAGTCAGTAACTAGTGTGATGTGTGTCTAGATAGTTCCTTGTTTGGTGCAGACTTAACTCTATCAGTCAGTTAGGTTTACAATGTGGCCACAATGTCACTAGGAAGCTCTCTATCACGGTGTACATTGATTTGATGATACTAGATGGTTGGAAGCAATCGGCCACAGGAAGCCTTGGACCTAGTTTTCGTGATGACTAGCCACCTAGAATGCTGCCCACATTGCAAACCTGACTAACTGATAGAATTTAGTCTGCGCCAAACAAAGGACTAGACACATCACACTAGTTACTGACTAATGTCCAATTCAAAATATCCACTACAGTCAGTCCTACAAGAGGTCAGTCGCGAGCCAGCCCGAATAGCTCAGTGGTGGTAATGCCTCTGACTGTAGGTGGCACTGGATGACGTAGGTTCGAGTCTCTGAGGGACGGACATGAGTTATTCCTTCAGTGTGGTTGCAGATACGCCTTGCTGACGAGTTCCAACTAGCACGAAGACTAGGTCAAGCAAGGCGTCCTGTGGCTGATTGCCTCCAACCATCTAATATTATCAAAGTACATATATATTATAGCATACTATAAGTTTTAACTTTTGAATTTATTTCTTCTTCCTGTCCTAAATTTTCAGTTGAAATTTACTGTCTTATCAAGTTGTGAAAACTCCCCTTTATCCTCCTCTTCATCATCAAGCGTCAGTCTCAAACACTCAGACTATTTCACTTGGAATCTGTCGGAGAATGTGTCATGTAAGGAAAAGTACATGTCTGTTTTAAAAGATTCCGTGAAACAATTATGCAAATCTGTCTATCCTATAGAATATTTAGAAAGCGAAGCTGTTTGTCGTGAAGAAGCAAGGCAAATTTCTTCTCTTCCTCAATCAGTGAACTGGGAAAATACACCTGACAATTCGCCTGTTGGTCATCGTTCAGTTGTTGGTAACCAGTACAAAAAGTTAGTTGTCTCATGTTGACTTTTTTGTTTTTTATAAGATAATGTATTGAATTAAAAGTTACTCATATTTATGAAAACGGATCTGGAAACTGCGGCAGCAGATGTTCTCACGTCATTATGCTGGTTACCTTGTTGTCAAACTGCTAAAGAAGGGTGACTTACGCCTCACTGTGCAAGAACTGACTGGTGTGGAATCATGCCAGTCTTGTCCATTCACGCTAAGTAAAAATAGTAAGTCGCGTCATCCTGGAAAGAATGAAAGATGCACTGGATACAGGACTCCACTAGCCCCATCGTCCACAGGAACAAGTTGGCTGGATTCAGGAAAGGCACATCATATGGTGATAATGACAGCCAGGTTCAACTCGAAAGGAAGGAAGGAAGGATACAATCATCCAATGCTATGCGCCTACAAACGTCTCAGAACAAGAAAAGAAGAGGGAGTTCTACAGACAACTACAAACAGTAATGGACAACGTCCCAAATGGCGATATCAAAATCCTGATGGGTGACATGAATGCGAAGCTGGGAGGAGACAACACAGGAAGAGAACTCACCATGGGTCGTGAGGCCCTCGGTGAAATGAACGACAATGGTGAACTCTTCTCAGACTTCTGCGCCTTCAATGATTTGGTGATTGGTGTCAGTGTGTTCAAACACAAGGATATACACAAGGCGACATGGATTTCACCAGATGGAAACACCAAAACCAAATAGACTTCATCTCAATTTCAAGAAAGTGGAGACGGAGCCTACTGGACACAAGGTCGAGGAGAGGAGCAGATGTGGGTTCAGACCACTATCTAGTAGAAGGGACTTTCAAGGTGAAACTAAAAGCCTCGAGGATAGCTGGAGATAGGCCACAATGCAAGTTCAACACTCAATTACTGAAGGACACAACCACAAAAGACACTTTCACTGCAACTGTCAGAGCAAAGCAGGAAACACTACGCGACATCACTGAAGAATCATGCGTGGAAGAACATTGGAAGTCTCTGAAGGCGATTCTCAACGAAACGTGTTCAACGGTTCTAGGAAGAAAGAAGAGACAAGACAAGGAATGGCTCTCAACGGACACTTGGAAATTAATAGAAGAGAGGAGAATGGTGAAAGAGAAAATGATTCAATGCAAGGACGGACAGGAGAAAGAGACGCTGAGCTCAACTTACAAGCACTGGACAAAGAAGTGAAGAAGAGTGCTAGGAAGGACAAAAGACGATTCTACGACAACCTGGCCACTGAAGCTGAGAAGGCAGCAGGCAAAAGGGACCTGAGGACACTATATCAGATAACCAAATCTCTATCCGGGAAGAGATCAACACAAGCGAAACCTATAAAAGACAGCCAAGGGAACCCAATTACCAAGGAAGAAAAACAGATTAAACAATGGGCGGATCACTTCAAAGGACTCTTGAACCGACCATCACCTGCAACCCGTCCAGAAATACCAACAACAGCACGTACACAACTGCAAGTTGACACCAATCCTCCAACGAAAGCTGAAGTCTTGAATGCAATCAAGCTTCTGAAAGCTGGAAAAGCAGCTGGACCAGATGGAATACCCCCTGAAGCACTGAAAGCGGACCCAGAGACTACAGCAGACATGCTGACTCCATTATTGCAAAAGGTCTGGAAGGAGGGAAAGGTGCCTACTGACTGGAGGAAAGGTTACCTCGTGAAACTACCAAAGAAGGGCGACTTACGTCTCACTCTGCAAGAACTGGCGAGGAATCATGCTCCTGTCGACGCCAAGTAAAATCCTGAGTCGCATCATCCTGGAGAGATTAAAGGACGCACTGGAGACAGAACTCCGACCAGAACAAGCTGGATTCAGGAAAGGCAAATCATGTACTGACCAAATTGCAACTCTACGCATCATCATCACAGAACAAAGCATGGAATGGCAATCAAACCTCTACCTCAACTTTATAGACTTCGAGAAGGCCTTCGACAGCGTTGACCGCGAAGTAATTTGGAAACTACTCGAGTACTACGGCGTACCCGAAATATTCATCAACCTTATTCAACAGCTATACGACAACGGCACATGCCAAGTGATCCACAACGGAAGACTCACCGAGGCGCTTGGAGTAAACACAGGAGTCAGACAAGGGTGATTACTATCTATCACCAATGATATTCCTAATTCTGATGAACTGACTGGATTATGCGTCAGACAGTAGGAAACTAGAAGACAAGGATATCCTGGACCTGTGTGAAGAACCTAGAAGACCTGGATTTCGCGCGGCGATATTTATGTTCGATGTCACACAAAATCGAAGACTTAGACAAGCGAAAACCGACAAATTGGTTGAAGAAGCAGTCGGCGAAGACAGGACTCCATGTGAACATAGACAAGACGGAGGTTATGAAAATAACCAACCAACCATCCAATAACAGCAGCAGCAACATCCAGCCGGCAGCCAATCACCATCAACGGGAGGGATTTGAAAGAGGTTACTTCATTCTAGAGAGAGCATTGTCTCAACAACAGGAAGTCGGAACGGACGAGGATGTCAAATCGAGCGAGAATCGGGAAGGCGAGAAACACATTCATCAACCTGAAACCAATCTGGAAATCTTCGTCACTCATTATCGACAACAAAATTCGGTCGTATTTTCAATACAAACGTCAAGTCAGTCAGTTCTTCTATACGGATCAGAGACTTGGCGGGTTACAAAGAATATTTCCAACAGGCTATTGCAGACCTTCAGGAGAAACAAATCATGTATTGATCAAATCGCCACTCTACGGATCATCACTGAACAAAGCTTGGAGTGACGGTCACCTCTCTATCTCAACTTCATCGACTTTGAAAAGGCCTTCGACAGCGTCGATCGAGAGGTCATTTGGCAACTACTTCGCTACTTCGGGGTCCCATCGACAATTATACATCTCATCCAACAGTTATACGACAATGCTGCATGCCAAGTAATCCACAACGGGAAACTTACGGAAGCCTTCGAAGTGAGGACGGGAGTGAGGCAAGGCTGTCTACTATCACCAATGATCTTCCTGATTGATTGGATAATGCGACAGACAACGGCAACCAACGAGGGAACAGGGATAAAATGGACTGACACAAAAGACTTGGAGGATCTGGATTTCGCCGATGATATATGTCTGATTTCCCATAAACTGGAAGATATGCAAGTGAAAAGTAACAAGTTGGCAGAAGAAGCATCAAAGATAGGACTTCAAGTGAACATAGATAAAACAGAGGTGATGAAGATTCCTAGCCAACATCAACAGCAGCAACAACAACAGACAACAATCAGCATAAGTGGGAAGAACCTGAAAGAAACAACCTCCTTTACCTACCTGGGAAGCATCGTCTCAACTACAGGCGGAACTGACGAGGATATCAAAGCCAGAATCGGAAAAGCAAGACAAGCTTTCATTACTCTCAAATCTGTGTGGAGGTCAACAGCACTCAGCATCAAAAATAAGATCCGGATTTTCAACTCCAATGTGAAGTCAGTGCTACTATACGGATCAGAGACTTGGCCAGCGCGTCATAAAGAGCATCTCAAACAAACTCCAGACCTTCATTAACAGTTGTCTTCACTCAATACTCAAGATCAGATGGCCAGAAGAGATCAGCAACAGGGATCTCTGGGAGCGAACCAATCAGGAACCGATTGCGAAACAAATAGGCAGGAAGAAATGGAGATGGATTGGACATACACTGAGGAAACCATCAAGTGAAATCACTAGACAAGCCATTACTCTGGTGGAACCCGAAAGGGAAGCGGCGAGTTGGTCGTCCTAAGGTGACTTGGAGGAGGTCAGGCGAGGAGGAGATGAAAGCATGCGGGCAGACTTGGAGCAGGGTGAAAAAGTTGGCAGAAAACAGAAGGCAATGGAGGTGCGCAGCTGAAGCCCTATGTTCCTCTAGGAACTAAAGGATACAATAATAATAATAATATAATAATTGCAGACCTTTATCAACAGCTAACTATCTTTGCTCTATACTGAAGATCAGATGGCCGGGCCGGAAAGAATCACCAACAACAAGAAACTGTGGGAACAAACAAAACAAGAACCAATTGCCAACCAACAAATATGCAGGAAAAAGTGAAGAGATGGATTGGACACTCGCTGAAGAGGCCGCCGCTGGGTGACATCGCGCGCGCGTCAGGCCATTGCTCGAGTGGAACCAGGCCGAAAGGGAAGCGGCGAGTGGGACTTCAGTGCGAGGGTGACATGGAGGAGATCGTGTGGAGAGGAGTTGAAACATTATAAACTAACACGGATGCAGGTGAAAAGTACAGCAAAAGACAGAAGCATGTGGAGACGTGCATTTGAAGCCCTATGTTCCACTAGGAACCCAAAGGAACAATAATAATATAATCATACATATGATGCTGATCAAATTGCAACGCTAAGCATCATCGTCATCCAACAGAACAAAGCATGGAATGCCAGTCAAACCTCTCACTACCTCAGTAACTTCATCATCGACTTCGAAAAGACCTTCGACAGTGCAGCGTTGATTGAGAAGTAATTTGGAAACTACTTCAACACTACGGCTAGCAGTGCCCAAGTCTTTAGGAACCTCATTCAACAGCTAGCTATATGAAAATGCTACGTGTGTCAGGTGATCCACAACGGAAAATTCAGTCAGGCGCTCGAAGTGCATACAGGAGTAAGAAAAGGCTGTCTATTATTATCGGTGATATTTTTAATTGTGGTAGACTGGGTTATGCGCCAAACTGTGTGCGTTGGGAGTAAGGAGACGGGAATACT
Source organism: Trichobilharzia regenti (assembly GCA_944472135.2). Classification (NCBI taxonomy): domain Eukaryota; kingdom Metazoa; phylum Platyhelminthes; class Trematoda; order Strigeidida; family Schistosomatidae; genus Trichobilharzia; species Trichobilharzia regenti. Next base: position 26,926,532 of record OX235270.1, on the reverse strand, counting down.
CTGGACCACCACCGATAAGAAGACTGTAGAAGATCTGAATTTCGCGTGTGAATGATATATGTGTAATGTCACACAAACTTGAAGACTTGAAGGCAGGCGAAAAACAAAAAAACTGGCTGAAGAGGCTGGCAACGATGACAGGACTCCATCCAGGTGAACACAGAGGAGATGAATGTGATAAACATGACCAACGAACCGCAACAACAACAACCAGCACCAATCACCATCAATGGGAGAGATTTGACAGACGATACTTCCTGCCTTCACTTATCTAGGAAGCTAGCATCATTTTAACTACAGGCATTTGGAACGGATGAAGATGTCAAAGTCAGCCAGCTAGCCAGAATCGGAAAGAGAAGCAAGGTACGCAAGCCTTCATCAAAGTGAACCCAGTTGGGAAGTCTTCTGCACTGCACTCCGCCTCAGTATAACACAACCAGATTCGGATTCTATTCAACACCAATGTCAAATCGTTCAGTTCTTCTATACTGTTCAGAAACTTGCACTGGGTGTGCGTCACCAAAAGGATTTCCAACAGTCTGCTGCAAACTTTCATCAAAAGCTGCCACCTTCGATGGTTGGCTGGCTCCATACTGAAGATCAAATGACCAGCCGGGCAACCAGAAAGAATAAGTAAGAAGAAACTCTGCAGTGGAGCAAACCGACCAACAGTGTGGCGACTCGAACTGCTGTTGCACATCAGTGCAATGTTGTGCGTTGAAACCAGTCAGTCAGCTTTGGCATTTAGAACGATAAGTGCTGATTTCCAGTCTGTGAGAAGACTACCACTCACTGTGGATGGGATGGGGTGGCGAATAACTCCCAGCTGACAATTTACAAATAAGACAAAGTGTTCATTCTAGATTCCATTTTCTGTAGTTCCCATGTACCAAATAATGTTTATGCATCAATTCGTGCTGTTGTTGTATGGTACAATTCAAGAAGCATCACTAATTTTTTGTTATTTATTTTCTTAGCATAGATCTATCAGATTGTCCAATTCCAGAAGCATCTTTACTCCTTGAAGAGGGTGTTGAAACCAGCTATCGAAATTTTACAGGCGGCAATCAATCTACTCCGAGTAGTATAATAGATAAATTAAATGCGGAATCTTTACCAAGAGAACCTCTTAAAAAGTTGAACGATTCTGCTAAACAACTTAGTGAATATTCCACAGATTATGATCCAGAACGATATAAAAATTCACCGAAATCTAAATGTACTAATTCTCTACAACAACTACCACCACCAACACCAGCAGCATCAGTTCATCATATCACATTGTCTCCTCAAAATACACAAAATCATTTAACAAATGGATTATTATGTGAAATCCAGTCAACTTTTAATAGTACAAATGATACGACTTTAAACCTTCAGAGTATTCTATCTCGAGTTCCCCAATCTCAGTTAGAACGTCTTGAACAAATCATTACACAAATGTTAAATAAACATGACAATCGGAATACTGATCAGAATAAAAATGACCATTTGCAAAAAGGTATTAGTGTTGGTGTTAATACAACTTTTGTAGCCAGTGAGATCAATTCAAAGTACAAAGGTAGGTAGCTGTACTACTCTCTGTCTCTCCCTCAAATATTGTATATTATTATTGTTATGATTCCCTTGAGTTCCTCTCCTAGTGAAACATAGACCCAGAAGCTTTCATTCCCCTTCACCTCATCATACAATCTTATCTATGTTAACCCTTGAACCATCCAGAAAAGATATGACCGCCAACAGCGACAACAACAACCTACGGACCTACCCGGGAAGCATCGTTTCAACTACAGGCGGACGGAACTGATGAGGATATTATCGAAGCGAGGATCTAGAAAGTTTGAAAAGCTTTAATTACTCTCATTAAGTCTGAGTGGAGATGAACAGCACACCTCAGCATGAAAAATGAGATCTGGATTTTCAACTCCAATGTGAAGTCAGTGCTACTAAATACAGGTCAGAAGCCTGGCGCCGTGTCACGTCACGAAGGGCACTTAGAACAAACTACACATCTTCATTAACAGCTACTTTCCCTCGATACTTCGCTCACTCAAGATCAGATGGCCGGTCAGAGAAGATCAGCAACAGGCGGAGATCTCTGGCAATGAAACAACCAACCAAGCCAACCGAGCAGGAACCAATTGTGTGCAACAAATATGCAGGAGGAAATGGAAGTGGATTGAATTGTGACCATACCCAGAGAAAACAAACCATTAAGTGAATAGTAACATGACACGCCAGGCTCTCTCCCTCTCTCGAGTGGAATCCGAATGGGAGGGAAGCGGCAAGTTAGTTATTCGTCAGTGCGCGAGGGTGAAATGCAGGAGGAGGTGATGCGGAGATGGAACGGAGGGGATCAAACCATGTGGGCAGTATCATGGAGCCAGGTGAGAAAATGTTGGTGGAGAACCCCGAACTCAATGGAGACGTGCGACTGAAGCCGTTTGTGTTCCTCTAGGGACTAAAGGAAAAAATGATACAACCAGTTCTTCGTTCAGCATTCACCTTGAACTCGAAGGCCTGGCGCCTGATGGTAACCGAAGGTCTTCTCATCTTTATTTTCTTAGGCTTATTTGTTCGGCAGTTAGTTTGTTGTCAGAGGTTCTCGTTTGCTCGTCCTTCCTGAATGGCCGTGAGATATTCAGTATTGATCAAACGTTACAGTTGATGAATGTGTGCAGCCTTTTTGAAATACTTTCGGTGACGCTACATGCCTCTGAAACCTATAGAAAAACTGACTGCCTTGATATCATAGCGTTGGTAATCCGATTCTTGTTCGTTGTGCACTGAGTACACAACAGATTCACACCACACTGATTTCAGATTAATCGAGGCCCATCTTCCTTTTCCTGACTTTGACATCCTGATTCGTGTCGCCACGCGTCGATGAAACGATTCTGCTCAGCTAAATTAAAACAGGCAACTTCCTTTTGCTTTCTCCTGTTGGTACTTGTTGTTAGCAGTGACAGTCATCTCCATCACGTCTGTTTTACCAATATATTCACCTGAAGTCATGTGTTGTCTTCGTTGAATACCATGACCAGCAACTTGTTGTTTTCCGCGTGTATAAGTCTTCTGCAATGTCCACAACCTCAAGAGTCTGTTTGTCAGTTATAATACTACTTGCCAAATTAGTTAGTTAGTATGCACTCACTCGTTCCGGCGAATCAGGTAGGTCGTTGCCGCAAATTACACAATATTCACAAGTGGTATTCATGAACCTTTATTCCATTATGGATAAAATGTTTTATTTTGATAAAGTGTCACACAGTGTGTGTTTGTTATACAGTAATATATTTACTGATGATGACCAAACTCTTCGAGCACAACTAATCATTGCCACTCACATAATCATATCAAAGCATTACTCACACAACTTTCTTGGTCATTTGTACACAAGAGTAAAAATTGACTGGGTATATGAAGGTAAACTGCACACTAGCGTTTATAAAAAGTCAACGCATTTTACTAATAGATATATGGACTTCAATTCATCTCATCCTTTCGTTATCTGTCTGTGAAGGCAGGCTTGGTTAAGTGTCTAACAAACCGAGCAGTAACATTAAATAGTACAAAAAGACCTAAATGATGAAATAAAACAGATAGAAGAAGCGTTGATATCAAATAACTAACTATCCTATGAAATTCATTAGGAAGATCAGAAGAGGTCAAAAACATAATAAAAATAATGATAACATAAATAAAATAAATAAATAAAGTGTCACACACACACAGTGTGTGTGTGACACTTTATCAAAATAAAAGCATTACCCGTAATGGAGTTCTACTCTACAGCAGTGCCCAATGAACCTTAATTATTTTGATTTCGTAATGTAATTCGTAATATATTTAATTTCGAGGACAAACAGAGCATTGCGTTCTTTCTATTCGGTGTTTTTCAAATCGAATTTAAACTCTTCTAAATACTAGAACTGAACCTGAAACTAATTGGTTTCATGATTGTTGGCTGGCCTTAGTAACACATACACTTAGAAATACGAAAACTACTCAGTTTTGAAAAAGTAAACGAATTTTAGTTTTCTTATCAATAATATTTCTGGATAGTTGTGATTAGAAGATGGAGATTATCGGCAAACATGTGTGATGTGATGTGTTGGATTTGCGCTATCTTCATTTCGAAGAACAGTGTGATCCCTCATACATTTTACTTGTCAATTCGATATATGTGAGGAGGAAAAAAACTAAAGGCAATCAAATTAAAAAAAAGTGACAAAAAAGGATTTCAGAATGATTAACACAATTTTTGGTAATCCAATCACACAAAGATTACCAAGGTATTAATAATTAATGATAATAATAATAATAATTTTCAATAGTTGTTTTGTAGGGATAAGATTTCTTTTTACGAGTTGATCACGGATTGATATCAGTTAGGGAATCATTGAAAGCCAGGCACAGGTAGGACTGGACAGCTGTTACAGAACGGAGTTTCCTGGCATGAGTTCTAGTGAGAAGTTGTGACCAGTGCGGTCCATCCAGTGGTCAAGTGTGGGGATGAATCTCCCGCTGCGATGACATTGGTTGGTGCTAGTCGCGTTAAATTACGAATTGGTAGAAGTTAGAATACATCCATTGGCCATTGAATCAGGTCCTAGTGAGTTACTGAATGGTATACGAGCTAGACTGCCTTATAACCGGAAGGTCCTGGGCTGGAACCCTGGTGAGGGTTGGTGCGTACTGTCGATGAATTTCCAAACTAGGGTGATGAAACAGCTGTCTGACAGTACTCCCTGCGGCTAGTTTTCAATGGTCCTCTAACCGATATCAATCCGTGATCAACTCGTCAAAATAATAAATTCCAAAGTTAAGAATAATAATAAGGCTGTTTTTGAGCACAGAAGAGGCGGGGCATAAGTTTTTAATTTTTTATTTTTATTTTTGATTACAACTTGATTCCATACTGTATTTTTCGTACAAGTATGGAATTTTCAGTATGGATATCGGCAGCCCAAATTTTGCAGACCAACCATAGATATCAGATGTGCGTCGGCGTGGGCTCAAACGCCGGACCATGTGCATGGTCGGCGAGAGTCCTAACACTGTACCACCGACGCTGTAGCCTCAGTATATTTCAATAACTGCCCTTGACCATTTTCACAGATGACCCTAAAGGCTGTGTTAACGATGATATGTATCCACATATATATATTTATGTGTGTGTGTGTATGTTGATCTCTCTTTCTGTTTGCTCGCTTAGTCTGTGACCATTTCACTTGTATGAACTTGTCTCCTTTAACAATGTATATTCTCCTTATATTATATATAATATGAGTGTTTGTTGACAGTCCGTTGCTTGGTGACATATATCCATATATGGTGGTTGTTGACATGTCTGGTATATTTCGCTATGTATATATGGATCGATACTTCATTATAATTAGCCATTCATGTTAAGACTGTCTAATGATTGTTCACACCCTTGTCATATATATTTCGCATACACAATTTGTGTGACTTACACTGACTTATTTACTTACCACTTTGGTGTGAGACCATTTATTTTCGTCTCCTTGTGTTTGGGAAATAGAAGTATCATCGCAAACCTAGTGGTCTTCTGATTTCCGCCTTCTATCGTCAGGACTATTAAATTCTCGACCAGTCCATAACAATAACTTAGCGACGAGTACATAACAAAGGATCAATCATCTTATGGTTCATCTCGATTAGAGATGATGTTTGGCTGTAGACGAAGTTGTTAGTCTGTCACCTGCGTCTTTTGATTTCTCACAATTCATTTGTTTTCCTAACCATTTCGGGATATGTTCGCTGTCCCGCCTTTCACATGCAAATTACGATTACTTCTCCCTATGTATGTGTCCACAAACACCCACACGAAGATTGGTAAATTGTGTGGGATGTAACATAATCACTTGTACACTTTTGAGGTTTGCAGTGGAGCATATTTTTGGCTTTTTTGATAATTACAAGCCGAGCTGCATAATAGGTCCTACGGATGACCGAATTCAACCTTTGTCTCAAAATCCTACTGTTTATTTCACCGTTATATATGTTAATTTGATGAAAATATTTTTCTAAGAGCGGGGTGGTATAGATTGTAGGTTTAAAGACTAATTGACTTCTACGCCTGTTTAAAAATTTTAAAGGATATCCCTTTTCAACAAGAGTATCCATCAGTATTTCATTTTCTATCTCTATAACATCAGTCGTACAAATACGCTTAATCCTCTTAAATAAATATTTCGCCAAGTCTATCTTATACTGTAATGGACAGAAGCTGTGACAATTAAGGTATTGCCCCGTCCAAGTAGGCTTTCTGTAAATTGATCGTCTTATAGAACCATCATCTCTTCGACTCAGAATTATGTCTAAAAATTCAGTCTGATTGTGACTACCTTCCTCGCATGTTACACTTATGTGATTCTGTGGTACGGAGTTAAGTCTATCTAGTAGATGACTGGCATCTTCCTGACCATCACATACCAAAATGATATCATGTCTACATATCTCCTATCGAAGTTGAATTTAGAAATTGAATCAAGGGACAAGTTTTCAACATAAGACATGTAAAAGTCCGATAACAAAAGTCCTAATCGACTCCTCATAGCAACACCATCCACTTGTCGAAAGTGTTCTCCTTCAAAGGTGAGATGGACGTTGTTAGTACATAGTAATAAAAATAATATTTCTGCTTTGTCAACCGTTCAGTGTTTGCGATTACGTAAGACTATGGAATAATGTGTACATGTTTTTGTTTTATTTTTATTTACGAATCTCGGTGGGTCGCACTGATGAAGAGTCCCAAACCAGGACGGAGGAAACAGTCGGCCAGTACTCCCTGTAGGTTTCCCAATTGTTCTCTAACCGATGCCAGTGCTCATTATGAAATCTTTTGACAAATCAATCAAATTCTTAAAAACCAACACTTGAATATCAGTGAGATGATCACTGGAGACTGGTCCTATTACCTGGGGTTCTAGCGGGAAGTCGTAACCGATAGGGTACAGTAGGTTGGCCGTGAGGACAAATACTCGCCGAAGACATTGACTAGTGCCAGTCGCGCTGTATCGTGCGTGTATTGGCAGAAGTCAGAATTGATGGACTGGCTCTCTGGCCATTGGATCGGGTTCCAGTGAGTGAGCGGCTGCATAATGGTCTATGAGCTCGTTCGCCTTATAACTAGAAGGTGGTCTTGGGCTCAAACCGCAGTTAGGTGGGTGCGTACTGCTGAAGAACTAGTTCCAAGCAACTAGGACAGAGGAGACAGCTGTCTGGCAGTACTCTCTGTGGCTGGTTTTTCAATGGTTCTCTAACCACCACCCGATGTCAGTACTCATGATGAAATCCTGTTAACATGAAATTTATCACAATATATTTTATTGTCTTCATTCACGTAGCGTACACTTTATTTATTCTCTTCTTATTTCAGAGAATTTGATCGATAATGGTGGAAGTAGTATTCGTAATGTCGAAAAAGTTGAATTTTCAGGTCCTACATCTGCTTCATCCTCTGGTGTTATTGATCAAAAGAGAACAAAACACCGGAAGAGTGTAGAAAGCAGTACACACCGAAATCATGTAAAAACTTTATTCCCTGAGCATCCCTTTAATCAACTACCTGAACAATTCTCAGAAAAAGTAAGTGAGTTTTTGAAATTTGAAAAGAGTTTGAGTCATTTGGTTAGTAGTCAGTGGGTGGTTTGCATTGTTATTATTATTATTATATTAATTTTCCTTTGGATTCTGAGTGGGAACATATGGATGGCTTCAACAACACCACATCTCCATTTTCTTCTATTTTCTGCCATCCTCTTCATTGGGGTCCACGATTGACCGTAGTCTCTCATCTCCTCCTCCAACTCTCCAACACGATCTTCTGCATGTCACGCTCGCACTGTTGACCCACTCGACCGTCGCTTTCCATTCGGATTCCACTCGAGCAATGGCCTGCATTGCTCAAGATGTCATTCGATTGCTTCCTCAATGAATAGCCAGTCCATCCATCTCCATTTTCCCTTACATATTTGTTCAGCGATTGGCTCTCGCCTTTTGGTTAGTTTGTTCCACTGCACAGTTTCTTGTTGCTTATTCTTTCTGGTCTCCCGGCTGGCCATTTAATCTTCAATATGAACCCAGGCAACCATCGAAGGTGGTAGGTATTGATAAAATTCTGTAGTGAACTGATGGAAATCCTTTTCGTGACGCACATCCAGTGCAGGTTTCTGACTCGTATAGAAGAACTGACCAACAAACTTGACATTGGTGTTGAAAATGAGAATCTTGTTGTTTATGCTGAGACGGAGTGCAGTGCAGAAGATTTCCAAACCAGATTCAGGTTGATAAAGGTGTGCGTATCTTGCTTGTCTTTCCGATTCTGACTGGTCGGCCATCCGCCTGTAGTTGAAACGATGCTGGCTGTCTGGATAAGTGAAGGAAATAATCTCTGTTAAATCTCTCCCGTTAATGATGATTGATGCTGTTGGCGTTGCTGTTAGTTGGTTAGTTATCTTCATCAACTCCGTCTCCCACCTCCTCTATGTTCACTTGTATGGAGTCCTGTTTTTGCCGCCTCTCCAGCCATTTTGTTTCCAGTTTTCTCCTACAAGTCCTCGAGTTTATTAGTGGAATTCTTTTAAGTAGCCTTACTTCATAAACAGGAATTTAGTACACGCAGAGAGAGATGCGATTTGTATAAAACTCGTCTGTAAGTTCTGTTGAAACGGCTGAGAACACAAACACTTGGTAAAGGAATGTTAATCTGGAAATCGGTATCTCTAAATGTCGCCAAATTTTGTATACCCTATCTTCAACTCACCATTTCCACAGATAGATCTTCCGTGTTGTGCCAGCTACTTCTCGCATTCCTTCATATTGGGTTTCTTTGTGTGTTCCTTTCACTCACGTCTCAACCATGTATCCTCACCACTGTATCATTTGCCTTCTCTGACATCAAATGTATCTCCTTGCTATTTGATGCTGTTTTATGCCGGCCGATGAATGTCCCTTTATGTATTATTACCACTACTACTAATGATAATAACAATAATAAATCTTATCAGTAGCACTTGTCTCACTGTGTGTATCTTGTATGTATGTCTACTAATATACTTGAAGAACTTAATTTGAGACAGTTACCGAAGAAACTGTTCAAAAGTGCATCAGTTGAACTTGCCACACACCATGTAATGCACACAAACACACGCACATACAAAGGTGAAGAGAAAAGACAAGAAGGAAATCTAGAATTTAAATGAGTCGAAATGTTGTAAGGCAGACAGAATGGCATTATAAAAGGAGACTCGAGGGTTATATTGAGATGCAGGGGAAATCGATAGACGAGACTGCGAAGCAGTTACATCGATTGAAATGGTTACGACATGTGTTGCGCATGCATGCCTGCCTAACCGTCGCCTTCCTCGACCGACAATGGGCAATGTTAGTCACTGACTGACATAAGATGGATGAGGTTGGAAAAGAGTTTGCTAGTGATAGTCAATCCAAAACATAGGTTCATGATTAGTCAATGAAATCCACAAGAGTTAGTTTAAGCCAGCCAGCTTATATACATATTACAATGTCGTCGTTCCTCAGCAAGGGTTAATTTTTATGGTGTTGTCAAGTTGTGAGTAACTTGATATGATTATGAGCAATAGTTTGTGCTCGAAACGCTATCAGTTAATATTACTGTACAACAACGCTGTGTGATTTATCAAAATAAAATTTTATCCATAATGGAATTATGCTCTACCACAGTGCCCAAGTTTTATACTTATATCAAGTTTTTTTATTATAGCTTGATTCCACACCGTATTTTCGATAGATGTATGGAATTTTCAGCATGGATATCGGTAGCCCAAATTATGCAGGTCGATATCAGGTGTGCGTCGGTATGGTATCGAACCCCGAACCATTTGCATGGTTGTCAAGAGTCCTAACCGCTGTGCTACCGACGCACATTGGCCATTTGATAAAGATAACAAAACCAGGTGTAGATGACTGTTGGATAAGTGTATAAAATTATACAAAAGCTGAATGTGTTTACATAATGAAATTGCTTATAACATTCATGTTGATTTTGTCATTTCATGAGGAAGGAGTGTTTTGTAACCAGGTCAAATTCTGTTTAAGCCCATCTTTCCTATTCAGTTTAGACAAATTGAATGCCATTTGATATGAAGTTCTCATGATATTAGACGTTCATTTTGATTTCTGATTTCAATATTCAAGTATTGGTTTGTAGGGATTTGATTGGTTGGTTGGTTACTGGGTACTGCATACTGCTGAAGAGCCAGTCCCAAAAATCAGGATGGAGGAGACAGCTGTCTGGCGGTACTCGTTGTGACAGGTTTTACAATGGTTCTCTGAGCATCCGAACTCAATGCTTATGATGAAGTCTTTGAACTAATGAATCAGACAAAATCCCTACAAACCAGTACTTGGACTAGGTTTTTTTGCGTTCATCAATTATATATATATATTATATATATATAATATTTGTATTGACTTTTTGTTTAGGCGCAGAATAAAGTACAAACGATTTCGCAATCTAAAAATGGTTCTCCGGACAAATACACATTACTTTTGGTAAGTTTATAAAAGAAAAGAAAATCGTCTCTTATATACCGATCATCTTTCTTCTGTAAACTGTATGTAGCGTTGTTGTTTTTTATTTGCTTATGTTGCATAATATATAAAGCTAGACTCAGTACACTGATAAAGGATGCTTGCCACGGTCTCCATCAGGGTTCGGTTGTTGTCCGATACACCCGTAAACCGCTGTCCCAGCAAAAGGAGGAGATAAGGTTGGACATGAGACGACCACCAGCTCCATGTAAGAATTCCTTTCAAAGTTAAACGATTTGATTGATGAGATTTTTCTCAGCCACATGACAACAAATCACTCTTTTGTCTGACATGTGTGTTAACCAATATATGATGTTTAGCCACCTCAGTGTATATACACTACGTAATAGTACACTCTCGTGGCGGATACGCCTTGTTGACTGGTGAATGCCAACTAACTCAAAACGTAGGTCGAGCAAGGCTTCCTATGACCGATTACCTCCAACCACGTATACAATATCCAAGTGTATTTGTTTACTTAATCCCATCTGCAAAATTTATCATACATGAGTGTCAGGATATCCTTCAGCGCTAGTTCGTGAAGACACTTGCAAGTTAAGGGATAGCATTGAGTTATGGGACAGACAAAATCTCCACTTGCCGACATCCAAGTGTACAATCGTGTGTTTGTTGTTTTGCTGAATGGATCCATTAAAAGAAAGAAAGATTGTGATACCCATCGATGTGCTTGCATAATCTCGTCCTACGTTCTGACAAAATGTGGTTCGGACTAAGTAAAAGATGAGCTCCAGGTCGCTGCTAGACATAGTCATTCTAGCACAGGTGAATTCATTACTCTCCAGTGGCGAAGTTGTGTGATGGTCATAGAAATATATTGTTGGCACTTATGGAGTGGTGTACCGATAAACTCACAAAAAAGATCTTCGTCTTCTACAGTTCTGACACGGTGTCGTCCATCGACATCGAATCGACAATGAACTTAAATAGATCGTATAGGCTTCATTGTGGAAACTGTGATAAAGCCTATATTAGATAAAACTATTTTCAATATCACACACACACACAATGATGATGACGCAGTACTAACAACTGGATGATAGACAAGGTTTCGAGCATAAATTATTGCCACTCTCATAATCCCATCAGTCAGTTTTAGTCATATGGTTTTACAATTTGTCTTATACGTGTTATTTCCCCCTATATTCTGACTCTCTTTACAAATTCTCTCCCGTGTTGTTTGTTGCCACTTTATATTATGTCCGGTATAGGCGGTGGCGTTGTGTCATCCCGATTGCTGCATATGTGCGGTGTTCATCAATCGATAAACAAATCTTCAGTGGTTAACCTCGCTCTCTCGCTCTCTCTTGCTGGCTCCACCTAACTAGCTATATTACCTTTTAATACTCTCACTCTGTTCCACCCACCCTGTCGGGCGTATCAATCCGTGCAAGTGAATGCAGTGCAATGGATGAGCTCGGTTTCTTCTAGGTTAATTAACTTAATTAATAGGATCAATCTGAGTAGGTCTAGTTAAATGTTTATCTTCCAATAATCTAGTTAACGCTGATCTACTAGTCTGACTGTCCATGTAACTAACCTCACTCACAGTCAGCCAGCATTAGATGGTATTTGTTAAATTATATTATTTTTCTTAATCGGGTCTACTGGGTGGGTCTTTAAGCCGATAGACAAAGTTTGTCTCTGAGAGAGTTGGTTGGTTGACTGGGTTAAGTGCCAGCGTCATTGAGAATTCTATTTAGGGCCTCTGACGTTCCTTCTTTATGCGACAGTGCTGCAGAGGCTTTGAATTCTATATTACTCACGTTATTTTCATCACTTTTATTGCTAATCTTGGTTTCCCTATGGTTCTTCATATATTTCTGAATAAATTCTGGTGGGTAGTATGTAATTCACGAGTGATATTTCTTTTATTTATTTGATTTTGTTATTTAAATCTTCTGACTGACTACTAGTTAGGCTGTTGGTCTGATTATACAGACATCTGCATTTACCGATTCTGCATGGGATGAATTAAGGTCTAGGTATTTTCCATTAGAGTATGTCGGTTTCCTATAAATGCTAGTATACAATCCACCATCGTGTTTTCGTTTTGTTCTACAGTCAGTCTAGCATGGCCAACTCATCCTGTTCATTTTCTAACTCAGAAATGAATTGGATTTCGTTTACTATTGAGTTTATATGTGTGAGGAATTGAGAGATATGTTCAAACTTCAACAAAGTGATGGTATGTGTCATCCACGTATCTCCACCATAATCTGCCTAGGTAGAGCAGGATTATACGTTCTAAGAGCCTTGTGTTCCCAACTATTCATAAATATGTGTGCCACTATTGGGGATATTGGTGAACCCATTGCCAGCCCCTGTCCTTTTTGTTTATACAGTTTATTTTGAAATTTGAATACATTGGTGGGGGTTAGACATAACTGAACACACCTAATATGAGCAAGCATTTATGCTAGAAACCTTGTCATCCAGTTGTTAATACTGCATCATCATCAATGTGTTTATTCTTCCTGTCTACTCAGAATGGATTGGCTTATAAGACAGTAGAGAGGAACGGTTAGAGACGTGAGGCTATCGGGCTAAGGGTGGGTTTCACTGTCATACTGCGTCAACTATCACTGAAAACGATCACTTTGAGCCAGCCAGCCATATCACCAAATGTCTCCAGTCTTCATTGGTTCTCACCACCATCCCGATAACCACAACCAGAAAGTCTACACCTTCCTACGTTGCTGGCTGGCTCATAGTAAATATTGTGCATTTCATCGACTGATGATGAAGCCATGTTTTGGTTTGACCACCATCACCACTAGCTAACTCTTTCCGACGTGATCCATCCTATGTCAGCCAACACTGCCCGTTGGTTGAGGAAGGCGTCGACTAGGCATGCTTAACACATATCCTAACCACTTCCATCTATGCAGCTATTTCACAGCATCATCTATTGATTTCCCTTCCTCCTCACCTAGCACTCGACCGACGCCTAACTTCAACATTGCTCACCGTATTATGCCGCAATCTAACACGGGAGATAGAACGCAGACATCACCTATGATCAGCTAGCTAGCAAGGCTTTCCATGTCTGGCACTTTCAGTGGCCAGGTCTCACTCAGCCAGCCAGCCAGCCATAAAGGAGGATGGGGCGAACTGCTGAGCAGCACACACTTCCTTTGGTCGACATCCATCCATCCACCCAGTCGGACATTACGTATACTAAGCCAGAGATGGCGTAAACTGCCATATGCGAAACGAGCCTTCTGTATCCGTACCCAGCTGAGATTTCGTCAACGATCAACCCACTGGCGTTAGTGTTGGTTGATTCGAATTCCCCCAAAATAAGCGAGGTGGTCATCACGTTCCACCAACCACTTCACTCCTGCCTTTCTTTAAGCTAGGAGTCAGTGTGAGATAGTAGTCAGCTCTTTTCCAGGTGTTGTTGTTTTTAGCATTGCAATAATACTGTTTGGCTGCTTGAAGTTGCTTGTGTGTGTGCGTTTATCACAAGGTGGGTGGTGGTAGGTAATACAATATTGATCTAATTGCATGCATCCGTATTTACATACATATATGATAACTCTTTTCCAAAATAGGCGAATATTCAACAAGTTCTCAATAATAAAGTAGTACGATGCAATTCTACTCAATCTGAACAATATCATCGACATTCGAATACCGAAAATGTTCTAGTTGAGAATAATGCAAATTGTATTACCACACAACAGCAACAACAAGTTCATACATCAAATTCCATTCCAAATTTTCTTCCTCAAAACAACGAACAACGAGTCGATTCTAATCTAAGTGAATTCAAAAATCCTGAAAAGATCAATAGAAGAGTATCGAATTGGCTATCATCTGATTCAGCTGAAGGCAGAAATCACAAGTATTCCATCCCAGTTTCTCAAGCTGGTGATACTACACCTCTTGTTGTTGTCAGTGGTTATTGTTCAAGGTAAATTATTCTATGATACAGCTTGTAAGTTTGTTTTGTTCAAAAGAATGGTTACACTGAACAAAGAATATTCGATAGTTTCGATAACCTGCTCTTCATAATCGTCAGGTTCTACAGTTATGCGCATCCATCCATAATAGTGATTGAATGAATTAGTGTCATTAACAACAACATTAATGTCGTTGTTTAAATAAGATCGAATCAATCAGAATAGTAATAATGATATCAATCGATTACAATTCAATAGCAGCAACATAACAATACACTACACTGAATGAGTATCAGAAAAATTGGGAAAAGTAACAATAATAATACAGAATTCATGAATGTTTAGTTTACACTGGAGGCTGACCAGAGCAATAGTGGTGGCTGGCTGGATTTGCTTCTTTTGCACACAAAGCATTGGTTGTTTCACGCGAATGGCTATAGCCTCTGTTGTTTGGAGTATGCGGTGCGTGAATGTTTTTTTGGCAATTTATTTGACACCCGATAGATCGTGATGATAGAGAAGGACTGTTACGATGCTGGCTGGCTTTGTTGCCAGGCGATTTATACCAGGTGGTCTAATATCGAACTGCCGAAGATGGTTTTTACGACATCTTTATTTAGCCACACCACACTGGTAGATGTTCTCTATCGAGCACAAAAGATTAGGTTCCTATAGCAACGGCCAATATAACTTGCTCCACCACAAGTGTACTTGAATTGGTAGATACAACTTGAGAAGTGGCTAGTCCTAGTCTAGGTACTTAATCTTCAAATTGAGGAATTACCATCGGTCATGTAGTGAACATAACTTGTAATTTACCAGGATTAGAAATTCTTTGAATAGTTTTTTAGGCTTTTTAGCAATTATTTTTCACAGGGTGCATGACACCCTTGGATCGCGATCGTATTCTCCATCTGTAAATAAGAAACCTTTATATAAAGGGTGACATACCTAGTGTAGTCTAATGATATTATTACTGATTCTATGTTAGTTAAACAACACTGACATTCGATTGGTTGGAGGATTTCATCATGAGCTGACATCAGTTAGAGAACCATTGGAAAACCTCATAATAGTAGTTTGGTACTCTTCATCGGTGCGCACCCACAACACCACCAGGGTTGGAACCCAAGACCTGGTTACAAGGCGATCGAGCTAGCTTGCAGACAATTAAGCCACTCACTGAACCCCTATCCAATGGCCCACGAATTCTAACTTCTGCCAACTCACACACGACATAGCGTGACTAATTCGCAATGTCTTCTTCAATGGGTCACTGCCTCACCTTCAACCTGCTGGCGCCTACTGGTCACGGCTTCCTACTAGAATCCCGGTTAGTTGCCTGAATATAGCCAGTGGCTAGTGATGTTGTTAATTACACTAATTCATTCATTGATACGGGTGGATGCGCGTAACTGTAGAACCTGGAGATGATGAAGTGCAGGTTATCGTAAATGTGAATATTCTTTGTTCAGTGTAACTATTCTTTTGAAGAGGAGTTGTAAGTGGCATTTTTATTCAGTTCGTATTTTCTTAGAATCCTGAAATATTCACAATATAACACGATGTCACACTGTATATAACTGCCGCCTCCTCCATCCACTTGCCTTTAAATATAGTCACCTTTTAGAACAGTCCTTGTTCCTCACTCGCCCATGAGAAGAGGGGAGGGGAGGAGTGTGGTTTAGTGGGTAACTGCTCATATGACATCATCAGTCGATTCAAGTTCGTTTACAAGTTGGTAGTTCACTCAGCTTACTCTCACTTTCGTTCGACAGTGTGTGATGTGTTAAACCTTGCTTACTTATCCATCTAGACATTTGAACGCTTCACAGAGAACCACGGATTCTTTTGAACAAAGGAGACTATTTGTATCAGAAAGAAACTCTAACGTGTTCATTTTAATTAGAGATTACTGTTTACGTCATCCAAAATGTTTCTAAAATGTGATGAACAATCAAAAGTGTAACTAGGAGTGATAGGGGAGGGTGAAGATTTGTAAGTATTGACAAGGGTTGCGTAATATGAAATAGAGGGATAATGGAGACGTGTTCAAAAATAAATAGCGATAGGAAACCTTGACTTATCCACGCAGAATAAGAAACTTCTCCACTGCCTCCTCCTTCGACCTTGGGTATAATTCCAAGTCCTACAACTTTGTTAACAATGTTTTGTTTTGATTTTTGAATTTTCATATGGCATCTTAGTGATATCTTTTTCTTAACCAACCCTTTATTTACTCTTTCTACCTATATTTTATTTATTTTTTCGGCATGTGTCTCCACTAACATCTTATTTCATCTTACGCAACCCTTGTCAATGCTTACCAATCTACACCCCTCCCCCTTTAGTTACAATTTCGATTACTCATTACAGTTTAGAAACAGTTCAATGAAGTAAATGGTGATCCTAACTAGTTTTATTTTATTATTGTTTGACAATCCTGATGTACACACATATTCCTTTTTAGCTGACAGATTGATTTTAGACAATACCTATACGAGGAAATATTTCCATTAAGAGCTAAGTTATCATAGTCTCGGTATCTTAGAAAGAACATTAGATTACATAATAATCCGTCGCCGCTTCATCCATCTCCTGTGAACTTCTGATCTTAAGGCCAAGAAAGAAAGACGCCGCCTTAGATAGGTGTGCCTCTCTTCCATTTACTTTTATCCTCTAGAGTCTTTCTGTCCACCTAGAATTAAGGTTGGTGAAGCGACAATGTCAGTGAAAAACAGCTATACACTTGCTCCATCTAGAGTCAATTGATTGATAACAGGCATCAAGATATTACAGGGCGGTGGTAAGCTTCAGCAATAGTTTTTATAGTATACACCACACGTAGGGATTGCACATTCACAGAAGTCATACACCATCCATTCTCCTTCAGATACCAGACGTCTGTATTCTGAAAATCTGCACCGATACTATCGCCTATCTGACCCCATAGAATGGTTTAACTTCTAATATTTCCTCAGCACCGATCTATCTTGTCAGTGGTTTAATTGTAGTCCTTAAGATATTCGGGCTCCGGTAGACAGGCCCGACAAATCGTAAACCCCCTCTTACATTGGCATCTGTATTCTCTGTTTCTTTAGTTGGCTATCATTCGTCGTCGGCAGGTTTTCTGCCTATTCATCACTAAATACATAATTAACAGTTTACCGTGTGCGTTGGATGCACTTCTCATTTACCACTGAAAATTAGCATGTGTTATAATCCTCATTATGGAAATTATACTAGTGATTAAAAGGTGGACAAAGAGAAAACAGATGTTGTGGTGGTAAAGACTCTTAGCCAACAACAACAACAATCAGTATGAATGGAATAATTCTAAAAGAAGCAACTCCCTTCACCTACCTACCTAAAGACCTCAGAAGCATCGTTTCAACTACAGGCAGATGGAACTGATGAGGATATCATCAAAGCGAGAGGATCGGGAAAGCAAGAAAAGCTTTCATTACTCTCATCAAGTCTTTGTGGAGATGAACAACCCTCCTCAGCATGAAAAATGAGATCTGGATTTTCAAATCCAATGTGAGGTCGGTCAGAGGCCTGGCACCGTGTAGCGTTACGAAGGGCACTTCGAACGAACTACACACCTTCATCAGCAGCTGTCTTCGCTCGCTGAATATCAGATGGCCTGCCAGAAAAATTCAGAAACAGCAATCTCTGGCTATAAACCAACCCAATCCAGTAAGAGGTTATTGCGCAAGACCTATGCAAGAAAAAATGGAGGTAGATTGGGTTGTGACCATACTCTGAGAAAATTGTTTTGTACTCGTCGCCAAACTATTGTTATGTACTGGTCGAGAATTTAATAATCCTGACGCAAGAAAGACGGAAATCAGAAGACCACTAGGTTTGCGATGATACTTCTATTTTCCAAACACAAGGAGAATCAATATGTCACACAAGAGTGTGAGAGCAAAAATATATATGAATGTCCGAACAAGTGTGTGAACACAACTGTGAGAGCGAATATTCAAAATGAACAAATCAATAGACAGTCTTAACATGATTGGCTAATTATAATGGAATATCGATCCATATATACATAGCAAAATATATCAGACTGTCAAACAAACACACAATTTATATGGATACATGTCACCAAGACCAGACTGTCAAACAAACACACATATTATATGGATATATATATCAAAAACAAACCATCAAGTGAATAGTGACATCACACGCCAGGCTCTCTCTCTCAATCTCTGTGGAGTGGAACCCGAATGGGATGGAATCGGCGAGTTAGTGGGTCGTCAGTTTGAGGATTACATGGACGTGAAGGAGGAGAATGTGATGCCAAGAGGAGACGAAACCATGTGGGCAGTAGCATGGTGCCAGATGAGAAAACGTTGGCGGAGAACCCCGTCTATGTTCCTCTGTGAACTAAAGGAAATAATAATAACAATCATCTCATTATCACACTTTCGTTTAAATCCATAGGATTAGCTTATTATTAATCGGTCATTCTCTTTCTTGAATTTACGTTGTCATAACAACTTTGAATTTGTGTAAAAGCCATCACTTGAATGTTCATGCAGTATGAATAGTGATAAATGAAAACCCATTTTCGCGTCTTTGTGACCCCGTTCATCAGATGACAGAACTCCGAGACACACATATTGAGCATACCCCTTGTATTTTCCTAGTGTGGTATACTACTGCTCCCCAGCCCCACCCTTACCCCGCCTGGAACGTATAACGTAAGCTTGTAAGCGCACCTTAGTCTTGTATTACTGCCGTATGAAAAATACATAAACAGCTTTTATTATGTACGAATTAACGTGACTAATTCTATCGCATACTTTATTATCTCATTTCAGAGGAGAAATCCATACCTATTCAGATCGACACGGTCCACCAAACCAGACTGGTTTAACGACTAACAACAACAACAGCACTGTTGATGATATCAACTGTATGCAACAGCAAGACCAGATCAGTCATCTGATGACCGATGCCAACCAAAGTTTATACTTAGCTTCCTTAGTGAATAAATACTTGGGGGACAAAAAGTTGCGTGATACTTCTTCAACAGATCATTTCATCAATTTAGAACAGTCATCTGTAGAAATCGACTATAGCATGGCAACACTGGATTATATGAAACGTCATGGTATTCTTGACAACTCGACAGACTGTACCACCACTGAACACTTCACTACCCCTGTAAGCAGTACACCAGCAATCAAGTACAAAAAGTCCGTACAACAGAATAACAATAACATGCCTCCGGCTATAATATCCAATCGTCCATTATCTTCAATCCCATTTGAATCTATTGGATCAAAAACCAGCGATGCACGAGTAAGTTTAACTCTAGGTGAATCATTACCAAATCTGTTGAATAAGCTTCATCTGGATAAATCGCATCTGATGACGACGACAACTGAACACAATAAAGTCTATCCTACTGATGATATTCAATATTTATCTACAATAAGTGATGATAACTCCTCTTCTGGTGGAACACATACACCACGACCAAGACCACTGGCTAATAACAGTGGAATTCTTCCCATCGGGAATGATACATCAACTACTATTGTTGCCACTGCTACTGTTGGTGTAGATAGTCCAATTCTAGATTTGGAGAGATTACGATCGCTTCCTAAACTGTTGTAACTCCTTGTAATATTTTTAAAACAAAACACAGTAAAGCATTTCGTGATTTCTGTTTATAATATATATTTATCAGCAGTACTCTATCAATCTGTCAAAGAATGTGTGTGTGTGTGATGTGTACATCAATATATATATATATATATATATATATATATATATACAGACACAAAAACATATTTAATACATATCGCCATCGTCGTCGTCATCACCAGCATTGTTAAGATTTGTATTTCTACCGCTGCTACTACTACTCTGTTGATTCTTTTTATTTGTTCTTGACTTTGATACAACTCATAAACCTGGAATTTTTGTTGTTTTTTTTATATGAAAAAATTATAAAATATGTGATAAGAAAATGAATGAAATGTATATTACAATGTAACACTGATATTTTTTCTTTTGAAAAAGTGTACAAGAGTTTGGTTTTGTAAGGATTAGATTTGCTTTTTATCGAGTTTGACCCCTGCCCCCTCACTGGCGGTTCGAATCCAGGACCTTCCGGTTATAAGGTGAGCTAGCTCGTGGACCATTCTCAGTCAGTGGATGAATTCTAACTTCTACCAATTCGTGAGGCATTTACCGCGACTAGCATCGACCAATATCGTCGCGGCGGGAAATCTATCCTTAGACTTGATCATTGGATGGACACCTGACTGGTCACACGACTTCTCTAGGAAACTCTGTCCTGTAGCAAGTGACCAGCTAGTATCAGATTTATTTCCAAGAGTTGATTGATTGATATTAGCTAGAGAAGCATTGAAAGCCAGCTGGGAGAGTTCTGTAAGACAGCTTGTATAAGCTTCCTTTGTAACCAGAAGGTCCTGGGTTCGAAACCCCAATTGGGGGGGGAGAGGTTGGTTGAGTCCTGCCGATGATTCCCAAACTAGGCTGATAAAACAACTGTCTGACAGTACCCCCTGTGGCTGCTGGTGGTTTTCGATGCATCTCAAACTGATATCAATCAGTGTTCAAACTGTTTTGAAAGTCTACAAATGAAGGAACAACACTATGCAAACATAATCACGACTTTTGCACTCTTATGAAGCTGTTTAAAATGTTAGAAAGTATGCAAGAAGTGTGAAAATCACTGTTTAAGCGGATAAGCTTCGTGTAGTAGTTAGCTGTGATAATTGATGCATGCAACTAACTGGATATGATAATCGGATTAAATTGGGACAGTTTCTTGATTCGTTTGTTGTGTTGTTTATGGGCTTAAATGTCACACAGTGTGCGTCGGGGGCACAGTGGTAGACTAGAATGCCCCGCCAACCACGCCCCCATGCGGTTTGGGGTTCGATCCCCGGTCGACCACTGGCGTATTCTTTTACCTCCCGCTAAGATTGTAGTAATAAGACTGGTAAAGAGGGAAAGTTGAGGGGGGCGTGGGGCTAGCTAGCAACCCTATCTCGTAAAAAATAAACACTACTGCTGCCGAAACTTCAAGCCTCTCTAGGTTTTGAAGGCGCCGTCTGTTGGTTCCACACTGGAAACGTAAAGAAATAAAAGAAGAGGAAAATGAATGTCACAGCTGAATGTGACTCTCGTGTTTATCTATCTCAGTCAGTGACGATAATTTCAAGTGATCGATCGATTGGCGAACATTCTAGTCAAGTTAGGTGGTAATCATCAGAAACAGTTACAACAATGACTTCGTGTAAAAGAACTGAGAAAATCAGCTGGTGTTATATGGCACACATATTATGTTGACACTGAGTAATGAACGAAAAGATGATTTTTATTTGTCAGTTGGTTAAAGGCATACTTACTTGTCGGGCCGTTGTTGCGTCTTCAGGCTTATTGTCTTCTCTTATCCGAATGAATCGTGGGAATCTCAGGGAAATGCTTTTCTGTGGATCAGCCTAAATGTGATATGGAAATGATGACAGAAATAGTAATAATAACTGTAACAACTAGACAATCAAAAGAATTAGATTTCTAATAATTCCTACATAATTCGCTTCACAAGTCTCAATATAGACTCATGCGTCTGAGTGCGTCGGTGGTAGCAATAATAATAATAATGGCAATAATTGTAACAACTGGACAATCAAAAGAATTAGTTCCTAAAGGAGCACGTAGGGTTTCGGCCACACGTCTCCATTGCGTTCACCTGGCTCCATGCTACTGCCCATATGGTTTCATCTCCTCTTGGCAGCACCTCCTCCACGGCCATGTCACCCTCGCATTCACGACCGACTGTCTCGCCGATTCCCTCCCGTTCGGATTCCCCTCGAAAGAGGGAGAGAGAAAGTCTGGCGTGTGATGTCACTATTCACTTGATGGTTTGTTTTCTCAGAGTATGGTCACAACCCAATCTACCTCCATTTGTTTTTTGCATAGGTCTTGCGCAATAACCTCTTACTGGATTGGGTTGGTTTATAGCCAGAGATTGCTGTTTCTGAATTATTCTGGCAGGCCATCTGATATTCAGCGAGCGAAGACAGCTGCTGATGAAGGTGTGTAGTTCGTTCGAAGTGCCCTTCGTAACGCTACACGGTGCCAGGCCTCTGACCGACCTCACATTGGATTTGAAAATCCAAATCTCATTTTTCATGCTGAGGAGGGTTGTTCATCTCCACAAAGACTTGATGAGAGTAATGAAAGCTTTTCTTGCTTTCCCGATCCTCTCGCTTTGATGATATCCTCATCAGTTCCATCTGCCTGTAGTTGAAACGATGCTTCTGAGGTCTTTAGGTAGGTAGATGAAGGGAGTTGCTTCTTTTAGAATTCTTTCATTTTAGGCCTTTTCAAAGTCGATGAAGTTGAGGTAGAGACAGAGGTTGACTGCTATTCCAATCTCTGCTCAGTGATGGTCCGTAGTGTTGTGATTTGATCGATGCATGACTTGTTCCTCCTGAATCCAGCCTTTTCTGGTCGAAGCTTTTTATCAAGGGCATGTTTGATTCTCTCCAGGATGATGCGACTTAGTATTTTGTGTGGGATAGACATGAGCATGATGCCACGCCAGTTCTTGCGTTGAATTAAGTCTCCTTTCTTTGGCAGTTTGAATAAGTAGTCTTTCTTTTCAATCCTCAGAGGTATCTTTCCCTCTTTCCACACCTTCATCAGTAGTCGTGTTATCAATTCCACTAATGTCTCCGGGTCCATTTTCAATGCTTCTGTGGTGATTCTGTCTGATCCTGCTGCTTTCCTAGTCTTTTTAACATCGTTATTGCCTTCAGGATTTCTGCTTTCACCGGAGGGTTGGTGGTATCCACTGGTAGTTCTGCTTCCGCTGTTAGTATTCTTGGATACGTTGTAGGTGGCGGTCGACTAAGAAGTCTTTTGAAGTGTTCAGTCCAGAGTTTCCTATGCTTCAATAAAGGAATAAGGTTTCTAATTATTCCCACATGTCTCAATATACACTCACGTCAAGGAATAAGTAGTAATTCGGGGGAAACTAATGTATTGACCACATTAAAAACTTATGCATCAGTCACAAAATGTTTTCATCTGTAAAATTATCAGCTGAATACAAGAAGATAGATATAACATCTCCGTTGTAAGTTTGTAGCTTATGTTATTATAATAAATAAATCAACAGTACCAGCATAACACATTTTAGTGCGTAAGCTGACTACTTTCAGCGTAGAACTTTTGCGGCGATGTGCAGCAGCAATTCGAGTTTCTACACTCCACTCAGCACACAAAGCAAGAGAAGAAAGTAAAAAGGTATTCAAAACAGAGATATGAGGCAAATAGTTTTATTGGGTATTATAAGTCACAAGGTGTGGATGTATCTCAGTCAGCCAGCTAGCCATCACTGAGAACGATCACTTTGATTCAGCCATATCATCGACAATTGTCTCTAGCCTTCACTGGTCCTCAATACCATCCCGAGGACACCAACAAGGCAGTCAGTCAAGCAGTCCACACCTTCCTACGTGACTGAATGGCTGGCTGGTTTAAACTAATTGTTGTGGATTTCATTGACTGATGATGAAGGCATGTTTTCGTTTGACGACCACCACTGGGTAACCCTTTTCCAACATGATCCATCCTATGTCAGTCAGTGGCTAACACTGCCCATTGTCGGTCGAGGAAGACGATGGCTAGGGAGGCATGCATGTGTAATACGTGTCCTAACCATCTCTCTAAATCAATGTAACTTTCCAGCCTCGTGTATTGATTTACCCTGCTTACCAAGCACTCGACCGACAGCTAACCTGTATATTATTATTATTATATCCCTTAATTCCTAGAGGAACATAGGGCTTCAGCTGCGCACCATCCATACCTATTCAGATCGACACGGTCCACCAAACCAGACTGGTTTAACGACTAACAACAACAACAGCACTGTTGATGATATCAACTGTATGCAACAGCAAGACCAGATCAGTCATCTGATGACCGATGCCAACCAAAGTTTATACTTAGCTTCCTTAGTGAATAAATACTTGGGGGACAAAAAGTTGCGTGATACTTCTTCAACAGATCATTTCATCAATTTAGAACAGTCATCTGTAGAAATCGACTATAGCATGGCAACACTGGATTATATGAAACGTCATGGTATTCTTGACAACTCGACAGACTGTACCACCACTGAACACTTCACTACCCCTGTAAGCAGTACACCAGCAATCAAGTACAAAAAGTCCGTACAACAGAATAACAATAACATGCCTCCGGCTATAATATCCAATCGTCCATTATCTTCAATCCCATTTGAATCTATTGGATCAAAAACCAGCGATGCACGAGTAAGTTTAACTCTAGGTGAATCATTACCAAATCTGTTGAATAAGCTTCATCTGGATAAATCGCATCTGATGACGACGACAACTGAACACAATAAAGTCTATCCTACTGATGATATTCAATATTTATCTACAATAAGTGATGATAACTCCTCTTCTGGTGGAACACATACACCACGACCAAGACCACTGGCTAATAACAGTGGAATTCTTCCCATCGGGAATGATACATCAACTACTATTGTTGCCACTGCTACTGTTGGTGTAGATAGTCCAATTCTAGATTTGGAGAGATTACGATCGCTTCCTAAACTGTTGTAACTCCTTGTAATATTTTTAAAACAAAACACAGTAAAGCATTTCGTGATTTCTGTTTATAATATATATTTATCAGCAGTACTCTATCAATCTGTCAAAGAATGTGTGTGTGTGTGATGTGTACATCAATATATATATATATATATATATATATATATATATATATATATATATATATATATATATACAGACACAAAAACATATTTAATACATATCGCCATCGTCGTCGTCATCACCAGCATTGTTAAGATTTGTATTTCTACCGCTGCTACTACTACTCTGTTGATTCTTTTTATTTGTTCTTGACTTTGATACAACTCATAAACCTGGAATTTTTGTTGTTTTTTTTATATGAAAAAATTATAAAATATGTGATAAGAAAATGAATGAAATGTATATTACAATGTAACACTGATATTTTTTCTTTTGAAAAAGTGTACAAGAGTTTGGTTTTGTAAGGATTAGATTTGCTTTTTATCGAGTTTGACCCCTGCCCCCTCACTGGCGGTTCGAATCCAGGACCTTCCGGTTATAAGGTGAGCTAGCTCGTGGACCATTCTCAGTCAGTGGATGAATTCTAACTTCTACCAATTCGTGAGGCATTTACCGCGACTAGCATCGACCAATATCGTCGCGGCGGGAAATCTATCCTTAGACTTGATCATTGGATGGACACCTGACTGGTCACACGACTTCTCTAGGAAACTCTGTCCTGTAGCAAGTGACCAGCTAGTATCAGATTTATTTCCAAGAGTTGATTGATTGATATTAGCTAGAGAAGCATTGAAAGCCAGCTGGGAGAGTTCTGTAAGACAGCTTGTATAAGCTTCCTTTGTAACCAGAAGGTCCTGGGTTCGAAACCCCAATTGGGGGGGGGAGAGGTTGGTTGAGTCCTGCCGATGATTCCCAAACTAGGCTGATAAAACAACTGTCTGACAGTACCCCCTGTGGCTGCTGGTGGTTTTCGATGCATCTCAAACTGATATCAATCAGTGTTCAAACTGTTTTGAAAGTCTACAAATGAAGGAACAACACTATGCAAACATAATCACGACTTTTGCACTCTTATGAAGCTGTTTAAAATGTTAGAAAGTATGCAAGAAGTGTGAAAATCACTGTTTAAGCGGATAAGCTTCGTGTAGTAGTTAGCTGTGATAATTGATGCATGCAACTAACTGGATATGATAATCGGATTAAATTGGGACAGTTTCTTGATTCGTTTGTTGTGTTGTTTATGGGCTTAAATGTCACACAGTGTGCGTCGGGGGCACAGTGGTAGACTAGAATGCCCCGCCAACCACGCCCCCATGCGGTTTGGGGTTCGATCCCCGGTCGACCACTGGCGTATTCTTTTACCTCCCGCTAAGATTGTAGTAATAAGACTGGTAAAGAGGGAAAGTTGAGGGGGGCGTGGGGCTAGCTAGCAACCCTATCTCGTAAAAAATAAACACTACTGCTGCCGAAACTTCAAGCCTCTCTAGGTTTTGAAGGCGCCGTCTGTTGGTTCCACACTGGAAACGTAAAGAAATAAAAGAAGAGGAAAATGAATGTCACAGCTGAATGTGACTCTCGTGTTTATCTATCTCAGTCAGTGACGATAATTTCAAGTGCTCGATCGATTGGCGAACATTCTAGTCAAGTTAGGTGGTAATCATCAGAAACAGTTACAACAATGACTTCGTGTAAAAGAACTGAGAAAATCAGCTGGTGTTATATGGCACACATATTATGTTGACACTGAGTAATGAACGAAAAGATGATTTTTATTTGTCAGTTGGTTAAAGGCATACTTACTTGTCGGGCCGTTGTTGCGTCTTCAGGCTTATTGTCTTCTCTTATCCGAATGAATCGTGGGAATCTCAGGGAAATGCTTTTCTGTGGATCAGCCTAAATGTGATATGGAAATGATGACAGAAATAGTAATAATAACTGTAACAACTAGACAATCAAAAGAATTAGATTTCTAATAATTCCTACATAATTCGCTTCACAAGTCTCAATATAGACTCATGCGTCTGAGTGCGTCGGTGGTAGCAATAATAATAATAATGGCAATAATTGTAACAACTGGACAATCAAAAGAATTAGTTCCTAAAGGAGCACGTAGGGTTTCGGCCACACGTCTCCATTGCGTTCACCTGGCTCCATGCTACTGCCCATATGGTTTCATCTCCTCTTGGCAGCACCTCCTCCACGGCCATGTCACCCTCGCATTCACGACCGACTGTCTCGCCGATTCCCTCCCGTTCGGATTCCCCTCGAAAGAGGGAGAGAGAAAGTCTGGCGTGTGATGTCACTATTCACTTGATGGTTTGTTTTCTCAGAGTATGGTCACAACCCAATCTACCTCCATTTGTTTTTTGCATAGGTCTTGCGCAATAACCTCTTACTGGATTGGGTTGGTTTATAGCCAGAGATTGCTGTTTCTGAATTATTCTGGCAGGCCATCTGATATTCAGCGAGCGAAGACAGCTGCTGATGAAGGTGTGTAGTTCGTTCGAAGTGCCCTTCGTAACGCTACACGGTGCCAGGCCTCTGACCGACCTCACATTGGATTTGAAAATCCAAATCTCATTTTTCATGCTGAGGAGGGTTGTTCATCTCCACAAAGACTTGATGAGAGTAATGAAAGCTTTTCTTGCTTTCCCGATCCTCTCGCTTTGATGATATCCTCATCAGTTCCATCTGCCTGTAGTTGAAACGATGCTTCTGAGGTCTTTAGGTAGGTAGATGAAGGGAGTTGCTTCTTTTAGAATTCTTTCATTTTAGGCCTTTTCAAAGTCGATGAAGTTGAGGTAGAGACAGAGGTTGACTGCTATTCCAATCTCTGCTCAGTGATGGTCCGTAGTGTTGTGATTTGATCGATGCATGACTTGTTCCTCCTGAATCCAGCCTTTTCTGGTCGAAGCTTTTTATCAAGGGCATGTTTGATTCTCTCCAGGATGATGCGACTTAGTATTTTGTGTGGGATAGACATGAGCATGATGCCACGCCAGTTCTTGCGTTGAATTAAGTCTCCTTTCTTTGGCAGTTTGAATAAGTAGTCTTTCTTTTCAATCCTCAGAGGTATCTTTCCCTCTTTCCACACCTTCATCAGTAGTCGTGTTATCAATTCCACTAATGTCTCCGGGTCCATTTTCAATGCTTCTGTGGTGATTCTGTCTGATCCTGCTGCTTTCCTAGTCTTTTTAACATCGTTATTGCCTTCAGGATTTCTGCTTTCACCGGAGGGTTGGTGGTATCCACTGGTAGTTCTGCTTCCGCTGTTAGTATTCTTGGATACGTTGTAGGTGGCGGTCGACTAAGAAGTCTTTTGAAGTGTTCAGTCCAGAGTTTCCTATGCTTCAATAAAGGAATAAGGTTTCTAATTATTCCCACATGTCTCAATATACACTCACGTCAAGGAATAAGTGGTAATTCGGGGGAAACTAATGTATTGACCACATTAAAAACTTATGCATCAGTCACAAAATGTTTTCATCTGTAAAATTATCAGCTGAATACAAGAAGATAGATATAACATCTCCGTTGTAAGTTTGTAGCTTATGTTATTATAATAAATAAATCAACAGTACCAGCATAACACATTTTAGTGCGTAAGCTGACTACTTTCAGCGTAGAACTTTTGCGGCGATGTGCAGCAGCAATTCGAGTTTCTACACTCCACTCAGCACACAAAGCAAGAGAAGAAAGTAAAAAGGTATTCAAAACAGAGATATGAGGCAAATAGTTTTATTGGGTATTATAAGTCACAAGGTGTGGATGTATCTCAGTCAGCCAGCTAGCCATCACTGAGAACGATCACTTTGATTCAGCCATATCATCGACAATTGTCTCTAGCCTTCACTGGTCCTCAATACCATCCCGAGGACACCAACAAGGCAGTCAGTCAAGCAGTCCACACCTTCCTACGTGACTGAATGGCTGGCTGGTTTAAACTAATTGTTGTGGATTTCATTGACTGATGATGAAGGCATGTTTTCGTTTGACGACCACCACTGGGTAACCCTTTTCCAACATGATCCATCCTATGTCAGTCAGTGGCTAACACTGCCCATTGTCGGTCGAGGAAGACGATGGCTAGGGAGGCATGCATGTGTAATACGTGTCCTAACCATCTCTCTAAATCAATGTAACTTTCCAGCCTCGTGTATTGATTTACCCTGCTTACCAAGCACTCGACCGACAGCTAACCTGTATATTATTATTATTATATCCCTTAATTCCTAGAGGAACATAGGGCTTCAGCTGCGCACCTCCATTGCCTTCTGTTTTCTGCCAACTTTTTCACCCTGCTCCAAGTCTGCCCACATGCTTTCATCTCTTCCTCACATGACCTCCTCCAAGTCACCCTCGCACTGACGACCAACTCGCCACCCGCTTCCCTTTCGGGTTCCACCAGAGTAATGGCTTGTCTAGTGATTTCACTTGATGGTTTCCTCAGTGTATGTCCAATCCATCTCCATTTCTTCCTGCCTATTTGTTTCGCAATCGGTTCCTGGTTGGTTTGCTCCCAGAGATCCCTGCTGCTGATCTCTTCTGGCCATCTGATCTTGAGTATTGAGCGGAGACAGCTGTTAATGAAGGTCTGAAGTTTGTTTGAGATGCTCTTTATGACGCGCTGGCCAAGTCTCTGATCCGTATAGTAGCACTGACTTTACATTGGAGTTGAAAATGTGTATCTTATTTTTGATGCTGAGTGCTGTTGATGACCTCCACACAGACTTAAGAGTAATGAAAGCTTGTCTTGCTTTTCCGCTTCTGGCTTTGATATCCTCGTCAGTTCCCCCTGTAGTTGAAACGGTGCTTGAGAGGTAGGTGAAGGAGGTTGTTTCTTTCAGGTTCCTCCCATTTATGGTGACTGTCGTCTGTTGTTGTTGGCCAAGAATCTTCATCATCTACCTCTGTTTCATCTATGTTCACTTGAAGTCCTATCTTTGATGTTTCTTCTGCCAGCTGGTTGCTTTTCACTTGCATATCTTCCATTTTGTGGGAAATCAGACATATATCATCGCGGGCGAAGTCCAAATCCTCCAATTTTTTTTGTATGAGTCCATTTTATGCCTGTTTCCTCATTGCCTGTTGTCTGTCGCATTATCCAGTCTACTGCACTCAGGAAGATCATTGGCGATAATAGACAGCTTTGCCTCACTCCCGTCCTCACTTCGAAGGATTCCGTAAGTTTCCCGTTGTGGATTACTTGGCATACAGCATTGTCGTATAACTGTTGGATAAGATGTATAATTGTCGATGGGACTCCATAGTAGTGAAGTAGTTGCCAAATCACCTCTCGATCGACGCTGTCGAAGGCCTTTTGAAATTCGATGAAGTTGAGATAGAGAGGTGACCGTCACTCCAAGCTTTGTTCAATGATGATCCGTTGTATATATATATATATATATATATATATATATATATATATAATATTTGTATTGACTTTTTGTGCTCACCCTATTATACAACCACCTGACATGGGCGACAGAACGCAGACACCTGTGATCAAATATAGTCAGCTAACCAGCAAGGATTTTCATGTCTCCCACTTCCAATGGCCAGCTCTCACTCAGCCAGCCAACCAGCCATAAAGGAGGATGGGTCGAACTGCTGAGTAACACACACTTCTTTTGGTCGAAAGCCAGTCGGATGTCACGGTTACACCAGAGATGGCATAAGTTGGCAGGCACTTTTTTATTACAGCTTGATTCCACATCCTATTTTTGGTACAAGTATGGAATTTTCAGCATGGATATCGGTAGCCCAAAATTTGCAGGCCGACCATAGATATCAGGTGTGCGTCGGCAGGGGATCAAACCTCGGACCATGTACATGGTCAGTGAGAGTCCTAATCACTATGCCACCATATGCATATGCGAAACGAACCTTCTGTAACTGTACCCAGCTGAGATTTCGTCAACGATCAACCCGCTAGCGTTGTCTGGGCTGAAGCAACAACTTCCCAAATAAGTGAAGTGGTTAACATGCTCCACTAACCACTTCAATCCATATTTCTAATCTAGGGGTCAATGAAGTTCAGTCCAGTCCTGTGGCATCCATCATCTTATATTTGACAGCCGGAGTGAATCGCATGCCAATTATTCGCAGATTGTAGCTCGAGGTGTTCAGAAGACTGTGCTGGTCTTCACCCATGAGGGAGGACTATATCATCTGCATATTCCAAGTCAACAAGATTATTCCGTGGTCAAGTAACAAGTCAATCCCTGCATAAAAACAAAAATTTTATTCAGAAGAAACTTACTAGACCAGCAGCTGCTTTGTGTGCCGGTGATATATTTAAGTCGGATGCCTCGACTTCCCATACTTGTACTGGTTCAAACTACTGATCTGGAACTAAGTCACTAGTATATTGATAATACGGTTTTGCATCTTCAATAATATACTGATTGAATAAGTCTGAGAATGATGCCAATTCGTCATCTTTAATTCCTGTTCCAATCTGTGGAAGAAGAAAAAAACAGGAGGAGAGAGAATAAAATGCCGTTACTCAAGCACACATCGAGGGGGGCTGTAAGAATATTTTTTAATAATTATGTGTAAAACTTGGGCACTGTCTTAGTAAGTAATTCCATATTGATTCGCTTATTAGATATATCACACACAGTCTCACTGAAACAGTATATTGTTCACTGGATGACGACACCTTTCGAACACAATTGATTAATTTATTTATTGTTCATAATCATTTCAACAAGTATAGTCACACACACGACTTCGAGACTTGAGTTTTATAGATTTCTTTATTGCTCCCTTATTTCTCGTCTTACGGGTAGTAGTAGAATTTCCCAGATGTCCACGTGGACAGGTATTGAAGCATTCCTATTACACATGTTCTCTCTCACTTGATTCGATAGACACTTAGCAATTGAAACATTCAGTCCCATACAAAATGTAAGGTGGAGGCAACTGAATTCACCCATGAATTCGAAAGTAAGGAAGGGATGTACTACTGTAGCGTAGGGAGGATCACTGACGACGTGCTTTTTCCTCTGTAACGGGAAGATACCTATTTTGTGAATTATCCGCTTGGGAAACCTGATCTCCCTAGCCGGTGAATTAAATTCAACCATTACTTACATATTGAATCTATGTGTGGTAAGTCCAGCTATCCTGAACTACTGCCAAAGCTTCAGGTGCCACTTCTGTAGTAGCATCTTCCTCACTCGTCCAGATAAACAAGACTTGTTGGTTTAACACGTGATTGCTGTGAAGCCGATCATCCAGAAGTCGGAAACCTTTTCTTTTCCTTATCTTGTACTTTATCAGTCTTATTCTTCTTCTTGTGGGTAGATACTGTTGCACTCTTTTTCGTATATAGCATAAGTCACAGTGATTGTTAATATGGCTGTCGAAAGCAGCCTTAGAAAAAGCAATAAAACACCATATTCTGTAGTCACAAGGGCTTCAGCCAGAGAAGGCAAAAACCCAAGGACACCAACCCCTTCCCCCATACCAATCCTAAAGACTCGTGTAGGTCTCGCCTGTTCTCATACTACGCCTGTATTGCCACAGTCTAGCACTGAAACGGAACATGCAATACCAGGGGGACAGGATACTACACCTGCATCCATTGAAAACCAGTGCGTGAAACACAGCAAAACATAAAGTAAACGCCCAGCACGTCATAAGACCTCGAAAGCGTCATCAAAGAAGAGAGACGAATGTCAGGCGCGTAGCGTCATCGTTTCTAAAACTGACTCAGCGTTTGAATGCAATTTTCGCAAACGATGGGTACACTGTTGTTGTGACAAAGGGGTACCGAAATCATACTATAAGTTCATGCGAAATAAGCCATGCCTATGGTTCTGGTACATCTGTCCACTTTGTCGCGCTGACAGAGTCCCACACAGCTTGTCTGAGGATAGCAGAAACAGCACGCCACTCTTGTGTCTCAACACAGTCTCGTGCAGCTCCCCACCTGCTAACACCACATTACCAAAACTTGGTACAGACAGTAAGAAGGACACTCCAGTCCAACTGACTGGAAATGCCAGTCTTCAGGAAGTGAAGAGTCCCAGAGTTGCACCCACAACATCAGGGTAAGATAGATTTACCAAAGCACCACTTGCATCCACTAGCAATCTTGACAACACAGCAAAGGTTGGTCAAAACCTGATGAAGCCTAAAGTTATTGACGCTGCAAAGGAGTACAAAAAGCCAGGGGCCAAACCTAAGTTTGAGATTAGTCGGTCTAATTCTCTTATCCTTTTTAATGTACCTGTGAGCAAGGATAGTTTGCTTGAACAATGGGCCCTATTTGATCAGGAACAGTGGTCCAAATCGTGCAACAAATTAGGTCTGAACATTAATTCAGCGAAATGGTGCAGGCTGTACAGGAGTGTCCACACGCCTCAGGGTAAGCCACCCCCATTAATGGTTACACTGGACTCTGCTGAAGAGTCCGTAAGAGTACTGTTAATGGCTCAGGGACTTGCCATTGAGAGAAGTTCGAGCATGAGAGTGAGACAAGACAGACCATGGGATAATAGACAAGTGGCGAGGGAGTGACCGGAACTGATTCCCTCTACCTCTTTGGTCGTACACGGTGTTCCGGAGCTGGAAACGGGCACTGCTTGTGGAAAACACATGCATGACGTAAAGCAATGGAGATAGCTGTCATCTCAGATGGCCCTTGGCGCTTCTGGGACAATCTCCATTTTCCGACTACCTCGCCCTGCCCATCTCGCACTGATTAGCTCTCCAAAGCTGCTAAGTGTCACATTCAACTCCCCGGAGCAGTTGGCCATAGCACTTCAACAGTGGTATGAGACCGAGGGAAAATGGGAGGACACATCCGATGCTGTGAAAGCAGACCTCGAACCACAAGGAGGCAGCAAACTGAGGCTTTAATAAGTCCCCTAGCTTCAGTGACACTAGAGCGATACAGTAATGAGAATAACACTCTGTGTCGCCCGTGTCTTGCCTAAATCCATGGAAAACAACTTTAACCGGCCGGTTCCATCGGAATCGGCCAATTTATCCTAACATTAAGTCCCCTATCAGCAGACAGCTTCACGTCAGTGCTTGTCTAATGGCAGCAAAGCGTGGTACTCAGAATATGAGTGTCAAATGGGATCAGCAGTTGCATCTGACAACGGTCAATATATGTTTCGACTCGTCTCAGCCACCGGAAGCAAAGACTATAGTTAGTGTCAGCGAGATTGTTTAGGAGGCAGATGGCATGTCGACTAACGCTTGAAATACTGGACGAAGCACTGTGAGAAATAGTTTGGCTAGCCCATATATCGCCAGTACGTTTTACTGGTATGGACCAAAATGACGGCACTACTATTTCACCGGAGGAAAACATAGTGGCTACCCTCCAAATAAAACCAACATTAGTACTAGGGAAGCTACAGGTTCGCATTTGGTAAGTCGTCAAGTTGTGATGACATCAGGACGTCTATTCTAAAAGCAGTTCGCCAAATCTCTGTGTAGTCCCTTACACGACCTGCTCCAACACTCAACTGATTCAAGGAAACTGCTGAGGGATTTGAAAAGAGCCATCCTCTCTCCAAATTTCAAGGGTGGCGACAGGTAAAATGCCACCAGATATAGACCAGTAGCGTTATTCTCAGTGGTATCAATAGTACTGGAAATCATAATTGACGATTACATCAGGGAACATCTTGACAAGACTGATACACTCCATGAAGCACAACATGGTTTCAGGACGGGTAGATCCTGTGTAACAAACCTACTACCAGCCCGGGACGACTGGACATCATGCTGGAATATGAATATTCCAATCCGTGTGATCTTCCTTGACTTTCAGAAGGCATTTGACACAGTTTAACATGACCTCCTTCGCGAAAAAAGTCAGGCAAGTGTGGATGAGCAGCTTCTGTCACAGTTGAAGGACTACATAGAGGAAAGAAAATTATGAACGGAGGTCAGCTGTGTCCGGTCACCCGCTCATACCTCGTCATCAAGAGTATCACAGAGTTCTACCCTTGGGGTATCGATGTTTTTGATATTTACTAATGAATTACCATGCAGTCTAAGCTGCGGAATCTTTCTTACCTCGATGACGTAAAGACTAGGAGAGCAATAAAGTGCTTGAAAGATTCGGACAAGCTGCAGTCATACCTAGGGCGACTGGGAGATTAGGCGATGGCCAGTGGTATGACTTTCAACCTGAAAAAGTGCAAAGTAGTGAAATTACGTATCTGTAGGCTGCAGAATGCAAGTTAAAACCTGTGCAATGAAAGCGTGCCCTGTACAACGTCGGCGCGAGACTTAGAACAACTCATAAAGGAAAAAATAGGCACATGCGTGAATTGAACCGGAGACGTAGCGAGGGCATATACGGCCATACACACAGACAGGTGAACTCAGTCTTGAACTCTTTCTAAGGTTGCATACGTAAAACCACACCTTGAAGTGCAAAATATCACTACACTCGAGTTGCTTAGAAGAGACGCGAATAGTCCAAAGATAAGCGACAAAAGGTGTGATGAATCTCCGAAACAAACCATAGGATGAACGGCCAGTAAATTGCAACGTTTTACATTCGCTTACACTGCATTACTTAGTGTACCATAATTCCATGGCCCCACCTTCCATTAGTTTATTTGATCACCTCCGAGGACTTCGTTTTCACCCTCTCATTACCACTATTGCTGGTGTTTTCGGCTTAACCAAAGATTCCCCCAATGAAATGAAATTTCCAGCACCTCTGAGTGTCCTACGACAAACCTCGAAAACAAAATGATATCCTTGGTTTTGCTTCCAGAAGCAATGCGCGATAAATTATTCATATTGATATCGTCCCCAAATGTAGTGCCGTTCCGACACAACGAGAAATAATGAAGATTACACAATGTATCCATCTCCACAAAGATAACGGATGTTGAATGAGCACAGATGTTTGAACTTTTCTCATAAACAGCTCCGCTTTGATAGAAGAGGAAATGACTTTAGCAATTTTCGGTTTAATTTTCACTATTCCACTTAACCTAGGTTCCAGTTTACAAGAGTTTAATGATCATTTGCACTTCAATAGCTCTTGAATTATTATTATAATTATTCTTATTTTCTTTAATTCCTAGAGGAACATAGGGCTTCAGCTGCGCACCTCCATTGCCTTCGGTTTTCTGACAACTTTTTCACCCTGCTCCAAGTCTGCCTACACGCTTTCATCTCCTCCTCACATGACCTCCTCCAAGTCACCCTCGCACTGACGACCAACTCGCCACCCGCTTCCCTTTCGGGTTCCACTCGAGCAATGGCTTGTCTAGTGATGTCACTTGATGGTTTCCTCAGAGTATGGCCAATCCATCTCCATTTCTTCTTGCCTATTTGTTTCACAATGGGTTCGTGGTTGTTTTTCTCCCAGAGATCTCTGTTGCTGATCTTTTCTGGACATCTGATCTTGAGTATTGAGCGAAGACAACTGTCAATGAAGGCCTGAAGTTTGTTTCAGATGCTTTATATGACGCGCCAAGTCTCTGATAGTAGCACTGACTTCACATTGGAGTTGAAAATGTGTATCTTATTTTTGATGCTGAGTGCTGTTCACCCCCACACAGATTTGAGAGTAATGAAAGCTTGTCTTGCTTTTCCGATTCTTGCTTTGATATCCTCGCCAGTTCCCCCTGCAGTTGAAACGGTGCTTCCCAGGTAGGTGAAGGAGGTTGTTTCTTTCAGGATCACTCCCATTTATACTGGCTGATTGTTGTCTGTTGTTTTTGCCGTTGGTGTTGGTGTTGGCCAGGAATCTTCATCACCTATCTCTGTTTTATCTATGTTCACCTGAAGGAAGTCCTATCGTGTCTGGAAGGTTCTTCTGCCAACTTGTTGCTTTTCACTGGCATATCTTCCAGTTTGTGGGAAATCAGACATATATCATCGCGGGCGAAGTCCAGATCCTCCAATTTTTTTGTGTGGGTCCATTTTATGCCTGTTTTCTCATTGCCCGTTGTTTCTGAGATTATCCAATCTACTGCAATCAGGGAAATCATTGGCGATAGTAGGCAGCCTTGTCCTACTTCTGTCTCTCTACTTTCAAGGATTTCATAGGTTTCCCGTTGACATGCAGCACTGTCGTACAACTGTTGGATGAGATGTATAATTGTCGGTGGGACCCCGTAGTAGCGAAATAGTTGCCAAATCACCTCTTGATCGATGCTGCGCTATCGAAGGCCTTTCCAAAGTCGATTAAGTTGAGATAGAGAGGTGACTACCAT
Source organism: Trichobilharzia regenti (assembly GCA_944472135.2). Lineage (NCBI taxonomy): Eukaryota > Metazoa > Platyhelminthes > Trematoda > Strigeidida > Schistosomatidae > Trichobilharzia > Trichobilharzia regenti. The sequence goes on along the minus strand of OX235270.1, from coordinate 26,889,140 downwards.
TCTAAGCTTTGTTCAATGATGATCCACAGTGTGGCGATTCAATCAATACATGACTTGTTTCTCCTGAATCTAGACTGTTCCGGTCGAAGTTTTCATCCATATTGGCTTGTTTGATTTTCTCCAGGATGATGTGACTTAGTATTTTGCTTGGGATGGACAGGACCATAATTCCGCGCCAGTTCTTGCGTTGAATTAAGTCTCCTTTCTTTGGCAGTTTGAATAAGTATCCTTCTTCCAATCCTTGGGTACCTTGCCCTCTTTCCACACCTTCTCCAGCAATGGTGTCATCAAGTCCACTGTTGTCTCTGGGTCCATTCTCAATGCTTCTGCTGGGATTCCATCTGGTCCTGATGCTTTTCCAGCTTTAAGCATCTTGATTGCATTCAGGACTTCTGATTTCGTCGGGGGGTGGATGTTCACTGGTAGTTCTGCTTCCTTTGTTGGTATTATTGGGCGCGTTGTAGGTGGCGGTCGATTTAGAAGTCTTTTGAAGCGTTCAGCCCAGTGTTTCCTTTGCTCCACTTCATTGGTGATTGACTTTCCATTGACATCTTTCACTGGCTTGATTTGTGTCGAACTTTTGACCGATAGGTGCCTAGTTGTTTGGCAGAGTGTGGCGAGGTCTCCTTTGCCTTCAGCTTGTTCTGTTTCACTTCCCATGGTTTCATAATATTTTCTTTTGTTTTTCCTGGCACTCTTCTTCACTCTTTCGTCCAGTGTATTGTAGCTTGCATTCAACTCCTGTTTTTGTTGCTCGTCGGTGCAGTGGATAATCTTTTGCTTCACTGTCCTTCTCTCTTCTATTAGTCTCCAAGTGTCCGTAGTGAGCCACTGTTTGTCCTGCCTCTTCTTTCTGCCTAGGAGTTCCATGCAGGTTTGACTCCACACCGTTTTCAGGTTATCCCAGTGCTTTCCGACGCCGACCTCTTCGCTGGTGTTGATTTGTGTCTCGGCTTTGTCCCTTATGCTTGCAATGAAGATGTCCTTTGTATCTTGGTCCTTCAGTTTTTGAGTGTCGAACTTGGCTTGTGGTCTATCTGCAGCTCCTGTTTCCCTGAAAGCTTTTAATTTGATTTGGATTGTCCTTTGTACGAGATAGTGGTCTGAGCCAACGTCTGCTCCTCTTCTTACTTTTGTATCCAGTAGGCTGCGTCTCCACTTCCTTGAGCAGCATTGAGATGAAGTTAATTTGGTTTTTGGTTTGCCCATCTGGTGACACCCATGTAGCCCTGTGGATATCTGTGTTTGTATACGCTGCCACTAATCACTAGTTCATTGAATGCGCAGAAGTCGGCGAAGAGTTCTCCATTTTCAATCATTTCTCCGAGAGCTTCTCTAACCATGATGAGTTCCCTTCCTGTGTTGTCCAGTCCCAGTTTGGCGTTCATGTCTCCCATTAGTATTTTAATGTCACCAGCTGGCGTATCGTCCATTGTTGCCTGTAGTTGTTTGTAGAATTCTTCTTTCTTTTAGAGGTCTGCGTTGTTTGTGGGTGCATAACATTGTATAACTGACACTTTCCTTCCTTTGGAGTTGAATCTGGCGGCTATTATCCTGGGCGAGATCGCCTTCCATTGCATCAGGACCTTCGTTCCTGTTGGTGACATCATGATAGCCACGCCCTTGGTGTGCGTGTGGCTATCTTCTGGGTCACCGGAATAGATCACTGACTCACCCGTTGACAATTTGGTGAGTCCATTCCAATTCCATCTACTTTCACATATTCCGAGTACTTGGATTCCGTATCTTTTCATCTCGTTTGCGATCTGGGCAGGTTTGCCAATCTCGTACATGGTGCGGACGCTCCATGTCCCCACACAGACTTTTTTGTCGCAAGGAGACTCATCTTACTGAAGTTTCTGTAGCAACTTTGTTTGCAAGGTGACGTTTCTGGCCTCACGCCTGAGAAGGGGGTTGTTACACGAACATGCAGTTTGCAGATAAGCGACCTTGTGGGTTGCTCCCTTAAAATCGGAAAACAAGGGATAAAATAATCACAACAACACCAGCAAAGTAAAAATAATTCACAACACGAAGGGTGACAAGCGACAACAACAATGATGAAAAAAACTTTAGCAGTAGTAGCACAGTTAGATTAAATTAACCAAACTGATATCAAAATCATAGACTCACATAATACTATCTGGCGCACCTCTCTTCCCACCCATAATTTACATCAAGTTTGTGTTTGGAATAAAAGAAAATAAATACCCATCTGACAAGGCATAAGAAAACACTGAACATCAATTTTACCTTCCAAAAAAGAAGTAGTTACAAATAGAAAGACTAGAAATATTACCCCATTCACAATAGCAACCATACTAAGCAAATAGTTATTCTTACACGCATGCAGATAACCAACAGGGAAGCCTATAGATGGAGGTGGGTCATTTCATATTCTGACATCTACACAACAAATGTAGTGCAGGAACCTAAAAATATGATAAGCACTTGATGTGTTGGAAACTATTATGTCGGTGTGCTTCTTAAAGGTCGATGGAGTTCGCCGATGTAAGTGGAAATAGGAAAAGATAGTGTCACTTAGTGACGTAAACTGCGTACTAGCAGTTGCAATATCCACCCCTTCCTCTAGGAAATATAAAGTGACGTAAAGACACATACTATAATGACTTCTAATGATGCAATTTTGCAGTTCATTGGATTAAGCTTCAACATGATTAATTAGTTTTGCTTTTATTAATTGTCTTTGCCCCTTGCTGTTGTCTCAAACCTCCTCTATACGCATATCCTCAACTGATATCTACACAAATATAAAGAAAATCATATACAGGTAGTATTCAGTTGTTTTTTTTAACGCCATTGACTTAACGTTTACAGACAGATGTAACATTCATGTTTTTTCTGTGTATACAATATTGACCGATGTAATAGTACACAAATTAACGGAGTTTTGTTATTTCCTAGAACTTTAAATGATTAACTTTTGAATCATTAGTAGTAATCATCTCTGCATCTTTTGAATCCGTATTTTCTTTCTCAGGTAATAGCTAATTCCGAGGAATTCATGATGTTTATTGCTGAAGAAAGTGATTCCCACACACAATATCATTGATTTCGTATTTTATGTTACATGATTAATAAATGTATTCCTAATTCGTCCCTTGAATATTCTACTTGTTGAGACTGAGTATTAACTTTTGCGTAAACTGTGAGCTACAGAGTCTAGGAGATTAGGGTCATTTCTTATTTTCAGTCGTATAAACAGGAGAAACATTTGTCTTTGAATTAAATTGTCGTTAATATCTAGTTCAACTGTGCTATTCCGATCAAATTATTAGAAGTGATTATTATCATTATTATCGATATCAACGTGCTGAAAGGATGATGATATATAACAAAGCAAACTAGTGCAACAGTCCATGAGTAGAAGTATCCATTAGAATAGTAGAGCGGTCTCCTCAAACTGCTATCTCAGTTTGTAACTGAAGCTTATTATCTTTGAATAACGAAGTGAAAGTAGATATCCGGAGACCTTACTCGACAAAAAGATTATGTTATCCCCAAAGAAAGTAAATACGTTCATATCTCGAAGAAAGCATCTACATTATGAAATGTTAGTAAGTTACTATCTATTAATCTAATCGCGTCAACAATAGTTTCACAGACGCCGCAGAAGTGCCCAATAGTTTACCCTGAATTTCCTCCCTAGTACGTGTTACTTGTGTTACAATCATTTAAGCGGCTGCACTAGCTGTTGCGTCAAAGACTACGGCTTTCAGGAAAACGTTGACATACCTGTTTAGTCTTGTAATACATATACCTTGAGTGACTACATCTCTGAGCTCATATACTAAGTCACTATAGAAGTCTTTGAAACTTCAGTGCTTACTAACACCACCTTAAATGTCGATGATGAATACACTGCTTAATAAAGGTGCTATTATCCTACCTAATAGAGGTCACAACTGTTGATTAGAAGACTTAGCCACAGACAAACCGTAGACATTCAGCTGGAAATCAATCTTGTGAAAGGGACCATTACAAATGAACTGTTGCACCTTTGTGCAAATTTCTACATTGGCATTTCAGTCCAGTTCATCTTTATCACGTAGTTTATTACTATGCGATGAAATAATGGAGTACAGTGAACATATATTTTAGATTCACAAGTGAACCAGATCATTTGCATATCTACTGGTCTACTATGTTATGTAAAAATAAGTTTCTTATCTTTTGGGGAACTCACCTGTTCATCTATTGTATCGATCGAAGATGTGAAGACAGATGAATCAATAAATAAAGTGTGAATCAGTTCTAGTCAGCACTTCCTACAAAGCACAGAAGTAATATTAAGCATAAATGAAAAGCGATAAAGTGAAGACGCAATATTTGATTAATGATAAAGATTTCTTAGAGGAAAATAAAAGATGATAAATACTTATAGAGCAATGAATTTCAGACTCATTCGATTGAGAAACGCATAGCATAGTCGTTTTTCTCCGTGCTAAAGTCAGGTAGGTATTTTTGTCGTTATATTGATTCAAGTTGTTTTTAACAACAAAGCGTGTCCCCTGATTACGCAGTCATTAGCATTAGCATGTTTGAGAACTGTTGTCTCATAGTCTAAATTGGGATGTATGATCGACAACAGTAACCTCTTCACATCCCCAATTTAATCTGCTTTTATCTGTCTGAATCTTGTCATATATCTTGTCATTCATTATATAACCAATGCTCTATTGATACAGTTCAACATTTTTCTTTTCTTTTCACTCTGGCATTGTGTAAAGAGGAAAAAAATGAAACATTGTGTTGGTCAGTCTACGAAATTCTACATTGTTCCATGAACAAAATTTGTTCATGTCCATCTTCTTTCTGTCTGCTAGCTAAAGTTTGAATATTTTAAAATATTTCACACATTTTCTTTTCTAATCTGATTTTATAAATTTTACTTCTAGATTGAAAAATAATTTATTCCCTAGTGTCAGATACTTCGGATGTGTTATTTCTAACATGCCTATCTCACTTCACTCGTACTAAGTCGTCTACAAAAAAAAATGAAAAGAAATCCATGGATGTAACGCTGCTCAATGCATTTTCAGTAAGAACTGGTTCTTTAGACTAGATAGACGTTTCCATTTCGCTGTAAGTAGTTTTATTGAAGAGAACAGAACAATAACAAGGTGCCAATAATCTATCTGGATGATGGATGAACAAGGTGGATTTGTTGTACAGAGTTGCTTATGCACACTACTAATAAACATCAAATTTGATTATGTGGATTCCTAATACAAAATGTATGTTTCCTAATCAACTCGTAACAGATGAGAATTATCTTAGTGCTTGAAGAGTAAATGAAGATTCTGAAGTAAAAAATGAATGTCTGTTGAAGAACACAATAATAATTCAAATTATTGAGCTTCACTGACATCCTTCCATTGGAATGATGTCGATCAAAATATTATTGGCATTTCCACTTGCATAGTCTAGGCTCTCGGAGGCAGCAATTTAAATTGAATTTCTTATATGTTCCTATTAATGACTGACTGGTTTCAATGAGGAACTTTTCACATATGTGCAGAACTTCGACTTACCACTCTCCCTCCATGTAGCACACAAAGCGAAAGAGGACAGACAGTAGAGTAATAAACAGAAAAATGAGGCAAAAAGGATATTAATACAATACAAGAACAATACAATTTTATTGGATATTATTGATCACAAAGATTGAATGAATATATGAGCAGCCATATCGCCAATTGTCTCCAGTCTTCATTGGTTGTTATCATCCCGAGGACCCCAACCAGACTGGCAGTTTGCACCCCCTACGTAACTGGCTTAAACTAACTGTTATGGATTTCATTGACTGATGAAACCATGGTTTGGTTTGACCACCACTAGCTATTTTCTAATGTGATCCATCCTGTGTCAGCTAAGATAGCTCGTCAAGGAAGACTACGCCTAGGCACGAATAACAAATAACAATAATCAGCTGAATTGATCTAACTTCACAGCTTCGTCTATTAATTTCCTCTCCTTACCAAGCTCTCGACACCTAACCTCAATGTCGCTCACCCTATTATACCACATCGCACGGAAGACAGAACACAGGCACCTATGAACAAAGATAGCTACCCAGGATCTTCATGTCTTCCAGACATAAAGGAGCATGGAGTAGACTGCTAAGCAGTACATATATCCTTTGGTAGACAGTCGGATATCACGTCTTCACCAGAGATGGAGTAGTTTGGTATATGTACTGAGATTTCGTCAGCGATCAACCCAGTGGCGTAGACTGACACAACTTCCCAAATGAGTGAAGTGGTAAATAAGCTCCACCAACAATTTAATTCACTCCCTATCTTAAGGCCAGGAGTCAATGTAGTCCAGTCCTGTAGCATCATCTTGCATCAGACAGGATCGAATAGCATATCGAACATTCGAAGATTGCTGCTCCTCAAGATGCTCAGAAGACTCTGCATTTTGTCAGCGTCTTCACCTAGGAGGCAGGACTATATCATCTGCATATTTCAAGTCAACGAGATTATTCCCTGATAACAAGTAAATCCCTGAGTCGCTGAAGTCAGTTAGGGTCGAGACAATCAGCACATATCGGATGAAACTAAATAGAAACGAGGACAGAGGATCCCTGACGGACACCACTAGTTGTCACCACTTCAGATGACAACTCACCGTAAGCCCTCACCTAGCTGTATGAGCACTAGTAGAGTGCCTTGATCAGTGTAATGTATTTCCTCGGCATTCCCTTCATTGCCAAACATTGCTATAGTACCTCTCGGTAAACAGAATCAAATGCAGCTTTCAGGTCAAGAAATACGACGATTACTGGACTCCGGTAAGTATGCCTATGTTCCACAATTTGTCGAAGAGTGAAGATATGAAGCCTGCTTGGTTCTTTCGTGGTTGATTTTCTCGAGCACCACTCAGTTTACGCATGATTATCGAGCCTAGGACTTTAGATACCATACTTGTCAAGCTGATCCCCCGGTGATTATCACTGGAGAACGTGTCTCTGTCCTTGTATATCGGGATAATCAATGACTTACACCAACCCGAAGGGACTTCCTCTGATTTCCAGATGCTGCCTAATACCTTAGTTAACACAAACAGAAAACTGTCTCCACCTTCCCTTAAACATCTCTGGAGTCATTCCATCGGCTCTCACTGCTTTTGCTCGTTTCAGACCAGTGACATCCTCTGTAACCTCAGTTAGGGACTGAGGACTTGTGTTTATATCCCATTCAGGGAAGTGTTGGATACTGGGTAAGCTGGGCGTGGCTGTAGGCCAATTAAATCGCTTCTCAAATGGTTCCTGCCAACCTACCATTCGTCTATCACGGGATCTAATTAGGGTGCCATTTTGCTCGGAGACTATTTCACTTGTCGTTTGCCTACGCCCCTGTTCCCCTGATAAGTCTAAATAGTTGTCTGGTGTTGCCTATGGCCGATGCTTTTACCACCTCTTTCGCTTTTGTCTCCCTCTACTGTTCACCGTCGTTGCGAAGGCTTCTTGTTAGTTTACGTTTGAGTAGCCTTCGCATCTCATCATATTCAAAGCTCGCCGGAATCAGTCTGCTTGCCTCAATCAGCTTGAATGAGGTAGTAGAAATCCACTGGCTAAGTTCTATTAATAATTCACTCTATATGCATTTTTTAGATCAGATATTTTCCTGATGTAAAAAGTGAATATTTACAGGGTGTAAAACTTCATACGTGATGTTCACGTCAACTCTATCTTTTGTAATGATCACTTGAATCATGTGCATCATTATTTAACCTACAGGATTAGTTTTCAATACTTTAGCTTAAACGGGTTGTCCGATCTTCAAACTGATGTGCCTCTAAACCATTAATCTTATATTCCCAGCGATTATTTACCATGTATGAATACCTGCTAATCATTAGTTTGTGTTCACAACTATCAGCCAATCCGTCTTGACTTTCATATTTCTGCTCAACTTACATCAGCCCGGGTAACTGGTTAGAATCATCAGTCTTCACACGATAAATATGACTGGTAACATGGTACATGAAAAATCTGAGTTATTACAAATTTCAGTTGTTTCTTTTATTAGTTCATGTATTTCTTCCGAAGAATTCGGTTCATTCAAGGGCATCTGTCGTGTAACACAGAGAAATACTGAAACCCAAATCACATAACCCTTAATCACTTTTGTTATTCTTTTGAAAAACTCAACAGGTAACTGGATATGCAAATGTTTTCAGTGGACGGGTAGAATACCAGATATTCTCTCATGACAAGACGTACACGATAGAAACTTTAGTCGTGCTGAAGATGATACAGACGTGTCTGCTAAGTGATTGTACTCTTATATTTCACATTATAGGCCAATTTATTTCGGGTATTGAAAACCCTATAAAACATGTCTACTGTTGTGTCACTAATGGATTTTAGTTGTGCATCGCATAGATCCACCTTCTGTATACAATGTCCCAAATCGACAAAAATGGGGAAAATCGTGTCTAAAATGGGGACAAAATGGGGACATTGCATTGAGGAAAAATGGGGACAAAATGGGGAAATAGTAAGATTTTCCCCATTCTCCCCATTTTCCCCATTTTGTCCCCATTTTGTAAAGTCCAGTTGTCCCCACCATGACCCCATTTTCCCCATTCTGTCCCCACATTTGTCCGATTGGGGTCGTACACCTCACTTAATTCTTGAGTTGATTTCCCCATTTAATCCTTTTTGTCGGTTTGGTCTTTGTGCATGTGTTGGAAAGTCGCTATGTTAAAAGCTTGATATTGCAGACAGGGGGTGACGCATCATTTCATAAAAGCATAGATAGCATTACTTTTATTTATTTATTTTATTACTTTTATTTTCGCGTATGGCCTTCACATACTACTGAAGTGCTTTTAAACAAACAACAAATATTAAGTCTCAACTTCTCAAACTACTAACAAGAATAGTTTGAAGGTTTGTTTGAAGGTTTATATTCCTTTAAAGGTCAAAAGTAGCTATTATTTTCTCTGTAACACAGGAAGCTAAGGTCACTAGCAGCAGGTAGTTAGCAATTAGGATACTCGGAAAACTGAAACGGTAACTAGACTGGAACTATCATCTTCTGATTTGCAAGAGTCTCTTTATCTGCTGAATGAGTTACCCGAATAACTTTCCCACTACCGTGCTACTAATAGTAAGCGTTCAAATTATGCCACTGTTTTCCGCAGCTAGTCGGCAATTACGGTAATTATTGTGGTAGAAAAGTCTGTTATGAATAAAATCTTATCCATAATGGAGTTGTACTCTACCATAGTGCCTAAGTTTTATACTTAGAAAAAGCTGTTACTAAATTCATTCCATGGGTTGATCGTGTAACTCAGAAACTGTTAGTTCCACCACTATTTTCAATCATTTTTTAAGACTCTGTCTAAGCCTTCTATTCCTTGAAACTCTCTCTCTCTCTATCTATCTATATGCTTATTAGAGTTCCTCCACTTAATCCCCCAAGTTCATTATGTAAACCTTTCACTCGTATTCAACTGTTCTTATAAAGTGAATAGTATAAACCTCTTTGCTTATGACGAGGCGAAAGATGTCAACGAGTACAGTTGTACGTACTTGTTCTATATGACCAGAGGATTGTCGGAAAGTCAGACTGGAACGACAATCTGGTCCTCACAAATACGTGGTATATTTCGTGACCAGTGATGTCTGTTTAGTTAACCAGACAGAACACAGAAACACGACACAACAGATTGCCTAAATGTACCTTCGGCTTAACCAGGTGAAGATCAGCGCTCAACGTTCAATGCTAAATTTTGTAGGCCAATGAGTTTTGAGATTTCTTTACGACTATAATATCTAACGTCACAATTCGCCTTTGTTAAAAAATTGTATATGAATGCGATCGTATATGTAAAGAAAATGCAAACGCTGAGAAGAGACTCTTCACTGAACAGCTTATTTTGTTTTCCATAAAGTAAGTAGAATTACCACAAGGGACTGGCATTTTCCATGTAGCGAAACACATCATTAGCAAACACATATCACTGAGAATATTTGCACTCTGTTAAGGAGATATTGGAGTGGTCATCATATTTTATGTGTACTAGTTAGCGTAAATCGAAGTTACCAATTTATTTATTTCTGTGACTAGCATATAATTAAATTGGTGTCCTGTCTCAATGAATTCATGTGTCAATACGAAATTCTTCTCCTAACGTCTTGTTTTCCGTTTAACCACTTTCTATGAGCTGTTCAAAATAAAGTGATTCCACTTACATGTTGGTGCGCTATTTTTCTTTGGTAGTGACTACCCATCGAATTTCCGGGATCGGAATCCAAGTTCTTCATTCAGTTATTCTTATATTTTATATTCCTTTACGTTCCCATTGGAACATACGGCTTCAAGCTACAGGCTTGAAGTTTCCGTATCAGTGGTGTCTATTTGTACGGGATGGGGTTGCCAGCCTTATGTTCAACCTATCCTCTTTACCAGCCTTATTACTACTGGCTTATCGAGGTAGAAGAGTGCGTCTGTGGCGGAGATGGAACCCCAGACCACATCCGTGGTCGGCAATTATTCTACCGCTGTCACAGACGCACAGATATTCATTCTTATAGTAAGCAATTTCTCACCAACGCTCAAACAAATATCAGCTATATTGAACACCAATGTAGTGCCGTCTACCTTACAACAGACCACCTGACCTGATCCACACATTTCGAATCAAAATACTCAAAAATGAATGACTACACTTTTCACCATTGTGATTGAGGAGTATGCAACATCAATTTCACATTCAATCAGGTGTCATTCTAACAGCCAGCCTAACGGCGCTTTCTAGCTAGATTCTGCATTCAATGATGCAGGTTCCAACTCTATTCAACTCTACCGATAGAATATAACTATGCGAAATTACAAGTAGACTAACTGTATGATTGATGAGGTATATATCAAGAAGATTGATTAGGCGGTCAATAAAGAAACATTGTATTTACATCAAAAGATAAACGAATCTATCGACAAGTAAGACAATGAAGAAGATAAAAAGAAAGCAAGATATAAACAAGGCAAGTAAGGCAGTTAGTCATCATCACAGTGTACATAGTTCATGTAAATATAAAAAATACTATATACACAAGATAATTTCGTTCAGTATTTCTCTTCGGAAGCAGGACATATTGAACTAAAAAAGAAACTGAATGAAAACAAAACACAAACAATAGGTTACATTGACATTTACATTCACATGATATAATTAAAATGTGACAACTAGACTGACTGTTCAATATCACCACCATCAAAATAAACCTACTGAGAAATTATCTACAAATCAATCTGCTGTCATCATCATTTAGTGACACACAGTGAAGCATATACATCATTACCGTGAACTTTATAACTATTATTTAATCGAAGGAATGAAGTTCGACTGACTTCACTTATAGCTGAAAGTGGATATATGCATCAGTGTACAAACTGTGAAGTTGACCTACATGGAGGAGGAGAAGTCAAAATTCTGATAGACAAAACAGTAATTAGAATGGAAACTAATAAACGAAAGTCACCAATATTATCTACCATTTATCACGAACACTCACTCATACGCTTAAAATATTCTGTATTTAGTAAGGAAGGATACTCATCCATTACACGCGCTTTCTGTTCACCTCAATAAAAGCTACTCTTGATAAGTGAAGCCTCATCAAACCATCTCTACTTGGAAATCAGTTATATGTAACAGAATTATCATGTACCAGCTAAATAATTATTGTGTCAGGGTCAACGATACTACTCGTTTTCCCAGATGGGGTGGGGTGGGACTCAAAGTCAGGAACCTATGCAGAAGGTTTATAACACTATGTATTTCTCAAGGAAGCACCATTCAATCAAATTCACAACCCTTTGATTCAAAGTGTTCAGGTCTCTGATGAAACACATTATTACCTATCTTTATATCAAGTGAAACAAAATCAACAATATCATAGTAGGATATTGCTTTATTGCATTTACGTGAAAGTATATCAACTGAAAATATTGAAGATGAGCATACAAACTCAGAAAAACTAAATAAAACAGTAAAACCTAAAAGTTCATCCACTGAACAAGAAAAGCAACAACAAAAGTTGATAGATAATCCTGACTTTGGCATTAGTCGTACGTTAACGTTTTTGTAAGTATAGTTCACAGAACATTTTAAACTCTAAGTATATCACTGCAGACTTTATGTCAAATTCAATGAGTATGTGCAGACATTATCAGTATAAAAAATCTAGTATTGTTGCGTAGGATTTGAATTTACTTCCCACTCAGGCTCCACTCGAATCACTTTTGTAAATACAAATCCGATATAGACTATATCATGGTTCAGTATCATTCGGAGAATTAGAGAAAGGTATGAAACACTGGGCAGTCGTCTCATCTTAGTTTAGGAGTCTTCAGCGACTCACACCCAGGATTGTCAGTCTGTGGGGCATGCATGCTATCACTTGGTCACTGAAACGGAATTCAGTGATCCATGAGTTCTATCTTCTGCTGATTCGCAGCATATCTCCAGTACCGTCTCTTCACTCATTACACGGTGAACCCCATTCACCACAGTTTCGCACTAGAATATCACGACATCCAATATAAAGCCTGTGAATAATAATAATAATAATAATAATGACCAAATAGATGGGACCATTGATACGTCTTGCTAAAGAGTCCCAGAGCAGTCTGTTACTCCTTAGTGTTCTTCGATCAATGATTTTTTAATGGATGTTGCACCTTGACGACATCTGCATTAAAAATAATCAAATGCTTCCAAACCCTAAATCTGAATATGCATCCAGATAGCCAACAGGTGCATCATCTTTTATTTTTGTTTTATGTATACATGCGTGGAGTTCATTATCAGCAGCAGCATCATTTATATTCTCGTCAATGAAAATTGCAATTCAGAAATGAGTAACCAAAAGTTTTGAACTTGAGTTAGTAATTTCAAAATATTTTATACTAGGAACTCATTTTTGTTTTGTAAAAAATATTTCCTGTTTCTATCTCTCCTTAAAATTCAGCCATCCAATCGTCACCTAGAATAGCGGATAAGTTAAGCGAAGGAAGCAAACAACTGACAACATTTCAAACACAGAATCATTTATTGACGAGTACACCGATTTCAGAAGTCTGTGAGGTGGCTTCACGCAATGTTAAACAGAATAATGAGTTATTAACACCCAGTATTACAGAGGTGTCTATGCCGTTACAACATGCAGGAGCAAGAAAACCGTCAACAGTGGTTACAAAGAAAGCTGCAGACAAAAGAGTTGTTCAACCAAAAGCTGAGAATTGTGCACCTCAAGATTTGAATTTGTCGTCCGATCAGCTACGGTGTAAGCTGTCAGAGCAGAGCAAGTTGTATACAAATTATGCATATGTAGAAAAATCCAAAGGAAGTTAATATAGAACTGTTTTTGTTGTGTAAATTATTTGAGAAAGTTTTGCTCAATCGGAATCCATTTAATTTCCGTGATCTGTGCTTTAGATACAGAGAATTCGATAACAAGTTATGGAGAGATTATTTTTGACGATATATTGAGCAGAAGCACAGGGGGGATGTTCAAAGTACCTATCAACGAGCCGACAACGGTGATAATTCATTCTTATTATTCATTCGGGTTCCTAGTGGAAGGTAACGCTTCAACAGCACGTCTCATTTTCATTCTGTTCACTGCAGTCTTTTCATTATTGGCTTCACAAATGCCAAAAGATTTCATTTCCTCCTCACACGATCATTTCTACTTTCACTCTCGGATGCCGAATATGTGGTCCACCCGAGGGTCTTGCTCGTGATCTTACTCAACGATGTCCTCTGAGTATCTCCAGTCCATTTCCGTTCCCTTTTGTATACTTGTTAGGTGATAGATTCTTGGTTGGTTTGATGCCAGAGTTACTTGTTGATTATGCTCTCATTCTGGCCGTGGTTTCGATGAAAGTCTGCAGTCTGTCGGAGATGCTCCTCGTAACACGCCAGGTCGGTGAATCATGTGAAGGTAGTAAATTGACATTAGTGGTGAGAATTCTGATTTTGTTTCTTGTGTTAAGTGTTATTGATCTCGTAACTGATTTTAAAGTAATGAACCCCTGTCTTGCTTTCCTAAACCTGTCTGGCTCTGATATACTTATCCGTACCGCCTCTGGTTGCAATGATACTGCCGAGGTAAGTGGAAAAATCCGGTTTCTTTGCATTCCTCCTGGTGATTATGATTGGTACTTGTAATTGGTTGGTCAGATATCTTTATCACCTCAATTTTTTCGGTGTCCATTTGAAATACTGTCTTCTCTGCCTGCATCGTCTACCAACTTTTCGGTGCTCACTTATCTTATTATCTTCGAGTTTGTTAGGCAAAGTCTTGATATTCTAGAGCCTTTTCTGTCAGTTCAACGTATAGCCGTCTTCTCTCTCCCCAAGCCGATGAAATGACTTGGCATTGCCTAAAACCTGATTCATTCATTGTGTACTCCAAACAGCGGACACTTAAGGGTCGAGATTAGGAGTGAGTGAGTATCTAGAAATTTCTAAGCAAACATGAAAAATATCCAACCACTCACCGTTTTTACTCATCTACTTCATTAATTAGGAGGTGTAGGGAAACCTTTGCAAATATTCGGACTAAAAAACAATCATTTTTAGAGGATATTTAGAGAATGTGCCATTAGAACAGTTAATTAGTGCCACTTGGAGGATTCGCCTACAGGTTGCTGAACGTATTCATTCCAGAATCCGTTCTAGTCCCCCAGGATTTCCTGATGTGCATTATTTATTGCAGTACATTTTGAACTGTGGTACTGTGAAAGACAGCATCTTCCGTGTAAGTCTTTTTTATTTCAAGTGTTTTGTTGTGAATGCTTTTATGTTAATTATTCTCACACAGGATAAAAACAAATTGAAGCGATTCCAGCTAAAAGTAGAAATGGGTGAGGCCTATTTAGAATATCTTTTGAAAAAACTATTTTCTGAGTCATATTTACATTTTTTTCATTCCTTGGCGTTTTGTAGTGATTCGTTGGTCCACTGTGGTCGGCTTGTGGCAAAATCGACATTGAAATTTGTTATTTTGTCACTTGTTAATTAACTTTAACTCTGTTTACTCCCAGCTAGACTGGATTAAGATGAACAGCTTTCTGTCAGGAGTTAGCAAATGGTCTTCGTCTAACAGCCTTAAACTAAATTCTTCCAAATTTCAGTTTCCGATGTAAACAAAAGTTAAATGAAGCCGTTGGTTCCTATGACCGTTGCAAAATTGATAACAGTGATATAGAAATCAAGTCAGAAGTTAAGTATCCTGGATTAATTCTTTCTTCTGACCTATCCTGGTTTTCCCATGTCTAAGCGATTTCGAAGAAAATATTTTGTCTGACATTTTACATTGAGTAGTTAAGGCACTCCGGTATTACCCAACCCCTCCTCTTACAGTTTGTCAATTCGTATATTTTACCTATTCCTTTTTACTGTTCACCCCTGCTTATTCTTTCCTGGATTACTTAAAAAAACAATGTCATACTTCGTAGAACTCTGAAGACTGTCAGTAGGACCAGTGGCAGCTATCCTATTGGGCCATATCGTTGACATTGTCACTGATAGGCACTTGATGTCATGCAACAAATTTGCTAAAGGATTTTTGTCAGGCTGTGAGCATCTACTTTACCTGCAGCTCCAACCTTGTGTCTCCTCAGGTAAAGCAAGAAATCTTTTCAGAAGACTTTATGCACGTACTTTATGTGATGAAAATAGTATCAGGCATGAACTAACTAACCAACCTTTTCTGCACTATTAAATAAACCATTTCTTCTACCCTAACAGTACCAAACTTGATTGTTATTGTATTTCTTATATTTATAATCCTCTCAATTTTTTGTTTTTATTTATTTTTCATAATTGTGAACATCGTTTAAGCTGTGTTACCACTGTTAACCTTGTATTTCCCCTCACCATGCTGCTATATCAACAGAACATTAGATTCCATACTCTATAGTAACATGCTAAAATTTTCACACTGAATCGACAATGCTGTTTGAAAAAAACCCACTATTATTATTATTATTATATTTGATATTCTCGATTCGTGCTTCGAATATTTTTGACTTTATTTCGTAAACGTAGACAAATTCCTCCGGTTAATTTTGTTTTAATTTTTATTTATATTTTGAGTAAATCAGATGCAAGGTGTTGTGACGAATGCTGAGAATTCCATTCTGTATTATAAGTACTGTTTTTGGAATAAAGTAGATTATTATTATCATTATTAAACACAATCATTGATGCAATTTGATCAATAGCTGCTCTTTGAATTTTAATGTTGCTATTCAAATAAACAATAGTCGGAGCGTATCGAATTTGGCCAAACTGAAAGCATTAGTTTCTTTTCTTTTAAAATGATGAGAAATACATGTAATTGGAAATGTAAAAGCAACGTATAAGATCTGAATTGCTTCTCTTTATCAGTATTTAACTAGCAACCGTGTTTTTCCGTTCCTTTACATTCCGAATCATACGTCACGCTTCAATCTTGAGCTTTGAACTCTCCATGGTGGCAGTTTTGTCTTATTTTACCGTATGGGTTTGCTAGCCTCACTTCTAACTATTCCCCTTCACTACTGAACTTACTGGTAGCTAAATGAGATTTAGGAATATGACGGCAGGAAATCGAACTCGGGTAGCGTGCATGGTTAGTGAGCATGCTACCAGTGAACCACCGACGTGGCCGTCCTAAGATTACCTGCATAGTGCTATTGAGTTTGTAGTATTTTTCACAAGGCTAAAAAATCTGTGTGTAGTGATAAGCCATGCTGACGTAGACTGTCTCTGATAAGAAACAACTATTAACTGTACATAATAATAAATGGTGCTAGGAATTTCTAAGATTAAAATCACTTTTCACTCTTCCTACTTTCAGGTTCGTTGTGAAGTAATAAATATTTTATCAAAGTTATTATCGCAAAATAAGTCGCAAGACTGGATCCCTGCTCAGTTGTTAGAAATGTTATGTGACCAGTTATTCGTTTCAATTAGTGATTCGAAATCAGGTCCTCCTCATCAACATTTCAAAATTATCCAATAGCAATTACTTTCACAGATGCATAAGGCGTGCATTTTGTGTAGCTTTAGTATAACTAATTCCGCGAGAAGACGTGAATTCGTCAACAAAAACTGAAGTGGCTCTTTAACACTTGTGCATGGCAGAGGAGCTAGCGATTGCTTAATAAAACCCCTGACTCTGTTTAGGAAACCCTTCTTCAGTATCTTATTCTGTCTGTCTGTCTGTTTTCGACATAGAACTTTGCACAAATGTGCGGAAGTTCAAGTCGCCACATTCCGTGTAGCACGCGAAGCAAGAGAAGAAAGTACAAGAAAAGCATAATAGAAACAGTGAGCAGAGGTGTGAGACAAAGGAGTAATAAAGAAATACAAAACAGTTTCATTGAAGATCATAAGTCACAGGGAGTGGATGCATCTGCGCCACTGAGAACGATTTTGAGCCATGTCACCAATTGTTTCCAACCATAGATTTTTACCGTCCCGAGGACCCCAGCCTGGAAGTCTACACCTTCCTACGTGGCTTAGACCAACTGTTGTGGATTTCATTGACTGATGCCAAGTTTTTGTTTGACCGCCGCTAGCTTTTTTCCAGCCTGACCCTATATCCGCTAACATTGCTCGTCGAGGGAGGCGATGGCTTGGCATACGTAACACATGTCCTAACCATCTCAGTCTTTGTAGCTTCACGACTTCGTCGATTGATTTCCCCTGTTTACCTAGAACTCTACGCCTAACCTCCATGTTGCTCACCTTATTATGCCACTTTACACGGGAAATAGAACGCAGGCACCTATGATCAAAGACAGCTAGTCTTTTCATGTCTTCCACTCTCAGTGGCCAGGTCTCACAACCATAAAGGAGGACGGAGCGGACTGATGAGCAGTACACCCGCCCTTTGGTCGATAGTCGAACATCTCGTCTACGCCAGAGTCGGCGTAAACTAACAAATGCGAAACGAGCCCCTTGTATTCGTGCTGAGATTTCGTCAGAGATCAGCCCGTTGGGGCTGATGGTACTTCCCAAATAAGTGAAGCGGTCAACGTGCTCTACCACTTCACTTCCTATTTTTAAACTAGGCGTCGATGTAGTCCAGTCCTGTAACATCATCTTGCATTTGGCGGGAGCGAATCGCATGCCAAACATTCGTAGATTGCGGCTCAAGGTGTTTAGAAGACTCTGCATTTCGTCAGCGTCTTCGCCTAGAAGGACTATATCGTCTGCATATTCCAAGTCAACGAGATTATTCCCCGGTAGCAAGTCAATCCCTGAGTCGCTGAAGTCACCTAGGGTTAAGTCCATTAACACATCTATGATGAAGTTGAATAGAAAAGGAGATAATGGGCATCCTTGACGGACACCACTGGTCGTCATCAGTTCAGATGACAGCTCGCCGTAAGCCCTCACCTGGCTGTATGAGTACGAGTAGAGTGCCTTAATCAGTGCAATATATTTTCTTGGAATTCCCTTTACAGCCAAGCATCTCCAGAGAACTTCCCGATCGACAGAGTCGAATGCTGCCTTTAGGTCAAGAAATATAATGACTGTTGGACGCCGGTAGGAATGCCTATGTTCTAGAATCTGTCGGAGGGTGAAGATATGATCAATACACCCTCTTCCTGGTCTAAAGCCTGCCTGGCTCTCTCGTGTTTGTGCTTCCCGAGCACCACTCAGTCTACGCATGATTATTGAGCCTAAGACTTTAGATACTATATTAGTCAAGCTAATCCCTCTGTGATTATCACAGGAAGACTTGTCTCCCTTCTTGTATATGGGGATAATCAGTGACTTACACCAACCCGATGGGACTTCTTCTGATTCCCAGACGCTGCCTAGTACCTCAGTTAATCCGGACAGTAAGCTGTCTCCACCGTACTTAAATACCTCTGGAGTCATTCCATCAGGTCCCGCTGCTTTGCCTAGTTTCAGATTGGTGACAGCTTTAGTAACCTCAGTTAGTGACGGAGGACCTGTGTCTATATCCCATTCAGGGAGGTGTTGGATGCTCGGAAGGTTGAGCGTGGCTGTGGGCAAATTAAACTGCTCCTCATAATGCTCTTTCCAACGATCCAGTCGTCTATCCTGGAGCTAATTATAGTGCCATTTTTTTCCGAGATTGTCTCACTAATGATTTGTCTTCTCCCACCCGTTTCCCTGATGAGTCCAAAGAGTTGCCTGGTGTTGCCTATCCTCAAGCTTTCTCCATCTCTTTGGCTTTTGTCGCCCACCACTGTTCACGGTCCTTGCGGAGACTTTTCGTAAGTTTCCTCTTGTGCAGCTTTCGCTCCTCATTGAATTCGGAGCTCGCCGGAATAAGTCTTCTAGCATCTATCAGTTCGGATGAGGCGGTGGAGATCCAGTGGTTTTTACTCACCTTTGGGTTTACCTTATTCACAGCTTTTACAGCTGTATCTATGGCTGCCTGGATATTTTTCCAAGCTTCTTCAGGGTGAGCACAGCTGTCGAACACAGATATGTGTTTAGCTAGTTCTTCCTGAAATACGGATTTAGTTTCCTGATCGAGCTGGGGACGTGATGGTTTTACCGCCAGCTGTTTCCTACGTCCGTTCAGTCGTAAGCACACCCGAGCGCGGACCAGTGCATGGTCGGTATCTACGCACGTGTTCCAGAAGGAGCGACAATCTCCTACCGACCCACGCCAACGATAGCTTATTGCTATGTGGTCTATTTGTGTCCAGCGTTGGTTTGATGAAGGGGGTCTCCAAGTCAAACAGTGTCTCTCCTTGTGTTTAAAGTTAGTGCTTACAAGAAACAAATGATTATCAGAGCAGAACTGTAGGAGACGGTCACCGTTGTCGGTTCGCTGGCACGGAGCTCCATAGGTGCCACCGACATCCTTCTCAGATTGACACAATTTCCCTACTTGAGCGTTAAAGTCACCAGCTAGAACGACTATGTCTGAGCGTTTAGCCTTTCCACCAAACTAGACAGCTTTTGGTAGAACTCATCCTTCGTTTCATCTGAACTGCAGTCAGTGGGGGCGTAGGCGGAGATTACGAAAAGGCATCGGCGAGTAGTGCAGTCCTTCCTCCTTCTTACTGATCCGTTCAGGCGGACAGCACACATTCGGCTATCTACCGGGATCCAGTCAAGCAATGTCTTTTCTGCCCTAGTACTCAAAGCTATCCCTACGCCAGCTAATCCTCGTGAACTAGCTGTGGCATCTCCTGACACCCTCAAGGTGAATTTTGCAGATTCAACCTGTTGGCCAGGTGGGGTTAGGTGAATAACCACACTTGGGTCTTGTATGCGTGTTTCTGAAACACAGCATACATCAATGGCTCGTGATGCCAGGGTCTTGGCTAGTGATGCTTGTTGTCCTATTTGGCAAAGTGTCCTAACATTAAGAGCTCCTATATGAAATTGGTGGCGCGGCTTTAAGAGGCTGTCGGTGGTGGTTTTTTGGCTTCCATCGTTTTTAGTGGACGCAGAGTGGAGAGGAAGTGGAGAGCTATCAAGTCGAGGAGTTGCATCAGTGGAAGGAAGGCAAGATGATAGAGATGAAGATGAAGACAAAGATGAGTGAGTAATAGAGAGGTTTCGTGTGCATTTCGGATTGTGAGGGCGATTGTTACTTCCCGGCTGCCCACACCGTGGAAGTTGGTTGCGTGACCGCAGAGCCCAGGGGACAACTGCTTGAGGCCGGTCACACGCGGCCTGTTTTTGTTCGTTCTTTTTTGTTTGGTGTGTCTCAGTAGCAGATTTATCACTCCCGCCCTGTGACACGGCAGCAGGAAGCGCGGTCGTTGTTAATCCGGGCCACGGCCGATCCGGCATGAAATTTTGTAATTTTGTATTGGACATGATGTTGGATTGGGTAGCTGCTTTTTGTTTAACCGCTATCCAAACAACCTGCCTGGCATGGTAGAACCTCAAGAGACATAAGTCTCAGCCAGTATAGCTTGATTAGGTCATTGCGGTGTTCAAGCCCGACCACCACGTCAAGGTAGCAGCTTTCGGTCGGGTATCTTATTCTACACCATGATCTTAAATACTTTCCCACTTGATTGTTTCTATTTCCTAGTAATTTGTTACTATCACTCTTAGATACTCCTTCTCTGCATTTTTACTAGTTATTCTTTACTCATATTCACACTCGTCAATCAAGTGAACACTAAACTACCTCTACCTGGTTTCATATTGAATAACAATTTCCATCTTATTGAATTTAAAACCCTTCACCTCACTGCACATAATGTCGTTAAATAGTATTAACCGCTGTTTGTCGATAAAAAGAAGCGTTTAAATCCAAGTCGCATATGCAGGAAAATAAAAACAAGGTGTCATCGGCGCAATTCGATGTGTATAGTCAAATATTATTCCCATCACGATTTCAACTAATCCCTTTTAATGGATTTATAATAAACCTGTAGGCTATGGAGGATTTGATGTGACCGGAAAGTTAGTTTTAAACGTCTTACTTCCTTTACAAAGTGAAACGCAACAGCTACACACAACAGAATGTTTGAAAGAGCAAAAAACAAAAAAAACTATTCACATTATCTCACTTGTAAGGTGGTGATTTTCTGCCCGTAATTTGACTCTCACTAGAATCAGAAATTTCTAAACCACTTAGAGCATCAGTAAGTCTGTCTAAAGGAGCCACAGCTGTCAATCTTTTTTGTCCTTTTGACCATGCCTCAACAGCAGCTGGAGTAGAGAATTCCATATCAAAGAAACTTGACTGATCATTTCTTATATGTTCAGGTGAAGCATCATACGTAGCTAACTCTGCTTGTAAACGTTGTATTATCGAGGGTTTCCCCGATGCAAACAACGAAAGAATATTCATAGAAGAACCTAAGCGATAATGAATGACACCAGCCAATTCAACGGCTAAGTTACGCACCTTTCGTGAAGAAGATGCAAGTCCGAATCTTACAATTCCTATAGTCACTAGATGGTCAAAACTGTAAATAAATGAAAAATATAAGCATTAATTGATCCCAAAGACCATCTCACTACAAAACAAATCAACAATGATAGGGGATGCATTATTTAGCCATATACAAGTGATGTACAAGGCAGTAGTATTAAACAGACCAGTAGTCCAACTGCTTTCCTTCAGTTCAACCAATAGGTATGCAGAACCCAGTAACAGATGAAATCATCTAAACACAGTAAACTGATCAAACAACAACACCTCAAAAGGTTGTGTTTAGTAAGGACTTTTTCTTCAATGAATATATAGTTATCGTCAGTGTTAAGTGTCTTATTTCCTCTTTGTCTTTTACGCGACGATAAAAATAAATAACACCACATGACCTTAGCGTCATAGTCACAAGGTTTTTTAACAGTCCTTACTAAACACAACCTTTTGAGGTGTTGTTGTTTGATCAGTTTACTGTGTTTAGATGATTTCATCTGTTACTGGGTTCTGCATACCTAGTGGTTGAACTGAAGGAAAGCAGTTGGACTACTGGTCTGTTTAATACTACTGCCTTGTACATCACTTGTATATGGCTGAATAATGCATCCCCTATCATTGTTGATTTGTTTTGTAGTGAGATGGTCTTTGGGATCAATTAATGCTTATATTTTTCATTTATTTACAGTTTTGACCATCTAGTGACTATAGGAATTGTAAGATTCGGACTTGCATCTTCTTCACGAAAGGTGCGTAACTTAGCCGTTGAATTGGCTGGTGTCATTCATTATCGCTTAGGTTCTTCTATGAATATTCTTTCGTTGTTTGCATCGGGGAAACCCTCGATAATACAACGTTTACAAGCAGAGTTAGCTACGTATGATGCTTCACCTGAACATATAAGAAATGATCAGTCAAGTTTCTTTGATATGGAATTCTCTACTCCAGCTGCTGTTGAGGCATGGTCAAAAGGACAAAAAAGATTGACAGCTGTGGCTCCTTTAGACAGACTTACTGATGCTCTAAGTGGTTTAGAAATTTCTGATTCTAGTGAGAGTCAAATTACGGGCAGAAAATCACCACCTTACAAGTGAGATAATGTGAATAGTTTTTTTTGTTTTTTGCTCTTTCAAACATTCTGTTGTGTGTAGCTGTTGCGTTTCACTTTGTAAAGGAAGTAAGACGTTTAAAACTAACTTTCCGGTCACATCAAATCCTCCATAGCCTACAGGTTTATTATAAATCCATTAAAAGGGATTAGTTGAAATCGTGATGGGAATAATATTTGACTATACACATCGAATTGCGCCGATGACACCTTGTTTTTATTTTCCTGCATATGCGACTTGGATTTAAACGCTTCTTTTTATCGACAAACAGCGGTTAATACTATTTAACGACATTATGTGCAGTGAGGTGAAGGGTTTTAAATTCAATAAGATGGAAATTGTTATTCAATATGAAACCAGGTAGGGGTAGTTTAGTGTTCACTTGATTGACGAGTGTGAATATGAGTAAAGAATAACTAGTAAAAATGCAGAGAAGGAGTATCTAAGAGTGATAGTAACAAATTACTAGGAAATAGAAACAATCAAGTGGGAAAGTATTTAAGATCATGGTGTAGAATAAGATACCCGACCGAAAGCTGCTACCTTGACGTGGTGGTCGGGCTTGAACACCGCAATGACCTAATCAAGCTATACTGGCTGAGACTTATGTCTCTTGAGGTTCTACCATGCCAGGCAGGTTGTTTGGATAGCGGTTAAACAAAAAGCAGCTACCCAATCCAACATCATGTCCAATACAAAATTACAAAATTTCATGCCGGATCGGCCGTGGCCCGGATTAACAACGACCGCGCTTCCTGCTGCCGTGTCACAGGGCGGGAGTGATAAATCTGCTACTGAGACACACCAAACAAAAAAGAACGAACAAAAACAGGCCGCGTGTGACCGGCCTCAAGCAGTTGTCCCCTGGGCTCTGCGGTCACGCAACCAACTTCCACGGTGTGGGCAGCCGGGAAGTAACAATCGCCCTCACAATCCGAAATGCACACGAAACCTCTCTATTACTCACTCATCTTTGTCTTCATCTTCATCTCTATCATCTTGCCTTCCTTCCACTGATGCAACTCCTCGACTTGATAGCTCTCCACTTCCTCTCCACTCTGCGTCCACTAAAAACGATGGAAGCCAAAAAACCACCACCGACAGCCTCTTAAAGCCGCGCCACCAATTTCATATAGGAGCTCTTAATGTTAGGACACTTTGCCAAATAGGACAACAAGCATCACTAGCCAAGACCCTGGCATCACGAGCCATTGATGTATGCTGTGTTTCAGAAACACGCATACAAGACCCAAGTGTGGTTATTCACCTAACCCCACCTGGCCAACAGGTTGAATCTGCAAAATTCACCTTGAGGGTGTCAGGAGATGCCACAGCTAGTTCACGAGGATTAGCTGGCGTAGGGATAGCTTTGAGTACTAGGGCAGAAAAGACATTGCTTGACTGGATCCCGGTAGATAGCCGAATGTGTGCTGTCCGCCTGAACGGATCAGTAAGAAGGAGGAAGGACTGCACTACTCGCCGATGCCTTTTCGTAATCTCCGCCTACGCCCCCACTGACTGCAGTTCAGATGAAACGAAGGATGAGTTCTACCAAAAGCTGTCTAGTTTGGTGGAAAGGCTAAACGCTCAGACATAGTCGTTCTAGCTGGTGACTTTAACGCTCAAGTAGGGAAATTGTGTCAATCTGAGAAGGATGTCGGTGGCACCTATGGAGCTCCGTGCCAGCGAACCGACAACGGTGACCGTCTCCTACAGTTCTGCTCTGATAATCATTTGTTTCTTGTAAGCACTAACTTTAAACACAAGGAGAGACACTGTTTGACTTGGAGACCCCCTTCATCAAACCAACGCTGGACACAAATAGACCACATAGCAATAAGCTATCGTTGGCGTGGGTCGGTAGGAGATTGTCGCTCCTTCTGGAACACGTGCGTAGATACCGACCATGCACTGGTCCGCGCTCGGGTGTGCTTACGACTGAACGGACGTAGGAAACAGCTGGCGGTAAAACCATCACGTCCCCAGCTCGATCAGGAAACTAAATCCGTATTTCAGGAAGAACTAGCTAAACACATATCTGTGTTCGACAGCTGTGCTCACCCTGAAGAAGCTTGGAAAAATATCCAGGCAGCCATAGATACAGCTGTAAAAGCTGTGAATAAGGTAAACCCAAAGGTGAGTAAAAACCACTGGATCTCCACCGCCTCATCCGAACTGATAGATGCTAGAAGACTTATTCCGGCGAGCTCCGAATTCAATGAGGAGCGAAAGCTGCACAAGAGGAAACTTACGAAAAGTCTCCGCAAGGACCGTGAACAGTGGTGGGCGACAAAAGCCAAAGAGATGGAGAAAGCTTGAGGATAGGCAACACCAGGCAACTCTTTGGACTCATCAGGGAAACGGGTGGGAGAAGACAAATCATTAGTGAGACAATCTCGGAAAAAAATGGCACTATAATTAGCTCCAGGATAGACGACTGGATCGTTGGAAAGAGCATTATGAGGAGCAGTTTAATTTGCCCACAGCCACGCTCAACCTTCCGAGCATCCAACACCTCCCTGAATGGGATATAGACACAGGTCCTCCGTCACTAACTGAGGTTACTAAAGCTGTCACCAATCTGAAACTAGGCAAAGCAGCGGGACCTGATGGAATGACTCCAGAGGTATTTAAGTACGGTGGAGACAGCTTACTGTCCGGATTAACTGAGGTACTAGGCAGCGTCTGGGAATCAGAAGAAGTCCCATCGGGTTGGTGTAAGTCACTGATTATCCCCATATACAAGAAGGGAGACAAGTCTTCCTGTGATAATCACAGAGGGATTAGCTTGACTAATATAGTATCTAAAGTCTTAGGCTCAATAATCATGCGTAGACTGAGTGGTGCTCGGGAAGCACAAACACGAGAGAGCCAGGCAGGCTTTAGACCAGGAAGAGGGTGTATTGATCATATCTTCACCCTCCGACAGATTCTAGAACATAGGCATTCCTACCGGCGTCCAACAGTCATTATATTTCTTGACCTAAAGGCAGCATTCGACTCTGTCGATCGGGAAGTTCTCTGGAGATGCTTGGCTGTAAAGGGAATTCCAAGAAAATATATTGCACTGATTAAGGCACTCTATTCGTACTCATACAGCCAGGTGAGGGCTTACGGCGAGCTGTCATCTGAACTGATGACGACCAGTGGTGTCCGTCAAGGATGCCCATTATCTCCTTTTCTATTCAACTTCATCATAGATGTGTTAATGGACTTAACCCTAGGTGACTTCAGCGACTCAGGGATTGACTTGCTACCGGGGAATAATCTCGTTGACTTGGAATATGCAGACGATATAGTCCTTCTAGGCGAAGACGCTGACGAAATGCAGAGTCTTCTAAACACCTTGAGCCGCAATCTACGAATGTTTGGCATGCGATTCGCTCCCGCCAAATGCAAGATGATGTTACAGGACTGGACTACATCGACGCCTAGTTTAAAAATAGGAAGTGAAGTGGTAGAGCACGTTGACCGCTTCACTTATTTGGGAAGTACCATCAGCCCCAACGGGCTGATCTCTGACGAAATCTCAGCACGAATACAAGGGGCTCGTTTCGCATTTGTTAGTTTACGCCGACTCTGGCGTAGACGAGATGTTCGACTATCGACCAAAGGGCGGGTGTACTGCTCATC
Source organism: Trichobilharzia regenti (assembly GCA_944472135.2). Classification (NCBI taxonomy): domain Eukaryota; kingdom Metazoa; phylum Platyhelminthes; class Trematoda; order Strigeidida; family Schistosomatidae; genus Trichobilharzia; species Trichobilharzia regenti. Next base: position 26,862,479 of record OX235270.1, on the reverse strand, counting down.
AGTCCGCTCCGTCCTCCTTTATGGTTGTGAGACCTGGCCACTGAGAGTGGAAGACATGAAAAGACTAGCTGTCTTTGATCATAGGTGCCTGCGTTCTATTTCCCGTGTAAAGTGGCATAATAAGGTGAGCAACATGGAGGTTAGGCGTAGAGTTCTAGGTAAACAGGGGAAATCAATCGACGAAGTCGTGAAGCTACAAAGACTGAGATGGTTAGGACATGTGTTACGTATGCCAAGCCATCGCCTCCCTCGACGAGCAATGTTAGCGGATATAGGGTCAGGCTGGAAAAAAGCTAGCGGCGGTCAAACAAAAACTTGGCATCAGTCAATGAAATCCACAACAGTTGGTCTAAGCCACGTAGAAAGGTGTAGACTTCCAGGCTGGGGTCCTCGGGACGGTAAAAATCTATGGTTGGAAACAATTGGTGACATGGCTCAAAATCGTTCTCAGTGGCGCAGATGCATCCACTCCCTGTGACTTATGATCTTCAATGAAACTGTTTTGTATTTCTTTATTACTCCTTTGTCTCACACCTCTGCTCACTGTTTCTATTATGCTTTTCTTGTACTTTCTTCTCTTGCTTCGCGTGCTACACGGAATGTGGCGACTTGAACTTCCGCACATTTGTGCAAAGTTCTATGTCGAAAACAGACAGACAGACAGAATAAGATACTGAAGAAGGGTTTCCTAAACAGAGTCAGGGGTTTTATTAAGCAATCGCTAGCTCCTCTGCCATGCACAAGTGTTAAAGAGCCACTTCAGTTTTTGTTGACGAATTCACGTCTTCTCGCGGAATTAGTTATACTAAAGCTACACAAAATGCACGCCTTATGCATCTGTGAAAGTAATTGCTATTGGATAATTTTGAAATGTTGATGAGGAGGACCTGATTTCGAATCACTAATTGAAACGAATAACTGGTCACATAACATTTCTAACAACTGAGCAGGGATCCAGTCTTGCGACTTATTTTGCGATAATAACTTTGATAAAATATTTATTACTTCACAACGAACCTGAAAGTAGGAAGAGTGAAAAGTGATTTTAATCTTAGAAATTCCTAGCACCATTTATTATTATGTACAGTTAATAGTTGTTTCTTATCAGAGACAGTCTACGTCAGCATGGCTTATCACTACACACAGATTTTTTAGCCTTGTGAAAAATACTACAAACTCAATAGCACTATGCAGGTAATCTTAGGACGGCCACGTCGGTGGTTCACTGGTAGCATGCTCACTAACCATGCACGCTACCCGAGTTCGATTTCCTGCCGTCATATTCCTAAATCTCATTTAGCTACCAGTAAGTTCAGTAGTGAAGGGGAATAGTTAGAAGTGAGGCTAGCAAACCCATACGGTAAAATAAGACAAAACTGCCACCATGGAGAGTTCAAAGCTCAAGATTGAAGCGTGACGTATGATTCGGAATGTAAAGGAACGGAAAAACACGGTTGCTAGTTAAATACTGATAAAGAGAAGCAATTCAGATCTTATACGTTGCTTTTACATTTCCAATTACATGTATTTCTCATCATTTTAAAAGAAAAGAAACTAATGCTTTCAGTTTGGCCAAATTCGATACGCTCCGACTATTGTTTATTTGAATAGCAACATTAAAATTCAAAGAGCAGCTATTGATCAAATTGCATCAATGATTGTGTTTAATAATGATAATAATAATCTACTTTATTCCAAAAACAGTACTTATAATACAGAATGGAATTCTCAGCATTCGTCACAACACCTTGCATCTGATTTACTCAAAATATAAATAAAAATTAAAACAAAATTAACCGGAGGAATTTGTCTACGTTTACGAAATAAAGTCAAAAATATTCGAAGCACGAATCGAGAATATCAAATATAATAATAATAATAATAGTGGGTTTTTTTCAAACAGCATTGTCGATTCAGTGTGAAAATTTTAGCATGTTACTATAGAGTATGGAATCTAATGTTCTGTTGATATAGCAGCATGGTGAGGGGAAATACAAGGTTAACAGTGGTAACACAGCTTAAACGATGTTCACAATTATGAAAAATAAATAAAAACAAAAAATTGAGAGGATTATAAATATAAGAAATACAATAACAATCAAGTTTGGTACTGTTAGGGTAGAAGAAATGGTTTATTTAATAGTGCAGAAAAGGTTGGTTAGTTAGTTCATGCCTGATACTATTTTCATCACATAAAGTACGTGCATAAAGTCTTCTGAAAAGATTTCTTGCTTTACCTGAGGAGACACAAGGTTGGAGCTGCAGGTAAAGTAGATGCTCACAGCCTGACAAAAATCCTTTAGCAAATTTGTTGCATGACATCAAGTGCCTATCAGTGACAATGTCAACGATATGGCCCAATAGGATAGCTGCCACTGGTCCTACTGACAGTCTTCAGAGTTCTACGAAGTATGACATTGTTTTTTTAAGTAATCCAGGAAAGAATAAGCAGGGGTGAACAGTAAAAAGGAATAGGTAAAATATACGAATTGACAAACTGTAAGAGGAGGGGTTGGGTAATACCGGAGTGCCTTAACTACTCAATGTAAAATGTCAGACAAAATATTTTCTTCGAAATCGCTTAGACATGGGAAAACCAGGATAGGTCAGAAGAAAGAATTAATCCAGGATACTTAACTTCTGACTTGATTTCTATATCACTGTTATCAATTTTGCAACGGTCATAGGAACCAACGGCTTCATTTAACTTTTGTTTACATCGGAAACTGAAATTTGGAAGAATTTAGTTTAAGGCTGTTAGACGAAGACCATTTGCTAGCTCCTGACAGAAAGCTGTTCATCTTAATCCAGTCTAGCTGGGAGTAAACAGAGTTAAAGTTAATTAACAAGTGACAAAATAACAAATTTCAATGTCGATTTTGCCACAAGCCGACCACAGTGGACCAACGAATCACTACAAAACGCCAAGGAATGAAAAAAATGTAAATATGACTCAGAAAATAGTTTTTTCAAAAGATATTCTAAATAGGCCTCACCCATTTCTACTTTTAGCTGGAATCGCTTCAATTTGTTTTTATCCTGTGTGAGAATAATTAACATAAAAGCATTCACAACAAAACACTTGAAATAAAAAAGACTTACACGGAAGATGCTGTCTTTCACAGTACCACAGTTCAAAATGTACTGCAATAAATAATGCACATCAGGAAATCCTGGGGGACTAGAACGGATTCTGGAATGAATACGTTCAGCAACCTGTAGGCGAATCCTCCAAGTGGCACTAATTAACTGTTCTAATGGCACATTCTCTAAATATCCTCTAAAAATGATTGTTTTTTAGTCCGAATATTTGCAAAGGTTTCCCTACACCTCCTAATTAATGAAGTAGATGAGTAAAAACGGTGAGTGGTTGGATATTTTTCATGTTTGCTTAGAAATTTCTAGATACTCACTCACTCCTAATCTCGACCCTTAAGTGTCCGCTGTTTGGAGTACACAATGAATGAATCAGGTTTTAGGCAATGCCAAGTCATTTCATCGGCTTGGGGAGAGAGAAGACGGCTATACGTTGAACTGACAGAAAAGGCTCTAGAATATCAAGACTTTGCCTAACAAACTCGAAGATAATAAGATAAGTGAGCACCGAAAAGTTGGTAGACGATGCAGGCAGAGAAGACAGTATTTCAAATGGACACCGAAAAAATTGAGGTGATAAAGATATCTGACCAACCAATTACAAGTACCAATCATAATCACCAGGAGGAATGCAAAGAAACCGGATTTTTCCACTTACCTCGGCAGTATCATTGCAACCAGAGGCGGTACGGATAAGTATATCAGAGCCAGACAGGTTTAGGAAAGCAAGACAGGGGTTCATTACTTTAAAATCAGTTACGAGATCAATAACACTTAACACAAGAAACAAAATCAGAATTCTCACCACTAATGTCAATTTACTACCTTCACATGATTCACCGACCTGGCGTGTTACGAGGAGCATCTCCGACAGACTGCAGACTTTCATCGAAACCACGGCCAGAATGAGAGCATAATCAACAAGTAACTCTGGCATCAAACCAACCAAGAATCTATCACCTAACAAGTATACAAAAGGGAACGGAAATGGACTGGAGATACTCAGAGGACATCGTTGAGTAAGATCACGAGCAAGACCCTCGGGTGGACCACATATTCGGCATCCGAGAGTGAAAGTAGAAATGATCGTGTGAGGAGGAAATGAAATCTTTTGGCATTTGTGAAGCCAATAATGAAAAGACTGCAGTGAACAGAATGAAAATGAGACGTGCTGTTGAAGCGTTACCTTCCACTAGGAACCCGAATGAATAATAAGAATGAATTATCACCGTTGTCGGCTCGTTGATAGGTACTTTGAACATCCCCCCTGTGCTTCTGCTCAATATATCGTCAAAAATAATCTCTCCATAACTTGTTATCGAATTCTCTGTATCTAAAGCACAGATCACGGAAATTAAATGGATTCCGATTGAGCAAAACTTTCTCAAATAATTTACACAACAAAAACAGTTCTATATTAACTTCCTTTGGATTTTTCTACATATGCATAATTTGTATACAACTTGCTCTGCTCTGACAGCTTACACCGTAGCTGATCGGACGACAAATTCAAATCTTGAGGTGCACAATTCTCAGCTTTTGGTTGAACAACTCTTTTGTCTGCAGCTTTCTTTGTAACCACTGTTGACGGTTTTCTTGCTCCTGCATGTTGTAACGGCATAGACACCTCTGTAATACTGGGTGTTAATAACTCATTATTCTGTTTAACATTGCGTGAAGCCACCTCACAGACTTCTGAAATCGGTGTACTCGTCAATAAATGATTCTGTGTTTGAAATGTTGTCAGTTGTTTGCTTCCTCCGCTTAACTTATCCGCTATTCTAGGTGACGATTGGATGGCTGAATTTTAAGGAGAGATAGAAACAGGAAATATTTTTTACAAAACAAAAATGAGTTCCTAGTATAAAATATTTTGAAATTACTAACTCAAGTTCAAAACTTTTGGTTACTCATTTCTGAATTGCAATTTTCATTGACGAGAATATAAATGATGCTGCTGCTGATAATGAACTCCACGCATGTATACATAAAACAAAAATAAAAGATGATGCACCTGTTGGCTATCTGGATGCATATTCAGATTTAGGGTTTGGAAGCATTTGATTATTTTTAATGCAGATGTCGTCAAGGTGCAACATCCATTAAAAAATCATTGATCGAAGAACACTAAGGAGTAACAGACTGCTCTGGGACTCTTTAGCAAGACGTATCAATGGTCCCATCTATTTGGTCATTATTATTATTATTATTATTATTCACAGGCTTTATATTGGATGTCGTGATATTCTAGTGCGAAACTGTGGTGAATGGGGTTCACCGTGTAATGAGTGAAGAGACGGTACTGGAGATATGCTGCGAATCAGCAGAAGATAGAACTCATGGATCACTGAATTCCGTTTCAGTGACCAAGTGATAGCATGCATGCCCCACAGACTGACAATCCTGGGTGTGAGTCGCTGAAGACTCCTAAACTAAGATGAGACGACTGCCCAGTGTTTCATACCTTTCTCTAATTCTCCGAATGATACTGAACCATGATATAGTCTATATCGGATTTGTATTTACAAAAGTGATTCGAGTGGAGCCTGAGTGGGAAGTAAATTCAAATCCTACGCAACTCGAATTCGTGGCAACTGGAACTGCTGCACTTCGGTGCCGAATTCTATGGTGAATCCAGACAGACTAGATTTTATATACTGATAATGTCTGCACATACTCATCGAATTTGACATAAAGTCTGCAGTGATATACTTAGAGTTTAAAATGTTCTGTGAACTATACTTACAAAAACGTTAACGTACGACTAATGCCAAAGTCAGGATTATCTATCAACTTTTGTCGTTGCTTTTCTTGTTCAGTGGATGAACTTTTAGGTTTTACTGTTTTATTTAGTTTTTCTGAGTTTGTATGCTCATCTTCAATATTTTCAGTTGATATACTTTCACGCAAATGCAATAAAGCAATATCCAACTTGGAACGTCGTGATTCATTCAGTTTATTATCAATGATAGAAGAGAATTGTTGACTAGTAAAATCCAAAAAGATACAAATCGAAGCAAACATTCGAAAGCAAGCATCTCGACTTTTATTCTCAAAGAATTTTGCTCTATTAGATAGAATTGGTTTTACAATTTTTAACCGTTGATTCAATTGAAGCTCATACTTCCGTTTACTTGCACAGAAGAGATAAGTTAAGCAGATTTAACGTTTCAACTTTTTTTTACCACTGGAGTGTTCAAAGCAGTTTGTAGTTGTGTTAAGGCTATATCAAAAGGTATCTAAAAGTAAATTTTCACAAAGAGATAAACATGGTGAATATATGCATGCTTCTTAGTGAAATATTTTAAAAATACTTTCGTTAGAAAGGAAGAATAAAAGTGAGAGTAAATGACTACATACTATAACACATGAATCTCTTCAGCCTCCAGAAAAATCTCTTGTTCATATGATACCTCTGTAAATAAAACCAAAGGCAAATAAAACACATTCACAAAATATCTTCATCATTTCATTCTCAAACCAGTAATTTCAGCTGTTTGGCAATAGCACCATTTTGCCCTCAGACCCTCCAACAGACAGTCAACCACTTACATTATGACGATAAGGAAGGTTTAAGACGCATTCTAACAAATAAGTATCGTTATCATCCATTCATTACGTTACCAGTGGAAAATAAGGATTCAGTTGCAATCCGTTCTCTGCTATCAGTTTTAGTTGGCCTCATAACTCTCCACAGACTCTGGCTTCTTCGCCATATGATCTCCTACATATCACCCATCGACATTAAATCAACCACTTCTCATTCGTATTTCGAGCAAAAGACTGTAGTGTAATACCACTTGAAGTTATCCTCAGCTTACGTCTCACCCACCTGAATTCACTTCCATACATTTATCGATCAATAGCCTGTTAGTCAGCTCGCTGCCAGAATACTTGTTTCTTAACCTTCCTCGTCATCTGATCTTCAGTATCTAGGAGAGGCAAGTGTTAATGAAGGTCTGCAGCAGATGATTGAGAATATCTTGGTGATAAATGTGTCAGTTGACTCGACATTAGTGTTGAAAATTCGGATATTGCTCCTTGAACTGAGTATTGTGTACCTCCACACTGATTTTATATTAAGAATGTCTGTCCTCGTTTCCTGATCTAGATCGGCTTAGAGATTATCAATATTCTCAAATCGATGCTGTCCAGATCATCTAAGTGAATGAGATTACTTTCTTTAGATGCCTCCTGTCCATGATGAATGGTGCTAGTTATTGTTATTGGTTGGGTATCTTTATGCTCTGAATTACTTTTTTCGCTGCTACTACAGCCAACTCATTGGCTTTCGCATGTAAATCAAATCTTACTGCTTTCTACACTTCAAAAGCTTTGTTGAGCTTGCTGTTGTGAATTACTTGGCATGTGCCACGATCGCATAGCTAAAGAAAAAGGCTTACATTGGTTTCCGGCATTGCATTCCGTAGTGTTGAAGTAGATTTGAAATTACAATACAAATAAGTCTATTTCGTCCTGTATTGGCAGTTGACGAAACAATAACCTACTACAGGTACTTAAATAACATATTCATTTTATGCAGTGATCTGAGTCATTTAACAATATAATTTAACAATGTACATGAAAGCCTCTACCTCACAATACAACACGAAGATGGTAGCAGTTTCCACTTCCTGGGTATCCGTATGAAGAAAAGAAAACATGGAGTACTCAGAAAATTTGTCTTCACCTGAATTAGAACAGTCACCTATAAATGAAAGCTGGTGAAGACGCTGTTCTGAAGGGCAAAACGAAGATGTTCAGCAGATAAATCAGACAGTGAATTGCCATTACTAGAAATATGCTTAAAAGAAAATGGTTACAAAGTTTGACCAACAAATACAAGAAAGAATACAAAATCCAGACATCATTACAGTCAGCAAGAAACCGATTTTCATTCAACTTGACTTCAAAGGTGATGATCATATGACGATGAAAAATAAACGTTAATGTACAGCAATGACTAGGACGTATTCAGGAGCAAAACTAGCCTCTTTACTGCGAACATCTTGCTTGTTAGGACCTTCAAAAACTGACAAGCACCCTCCATATATTACCAACGACGATGTATGCCGACTGTAGGTGTAGTTACACTGACAGAACAGAAACAACGGCCTATATCAGATTTCTTGAAAATAAACTAAAGAAATTTCGACTAAATGGACCGAGAAGTTTGAACTTGTCAATTACTAAACACACCTAATAGATAGAGGACACCGAGCGGACACACTGACAGCATTCAAAATAGTTAACGGACAAAACAGTCCAAGTATTCTTCGGTTTTCTGAAGCTATCATCATAAGATGACTGAAAACTAACCTATGCGTTCCTAAGGAATCCATCGTGAGACTTCAGTTACCCTAATAACTCTCTCCTTACTAACTCTCTCTTCTGATTTCATCATTTTTTCAACCACCTCCTGTTTTTCTCTTGACTTTCATATTAGACTTGATTTTTCAACCTTATGAATTTTTAACTACTGCATTCTATTATCTCTCATTGCGTAATTATCACTAACTTATCACCAACCTAACAACAAAATTCATCTATTTCAATGAGAAACTTCTATTATAGAATATATATATATATACATATATATTATTCCTTCACGTTCGGAGTGGAACAGTGGGCTTCAAACTAAAGCTTTGAAGTTTTGCTAGCAGCGGTATTTGTTTTTACGGGCTGGCGTTACTAAACTCAATACCCAACCTTCCCTCTTCACCGGTCTTATTACCGGTCTGGAGAGGTTTAGGAGTGTGTCGGCCGGGGGATCGAACCCCATGTACATATATATATATATATATAATCTAGTACTTTCAGATAATTCTATCATCATCCTGTTTTGTTTCACTATGACTTTCTTACAACAATTCTTACTGAAGGACTAATTCATGATGATAAACAAAATACATGTCAAGTTGTATTTCCTAACTGCTTCTAATAAATAGCATACGTTATACGCAGCCGACAAGAACCGACAAAACAAAGTGGATCCATATAATTCTGTACAAATGCTTGTTCCATCTATATTCAAGTGATGTAACCAGCGAGTGTGAGAATAATCACATGGAGATTATTGAAGAAGTTCAGAAGTTTGATGATCAGAATTGAATACATCCGCTATTGAAAGCATCTAAGCATTAATTCATAGCAACATGAGCAACCGCACCACACTTCTATCTAGACAGTATGCCTGACTCCAGAACTACCTCCTACGTTCTACATAACATGAGCAATTGAAGAAAAACACCTAGGATCAAAAATCTGTAACCTTTCATGATTTCTTGTATCAAACATTTTGTATAAAACAGACCAGATCCCATGACGTAACAAGCGACATACACTGAGCAGGAATCCAAATTATGGCAACTTAAAAATCAATGAAAGGGACTAAAAAATAGAAATGACGGTTTAGATGGTGATGAATAAACTATATGAGTAAAAGAGAATGGGATAAGGAAACGAAGAATATAACAACGCCAAGTATAAAACAGGCAAACATCCAAGACGATGATGTGCTTTCTAAGTCATTGTTAAAGTGCAGGTATTACAGTCACAAATAAAACAGTACACTATTCACCACTAGAAATTATTCTATGAAACACAGCAAATTCAAGCTACATGCATCAAATCAACACTGCTTACTTGGAAAATAAACATATTACTAAGATTTGTTAAACCCAACTTAGTATTTCTCACTGATTGATTATATCGGACCAAAATGTTCGATCTCTGTTGACATGTCGGATCCTGGTACGGACGCTTCGACAACATCCGAGGAATAACATGTTATTTGGGGATACTGACTAGCATTGAAATCCTGGAGGCGCATTTCGTCTTATTCGGCAGTCGTCGGCTTGATGTGCCTGCAATCCCTCCCTAGTGACTGGTCGCGTTCCCACTGAGACTCCAACCCGGCACTCACTGTTTAAAATGCAAAAGAATTACGAACTAGGCCACTTAAACAAATAATAACTGATACCGGTTGCACAAGAGGTGGCTCCCGTAGCCCAAGTAGCTTAGTGAATAACGCTTTGACGTGTGAAACAGCCGGTGTTGTGTTTGGGTCTCAATAGGATCATCATCACTCTGGGGATTGCTAGCAGGTCCGACTGACGAGGCCCAGAAAGGTTCATCCAGGATTCTACCACCAGTCAATATTCGTTAAATAAAATAAATATTTAAAATTGCTTATAACTCACTATATCTATAATAGATTTTGTTGTAGAACGTAGGGCCTCAGAGACATGTGCTTTGTTGTCTTTGAGTTTCAACAAGCAAACAATCAGAGCCCATTCTGCATGACTGATAAAACCTGACTCGACTTATTCACGTAGAACACCAGCTGCCTGAATTACCAACATTGAATGTGTACCCGGTGATATCACCTGAACAAAAAAAGAAGGCAACGGACAAACAGTTAATTATTTAAAGGTTAAAAATGACTCTAACGAAGTGAAACAGACAGCTAGTACAATTAGGATTTTTTATGCTTATATTTAAAATTGGGAATTATTAAAAATAACTTACTAAACGGTAGATGCAGAATAACTGATTGACTGAGTTTCAACATTTAACCTTACACAGAAGTGCAACAGTTCAAGTGGCCACACTTCATGGTAGAGAAAAGAGATACAAGAGAACTGTAATGAGCAGAAATGTAGGGTATGAAAAAACCGGAGGATTTAATGTATCCCGGAGATAACAAAGAGTGAATGCATCTATACCACTGAGAATGCTTTTGCACCAACTAACCAACAGTCACCAGCCATCGCATTTTAGAAACCCGAGGACTCACTAGTATACACCTCTTCAAACATGACTAGCTCAAACCAACAGTCAAAGACTTCATGGATATTAATTTGAGGACTCCCAATTCTTTTCTAACCTAATCTGATATCACCTAGCATCCCCCAACGAGGATCGCAATGTCTCGGCTCGCATAACATGTGTTGTCGACACATCAATCGACGCAGCTTCATAGACTTATTGACTGACTTTCTCTCTTTACCTAGAGCTCAGTGCCCAGCTTCAATATCACCAAACACATGATGCTATTCAAGGCGGGAAATGGAAAAGGAACATCTGTAGTCAACGAGAAATATAGAATAAAACCACTTGCACACTTTCTCCTCTCGTTCTTATCTAGTGCGTAATTCAGGAAATATGTCTTCCTAACCACTCCTATTTACAACACCATGACGAACATCTATATGTCATCAATTCAAAAGTAAGAAACAAAACGTAATAGAAATGTCACTCAAATAACCGCTCGCGATTCAACGCATTTGGCAGTGAGCTACATCCATTGCGTGAGGACTATTTATACGACCTGGTTGCCCAAATCTCTGTAGGTGGAGTAGGGTTCGAACCCTGTTACCCAGAGTAGAAGTCGAGAGTGTAAACCAATGAGCAACGGCTCCAGGATTAATCCAGACATAATTATGGAATTTTACTGTACAACAATAATTTCATACAATGCAAAGACTTATAAAATGAATGATGAATGTTTCGTAGAGTTTACTTTTACACCTAGTCTAGAAATTAACAATATATTTTTAGAAGAGAATCTTTGAAAAATTAACACCGCAGAGCCTTTATTCGACCACCGAGTAATCCGATAAAACTAAAAAAGCCTGAAAAATCGTCAGCTACAGGTTTACATGCTAGAGAATCAGACAATATTGAAATCAACCAGAAAAATTCCCAAAACTGTATAGGATATTTCATATCAGAAGTACTTCGGATAAAATGGAATCCAAATTGTCTTGGATAGGAATGACGAATCGAGAGTTTCACCTGGTCCCCTTCCCCTCCTATGAATTGACAAAATCAACGTGAATATGATAAGCAATTTCATTAAGTAAACAAATGCTCTTACATACTTATCAAATCCAACAATCTACTCACGGTTTATTTTTACCGATTCACCCCCGATTGGTAACGTGAAAATTACCTTATGCTGATGACCTATGATTAAGTTATTGTATATAAGTTAGGATGTTGTAAATATATAATATAATATATATATATTAATATAACTGTATAACACTGTGTGATTTACCAAATAAAATCTTATCCATAATGGAGTTATACCCTACCACAGTGCCCAAGTTTTATACTTATATCAATGTTGTAAGTTACTTAGATAAAGATATTAGCTGTGTTAAATAGTGACTCGTCAGTAAGAGCAATATTGCTTCGTTAATTCACTCGTTGAGAAATACAAATCTTTTATAATAATGAACATATACCCAAGGCCCAAATTTTTCAAACCATTTAATATGCACTTGGTTTGAACACAAATATCCATCTTCATATGTTTCAATACTAAATTTAATTTTCGAGAAAGAATAATATTCTCAGTCCAAACAGCTAGTTTACAATCAAATTTTACAACCTAGACAATAAGTCGAATAGAACCTCACCAATCAAAAGTCCACATGATTATGAAACATAGATATTCCAGATTCCTCGTTAATAGGTCGATATCTTTCAATCAAAATATTCATACCATTATTATATAACTGTTACACGGGCTGATAATTCTGGTAATGAGGAAAGGTTGGGCATGAAGCTAGCAACCCCCCACACTGCTACAGAAACTTCAAGTCTCTAGCTTGAAGTCCTATGTTCCACTGGGAACGTGAAGGAAAAAAAACTCACTTACGGGGATAGTTTGTGTATGAACGCTTGTTCTGATTAACCGAAATCCTCCCATCTGTAACAGGATTACTAATCTATAGGCTACACTAATTGCCATTAGCATTATTGATTTTAAAATTTCGAGGGATAAGGATCTCTGTAACATGGCTAATGTTGTTCACACTAGTGCAGTCTTAAGCTATCTTCTAGATTCTGTTAGTGTTCATTTATCCTCACTTATTAATTCCCTGTAGATTTCAGTCTCATGACATTCTTCCCTATTCTCGTATCTGCTTTCAAGAAGTATGACAACTTGAATAGATGGACTTTTCTACAAAGTATTATGCTGTCAAGCTGGTTTAATAACATTTACTTTGTACCACTTTTTTGCTGGTTTTAATGAAAATAACATGTATCAACGTAAATACAACACAACAGCGAAAACTCTTACTTGGTATAGTCCTTCAGTCACCTGACTGACAAGTCCATTCGGTAAAGTCGAAGCTTTCAAATGATTACTGATAAGTTCTAAGGCATCTCTACGCTCCCACCATGAATTGGATTCCTACAAAATTGAACATTATAAGATAGATACAACAGGATCCAATGTTTCAAATTATTCTTCACATCGAACAACACTAATGAGATAAATTCTCCAGTTAGTGACGATACAACATATTACGAGCTTAAAATACGTCTTTTCGCTTGATTACGAGACACTTGATATTCAAAAGATTACGATATTGTCTTATTGTGAGCTCTAACGTGAATGGGATGTTAAGTCCAAGAGACGAGTGCCGAATTCAATAAATAAATCACCGATGTTTCAAAAAGTAACAAACCTTCGAATTATACTTATATTATACTTATATACTCACCATTTGGTGCAGAGTTTCTATAATCCTAATATGAATTTGGACAGGTTGATGACGAAACGATTTCATTTGGAGAACCACTGAAAACCAGGGGTAAATCTTGCAAGCAAACACTTGGAAATTATTCTAGTGCTCACTTGTGACGGACTATGGGATGAAGTTGCCTGAAATTTTAGCGCGAATTCGTGACCAGTGGAGTCCTCCAAGCTGTGTGTGAGGATAAGTACTCACCGATAACATTGGCTGGCGGTTGTCATATATCGCCGATCGGCAGAAGTTAGAATTGACTAAATGGTTTACAGGCTTGCTTTGTAACCTGGGGTTCCATGCCTGTTGGGGTCATGGGCATGTGCTGCTCGAGTCCGAGGCAAGGACGAAACAACTGTCCAGTACTAGACGGTTTCCAAAGTGAGGTTCTTTATCTGAAGTCAGTCAAAAATTCACACTATCATGACTACTGAGTAGGTGAATAAGACAGGAATATCCTCTACACATAAAACCATAAAGATCTCTTCATTATGTGGGGCTGAAGGTATCATAAGAATAAAAGCATTACAACTGAAATATTTACTATGAGAAGTGTTACAGCCCATGGTAAATAACGGATATTTAAGTTTATTTATCACCAAGTCAAATACTGTATATCAGTTAACCTTTAGAATGTTAGTTACACTAGTTACATCAGAATGCAACTGTGGTTTGAGCACGTCAATATCAACGACTTGGTAACAACTTCATACTGATGGCTGTCTCACCCAAAGCAGGGGTTGCTAAGTGCCTACATATGTATATATATATATCGACTAGAATTCTGACAACTAGCTAATATCTCTGCCGACTATTGCAGCTTCATTGCACTGAGTTGAAATATACTGCAGATTATCAAGTGGTTGTGAGCAGATAAAATCTTAGTCATACACAATTAGTTCGACTAACTCAAAAAACTCACTTCAAACTGAAGTATGCACTGAAGATGTCACCCAGTAGGGTGATGAAAGCTTCGCAAATCAACCATCCAGCTCAGAGAACACAACCACGTCAAAATCATCCATCTGAGCTAAAAATCTTCTCCATCATATCTAAATCTTACGAGCGGGATACGCTTCTCTCTGTTCGAAAGTGGGAAGACTTCGATAAAAGGCAAAGATCCACCAGAGAACAATTATTCTTTATCCATGAGTGCCTTCATCATCAAATCCTACCAACCAGTGTAAGATACAAACCACCAGTCAACTACCCAATGGGATGGAAATTGGCGGAACAATATGGAAGACGGATGGTCAAATTAATGATAACAGACGCACATTATCGGATCAACAAATATCAACAAATAATAGATGTCCAAAAAGTAAAACTAGAGAAAATCCTCAACCAAGATTACCTGTCAACGCTGATCACCGTAATTACATTGTCAAGTAGAAAACACAGAGAACAACGACGAAGAGTCCTCAAAACCAGGCTAGCCAAGATTAGAAGACAACAACCAGACAATACGCCTATAGACTGCGTAGTCAACCTATCAAAACAACCACTATCAAAAATGGAACAACAACTACTACAAAAAGGATTAAACTACAACACCGGAGATGCTTCGAAAGCTGATTTCTTCGCTGCCCTTGAATCATCACTCAAATCATCAAACTTGAACGAGGAAACACAGGAAGAAATACGCTAAACAATGGCCAAACAGAAAAAACAACACACAACTCAACTCTCAAGAACTAAAGGCCACCCTAGCTTTCAATATGCGGTTAGAGACTTCATAGGTCACACCAACTACAGCACTTACACAATTGTCTAGATGCACGGACTTTTCGACGACTTCAAACGGTTCACCTGCGAAGTGAAGTGTAGGTAACAACTCCTGTCAACCTTGAAACAATACTTCCCACTCCAGTCATGCAAAGCGCATACCACCCTTATAAATGCTGACTGCAAATTAATTAGGGGCCATCTTGGCAGTCTGCATGCTATCGCACGGTAAGACGATATAGTCTGGACACCTCAGATCAAAAAGTCCTTCAGAAAGTAGATCTACATCACCACTACGCATGTCTTCCATAGATGTCTCCAGAATGTCATCGAATAAAAAGGAAGACATTGGGCAACCTTGTCTAACTCCATTGTCGGCTGGGAACAGTGATGACAGCTGGTCGTATGCCTTAACTCTACCTGAGGCGTTTCTGTACAAGGTTCTTAGGATGTTAACAAACGCAAATACACCCCTCTCCTTCTCCCTTTAACACGGCTCCAAAGAGCACTTCTGTCCGACGAATCGAAGAATCAAGAAACACACAGACTGTTAGCCTGCAATACGAGTGACGGTGTTCCAACAATAAAGGGAGTGGGAATATATGGCCAGTGCATGCACGCCAGCCTAGTCTTCGCGAATCAGCTGCACACACGTTTTAACAGCCTGCACCGCAAGATACCAACTGTTATTTTAGACTCTAGTGAGAGCAAACTAGCACCCAATTTATTTTCAAACGTATTAGGCAAGTCCTACATAAAGATAGGCACGATTAAAAGCTTTATTCCACATTGGTGGAAGATTCACTTTCCCGTACATTCCTGGACGACCCACTGAAATCACCGCGGCGCATTCGGACCCCACAGTTATAAAGAGATGGGGGTAAGTTGTCTATGAAGCGTGTCTTGAAGAGTTCCAGTGCCTAGATCTCCCTTCGAATATCCGCTACTTTTGGTGGGGTACTGTAGTTGATTTTGGATGCTGCGTTCTGGGCAACAAGTTGTTGGTCAGCTTGCCAGCTGGCTCACAGTCTAGACAACACTGCTTCTTGATGCCAGTGGTTCAGACGAAATGAAAGTCTCTGATCACTACCAGATACAATCGCTAAATCAGTCTCACAAGTTTCCACCACCAGTATTCACCATCCTGACGTCAACACTGTCTCATCTTACGTGTGATAGCCTTGAGCGTATTGTTATACCCACTAACTACTAGAGTAGACCGATAGGCGTCAAGAAGCTGCAAGGCACTTGCAGAAAACTAGTGGTTTTAGCGCAGCAAGTGGCCACTCCACTCGCCATTCTCATAACGTCTAGTCAATTTCCACTTATATTTTACATAATTATAGCTCAAACAGACGAGAACATTTTGGCAATGTTGAGAATAAACTGTGGTCCAAACATCATACGTAAATGATACTGTATAACAGTGAGACATCCGGTGGGATTACACTCTACCATAGTGCCCAAGTTCGATTTCATAGAAACCTTGACAACTTCGAGAAATCATGTCCTGCCCACCCCATGTATGACCATCTGTTGACTCTTTGTGCACAACGCTTTTGCACAATGTCTTAACTAGCCAGAACTCCACCCAGATATTAAAATTTCGAGAAACTTGCGAGATCTTGAGGCCAAATTGATGTGAAAATTCCGAAGAATTTCGGCACTCTTCGCCAATAGCCCCAAATAGTTCCCCAAATACTGGTGTTTATTTGATTCTTTGATACGATCTGTACATGTACATGTACGTATATGCATATACGTACAAATGTTTCCCATGCGTCCCACCCTTATTCCACCAATTCGCTACATACTAGTTATTCACGTATAATTCCTGATAAGTGAAGTCCAAATAGACTTTAGTACCCGGGTACTAAATTTATGGCCATAACATAATACACATAAGTTAACAACACATTACGCCTACATGCCACACGTTATCTTCAATTTTGACATCGCAATAAACAAGGTCATCAACTCACCAGGCAATAAATTACGAGGAAAAAACAGTGCTAACGAGCAGATCAATATGCACACAGAACACGAGCTACCCATATCCCAAATCAAATTTCAGAAGGTGCGGGGACAGGGTCAAACAGTCGTTATCGTCCTCGTTAAAGTTTCTGTTACAACTTCCAGTGTTTTGAGACTCTGTTACAATGTGAACATATATGGAGTGGCTCCAAAGCGATTATGCGCTTTTGCGTTGTACTGTCAACAGACACACTCTCTGAGTTTGTAATTAAGCCGTCTTCTCTAGATAAGTTTGTTGAGTACGTAACAATGTGATTGTACACTTTTTGGTTACTTGTATAAATTCGAGATATTGTACATAATTTTTGTTTAAAACGCTTCTTGTTGAAATATACATAACTTCCGTGTGCAATTGAAAAATACACTCTGCTGTTGGAGACTTCGTCTTCTCCCTGGTCACTTCTGCTTACTTGCTCCACTCACACCGTGTTGTATACTTCGGATTTATTGTAGGAGCCTACTACTCTCAACCGAAGACATTTCTACAACCGGAACATAGCAGCTACAGCAGACGCTGTCCAAACAATTAACGTGCCTGTGGATTATATAATTAATTTGTAGCCGAGGACTTAGACGTTATATACAAGTAATCCTTTTTGTTGCTATAACTCGTCACTGTATTTTTGGTAATATATTGTGATTTAACACTCCACTGACTTGGATTATTACTTTTATACTTGGAATGTTAGTGAACTCTAATATTAGTCCCCTACAAGTTCTAGACGGCTGGACTTATTTATCACGTACTGTTGAAGTTCCGCTTGGAAATTTTTTTTCGCCAATAATTTTTAATAAAATTGTGTCATATGTTATCTAGATTGAGGGAAATTCCCAGTTTTTGGCTAGCTATGTTGGTGTCCGCGTCATGTGATCTGACTGCGACACACTTTTAGCATATGGATTGCAATGATTAGTGTTTCAGGCGGACTGTATCAAAATATAGGTGTAATGTGGAAGATAGGATAGTTAGAGGGTAATGCCATTTACACAAATCGTTTACTCCATGTAGAAGCTGCTCCTTTCGGCATAGTATCATCCAATGAAGACTTCGAAGTCTTGATGACATGATCATGTCACAGGGGCAAAGTTTAAGAATGGAGTCCCAAGAGATGCGAACGCACAATGTCCTTGAGCCGACCAATCAGAAAATAGGAGGAATTTTGCATAAAATTTAACGTATATTTACACAAAAATGCATGAAAAAAACATTAATCGGATTATATTTCTCTGATATGACTTAAAAATACGTTCCAGTTGCAATGAAGAGTATCAGTTGCTAATTTGGATTAGTTTCTGTAGATGTATTCACCAAGGAGACTGATGGTGTGCTGTTTTGGGAATGGTTCATCTCTCTTCTCTTGCTGTGTAGTCCTCTCCTCAGCCCTCGGTTTAGTTACTATGGTTCCAGTAAGAGCATTGGCGACTACATACAGGGGAAATTAGGATAACAAAAGAACTTGAAATAAACGAAAAATCTATTCCTAATCGCTACCCTAACCCTAAACCCTAACCATAACCCTAACCCTAAACCCTAACCCTAAACCTAACCATAACCCTAACCCTAAACCCTAACCATTGTGCCACCCACGCACACAATGACCGTAATTATTATTATTATTATTGTATCCTTTAGTTCCTAGAGGAACATAGGGCTTCAGCTGCGCACCTCCATTGACTTCGGTTTTCTGACAACTTTTTCACCCTGCTCCAGGTCTGTCCACATGCTTTCATCTCCTCCTCGCATGACCTCCTCCAAGTCACCCTTGGACGACCAACTCGCCGCCTCCCTTTCGGGTTCCACTCGAGGGCTTGTCTAGTGATGTCACTTGATGGTTTCCTCAGCGTATGGCCAATCCATCTCCATTTCTTTCTGCCTATTTGTTTCACAATCGGTTCCTGATTGGTTCGCTCCCAGAGATCCCTGTTGCTGATCTTTTCTGGCCATCTGATCTTGAGTATTGAGCGGAGACAGTTGTTAATGAAGGTTTGAAGTTTGTTTGAGATGCTCTTTATGACTCGCCAAGTCTCTGATCCGTATAGTAGCACTGACTTCACATTGGAGTTGAAAATCCGGATCTTATTTTTGATGCTGATTGCTGTTGACCTCCACACAGATTTGAGAGTAATGAAAGCTTGTCTTGCTTTTCCGATTCTGGCTTTGATGTCCTCGTCAGTTCCGCCTGTAGTTGAGACGATGCTTCCCAGGTAGGTGAAGGAGGTTGTTTCTTTCAGGTTCTTCCCATTTATGCTTATTGTGGTCTGTTGTTGTTGTTGATGTTGGCTAGGAATCTTCATCATCTCTGTTTTATCTATGTTCACGTGAAGTCCTATCTTTGATGCTTCTTCTGCCAACTTGTTACTTTTCACTTGCATATCTTCCAGTTTATGGGAAATCAGACATATATCATCGGCGAAATCCAGATCCTCCAAGTCTTTTGTGTCAGTCCATTTTATGCCTGTTCCCTCGTTGGTTGCCGTTGTCTGTCGCATTATCCAATCAATTGCAATCAGGAAGATCATTGGTGATAGTAGACAGCCTTGCCTCACTCCCGTCCTCACTTCGAAGGCTTCCGTAAGTTTCCCGTTGTGGATTACTTGGCATGCAGCATTGTCGTATAACTGTTGGATGAGGTGTATAATTGTCGATGGGACCCCGTAGTAGCGAAGTAGTTTCCAAATGACCTCTCGATCGACGCTGTCGAAGGCCTTTTCAAAGTCGATGAAGTTGAGATAGAGAGGTGACTGCCATTCCAAGCTTTGTTCAATGATGATCCGTAGAGTGGCGATTTGATCAATACATGATTTGTTTCTCCTGAATCCAGCCTGTTCCGGACGAAGTTTTTCATCTAGGGCTTGTTTGATTCTCTCCAGGATGATGCGACTTAGTATCTTGCTTGGAATGGACAGAAGCATAATTCCACGCCAGTTTTTACATTGACTTAAGTCTCCTTTCTTTGGAAGTTTGAATAAGTAACTGTTCTTCCAATCCTCGGGTACTTTGCCCTCTTTCCACACCTTCTCCAGTAGTGGTGTCATCAAGTCCGCTGTTGTCTCTGGGTCTATTTTCAAAGCCTCTGCTGGGATTCCATCTGGTCCCGGTGTTTTCCCAGTTTTAAGCATCTTGATTGCATTCAGGACTTCTGATTTCGTCGGGGGGTCAGTGTTCACTGGTAGTTCTGCTTCCGTTGTTGGTATTGCTGGACGTGTTGTAGGTGGCGGACGATTTAGAAGTCTTTTGAAGTGTTCAACCCAGTGCTTTCTCTGTTCCACCTCTTTGGTGATTGACTTTCCATTGTCGTCCTTTATTGGCTTAATCTGTGTCGAACGTTTGCCCGAAAGGTTCCTAGTTGTTTGGTAGAGTGTGGCGAGGTCTCCTTTGCCTGCAGCTTGTTCTGCTTCGTTTGCCATGGTTTCATAATATTTTCTTTTGTCTTCCCTGGCACTTTTCTTCACTCTTTTGTTCAGTGTATTGTAGCTTGCATTCAGCTCCTGTTTTTGTTGCTCGTCGTGCACTGGATAATCTTTTGCTTCACTGTCCTTCTCTCTTCTATTAGTTTCCAAGTGTCCGTAGTGAGCCACTGTTTGTCCTGTCTCTTTTTTCTGCCTAGAATTTCTATGCAGGTTTGGCTCCACACCGTTTTCAAGTTGTTCCAGTGCTTTTCAACGCCGACCTCTTCGCTAGTGTTGATTTGTGTCTCGGCTTTGTCCTTTATGCTTGCAATGAAGATGTCCTTTGTAGCCTGGTCCTTCAGCTTTTGAGTGTTGAACTTGGCTTGTGGTCTATCTGCAGCTCCTGATTCCCTGAAAGCTTTTAATTTGATTTGGATTGTCCCTTGTACGAGATAGTGGTCTGAGCCAACGTCTGCTCCTCTTCTTGCTTTTGTGTCCAGTAGGCTGCGCCTCCACTTCCTTGAGATTGAGATGAAGTCGATTTGGTTTTTGGTTTGCCCGTCTGGTGACACCCATGTAGCCTTGTGGATATCTTTGTGCTTGTATACACTGCCACCAATCACCAGTTCGTTGAAGGCGCAGAAGTCGGCGAAGAGTTCTCCGTTTTCATTCATTTCTCCTAGAGCTTCTCTACCCATGATGAGTTCCCTTCCCGTATTGTCTGGTCCCAGTTTGGCGTTCATGTCTCCCATTAGTATTTTCATGTCGCCAGCTGGAGTATTGTCCATTGTTGCCTGTAGTTGCCTGTAGAATTCTTCTTTCTTCTCGAGGTCTGCGTTGTTTGTGGGTGCATAACATTGTATGATTGACACTTTCCTTCCTTTGGAGTTGAACCTGGCGGTCATTATCCTGGACGAAATCGCCTCCCATTGTATCAGGGCTTTCGTTGCCGTTGGTGACATCATGATAGCCACGCCCTCGGTGTGCGTGTGGTTATCTTCTGGGTGACCGGAGTAGATCACTGACTCACCTGTTGACAATTTGGTGAGTCCACTCCCATTCCATCTGCTCTCACATATTCCCAGCACTTGTATTCCGTATCTTTTCATCTCGTTGGCGATCTGGGCAGCTTTCCAGTCTCGTACATAGTTCGGACGTTCCATGTTCCTACACAGACTTTTTCTTTTGGTGCAAGGAGGTTCAACATACTGAAGTTTCTTTAGCAATTTTTGTTTACAGGGTGGGGTTGCTAGCCTCACGCCTGAGAAAAGAATGATTACATTACATTACATTACAATGACCGTAACCCTAACCCTAACCACAATATTCGCCTTAACCCCCATCCTAACCCTAACGAGATGTTAGCACATTGTCCAAACAGTAATAAAAGTGTTATCTGGGTGATACTTGCTCCTTATTTGATGAATAGGGTTGATACTTCAGCTATGATAATGACAGGAACCGTTAGCCAACGACTAGTATGCGTTCAAGGTCATTTGAGCGTTGAAGGTTTTGGGACGCTATTCTTAAACTTCGCCAAAATTACAGTGTGGAATCAAGCTGTAAATCAAAAAAACCAAAAAAAACAGCTACGGAACTGCAATCCAACATGGCTGACTAACATGGACGAAAATGACCTTCGAGCGTCTCACTCCACCGATGACCTTGATAAGTTACGGATAATTTCAGCCTTCTAGACCTGTTTCCTTGGATAAACAAATCTCTTTAATTTGCATTCTGTCGTGAGCACTTACAGTTAGGTGGAGTATTGAATTATTAGATAACTAGGCAAATTGCGTTAATTGAGGGCTTGTAAAGTGCAGCTTAATAACAGCACTGTGAGTACTTTACAACCGGTGAACCCAAATCTCATTCGCTGCCTCGTCTTAAGCCTAATTTGTCAGTAGTCTAGCTTTTGGTGTTCAGATAGAAATATAGTCGTGTTGTTCGTCACTTCGTCTTCTTACTGACTCGTACTCTCCTCTTGCTCAGCCTACACCCGTGTCGTACTCTCTGAAATTTCCAGGAATATCTCATCCACCTCCAAAGATTTTTCTACAACCAGTAAACTACTTCTACCAGAAGACAAGACACAGTGAGTGAAACAGATCAGTATATGGCATGGACTGGAAACTTTGTTGCGAATACAGTATGCTAAGTTTCCAAACGGTTCTCCATTGTTACCTGGCCCCACACATACACGATGTGACATCATCTTCGAGAGGCTCAAGTGTATTCAGTAAGCTTGATCTACTACCTGCCTATTGCCAGATTGCTGAACACCCCGACGATGTCCTGAAGAATGCAATCACTAACCCAGTCGGTCTTCATGAGTTCCTTCGTATGCCTTCCGGCCTACGCAACGCAGCACAGATGAATCAACGTTTAATTCATGATGTTTTGCTGAGATCAGACTTTGCTAATGCCTGTCTAGACGATATTCCGATAGTAAGCCCAGACGAAGAGACTCATTGTGCTCAAGAAGTTTTTCATCGATCCTCTAAACACTAGATAACAGTTAACCTAGCCAAATGTCAGACCGGTGTTCAATTCCTGACGTTCCTAGGTCATGTTATTGACAAACACGGAATTCATCCGTTACCTGAACAGGTACAAGCGATTCAAAATTATACAGTGCCGACACCCCCGAAATTACTAGGCACACTGCTCGCATGGTGAGTAGTAAGAATAATGTATATTTTCATATAAACATATGCATTTACATGAGAATGCATGCCATTTTTACAGGCACGATCAAGTATGATATAATATCAAATCGTAGATTGTCTACAAGTTAATAATGTTTCAACAGTTAAATATTTGATATATATATATAAATACACTCATTGTCTGAACCAGGCCCTACAGTTGTTGAATTGTACAGTTGTCCTCCAGGTTGAGCGGGAAAATCGACTTCGTTTCGCTTTCAACCCGTGTTTGTTGTCACACGATAACCAACCAATATTCAGGTAAGTACAACGTTTACAAGGGATTGAAAGCTGTTTTGGAAAAGTCAAAGTGCTAAGGTGGATCAATAAAGTGCAATGAAATAGGTAAGTGCGAGTATCATTAATAAATGCATTTATAGAGGAAAATCCCTAGGCTGACAACGTTCATTTGCAATGTATAATGCTACGCATATATCTCGTACTATCATGATGTTCACTTTTGGTTTTAATACATTTATCCTCAGCTCGGTTTTTATTTCCTTGATTTATCACGTTACAGATGCGATACGGTTGTCGGGGAAAATCAATTTCCTCAAAGTGGGGGTAATGCATTGGGGTCTGTAGTAATAAAGCTAGTTCAGCAGCCTGTCAGCCAAGTCTCATAAACAGTTGATGCCCAGCTCTTGCTACGCTCGGGCCCACGCTGTTCCTTGAAGTTTTCAGAAACGCTTAGTTATAACGGACGAAGAGACCAAAACACCGATTGGCCGCTTGATATTTCTTTATTGTTACACCAACATATAAAAAGAATAAGTGAACTAAGGTCTGAAAACAAATATTACAATAATAAATCATTGTATTACTTCTGGAGCAGGTTGAAAAAGTTGTCAGAAAACCGAAGTCAATGGAGGTGCGCAGCTGAAGCCCTATGTTCCTCTAGGAACTAAAGGATACAATAATAATAATAATTACTTCTGACGATGTTTAACTCTTCTTTCTGAACAGCGACCGACGAGACGATGACTGTCGTATTGATGCCTCCGCGAAAATTCGGGAAGTGGGTTTTGAGCAAACAACCATGAATTGATCGTTCAATCCTCGAATACATTGACACTCCCCGGCAAAATACGGATCCAACCCTGTTTTCCTTCACGACCAATACACGTTGACTTGGATGCCATTGCGAGATCCTGGGTCACGCGGACAGAGCTGAAATGGAAAACAAACAGAAAAGCCAACACACCACAAGCATACCCACAGAACAATCTCACACATCAATGACGACCTGCGCCTCCAGACAGAGACCTCCTCTTGACATCTTGCAACGCAATCGCCACTTACTAGAATGACTCTTGCAGAATGCAAAGTGACCATGGCAGCACCTCACGATACTCTACGCACATCATTTTATCTACTCATTACCAATTACCACTGAGATCGCTTGTCACTCATTCTGCCTCAGTTCTAGTGGCGGTGACGCATGCGAGCCTCAGTCGTTTACACTCTTTCTCCCCGGCGTGTCGGACCGCAGCTAACAATTATCTCCGTGTGCATTTCATTCTCACCAATAGCCTAGCCTCCCCGGCGTATACGACCCATCTGCTGTCCTTAACATCAATCAATTCATTCACGGATGTAGAAGACTCGAAACAACTTCAGAAATAATCACGACGAAAATTTTAACAAAATTACGCAATAACATCAAGGTACGAAAACAACAAGTAAACACAATGAATCCAAAAAACACCAATTGATATGACACACCACACGTATATACAAATAGTACAAACAACCTCGCCGATCATGTCTTGGTGGAATTCCTTTGAAGAATTGGAGGACTTACACCAGTACGCCTGCAACCCTTCTCAGGTTGACGATTGTAAGTTGTGGAATGTACGGACACAAACAAGATTAACCAACAATTACAATAATTGGAACTCACACAATTATTTAACACAAACATATGTACAATCAATACATCAAATGTTGTGGATTCTGGCACGGCAAACTACCCTTGAAGAACTGTAGGACTTACAGCAGTATGCCTACATTCCTTCTCAGGTTGATGATACAAGTGGAAGTCGTCCGGACACAAACAGAATTACCAACAGATAGATGAAAGATGATATCAATTCAGTATATGCAATATGAACATATGTACAAAATCACACACCGAGCACATTGGACTGCTCATTGATGCGCTACCCTTTGGAGAATTGTAGGACTTACAGCAGTACGCCTACAACCCTTCTCAGGGTGACGCTCTAGGTTGGAAAATCGTCGCAGAGTTCATTTGCTTACTTCCCTCTAACAGCTATATCCTCAAATCTGAACGGCAACACGCCCATGTCATTGTATCGCAGAATATACATGACCAACAAACACACGACATATCTCATCAATCAAGTGTAGAAACAGAGTAATTTACACCAAAGATAATAACATTCAAATAGTAACTTGAAACTAGAAATGCCTTTATTCATGCAAGTCAATTTAACAATTACTCTCTCCTTTACACTTGGCTTATCCTCACTAAACTGACCATTGATATTCGTCCTTTCAAACGAACTGATACTATCATAGTCATTGCACAAGATACTTGAGTTCATGGGTGTCTGTTTCATTGTGGATGACAGCACCAACGACGACTGATTGATATCAGTTGATGAAGTTAGCAGTGGATCAAAAGCTGTTGTTGCTCGACTTTCAGAAGTTTGTCTACCTGCAAGACCACCACCACTGCTGTCTTTTACTATCAGATCTGCTTAAGGACTAGAATCTGATGATAGGTGGGCTACATGATCAATTACACTGACGGTCTCACAAATCATTAAAGGTTTTATACCTTCACTCTGACTAGTTATACTTTGTAAGCTTCTATGGTCAAAACTGCACTCTGAAGCAGCAACTCTATTCTGTGACACTCTATTCAACAATGGCTTACCAGTTGCAACTACAGACTTCTTCACCGCACCGTTATCGTCACACAATTCGGAGTCAGGCCTGGAGTTTACATTTAGCTTATCACTGAACTTGCTCACTGGTTCACAGTTCACCTTTGTATGCACCTCTTGCAAACGTCTAAATCACAAACGTGTTTGTCTTGCATCTTGTAACTTATCTGTTGAGCATGTACTACGAAACCTGTTGCACTCATTAAGTTTATATGCATTACTAGACATCATGGTGCCTTCTCGATATCCACCTCTCTGAGGCCTATTCGTCATCAATGATTGCGTTTTACCCTCAGACTGCTCTAATCTAAGGGTGAGATTCAATATACTGGCGAACTTGCTCATAGATTGATTGACACTATCTTTTACCAGTTTCAGGATATCATCAAATTTTGGCTCGATACCCTCATCCTCCATACGGGAGCTCATCTTCACCCACTTCCTTTGCTGTCGAGTAGGTAGACGTCTTGCTATTACTTCTAGTACAAAACTCGAGTTGAGGTCATTCATGCAATTCATAGAAATCAAGATATTCTTATAAGTCATAAGATTATCTAAAAACTCAGTGAGTGCCTTGGAGTCATCTTGAAGTTGACTGCCGTTACTTTTGACAGCTTCGTATACGTTCCTTACAATCATTGAAGGTCTTCTAAACCTTTGACGTAATATGCTCATAGCCTCATCGTAGCCCTCTTTTGGCTTCATAAACTTGCAACACTGTATAGCTCTTTCAGCATCTCCAGTGCAATATCTCATCAAATACATTAACTTCAATTCATCATTTAATAGAAAACTACTCAACGTGATCTCAAACTCCTCTACAAATTGTAAATAATCAGCCGGGTTTCCATCAAAACACCGTGGTTCAAATTTAGGGAGTTTGATGTTCCTATTATCCCTGAACGGCGAAACAGTAACATCAACCATGTCATGCTTAACATCAGACACATCGTTACAAGTAACAGACAAGTCACAATGACTTACTTTCCTGTTTGCATCCAAGACACTCTGTCCCTTCTTTGACCCAGGCATTGTTGAACTTGACCCAATTCCAAAAACGTTCCAGATATTGCTTGTTCAAAGAGGACTTGACCGGCACCACGAAAAATGAACGGTGACTATCCAAACTTTCACCAACTGTTTGAGTCCGCCAGATCTGTTTCTATCGTCAGAAACTGTCAATCACGTCTCATAAACCGTTAATGCCCAGCTCTTGCTACGCTCGGGCCCACGCTGTTCCTTGAAGTTTTCAGAAACGCTTAGTTATAACGGACGAAGAGACCAAAACACCGATTGGCCGCTTGATATTTCTTTATTGTTACACCAACATATAAAAAGAATAAGTGAACTAAGGTCTGAAAACAAATATTACAATAATAAATCATTGTATTACTTCTGACGATGTTTCACTCTTCTTTCTGAACAGCGACCGATGAGACGATGACTGTCGTATTGATGCCTCCGCGAAAATTCGGGAAGTGGGTTTTGAGCAAACAACCATGAATTGATCGTTCAATCTTCAACTCCATTGACACAGCCCATATGGGTAAAGTATGGTTAAGTAGACCGAATCTCCTTTGTTGACAGGATCTCATTAAGGAGACGCTGGAATTCAGTAGGAGATCGGTAGCAACGAACAGTAAGTGGAAGTTCGTTCCATAATGCACTGTGCTGTATTTTGAAGAAACTTGATCGCAGTTTTTTCCGGTACCGGCTTATGGATAGAGTATTTTCATGGTTCCTTAGAGTATATACGGGTAAATTGTTGAAATCTATTGGATTACTGCTTTTGATGTAGCCGTGTAAAAGGCGAAAGGGGGATGTAAGGTTGAGCCTTTTGTTTCTATTATGTTGATAAATTCATTGTACCGTTTTGGTGAGGAAAGTGGTTGCCGGACTACATCGGGCATATTAAAGTCCCCACATATAATTTTAGCCGCTTGAGGTAGTGAAGTGGCGTAAGAGAACATGCTAGCAAGCTTCATATCACCTTCAACAGTTGAGCACGGGGGATGATAGATGCAACCTGTAAGATAAGAATTGGAGTGATACAATCTTAGAATAGCCCAGACTGAATCGTTATCTGTGATGAGCTCTGGGTATAAGCACTGTGTGGCCTTAATATCAGACCTAATATACATAGCACATTCTCCTCCTCTGCTACAGTTTCTGTCACCTCTGAATACATAACAGTTATCAACAGAATTATCTTTATCGCAAATCTGAGGAGTGCACCATGTCTCAGTAATCATTATGAGAGACAGGTTGCAAATTAAGGGTAATGTCGTGAAGTCGAACATTTTGTTGAGTAAGGGGCGAGCACTGATGAAACAGAATGAGAGAGAGAGTTAGGGGTGACAGTGAAATAGCATATATCTTCAAAAATTTATATTCAATGTTTGTGGCGTCTAGAGCAGATTGTTTGATGGGTGCTAACTCAGATGGTGGCAACTTACTAGCAGTGCTGGAAAAGTGCCCTACACCAGTATCAGAACAGAGAGATGTGCTATCGTTTGTTACCCCAGCGGGTGCGAGGTGTTCATAATACCGTGGCTCCAATGCATCGCCCTCCCATCCGATGATAAGTGGCTTGACAGTGTGTGCTATTTGCGTCAATATTGAGGCTGAAATTTCATGTTGGCTGAGAAAATTTAGATTGGATGGGGGGAGGTAGATATTCCTTGTGGATAGTAAGCTGGAGTGAAGTTACGTATATCGCAGTTATGACTAGTATTTTGTGTGTTTTAGTTATTTTCGTAAGTATAAGTCCATCGATGGTCTTGGATGGTCTGTATCCGGTGGATTTCGGTAATGTGATGAGTCAGAAGGCCACCTTTAGGAAACAAGCCTAACCCACTTGCCCCTTGTTGTAGAGGTCCCTGGATCAAACTTTTGTCTATATTAGCCATAGATTGGAGAGTTGTGTCGGGGTAGTTGTATGCCTGCCCGTCGGGCCTCGACTTATTTTTAGGGTGCCCAAACATATAGCGTCTGTTGTGTCTATCGGACGAAGATTTGTTCGATGTTGGATTAATCGGCGGGTTACCTCTCTTTTCATTGACGTTATATTTATGGCGGTATGAAGACTTATTCTGCTTCCCTGAGTTAGTAGTATGATTGGAGTTGCTTAAGTTAATGTTATTTGGTTTGCCGCTGAAAAACCTATCAGTGATGGGTTTGAGTACAGATATTCTGGATGGTAGGGTTATTTTACTTCGTTTTATATGCTCACTAGTCTGAGTGCTACTCGGGGAGGTTATATTTAATGCTACATGCTCGAGCTTAGCCTTTTGCTTAACATTGGTAGTGGTATTAGCGGTTGATGGTGATGTGTCTAGCGGCCATAACTCTAAAGATGCATATAAGTCTATGACCATAGTTGCTTCACTGTTGAGTTTACTAGATAAAGCTTTATTATTTAAGAGTATTTCATTTTCATGCGTGTCTGTAGCATTAGGTTTACTTAATTGTAAGGTAAGCGACTCTTTTGTAGGACATTCTGCAGTTACGTGTGTTTTTGCGACACTTGGTACACTTGCGCGGCTACGTCTTTGACATTGCGTTGAGTCATGAGCAAGTTTAACGTTACCATAAGGTGTAGATGAATTAATTAACTTGTTTGACGACTGAAATCTCCTAGCATCATTAAGACTACTGAATTTAAACAGCACAGGGCAAGTATACTTTCCTGATTTTTTCCTGAGTCTGATTAGGTGGCAATCCACTGATGGCATGCCACACGCTTGGAGACATGTCACTTTGATTTTGTCCAGAGGCGTCCGACCAGGCAGAATGTAAGCGAGAACGTTGTACGAGGACATGGTTCGTTTAGTCACTTGATTGGCTATAAAGTCTAACATACGCTCAGACTTCAGCAAACTTTCCGAATTAGTATCATGAGTTGTGTTACAAAGAAGCAGTAACGGCTTAATGGTGTTTATATTCTCATTTAATTCCTTCACAGAGTTTCCTAGATAAATAAAGTCCAACTTATTTTAATAATAATATATTCTCATTCTTGTACATGAGGGACGCCAGTTTACAGGCATCATCAATTCGATAAATTACACATAAGATTAGTAAGCATATTTAGTAAAGATAATATAATAAGCTACATATTTTTTCCTAGCTATGTAGGATACACCAATTGTATAGGCATGAATAAATATTGTTTAAATTACATGATTTACGGTTGCTGTCATTTCGCCTTTAGTTTGTGGAAAATACCTGATAACTAGTGATTCAATAGACCACATCAGGAGATATAGGGATATTGACTTCGCAGAAGTCAATTGGTTAACTAGTTCCGGCCCCCAACGCTTCGACGAATTACTTGCCACTATAAACTGTTATGGATGGCAACAACACATCCAGACACCTACTCGTGGTGACAACATGTTGGACCTTGCTTTTTGTCATGACACAATCCCAGTCTCCACCTATGTCGGTAATAGATTTTCCAGTAGTGACCACAGAATGCTACTCTGTTCTCTACCTTTCTCACCACTAAATACAGGAAACAAACAAGATTCAAGAAGCATGATATGTCGTAGTTACAAATATACAGACTGGAGATTAGTCCAAGAACTTATTTAACTCTGTCAATGTGATGACTATTTTACCACTGACTCCCTGGAGGCCGTAGTAACCCCGGTTTTACAGGAATGGTACCCTTTGTATAGATAGAGTTGCTCCAAATAAAATAGGGAAATTAAGTAGACACCGGACTGAATATATTCCAAGGGCGCACCGCAATAAGTTAAGGAAGCTGACGGAACAGTACTATTCCACTAAGGATATATCACTGCTGCTCTCAATCCACGAGTCTCTTGAGTCTATCAAGCGCCTACGCTCTCAAAAGGACCTCGACGAAGAGTTAACGGCACTTGAAAGTACCTCCAAAGTTTATAGCTTAATGGCACTTCTTAAAAAACGAATGCAGTCGGCGAGGGAAATCCCCTATTTACTTCACGACAAAGTAATCTACAATGAGCCTGCCACTATCTGTGAACTTTTCAGTGATTGGTTTGCAAACTTTAGTTTAGAAACACATATGCCTGGTGAAACCGACCCTCCCTTACTAGCTCTTCCCTTGAAAGCATTGTGTTCATTAATCAATTAATAGTACAAGCAATTAAAAGCCTTAAACCTTCCACTAGTAAGGGACCGGATGGCCTCGCTTCGATAATTTTCAAAAACAGTGGGTGTGATATACCCCCGTTACTTCTTACATTCTTCTCAATATCTGTGGACACTGGCACTTACCCTAGTGAGTGGAAAACTAGCTTCATAATTCCACACTACAAATCTGGTGATAAGGCAAACGTCCGCAATTACAGACCCATAAATATAACCCCAGTTATCTCACGAATCATGGAGAAAGTTGTAAAAGATCAATTGTCAGACTACCTAATTAGGGAAGATCTTGTTACAAGGTCTCAACACGGATTTCTCAAAAATAGATCCTGCGTTACTTGCCACTTCGACTTTTTCAACTGCATCACTAGTAGTCGCGAAGCACGTAAGCTAGTCATTGTTCTCTACTTCGATATATCTAGGGCATTTGACATGGTATCTCACAGTATTCTCTTTGAGAAGCTGTACTCTTGTGGAATTCGCAACCCATTACTGAACTGGATAAAATCATTTCTTAGCAACAGGGTACAAATAACCAAAGTTGGATCTGCATTGTCTCATCCTAGGCAGATCTCAAGTGGGGTTGTGCAAGGTAGTGTCCTAGGTCCACTTTTATTCACAGTCTACATTAACAGCGTTTGCAAGTGCTTCACCTTAGGCAAACAATTCCTATATGCTGACGACCTCAAAGTCGTCTACTCCTGCTACACTCATGAATTAAGCGATATGGTTACTAAAATACATCTTGAACTAAGTAGCCTTGCAACGTAGTGTGCTGAAGCCTGTCTAAACTTTAACATTGACAAATGTGGCTCGAATTGTATCGGCAACAGTAACCTTGATCTAAATCTTGAAATAAATGGGCGAAAACTAGCTAAGCTAAACTCAGTCGTAGATCTCGGCATTAGATACTCTGGTAACCTAACGTTCTCTGAAAAGTCCGAATATGCCGGACGTAAAACACGAAGACTGCTAGGATGCATAACACTCAATTTCTTTCATTGTGAAACTAGGGTTTCATTATACAAAGTATGTGTAAATGGAGTTGAAGATTGAACGATCAATTCATGGTTGTTTGCTCAAAACCCACTTCCCGAATTTTCGCGGAGGCATCAATACGACAGTCATCGTCTCATCGGTCGCTGTTCAGAAAGAAGAGTGAAACATCGTCAGAAGTAATACAATGATTTATTATTGTAATATTTGTTTTCAGACCTTAGTTCACTTATTCTTTTTATATGTTGGTGTAACAATAAAGAATTCCCAAGCGGCCAATCGGTGTTTTGGTCTCTTCGTCCGTTATAACTAAGCGTTTCTGAAAACTTCAAGGAACAGCGTGGGCCCGAGCGTAGCAAGAGCTGGGCATTAACGGTTTATGAGACGTGATTGACAGTTTCTGACGATAGAAACAGATCTGGCGGACTCAAACAGTTGGTGAAAGTTTGGATAGTCACCGTTCATTTTTCGTGGTGCCGGTCAAGTCCTCTTTGAACAAGCAATATCTGGAACGTTTTTGGAATTGGGTCAAGTTCAACAATGCCTGGGTCAAAGAAGGGACAGAGTGTCTTGGATGCAAACAGGAAAGTAAGTCATTGTGACTTGTCTGTTACTTGTAACGATGTGTCTGATGTTAAGCATGACATGGTTGATGTTACTGTTTCGCCGTTCAGGGATAATAGGAACATCAAACTCCCTAAATTTGAACCACGGTGTTTTGATGGAAACCCGGCTGATTATTTACAATTTGTAGAGGAGTTTGAGATCACGTTGAGTAGTTTTCTATTAAATGATGAATTGAAGTTAATGTATTTGATGAGATATTGCACTGGAGATGCTGAAAGAGCTATACAGTGTTGCAAGTTTATGAAGCCAAAAGAGGGCTACGATGAGGCTATGAGCATATTACGTCAAAGGTTTAGAAGACCTTCAATGATTGTAAGGAACGTATACGAAGCTGTCAAAAGTAACGGCAGTCAACTTCAAGATGACTCCAAGGCACTCACTGAGTTTTTAGATAATCTTATGACTTATAAGAATATCTTGATTTCTATGAATTGCATGAATGACCTCAACTCGAGTTTTGTACTAGAAGTAATAGCAAGACGTCTACCTACTCGACAGCAAAGGAAGTGGGTGAAGATGAGCTCCCGTATGGAGGATGAGGGTATCGAGCCAAAATTTGATGATATCCTGAAACTGGTAAAAGATAGTGTCAATCAATCTATGAGCAAGTTCGCCAGTATATTGAATCTCACCCTTAGATTAGAGCAGTCTGAGGGTAAAACGCAATCATTGATGACGAATAGGCCTCAGAGAGGTGGATATCGAGAAGGCACCATGATGTCTAGTAATGCATATAAACTTAATGAGTGCAACAGGTTTCGTAGTACATGCTCAACAGATAAGTTACAAGATGCAAGACAAACACGTTTGTGATTTAGACGTTTGCAAGAGGTGCATACAAAGGTGAACTGTGAACCAGTGAGCAAGTTCAGTGATAAGCTAAATGTAAACTCCAGGCCTGACTCCGAATTGTGTGACGATAACGGTGCGGTGAAGAAGTCTGTAGTTGCAACTGGTAAGCCATTGTTGAATAGAGTGTCACAGAATAGAGTTGCTGCTTCAGAGTGCAGTTTTGACCATAGAAGCTTACAAAGTATAACTAGTCAGAGTGAAGGTATAAAACCTTTAATGATTTGTGAGACCGTCAGTGTAATTGATCATGTAGCCCACCTATCATCAGATTCTAGTCCTTAAGCAGATCTGATAGTAAAAGACAGCAGTGGTGGTGGTCTTGCAGGTAGACAAACTTCTGAAAGTCGAGCAACAACAGCTTTTGATCCACTGCTAACTTCATCAACTGATATCAATCAGTCGTCGTTGGTGCTGTCATCCACAATGAAACAGACACCCATGAACTCAAGTATCTTGTGCAATGACTATGATAGTATCAGTTCGTTTGAAAGGACGAATATCAATGGTCAGTTTAGTGAGGATAAGCCAAGTGTAAAGGAGAGAGTAATTGTTAAATTGACTTGCATGAATAAAGGCATTTCTAGTTTCAAGTTACTATTTGAATGTTATTATCTTTGGTGTAAATTACTCTGTTTCTACACTTGGTTGATGAGATATGTCGTGTGTTTGTTGGTCATGTATATTCTGCGATACAATGACATGGGCGTGTTGCCGTTCAGATTTGAGGATATAGCTGTTAGAGGGAAGTAAGCAAATGAACTCTGCGACGATTTTCCAACCTAGAGCGTCACCCTGAGAAGGGTTGTAGGCGTACTGCTGTAAGTCCTACAATTCTCCAAAGGGTAGCGCATCAATGAGCAGTCCAATGTGCTCGGTGTGTGATTTTGTACATATGTTCATATTGCATATACTGAATTGATATCATCTTTCATCTATCTGTTGGTAATTCTGTTTGTGTCCGGACGACTTCCACTTGTATCATCAACCTGAGAAGGAATGTAGGCATACTGCTGTAAGTCCTACAGTTCTTCAAGGGTAGTTTGCCGTGCCAGAATCCACAACATTTGATGTATTGATTGTACATATGTTTGTGTTAAATAATTGTGTGAGTTCCAATTATTGTAATTGTTGGTTAATCTTGTTTGTGTCCGTACATTCCACAACTTACAATCGTCAACCTGAGAAGGGTTGCAGGCGTACTGGTGTAAGTCCTCCAATTCTTCAAAGGAATTCCACCAAGACATGATCGGCGAGGTTGTTTGTACTATTTGTATATACGTGTGGTGTGTCATATCAATTGGTGTTTTTTGGATTCATTGTGTTTACTTGTTGTTTTCGTACCTTGATGTTATTGCGTAATTTTGTTAAAATTTTCGTCGTGATTATTTCTGAAGTTGTTTCGAGTCTTCTACATCCGTGAATGAATTGATTGATGTTAAGGACAGCAGATGGGTCGTATACGCCGGGGAGTCTAGGCTATTGGTGAGAATGAAATGCACACGGAGATAATTGTTAGCTGCGGTCCGACACGCCGAGGAGAAAGAGTGTAAACGACTGAGGCTCGCATGCGTCACCGCCACTAGAACTGAGGCAGAATGAGTGACAAGCGATCTCAGTGGTAATTGGTAATGAGTAGATAAAATGATGTGCGTAGAGTATCGTGAGGTGCTGCCATGGTCACTTTGCATTCTGCAAGAGTCATTCTAGTAAGTGGCGATTGCGTTGCAAGATGTCAAGAGGAGGTCTCTGTCTGGAGGCGCAGGTCGTCATTGATGTGTGAGATTGTTCTGTGGGTATGCTTGTGGTGTGTTGGCTTTTCTGTTTGTTTTCCATTTCAGCTCTGTCCGCGTGACCCAGGATCTCGCAATGGCATCCAAGTCAACGTGTATTGGTCGTGAAGGAAAACAGGGTTGGATCCGTATTTTGCCGGGGAGTGTCAATGTATTCGAGGATTGAACGATCAATTCATGGTTGTTTGCTCAAAACCCACTTCCCGAATTTTCGCGGAGGCATCAATACGACAGTCATCGTCTCGTCGGTCGCTGTTCAGAAAGAAGAGTGAAACATCGTCAGAAGTAATACAATGATTTATTATTGTAATATTTGTTTTCAGACCTTAGTTCACTTATTCTTTTTATATGTTGGTGTAACAATAAAGAATTCCCAAGCGGCCAATCGGTGTTTTGGTTTTTTCGTCCGTTATAACTAAGCGTTTCTGAAAACTGCAAGGAACAGCGTGGGCCCGAGCGTAGCGAGAGCTGTCATTAACGGTTTATGAGTCGTGATTGACAGTATGTGTCCGAATTATCTTAGAATACTGTTCGTTTATTTTTAGCGGACTCAGACAAAATGACCAGCTTAAATTAGAGGGATTGCGACGGCAGTTTACCCCGAGAACTCTTGGTTTAGAAAGTGGTCTGGAATACCTTGAGCGATGCGCCAGACTAAGATTAGAACCACTCTGGAAAAGACGTCTTAAGCTAAACCTTATCTTTCACTATAAGCTAACTAATCCTCTCTTGCATTCCTCCGAGGCAATAACTAAACCTACCACTGTCATCAGTTACAATCTTAGAAATCATCGCAACCTAGCTGCTATTGAGCACTGTCAGACTTACGTGCGGTACAACTTCTTCTTAAATAAGTTTTCAGTCATTTGGAATGGACTACCAGCTAATAAGCGCGATGCAAACACATTTTCAGTGTTCATCTCCACAGTCACCAGACTGCTCAATGATGACAATGCACTTCTACGTCTGACTCTTACACCCTCTTTTTCACCCTACATAGATATTTCAAGTTCTTTAAACGTGTAGTTACAACAAACTACAATTATAAATTTTAATCTTATCGGAACTGGATGATAAACATTTCTACACAGGACAGTAATATTAGTTGACATAATATAAAAGTTAGCATAACGGGACTAGTTAGTTAGTGCACAAAAATAACCATAGTTACTAAACAGAATATATATGTATATATCTGTTGATCGCTCCTTCAGGACTCCTCTTGCTTTCTTTCGCTTTTCTGTTGTTTGTCTTCTTTTTTGTCTCACCGTTTTAGCTTCCATTTGACTTTTTGAATGAGAATGAAGTATGTGGATATTTTACCATTTACAATGACAAATGATCTGCAAACATTATTGGTCCCATATCTTTCAGTTGCCTAGTTAAGAATGAATTAACTTTCCCCACGACGCGACCTGGATTACATTTGTGGAATATACTCTTATACCAATGGAAAAGTATCAATTTGTAATACAACGTCACGATTGTAACTTATAACATAACTGATCGTTTCTGTAAAAATAACTTTCTTATTACCCAATTCGGATGTAAATCAAAAATGAGATTCGGATTTGTACACATCTAAGTTATATTGTGGAATTACTTCAAGCTTTATTTTTTCCAAGTATTTTTAATCCATCCCAAACTTACTTGGGTTTTTTTGTTAATGCGAAGTCAATATTACTATATTTTATGATGTGCTCCATTGAATGACCGGTTATCATATTGTTCCCACAAACCAAAGACAAAAACGTCACAAACCATGCAATTTAACCATGAACCGAATTTATGAAATTTAAATAATGCTTATCCATGCCTGTACATTTGGTGTGTCCTACACAGGTAGGAGATTATGTGTATTTTATTAAAACATTATTATTAAGTATGATTGCCAATCGTATATGCAATTCATCATATTGATGATGCCTGTAAACTGGAGTCCCTCATGTACAAAATGAGAATATATTATTATTATAACAAAAAAACCCCAAATATTCTTTGGATGGATTACAGATACTTGGGAAAATGAATAAAGCTTGAAGTCAATTTCCTAATATAACAATAAAATGAATCTTATAATAATATGCTGTCTTGTAATGCACATGGAAGCTGACAGGCATCATCAATATGATAATTATGTACACATGGAGTAAGCATGTTTAAAATCTTTCACTGACACAAGATATATATATACAAGGGAGGATAGTGAAATAATGATAGGAAACACACTTTGCATAAGTTAAAACAATTTATATGATATAATCCTAGGCGTCATTATTGTTTGAATTCTTTGAAAGCGCGCGTTACGCTTGGCCGATATGGTGGAAAGAGGCTACAGTCAGTTTCTAGCTCATGATGAATTCCTGAGTCGGCTAGTTATATATTTTCGTGAATTCGTTTTCCATTGAATTTTAAAGGTATTTCTGAACGTTTTTCTCATTTTGCAGTGTGTAGGTCAGTTTTTGTCACTGGATGCTACTATTTAGCTTATTTTTAGCCTGAAGTTCCCAGTTATTATGTTGGTAATCAAGGATTATGGTA
Organism: Trichobilharzia regenti; assembly: GCA_944472135.2. Taxonomy (NCBI): domain Eukaryota; kingdom Metazoa; phylum Platyhelminthes; class Trematoda; order Strigeidida; family Schistosomatidae; genus Trichobilharzia; species Trichobilharzia regenti. The sequence continues at coordinate 26,824,122 of OX235270.1, read as the reverse complement.
AACCTGCAATCATTGAGCTAATTAACGTGTACTATGCTAATATAGTAACATAGACTATGCTAATAATAGTAACATTAAACTCCCTTACTGTTTTGCCATTGTTTGACAGTGAAACTGCCCGTTGTTCCAGCCTTCACAGGACATATTAAGCATGGACTAGCGTTACTCCAGAGCGGAAAGTTTTGATTCAGCACGCAGTTGTCTTTTTAAGCACGACCTGTGTCATTTCAGAGCGTAGTGGGTAAATATGATCTTCAGTTACCATAAAAAGGCATTATCGAGGAATAGGTCAGAATAAATTTAGAATTGTTTTAAGCTTGGTGGTGCTGCGGTTTAAGTGATAAATCGTATTGATCACCGTTATTCAGGATATGCTATGAACCGGAAATCCTCAGCTGAAAAACTGCATGAATAAGACACAGATCGGTGTAATTTATAACTGACTCCAAATTGCTTTTATCACGAAACAATCAACCAAAGTATGCTTTAAACTGTCGCTCTCAGCCATTTGAAGGGAGATTTACTTGATTTATGCTGACCTAGTTTGCACAAATCCCACAGGTCATTGAACTGACAACTTAAAAAAGTAGATTAGTTAATGCGTACATTTATCTATATGTACTAATTAAGGACACAATAAACTTTTAGAAATTGTAGTTAAATTATGTTCGCCTAGTAATCAAAAATGCATACATCCTATTTTGGACTTAAAATAAATGCATCGAAATTATTGTTGATTTATATTCACTTACTAGACATTCTCATACATCTTAATGTACTTTAAACACCACCAACGCATCCAAGTAGCGTGTGACTATCACACTAAACTCATACCAAAAAAATTAACACGCCATTATATAATGGTAAGGTAAGCCCTAAATCATACTGACTGTAAGTTTCCGTGTCAAAATAAAAAGATTACCGCTTTAACGTATATTTTAGACCAATAGGAAGCCAGCTAGCCAACAGCCAATCAAAGTCTGCTATATCTATTTTTGGTATGGTGGGCTGCTCACAAAAGTGTAAACATAGCTTATAAAACGTTAGTTAACCGTAGACGATGTTTCAAGCAACATAATCTGCAGAAGGCTCACTACAGCAGTTAGAATACAGTTAAACATGCTGGGAAGTACTATTGATTCAGCAACCGGTGAATTTTTATTCTTTTCGTTCTCGTACCCGAATAACCGCGAACCATTCCATTCGAGATGTCGAATAAGGCATGCAGGAGCAGATCATTACCATCGAATTAATCAACTTGATCGGAGATGCAGCTGTCAGCATGTTTTCGTTATATCATAGATATCCAGGTTTATTGGCGCTGTATAGGCGGTGATTTGGATTTTGACGTATTCCGCAGAGAGTCGCCGTGATCATGATAAGTATACATTTCCTTTAGACGCATTACCTCGTTGGCTCCTACCTCCACTGAGTGTTTACATCAGCAGCTGTGGACTTATGTGTTTCCTCGCCACTGTGGATAAAACATCGCCGCTTTCTTTTTGGAAAGGAGACCAGTTGGTGGATTATAAATAATGTCCAAGTAGCTTATATCTTTCCATGTGGTGTTGCGTTAAGTTTCGACCTTGTTTTCTCATATTTCATTCACATGTTGGTTATGGTTCGCCCTTTGTATCAGGTAGACATACTTTGATCGACTCTTAATTGAATGGGTGTTATTGTCATGACTGCTGCTTTTTTGTCTGGAATTATAAATAGAGGCAAAAAAAACAACAGCTGGTTTTCATAAATGACCGTGATGTATATGAAACCCGAAGGAGAGCTCCTTTGTTAATTTCTGACCACTGCATTATTCGTATTTTACCGAAAGTGTACGGCAAGTTACAACGAAAATTGTTTAGTCATTTAACAAAGAAGATACATGAACGTTCATATTCCCATGACAACATTCTAGCATTAAGAAGCATGTTGCATGATACCAACTGGGAACTATTTACTGACGATAAGTTGGATGCTACTGTCTCTAATATAACCGATTATCTGAAGTTTTGTTTGGAAACTTGCTGTCCATATGAAACACTGTTTTCGAGATTTGACAGAATCTCTTCTGTGCAACTGAAAAAACTTAGAAGACAAAAAGAGAAGTTGTATAAGAATTGTGATAATATTGGTGTCCGTAAAATAAACACCCATATAAAAATTGAAATAGAAAGGTTGAACAGACTATATAATGAAAAATTTTTATCATGTAAAAATCCTTCAAACATTTGGAAACTTTTCAATAAACTTACAAGTAAAAAACAAATGTCTGTTGATGCTTATTCTGATGTTAATGCTTTAAACAAATCATTTATCAAGAAACAAATTAATATGGTTGTACCTGATGTACCTAGTCAAGAAAATGGTCATTTTCAGGGTTTTAAAGAAAAGGATGTACTATTATGTTTGAAGTCATTAAATCCAACACATAGCCTTGGTCCAGATGGTGTACCAAGCATTCTTCTTCAAAAGTGTGCAGACATCTTGTGTCATCCTCTTACTCAAATCTTTAACGCATCATTTAACGGGGAAACGGTACCTGCTGACTGGAAAGAAATCAAGGTTGTACCTGTACAGAAATCATCTTCTGGAGCAGGTATAAAGTTTAGACCGGTCGCTATAACATCTCCTTTTTTGAAAACTATGGAGAAACTTCTTTTGAATATTCTTAAACCTTCTTTAAAAGCTTTTAGTGACCCTAAGCAGTTTGCTTATAAGTGTGGAAGAAGTACATTAGATGCAGCCATTGTACTACACCACAATATTGTTTCCTGCCTTGATAAGGGTGCTAAGTTCGTTCGAACAGCTTTCTTAGACTATACTGCAGCTTTCGACTCTGTTCCTAGGACACTTTTATTAGGAAAGATGATTTCAGCTCAAACAGAGTCCTGGGCAACTAGATGGCTGTCTTCTTATTTTAAGGATAGGAAACAGCATACTGTTTTGGCTGGAAAGCGCTCCACTTCTCAGCTAACTGAAAGTGGTGTGCCTCAAGGTGCAGTACTTTCTCCATTTCTTTTCTCTTTCTTTTTGCATGACCTTCCGAACTCACCCAAAGTTAACTTCATTAAGTATGCTGATGATCTGACCGTTTCTGTCCCTGTAGTTTCCACATCGGATTGTTCCCATATGAATGGCTTCTTAGCTGAAGTTAAGGATTGGTCTGGCTCAAATGGTCTTAAACTAAATCCAACTAAATGTAACACTGTTGATTTCAGCTTGAGAAGTGAAAAAGACATGCATGGATTGATTCAATCTCATGATTGTTGTAATATTGATGGTACCATGATAGAGAGTAAGTCAAGTGTTTCTTATCTTGGCATTAGTTTCTCTTCAAACCTTTGCTGGTCGTCTCATATTCTTATAGTTTCTAAGAAAGTTTTCCGTCTGACTTATTACATAAAGAAGTTGAGACACTCAGGTATAACCCAATCTCTTATCATACAATTTATTAATTCATGTGTTTTGCCCATCATTCTTTATTGTTCTCCATTATTCTTCCCTGGGCTACTCAAGAAAGACCATATAATACTACGAAGAACATTGAGGGCTGTAAGTAGGGTCAGTGCTATCCCTTTGACTCAACTAAATGACACTGTTGTCAATAGGCATATGAATTCTTGTAAACACTTAGCTAAAGTTATCTTATCTGATAGTGAACATCCTCTTTATTCACAATTGTTTCCTTGTATCTCTTCGGGTAAGACCAGAAGAAATTTTATAAACATTTATGCTCGTACTACAAAATATAAAAATTCGACCGTTCCATATTTGGCACGAGTATTGTGTGAAGAGACAAATATCAGAAAAGAACTTTTACAACTTTTGAATCAATAACTAAACTATAAAATGTAATGATGCATATTATATGCATGTGTTATTTGTTATATTATTTATTTATTATTCACTATGACCTAGAAATGGTGTGATTTTGTTGGGTTTTTTTAATTTTTTTTTTTTTTTCCTATTAACTATCAATATTTTAACATTTTATACATTTATATAATTATAAACAGAGCTAAACCATTGCAATATGTAAAAGAAACGCTGAAAATTCCATGCTGTAAATTGTTATTGTTGTGGAATAAAGTGATTATTATTATTATTAAGTTCATACATTAAATGGACCTATGATTTCTGAAACTCTTACATGGGAATAAGCACTGGTATCAATTAGAAATTCACTTAGTGTCAGCCACGTCTCGTAAACCGTCAGTGCCCATCTCTTGATACACTGGTGTGGTGAGAGCAGGCTGCTAGCCGATTGGTTGGCACTAATCTACGTTAAGGTCTAGGTCACTAATATGGGCCGTGAACAAGCCTGAGTCAACAACCAATCACAGCAAAGTTAACGTGGCAAAATATGATTCGCAGAGAGAACTCTATTTGTCAAGGAATCCCGAAACAACCAATCAGAAGCCTGCGTTTGTCTACCTAAACAACCAATCAGATGACTGCGCTTGTCTATAATAATGTAGTTGAAAGATGTATAAATACGTGTTGATTTTTATAATAAAACGATCTGTTGCCTGGCCCTTGTCTTCTGTTGTTACATTTGGTGTCGCTGCCTACCGACAAATGAAAAGCCTATACCCTGCAGTTTTTGATGGAGACATATGGATCTTCGGGCAGGACTTCAAGGCTTCTGCGCAGTTGAGTGGCGTTCAAGATCTGTCAGCGATGGAGCTGCTACTTGAGACGCTGCTGGGAGGTCGGGCGAAAGCAGCATATGAAGGTGTGGGCCGAAGTATGGACGAATGTTCGACAGGGTCAGGCAAACAGTTTCCAAAGTGGGAAGGACCATATATGGTCACTTCGAGATGGGGTTACGCAGACACAGTCGCAATGGCGAACAATGAGAGGCGCGTGAACGTCAGCGAGCTCCAGAAATGGATACAGCGAGACAAGCCAACGATGACGCCTGCACCAAGTAGATCAAGCCGACTTCAGTCGCACGTATTTGACGGGGGGACGAGTGTGGTGAGAGCAGGCTGCTAGCCGATTGGTTGGCACTAATCTACGTTAAGGTCTAGGTCACTAATATGGGCCGTGAACAAGCCTGAGTCAACAACCAATCACAGCAAAGTTAACGTGGCAAAATATGATTCGCAGAGAGAACTCTATTTGTCAAGGAATCCCGAAACAACCAATCAGAAGCCTGCGTTTGTCTACCTAAACAACCAATCAGATGACTGCGCTTGTCTATAATAATGTAGTTGAAATATGTATAAATACGTGTTGATTTTCATAATAAAACGATCTGTTGCCTGGCCCTTGTCTTCTGTTGTTACACTGGGACTCACACTGTTACTCCAAGCTTCTCAGAAACGCTTAGTAATAACGGACGAAAAAACCAAAACACCGATTGGCTACTCGATAATTCTTTATTGTAACACCATCAAATAACCAACTTTAAAATCAATCCTAAACCTAAAGTCTATGAACAAATATTACAAAAATGAATCACAATATTACTTCTGACGATGTTTTACTCTTCTTTCTGAACAGCGACCGATGAGACGATGACTGTCGTATTGATGCCTCCGTGAAAATTCGGGAAGTTGGTTTTGAGCAAACAACCATGAATTGATCGTTCAATCCTCGAATACATTGACACTCCCCGGCAAAATACGGATCCAACCCCTTTTTTCCATCACCATCAATACACGTTGACTTGGATGCCATTGCGAGAACCTGGGTCACACGGACAGAAATGAAATGGAAAACAAACAGAAAAGCCAACACACCACAAGCATACCCACAGAACAATCTCACACATCAATGACGACCTGCGCCTTCCAGTTAAAGGCATTCTCTTGACACCTTCGCTTGCAACATAATCTCCACTTGCTAGAATGACTCTTCCAGAATGCAACGTGACCATAGCAGCACCTCATGATACTCTATGAACGTCCTCTTATCTACCCACTACTAATTACCACTGAGATCGCTTGTCACTCATTCTGCCTCAAATCTAGTAACGGTGACGTATGCAACCCTCAGTCGTCTAAACTCCCTGGCAATGGAGTTGAAGATTGAACGATCAATTCATGGTTGTTTGCTCAAACCCCACTTCCCGAATTTTCACGGAGGCATCAATACGACAGTCATCGTCTCATCGGTCGCTGTTCAGAAAGAAGCCAGCAGTAAACCATCAGAAGTAATATTGTGATTTATTATTGTAATATTTGTACACAGACCCTAGTAAAAACATTATTTTTATATGTTGGTGTAACAATAAAGAATCCTCGAGTCACCAGTCGGTCTTTTGGTTATTTCGTCCGTTATAACTAAGCGTTTCTGAAAAACTGCAAGGAACAGCGTGGGCCCGAGCGTAGCAAGAGCTGGGCACTAACGGTTTATGAGACGTGGCTGACAGTTTCTGACGGCTTAAAGTCAGTTTTAGACGGGTTTGGACCGTTGGTAACAGATTGGATAGTTACCGTTCATCTTTCCTGGTGCCGGCCAAGTCCTCTTTGAACAAGCAATATCTGGAACGTTTTTGGAATTGGGTCAAGTTCAACAATGCCTGGGTCAAAGAAGGGACAGAGCGTCTTGGATGCAAACAGGAAAGTAAGTCATTGTGACTTGTCTGTTAATTGTAACGATGTGTCTGATGTTAAGCATGACATGGTTGATGTTACTGTTTCGCCGTTCAGGGATAATAGGAACATCAAACTCCCTAAATTTGAACCACAGTGTTTTGATGGAAACCCGGCTGATTATTTACAATTTGTAGAGGAGTTTGAGATCACGTTGAGTAGTTTTCTATTAAATGATGAATTGAAGTTAATGTATTTGATGAGATATTGCACTGGAGATGCTGAAAGAGCTATACAGTGTTGCAAGTTTATGAAGCCAAAAGAGGGCTACGATGAGGCTATGAGCATATTACGTCAAAGGTTTAGAAGACCTTCAATGATTGTAAGGAACGTATACGAAGCTGTCAAAAGTAACGGCAGTCAACTTCAAGATGACTCCAAGGCACTCACTGAGTTTTTAGATAATCTTATGACTTATAAGAATATCTTGATTTCTATGAATTGCATGAATGACCTCAACTCGAGCTCAGTCCTAGAGGTAATTGCGAGACGCCTACCTACTCGGCTGCAAAGGAAGTGGGTGAAGATAAGCTCTCGTATAGAGGAGGAGGGTATCGAGCCAAGGTTTGATGATATTCTTAGACTGTTGAAGGACAGTTTCAACCGGGCGATGGGCAAATTCGCCAGCATTTTGCATTCTAAGGTAGAACCTAAGGAGCCAGTGAATATAAGGAAGGCATTTGTGGTGAAGTCTCAAGACACAACGAGAAAGGATGAGTGTATTGTTTGCCATAACATGAATCAATTGAGTGATTGTGATCGCTTTATCGCTATGTCACCCGTAGAAAGTTTAAAAATGGCAAAGCAGAAGCCGCTGTGTTTCAGTTGTTTAAAGATTGGGCATACAAAGTGGAATTGTAGGGCAACAAATAAAAGAAGTAGTGGTTTAACGGATATGCACCCACTTCTGAGGACAGTGAACGAACCTGGGAATTCGGTTAACTGTAATAGTATCTCTAGACCACTTGACACCCCACAAGTTTTCTTAGGGTTATTACCAGTTAAGGTGAAAGGACCGAAATCTTCAGTAGAGACTTATGCATTGTTGGATAATGGTTCAGACGTTACATTGATAGATGCTAAACTGGCTGGTTGCTTGGGCATTAAAGGCCCGAAGCAACCCTTGGTTGTAAATACTTTCAATTCTGCGAAAACAGTAGTATGTGAGCGAGTGTCGTTTCAGTTAGAATCCTTGGCTACTGGGGAGACTGTGGAAGTGGATACTGCTTACACTACCTCCAGTATGAAACTTGGCGAAGCTATAGTACCTAGTCGTGAAACGGTTGTCGGTAAGCCATACCTGTGTGACATACCTCTTCCAACATTGCAAGATGGAAGAGTGAGAGTACTCATTGGATGTAGTGTGCCAGAAGCTCACAAGGTATTAGAAGAGAGATTTGGAGGTGGAGATGATCTTATTGAATTGGATTTTTTGATTTTCCCGTCGATTGATTGGACCGAAGTGCTCGGTCTCAGGTTGACATGTCGGCTTCTTGTGCAGATGCTTCGATGACCCGTTGCAGAAGAGGTGGCTCTCGTGGCCCAAGTGGTCTAGTGGATAACGCTTTGGCGTTCGAAACTATGGGTACTGGGTTCGAGCCTCGGTGGGAACATCATCACTCACTGAGAAATGCAGGTAAATCCAGCTGACGAGTCCCAAATAGGACGAAACGCGCATCCTGGATTCCACTGCTAGTCACCATCCACCAATTGTAGAGATGATCTTTTTGCGACGAAAACACCACTGGGATGGACAGTGAGAGGACCTATACCCATAGTCCACACATCATCATTAGTTGCAAACGATGGGGACAAACTAGAAACTATGATTAAAAATATGTATGACAAGGAGTTTTGTGACTGCGGTGTCCCAGGGAAGGGTCGTTCTGTAGAAGACTTAAAAGCAGTTAAAATAGCCGAGGACTCTTGTAAATACGAAAACGGGCGTTTCAGCGTTGGCCTACCATGGAGATTCAAAGATAGACAGTTGGTTTGTAATAGGAAAGTTGCTCTTAAGAGACTAATGGGTTTACAGAAGAAATTTCTGTCAGATGCAGAACTCTGGTCCAAATATAAGGAAGTCGTCGATAAACATATAATGAAGGGTTACGTTGAAAGACTAGTTGATCAGAGTGAGCCAGGGAAGTGGTATTTGCCCCATCATCCCGTCTTTAACCCGAGGAAGCCAGGTAAACTCCGTGTGGTGTTTGATTGTTCTGCGAAACATGAAGGAGTCTCTTTAAATGATAATCTGTATAGTGGCCCAGATTGCGTGAGCTCATTAGTGGGACTGCTATTGAGATTCAGAAAGTTTACAGTTGCTGTCGCGGCGGATATTGAGGAAATGTTCCTACAGGTGAAGGTGCCAGAGAGTGACAGAGATCACTTGAGGTTTTTGTGGTTTGATGACGGTCCTTGTGGTAAGGTGTCAGAATATAGGATGACAGTGCATCCATTTGGTGCCACGTCCTCCCCGTTTTGTGCTAATTTTGCTCTACGAAAGGCAGTGTCCACATTTGGTTCTAATGATTTGCTGGACGTCATAGATTGTTGCTTCTACGTGGATGATTGTTTAGCCTCCTTCGATGATGATAAGTCTGCAGTTAGATTTGCAACAAGCATCACTGAAGTGTTAGCTAAGGCCGGCTTTCGTCTAACTAAGTGGGTCTCGAACAGCCTAGACGTTTTGAAGCATATAGATCCAGAAGACAGAGCACCTACCGTACGAGATTTGCCTGTTGATACTCTACCAGTTGAACGCACATTAGGTATGCGATGGGATGTGAACTCTGATACCTTTGGATTTAGTGTTGGTGATATTGATAAGCCAGTTACTCGGAGAGGTGTGCTCTCTGTGTTGTCGTCCGTGTTTGACCCACTTGGATTAGTAGCACCTTATCTACTTCCGGCTAGGAGGTTATTTCAAGAGACATGCAGGAAAGGGTTACAGTGGGATGAACCATTAAGTGAGAGGCAGAGAGAAGAGTGGAAGGGGTGGGTTAACAGTTTAAGAATGCTGAATCTACATTCCGTCTCACGTCCACTTAAGCCGTCGAGAAATCATGATATAATTGACTTCCATGTTTTTTCTGATGCCTCTGAGGTTGGATTTGGTGCAGCCGTATACATCAGAACCACCTTAAGGAATGATATAGATGTTAGCCTGGTGATGGGTAAATCTAGAGTTGCACCTCTAAAGACGGTTTCGATTCCGAGATTAGAACTTAATGCAGCCTTACTAGCTGCGCAGTTATTCACAACGGTGTGTAAAGAGTTGGATTACCCCAAGCATCCCGTAACGTTTTGGACTGATTCGATGTCTGTGATATATTATATACGCAACGAGTCAGCAAGATATGCATGTTTTGTAGCTAACAGAGTATCTCAAATTCGTGAACTAAAAACTGTTGAGCAGTGGAGGTACGTACCGTCTGGAAAAAATCCAGCTGATCTAGCCTCGCGAGGAGTTATTGATATGAATGTGGTTAAAAATAAGTGGTGGAAAGGTCCAGAGTTCTTGCTAAGGGCTGATAGTATGTGGCCTCGTAGAGAAGATGAACCACCGATAAACGAGTGTGCCTTGGAGTTGAAGACAAGTGTCAGTTTAACATCTACTCAAGAAAGACATTCAGGTTTACATCCACTTTTTAAATATCATTCTTCTTGGTACAAACTACTTAACAAGCTTGTATATTCTCATATAAACATATAAATTTATATGAAAATGCATGCCTTTTATTGCAGGCACGATCAAGTATGATACAGTCTCAAATCGTAGATTGTATACAAGTTAATAATATTTCAACTGTTAAATATTTGATACATATATATAAATACACTCATTGTCTGAACCAGGCCCTACAGTTGTTGAATTGTACAGTTGTCCTCCAGGTTGAGCGGGAAAATCGACTTCGTTTCGCTTTCAACCCGTGTTTGTTGTCACACGATAACCAACCAATATTCAGGTAAGTACAACGTTTACAAGGGATTGAAAGCTGTTTTGGAAAAGTCAAAGTGCTAAGGTGGATCAATAAAGTGCAATGGAATAGGTAAGTGCGAGTATCATTAATAAATGCATTTATAAAGAAAAATCCCTAGGCTGACAACGTTCATTTGCAATGTATAATGCTACGCATATATCTCGTACTATCATGATGTCCACTTTTGGTTTCAATACATTTATCCTCAGTTGTGCCAGTTGTTTTTGTTTTATACCTTTTTGTGCATTTAGTGCACAACCGTACCCTTCAGAGAGTAGGAATATCATAAGTCATAAAGAGCTGTAAAATGTTAGTTTTAATGGAGTAAAATGAGGATCAAGCAAGGACGTTATTGGAAAATGAATGAGATAAGACATCGTGAAGTGGTATGTAAGGATCTGACGATGGATAGCAAGTTAATTTATAAGATGCCCCATAAATCTGTGCAGATCCCACATGGTCGCATCTCAACAATAGGCTGGACGAATGGTATATATTTAAAGGCAGAAGCATGATCTGTCAAGGCGTTCATTATTACCATTTTCAAGACAAAAATCTAGGCCCTCATAAAAATCAGAAATATCTCGAGCCGTCAAATTGCGTATTGCTGTCCCTGCAGAATAAGGCGATTCACCTTAGTGACCCCCACCATATCTACTGATCAGCTAACGCCACCCTCCCTCCTTATAAATTTCAGAGCAAACACGTGCTAAAATGTCACTAATTTCGAACGTACTGAAAGCTGTTGCGTGGTTGACACGATATGTTACGTATTTAAAGATCATGCATCTTGCGGGATACGAAAATATGAATGTGTGACCTTTGAGAGTCGAGGATATTAGAAATGCAGAGTTAGCGATTTTGAGGGCTGCTCAGTGGGAAGCGTGGGGTGAGATTGCCAAGGAGGATAGTCCCGATTTCGCAGATTTCAAGGTGCGGTTAGATAGATTATCTCCGATAGTTTCCGAAGGGATCGCTAGAGTTGGTGGACGTCTACAAATGTTAGAATCGTTATATGAGACCCGTCATCCGGCTTTATTACCTTGCTACCATCCAGTCACTGATCTCATTATAAGACACTACCATGTTCTTGAAGGTCATTTGGGTACTTCGCAAGTACTATCAAATATTCGATGTAAGTTCTGGATAGTGAAGGGAGGTACCGCTGTCCGTAAAATAATTGATAAGTGCATGGAATGTAAACTCCGAAATGCTCGTCCAGTACAGCAGATGATGGCACTTTATTGTAACACCAACATATAGCCAACTTTAAAATTAAGCTTTAACTAAGGTCTATGAACAAATATTACAATAATAATTCACAATATTACTTCTGACGGTTTTCTGCTGACTTCTTTCTGAACAGCGACCGATGAGACGATGACTGTCGTATTGATGCCTCCGAGAAAATTGGGGAAGTTAGTTTTGAGGGAACAACCGTGAATTGATCGTTCAATCTTCAACTACATTGACAACCACTCCCAGCGTGGCAAGCTTCTGAAGGGAATTATCCATTCGAGTACATTGGAGTGGATTTGTTCGGACCTTTTGTAGTGAAGAGAGGCGGAACCCTATGTAAAAGATATGGCTGTTTATTCACCTGTTTGAAAATGAGAGCTGTGCATATTGAGATGGTTCATTCGCTAACTACTGATTCATTCGTGCTAGCATTACATAGATTTATAAATCGCCGGGGTGTACCGAAGATGATGTTCAGCGACACAGGGACTAATTTTGTTGGCTGTCACGCCGAGCTTAAAGAGTACTTCGAAGGTCCCCAAACGAGAGTTCAGGAAGAGTTACTGAAAAGGAACATCGAGTGGCACTTCAATCCACCACATGCCAGCTATAGAGGCGGGCTATGGGAAAGGCTTATACGAATTATCAAGCGTATTTTAAGCTCCATAATTAAAAACCAGAGTTTGAATGACGAAACGCTGGAGACATTTTTTTGTGAAGCTGAACGAATATTAAATGACCGGCCGTTATCACCTGTGAGGGACGACGTCAAGGATTTTGATGTGTTAACCCCAAATAAATTATTGTTATTGAGAGGCGACCCTGGCATAGAGGACACAAGCGGTGAAGGAATACCTACGATTAAAAGATGGAAACAAGCCAGGCACATGAAAAATATATTTTGGAAAAGATGGTTAAAGGAGTATGTTCTAACACTGCAAACCAGGGACAAGTGGAAAAAGTTGTGCCGAAACTTAAAGGTTGGTGACATAGTATTAGTAGCAGATGAACGTGCCACAGGTAGGTGGCTTTTGGGAGTGGTAGTAAGGATAATCTGTAGTAGTGATGGATTGGTCAGGACGGGTGAGGTGAGAACAAGTTGTGGAATGTTGGTGCGAGATATTAGAAAACTGTGCCCACTGGAACGTGCTGAGAGTAGAGAGTCGGAGGATGAAACACTAGACGATTTTCGCACCCAGAGCGTCACCCTGAGAAGGGTTGTAGGCGTACTGCTGTGAGTCCTACAATTCTTCAAAGGGAAGCGCATCAATGAGCAGTCCAATGTGTTTGGTGTGTGATTTTGTACATATGTTCATATTGTATATACTGAATTGATATCATCTGTCATCTAGCTGTTGGTAATTCTGTTTGTGTCCGTACGACTTCCACTTGTATCACCAACCTGAGAAGGAATGTAGGCATACTGCTGTAAGTCCTACAGTTCTTCAAGGGTAGTTTGCCGTGTCAGAATCCACAACATTTGATGTGTTGATTGTACATATGTTTGTGTTAAATAGTTGTGTGAGTTCCAGTTGATGTAATTGTTGGTTAATCTTGTTTGTGTCCGGACATTCCACAACTTACAATCGTCAACGTGAGAAGGGTTGCAGGCGTACTGGTGTCAGCCCTGCGATTCTCCAAAGGAATTCCATCAAGATGTGATCCGCGAGTTTTTGTGTACAGTTTGTATATATGTGTGGTGTGTCATATCAATTGGTGTTTTTTGGATTCATTGTGTTTACTTGTTGTTTTCGTACCTTGATATTATTGCGTAATTTTGTTAAAATTTTCGTCGTGATTACTTCTGAAGTTGTTTCGAGTCTTCTACATCCATGAATAAATTGATTGATGTTAGAGACAGCAGATGGATCGTATACGCCGGGGAGGCTAGGCTATTGCTGAGAATGAAGTGCGTACGGAGATAATTGTTAGCTGCGGTCCGACACACCGGGGAGAAAGAGTGTAAACGACTGAGGCTGACATACGTCACCGTTACTAGAATTGAGGCAGAATGAGTGACAAGCGATTGCAGTGATAATTAGTAGTGGGTAGATAAGAGGATGAGCGTGGAGTATCATTAGGTGCTGCTAAGGTCACGTTGCATACTGCAAGAGTCATTCTAGCAAGTGGAGATTATGTTGCAAGAGAAGGTGTCAAGAGAATGCCTTTAACTGGAAGGCGCAGGTCGTCATTGATGTGTGAGATTGTTCTGTGGGTATGCTTGTGGTGTGTTGGCTTTTCTGTTTGTTTTCCATTTCATTTCTGTCCGTGTGACCCAGGTTCTCGCAATGGCATCCAAGTCAACGTGTATTGATGGTGATGGAAAAAAGGGGTTGGATCCGTATTTTGCCGGGGAGTGTCAATGTATTCGAGGATTGAACGATCAATTCTTGGTTGTTTGCTCAAACCCCACTTCCCGAATTTTCGCGGAGGCAACAATACGACAGTCATCGTCTCATCGGTCGCTGTTCAGAAAGAAGAGTAAAACATCGTCAGAAGTAATATCGTGATTCATTTTTGTAATATTTGTACACAGACCCTAGCAAAACATTATTTTTATATGTTGGTGATACAATAAAGATTCCTCGAGTCACGAATAGGTCTTTTGCTTATTTCGTCCGTTATTACAAAGGGTTTCTGAGAAACTTCAAGGAACAGCGTGGGCCCGAGCGTAGCAAGAGCTGCGCATTAACGGTTTATGAGATGTGGCTGACAATCCCGCTCCCGGCGTGTGTGAACACAATTATCTCTGTATGCATTTCATTCTCATCAATAGCTTAGCCTACCCGGCGTATACGACCAATCTGATGTCCTTAAAATCAATCTATTCATTCATGGATGTAGAAGACTCGAAACAACTTCAGAAGTAATCACGACGAAAATTTTAACAAAATTACGCAATAATATCAAGGTACGAAAACAACAAGTAAACACAATGAACCCAAAAAACACCAATTGATATGACACACCACACATATATACAAACTGTACACAAAAACTCGCGGATCACATCTTGATGGAATTCCTTTGGAGAATCGCAGGGCTGACATCAGTACGCCTGCAACCCTTCTCACGTTGACGATTGTAAGTTGTGGAATGTCCGGACACAAACAAGATTAACCAACAATTACATCAACTGGAACTCACACAACTATTTAACACAAACATATGTACAATCAACACATCAAATGTTGTGGATTCTGACACGGCAAACTACCCTTGAAGAACTGTAGGACTTACAGCAGTATGCCTACATTCCTTCTCAGGTTGGTGATACAAGTGGAAGTCGTACGGACACAAACAGAATTACCAACAGCTAGATGACAGATGATATCAATTCAGTATATACAATATGAACATATGTACAAAATCACACACCAAACACATTGGACTGCTCATTGATGCGCTTCCCTTTGAAGAATTGTAGGACTCACAGCAGTACGCCTACAACCCTTCTCAGGGTGACGCTCTAGGTTGGGAAATCGTCCCAGAGTTCATTTGCTGATTTCCTTCTATCACCTATATCCTCAAATCTGAACGGTAACACGCCCATGTCATTATTTCGTAGAATATAGACGACTATCAAACATTCGACATATCTGGCCAACCAAGCGTAGAAACAGAGTAATTTACACCGAAGGTAACAGCATTCAAATAGTAGCTTGGAATTTGAAAAACCTTTATTCATGCAGTCAATTTAACAATTACCCTCTCGTTTACACTTGGCTTATCCTCACTAAACTGACCAATATCTTTCGTCTTTTCAAATGCACCGATACTGGCATAGTCATAGCACAGGACACGTGATTTCATGGACGTCCTTTTCATCGTGGATGACAACACCAACGACGACTGATTGGTACCAGTTGATGAACTTAGCGGTGGATTAGAAGCTTTTCTTGTTCGACTTTCAGAAAGTTCCATAACTCCACGATTACCACCACTGCTGTCTTTTACTATCAGCTCCGGTTTAGCACTATCATCTGATGATAGGTGGGCTTCACTATGATCAATTACACTGACGGTTTGACAAGTATGCACGCCTTCTGCAACTGCATCTGCTTTTAGTTCTACTTCACGTTCAGATTGTACCGAACCTTCGTTCAACTCAGTATTAGTAGGCTTTCCACTCATCTTATCACGATCAGCCAAAGACAAAAGTGCAGTATCATGATCATTATCACGAATATTAACTTTACCGTCGACTATCTGGTCGACTTCATCATTTTCAAAATCTTTAATAACAGAAGTAGACAATTTTGGTTCCTCCTCACAAATCTTTAAAGGTTCTATATCTTCACTCTGACCAGTAATACCTTGTAAACTGGCGGAGTCAGAACTGTCCTCTGAAACTGTAACTCTCTTCTGCGGCATTCCATTCAACAATGGCTTACTAGTTGCAACTACAGGCTTCTTCATCACACCATTATCGTCACACCATTCGGAGTCAGACCTTGATTTCACATTTAGCTTATCACTAAACTTGGTCACTGATTCACAGTTCATCTTTGTATGCACTTCTTGCAAACGGATGAAACACAACCGTGTTTGCCTTGCAGCTTGTAACTTATCTGTTGAGGATGTACCACGAAACCTGTTACACTCACTAAGTCTATATGCATTTCTAGACACCGTAGAGCCTTCTCGATATCCACCTCTCTGAGACCCTTTCGTCATCAATGATTGCGGTTTGCTCTCAGACTGCTCTATTATAGGGGTGGGATGCAATATATTGGCAAACTTGCTCATAGCTTGATTGACACTATCTCTACCAGTTTCACAATATCACCAAACTTTGGCTCAATACCTTCATCCTCTATACGAGAGCTTATCTTCACCCACTTCCTCTGCAGTCGAGTGGGTAGGCGTCTCGCTGTTACCTCTAGGACGGAACTTGAGTTCAGATCACTCATGCAATTCATCGAAATCAATGCATTCTTGTAAGTCATGAGATTATCCAAAAGCTCAGAGAGTGTCTTGGAGTCATTTTGTAATTGACCCCCATTACCTTTACCAGCCTCGAATACATTCCTTACAATCATTGAAGGTCTTCTAAACCTTTGACGTAATATGCTCATAGTCTCAGCGTATCCCTCATTAGGGGGCATGAGCTTACAGCACTGTATAGCTCTTGAAACAACTCCAGTGCAGTACCTCATTAAATACATCAACTTCATTTCGTCATTTATTGAAAGTCCACTCAGCATGATTTCATACCCCTTTACAAACTCTGGATAGTCAGCTGGGTTTCCCTCGAAACTCTGAGGTTGAAATTTAGTCAGTTTAATATTCCTATTATCCTAGACGACGAAAATTGACATCAAACTTATCATGCTTCTTATCACACATGACATTACATGCAACAGACAACTCAACGTTATTTACTTTGCTGCATTCTTCCAAGAGGCTTTTACACTTCTTTGACCCAGGCATCGTTGAATTTGAACGAAAATTCCAGAAAAGTTCCAGATTATACTTATCAAATAAGACATTCAGTCAGCAGGGAAGACGAACAGAAACTATCGGAAACTATCAGAAACTGTCAGCCAACTCTCAATAACTGTTAATGTGCAGTTCTTACTGCGCTGGACCTCACGCTGTCCTTGGAAGACTTTTAGAATCAATGTGTAACAACCAATGCGAAAAAACAGAACATAGATTGGCGACTCGAGAATCCTTTATTCTTATGCTAACATGTAACCAACAATCAGGTTATTACAAGCAAGGTGTAAGAATAAATGTTATAACAATAAATCACGATAATGCTTATGATAGTTTTCGATCTTCCACTGAACAGCGAACGATGAATCGACGACTGTTGAATTGATGACTCCCGCGAAGAATATGGAGGAGTTGGATTTGAGCAAACAACCATGAATTGGTCGTTCAATCTTCAACTACATTGGCAATATCATTACATTTAACAGGCAACTCATTGTTACTTAGATTTTTGTCTTCTTCCATGGTGCCACGTCCGTTTCTTGACCCAGGTGTCATCTAACGTCACCAAAGAATCTAAATTGAGTTGATAATCCGTGTCCAAAAGATGCTGGCTACAGACCCAGTAAGTAATCCTGGAAGTTCCAGAAGGCGCTCCAGGAAACGAACAGATGAATAGAAACTGCCCGGAAGGCACTCCAGCAAACGAATAAAAAGTGTCAAGGAACTTATTCCTAAGTTCCTATTGTTGCAAAGACGCTCCTATCGGATAAATACTATGTACTTTCTTCGACTTTAACTCCAAAACACCAGTATTGTAAGAAAGAAGTCATATTGTTTGGTAATCAAAGTGGAGAAGAGTAAAAGTTTTTATTCGTTTTTGATCATCTTCGTCGAACTTGTACATGATAGAAGGGTGAGGATATACGTTATGACCTGTTATATTTTCCGCGACTCAGGTTTTTTCGTCTTTCATTGGCTAGAACGGTGGCGGTCAGTTGAATATTTGATTTATCCTTGGTAGGTCTTATCGTGTGAGGTTTTGTGTGGTTGTGTTATGCGTCGTTTGCAAGCAACTTTGACAAACATAGATGTAATATTTGACTATTCTAACATTGTTTTACTGTTTTTTACACAGATACACTTCTCTTTTCGTTATAAACTCCCTAGAAACTGGTCAGGCATTTTGGTTTCTATCAGTGACTACCATCCCGTGGGTGCCAGTGCATTTCTTGAGTTGTGGCTATAGGCACGGTATTTACAACTTCGATATTTCTCACTCACATAGTCTAGTATCCTGTGTTTTTTGCGACTTAACTGTGACAAGCTGTGGCAGTAATTTGCTTCGTTAACGAGCCCTTTTTCTAGAGTTTCATCGCAGGTAATCAGTGGGAGCGAAAGCAGCACATATGTAAGAAGCAACAAACGCATTAGAAGACTTTCAAAAGGCGTGAACCTTATATATTGCTAACAGTGACGAACTTTTCCGCATACCAGTATGTAGATACGTTCACATGCGGAGATGAAGTCCACGAGTGAGACATTGTATTTTAGTAAGACAGCTTTGTGGGACTCTCATCTAGCCTGTATGTTTAGCTCTAGTATTTTTGTCCCTCAGACCACTAACAAAGTATAATCAAATGTATTCTTGTAGTATGATTCGATGGCACAATTACCGGCAGTTAATAATATTATGTATGCATAATGTTCATGACATTTCCTGCACCATTAACGTGCTCGACATTTCAAAAAGAGTGTAAATTAGGAAGACTGAACTTAACTTATACTTAACTCATATATAGTCATGCATGTTAATTATGTTAATGCTTAATTTGTGTAAGTGAATTCAGTCTGTATCTGTCAATGGAGTTGAAGATTGAACGATCAATTCTTGGTTGTTTGCTTAAAATCAACTTCCCCAATTTTCGCGGAGGCATCAATATGACAGTCATCGTCTCATCGGTCGCTGTTCAGAAAGAAGAGTGAAACATCGTCAGAAACCTTAGTTTACTTAGTTCGCTTATTCCTTTTATATGTTGGTGTAACAATAAACAAATCTAAAGCGGCAGATCGGTGTTTTGGTCTCTTCGTCCGTTATAACTAAGCGTTTCTGAGAAATCCTCGAAGAACAGCGTGGGCCCGAGCGTAGCGAGAGCTGGGCATTAACGGTTTATGAGACGTGATTGACAGTTTCTGACGATAGAAACAGATTCTGGCGGACTCAAACAGTTGGTGAAAGTTTGGATAGTCACCGTTCATCTTTCCTGGTGCCGGCCAAGTCCTCTTTGAACAAGCAATATCTGGAACGTTTTTGGAATTGGGTCAAGTTCAACAATGCCTGGGTCAAAGAAGGGACAGAGCGTCTTGGATGCAAACAGGAAAGTAAGTCATTGTGACTTGTCTGTTAATTGTAACGATGTGTCTGATGTTAAGCATGACATGGTTGATGTTACTGTTTCGCCGTTCAGGGATAATAGGAACATCAAACTCCCTAAATTTGAACCACAGTGTTTTGATGGAAACCCGGCTGATTATTTACAATTTGTAGAGGAGTTTGAGATCACGTTGAGTAGTTTTCTATTAAGTGATGAATTGGAATTGATGTATTTGATGAGATATTGCACTGGAGATGCTGAAAGAGCTATACAGTGTTGCAAGTTTATGAAGCCAAAAGAGGGCTACGATGAGGCTATGAGCATATTACGTCAAAGGTTTAGAAGACCTTCAATGATTGCAGGGAAATTAATCGACGCTGTTAAGGGTAATGGTGGTCAATTACAGGATGACTCCCAGGCACTCACTGAGTTTTTAGATAATTTGCTAATTTACAAGAATGGAATGATTTCTATGAATTGCATGAATGACCTCAACTCGAGTTTTGTACTAGAAGTAATAGCAAGACGTCTACCTACTCGACAGCAAAGGAAGTGGGTGAAGATGAGCTCCCGTATGGAGGATGAGGGTATCGAGCCAAAGTTTGATGATATCCTGAAACTGGTAAAAGATAGCGTCAATCAATCTATGAGCAAGTTTTCCAGTCTATTACATCTCACCCCTAGAATAGAGCAGTCTGATGGAAAAACGCAATCATTGATGACGAATAGGCCTCAGAGAGGTGGATATCGAGAAGGCACCATGATGTCTAGTAATGCATATAGACCTAGTGAGTGTAACAGGTTTCGTAGTACATGCTCAACAGATAAGTTGCAAGATGCAAGGCAAACACGGCTGTGTTTCACACGTTTGCAAGAAGTGCATACAGAAGTGAACTGTGAATCAGTAAGCGAGTTCAGTGATAAGCTAAATGTAAACTCCAGGCCTGACTCCGAATTGTGTGACGATAACGGTGCGGTGAAGAAGTCTGTAGTTGCAACTGGTAAGCCGTTGTTGAATAGAGTGTCACAGAATAGAGTTACTGCTTCAGAGATTTTTCAGGAGGAACCAAAATTGTCTACTTCTGTTATTGAACAGTTTGAAAATGATGAACTTGACGGTAAATTGAATATTTGTGGTAATGATCATGATAGTGCAGATTTGTCTTTGGTTGATCATGATGAAATGGGGGGAATGCCTACTACTGCTAAGTTAAATAAACCTTCTGTACAACTTGAACGTGAAGTAGAACTGAATGCAGATGCAGTTGCAGAAGGCATGCATACTTTTCAAAGCGTCAGTGTAATTGATCAGAGTGAAGCCCACCTATCATCAGATGCTAGTGTTAAACCTGAGCTGATAGTAAAAGACAGCAGTGGTGGTGGTCTTGCAGGTAGAGAAATTTCTGAAAAGCGAGCAACAACAGCTTTTGATCCACTACTAACTTCATCAACTGATATCAATCAGTCGTCGTTGGTGCTGTCATCCACAATGAAACAGACACCCATGAACTCAAGTATCTTGTGCAATGACTATGATAGTATCAGTTCGTTTGAAAGGACGAATATCAATGGTCAGTTTAGTGAGGATAAGCCAAGTGTAAAGGAGAGAGTAATTGTTAAATTGACTTGCACGAATAAAGGCATTTCTAGTTTCAAGTTACTATTTGAATGTTATTATCTTTGGTGTAAATTACTCTGTTTCTACACTTGGTTGATGAGACATGTCGTGTGTTTGTTGGTCATGTATATTCTGCGATACAATGACATGGGCGTGTTACCGTTCAGATTTGAGGATATAGGTGATAGAAGGAAATCAGCAAATGAACTCTGGGACGATTTCCCAACCTAGAGCGTCACCCTGAGAAGGGTTGTAGGCGTACTGCTGTGAGTCCTACAATTCTTCAAAGGGAAGCGCATCAATGAGCAGTCCAATGTGTTTGGTGTGTGATTTTGTACATATGTTCATATTGTATATACTGAATTGATATCATCTGTCATCTAGCTGTTGGTAATTCTGTTTGTGTCCGTACGACTTCCACTTGTATCACCAACCTGAGAAGGAGTGTAGGCATACTGCTGTAAGTCCTACAGTTCTTCAAGGGTAGTTTGCCGTGTCAGAATCCACAACATTTGATGTGTTGATTGTACATATGTTTGTGTTAAATAGTTGTGTGAGTTCCAGTTGATGTAATTGTTGGTTAATCTTGTTTGTGTCCGGACATTCCACAACTTACAATCGTCAACGTGAGAAGGGTTGCAGGCGTACTGATGTCAGCCCTGCGATTCTCCAAAGGAATTCCATCAAGATGTGATCCGCGAGTTTTTGTGTACAGTTTGTATATATGTGTGGTGTGTCATATCAATTGGTGTTTTTTGGATTCATTGTGTTTACTTGTTGTTTTCGTACCTTGATATTATTGCGTAATTTTGTTAAAATTTTCGTCGTGATTACTTCTGAAGTTGTTTCGAGTCTTCTACATCCGTGAATGAATTGATTGATGTTAAGGACAGCAGATGGATCGTATACGCCGGGGAGGCTAGGCTATTGCTGAGAATGAAGTGCGTACGGAGATAATTGTTAGCTGCGGTCCGACACACCGGGGAGAAAGAGTGTAAACGACTGAGGCTGACATACGTCACCGTTACTAGAATTGAGGCAGAATGAGTGACAAGCGATTGCAGTGATAATTAGTAGTGGGTAGATAAGAGGATGAGCGTGGAGTATCATTAGGTGCTGCTATGGTCACGTTGCATTCTGCAAGAGTCATTCTAGTAAGTGGAGATTATGTTGCAAGATGTCAAGAGGATGCCTTTAACTGGAGGCGCAGGTCGTCATTGATGTGTGAGATTGTGCTGTGGGTATGCTTGTGGCATGTTGGCTTTTCTGTTTGATTTCCATTTCAGCTCTGTCCGTGTGACCCAGGATCTCGCAATGGCATCCAAGTCAACGTGCATTGATCGTGAAGGAAAACAGGGTTGGATCCGTATTTTGCCGGGGAGTGTCAATGTAGTTGAAGATTGAACGATCAATTCTTGGTTGTTTGCTTAAAATCAACTTCCCCAATTTTCGCGGAGGCATCAATATGACAGTCATCGTCTCATCGGTCGCTGTTCAGAAAGAAGAGTGAAACATCGTCAGAAACCTTAGTTTACTTAGTTCGCTTATTCCTTTTATATGTTGGTGTAACAATAAACAAATCTAAAGCGGCAGATCGGTGTTTTGGTTTTTTTGTCCGTTATAACTAAGCGTTTCTGAGAAATCCTCGAAGAACAGCGTGGGCCCGAGCGTAGCGAGAGCTGGGCATTAACAGGTTTATGAGACGTGATTGACAGTATCACTTTTAGGAATGATGGGTCGGAATGAGGTCTGTCAGTTTATTAAATTCAGTGAAAGCAGATGTAGCTGCATTCGGACAAGGGCATCCGAAAAACAGTGATGAGCGTTTTGCGACTTATAATCGGATTCATCTGCACAATCAGTTTTAGTAATTGATTCTGCATACAACAACAAGAGGAGGTAAGTTCACTCATTCATGTATAAGCATGCAGATATTCTTTTTTTACAGTTTGTGATACCGGATAGATTTGGATGTGGGCATAGAGTTCTGTTTACTTGAATTTTGGAAGAACTTAAACGTGACGCAATTCGGACACTGGGTAGTTTCCATCGAATAATGGGAGATACTTTCCGAACGAAGACTTTCTTCTTTGACTGAGCTCAGATAATACATGTAAATAAACTTGTTTGCGTTGCAGTGAAATAAAATTTTCTATCTAATATTCTTGTGTTCTATTTGTTCTGCATGCGGTGGAAGTACTGCATGCTAGACCGGTACTCCCTAGGATATGAACTCGTTAGTGTATATAGGTGTGATTCTGTAGCAACACTATCGATCGATATAAGTTATGAATTATAAGTACTTTAGTCAAGCCTAAGCATCTGCCTAAAGTTACGCGATTACGTCTCCTAGTCATAGGTAAGTCTGTAGGGACCAAGGACAAAAATACTTCAGTATTTGAAAAATAAGCAATGAACTTGGGCACTGTAATTGAGTCGATTTCTTATAAGGTAAAGTGTATTCAAAAGTAGTGCATTACCAATATTTCACTTAAAGCGTGATGTCGATTCATATGATTATGGGTGTTAACTTATAGTGTAAGGTGAAGTGTATACAAGACGAATAATTGAGTAGGTTGAGCTGTAGCAATCGTAGTCAGGTTTGCATTACACTAAAATATGCCACCAATTACTTTGTCAGGTCTCACTGATAAGTCATGCCTGCATCTAGTCATCATAACAAATATGGCTACACTCAGATAGAATAAGAAAGGTCTGGTAAGCATGATGTTAAATATATTTAATGAAAAATAATAACAAGCAAATATCTTTACGCATTTGTTTGTCGTAATAATTTGGGCAATGTCGAATCGCTGTGACCGGGTTGACTGACGTTACCGGATATCTGAAAATAAGTAAACAAAGTGTTTTTTAAATCGCTGAAGTAAGAAAGAAGTAATATTAAAGTTAAACGCTTTATATTTGCCTAACTTTGCTAAAAGTGGTTCATTCTCCCTTCTCATTCTTCGTTCATGACAGCATTCTTCTGTGGTTTTCACTGTCACACATATTGTTCATCCTCTAAAGTATAGCAGCAAGCAAATAATACTTTCATATGCCGTATAAACGAATGTTTACAAAGAATGCATGTCATTTCTACAGGCGCAATAAGTTATGTTATAAACTGTAATCGTGAAGTATCATAAATGAGTACTTCTCAAAAAGTTCAAGTCGTTCAAGTATTGTACGAGTAATTAGAACAGGTTATGATACTAGTTAAATTGTAAACCCTTCACAATGAACACTGTGCATTTGGCTAAGTGCTATATGGTGGCGGTCACTAAGGTGAATCGCCTTATTCTGCAGGAACAGCAATACGCAATTTGACGGCTCGAGATATTTCTGATTTTTATGAGGGCCTAGATCTTTGTCTTGAAAATGGTAATAATGAACGCCTTGACAGATCATGCTTCTGCCTTTAAATATATACCATTCGTCCAGCCTATTGTTGAGATGCGACCATGTGGGATCTGCACAGATTTATGGGGCATCTTATAAATTAACTTGCTATCCATCGTCAGATCCTTACATACCACTTCACGATGTCTTATCTCATTCATTTTCCAATAACGTCCTTGCTTGATCCTCATTTTACTCCATTAAAACTAACATTTTACAGCTCTTTATGACTTATGATATTCCTACTCTCTGAAGGGTACGGTTGTGCACTAAATGCACAAAAAGGTATAAAACAAAAACAACTGGCACAACTGAGGATAAATGTATTGAAACCAAAAGTGGACAT
The DNA here is from genome assembly GCA_944472135.2 of Trichobilharzia regenti. NCBI lineage: Eukaryota > Metazoa > Platyhelminthes > Trematoda > Strigeidida > Schistosomatidae > Trichobilharzia > Trichobilharzia regenti. The sequence continues at coordinate 26,799,124 of OX235270.1, read as the reverse complement.
CATGATAGTACGAGATATATGCGTAGCATTATACATTGCAAATGAACGTTGTCAGCCTAGGGATTTTTCTTTATAAATGCATTTATTAATGATACTCGCACTTACCTATTCCATTGCACTTTATTGATCCACCTTAGCACTTTGACTTTTCCAAAACAGCTTTCAATCCCTTGTAAACGTTGTACTTACCTGAATATTGGTTGGTTATCGTGTGACAACAAACACGGGTTGAAAGCGAAACGAAGTCGATTTTCCCGCTCAACCTGGAGGACAACTGTACAATTCAACAACTGTAGGGCCTGGTTCAGACAATGAGTGTATTTATATATATGTATCAAATATTTAACAGTTGAAATATTATTAACTTGTATACAATCTACGATTTGAGACTGTATCATACTTGATCGTGCCTGCAATAAAAGGCATGCATTTTCATGTAAATTTGTAAATTTATATGAAATACATTATTATCATCTCCTTGGAATGTTAGTATACATTTGCAATGTTTAGTGCAAACCATATCGGCTTAAGCATGGAAAATACGACGTTTTCCATGAAAATACAGCTTTGTTCAAACGCTGGTGCTGTTGTGTTTCTAATAAAAGCAACTAGACTGTAAGCAAGCAACTATTAGGCACAAAGAGTCTCAGCTTTAATAAAGGCATATCCAATTAAGAGAAAATGTCGTGTAATAGTGCACAAATAAAAAGACCATCGTGAAATAGATAAGTGATATTTCAGTGACAGGTAAATTGAAAGATCTGCAAGCTTACGATTCGTAAGACTACGTGACGTGTAAGATCTCAAGAATTTCTGTAGGGCCTGTGGGGTACCATGGATGGTTTGGCACAGCTGCTAGCTACTAATCGACAGAAAGCTGATACTCATTTTAAGTACTCTGACATTTGAGGAGGACTATTTACATTCTTCTTCGGGACGCGATGAACACTGATGTCAATATAATCTGATGCCATTTTATGCACTGAGCAATTAAGGTCTGAAATTCCATGTGCAAATGTAAATTAAACTATTATCACATCTTTGCCTAAGCAGTTTTAACGAGGAACTTCATCAAAATAGATATAATCACTAGGAAATTCAGCAGCCTGTCTCATTTATCACAAGATATCGTCGATGTCTTATGGAATATTTCAGTCACCACACATGATAACAGAAGTGTTTAACATCCTCAAAACACACATCTAACCTATGTCTGCAGGCTATTTCTCTTTGATATGCGCGATTCTCATAGATTCACTGAAATGACAATAGCCATTGCCTGTAGTCTATTCACAACCGTAAGATCTGAAACAACTCGCAAAAAACAAGCCCTCAAAGCACTATAATGCAAATAATAGTCTTTCCGTGCGGACTGTATTAAAAGGGATGACTGTCAATGCAGCTGAAGACTGAACGATCAATTCATGGTTGTTTGCTCAAAACCAACTTCCCCGATTTTCACGGAGGCATCAATCAGCCTGTCATCGACTCATCGGTCGCTGTTCAGAAAGAAGTCAGGAGAAAACCGTCAGAAACCTTAGTTGTATAGTTTGCTATATGTTGGTGTTAGAATAAATAATTCCCGAATCGCCCAACTGGGTTCTGGTTTTTGCGTCCGTTCGTACTAAGCGTTTCTGAGAAGCTTCGAGGAACAGCGTGGGCCCAAGCGTAGCAAGAGCTGGGCACTAACGGTTTATGAGACGTGGCTGACAGTTTCTGACGGCTTAAAGTCAGTTTTAGACGGGTTTGGACCGTTGGTAACAGATTGGATAGTTACCGTTCATCTTTCCTGGTGCCGGCCAAGTCCTCTTTGAACAAGCAATATCTGGAACGTTTTTGGAATTGGGTCAAGTTCAACAATGCCTGGGTCAAAGAAGGGACAGAGCGTCTTGGATGCAAACAGGAAAGTAAGTCATTGTGACTTGTCTGTTAATTGTAACGATGTGTCTGATGTTAAGCATGACATGGTTGATGTTACTGTTTCGCCGTTCAGGGATAATAGGAACATCAAACTCCCTAAGTTTGAACCACGGTGTTCGATGGAAACCCGGCTGATTATTTACAATTTGTAGAGGAGTTTGAGGTCATGTTGAGTAGTTTTCTATTAAGTGATGAATTGGAATTGATGTATTTGATGAGGTATTGCACTGGAGATGCTGCAAGAGCTATACAGTGCTGTAAGCTCATGCCCCCTAATGAGGGATACGCTGAGACTATGAGCATATTACGTCAAAGGTTTAGAAGACCTTCAATGATTGTAAGGAATGTATTCGAGGCTGGTAAAGGTAATGGGGGTCAATTACAAAATGACTCCAAGACACTCTCTGAGCTTTTGGATAATCTCATGACTTACAAGAATGCATTGATTTCGATGAATTGCATGAGTGATCTGAACTCAAGTTCCGTCCTAGAGGTAACAGCGAGACGCCTACCCACTCGACTGCAGAGGAAGTGGGTGAAGATAAGCTCTCGTATAGAGGATGAAGGTATTGAGCCAAAGTTTGGTGATATTCTGAAACTGGTAGAGATAGTGTCAATCAAGCTATGAGCAAGTTTGCCAATATATTGCATCCCACCCCTATAATAGAGCAGTCTGAGAGCAAACCGCAATCATTGATGACGAAAGGGTCTCAGAGAGGTGGATATCGAGAAGGCTCTACGGTGTCTAGAAATGCATATAGACTTAGTGAGTGTAACAGGTTTCGTGGTACATCCTCAACAGATAAGTTACAAGCTGCAAGGCAAACACGGTTGTGTTTCATCCGTTTGCAAGAAGTGCATACAAAGATGAACTGTGAATCAGTGACCAAGTTTAGTGATAAGCTAAATGTGAAATCAAGGTCTGACTCCGAATGGTGTGACGATAATGGTGTGATGAAGAAGCCTGTAGTTGCAACTAGTAAGCCATTGTTGAATGGAATGCCGCAGAAGAGAGTTACAGTTTCAGAGGACAGTTCTGACTCCGCCAGTTTACAAGGTATTACTGGTCAGAGTGAAGATATAGAACCTTTAAAGATTTGTGAGGAGGAACCAAAATTGTCTACTTCTGTTATTAAAGATTTTGAAAATGATGAAGTCGACCAGATAGTCGACGGTAAAGTTAATATTCGTGATAATGATCATGATACTGCACTTTTGTCTTTGGCTGATCGTGATAAGATGAGTGGAAAGCCTACTAATACTGAGTTGAACGAAGGTTCGGTACAATCTGAACGTGAAGTAGAACTAAAAGCAGATGCAGTTGCAGAAGGCGTGCATACTTGTCAAACCGTCAGTGTAATTGATCATAGTGAAGCCCACCTATCATCAGATGATAGTGCTAAACCGGAGCTGATAGTAAAAGACAGCAGTGGTGGTAATCGTGGAGTTATGGAACTTTCTGAAAGTCGAACAAGAAAAGCTTCTAATCCACCGCTAAGTTCATCAACTGGTACCAATCAGTCGTCGTTGGTGTTGTCATCCACGATGAAAAGGACGTCCATGAAATCACGTGTCCTGTGCTATGACTATGCCAGTATCGGTGCATTTGAAAAGACGAAAGATATTGGTCAGTTTAGTGAGGATAAGCCAAGTGTAAACGAGAGGGTAATTGTTAAATTGACTGCATGAATAAAGGTTTTTCAAGTTCCAAGCTACTATTTGAATGCTGTTATCTTTGGTGTAAATTACTCTGTTTCTACACTTGGTTGATGAGACATGTCGTATGTATGATAGTCGTCTATATTCTACGACATAATGATATGGGCGTGTTACCGTTCAGATTTGAGGATATAGGTGATAGAAGGAAATCAGCAAATGAACTCTGGGACGATTTCCCAACCTAGAGCGTCACCCTGAGAAGGGTTGTAGGCGTACTGCTGTGAGTCCTACAATTCTTCAAAGGGAAGCGCATCAATGAGCAGTCCAATGTGTTTGGTGTGTGATTTTGTACATATGTTCATATTGTATATACTGAATTGATATCATCTGTCATCTAGCTGTTGGTAATTCTGTTTGTGTCCGTACGACTTCCACTTGTATCACCAACCTGAGAAGGAATGTAGGCATACTGCTGTAAGTCCTACAGTTCTTCAAGGGTAGTTTGCCGTGTCAGAATCCACAACATTTGATGTGTTGATTGTACATATGTTTGTGTTAAATAGTTGTGTGAGTTCCAGTTGATGTAATTGTTGGTTAATCTTGTTTGTGTCCGGACATTCCACAACTTACAATCGTCAACGTGAGAAGGGTTGCAGGCGTGCTGGTGTGAGTCCTGCGGTTCTTCAATGGAATTACATCAAGACGTGATTGGCGAGGTAATTTTTACGGTTTGTATATATGTGTGGTGTGTCATATCAATTGGTGATTTTGTATTCACTGTGTTTACTTGTTGTTTATGGTATTCCCGATCACTTGGTTTTAAGGATATTTAATACTCACGAGAAAGATAATACGATAAGAGGTCATATTATTATACTATTATTATTTCATCCTTTAGTTCCTAGAGGAACATATGGCTTCAGCTGCGCACCTCCATTGCCTTCTGTTTTTTGCCAACTTTTTCACCCCAGTCCAGGTCTGTCCACATGCTTTCATCTCCTCTTCGCATGACCTCCAAGTCACCTTAGGACGACCAACTCGCCGCTTCCCTTTCGGGTTCCACCCAAGTAATGGCTTTTCGAGTGATTTCACTTGATGGTTTCCTCAGAGTATGGCCAATCCATCTCCATTTCTGCCTTCCTATTTGTTTCACAATCGGTTGGTTCGCTCCCAGAGATCCCTGTTGCTGATCTCTTCTGGCCATCTGATCTTGAGTATTGAGCAAAGACAACTGGTATTGAAGGTCTGAAGTTTGTTTGAGATGCTCTTTATGACGCGCTGGCCAAGTCTCTGATCCGTATAGTAGCACTGACTTTACATTGGAGTTGAAAATCCGGATCTTATTTTTGATGCTGAGTGCTGTTGACTTCCACACAGACTTAAGAGTAATGAAAGCTTACCTTGCTTTTCCGATTCTTGCTTTGATATCCTCGTCAGTTCCCCCTGTAGTTGAAACGGTGCTTCCCAGGTAGATGAAGGAGGTTGTTTCTTTCAGGTTACTCCCATTTATACTGGCTGATTGTTGTCTGTTGTTTTTGCTGTTGGTGTTGGTGTTGGCCAGGAATCTTCATCACCTATCTCTGTTTTATCTATGTTCACCTGAAGGAAGTCCTATCGTGTCTGGAAGGTTCTTCTGCCAACTTGTTGCTTTTTACTTGCATATCTTCCAGTTTGTGGGAAATCAGACAGAAGTCCATATCCTCCAATTTTTTTGTGTGGGTCCATTTTATGCCTGTTTTCTCATTGCCCGTTGTTTGTGGGATTATCCAATCTACTGCAATCAGGGAAATCATTGGCGACAGTAGGCAGCCTTGTCTTACTTCTGTCTCTCTACTTTCAAGGATTTCATAGGTTTCCCGTTGGCATGCAGCACTGTCGTACAACTGTTGGGTGAGTTGTATAATTGTCGGTGGGACCCCGTAGTAGCGAAATAGTTGCCAAATCACCTCTTGATCGATGCTGCGCTATCGAAGGCCTTTCCAAAGTCGATTAAGTTGGAATAGAGAGATGACTACCATTCTAAGCTTTGTTCAATGATGACCCACAGTGTGGCGATTCAATCAATACATGACTTGTTTCTCCTGAATCTAGACTGTTCCGGTCGAAGTTTTTCATCCATATTGGCTTGTTTGATTCTCTCCAGGATGATGTGACTTAGTATTTTGCTTGGGATGGACAGAAGCACAATTCCACGCCAGTTTTTACATTGACTTAAGTCTCCCTTCTTTGGCAGTTTGAATAAGTATCCTTTCTTCCAATCCTCAGGTATCTTGCCCTCTTTCCACACCTTCTTCAGCAGTGGCGTCATCAAGTCCGCTGTTGTCTCTGGGTCCATTCTCAATGCTTCTGCTGGGATTCCATCTGGTCCTGATGCTTTTCCAGCTTTTAGCATCTTGATTGCATCCAGGACTTCTGATTTCGTCGGGGTGTCGATGTTCACTGGTAGTTCTGCTTCCGTTGTTGGTATTGTTGGGCTCGTTGTAGGTGGCGGTCGATTTAGAAGTCTTTTGAAGTGTTCAGCCCTGTATTTCCTTTGCTCCACTTCTTTGGTGATTGTCTTTCCATTGTCGTCCTTTATTGGCTTAATCTGTGTCGAACTTTTGCCCGATACGTGCCTAGTTGTTTGGTAGATTGTGGCGAGGTCTCCTTTGCCTGCAGCTTGTTCTGCTTCACTTCCCATGGTTTCATAATATTTTCTTTTGTCTTCCCTGGCACTCTTCTTCACTCTTTCGTCCAGTGTATTGTAGCTTGCATTCAACTCCTGTTTTTGTTGCTCATCGGTGAACTGGATAATCTTTTGTCTCACTATCCTTCTCTCTTCTATTAGTCTCCAAGTGTCCGTAGTGAGCCACTGTTTGTCCTGTCTCTTCTTTCTGTCTAGAACTTCCATGCAGTTTTGACTCCACACCGTTTTCAGGTTATCCCAGTGCTTTTCGACGCCGATCTCTTCGCTGGTGTTGATTTGTGTCTCGGCTTTGTCCCTTATGCTTGCAATGAAGATGTCCTTTGTATCTTGGTCCTTCAGTTTTTGAGTGTCGAACTTGGCTTGTGGTCTATCTGCAGCTCCTGTTTCCCTGAAAGCTTTTAATTTGATTTGGATTGTCCTTTGTACGAGATAGTGGTCTGAGCCAACGTCTGCTCCTCTTCTTACTTTTGTATCCAGTAGGCTGCGTCTCCACTTCCTTGAGCAATTGAGATGAAGTTAATTTGGTTTTCGGTTTGCCCATCTGGTGACACCCATGTAGCCTTGTGGATATCTGTGTTTGTATACGCTGCCACTAATCACTATTTCATTGAATGCGCAGAAGTCGGCGAAGAGTTCTCCATTTTCAATCATTTCTCCGAGAGCTTCTCTACCCATAATGAGTTCCCTTCCTGTGTTGTCCGGTCCCAGTTTGGCGTTCATGTCTCCCATTAGTATTTTTATGTCACCAGCTGGCGTATCGTCCATTGTTGCCTGTAGTTGTCTGTAGAATTCTTCTTGTCGAGGTCTGCGTTGTTTGTGGGTGCATAACATTGTATGATTGACACTTTCCTTCCTTTGGAGTTGAATCTGGTGGTCATTATCCTGGACGAGATCGCTTCCCGTTGCATCAGGGCTTTCGTTGCCGTTGGTGACATCATGATAGCCACGCCCTCGGTGTGGTTATCTTCTGGGTAACCGGAATACATCACTGACTCACCCGTTGACAATCTGATGAGTCCACTCCCATTCCATCTGCTTTCACATATTCCGAGTACTTGGATTCCGTATCTTTTCATCTCGTTGGCGATCTGGGCGGCTTGCCGGTCTCGTACATGGTGGGGACGTTCCATGTCCCCACACAGACTTTGTCTTTTGGTGCAAAGAGGTTCATTTTACTGAAGTTTCTGTAGCAATTTTTGTTTACAGGGTGGGGTTGCTAGCCTTACGCCCGAGAAAGAAATGGTTACATTAAGATAAAGTTTAGAGAGAAGCGACCTTTTGGGTTGCTCCCCTCAAAATCAGAAAATAACGGACAAAACAATGAGAACAACACCAGCAAAAGGAAAACAATTCACAGCAAAATGGGCAAAAAGCGACAGCAACGATACAATACAACTACATGCAATATAGTTCAGCACAGTTAACTAAAATGATATCTCAACCATAAACTCACTGTCTTGGAGCAACTTGAACATATAAATCCAACAGTATATACAATTATAGATGTGTTTATGTTTAAAAATTTCACAAATCCAAATAGTTAGTTATATGTATTATCTGTTATTAAGATTTTATCCTTGGATTTAGTGTTCGAAAGGTAAATAATTATGATAGTTTCCACAAACTCTTGGCATGAAATTTTACAGAAACGAGAATTTTTATAATTAAGGGAAACGTAGCGCAGTAGTCGAAAAGCGCGCTCATAGGAATTTGGTCAGAGGTCATATTAGAATAAGATTTAATCATTTAAAATGAATTGGAATTGAGCAATTAGATGCAATATGATTTTTAATACATAAGGTATTTACTAGCTCAACATTTAAGCAGCCCGCCAAGGTCGGCAGTGATTATTTTCGCTTCCTGGTGTTCCGAGAGGATTACATTGTTTCATCGACACACCATTTCATCCTATTCAGCTGACAACACAATCACCTTTTAAGTCCCTCCTCATACGATTACCTGCGTATCAACCCTGGATGCCTAACTCGGTGACTTCCATTCTGGTCTCACTTTTGTGCTTGACGAGTGCTATCTCTCAATAGTCGCCTCAGTGTGTGTCTAATCCATTTCCATTTCCTTCTGCATACTTGGTGGGCAATAAATTCACGATTGGTTCATTGATACACAGATATCCTTGTTACTCATCCCCTCGTGCATAGCAATACGTGTGCCAAGTCTCTGAAGCTTGTGGTGGCACTGACTTGTCACTGTTGGCAAAAATACAGATCCTCTTCTATAGTCTGCTGACAGAAGATTTCCACAATGAATTCAGAGTAATGAAGACCAGTCTGTTGCACAGATGGAGTCCACCATCAGGAATAGTAGGTAGCCTTGCCTTACTACCGTCTTTAATTTGAAGACTTCACTGAGACTTCTTTTACGAATCAACTGGCATGTGACATCGTACAACTGATGAGTTAGGTCTTTAACTGTGTCAGCAGTGAAGTCTGAGTGCTGAAGCAGTTTTCATATTACCTCAGGATCGATGCTACGAAAGGCATTTCCCAAGAGGATGACGTTTGGATGGAGGCTTGGCTGCCACTCCATGTTCTGTTTTACGGTGGTACGTACCACTGCGGAATCAACAACATGTCCCGAATCTCACAGATGGCTTCTCAACCCTGAAACGGTCTTGCCCAAACTCTATGTACGGGCCGTTCAACTGCGTGGAGGTGTTATAATTTTAGGGAATTAAATGAGGACGTTGTCGGCTTGTTCTGTCTGCGCCTGACTAATATGCCTATCTGCTTGTGGTACCTTCCGATTCAGTGAAGCACGCAAATATCAAAAAACAAAGACTGGACTGTGACTGTGTATTGTAGTACAACAACAACGACAAAGAAAGTCATGGTATTTATACATTTTACAACAATATAGACAGCTAACAGCATTTGAAATAATTGATCGTAATAGTCAATAACAAAGTGCGTGAGAAATGATAATATACCATCTATGCGAGATTAACAGTCAATAACAAAATGTGTGGGAATGATGATATGCCATCTATGCGAGATTAACAGTCAATAACAAAATGTGTGGGATCCTATCACCTCTCCCCGTAAAAAGTGTAGGACTTGCTTTTTGAATCTATTTGAAAAGGTTTCGGAGCTTTTCTTTGTCGAGTTGACCTTCGCGTGGTACTGGATAGAGTGTGATCTGTGTCCCGGGCTTCCGGCTGCGGAAGATTAAATGTATCTACTAATACTTCTAACGTGAGATCTCGTCTCCCATTGTCGGGTCTATCTGACGCATCTGGTATATGATTCGTGTGTCTGACACATAACTGTCCTTCTACATTCACTTTGTATAAAACCCTTCCTTTCTGCCCCACTATTTGTCTTCGAATCCATCTCGGAGGTGAATAGCGAAAATCTCGTACATAAACTTGCTGATACAATTTGAAAACTCAACGTATAGCTCCGTGATGAAGATTGAATTGGTTTTCCATTTTTGTATTTCTGCAGCCCTGCTTTACTTGCCTAGGCTTAATTGAGTCGAGGGCAGTTCTGATCTTCCGGCCAAACATAATTTCCGCTGGGGATAACTGGTTTGGGGCGGAAGGATTTGGCGTCGTACGATAATGCAGCAAGAATCTATCCAAAATTTCTTCTGTTGTCCCCTCCCCCTTCGCTTTTGCATAAGCACGCTTAAAGGTGTCGACGAAACGTTCAGCCTGTCCATTCGATTGGGGATGATACGGGGGGCTACGAATATGCTGGATGCCAAACAGTTTGCAGCAACCAAGTTTGTCCTGGAAGACAGAAGCGTGCTTTTGACGACGGCGTTGCAAGAGAGATTGATCAGATACATCTCCGGGAACAACGTTGTGTGGTGAAGACGAAACATTAGAGCATACTGAATTTAATGGTACATTGAAGATATGGAGCTTGTCTAACCAGTCAAGACCAAGCAAATTCAAATCATGGTAGTTTGTAACGTAACATACACCATTGAACTGATGCTCACCAAACTGAACCTGGCAATTTATCTCACCCACGAGTTTCAGTATATCTCCAGAGACATTCTTGGCGACATGCTCGGTCGGCAGAATCTGTGGGCACCAAGTTTGCGCCACGTAGTTCGGGAAATTAAGGTAATATCTGATGCCGTATCCAACTGAAGACGAATATGTTTGCCGTTAATACCTAGTGTAATGTACTTACGTTTGCTGGCGAAATCGACTTTGGAAGTTGTGAAAATGGTCTGTACTCGAGGAGATTGTTTCAGCTTGAAACGGCTACTTCTGTTCCTCACCGAAGATTTCTCTGCCGTGGACAGTAACCCTCCTTATGTCCAAAACGGTGACAATTACGGCATTTATGTTTCTTGAAAGGACAGAACTTGACAAAATGCCACGAACCACAGTGCCAGCACACTGAAGGAGGTTTAGCTGAATTCTGAGACTGACGTGTTGTGTGCTTAACGGTGATCGGAGGACTTTTCACTGTGTTAATTGAACCAAATTCAGACGACTGTCGTTTGCACTCCACCATAGCAGTATCGCGCTTCAAGTTGATTAGGCGTAGGCATTCTGCTGTCACCATTTGTAAAGTCATTTTCGGGTCTTGTTCCACGAGTGACAGAAGTCGAGTTCGTATGTCAGTATCTTCTGGGTTCTTCAACCCACAAATAAAAATCAAACACTTGAACTGATCTGATGTCATTTCGTGTGGTTTGAACCTTTCACATTCCTTGTTCACTTTGCCAGCGTAAGTCACATAATCATCGGAAGGCATTTTTTTTAACTGAAAACACTGATACCGAATATTAAACATGGATGACTGTTCACCAAAGATTTGTGATAAAACGGTGACTGTCTCATCGAATGATAACTCACGTGGGTTCTTGGGCAGAATGAAGTTAACATATCTGTTGTGCTCAACAGTACCAAGTTTTCTTAGTAACAATCGGACTTTGGCAGCATCATCAAACATGTAGCATTCAATACGGAAGACGTCTTCGTAACGATTGAACCATGCATCAAATACGAGACCAGATATTGGGTCGTAGTTGAACTCACTGATGGAATTTGAGATGCTTTCATATCTGTCTGAATGAGATGTTGATGGAACTTGAATGGACAGTTTCTGAGTGAGAGCTTCGATTAATTTTGGTTGAGCTGCTTCATTCTGAACTTGCTGCTGCTGCAAGATAGATTTGAGATCGTCCAGAGAGATAGACATTGTAATAGGGTTGTAATTAACACAGTCAAAAATGTTCTATAGCTGCGCTGAACAGAATAAAACCCGTCGTCGCCTGCTTGTTATAGCTGCAATGAATTAAGGTGAAACCCCGTCGCCAATTTGTTATGACTGTAGGGAATTAAATGAGGACGTTGTCGGCTTGTTCTGTCTGCGCCTGACTAATATGCCTATCTGCTTGTGGTACCTTCCGATTCAGTGAAGCACGCAAATATCAAAAGACAAAGACTGAACTGTGACTGTGTATTGTAGTACAACAACAACGACAAAGAAAGTCATGGTATTTATACATTTTATAACAATATAGACAGCTAACAGCATTTGAAATAATTGATCGTAATAGTCAATAACAAAGTGCGTGAGAAATGATAATATACCATCTATGCGAGATTAACAGTCAATAACAAAATGTGTGGGAATGATGATACACCATCTATGCGAGATTAAAAGTCTGTCAGCCACGTCTCGTAAACCGTTAATGCCCAGCTCTTGCTACGCTCCGGCTCACGTTGTGGCTTGAAGTTTCTCAGAAACGCTTAGTAATAACGGACGAAAAAACCAAAACACCAATTGTTGACTCGAGGATTCTTTATTGTTACACCAACATATAAACACTGTTACAACTAAGGTCTGTGAACAAATATTACAATAATAAATCACAAGATTACTTCTGATGGTTTACTGCTGACTTCTTTCTGAACAGCAACCGATGAGACGATGACTGTCGTATTGATGCCTCCGCGAAAATTCGGGAAGTTGATTTTGAGCAAACAACCATGAATTGATCGTTCAATCTTCAACTCCATTGACACTCCCCGGCAAAATACGGATCCAACCCTTTTTTCCTCCACGACCAAAACACGTTGACTTGGATGCCATTGCGAGAACCTGGGTCACACGGACAGAGCTGAAATGGAAAACAAACAGAAAAGCCAACACACCACAAGCATACCCACAGAACAATCTCACACATCAATGACGACCTGCGCCTTCCAGTTAAAGGCATCCTCTTGACACCTTCTCTTGCAACATAATCTCCACTTACTAGAATGACTCTTGCAGAATGCAACGTGACCATAGCAGCACCTAATGATACTCCACGCTCATCCTCTTATCTACCCACTACTAATTATCACTGCAATCGCTTGTCACTCATTCTGCCTCAATTCTAGTAACGGTGACGTATGTCAGCCTCAGTCGTTTACACTCTTTCTCCCCGGTGTGTCGGACCGCAGCTAACAATTATCTCCGTACGCACTTCATTCTCAGCAATAGCCTAGCCTCCCCGGCGTATACGACCCATCTGCTGTCTCTAACATCAATCAATTCATTCACGGATGTAGAAGACTCGAAACAACTTCAGAAGTAATCACGACGAAAATTTTAACAAAATTACGCAATAACATCAAGGTACGAAAACAACAAGTAAACACAATGAATCCAAAAAACACCAATTGATATGACACACCACACATATATACAAACTGTACACAAAAACTCGCGGATCACATCTTGATGGAATTCCTTTGGAGAATCGCAGGACTTACACCAGTACGCCTGCAACCCTTCTCACGTTGACGATTGTAAGTTGTGGAATGTCCGGACACAAACAAGATTAACCAACAATTACAATAATTGGAACTCACACAACTATTTAACACAAACATATGTACAATCAACACATCAAATGTTGTGGATTCTGGCATGACGAACTACCTTTGAAGAACTGTAGGACTTACAGCAGTACGCCTACAACCCTTCTCAGGTTGACGCCCTAGGTTGGGAAATCGTCCCAGAGTTCATTTGCTGACTTCCTTCTATCAGCTATATCCTCAAATCTGAACGGTAATATTGTATCGTAGAATATACATGACGAACAAACACACGACGTATCTGGCCAATCAAATGTAGGTACACCAAAAATAATAACATTCAATTAGTAACTTGAAACTAGAAATGCCTTTATTCATGCAAGTCAATTTAACAATTACTCGCTCGTTTACACTTGGCTTATCCTCACTAAACTGAGCAATATCTTTCGTCCTTTGAAATGCACCAATACTATCATAGTCATTGCACAAGATACTTGGGTTGATGGGCGACTGTTTCATTGTGGATGACAACACCAACGATGACCGATTGATACCAGTTGATGAAGTTAGCGGTGGATCAGAAGCTGTTGTTCGTCGACTTTCAGAAAGTTGTCTACCTGCAAGACCACCACCACTGCTGTCTTTTACTATCAGCTCAGGTTTAACACTAGCATCTGATGATAGGTGGGCTACATACTGATCAATCACACTGACGGTCTCACAAGTATGCATGCCTTCTGCAGCTGCACTTGCATTAATTTCCACTTCACGTTCAAGTTGTACAGAAACTTTGTTCAACTTAGCAGTAGTGGGCATATCCCTCATCTCATCATGATCAACCAAAGACAACTGTGAAGTATCATGATCATTATCACGAATATTCACTTTACCGTCAATTTCATCATTTTCAAACTCTTTAATAACAGAAGTACACAATTTCGGTTCCTCCTCACAAATCATTAAAGGTTCCAAATCTTCACTCTGACTAGTAATACCTTGTAAACTTGTAGTAGGTTCTGAGTTTCCAGTGAGCGACCACAAAACAGTGATGTGTGCACTGCCAATTCCGCTGAGTAGCAATGCAGCTCATACTTGTATCAAAAATACAGTGTGGAATCAAGCTGTAAATCAAAAATCAAAAAAATACCTCCACTTCACAACAAGTAATATATAGGAACTATGGTAAGGCAAACTGGGCCTTGGTAGAATCAATGCTAAGATCCTCCGAATGGGATGAATACTTCACTACTGATGACCTCTCGAGAGCCCTAACCATCTTCTACCATAACACTAACACATGCTTAGATGCTGTCATTCCACTCCAAACACTAAAGGTTTCCCCACACAGAAAGTCATTCATAAAACCAAAGGATCGTATGAAACTGAAGAAACTCTCAACAAGTTACTTCAAACACCACGACTTTGGCACTCTAGGTCTAATACTTAACACCCTTAGCTCCGTCTCACAAGCTCGAGATTTCCGTATGAGAAAGGAAGAACGCATCGCAGTAGCCAGTCCTGCTAGAGTGTATGCACTCACAGAAATCTTAAGGAAGCGAATGAATCGCAAAAACCACAGCATTTCTCTCCTCATAGACAAAGGTAGGCTATGCACTAACTCTGCAGACATATGTGAACTATTCAACAAAACGTTTGCAGGTAACTACATTAAGCCCTCAGTCCAGCTACTCGATATACACCCTATTAATAATATGGCACAAACTCCATCTCCACTCACACCAAACCAAATTAGTACTGTAGAATTCACTTATGCTAATATTAACCAAACTATAAGAACCCTCAAAAGTTCAAAAGGTTTCGGTACCGATGGTATATCATCTTACTTCTATAAATATGGTGGCCCTGACATTCCTCTACTGCTGCTTAAAATATTCACAATGTCCCTAGAAACTCAAACTTACCCTGACATATGGAAGACTACATTCATTATGCCTAAACACAAATCTGGCTCGAAAACTGAAGTCAGTAACTACCGGCCGATCAATATCACACCTATAGCATCTAGAATTATGGAGAGACTAGTCAAAGATAACTTAATCAAACATATGCTTAGCCGCAATATTATAAGTCCGAACCAACATGGATTCCTGAAATCCAGATCATGTTTAACGTGTCACCTAGACTTCTTCAATTTCGTAACCAGCAGTCGTGACAGACGGCAACTAGTACTTGTCATCTACTTTGACATTTCTAAGGCATTTGACCGTGTTGACCATTTACTGCTAACAAATAAGCTGAACTCCCTAGGAATACGTGACCCATTATTAGGATGGCTTAAATCATTCCTTAACAATAGGTCCCAAATAGTTAAACTCGGGTCTGCAACCTCCAAACCTAGCCCTATCACTTCTGGTGTAGTACAAGGTAGTGTCATTGGACCCCTCTTATTTACGCTATACATCAATGACATATGCGCTTGCTTCACGCACGGGAAACCATTCATCTTTGCAGATGACCTAAAAGTAGCTTATACATTCCAAAGTGATGACTTAGGGAACTTCGAGAATGTAGTGCAGAAGGAATTAGATAAAATGACTGCTTGGTCGTCCCTATGGAATCTCCAATTTAATCTGAACAAATGTGGCTGGATCTGCTTCGGCGCACCCTCAATTGACCTGAAATTAACGCTTCAATGCGCTAACCTAACCAGACTCCGAAGTGTCGTTGACCTAGGCTTGAGGTACTCTAGTGACTTGACATTCTCTGAGCAAGTAGCATCACAGACTAGAAAATCGAGGATGCTCTTAGGATGCATACTCAGGAACTTTCACGACAATGAAGCCAAGCTAATTCTGTACAAAACATGTGTCAGACCACTACTAGAATACTGTCCATTTATTATAAGCAGCACTCGCACACGTGACAAGCTAAGGATGGAAAGTATCCAACGATATTTTACCTCAAAACTACTTGGCTATGATTGTAAGAAAGACTACATCTCACGGTGCATGATCCTAAAACTTGACCCACTTTGGACAAGGCGACTTATTATAAACCTAATATTCTTCTTTAAGGTCCTTCACAAAATATCATTCTCAGGTAACAGGGACATACAATTCGCACAGGAAGGTTCTTACGATCTGCGTAACCAAACTTCCACAGTGACAACTCATTCTTTTAAGTCAACACTCCGTGAAAACTTCTTCACAGTCATGTATTCTAAAATATGGAATAGCCTGCACCTAGATGTCAGAACTTGCTCTTCGGTTACAAGCTTCAAACGCTCTCTATACAGACTGTTTCACTCTACTGATTATATTAATAAACTATTTACTCCTAAAACGAATCAACTACTAATCTACTACAGCACCTAAAAAACGCACTTCAACACCCTTAGCAATCTAAAAACTATAAATAAACTAGCAGCATGGATGCATAAAGACTAGTACGGAACATACAGGATTAGTTTACCCTTAGAAATAGGACGTGTCACTTTATTGTAACCTTCAAACGCTTGCTATATAAACTGTTTTATTCCAAAGACTACCCCTACCAGAACCCATTAATTACTTCTAAAACGCATCAGTCATTAGAACACTAAAACGCTCAGACTCATTAATACACATTATGACACTAAATAAACTCTAAGACTTCGCATAAATACGTGAAAAGACAACTATAATTAAAAGTAATTTTTTACTAATATGTTATAAAATTGACATAAACTTTTACATATATACATTAATATCCTTTTAATGTTCACATACTTTCTATTTTTGGTACCCTGCTACTCCTATTCATCTTCTGGTCGAGGTCGAACAACCCTGCATCTAAACTGAAATGAGGATTAATTCCAAACCATCTATCTCATAACCACTCAAATTCCATGAACGATCCAATTCTACCATTTGAAGACGCTGGCGAACATGCTGTAAATGAGTATTCATGATCTGAAATGAAGAAGCAACTGGTTTTCAAACAGTTTTCAACATTTTTCTGAACTTACGAATACAGTCCGCCATGCAGACACAAATGGCGCAAATGGAGAATTCTGGAATCGACCTAGACACCATTTGATGCAGTAAAACAACTTCACATGACCTCATCTAGTTTTCGCATCCACGATCAAATTTCTTTCCTGTTATAAAACTACGATAAGACTGCTGAAAAATGAAATAAATATATCACTGATCTCAACAAAATACATCAATAAACTTTAAACCAAGGGTGTTGCTCACAACAAAGTTATATAAGAGAATTGACTTCAAGCTTTTTTTCCCAGATATCCGTATTACATTCATCTGATGTCTGGGTTTTTTTAATGCGAAGACAATATTCCTATATCTCTTTATGTGCTACACAGACTTTATAGCAGACTGTTCCGACTGACGCTCATGTCAGAGAGAACAACCAAACCGTAAATTCATCATACATCAAATTGTGTAATTTATATAATAACTTATCCATGCCTGTACAATTGGTATGTTCCTGCTTAAACAGGAAGAAATATATTATTATCATTAGAACTGGACTCTGAAGCAGCAACTCTATTCTGTGACACTCTATTCAACAATGGCTTACCAGTTGCAACTACAGACTTCTTGACCGCACCGTTATCGTCACACAAATCGGAGTCAGGACTGGAGTTTATCACTGAACTTGCTCACTGGTTCACAGTTCACCTATACTGGCAAACTTGCTCATAGCTTGATTGACACTATCTTTACCAGTTTCAGAATATCACCAAACTTTGGCTCGATACCTTCATCCTCGATACGGGAGCTTATCTTCACCCACTTCCTTTGCAGTCGAGTAGGTAGGCGTCTTGCCATTACTTCTAGTATAAAACTCGAGTTGAGGTCATTCATGCAATTCATAGAAATCAAGGTATTCTTATAAGTCATGAGATTATCCAAAAACTCAGTGAGTGCCTTGGAGTCATCTTGAAGTTGACTGCTGTTACTTTTGACAGCTTCTTATATGTTCCTTACAATCATTGAAGGTCTTCTAAACCTTTGACGTAATATGCTCATAGTCTCAGCGTATCCCTCATTAGGGGGCATGAGCTTACAGCACTGTATAGCTCTTGCAGCATCTCCAGTGCAATACCTCATCAAATACATCAATTCCAATTCATCACTTAATAGAAAACTACTCAACATGATCTCAAACTCCTCTACAAATTGTAAATAATCAGCCGGGTTTCCATCGAACACCGTGGTTCAAACTTAGGGAGTTTGATGTTCCTATTATCCCTGAATGGCGAAACAGTAACATCAACCATGTCATGCTTAACATCAGACACATCGTTACAATTAACAGACAAGTCACAATGACTTACTTTCCTGTTTGCATCCAAGACGCTCTGTCCCTTCTTTGACCCAGGCATTGTTGAACTTGACCCAATTCCAAAAACGTTCCAGATATTGCTTGTTCAAATAAGACTTGGCCGGCACCAGGAAAGATGAACGGTAACTATCCAATCTGTTACCAACGGTCCAAACCCGTCTAAAACTGACTTTAAGCCGTCAGAAACTGTCAGCCACGTCTCATAAACCGTTAATGCCCAGCTCTTGCTACGCTCCGGCTCACGTTGTGGCTTGAAGTTTCTCAGAAACGCTTAGTAATAACGGACGAAAAAACCAAAACACCAATTGTTGACTCGAGGATTCTTTCCATTATAGATAAGATTTTATTTTGATAAATCGCACAGTGTTTACAGTTATATGAGCTGATGACGTTTCGAGCACAAACTATTGTTCATAATCATATCAAATTCATACCAAAATAAAATCTTATCTATAATGGAATTATACTCTACCACAGTGCCCAAGTTTTATACTTATATCGAGGATTCTTTATTGTTACACCAACATATAAATCACGTATGACTAAGGTCTGTGAACAAATATCACAATAATAAATCACAATATTACTTCTGACGGTTTACTGCTGACTTCTTTCTGAACAGCGACCGATGAGACGATGACTGTCGTATTGATGCCTCCGCGAAAATTCTGGAAGTGGGGTTTGAGCAAACAACCATGAATTGATCGTTCAATCTTCAACTACATTGACACAGTCAATACCAAAATGTCTGGGATCCCATCAGGAGGACTCTTGAGCACAAAAACGAGAAATGCGCGTGGACGTCCTAGAGTCGACATCAACTGCAGAGGCGGGTGTAGTCAACCAGAAAATCTACAACATATTCTTCAGCATTGCGCTCTTACTCATGAGATCAGATGCAGGAGACACAACGACATCCTCAAGCTGATCGCCAACAAACTCCGCGAATCCAATACCAGATTTTAAATCGAACCGGGTGTTCCAACGCCCACGTCTTTCTGTCAACCAGATATGGTTGTCGTGTTGGACGATGTGGCATACATTCTCGACGTAACAATCTGCAGCGACACCTA
Source organism: Trichobilharzia regenti (assembly GCA_944472135.2). NCBI lineage: Eukaryota > Metazoa > Platyhelminthes > Trematoda > Strigeidida > Schistosomatidae > Trichobilharzia > Trichobilharzia regenti. Next base: position 26,779,683 of record OX235270.1, on the reverse strand, counting down.
AATTAACATGAGCCATGCGTCGAAGATGTCAAAATACGGAGCTCCAACGATGGTCGCTGCATGTAAACGACTCCTATCTACAATGAGACATACAGTTCAAAGAACCATGCAAACTCCTGTTGTAATCTCTTGTCGAGGGATGATCAGTCAACTCTCTGCAAAATACCTTCGCAGACTCTTTTTCACCTCCTTCGATATTTCACTCCTCTGCATCTCAACTATTCAAGGCTCTTTGAAAATCTATGATAATTATATGTGCGGAACGTATGGACTCAGACGTAGGAAAGAATTGAATCAGTAATATTGTAAATTTATTGCCATATAGGAATACGTTTTTTCGGCCGTTTACTCTGCTACTATTTGGCATAATTCACACGCGAGACGCACTGTGACGCTCATAAACATATTTAGAGGTTGACGGATATCTCGTTCAGCAACTTCTAATTAATTTATTCTCGCGTACCAAAGACAAAGCAAAAGCCAATATTTGATCGTGCAAACCAAGAGATATATTTTGGGACCGAAACAAGCCTTCAGACAAACGCTTAACTAGCTAGCGATCGTGCACGTTACACGACTGGGTTCCAAATGGCGGGGATGCTTGACCAGAAGCCTTAAGCTAAACAAGTCAACTTAAACAGTGGTGGTCAGCATCCAATGAGTGATTCCTGTGGTCAATAATTTCGGGGAATTATTTACCGCTACAGCTCCCCCTCCCCCTAGTGGGGTCGTGAGGACCCTAAGACAGAACCAGCCGGAAGTAAAAAAAACTCGATGGTTCCCTTTCGGGTGAAAAAAATCTTCCGAGCGGCTTGGTCGTATGCCTACTGGTTTGTCTGCCTATGCTAATAGGGTGTTTGTACATAGCTTCCTTGTTGTTGTTCGTTGGATTCCGTGCTTCGTTTGTTTCCTGTCCAGTGCCCGCCGCACCTGGAAAAGAAAACAAGAACGCCAAGAACCATGTCGAGGAAAATGTACGAAATGAGCTTTTGGTTAAAAAAAATTGTGTGCATTTACTATACAGCAAAATAATGCTAAGTTCAGAACATCGATAAAAAAAATAAATCCAATTAATTTTTTGTGCATGTTACATGAACCGTTGGAAAAAAATTTGTGTTTGGTGGTACTGTATATAAAAAAAATTGATACGTCAAAAAAAAATAGTCAGTACCACAAACGAATGGGTTGCGTGAATCACACGACGTCGTTAAGTCAAATAAGTGTGCAGATATTCTGGGAACCTTACGGTGCGTCCAGAACGGTTTTTCTTAAGAGGCTCAACCTTAGTAGCCAGTGGGCGAATGCCCTTGCAGTCAATAGTGTGACCCAGAAAGTCGAGTGAGTCAACACCGATTTGACACTTTTGAATATTAATGGTAACAACATGTTGGCGTAACCTGTCAAATGCCAAGTCCAAATGTCTAAGGTGAGTTTCCTTGTCTGGACTGGCAATGAGGCAGTCGTCTAAGTATGCGTATACAAAGTCGAGACCGCGAAATACTTCGTCAATGAAGAGTTGGAATGTTTGGGCTGCATTCCGGAGACCGAATGGCATACGCAGAAATTCAAAAAGTCCGGAAGGCGTAATGATAGCCGTTTTCGGGATGTCTTCTGTTGCCATCGGGATTTGGTTATACGCTTTAACCAAGTCGATTTTGGAAAATATAGTCGCGCTTCATAAGGCTGCCGTCAAGTCGTGTATATGAGGCGACGGGTAGCAATCAGGGGTTGTTTTGGCATTCACTCGCCGGTAATCACCGGTGGGTCGCCAATCATTGCTATCCTTTTTCGGAACCATATGAAGTGGGGATGCCATGGGCTATTCGAAGGTCGAATGATGCCAAGGGTAAGCATGTGGTGGACCTTTTCACTCTGTTAGCTTAGTTACTTGAGTTTACAAAGGTCCACAGTCCACAATAAACGTAATAGACTCCAGGTGCTGCGGAAAGACTGCTCCAGTAGTAATTCTCCAATGTTAACGTTGCCGGAGGTCGACCAAAGTACGTAGGAAGAAACTACGGTGCTCCTGCAAAAATCAGAGATAGAAAGCAGGTGATTAGGATTGATCGACGGCAGTTGAGATGGTGGAGAAGACGGAGAGTCGAAGGCACAGCTGTATATTTATTCAAAACCCGAGGTAAAGTCAAAGTACAGAGTTTCTGGTTAAAACAAAGTGGTGTACAATATGTTCATTATTTACATAGTAGTAAAATTTGGATAAGTTTCTTTTTGAGGACTCCACAGGGCTCCCCCTCTTAGAGGTCCGGAGGACCATCAGTACTGCCCTCGTGGACGATTACATGAATATAAGCAACATAAATAAGGGATAATGTCAACAATATGGATAACAAAAAATAACAACAATAAGGATACAAAGTTAGATCAGGATGTATGGAATGCATCCGTGTCGTATAAAGTTTAGCACATACAAGCACATACAGGAATTTTAAAAAAAAATCAAAACTTGTTATAATTTTAAATAAAAATTTATGTACATAATAAACCATGACATGTTTGTTAACATTTGTGAAATTCATATATAAATAGATATACACATATACTTGGTGAATGCGTGTGCTTGCAGTACAGTTGACGAACAGCAAATAATAATACTAATAAATATTAATGGTTATAATGAAGTGAATGTTAACAACAATAGTAATGAGAAGTATGTCTAAATGAGGTTAACGTTTATGTCAGTCAATGAAATGAACATAGCGGGCAGGTTTACAGATCTGCCGCCCACTGCGTGTCTGTACAGGGGGAAGAGTGAAGAGCGGGAGAGTTGGAGTTGCATTGACTTGCTGATTGTTTATTGGTGTCGGCGTTGCTAGTGTTTCATGTTCGCTGTCGGTGTACGCTGGTTTAAGACGGTCGATAGAAACAGTCTCCGGTTTACCATGTTTGTTCAGCGTGAAGTATTTTTCGGTGCGTTTAAGTACTAGAAAAGGACCTTCATATGGATGTTGTAAACCTTTTCTAATGGCATCGACGCGAACAAATACAAATTTGCTAGTGAGTAGGTTCTTATTTACTTGAGCTTTCTGAAGTGATTGGCGAGGGGCTACTGGTCTAAGCTGAAGCATATGCTGGGTAAGGCGGTTGGTGAAGTCGGAGATATTTACTTCAGTTGAATCATTAGACGGAACTAACTGACCAGGCAATGTGAGGGTAGTACCATACACAAGTTGAGCTGGTGTACATCCCAAATCTTCTTTTACAGTTGATCGGATACTGAGAAGAACTAATGGTAGGTGTTCACTCCACTTAGATGAGTCAGCTTGTGCCATAAGCGAGCTTTTCAGTTGTCGATGGAAACGTTCCACCAGACCATTCGCTGCAGGATGATAAGCTGTAGTGGAGATATGGTTCACTCCAAGGAGTCTCGTAAACTCTCGAAACAGAGTTGATTGAAATTGAGCTCCTCGGTCTGTTGTAATAGTTGTGGGTACTCCGTAGTTTGACACCCAGCGATCTAAGAAAACCAAAGCGATATTTTCTGCAGATATATCGTTGAGTGGACAAGCAATAGCCCATCGGGTAAATCGATCAATCGCAGTAAGTATATGAGTAAATCCTCTGGATGGCGGTAATGGTCCAACAACATCTATATGAACGTGTTGAAATCGTTTATCGGGTAAATTGAACTGTTTTGGAGGTGTGACGGTGTGATGATGTACCTTGGATCTTTGACATTGCAAGCATTGGCGGGCCCATTTCCGAATATCGGAGTTCATCTTGGGCCAAACAAAACGCTCGCTGATCAACTTGACTGTAGCACGCACTCCAGGATGAGACAATGAATGTAGATGTTCAAACAAAGTTTTTCGACAACTTAGTGGAACAAAAGGTCTATGAACTCCCGTTGAAACGTCGCAGACGATAGTTGTATCAGACAGGGGAATAGGTACATCCTGCAACTGTAGGGAGGAGTTTCGTCTACAAGTATGGAGTTCGGCGTCATTTTTCTGCAGCTTGGCAATATTGTCTAAGCTAATATCTATCGAAGATAGGTGATTAACGTCACATCGAGACAAAGAATCGGCTACGATATTAGAATCTCCTTTGATGAACTGGATGTCTGTTGAGAATTGTGAGATGTAATCCAGTTGTCTGGCTTCTCTCGGAGAGTGTCTGTCCAACGAAGTGGTGAAAGCATAACAAAGAGGCTTATGGTCGGTTAAGATAGTAAAATGTCGACCTTGTAGTAAGAAGCTGAAATGTTTCACTGCTAGGTAGATGGCTAACAGTTCTCTGCCAAAGGTACTGTAACGAGTTTGCGCAGGTTCCAACTTTTTGGAGAAGAAAGCAAGTGGAGTGGTGTCATTATTGAACTTTTGTTGTAAAACTGCTCCCACTGCTACCTGCGATGCATCTGTACATAAAATGAGTGAAGCTTCTGGGTTGATGTGAGATAACATTACGACGTTGGATAAGGCATCTTTTGCATTATTAAATGCTGCTTTTGCTTCTTCAGACCACTGAAATTTCTTCGAATTGCATCTAAGTAGGTCGGTCAGTGGTTGAACTATGGAGGCACATGATGGAATAAAACGTCGGTAGAAGTTGAACATCCCGAGAAAACGTCTAAGTTTCTTTAAGGAATCAGGTTCGGGAAAGTTCTTAATAGTTTCTATCTTATCTTCGGTAGGTCTGATGCCTTCAGCAGTTATTCGATGTCCTAAGAATTCAATGGAAGGGGAACCAAAAATACATTTCTTTGGATTGATAACAACTCCAAATTGTTCAAACCTTTGAAATAACAGGCTTAAGTGTTGCATATGTTCTTCCATCGATGAGCTGGCAATTAAGACATCGTCGATATATACAAAGACGAAATCAAGACCTTGGGTAACTTGGTCCATAAAACGCTGAAATGTTTGAGCAGCATTCTTTAGTCCGAAAGGCATTCTCAAGAATTCGAATAATCCAAAAGGCGTAATAATTGCTGTTTTTGCAATGTCTTCTGGAGCGACTGGTATTTGATGATATGCCCTGACCAAGTCAACTTTGGTAAAAACGGTCTTTCCATGTAAGTTCAAGGAGAAGTCGTGGAGATGAGGTATAGGATAACGATCTGGGACCGTAGCGTTATTCAAAGCGCGATAATCTCCACATGGTCGCCAGTCATGATTAGTTTTAGGTACCATGTGCAGAGGTGAAGACCATGGGCTGTTAGATGGTCGTATGATACCTAGCTGCATCATATGTTCGAATTCCGACTTAGCTGCTGCTAGTTTATCGGGTGGTAACCGTCGTGGACGTGCCTTCACAGGTTGTCCTGTTGTGATGATCTTATGCGTAACTGTATGAGATATATCTTCAACGTTGTATGATGGTTTAAGGATTTTAGGAAATCGTTTCAATAAAGCAGAGAACATTTCACTCTCCGGCTTTTCTATACAGATGCTATGAACCGAGTAGTCACATGTAATACCATGGATCTTGAGTTGGGTGCAATTGTCAACCAGTTTTTTCTTGCTGATATCAACTAACAGATTGAAGTGACTTAGGAAGTCTGCACCTAGTATAGCGTGACGTACGTCAGCTACTATGAAGATCCATGTGAAACGTCGGCGTAGTCCTAAATTTAAAATCATTGACTGTTCGCCATACGTCTGTATGTTGGTTTGGTTGGCAGCACGAAGTGAAAGTTTTCCAGGTATTTTGGCTGATCGCCTGGATAGTGAGGGGGGAATAACACTGACCTCGGCGCCTGTATCTACCAGGAATAATGTGCCGGTAGTCAAATCCCTCACATAGAAAAGGCGACTGGGGTGATTGCCATTAACAGCCGTCGCCATTACTGTCTGGCTGGGGAGTTTCCCTGAGATGAGTTACTACTGTTGTACATACACGGTCGAATACACTTCAGGGCATTATGCCCATACCTCCTATGATACCAACAAATGTTACGGCTTTGAGACGGTGTTCTAGAACGTCGTCTAGATCTTGATCGCCGTTGCTTGGATACCGTATGTGACTGGTTCCTTTGTGCTCGAAGCTCGGACACTTCCAGTCGTAAATCTTGCATTTGAGATGTTAACTGGGAAAGTAACCAAAACATTGGTGCGTCCTTCATAGATGTGGAAGGGCTTGGTGGTACTGCCTCTGTAGACACGCTATTTATGCCATTATTTGATAACACATCCATGATATCGTCTGCCATTTTAGCTAATTCTTCAAGGTCTGTCGTCCTAGAAGATATTGTTAGGATTTGTTGAACATTTTGTGGTAAACGTTGTAAGAACATCTGACGTAGAATTAACTCATCTACTTTGTGTGACCCAATCAACTGGCGCATATGTCTAAGTAGTTGAGATGGCTTTTTTGTACCTAGATCACACGAAGTAAGTAGTTGTTGTATGCGTTTCTCATCGGAGAGAGTGGTCCGCTGGATGAGTGCAGCTTTTAGTTTGTCATATTGAGAGTCTGTAGGTTTGCTGTCTATGACATCGATAACCTCTCGTAGTACTTCCGTGGGAATTGCTGCTAATACGCAACCATACATGGCGATCTGCGACGTAATACCTCGAGCTGCAAACAACTGTTCAATAATTGTGAACCAGACACGTGGTTCAGCCAGATCAAATTGAGGAAGTCTTAAATCCGGCAAGGCGTTAACAGCAGAGTTCTGTGTCTCTTCGCCTTTATTACCTTCTTCAGCAACAGTGGTACGTTTAGGTGGAGCCATTGTCATATAATATGTAAGTATATAGATATACAAAATAGAAAAACTTGTGGTAACAAAAATTAAAGCAGTGCGAGTTTATAAGGACAAAATAGCAACAAAAATGTTCAAAACGAGGTAACTATCGAAACAAAAAGGTTCGAAAACGGGTTAACCATAAAAAAAGGGTTCGAAACGGGCTCACCAATTATTGTGGTGGACCTTTTCACTCTGTTAGCTTAGTTACTTTTTTTTTTTTTTTTTTTTTTTTTTTTTTTTTTTTTTTTTTTTTTTTTTTTTTTTTTTTTTTTTTTTTTTTGAGTTTACAAAGGTCCACAGTCCACAATAAACGTAATAGACTCCAGGTGCTGCGGAAAGACTGCTCCAGTAGTAATTCTCCAATGTTAACGTTGCCGGAGGTCGACCAAAGTACGTAGGAAGAAACTACGGTGCTCCTGCAAAAATCAGAGATAGAAAGCAGGTGATTAGGATTGATCGACGGCAGTTGAGATGGTGGAGAAGACGGAGAGTCGAAGGCACAGCTGTATATTTATTCAAAACCCGAGGTAAAGTCAAAGTACAGAGTTTCTGGTTAAAACAAAGTGGTGTACAATATGTTCATTATTTACATAGTAGTAAAATTTGGATAAGTTTCTTTTTGAGGACTCCACAAGCATATGGTCAAACTCATTCCTAACGATTCTCAGTTTGTCAGGAGCTAATCGTCGTGCTTTAGATGTCACAGGTTGTCCTGTTGTAATGATGTGGTGCATAACATTGCTGGTTATGCACGGTAGGTCGTTCGATGGGCAATTAAGTTCCGGATACTTGTCAACAATAGGTTGAAAAGCTGGATCAAGGATTGTCTTTATCTTAACGGGTGACAAACTAGGGCCTATGTAGCTGATGCCTTTGATAGACAGACTAGTAGTATTGTCAATCAGTCGTTTTCGGCGGACGTCTACGAGTAAATCATGATGATTAAGTAGGTCCGTGCCAATGATGGGCATTGTAACGTCAGCGAGAAGGAAAATCCATCGAATAGGTTTGCGTAAACCTACGTTCAGACAGACGTATGTCCTACCAAAGGTTGCGATTGGTTTTCCATTTGCAGCCTGTAAGCTGAAAGTAGATTCCTTCTGTCGATCTGCTGCTGTAGCAGGAAGGACTCTGACTTCGGTGCCTGTGTCGACTAAGTATCGAGTCTGGCTTATCACATCATGGATGTAGAGAAGGCGGCTAGTGCCACCGGCGACGGTTGCCGCTAACGCGTGCCGGCGGGATAGTTTCCCGCAGACTTTGAGACATTTCCGAAGTTACAAGGCTTACGGCAACACTTCGCTTCTTGGCCATAGGTGTTGTGGTACCAGCACCAGTCAGGGTTTTTCAGTGAACGTGGTTTGGACTTAGATCGACCACGTGAGTTCCTGCGTTGAGGAGATTTAGGACGACGGTCGGAGGATTTAGAATGCATGTTCGACCTAAACATCTGCTGGATGGAGTTGCATAACTCTATCATTGCAGGATCCTTACTCGAAGTCTGTTTAGTCATAGAGCATATTTAGGGAACAGACCGTTTAGTTATTTCTAGAATCCTATCTGCAGTAATAGCTAAGTCCTCTATTACAGTACCCTGAAGTGTCACAAGTACGGTCTGTACAGACTGTGGCAACTTGGATAAGAAGAGTTCTCTAAATAGTCCTTCGTCGAACTGACTTTGCCCGACGATTTCTTTCATTCTAGTCAGCATGCTCACGGCTGACTGATCTCCCAACTCGATGTTACGAAATAATTCATCTAGACGTTGTCGGTCCGTGAGAACGTTTCTCCTGAGGAGGGATGCTTTTAGCAACTCGTACGAGTTACTTACCTAGTGACTCAACATCTGTGATGTTACGTACTTGCTGAATTCCCGCGGTAGGGCGTGAATAACTGCAAGTAACTGTGAACGTTGATCGGTTATCCCATGCTCACAAAAATCTGCTTCAGCTAGCCGAAATCACGTTTCAGCATTATCTGGCCAGTATGGTACGAGCTCACATCAACGTTTGACATAAAAAATCACTCACAATTACACAAGTATGTACAAACACTTCTAACTGACAGTGCTGTAGAAAAAGTACACATTATAGGGTTCAACATGGGCTGCTGTGCTAATTTTTCTACACTTATTTTTTTGATAGCTTAATTGACTAATTTACGTTCATATATTTATTTATCTTTACGAAGGTTACTTATGTTATTTAGGAATCATTATTTTGTGCTTATTTTTCTATTGATTTTTTGTATGATTGTATTTTGTTTTTGTGTGTGTACTCAACTTGAATATTGTAAAAATCGTCCATTCGCGGAAATAAATATGTTAATCTAGGGATCGTGCACAAACGAACGTAACATGAACGCGCGCCAGATAGCGTGGGTGCTTGACCGGAAGCTTTCAGATAAACAAATCGACTTAATCAGTGACGGTCAGCATCCAGTGTTCAGTGGTGAATGAGGTGGCCATTAATTCTGGGTAATCACCTACCACTACACTAGAATATAACCATGAGACTCATGACATAATATCCTGCCAACAATTCTCGCTGTTGGTGGAAAAGTCAGAATGATTCACACTAACTGTTGATAGTAATATTGGATTTTGAATGAAGATTGAAATTTTGAAAGCACCTTTTTTCCACCCCGCGTATATTAACTAGCCACAGCTTTCGAAAGGGTTTACCGCGTTAGTTGGAGAGCTTAGAGACGCAGGTTTGAGGGTAATTATTTAGTTAAAGGTAAGGTAATATGAACATCGTATCCCACTGTGATTCCAATTATCTCTGTTTTTTAGACAAAGTCATTTACTGCTTTCAAGAGTTACAGGCAATTCATTTTCTGTCAAGTAATAATTCATGGCATCAGAAAGCAAAGATGACAGAGGATATGTACCCAAAGATAAGTCAGTACATTGTTATGAAATATTTTCAGGTATCGATTGGTGTATATTGTCCTGTTTATGTGTGGTTTGGGTGGGCTCCTCCCTTGGAACTTCTTTATAAATGCTCAAAGGGTGAGATTTTTCCACGTTGCTTACTTTTCAGTATTTTGACTACAAAATGAGGAACAAATCCCTTCCTAACACTGCAGACTACTCAAACCCTAATATTATGACGCCCTCTCAAGTGTTATTTGGAAGTTTTATCGCAGTTTGTTCATTGGTACCGTTTGCACTAATGTCGGTCGCTAACTTGTTTTTGATGAAATGGTTAGATTTTTTAATTCTTAAGCTGATTATTTGTAGGTTTAAATCAAATCTTCGGTTCATTGTTGGGAGTGTAGTAGTATTTCTTGTATTTCTCGCTACCGTAATTATTGTCCCTATAGACGTTAGTAAGTCAATTATTACTCCAAAAATGAAAATTTATTTTAGGTGCCGACGCATTTTTGGGACTAACATTGTTTTCGGTTGTGTTGCTTAATTGTAAGTCTTCTGAGTTTTTAACTTCATCGCGTTACAGGTGGTAGTGCTCTTGTACAAAGTAGTGTATTCAGTACTGCTGCAGTTCTTCCTTCCGAAAGCATGAAAGCTGTATTAGAAGGGCAGGTGAGTAATAAAACTGTAATTTTGTTTTTTTCTACACATATATACTGTTACGAGTTTTTTTACACTGTGGTGAAGTTAAAGTATCATAGCCTTAGTCAAGGTCTTCCAAAAGCTGACTAACAACCTATCGGATATACGGAATGCTACGAAATATCGTCCTAAACCAAGTCACGCCTGCTTTTCAGAATTGGAGGATAGATAGAGTATTATACTTATTTACTAGGTACCTTTTCTGCAAATTTATCGTGTTAGATAGGGTTATGGCTTTTAAGATTAAGGTTTAGTGTGTAGGGTTAAGATTAGGTTTAGGGTTAAAGTTGGAATTAGGAGTTAGGATTATGGTTGGAGTTAGGAGTAGGCTCAAGAACAGTGTCGGAAACATCAATGGATCTCAATTTTTATGACTCACAATAACCTGTATGAATGGGTATATCGCCCGTGGTACTATTCCTTTATAGATCATCGGTGTATTAACTGGTAGACATTCTCACATCACATTTGTGACAACTATACAGTGTGATATCAAGCTTGTAAATAATTTTTAATGTATTTTTAACTATTATGCGACTTTCTTGTATTTGGATTCTGATTGGTTGTTCAAGGCTTTGGCTATGATGCTTCAACTTCACCTCGTTGAGGAGGTTGGTGTTTCTCCAGTATTCCAGTGTCTTTTTCAACGAGCTAATATAAACTGATTTGATTTCTTTGTTCTCCTTTCTTGGTTGTGAGGAAAGGTTCCTAGTGTTCATCCCGTGGCTTGACTGTTGTAGCTTTGGTTAACTCCTAAAGGAGTGATGCTTGGATTAATTATTTGTAGTTTGTAGTAAGCAGCCTATAAAGACTGTGTTTTTACTGTGACTGTAGTTAATCCTTTCACCAGTCAGTCGTCCGGCGTTGTTGACAAAAGAAAAGAGATAATAATAACAGATGTAACTAGTGCAGGTTATGCAAATTCTCAAAGACAGAATAAGAAAGAAAGAATATACAGTCAAGGGTAAACTGGGTATTTTTCCGGAGTTGTAGTGTATATTGACGTTTTTAATCCCTAACCCTAAGGAATACTTACATGCATTTATCAGACGAGTGAATATTAAATGTCTGAAGGCCTCAACTTTTTCTTCGATTCCATCGGAATTGTATCACAATATCCGTGAAATGTGATAATAAAATTCGGTGTTAGTATTTAATCAAAAACCACTGTATCTCTTCTATGTGTTAAAGACTTGACTCGCAGTCATTTGAATACCTTTAATTTCCAATCAGTTGTTAGAGTAATAAATACAAATTATTTCCATTTTACCACCGATAATATATATATATATATATATATATATATTGAAGTTGATTTCAGTGAATATTATTTCTAACACCATGAGTTAGTTTCTAAGACAAATTTGCTTCCCGGTTGCTACGACCAAAAGTGTCTTATAGGTAGTTCGCTGCTACGCCAAAAGTTAAAATAATTTTAAGCTATCGGCATCGATAATTATGGATTGCCACGTATTGGAAACGACGGTCACATATTTTATCAGTCTTAGGAAGAAATCCTAATGCATTGAAAGCTGGCGGTCTTCTAAAGTATCACTAGGCGTTTCAGTAAGATCATTTGTTAGACATATGCACAGCTCAGTTTTCTTGGTGCTTTTATGTGTTTAGAAGAGCAGCACTTTTTTGATTAAAATTGAAAATAAACACATTTACTCTTAATGTCTTGATATTATCTTGCATTTCTGTATCCCTTCTACAGAATTAATTGTGGGTATTGAAATCACACTTTTTTACATTGCTTTTATAAGCTATCCCTTAGCACGTTAGTTATCAGCTATCAGTCAGGTGCTTTGGCTGTTCTTGAATCATAAATTTGTAATTCCTGCAAACTACCCAGCTTCATACACTTATGCTTCAAGTGTGGTCTATTCTGTAATACAATTGGGTTGTATTCATCTCTCTTCAATTACTCTGTTGTGTAAAACTTCGTGTAACTGAATGCATTCACATTTTTATTATATATATATATATATATATATATATATATATATATATATATGTATTCTAATAAATTCCGTATCATTTTTTTTATTTGAGGCTGTTTCAGGAGTTCTTGCATCTGTGGCTAGTATCATATCTATTGCAGCGGCGTCTACACCTACCGCTAGTGGAATGGCTTACTTCTTAATCGCCTTAATCTTTATTGCCGTTTCAACTGTGTTATTTTTGATGCTTCCTAAAAATGTAAGTTAATGTTCTGTTGCAACGTTATTTATTTTTATCTGAAATGTTCTGATAATATGATGACCTCAGTATATCTGTGGCAATATAGCTTAGAATTCCTAACAGTGCAATACAGTAATAATAACCTTATTCCAAACAACAATGATAATTATACAGAATGGAGTTTTCAGCGCTTTTGTCGATACTTATTGCAACAATTTTCTTCCTTTAATGAATATATACATACATAAAATTTAAAATAGTAATAATATTAATAAAGAAACCACTGTAAACAGAATGTTGGTGGAAACGTAGTGAAGTAGATAGTAGTATAGATAATACATGTACTGATGATAATAATAATCTTTATTTATATTTTGCAGTTCAGTTACTGATTTAAAAAGTAGGTTCATAAGTTCTTTTCGGACATCTGACTCTCTCCTCATACACAAAACCCGGTCTAAGTATGGTGGTATGGTAGAATACTTACTTATATTTAGTTGCTGTACCAGAGTAAATTCTCAACAAGCTTCTTCTGGTTTCACTCTCCGGAGAGATACAAGGCAAGAGTTGAGAACAAATAAGTAGAGAGGATGTTCGGTTTCGGACAGGATGACTTTAGCTAAATGCTTGCAAGAATTGAGTCGAGGTGCCTATCAACAACAAACAACAACAACAACAATGTCGGTTAGCTGAGTCGAGTCAAAGGCACACACACACACCACTAACCTTGTCTACTTGAAATCTTCAGTGTTCTACGCACTATATGACATATTCTTTTTTGAGAATGGGCAGAATACAAGAATTAACAAATTGTAAGAGAAGACGTCGAGTTGAGTTATGCCAGTAGAAATTGTCTCAACTTCCTTAGTGTGTAATAAGTCAAACGAGAAATTAGATATCAGAAGTCGACAGTACGTGAGACGACGACCAACAGAGATTTGGAGAGAAATTGGTGCCGAGACAAGGAGAGATATTCGATTTACTCCGTATCACCACAGTGCCGTCAGTGTTACAGGAACCATGAGAGGACTGAATCAATCAATCAATCGACGCATCCAAGTCTTCTCCGCATCTGAAACTAAAGTCAACAATATGACGTTTAGATGGATTTTGTTTAAGACTGTTTAGGTGAGACGATTTGTTAACTTCAGACAAGAATCTGTTCATATAGAACAACCCTAAGTAGAAACTACTGGGACAGGAATGGTTGGATCGTTGGGATATTTAATGAAGTTAGCTCTAGAAGTATCTGGAAGGTGAAGCAAAAAGAAAGAAAACAGGAATGGAGAGAGTACAGCCAGTACCTTGAGGCACACCAGTTTCCGTTAGCAACGGAGTGGAGCGCTTTCCATTTAAAACAGTACAATATGTTGTTTTCTACACGAAAGAAACATAAGAAGACAGCCAGCTAGCCAGCCACCTTGTGACCACCCAGCTGGACTCTGTGTTTTGACTGAAACAATTTAAACAAAGCAATAAGAAGAGGTAATCTGTCTGAATCGTGTTGTGTATTTGCATGCAACACATTTTGAACAATCGGATCACATACACAAACTTCTCACACATATATATATATATATATATATATATATATATACTCTTGATGTAATCTCTTTATTCACTAATGTGTGCCTTTACTTAAAACAGTTGACATTTTGTGTGATTACTTTGCCAAACATAACTTTTTCATCCCATTCCCTACATCTTATTTAAGGGATTTATTGCTTCTGTGTATTAGTAATGCTAGATTCACATTTGAAGGATACTGTTTCTGCCAGGTTGATGGCGTCGCTACGGGAATTCTGTTCAGGCCGATGTGTCTATATGTCGTATATTCCCAATCTTCCCATATCATGTTAGTTAGTTTTCAGAAAAATATTTCGTTTCACGTTCTTTGTAAGGAAGCTGAAACAATATGGTAGCATTCCGTCTCTGCTGTTACCGTTCGTTAATTCGTGTATTCTGCCTATACTTCTTTACCGATCCGCACCCCTCCTTAATCTTTCCTAGGCTACCTGGTCACGTGCTGCACATGCCTAACCACCGCCTCCCTCGACGAGCATTACTAGCTGATATAGGTGCAGGTTGGAAAAGAGTAAGTGGTGGCCAAACAAAAACATGGCATCAATCCATGAAATCCTTGACAGTTAAACTGAGTCAGGTAGGGAGATGCAGACTTCCGGGTTGAGGCCCTCGAAACTCTAGGAATCAATGACTGGAGACAATAGGTGACATGGCTCAAAATCGTTGTCAGTGGCGCAGGTGTATTCAGTCTCTGTAATCTTTCATATTTCTTTCTACCATTACCCATTCTGTTTCGCTCTTATACCTGTCAAACTATTGATTTTCCTCACTCACCTTCTTGTCTACCTTTGTGTGCTATTTGGAAGGTGGCAACTCGAACTGGTGCACTTCGGTGCCAAGTTCTATGTTAAATCCAGACAGACGGAGACAGACAGGCTACCTGAGAAAGACTTTGTTTGTTATACTGTGGAGGGAAGTAAAAGCCGTCAGTAGGGAGGGTGAGTGGGGTGTTGCCTAAACCAACTCGTTAATACTTTTGTAGAGGTAGACATTTGAACTCATTTAGGAAATTAGCAAATATCAACTCTTACCAGACTCTAAACATCCTCTCTGTACACAATTCTCTACTTGCGTCCATCTCATCGCTCAGGGGAATCAGAAGCAACTATAGAAGAGTTTTTATGCTTGGACGACTAAATACAAAATCTCTAGAATACCTTATTTAGCCGGCCGGGACACATTTTATGTGATGAGAAAGGTGTGTAAGACAGGAAATTACCAACTTACTGAGAGAGGAGCTCTAAACAAATGACAATGTTTTCTATTCCTCATTGTTACATTGTCGTTAATATTTTCCCCTGATTTAACTTTGTATTAATTTTCTTATTGAACGATATTATTAATGTGAATGACCTACTTTAATTATTTGACCCCTGTAATGAGAAAATTAGATGCACTACTGTACTGAAAATTTCAAATTTGTACCAAAATTACTGTTCGGAATAAAGCTATTATTATTATTATTATGAAACAAATTTCTGTATAGAAAAAATCCCCATTTAGACATTTAGAAAACAGAAAGATTGAGCGAAGAAATATTCACTTTTCAATTAGATCCTCATCTCACTCTGCCTCTAATATACACGTGTAGCATTTTTATTACAATACACAACAGTTTATCAATCAGGCAGTTGCACTGATATGTTTGTTAACAATAATTAGTCAGTGTCAACATGTCAATGGGTTGATAATTAACGGAGAAAATCAGTACACAATTAAAAGGTAGAAATGGTTACATTAGATTAATTTTACAAGGATGAAGTGGTCAGAAAAATAAATAAAATAATTTGGACAATTCGAATTTTTATAATTTTGAAGGTTTAGGGAGAGGGGGTGAAGTAGTCCGGTTTATGCATTCATGTAACGATGACCAAGGTAAGGAAAGTGGCTGTACAAATTTCTTCTGAACACACAGGTTTAGCTTCTTCAGGTGGATTCCTATGGCTTCAGCTGTGTGTGTAGAAGAAGAACTCGTAGAGCAAAATTAAGATTGGTAGGAATGCGATAGATAATTTTAAATACTGTATTAACGCCAACCTTATGCTCACTATCTACAGGGTGTGCTAAAACAGAGCTACGAATAGATATTGTTTTTCCCTTGCTTAACCACCATTATGCAGGATGATGTTCGCAAATACGATGATTAACCTGCCTAATTGTACGACCAATGTAGTTGTAGTCAAACTGGTAGATACACATAGAAGAGGCAAATTTAGGTAGTTTATCCTTATTTCTCGAACGTAGAATAAGGGTGGTTGTGAAGAGACAACGTACCACCTCTGCTGCATAATAAGCTTTTTTATAACTGCATTCTTCAGGCGCTGTGTTATTATTTCCCTGATGTTGTCACCGAGGAACTGCAATTTTATGGATATTGGTTTTTCCGGAACTGCTGCCATACTGATTCTCCTAGGTGTTGAAATTTCTGTAACGTAACGAGATCCGCTAATGAAAAGCTGTTAAGCATTTCCAACTGATTATCAGCTCTTGCCAGTGTTAATATTTCTGTTTCTTATTTATTTTTATTTTAAAAAATTCATATTTAATAAATTGTTAGATTTACGTCAAGAATCAACATCAGTTAGATTAGATTATTAGAAAGATAGGCGGGAGGGGTGGGGAGAGAGGAGCACACCGGACATCTGTTTCATCCTATTTTAGGACTCCTCAGTAATGTGTGTTCAATCTGACAAAAATCCAACCATTGAAGTGAATTCAAAATCCTCATAATCTGAATATAATTATATCATCAGTCACCAGCTGCTGGATAGATTTTTCGATGGAGTGACTGACCAATGCGGTCTACCACCATGTATCAAGGTGTGAAGTAGGGGATGCCCACTGAATGAAGGAATTAGTGAGTGCAGTACGCTGTATCATGAATTGAAAAAAATTGGAATTTCAACGGTCACTAAAGTCTAGTCCAGTTCTCTCCGTCCTCCTTTATGGCTGTCTGCGAGACCTGGCCATTGAGAGTGGAAGACATGAAATGTCAGGCTAGCTGTCTTTGATCATAGGTGCCGGCGCTCTATCTCCCGTGTGAAGTGTTATTATAAGGTGAGCAATATTGAAGTGAGACATCAGTCAAGTGCTAGATAAGAAGGGAAATCAATCGACAATGAGGCTGTGAAATCACATCGACTGAGATGGTTAGGACATGTGTTACGTATGCATGCCTAGTCATCGCCTTCCTCGACAATGGGAAATGTTAGCTGGCTGACATAGGATTGGTCAGGCTGGGAAAAAGCTAGCGGCGGTCAAAGCACAACGTGGCTTCATCGTCAGTCAATGGAATCCACAACAGTTAGTTGAAGCCAGCCAACCACGTAGGAAGGTGTAGACTGGCTTCCTGACTTCCTGGTTGGGGTCCTCACGACGGTCAAAACCAATGAAGGCTGGAAACAATTGGTGATGAGATGGCTCAAAGTGATCGTTCTCAACGGCTGGCGCAGATGCATCCACTTATGATTTCCAATGAAACTATATTGTTCTTCATTATTACTATTCCTTTGTCTCACACCCCTGTTTACTGTGGCTATTATGCATTTCTTCTACTTCTGCTTTCTTCTGTTGCTTTGTGTGCTACATGGAGGGAGTGTGGCGACCTGAACTGGTGCACATCGGTGCAAAGTTCTGGGTCGGAAACAGACAGATAGACAGTTCTGGAAATTTCTCACACATTTACCCTATGCATACACGAATGTACGTACAGCTGTCTAGTTGACGGTGACTCTGTCGGAAGGAAAGTTTTCTTCGCTGTAATCGTCATTGATAATATTGGTGTTTTTTAAATACTACTTATCTGTTAAGTAAGATCAATGGAATTACAGTTCAAGAAAGATTTTTAAGTTGTAATAAGAAGCAATAAGGATGCAATAGAAAGTAGAATATCAAATAGAGTGAAAGAAATTCCTACAACAACAAATTATGTGTCATTAAAACCTTAATGGCCAAGGGATAAGGAGAGTGTCTGAACCAACCAACTTCTTCTTTTGGACACATTGATTAGGCTTTTCAATGCAGATTCCAACAGCCTTAGCAATATGTAGTAGGTGAACTCTAAAGGTAAAATTAAAATAAGTTGGTCGGTATACGGTAGGTGACTCTGAAAGCCGCCTCGTTAACATCAATCTCGTCTTCTGTATCCACGAGATGCGATAGAGTAGAACCTTGAATCGACTTTGTTTATCACTTACTTAACCAACGTGCAGGATGGTGTTCGGAAATCTGACGATCCGACGTATTATATATATATATATATATATATATATATATATATATATATATATATATATATATATAAATCATGGTAATTTATCTAACCAGAGTTTTATTTTCTGAACTTTTCAGAGCTACTTCAGATATTATTGGAAAGGAAGGGGTAAGTGCACTTGTATTCACTTCCAACATAATATTATTTTATTGACGATAAAATCAATCAATTATGCTTCAGAATGTCACCATTATTGCGAAATGAATATCATTTTTTTCTAAATTTTAAAACTTGATGATTTTATCATCATTATTTTGGCCCTTAACATTCCCAGTAGTGATCCAAGCTTCAGGTTTGCAGTTCCTGTGGCATGAAGCTAGCTTACTGCATGGCTCAATCCTCCATCTTGACAGGGATTGCTGCCTGTTTGGCGATCTTTAGGAATGCCTCGCCCCCATGGGCAGAATCTCAGACCATATGCGTCGTTGTCGAGCGTTTTGCCACCAAGCCACTGATGGACTGATGCTCAAGGGGTGTGTGTGTGTACACGAATCATCGGTCATCAACTCATGTGTATTTTATTGCCTAAAATGATCAATTTGGTTAAACTGTCTGACAAGTCAGTTGAAATTATCAACTTCTATCAAATAAAGTGGTTAACAAATGATTTTCTGATTGTTCCCTTGGCGATATGAGATTACTGACCGACTAGTTTCAATTTAGAACTTTGCACATATGTGCACCACTTTACGTGGCCACACCTCATCCATGTACCTGACAAACCAAGAGATGACAGTAAACAGAGATTTGTGATAAATCACGAAGACTAAATGCATCTTCACCAGCGACAGCCAGCACCAAGAACGATTTTCAACCAGACATATCGCCAATTATCACCAGTCTCCATTGGTTCTTACCACCATTCCGAGGACCCAAACTAGACAGACAGTCGACACCTCCCTACGTGTCTGGCTGACTAGTTGGCCTAAACTAACTGTTGTGGATTTCATTGACTAACGATGAAGCCATGTTCTGGTCTGACCACCACCATCACTAGCTAACTCCTTTCCAACATGATCTATCCATCCTATGTCAGTCAGTGGCTAACATTTCCCCGCCCGTCAGTCGAGGAAGGCGATGACTAGACGGGTGGGAATGCATGAGTGAATAACGCATGTCCTAACCATCCATCTGGATGAGTTTAACTGCTAAGTGACCTCATTGTCGATTGATTTCTTCTCCTTCCTTACCCCTTACCCTTACCTAGCGCTCGACCGACCGATATCTCACCTCAATGTCGCTCGCTCACCTTGTTACACCTACCACTTACACCACCTAACATGGGAGATAGAACTCAGACACTGATGATCAAAAACAGGTAGCTGGCTAGCTAGCTAGCCTGGCTTTTCATGTATACCACTGTGTGAATGCGAACTTCTGAGCTGTACTCACATGCTGTTTAATCCATAGTCAACTGGATATCACATCTACTAAGCCAGAGAGAGAGATGTCGTAAGTTGGCTGAAAAGTGCTAAACGAGGCATCTGTATTCGTGCGCTGAGATCTCAGCAGCAATAACTGAGCTTATGCGACTCCCCTAATGAGTGAAATGGTCAACATACTTAGCCAGCCACCACTTTACTCCTGCTTGTCTGCCTGCCTATCTTTAAGCTTACGAGTAGTCGATGTACTACAGTCGAGTCGGGTCCTGTAGCATCATCTTACATTCGAGAAAAGCACGGGGGAATCGCCCGAATACCAAATATTCGAAAATTGCTGCTCAAGTTCAAGGTGTGTGTTCAGAAGACTCTGTTCTATTTTAGCAGCGTCTTAACCCAAGAGTGAGGACTACATCATCATCATCATCTGCGTATTCTAAGTCAACGAGACTATTATTCCCTGATAGTAACAAGGTAATCCCTGAGTAGCGCTTAAGTCAGTCAGTGTTTAGTCCATTAGTACATACACATCTATGATGAAATTAAACAGAAATGGTGAGAGTGGACATGGACTCAATTAAATTAAATAAGTTATCGAAGGAGATTTACTAGTATTATAGTCTTTTACTGCCTCTTCACCAATTAACTCCACCCTTCCTTAACTAGTATAATTAACTTTTTGAACTTAGATTAAAATTATTAAGCATACTTATCACCTCGTTATATTTATCTACATAGTTTTCAAATCCGTGAATCACAAAGATTTACAGGTTTTATTCTAATTGTCAACGCACGAAAGCGAGATATCTATCTATCTGTATAGATGCTCAAATATGTCAAGCTTTTGAGAAAATCCTACATACATTGAAATTAAGAATTGTGCTTTTTTGTCGTGTAGTGACCACGTTCCAACCTTGGATTTTATCGATTTATACAATGAAAAGAGTAATAATGTCTACGTAAAATCCATGGTTTTTCTGTTAATATCACACTATAGCATTGATTTCCGTTAGTTTAAGGTAGAATGTTTTTTCTTTCTTTCTTTCTCAGCCAGTGTATTTTGCACTTGGCTCCCAAGAATATAATTTTGTTTGAATGTCAATATTTTAAGAATATTTTGAGAGCTTACTATATAAATATTTGATGAATGAATATCAACTAGAAGTAGGAATGTATGTGTTATCCATGACGCTTGTAGCATAGAGGGGAGACTGTAATAGGAACTAAATCTAATACAAAGTACCTTGGTACATTACTTATCCTATGGCCTTATTTGGTCATCCTATATTTTATCAATCTAAGCTACTACATTAAGATGCTAAGACAATCTGGAATCACTCAACCGGCAGTTAAACCCATCCAGATGGATGGTTAGGACATGCGTTACTCACTCATGCATTCCCACCCGTCTAGTCATCGCCTTCCTCGACTGACGGGCGGGGAAATGTTAGCCACTGACTGACATAGGATGGATAGATCATGTTGGAAAGGAGTTAGCTAGTGATGGTGGTGGTCAGACCAGAACATGGCTTCATCGTTAGTCAATGAAATCCACAACAGTTAGTTTAGGCCAACTAGTCAGCCAGACACGTAGGGAGGTGTCGACTGTCTGTCTAGTTGGAGTCTTCGGAGTGATGGTGAGAACCAATGAAGGCTGGAGATATTTGGTGATATGTTTGGTTGAAAATCGTTCTTGGTGTTGGCTGTCGCTGGTGAAGATGCATTTAGTCTTTGTGATTTATCACATCCAGTAAAACTCTGTTCTTCCATGTTACTCCTATTCCTTTTGCCTCACACACTCTTGTGTCTGTTATCTGTGTGTGAGTGTTTTGAATCTCTGCTTACTGTCTTCTCTTGGTCGGTGTGGTACATGTCACACAACCGTCTAGATACACAAAACTGTCGTTCAACTGCGAGGAAAGAATGCAAGTACAGTTACCTGTCGGACTTGTAAAATTATTTTCCACGCAAAACACATACTGTATACTGTAGTTGTTCATTTCAAAGTGAAATTCTGTCTGTCTGTGTAATGACTGGGTTTTACATGCATATATGATGTCTGTCTGTCTGCTTTCGACATAGAACTTTGCACCGGTGTACACCAGTTCAAATCGCCACAGTTCCTCCATGTAGCACACAAAGCAACAGAAGAAAGCAGAAGTAGAAGAAATGCATAATAGCCACAGTAAACAGGGGTGTGAGACAAAGGAATAGTAATAATGAAGAACAATATAGTTTCATTGGAAATCATAAGTGGATGCATCTGCGCCAGCCGTTGAGAACGATTTTGAGCCGGCCATATCACCAATTGTTTCCAGGCTTCATTGGTTTTGACCGTCCCGATGACCCCAACCAGGAAGTCAGGAAGCCAGTCTACACCTTCCTACGTGGTTGGCTGGCTTAAACTAACTGTTGTGGATTTCATTGACTGTTGAGGCCATGTTTTGGTTTGACCACCACTGGCTAGCTCTTTTCCAGACTGACCAATCCTATATCAGCTAGCTAACATTTTCCATTGTCGAGGAAGCCGATGACTAGTCATGCATACGTACCACATGTCCTAACCATCTCAATCGGTGTAACTTCATATCCTCATCGATTAATTCCCCCTCCCACCTACTCAGCACCTGACGCCTAACCTCAATATTGCTCACCTTATTATACCACTTAGCACACACGGAAGTTACAGAACGCAGGCAGATTATAAAAAACAACAGAAATGTTCTAGAATTATTTTTTTGTCTTACCGAAGGAAACATCCCATATAAGGCATACATTTATTCCATCAAGATTTCATTCGTGAATTCTACAAGACTTTTAATAATACTCTCATCAACACAACAGAAATGTTTCTTTGCCAGCATACCCATTGTCTGTTATGTTTTATTTAATTCAATGTTTCATGAAAGCTTGAATATTTGAACTGTATTCACTTCGACAAAACTCATGTTTTGTTGTTTTTTTTTATCACTAATTATTGCTTATGTAGTGTATGCATCCGAAGTCGTCAGATTTTGTTTTTGCTTAGAAAATCTGAAAAGATTCTTTTGATGATTGCGCTATTTGTTATTATTATTATCATCATATCATAATTTTGTAAATATTTACCGACGAAATTTTGCTTGTCTCATTCAGCCAAATAACATATACATGGCTGTAGATTAACTCGAAATAATATTAATAATAATAATTTAGCACTGCTGTTGTCGTTACTAGCTAGTAAATTTAATAAATTCCACACTTTTTCTAATTATAAAGGTCAAATACAAAAGTCAAAGTTTTTATTGTGTGATGACTCAAGTTTTTAAAATATGCGGTAACCTAGTTAGGCATTCATATATATAAACTATTGAACGATAGCACGATTAAACTTCATTATAAATACCTGTCAGATAATAATAATAATAAAATGGTATGAAGCACTTCATATCATCAAATGGAATCCAAATTGTCTGAGCTGAATAGGAATGATGGACTAAAACAGAATCTGACCTGGTTACAACACCCCCAACCCCTTCCCCATGAAGTGACAAAATCAACACAAATGTGATAAGCAATATCATTATATATAAACACACGCTGTTTTATAATTTTACACACACACCTATCAAACCCAACAATCTACACTTGGTTTTGTTATCTTTACCAACGAAAAATGCCCCCAGGCTGACGAACGATGATCAAGTTAGTAAACTTTGTTTTGATACCAGCCAGGGTGTAGATGTACTATTACCTTTGTTATGTGGTTTAGTGATATTCACTGTTATTTTGACTTTCAATATGTCCTCCTTTTAACTTGACCTAAGTACTTTATTTTCTCAACTCTTAACCCTTTGTTATATATATGCTGAGATTTTGTAAATTCCGGTTTAATAATACTGCTTTGATAAAGCTATTAGCAGCATTAAATAGCGGAACGTCAGTAAGAGCAACAATATCATTTTGTTTTTCATTCATTGGGAAATACAAAAACCTTTATTATAATGAATATCATATACCACCCACTGTCCAAATTTTTTCAAACCGTTAAAAATGAACTTGGTTTGGACATGTACAAGATAAAACATATTGAAGGTGAAAGTAACAATGAAGGTCACTAAACCAAATAACAAAGGTAATAGTACATCTACGCTGGCTAGTATCAGAACAAACTTTACCGAAATAGGTAGGTTTATTGTGATGACAAATTTTTGCTTTGAACATATACGAAAAAAGATGTCACCTACTCCCCCCTCACCTCCTGTATTTTACCAATTCTAATGTTACATATAGCCATACATACATAGGTAGGACTCATCGATCTCTGCAAGTAAGCGCTGGTTCTAGTAGCCAATAGAATCCCCACAACCCATTAATTAATGCTGAGAATAGACGACTCAGCTCCTCTATGTTGAAACACATTTCAAAGGAGACAGGACATAAAATTCATGTTTACACGTTTTTTAAACCTCTTCATAGGACGTGTTTGGGGGAAGGCGATCCTAAACTTTGTGGAAGGTAGACGTAGGTAGCAATTAGGAAGTTTAAACCACCTTTATGTAATCAAAGCAACAATTCGTCATCAAATCAAACCCACTTTCTTTGGTAAACTTTATACTAGCCAGCGTAGATGTACTATTACCTTTGTTATTTGGTTTAGTGATCTTCATTGTTACTTTGACCTTCAGTATGTCGTTTTATCTTGATCTAAGTTTATTTATTTTCTCACCCTTTAACTCTTTACAATGTTCACATGACAATTGTGTGTGATCACATTATCCGGAATGTGTTGTACAGATACACAAAACACGCACGATTCAGACAAATTACGTCTTATTATTATTTTGTCTAAACACCATATTCATGAAGACAAGCATTGAATGGAGTGTGTAATTATATTATTAAACAGAATGTCTGGATTAATCTTAGATTAGGTTGGAAAAAGTAGGTTAACAGAATTTCATCACTAGCTGACATCAGTTAGAGAACCATTGGAAAACCTGGGAGTACTGGACAGCTGTTTCGTCCTAGTTTCGGACTCTTCATCAGTACGCACAATGTAACCAGAAGGTCCTGGGTTCGGATCCCGGTGGGTGCGTACTGTGAAGGGTCCCAAACTAGGACGAGACAGCTGTCCAGTACTCCCAGCTGGTTTTCCAATGGTTCTCTAACTAATGTCAGCTCATGGTGAAATCCTGTAACCAATCAAATCCCTACAAACCAAGGCTTAAATAGGTTAACGTTTAGGCTAGGAGAGGCGGTGGGGGATAGAGACAGACAAATTCCTCCAAATAATCCTATAATCTGAACACCAGTCACCAGCTCTCACTGATGCCTACTCCAATGTATTTCCTGATGAAGCTGTACTGAGTAAGAAGTTGTGACCAATGTGTCATCCACAATGTCTAGATGCAGTGTGAAAGCTTGGTCGTCTAAATCATTGGTTGGGGACGGAAGCGTTTTTTCACGAGTTCATAAAGTTAGAATTCATGCGTGATTGTGAAGCCCACAAACCCAAGTGGTTGAATAGTCATCAACATGCTTGGTCTTGTAATCTAGAAGTCCTAGTTTCAATTTTCAGGCGACGCACTGATGAAGAGTCCTAAAATCGGACGAAACAGCCGGAAGGTGTCTAGTACTCCTTATTGGTTTTCAGTGATCTCCATCTAACACTGATGTGTTAATTTGTGCAGAATATTTAACGTTTGAAATTAATCTAATTAAGGTGATATTGGGGTTAGTTAGTTAGGAAAAGATTTGGAATACATCAGCGTCAACACTTCAAATAAAATAGTGAACTCATCACAGAGATCAGCTTTGTGTTATTCAAACAAAAGAATTATAAAAATCATGTCTTGCAATTCTTTGTGTTGTGTACTCACAAAATTTTTGTGATTGCTTTCAATACTAGAATTTAACTGGTGGATGGTGACTAGCAGTGGAATCCATGATGTGCGTTTCGTCCTATTTGGGACTCATCGGCTAACTGGATGTGCCTGCATTCCCCTGGTCTAGTGGATAAGGCTTTGGCGTTTGAAACTATGGTCACTGGGTTCGAGCCTAAGTGGGAACATCATCACTCACTGGGGAATGCAGGTATGTCCAGATGACGAGTCCCAAATAGGACGAAATGCGATTTGCCCTGGATTCCACTGCTTGTCACCATCCACCAGTTAAATTTTAACAACATGCCCAAACATTTTCGAAGCATCTGCACAAGAAGCCGACACATGTCAACCTGAGACCGAGCAATTCGGTCCAATCAATCAATCGACGGGAAAATCTAAAATTCCAATTAAATAGTTTCAATACCAGGTTACATTTTATTATTTAAAAAAAAATCATTTTATTCCTTTATATTCCGTGCGGAACATAGGACGCTTACAAGCTAGAGCTTTGAAGTTTCGGTACTAGTTGTGTTTCTTTTTAGTGGGGGGGGGTGAGGTTGCTGCTAGCCGCATGCCCAACCTCCCCCTCTCTACCAGTCTTATTTTGATGGCTTAGCGTCGTAAAGCAGTGCGTCGGTGTCGTCGGGATCAAACCCTCAACCATATGTAGGGCGTTGTTGGTGAGCAGTCTACAGCTGTGTCACCGACGCACTTTGTTAACGCTGCTAAATAAATACTGTTTCTCCGTTTGCCGTCATCTCCATTGAACTGGCAGGTGATAACGTAAGTGTTCTGTATGAGAATAAATATTAATGAACCATAACACACACAGCGGCTAGGACTCTCGCCGACCGTGCATATGGTCTGAGGTTCGGTCCCCTGCTGATGCACACCTCATATCTATGGTTGGCCTGCGAAATTTGGGCTACCGATATCATATTCTGAAAATTCCATACTTGTACCAAAAATATTGTGTGGTTTCAAGCTATAATAAAAAAATTAGATGTATATATATATTTTTTTTTGTCTGCTTCATCGCCTTTTTTCATTTTATATCTTTGAGTTCCCAGTGGAACTTATAGAGCAGAGCTTTGAAGTTTCAGTAGCCAGTAGTGGGCTTATTTTTATTTCTAGTTCGGATTACTAGCCTCATACCCAACCTTTTACTCTTGACCAGGTTTTCTAACGGCTTAGAGAAGTTTAGGAGTGCTAGCCAGTGGTGGTGGGGGTTGGTTTGTGGTCAAACGAAAACATGGCTTCATCGTTAGTCAGTGAAATCCATAACAGTTAGTTTAGACAGTCGACACCTTCCTACGTGTCTGACTGACTGTCTAGTTGGAGTCTTCGGAGTGATGGTGAGAACCAATGAAGGCTGGAGATATTTGGTGATATGTCTGGTTGAAAATCGTTCTTGGTGCTGGCTGTCGCTGGTGAAGATGCATTTAGTCTTTGTGATTTATCACATCCAGTAAAACTCTGTTCTTCCATGTTACTCCTATTCCTTTTGCCTCACACACTCTTGTGTCTGTTATTTGTGTGTGAGTGTTTTGAATCTCTGCTTACTGTCTTCTCTTGGTCGATGTGGTAGATGCAGGGAATGTGACAAGTTGAACTGGTGCTTATCTACACAGAGTTCTACGTTGAAACTAGTCAGTCAATCCTGGTGGTAGTGACTAGCATGCAGACAACATACAGACAGATAACAATGGAATAACACGAATTGTGTCTTTTTGCTTGCTACTTGGACCGATAATTTAATAAGGTCTAACCGTGCAGTTTTAAAAAGGTTTGTTCAACCAGTGATGAACAAACATAACCTTAGAACATTGAATCTTCAAGTGTTAATGGTTTGCCGGGATTTGATTAGTTTCAGGATTTATTTCATCGTGAACTGACATCAGTTAGAAAGCCATTGGAAAACCAGTAGGGAGCACTGTACGGCCACCGTTTTGTCCTACCTAGTTTGAGACTCTGCTTCAGTGGGGGTTCCAAATCCAGGATCTTCCAGTTACAAGGCGAATGAGTTCGTGTAGACCATTAACATAGCCACTGGGTCCAATGATCCAATGGTCATCTCATGAATTCCAATCTCTGCCGATTCACACACGTTATTGCGTGACTGGCATCAGCCAATATCATCGCTGGCGGCGAGTATTTGTCCATCCTCACACCCAATCCGTTTGCATCCTATCTTTATACAATGGCAAATAACTAGAACAATCTTAATGATGAAATGATTTTATCCATGTTATAGTCTCTTTCCTTTTTTGGTATGTTGTTTGCATAGAGTTTGTGTGCGTGTGTGTATGTTAGTGATGCGCAAAGATCTTATCCTCGACATTAAAGTACACGGACAAAACTATTCACTTAGCCTGAGTGTGTAGCCTGTAGCTTGGTTATTAGTTTTTTTCACTTAAAATCTTGTAGAAAAATTCACCTCTTTATCTTTACGCGTAGGTGGTGTATATGGGATCACAAGATGACATTTTTCAGATTTATGCTTTTGTGTGTGTGTGTGTGTCAGATGCAAAAAAAGACAAACCAAAAATACGCTTTTGGGTATGCAAAAGTTTGTTTTAAGTGTGAATTGTTTTCTTCAAAATAAGACGTCAAGGGAAATAAATAATAATCAGCCCGAAAATCGTTTGGTATGCTTCTTGGTATTTAGGTGATGCACTTGATGGACTGATTGGCTGCCTGACTATTACCTACCTGCCCAGCTTCTTATTGGTTCACAAATTATGTGGTCTGTTTGTCAGACTATCAGCATGCTTTCGTTTGTATGTATACATTTTGTATGTGCCACTAAGATTGGTCGCAAGGGCGACAGAGCGTGATGATATACTTTTTAAATAATTTCATTATTCCCATATATGTCCAAACCAAGTTCATTTTTTCACAATTCGAAGAAATTTGGGCATCGGGTATATGATGTATTCATTTGTATTTAAATGCTTTTCTTGTATTTACCAGTGAATGAATGCTGCTGCCAACAGCTTTATCAAAGCAGTAATATTAAACCAAAAGAAATTACAATATATAACAGGTCCAGCTAACCAGTATTACTGCCAAGAAAAGATTGATGCTAGCCGCCTTTTTCTGAACACAGAAGTCGCGTTTCAGGCCTTTGGTAGAGATTGATTCGGCAAACTTAAGGAGCTCTTCTGCCTATAATTGATAATTTTAAAGGATATTGCGATTTCCACTTCATAACCCGTATCATCAAGGAGAGAGATGTCTGTTAATGGCAATATTGTAGGTGTCTGTTCCCTTATTGGTACATGTTCTATTCTCTCAAAGTCGTTATTAACCCTGCGTCGGTGGCGCAGTGGTTAGAACTCTCGCCGAACATGCATATGGTCTAGGGTTCGATCCCCTACCGACGCACACCTGATATCAATGATCGGCCTGCAAAATTTAGACTACCGATATCCATGCTGAAAATTCCATACTTGTACCGAAAATGCAGTGTGGAATCAAGCTGCAATCAAAAATAAAGAAATAAAATATAAATTCATTCATTATTATGGATGCACACATATTGTAACGACAGAAGACAAGGGCCAGGAAACAGATCGTTTATTAAGGAAAATCAACATATATATATATATATATATATATATATTATTGTTAGCAGAAAAACACAGTCTTCTGATTGGTTGTTTCTCACTGAAAGTTAATCTTGCATCTCTTTGTGGCTGTTTCTTGAATGTCAGATCATCTATATGCTAACTGTATCCGCCTACGCAAAGTCTTTGTTCTTATTTTTCTCACGACAAATATTGGGTTCATAAGCATTGACGTAAATTACTGTCTACCAGCTTTGGCTAGCGGCTAGCTCTCACCACAATATAACTGTAGAACTTGATGAAGAGCAAGTTATCGCGAATGTGAATGTTCTTTGTTCTAATGGGTATTTATCTTCCCCACACCTGATTGTTTCATATTATCTCCTCTTCCCCTTTTTTCTTTTCTTCTACAGCTTCAGCTAACCCTAATGAAGGTGAACCGTCAATACAAAGACAACATAGTGAATCTTTAGAACCAATTGTCGACAGGCAACCAATCGGTGTTTTAGCATCAATGAGAGAAACAATTCTGCCTGGATTCTGTGTTTTACTTACACTGCTAGTCACTTTATCAATCTTTCCAGCAGTTGCTTCAAGGATTAGACCAATGAATGTTATTCCTGGAGACAAATGGACAAGTAAACAAATCAAAGTTTTTTTACACTTTGATAATGCTCATACAGTGTGTGTGTGTGTGTGTGTGTGCGTTTCTTTGATATGACTCTTGAGAATGGATATACTAGTAGGACTTTACAGAAAGTTAGTTTGTAAGGATGTGATTTGTACTCAGTGCCCTTTGGTTGTCAATAGTTCTCTAGCTAGTAGACATTTAGAATGCAAAAGAATTGATTGATTGAGCGAATGAAGAAATATCTACTTTTCAATTAGATCCTCATCTCACTCTGCCCCTACTCTAATATACATACACGTACAATACAATGCACAACATTTAAAGAATCATTTGGGGGGGCTATTGATGTAGTTGTGTTCTTTGAGCTCGATGGTCTACTTGCGAAGCTTTCATCGCCCCCTACTAGGCAACATCCTCAGCGTATACTTTAGTTTGAAGGAAGACAGCTTATAGAATTCTCCGCGAGCTGATAAATCATCTCTCCTGGCGGGTGGGTGACCTTAAAAATGATTGGTTGCTGTTGTCTGTCTTCACACCCTCTAGTCCATTTGTATTGGAATTGACTGTTTCCTTGACCTGAACTGCGTGACTTTTGGTGCGTGAGATTTACCTCTCATGGATTAGTTATTTCTATCTATGCCAGTGTATCTATTAATTGTGACGATTCACTGGAATACCAGGATTCCGAGAACAAACTCCTACTTTTGGACGTCTTAGTCAAGATAACAACCGAAGGAAAATCACCTCACACACAGACCAATAACACACAAAAGGAGTTGTATACAAAAACGATTCAAGACAGCCGGCCAGCAATGATTGCGGCACTCTTATAGACATCTTCCAAAAGAATGGATATCCACAAAACCTCATCAGGAGAAATATTCCTCCAAGCCAACCAACACCAAATCAAAGGCCCCCGAGGAAGCAACAAAATAAATCTCCCTACCATGTATAAAAGACATCTGAGAAACCACTGGAAACCGTTAGGAATTAATTGATGTCGCACACAAACCAACAAAAGCACTTCACTGAGCTAGCTGTATGTTGTTAACCAAAGGACTGAACAGCGAAAGAAGATAAAATCAATATCAGCATCTACAAAATAAGTCGCAACGACTGCGAAAAACACTACATTGACCAAAGTGGACGACGTCGTCTTCGTCTTGGTACCCATGATCATAAACTAGCCACCAAAGGACATGTCATCCACTCGCTCATATTGTTGTTTACGTGACAGGTGATTAAAGAAAAATAAAACAATTTGGACTGTGGTAACTTGTAATTAAAGATAAAGTAGTCAGAAAAATAATAAAAAGAATTTGGACAGATATAATTTTAGGAGGATGACACACGAAGTAGTCCGGCTTACACATTCATGTCACGATAGCCAAGGTAGGTAAGGCAAGTGGGTGTACAAATTTCTGCTGAACACGCACAGGTCTAGGTTCTTCAGGTGGATTCCTATTACTTCAGCTGTGTGTGTGTATGTGTGGAAGACGAACTCGTAGAATAAAATTAAGACTAGTAAGGTTGTGATAAATAACTTCACATGCTGTATTAACGTCAACCTTATGCTCACTATGTAGAAGGTGTGCTAAAACACAGCTACGAATAGATCTTGTTTTTCCCTTGCTTAACCACCATTATGCAGAATGATGTTCGGAAATACGATGATGAACCTATCTAATTGTATAGCCAATGTAGCTGGCTGGCTCCTCAACTGCAGTCAAATTGGTAGATACACATACGTGAGGAGGCTAAATGAGGTAGTTTGTCTGTATTTCTCGAACGTAACGTTCGGATGCTCGTGAAGAGACAACGTGCCACCTCTGTTGGTGTAAGTCACTGATTATCCCCATATACAAGAAGGGAGACAAGTCTTCCTGTGATAATCACAGAGGGATTAGCTTGACTAATATAGTATCTAAAGTCTTAGGCTCAATAATCATGCGTAGACTGAGTGGTGCTCGGGAAGCACAAACACGAGAGAGCCAGGCAGGCTTTAGACCAGGAAGAGGGTGTATTGATCATATCTTCACCCTCCGACAGATTCTAGAACATAGGCATTCCTACCGGCGTCCAACAGTCATTATATTTCTTGACCTAAAGGCAGCATTCGACTCTGTCGATCGGGAAGTTCTCTGGAGATGCTTGGCTGTAAAGGGAATTCCAAGAAAATATATTGCACTGATTAAGGCACTCTACTCGTACTCATACAGCCAGGTGAGGGCTTACGGCGAGCTGTCATCTGAACTGATGACGACCAGTGGTGTCCGTCAAGGATGCCCATTATCTCCTTTTCTATTCAACTTCATCATAGATGTGTTAATGGACTTAACCCTAGGTGACTTCAGCGACTCAGGGATTGACTTGCTACCGGGAATAATCTCGTTGACTTGGAATATGCAGACGATATAGTCCTTCTAGGCGAAGACGCTGACGAAATGCAGAGTCTTCTAAACACCTTGAGCCGCAATCTACGAATGTTTGGCATGCGATTCGCTCCCGCCAAATGCAAGATGATGTTACAGGACTGGACTACATCGACGCCTAGTTTAAAAATAGGAAGTGAAGTGGTAGAGCACGTTGACCGCTTCACTTATTTGGGAAGTACCATCAGCCCCAACGGGCTGATCTCTGACGAAATCTCAGCACGAATACAAGGGGCTCGTTTCGCATTTGTTAGTTTACGCCGACTCTGGCGTAGACGAGATGTTCGACTATCGACCAAAGGGCGGGTGTACTGCTCATCAGTCCGCTCCGTCCTCCTTTATGGTTGTGAGACCTGGCCACTGAGAGTGGAAGACATGAAAAGACTAGCTGTCTTTGATCATAGGTGCCTGCGTTCTATTTCCCGTGTAAAGTGGCATAATAAGGTGAGCAACATGGAGGTTAGGCGTAGAGTTCTAGGTAAACAGGGGAAATCAATCGACGAAGTCGTGAAGCTACAAAGACTGAGATGGTTAGGACATGTGTTACGTATGCCAAGCCATCGCCTCCCTCGACGAGCAATGTTAGCGGATATAGGGTCAGGCTGGAAAAAAGCTAGCGGCGGTCAAACAAAAACTTGGCATCAGTCAATGAAATCCACAACAGTTGGTCTAAGCCACGTAGAAAGGTGTAGACTTCCAGGCTGGGGTCCTCGGGACGGTAAAAATCTATGGTTGGAAACAATTGGTGACATGGCTCAAAACCGTTCTCAGTGGCGCAGATGCATCCACTCCCTGTGACTTATGATCTTCAATGAAACTGTTTTGTATTTCTTTATTACTCCTTTGTCTCACACCTCTGTTCACTGTTTCTATTATGCTTTTCTTGTACTTTCTTCTCTTGCTTCGCGTGCTACACGGAATGTGGCGACTTGAACTTCTGCACATTTGTGCAAAGTTCTATGTGGAAAACAGACAGGCTGCATTGAGAGCTCTATTAACTGCATTCTTCTTGAGGCGTTCGCTGTGTTAGTATTTCGTCGATGTTATCACTGAGGAACTGCAGTTTTTTGTAGCTGTCAGCATACTGACTCACCTTGGTGCCTAAATTCATATTTTCCTGAGTGAACTTATCTGCATGACCAATTTTACTAAGTAATTATCTATTAATCATAAGTTCCTCTCATTGAGGGAGCTGTATAAGCCAGACACTTTAGCAAGTTACGTTTCTATTTCAAAGGTGTAAAACTCAAGAAATGAGTGTACTGACCTGTTGATGTAGGTTTCTTCTCCACACTGCTTCTCCTGAAAATGTAAAAATTATAATTTTCCAAATTATGCCATTGTTTTTCCGACTACTTCATATCTTAAATTACATGTTACCATTATTGTAGCCATTTCTACCCTTTA
This sequence comes from Trichobilharzia regenti, assembly GCA_944472135.2. Taxonomy (NCBI): domain Eukaryota; kingdom Metazoa; phylum Platyhelminthes; class Trematoda; order Strigeidida; family Schistosomatidae; genus Trichobilharzia; species Trichobilharzia regenti. The sequence goes on along the minus strand of OX235270.1, from coordinate 26,746,071 downwards.
ATTGTTTGAATTGTCTTATTTGGCTATTATCAACAAGCCCCATGACATGTTGATACTGACTAATTATGTGTTAACAAAAACATATCAGTGCCACTTGATTGTTAAAAATGTGTATTGTATTAAAGAAAAATCCTATTCGTGTATGTATATTGGAGTAGAATCAGAGTGAGATGAGGATCTAATTGAAAAAGTAAGTATTTTCCCGATCAATCAATAGTTTTGCTTTCTACATGTCTAAATGGGGATTATTTTTTCTATATAGTAGAAGCGTAGTTTCAACTGCAGGCGGACGGAACTGATGAGGATATCAAAGCAAAGATCGGGAAAGCAAGACAAGCTTTGATTACTTTCAAGTCTATGTGGAGCAGGTCAGTAGCACTCAGCATGAAAAATAAGATCCTGATTTCCAACTCCAATGTGATAAAGTCAGTGCCACTGGACGGATCAGAGACTTGGCGCGTCACGAAGGCACTTCGAACAAGCTACAGACCTTCATCAACAGCCGTCTTCGCTGAATACTCGAGTTCAGATGGCTGGCCAGAGAAGATCAGCAACAGGGATCTCTGGCAATGAGCGAACCAACGCAGCAGGAGTTAATTGTGCGACAAATATCCAAGAAGAAATTGAGGTGGATTGGCCAAACTCTGAGAAAACAAACCATCAGTTGGGTGAAATCACACGCCAGACTCTCTCTCTCGAGTGAAACCCGAACGGGGAGTGGTGAGTTAGTCGTCAGTGAGAGGTTGACATGGAGGAAGTGATGTGAAGAGGAGATGAAAGCATGTGAGCAGACATGGAGCCAGATGAAAACGTTGGCGAAGAATCTAACACAATGGAGACGTGTCCCTGTAGGAACTAAGGAAAACAATAATAATATAATGCAGTAGATTTTTAACTGTACACTTTGAATTCTTTGGTTCATTTCACAGGAAACACAAACAGCATAAGAGTTAGTTCTGTAATGTTCTTTGATTAGACATAGGTCTGGAAGGAGGGAAAGTTGCTTACTGACTGGGGGAAAAGTTACCTCGTGAAACTACCAAAGAAGGGCGACTTAGGACTCTGCAACAAATGGCGAGGAATCATGCTCCTGTCGACGCCGAGTAAAATTCTGAGTCACATCATCCTAGAGAGGATAAAAAACGCACTGGATACAGAACTCCGACCAGAACAAGGTAAATCATGTTCTGACCAAATTGCAACTCTACGCATAATCATCATAGAACAAAGCATGGAATGGCAATCAAATCTCTACCTCAACTTTATAGACTTCGAGAAGCCCTTCGACAGACAGCGTTGACCGCGAAGTAATTTGGAAAATACTCAAGTACTACGGCGTACCCGAAATATTCATCAACCTTATTCAACAGCTATACGGCAACGGCACATGTCAAGTGATCCACAATGGAAAACTCAGCGAGGTGTTTGGAGTGAACACATGAGTCAGACAAGGGTGATTATTATCTATCACCAATGATATTCCTAATTGTGGTGAACTGACTGGAGTATGCGTCAGACAGTGGGAAACGAGAAGACAGGCATATCCTGGACCGACGTGAAGAACCTAGAAGACCTGGATTTCGCGCGGCAATGTTTGTGTTCGATGTCACACAAAATCGAAGACTTACAAGCGAAAACCGACAAATTGGTTGAAGAAGCAGCCGGCGAAGACAGGACTCCATGTGAACATAGACAAGACGGAGGTGATGAAAATAACCAACCAACCAGCCAACAACAGCAGCAGCAACATTCAGCCAGCAACCAATCACCATCAGCGGGAGGGATGTGAAAGAGGTTACTTCATTCACTTACTTATCTAGGGAGGGAGCATTGTCTGAACTACAGGAAGTCGGAACGAACGAGGATGTGAAATCAAGAGAGAATCGGGTGGGGGGCGAGAAACACATTCATCAACCTGAAACCAATCTGGAAATCTTCGTCACTCATTATCAACAACAAAATTCGGTCGTATTTTCAATACAAACGTCAAGTCAGTCAGTTCTTCTATACGGATCAGAAACTTGGTGGGTGGGTCACAAAGAATATTTCCAATAGTCTGTTGCAGACGTGACCTTTATCAACAACTAACTGTCTTCGCTGGCTCTATACTGAAGATCAGATGGCCGGGGGCCGGAAAGAATCACCAACAAGCACCAAACTATGGGAACAAACAAAACAAGAACAAAACAGTCGTCCAACAAATATGCAGGAGAAAGTGGAGGTGGATTGGACACTCGCTGAGGAGGCCGCTGCTGGGTGACATTGCGCGTCAGGCCATTCTCGAATGGAACCAGGTTGAAAAGAAAGCGGCGAGTGGGACGTCAGTGCAGGGGTGACATGGAGAAGATCGTGTGAAGAGGAGTTGAAAGAGTATGGACTAACATGGATACATGTGAAAAGTACAGCAGAAGGAAGACAGAAGCAAATGGAGACGTGCAGTTGAAGCCCTACGTTGCACTAGGAACCCACGGGAACAATGATATAATAATAGTAATAGTACTAACTAGTGTCATGCGTCTAGTTCTTTGTTTAGTACATATTGGATTTTTTACTACCTATGGCCGATGGTCCTCAACCATTCAACAAAAGCACTGAAAGCATTCAAAGTGCACTGTGATTGCAAGCCGGTCAATTAGTCGGCCTGGCAGCCATACTGAAGACTTGACTAACGACAGAATTTATTCTGCACCAGACTGAGGGAATAGGCACACATAACATAATACTAGCGATTTACTGCCTAATGCCCAAGCAGTGTATCCGATAAAGTGAGTCAGTCCTACAGGAGATAAATCTCCAGCCTGTATATCTCGGCGGTAACGTTGTCTCTGACTGCATGCAGCACTGAGTGACACGCGTTCGTATCTCAGATTAAGGTTGAAGATGCACCCCTTCCATCCTGAATACTGATGAGTGCCAACAAGCACGAAACCCAGGCGCAGCCATCTAATAACAACAAGACGTTTTTGGTATGTACAAGAATGTTATCGGAATAAGTGATTTGCTCGCTTTTTTCGGTCTACATCAGTTGTGCACAGCTAACAGCTTATTGACACAATGTCAAGTATTCTTAATTACCCCACACGCGTATATTTTTATTAACCAATGAATTAATTTGAGTCAAACTGTCATTCTCATTGCTTAACCTGTAAATTACTCCATGAAACACAATTGGTCGGTTAGATCTGAATTGCTCCGATGATATAAACACACACAAGTCCTCTGTTCCCTTAACTGAGGTTACAAAAGATGTCTCTGGTCTGAAACGTGAGGCAAAGCAGCAGGTTCTGATGGTGGAATAACTCCAGAGGTGTTCAAGGACGATGGAGACAGTTTACTGTCGTCTGCGTTAACCTAAGGAATAGTCAAAGACAGTCCCGTCTGGCGACTGTAAGTGTCACTGATTATCCCGATATTCACTCACTCACTCCCTGTGCACAGTCTCTTCTGCATAATCCAGTCGACCACAATTAACAATATCATTGTTGGCGATAAAAGGCAGCCTTGCGTTCGGGGATAACAGTAGAGGGTGTTTACATATATGTTATATCAGAGCCCCATGTTGAATGCATTTTACTACTTATGAATACTTACTTACTTTTAACACTTATACTTTGTTTGTTTACACTCTTAGATATTTACTTTGTACCAGTACTGATATTTTTGTCGTATAATATTTGTGATTGGTGTGGAAGAACTCTAGGCGGTTTCGTCAAATGGGTAAGTTAACTTTAATACATTCTGTATTTTTGAAAAGAATGGATACTGAACAAAGAGTACTCTTTTCGATAACTTCATCATCAGGCTCTACAGCTATATTTCCATGCATTATAGTGAATAAATGAGTGAATTAATCTTACGAGCAACACTAATGTCGCTGTTTAAATAACATCGAATCAATAATAATATTATCAGTGGATTACAGTTTAATAGCAACAACACAACAGTATGCTGAATGTCAGTTGTATTACGAAAGATAATATTACAAATTCATGAATTTCTAGTCTCTACTGAAGGCCAGCCAGGGCAGTAGTGGGGGCTAATTGGACTTGCTTCTTCTCCACACAGACCACTGGTTGTTTGAGGCGAGTTGCAATAGCCTCTGGTGTTTGGAGCATGCCGTGCTTCGATGACGACTTTAGCACTTTATTAGGCACCCAGTAGATGATAGAGAAGGATTCTTCAATGCTGGCTGATTGGCTTTGTGGCCGGCCGGTGTGCACCAGATGGTCCAATATCGAGCTGTTAATGGTTTTCACTACACCTTTACTTAGTCATGCTGAGAGATGTTCTCTAGCGAGCACGAAAAATAAAGTTCCTAGAGCAACGGCCAATATAACTCGCACTACAAGCACAGTCGCAGTTGAATTGGTAGATACACTTTGAAGTGGCCAGCTAGTCTAGGTACTTCATCTTTCAGTCGAAGTAGCACCATCAGTCGTGTAGAGGGAGAATAATACGTGTAGTTCGCCAGCATTAAAACTTCTTTGAACTGATTTTCTTAATTTCCTCGTAATTATCCCACTTGGTTTGTCGATCGTCCTTGAATTGTAGTCTTATATAAAGTGGCTTCTTGTTTACAGATTGTGAGTAGTCAGTCCTTTTCCGCCGCTTTCTTTGTCATGTGTTGATTAAATTTGTCGGGATAGCTATTTTCGATCAAGGTATTATACACAATGCTTAATTCATCTTTAATTACTTCTTCTGACCACATAGCTCTAACTAACTCTGTGGTTGAGGGTCTTTACTAAAATTTCTTTTGTACTTGAGAGAGGAACGAAGCTATGAAAATGTGTATATATTGTTTATTCATAATTTCAAAGGATATTGCGATTTCCAACTCATAATCCCCCGTATCAAGGAGATGTCTGGCATCGTTGTAAGCGTTTGTTCCCTTGAGACGTAGGCTTTTCGTTTTTCATCCTTATGCTGATGAATAACACATTATCGATGGTTTTAAGCGATGTCCAAACATCTGCCACAGAAAATCAAACCTTCTCTTCTTAAATGTTTATACAGAAGTCGTATATTCATCCTGGATGGTAGTGAATGCCTTCACGAAATTGTCAAAGTAACGTACATGTTATCGGTGACAAATCTGAGAAAACAGTCGCTTGATTATTATTATTATTATTATTACTGTCACTGTGAGACTGTCACATATGAATGCGACAGACACTAATTTATTTTGGATAACATAAATATTGACATGAAAGCCCCAATGGATTGTGTAGGATCCTCTGTAGGATTCCTGAACTAATAGTGTGTGAGGTGTGGGTGTAATTATAGCCAACTATTTCTGTTGACATTAATGTGTATCTGTGTCTGTGTCTGTGAGCATGTGTGTGTGGTACCCCAGAGTATTTTGAAATCTGTTACAATTTGATGTCTACCTCAACAACACGAATGATGTTCACTTGTACAAAGGCCTTCAACATATAAACTTTTACAAGTGCACTACAGCTTATTATTATTGATCTTGTTTAATAACGAATTATTAATAAGAGAAACGTCATTTGTCGATGCTCTCTATATATGTGTGTGTGGGTGTCGCTTTCTCTCAGGATATTGTGTTGGATAGTTGGTGTCTGTTGACTGTTATTGTAAATAAGTATTTTCTTTTCGAAATTGTGATGAGTTCGGTGACTGACTGCCTGGCTGACTCACTCACTGACTGACTGATGATAAGGTCAGGTCAACTAATGTTGTAATGTTCAGTGGTTGACAAATCTCTGAAATATCACCTAACAAATGTAAATGTCTGTTAGCCAGATAGTTTATGATAGTTCGTCTATGGAGGGGTTGACTCAACGTATCATCACTTACAACGCGACAAATGATGATATGGGTGATTGATGAAGTCATTTTTTATCCATACAAATCCGTCGAAGTTGAATGTCACTCACCATCATCTAGTGTCAGTTATCCTTGAATTGAATTGAATTGAATTACATGTTGTGTGGTTGTTGTCGTCACTGCGACATAACGAAGTGTCAAATGTCGGTCACAACTGATGTGTGTGTTCATAGTGTCTGTGTGAGCTCTGTAAACACAAGCGCGGTAACTCTATCCATTCGACAGATTCGTGTTGAGTCGTGTAGCCCTCCCTCGAATAATAAGGTGGTGGTTCTAATATTATCACGTTTACTTGACACACACGTTAATATCATGGTCAGTCGGTCAGTTATACTATACTATACTATACTGCTACACTTACTTATCGATCACATCAGTCAAATGACACACTGACTAACTGTGGGGTCATCGTATTTTTCACGTGTGCTTGTGTGTGTGTGTGTGTATGAATAAATGTGAATGAATAAATCAAATCACATGAAAACGGAACAGAACAGAACAGAGTGCTGCTTATCATCACATTAGATAACCAACCTGATGAATTCGTAGTGTGTTATCTAAACAAATATTTACAAGTGTGTTGATGTGGATGGATTTGTTGAATGGATTTATGTGTGTTTGTTGGCCAACTGACATTGAATGCATTATGAAAGTGTAAATAAAGTTCTGTTTTTTTAATTATTACTTTAATTCCACTTTATTTGTCTGATGATTAGTTGCTTATTCAGAATATAATGTACATCAGAAGAGTGATTGTGCCCGATGACTGCGACCTTTTGAAGTCACTCAAATGATACTTTATTGATGCTGAAATATGCTTCCATCAAATAATTTTCACAATAGTCACCTCGCCCTATTGGCATCTGTCGGTTTTCGACATAAAACTTTGCACCACTGTGCGGCAGTTTAAGTCGCTACACTACCTCCATGTAGCACACAAAGCAACAGAAGAAAGCAGAAGTAAAAGAAATGCATAATAGAGCGAGACAGTAACACAGAGGTGTGAGACAAAGGAATAGTAGTAATAACGAAGAACAATATAGTTTCATTGGAAATCATAAGTCACAAGGAGTGAGTGGATGCATCTGCGCTAGCCAGTCAGCCAGCCATTGAGAACGATCACTTTGAGCCATCTCATCACCAATTGTTTCCAGCCTTCATTGGTTTTGACCGTCGTGAGGACCCCAACCAGCAAGGAAGTTCACACCTTCCTACGTGGTTGACTGGCTGGCTTGCTTCAACTAACTGTTGTGGATTCCATTGACTGACGATGAAGCCACGTTGTGCTTTGACCGTCGCTAGCTTTTTCCCAGCCTGACCAATCCTAAGTCAGCCAGCTAACATTTCCCATTGTCGAGGAAGGCGATGACTAGGCATGCATACGTAACACATGTCCTAACCATCTCAGTCGATGTAATTTCACAGCCTCATTGTCGATTGATTTCCCTTCTTATCTAGCACTTGACTGATGTCTCACCTCAATATTGCTCACCTTATTATACCACTTCACACGGGAGATAGAGCGCAGGCACCTATGATCAAAGACAGCTAGTCTGACTTTTCATGTCTTCCACTCTCAATGGCCAGGTCTCACAGCTAGCCATAAAGGAGGACGGAGCGGACTGCTGAGCAGTACACCCGCCTTTTGGTTGATAGCCAGCCGGATATCACGTCTACGCCAGAGACGGCGTAAACTGGCTGGCGTATGCGAAACTAGCCCTCTGTATCCATACTCAGCTGAGATTTCGTCAGAGATCAACCCGTTGGCACTGGCTGATGGTACTTTCCAAATAAGTGGAGCGGTCAACGTGCTCTACCAACCACATCACTCCCTATTTCTAAACTAGGAGTCAGTGTAGTCCGGTCCAGTCCTGTCACATCCTTTTGCATTTGGCAGGAGTGAATCGCATGCCAAACATTCGTGGATCGCACCTCAAGGTGTCCAGAAGACTCTGCTGTATTTTGTCAGCGTCTTCTCCTAGAAGGACTATATCGTCTGCATATTCTAAGTCAGCGAGATTATTCCCTGGTAACAAGTCAATCCCTGAATCTCTGAATTGAGTTATGTTTAAGTCCATTAGTACATCTGTGATGAAATTGTATAGAAATGGGGATAATTGGCATCCCTGACGGGCACCACTATTCGTCACCATTTCAGATGACAAATCGCTGTAAGCACTTAATTCTGTTCTCTTAGCATGGAAATGATATATATGACAAAGTGTAGAACAGGAACTGTGCTGTATATTGGTTGGGAAACTTGGTTCCATGGGTGGTAATTTGTTTTGTTTTTGTTTTTTGATTACTGCTTGATTCCACACTGTATTTTTGGTACAAGTATGGAATTTTCAGCATGGATATCGGTAGCCCAAATTTCGCAGGCCGACCATAGATATCAGGTGTGCGTCGGCAGGGGATCGAACCTCAGACCATGTGCATAGTCGGCGAGAGTCCTAACCACTGTGCCACCGACGCACAGCCTTCTAATTTTTTCGGTGCTAACTGGCGCATATTAAGAGGCTATGGAGGGGGTGGGTGTTTTTCTGGCTCTCAACTTTATTTGTGGTCACAGAATTAAATGAAGATGAGCGATCAGTCTGCTGAATAGTACTGACAGTAGTAAGGAAGCAAGATGATGTGGATATAAAGGAGAATGATGATGATTAGAAGGGCTTCTTCATGTACTTTTGAAAGTGTCTGGGCGGTTGTTACTTCCCAACTGATCGCCCACACCACTGTGGAAGTTGATTTATTCTTAGGATACCTCAAGCGGAAGGAGAATTAGTGTTCCGTGACCAAAGAGCCCAGATGGGGCAACTGATTGAGGTCAGTCACTCACGGCTTGTCTGGACTGGCTTTTTGGTTTGGTTCCGTATTAGTAACTTACCGCCGGTTACGGGCCACCAGGATATACAATCTTTGGGGTTGACATTTTCTGACTCTCACTCTCTCTCTCTCTCCAGAGTGGAGAGACAACAGCACAGCTGGCTGACTTGCTGGTCATCTGAAGGAAACACCGCCTTAGCACCATTACATCCCCCTATTCCCCAGCAGTACAAATTTGCCCACAGATCCCCAGCATGGTGTTAAAGAAACCTTACACTATTCTGGTATCTGCTTTTAGTCTAATCGCTATCCTAACAATCTTTATGGCATGGTAGGACCTGTAGAAACATCAGTTCCAGTCAGTGTAACGTCTTGGGTCATATTGCGATATGCAAGCCCGACAACCACGTCAAGGTAGCAGCTATCGATCGGGTTGTTACTCTCTCTTTCTCTCTCTCTTACTCTCTTTTCTTGCTTTGTTTGCTACATGGAGTGTGACAACTTGAAATGCTGCACATCTGTACAAAGTTCTACGTTGAAACCAGCCAGTTAGTCAACTAGCGCATGTATGCTTTCGTTGTCTATCCTCATTTGTGTAATATTTGTCATTCTTTAGGTAAGTTCATCTCCCATAATCTTTTTTTTGTTTGTTTGTTTCAGCCTAGGAGAAATCAAATGCGATTAGTTTTGGCATTGTGTATTTTACGTTTCATTCTTATTCCATTCTGTATGTTTTGTAATGCTCAACCGAGATACCACTTACCAGTTCTATTCAAACATGATGTATTTCCAGCACTGATGGTGATTATTTTAGGCCTAACTAACGGTTACCTTATGACTATTGCAATGATGCATGGACCAACGTGAGTTCTTTTGTCATTTTTTGTTTTTTATACGTTTGTGTTGTCAAGCTGTGTGTGAATAGTAGTGAATATGGCAGATTGACAGATGGTCGCACTGCTGCATCGTGAATTGACAGAAGTTGGAATTCATGGACTGACTGGCCTTTGGATCGGATCCCAGTGGCACTGCTTTAATGGTCTAGAAGCTAGCTAGCTGTGTTCGAACCCTGTCGGTGGGTGGCGGTGAATGGGTGCGTACTGGTGAAGCGGAGTCTCAAAAGTCGGTGGCTCGAAACAACTCTTTCTAGTACTCCCTGTGGGGCTGGTCTTTCAATGGTTCTCTAACCGATATCAGTTGACTATGAAGTACATCCTGAAACCAGCCAACCCCCTCCTTTGCATAACCAACAATTGAACTAGGTAGTTGGAGGCGATCGACCACAGAAAGCCTTGTTTGACCTAGGTTTCGTGCTAGTTGGCACTCACAAGTCAGCAAGGCGTATCTGCAACCACGTTGAAGGAACTCATGTCTCTTCCGAGATTCTGACCCTCGTCACCCAGTGCAGCCTGCAGTCAGAGACGTTACCACTGAGCTATTCGGGCTAGCGATTGACCTCCTATAGGACTGTAGTGGGAAGTTTGATTGGACACTAGTAATTAGTGTGATGTGTCTAGTCCTTTCTTTGAACTTACTGTTTGTATTATATTCCCCCCCTCCCCACTCTATTCTTAATATTTATATTCGATGATATTGTAAAAATTTCCTTTTCTTTTTCGCCTTATTATAGTTTTGCATCTCCTGGAAATCATGAATCTGCTGGTGCAGCGCTGTGCATATATCTTGCTCTTGGATTGTCCTCCGGTGTGGCTTTATCAGTTGGATTTGTTAAAGCTGTATAATTCTCTCTATTTTATGTATTTTATTATAGAGTATATGCTTATACACACATAAACACACACACACACACATCCGAAGATATTGTAATACAACAGCTTTTTTGTTTGTCTGTTTGTTTGTTCATAAAAATAATTTCTGAAAAAATTTTCTTTTTTTGTGTGTGTGTGTATTATCCCTGGAACAAACACGGGCTTGATAAACGCCCATTGCAGTACTAGTTGAAACTGCATGTTCAGATTATTTTCAAAATAAGACGGTGTATTTTGTTTTATTCTCTCTCTATGTGTGTATAACCTTCTTTCCAGCAATCATTAAACTGTAATAAAAGTGTTGTAATATTGTCAACCACTGAACAATTTTTTTTTCGTTTGTATGTGCAGTAAGTAAAGCAAGTTTAAGAATCCTTAGACGACATAAATAAATACAAATTGTATAATTAGTGCAAAAAATTATTTAACAGAGGAGGAGTGGAATGCGGCCTGGTGGAAGGGGTGATTGTGAACCATTAGGTATTTTTGATTCTACAGTTGTGTGAGATGCCTTCGGTGGGCAGAGTTGATGACAGTAATAAAATGCTGATTTGTTGAGTATATATCAATAGCGTTGGTTTGTAGGGTTTGAACCCCGGCGAAAACTCCCAAACTAAGACGAAACAGCTGTCCAGTACTCCCTGCGGGTTTTCCAATGGTTCTCTAACCAATGTCAACTCATGATGAAATCTTGTAATAAATCAGTAGAGGTGAAAAAAAACGCAGAAGCAGGAAATTCTCTTGACCAACCATCTATCTGTGTTTATCCCACAACAATTTATTTAAGGGAATTAAATGTGTCTATCACGTGAATGTTAACTCAGAAGAGTACAGAACACACAGTTTTTTTGAAGCATAAATATATCATGGATTGTTAACATCTATTGGTGATAAAATTGTGAAGCTAGCTACACCTGAGTGGAAGAATAATGTGAGTTGGTTACGAATCTTAGTTCAACAGTCTTGTTCAGCATAGTCCATCTTTCTCTCTCCCTCTCTGGCTTAGTGGGCGTGATATCCGGTTAGCTGTCGACCAAAGAGCCTGTGTACTGACTGCTCACCAGTTCGCTTCGTCCTCTTTTATGGCTGGCTGTGAAACATGTCTATTCACACAGTGGAAGACATGGAAAGGTTAGCTAGCTCGTTGTCTTCGATCATAGGTGCCTGCGTTCTATATCCCGTATTACGTGGTGTAGGTGGTAATATTGAAGTGAGGCATCGATTGAGTGCTGGTTAAGTAAGGAGGAGGAGAAAGCAATCTACTGATGAGGTTGCAAAGCAGTTACATGTGTTACTCACGCATGCCCACCTGTCTAGTCATCGCCTTCCTCGACTGACGGGTGATGTTAGCCACTGACTGACATAAAATGGATAGATCATGTTGGAAAGGAGTTAGCTAGTGATGGTGGTGGTCAAACCAGAACATGACTTCATCATCAGTCAATGAAATCCACAACAGTAAGTCTAAGCCAGCTAGTCACGTTAGAGAGGTGTAGACTGTGCTTGGTTGTGGCCTTCGAGCTGGTGGTGAGAACCAATGAAGGCTGGAGACAATGGGTGACATGGCTGATTCAAAATTATCGTTGTCCATTGCTGGTGCAGATGCATTCACTCTTTGCGATTTATAATATCCGATAAAATTCTACTGTTCTTCCATATTACTACTATTCTTTTTACCTCATCCACACTTCTGTTTATTCTCTCTCTCTTTAATCTCTGTTTACGTTCTTCTCTTGCTTTGTGCGGTACATGGAGCTAGTGTGGTAAGCCCAAACTGGTGCATATCTGTGCAGAGTTTTATGTAGAATCCAGTCAGTCAGTCATTAGGGAGAATGACTCCACTTCTCCATTTGAGTGTGTATTTTGTGGCATATGCCCTTGATTCTTTGATGAAGGATCTGATTAATTGATTCTAGGTGTGGCATGGGTTGCACGACTATCGATGGGCCATAGAAGACCCTATGGCTGTAATTCTTTATGTCGCATTTCTTAACAGTAGTAGTTGTTGCAGTAATGATAACAAAGTTGACCAATCAGTCAGTTGGCATGCGATTCACTCCTGCCAAATGCAAAAGGATGTGACAAGACTGGACCGGACTACACTGACTCCTAGTTTAGAAATAGGGAGTGATGTGGTTGGTAGAGCACGTTGACCGCTCCACTTATTTGGAAAGTACCATCAGCCAGTGCCAACGGGTTGATCTCTGACGAAATCTCAGCTGAGTATGGATACAGAGGGCTAGTTTCGCATACGCCAGCCAGTTTACGCCGTCTCTGGCGTAGACGTGATTTCCGGCTGGCTATCAACCAAAAGGCGGGTGTACTGCTCAGCAGTCCGCTCCGTCCTCCTTTATGGCTAGCTGTGAGACCTGGCCATTGAGAGTGGAAGACATGAAAAGTCAGACTAGCTGTCTTTGATCATAGGTGCCTGCGCTCTATCTCCCGTGTGAAGTGGTATAATAAGGTGAGCAATATTGAGGTGAGACATCAGTCAAGTGCTAGATAAGAAGGGAAATCAATCGACAATGAGGCTGTGAAATTACATCGACTGAGATGGTTAGGACATGTGTTACGTATGCATGCCTAGTCATCGCCTTCCTCGACAATGGGAAATGTTAGCTGGCTGACTTAGGATTGGTCAGGCTGGGAAAAAGCTAGCGGCGGTCAAAGCACAACGTGGCTTCATCGTCAGTCAATGGAATCCACAACAGTTAGTTGAAGCAAGCCAGCCAGTCAACCACGTAGGAAGGTGTGAACTTCCTTGCTGGTTGGGGTCCTCACGACGGTCAAAACCAATGAAGGCTGGAAACAATTGGTGATGAGATGGCTCAAAGTGATCGTTCTCAATGGCTGGCTGACTGGCTAGCGCAGATGCATCCACTCACTCCTTGTGACTTATGATTTCCAATGAAACTATATTGTTCTTCGTTATTACTACTATTCCTTTGTCTCACACCTCTGTGCTACTGTCTCTCTCTCTCTCTCTCTATTATGCATTTCTTCTACTTCTGCTTTCTTCTGTTGCTTTGTGTGCTACATGGAGGTAGTGTAGCGACTTAAACTGCCGCACAGTGGTGCAAAGTTTTATGTCAAAAACAGACAGAGACAATGATAATAAAGGCTGTGTTCCAAACATTGCTTTGTATGCTATGTGGAATTTTCAGGACTTATTACAATATTGCAATAGGTAGTATTGGTGGGGTGGGGAAGAATAACTAGCACAACATTTGCATTGATAATATTGTTCAGTAAGAATGTAGAAATATTAACAACAATTATAATTGATTAAAGGAAGAATTAAAATGGCCGTTGCTTAGTGGTCCTCAGGATATTAGTAGTGTCATGTCTTAGATGGTTGGAGGCAATCGGCCACAGTAAGCCTTGCCTGACCTAGGTTTCGTGCTAATTGGCAAGGCGTATCTGCAACCACATTGAAGGAACTCATGTCCCTTCTGAGATTTGAACTTGAGTCACCCAGTGCAGCCTGCAGTCAGAGACGCTACCGCTGAGCTATTTGGGCTGGCTCGCGATTGACCTCCTATAGGACTGTAGTCAATATTTTGATTGGATACTAGCAACTAATTTGATGTGTCTAGTCCTCTCTTTGGCGCAGACTGAATTCTATCAGTCAGATTGTAATGTGGCCACCATTCTAGGTAGCTCACCATCACTTAGGTTTAAGGCTTCCTGCGGATCGCCTCCAACCATTTAATATCAATTAATCAATGTGCACCGTGATGGCGAGCCACCTGGAATGGTGGCCACATTACGACATGACTGATAGATTTAGTCTGCACTAATGAGAGGACTAGACACATCACACTAGATACTAATGTGAACTCTCGTCTTACACACTCTTCCCACCAGATAAAATGTTTGTGTGTGAGTAGGGAGGTTTTATACCTAGTCGTACTAGCATAGTTACTTCTAAATTCTTCCTACCTAATGAAATCCAGGCAGCGAGTTGTTCGAGAAGATGATATTCCTCAATTCTTTATGCATGAGTTCAAGTGTCTATCATCTACAACAGTTATTAACAAAAGTTGGTTTAGCAACACTCCACTCATCATAATGACAGCTTCCAGTGCACTTTGCAGTGTAACAACAAAAAGTCTTTCATATTTGTCAGAATGAGATGTCGATGGAACTTGAATGGATAGCTTCTGAGTGAGAGCTTCGATTAATTTTAGTTGAGCTGCTTCATTCTGAACTTGCTGCTGCTGCAAGATAGATTTGAGATCGTCCAGAGAGATAGACATTGTAATTGGGTTGTAATTAACACAGTCAAAAATGTTCTACAGCTGCGCTGAACAGAATAAAAACTGTCGTCGTTTGCTTGCTATAACTGCAATGAATTAAGGTAAAACCCCGTCGCCAATTTGTTATAACTGCAATGAATTAAGGTAAAACCCCGTCGCCAATTTGTTATAACTGTAGGGAATTCAAGGAAGACGTTTTCACCTTGCTCTGTCTGCGCCTGAACTAATCTGCCTATCTGCTTGTCGTACCTTCCGATTTAGTAAAGCACGCAAATATCAAAAGACAAAGGCTGGACTGTGACTGTGTATTGAAGTGCAACAACGATAAAGAAAGCCATGGTATTTATACATTTTACAACAATATGGACAGCTAACAGCATTTGGAATAATTGATCTTAATAGCCAATAACAAAGTGCGTGAGAGATGATAATATACCATATGTGCGAGATTGACAGTCAATAACAAAATGTGTGGAATGATAATATACCATATATCAAGATTAACAGTCACTACCAAAATGTGTGAGAATGATAATATACCATATATACAAGATTAACAGTAAATACCAAAATGTGTGAGAATGATAACATACCATATATGCAAGATTAAACAGTCAATACCAAAATATGTGGGATCCTATCACCTCTCCCCGTAAAGAGTGTAGGACTTGCTTTTTGGATCTATTTGAAAAGGTTTCGGAGCTCTTCTTTGTCGAGTTGACCTTTGCGTGGTACTGGATAGAGCGTGATCTGTGTGTCTGACACATAACTGTCCTTTTTCATTCGTACGATAATGCAGCAAGAATTTATCCAAAATTTCTTCTGTTGTTCCCTCCCCCTTCGCTTTTGCATAAGCACGCTTAAAGGTGTCGACGAAACGTTCAGTCTGTCCATTCGATTGGGGATGATACGGGGGGCTACGAATATGCTGGATGCCAAACAGTTTGCAGCAACCAAGTTTGTCCTGGAAGACAGAAGCGTGCTTTTGACGACGGCGTTGCAAGAGAGATTGATCAGATACATCTCCGGGAACAACGTTGTGTGGTGAAGACGAAACATTAGAGCATACTGAATTTAATGGTACATTAAAGATATGGAGCTTGTCTAACCAGTCAAGACCAAGCAAATTCAAATCATGGTAGTTTGTAACGTAACATACACCATTGAAGTGATGCTCACCAAACTGAACCTGGCAATTTATCTCACCCACGAGTTTCAGTATATCTCCAGAGACATTCTTGGCGACATGCTCGGTCGGCAGAATCTGTGGGCAACCAAGTTTGCGCCACGTAGTTCGGGAAATTACGGTGATATCTGATGCCGTATCCAACTGAAGACGAATACGTTTGCCGTTAATATCTAGTGTTATGTACTTACGTTTGCTGGCGAACTCGACTTTGGAAGTTGTATAAATGGTCTGTACTCGAGGAGATTGTTTCGGCTCGAAACGACTACTTCTGTTCCTCACCGAAGAATTTTTCTGCGGTGTACAGTAACCCTCCTTATGTCCAAAACGGTGACAATTACGGCATTTATGCTTCTTGAAAGGACAGAACTTGACAAAATGCCACGAACCACAGTGCCAGCACACTGAAGGAGGTTTAGCTGAATTCTGAGACTGACGTGCTGTGTGCTTAACGGTGATCGGAGGACTTTTCACTGTGTTAATCGAACCAAATTCAGACGACTGTCGTTTGCACTCCACCATAGCAGTATCGTGCTTCAAGTTGATTAAACGTAGGCATTCTGCTGTCACCATTTGTAAAGTCATTTTCGGGTCTTGTTCCACGAGTGACAGAAGTCGAGTTCGTATGTCAGTATCTTCTGGGTTCTTCAACCCACAAATAAAAATCAAACACTTGAACTGATCTGATGTCATTTCGTGTGGTTTGAACCTTTCACATTCCTTGTTCACTTTGCCAGCGTAAGTCACATAATCATCGGAAGGCATTTTTGTCAACTGAAAACATTGATACCGAATATTAAACATGGATGACTGTTCACCAAAGATTTGTGATAAAACGGTGACTGTCTCATCGAATGATAACTCACGTGGGTTCTTAGGCAGAATGAAGTTAACATATCTGTTGTGCTCAACAGTACCAAGTTTTCTTAGTAACAATCGGACTTTGGCAGCATCATCAAACATGTAGCATTCAATACGGAAGACGTCTTCGTAACGATTGAACCATGCATCAAATACGAGACCAGATATTGGGTCGTAGTTGAACTCACTGATGGAATTTGAGATGCTTTCATATTTGTCAGAATGAGATGTCGATGGAACTTGAATGGACAGCTTCTGAGTGAGAGCTTCGATTAATTTTAGTTGAGCTGCTTCATTCTGAACTTGCTGCTGCTGCAAGATAGATTTGAGATCGTCCAGAGAGATAGACATTGTAATTGGGTTGTAATTAACACAGTCAAAAATGTTATATAGCTGCGCTGAACAGAATAAAAACTGTCGTCGTTTGCTTGCTATAACTGCAATGAATTAAGGTAAAACCCCGTCGCCAATTTGTTATAACTGCCCCGTCGCCAATTTGTTATAACTGTAGGGAATTCAAGGAAGACGTTTTCACCTTGCTCTGTCTGCGCCTGAACTAATCTGCCTATCTGCTTGTCGTACCTTCCGATTTAGTAAAGCACGCAAATATCAAAAGACAAAGGCTGGACTGTGACTGTGTATTGAAGTGCAACAACGATAAAGAAAGCCATGGTATTTATACATTTTACAACAATATGGACAGCTAACAGCATTTGAAATAATTGATCTTAATAGCCAATAACAAAGTGCGTGAGAGATGATAATATACCATATGTGCGAGATTGACAGTCAATAACAAAATGTGTGGGAATGATAATATACCATATATGCAAGATTAGCAGTCACTACCAAAATGTGTGAGAATGATAATATACCATATATACAAGATTAACAGTAATACCAAAATGTGTGAGAATGATAACATACCATATATGCAAGATTAAACAGTCAATACCAAAATATGTGGGATCCTATCACCTCTCCCCGTAAAGAGTGTAGGACTTGCTTTTTGGATCTATTTGAAAAGGTTTCGGAGCTCTTCTTTGTCGAGTTGACCTTTGCGTGGTACTGGATAGAGCGTGATCTGTGTGTCTGACACATAACTGTCCTTTTTCATTCGTACGATAATGCAGCAAGAATTTATCCAAAATTTCTTCTGTTGTTCCCTCCCCCTTCGCTTTTGCATAAGCACGCTTAAAGGTGTCGACGAAACGTTCAGTCTGTCCATTCGATTGGGGATGATACGGGGGGCTACGAATATGCTGGATGCCAAACAGTTTGCAGCAACCAAGTTTGTCCTGGAAGACAGAAGCGTGCTTTTGACGACGGCGTTGCAAGAGAGATTGATCAGATACATCTCCGGGAACAACGTTGTGTGGTGAAGACGAAACATTAGAGCATACTGAATTTAATGGTACATTAAAGATATGGAGCTTGTCTAACCAGTCAAGACCAAGCAAATTCAAATCATGGTAGTTTGTAACGTAACATACACCATTGAAGTGATGCTCACCAAACTGAACCTGGCAATTTATCTCACCCACGAGTTTCAGTATATCTCCAGAGACATTCTTGGCGACATGCTCGGTCGGCAGAATCTGTGGGCAACCAAGTTTGCGCCACGTAGTTCGGGAAATTACGGTGATATCTGATGCCGTATCCAACTGAAGACGAATACGTTTGCCGTTAATATCTAGTGTTATGTACTTACGTTTGCTGGCGAACTCGACTTTGGAAGTTGTATAAATAGTCTGTACTCGAGGAGATTGTTTCGGCTCGAAACGACTACTTCTGTTCCTCACCGAAGAATTTTTCTGCGGTGTACAGTAACCCTCCTTATGTCCAAAACGGTGACAATTACGGCATTTATGCTTCTTGAAAGGACAGAACTTGACAAAATGCCACGAACCACAGTGCCAGCACACTGAAGGAGGTTTAGCTGAATTCTGAGACTGACGTGCTGTGTGCTTAACGGTGATCGGAGGACTTTTCACTGTGTTAATTGAACCAAATTCAGACGACTGTCGTTTGCACTCCACCATAGCAGTATCGTGCTTCAAGTTGATTAAACGTAGGCATTCTGCTGTCACCATTTGTAAAGTCATTTTCGGGTCTTGTTCCACGAGTGACAGAAGTCGAGTTCGTATGTCAGTATCTTCTGGGTTCTTCAACCCACAAATAAAAATCAAACACTTGAACTGATCTGATGTCATTTCGTGTGGTTTGAACCTTTCACATTCCTTGTTCACTTTGCCAGCGTAAGTCACATAATCATCGGAAGGCATTTTTGTCAACTGAAAACATTGATACCGAATATTAAACATGGATGACTGTTCACCAAAGATTTGTGATAAAACGGTGACTGTCTCATCGAATGATAACTCACGTGGGTTCTTAGGCAGAATGAAGTTAACATATCTGTTGTGCTCAACAGTACCAAGTTTTCTTAGTAACAATCGGACTTTGGCAGCATCATCAAACATGTAGCATTCAATACGGAAGACGTCTTCGTAACGATTGAACCATGCATCAAATACGAGACCAGATATTGGGTCGTAGTTGAACTCACTGATGGAATTTGAGATGCTTTCATATTTGTCAGAATGAGATGTCGATGGAACTTGAATGGACAGCTTCTGAGTGAGAGCTTCGATTAATTTTAGTTGAGCTGCTTCATTCTGAACTTGCTGCTGCTGCAAGATAGATTTGAGATCGTCCAGAGAGATAGACATTGTAATTGGGTTGTAATTAACACAGTCAAAAATGTTCTATAGCTGCGCTGAACAGAATAAAAACTGTCGTCGTTTGCTTGCTATAACTGCAATGAATTAAGGTAAAACCCCGTCGCCAATTTGTTATAACTGGTCGCCAATTTGTTATAACTGTAGGGAATTGAATGAAGACGTTTTCACCTTGCTCTGTCTGCGCCTGAACTAATCTGCCTATCTGCTTGTCGTACCTTCCGATTTAGTAAAGCACGCAAATATCAAAAGACAAAGGCTGGACTGTGACTGTGTATTGAAGTGCAACAACGATAAAGAAAGCCATGGTATTTATACATTTTACAACAATATGGACAGCTAACAGCATTTGAAATAATTGATCTTAATAGCCAATAACAAAGTGCGTGAGAGATGATAATATACCATATGTGCGAGATTGACAGTCAATAACAAAATGTGTGGGAATGATAATATACCATATATGCAAGATTAACAGTCACTACCAAAATGTGTGAGAATGATAATATACCATATATACAAGATTAACAGTAAATACCAAAATGTGTGAGAATGATAACATACCATATATGCAAGATTAAACAGTCAATACCAAAATATGTGGGATCCTATCACCTCTCCCCGTAAAGAGTGTAGGACTTGCTTTTTGGATCTATTTGAAAAGGTTTCGGAGCTCTTCTTTGTCGAGTTGACCTTTGCGTGGTACTGGATAGAGCGTGATCTGTGTGTCTGACACATAACTGTCCTTTTTCATTCGTACGATAATGCAGCAAGAATTTATCCAAAATTTCTTCTGTTGTTCCCTCCCCCTTCGCTTTTGCATAAGCACGCTTAAAGGTGTCGACGAAACGTTCAGTCTGTCCATTCGATTGGGGATGATACGGGGGGCTACGAATATGCTGGATGCCAAACAGTTTGCAGCAACCAAGTTTGTCCTGGAAGACAGAAGCGTGCTTTTGACGACGGCGTTGCAAGAGAGATTGATCAGATACATCTCCGGGAACAACGTTGTGTGGTGAAGACGAAACATTAGAGCATACTGAATTTAATGGTACATTAAAGATATGGAGCTTGTCTAACCAGTCAAGACCAAGCAAATTCAAATCATGGTAGTTTGTAACGTAACATACACCATTGAAGTGATGCTCACCAAACTGAACCTGGCAATTTATCTCACCCACGAGTTTCAGTATATCTCCAGAGACATTCTTGGCGACATGCTCGGTCGGCAGAATCTGTGGGCAACCAAGTTTGCGCCACGTAGTTCGGGAAATTACGGTGATATCTGATGCCGTATCCAACTGAAGACGAATACGTTTGCCGTTAATATCTAGTGTTATGTACTTACGTTTGCTGGCGAACTCGACTTTGGAAGTTGTATAAATAGTCTGTACTCGAGGAGATTGTTTCGGCTCGAAACGACTACTTCTGTTCCTCACCGAAGAATTTTTCTGCGGTGTACAGTAACCCTCCTTATGTCCAAAACGGTGACAATTACGGCATTTATGCTTCTTGAAAGGACAGAACTTGACAAAATGCCACGAACCACAGTGCCAGCACACTGAAGGAGGTTTAGCTGAATTCTGAGACTGACGTGCTGTGTGCTTAACGGTGATCGGAGGACTTTTCACTGTGTTAATTGAACCAAATTCAGACGACTGTCGTTTGCACTCCACCATAGCAGTATCGTGCTTCAAGTTGATTAAACGTAGGCATTCTGCTGTCACCATTTGTAAAGTCATTTTCGGGTCTTGTTCCACGAGTGACAGAAGTCGAGTTCGTATGTCAGTATCTTCTGGGTTCTTCAACCCACAAATAAAAATCAAACACTTGAACTGATCTGATGTCATTTCGTGTGGTTTGAACCTTTCACATTCCTTGTTCACTTTGCCAGCGTAAGTCACATAATCATCGGAAGGCATTTTTGTCAACTGAAAACATTGATACCGAATATTAAACATGGATGACTGTTCACCAAAGATTTGTGATAAAACGGTGACTGTCTCATCGAATGATAACTCACGTGGGTTCTTAGGCAGAATGAAGTTAACATATCTGTTGTGCTCAACAGTACCAAGTTTTCTTAGTAACAATCGGACTTTGGCAGCATCATCAAACATGTAGCATTCAATACGGAAGACGTCTTCGTAACGATTGAACCATGCATCAAATACGAGACCAGATATTGGGTCGTAGTTGAACTCACTAATGGAATTTGAGATGCTTTCATATTTGTCAGAATGAGATGTCGATGGAACTTGAATGGACAGCTTCTGAGTGAGAGCTTCGATTAATTTTAGTTGAGCTGCTTCATTCTGAACTTGCTGCTGCTGCAAGATAGATTTGAGATCGTCCAGAGAGATAGACATTGTAATTGGGTTGTAATTAACACAGTCAAAAATGTTCTACAGCTGCGCTGAACAGAATAAAAACTGTCGTCGTTTGCTTGCTATAACTGCAATGAATTAAGGTAAAACCCCGTCGCCAATTTGTTATAACTGGTCGCCAATTTGTTATAACTGTAGGGAATTCAAGGAAGACGTTTTCACCTTGCTCTGTCTGCGCCTGAACTAATCTGCCTATCTGCTTGTCGTACCTTCCGATTTAGTAAAGCACGCAAATATCAAAAGACAAAGGCTGGACTGTGACTGTGTATTGAAGTGCAACAACGATAAAGAAAGCCATGGTATTTATACATTTTACAACAATATGGACAGCTAACAGCATTTGAAATAATTGATCTTAATAGCCAATAACAAAGTGCGTGAGAGATGATAATATACCATATGTGCGAGATTGACAGTCAATAACAAAATGTGTGGGAATGATAATATACCATATATGCAAGATTAACAGTCACTACCAAAATGTGTGAGAATGATAATATACCATATATACAAGATTAACAGTAAATACCAAAATGTGTGAGAATGATAACATACCATATATGCAAGATTAAACAGTCAATACCAAAATATGTGGGATCCTATCACCTCTCCCCGTAAAGAGTGTAGGACTTGCTTTTTGGATCTATTTGAAAAGGTTTCGGAGCTCTTCTTTGTCGAGTTGACCTTTGCGTGGTACTGGATAGAGCGTGATCTGTGTGTCTGACACATAACTGTCCTTTTACATTCGTACGATAATGCAGCAAGAATCTATCCAAAATTTCTTCTGTTGTTCCCTCCCCCTTCGCTTTTGCATAAGCACGCTTAAAGGTGTCGACGAAACGTTCAGTCTGTCCATTCGATTGGGGATGATACGGGGGGCTACGAATATGCTGGATGCCAAACAGTTTGCAGCAACCAAGTTTGTCCTGGAAGACAGAAGCGTGCTTTTGACGACGGCGTTGCAAGAGAGATTGATCAGATACATCTCCGGGAACAACGTTGTGTGGTGAAGACGAAACATTAGAGCATACTGAATTTAATGGTACATTAAAGATATGGAGCTTGTCTAACCAGTCAAGACCAAGCAAATTCAAATCATGGTAGTTTGTAACGTAACATACACCATTGAAGTGATGCTCACCAAACTGAACCTGGCAATTTATCTCACCCACGAGTTTCAGTATATCTCCAGAGACATTCTTGGCGACATGCTCGGTCGGCAGAATCTGTGGGCAACCAAGTTTGCGCCACGTAGTTCGGGAAATTACGGTGATATCTGATGCCGTATCCAACTGAAGACGAATACGTTTGCCGTTAATATCTAGTGTTATGTACTTACGTTTGCTGGCGAACTCGACTTTGGAAGTTGTATAAATAGTCTGTACTCGAGGAGATTGTTTCGGCTCGAAACGACTACTTCTGTTCCTCACCGAAGAATTTTTCTGCGGTGTACAGTAACCCTCCTTATGTCCAAAACGGTGACAATTACGGCATTTATGCTTCTTGAAAGGACAGAACTTGACAAAATGCCACGAACCACAGTGCCAGCACACTGAAGGAGGTTTAGCTGAATTCTGAGACTGACGTGCTGTGTGCTTAACGGTGATCGGAGGACTTTTCACTGTGTTAATTGAACCAAATTCAGACGACTGTCGTTTGCACTCCACCATAGCAGTATCGTGCTTCAAGTTGATTAAACGTAGGCATTCTGCTGTCACCATTTGTAAAGTCATTTTCGGGTCTTGTTCCACGAGTGACAGAAGTCGAGTTCGTATGTCAGTATCTTCTGGGTTCTTCAACCCACAAATAAAAATCAAACACTTGAACTGATCTGATGTCATTTCGTGTGGTTTGAACCTTTCACATTCCTTGTTCACTTTGCCAGCGTAAGTCACATAATCATCGGAAGGCATTTTTGTCAACTGAAAACATTGATACCGAATATTAAACATGGATGACTGTTCACCAAAGATTTGTGATAAAACGGTGACTGTCTCATCGAATGATAACTCACGTGGGTTCTTAGGCAGAATGAAATTAACATATCTGTTGTGCTCAACAGTACCAAGTTTTCTTAGTAACAATCGGACTTTGGCAGCATCATCAAACATGTAGCATTCAATACGGAAGACGTCTTCGTAACGATTGAACCATGCATCAAATACGAGACCAGATATTGGGTCGTAGTTGAACTCACTAATGGAATTTGAGATGCTTTCATATTTGTCAGAATGAGATGTCGATGGAACTTGAATGGACAGCTTCTGAGTGAGAGCTTCGATTAATTTTAGTTGAGCTGCTTCATTCTGAACTTGCTGCTGCTGCAAGATAGATTTGAGATCGTCCAGAGAGATAGACATTGTAATTGGGTTGTAATTAACACAGTCAAAAATGTTCTATAGCTGCGCTGAACAGAATAAAAACTGTCGTCGTTTGCTTGCTATAACTGCAATGAATTAAGGTAAAACCCCGTCGCCAATTTGTTATAACTGTGTTATAACTGTAGGGAATTCGAGGAAGACGTTTTCACCTTGCTCTGTCTGCGCCTGAACTAATCTGCCTATCTGCTTGTCGTACCTTCCGATTTAGTAAAGCACGCAAATATCAAAAGACAAAGGCTGGACTGTGACTGTGTATTGAAGTGCAACAACGATAAAGAAAGCCATGGTATTTATACATTTTACAACAATATGGACAGCTAACAGCATTTGGAATAATTGATCTTAATAGCCAATAACAAAGTGCGTGAGAGATGATAATATACCATATGTGCGAGATTGACAGTCAATAACAAAATGTGTGGGAATGATAATATACCATATATGCAAGATTAACAGTCACTACCAAAATGTGTGAGAATGATAATATACCATATATACAAGATTAACAGTAAATACCAAAATGTGTGAGAATGATAACATACCATATATGCAAGATTAAACAGTCAATACCAAAATATGTGGGATCCTATCACCTCTCCCCGTAAAGAGTGTAGGACTTGCTTTTTGGATCTATTTGAAAAGGTTTCGGAGCTCTTCTTTGTCGAGTTGACCTTTGCGTGGTACTGGATAGAGCGTGATCTGTGTGTCTGACACATAACTGTCCTTTTACATTCGTACGATAATGCAGCAAGAATCTATCCAAAATTTCTTCTGTTGTTCCCTCCCCCTTCGCTTTTGCATAAGCACGCTTAAAGGTGTCGACGAAACGTTCAGTCTGTCCATTCGATTGGGGATGATACGGGGGGCTACGAATATGCTGGATGCCAAACAGTTTGCAGCAACCAAGTTTGTCCTGGAAGACAGAAGCGTGCTTTTGACGACGGCGTTGCAAGAGAGATTGATCAGATACATCTCCGGGAACAACGTTGTGTGGTGAAGACGAAACATTAGAGCATACTGAATTTAATGGTACATTAAAGATATGGAGCTTGTCTAACCAGTCAAGACCAAGCAAATTCAAATCATGGTAGTTTGTAACGTAACATACACCATTGAACTGATGCTCACCAAACTGAACCTGGCAATTTATCTCACCCACGAGTTTCAGTATATCTCCAGAGACATTCTTGGCGACATGCTCGGTCGGCAGAATCTGTGGGCAACCAAGTTTGCGCCACGTAGTTCGGGAAATTACGGTGATATCTGATGCCGTATCCAACTGAAGACGAATACGTTTGCCGTTAATATCTAGTGTTATGTACTTACGTTTGCTGGCAAACTCGACTTTGGAAGTTGTATAAATAGTCTGTACTCGAGGAGATTGTTTCGGCTCGAAACGACTACTTCTGCTCCTCACCGAAGAATTTTTCTGCGGTGTACAGTAACCCTCCTTATGTCCAAAACGGTGACAATTACGGCATTTATGCTTCTTGAAAGGACAGAACTTGACAAAATGCCACGAACCACAGTGCCAGCACACTGAAGGAGGTTTAGCTGAATTCTGAGACTGACGTGCTGTGTTCTTAACGGTGATCGGAGGACTTTTCACTGTGTTAATTGAGCCAAATTCAGACGACTGTCGTTTGCACTCCACCATAGCAGTATCGTGCTTCAAGTTGATTAAACGTAGGCATTCTGCTGTCACCATTTGTAAAGTCATTTTCGGGTCTTGTTCCACGAGTGACAGAAGTCGAGTTCGTATGTCAGTATCTTCTGGGTTCTTCAACCCACAAATAAAAATCAAACACTTGAACTGATCTGATGTCATTTCGTGTGGTTTGAACCTTTCACATTCCTTGTTCACTTTGCCAGCGTAAGTCACATAATCATCGGAAGGCATTTTTGTCAACTGAAAACATTGATACCGAATATTAAACATGGATGACTGTTCACCAAAGATTTGTGATAAAACCGTGACTGTCTCATCGAATGATAACTCACGTGGATTCTTAGGCAGAATGAAATTAACATATCTGTTGTGCTCAACAGTACCAAGTTTTCTTAGTAACAATCGGACTTTGGCAGCATCATCAAACATGTAGCATTCAATACGGAAGACGTCTTCGTAACGATTGAACCATGCATCAAATACGAGACCAGATATTGGGTCGTAGTTGAACTCACTAATGGAATTTGAGATGCTTTCATATTTGTCAGAATGAGATGTCGATGGAACTTGAATGGACAGCTTCTGAGTGAGAGCTTCGATTAATTTTAGTTGAGCTGCTTCATTCTGAACTTGCTGCTGCTGCAAGATAGATTTGAGATCGTCCAGAGAGATAGACATTGTAATTGGGTTGTAATTAACACAGTCAAAAATGTTCTACAGCTGCGCTGAACAGAATAAAAACTGTCGTCGTTTGCTTGCTATAACTGCAATGAATTAAGGTAAAACCCCGTCGCCAATTTGTTATAACTGGTCGCCAATTTGTTATAACTGTAGGGAATTCAAGGAAGACGTTTTCACCTTGCTCTGTCTGCGCCTGAACTAATCTGCCTATCTGCTTGTCGTACCTTCCGATTTAGTAAAGCACGCAAATATCAAAAGACAAAGGCTGGACTGTGACTGTGTATTGAAGTGCAACAACGATAAAGAAAGCCATGGTATTTATACATTTTACAACAATATGGACAGCTAACAGCATTTGGAATAATTGATCTTAATAGCCAATAACAAAGTGCGTGAGAGATGATAATATACCATATGTGCGAGATTGACAGTCAATAACAAAGTGCGTGAGAATGATAATATACCATATGTGCGAGATTGATAGTCAATAAAAAAATGTGTGGGAATGATAATATACCATATATGCAAGATTAACAGTCACTACCAAAATGTGTGAGAATGATAATATACCATATATACAAGATTAACAGTAAATACCAAAATGTGTGAGAATGATAACATACCATATATGCAAGATTAAACAGTCAATACCAAAATAATTGGGATCCTATGAGGGGGATTCAGGTTAAGACCATTCAACGGTGACATTCTTAACCAGATTGACTTCATCAAATTGGGGGTAAGTAAGTCATGTAAGATAAAATAGAAACGGTAAAGGAGAAAGAATAACACCTTGAGGAAGAGTTTTCTTTACATTACAGTGTACTACCTTCTATGAGAAAAGGAGGAATGCGACCATTTCTTAATCCATTACACAGCGCTTGTGTTGCTGCAACCTGGCTTAATAACAGACACCTAATCACAGAGTCGAAGGCGGATATGTAATCAAGGAAGGTACACCAAACATATTTGACACCTATCTATCTAATCTACAGACAATATTTTCAAGGGTTGATGTGTAAGATTTTCATATGTTTTTCAATTTTGACCACGGATTGATATCAGCTAGAGAACTAGGGAGTACAGGACATCTGTTTCATCAGCCTAGTTTGGGAATCATCGGCAGTACGCACCGTCTGAGGTTCGAACTTAGAACCTTCCGGTTACAAGGCAAGTTAGCTCGTATACCATTCAGCCACTGGGACCGGATGCAATGACCAGTGAATTTTAACTCCTACCAATCCGGGTCCCAGTGGCTGAATGGTATACGAGCTAGCTTGCTTTGTAATCAGAAGGTTCTTGATTTCGACCCCAGACGGGTGGGTACTGTCGATGAGTCCTGAACTGGGATCAAACACCGGTCCAGTACTCTAACTGATATCAGGGCATGGTCAAACTTGAGAGACATTGTTTTGATGTATGACAACAGTGGCATTTAAAGTACACCTAACATGCATGCAGGATGCTTCACCATTCATTCGGTATCAATATTTAAAGTGCAACTTAGTGTTAGTTCATGAATATATACAGTAGGTATTCTATCCAGGGGCATCCCAGTGGAAAACGACGAGTGGGTCGTCAGAGGGTGGACATGAAGGAGATCGTTTGTGGAGGAGATGAGAGATTGTGAGCAATCGTGGTCCAAGCTGAAGACAACGGCAGAAGATAAGACAAAGTGGAGATGTGTTGTTGAAGCTTAATGTCCTACTCAGAACTCGAGGGAATAATAATATAGTAAAGTTTACATAAATACCATACTGTCCCTTTCAGAGGAAATTTGGTAAACATTGAGACAGCATCTATCTGACGAGGCCATAACTCTTTCATTCACGTTTATCTCATTTATTGCATTCATAAATTAGGTGTCTACTAAAGAGGCTTCAAAGTTCCTACTAGCCGTGGAAGTATGATTCGCATACATATGGCTTAACCCTCTGAGAAACAGTCACAAGCAGTACAGAATAACCTTCAGCAAAAAAACAACCAACCAATCAGAAGACGTCGCTTCTCTGCTAACAATAACGCTAATAGTAATGTACATAAAAATCGATAAATATCTGTTGCTTGTCCCTTATCTTCTATCGTTACAGGGGATCTGGATTTGTCTAAAAGCGGAAGCATTGGTAACTCCTGTCTGTGAACCTTTGGAAGACCATAAAGGACTGAAACAACTGTGCTATTGGTCATCTAATCTTTCTTCACAACAGCCGTATTGGGAAATGTTTCTGTGTGAGCCTATACAAAAAACATCCCAATTTCTATAAATCTGTTCCATGAAGTAGGAAAATGTCTAGAAAGTGGAACTGACTGTCACGTTCATGATTCCATTGTAAGTGCTATGTGAGGGTGAGGCACATTGAAGTTTTCGAAAATCGCGGATGCATGGCATGATCCACTGTTATTGCAAACTAAAAACGTGTCGTTAACATACCTGCAATGATATTTTGTTCTCTGTGTTTCCGGCTTCATTCATGTCTGTTCAACATGAGCCATGAATATGTCCGCAAGAATAGAACCACAGGTGAACCCATAGCCACCCCGTTAATTTGCCGGTACAGCTGATTGTTGAATCGGAGCATTTTGAACGTTCTTTGTGCAAAGCAGTAGTAATATTCGTGCCTCATTTTTAGGAAGAGGAAGCAGTTCGGATTAATGGTATATGAGTCTCACTGTCTCTTCAACGGGTATGCTAGTAAACAGAGAAAAAACATCGTATGTTACAAGAAGTTTGACTGAAATGTTCAGTTAGTCAAATTATTGTGAGAATTGACAGGATCCCTTGATGCTGTAGACTGTCGACTTTTGTGCCTAGCCAGTTTATGACAGAGTGATTTCACTAATGACATTATAGGTCTCAATGACATATCAGGTTTGCCGACTGTCAGATGACCATACACGACCGGTAGGCGTGAACCCTTGCATTGAGGTCATTGTAGGTGCTGTTGTCGATTAGTCCTTCTATAAACCGTTCCTTGAGGTTCCTGTTTACTTTGTTTTCGAAGGCTAATATTGCGTTGTTTTTTAACCCTTCCACTTGGAATCTCATTATGTCACTGAGAAGCCTTGTCATTTTGAAGACGAAGTCTCGCAGGTTCATTATTACGTCGTCAAACCCTTGTCTGGTTTAAGAATGCAGACTTTTTAACGCTAACTTGTGCCCCTTAGTAGACATTTTTGGCTGGGTGGGAGGAGAAATGCGATACAGTTCTGCGATATCAACCATTTTAGACTTAACCCAAACATTTTCATCCCTATCTATAGGTTTCAAACCTGATATTTGATCATATAAATACTCAAACTGGGTTTGGTACGTGGTACTTGAATCCAAGAGACAGAGCTTCGGTTTCGACTTGGTTTAGCTTCATTTCCGATAAATTGTTTATGCAATTTCCCCGGGGATTGTGGAAATTCTTCAAGTAGTTGATCCAATATATTAAGGTTTTCCTGAACTTGTTTCTATATGAATTAGCGATATGCAGTTGTATGTCTTGCATGAAGTTAATAGATTTAACTCGGCACACAAACACTGAGAATTTCAAGTAGACTGTTGAATTTGACTAGATCAAACCTCAAGGTGTTGATGTATTTCCGAGATGAATCAATGCGCGATTTGATGATGCAACACAGATTCTTTCTAGTTGGAGGTAATTCGGTCGATGATTAAGACCTAGAGGAATCAATTGCACATTTATGGAAGACAGAATCTGTAGTTCCTCTGGAATGATTATCTATCGTCATTTATGAATGAATATATCAGAGTAAGATTGATGATCGGCCAGAGATAGAAATTCGAAAGAGGATTTTCACTGTACACCTGGAACTGAGGGACAATACAACAACAGAAATTCTTTTATAGCAGATCATCAAGAGCGGTTCGAAAAGCATTCCCCTATAGTAGCGGATATATTTATGGACAACTGGAAAATATCGCTCTTAACATATTCACCTAATCCTACTCCAAAACTGTGGTGGAGATATGTGGATGACACTCCCACACATATGCTGAAAACAGAACATCTCTCTCTCTCTCTAGCTTCTTGACACACATATAAACTCACTAGTAGACGGAATAAAATTCACATTTCAATCGGAAAATGAACAAGGAGAATCAGCTATGTTAGATTGTAAAATAAAACGAATAGAAGAAGGCAAACTACACACTAGTGTTTATAAAAACCCAAGCATTCTGCTAATAGATATTTAGACTTTAATTCATCTCGTCCGTTAACTGTTAAAACAGGCTTAGTTAAGTGTTTAACAAACCGAGCAATAGCACTAAGTAGCACGAAAAAAGACCTAAATGATGAAGTAAAACAGACAGAAAAGGCGTTGGTGTTTAATAATTAACTGTCCTTTAAAATTCATTAGGAAGGTAAGAAAAGGTCAAAATCTAAGTAAAAATAATGGTGAAAATAATAACCATAATAACATAAATGAGAGAGAATTTAAGGCATCTACTGTTATACCATATAAGAAGGGGACATCTGAGACCCTATGTAG
Source organism: Trichobilharzia regenti (assembly GCA_944472135.2). Taxonomy (NCBI): domain Eukaryota; kingdom Metazoa; phylum Platyhelminthes; class Trematoda; order Strigeidida; family Schistosomatidae; genus Trichobilharzia; species Trichobilharzia regenti. The sequence goes on along the minus strand of OX235270.1, from coordinate 26,714,958 downwards.
GATTCTTAATAAACCAGGTATTAGGGTGGTGGCATTCAAACCTACAAACTCACTCAGAGACGAGGTCTGTAGGCTAAAAGACAGGGTGGACCCAATTAAACAACTATATAGGTGAAACTAGTGATCGGGGGTAATCAGATTGTCGGAACACAAGAATTTAGCTAAGGTAAGAATGGTTGACCCCGAGAAGATAAGTAATTTAGAAAAAAGCTACATTGCACTGAATGCGTTAACACACAACCAATATGGCGAAAACAGAGGTGATGCAGATTCCTGACCAACGGTAACAGCGACAACGACAATGACAACAATCAGCATATAAGGAAGGAATCGGAAAGAAATAACCTCCTTCACTTACCTGCCTACCTACCTTGGAAGCATCGTTTCAACTACGGGTGGACGCAACTGATGAGGATATGAGACCGACTGTCGGGAACGCAAGGCAAGCTTTCATTACTCTCAAGTCTGTGTGGAGCAGATCAACACCATTCAGCGTGAAAAATAAGATCCGGATTTCCAATTCCAGTGTGGAGGCAGTACTACTGGGCAGATCAGAGACTTGGAGCTGGGCCTCATCACGAAGAAGCTACAGACCTTCACCAACAGCTGTCTTGTCTCGATGCCTCACTCTAGATCAGATGGTCGGCCATAGAAGATCAGCAACAGGCATCTCTGACACCGAACCAATAGAGCAGGAACGAATCGTGCAACAAATATACAGGAAGAAATGGGGGCGGATTGGCCATACTCTGAGAAAACAAATCATCAAGTGAGTGGTGACATCACACGCCAGACTCTCTCTCTCTCTCGAGTGGAACCCGAACAGGAAGCAGTGAGTTGGTCGTCAGTGAGAGGGTGACATGGAGGAGGTGATGTGAATAGGAGATGAAAGCATGTGAGCAGACATGGAGCCAGGTGAATACGTTGACAGAGAACCGAACGGAATGGATATGTGTGGCTGAAGCCCTATGTTCCGTTAGGAACAAAAGAAAATAATAATAATAATATGAATTTAGACAAATCCATAAGAAGACGTAACTTTTCTGAATCGTGCGTGTTTTGTGTATCTGCACAACACATTCCAGATAATCTGATCTCACACACACACACACACAGACATGCACTTGTCATGTAAACATAATAAAGAGTTAAGGGGTGAGAAATTAAACTTCGGTCAAGATAAAAGGACATATTGAAGGTCAAAATAACAATGTAGATCAATCACAAAAACAAATAACAGAGGTAATAGTACATCTACCCTGACTACTATCAAAACAATGTTTACCAAGGCGCGTAGGTTTATTGTGATGACTAATTGTTTCTTTGATCACTTAAAACTGGATTAAACTTCCTTTTTGCTAGCTAGAGCTAGCTTCCACAAAGTTTAGGATACACCCTCCCCCAAACACGTTCTATGGAGAGGTTTAAAAGACGTGTAAACATGAATTTTATGTCCTGTCTCCTCTGTTATATGTTTCACCATAGAGGCGCTAAGTCGCCTGTTCTCGCCAGTAATTAATGGGTTCCAGGGATTCTGTGTAAGATCGATGAATTGTTATTTTAAATGGGTCAAGTATCGTCAAAATTTAAAAAAGGGCAGTGATGCTTATGATAAAGAAGAAGGCAGCAGTGAAGTAAAGTGGAAGGAGTTCAAGAGGAGATCGAAGAAAAGAAAAGGAGAACAATACTATGATCAAGGTAAAGAAAAAACTTTGAGGAGATGTATTCAAATGAATGAATGTTTTAAGGTTTTTTGTTCACTTATACTTAGAATTTTCGCTATACATAGGTGAAGAAAATATGAACTTTTAGAGTGACTAAATTTAGCCCTGTAGATAATTTTAAAGGATAAATAGAGTATGGATTGACATTATCTTTATTCAAGAATATGTTCACAAATGTGAGACTTCATCATCCTACCCTTGCCTTTCTTCATCAACTAAACCGGGAAACATTTAGCTAAGCGATTTCAGAAAACATTCCCACGACGTCGTCCAATGAAGTCAGATCCACAAGAGTACGTGAAACGGCAGATGAAAATATAGGTAGACATAAGTGGTGTTGGTGGTGATTTATATTCTACGCATTGCAGAATTATACTTCGGCTAGAGAATACCAGGCGTATGTCAGTGGGGCATTAAATGCTCTCCAGTAATCGTGTTACTTTTAGATTCTATACTCATTAGGTGTCATTATTGGCACTATGATTTGGTTAGGAGTGATTTATATTGTCATAATTCTTTCAAGAAACCTTGAAATTTATTATTACTATCCCCTTGGGTTCCGAATGGAACACACTGCTTTAGCAACACATATCCACTGTGCTCTATCCTCTACTCTCCTCTTCAACTGGTTCCACGATTGACCATATAATCTGTCATCTCCTTCTCCCTTCAACTCACACCATCTCCCCCGTGTCAACCTCACAACTACCACCCACTCAACTATCGCTTCCTATTCGGATTCTACTCTAACAATGGCCAGCATTGAACGCGGTTTCATTCGATGGCCTCCTTCCTTAACGTATGCCCAATCAATCCATCTCCAAATTCTACCACATATTTGTAATAATAATAATAATATAATAATAATCTACTTTATTCCAAAAACACTACTTATAATACAGAATGGATTTCTCAGCATTCGTCACAACACCTTGCATCTGATTTACTCAAAATATAAATAAAAATTAAAACAAAAGTAACCAGAGGAATTTGTCCACGTTTACGAAATAAAGTCAAAAATATTCGAAGCACGAATCGAGAATATCAAATATAATAATAATAATAGTGGTTTTTTTTTCAAACAGTATTGTCGATTCAGTTTGGAAATTTTAGCATGTTATAGATTATTCAATCTAATGTTCTGCTGATTTAGTATAGTGAAGGGAAATACAAAACATAACAATTATTACGCACACACAGCTTTAATGATGTTCACACTTATGAAAAAATAAATAAAAATAAAAACAAAAAATTGAGAGGATTATAAATATAAGAAATACAATAACAATAAAGGTTGATGTTATAAGGATGGACGAAAATGGTTTATTTAGTAATGCAATGATGGTTAGTTAGTTCATGCCTGACACTATTTTCATCACGTAAAGTACGTACCGAACATGGTATAGTGGAATTTTTATACTTAGGCATACATGCATAAAGTCTTCTGAGAAGACTTCTTGTTTTATATGAGGAGACACAAAGTTGGAGCTGCGGGTAGAGTGGATGCTCAGAGTCTGACAAAATTCCTTTAGCGAATTTGTTGCATGACATCAAGTGCCTATCAGTGATAATGTCAACGATATGGCTCTAATTCTTTCTGGCCACCGGGCTGGCGGTCTAGCTGGCCATTTGATCTTCAGTATGGAGCCAGCCAATCAGCCGTCAGCGGTGGCAGCTGTTGATAAACGTCTGCAGTAGGCTGTTGGAAATGCCTTTCGTGACGCATGTGCAGTGCAAGTTTCTGACCCGTATACAAGCAATGACTGACTGACTGACTGACTTCGCTGACATTTGTGTTGACAATGCGAATCTTGTTGTTTACGCTGAGGCAGAGTGGCGAATATTTGCGAATTGATTTCAGGTTAGTGAAGTAGTGTAACGACAGAAGACAAGGTCCAGGCAACAAATCATTTTTTGAGGAAATCAAGATATATATTCAAATATTTTTATGCACATTATCATCGTTATTACTAGCATAGAAACAGAGTCTTCTGATTGGTTGTTTTTTCGCTGAAAATTAATCTGTCATCTCTTTGTGACCGTTTCTTGAAGTTCAGATGTTCAGATCACATATCTGCGACTTGTATCCGCCTACGCAAACGGGCGAAGTGATCACCGAAATCTTGTGTTAAAGTCTGTAGTCTGGCGTCGAATGTGCAGTCTCATGGATTTCCAGGCGAAATTATATTACAGTATTGGTCAAATGCCGATAGACCCAATTTTGTAAGCGGGAGGCTGGCCTTCAAAGAAGAATCATCTTGCTCTAAAAAAGCAACTTTAAAATCATCTCCTGAACCGAGTATATCAAATAAAATATTAGCCTAAGGATCATACTGAAATTCAGTAACTCTGTCTAATGAAGGGGCTATTACAACCGAAGCAGTCTGGGATGATTCGATAGCGGAAATTTTCGAGTCCACTGTTGCTCTATTCCTCCGCCACATTTGTGTTTATTATAGTTCTCTCTTTAGAATCTCTTTGTTTTCTCTCTTTTGTCTTCTTTTTGTGGTACATGGAGTGTGGGAACTTGAATTGTTTCACTTCTGTGTAAAATCAATCGATCAATCAGTCAGTCAGACTGCATTTAATACTTTGTATATGCTTTCATCAACTACAATGTATAATTTCAGCGTGGACTTCGTCACGAAGAGGATTTTCAACAGGTCACTGGAGACTTTTATTAACATCTGCCTTCGCCAGCTCCATAGTGAAGATCAAGTGGCCAGCTTGATAGGATAAGCACTAAGTAACTCTGCAGTGGGACAAACCAACAGGCAAGAGCAGATCGCCCAACAGATATGTAGGAGAGTGTGGAGATGGATTGATCGGGAATACACTAAGGAGGCCGTCGAATGGCATCCCACACAATATATGCCATAGCTCGAGTGAAGTCCCAGTGGGAAGCGACGAGTAGGTTGGAGAAAGAGATGAGAGAGTTTGGTCTATCGTGGACCCAGCTGAAGTGGACGACAGAAAACAGAACAAAGTGGTGATGTGTTGTTGAAGCCAGCCCTATAATCCACTCGGAACGCAAGCGAATAATAATAATAATAGTATGCTTTTATAAACTTTAATGTATAATTTCAGAGTGAGATTTCATTCCGAATAAGTATCCGAATAAGAAGATCAGTGAAAACTAAGGAGAACTGCGTGTCTATGAATCCGCCAAAGTTCGAACCCAGGACATTGAAGTTCCCAGGCCAAATCAGTGCGCAGTTCAACTCAGCCAACAGCTTAGAATTATTATTTCAATGAGCTGAGGATTCTAACTTCTGATTTCGCGTTAAACAGTGATGAACACATTGTGTTATCCTCAGATTTGAAAGCAGACATTTTATGCTAACGATGAAAGTAGAAACTTCAATATAATGTGTGGCACTGAAAACCAATTTAAACACACATAAACAAGCAAGTAAGCAAGTTAACTGACTAACTAATTAATTAGCTACTATATATCTAAACTATTTGGCTTGTATTCATAACATTTTTCAGCATACTTCACTAATGATCACATTCTCTGAGAGTTTATCTGCAACTAAAGCATACAAAAAACAAAACAAAAAAAAAACAACCAGATAAGTGCACAAATTCTGTCTGTCATAAGCAGTGCAGTGAGTTCATGATCGGTGAAATCACTGATTATATAAGATCAATTATATCTTTCTTTTGTATTCTAGTTAAGAAAAACCAAAACAAAAAAAAAAAAACACACACAACGGAAAATGGTAATGCAGGTCAAATAGCAAAAATCGCAATAATTAATAAGATCATGTCATTATTATCAGACCAATTATAATTCAAAAGTTCATTTTTTCCAGTTATGTCGGTACACTTAAAAAAGGCTACATTTTATTTAAATGTATAACAGAGGTCATTATACATATGTCATATGGTAAAGATTTGTTAGCGCAAAATAACTAACCAGAGTGATACTCAGTTACATGATTATTGTAAGGGTAGAAGAAAACAAGAGACTTGGTATCTCTGTATATTAGCGAAATTATGTACTTCTCATCCTTAAATCACCATCTGACGTGTTGTGATAATTGTTGCCTTCCTTCATATTGTGTTTCTTTGTGTTCCTTTCACGTCTCTCATGTATCTCCACAACTCTGTCTCGTCTTCTTTCTCTGACATCAAATCAATATCCCTGCTAATTGATGATTTTATGCCGATGAACATCTCTTTATATGCCACTGTGGTGAGAGCTGATTGTTAGTCAAAATTGGTGGACAGTAATTTACGTCAATATTTATGTCCTCACTATTGGTCGTCAGCAAAATGAGAACAAAGGCTTTGAGTAGGCGGATAGACTTAACATATAGATGATCTAACATTCAAGAAACAGCCACAACGAGATGCAAGATTAACTTTCTGTGAGAAACAACCACCAATCAGAGGAGTAAGTTTTTCTGCTAACAATAAACTATAGTAATATACGTGAAAATATATAAATATACGTTGATTTTCTTAAAAAACGGTCTGTTGACTGGCCCTTGTTCTAATCAGTAACAAACACCAGAGTCACCTCCCCAGCTTCCAAATAGTTTTGAACGAAACTGATTCGACCTACTTGGTTCTACGCCTCCCTGTTTTACGTTGGTCCTGTCCGTCTTCCTTATCTCACTGAATCCACTTCTGCAGTTGATGGTTAACACAGGACCACGTCTCTTGGTGAATGTGTGTGATCCTTCCCACTTCAGGAGGAGTTTCCGTGAATCTGGCCCACATCTATACACGTCCTTTCCTTCTCTAATTTTTACTTGATCGCCGACGTCAAACGTTCTGCAACCCATCTTTTCTCCTGCTCTGACTTCACGGAGTCTTTCTTCTGTTTACGCTTCACATTCCTGACAGTGTCTTTCCGTTCCGTTCGCCGCCTCGTCGAATTCCACTCCTGATAGAGGGAGGGGTCAGGTTGTTCTGTGTATTGGTTATCGTGGTTTCCTCACATACATCAACTGAAATGGTGATTTTTTTGTTGTTTCCTGGGTGGAAGAACGATGTGCTAGTAGAATCAATGGGAGCGCTGTATCCCCCTCACCTCCGTTCGACCCCAGGCACTCCTTCAGTGTATCGTTGGTTATTCATCTATGTAACGCCATTCGTTTGTGAATGATATGTTGGTTGTTCTTTGGATCTTCTTAATCCCCAGCTGTTGCAAAAGTCAAGTGAATTCTTCACTTTCAAGAAAAGGACTGTGATCTGTCAATATCGTCCTTGGTACACCATGGTCTGCAACGACGTGTTGGACTACATGTCAGTCACAGTTCTTGCACGTTGATCAGGGATCACAATGGCTTCTACCCATGGTGTAGTGTGTTCCGTCATCACCAGGAGGTAGTGATTGTCACTGGATGTCTGAGAAAACGGACCCACCATATCTACGAACCACAAGTCACCTACTGCAGTAACTGGGACCGATTGAAGAGACTGCCGTATGCACATATCTCGTCTCATCAACTTTTAGTGCGGAAACTCAAGTAAATATTTTGCCACTCTCATATCTGGTTAGTACATGCTTTGTCTCAAGAGGTCGGTTGTTATGGCTACTCCTTTAGGTGCTGGCTGGTGACATTCTTATGTCACCTCATGGAGTAGAGATTGAGGAATTACCGCCAAATAACTTCCATCATTCTTTCATAGAGTCAGAGTTCCGTAAGCGTCCACTGTTAACCTACCTTTCTGTCTGAGTGGCGTAGCCAGATCCTTACTCACAGTAGGTTGATTTCCTTCTCTTCCATTGGTGATCACCTGTATAACTATATTCAAGATGGGTCTGATTTCTGACTCCGGGCAAGTTTTAATGGGTCTGTTCCAATACATGCACTCCGTAAACAATCTCCAGGATCTCAGCTTCGTCTCCCCGTCTAGTTAAAAAGTGTGCCAAAACATTTTCTTTGCCAACAACATGTGAGATCGTGAAGTCATACTCGTGCAGGCGAAACATCCGTCGTGACAATTCCCCACGTGAGGCTCTCACAGTCCACAGAAACTGTAGCGGCTTGTGATCATTTTCAATGTGGGGTCATTGGCTGAGTAAATTCTGTCTGCATTTGTCTATCACTCATACTGTCGCTAAAAATTCTTTTTCTATCGTCGATTACTTCTGTTTTGTGTGTGTTAAAACACGACTGGCATATTCCACAAAACTCCTTCACCCTGTCTAAGTAATGCATCTATGCCGTAGTCACTCGCACCCATGCACATTGTGAACTATTTTACGGGTACAGGCAGTTTCAACGCCATTTCCTAGTGGTCTAAAAGGCGTTTAATACTGTGAAATATCTGGAAATGATCCGATCAAATAAACGTCAAATCACCTAATAGCATGTACAGGAGAGCCACCCTCTCCTTGAAACTTTTCACAAATCTACAGTGGAGGGCTGCTTTACCCAGGAATTGCCTTACCTTTCTCTTGGAATTCAGAGTCGTGATGATCTTTATCGACAAGATTATCTCCGGCAGCCGTTTTATCTCACTGTCGTCTACTTGATGACCAAACAGTGTAACACTGCGTTTGGCTATCTGAGATTTAGTTTTGTTTGTTAATGTACAATCCGAAGCCTTCAATGCCGTTTTTTAACACGGCTTTGACATGGTTCACATGGTTGCTTTCATTTCGGCCGTAGATCACCATACACTTCTACATTTTGCAGGTTTCTAGGTAACAGCTTCATGGGATGTCTGGAGGCAAACGGTACTCCTAATACAGTTAAAAGAAGTCATCGATTCTCATGACACTTGTAAAATTGACGACAATGATATAGGAATCAAATCAGAAATTAAGTATCTTGGACTCTTTCTCTCTTCGGATCTCTCCTGGTCTTCCCATGTCTTAGCAATCTCCAGTAAAATATTCCGCTTGACATTTTACATTAGAAATTAAGACACTCGGGTATAACTCAACCCCTCATCCTTCAATTCGTAAACTCTTGCATCCTACCTATTCTTCTTTATTGCTCACCCTTATTCTTTCCTAGTTTGCTTAAAAAAGACTATGTCACAATTTTTAGAATACTGAAGACTGTCAGTAGAGTGAGTGGTGTCCCAGTGGACCACATAGTTAACGTCGCTGTCGATAGGCATTTGACTTCGTGCAATAAATTTGCTAAAGGGATTTTGTCTGACTTGGAGCATCCGCTTTACCCTCAGCTTTCACCTTGCATCTCCTCAGGTAGAACAAGAAGTAATTTCAGAAAACTGTATGCTCGCACGTCTAAGTATAAGAAGTCTATGATACCATACTTGGTATGTATTTTATGTGATGAAAATAGTGTCAGGCAAGAATTAACTAAACTTCTTTCATCTAGTAAATAAACAATTTTCTCCATCATCCTTACATACCTTCAAGTTTTACTTTTATTACTTCTATTATATTTATGGTCCTGTTAATTCTCTGTTTTACTCTCATAATTGCAAACACCAACTTATCTCCATGACGGCTGTAACCTATGTTTTTTCCTTCACCATATCATGTAGAAAGAACATTATATTCAATATTTTTAAACATGTTAGGATTTCTATACCACATTGACAATACTGTGTGGCACAAGCCAACGGCAATTTTCACTTGTATTCTTATTATTATTACCCTAGCTGTTATCATTATTATTGTTATTCCGATTTTATATGCTGCATGTTTTTGACACTACCTCTATTGTAAATGTGGAAAATTTTCTGTGATTAATTTTATTTATAATTTGAGGGAATTAGATGCAATATTGTGATTAATGCTGAAAATTCCATTCTGTATCACAAGTAATGTTTTTGGAATAAAGTAAATCATTATTATTATTATTATTATTAGAGAAGATTTGTAGCTCAGGTGGATGATTTGCAATTAATAGTGTTCTCTGAGCTGGTTGGTTTAGTTACGGAGCTTTCGTCGTCCTTCTGGACAAATCTTCAGCGCGATATTTAGCGCAAAGTGAAATGATTTAAATTTCTTCATGAGTAATATAATTGCGTCTCCCGGTAACCATCTTTGCATATGTATTGACCATTTTCTATTGGCTTGGATTTTAGACTTTCTGGTCACCGATTTACTTTTTATTAGTTGGTATATTTCGTTTATATTAATGTGTTTGTTAATTGAGTACCAGGCTTCTAGGAATTCCCTGGCACTTTTGGTGTTTCCTGTGTCTACGATTTCGACATTATCCCAGACAAATTGATGTCCGTAATTGTCTATATGCATTGATATGAAAGAATATATATCGTGTCTTTTCACGGCTGATTTGTCTTCTTGGATTCTAATTCGAAGGAGAAGCCCACTTTGGCCGATGTAATGCCTGTTACAGTTCATACAATTTATTATGTAAATGGTATTAATTTTATCTCCTTTTCTGTTGGATCTTTCGGTTTGCTTAATATTGAATTAAGTGATTGAACTGGCTTATGTACTATATCTATTTCAAGCAGTTTCAATACTCTAGCTGTAATTTCAGAGATATTTCCCATGCATGGTAGAATGAATTTTCTTGTAGTATTTGATGATGGTACACCTGCTAGTTCAAATGGCATGTGTTTTACCTGATACTGTTTCTAACCCACAATGAACGTCGTCTGATCTCTGTCGCTCTGTTTTATCATTATCTGCTAATATTCTGACCAGATGTTGAGCAGTGTGAACAAATTCGCTGTTTGTAGACGATTCAAGATCTCTACTACAGTTGACATGGCGGAGTCATCAGTTGTAACGGTAGAAGACAAGAACAGACCTAGTAAATGAATGTTAATTAGAAATTTGAAATCGATATGTAGCGAAATTATGTACACCACATCTTCAAATCACCGTCTGTGCAGATCTCCCGTGTTGTGCTGATTCTCACCTTCCTTCATATTGTGTTTCTTTGTGTTCCTTTTACGTCTCGCATGTATCTCTTCGCAGCGCTGTATCGTTCGCTTTCTCTAACATGAAATGTATCTCCCTGCTAATTGATGTTTTTATGCCGAAGAACGTCTCCTCATATACCTTCTACTGATAAATCTAATCAGTAGCACACGCCACATTACCATACGAATACAAGAAATGTAAGAAGGAAAGTATAGTTAAATAATAACGTAGATTTGATGGGTCTGGAAGTGTGCACCTAAAAAGAGTGAATACATCTCCTCCTCTAATGGGAATGATTTTCAGCTGTGTCACCAACGATATAAAGAGGTTGGTTCATAACATTTGTGATATGCTGGACTGATCATCATCACCACCAACACCACCACTGACATCAACAACAACCAACCAACCAGCTCCTAATGCAATAAATATGGAAGAAATCACATTATATTGAAGGTTTTTTGTATTTCCCAATGAATGAAAAACAAAATGATATTGTTGCTCTTACTGACGTTTCGCTATTTAATGCTGCTAATAGCTTTATCAAAGCAGTATTATTAAACCGGAATTTACAAAATCTCAGCATATATATATAACAAAGGGTTAAGAGTTGAGAAAATAAAGTACTTAGGTCAAGTTAAAAGGAGGACATATTGAAAGTCAAAATAACAGTGAATATCACTAAACCACATAACAAAGGTAATAGTACATCACACCCTGGCTGGTATCAAAACAAAGTTTACTAACTTGATCATCATTCGTCTGTCTGGGGTCGTTTTTCATTGTCAAGTTGGCCAATTGATAAAGATAAAAAAATCAAGTGTAGATTGTTGGATTTGATCAGTGTGTAAAATTACAAAAGTAGTGTGTGTTTACATAGTGAACCTGCTTATCACATTCGTGTTGAGGTGTTGTAACCAGGTCAGATTCTGTTTTAGTCCATCATTCCTATTCAGCTCAGACAATTTGGATTCCACTTGATATGAAGTGCTTCTGATGATATTAGACGTTTTTTGGGATTTCTGAAGTTTTCCTGGATGATGATTTCAATATTGCCAAAATCAATTTTGTGGCCCGATTCTATGGCATGTAGACGGCTATGGCTGATGACTTTTCAAGTTTTTCTAGTTCAACCGGATTTCTCGGTGGTCAAAAGATGCTCTACGGTGTTCATTTCTTCTGATTTTGATTTCTCGAGATGTCTGTCCGATGTATATCGCATCACATTCTAAGCATTTTATTTTATAGACACAATTAGATAGAAAATCTTTAGGATTTGGTAAAGCTATTAGCATTAAGTAGCGAAACGTCAGTAAGAGCAACAATATCGTTTTGTTTTTCAGTCATTGGGAAACACAAAAACCTTTATTATAATTAATAAAATATACCACCCACTGCCCAAATTTTTTCAAACTGTTATAAGTGAACTTGGTTTGGACATATATAAGGAAATCACTTACTTCACAAATCTACGCATCATCTCGTCAACTGCAGCCGCATGGAACGCATGACAATGTCAAAACTAGAATTGGGAAGGCAAGACAGGTATTCATTATTCCAAAATCAGTTTGGAAAGCTTCTGCACTCCTCAGCATAAACAACAAACAAGATTCGGATTTTCAACACAAATGTCAGCGTACTCAGTCAGTCAGTCAGTCAGTCAATCACTCCTTCTACATGGTTTAGAAATCTGGCGCTTGTGTCACAGAACGCATTTCCAACAGCCTACTGCTGTAACAACAGAAGACAAGGGCTGGCAATAGATCATTTTATTACGGAAATCAGCATGTATTTATATATATTTTGTGTACATTATTACAGCTTATTCAAGTAGACAAAGGCAGTCTTCTGGTTGGTTGTTTTCGAGTTTCTCGGAAAGTGGAGCCATCTATCTGCGAATCATATTTGCCCACGTTTAAGTCTGCTGTGAATGGTTGTTGAATCAGCCTTGTTCATATTTTCTCACGGTCAATATTAGTGCCCTAGACATTGACGTAGAATAATGTCGACCAATTGGCTAGCAGCCTGCTCTCACCACACTATTACTACTCCTTCGCTGGCCTCACACTGAAGATTAGCTGGCCAGTCAGAAAGAATTAGGAGCAAGAAGCCCTGGGAACAAACTAATCAGAAGCCTTCTGTCGAGTGACATCTGATGTCAGGACATTTGTCCAGGGAAAGGTGAGTGGGAAACGATGAGTTGGGCGTAGTTGGTCCGTGGAGGAGATCGTGAGACGAGGATGAGGAGGAGGAAGAGGTGAGAGACTATTGGCAGTCGTGGAGCCAATTAATGAGGACCACAGAGAATAAGATGAAGTAACAATGACTGTAACAAGCGAACCCGAATAACAGTATCCATGGTGTGCGAATACACCAATGAACTGGAAATTCACGACTACAGAACTTGCTGTGTACTCTGCATTATACGCCAGTTATTTACAAGCAAAATTTAACACAATAAAAGTGGAACACACTAAAGACAATATTCCACTGTGATGTAACTGAAAAATGCCTCCTAATTACAACGAAGGCCATCAGTTTTCGAGTTACATAGCTATCTATCAAGAGGGTTTCATCTATATGAACAACGAAACTCTGTCCTCCCATTTATTTATTTATGTAGGAAAAATGATAATAACTTTATTCCAAACAACAATGATAATTATACAGAATGGAGTTTTCAGCGCTTTTATCGATACTTATTGCAACAATTTTCTTCCTTTAATGAATATATACATACATAAAATTTAAAATAGTAATAATATTAATAAAGAAACCACTGTAAACAGAATGTTGGTGGAAACGTAGTGAAGTAGATAGTAGTATAGATAATACATGTACTGATGATAATAATAATCTTTATTTATATTTTGCAGTTCAGTTACTGATTTAAAAAGTAGGTTCATAAGTTCTTTTCGGACATCTGACTCTCTCCTCACACACAAAACCCGGTCTAAGTATGGTGGTATGGTAGAATACTTACTTATATTTAGTTGCTGTACCAGAGTAAATTCTCAACAAGCTTCTTCTGGTTTCACTCTCCGGAGAGATACAAGGCAAGAGTTGAGAACAAATAAGTAGAGAGGATGTTCGGTTTCGGACAGGATGACTTTAGCTAAATGCTTGCAAGAATTGGGTGGAGGTGCCTATCAACAACAAACAACAACAATGTCGGTTAGCTGAGTCGAGTCAAAGGCACACACACACACCACTAACCTTGTCTACTTAAAATCTTCAGTGTTCTACGCACTATATGACATATTCTTTTTTGAGAATGGGCAGAACACAGGAATTAACAAATTGTAAGAGAAGACGTCGAGTTGAGTTATGCCAGTAGAAATTGTCTCAACTTCCTTAGTGTGTAATAAGTCAAATGAGAAATTAGATATTGGAAGTTGACAGTACGTGAGACGACGACCAACAGAGATTTGGAGAGAAATTGGTGCCGAGACAAGGAGAGATATTCGATTTACTCCGTATCATCACAGTGCCGTCAGTGTTACAGGAACCATGAGAGGACTGAATCAATCAATCAATCGACGCATCCAAGTCTTCTCCGCATCTGAAACTAAAGTCAACAATATGACATTTAGATGGATTTGGTTTAAGACTGTTTAGGTGAGACGATTTGTTAACTTCAGACAAGAATCTGTTCATATAGAACAACCCTAAGTAGAAACTACTGGGACAGGAATGGTTGGATCGTTGGGATATTTAATGAGTTAGCTCTAGAAGTATCTGGAAGGTGAAGCAAAAAGAAAGAAAACAGAAATGGAGAGAGTACAGCCAGTACCTTGAGGCACACCAGTTTCCGTTAGCAACGAGTGGAGCGCTTTCCATTTAAAACAGTACAATATGTTGTTTTCTACACGAAAGAAACATAAGAAGACAGCCAGCTAGCCAGCCACCTTGTGACCACCCAGCTGGACTCTGTGTTTTGACTGAAACAATTTAAACAAAGCAATAAGAAGAGGTAATCTGTCTGAATCGTGTTGTGTATTTGCATGCAACACATTTTGAACAATCGGATCACATACACAAACTTCTCATATATATATATATACTCTTTTGATGTAATCTCTTTATTCACTAATGTGTGCCTTTACTTAAAACAGTTGACATTTTGTGTAATTACATTTCCAAACATAACTTTTTCATCCCGTTCCCTACATCTTATTTAAGGGATTTATTGCTTCTGTGTATTAGTAATGCTAGATTCACATTTGAAGGATACTGTTTCTGCCAGGTTGAGGGTGTCGCTACGGGAATTCTTTTCAGGCCGATGTATCTATATGTCTGTTATGTACTGGTCGAGAATTTAATAGTCCTGACGCAAGAAAGACGGAAATCAGAAGACCACTAGGTTTGCGATGATACTTCTATTTTCCAAAACACCAGGAGAATCAATATGTGTCACACTAGAGTGTGAGGGCAAAAATATAAGAATGTTCGAACAAGTGTGTGAACACAAGTGTATGAGCGAATATTCAAAATGAACAAATCAATAGACAGTCTTAACATGATTGGCTAATTATAATGGAATATTGATCCATATAAACATATCAAAATATATCAGACTGTCAAACAAAACACACATGTTATATGGATACATGTCACCAAGAACAGACTGTCAAACAAACACACATATTATATGGATATATATATATATATATATATATATATATCAATGTCGTATATTCAAAGTTTATCGGAAGACTTGGTCGAAAATTCTCGACTTTGTAGAAGATATGTCGACGACATTGCAATCGTCAGTGATAAGCCATGTTCTACCAGCTCAGTTTTAAATCGAATGAATGAAGTTCAGAATAGCACATCGTTTGCGTCTGTATAGGAGAAAGATAATTGTTTATCTTTCCTAGATATATTGTTTAGTCAACGGCTTGATGGATCAATAAAACGATCTATTTACTCAAAACGTAACTGGACAGGATAGTATCTTAATTATCACAGTTTCTGTCCTGTTCGGTAACAAAACAGCTGTACTGAGCGAGGTGTCTCTTCAGTAGAACCGAATGAATACGCACCGAAGGCACACTTGGTGAGGAAGAAAGAAGGTTAATACAAACTCTGGTTGATTGCAATTTTTCAGACAAGTTCATTGCGAGATATAAATTAGCCAGTGGAACAGTAAGAACCACTCTTCAACTCGCTACTAAGAAAGACGTATATACCAAGTTACCCTTTGGATGAGTGATCACAACAGCTTGCTAAATCAACAACGGTTGAATATTGTTGTGGCCAAAAAGACTTTTCATGAAGCTAACATCAGAATAATTAAAACTGTGAGGGCGATATATCCATCTAAACCCTAAGAACAGGGGAAAAGTGCTGTCACATCCTTCTACTGTATTCACCAATTTGAATGCACGTGTGGTCACACATACACACACATAGGGAAGACTCATCGATTTCTGCAAGTAATGACTCGCTTCAAAACACATTTCTAAATGGCTTCAAAAGCAAACAGAATACCCAGACCAGATTAATTAATGGTGCGAACAGGCGACATAGCTTCTCTATGGTGAAACATATTACAGAGGAGACAGGACATAAAATTCATGTTTACACGTCTTTTAAACCTCTCCATAGAACGTACTTGGGGGAGGGCGTATCCTAAACTTTGTGGAAGCTAGCTCTAGCTAGCAAAAAGGAAGTTTAATCCAGTTTTATGTGATCAAGGAAACAATTAGTCATCACAATAAACCTACGCGCCTTGGTAAACATTGTTTTGATAGTAGTCAGGGTAGATGTACTATTACCTCTGTTATTTGTTTTTGTGATTGATCTACGTTGTTATTTTGACCTTCAATATGTCCTTTTGTCTTGAGCTAAGTTTATTTTCTCAACCCCAACCCCTTTTTATGTTCACATGTATATATTCCTATAACAGGTGCGTGTGTATGTGATCCAATTGTTCGAAATGTGTTACACGCAAATACATTTAACGATTCGGATAAGTTACGTCTTCTTACTCTGATTATTATTCTCTCATCTTTCGACTAGAAAATATTGTTTCATCAGAAAGTCTCCAGTATTATGAAAATATTCTTGCTATCTTGACAGCCATTTATGTCATTGAGTGGATCACATATTGTGATCTGAATCACTTGGTTTATAAAGGAAACTACGGGTGCAGTTTTGCCACTTGAACTGTCCAGACTGCAAATTGATGACCAGTTTGAGAATTGTGAATTTCACCTATAGTATGACCAATTCACCCAAGCAGTTAGCCAGTCGGTGGTTTGGACTGATCCAGCTCTATGGGTTGAGTCGATCCGGGTACAAAGAGCTGACTATTTTTGGTGAAAAACCAGTGAAACAGCCTTCTCGTCTTTTAGTCACCCTGATCTGTTCAGCTAGTAATCTCTGCTGGTTGATATGAGTGAAAGGAGTGGCTAAAGTTTCAGCAATTCAGAGGAGAGGAAAGAGAAAGCATTCGGAAGGTTATACAACACTTTGTAGGTTACTTTGAAGGAGAAAGCGTTTGTTGAGATGGAATGACCAGTGTTGGTGTCAAGGTATTCGATGAACGTACTCCTTATGCAGCCACTATAACCTTTTCATAGTCATGCAGGATAGTGTTCTTGAACCCTTTGCACAGGATACGTGTCGATCGACAATTGCACCCGGCTGGCTCTACAACGACAGGTAAACTGATGCATACACATAGAAGTGGTCAGATGCGAGATCTTGTCCTTCAGGCTTCTGCATACCAATGAACGACTGAGAACACTGTTCTTAGCGTCTCTGAGATGAGTGTTCTTCTGATGATGCCGAAATTCTTCTCTTGAGGATGACTGCAGGTTAAGTCTCTCTAGAAATCCAGATTCATATAAAGTATCTTTTTTGAAACAAGCGATGTTTTGTTTCTCTGGACCTTTGGTTTGATATTTGTGTCGGTGAATCTTGGTGGATATCCATTTTGAACGAAAGTTTGTCTCCGAAGATTCAGTTCTATTTCCAGGGTATCAGGACCACAGATGCGTCAGATTCTAGGGTCAAGGGATTTAATCAGATTTCGTTTCCACTGAATAGGTTCCCAACTGGCGAAACTTTTTAGCTGACTGTTCCGAGTGGGTTTTCTATGGATTGACTTTCTTAAGGTTCCGTCAGGTCGTCTTGTTAATTCCACATCAAGAACGGGAATTTGGGATTCGCATTCCGTCGGTGGCACAGTGGTTTGGACTCTCGGCAACCATGCACATGGTCCGCGGTTCTATTTCCGGCCGACGAACTCCTTTATCTCGCTAGGCTAGAAATAGTGCTGGTAAAGAGGAAAGGTTGGGCATGAGGCTAGCAACCCCATCCTGTAGAACTAAACACTGCTACAGAAACTTGAAGCCCTATGTCCCACTGGGAACGCGAAGGAAACATTATTATTTATTTACTCTATTTCTATAGTGAATTTGATTGGTGGATGGCAGTTGTTGAATATGTTTAGCAGCTAACTTTTCCCGTAACTGTTGTCCCAAATAGCGAAAATATCATCTGCGTATCGTCTGTACAGTTGCATTCCCCATAGTAACAATAAGATGATTCGTCACATTTTTGAAGTGTCTTGACAACAATAACCCTAACTTATTTTTTTTCTTATTGGACGAACCTAATGAACACACATATCCAAAAATAATTATATATATATATATATATATATATATATATATATATATATATATAATCGCGATTGTACAGCTAAGTGAATGAATTCGTCGCCGAAAAAGAGACTCTTTGCTGAACTACATGTTTCGTTTTCATTAGCGTTTGGATGGGAATTATTCATGAATTGAAAAGTAACGAGGACCTGCCGATAGTCAAGGTACTCAATAGGTTTCTGTAGTACTCTGTCAAGCCTACTGTAGTGGATGCGAAGATTGTTTTTCTCAAGGATTCTGTCATTAATAAAGAATATCCGAAATGGTTTTGGGAAGCGCTGTGACACAGTCATGTATAACTTACCAAACATGAAGTCACTTAGACGTTATACAATGAATCATGCTGACTCCACATTCGATCATGCATCCCAGAACACAACCACACAATAGGATGAGATAGGATAGGATAGGATGACAGTTTTAAAATCTAATGTCACAGCTGGGTGGAGGGAGGGAGAGATTGATAACAGAAGCTTTGTTTATCGAATCAGTTTATCGAACCTCAGTGAGTGCGTACAGACGAAACAGCTGTCCAGTACTCTCTGGCTGGTTTTCCAATGGTTCTCTAACCAATGTCACCTCTTGACGATATCCTGTCACCAAAAATAAATTTTCTCAACCTCTCAACCAAAGACACAAAATTGAACTGATTGAGAAACAGTTTACAGACAACTTGAAGAAAAAAAAGAAAAGTGATTAGTTAATTAGCTGCAATCTCAATGATCAAATCCAACCAACAGGTTCCATAGTACCATAGCCTCGTTGTTTACTCAAGTTTAAAAATGTTGGTCTCCCACTCAACGCTCCACTAGATACATCCGACTGACTTATCATTCTCTTATAGAATGTTTCTTATCAGTTTGCATACACAACAGTGGGTAAATTTGGTCATTGCCACTCTAGGTAGAGAATATGCATTTAAATACACTTTTAATATTAAGCTTGATGTAAACTGGCTTTTCTGAGATTTCGGCGTCTACTACCTACTGTGAAACCTTGATCCTAAAGTGTACAACGTGTATCACTCCGAGTAATTAAGTGTTCTACGCCTGTGTTGGCATACAAATCTCCAAAGTTATTAGCCTGTAACGCCAGAAGACAAGGGATAGGCAACAGATTTGCAAGACGCATATAGTTAAATTTGTCTAGGATTTTCTTTGCTTCACCCATCTTTTTCGAAATCTAAAATATGTCAGTCATCCATGTAACGACAGTAGAATTCTATTCCGTCAGTCACATCTTCCAAAGACCTATTCTGTAGTTTTCCAAGGAACATGTCGGCTGAAATGAGTCCTGGTAGCCGTCTTTCCACAATGAGTCATTTTTCACTAATGTCCACTTAAGGGAACTATCGGTTTTCTTCATAAATGTATAGACATCAAATGAGAATTCACTAATTAATTGACTGTAGTTAGATTATATCATTTGAATTTCAACGGGTTGATAAAGACTCCGGCACTGAACACTTCACTTCGACTGGTATCCATTAATTCACTCACACCCCACAACGGATATTTCATCAGCGACATTAATTCAAATGACTGTCACCAATATTTCATTATGCAAAATAAATGTAAAGTCTAGTGAGAATTCACCGAAGAAACAATACGTATTTCCATGCTTGAATAAATCGTGTTCTATAATTATCATTATGAGAATGTTTAAATTATTACGACTACGAATACTGCTAGCACCAGTGATAAATAATGCTGATTTTTCACGTTATTTACAAAACTTTCATGATTTGTTTTCTTTGCTAATAATGTAATTCACATGATTTGTAAATATTTCAAATTGTTTAATGTTGATTTAACTTGACGTCATCAAATGAGAATTCAAAAGTTGACTGACTGACTGTATTTAGATTGTTTCAGTTGAATTTTATCAGGTATCAATCAGTGTAAGGGATTCCAGTGATCATTACTCTTGTTAGTGTACTGTTAGCGATACTTCGCCTTTCACGAGTGTTACTCTAATGTGGTCAGTGTCTAACTCAGAAAGAATTACATCCTGAAATCAATCAATTGTACACAAATCGACTTCAATGGAGCATTCTCACACCCCTTTTCATGAAACAGTTTGGACCCAAGGGAGGCAGATCCTATTGTAATACTGCCCTTCTTTCTGTCTGTAGATGGTAAAACTGTATTGTACATTGAGAGTTGATCTCAGCAGCAGTTCTTTCACAAATGTTCTTCGTATTCCAGTGGTGAACTGGTTATTCATGGAAAATCACCACCCCCGCCCCCCCCCAATTGCAACATATAGAAAATCAAAACAAGTGGTGATTCAGTCAGCGAACAGACTCTTTTCAACAACGAATTTATTCTCTTCAAGCTGTAGAATCGTACAAATATATACGGCTATTAAGAATTTATATCCGATGAGGGAGTTGTATGATAGGTGTGAGTACATAAAGTGATAATGGCAGTATGAAATGCAATTAGAATCTATGTGATTATAACCATAGTTAAATGTCAAGTGCAAAATAATTAATCTCATATACAGAATAATTCATAGAATGTATAGATGTTGGAAAGGGTGTGCAATTACAGACTTAGTAAAGATAGAATTAGTTAAATGTCTACATAATCGGTTCAAGAGCCTAACTGATAGTCAGCCTGAATATTTGAATAACGAAATCAAACAAATAAAGGAAGTATTACCAGTGAATAATACACTCACTACTCACCAGAATTTATTCAAAAATATATGGAGAACCATAGAAAAACTGAGATTGGCGATAAAAGTGACGAGAATAATATGGAACTGAAAGCCTGTGTAGTACTCCTGTGTAAAGAAAGGATGTCAGTGGTGTGTAGTAGTATTCTAAATAAGGCTGGAATTAGTCTCGGTGGCATTTACACCAACCAACCAACCGAACAATCAATCAACTCTCTCAGAGATAAACTTGGCCTATCGGCTTAAGGACCCAATAGATCCAATTAAGAAAATTAAATGTAATTTACCAAACACCATGTAATGATGACTTGACTGTGAATGAGGTCAATTACACGGGACACTCAAACTAGTAGATCGGGGTCAACTAGATTATTGGAACATGAAAAATTTAGCTCGACGTGGAATGATTGACCGTGCTGAGTAAGTTAAATAACCTAGAAGAGACAGAGCCCAGCCATCGCATTGAATTCAGCTGCATTTAATCACACACCCAACAGGGTGGGTGGAACAGAATAAGAGTATTAAAGTGTAATAGAGTTAGTCGGAGAGACAGAGAGAGAGTGAGAGAGAGAGAGGTTAATCACTGAAGCTTTGTTTATCCATTCAACACTTCGCACACATGAAACAATCAGAATGACACAACGCCGCCCATAAGGGAGACATGGAAAGGGCAACAAACAACACGGGAGAAGTCGGTGAGACAGAGGGAGAGAAAATATAAGTGAAAAAGACAATTTATGAGACCATGTGACAAAAACTGGTTGTTAATACTGCATCATTACTTTGTGTGTGCGTGATATTTAAAATAAACTTATCTAATATATGGAATTACACGTTCTATGACAGTGCCAAAGTTCTACTCTAATATTATAAACTGTGCGTAGTTAACCCGTTATTAGAATGTTGGTGAGAAAACCCATCGTCATAATCGTATTGTCTATTGCGTCTGTCTTTAGTCTAACCTGATAAATCATTCACTTTCATTTATTTGGATATCTGTCTCAATTTTGCAAGTTTTTAACCACCCTAATTCATATATATATATATATATATATGCATATGTGTAGAGCACATTATTATTCCCGATGATATAAATTATGCAAGTCCTTTAGAGTGTTTATTCGGCTACAATATTCTAAATTGTGTGTGTGTTTAAGCTTATTTTTCGTACTACTTCGTTTCGAATATCGCCATTATTATTATTATTATTATTATATTATTACACCAGCTGATATTGTGGTGGTGTTATCCAGACAACGTGTACCAACGGAATGTGATTGTCACATATTCCCACGGTTCAATTCGGCACGAGCAACAGAATACGATATATCTAATTTAATATATTAAATATTCCCATAATGTAAAATATAGAACAACACATTTAAGCGAATAATATTGTTGTTTTCAATTAGATCTCATCAGGCTTAACTCTAATATGCACACATAACTTTACAAATAAAATTCAAATATAAACCAATCATGGTGTTTTGTCTATAGGATAATACGATGGTGAATATGAATTGTGCAATTAGTCATAAGAGTGATAATGGTCTTATCAATAATAAGGATGAAACAGTGAGGTAATCTGTGATAACACGAATACTGATGGAAAACAGCATGATTAAATAAACAAGTGTGTTCAGGTCGACATAGTAGTCGATAAAGGCTAGTAAAAACAAATGAACCGATCAAGTAATGCTAGATTGTAAAGGAAGTAAATGAAACACGTTTTTAATGAAGATGTGATAATGTAACGACAAAAGACAAGAGTCAGACAACAGATCGTTTATTAAGGAAATCAACACGTATTTATATATATTTCATGTACATTTTTATAGCTTTTTCAAGCAGACAAGCAGACAAGTCTTCTGATTGGTTTTTTCTTACAGAAAGTTGACTTTGCATCTTTTGTGACCGTTTCTTGAATGTCAGATAATCTATATAACAAGTCTGCTGTGATTGGTTGTTGAATCAGTCTTGTTCATATTTTCTCACCACCAATATTTGCGACATACCCGTTGACGTAAAATGCTGTCTACCATTTTTGGCTAGCCTGCTCTCACCACAATAAGATTAGGGGATAATAAAAAAGGGGTTAAAAATATAAACTAGGGGTGGTGTAGAAGTCACTAGTAGGTTATGTCTTAATAAGCCAACAAGGGAGGGATGAAAATTCCATGCTGTAAATTTTTATTGTTGTGGAATAAAGTGATTAGTATTATTATTATGATTGCTGTACGAACTTTTGAATGAAAGCATAGTTTATGTTTAATAGTTCGAATGCCTATCGCCTGCCTCAGCTGTGTGTGTGTGCAGTAGACGAATACGAAATCTACTGGGAAGATTCGGTGGAATCCGATGAATTACCTTGAAGGCTGTCGTTTTCTGCACTTCATGACCACTGTCAATTAAATGTGACCAAACTGAGCTACGGATTGTTTTTGTCTGTCCTTTGCCAAACCACAATGGGAGATATTCACTAGTGATACGTTGGCTAAACTGTCACCGCAGGTGCAGTTGAATTGATAAATGCACACATATGTGGCAAAACTATCAAGCTTATCCTTCGTTTGTGTCCCGATTATTCGTCATCTAGAGAATGACAAACATAGGTGTGCTGCGTAGAATGTTTTTCGTGTACTCCTTGAAAGTCTCTGGAATAAAGTTTCACTTGATAAGTCACCATTAAATTGTAACTTAATAAACAGAGGTTTCTTACGTGCAGTCAGAGTCCGAAGTTTTTTCTCTGATGTTTTCATATGTTTCTTTATGAAACTACTCTTATTTTAACATTTTATTTGATGTTAGAGACAGAATATCTTTCTCACGGTTATATACACTGCATTAACGAAAGAATACTCTATGTATATTTGAACATTCTATTTCACGTTCTTTGGTGTAAGCCGAAACCACACGCTCAGTGATTGGTTAACGAATATAAACTGTATATATATACATATAAACAGCCGTTTGGTCAGTGAAAAATATGCCTTGGCTTCCGTGTCTTGCCTTCTGATGTCATAATATGAGGGGTAATACCGCATGTGTAAACAGTCGTCAGACACTGATATAAGAATAGAACTTGGCCACTGTCGTAGCGTATAATTCCATTGTGGAGAAAATTGATTTTGATAAAGTCTCACACTGGTGTTTGTTATACTGTAATATTTACGGATGACTACAATTCGAACTCAATTTATCGTTGCTCATCGTCATCATATGAAGTTACTCTTACAACTGTCTAACTTCGTTCATATAATTCCATTATTTCTCAACCCCTGATTTGATTGGTAGTAATTTTTTTCCATATGTCTGATATGAGTGATGAGTCATTCCTATTAGATGTGTTGTGTTCGATGTAGATTCTCTCGATTGACAAGAATTCTGTCTCCGCAGGTAGCTATATTACTTCTTAGAACTTAAACCCTCTGCCACCATGCTATTGTGTGGTGGCGTGTTAATACATGCAGTGGAGTGTAGTGCTGAGATGTCTTCTAAATTACTTATCTCCGCCAGGTGAGGGTAACCATTCTAACCTCAACTAAATTCTCATATTCTCACAGGCAATCTAACTACACCCGATCTACTAGTTTGACCTACGTAATTGACCTAAATGACAGTCATTGAAAGGTATTTTGTAAATTATATTATTTTGTCCACTTAGGCGAACGCACAGGGTCCTTTTGCTTTCAGAGCTTGTCCTACTTGAGCGAGTTTGTAGGTTTAAGTGCCACCATCCTAATACCTGGTTTATTAAGAATCCTGCGTAGGGAGGGTCTCAGATGTCCCCACGTAATATGGTATAACAGCAGATGCCTTATATTCTCTCTTATTTGTGTTATTATGATTATTATTTTCACTATTATTTTTATTTTGCTTTTGATCTTTTCTTATCTTCCTAATGAATTTTAAAGGACAGTTAGTTACTTAACACCAACCATCCATTTTTCCATCTGTTTCATCTCATCGTTTAGATTTTTGTTGTACTACTTAGTTCTGTTGTTCGACTTGTTAGACAATTAACCGAACCTGAATTTACAGATAACGAAATGATGAGATGAATTAAAGTCTAAATATCTATTAGCAGAAGGCATTGGCTTTTTATAAACACTGGTATTCAGTTTACCTTCTTCTATTCGTCTTATTTTACAATCTAATATATCATAGCTAATTCTTCCTGTTCATTTTCCGATTCCAATCTGAATTTTATTCCCTTTACTAGTGAGTTTATATGCGTCAGGAAGCTAGAGAGAGATATGTTCTGTTTGTAAAACTGTGTGTGAAAGTGACATCCACATATCTCCAGAATATCATATTTGTTGAGCAATCGAATGCTCCTGGTTTGTTTGTCCACTATCTTGCCAGCTCGATCCTATCCATGTTCACCTGGATGAAGTCAATCCTGTCTTCGCTGTCAGCCAACCTCTTCAGCCTGTTTGTTGGCAGTTTTCGCCTGTCTCTTAGTCTTCTAGTTTGTGTCTGAGTGACATTCAACGACATACATCATCCACAGGCGAAATCCAAATCTTCTAGAGTCTTCTTATTGGTCACTGAGTTTTCCGTTGCGGATCAGCTGACACGTGTTACTGTCATATAGCTGGCTGTTGAATGATATTGATAAAAATTTCGGTCACTGAATTCTGCAGTGTTGAAGCAGTTTTCAAATTACTTCTCGGTTGACGCTGTCTGGTGAAGGCCTTTTCGAAGTGGATGAAGTTGAGGTAGAGGTTTGACTGCCATATTAATGCTTCGTACTGTGATGATGATGTTGGTGAGTAGAGTCCTAATTTGATAAGCATATGATTTGCCCTTCTTGAATCCAGCCAGATTGCTCCGGTGGGGCTGGTGGATTTCTGTATTCAGTGCATCTCTTATTCTCTCCATGATGGCGGGACTTAGTATTTTACTTCTCATGGAGAAGAACATTATTCTACCCCAGTTCTTGCAGAGTGAGGCGTAAATCGCCCTTCTTTGGCAGCTTGAAAAGGTAACCAGCCGTTCATCCGATCGGTAGGCACATTTCCTTCCTTCCCTGCAAAGCTTTTGCATTAGTGGCATAAGAGCATCTAACACAATTTCTGGGTCCGTTTTCACTGCTTCAGCAGGAATTCCATCTGGTCCTGCCTCCTTCCCGGATGTCCTTCAGTGGCTCGATTGAAGTTTTTGGTCTCGATGGAGGATTGGTGTCCAATGACAGGCGGTTCTGGGTAAGTTGTAGGTGATGGTCGATTCAAGAGTCCTTTAAATTGATTAGCCCACTGTTTCACTTATCTATACCCCCCTTGGTCATCAGGTTCCCTTGAACATCTTTCATTGGTTTCATCATCTGGGTTGATCTGTTCCTGTATAGAGAACTGGATATCTGATAAAATATCCTGAGGTCTCTTTTACCTGTGGCCCACTTGCCTGCTCCGCTTCAACTGCCACAATTCAGTGTGTAATAGAATTGTCTTTTGTCTTCTCTAGCTCTCTTCTTCACGTTTTTCTTTATTCAGTGAAATGTACATTGATTTCAGCTTCGCCTTCTACTGCCCATTTTTGCCCATTTTGAGTCATCTTCTCTTTCACCATCTTCCATTGACAGCCACCCCTTATCTTGTCTCTTCTTTCTTCCTAGAATAGTTGTATATGATTCCTAGAACATCAACCTCACAGAGTCCCAACATTAAAAACCCACATATGAGATTGATTCTGTTTATAGTCATTTTGTGGTAAGAGCTGTCTGCTAGCCAAATTGCTTTAGACAGCAATTTACGTCAATGTCTACGTCCCAAATCTTGGTCATGAGAAAAAAACAAGAACAAAGACTTTAAGTGGGCGGATACAATTCTCAGATATACGTACGGACCGACCATCAAAAAAACGGCCACAAAGAGACGACAGATTAACTTTCAGCGAGAAAACGACCAATCAGAAGACGCTGTTTTTCTGCTAGTGATAAAGATGATAATGTGCATAAAAATATATAAATATCTCTTCATTTCCTCAATAAACGATCTGTTGCCTGGCGCCTCTTTTCTGCCGTTACAATTTCACAGTAGTATAAACTTAGTAGGTTAGTTAGTTAGTTAGTGCTTGTTGTGCAGACTTTTAATAAAACACAAAATATTCAGCAATGGTTATTCTTTTCGATAAATTCCTCCTCCTCTGACTCTACAATTATGTATATATGCATGTTTATATACACAGAATATTCTAGATTAGTAGTAGTCAATGACAGCATCGGTGTGGTTTTTAAATAATATTGATTTGTAAAGTAAGATCACAGTGGAATTACCACAGTTCATTAAAGATGCTTAAATTATAATAATAAAGATATTGTAGCAAATAGAATATCAACTAAATTATGAAAATTCCACAAAAATTCAGGATCATTCAAACCTAGATGGCCAAAGGGGTAAGGATAATGTCTAAACTAACCAACTTCTTTTGGATGCACAAATTAGGCTTGTTAATATGGATCCCAACGGCCAGCCAGCTTCAGAAATATTTAGTACTCGATCTCTCAAGGCAATATTGACATTCGTAGGTAGGCGGTATGGGCATCGGTGGCATAGCGGTTAGCACTGTCGCCGACCATGCACATGGTCCGGGGAAATGTCGGGCATGAGGCTAGCAACTCCATCCTGTAAAATAAACACTGCTACAGAAACCTCAAGCCACTAGCTAGAAGCCCTATATTCCACTGGGAACGTGAAGGAAAAATTAAAAAAATTAATTAGGTATGCGGTATATGACCCTGAAAGCATGGTTAATGTCAATCTTGTGTTCTATATCCACAAGATGAGACAGAATAGCGCTGAGAATAGATTTTGTTTGTCTTTTGCTTAACCAACCACTGTGCAGGGTGATGTTCAGAAATTCGACGAGAAGTACGCCTATTTGTACGGCCTATGCAAGTTACTAGCTCACTCCACAGGACCAGTTAAATTGGTAGATACACATACATGGAAGAGGCGAAATTAGGCAGTTTGTCTTTTACTCCCCAACGCAAAATAGTAGTGGGTGGTTTTGAAGACACAGTGTAATTCAGCAGCAAGGAATGCTCTTTTTACCGCCTTATTTCGAAGGCACAGCTGTGTTAGTATCTCGTTGATGTTTTCCCCTAGGGGAATTGCATTTGTAAGAATAAGGCCAGTTCAGGAACTGTTGGTACCTTTGGCTTCTCCGATTTTAGATTCATATTCTTATAAATAAACTTTTCCGAATAACCATTTTCACTCAGCAACCAACCGTTTAATATTATTAAGTTCCTCATCAAGACATTCGTCCGAGCGAATCGCTCTTGCTCTGTGAACCAAGCACTTGTATTTCAAGGACACGAAGCTGAGAAAATGAGTATACTGACAGTCAGTTGATATAGGTTTCCTATATACACTTCTTCTTATTGTGCCATCCTTTCTGGTCATAAGGCGTCTAGAAATGAGGTACTGGTGTCTTTTTCTTTCTCACTAGTAGAATTTATTGCAGGATGTACCTTATTAAATTTATCCAGGATATTCTTTGCCTCCTCCTTAATTTTCATAATCAAAAATGTATCATCCATGTACCGACGATAGAATTAGAGTTCATTAATAACATCCTTCAAAGGCCCATTTTCTAGTTTCGCAAGGAAAATGTCGGCTAGAATGGATCCTAGTGGTGACCCCATTGTGACACCGCCGATTTGTCTATGTAGTTCCTAATTAAATAAAAAAAGTGGACATTCATTGCACATTTCAAGAGAAGCTCTTTCATAAAAGATATAGGAATGCCAACATCGATGTTTTGTCTTATGAGTTTTTCGCATACATATTCCACTGTTTCCATAAGTGGTACATTGCTGAATAAGGAGGATACGTCAAATGATATCATGAATTTATTGTGAACATTTAAATCTTTAATTCTTTCAACAAATCCAGAGGTATCCTATACACTGTGTTTCACCAACTCGGTATGAAGAAGCTGTAAGAGTTCGACTAACCATTTAGCTGCGGGATAGTATGATGAATTTAACATATTTATTACTGGTCGAAGCGGTACAACACTTTTATCTACTTTAGGCGAGCCATATAGTCTCCGTGTGAACGTTCCAGTGGGTTTAAGTGATGTATACTGACTCTGTGAGATAAAGCCTTGTTGTTTCAGCCTTCTCAATGTTTCCGCTTACTGTTTCTCTATCTTTTTGATCGGATCCAGAGAAGAGGAGATTCTTTGGAATTTTAGATTTTCATTAAGAATAGTATTCATCTTCTCAAAGTAATCCGCTTTGTTCATGATAACCATTCTTGAGCCCTTATCCGGCGGTCTTGTTATTATTGTGTTATCATTTTTACAGAGAACATCCAGGGCTTCTCTTTGTTTCTTGGTCAAATACTATCCGAATTGCGTTTACTATTCATGGAATAATAGCAACAATCGACCAGTTTTGATTTAAGTCTTTCAACATCTTCAGTTGATGAGGGTGTTAGGCCTTCCGTTTGAGTGTTTAACTGTCTGGGTAAGATGGTTACGTCTTAACGATGATCATGATCAAGACGGTAGTACAGAAATGGAATTGATATCGCAGCTTTTATGAAAACAAATCACATAGTCCAGTGAAGAGCTGATACAATGTAGGAGACTAGATTTGCAAAATCTTCGTTAGATATTTGTTCATTGTTCACAAATGTACCACTAGTAGACACTATCTGCTATCTATGCGAGTATATTGAATCAAATAGCATGAACATTGGCTTACCAACTGATTATCTTAAACAACTACTATTGAGATGCACACTGAATGTGCAATTTAGATTTAATGATGTCATCTAAAACCAAAGAGATGGAGTCGCCATGGGGTCCCCTTTAGGACCGCTCTTAGCGGACGTTTTCATGGCTAGCTTAGAGAATGGCCCACTAAAGGAAACCATCGATAGTCTGTTTATGTATAAAAGATATGTTGATGATACCTTCATTGTATGTGATGAAAACACTTCAACTGCCGAACTTCTTAGAATATTTAATGGTTCTCACCCATCTTTGCTGTTCACGATCGAAGAAGAGTCGGATTCTTCGTTTCACTTTCTTGATGTTAAGCTAGATAGAAGAGAGAATGGAACGCTTCTAAGGTCGATTTACCGAAAGCCAACATTCACTGGGCAGTACACTAACTTCAACAGTTGGGTACCTTTAGGGAGAAAGAGAAATCTTATTCACTCCTTATGCTCCAGAATTCGTAAAATCTGCTCTCCAGAGACAATCGATAGGGAACTAGACAACCTTCGATCAAATCTCCTTAATAATGGTTATCCCACAAG
The DNA here is from genome assembly GCA_944472135.2 of Trichobilharzia regenti. NCBI lineage: Eukaryota > Metazoa > Platyhelminthes > Trematoda > Strigeidida > Schistosomatidae > Trichobilharzia > Trichobilharzia regenti. The sequence continues at coordinate 26,684,762 of OX235270.1, read as the reverse complement.
GTTCATTGAACGTAACATCAAGAAAGAATCTACCCCGAGACAAGTCACAGTACCAAAGAAAAAGCTGTTTATGAGTCTTGCATTCAAAGGTGACACCATTTCAGAATTGATTAAAAATCGTTTATCTAAATGTATTAAACGTACTTTTCCTGCAGCTGACCTGCAACTAGTTTTTACCAGCCGAAATATGATCAGACAATACGTCAAGGATAGATTACCGCTTTTGTCCACATCTATGTGCATTTACTCTTTTACTTGCTCTTGTGGAGCTGTTTATATTGGACGTTGTAAGCGTAATCTCCGAAAACGTGTAGCTGAACACTATCCGGTTTGGTTAATGAAAGGCGAACGTAGAACTGCAAAGTCGTCTATTTGTGATCACCTGTTAGAGTCTGGTCATTTAGCCCCACGTGATTCATCTTTCAAAGTTATATACATGGCAAAATCCAATCGATCCAAAAGTTTACGTTTTCTGCACTTATGCATAGCCGAAGCTTTAGCTATACATGAACAGAAACCTAAATTATGTGTTCAAAAGCGTTTTGTCAAACCCCTTTCTTTACCTTGGTCATAATAATTTTCTTTCTAGTTTTTATTTTATTTTACCACTTGAATTCTTTCCACTTCACTTCACATCTTCATTCTTATCGTAATCGTACTCCTAATTTTCATAATTTTTTAGACAACACTTGACATTTTTGTTATAGAACAATCTTTCATATTTTTGAAATTGAATTGTCGAAATAATTGTTACTGAACTGACGTTAGCTAGTTAATACTAGTGCTTGTTGTGCAGATTTTTAATGAGTAAAATAAGCTCTTAAATTGGATTTATTCAAGCTAACATGAGATTACACAATAAACAAATAGCCTAGACCACTTAATATTCTCATATTTATTTATATATATACGTATACATATAGATAATAGCACAAAGCAATAATATAACAATGCAAGTTATACGGATTATCAAGATGTTTGTCACATGAACTTTGATCAATATTATGTATTTGGAGGAAGAGTAGCAAATCAATCACACTTTATTTTGTATGCAAATGACAACAATTTATCTCTGATGTCAGTGATGATAACAATCTGGATACAACTGTGTGATAGTGATTCACTTTAACAATCAGCCTGATTCAAGTTGTCATTGGACATGATGACAATAATAATTTATAAAACACAAAATAATTGAGCCAGCAAAGAATATCCTTTTCGATTAATTCCTCCTCTTCTGGCTCTACAGTTATATATATATATATATATATATATATATATATATATATATATATATAACTGTAGAGCCAGAAGAGGATATTACTGAAAAGGATATTCTTTGCTCAATTATTTTGTGTTTTATAGATGTCTGTATGAATATTTTCGCTATAAGACGGGAAGTGATACACATAAAAGAAACCTTGAAACTTAATGATTACCCTGATAAATTAGTCAGCAAATGTGTAGTGATAGTGATCATAATAATAATATTAATGACGACATGCTTGTCAAACATGCACAGGATAATGACTACACCAACAATAAGGAATCTAAATCATCAGTAGTAATTCCATACAAGGAAGGAACCTCAGAAACCACCTTACACAGACTTCTTAACAAACTGGGCAGGAATAAAAGTGGTTGGCATTCAAACCAACCACAAACTCAATTAGAAACAAGCTTTGTCGGTTAAAGGATCAATCCTGTGGAGCCTTTAAAACAAAACAATTTAGTTTATATAATACCCTGCCTGCGATGATTGTCAGGTCAAATACACAGGTCAAACTAGTAGAACAGGGGCAGTGAGTCAGACTAGCCGAACATAAAAACCCAGCAGCAAAATCTAGATTGGTTGACCCAAATAAGATAAGAAATCTAGAGAATAGTTCAGCTATAGCACTCACTAAATGCAGTTACAATACAATAAAATAGTCTGGATAGGATAGGATGACAGTTTTAAAATCTAATGTCACAGCTTGGTGGAGGGAGGGAGAGACTGATAACAGAAGCTTTGTTTATCGAATCAACTGCAAATCAACACGTGTAATAGGAATGATTCAACACCTGTCCAGCCAGATATCTGCAAAATTCTACAACTGAAAACCAGGGAGTACTGGACAGCTGCTGTTTCATCCTAACTTGGGTATCATCGGCAGTACGCACCCACTATAGAAAATTAATCTGATGCTCGCTAGTGACTTGTTACAGGTTGGAGGTCCGTGAATTATAGTGAGAAGTCGTGACCAGTGAGGTCCAGTTAGATGTCACGTGTGTGGATGGATGTCCCACAATGGTTGGGGTCACGCTAAATCACGAATTGGTAGAAGTTAGAATTCACGAGCCATTGAATCGGGTCCCAGTGGCTGAATGGTATACGAGCTTGCCTTGTAACCGGAAGGTCCTGGCTTCGAATCCCAGTGTGTGCGTATTGCCGATGATCCCCAAACTAGGATGAAACAGCAAATTTCCAGTACTCCCTGGTTTTCAATGGTTCTCTAACTGATATCGATCCGTGATCAACTCGTAAAAACATAACAAACCCTTACAAACCATACTATAGAAAATTCTGTTACCCCACCGACGATAAATAGGAGAAAACAAAGAAAACTATAAAACTCAAGTTTCGAAGTCGTGTGATTATAACTGATGGAATGATTATGAACAATAAATAAATTTTGTTCGAAAATGTGTCATCCAGTAAATAATACTGTTTCTGTGACTGTGTGATACATCTAATAAACAAACTAATATGGAATGAAGTCACTTAGACGTTATGCAATGAATCATACTGACTCCCCATTCGATTATGCATCCCAGAACTTTGGTGGAATATTCCCCAAAGACCTTCAGCCCTATACGATACTTCATGATGAATTAAAGAGAGATTCACGAATACATTAATAAAGATGCCCAGAAACAGTCACAGACTGCTCTAATCCAGCTAAACAATAGTTTGAAGCAGACAAAATCTCACAGTGAATTGTGTTCAACTTCTCTTCCGATTTCCACGTAGACGCATTGTGTTTCGGCCCAAAATTTCCCGATATCAACTTCAACGTTGACAAACTCCACACTCATGTAGAATTTGAAAATTTGATCAACCAACCAACGAAATGATCTGATCCCAACTTCTGACAACGATGAATTACAACGATTCAAGTCAACCATCAGTAATTGCTCTCGTCAATGTGTCACTACAAAAGCCAAAGTCATGAATCGCCTAACAAAGCAGCGCCGAGAAGGATTAAAACAGTTGAAAGGCAACAAAGAACAGCTAATAACTTAGCCTGACAAGGCTGTGCTGAAAAGATGACACGGAGAAGAAAAAATTGCACCCTCAGACAGAAATTTATTTCCAAATATTGGTTTGTAGGGATTTGGTTGATTGGTCACAGGATTTCATCATGAGCTGACGTAGGTTAGAGGATTCAACGTATTTGTACGACTGATGTTGTAGACAAAGAAAACGAAATATTGATGGATACTCTTGTTGAAAATGGATACCTTTCAAAATTTTTAAACAGGTGTAGAAGTCATCCGAAGTCAATCCGACTGTGCAACTAATAGGCAGGAAGAAATGGAGATGGGTTGGCCATACTCACAGAAAACAAACCATCTAATGAGTAGTGACATCACAAGACAAGCCATTGCTCGAGTGGAACCCAAACAGGAAGTGGTGAGTAGGTCGTCAGTGTGAGGGTGACTTGGAGGAGGTCATGTGAAGAGGGAATGAAAGCATGTGGGTAGACCTGGAGCCAGGTGAAAACATTAGCGAGAACCGAACGCAATGGAGACTTGTATGAGAAGCCCTATGTTCCCCTAGGATTTAAAGGAAATAATAATAATGATCACTCAGATTTGAAATCACCTTCAGTGTGTACACGAGTGTGTAAATATGGCATTTAATCACTAAGTTAAATTCTAAAGCGTCGGTGGTATAGCGGTTAGCACTGTCGCCGACCATGCACATGGTCCGGGGTTCGATCCCCGACTGACGAACTCCTTTACCTCGCTAAGCGAGAAATAATGCTGGTAAAGAGGAAAGGTTGGGCATGAGGCTAGTAACTCCATCCTGTAAAATAAACACTGCTACAGAAACCTCAAGCCACTAGCTAGAAGCCCTATATTCCACTGGGAACGTGAAGGAAAAAAAAGTTAAATTCTAATTGTTTATACAACTGTTTCACGTAAAACTGTGAGAATGTTTTCATTTGATAAAAGTGGTAAAATTAAGACGATATGACGAGAATAGATAAAGGAGGCATACACATCGGTCCACATCTTTGCTGCTCGTGTAATTCATCAGCCAAATGTTTTATTGGGTCTTTTCATTAATTTTGTAAGTTTCACGAGCTTAAACACTTCTAGCTGGCATCAGTTAGAGAACCACTGAAAACCAGCCTAGAGTATTGGACTGAGCAGTTTCGTCTTAGTGTGTGACTACTCAACACACACACACACACACGCATCCGCCGCTAGGGTTCGAAGCGATGACATTCCGGTTATAAGGAAGGCTAGTAGACCATTGAGCCGCTGGGATGGAATTCAATGGCAAGCCTATGAAATCCAGCGTCTACCAAGTCGTAGATACCCAAACTATGACTTACTCACTGATCATTTGCGTGCAAATAGCAATCAACAAGATGAGAAATATAAAGTGGCTTCATCTAAGAATCTGAATGCCTTTCTGAGATTGCTAACAGACTTCAAAGTCTAGAAAGTGCATTACAGCCCTATCTAATAACCTCAAGAAGATATATACTGAGTGGCAATTTTTGAGGCTAACTAAGTGGTGCGATGGAGGTGATTGAAAAAGCTGTGGAAAAGTCTAATTTAAAACGGTGTTTCGACCAATTAAAAACCCAACCCATCACAATTAGATAGCAAGAAATCACTTAAGAGGCATAAACAACAACGAGTTACTTTAAGACAGCAAGCATACTGACTAAATAATCAATGTATCATTACTATCATTATTCCCTTGAGTCCCGACTGCAACTTATAGCTTCTTCAACAACACATCTATACTACGTTCTATACTCTGCTGCCCTCTTTACCGGCCTGACACTACAATTCCCCATCATCTCTCATCTCCTCCTCCCACCAAATCACATCATCTCCTCCGTGTCACCAGAATACCGATCACCCACTCGTCCGTCGCTTCCAATTGAAATTCCACTCGAATGATGACCTGCATTTGGTGGGTTGTCTGCCATTCAGCGACCTCCTTCCTCAACGTATGCCCGATCAATCAGTCTCCATAATCTCCTACATATTTGTTGAGCAATCGGTGGCTCTTGTTTGGTTCGCTCACTGCCAGCCAGATTCTCCTGATGCTGATTCTTTCCGGTCACCCAACTGCCCTACTGGCTGGCCATTTGATCTTGAGTATAGAGCCAGACAGCCATCAAAGGTGTCAGCTAATGATAAACGTCTGCAGTGAACTGTTTCAAGTGCTTTTTGTGACACACGTGCAGTGCACGTTTCTCACCAATATAGAAGTGACTGACTAACTGACTTCACTGACATTTGTGTTGAATACAATCCGAATCTTGTTTTTTATACTAGGTGAGGCGGAGTGAGGCAGATGATTTGTAAACTGACTTCAGATTGATGAAGGCGTATCTTGCTTATCTTTGAGATTCTGGCTGGCTGGATGGTAGCAAACACAGGACTGACTCCATCCACGTGATGATCATAGAGAAGATGGACATGGAGGTGATGAAGATAACAAACCACCGACACAAACACCACAAACAGCAATAACAACAACAAAAACCAACACCAATCACCATCAGCATGAGGAAGAGTTTGGTAGAGGTTACTACTTCCTGCCTTCACTTATCTAACCTAGGCAGCCAGCATCGTTCCAACCACAGGCAGTCGGTCAGAATAGATGAAGATGTCAAAACCGACCAGAAAGAATAGGCAGCAAGAGACTCTGGCTGGCAGTGAGCGAACCAAACAAGAGCCACCGATTGTTCAACAAATATGTAGGAGAAAATCAAGACGGATTGATTGGGCATACGTTGAGGAAGGAAGTCGCTGATGAATGAGTGGAACTTCAACTGGAAGGGACGGACAAGTGGGTGATCAGTGTTGTGGTGACATGGAGGAGATCATGTCAGTTGGCGGGGGGAGGAGATGAGAGATGATAGGGAATTCTAGTGTCAGTCCAGTGAAGAAGACAGCAAAGAATAGAAGGGAGTGGAGAAGTGTTGTTCAAACCAGTCGGAATTCAAGGAAATAATGATAGTAACAGCATGGGTTGTGTTGACTTGTACACGAGGTTTCACAAATTAACTCCCACAATTTTACCACAGTTTAATCAATTTTATTCTTCATTACCTCATAAGAGTGGTCACCTGTGGATAGTGTTTAGATAGTGTGTTACATGGTGTCTGTTGACCGTCAAAGAAATATATTTTATGAAATTTCGTTGAAGATTAATAGTGGTCAGTAGCTGACATATGTGATGTAACGTAAGGAGCAGGAAACTATCACATAAGTGGTTCATTAAACGTCGCCTGTGGATAACTGAACTTAGTAGATAAAATCATTTCATTCTAACGCGACAAATGATGATACGGGTGATTGATGAAGTCATTTTTTATCCATACAAATCCGTCGAAGTTGAATGTCACTCACCATCATCTAGTGTCAGTTATCCTTGAATTGAATTGAATTGAATTGAATTACATGTTGTGTGGTTGTTGTCGTCACTGCGACATAACGAAGTGTCAAATGTCGGTCACAACTGATGTATGTGTTCATAGTGTCTGTGTGAGCTCTGTAAACACAAGCGCGGTAACTCTATCCATTCGACAGATTCGTGTTGAGTCGTGTAGCCCTCCCTCGAATAATAAGGTGGTGGTTCTAATATTATCACGTTTACTTGACACACAAACACAAACACACATACACGTTAATATCATGGTCAGTCGGTCAGTTATACTATACTATACTATACTGCTACACTTACTTATCGATCACATCAGTCAAATGACACACTGACTAACTGTGGGGTCATCGTATTTATCACGTGTGCTTGTGTGTGTGTGTGTGTGTGTGTATGAATAAATGTGAATGAATAAATCAAATCACATGAAAACGGAACAGAACAGAACAGAACAGAGTGCTGCTTATCATCACATTAGATAACCAACCTGATGAATCCCAGTGTCTTATCTAAACAAACATTTACAAGTGTGTTAATGTGGATGGATTTGTTGAATGGATTTATGTGTGTTTGTTGGCCAACTGACAAACAAACATTTGCCTCCAACACTGATGAATTCACTGCAGAGAATGGATACCTTTGTAACACCACTTAATATTGTCATCAATTCATATTCTAGTTATTGTATACATCTGTTGATATTATTATTATTATTATTATTATTAATAAATGACACAGTGTAGTGAAATCAGTTTATTCGACAAACTTCCGTTTCTCAGTTGTACCGTACTATACTGTACTGTACTGTGTTGCATTGTATTGTATTGTATTGTATTGAATGAGTGAAGTGTTTTTTCAAGATAACTGACTTCATTTGTATACATTAATTAAGCCTCGATTCCGTCTATCACCTTATATCAACTCATGACGAAAGATATATTGGAATGAATGTTTCACACACACACACACACACACACACACACACACACACTGTTTAGGGAAATATCATAGTTGGCGGATGAATTGTTTTGTCGAACTAGAAAAATAAGGCTGTTTATTCGATTGAATGAAACAAGAATAACAGATTGTACGGAATCAGCTGGTGTGTGTGTGTCTGTCCTTCTTTCTGTTCTTGCAGTGTGACTGCTACTCTCAGGTACCTATAAATTTGCATGCACAGTTGAAGGTGTTAACAGGATTAGGGTGTCTGTCAACTTCTGATAGGACCGAAGAGCATGTTCTCCGATAAATGGAAACCAACACAGTTGAAGATATTCAGTCTTCTGTTGACAATCCTTTCAATATTTTCAGTTGAAAGAAGTTGTAATGCTGGCAGACTACAAGCCATATTTTCTACACGACCGATGAGTGGTGATTTGTCAGTTGAAAGATGAAGTACCTAGACTAGCCACCTATAACTGTATGTGCATTTTCAACTGAGTTTGTGGTGGAGCGAGTTTTATTGACTGTTGTTCTAAGAACTAGATTTTTGTGCTCTCTTAGGAACACCTACCGGTGTGGTTAAATACAGGTGTAATGGAAACCATTAACAGGTTGATATTAGATCACCTGGTCCAAAGTGACTGGCCACAGAGCTAGCACTGGAGAATCCTTCTCCATCATCATCTATCGGGTACCAAAGAGACTGCCGAAAGCATTTTGACTCCAAACAGTAGAGGCCATTGCTATTTGTCTAAAACAACCGGTGCTCTGTGTGCAGAAGAATAAATTCCAACCATCCACTACTACTGCCGTGGCCTTCAGTCCAGCCTATAATTTTTCTGACATTCAGTGTGTGCTACTGTGTTGATGCATATCATCGCACTCACAAATGGTATAGAACTGTAATCTATTCAAATTATTGATTCGATGTTTCTCTTAAAAATCACTAATATTGTTAATAATTGTAATTCTTTCACTATTAAGAATGTATAGGTATATAACTGTAGAACCTGGTGGTGAAGAGCAGGTTATCGAAGATATGAATACTCTTTGTTCAGTAAGCATTCCTCTGAAGATCATTTCAATCCTATTTTATGGAATAAATCATGGAATTAGTGAAACAATTCACTGTTGTCTCTAATTGAAAATTATCTCCAACAAATTCCATCTTGAATCATTTTTTTCTCCTGCAGTGTAACTTTGGAAACCGACACAAACTAGTGATCACTGATTTTTCTTAAATTTCTATTTACAGTCCAAAAAAATATGATGGCAGACACGAAACAGGTGTGAAATGCAGGTCTTCAGTGATATAGATTATTGATACCATACACATTGATGCAACATTCTCACTTTTCCCTACTTTCCTGATCAATTCAGTCAAAGACCTGGCAAAAGTCTCACTCCATTGTCTTTTTAAAAGTGCCGGAGTCTAGATGAACCAATTGCTTATCTATGATTTTCAAGTATTTGTTTGTAGGGATTTGGTTGATTGGTTACAGGACATAGAGCAACCGCTATCATTGAATATCAATGAGATGCTCACTAGTGACTTGCTCTACTCAGGTAGGTAGTTTCCTGGGGTTCTTGTGAGAAGTCGTGACCAGTAGGATTCACCAGGTCGGGTGTGAGGACAAATACTTGCCGAAGACATTGGCTGGGGGTCGCGCTATGTCGTGAATTGGCGGAAGTTAGAATTCATAGGCCATTCGATCGAGTACCAGTGGCTTAATGGTATACGAGCTCGCCTTGTAACCAGAAGGTCTTGGGTTCGAACCCTGTCAGTGGGGTGAGTGCGTACTGCTGAAGAGTCCTAAATTAGGACGGAACAGCTGTCCGGTACTCCCAGATTATCTATGAATGTTTCAATCTGCATAAATACTGCAGTCATGAAAAACCCAAAACGTTGTATGTTGTTTATGCCAATGCATCAACTACCTCAACAGAATATCCACTTTAATTTATTTGCTTGATGATGTCTGGAAACGCGGTCTAGAACATATGTTGTTACGTGCTGATTTACCTTACCCCCAAAGAATGGTGGTGTGGTGAGGGCTGGCTGTTAGCCGAAACTGGTGGACAGTAATTAACTTCAATGTTTATGCCCCCAATATTGGTCGTGAGATAAATGAGAAGAAAGGCTTTGAGTAGGCGGATACAGTTAACATATAGATGACCTGACATTCAAGAAACAGTCACAAAGAGATGCAAGATTAACTTTCTGTGAGAAAAAACTGTTAGGAAGAGGCAAAACACATGCAATTATCAAGTTATTAGCGTGTCGTTGACATACATTTGTTTCTGCTTTCTGATTGGACGCTTGCACAATTCCAAACTCTCAACCGGATTGGTTGATTTCCAGTCTACCTTATTTTCGTATAAATACAGTCACTTTTGTTATAAATAAATGATTCTGGTTTTACCGCTGATTATCGCGTGTTCTGCTTTACCAGTTAAGTGGGCACTGGTCAGCAGTTAAGCAGTTACCTCGTGACAAAGATCTAGCATCGTAACAAAAACCATCTATCAGAAGACTTTGCTGTTTTTCTGCTAACTATAATCTGTAATAACGTACATGAAAATCTATAAATATGTGTTGATTTCCTAAATAAACGATCTGTTGCCTTGCTCTTGTCTTCTGTTGTTACAGGTGTATTCCCACTCCCAGTCGAACACTCCACTCATCGTCATAATCAAACATCAAACCGTTAACCATTAGACCACTAGAGTTACAAGAACATATTTTTTTATTTTTCGTTGATTAAGTTGTATTAGACATAAATGCTTGTTAGAGTCGGCTCCCAGTGGCTGAATAGTCTACAAGCTTGACTTTTCACCCGTGAGGTCCTGGTGACAAATCCCAGTGGGTGCGTACTTCCTATGAGTCCTAAACTAAGACGAAATAGAAGTCTAGTACTTCCAGCTGGTTTCTAGTGGTTCCCTGACTAACATTAATTCATCGTCAAACTTGAAGTAATTTCTCTCATTCAGCAATAAGTGTGTGTGTGTGTATGTGTATGACAAGTCTTCAAAACGTGGATAACGAAAAAGGTAATCTTTTGCACAAGATATTTTCCATTAATGTGGAATGACGCTATTATATAATAGTAGAATTGTGGTGGTGTGATATACACCATGTGTTCCAACGTATTGTTATTATCACATATTCCCACAGTGCAACACTGAATTAGCAAAAAAATACTATATATATTTGAACGTACATGAACATTTAAATATATATATATATATATATATATATATATATATATATATATATATATATATATATAATATTATTACTTTTATATCCTTTGATTCCCAGAGGAACAAAGGGCTTCAGCTGCTCGTCTCCATTGCGTTCAGTTCTCTGCCAACGTTTTCACCTGGCTCCAAGTCTGCCCACATGCTTTCCTCTCCTCTTCACATGACCTCCTCCAAGTCACCCTCGCACTGACGACCAAATCGCCAATTCTCATTCGGGTTCCACTCGATCAATGGTTTGTCTAGTGATGTCACTCACTTGACGGTTTCTTCAGAGTATGGCCAGTCAATCCATCTACATTTCTTCCTGCCTATTTGTTTCACAGTCGGTTCCTGCTGTGTTGGTTCTCTCATTGCCAGAGATCACTGTTGCTGATCTTTTCTCGTCGGCCACCTGATCTTGAGTATTGAGCGAAGACAACTGTTAATGAAGGACTGAAGTTTGTTTGAGATGCTCTTTATGACGCGCAGTGCACGTCTCTGGTCCGTAAAGTAGCACTGACTTCACATTGGAGTTGAAGATCCGGATCTTAATTTTGATGCTGAGTGATGTTGACCTCCATACAGACTCGAGAGTAATGAAAGCTTGTCTTGCTTTCCCCATCCTCGCTGCTTTGATATCCCCGTCAGTTCCGTCCGCCTGTAGTTGAAACGACGCTTCTCAGGTGTGTAGGTAAAGGAGGTTGCTTCTTTCAGGTTCCTCCCATTTATGCCGATTTTCTTCTGTCGTTGTTGATGTTGGTGTTGGCCAGGAATCTTCATCACCTCTTTTTTCTCTATGTTCACCTGAAGTCCTTCCTATGTCTGATGTTTCTTCTGCTTTTCACTTGCATATCTTCCAGTTTGTGGGAAATCAGATATATATCATCGGCGACGTCCAGATCCTCCAAGTCTTTTGTGTGGGTCCATTTAATGCCTGCTTCCTCATTGCCGGCTGTCTATCGCATTGTCAAATCTACTGCAATCAGGAAAATTATTGGAGATAGTAGACAGTCTTGCTGATCAATAACACTCATATTAATAATTCTGAATGTACATTATCACATATTGATTTCTATTCAAATATCTAATTATCAATTTCACTCATGTATATAAATGAAGGAAAAAAGTTGTGTGAATGAGTGAGTAACTTTATATGATTATAAGTGGTAATAGTTTGTGCTTAAGACGTGGTCATCAGTTAATATTAGTGTATACCACTACACTGTGTGACACTTTATCAAAATAAAATCTTATCCATAATGGAGTAATGTTGGTTTCCATTTATCGGAGAACATGCTCTTCGGTCCTATCAGAAGTTGACAGACACCCTAATCCTGTTAACACCTTCAACTGTGCATGCAAATTTATAGGTACCTGAGAGTAGCAGTCACACTGCAAGAACAGAAAGAAGGACAGACACACACACACCAGCTGATTCCGTACAATCTGTTATTCTTGTTTCATTCAATCGAATAAACAGCCTTATTTTTCTAGTTCGACAAAACCATTCATCCGCCAACTATGATATTTCCCTAAACAGTGTGTGTGTGTGTGTGTGTGTGTGTGTGTGAAACATTCATTCCAATATATCTTTCGTCATGAGTTGATATAAGGTGATAGACGGAATCGAGGCTTAATTAATGTATACAAATGAAGTCAGTTATCTTGAAAAAACACTTCACTCATTCAATACAATACAATACAATACAATACAATGCAACACAGTACAGTACAGTATAGTACGGTACAACTGAGAAACGGAAGTTTGTCGAATAAACTGATTTCACTACACTGTGTCATTTATTATTAATAATAATAATAATATCAACAGATGTATACAATAACTAGAATATGAATTGATGACAATATTAAGTGGTGTTACAAAGGTATCCATTCTCTGCAGTGAATTCATCAGTGTTGGAGGCAAATGTTTGTTTGTCAGTTGGCCAACAAACACACATAAATCCATTCAACAAATCCATCCACATTAACACACTTGTAAATGTTTGTTTAGATAAGACACTGGGATTCATCAGGTTGGTTATCTAATGTGATGATAAGCAGCACTCTGTTCTGTTCTGTTCTGTTCCGTTTTCATGTGATTTGATTTATTCATTCACATTTATTCATACACACACACACACACAAGCACACGTGAAAAATACGATGACCCCACAGTTAGTCAGTGTGTCATTTGACTGATGTGATCGATAAGTAAGTGTAGCAGTATAGTATAGTATAGTATAACTGACCGACTGACCATGATATTAACGTGTATGTGTGTTTGTGTTTGTGTGTCAAGTAAACGTGATAATATTAGAACCACCACCTTATTATTCGAGGGAGGGCTACGCGACTCAACACGAATCTGTCGAATGGATAGAGTTACCGCGCTTGTGTTTACAGAGCTCACACAGACACTATGAACACATACATCAGTTGTGACCGACATTTGACACTTCGTTATGTCGCGGTGACGACAACAACCACACAACATGTAATTCAATTCAATTCAATTCAAGGATAATTGACACTAGATGATGGTGAGTGACATTCAACTTCGACGGATTTGTATGGATAAAAAATGACTTCATCAATCACCCATATCATCATTTGTCGCGTTGTAAGTGATGATACGTTGAGTCAACCCCTCCATAGACGAACTATCATAAACTATCTGGCTAACAGACATTTACATTTGTTAGGTGATATTTCAGAGATTTGTCAACCACTGAACATTACAACATTAGTTGACCTGACCTTATCATCAGTCAGTCAGTGAGTGAGTCAGCCAGGCAGTCAGTCACCGAACTCATCACAATTTCGAAAAGAAAATACTTATTTACAATAACAGTCAACAGACACCAACTATCCAACACAATATCCTGAGAGAAAGCGACACCCACACACACATATATAGAGAGCATCAACAAATGACGTTTCTCTTATTAATAATTCGTTATTAAACAAGATCAATAATAATAAGCTGTAGTGCACTTGTAAAAGTTTATATGTTGAAGGCCTTTGTACAAGTGAACATCATTCGTGTTGTTGAGGTAGACATCAAATTGTAACAGATTTCAAAATACTCTGGGGTACCACACACACATGCTCACAGACACAGACACAGATACACATTAATGTCAACAGAAATAGTTGGCTATAATTACACTCACACCTCACACACTATTAGTTCAGGAATCCTACAGAGGATCCTACACAATCCATTGGGGCTTTCATGTCAATATTTATGTTATCCAAAATAAATTAGTGTCTGTCGCATTCATATGTGACAGTCTCACAGTGACAGTAATAATAATAATAATAATAATAATAATAATAATAATAATAATCAAGCGACTGTTTTCTCAGATTTGTCACCGATAACATGTACGTTACTTTGACAATTTCGTGAAGGCATTCACTACCATCCAGGATGAATACACGACTAATTGTCCCAGCGACATCTGTATGAAGATTTCAGAAGAAAAAGGTTTGATTTTATGTGGCTAATGTTTTCACGTCGCTTAACAAAATCTGCAACATGTTATTTAGCGTAAGTCTCATACGAGAATTGCATTGACCTACCCTTCAGCTTCCTACATTCATTCACGCGTGTCTCCAACACATAATGTCTTTTTTATCATTATTATTTCCTTTAATTCCTAGAGGAACAAAGGGCTTCAGCTGCTCGTCTCCATTGCGTTCAGTTCTCTGCCAACGTTTTCACCTGGCTCCAAGTCTGCCCACATGCTTTCCTCTCCTCTTCACATGACCTCCTCCAAGTCACCCTCGCACTGACGACCAAATCGCCAATTCTCATTCGGGTTCCACTCGATCAATGGTTTGTCTAGTGATGTCACTCACTTGACGGTTTCTTCAGAGTATGGCCAGTCAATCCATCTACATTTCTTCCTGCATATTTTTTGCACAGCTTGGTTGCTACTGTGTTGATTCGCTCTCAGACATGCCTTACTGTTTCTAATCTTTTCTGGCCTGTCATCTGATCTTGAGTAGTATTGAGCGAAGACAGCTATTGATGAAGGTGTGCAGATTTTTCGAAGTGCCTTCGTGACGCACCAAGTCTCTGATCCATAAAGTAGCACTGACTTCACATTGGAATTGAAAATCCGGACCTTATTTTTCACGCTGAGTGCTGTTGATCTGCTCCATATAGACTTGATAGGTAGGGAGGTATGTGAGGGAGGTTGCTCCTTTCTGATTCCTCCCATTTATGCTGGTTGTTATCTGTTGTTGTTGTCGATGTTGGTGTTGGTTAGGAATCTTCATCATCACCTGTGTTTTCTCTATGTTCACCTGAAAGAAATTTTATCTTCCCTGGATGCTTCTGCCAACTTGTTGCTTTTAACTTACATATCTTTCAGTTTGTGGGAAATCAGGCATATATCGTAAAGTCTTTTGACTAAAGGAATTTGGTTGACATTATGAAGCATGTTTCTAGGATTCTCAGATATATTAAAATGATTATGTTCGAGTTCTAGTTTTGGTTTTCCATGTTTGAATGTCTTAGTGGAATGTTTAAAAAAGTCAGTGGTTAACGCGGAGTTTTTGTGCTATGTATGCCGACCGTATTTGTGTGTGTGTGCTTTTCGTCATGGCGTTGATATTAGCTAGACTTGAGATTAACACTAAAGTGCGTTTACTGGACACTGAGTGAATAACATTTGGAGAGTGGAGTTTTAAAATCAACAATAAACAAATTAATACTATACAAAAGGTACGTTGACGATACCTTTATAGTCTGCTACGAGAACTCGGACTTCAACTGCATCTTACAAGAATTCAATAATTCCCATCCTTCGATTAAATTCACAATGGAGTTAGAAAGCGATTCAAAGATTCCATTTCTGGACGTGGAATTGACGAGAAGAGATGATGGAACCCTGAAGAGGTCCATCCACAGAAAACCGACATGGAATGGCCAACTAACGCATTTCTATAGTTGGATACCTCTGAGCCGAAAACGAGCCCTCATCAGCGCACTAACCCATCGCGTTAGAAAAATCTGCAGCAACGATTGCATGGAAGAGGAGCTCCTATTCCTCAAAAATATCCTGGCTCAAAATGGCTACCCGACACGTTTTGTCGAAAAGAACATGAAACCTAAACCTAAAAGAGAAGAATGCGATTCAGCGCCAAAGAAAACACTGTATCTAAATCTGAATTTCAAGGGAGATTTGGCAGCTGATATCCTGAAGAGGAGAATATCCAGCTCTCTAAAGAAGACCTTCCCTGCAGCAACACTAAGAGTGACATTCTCTAGCCGCCCAATACTTCGAAACAACACGAAGGACAAACTTTCGCATATGACCAATTCAATGTGCATATACCAGTTCACTTGCTTGTGCGGAGCTAGGTACATAGGTCGTTGTATGCGCGTCCTCTCAAAACGTGTTAGAGAACACTACCCAGCGTGGCTGCAAAGAGGAGGCACCGGTTCAATCAGAAGTGCCATTATTGAACATCTGGTCAACACCTCCCACAAAATCTCAACCGATTCTTTCAAAGTGATTTACAAAGTCAACAGAAACCTACCAAAAGCAATATGTTTCCGACTTCTTTGTACTGCAGAAGCCCTCGCAATATGCATCGAGAAGCCGGAGCTGTGTGTTCAAAAGAAGTTAGTCCAACCTCTACAACTACCATGGACCTAGCTTGGTATGTTCCCTTTGTTTCCGTCTTTTTTTTCTCTTCCTCGTCTGTTTTCGTTCTTGTTTTTTCCTTTAGAGCATTTTTCGTTCGCTGTGTGTCTGATTCTTAGTCCCTCAATCTTCGTTTAATCCACCTAATTTTTTTTCAGCTATAAAAACAGTTATTTTAAGTTTGTTTCCATGCTTTCCCTGTTCACATTTATAAATCGTTTGAAATAACTATTTTACAATTATATCTTAATATTGTGCAATTTTTGTGTTTCTAAGGCTTTTGTAATCTATATTCACACGTCCTAACTTTCATTTCAGGCTCAAATTATTTTTTCAGTTAAAAAAACTAGTTATTTTAATTTTGTTTCCATACTCCTCCTGATCACACTTGTAATCCGTTTAGAATAACCATTCTACAATTATATTCTAATCCTGTGTAATTTTTGTTTCTATGCCTCTTGTAATCTATATTCATACCTCCTAACTAACATGTCAAGTTGAAAAATTTGATTTCAATTTGTTTCCATGCTCATTTTGTTCACACCTGTAGTTCGTCCTATCCCTGCGTTTCTAAACCTCTTGTAATTCATATCAAGTCGAAAATAATTATCACCTTCGATTCGCCTTTAAAATTATTTCTCCAGTTATCAAATATTAATTTTTTGCATACGTTGTAACTATTTTCTAATCCTATGAAATCTTGTCTCTAAGCCTCTTGTAATCTATATTTGTACCTTCAAACTATCATATCAAGTTGAAAATTATTATCACCTTCGTTACTATGTGAAATTAAACAAATAATAATTCTATCCATGTTAAAATAATCTATATAAATGCGATTGTACAGCTTTTGAGAATGAAATCGCCGAAAAGATATCTTTGCTGAACTTCGTGTTCTCTTCTTTCTAATGAATAACATTCAACATCGGTCTTTGCACAAGAGTGCAGACGTTAATCATTTGACATCTCGATAAGTCAATCCAGGCAGTCTGCTCCTCCTGTCTTGACAGTCTTCATGGATTGAGATGTTTTGGTTTGACCACACCTAACTCTCTCTTCGAACCTAAACTTATTTCAGCTGACACTGATTGTCGAGTAAGGCGATGGTTCGACATGCGTAAGATGCCTCTCCTGGTCACATCAACCGATGTAGCTTCATAACTCCATTGATTGATCTGCCCTCCTTATCTGACATTCTGATTTCAACCTCGATATTACTATGCATCATATTTTAGTACTTTATACGGAGGACAGAAGCCATACACACATGGTCAAAGGCAAATAGCCCCTTCAGGTCATCCAGTTTAAATGACCATATCTTATCGAAATTTCGTCAGTTATCAGGCCATTACAGGCGATGCAGCTTCTCAAGTAAGTGAATTAGTCGATACACTCAGTCTGTCCTTAAACAATGAGTCGATGCATGCGAGACTTTCTGGAACATGTATTCAAGAGACTCTGCATTTTGTCAATGCCTCCACCTGGAAGGATAATAATATCATGTGTAGGCCCCTATATGTAGCTGCGTGATTCCGAGTAGAATGCGTTGATTACTATAATATACCTTCACAGGCAAACATATCCACAGCCCATACTCACTGACGAAATTAAATACCGCCTTCAAGTCAAGAAATACGGCAAAAGTTAGACGTTGGATAGTATAACTACATTCGAAAATTCGTCGGAGAGTGAACACACGATCAATATAGCCTCTTCCGGGATTAAATATTCACAAGTTTTTATGCGTTTTTTTCTCCAAAGTGACGCCCAATCTACGCACGGGTTATTGAAACTGCACCCTAAGCTACTTACTATGTTATTCAAGTTAATCCTCTTAATAATTATTACACGAAGACATGTTTTCCTGAAATATAATAAACTGGGAAAATCATTGATTTATACCAGTCAACGCCAGAGCGTTGACAGCTGATGAAATTTCAACACGGGCACGGCGGTCTCGTTCGTCAGTTTTCAGTCAACTGGACTTACGTCATCTCTGGCTTGATAGACGTGATATCCGATTGCCTGGTTGGCTATCGACCAAAGGGTGTATGTCCTGCTCACCAGCCCACCCCATCCTCCTTTATCTATGGCTGGCTGTGAGACATGGCAATTCACACAGTGGAAGACACGAAAAGCCAAACTGGCTAGCTAGCTAGCTGTCTTTGATCAGAGGTGTCTGCGTTTTATCTCCCACCTTAGGGTAAGCGAGCATTATTGAGTTGAGGCATCGCTCAGTCGACTGCTAGGTAAGGAAGGATGAGGAGAGGGAGAAATCTATCGACAATGAGGTTGGGAAGTAATTACATCGATTGAGATAAATGGTTAGGACATGTGTTGCTCACGAATGCATGCCTACCTGCCTAGCCATCACCTTCCTCGACGACGGGCGGGACATTGTCAGCCACTGACTGACATAGCATGAGGTTGGAAAACAGCTGGCCAGTGGTGGTGGTGGTGGTCAAACTAGAACATGGCTTCATCAACAGCCAATGAAATCCACAGCAGTTGGTTTAAGCCAGCCATCTAGCCATTCACATAGGGAGGTGTAGACTGCCCGACTGGTTGGGTTCCTAGGGATGGCGATGAGAACCAATGATGGCTGGAAACAAATGGTGATGACTGGCTCAAAATCATTCTCAGTGATGACTGGCGTAGACGCATTCACTCTTTGTGATATCCAATAAAACTCTACTGTTCTTCCATATTACTACTATTCTTTTTGCGTAACTCACACTTCTGTTTATTATCCTTGTTTCTCTATTTTGAATATATTTTACTCTCTACTGTTGGTTTGTTTAGTACATAGAGAGAGTACGGCAACTGGAACGAGTGCACATCTGCGCAAAGTTCTGCGTTGAAACCAGTCACTCTGGTGGGATTCTGTGAAGTTCTGCTGCTTAATACCGTTTCAGATTAGATACAGATTTTGCAACCTTAGGTATAGTCAGAGGACTACTAACAGTGGCATCCCACTTATTATGTAGATGTTAGATAGTGGCCAAATCGCTCCTTATAGTGTTTCCTCGAACATTCTAGTCTTCTCTTCTGATAATTAATTAAAAACCCGTTTCTCTCGGAGATTATTACGTCATCATTGGTCTTTTGAATCCCTGCAATACCTTCTACTTCCTTTCGGCTCTTGTCGCCCACTACTGCCCACTCCTGGTTGTCAGCGAGACTCGGTCAGTTTGCGTTTGAACAGCAGCACAAGCAGCTGCTGCTCTTCATCATATTCGGAGCCCGACAGTATCAGACTTCTTTAAAATCTATCAGTTCGAATGAAGCAGCATAAATAATCCACTGGGATTTATTCATACTTGCTTTCAGGTCATCAATCACCTACCTTTACCACTGTTTCTATAGCTGGCTAGAAAATACCCATTGGAACATGAGACTGAAAAGAACAAGAAGTTCAGCAAATATGGCGATCTTTTCGGCAATTTCATTCTCAAAAGCACCTGTACAATCGCATTTATATAGATTAGTCAACATGGATACTATTATTATTACTTGTTTAATTCCACGTAGTAATGAAGGTGATAATAATTTTCGACTTGATATGAAAGTTTGAAGGTACGAATATAGATTACAAGGAGCTTAGAGACAAGATTGCATAGGATTAGAAAACAGTTACAACGTATACAAAATTAATATGTGATAACTGGAGAAATAATTTTAAAGGCGAATAAAAGGTGATAATTATTTTCAACTTGATATGAATTACGAGGAAAGGCTTAGAGAGGAAAGTCACGTAGGGATAGGATGAAATACAGGTGTGAACGAAGTGAGCATGGAAACAAATTGAAGTCAAAATTTTCAGCTTGAAATGTAAGTTAGGAGGTGTGTGTGAATATAGATTACAAGAGGCATAGAAACAAAAAAAATATAATCGTAAAATGGTTATTCTAAACGGATTACAAGTGCTATCAGGAGGAGCATGGAAACAAACTTAAAATAACTAATTTTATAACTGAAAAGGGATATGGGATGAATTAAATGAAGACAAAGAGAGGAAAATATTACGGTGACTCTAAAGAATAGCGGCCCAAACCGAAACGACCTTTGAGCAAAAAAAGTGACCTTGAGCAAAGAATCAGCTGACTGTATCATTTCACATACACACATACGGAGAACACAACAAAACCAAAATAATGAAGGATGGCAGCCTGTAGATGGCCGTAATTTTGAGTGACCGCGAATAAGATAAACAAGGGTAGAGGATAGAGGCACAAATCAGCTGATTGCTGACGTTTTAAGGTGTTATCGTGGTGTTGTGTTTAGGCTATTCTACGTTGTTTTTAGTGGTTTTTTCGACAGAAATGCATTTTAAAAATCATATTTTAACGAAAAAACGTGTAAAAAGTGAGAAAAGTAATCGTTTTCATTGTGTTGACGAAATGCTGTTTTTTCATCGAACTGACATCCCGAGATGCATAAGAAATGAAACAATTCATTGAAAAATGTCAATTATGATAGAAAATGCTAAATAATTACAAATTTTGAAGTTTATTTTACGTATATGATGAGAAAAGGGTTAAATATCGAGGTAATTATAATTTCATGATTTTTACCAAATTGCTCAGAAATAAAGGAAATTGAGTTGGTTATTTCGTCAGATAACGGTGAAGAGATAGTCATCTAACTAGTACGTACTGTATTATATGTTTATTTATTTAACTCATCACATCTTGACCGAATGTTTATTTTTAATTTTCAGATTATGGTCTTCAATCCCGCAATCACTCAATACATTTAGACATTCTAATTGGGATTAAAAACGATAATATTTGTGTAAATGATGGAATTTTTGTGATATTAATAATGTATTTATCGAAATAAATATTGCTTTACAAATTTTGCTCCATTAATACTTAGTGTTTGTCGAGTTGCAAAGTGATGCCAATGTAGAAGACGTAATATTCGTAAAATGGCATATTCACACGTTGCTGAATTTTGTCACGATGGGGTACTGTCATCGCTTTTGAGTAATTGCTTTCGCTAGTAAATCTTAAACAGGCGATATGCACAACAAAGGCCTATTTAATGCGTCACAGTATTTCATGATAGCAAAATAATCAAAGAAGTTTAGTGACGTAGTCAACTAGTTAGTTGCATTAATGCACGAGTCTAAGTGTTGGTGTGATCATGTAAGAGCCTTTTGATACGAAATGATAACACAAGAAGAGTAATGTAGTTTTCTCCTTATTACCTAATGATACCCTTCGAGATAGTGGTGTTAAACGCAATATAATAATAACAGAGTATTTGTGATAAGTGGGACACACGTCGCATTGTGTGCTTGAAGTGCCTGGACTACTAATACATGTCGTCTGCATATAGAACCTACGTTTGCTAGACTTTGTTTCGTTATTACAGTACGAACACATATTTGACGGCTATCTTCTTAACAATCTTGAATATTAATCTTATACGCAACTGAAACACTTTACGCAAGGCTTGATGACGCATTGAGGAAGTAATAACGGGAGTCGGTGAGCAGAGGTAACTCATTGATATACAGAATAAAAAGGAGAGGACCGAGAACCGTGCCTTGTGGCACTCCGCTACTTACTGCTGTCCAGGAGGAGAGTTTTGAGTTGATCCTAACCCTCTGCCTCCTATCTATGAGGAATTCCCTGAGCCAGTCTAGTAGTCTGCCTTTGATACCAAGACTTTCCAATTTCATGAGTAGTCTTTTGTGAGGTACTTTATCAAAGGCTTTACTGAAGTCTATGAAGACGACGTCAACGGGTCTTCTGTTGTCCTTTGATTTGACCCAGCTTTCTCTTGCAGTCAGGAGATTTGACAGGCATGAGAGGTTCCTCCGGAAGCCATGCTGTGCTCCAGATAACAAGCTGCTATTTTCCAGATAAGCCATGATGCTTTTCTTGATAATTCTTTCCAGTGTCTTGATTAAAGTGCTGGTGAGACTGATAGGCCTGTAATTTGAAGGGCTTTGTCTTGATCCTCCTTTGTGTATGGGGGTTACTATGGCGTCTTTCCAATCACGTGGCAACACTCCATTTAGGAGAGATAGCTTGAAGATCGTGGTCAAGGGGCCGGCTATGTGGGCTGATAGCTCCTTGAGAAGCCTTGGATGAAGACTGTCAGGACCCATTGATTTTCCTGCATCTAGTTTCATTAAGAAGTTGAGCACGATGCCTTGGTCGATGTCAACGGAATCTATCCCATGTTCTTCTGATGCAGCCAGAGCTGATCCTATAGGCAGTGATGACTCCTGAGTGAAGACTTGGGAGAAGTAGTTTGCCATTGCTTCTGCTTTTTCTTGATCTTCTTCGATTGTATCTTTGTCAATAATCAGGTTTGGGACACCATTGGGTGTTTTATTCCTGAAATTCAAGTACGAGAAAATTTTCTTAGGTTGTGCCTTTGCATTTTGGGCCAGGTGTGTCTCGAACTTCATCCTTGATTGGCGGATTTCTGCGATAGCTTTATTTCTAGCAGTAGTATATAATTCCCTGGTCTCAGAAGTCTCAAGTGTTGCAAACAGGTTCCAACATTTGCGTTTACGTCTGAGTAACTTACGAATCTCCCGGTTTATCCAAGGGGGGGAATGTTTCCGACCCTTTGGAACAGACCAAGGGATGAAGGGTACAGTTACTTGGGCGTAAAGTTGCTTAAATTGGTTCCATGCGGCTTCTACTTGGGACTCTGGATTGATGTACCAGTTTACTGAGTTGGCTGCTGAGACGATCGCATTTATGTCAGCTTTCCAAACGTTTGGTCGAGCTGGGGTTTTGGCCCTTGCTGCCGTTGCTGTGAACTTGAAAGTGAGCACAGCATGGTCACTTCTTCCTAACGGAGGAAGATGTTGTATGAGATCCACATCCTCACCGTGTGAGAACACTAGGTCCAGAGTTGATGAGGAGTGCTGTGAGTCATAGCGCGTGGGCTTAATGATATGTTGGACTAGGGCTAGCGATATACTAGATTCTAGCAGTTTATGGTCAAAGGAGTTGACTGAAGATGGAGTTGTTAGGCTCGACCAGTCAACTGTTGGGGCGTTGAAGTCACCGACTACGAGACTTCGACATTTTGAAGTCCAGGAGCCTAGCTTCTCTATTAGGAAGTCGTCTGCACTGCAGTCAGGACTGCGGTACACAGCAATGAGGTCAATGTCTTGGCCTATGCATTTAAGTCTGCAGCGTAGAAGTTCGCACGACTCACTTTCGTGGGCGAGTGCTTCGATACTACGCACGGTTAAGCCTTTCTTGAGGTAGATGACTACGCCCCCTCCTTTGCGGTTTAGTCGGTCTACCCTGTGCACTTCGAAGTTTGGCAGGTTAACTTCGTTGTCAGTGACATCGGGTGTGAGCCATGTCTCTGTGATAATAATTACATCCGGGTTTCCGGTTTCTATCATGTTTGCCAGCTCAGTCCTTTTATTTAACAGGCTGCGGGCGTTTGTGTAGCAGACTGTTAATTCAGATTGGTGCTTCCCCGGCCCACCCACAGAGGTTTCGGGATCATTAAACTGCGAACTCGGACAACCCGAAAACCCTTAATCTTAAGGTTCTTCTCACCGTTCCGGCGTCGCTCACTTAATTCTAGTGCCGCAGCCTGTCTTTTGACACGGTCTGCTAGGCTTAAGTCAGCGCGGACATATATCCCTGATCCTTTGAGAATATGAGAGTTGCTTAGAATAGCGTCCCTCTCTGCTTTAGAGTTTAGTACGACTTTGAGGAGACGTACAGGTTCACTTACTGTAGGGTCAGGCTTTTGACCTATTCTGTATACGCTGTGTATAGTAATGCCTGATACTGTTTGTGGCAGTAGCTTGTCTAAAAGGGGCTTGACCAAGTTAAGGTCATGCTCGAATCTGGTCTTAGGGTCGAGGGCCAGTGACTCCTCCACTTTGTGGAGAATGAGAGACCTATCAGAGAGATCGGGTTTGCTTTCCGTTACTTTCTTGCCCTGAGGCGTAAGTGTGTTTCTATCCTTCTTGGGCGGTGTGGCCGAAGTGTTATCCTTATCTCGCTTTTTGCGAGAGACTACGGTGCGCCATTCATTGGCGTCCTCCTCGCTAATCTTAGTGGGGTTCGTCTGTCTGCTGCTCACCGGTGTGGATGAGGCTTGTTCCGCCAGTCCCTGGGCGACTGGAGCTGCAGGTTTTCGACCCCTAGTACGCCTCTTCTTCACGGCAGTCTTTCCATTACTGTCACTGGAGGGCTCATCCAGTATCGTGGGGGCGACCTGGGTGTCTGTAATATGGTGGGTGTTCTTCTGTGCTGTAGAGCACTCACTTATTGGCAAGGTCGCATCTGGGACATGTGCTGTTTTGTCAATGACGCTAGTCACGTCATCGCTATCTGAGCAATAGTCGGTATTCTTCTGTGGTGGAGGACGCTTGCAGTCCATGAGCTTTAAAGCCCCACTAAGAGTAGCTATGGCTTCTGTAATACGGAGTTTAGTTGTACTACAGCAGTCGTTGCATAACCAGTTCGCTAGAGGTTTGCAGCAGCGTTTGTATGCTGCTGGAGTAAGGTTCGTGCACATACTGTGAAACCATCTCTTGCAGTTATCACACTGCATTCCCTCATCCACTGGAAACTGGCACATAGCCCTTCCGCAGCGGTTTCTTTTGATAGGCATTTTATTTAAAACAAACCAGGAAAAGTTAAATACAACTTCAAATATATATATAACCTTTGTAAATCAGTGATAAAAGCTAATGAGTGCACAAAGATAGATATATGTGGCTATTATGTTATAAGAACACATTCCTATAATTAATAGACTCAGATCTGAAACGTAAACTAACTTCGATCAGAATAAACTGATTTAAAGTTAAATCTGTGGACTTTTGAAGCGTATAACACAACAAAATCCAATTATAAACAAGAGCGTGAAAATTAACTCCCTTTTCAAAGTTCGCGCGTCTCCTTGTTAGTGGATCTAATGCTTCTCACATCTGTGAAATTTATAAGCATGTTAACATGTTCCCTTAAGCTAAAAAATATGGGCAAAGTTTAAGAATGGAGTCCCAAGAGTTGCGAACGCACAATGACCTTGAGCCGACCAATCAGAAAATAGGAGGAATTTTGCATAAAATTTAACGTATATTTACACAAAAATGCATGAAAAAAACATTAAACGGATTATATTTCTCTGATATGACTTAAAAATACGTTCCAGTTGCGATGAAGAGTATCAGTTGCTAATTTGGACTAGTTTCTGTAGATGTATTCACCAAAGAGACTGAAGGTGTGCTGTTTTGGGAATGGTTCATCTCTCTTCTCTTGCTGTGTAGTCCTCTCCTCAGCCCTCGGTTTAGTTACTATGGTTCCAGTAAGAGCATTGGCGACTACATACAAGTGAAATAAGGATAACAAAAGAACTTGAAATAAACGAAAAATCTATTCCTAATCGCTACCCTAAACCCTAACCCTAAACCTAACCATAACCCTAATCCTAACCACAATACTCGCCTTAACCCCTATCCTAACCCTAACCAGATGTTAACACATTGTCCAAACAGTAATAAAAGTGTTATCTGGGTGAAACTTGCTCCTTATTTGATGAATAGGGTTGATATTTCAGCTATGATAATGCTTATCAGGAAAAGTTTTTTATTCAGATCATACATGTAATACCCAAGTTAATTATGCTTTTCTTAAACCTTTTCAGACTTATGGAAAAACATATATGTGCCGTGTACGCAGATGGAACTTACTGACGGTAACAGAGGACTACTCATCTGAATTATCTGTACATTTGAAATCTGATTTTTGTTTAATAAACAATTTTTCAATGAATCTGTCTTCCTTCTGTTGTAATGCGATTGTGTTCCAGTAACATAAGTAGCACGTGCTAAGTTAGAAGTTGATGGTAAACTGTTAGGAGTAAATGCGGCGTCTGGAAAACTTTTGTTTACGTGATTATATGAGCAGATAGCAACGTATCGTGTTCTTTGGCTGAGAACCCTAGGCATTCTGTTTTTAATTATTACGATGACCGTAGTTGCACTGAGCCATAAATCTAACAGCATAGGTATAGTCTCTCCTTATGGTACACTGCGGCATGCCAAAATCACAAGCAAACTATCTCAGGTAGATTTACTCACTTTGTGACTATGAATCGCGAATCGGTATATGTATTCTGCTAAGACGATAGATAACTCGAAACGCTTTATAATCGCAAACACCTCCTCTACGATTTAGACATATTTACTTTATTTGACTACAACATAATGTTTTACCAATAGGCTTCTCCGAATATCTTCTCCTACTTAGTATTTCAAAGATAGCCTCATATACTCTATACCTCACAAATTACGCAAAGGCTAATATTCGGTCTTATCAAGTAGTCTTGTCAAGTAATTCGACATATTCTGAACGGAAAAGTACGTTTTTTCAACAAACTGCCTGTAAGCTACGGCCGGATAAGGACACCACCATTGCCTGTTTCTGCTAAATACTCCGTATTTCATCAACTTTTAGCTGGAATATATGTGTATAACAACGAAAAATGACCTAACCTTGACGTATTTCCCAAAAATAATGCCAATATCCATCAGCTGATCAAATGACCTACGGCCGTCTACAGGCTGCTATGAAGGATAAGGGGACATACCGAACTAGGTCCATGGTAGTTGTAAAGGCTGGACTAGTTTCTTTTGAACAAATAGCTCCGGCTTTTCGATACATATGGCGAGAGCTTCAGCAGTAAAAAGAAGTCGGAAACACACTGTCTTCGGTAGATTTTTGTTTACTTTGTAAATGACTCTAAATGATGTGTCGGTTGAGATTCTGTGACAGGTATTGACGAGATGTTCAGTTATTTCGCTTCTGATTGAACCAGTGCCTCCTGTTTGCAGCCATACTGGCTGGATGTTGTTCTCTAACACGTTTTGATAAGACCCGCATAGATCGACCTATGTACCTAGCTCCGGAAGAGCAGGTGAACTGATATATGCACATTGAAGTGGTCATATATGGAAGGAAGTCTGTCCTTCCCGTTGATCTGAAGTAGTGGGCGGCTAGAGAATATCAGCCGCTCTTAAAGTTGGTGCCGGAAAAGTCTTCTTCAAGGAATTGTAGATTCTCCTTTTAAGGATATCTGCTGCTAGGTCTTCCCTGAATTCCAGAATCAAATAGACTGTCTTCTTTTGCACTGAAGTGTATTCTTCTCCCTTTCTGGCCTTGGTTTCATGTTCTTCTCCACGAAACGCGATGGGTACCCATTTTGAACCCGGATGCTTTTAAGAAATAGGAGCTCTTCTTCTAAACAGTCATCGCTACAAATCCCTCCGGTACGGTGGGCTAGTGAGATGATGAGAGCTCTTTGACGGTTGATAGGTATCCAACTGTAGAAGTCTGTCAGTTGGCCATTACATGTTGGTTTTCTATGGATAGATCTTTTCAAAGTTCCATCGTCTCTTCTTGTCAATTCGACGTCCAGGAATGGAATCTTTGATTCATTTCCAACTTCCATTGTGAATTTAATTGAAGGATACCAACCTGATGACTGGTCAGGCTGCCTCAAGATGGATATTTCTATTAAACCTCAGATACACTATTTCTTTACTAGATAAAGACGTTGAATTCCTATCAAGTTGGTGGGAGTAGTAGCTTCATAGCTGCTTGTTTTCTATGAGCGTTCAGTCAGTCAAAGACACATACCTGTAAGGAGCACAGTGTGTAAAAAAGCAGTCTACAGAGGTTCTTATAAAAGGATTGGGCACTCTTCTACTGACCCGCCATATCGAGAACGCATTGCTATTTTAATCTGTTTGAATCCATCGCTGATTTGAGACAGTGGAACAGAGGATGATCTACCTGAACAGAACTCTAGAAGACGACAGTCACTGTCGGTTAGTCGTATGGAACTCCATAGGCGCCAACAATATTCTTCCCTGATTAGCACAGCCTTCCATACTGGAATATTGAGATTACCTCATAAAATGAATATATATATATATATATATATATATATATATATATATATATATATATATGAATATCCTTCCTTCCAGCAGCAAAATAGACAGCTCTTGGTAGGGTTCAACCCTTAAATTCAACCGAACAGCAGTGTGCTACGACATAAGGACAGACTATGAAAAGAACTAGACGGGTAGAGCAAAACACAATCCCCATTTAGACATGCAGAAAGCAAAACTATTGATTGAGCGAATGAAGAAATATCTGCTTTTCAATTAGATCCTCATCTCACTCTGGTTCTACTCTAATATACACACACGTACAATACAATGTACAACATTTTAACAATCAAGTAGCACTGATATGTTTTTGTTAACACATAATTAGTCAGTATCAACATGTCATGGGGCTTGTTGATAATAGTCAAAAAAGATAATTCAAACAGTTAAAGGGTAGAAATGGCTACAACAATGGTAACATGTATACAATTGGTGGATGGTGACTAGCAGTGGAATCCAGGACGCGCATTTCGTCCTATTTGGGACTCGTCATCTGGATGTACCTGCATTTCTCAGTGAGTCAGTGGTGATGTTCCCACCGAGGCTCGAACCCAGTGCCCATAGTTTCGAACACCAAAGCGTTATCCACTAGACCACTTGGGCCACGAGAGCCACCTCTCGTGCAACGGGTCATATTAATTATTGAATTGAATTTTTGATTTTCCCGTCGATTGATTGTACCGAAGTGCTCGGTCTCAGGTTGACATGTCGGCTTCTTGTGCAGATGATTCTACGATGTCTGGGCATTTAATTAGTATACAATTCAATAATAAATATGACCCGTTGCACAAGAGGTGGCTTTCGTGGCCCAAGTGGTCTAGTGGATAACGCTTTGGTGTTCGAAACTATGGGCACTGGGTTCGAGCCTCGGTGGGAACATCACCACTGACTCACTGAGAAATGCAGGTACATCCAGATGACGAGTCCCAAATAGGACGTAATGCGCGTCCTGGATTCCACTGCTAGCCACCATCCACCAATTGTATACTAATTAAATACCCAGACATCGTAGAATCATCTGCACAAGAAGCCGACATGTCAACCTGAGACCGAGCACTTCGGTACAATCAATCGACGGGAAAATCAAAAATTCAATTCAATAACGGTAACATGTAATTTAAGATATGAAGTAGTTGGAAAAAAAATGAAATAATTTGGAAAGTTATAATTTTTACACTTTCAGGAGAAGGAGTGTGGAGAAGAGACCTACATCAACAGGTCAGTACACTCATTTCTTGAGTTTTACACCTTTGAAATAGAAACGTAACTTGCTAAAGTGTCTGGCTTATACAGCTCCCTCAATGAGAGGAACTTATGATTAATGGATAATTACTTAGTAAAATTGGTCATCCAGATAAGTTCACTCAGGAAAATATGAATTTAGGCACCAAGGTGAGTCAGTATGCTGACAGCTACAAAAAACTGCAGTTCCTCAGTGATAATATCGACGAAATACTAACACAGCGAACGCCTCAAGAAGAATGCAGTTAATAGAGCTCTCAATGCAGCAGAGGTGGCACGTTGTCTCTTCACGAGCATCCGGACGTTACGTTCGAGAAATACAGACAAACTACCTCATTTAGCCTCCTCACGTATGTGTATCTACCAATTTGACTGCAGTTGAGGAGCCGGCCAGCTACATTGGCCATACAATTAGGTAGGTCCATCATCGTATTTCCGAACATCATTCTGCATAGTGGTGGTTAAGCAAGCAACCAACGAGATCTATTCGTAGCTGTGTTTTAGCACACCTTCTACATAGTGAGCATAAGGTTGACGTTAATACAGCATGTGAAGTTATTTATCACAATCTTACTAGTCTTAATTTTATTCTACGAGTTCGTCTTCCACACATACACACACACAGCTGAAGTAATAGGAATCCACCTAAAGAACCTAGACCTGTGCGTGTTCAGCAGAAATTTGTACACCCACTTGCCTTACCTACCTTGGCTATCGTGACATGAATGTGTAAGCCGGACTACTTCGTGTGTCATCCTCCTAAAATTATATCTGTCCAAATTCTTTTTATTATTTTTCTGACTACTTTATCTTTAATTACAAGTTACCACAGTCCAAATTGTTTTATTTTTCTTTAATCACCTGTCACGTAAACAACTTGAAAACTCACACACTCCTTAATGATTCGTCATTTTCCAAAATTATATATTGTACAATCCACTTGTTGTCACCATTTCTACCCTTTAATAGTGTGTATTAATTTTCTTGGTTAGCTATCATCCTCACCACCCGCTGGCATTGTTGATCCTGACTAGTTATTATTACGCGCAATATTAGACGCATATGTACCGACGATTGTATTGAAGATGAAATAAGAAATCTTACAAACGCCTTGCTACAAAACAGCTATCCTACCAACCTTGTAAGGAAGTATATCTATGAAACTACACATAAAACTAAGCGAGATACAGTAAGTAAGAAAAAGCTTTACTTAAATGTACAATTCAAAGGCGATATATTAAACCGTAGATTAACGAGATCAATTGAAAGAACTTTTAATGCCACAAAACTGCATGTCAGTTTCTTAACCAAACCGATATTGACACTGTGCATCAAAGATAGATTGCCCAAAATGGTGACATCAATGTATGTACATAAATTCAACTGCTCCCGTGGAACTAGTTACATAGGTCGTACCCAAAGGAATTTATTTTTACACACTCTAGAATTCCTGTTCGGCTTGGGAAAAGAGCAACCAAATCATTAAATAGTGTAATTCTGTCTCATCTATTGGATAGCGAACATAGCATCAAAGTAGATGAGTCATTTACAGTTGTGTATCGAGTAAGGAACAATCTCCCCAAAGGCACACGATTACACCTCCTAGCCATAGCTGAAGCTTTAGAGATTAATAGAGAGAGACCAGACCTATGTGTACAGAAGAAACTTATTCACTCTCTCTGTCTACCCTGGCCCACTATAAGGTCACCAGGATCATTTCTCCACCCATCGTTACCCTTAATTTTTGTCAGCATTTGTGATTTTATACTAAGCCCACCAATTCTGCAACATCTTATTACAATTTACAATTTAGCCTCTTTATTTTTTTATCATTAGACATTGTCGGTCAGCCGTCACATTCAGTGTCCCCTTTGTTAATGTGTATTTGTATGTATTTTGTGGTTATCGTATTTCTCTCACCCCAATGACACTTGTATTCTGTTGACTATAAAACAACACTATATCACACAATTGTTCATTCACACTTCATCACATTTTTTCTGACTATACACCTTATAGACATTTGATTGACTATGTTAACTAACTAATGGACTATCATCTCAACTTACACATGCACCACCCGAATACAGTTTCTGATATTATTTTCATTTGCCTTTATTGGCTGGCTATATGTACTCTATTACTCATGGATTTATAACTAACTGTGGAGCCTGAAGAAGTTATCGAAAACAATTGTTCGCTCAAAATCTTGTTTTAATTATTATTAATAAACATATCAGTACCACTTGTTTGGTAAACAGTTGTGTCGGCGGCACAGTGGTTAGGACTCTCACCGACCATGCACATGGTCTGAGGTTCGATCCCCTGCCGACGCACACCTGATATCTATGGTCGGCCTGCAAAATTTGGGCTACCGATATCACATGCTGAAAATTCCATACTTGTACCAAAAATACAGTATGGAATCAAGCTGTAATCAAAAAAAAAATATTGTATTAAAGAAAAATCCTATACATGTATGTATATTAGAGTAGAGCCAGAGTGAAATGAGGATCTAATTGAAAAGCAGATATTTCTTCACTCAATATTTTTGCTTTCTGAATGGCCTCATCACTCTTGACGACTACTTCCCACAAGCCCAATCAGTCGGAAAGCTCACACACACGTGCATAGAATTTTCTGTGCCAGAGGTCAATACAGTGCCTACACCTCCAAGTCCTCAAGAACTAGACCGACGAGGAATCTCCTGACACTCATGAAGTGAATTTCGCAAAATCATCCTGTTGACCAATTGAGTATACATGCTTAGGTCTAGTGCGTATGTCTTTGAAACACAGCACACATTCATGGCTTGAAATGCAAGAGATAAAGAGAGAGATTTCTGACTAGTAAGTCTTGTTATTCGATTTAGCGAAAGGTCACCAAAATGAAGTTGGCAGCATGGCTGTAAGAGTTAGTTCATCTTTAGTGTTTTCAGGCTCCTGTAGCTATTATTATTATTAGTTGAAAGTGGAGAACATACTTGAGGAAGAGTGTTAACATTGGAAGAAGAGTAAAGGGATAGTGGTTAATGGTTAAGAAGGCTTATTGTTACTTACTTCTCATCTGCCTACGCCGTGAAAGTTGATTTCTTCTTCAAACTTCTGAAACAGAAGTAGCGCAAGTGTTGAATGGCTTCAAAGCCCACGGAACCACCGCCTAAGACCAATCATACATGTCATCTTTGAGTTGGTTTTATTAGAGCTGTGCGCGTATACCGAGATCTTAACGCCCGGCTGAGAATAACTGCAAGTTAAATCGGGATGTACAATTTCTCGATTCTGACACTATGAAACACTCAGTTATGATTATTTGGTCTAATCATAATAAGTTCTGATGGCGAACTACCTAGAATGGTGGACACATTGCAAACCTGCACCAAAGAAAGGACTAGACATGTCGCACTAGTTAATAGTGTCAAACCAAAATATCCACTACAGTCCTACAGGAGGTCAATTGCGAGCCCAAATAGCTCAGTGGTAACGTCTCTGACTGCAGGCTGCACTGGGTGACGCGGGTTCGAATCTCAGAAGGGACATGAGTTCCTTCAATGTGGTTGCAGATACGCCTTGCTGACTTGTGAGTGCCAACTAGCACGAAACCTAGGTCAAGCAAGGCTTCCTCTTGGCGATTGCCTCCAACCATCTAAGTTCTGAGATTGGCATATCATGGAAGAAACTTGAAATAGAAAAGGTTGTCTAATTTCAGTGTTCTTATATTAGATGGTTGTTGGTAATCGGACACAAGAAGCCTCCAACCTAAGTTTCATGATTGTCGGGACTCGCGAGAAATCTTGAAGGAACTCGTGCATTCAATACAGTCAGTCCTGCAGGAGGTCTATTGAGAGCCCGAATAGCTCAGCAGTAACACTGCTGACTTCAATACTCACTGGGTGGGTAACCAGGGTTCGAATCTCAGAATGGTCATGAGTTCCTTCTAGATAGAAGATACGCCTTGCTCACTGGTGGGTGACAACAAGCACAAAATCTAGGTCCACGTAGGGCTTCTTGTCGACTGACTTCGACCATCTAATATCAACAATTCACATTTATCATGATGGCAAGCCACCTAGTAGTGGCATGGTGGTCACATTGTAAACAGTTCCGAAGAAACATGTCTATATCAGCTTGCCGTTCAAAGGAGATGATGTACAGGAAGTAGTCAAACGAAGACTCGACAAAGCCATCAAGAGAACTTATGCTGCAAAACTTGTTTTCCTTAACACCACTAAGCGAGTGCTTCACAAATCTGGGAAAGACCAGTCGCCGATCCTCGACACTTCAAACCATGTGTATCAATTTGAGTGTGTTTGTGGAAACAAATACATAAGTGGTACAGAAAGCCAATTGTCTACTCGCATGATGGAGCATTTTCCAAAATGGTTGAAAACAGCTGAGTGCAAAGTGCCAAAATAAACCTCAATAACAAAACATCTTGTGGATTGCTGACATGATATCGACGCGGTCAAGTCATTCACTATTGTCAGCAGACAAAGAAACAGGAAGATGCTTGCAGTTGCAGAGGCTTGTGCAATTCGAGCTTATAAACCAGGTCTCTGTATACAAAAGGAGATGGTCTTGACTCTGAATCTAACATGGTAATACGTTTTACTTATTATTCTACCTCTTATTATTATTATTCTTGATTCATTTAAAACTATGCTTTATCAGTAGGATTATCTTAACTCACCTCAACACTATTATTATTATTATAACCATTACTATTGATATTACTATGTTTGCAATTCTCGTTATATTTCCTAATGACTAATTGTTTATCTAAGCTATGTAATTGAAGCGTAATACAATTTATCTTAATCTTGATCTCTCATACTTCCTCTCCCCTTATCTATTTGAACATGACCTGGAAAACATTCGCACCTGTCTTTCTGCATGACTAATTCAATGTAGTTTATCTACCTATCAGTCTTATATCTCCCAATGTAATTTCAAAAGTATATATATCCGTGTATGTAGAGTACTGAGCAGCTGACGAGTTCTATCGAAATTTGATGAATTCATTAAATCCTGCTGTATTAACCTTCATTGCTTTTTTTAAATTCGTATCAGAAATAAATGTTTTCGAAACTTGGTTGTTGATAGAATTCAACCTGTACACCAAGCAAAAGACTAGACAAACGACACTACTTGCTGACTAGTGTCCAATCGAAGTATTCAATTGATCTTTCTGGTCAGCCATAATTGACAGACAGCACCTAAGAATGTACACGGTGTTACTACTCAGATATGTAGGCGAAAACGAATGGCAACTGACAAAGAAGCCAAACAACGCTCTAGGTAACACTACCATTGATTTATAGACCTGATTTTCTACATGTTTGTTTGTAATTCTCCCAACCCACTTATTCATATCTACACTTAATCTTCTCTCACCCCACTTATGACCTAGAAATCCTGTTGGTTGTGAACTGTGTTTAATTCGCCAGTGTCATTAGTGTCTCTCAGGGTCATTTGAAGCACATATATATATATATATATATATATATATATATACATGAGCAAGCACGGTCAATTATCTTCACTGTTGATCCAAGACAATGGAAGCTATCCACGCCAACGGTGTGTCTTCCCTTCCTGCTTCGCGTTTTCGGTGATATCGTATCGTATTGTGTTGTTATTGTTGCTAATATTGGTTAGCACTATAGGCTCTCCAAATCGAACAGACAGGGGATTCGTTCGCGCAACTAAAAATGGTATTAACAGTGACACCAACCATAGATTGAGTGAACACATGAGAACTGATAATCCTACTTCTGTGTTTTGATTATTACCAAAAAGAAGCATAACAATCACGGGAAGTATTTCCAACAGGTACGTTACCGCAGAATTTTATCAAACAGCGACCCTTTTCTATGGCTGACTACATAACTGAAAAAAATCAATCAGACGGCTGACCAGAGAGAACCAGCCTCAAGAAATTGGGGCGACGAACCAATCTGAAGAATCTATTGTCCAATAAATATGACGAAGAAAGTGGAGATGGATCGGGGACACACACACACACACGTTGAGAAGATCGTCGAATGACATTCATCGCTCACCAAAGTTATCATTCCAGTTCAACCCGAATGGGAAACGACAAGTTAGTTGATGATGACAGCCAATATCTCAATCAAGTACTGCAAATATTCAACAAATGCCATTCAGCTACAAAGTTCACTCTAGAAATTGAAAACGAATATAAAATCCCTTTTCTTGATGTTGAGCTTACAAGCAGAGCTGACGGAACTTTAATAAGGTCCATCCACAGGAAACACACACGCGAAAGGGCCAACTCACAAGCTTCTACAGCTGGGTACCAATCAGTCGGAAAAGAAACCTAATTAAATCCCTTGCCACTCGCGTCAGACGCATCTGCAGCTCTGACACCATAGAAGAACTAAACTTCCTGAAAGAAATCTTCATACAAAAGGGCTACCCATCAAGATTCGTAGACAAAAACATCAAACAAAAGAATCCAAAAGCAAGAGATACCATTCATACCTAAAACGATACTTTATATGAACTTGGACTTCAAAGGAGACCTACTTAATGACGTCCTCAGAAGGAGAATTTCCACCTCTTTAGGAAGAACTTTCCCTGCGGCAACATTAAGAGTAGTGTTCTTCAGTCGCCCGCTGATCTACAGAAGCCCAAAGGACAATATTCCGCACATGACCACTTGATTTTTTTTTTTTTTGATTTTTACAGCTTGATTCCACACTGTATTTTTAGTACAAGTATGGAATTTTCAGCATGGATATCGGTAGCCCAAATTTTGCAGGCCGACCATAGATATCAGGTGTGCGCCGGCGTGAGCTCGAACCCCGGACCATGTGCATGGTCGGCGAGAGTCCTAACCACTGTGCTACCCACTTCTATGTGTATATATCAGTACACCTCTTGCTGTGGAGCCAGCTAGGAACATCGACCGTTCAACGTGCATCCTGTCAAAAAGGGTCAAAGAACACTATCCAGCGTGGCTGCAGAAAGGAACTAATGGCCGTATAGGGAGTGCAATAATCGAACATCTCGTCACCACTGGTCATTCCATCTCAACAAACGCCTCCTACTTCAAAGTAATCTACAAAGTGAAGAACAACCTTCCAAAGACAGTACGATTCCTTCTTCTTTGCATTGCAGAAGCCCTAGCCATTCAGTTGGCGGAAGAACCAGAACTATGCATACAAAAGAAAATTATTCAACCACTTCTACTCTCATTGTAACAACTCCGTTGATTTGACTTAACTTTTGTTTGTATGCTTATTTATTTCTTTTCTAACTACTTAAAATTCTTGTGTAATTCTGTGTATTATTTTGTTTCCATGTACACCCTGAGGACAACTCTTTCATCAAACTATTCACGCCATCAAGTAACTCTTATTTAACAATCATTTATGACAACTCATCACTTTTGTCACTATCAACTTATCAAAATCCAATTCATCTGAACTTACTAATTGTATTTTCGTTTGACAAAGTAACCATATATATTTGTGATTCTACAGCTATGAAAATGAATTCGCCACCGAAAAGAGACTGTTCGCTGAACTACTGGTGTTTTGTCTATTAAAGTTAGGTGTGTAGTTGATAGTCTGAGGAGATCGTGTGAGAAAATGGCACGAGAATACAGCTGCTAACGAGAACAATGCGCAGACAGAGACTAGGACAAAAATAGCGATGTACTGTTTTGTTCCATTGAAAATTCAATGGGAACAATTATTATAGTAACCGAAAATAACACAGTGCTAAATACGAAGCAATTGACGCAACAATCTCTTTCTTTCATGAAAATTTTAAATGGAGACATAGTAAAATGTGTTTTGAAGAGCTTTGACGAGAAACGTATCATCTATTTATAACAAACAATAAGATATAAAAAAAATAAACAACACACATAAAAGTGAAATTCTTGGAGGAAAGATTTAGTTGAATTTACAGGATTCATTCAGACAGTCGATGTGTAGTGGTATTTTCAATGTTCACGCTAACGAATCAAAACCAGCATTGAGGGAAAAATGGAAGTTCTAGCCTGCGTTGAAAATAAATGAACACATTATCTAATACGGTGACAGGAATCAGATCAGTATCAGTTGTACCTGATTAAAAAAAAAGATGAAGAAAATCAACGTTAACAATAATAATAATAATAAAAAATAAATCATGGTACTACTTATTATTTCTATATATTTTTTTTACTCCTTCACGTTCCCGGTGAAACATAGGGCTTCAAGTTTCAGTCTGTCTATCTGTTTTCGATATTGAACTTTGCAATGATGTGCACCAGTTCAATTCACCACACTCCCTCCATGTAGCACACAAAGCAACAGAAGAAAGCAGAAGTAAAAGAAATGCATAATAGAGAGAGACAGTAACACAGAGGTGTGAGACAAAGGAATAGTAGTAATAACGAAGAACAATATAGTTTCATTGGAAATCATAAGTCACAAGGAGTGAGTGGATGCATCTGCGCTAGCCAGTCAGCCAGCCATTGAGAACGATCACTTTGAGCCATCTCATCACCAATTGTTTCCAGCCTTCATTGGTTTTTACCGTCGTGAGGACCCCGACCAGCCAGGAAGTTCACACCTTCCTATGTGGCTGGCTGGCTGGCTGACTGGTTGGCTTGCTTCAACTAACTGTTGTGGATTCCATTGACTGACGATGAAGCCACGTTATGCTTTGACCGCCGCTAGCTTTTTCCCAGCCTGACCAATCCTATGTCAGCCAGCTAACATTTCCCATTGTCGAGGAAGGCGATGACTAGGCAGGCATGCGTAACACATGTCCTAACCATCTCAGTCGATTTAGCTTCACAGCCTCATCGATTGATTTCCCCTCCCACCTACCTAGAACTCGACCGAAGCCTAACCGTAATATTGCTCACCTTATTATACCACTTAACACGGGAGATACAGCGCAGG
This sequence comes from Trichobilharzia regenti, assembly GCA_944472135.2. Taxonomy (NCBI): domain Eukaryota; kingdom Metazoa; phylum Platyhelminthes; class Trematoda; order Strigeidida; family Schistosomatidae; genus Trichobilharzia; species Trichobilharzia regenti. The sequence goes on along the minus strand of OX235270.1, from coordinate 26,646,108 downwards.
CACCTATGATCAAAGACAGCTAGCCTGACTTTTCATGTCTTCCACTCTCAATGGCCAGGTCTCACAGCTAGCCATAAAGGAGGACGGAGCGGACTGTTGAGTAGTATTACACACGCCTTTTGATCGATAGCCAGCCGGATATCACGTCTACTGAGCCAGAGACGGCGTAAACTGGCTGGCATATGCGAAACTAGCCCTCTGTATCCGTACTCAGAGATCAATCCGTTGGGGCAGTGGTGTTTACTTTTACGGGAGTGGGGTTGCTAACCCCCACCCAACCTTTCCTCTTTACCAGCTTTATTTTTGGCTTAGCGGGGTAAAGGAGTGCGCTGGACGGGAATCGAATCCCGGAAAACCTGTTTGGTCAAATAAGGAATCTATCTAGTTCCACCATCACCCACCCTGGAAACAGAACGCTTCAATTCTAGTCAACAAGGATTGTTGTTCTCAGTACAAATTCAAATACGACAGCAAAGGTTTCTAGATATAGAAACACAGGGAAGAATTACAGAAACTGATAAATGATGAGAGACTGATTGATTCATCATAAAGCCTGAGAAAGGAACTTGAAGAGAAGAACGATTTTAGTAACACAAGTAGAGAATGAATGAATTAACCAGACGTTTGAAGAAACTAAGTAGGTGGGGGGGGTAGATGTTTTCTGAAAGTTTATATGAAGAAATCCGACCAAAGGGCAGGTAAACTGTGCAAAGATTGTACGGCCTACCTAAAGTGTCGAAACCGGTAGTACCCTTAAGACCAATAATTGATATGCTAAATTCTCCCTACCATGCTCTAGCCAGATGGCTGGTGACTATGCTCAAACCTTTGCATGAACAGATAGTGAAATATAGCGTCAAAGATGTATTTGAATTCGTAGATAAAATCAAAGATATTAATATCAAGGACAAAACTATGATATCTTTGGAAATAACATCTTTATTCACAAATGTATCTCTAGTAGAAACAGTTAACTACATATGTGAACAAGTGTGTGTGTAACCAGTCGATACATATCGCCATACAAACGGAAATTCTAAAAGAATTGCTATCAAGGTGTACACCATGAATGTAAATCTCAAATTTGATGGTACACTTCAGAGACAAGTGAACGGAGTCCTCGTTGGGTTCCGTCTTAGCAGATTTCTTTCTAATCAAACTAGAAAATGAACCTTTGAACAACAGCTTATCACAAAATTCTCATTTTATTTATTATTATTATTTCCTTTAATTCCTAGAGGAACATACTGCTTCAGCCGCCCAAGTCTCCATTGCCTTCGGTTTTCTGCCAACTTTTTCACCCCGCTCCAAGTCTGCCTCCACATGCTTTCATCTCCTCTTCACATGACCTCATCCACTCCATGTCATCCTCACACTGACGACCAACTCGCCGCTCCTCTTTCGGGTTCCACTCGAGTGATGGCTTGTCTAGTGATGTCACTCACTTGATGGTTTCCCCAGAGTATGGCCAATCCACCTCCATTTCTTCTTGCCTGTTTGTTACGGAATAGACTCCTGCTGCGTTGGTTCGCTCATTGCTAGAGATCCCTGTTGCTGATCATTTCTGGTCGGCCACCTGATCTTGAGTATTGAGCGAAGACAACTGTTAATGAAGGTCTGAAGTTTGTTTGTTTATGACGCGCTGGCCAAGTCTCTGATCCGTATAGTAGCACTGACTTCACATTGTAGTTGAAAATCCGGATATTATTTTTCATTCTGAGTCAATCTTGTTGACCTCCACACAGACTTAAGAGCGATGAAAGCTTGTCTTGCTTTCCCGATTCTGGCTTGGATATCCTCGTCAGTTCCGCCTGTAGTTGAAACGATACTTTCCAGGTAGGTATGTGTGTGAAGGAGGTTGTTTCTTTCAGGTTCCTCTCATTTATGCTGATTGTTGTCTGTTGTTGTTGCTGTTGGCCAGGAATCTTCATCACCTCTGTTTTATCTATGTTCACTTGAAGTCCTATCTTTGATGCTTCTTCAATGCTTCTGCTGGGATTCCATCTAGTCCTGCTGCTTTTCCAGCTTTTAGCATCTTGATTGCATCCAGGACTTCTGATTTAGTCGGGGTGTCGATGTTCACTGGTAGTTCTGCTTCCGTTGTTGGTATTGTTGGGCTCGTTGTAGGTGGCGGTCGATTTAAAAAGAAGTCTTTTGAAGTGTTCAGCCCAGTGTTTTCTTTGCTCCACTTCTTTGGTGATTGACTTTCCATTGTCATCCTTTACTGGCTTAATCTGTGTCGAACTTTTGACCGATAGGTGCCTAGTTGTTTGGTAGATTGTGGCGAGGTCTCCTTTGCCTGCACTTCAGCTTGTTCTGCTTCACTTGACATGGCTTCATAATATTTTCTTTTGTCTTCCCTGGCACTCTTCTTTACTCTTTTGTTTAGTGTATTGTAGCTTGCATTGAACTCCTGTTTTTGTTGCTCGTCGGTGCAGTGGATAATCTTTTGCTTCACTATTCTTCCCTCTTCTATTAGTTTCCAAGTATCCGCAGTACATTTTATTCACCGCTATATGGATGATACCTACATTCTTTGTAACAATCAGTCAGATAGGAACACAATAATACCTCAGTTCAATGATGTACATTCTGTTATGAAATTCACGTGCGAAGAGGGGTCCCAAAATAGAATGAATCGCCTTCCTAGATATCCTTCTTACAAGAAAACCAGATGGTAGTATATACAGGAATTTGCATAGGAAAAGTATGTGGACAGGGCCAATATACACAATTTCACAGCTTAGTTCCTATCAAGTACAAAAGAAATTTAGTAAAGACTCTCAGCCGGAGAGTTAGTTAGAGCTATATGCTCAGAAGAGGTAACTGAAGATGAACTAAGGATTGCATGTAATACCTTGATTGAAAATAGCTATCCAGACAAATTCATCACGAAACATATGACTAAGAAATTTGGAAAGGATTACTCACTATCCGTAAACAAGAAGCCTTAATACGTATGACTGCAATTCAAGGTCGATATATACCTAGAGAAATAATTACGAAGAAGTTAAGAAAATCAGTCATATTTTCTACGCGACCGATCAGTGGTGATTCGTCAGTTGAAAGATGAAGTACCCAGACTAAACTACCCACTTCTACTTGTATCTATCGATTCGACTGCACTTGTGCTAGGGCGTGTTATATTGGCCGCTGCTCTAGGAACTTGATTTTTAGTGCTCGTTCGGGAACATCTCCCAGTTTGGATAAGTAAGGGTGTAGTATAAAACATAAAGAGTTCGATATTAGACCACCTGGTCCAAACCGGCCACAACGATAATATTGCACAATCCTTCTCCATCATCGAATGTCGGGTACCAAATAAATTGCGAAAAACATCGAAGTACCGCCCGCACCAAATAGGACAGGCTATTGCAATTCGCCTCAAACAACCAGTGCTCTGTGTGTAAAAGAAGCAAGTCCAGCCACTATAACTGTCTTGGCCGGTCTTCAGTGGAGACTATAAATTCATGAATTTGTAATATTATCTTTTCCCTAATTTTCCTGACATTCAGCTTATTTAATGTTGATGCTATTGAACTGTAATCCATTGGTATTATTATTATTATTGATTCGATGTTATTTAAACAGCAACATTTATGTTGTTCATAACACTAATTCACTCATTCATTCACTATAATGTATATTTAACTGTAGAGCCTGATGGTGAAGTTAGCGAAAAGAGTATTCTTTGTCCAGTAACCATTCTTTTAAAACGATCATATTTATTTATATTGTTGCCTTGGATTCCTAGTGTGAAATAGAGCGTCAACAGAATATCTCCCCAATTGTCCTATTCACTGTGATGCCCCTCTTAGCTGGGCCCCCAATTCCCTATATGCTTATCCCCTCTTCATACGATCACGCTAGGAATAACTAAAGGCAACTCGTTGATTCCCACACGAATTTCATTCATGCAGTACCCTGCATTGTCCGCGACGTCATTCTACAACCTCCTACCTCAGTGTATGGCCGATCAATCCATCTATGTTTTCCCCGACGTATTTGCTGAGCAATCGACAGCTCTTCGTTGATTCGCTCATTAACAGCCAGAGTTTCTTGTTGCTAATTCTTTCTGGCCACCCACCAGCTAGCCACCTAGCCCTTTTGATCTTCAGTATGGAACCAGCTTATTGATAAAATTCTGCAGTGACCTGCTGGAAATACTGTTCGTGACACACGTTCAGTACAAGTTTCTGATTTCTCTATAGAACAACTGAATGACTAACTGACTTCACTGACATTTGTGTTGAATACAATCCGAATCTTGTTGTTTATGCTAGCTGAGGTGGAGTGAAGCAGAAAATTTGCAAACTGGTTTTCAGATTGATGAAGGCGAATCTTGCCTTTCCGATTCTCGCTGGCTGCCGGGCTGGCTGGTTTTGACATCTTTATCCATTTCGACTGACTGCCTGTGGTTGAAACGATGCTGGTTGCGTAGTCTAGAGATAAGTGAAGGCAGAAAGTAACCTCTTTATGGATTGTTTATCCACCACCGGCAGGCAACTCTTCCTATCTGATCCTGTGTCAGCTAGCCTTTCGTGTTGAGGAATAGAGATGGTTAGGCGTGCGTAACACGTGTTTAGTCTACATCTCCGCCTACATTGTTTATTTTATTTATTGTTCCCTTGGGTTCCTAGTGCAACATAGGGCTTCAACTGCACGTCTCCACTTGATTCTGTCTTCCTTCTGCTGTACTTTTCACCTGCATCCATGTTAGTCTATACTGTTTCAACTCCTCTTCACACGATCTCCCCCATGTCACCCTCGCACTGACGTCCCACTAGCCACGTGCTTCCCTTTCAGCCTGATTCCACTCGAGCAACGGCCTGATGCGCGCGCGATGTCACCAAGCAGCGGCCTCCTCAGAGAGTGTTCAATCCATCTCCACTTTCTCCTGCATATTTGTTGGTTGGAGATTGTTTTGTTTGTTCCTATAGTTTCTTGTTGGTGATTCTTTCCGGTCCAGCCATCTGGTCTTCAGTATAGATCCAGCGAAGGCAGTTAGCTGTTGATAAAGGTCTGCAACAGGCTGTTGGAAATATTCTTTGTGACCCACCCGCCAAGAAGAACTGACTGACTTGACGTTTGTATTGAAAATCCGACCGAATTTTGTTGTTGATGTTGTGTGAGGAAGATTTCCAGATTGGTTTCAGGTTGATGTGAATGTGTTTCTCTGCCTACATAGCCGCTTCAAACTAACAGTTCCAGATCCTTTGATTGGACACTAGCCAATGACTACTGTGTGTGTATTGTGCGTAGTCTTATCTTTGGTGCAGACTGAATTCTATAACAGTGAAGTTTGCAATTAGGCTTGCTATCACGGTGCTCTTTGAATTATTGATATTATATGGTTGGAGGTCTACAGTCCTACAGGAGGTCAATCACGAGTTCGAATAGCTCAACTGCTGGTAACCTATCTCTGAATGCGAGCAGCACTGGGTGATGCGGGTTCGAATCTCAAAAAGAAAAGGACATGAGTTGTACCTTCAAGTTGATTGCAGATACATACGCCTAACTGACACTGACAGGCTGGTGAATACCAACAAGCACTAAACACCTAGATCAAGCAAGGCTTCCTCCACCTGTGGCCGATAGCCTTCAACTATTTAATATCAACATTTCAAGATTTCATTGGTGGATGGTGACTAGCAGTGGAATCCAGTCCAGGATAACGCGCCCTATTTCGTCCTATTTGGGGCTCTTTTGCCAGCTGGGGATGTACCTGCATTTCTCAGTGAGTCAGTGATGATGTCCCCCGCACCGATGCTCGATCGCAGTGTCCATAGTTTCAAACATCAGTGAAAGCGTTATCCACTAGACCGCTTGGGTCACGAGAGCCACCCCACCTCTTGTGTAACGGGTTATATTAATTATTTAATTGCATTTTAGATTTTCCCATCCATTGATTGATTGGACCGAAGTGATCGGTCTCAGGTTGATAACATGTCGGCTTTGGCTTGTGTTTGAAACTATGGACACTGGGTTCGGGCCTCGATGTGGGGAACACCATCACTGATTCACTGAGAAATGCAGGTAACTCCAGCCAGCTGGCAGACGAGTCCCAAATAGAACCGGTGAAATGTGCGTTATCCTGGACTGGATTCCACTGCTAGTCAGTCACCGTCCACCAATTAAATGCTAATTAAATTTCCCCCATACGTCAACGTCGAAGCATCTGCACAAGAGGGCCGACAGGCATGTCAACCTGAGACCGAGGAGAACTTCGGTTCAATCAATCAATCGACGGGAAAATCTAAAATTCAATTAAAAGTTCAAGATTTCATTGACTAAACACACCATATTCATCATAACGGACAATCAATCACACACACACACACACACATATTTACGCTAACTTACCGGATGACACTTTTGGAATTTCATAGATTGTTTCATCATCATAATCGTCAATACCATTATGATAAACTTCTCGATTCAATAGAACGCCAAATTCAGTATCCGCTGCTACAAAGTTCACTGAATTCTAAAAGAATTTGGAGAGAGAGAGAGAGAGTAAAAAATAACAATGACAAAATTTCAAAAAGAGAAGAAGAAAACACACAAAGCGTGCTGTTTATACATACATACAGACACATACGTGTTAGCAACTAAGTAAAGTACCACATTCAAGTGCGTGTAGATTGCTAATCGCTGTGTTAAAAATTGAATGTGTTCTCCTAACTATAGAGTTAGTCAACATATGTTTATCGTATATTGTACAGCTTGAAATGAAATGCTGTTGAACAAGAGAGTAGAAGAAAAAATCGTTGACCAAAGGTTCTGTTGAAACACACACACACACACCAGAAAAAAGGAACAAAAACGAACTGATACCAAAGTATGGTGATTATTATATCCGAACGAAATGATTGTGAGTGAACAATATTGTTTTTGATAAATTCTTCGCATAGTGTTATTGTTAGGAAATGGAGATTATCAGAAAAATGCAGATTATGGGGAGTTTTCGCAAAGAGAGAGAGAGAGAGACAGACAGAGAGTCATATGCAAAGTCTTCCAAACACCTTAAGCTGCAATCCACGAATGTTTGGCGTGCGATTAGCTCACGCCAAATGTAAGATGATATTACAGGACTGGACCCGATTAAACTGACTCCTAGTTTACATATAGGGAGTGAAGTAGTTGGTGGAGCGTGTTGACCGCATCACTCATTTGAGAAGTACCATCAGCCAGTGCCAACAGGTTGATCTCTGACGAAATCTCAGCTGAGTACGGACGCAGAGGGCTAGTTTCGCATATGCCAGCCAGCTTACGCCGTCTCTGGCTCAATAGACGTGATATCCGGCTGGCTATCGATCAAAAGGCGTGTGTAATACTACTCAACAGTCCGCTCCGTCCTCCTTTATGGCTAGCTGTGAGACCTGGCCATTGAGAGTGGAAGACATGAAAAGTCAGGCTAGCTGTCTTTGATCATAGGTGCCTGCGCTGTATCTCCCGTGTTAAGTGGTATAATAAGGTGAGCAATATTACGGTTAGGCTTCGGTCGAGTTCTAGGTAGGTGGAAGGGGAAATCAATCGATGAGGCTGTGAAGCTAAATCGACTGAGATGGTTATAGTTATAGTAGCTGGACTTGCTTCTTTTACACACAGAGCACTGGTTGTTTGAGGCGAATTGCAATAGCCTGTCCTATTTGGTGCGGGCGGTACTTCGATGTTTTTCGCAATTTATTTGGTACCCGACATTCGATGATGGAGAAGGATTGTGCAATATTATCGTTGTGGCCGGTTTGGACCAGGTGGTCTAATATCGAACTCTTTATGTTTTATACTACACCCTTACTTATCCAAACTGGGAGATGTTCCCGAACGAGCACTAAAAATCAAGTTCCTAGAGCAGCGACCAATATAACACGCCCTAGCACAAGTGCAGTCGAATCGATAGATACAAGTAGAAGTGGGTAGTTTAGTCTGGGTACTTCATCTTTCAACTGACGAATCACCACTGATCGGTCGCGTAGAAAATATGACTGATTTTCTTAACTTCTTCGTAATTATTTCTCTAGGTATATATCGACCTTGAATTGCAGTCATACGTATTAAGGCTTCTTGTTTACGGATAGTGAGTAATCCTTTCCAAATTTCTTAGTCATATGTTTCGTGATGAATTTGTCTGGATAGCTATTTTCAATCAAGGTATTACATGCAATCCTTAGTTCATCTTCAGTTACCTCTTCTGAGCATATAGCTCTAACTAACTCTCCGGCTGAGAGTCTTTACTAAATTTCTTTTGTACTTGATAGGAACTAAGCTGTGAAATTGTGTATATTGGCCCTGTCCACATACTTTTCCTATGCAAATTCCTGTATATACTACCATCTGGTTTTCTTGTAAGAAGGATATCTAGGAAGGCGATTCATTCTATTTTGGGACCCCTCTTCGCACGTGAATTTCATAACAGAATGTACATCATTGAACTGAGGTATTATTGTGTTCCTATCTGACTGATTGTTACAAAGAATGTAGGTATCATCCATATAGCGGTGAATAAAATGTACTGCGGATACTTGGAAACTAATAGAAGAGGGAAGAATAGTGAAGCAAAAGATTATCCACTGCACCGACGAGCAACAAAAACAGGAGTTCAATGCAAGCTACAATACACTAAACAAAAGAGTAAAGAAGAGTGCCAGGGAAGACAAAAGAAAATATTATGAAGCCATGTCAAGTGAAGCAGAACAAGCTGAAGTGCAGGCAAAGGAGACCTCGCCACAATCTACCAAACAACTAGGCACCTATCGGTCAAAAGTTCGACACAGATTAAGCCAGTAAAGGATGACAATGGAAAGTCAATCACCAAAGAAGTGGAGCAAAGAAAACACTGGGCTGAACACTTCAAAAGACTTCTTTTTAAATCGACCGCCACCTACAACGAGCCCAACAATACCAACAACGGAAGCAGAACTACCAGTGAACATCGACACCCCGACTAAATCAGAAGTCCTGGATGCAATCAAGATGCTAAAAGCTGGAAAAGCAGCAGGACTAGATGGAATCCCAGCAGAAGCATTGAAGAAGCATCAAAGATAGGACTTCAAGTGAACATAGATAAAACAGAGGTGATGAAGATTCCTGGCCAACAGCAACAACAACAGACAACAATCAGCATAAATGAGAGGAACCTGAAAGAAACAACCTCCTTCACACACATACCTACCTGGAAAGTATCGTTTCAACTACAGGCGGAACTGACGAGGATATCCAAGCCAGAATCGGGAAAGCAAGACAAGCTTTCATCGCTCTTAAGTCTGTGTGGAGGTCAACAAGATTGACTCAGAATGAAAAATAATATCCGGATTTTCAACTACAATGTGAAGTCAGTGCTACTATACGGATCAGAGACTTGGCCAGCGCGTCATAAACAAACAAACTTCAGACCTTCATTAACAGTTGTCTTCGCTCAATACTCAAGATCAGGTGGCCGACCAGAAATGATCAGCAACAGGGATCTCTAGCAATGAGCGAACCAACGCAGCAGGAGTCTATTCCGTAACAAACAGGCAAGAAGAAATGGAGGTGGATTGGCCATACTCTGGGGAAACCATCAAGTGAGTGACATCACTAGACAAGCCATCACTCGAGTGGAACCCGAAAGAGGAGCGGCGAGTTGGTCGTCAGTGTGAGGATGACATGGAGTGGATGAGGTCATGTGAAGAGGAGATGAAAGCATGTGGAGGCAGACTTGGAGCGGGGTGAAAAAGTTGGCAGAAAACCGAAGGCAATGGAGACTTGGGCGGCTGAAGCAGTATGTTCCTCTAGGAATTAAAGGAAATAATAATAATAAATAAAATGAGAATTTTGTGATAAGCTGTTGTTCAAAGGTTCATTTTCTAGTTTGATTAGAAAGAAATCTGCTAAGACGGAACCCAACGAGGACTCCGTTCACTTGTCTCTGAAGTGTACCATCAAATTTGAGATTTACATTCATGGTGTACACCTTGATAGCAATTCTTTTAGAATTTCCGTTTGTATGGCGATATGTATCGACTGGTTACACACACACTTGTTCACATATGTAGTTAACTGTTTCTACTAGAGATACATTTGTGAATAAAGATGTTATTTCCAAAGATATCATAGTTTTGTCCTTGATATTAATATCTTTGATTTTATCTACGAATTCAAATACATCTTTGACGCTATATTTCACTATCTGTTCATGCAAAGGTTTGAGCATAGTCACCAGCCATCTGGCTAGAGCATGGTAGGGAGAATTTAGCATATCAATTATTGGTCTTAAGGGTACTACCGGTTTCGACACTTTAGGTAGGCCGTACAATCTTTGCACAGTTTACCTGCCCTTTGGTCGGATTTCTTCATATAAACTTTCAGAAAACATCTACCCCCCCCCACCTACTTAGTTTCTTCAAACGTCTGGTTAATTCATTCATTCTCTACTTGTGTTACTAAAATCGTTCTTCTCTTCAAGTTCCTTTCTCAGGCTTTATGATGAATCAATCAGTCTCTCATCATTTATCAGTTTCTGTAATTCTTCCCTGTGTTTCTATATCTAGAAACCTTTGCTGTCGTATTTGAATTTGTACTGAGAACAACAATCCTTGTTGACTAGAATTGAAGCGTTCTGTTTCCAGGGTGGGTGATGGTGGAACTAGATAGATTCCTTATTTGACCAAACAGGTTTTCCGGGATTCGATTCCCGTCCAGCGCACTCCTTTACCCCGCTAAGCCAAAAATAAAGCTGGTAAAGAGGAAAGGTTGGGTGGGGGTTAGCAACCCCACTCCCGTAAAAGTAAACACCACTGCCCCAACGGATTGATCTCTGAGTACGGATACAGAGGGCTAGTTTCGCATATGCCAGCCAGTTTACGCCGTCTCTGGCTCAGTAGACGTGATATCCGGCTGGCTATCGATCAAAAGGCGTGTGTAATACTACTCAACAGTCCGCTCCGTCCTCCTTTATGGCTAGCTGTGAGACCTGGCCATTGAGAGTGGAAGACATGAAAAGTCAGGCTAGCTGTCTTTGATCATAGGTGCCTGCGCTGTATCTCCCGTGTTAAGTGGTATAATAAGGTGAGCAATATTACGGTTAGGCTTCGGTCGAGTTCTAGGTAGGTGGAAGGGGAAATCAATCGATGAGGCTGTGAAGCTAAATCGACTGAGATGGTTAGGACATGTGTTACGCATGCCTGCCTAGTCATCGCCTTCCTCGACAATGGGAAATGTTAGCTGGCTGACATAGGATTGGTCAGGCTGGGAAAAAGCTAGCGGCGGTCAAAGCATAACGTGGCTTCATCGTCAGTCAATGGAATCCACAACAGTTAGTTGAAGCAAGCCAGCCAGTCAACCACGTAGGAAGGTGTGAACTTCCTGGCTGGTTGGGGTCCTCACGACGGTCAAAACCAATGAAGACTGGAAACAATTGGTGATGAGATGGCTCAAAGTGATCGTTCTCAATGGCTGGCTGGCTGGCTAGTGCAGATGCATCCACTCACTCCTTGTGACTTATGATTTCCAATGAAACTATATTGTTCTTCGTTATTACTACTATTCCTTTGTCTCACACCTCTGTGTTACTGTCTCTCTCTATTATGCATTTCTTTTACTTCTGCTTTCTTCTGTTGCTTTGTGTGCTACATGGAGGGAGTGTGGTGAATTGAACTGGTGCACATCACTGCAAGGTTCTATGTCGAAGACAGACAGACAGATCTGAAAAATAATGTGATGTGATGCGATGTGATGTATTTCCGCAATGTGAATTTCGAACAATCTGAGCTCCACACACACACACACACACACACAGATATACTTGTTAGTCAAGTCAATTTCTGATGAAACACAGCCAGCTAGTCAGCCTTTTCATATCTTCCAATTCAGATGGCCATATCTAATAGCCAGCCAGCCAGCCAGCCAGATAGCCAGTGGGATATCACGTCTACTAAGCCGGACAGAGATGGCGTCAGTAAGGTTGGCTGAAAAATGAAAAAAACGAGCCTTGTGTATGCATGTGTGTGGTGAGATTTCGTGAAAGGTCAGCCGGCTGCGTTGGCTGATGCACTTTCCCAAATAAGTGAAGTGGTGAACACGCTTTACCACTTGACTCCAATCTGGGTGTCTATCTTTAAGTTGGGAGTAGTCAATGTAGTGTGCAGTGCATTAGAGTCTTTTGGCATCCATCATCTTACATTTGACAGCAGCAGCAGTAGCAGGGGGAATCGCTCGCATGATGCAAACATTCAGAGATTTCTGCTCGAACTCAAGGTGTTCAGAATACTCTGCTTCGTTTCATCAGCATCTTCACCTTGAAGTGGTGACCATGTCATCTTCAGCATATTCTAAGTCAACGAGACTATTATTCCTTGGTGGTAACAAATCAGTCCTTGAGCCACTCAACTCAGTTAAGGTTAAGTCCATTAGCAATTGCATCTATGATGAAACTAAACGGAAATGGGGACAGTCGGAATCTGTCGGATGGACAACAGTGATTATCATCACAGATTTCAGATGACAACTCTCCCTAGGCTCTCACCTGACTGCATGAGTTCGAGTAGAGTGAGTGCCTTGACCAGTGAGATGTATTTTCCCACCATTCCCTTTATGACAGGCAAGCATCGCAAGAGTATACCTCTCGGTCCACAGAATCGAATGCCGCTTTCACATCAACAAATATGACGATTGTTGGAAGCACGCTAAGTATGCCCATGTTCTCTTCCAGAATCTGTCGAAGATTGAAGATATCATCAATATACCATCTTCTTGCTCCAAAGCCCGAGAACCCCTTAGTCTACACATTATTATTGAGCATAGAACTTCAGTTAACATGTTGATAAAGCTATAATTCCCCTGTGATTATCACAGAAACACTTGCCTCCTTTTTTGTATATCAGGATAATTAATGACTTCTACCGACCCGACAGGACTTCGTGTGATTCCCAGACGCGCTCCCTAATACCTTAATTAACGCAGGAGGTAAACTGTCTCCACTATTATTAAACACCTCTGGAGTTGTTCCACCATCAAGTTCCGCTGCTCTGCTTCTCATTTCAGATTACTCACAGCTTTCGTAACCTTAGTTAGGGACGGAGGACCTGTGTCTCTGTCGCATTCAGGCGAGTGTTGGATGCTGGGTAGGTTCAGCATGGCTGTAGGTCAATTGAATTGCTCCTCAAAGTGTTGCTTCCAAACGTTCCAGTCGTCTATGCTGACAGCCATCCCCTAATTACGGTGCCATTTTTCTCAGAGATAAATTCATCGATACAAGTGTAAACGAAATAAAATTGTACACAGTCGAACACACACACAAATACACATACCGCAGATAACCATTGTCTGAATTTAATAACGTCCCCTGGTAACTTTTCTTCAAACGCCGAAGGTCTACATATCATTGGAACTTCATCATCTGCAGTTTCTTTATCAAGTAGATTTAATCCCCAACCGATATCTTCTTTTGATACATCTAACGAACATGATGGATCCGTGAATACTACAGCTCGAACACGAAATCTGAATTCATAAAATAATCGTTGTGCTTTACGTTGCCATGCTCTAGCTAAACGTATTCGGAAAAGTTCCTTTGAATCATCATTATAATCGTCTATAGCGGAAGTAGACCATATTTCAACATCTTGAGAAATAACACCACCATTTTTTGCGAAATGTTTTGCATCGGAAATAGAACCACTTAATTCTGGTAATTGAACATGAGAAAATTTATTCCTTAGAGGTTTTTTCACCTCGACTGACGATGATGGATAACTACTACTACTACTATTATTATTATTAATAGTAGTAGTAAAAACGAAAGGAGGGGGTGGACGACGAGGAAGACGTCTTGGTAAGAAAAATGATCGTCTTGCAGTTTCAGGTGTAACACGATGCCTCCATGGTCCATAAATACGTCGGTCTCGCCATACACCTCCAGTGGAATCTAAAATTATTCAAATGAAATGTACTTGTATTAATTAGCAAGCGAATAAGTATATATATATATACATATATATAAAATATGATAGTGTGAAATATTCCTATATTATGAATTAAAAGTCAATCTGAACGAAGAATAATCTTTTTTGCAATAATTTCTCGTATTCAGGTACTTACAATTATAAAATATAATGATCTGAGTCTAAGGGTTTTAAACTGAATCCTTCTAAATGTCAAACTGTTAATTTCAGCTTAAGATGTAAAAGACAGTTAAAAGAAGCCGTTGATTCCCATGGTAGTTGTGGGATTGACAACAATGATGTAGGAATTAAATCAGAAATCAAGTATCTTGGACTTATCCTCTTTTCTGATCTTCCGCTTGATATTTTACATTAAGAAGTTAAAGCAAAGCATAATTCCATTATGGGTAAATTTTTGTTTGATAAAGTCTCACAGTGTTATGCAGGATATAACTTTTGGTTATAAAATAAATTCAACCTGTGTATTTCAGATTTTACTAGGATGTTAATTCTTTTCAAACCAGTATTGTCCTTCATTTTATATAGCTTTTCTTTTTGTCTGCGAAGCATTTTAGGTTGAGGGGAGGAGAAACGGTCAAATCTGATGAAGCGCGTTTCTCTGGGATAACAGGTGTCAAGACAAAATTTGAGATAACTTGTAATATTAGAGATTGTGTCATCAAGAGAGTCTTCATTAAACAGGTCCCACCTTGTGTCTTTGAGTATGCCCCTAAGGTTAAAGGACCCAGGTGACCCAATGAGACAAAATAATATAATTTACAAAATACCCTACAATGACTGTCACTTAGGTGAACTACATAGGTCAAACTAGTAGGTCAGGGGTAGTCAGATTGCCTGTGAGAACATAAGAATTTAGCTAAGGGAAGAATGGTTGACCCAATTCGAGAACATAAGTAACTTAGAAAAAAGCTCAGCAATTGCAATGCATGCATTAACACACAACCACACAATGGCATTGTGGGAGAGGGTTAAAATCCTAAAAAGTAATCTACGTAGGTGGAGAGAGAGATTGATTACTGAATCCTGGCTGGTTCATCGAGTCTACACCCAAGACATGCAATAGAAATGTTTCATCACTCAACTTCATCATAGATGTGTTAATGGACTTAACCCTAAGTGACTTCAGCGACTCAGGGATTGACTTGCTACCGGGGAATAATCTCGTTGACTTGGAATATGCAGACGATATAGTCCTTCTAGGCGAAGGCGCCAACGAAATGCAGAGTCTTCTGAACACCCTGAGCCGCAATCTACGAATGTTTAGCATGCGATTCGCTCCCGCCAAATGTAAGATGATGTTACAGGACTGGACTACATCGACGCCTTTTTTAAAAATAGGAAGTGAAGTGGTAGAACACGTTGACCGCTTCACTTATTTGGGAAGTACCATCAGCCAGTGCTAACGGGTTGATCTCTGACGAAATCTCAGCACGAATACACGGGGCTCGTTTCGCATTTGCCAGTTTACGCCGACTCTGGCGTAGACGAGATATCCGACTATTGACCAAAGGGCGGGTGTACTGCTCATCAGTCCGCTCCGTCCTCCTTTATGGTTGTGAGACCTGGCCACTGAGAGTGGAAGACATGAAAAGACTAGCTGTCTTTGATCATAGGTGCCTGCGTTCTATTTCCCGTGTAAAGTGGCATAATAAGGTGAGCAACATGGAGGTTAGGCGTAGAGTTATAGGTAAACAGGGAAATCAATCGACGAAGTCGTGAAGCTACAAAGACTGAGATGGTTAGGACATGTGTTACGTATGCCAAGCCATCGCCTCCCTCGACGAGCTATGTTAGCGGATATAGGGTCAGGCTGGAAAAAAGCTAGCGGCGGTCAAACAAAAACTTGGCATCAGTCAATGAAATCCACAACAGTTGGTCTAAGCCACGTAGAAAGGTGTAGACTTCCAGGCTGGGGTCCTCGGGACGGTAAAAATCTATGGTTGGAAACAATTGGTGACATGGCTCAAAACCGTTCTCTGTGGCGCAGATGCATCCACTCCCTGTGACTTATGATCTTCAATGAAACTGTTTTGTATTTCTTTATTACTCCTTTGTCTTACACCTCTGCTCACTGTTTCTATTATGCTTTTCTTGTACTTTCTTCTCTTGCTTGCTTCGCGTGCTACACGGAATGTGGCGACTTGAACTTCCGCACATTTGTGTATAGTTCTATGTCGAAAACAGACAGACAGACATCACTCATATCCGAAATATGGAAAATACTACTGCCAATCAAATCAAGTGAAAAACAATGGAATCATATAAATGAAGTTAGGAAGTCGTGTTATTACCTTGATATGATTATGAGCAATAAATTTTGCTCGAAACGTCATCAGTAAACATTACTGTATAACACTGTGAGCCTTTATCAAAACAAAATTTACCCATAATGGAATTACACTCTACCACAGTGCACAAGTTTTATTCTTATATTAAGGCAAGGCACTCTGGTATAACTCAACCCCTCCTCTTACAGTTCATAAACTCTTGCATCCTACCTATTCTTCTTTATTGTTCACCCCTGCTTATTCTTTCCTGGTTAGCGTAAAAACGACTTTGTCACAATTCGTAGAATGCTAAAGGCGGTCAGTATATTGAGCGGTGTCTCAAGGGATCACATTGTTAACGTCGTTGTCGATAGACACTTGACTTCGTGCAATAAATCTACTAGAGGGATTTTGTCTGACTTGGAGCATCCACCTTACCCTTAGCTTACTTTCATCTTGCATCTCCTCAGGTAGAACAAGAAGTAACTTCAGAAAACTGTATGTTCGCATGCCTAAATATAGAAATTCTATGATACCACACTTGGCACCTATTTTATGAAAATAGTGTCAGGCAAGAACTAACTAAACTTCTTTTCATCTAGTAAATAAACAAATTCCTCCATCCATTCGTCCTTATATACCTTCAAGTTTTACTTTTATTATTTCTATTATATTTATGGTCGTGTTGCTTCTTTGTTTGTTTTACTTTCACAATTGCAAATACCAACTTATCTCTATGACTGCTGTAAATTCTGTTTTCCCCTCACCACATCATGTAAAGAGAACATTATATTCAATATTTTTAAACATGCTAGGATATCTATACCTCACGGACAATACTGTGTGAAACAAGACCACGGCAATTTTCACTTGTATTATTATTATTACCTTAGCTGTTATAATTATTATTTCCATTTTATATGTTGCATGTTTTTGACATTACCCCTTTTGTAATTATGGCAAATTTTCTGTGTGATTATTTCTTATTTATAATCTGAGGAAATTAGATGCAATATTGTGATTAATGCTGAGAATTCCATTCTGTATCACAAGTATTGTTTTTGGACCTTCACCGGCAGTAGATTGTTCTCTGACTCTGTAAAAGATTAAGCTCCCTTATTTAGCCACCTCTTAGTGCATCCATGGATCAGTTCATCTGTTTTTGTGGGGCAAAGCACATAGGTCGTAGTCTAGACAATGCTTTACACACGGATCTGAGAGCATAGAGGAGGAAGTAAGGCTGTGCATAGATCTAATATAGGATACTTGATCGGTGTCTGTGTCATTCTAGCAACTCCAACTATGATTTTAAGATCATTTATCGAATTTAGGCTAACTTATCGTATCTTGTTCGTTGTAAACTTCTGAAGACAATGCAGACCTTGACTATTTCATTCACAAATTTAAGCCAGACGTTTGAGTGCAAAAGAAGTATGTACAGTTCTCTGCTTTGGCCGTAGAGGGATAAAATATTTATTTATTTTGTTTCTTTAGTTAATGGTATATGGACGAGCGACATAAATGCCAAACTGGGACCAGACAACACAGGGAGAGAACTCATTATGTGTAGAAAAGCTAATGAAAAGATGAACGAGAATGGAGAACTCTCTTCGCCGACTTCTGAGTCTTCAATGAACAGTGTATGCAAGCACACGGATATCTACAAGGGGTGTCACCAGACGGGTGAACTAAAAACCAAATTTACTTCATCTCAATGTTGCTCAAGGCAGTGGAGACATAGCTTACTAGATACAAAAGTAAGAAGAGAAGCAGACGCTGGCTCAGGCCACTATCGTGTGCGAGGAACCCTACAAATCAAACTAAAAGCTTCAATGAAACAGGAGCTGCAGATAGACCACAAGCCAAGTTCAATACTTAAAAAATCTGAAGGATCAGGTCACAAAGGACATCCTCACTGCAATCGTAAGGAAAGAGGCAGAGATACAAATCAACATTAGCGGAGAGACCAGCTTTGGAACACAATGGAACAACCTGAAAGCGATGTGGAAACACACCTGCATGGAAACAAGACAAACAATCGTTCACCACAGACACGTGGAGACTAATAGAAGAGGGAAGAATAGTGAAGCAAAAGATTATCCACTGCACCGACGAGCAACAAAAACAGGAGTTCAATGCAAGCTACAATACACTAAACAAAAGGGTAAAGAAGAGTGCCAGGGAAGACAAAAGAAAATATTATGAAGCCATGTCAAGTGAAGCAGAACAAGCTGAAGTGCATGCAAAGGAGACTTCCTATCGGGGAAGAGATCAACACAAATTAATCCAGTGAGAAACGACAATGGAAAGCCAATCACCAAAGAGGTGAAGCAAAGAATACACTGGGCTAAACACTTCAAAAGACTTCTAAATCGACCGCCACCTACAACGAGCCCAAAAATACCAACAGTGGAAGCAGAAATACCAGTGGACACCAACCCTCCGACGACAACAGAAATCCTGAAGACAATCAAGATGCTAAAAGCTGGAAAAGCAGCAGGACTAGACGGAATCCCAGCAGAAGCATTGAAAATGGACCCAGAGACAACAGCGGACCTGATGACACCATTGCTATAGAAGGTGTGGAAAGAGGGCAAGGTACCCGAGGATTGGAAGAAAGGATACTTAATTCAATGCAAGAACTAGCGCGGAATTATGCTCCTATCCATCCCAAGCAAAATACTAAACCACATCATCCTGGAGAGAATCAAACACGCCGTGGATGGAAATCTCCGAGGGGAAAAGGCTAGATTAAGGGGGAACAAGTCATACATCGATCATATCGCAACACTACGTATCATCATTGAATAAAGCTTGGAATGGCAGTCACCTCTCTATCTCAACTTCATCGACTTTGGAAGGGCATTCGACAACGCCGATCGAGAGGTGATTTGCCAACTACTTCGCTACTACGGGATGCCGCCAACAATTATACATCTCATCCAACAGTTATACGACAATGCTGCACACCAAGTAATCCATAATGAGAAACTCAAGGAATCCTTCTAAGTGAGGACGGGAGTAAGACAAGCTGGCTGCCTACTAGCTCCAATGAATAATTTCCTGATTGTGGTATACTGGATAATGTGACAGACACACAACGTGCGACGAGGAGGCAGGCATAAAAAGGACCTACACAAAAAACTTGTAGGATTCGGATCTGAACTTGGCCGATGATATAAGTCTGATCCCCGACAAACTGGAAGATATGCAAGTGAAAAGCAACAAGTTGGCAGAAGAAGAATCCAGAGAAGAAAGGATTTCCTTCAGATGGACATAGATAAAACAGAGGTGATGAAAATTCCTGGCCAACAACAACAAAAACAACAGACATCAATTAGTCAGTACAAATGGGAGAAATCTGAAAGAAGCAACCTCCTTCACTTACCTGCTTACCTACCTGGGAAGCATAGTTTCAATTACAGACAGACGGAACTGATAAGGATACCAAAGCGATGATCGGGTAAGCAAGGCGGGCTTTCATTACCCTCAAGTCTATGTGGAGCAGATGAACAGCACTCAGCGTGAAAAATAAGGTCCGGATTTTCAAATCCAATGTGATACCAGTGCTACTGGACAGACACACACACCGCGTCACGAAGGCATTTCGAACAAGCTACAGACCTTCATCAACAGCCGCCTTCTCTCAATGCTTCGCTCAAGATCAGATGGCCCACCATAGAAGATCTGCAACAGAGATCTCTGAGAGCGAACCAACGCAGCAGTAACCAAATTGTGCAACAAATGTGCAAGAAGAAATGGAGGTGGATTGCCTGGCCATACTCTGAGACAACAAACCATCAAGTGAGGGACATCCCACGCCAGACTATCTCTCCCTTGAGTGGAACCCGAATCGTAAGCGGCGAGTTGGTCATCAGTGAGAGGGTGACATAAAGAAAGTGATGTGAAGAGGAAATGAAAGCATGTGGGGGCGGACGTGGATCCACACATGGAGACGTGTGGTTGAAGTTCTACGTTCCTCTAGGAACTGTCTTTCAATACTACAATTATTAGTTTATGTATTTACACTTTTGTTGTAAGTTTCTCACGGAATAGAATTTCTTCAAAACCATATGAATACTATGATTGTACAACTTTGATAATAAATTATTTGTTGAGGAGAGTCCCTATGCTTTTGATGTTACAATGGGAAACACTAAATTATTGACAGGAACAACAAGGTTGTTTTTTACAGGTTTATACAGTGAAACTGCCTTCTTCATTCTACATTTTACTATGTAATAGTCGTCAGGCGACAGAGGCAATAGGCACTCGGACTATTAAGACGGAGTACCTTGGTGGATGGTAGCTAACAATGAGAAATCCATAGCATGAGCATTTCGTCCTAATTGAGGCTCGTCACTTGGACGTACCTGCATTTCCCAGTGAGTTAGCGAGTGAGTGACTCCAGCAACCAGCCATCCAGGCTTTGAGCTCTATGTTCCACAATATCGACGCAAAAAATCAAGATAAAATAAAGTCATATATATTATACTGCATCACCAGGCTAGATCCTACTGAGTCAATTTCACACCCCTTAACACATTACACAATAGAAATAAAATACTGACAATATGACAAGAATCTTCATACAATCAGTTCCCCTAATTAGGTTGAATAAAGACAGAACGAGCATATTTACAGTTGTGAAAGTTAAAAATAGTTTAATTTCGTGTATTGTTGATTCTCTTCAACTGCTGAAAACATACTAAACACAATCAAATTATAAGTTACAAAATCGTGTATGAAAATACTTTCTATAATGACTTTATAGGCAACATAATTTCAAAAGTGATGTTAAAAGAGTAACTATTTATATGATTAATTAGACAAAAGGGTGGAATTCAGATTTCTCTTGGAAACAAGAATGGACTAAAGAGGATAGTGTTTACTAATTTCTCCGTTTGAAAGGCAACAAAGTATCCTCAAGCTCAATCGACAGACACCTACCTACCTCATTGACCGATACACAGGACATACACAGTGGGAATTAGTCAGCAGGTTTTCAGAATAATCAATACATAGAGAAAAGCATGGCTACTTCGTTTCTCAAAGGCCATCGCGATCAAAAGACTTCAATCCAACCAACCTATGCATACTGTGCAAAGATAGTGTGTGACTGATCTCTCACTACCCCTCTCCCAATACCAGGTAGCCGTAATTATTTTCTCCATCTACGCTTTTCTGTTTTCTTTTGTTCTGTTGCATAATATTCCACTGAATCTTGATCTTCACTTACTCAGTGAGTTGAACTTATTACTAAGGTTCTAAATCTACTAAATTAAAATATTTCATCATTTTACTTCAGTAATGAGCATTGAGAAGACAGAGGTGATGATGAAGATTCCTGGCCAACAACAACAACAACAACAACAGGAAACAATCGGCCAGCATGAATGGGAAGAACCTGAAAGAAACAATTTCCTTCACCTACCTGGGAGGCACCGTTTCAACCAGAGGCGGAACTGACGAGGATATCAAAACAAGGATCGGGAAAGCAGGAAAAGCTTTCACTACTTTTAAGTCTGTGTGGAGGTCAACAGCACTACTCGGCATAAAAAATAACATCCGAATTTTCAACTCCAATGTGAAGTCAGTCAGTGCTACTTACTGTACGGATCAGAGACTTGGCCAGCGCGTCATAAAGAGCACCTCAAACAAACTACAGACCTTCATCGACAGCCGGCTGCCTTCGCTCAATACTCCACTCAAGATCAGATGGTTGACCAGAAAAGATCAGCAACAAGGATCCCTGGGAGTGAACCAACGCAACAGGAGTCTGTTGAGTAACAAATATGAAGGAAGAAATGGGGTTGGATTGGCCATACTCTGAGACAACAAACCATCAAATTACATCACTAGACAAGCTATTGCTCGATTGGAACCAGAAATGGAAGCGGCGAGTTGGTCGTCAGTGCGGGGGTGACTCGGAGGTCATGTGAAGAGGAGATGGAAGCATGTGGGAAGACTTGGAGCCAGGTGAAGAAGTTGGCAGAAAACCGATGGCAATGGAGATGTGAGAGGCTGAAGCCCTATGTTCCTCTAGGAGTTAAAGAAAATAATAATATAATGACTCCCACCCAACTTCCTGAATTCACTTTGTTGTCCTATCCTGTATTTTATCTCTAATCCTTCCTTGTTTCCAAGCGAAAACTGAAGTCTACCCCTTATCTAATCACCGTATAAATGGTTACTCCTTTAACACTCAATAATTGTCGACTTACATAATCTTTGAAATTATGTTACTCCTATACTTTCCATCTATAACACCTGAAGATATTATTACCGCCAGTCAGTCAAATCAGAGGAGGATAATAAATAATCTTAAATTGTATTCCATTTCAATTCAATTCACGTACACCATCACAACATTCTAACAAGTTACTCACTTATTTTGACTATAAGTAAAACACTCGTCTTATTTCCCATCTGATTGTGATTAATCACCCATAACACTCATATTACTATTATTATTTCTGAATGCAAATTATTCCATATTGACTTTTATTCAGTTTTCTAATCATCAATCTCACTCATGTAAATATAAGTGAAGTAAAAAGTTGTGTGACATGATATGACTATGAGTGGCAATAGTTTGTGCTGGAAACGTTATCAGTTAATATAACTAAAAAACAATGTGTGATTTATCAAAATAAAATCTTATCTGTAGTGCAGTTATACTCGATCACCAAAGTGCTCAAGTTTCATACTTGTATCAATGACACTTGAAATCACTGTAAAAAAATATGTTGAAACGCCATTTTTTAACTTGTTATTTGATTGTGTTTAGGATGTAGGCAACAGTTGAAGAGAATCAATAATACACCAAAATCAAACGAGCTGCTAGTATTAAATGTGATGTCTTCCCAGCAAATTTTATCATCGTTGTCCCTTTTTATCTTAAATTGATGGAGTCTCGGTGCGTTCGCCTTTGGGACCTATTCTGGCTGATATGTTCATGGACTACCTTGAACAGACACAACTGAGTTCTGTTGTCAATGGGACAACCTAGTGTCGCCGATATGTTGATGACACATTTGTTGTTTGTAACGACATGGATTACTCATCGGCATTATATGATCGCCTAAATGAGACACATCCAAACATCAAATTCACCATGGAATATGAAAATAATAAGGAATTCGATTTCCTGGATATAAATGTAAAAAGAACAAACGAAGGCATGGTCGAAAAGTCCATCTATAGAAAGGAAACCTGGACTGGACAATATCTTCACTATAACAGCTTTTGTACCATAAGCTATAAACGTGGATTAGTAAGGACTTTGTACGACAGAGCCAGGAAGCTATGTTCACCAAACAAGGTTGAAGAAGAATTACATTTCGTCGAGAAATGACCTAAGGGATTTATACACAAGTATAGTAGAGAAAAAGATAAGAAGGAAAAGTATCCTACTGTAGAAAAGAAAAAAGTGTTTATTTGTCTCCCATTCAAAGGAGATGCAGTGTCACGACTGACAAAAGACTGAAAGGTGCAATAAATAGAAGCTTCCCACCTGTAGCTAAACTCATAATAGTATACAGCACCACTTCTTCTATAAGCCACTCAAAACTGGATAAATACCCTGCTGATGTCACCTCCAACTGCGTTTATGAATTTACGTGCACTTGCAGGAGCAAGTACATTGGAAGGACAGGAAGAAGAGTTTCTATCCTGTGATTTTCTGAACATATTCCAAAAAACCTGTGCCTGAAAGGAAACAGGTATTCTCAGAGTGCGATTACCAGACATATTGTTGATACTGGAAATCCCGCAGAGATTTCTAAATCCTTCAAAATATTAAATAGACAAAGGACAGCAAATTTACTACGATTTGCCGAAGCGATCGCAATCAAACGATTTAAACCAGACTTATGCATACAGAAAGAGAGTGTGATTAACCTTTCACTCCCTTGGTAGCTGAATTTTGATTTTGATCACATTAATTATAATAGTCATCTAATTCAGTGGTCTGAACTCACTGAACACATCTTAATCTCATAAAATGTAACTGCTTTTATTTTTAGAAATGCTATGTGAACAAGCTACAAGCTGCGAGGGAACAAAGAAAACTATAAAACTCAAGTTTCAAAGTTGTGTGATTACAGTTGATGTGATTATGAACAATAAATTTTGTTCGAAACGTTATCCAGTGCATAATACTGTTTCACTGACTGTATGACACATCTAATAAACAAACTAATATGGAACTTTAAAAAGTCGTCAGCGTACAAATCCCGTCCTAATTCCGATGAAATCCAGTTGTCACCGACCACCTACCTTCTGAATCATTTTCTTTAGCATCAGCATTAGATCCTGCTGGTGTCTCACTTTTGAATTGACTAGTTTTCATCGATTGAGATTTATTTCTGGCAAGTGTTGAAGAAGTATTATTGTTCACACCTCCTAGTCCTCTTTCTACAGGAACATTTGAAGCTTTGCTTGTAGACTGCTCATTTCTATGCAGATTCGTCAGTACAGGACCGGCAGACAAATGACGTTTCCGTTTAGAACGTCGTCTAGATTCGTTACCAGTGGTGCTGCCACCGGTGCTGTGACGACTACGACTGCTACTACTGCTACTACTACTTCCACTGCTGCTACTGCGAGTCATGCGACGACGAACAATATTGCTGGAATAATTACTGATTAATTTAGCATCATCTGCAGGAGTATTCGATGAAAATCTGGAATTACTTTCTAATAATTCATTGGACAAACGACGTCTTTTAACACGCATCGGTGAAGTATTCTGAGCCAATGAAACTTTAGACCTGTTGAGGGGAAATTAAAAAAAAAGACAAACAACAAAGAAATTAAAGCTTCGCAATATTAAAAAAAAGAATATATTTTAATTAAAACACAAAATTTGCTCCAGTATGGTAGTAATTCTCTATAGTTTGGTTTGTAAGGGTTAGCTTTTTTTTTACGAGTTCGACCACGCACGGATTGATATCAGTTAAAGAACCATTGATAACCAGCCACAAGGAGTACTGGACAGTCAGCTGTTTCATCAGCCTAGTTTTGGGATCATCGGTAGTTTCTTGGAGTTCTAGGGAGAGATGACTAATGAGGTCCATCCAGATGTCACGTGTGAGGATGGATGTCCCACATACGACACTGGTTGGGATCATGCTAAATCACGAATTGGTAGAAGTTAGAATTCATGCACTGACTGGCCATTGAATCGGGTCCTAGTGAGTGGCTGAATGTTACACGAGCTAGCTAGCTTGCCTTGTAACCGGAAGGTCCTGGGTTCGAACCCTGGCAGTGGGTGAGTACTGCCGATGATTCCCAAACTAGGCTGATGAAACAGCTGTCCAGTACTCCCTGGTTTCCAATGGTTGTTTAACTGATATCAATCCGTGATCAACTCGTAAAAACAAAACTAACTCTTACAAACCAAACTACAGAAAGTTAATTATTATTATTATTACTATTATTTAAACACAAAAATTCGGTACAATGTTACACCAAGAAGATGCGCCACACAATAATAATAATAAAACAACATATGAAAAACACATGGTAGGTAGGGAATGAACAAAGGACTTCCTCTGTGAAGAAGAAGAAGAAAGCAATTATATTTCACATGATCAAACAGCATTCATTGAATTATTTTCAGAAAGGCTAGAGATGAGAAAACTGCAGCATGTTCGTCATTGATTGCACTTCTTGGGCACTGGATTTGAATTGTTTCTCAGACCTTAACCACGGAGTCTTGACGCACCGACCGATGCTGACCTACCATAAATATCCTTCATCCCTTGACGCCACGTTATGGGTTGACCACTTCTCCGCTTTTTTCATAACTATGGTTCTTATGCTGAGGCTTATACGCGTGATATACACCACACCCCCACCTCCCAAGGCTTAATGCAAATAGTGTGAATAAATAAGTTGTAGGTATACAAAGTTACAACGACAACAACAACAAATCATGGATTCTCGTCAACTCATCAATACAACAACGCAAACAATATCACAAAATACATAAATAATTTGCAAAAAGTAGCATCTGATGAACACATACTTTTCTAACCATCACAAGGACTTCGATTTATAAATAGATGGGAAATACAAGCAACACATAATTCCTAAAAGATGGCGTCAATAGACAATAGGAGCTAACTATTCACATAGTATAATTAAACAGAAACGGGTGGAGTGGAGTGGGGGGGGGGACATAGTTCAAATGCATCATAGAAATAAGGATAAACTGTAGGCAAACCACAAAACCAAACAAACCAGTGAATTTATACACAGTACGCTTATTAATTAACTCAAAAGTAAAAAAAGTATCCTGCTGACCTGATGAACTCCAAAAATCCACTTTGCAAATCATTTACACTTTCAGGTGGTAGCAAGTAAGTAGGAATGAATCAAAGGAAAGGGAGACAGAGAGAGAGAGAGAGAGAGTTCACTAGGTTTCCTGAGCCTATCCTTAAAGTTTTGATATGAATGACAGGCCGGTTGCTAGCACAGTGTTCTCAAATGCAATTACCAGACACATAATGGACACAGGTCATACAGTGGAAATTTAAATACAGGCGTAAGACAAGCTGACTGCTCCCCTTCTACTATCTAGTAACGATGATATATTCCTAATTGTGGTCGACTGGATTATGCGGATGATTTCGCAGATGATGTATATCTAATGTCACACAGAAACTCGAAGACTCAGAGACAGGCGAAAACTGGCTGGAGAGGCTGGCTTGGCAATGAAGACAGGATTGACTCGATCCCGGTGATGAACACAGAGAAGGTGGGGATGGAGGGAGGCGATGAAGATAACCAACCAACAAACCCCCTCCAACAACAACAGAACCAATCACCATCAACGGAAGAGACTTGACAGAGATTACTTTCTACCTTCACTTATCTAGCCTAGACAGCCATTATCCTTTCAACCACGGGCAGTCGGAACGGATGAAGATGTCAGCACCAGCCAGCTAGCCAGCCAGCGAGAATTGGAAGGGCAAGATTCGCCTTCACCAACCAGTTCTGCTTCACTCCGCCTCAGCTAGCATAAACAACAAGATTCGAATTGTATTCAACACAAATGTCAATGAAGTCAATCAGTCAGTGCTTGTATATGGGTCATAAACTTGGATTGAACGTGTGTCACGAAAGGTATTTCCAACAGGCCACTGCAAGCTTTTATCAACAGCTGCCACCTTCGATGGCTGGCTCCATAGTAAAGATCAAATGGCCAGGGGGCCAGTCGGCTGGCGATGAGCGGACCGACGGAGAACCGTTAATTGCTCAACAAATACGTCGGAGAAAAAAGAGATGGACTGATAGGCCATACGCTGAGGAAGGAGGTCGTAGAAATACACTGCGTGCAATGCAAATGGGGAGCGACGGATGAGTAGGTGGTCGGTGCTATTGTGACATAGGGAAGGAGGTGGGAGATTGTGGGGCCAGTTGAAGAGAACAGCAGAAAATAGAGGAAAGTGGAGATGTGTTGTTGAAGAAGCTTTATGTTCTGCTTGGAACCCAAGAGAATAATAACAATAATAATTTTTTTTAAAAACACTTGGAATTAATGAGGCTTTCAAAATACACAAAAGAAAGCATAGTGACTTCGTGTTGCTATCAAAAGATTTTTAAAGGCTGTTTATCACCTCAACGTATTCCTTCCTATCCACGCCCACATGGTGGACCCGAAATTTTACCTGATTCGGCGATGCGTTTAGGAGTAGAAAGATTGTCAAACACTAACGTGGTTCATTATTCGATCCACGACCGACAGATTACTAAACCCTGGCTTCAGACAGAAGACCGGTAAAGGCCTATACTCATACCGTAACGTAAACGAATAAAATATATCAAACAGTATAAAGCAAAAGTACATAGTGTTAATGAATTCATGAATTTGATATATATTCCGAATTGCTGTGAGTGAATTGCATAAACAGAGTTAAACATGTGATGATATATATATATATATATATATATATATATATATATATATAATTCATCACATTCATATAGAGAATAGAAACAGAGAGGGAAAGACTGTAACTTAAGCGAAGAGATAATTTACATTCCGAGAGAGAAATAATTGCATATCCGTTTTATTTCGTCATTTAGGTCTTTTTTCGTGCTACTTAGTGCTATTGCTCGGTTTGTTAAACACTTAACTAAGCCTACCTTAACAGTTAACGGATGAGACGAATTAAAGAATTAGAATGCGTTGGTTTTTTATAAACACTAGTGTGTAGTTTGCCTTTTTCTATCCGTTTTATTATACAATCCAACATAGCAGCTAATTCTCTTTGTTCATTTTCTGATTGAAATGTGAATTTAATTCCCTCTACTTGTGAGTTTATATGTGTCAGGAAGCTAGAGATATGTTCTGTTTTCAACACTATGTGTGGAAGTGCCATCCACATATCTCCACCACAATTTTGGAGTAGGATTAGGTGAATATGTTAAGAGCAATATTTTTCCAGCTGTCCATAAATATGTCTGCTACCCTGCAATGACTGTGAGGCCAACTATATAGGTCAAACTAGTAGGTTGGGGATAGTCAGAACATAAGAATTTAGCTAAGGGAAGAATGGTTGACCCCATTTGAGAAGATAAGTAACTTAGAAAACAGCTGAGCAATTTCGCTTCACGCATTAACACACAACCACACAATGGCATTGTGGGAGAAGGTTAAAATTCTAAAAAGTAATCTATGTAGGTGGAGAGAAAGGTTGATTACTGAATACTAGCTGGTTCTTCAGTCTACACCCAACACATGCAACAGAAGTGACTCAATGCAAATACCAGAAATATGTATAGAAGATATTATTACCACCAGTCAAATCAGAGGAGGATAATAAGTAATCGTAAAATTCTATTTCAATTCAAGCACATCACAACATTCTAACAAGTTACTTATTTCGACTATAAAAACACTTGTCTTATATCCCATCTGATTGTAATTGATCAGTAACACTCATATTATTATTATTTCTGAATGTAAATTATCCCATATTGATTTTTATTCAAATGTCTAATCATCAAATCCACACGTGTATATAAATGAAGCAAAACTTCGTGTGTGTGAGTGACTTGATATGATTATGAGTGGCAATAGTTTGTGCTCGAAACGTGGTCAACAGTAAATCTTATTGTATAACAACACTGTGATTTTTCAACATAAAATCTTATCCATGATGGAGTTATGCTCTACCACAGTGCCCAAGTTTTATACTTATAGGGATTGACTCGTTACCTCTAGGGAATAATAGTCTCGTTGACTTAGAATATGCAGATAATATATAGTCCTGCTCCTAGGTGAAGACGCAGACAAAAAGCTGTTGAGTCTTCTGAACACCTACCTGGAGGAGAAGCTAGTACGTTATTTTAGTGATAAAACCACTGTGACTGACTGGTTTCAATATAGAACTACTTTGCAAAGATGTCCAGCAGCAGTTCCGATAGCCACACTGCATCCATGTAGCATACAAAGCAAGAGAAGACAGTACACAGAGAGATTCACAGGAGAAAGAAATAATCAAGGGAAGTGTGAGTGAGGCGAATATGGAGGAACATCAGCAGAGTTTTATTAGATATGATAAATCACAAAGAGTGAATGTATCTGCGCCAGCGACAACCATCACCGAGACAGATTTTCAGTCAACCATATCACCAATTGTCCCCAGCCTTCATTGGTTCTCACCACCATCTAGAGCACCCCATCCAGCCAATCAGTCAGGCAGTCTACACCTTTTACGTAGATTAAACTAAACTTAAACGCCTAACTTAAATATTGCTTACCGTGTTACATGTACCACCTAACACGGGAGACAGAAAACGGACACAGCTATGACCAAATACAGCTAGCCAGCCTGCCTTCCACTTTCAGTGGCCATGCCTCACAGCCAAACAGTCAGTCAACCATAAAGGAGGACGGAGAGAGCTGCTGCTGAGTAGTGAACGCGTCCTTTGATCCACAGCCAACCAGTCAGCCGGATATCACATCTACTAAGCGCGACAGAGATAGTGTAAGTTGGGTTAGTTGAAAAATGCCAAACGAGCCACCTGTATTCGTGTGCTGAGATTTTGTCAGTGATCAACCCTCTAGCGATGACCGAGCTGATGCAACTCCCCAAATGCTCAACACGCTCAGCCACTTGACCACCACTGCACTCCTGCTTGTCTGTCTTAAGGCTAGGAGTAGTCGGTGTAGTCCAGTCCTGTAGCATCCATCATCTTACATTTGACAGCAGGAACTAATGGCACGGCCTAGCCGCCGGCTTCCTCAGCGGAGAATCTCACCTTGAATACGATCAGGTTGGGAAACATCTAGTGGTAGTCAAACCGAAAAATGGAGTCATCACATCACTCACATCCAACGCGCAACAATCTGACAAATAATCCAGTCAATCACAATAAGGATAATCACCGTTGGTGATAATAGGCAACCTTGTATTGTTCTTGCATCCACTTCGAAGGCACTGAATTCGAATACGAACACAGTAGGGTGCAGCAATTTGAAGGTGAGGCATCGCAAAAAACACTGCGAAGTGGTCACCCACCGTGTGTCATGAATTGGCAAAAGTTGGAGTTCATGGACTGGCTATTGGATCGAGCCCCAGTGTCTGCCTGTGAATGGTCTAAGAGCTCGCTGGTCTTGTCACCAGGTGGTCCTGGATGAAAAAAACCGGTGGGTGCGTAATGCTGAAGAATCTCAAACTAGGCTGATGAAACAACTGTCCAGTACTCCCAGGTGGTTTTCCAATATAAGATCATGATGAAATCCGCCAACCAATCAAATAACTGAAAATCCTCAAAGGAGTGGATACTGAACAAAGAGTGCTCTTTTCGCTAACTTCATCATGATCAGGCTCTACAGTTATATATCCATCCATTATAGTGAATGAATGAATTAGTGTTATAAACAACATTAGTGTTGCTGTTTGTCTGTCTGTTTTCGACATAGAACTTTGCACCAATGTGCACCAGTTCAAGTCACCACACTCCCTCCTTGTAGCACACAGAAGAAAGTAGAAAAAATGCATAATAGAGACAGTAAACAGAGGTGTGAGACAAATTGGTTTTTACCGTCCCGAGGAACCCAACCAGGGAGTCTGCACCTTCCTACTTGGCTTAAACTAACTGTTGGTGATTTCATTGACTGATGAGGCCGTATTTTGGTTTGACCGCCGCTAGCTCCCTCTTTTCCAGACTGACCAATCCTAAGTCAGCCAGATAACATTTCCCATTGTCGAGGAAGGCGATGACTAGGCATGCATGCGTAACACATGTCCTAACCATCTCAGTCGATTTAGCTTCACAGCCTCATCGATTGATTTCCCCTCCCACCTACCTAGAACTCGACCGAAGCCTAACCGTAATATTGCTAACCTTATTATACCACTTAACACGGGAGATAGGACGCAGGCACCTATGATCAAAGACAGCTAGCCTGACTTTTCATGTCTTCCACTCTCAATGGCCAGGTCTCACAGACAGCCATAAAGGAGGACGGAGTGGACTGATGAGCAGTACACCTGCCCTTTGGTCGATATTCGGATATCTTGTCTAAGCCAGAGACGGCGTAAACTGGCTGGCATATGAGAAACTAGCCCTCTGCGTCCGTACTCAGCTGAGATTTCGTCAGAGATCAACCTGTTGGCACTGGCTGATGGCACTTCTCAAATGAGTAAAGCGATCAACACGCTCCACTAACCACTTCACTCCCTATTTCTAATTTAGGAGTCGGTGTAGTCCAGTCCTGTAACATTATCTTGCACTTGGCGGAAGCGAATCGCATACCAACACATTCGTAGATTGCAGCTCAAGGTGTTTAGAAGACTCTGCATTTTGTCAGCGTCCTCGCCTAGAAGGACTATATCGTCTGCATATTCTAAGTCAACGAGATATTCTAAGTATGTTTATATAACATCGAATCAATAATATCAGTGGATTACAGTTTAATAGCAACAACATAACAGTATGCTGAATGTCAGTTGTATTACGAAAGATAATATTACAAATTCATGAATTTCTAGTCTCTACTGAAGGCCAGCCAGGGCAGTAGTAGGGGCTAATTGGACTTGCTTCTTCTCCACACAGACCACTGGTTGTTTGAGGCGAGTTGCAATAGCCTCTGGTGTTTGGAGCATGCCGTGCTTCGATGACGACTTTAGCACTTTATTAGGCACCCAGTAGATGATAGAGAAGGATTCTTCAATGCTGGCTGGTTGGCTTTGTGGCCGGCCGGTGTGCACCAGATGGTCCAATATCGAGCTGTTAATGGTTTTCACTACACCTTTACTTAGTCATGCTGAGAGATGTTCTCGAGCGAGCACGAAAAATAAAGTTCCTAGAGCAACGGCCAATATAACTCGCACTACAAGCACAGTCGCAGTTGAATTGGTAGATACACTTTGAAGTGGCCAGCTAGTCTAGGTACTTCATCTTTCAGTCGAAGTAGCACCATCAGTCGTGTAGAGGGAGAATAATACGTGTAGTTCGCCAGCATTAAAACTTCTTTGAACTGATTTTCTTAATTTCCTCGTAATTATCCCACTTGGTTTGTCGATCGTCCTTGAATTGTAGTCTTATATAAAGTGGCTTCTTGTTTACAGATTGTGAGTAGTCAGTCCTTTTCCGCCGCTTTCTTTGTCATGTGTTTATTAATAAATTTGTCGGGATAGCTATTTTCGATCAAGGTACTATACACAATGCTTAATTCATCTTCAATTACTTCTTCTGACCACATAGCTCTAACTAACTCTGTGGTTGAGGGTCTTTACAAATTTCTTTTGTACTTGAGAGAGGAACGAAGCTATGAAAATGTGTGTATATTGTCTTGTCCAAGTACTTTTTTC
Organism: Trichobilharzia regenti; assembly: GCA_944472135.2. Taxonomy (NCBI): domain Eukaryota; kingdom Metazoa; phylum Platyhelminthes; class Trematoda; order Strigeidida; family Schistosomatidae; genus Trichobilharzia; species Trichobilharzia regenti. Next base: position 26,613,063 of record OX235270.1, on the reverse strand, counting down.
TATGCAAATTTCTTTTTATGCTACCAACTAAAAATCCCTGTAAAACCAATACTTGAGAACACAATAATTATTACACAATTACTGACAACACGTGGTTCTGTGTGTTTTTAACAACACTTCGCACTGTAGGTCACTTCAGTTGCTCAAAAAGCTATGTACAACACATATTATGTGTTCACAAGTGACAAACAAAAGTGATGATAAACCGGCAAGCATTCACGTTACACAGTGTTCTCTATATAATAATCAATCAATAAAAGCACCAACATTCCATGGGTATATAGCAGAGTACGTCAACATGATGATAAACTTTTAACGCGTACAACCACACACACACACACACACACGAACACACACAGCGTAATTTAAAAGTAGTTCAACATAGCAGAAATTCTGCCGCCAAAAAAGAAAACACATGCATGCCTAGACTTCAAAATCTGTTTGTAAAATAAAACTATTTTTTTTCTCTTAAAGTTACCATGCGCACGATCAAAAATGTAAAGAAGTTAAAATACGAGCACATTTTCTAACTACGTAGCACTAATATGATATGATGATTTCACCAGACATTAAGATGACAGTTCCATGTGTTGCTTAGGCTTTGAAGTTAAACCGCATAAACGGTTGTAGTTTTAAAAAGCTAAGTAGAACACAAAAGTGCGTAATATTGATTTTTCGCGATGATTAACTGGACTGAAATGTTGTTTGCCCTTCCTGTTTTAACGTGTCGCGTGCTAGTGTAAACTCTTCAACGATGTCTAAGAGACTAGCTTGAAGTAATTTTGTGTGGATGATGGTGAGACTAGCAGTGGAATCTACAGCATGAGTATTTCGTCCTATTTGGGACTCGTCATTTGGAAGTAACTTCATTTCCCAGTGATTAGTGAGGTAAGTGATAGTGCTCCTCACCCCCCCGCCATCGAGACTCGAACCTAGGAATCATCGTTTTAAATGCCAAATTGTTACCAACTGGACTATGGAAATTTCTCTGTTAATCACCGATCATCTACCGAATTACTCCAAAGGAGCATATAGAAATCATGAGCAAATAGTGGCGAAATGCAGTGTTTGTATCACAGCCTTACGGGGATGATCCTAATCTCTTGAAGAACTGTAGGTGAGCACAATTAGACAGATTCAAAGTAAGAAATAAACAAGTGTACGTAGAGTGCCCCTGGACTTTCCAGACCGTCTAGCTGACGTTAATAATAATAATAATAATAAATATGCACCTGAGACACACTTGATGAGGAAGAAAGAAAGTTGACACAAACTCTGGTTGATACTAATTATCCAGACAACTTCATTACGAGATAGAAAGTAGTCAGTGGAACACCATGACCCATTCTTCAACTCGCCACTAAGAAAGACGTATATATCAAGCTAACCTAAGCATGGGTGGTCACAGCAGCTTGTTAAATTAACAACGGTCTTTTTATGCAGCTAAGATCATAGTAATTGAGAATGTGAAGCCGATATATTCATATAAGCCCTTGTAACATGAGAAAAGTGATGTCAAATCCTCCAACTGTATTCACCAATTTGAATGCACGGTTGGCCACACATACACACATATAGGGAGGATTCATCTATCTCAACAAATAAGGGTTGGCTTCAGAAACAATTGGAATCCTTACAACCCATTAATTAATGGTGAGAAAAGACAATATAGCTCCTCTATGGCGAAACATATTACAGAGGAGACAGGACATACTACTGGTGTTTACACGTCTTTTAAATCTCTCCATAGAATGTGTTTGGGGGAGGGCGTATCCTCGATTTTGAGGAAGCTAGACCTAGCTAGCAATCAGGAAGTTCACAGAAACTTTATGCATTCAAAGCAACAATTCGTCATCACACCAGACCTCCCTTCCTTGGTCAACTTTGTTTTGATACTAGCCAGGGTAGATGTACCACTACCTCTTCACTTTCATTATGTCCTTTTAACTTGACCCAAGTTTATTCCTCACCTCTTAATAATTCTTTATTAATTTCTCTCTGATGAAATGTAGAGAGACAGTTGTGTATAGAAGGGATGCTCAGAGTCCAACAAAGAAAATATGAAAACAATCAAAGCATCAGGATACTCAACAAGCTTGGCTTTGATGTAGCTGTATTCTGTCTCTCTGAGCTGGTTGATTTATTTGCGAAGCATTCATTATTGCTCCACTCGGCAACGTCTTCAGTGCATACTTCATTTTCTTGAATGGAGCTTTTACAATTCCTTAAATATTCCCATCATTAATATAAGAACAAGACATATAAGCGAAAAATATTGTTGATTTCAGTTAGATCTTCCCCAAGTCTTACTCGAATTTACACAGCTTTTGTGTATAAAAAGAAATTTAACTGGTGACGGTGAGTTTGTGGATGAAATAATAATGACAATAATAATAATAATAATAATAATAATAATAATAATAATAATAATAATGTGTTAAATGCTTTGAACGTCAGTATTAATGATGAGTATAATGATAACAAAAGTAATAGTGATAATAAGGTTTATACGTGTGGTGATAAGAATAGCGAATGTAGTAAGTAATATGTGTATATGTAGACAAGCTGCCTAGCTGTGCCACTTCCATGTTTATCTACAAACTTGGCTGCTCCTGTGGAGAAAGCTGGCTATGTGAGAAGAACAACACCTAGACAACTCAACAAACGTACCATTACTCAGCATCTTCTTACCCTCCCTCAAAGTTAGGAAAAAGCCAAATAAAATCTGTAAGAAGTTCCATTTTGTTTCATTTGATTCATGATAGCGGTCACCAAGTGGACAATAGAAGTGCCTTCAAGCTTATATGTCACATTCCGTCGAACCTTGTGAATGAAATTCGAACTCGCCTTTTACAAATAGCTGAAGCTATGCGAATTAATTCGAGAGAACAATCCTTGTGTCTTTGAATACAATAACAAAAGAAGTTTGTTCTACCTTCACCTCTCTGTTGCTTTGTCTAGGCAAAGTCTAATTTTAAAAAAATACTCTCCTCCCACCCTTCCTTATTTCTAATTTCCTTCGACCATTTTTATGATATTTATTCACGCTCTGATTATCTTTAGTATTAGTATTACGCAACTTATAAGATTTGACCTAATTTGTTTATTTATTGAATTGTCTCCATATACACGCGTATTACTATCTTCGGTATTCTTATCGCCACCCATATAAACCTTATTATTCTTATTATTTTTGTTATCATTATAATCATCGTTAATAACTACTTTCTAAAACACTGACCACATTATTATTATTATTGTTGTTGTTGTTTGATCCACAAACTCACCGTCATTGATTGGACTTTGTTTTATATATAAATCTATGTAAATTAGAGTACAGCCTGAAGAGGATCCAATCGAAAACAACAATATTCTTATGAAATTAATAGTGTTCTCTGAGCTGGTTGGTTTAGTTGCGGAGCTTTCGTCGTCCTTCTGGAAAACATCCCCCTTTAGCGCAATATTTAGCATAAAGTGAAGTGATTTAAATTTTTTCATTAGTGATAAAACTGCGTCTACCGGCAACTATCTCTACATATGTATTGACCATTTTCTATTGACTTGGATTTTGAACTTGCTGGTGACATAATTTACGTTTTATTAGTTAGTATATTTGGTGGATATTAACGTGTTTTTTAATTGCATATTTGTTTGAGTTCCAGGCTTCTAGGAATTCCCTGACTACACTTTCAGTGATGTTTCCTCTGTCTAAGATTTTGACATTATCCCAATCAAATTGATGTCCATAATTGTCTATATGCATTGATATGAAAGAATATATATCGTGTCTTTTCACGGCTGATTTGTCTTCTTGGATTCTAATTCGAAGGGGATGTAACGCCTGTTACAGTTCATAGAACTTATAACTCCATTGTAGATAAAATTTTATTTTGATAAATCACACAGTGTTGTACAGTTATATGAACTGATGACGTTTCGAGCACAAACTATAGCTCATAATCATATTGCTCATATCATATCAAGGTTTATCAGGGAATCCTTATTTATCGAGTCTACACCCAACACCTGCAACAGAAATGACTCAATGCAAATACCAGAGATATGGAAGATATTATTACCGCAGGTCAAATCAGAAAAGGATAATAAATAATAATAAAATTCTACTTCAATTCAAGCACATCACAACATTCTAACAAAAAACTTATTATGACTATTAAAACACTCGTCGTATTTCCCATCTGATTATAGTTGATCAATAACACTCGTGTTATTGCCATCAGTCAAATCAGAAGATAATAAATAATCTTAAAATTCTATTTCAATTCAAACACATTCAAACACAACATTCTAAGAAGTAGCTTATTATGACTGTAAAAAACACTCGTCCATTTTTCCCATCTAACTGCAATTGATCAACAACACTCGTACGATTATTTCTGAATGTACATTATCTCACATTGATTTTTAATCCAATATCTAATCGATTCTACACATGTATATAAATGAAAGAACAAAGTTGTGTGAGTTACCTGATATGATTATGAGCAATAGTTTGTGCTCGAAACGTCATCAGTTCATATAACTGTACAACACTGTGTGATTTATCAAAATAAAATTTTATCTATAATGGAGTTATACTCTACCACAGTGCCCAAGTTTTATACTTATATCATAGAACTTATTTTGTAAATGCTGTTAATTTTATCCTTTTTTTCTCTTAGGTCTTTTGGTTTGCATAATATCGAATTAAGCGATTTGACTGGCTTAAGTGCAATATCTATTTCAAACGGTTTCAATATTCTAGCTGTTATTTCAGAGATATTTTTTGTATATATGGTAGTATGAATTTTCTTGTAGTATTTGATGATGGTTCCTTATTGGTGTTTTGATTCGACTTTAAACACTTTTTGATGAAATTTTGTGGATAACCATTCTTTTTGAAGATCGTTTGTAGGTATTTTTCTTCCATTCTTTTCAACACCGAAGCAGTGTTACAGTGTTTGAACTCTCTTTTAAACAATGTCTGCACACAGTTTCTTTTGTGAGTAATTGGATTATTGCTAGTATAGTTGAGTATTTGATCTGCAAATCATCCACCTGAGCTACAAATCTTCGCTACCATTTCAACAATATTGTTAACTAATGTCTTATTCTGATATTGATAATGGGAATATTTAAAGATAATGTAATTCCAATAATGAAATGATTTTCCTGGATAAAACACATATTGATGCAGTCTCATTTAGTTTACTGATGACATTTTGAGCACATACAATTTATTACTCTTAATCATGTCAAGGATTTTTCGCATATTTATGTCTTCCACATATACGCGTTGAGGAGGCCGTCGCGTGCAATGCAAGCCATCACTCAAGTGGAATCACAATGAGAAGCGAGTGACGAGTGGGTGATCGGTGCTATTGTGACATGGACGAGGTCGTGTGTGAGTTGGAGGGAGGAGAAGAGAGAGATATTGGGTAAAGAGGACAGGGGAAAAACAGAATAAAGTGGAGATTTGTTGTTGAAGGCCTATATGTACCATTCAGAACCCAACAGTACGAATGATGACTATGTTTTCCACATATCTTGCTAATACTGATACTTGACCATGAACAGCAATCACTGTAACTAAAAAAAATGGCTGTTTAAAACGCCTATCTCAAAGAAAATATTCACTTCTTAGGAAAATTAACACTAGTCCGTTAAACGATCTAACTTACTTGTTCAGAAGTTCACCAACAAGGTTGTCATTATAATTTATCAAAAAACCCTTTGGAAAGTCTATATTACCACATAATGTGAATAATGTTATCATTAAGCAATCTTAGATGACAAAAGTTAATGTAATTATTGAATCTTGATATGTGTTGTGTTCTCCAAGCTGGATAGTTAATTTGCGAAGCTTTCATCTCCCTACTAGACGACATCTTCTTTCAGCGCATACTTCAATTTCAATTGAAGTGAACTTTTAGATTTTTCCATGAGTTTATTAATCATCTCTCCTAGTTGATAACCACCTTGGACGTGATTGGTTGTTTTCGTGTGTCTTCACACTTTCTAGGCTACTTGTGTTGGAATTGATTGTTTCTTTGATTTGAACTTTGACCCTTTGTGCGTGTGTGAGGTTTCTTTCTCATCCGTTGATAAAATTTGTCTATCTCGATGTGTCTATTAATTGATGATTCGCTGGAATACCAGGTAGGCTTCTAAAAAAAGACGAAGGCGACGTCCACTTTGGCCAATGTAGTGTTTTTCGCAGTTGTTACAACTTATTTTGTAGATGATGTTGGTTTATCTTCTTTCGCTGTTGGGTCTTTTGGTTGACATAGAGCTGACTGAGTGAAGTGACTTTGTTGGTCTATGTACGACGTCAATTCCTAAAGGTTTGAAGAGTCTTGTAGTGACTTCTGAGGTATCCTTAATATATGGCAAGGCGATTTTCTCTGTGCTTTCCTTGAGGTCTTTTGGTTAGGGTTAGGGTAGCACTCTCACCTTAAGGAAAATTGAAGAAAGATATCTAATGGACGTCTTCCAAAAGATATCCACGGAATTTCATCAAAAGACATATACCCCTGATATGTATCCACATATATATATTGATGTGTGTATGTATGTTGGTCTCTCTTTCTGTTTGCTCGCTTAGTCTGTGACCATTTCACTTGTATGAACTTGTCTCCTTTAACAATGTATATTCCCCTTATATTATATATAATATGAGTGTTTGTTGACAGTCCGTTGCTTGGTGACATATATCCATATATGGTTGTTGTTGACATGTCTGCTATATTTCGCTATGTATATATGGATCGATACTTCATTATAATTAGCCATTCATGTTAAGACTGTCTAATGATTGTTCACACCCTTGTCATATATATTTCGTTCTCACAATTTGTGTGACTGACTTCCTTTACTTTTTTGGTGTGATACCACTTATTGCTTCTCCTGGTGTTTTGAAAATAGAAGTATCATCGCAAACCTAGTGGTCTTCTGATTTCCGCCTTCTTGCGTCAGGACTATTAAATTCTCGACCAGTCCATAACAATAATTTAGCGACGAGTACATAACAATTTGGCGACGGGGAAAACTACTATTAACCACTCAGAAGTAGCAACATAACAACCCCCATGCCAACCTATCCAACCAAAAGCTCACTTCAATTGAAATTGAAGTGTATGCGCTGAAGTGAGGATGTTGCCTGCCTAGTAGGGCAATAATGAAAGCTTCGCAAATAAACCACCAACCAGCTGCTCAGAGAATACAACCACATCAAAATCATCCATCCATCTGAGCTAAAAATCTTGTCTATCATATCTAAATTATTGAATCACTAGGTCACCTCAATGTCACTAACATCCCAATTCAATTCTGACATCGTGTACCCGACTCTAATGGCAATGGTAACCAAGTCTAACTACCGTTAACTAACATAATATATAATACCAAATAAAAGATATATATATGTATAACAAACTTACCTCAAAGTTCTTGAATTATTAACTGTAGATTCCAATTTAATGTTGTTAACATTGTGTAAGTCACGTGACGCATCAGAATTCATCGGGATATTATTATTATGTGTACAAGATGAAGAAAGTGAAGTCGATGGAACTTGTCCACTAGTACATGTATTATCAGTATGATGATTGTTAACCACAGAGGATGATGTTTCATCATATGAAACGCATGATGATGATGATGATGACGGAAATAGCTCATCATCAAATAGACCAGGCATTGGTTTAAAAGGATGAATAAAAGCATCCGCACCCAATTGATGAGCCCATACGCATATTTTATTTGATGCACAATGTGGGATAATATGACGCCACATACCGTACAAACGATCTTCTACGGAAACATCCAACTAAAAATGGGTAACAAATAATAAAGACATATATATATATATATATACTTTCAATCAACAATATAAAGGATATATATATATTAGAAAAGAAGAAGTCTACTTTATATTAGATACGTTAAACAGCTTATTCTACAGTCAGGTGTGTTCGTCTGTTTTCGAAGAACAATATAGTTCCATTGAAAATTATAAGTCACAAGGAGTGGATGCATCTGAGCCAACCATCACCGAGAACGATTTTGAGCCATATCATCACCAATTGTTTCCAGCCACCATTGGTTTTTACCGCCCCGAGGACTCCAACCGGGAAGTCAGAGTGTGTTCCATCCATTTCAAATTCCTCATGATATATTTATTGGAGTATATACTCTTGATTCGTCCATTACCAGAGTAGTTTGTTGCCTGCCCTCTCTCAACATCTGGTTTTCCGTATGCAGCCAATGAAGACACGTATTGACAAACAGTCAACAACTGGCAGTTGGAAATGCGTTCTGTTACTCACAGAGAAGAACTGACTTGACAGTGATGTTGAAAAATCCCAATTTCGACAGTGCCAAGAAAAGAGAAGTTAAGGAAATGACCTCTTTCAAAGTGGTCCTTTTCGTTGTTGTTGTCGGTTGGTTGGTTATCTTCATCACCTGTGTCTTCTCTATGTTCACTTGAAGTCCACCGGACTTCGCTGCTAGCCTCTTCTGCCAACCTGTTGGTTTTCGCCTGTAAGGTTACAAATTTATCTGACATTATGTGACAAATTTAATATATTTATGCGTTGACGTTTCTGTAGCAATTTGGTTAGGATTTGGGGGTGGAGTTGCTAGCACCATGCCCCAATCCTCTCTCTTTATTCGGGCTTGGGGACGGCTAGAAAACCAGCGAGCTAGTAATCTAGGCGAGAACAAGAACCAATCGCCCAACAAATATGCAGGAGAAAGTGGAGATGGATTGGACACTCGCTGAGGAGGCCGCTGCAGGGTGACATCGCACGACAAGTCATTGCTCGAGTGGAACTCGAAAGGGAAGTGGTGAGTGGGACGTTTAAGGGTGACATGGAGAAGATCGTGTGAAGATGAGTCGAAACACTATAGACTAACATGGATGCAGGTGAAAAGTACAGCAGAAGGAAGACAGAATCAAGTGGAGACGTGCAGTTGAAGCCCTATGTTGCACTAGGAACCCAAGGGAACAACAATAATTATAAATAATCATCAGCAGTGATGAAGTAGTTGCCGAGTTTGCCTTGCGATCAGCAACACTATCGAAGGTTTCAATATAGCAAAAATATTCATTCAGACATTTATAAAACACAAAATAATCGAGCCAGCCAGCAAAGAATATCCTTTTCGATAAATTCCTCTTCCGGCTCTACAATTATATATATACATACTTATATACATAGAATGTCTTGATGAGGAACTTAATAATATTAAACGGTTGCAAAGTGAAAATGGTTATGCAGAAAAGTTTATTGATAAGAACATGAATCTGAAACCAAAGCAGCCCAAGTTACCAACAGTTCCAAAAAGGGCTTATTCTTAGGCCGTACAATTAGGCGTGTTTCTCGTCGGATTTCCGAACATCACCCTGCACAGCGGTTGGTTAAGTAAAGCAAAAACGAAATATATTCGAAGCGCTATTCTGTCTCATCATATGAAGACAGAACACAAGATTGACGTTAACCAAGTTTTCAGGGTCATTTACCACATACCTACGAATCTCAGTTTTGCCTTAAGAGTTCGACTACTAAATATCGCTGAGGCTGGCCGTTGGGATCTATATTAACCAGCCTAATTTGTGCATCCATAAGAAGTTGGTTAGTTCAGACGTTATCATTACCGGTTGGTCATCCAGGTTTGAATGATCCTGAACTTTTGTAGAATTTTCCTAATTTTAGTTAATATTCTATTTGCTACTATATTATTATTATTATTATTATTATTATTATTAGTAGTAGTAGTAGTAGTAGTAGTATAATTTAAGCATCTTTAATGAACTGTGGTAATTCCATTGTGATCTTACTTTACAAATCGATATTATTTAAAAACACAGATATTATTATTGACTACTACTAATCTAGAATATTCTATGTTTATAAAGATGCATATATAGATAATTGTAGAGCTGGAAGCGGAATTTATCGAAAAGGATATTCTTTGCTGACTGGCTCAATTGTTTTGTGTTTTACGAACTATCGAAGGTGTTTTAAAAGTCGATGAACTTGACATTTATACCAGATACTACACTACACTAGACACCTTGATTATAATTCATTCATGTTACTTGGTGTACAAGGATTCAGTGAAATAAATGAGAAAAAAAACTAAAAACTAGTGTTACTTCATAAAATCAAACAGTAAATAACAATCACAATTACAGTCAGTGATACAGTCACTGCCTAGTCCACTGTGCATACACAACACGGGTATTAGTCTTTTGAAGAAAGCAAGAACAACAGTGTGGTTTGTGCAGAAAAAAAGAAGATGTTACCATTAGCATTGCTTATTTCATTGGCTTCTCGTCAACTCAGCTGCACACAGCCCAAAAATATTTCCGATTCTCGAAAAAAGATGTTGAAAAACAACGGTTGCCACCCTCAGAGATTCATTAACAAGTGTGCAGAAGATATGAAGGCTCCAAAAGGCAAACAAATCATTCAGGTCGATTTAAAAGGTGGTAATATTGCAGGAATAATCAGGGGGATGCTGTTCAGGAAGGCTTCGTGTGCCTTTGGAAGTGTGTGGGCGGTTGTTACTACTCGGCTGCCCACACCGTCGAAGTTGATTAATTCTTCGAGTACCTGAAACAGAAAGAGAGTTAGTGTTGCGTCATGACCGCAGAGCCTAGGGGACAACTGCTTGAGTCAGGCCAGTCACACACGGCCTGTATAAACTGGTTTTTGGGATTGGTTCCGTATTAGTAAACTTACCGCAGGTTACGGACCACCGTATGGTGGTAAATCGGGATGTAAAATTTTTGGGGTCAACCTTTTCTAACCCCCTCCTACTTAATCTATTGCTTCGTCTTCACCCGTCGCCAATTTAATATAGTGTAACTACTATGCTAATTGTATGCAAATATATTGATTTTTTGTTTAAAAATGAACTCTGTGTTTTTTTTTATTTCCTTCACGTTCCCAGTGGAACATAGGGCTTTAAGCTGGAGGCTTGAAGTTTCTGTAGCAGTGTTTATTTTCACAAGATGAGGTTGCTAGCCTCATGCCCAACCTTCTCTCTTTACCGATCTTATTACTGGGTAAGTGAGGTAAAGGAGTGAGTCAGTCGGGGATCGAACCCCGGACCATGTGCATGGTAGGCGAGCATGCTAACCGGTGTGCTACCGAACTCTGTGTAAGTATGTAAAAATTGTTTCTGTACGTAAACTGAATAATGTCTTTGGGCTGTGTACAGTTTCTGTACAGCTGTGTACAGAATTGGAAAGAAATAAGCAATGCTAATGGCACCATCTTCTCATTCTACACAAACCACACTGTTGTTCTGGCTTTATTCGAATTCAAAGTAATATACAAGATTCAATCAGGCCTATCAAAGGGAGGGGAATTAAGACATCTGGGCATAGCTGAGGCGCTAGCTGTACAAAAGCTCAAACCCACGCTTTGTATACAAAAGAAATACGTCAAACCCCTGTCCCTGCCATAGCCATCATAAACAGGTAATTCTTTTAGTAATGACCATCCCATTGCCTTTCTTATCTAAACTTCCTGTTTATTCATGTTTTTCTTAATCCCAATTTACACTACCATATTTTCATATCCGAACTTCCTGTTTATTTTGTCATTTTACTATTTCTACATATTTAATCCCCGATTGCATAAACAATTATTCGTCACATAAGTTATGATCCCACTAGGTGTTTTATCCAAACATCCTGTCTATTTTGTTATTTCTACATTTCTAACCCCTAATTGCAAAATGTCAATCATCTTAGTTATTATGATGCTACTTTGTTTGAGTTTTATCCGTCCCACCGCCCTGTTTATTATGGCATTCTAATTCCTAATTGTAATTCTTATTAATTTGACCCTTAACTGGAAATTATTCTGGAACTTTCCCATCCATTTGATATAAATACACGAATACAGCCTAGATGATGACTTCGTTGACAAGAAAATTTTCTTCGCTGCAACTGTGTTCTTAATAACTCCTATGACGCAATGTGTATATTCCAATTCATTAAAAGGGAATATATGTATTAGTTCGGGGCGGGGGGGGGGTGTTATTAAGAAAAATATAATAATATAATAAAATACAATCAAATCTTTAAACTATTAATACATACCATATCGTATTCACTGCTTTCAGAATGATTATTCGCCGTTGTATCATTTTGATCTGAATTGATGATTGGTGTTGCTGATGCATCGATTGACGATGACGAATAAGAAGCAGGAGCACAAAAAGAAGTAGGAAATGGAAGATTACCGTCAGCTTGAAGTATTGGAACAGCAGTTGTATTGATCACTGGATGCACACAAGTAGTAGTGGAACAACCATCGTCTATACGCAGTTGACAGTTAGGTGAGTTCAATACAGCAGTTGTGTCATATGAATCAATATCTACAGGGACATTGTGTGAGACCTAAACATAATACACACACACACACACACAAAATAGAGGAAAAAAAGAGTATAGAAGATTTTCTAAATGAAAACTGGGCGGAAAAAAAGAGTAACTGACTGACAGATTGACGGGTTTCAACACGTAACTTTGCACAGATGATGTCCAATAGTTGTCACGCCCAATCAATGTACAACACAAAGCAACAGAAAACAGTAAGCAGAGATTCAAAAGAGACGGAGGCAATAAACAGACGTATGAGTTAAAATAATAATATGGAAGAACAGTAGTTTTATTATATATCATAGGTCACAGAGAGTGAATGCATCAACGCCAGCGTCAGTCATCACCGCGAACGATTTTGAGCTAGTCATATCACCAATTGTCTTCAGCCTTCATTGGTTCTCAGCACCATCTCGAGGACCCCAACCAAGCAGTCAATCGGGCAGTCAACACCTCCCAACGTGAATGGCCAGCTGGCTGGCATAAACTAACTGTTGTGAATTTCATTGACTGATGATGAAGTCATCTCTTCGTTTGACCACCACCAGTACAACTGGTTAACTATTTTCCAACCTGATCCATCCATCTTATGTCAGTCAGTGGCTAACACTGCCCCGCTCGTCGTCGAGGAAGGTGCTGGCTAGGCAGGTAGGTATGCGAGAGTAAGACATGTCCTAACCATCCACCCCAGTCGATGTAGCTGTTTCACAACGTCATTGTCGATTGATTTCCCGTTCACCTCCTACTCCTCATCCCCTGCGATGCCTCAACTTATTATTGCTTACCACCCTGTCTACTACACCTATTACTTACACCACCTAACAGCAAGGGAGATAGAACGCAGACGCCTGTGCTCAAAGACAGCTAGACAGCCAGCCAGGCAACGGGAGGGCAAGGTACCCGAGGATTGGAAGAAATGCTACTTATTCAGACTACCAAAGAAAGGAGACTTAAGTCAATGCAAAAACTGGCGCGGAATTATGCTCCTGTCCATCTCAAGCAAAATACTAAGCCGCATCATCCTGGAGAGAATCAAACACAACTACTTCGCTACTACGACGTGCCACCGACAATTATACATCTCATCAAACAATTGTACGAAAATGCTGTATGCCAAGTAATCCACAACGGGAAACTCACGGAATCCTTCGAAGCGAAGACGGGAGTAAGACACGGCTTGCTAGTTGCCTGCTATATCCAATAATTTTCCTGATTGCAGTAGATTTGATAATGTGACAGACAGCGGGTAATGCGGAAGAAGGTATTAAATGGACTCACACAAAAAACTTGGAGGATTCGGATCTGGACTTCGCCGATGATATATGTCTGATTTCCCACAAACCGGAAGATATGCAAGTAAAAATCAACCAGTTAGCAGAAGAAGCATCCAGAGAAGAAAGGACTGCCTTCAGGTGAACATAGAGAAAACTGAGGTGATGAAGATTCCTGGCCAACACCAACAGCAGCAACAACAACAGACAGCAATCAGCCAGCATAAATGGGAGGAATCTGAAAGAAACAACTTCCTTGACCTATCTACCTACCTGGGAAGCATCGTTTCAACTACAGGCGGATGGAACTGACGAGGATATCAAAACAAGAGAAGCTTTCATTACTCTCAAGTCTGTGTGGAGGTCAACAACACTCAGCATGAAAATGCAAATGAGATCCGGATTTTCAACTCCAATCAGAGCTATATCAGTCAAAGCTACTTACTATACGGATCAGAGACTTGGCCAGCGCGTCATAAAGAGCACCTCAAACAAACTACAGACCTTCATCAACAGCTAGTTGTCTTCGCTCAATGCTACTCAAGATCAGATGGCTGACCAGAAAAGATCAACAACAGGGACCCTCTGGCAATGAGCGAACCAACACAGCAGGAACCGATTGCGCAACAAATTGGCAGGGAGAAATGGAGATGACTTGACCATACTCTGAGGAAACCATCAAGTGAGTGACATCACTAGACAAGCCATCACTCGAGTGGAACCCGAAAGGGAAGCAGCAAGTTGGTCGTCAGTATATGGGTGACTTGGAGGAGGTGACGTGAAGAGGGGTTGAAAGCATGTGGGCACACTTGGAGCCAGGTGAAAACTCTAGCAGAGAACTGAACGCAATGGAGACGTGAGCGGCTGAAACCCTATGTTCCTCCAGGAATTAAAGCAAGTAATAATAATATAAGCACACCAGATATGGCGTAACAATACACATGAAAGAAAGAGCTTCCTAATTGCAGATAAAACATCAATAGTAGGATACAATCAGTGTTTACCAACATGAAATGATGAGATAAAGGCGGTGTACAAATGGTTCTCGTGATTATCATGTGGTGAATGGTGACGTTGGTGATGACATCATCATTTTTGCGCTTTTTTTAAAGAAACTGTAAACAACAATTATTGTGTTTGTTAACACATGAATATTTACTCAAACACTGACTGGCTGACTATTCCCCCCCCACAAACCATACCACACCCCCCAATAAACACACCCACACACGCACAAACAGTGGGTCAATGCACACCAGGAGATTTACATATGTGCAGTCAAATTATTTACGCCGGAACGTTCACGTATGCAATCCATCTCTCATTGTTTTTAGGTCTTCTTTCAACAAACACATTTTTAAAAGTTAATAAATCACATGTATTAGTGAGGAAAATAAAAATTACAATTTGTTTTTTTTGTTTAATATCCAAGACACTAAACAAATGACAGTGAGAGATGCTTCTTTATGACACGTTGAGATTCACCTCAAATAGGATTAATTATCATTCCTAGGAAAAGACAACTGATTACGCACGCACACCCACCCACAGTTTGAATGAATATATGAATGAATTGGCAGTAATCACGTCAATTGCAATAAATTACTCAGAATTTTAAGGGACTTTACCACAATGTCGAGCTAGACGGTTACACTGCCTCTTAGTTTAGAAATAGGGACTGAAGTGGTTGGTGGAGCACGTTGACCGTTTCACTTATTTGGGAAGTACCATCAGACAGTGACAAAGGGTTGATCTCTGACGAAATCTCAGCTGAGTACGGACGCAGAGGGCTAGTTTCTCATATGCCAGCCAGTTTACGCCGTCTCTGGCTCAGTAGACGTGATATCCGGCTGGCTATCGATCAAAAGGCGTGTGTAATACTACTCAACAGTCCGCTCCGTCCTCCTTTATGGCTAGCTGTGAGACCTGGCCATTGAGAGTGGAAGACATGAAAAGTCAGGCTAGCTGTCTTTGATCATAGGTGCCTGCGCTGTATCTCCCGTGTTAAGTGGTATAATAAGGTGAGCAATATTACGGTTAGGCTTCGGTCGAGTTCTAGGTAGGTGGGAGGGGAAATCAATCGATGAGGCTGTGAAGCTAAATAGACTGAGATGGTTAGGACATGTGTTACGCATGCCTGCCTAGTCATCGCCTTCCTCGACAATGGGAAATGTTAGCTGGCTGACATAGGATTGGTCAGGCTGGGAAAAAGCTAGCGGCGGTCAAACCAAAACATGGCCTCATCAGTCAATGAAATCTACAACAGTTAGTGGCAGCCAGCCACCCAGGAAGGTGTAGACTTCCTGACTGATTGGTTGGGGTCCTCGCGACGGTAAAGACCAATGAAGGCTGGAAACAATTGGTGATGATGTGGCTCAAAATCATTCTCGATGATGGCTTGCGAAGATGCATCCATTCCTTGTGACTTATGATCTGCAATGAAACTATACTGTTCTGTTATTACTATTGCTTTGTGTCACACCTCTGTTTACTGTCTCTATTATGCATTTCTTCTGCTTTCTTCTCTTGCTTTGTGTGGTACATGGGGGGAGTCTGGCAACTTGAACTGGTGTACATATGTGCAAAGTTCTACGTCGAAAACAGACGACAGACACTAGCCGGTAACCTGGCAACAGTGGAAACAACAACAACCATCAGGAATTCATCATAAACTGACATGGATATCGGTTACAAACAGCCGTTGGCAAACCAGCACTCGCGTACTGAACAGTTGTTGTTCCATCAGCCTAGTTTGAGACGCACCCACCGACAGAGTTTAAACTCATGACCTTCCAGTTACAAGGCGAGTGATCCGGTGTAGACCATTTTAAGCAGTCACTGGCACCTGATAAAAATGTCCATCACATGAATTCCACCTTCTTTCTTCCAATTTACGCAAGATACATAGCGCGACTGGCACTTACTGATGTCATAATTGTCCACACACCCGACTTCCGACTAGAACTGCCTACCTGAATAAGACCAGTCACTAGTGCACATCAGATTGATATTCAAGAGATTGGTTTGCAGTGACTTGATTGGTTACAGATTCTCTAACCAATGTCGGCTAAGGATAAAATCCTGCTGTAGCCAATCAAAACCCTGGAAACCAACACTTGTAAACACCTTTATGTTTGTTTGAACAACCGGGTTTTTCCCTTCACTTCAACCAACTATAAGCAAGTTTATCTTGAATTGAGAGAAGTTGAAAATCATGGGCATACACCACTGGATACCTTCCCAGTGTGTGTGATTGATCACGAAGCTCGCCTGGTAACTGGAACACATTGGGTTCGAACCATGACGGTGGGTGGTGAGTGTGTACTGTTGAAGCAAAGTCCCGAACTAAGCTGACAAAACAACTGTCCAGTATTTCCCAGCTGGTTTTCCAATGGTTCTCTCTCCCCGATTTCAGCTCATGATGAAATCTTGAAATCGAGCTAATCCGCGCAAACCAACACTTGAATAACAACAACCTTCAGTAAATTTGTAAGCAAAGAAAGAAAAAACCACTGTTCAATCATTATTCATTTATTCCCTACGCAGTAAACTAAAGTAGATTTAAAAGAGGGGTTGATCAGAAGTGTGTGTTTGTGTTTGTTACTTTCCGGTTGGCCATACAGTGGAAGATGATTTATTCTAAGGGTATTTTAAACAGATAGAGCATTAGTGTTTTGCGTGACCTAAGAACATATGTAACAGCTGCATAAAGGCCCGCCTAATTTGGTTTTTGCAATCGAGTCTGTGTTGAGAACTTACCACTGCCTACAGACCGTCGTAGGATTCAATCGCGATGTACAATTTTCACGTTTCACATTTCTTAATCCCCCCTTTCTCCGTCCAGAGTAGAAGGAAGGGGAAGAATAGCCAGCATGCGTTTGTCATCTTATCGGTGTTACACTCCTATTCCAGGGCAGCACGATTTCGTCCACAGATTCTCAAATATATTGGGTAAAAATCTGATTTTAGTTTAGCTGATATCAAGACGACCCTACATGCAAGAAAAGACGCCGCGTCCTACGGATAAAAATGATAGGAAGAGGTCAGAGATTGAATTCGACAATTGAAATCACTAAAGCCTGCAGAAGCAGAGGTCTTTATTCCTCAAATCTAGGTCTAGTTTACAATGTGAACAAGATATAATTCCATCGGAAAACCTTTCCAAACCTCGAACAAAAATTTTCAACCAATCAATCAATCCAGTTTGTATTCCGTCGGCCGAAACCGGATTTTAATGCGACAAAAGATGTATAAATATGATAAATTTTCCATTGATGATAAAGTTCCGTTACCATTTGTTTTATCTTCGTCCATTACACAGTAAGACCTGCACAGTTCCAGTCAGTCCAACCCTTTTGGTCATTGGGATAGAAAACGCCCAATCATCAACTCGTCAAGTTAGGATAGCACCTGTCGACCGAGCTACAGAGTCAACAATGTTATCACATCTAATCCACAGTGAAAACAAAAAAATTTTATCGATCAATTTCTTACTGTAGTAATATTTATGTGCCTGAAATGTGTTGGCGTGACATAGCAGGACACTGAGTCTTACATTTGGACCTAAATATATAACCGACGAGAATCATATCATAAGGACAGTTCAACAGCCCTCAAACATCTGAGATTTTTTGAGAATTTACTATCTGTCTTTTAAAGGTATGTATTTGGAATACTCTGCTCTATTTCGTCATCTAAAAGGAGCTGCTGCTCAACAAGGCAATTGAATAGGTATATGACAGACCTCTTACCCTATTTCAAGGTAATATTACTGGAAACAATACAGTTTGACATTGAAGATATCGAAATAAGCGCAAATTTAACAATATTTTAGTTTTCCATAAAATCCATAAGAATTCGTAAAGACAGTTTAATACTACTTACTGAGAGCAAGTAGTGTGATTCAAAATTATAAAAATGAGGTTAAACAAATATTGATACCTTCAAAAGACAGATAGTAAATTCTCAAATCTCAGATGTTTGAGGGCTGTTGAACTGTCCTTATGATATGATTCTCGTCAGTTATATATTTAGGTCCAAATGTAAGACTCAGTGTCCTGCTATGTCACGCCAACACATTTCAGGCACATAAATATTACTACAGTAAGAAATTGATCGATAAAATTTTTTCGTTTTCACTGTGGATTAGATGTGATAACATTGTTGACTCTGTAGCTCGGTCGACAGGTGCTACCCTAACTCCACGTTCCCCAGTGGAACATAGGGCATCAAGCTAGTGGCTTGAAGTTTCTATAGCAGCGTTCATTTTACAGGATGGGATTGCTAACCTCATGCTCAACCTTTCCCCTTTTCCGGCATTATTTCTGGCTAAGGGAGATAAAGGAGTGCGTCGGCCGGGTATCAAACCCTGGACCATGTTGATGGTCGGCAAGCGTGCTAACCGCTATACCCCCGACGCAGCCACTAGTGAATTCAAATGCCGCATTCAACCTTCGACCTCTTCCTACCAGTCGGACAAGGTTTGTTTCTAACTCACTTTGTGGGTGATTGAGTGTCAGCCGCTTCTACTCCCGCTTGCATTAATAAGAATTCTCCACCGTAAGGTTTCCTAGGTTTCTTCTTTGTATGGAAGCACGCACTACTGATGATTTTTATATTACCACCTATTGCTGATGTTGTCTTTATCCTGTACATGCATGTTTCTCACGCATATCGTTATTATTATTACTATTGTTATTGTCATCAACACTACCATTATTGTTAATTTTGTTTTTACACTTTCCTACATACTTCCTGATTAATTAATTTATCAGGGTAAATCTATACAATCAGGAGAATTCTCCACAATGCAGGTAGGAATAAAAGTGACCGGTATCCAGTTGCCCACAAACGGAATAAGAAACATGTATTGTCGGTTAACGCATCCTCCCTGTGGAGTCAGTCAAACAAAACGATTCAGTTTATCTTTTACTCTGAAGTGATGATAACGTGTAAGTCAGAATAATGCATAGGTGAAAGTAGTAGAACGGGATGAGTCAGACAGTCAGTCAGACTAGCGGAGCAGTAGAAGACTCTCACAAGATAAGAAATCTGTAGAATAGTTCAGGTACACCATTCACTATATGCAACAACCACACAGTATATATTGCATGATGGAATACGAGAACAATCTTAAAATCTTATGTAACAGGGTCGAGAGATTTATCGAATCAATTCAGTGAGAACACGTGTAATAGGAATGCTTCAATACCGGTCCACCCAGACATCTTGTAAAACCCACCACCGCTCCGCTATACGACGACGAATAGGAGAGAATAAAGAAAACCCTAAAATGAAATTGTCGATGTTGTGTGGTTATGACTGATGATATGATTATGAGCCGGAAGTAAATTGTGTTGACAATAATACCGTTGGTAAATGATACTGTTTCACTCAGCGTGTATGTGTGTGTAATATATCTAATAAACAAATTAATATAGAATTACATGCTACCACAGTGCTCATATTTTACACATATATTAAAGTGAAATTTGATAAAACACATTGATAAAGACAATGTTATTTTCAATTATATCTCATTAGGCTCAACTCTAATATGCATAACTCTACAAATGAATATTTAAATATAAAACAGTCATGGTGACATTTGTTTGACGCGCGCTACTGCTACTACAACTAGGCAGCTTAGCCAACGTGTCATTGAACATTTCCAATTGTGATTTGACAATGGACAGAAAAAATTCATGCATATCCCTGTTTCTTGACACATTTAATCGAGAAAACGAAAGCACTCAAGGTGATTTATCGCATCTAACCGATGGACTCTGCATTCGTCTACTATGGACGTATAAATGAGGCAACAGATATTCGAACTAGTAAGCCTAAACTAATGCTTTCAAAGTGCTCGAATATCTCTCTGGTAACATTTCTGAGTGCGTCGCTGGTTAGCACGGGTTCGAACCTCAGAAGCGACATTAGCTGTTCCTTCAAGACAGTTGCAGAAACACCAGCCTTGATGACTGACTGACTGGTGACTGACAACTAGCTCGACATCTAGGTCAGGTAGGGCTTCCTGTGACCGATTTCCGCCAACCGTCAAATCAAAGTGTACTGTGATAGTGAGCCAGCAGCCACCTAGTAGCATGGTGGCCACATTGCAAACATGATTGACTGATAGAATTCAGTCTACACCAAACAATAGACTACACAACACACTTGTTACCAGTGACCAATCAAAGCCAGATGTACCGTACGCTGCCACTCAAGCTGCACTGCAATTCTATGATCACTTTTATCGGTAGCTAGATGTAACTCTGAATAATGAAATACATAAGCAATTGATTTCATGTAATTAACACGTATTTTAGCTGAATAACCAATTCACTATGAATTGATAAACGTATTAGTCATATTAGCTATTGATTTTGTAACTGATGCCCATTGTGAATAGATTCAATTCTGCCTTCTAGACAAATCAATAAATGTGAGTTGTGATCACTATTGCCCAACTTTTATCATTGGATAATTTTACTTACAACTATGACCTTGTGATGTGAGCTGTATTCATGAAAAATTAAATTATAAATACGAATGCAATGCAGATTGAATCATTTTTTCAAAATGCCATTACGGTACGCGCAGTCTCTGCTCTGGTGGATACTTTTAATTTATTTGGTGTGTTTAATCGCCTTGTGGCTCGCAATTCTTTGGATTAGACTCCTCAACGTGATGAATCCGAATGTAATCATAGTTAGGAGAATGTAAGTAGCTGAAATTAATATGATATTTGCCTAATTAATTCATTTCCCTACATAGATATAACTTGTTCGAACTGATTCTCCGTTTTATGATTTAGTTGGTTAAAACAAGAACATTTTTTGTTCCATATGTAACCATCTTACTTATTTTCCTTCAATAAAAAGTTTCGTTGTACAATTTAGAGTGTTCTAATGTGTTATCATCGGATTCAAGTTGTTTACGTTTTCGTGCGTGTGTTATCTGTACATGTGTTATTCGGATAGATGTATGCGTTTCGTTTGACTATGCGATTTATTGTTTGAAAATGCGTTACTAAGACAATTCATACGCCCCACTTCCCGCTAGGGTAACGTCATCTTCCCTAATTGGCTGAATAGCAGTATCATTAATATAAGAATAAAACTTGTGCACTGTAGTGGAGTGTAATTCCATTATGGGTAAATTTTGCTTTGATAAAGGCTCACAGTGTTATACAGTAATGTTTACTGATGACGTTTCGAGCGAAATTTATTGCTCATAATCATATCAAGGTAATAACACGACTTCCTAACTTCATTTATATGATTCCATTGTTTTTCACTTGATTTGATTGGCAGTAGTATTTTCCATATTTCGGATATGAGTGATGAAACATTTCTATTGCATGTCTTGGGTGTAGACTCGATGAACCAGCCAGGATTCAGTAATCAATCTCTCTCTCCACCTACGTAGATTACTTTTTAGGATTTTAACCCTCTCCCACAATGCCATTGTGTGGTTGTGTGTTAATGCATGCATTGCAATTGCTGAGCTTTTTTCTAAGTTACTTATGTTCTCGAATTGGGTCAACCATTCTTCCCTTAGCTAAATTCTTATGTTCTCACAGGCAATCTGACTACCCCTGACCTACTAGTTTGACCTATGTAGTTCACCTAAGTGACAGTCATCGTAGGGTATTTTGTAAATTATATTATTTTGTCTCATTGGGTCAACTGGGTCCTTTAACCTACAGAGCTTGTCCCTGAGAGCGTTTGTAGGTTTAAATACCACCCTAATAACATAAATAAGAGAGAATATAAGTCATCTACAATTATACCATATAAGGAGGGAAGGGACATGTGAGGTACTCTCTACGTAGGATTCTTAATAAAGCAGGAATTACACTGGTGGCATTCAAACCTACACACTCATTCAAGTAGGACAAGCTCTTGAACAATAATTTAATAATTTATTTTACTTTATTCCAAAAACAGTACTTATATTACAGAATGGAACTCAGCATTTGTCACAATATTGCATCTGATTTACTCAAAATATAAATAAAATTAAAAATTAAAACAAAAGTAACCAGAGGAATTTGTTCACGTTTACGATATCAAGTCAAGAATATTCGAAGCACGAATTGAGATCATTAAATATTAATAACAATAATAATAATAACAATGAGTTTGTTTCAAACAGTATTGTCGATTCAGTTTGGAAATTTTAGCATGTTACTATAGAGTATTGAATCTAATGTTTTGTTGATATACCAGCATGGTGAGGGGAAATACAAGATTAACAGTGGAACACAGCTTAAACGATGTTCACACTTATGAAAAATAAATAAATAAAAACAAGGAATTGAGAGGATTATAAATATAAGAAATACAATCACAATAAAGTTTGATACTGTAAGGATGGAGGAAATAGTTTACTTAGTAGTGCAAAGAAGGTTAGTTAGTTCATGCCTGACATCATTTTCATCATTTAAAGTATGTGCTAAATATGGTATAGTGGAATTTTTATACGTAGACGTACGTGCATAAATTCTTCTGAAACGACTTCTTGTTTTACCTGAGGAGACACAAGTTTTGAGCTGCGGGTAGAGTGGATGCTCAGAGTCTGACAAAATTCCTTTAGCAAATTTGTTGCATGACATCAAGTGCCCTTCAGTGACAATGTCAACGATATGGCCCAATGGGATACCACTCGTCTTAATGACAGTCTTCAGAGTTCTACGAAGTATGACATAGTCTTTTTTAAGCAATCCAGGAGAAAATAAGCACGGGTGAATAGTAAAGAATAGGTAAGATGCACGAGTTGACAAACTAAGAGCAGGAGGGGTTGGATTATGCCTGAACGCTTTAACTTCTTAATGTGAAAATTCAGACGAAACATTCTTTTAGAAATTGCTAAGACATGGGAAGACCAGGATATATCAGAAGAAAGAATTAGTCCAAGATACCGAAATTCAGACTTGATTACTATATCACTATTGATATGTAACCACATATATATATTTATGTGTGTGTGTGTGCATGTTGGTCTCTCTTTCTGTTTGCTCGGTTAGCCTGTGACCATTTCACTTGTGTGAACTTGTCTCCTTTAATAATGTATATTCTCCTTATATTATATTATATATAATATGAGTGTTTGTTGACAGTCCGTTGCTTGGTGACATATATCCATATATGGTTGTTCACATGTCTGCTATATTCGCTATGTATATTTGGATCGACACTCCATTATAATTAGCCATTCATGTTAAGACTGTCTAATGATTTTCCCACGCTTTGTCTGGAACATTTATATATATTCGCATTCACAATTTGTGTGAAATACTTTACTTTACAACTGCTTTACTTACTTACCACTTTGGTGTGAGACCATTTATTTTCGTCTCCTTGTGTTTGGACAAGAGAAGTATCATCGCAAACCTAGTGGTCTTCTGATTTCCGCCTTCTCGCGTCAGGACTATTAGTTTCTCGACCAGTCCATAACAATAATTTAGCGACGAGTACATAACAATTTGTCGACGGGGAAAACTAGTACATAACAACTATCATCAATTTTGCACCAGTCATAGGAATGAACAGCTTCATCATTTAACTTTCGTTTATATCGGAAACTGAAATTAACAGTCTGACATTTGGAAGGATTTAGTTTAAGGCCGTTAGACGAAGACCATTTGTTAATTCCTGACAGAAAGATGTTCATCTTAGCACAGTCAAGCTGGGAGTTAACAGACGTTGAAATAGTTAGATCATCGGGATACTTAACAATGTTCATTTCGTTATCAGAGTGAGGCAAATCATGCAAGAATAAAGAAAACGGAGAAGGAGAAAGAACAGCCCCTGGAGGGACACCAGCCTCAGTAAGCAAAGAAGTGGACGACTTTCCCTGACATACAGTGTACTGCTTTCTTCCTGAGAAATAAGAATGCAGCCATTTGACAACCCAACAGTCAGTTTGAGTTTCGGCAAGCTGGTTTAACAAAATGTCCCTAGGTACTGAGTCGACGGCAGATGTGTAATCTGCTGGAGACAATGTTATGGTACAAGACTGCAACTGCATCTAAAGTACTTCTGCTGTATTTATAAGCGAATTGTTTAGGATCGTTAAAGGCTTTAAGTGAAGGTTGAAGATTAAGTAACAGTAACTTTTCCATAGCTTTTAGAAAAGGAGGGGTAATAGCAATAGGTCTAAATTTAAAACATGTTCCAGTAGACGACTTAGGGATAGGTGCAATTTTGATGTCCTTCCAAACGGCTGGCACAACATTCCTGGAAAAAGATTCGTTAAATATGTCCATGAGAGGATAACACAGGATGTCTGCACATTTTTTAAGAATTAGACTAGGCAAACCGTCTAAATCCAGGCTACAAGAAGTCACAGAGACTGAAGACATTTTAGAACATCATTTGTATTGAAACCATGGATGCAGGTTTCATTAGCACTAGTAACAATAGAAACTTTAGCATTTGTGGGGGAATATATGAAAGACTTGTTTAGTGTGCAAACATCAAGGGAATAAGAAATACTGTTCATCTGCTTACCACAAGTAATTTCTTTGAAAAGTTTCCATATATTAGACGCATTTTTACAGGATATAAACTTTTGGTTGTAAATTGAATTCAACCTGTGTATTTCAGATTTTACTAGGATGTTAATTCTTTTCAAACCAGTATTGTCCTTCATTTTATATAGCTTTTCTTTTTGTCTGCGAAGCATTAAGTTGAGGGGAGGAGAAACGGTCAAATCTAATGAAGCGCGTTTCTCTGGGATAACAGGTGTCAAGACAAAATTTGAGATAACTTGTAATATTAGAGATTGTGTCATCAAGAGAGTCTTCATTTAACAGGTCCCACCTTGTGTCTTTGAGTATGCCCCTAAGGTTAAAGGATCCAGGTGACCCAATGAGACAAAATAATATAATTTACAAAATACCCTACGATGACTGTCACTTAGGTGAACTACATAGGTCAAACTAGTAGGTCAGGGGTAGTCAGATTGCCTGTGAGAACATAAGAATTTAGCTAAGGGAAGAATGGTTGACCCAATTCGAGAACATAAGTAACTTAGAAAAAAGCTCAGCAATTGCAATGCATGCATTAACACACAACCACACAATGGCATTGTGGGAGAGGGTTAAAATCCTAAAAAGTAATCTACGTAGGTGGAGAGAGAGATTGATTACTGAATCCTGGCTGGTTCATCGAGTCTACACCCAAGACATGCAATAGAAATGTTTCATCACTCATATCCGAAATATGGAAAATACTACTGCCAATCAAATCAAGTGAAAAACAATGGAATCATATAAATGAAGTTAGGAAGTCGTGTTATTACCTTGATATGATTATGAGCAATAAATTTCGCTCGAAACGTCATCAGTAAACATTACTGTATAACACTGTGAGCCTTTATCAAAGCAAAATTTACCCATAACTGAATAGCAGTAGTCAATAATACATCCCCATTGTGTTCTGACGATGGGTAATTTCAACTTATGCGTGTCGACATTATCTACAATTCATCCACTCACTAACAAACACTCGAATTTCTCATCCTAATTCAGTCTTGCAACCAACCGACTGTCCCCAGTTCCGTTTAGTTTAATCATAGATGCATGTGCTCATGGACTTAACCATAACTGGGTTGCAGGACTCAAGGACTGAGTTGTTACCACCAGGGAATAATAGTCTCGTTAACTTAGAATATGCTGGAGATGACATAGTCACCACTTCAAGGTGAAGACGCTGGCTGACAAAAGAGAGCAGTCTTCTGAACACCTTGAGCTTGAGCAGAAATCTTCGAATGTATGAGCCATGCGATCGACTCGTTCATGCTTCTAACAAATATAAGATGATGAGGCTGCAGGACTGGACTGAACTTAACTGGACTGCATCGATTACTCCTGGCTTAAAGATAAGCAGGATTGTAGTGGTGTTTGGCTGTCTCGCTAGACGCGTTGACTGCTTGACTTATTTGGTTTTTTAACTTCCCGGCAAGAAGTCAGATAACTCAAAATATTATTGCTCTCCTAGCAAAAACTCAAGGTGATTACACATACATTATATATATATATATATATATATATATATATATATATATATATAACTTACCGGTATTGCGTTTTTCGCAGTATTTTGAGCAGATACAACTGGAAATGTATTCATTTGAGATTGTAATTCATTGTTGTTCACTGTGTTGTGATTGGCTTTTAAAGACAATGATCTCACAGAAGAAGACGTCGAAGTAGACGAAGACGGGGAGGAAGATGTGTTAGTGCACACGCATTTTGCAAGACGACTTGACAAATCAGAAGTTGTTGCTGTTGTTGTAGTAATTGATGTAGATTCAGTGACGTTAGAATTCGGCATTGTAGTGAGTACATAGGGATTCTGTGCATTCAAATGATTGGTTAAAGAATTCGGTCCAGTTAATAGCCAAGATAGAGCCGACGATGGTGATGGCGGTGATAATGGTGACGACGGTGTTGAATTCGGTTGAAATAATCGTCTATCTTGTGGTTGTGATTCTTGCCAATTGGACGATGATTCATTATGTGACATGAACACAGAATTTCTTAAAATTATGAGAAGATAAAACAAACAGATTTACTAAGTAACCAAGTAAGTGTATAACACCACATTGTCTGTTATCTTGCATATATCACTTAATAAAGATGAAACACACACACTCTCTCTCTTTACAAATAGCCTATAATCATTTATTAAGTATTTAAGAGCTGATTTGTACAGATTTCGTATGGATTTCATTGACTGGCTAGCTAGCTAACTAACTTTTTTCCAGCCCAATGGATTTATGTCAGCTGACATTGCATGTTGTCGAGAAAGGCGATGGCTAGGCATGCGTGAGCAACACATGTCCTAACCGTACATCTCATTCGATGTAGCTTCACAGCCTCATTATCGATTGATTTCCCCTCCCACCTACCTAGCACACGACCGAAGCATAACCTCAATATTGCTCAACTTGTACCACTACTTCACACGAGAGATAGAACGCAGGCACCTATGATCACAGACAGCTAGGCTGGCTTTTCATGCATTACACAGCTAGTCATAAAGGAGGACGGAGCGGACTGTTGAGTAGTATTACACACGTCTTTTGATCGATAGCCAACCAGATATCACGTCTACGCCAGGCCAGAGATGGCGTAAACTGGTATGTATGCGAAACGAGCCTTCTGTATTCGTGGTGAGATTTCGATGGGGACCAGATCAACCAGCTGTTGTTGACTGGGCTGATTCAACTTCCCAACTGAGTGAAGGGGTCGAGTTGATGAAAGTCGAGACGGTGGAGACGGAAGTGATGAAGATAAGAAACCACCACCACCAATTACAGCAAGCGACAACAACAACAACAAGAACCAGCACAAATCACCATCAACTGGAGAAAGAAGTTGACAGAGGTTACTACCTGCCTTCACTTATCTAGCCTAGCCTAGGCAGCCAGTATCGTTTCAACCAGAGGCAGTCGAAACAGCCAGATTCGGAAATGTAAGATAACAATAATGATAATTTTGCTTTATTCCAAAAACAGTACTAATGATACATCAAGGAGTTGTCAGAATTCAGTACAATATTGCATCTCATTTACTCAAAACGACAAAAAAGCATTACGTAATAATATTATCAAAACGCTGTTATAACAGCTATGTAGCAAACTGCAGTATGCGATAAGGAGAAAAATATGCATAAAGTTGTGGTATTAATAGTAATAACAACTAAAATAGAATCACTAAGTTATAATTAAACGATAGAAAGGGTGACACCATAAAATTACAGAAGGATGACTGATGAAAGGGTCGATTCATTTTGCTAATTACATAGTAACTTATATGTTTCATGTCTAACAGTGTCTCCATCACATAACATACAGGTTAAATAGGGTATTGTAGAATTTTTGTACTTAGTGGTTCGAGCATATAGCCTCTTATATTGACTTCTCGTTCTACCTGATGAGATTCAAGGGGATAGTTGTGAATAAAGGGAGGGGGCAATGCAGGGGATCCGACAGTACGGCCTTTGCCAATTTTTTACAGGAATTTATGTGCACCTTCATCGACCAGAAACCAGTTTGCAAATCTTTTGCTTCACTACTCCACCACAGTATAAACAAGGTTCAGTTTTTCAACACAAATGTCGGTGAAGTCAGTCAGTCACTTAGTGCTTCTATATGGGTGAGAAATTTGCCCTGCGCATGAATCAAGAAAAGGATTTCCAAATGCCAATCGCAGATTTCTGTCAACAACTGCCACCTTTGCTGGCTGCATACTGAAGAACAAATGGCCAGCCAGCCAGCCAACCGGCCTGCCTGCCGGCGGGAAAGAATTAGCAACAACAAACTGTGGTAATGAGCGAACCAATCAAGAGTTGTAGATTGCTGAACAAATATGTAGGAGAAAATGGAGGCGGACTGATAGGGTATACGTTGAGGAGGCCGTCGAATGACATCGCGTGCAACGCAGGCCATAGGTCGAGTGGAAGCTGAGTAGGAAACGTCGAGTGCGAGATCGTGTGAATTGGAGGGAGAAGAAGATGAGAGAGTATAGGCAATCATGGATCCAACTGAAGAGGACAGCACCAAATAAAACAAACAAGCAGTTGTGTTGTTGAAGTCGTTTCTATGTTCCACTCGGAGCCCAAGTGAATAGTAATAATAATAACAATAATAATATAATTTTAAACATACGCATGATCAAAGTGAGCCGATAATTGATCACTATTCTCAAATATAGTTGTTGGCAATAGTGTGATTGGAGTATCGGATAGAGTTAAGCAAGCAGATAGATTCGATATACATGAACTAGACTTTTCATGGACTGCAGATTTACACTGAACATTTACAACATTGTGATTGATACATTTTGTAATATCGATTACAGGTTGACAACTACTAGAAAATGATTCCATCGCGTCCATTTCAGCTTCACTTGGTACATGTTCATTAGCATTGATAATAGCGATGGCATAACCAAGTGCATGTGCCTTTTCTACTAAAGATATCTGACTACCAGATCGAAGACCATGTTCTGGATGTAATAGAAGTCGTGGAGACCATACACCCGCTTGAGCAACACCTCCGCCTTGAAGTAGGATAATAAGAGGCCCTTTGTGAGTGAAAAAGTTTGCTGAGTGTAAAACTCGCATACATTTTGATGGATGTCCAGGAATCTGTTGAATTATATCAACAACAAAAGAAAATACAGAGAAAAATACAAGTATAGTAGAGATGCTTACAATTATCCTATAACACTAGTGACCACATTAGACACAATACTTAGTTGTACTTCCTTAAACAAAATCCTAATGGAATTTCTAAGTACATAGAAAAAAATAAAAAATCATATCAATTCGTTTATAAGATAAATCACATACACACACGCTGAGTGGAACAGTATTACTGATAAATGGATGGCAAAGTTTCCAACACAAATTATTTATTTATTGTTCATAATCATATCATTACTAATAATGAGACAACCTCGAATCTTTGGTTTTATAGTTTTCTTTACTCCCTCCTACTCGTCGTCATTTGGGGACACTAGTAGAATTTTCCAGATGCCTGGGTGGAAAGATGTTCAACCATTCCTGTCCCACATATTCCCCTCTCAGTCGATTCGAAATATAACGCCTCATTCAGTTATCAATCTCTCCCTCCCTCCATCCTGTTACATTCGATTTTAAAACTGTTGTCTTATTCCATCATCCTATATATTGTATGGTTGTGTGTAATTGTCTGTAGTGAGTGGTATAGCTGTACTATTGTCCACATTTCTTATCTGATTGTGGCCAACTAATCTAGTACGTACAATAAGTTCGAGGATTAGAAAACTGTGTTCGGAAGATACAGTAGAGAATGAGTTATATTCATTACATCAAACCCTAATAGAGAATGGGCAGCCACCAAAAATCACCGACATAAACATGATGAAAATCCTCCGTCGGCAAATATCACAAATCTGCATAAAGAAACTATCTTCATGAAATATAATAGCATAGGATTTATCATCGTAAAAAAGAATTGATTTAGAATGACAAGTGGAACAAGTGAAATAATACCGGGGACAGTTCAAAGTGAGAATAGTAATAATAACAATTGACCTAATAAGGAAGAGTATACAAATTGAATAGACAAAATGAAAAATTGGTAGAGCTAAAATATGATTGGGGATTATCATATTTTAGCATAGAGGGATTAGGACCATGAAAGTTGGAGGGGTTGAACGAACTTTTTCTGTACACAGAGATCTGGCTTTTCTGTTTCGATAACCAAAGCTTCAGCAATACAGATGAGTCGGGTACGTAGGGATTTGGGTAGATTACTCTTTGCCTTGTAGATGACTTTAAAGGCGGAGGCTATAGAGATAGGGTGATCATTATCGACCAGATGTTCTATGATCGCGCTTCTTATTGCTCCACTTCCACCTTTTCGTAGCCATGCAGGATAATGTTCTTGCACCCTCTTGGACAAAACTCGAGTCGAACGACCGATATACCTAGCTCCACAAGAGCAGGTGAATTGATAAACGCACATAGAGTTGGTCAACATTGGGATCTTGTCCTTCAGGTTATTGAACAATAATGGTCGGCTAGTAAAAGCTATTCTCAGAGAGGTAGCAGGGAATGTTCTTTTCAGGGACTGTGATATCCTTCGTTTCATGATATCGGAAGCTAAGTCCCCTTTGAATTCTAAGCTCATGTAAAGTATTTTCTTGGGAGCGGTTGATAAGTCACGTTTTGTAGGCTTTGAATGTATATTCTTATCTATAAAACGTGGTGGAAATCCATTTTCCATTAGGATTTTCCTCAAAGTGTATAACTCATCTTCCACAGTATCAGTGCTACATATGCGTCGAATACGAGTGGCAAGCGACCGGACCAGGCTTCGTTTTCGACCAATGGGTACCCAGCTGTAGAAATTTGTCAGTTGACCATTCCATAACAGCTTACGATAAATCGATCTCTTCAGAGTTCCATCGGTCCTTCTTGATAAGTTCACATCGAGGAAATGAATGCTGGACTCGTTCTACATTTCGAGTGTGAATTTTATCGCAGGATGGCACTCATTAAATACACTTAATATATTATTCAGGTTACAATCAATATTACAAATAATAAAGGTGTCATCTACATACCTTTTATATATTTGAAAGCTTTGGATTATAGGCTTCAGGGAACCATTTTCTAGACTGGACATAAAAACGTCTGCAAGGAGAGGACCCAAGGGAGAACCCACTGCAATACCATCCTTCTATCTGTAGATTGTCTCATTGAAAGTAAACTGTACATTTAATGTACATCTCAAAAGTAGTTCTTTAAGATCTGTAGTGGGTATCCCTATATTCAATTTGTTGTCTTCAATATATTTGCATATAAAACATATGGTCTCTGTCAGTGGAACGTTCTTAAATAAGGATTCTATATCCAAAGACAACATTTGTTTATTCGACGCATTTACATCCTGTATACATTCAACAAATTGGAAGGTGTCCCGAAGGGAATGATTGGATAGTTGACCCCTAACAGGTTCGAGAATTTCAGCTAACCACCCAGCTACTGGATGATAGGGCGATCCAGACATATCCAAGATAGGGCGAAGTGGAACTCCAGCTTTGTGTATTTTCGGTAGACCATACAGTCTTGGTATTAGAGATCCTGTTGGTCTGATCTTTTCGTATAATTCTTCACGAATGAGATGGTTGTTCTTCATTCTCTTTAAAGTATCGGTAAGTTGTTTCTCAATTAATTCCGTCTTGTTTTTCTCGTTCGGTTTCGAGAATTCACTGCTGTCTGAAAGTAGACATGACATTTTATCGATATAATCTTTGCTATCCGTAATAATAACACCTGTACCCTTGTCAGGGCGTGTTAATAGTAAATCGTTTTTAAAACTAAAATGTTTGTGATTATAATCGTAAAGATTATATCGGTAAAATGTCATGTCTACTTTCAGACAGCAGTAAATTCTCGAAACCGAACGAGAAAAACAAGACGGAATTAATTGAGAAACAACTTACCGATACTTTAAAGAGAATGAAGAACAATCATCTCATTCGTGAAGAATTATACGAAAAGATCAGACCAACAGGATCTCTAATACCAAGACTGTATGGTCTACCGAAAATACACAAAGCTGGAGTTCCACTTCGCCCTATCTTGGATATGTCTGGATCGCCCTATCATCCAGTAGCTGGGTGGTTAGCTGAAATCCTCGAACCAGTCAGGGGGCAACTATCTAATCATTCCCTTCGGGACACCTTCCAATTTGTTGAATGTATACAGGATATAAATGCGTCGAATAAACAAATGTTGTCTTTGGATGTAGAATCCTTATTTACGAACGTTCCACTGACAGAGACCATATGTTTTATATGCAAATATATTGAAGACAACAAATTGAACATAGGGATACCTACTACAGATCTTAAAGAACTACTTTTGAGATGTAC
The DNA here is from genome assembly GCA_944472135.2 of Trichobilharzia regenti. Lineage (NCBI taxonomy): Eukaryota > Metazoa > Platyhelminthes > Trematoda > Strigeidida > Schistosomatidae > Trichobilharzia > Trichobilharzia regenti. The sequence continues at coordinate 26,579,951 of OX235270.1, read as the reverse complement.
ATTGAATGTACAGTTTACTTTCAATGAAACAATCTACAGGCAGAAGGATGGTATTGCGATGGGTTCTCCCTTGGGTCCTCTCCTTGCAGACGTTTTTATGTCCAGTCTAGAAAATGGTTCCCTGAAGCCTATGATCCAAAGCTTTCAAATATATAAAAGGTATGTAGATGACACCTTTATTATTTGTAATATTGATTGTAACCTGAATAATATATTAAGTGTATTTAATGAGTGCCATCCTGCGATAAAATTCACACTCGAAATGGAGAACGAGTCTAGCATTCATTTCCTCGATGTGAACTTATCAAGAAGGACCGATGGAACTCTGAAGAGATCGATTTATCGTAGGCTGTTATGGAATGGTCAACTGACAAATTTCTATAGCTGGGTACCTATTGGTCGAAAACGAAACCTGGTCCGGTCGCTTGCCACTCGTATTCGGCGCATATGTAGCACTGATACTGTGGAAGATGAGTTATACACTTTGAGGAAAATCCTAATGGAAAATGGATTTCCACCACGTTTTATAGATAAGAATATACATTCAAAGCCTACAAAACGTGACTTATCAACCGCTCCCAAGAAAATACTTTACATGAGCTTAGAATTCAAAGGGGACTTAGCTTCCGATATCATGAAACGAAGGATATCACAGTCCCTGAAAAGAACATTCCCTGCTGCCTCTCTGAGAATAGCTTTTACTAGCCGACCATTATTGTTCAATAACCTGAAGGACAAGATCCCAATGTTGACCAACTCTATGTGCGTTTATCAATTCACCTGCTCTTGTGGAGCTAGGTATATCGGTCGTTCGACTCGAGTTTTGTCCAAGAGGGTGCAAGAACATTATCCTGCATGGCTACGAAAAGGTGGAAGTGGAGCAATAAGAAGCGCGATCATAGAACATCTGGTCGAAAATGATCACCCTATCTCTATAGCCTCCGCCTTTAAAGTCATCTACAAGGCAAAGAGCAATCTACCTAAATCCCTACGTACCCGACTCATCTGTATTGCTGAAGCTTTGGCTATCGAAACAGAAAAGCCAGATCTCTGTGTACAGAAAAAGTTCGTTCAACCCCTCCAACTTTCATGGTCTTAATCCCTCTATGCTAAAATATGATAATCCCCAATCATATTTTAGCTCTACCAATTTTTCATTTTGTCTATTCAATTTGTATACTCTTCCTTATTAAGTCAATTGTTATTATTACTATTCTCACTTTGAACTGTCCCCGGTATTATTTCACTTGTTCCACTTGTCATTCTAAATCAATTCTTTTTTACAACGATAAATTCTATGCTATTAAATTTCACACAATATTACGTAACGTTTTTGTTTTATTCGATTTGCCTACTAATCCTATAATTGCACATCCTTTTTCAAGTTCTATCCCTCCTATGAATTATTCTATATATGACATTAATCTGCTTTGCCACTTGACATTTAACTACGATTATAATCACAAACATTTTAGTTTTAATTGAACTTCATATTATTATTATTTTATGCATTCACACCTAAGATTCAATTCCCTCACCGGATATAACTTTTTAAAAACCATATATATACGACTGTACAGCTTGATGATAAATTCGTTGAAAAGAGTCTCTTCACTGAATCACATGTTTTGATTTTCTAAGTGTTACTAGGGGAGTTTTCCATGAGTTAAAAAATGGAAGATTATGAATACCAAAAGAGTGAAATACACCGCACTACATCGACCACTCCCAACTTAAAGATAAACACGCAGATAGGAGTTAAGTATTGGAGCGTGTTCAACATTTCACTTATTTGGGAAAGTGCATCAGGCAACGCAGCCGGCGGACCTTTCACGAAATCTCACCACACAGATACACAAGGCTCGTTTTTCATTTTTCAGCCAACCGTACTCACGCCATCTCTGTCCGGCTTAGTAGACGTGATATCCCACTGGCTAGTTGGCTGATGACCGAACGGAGTGTGTACTCCTCACCAGTTCGTTTTGTCGTCCGTCATGGCTGGCTGACTGGCTATGAGACATGGCCATCTGAATTGGAAGATATGAAAAGGCTAACCAGCTGGTTGTGTTTAATCATAGGTATCTGCGCTCTATCTCCCTTCTTGTTAGGGGGTAGGTGTGACAGGGTGAGCAAGCAATATTAAGGTAAGGCGTCGGTAGAATACTAAGAAAGGAAGGAGGAGGGGAAATCAATCGACAGTGAGGTTGTGAAGCAGTTACACCGACTGACCTGGATGGTTAGGACATGTATTGCTCACGCATGCATGCCTGTCTAGCCATCACCTTCTTCGACCGACGGGTGGGGCGATGTTAGCTGACGTAAGATACATCCGGCAGAGGAAGAGTTAATTAGCTAGTGATAGTGGTGATGATGGTCAAACCAAAACATGACTACATCATCAGTCAATGAAATCCACAATCGTTAGATTAAGCCAGCCGGCTAGCCATTCACGTGGGGAGGTGTTGACTGCCCGATTGGACTGCCTAGTTAGGGTCCTCGGGATGATGGTGAGAACTAATGAAGGCTGAAGACAATCGGTGACATCACTGACTCAAAATCATTCGTGGTGATGGCTGGTGCTGGTCCAGATGCATTCACTCACTGTCATCTGTCATATCCAATAAAACTCTACTGTTCTTTCATATTACTACTATTCTTTTTGCTTCACTCACACTTCTGTTTATTATCTCTCTGTCTCTCTCGCTTCCTATCTTTTGAATCTCTGTTTATTATCTTCTCTTCCTTTGTGTGGTACATGGAGAGAGAGTATGGCCAATACATCTCCATTTCTTCCTGCTTCTTTGTTGCATAATCGGTTCCTGATGTGTTGATTCGCTCATTGACAGAGATCCCTGTCGCAGATGATTTCTGTCCATCTGATCTTGAGTATTGAGCGAAGACAACTAGCTGTTGATGAAGGTCTGTAGTTTGTTCGAGGTGCTTTTTATGACGCGCTGGCTAAGTCTCTGATCGGTATGGTGAGCAGCACTGACTTCACATATGAGTTGAAAATGTGGATCTTATTTTTGATGCTGAGTGGTGTCAACCTCCACACAGACTTGAGAGTAATGGAAGCTTGTCTTGCTTTTCCAATTCTGGCTTTGATATCCCCATCAGTCCCGCCTGTAGTTGAGACGATGCTTCCCAGGTGGGTAGGTAAGAGAGGTTGCTTCTTTCAGATTTCTCCCATTTATGCTGGCTGATTGTTGTTGCTGTTGGTGCTGCCCAAGAATCTTCATCACCTCAGTTTTCTCTATTTTCACCTGAAGGAAGTCCTATCTTTTCTGGATGCTTCTTCTGCTAACTGGTTGATTTTTACTTGCATATCTTCCGGTTTGTGGGAAATCAGACATATATCATCGGTGAACACAGATCCTCCAAGTTTTTTGTGTGTCCATTTAATGCCTGTTTCTTCATTGCCCGCTGTGTGTCTGTCGCATTATCCAGTCTACCGCAATCAGGAAAATCATTGGATATAGCAGGCAACTAGCAAGCCGTGTCTTACTCCCGTCTTCGCTTCGAAGGATTCCGTGAGTTTCCCGTTGTGGATTACTTGGCATGCAGCATTTTCGTACAACTGTTGGATGAGATGTATAATTGTCGGTGGCACCTCTTGGTAGTAGCGAAATAGTTTCCAAATCACTTCTCGATCGACGCTGTTGAATGCTTTTTAAAGATGTCATATACTCATCTGGATTTTCTAGAAATTAGTTTGGTTCATAGTCACGAGTATATGCATCAACCAATTTGAGTCTAGAATTTCGCTCTTATTTCTTTTGATTAAAGGCAGAGCTCTAAAAATTGATTTAGGAAAATTATACAAACATGAGACCAACACATTTCAAGACTACGAACGGAGTTCACGGATTTCATCATGTGAACTGACACCAGTTAGAGAAGCACTGGAGAACCTGGTTATACTGGACAACCCTATTCCACCAGCCCAGGTTGGGCACTTCGATTCAGCAGTATGCACCCATCACAGAAGGGTTGGAACCCACGACCTTCCGGTTACAAGACGAACTAGCTTGTGGATCACTAAGTCACTGGGATCCGGTCCAACGACCAGACACCATGACTACTAGTGAATGTCATCGCTGGCGAGTACTTTTCCTCACACGCACACACACTTGCTGTATTCCACCGATGACGACTTCCCACTAGAACAACAGGTGACTACCTACCTCAATAGGGTCAGTCACCAGTGAGCATCTCATTGATAGTCAAGTAATGGTTTGTAGGGATTTGATTGATTGGTTTCAGGATTTCATCATGAACTCACAACAGAGTTCTACCAACCCGCATAACTTCCTATTAGAATTGTCATTGTGATACTTATAAAAGTCCACCTCCACTTTTTCATCAGACACTACTTTACACTGTGTCAAGGGGATCATTTAACCGTTTCACAGTGAGTGTATGTAAGGAAGAGGGAGGGGGGCGGAAAGCAGTCTTCTTTTCAACAACTGAACACAATTAGCTGAGTTATTAAATTTGAATGGTGTTATTGGAAGACGGAGATTACCATGAAAAAGACAATGATGAATTCTCAGCTAAACAATTAGTATTTGCAAAATCCTCTTTATTTTACATTTGAAACCCAATAATCTGTTGGTTTTTAGTCTTTCTTTACCCTAAGTAACAAGATTTACATTTCGGGTTTTCACGTATAGTATGACTGACTGACTAGTTTCAACGTAGAACTACTTTGAACAGATGTGCACCATTTCCAGTTTCCCCACTCTCTCTCTCTCCCTCCATAGACTACAGAAAGCAAGAGAAAATAAACAGAGATTCAAAAGACAGGAAGCGAGAGAGACAAAGAGAGATAATAAACAGAAGTGTGAGTGAAGCAAAAAGAATAGTAGTAATATGAAAGAACAGTAGAGTTTTATTGGATATGACAGATGACAGTGAGTGAATGCATCTGGACCAGCACCAGCCATCACCATCACCACTAGGCAGTCCAATCGGGCAGTCAACACCTCCCCACGTGAATGGCTAGCCGGCTGGCTTAATCTAACGATTGTGGATTTCATTGACTGATGATGTAGTCATGTTCTGGTTTGCCCGTCAGTCGAGGGAGGGGATGGTTAGGCATAAATGCGTAACACATGCTCCAAACATCTAAATCGATGTAACTGCTTTACATTCTCGTCAACAGACTGATTTCACCTCCTCTTCTTTCCTTAACTAACACTCAACAGATGCCTCGCCTCAATGTTCCTCGCTCACTATGTTACACCTACTACCACTCCACCTAAGGTGGCGGATAGAATGCAGACCCCTACGATACAAGATAGCTAGCCTTTATAAAACTTCGTTAATTAGGTATATATGCTGTGATACAAATAAAGCAGGGAACAAATACACACACACACATCAAATATGATTGTGGCTATGTAGGACGAACAACACCTAGACAACTCAACAAACGTACCATTACTCAGCATCTTCTTACCCTCCCTCAAAGTTAGGAAAAAGCCAAATAAAATCTGTAAGAAGTTCCATTTTGTCTCATTTGATTCATGATAGCGGTCACCAAGTGGACAATAGAAGTGCCTTCAAGCTTATACGTCACATTCCGTCGAACCTTGTGAATGAAATTCGAACTCGCCTTTTACAAATAGCTGAAGCTATGCGAATTAATTCGAGAGAACAATCCTTGTGTCTTTGAATACAACAACAAAAGAAGTTTGTTCTACCTTCACCTCTCTGTTGCTTTGTCTAGGCAAAGTCTAAGTAAAAAAAATACTCTCCTCCCACCCTTTATTATTTTTAATTTCCTTCGGCCATTATGATATTTATTCACGTTCTGATTATCTTTAGTATTAGTATTACGCAACTTATAAGATTTGACCTAATTTGTTTATTTATTGAATTGTCTCCATATACACGCGTGTTACTATCTTCGGTATTCTTATCGCCACTCATATAAACCTTATTATTCTTATTATTTTTGTTATCATTATAATCATCGTTATCACTGACGTTCAACACATTTAACACATTATTATTATTATTATTATTATTATTATTTGATACACAAACTCACGGTCATTGGTAAGACTTTGTTTTACATATAAATCTATGTAAATTGGAGTAAAGCCTGAGGAGGATCTAATCGTAAACAACAATCTTGTTAGCTAATATGCCTTGTTCTTCTAAGATTTCCACCAAAACCTTCAGCTGCAGTCTACGAACGTTTGGCATGCGATTCATCCCGCCAAATGTAAGATGATGTTACAGGACTGACTGGACTACACTGACTCCTAGTTTAGAAAGAGTGAAGTGTTTGGTGGAGCGCGGTGACCGCTTCACTTATTTGGGAATTACCATCAGCCAGTGCCAACGGGGTGATCTCTGACTAAATTTTAGCACAGGCTAGTTTCGCATACGCCGTCTCTGGTTTAGTAGACGTGATATCCGGTGTACTGCTCATCAGTCCACTTCATCCTCCTTTATAGCCAGCTGTGAGACCTGGCCATTCAGAGTGGAAGACATGAAAAGACTAGCTATCTTCGATAATAGGTGCCTGCGTGATAGCTCCCGTGTGAAGTGGTATAATAAGGTGAGCAATATTGAGGTTAGACTTCGGTCGAGTGCAAGGTAAGCAGGAGGGGAAACCAATCGACGAGGCTGTGAAGCTACATTGAATGAGATGGGTGGTTAGGACATGTGTTACGTAGGCCTAGCCATCGCCTTCCTCGACCAACGACCAATGCTAGCTGTCATAGGGTCAGGCTGGAAAAAAGCTAGCGGAGGTCAAACCAAAACATGGCACCACTCAATGAAATCACCAACAGTTAGTTTAAGCGAAGTAGGAAGGTGCAGACTCCCTGGTTGGGGTCCTCGGGATGGCGAAAACCAATTAAGGCTGGATATAATTGGTGATATGGCTCAAAATCGTTCTCAGTGCCTAGCTGGCTCAGATGCATTTACTCCTTGTCACTTAGGATTTCCAATGAAACTATATTGTTCTTCGTGATTACTATTCGTTTGTCTCACACCTCTGTGTTACTGTCTCTATTATGCATTTCTTCTCTTGCTTTGTGTGCGACATGGAGTGTGGCGACTTTAACTGGTGCACATATATGCAAAGTTCTATGTCGAAAACAGACAAACAGACCCAAACCTATATATATATATATATATATATATATATATATATATATATATATATCCTTCTACACTTTTTTCAGATACATAACGGGCCTTTTCAGTAGTGTAATTGAAGATACATGTAGATGAATTTTTTCAAATGTAAACATGAAACACTACAGATATATGTATACTACTTAAATACAGCAGTATAATCAAGGAAATCATCATCTTACTGGTATTTGACTTGATTCCATATTTAAGCTGAACAATTTCTGGCGAACAAGACGTGTGCAAATCTAAAAATATTAAGGAATAGAAATAAACGATAAAGATAAGCAACTGGCTGTTGGGAATCTTTTTTTCTTGACACAAGTACAGGTCATGATTCCGACCCATATAGAAGCACTAACTAACTGAATTCACTGACATTTGTGTTGAAAATGCGAATCTTGTTGTTTATGCTAGCTGAGGCGGAGTGAAGCAGAAGATTAGCGAACTGGTTTTAGGTTGATGAAGGCGTATCTTGCCTCTCGGATTCCGGTTAGCTGATTGGCTGGCAGACTGTCTTTGACATCTTGATCTGTTGCGACTGCCTGTGGTTGAAACGATGCTGGTTGCCTAGGCTAGATAAATGAATGCAGGAAGTAACGTCTTTCTCCCGTTGATGGTGATTCGTGTTGGTTGTTGTTGGTGCTGTTAGTGGTGGACTGTTATTTTTATCACTTCCATCTACACCTCGATGTTCATCACCTGGATGGAGTCAGTCGTGTCTTCTCTGCCAGTTTTCACCTGCCGGTTAGTCTTCGAATTTGTATTTGTGTGACATTAAACGGCAGATATCATCCACTTGCTAAATCAAGATCTTGTAGAGTGTTGTTATATAGGTAAGTGCAGCGTATTCCTGTCAACTCACTCACTCACTCCTTGTGCACAGTCTGACGCATAATCCAGTCCACCATAAATAGGAATATCATCGTTGGTGGTAATAAGCAGGCAGCCAGTCAGCTTGTCTTACGCCTGGATTCACTGCGAACCACTAAAGGTGCCCACATTGTCTGCTTCTGAAAGACTTCTGTACTTGAATCTACAAGCTAATGGATACCCATCGGTAGAAATACTGAGAAACTGTTCATTATCCCGCTCACTGAAGAAAGCCTTCTACTCCACCTGTGGAGTTAGCTATGTCGGCCATAGCCAGTATTCGTTATCCAAAGGTGTATCATCGAACACTTACCCCCACAGTCATGGTTTTATAAAAAAGAACACCTGATCGAATCAAGACGCCAAGCTGAAACACACACAAAACAACTCCAAAGTCATCTAGAGTACGTGGGAATATTGCTAAAACAGTACGAATCAAACTTCTTCAAACCACGCAAAAGCAATGGTGATTCATCGCGAACTCTGCATACAAAAGAAGAAGTTTGTTCAAATCATCAAATCTACAACAAAGCTGATCTACCTCTTCACTTTGGATGCATAATTTTTGTTGCCTTTTTTTAAAAAATTGTATTACCCCAGTGCTTCACCCGCTTGTATTAAATCTCACTCTTTGTTAACTTGCCTCTCGTTCAATTGTCGCTAGATTCTACTCCATCCCATCAGTTATATTGTGGTGAGAGAGATCTGGCTGCTAGCCGAAATCGGTGGACAGTAATTTACGTCAATGTTTACGTCCCCAATATTGGTCATGAGAAAAGAACAAGAACAAGGACTAATTCAACAACCAATCACAGCAGACTTTGCCTGTGTAGGCACATAGATGAACTGAAATTCAAGAAAAGGCCACAAACAGATGAAAGATTAACGTTCAGCGAGAAACCACCAATCAGAAGACTGTGTTTGTTTCCTTAAAATAATCTATAATAATGTACATTGAAAATCTATAAATATAATTAACAAAGAAATCTTTAGACCGACTGGTAAACTTTGTCCTTGAAAAATTGTATTACATTATGTAAGGTGTAAGAAGGAATGACTAATTGTAAGTTAGAAAGGAGACAGAAGTTGGCATATGTTAACAAGTGTGAGATAATGACTATTCAATAAGCTCGTGTAGGATGGACAGGAACTAGTGGAAGGGCTATAAAGTGTTTCCGTATAAAATCTGTATGAAAAATCAATGTTATTAATAAACAGTAATAGAGTGGTAATAAAATAAGGATGATGGGAATAGTAATGATAATGAAAGCATAAAGAACAATAGTAATAATAATAATAATAGTGAAGTTACATAATAAAGGAAAGAAGCAAAATTGTAGTAAGAACTTTACTCTGGCCATGGTAGGGCAAGAGAATGTATGTATCGCTTTTGAATGCAGAGGTCCGATTTCAGATCTCGGACAGCTAAAAAGAGCGATACATACATTCTCTTGCCCTACCATGGCCAGAGTAAAGTTCTTACTACAATTTTGCTTCTTTCCTTTATTATGTAACTTCACTATTATTATTATTATTACTATTGTTCTTTATGCTTTCATTATCATTACTATTCCCATCATCCTTATTTTATTACCACTCTATTACTGTTTATTAATAACATTGATTTTTCATACAGATTTTATACGGAAACACTTTATAGCCCTTCCACTAGTTCCTGTCCATCCTACACGAGCTTATTGAATAGTCATTATCTCACACTTGTTAACATATGCCAACTTCTGCCTCTTTTCTAACTCACACTTAGTTATCCCTTCTTACACCTGTTGACTGGCCCTTGTCTTCTGTAGTTACATTATAACATCATTCAACCTACTTATTTTATTATGGTCTCTCTCCGATTAATGCTTTATATATCTTGTAGTTTGTTATCTAAAATACTTTACAATGACTAATGACACATCTTCGGGATATATTCCTTTTGTTACTAACGATGATTTACAAAAATAGAATAGAATAAAAATATTATAGAAAAAAAAACAATTAGACATACCGCACGAATTATCTCTTGTCTCTTTAATAAGGGACCCATTGGAGTCATTTTAACAGAGAATGTTTCTCCTGTATGAATGTGACGAAGTATACCCTCTGAAATGTATATTTTTAAAATTCAAAGTTTAGAGATATGAGTATATATAAAGCCTATTTTACATTCACGAAAAATACCTATTTATTCATAAGTAAAAACACAGTTTTTTTGTTCAGCGAAGAAATTTCTTTTCAACGACTTCATTTTCAAGCTGTACAGTCGTATTTATATTACAGAAAAAGGTTATTAAGTGGCACTAAATAATTGTTCAGTCAATATATATATATATATATATATATATATATATATATGATAAACGATTTTTCATCAATTCAGAAATGGTGTCACTTTTGAATGCCAGACTCATAAACAGTTTTTTCTTTGGCACTGTGATTTGTCTAGGGGCGGATTCTTTCTTGACACCATTTCTGAATTGATTAAAAATCAAAGGGAGTGAAGTCAAGACATCTGGGCATAGCTGAGGCGCTAGCTATACAAAAGCTCAAACCCACGCTTTGTATACAAAAGAAATACGTCAAACCCCTGTCCCTGCCATAGCCATCATAAACAGGTAATTCTTTTAGTAATGACCATCCCATTGCCTTTCTTATCTAAACTTCCTGTTTATTCATGTTTTTCTTAATCCCAATTTACACTACCATATTTTCATATCCGAACTTCCTGTTTATTTTGTCATTTTACTATTTCTACATATTTAATCCCGATTGCATAAACAATTATTCGTCACATAAGTTATGATCCCACTAGGTGTTTTATCCAAACATCCTGTCTATTTTGTTATTTCTACATTTCTAACCCCTAATTGCAAAATGTCAATCATCTTAGTTATTATGATGCTACTTTGTTTGAGTTTTATCCGTCCCACCGCCCTGTTTATTATGGCATTCTAATTCCTAATTGTAATTCTTATTAATTTGACCCTTAACTGGAAATTATTCTGGAACTTTCCCATCCATTTGATATAAATACACGAATACAGCCTAGATGATGACTTCGTTGACAAGAAAATTTTCTTCGCTGCAACTGTGTTCTTAATAACTCCTATGACTCAATGTGTATATTCCGTGATTAAAAATCGTTTATCTAAATGTATTAAACGCACTTTTCCTGCGACTGACTAGCAACTAGTTTTTACCAGCCGAAATATGATTAGACAATGCGTCAAGGATAGATTACCGCTTATGTCCACATCTATGTGCATTTATTCTTTTACCCGTTCCTGTGGAGCTGATTATATTGGACGTTGTAAGTATAGCTGAACACTATCCAGTTTGGTTAATGAAAGACGAACGTAGAACTGCGAAGTCGTCTATTTGTGATCACCTGTTACAGTCTTGTCATTTAGCCCCACGTGATCCATCCTTCAAGGTTATCTACATGGCAAAGTCGGATCGCTCCAAAAGTTTGTGCTTTCTTCACTTATGCATAGCCGAAGCTTTAGCTATGCATGAAAAGAAACCTAAATTGTGTTCAAAAACCTTTTGTCAAACCCCTTTCTTTACCTTGGTCATAGCAATGTTCTTTCTAGTTTTTATTTTATTTTACCACTTGAATTCATTCCACTTCATATCTTTATTCTTATCGTAATCATACTCCTAATTTTTAAAATTTTTAGACAACAATTGACATTTTTAAAAACATTTTTGATATCAATTCACTTATAAAACAATCTTTAATAATTTTGTAATTCATCCACTTCAAGTCTACCCTTTATAACATTTTAATTATCGTTATTCTTACCACACATACATGTATATTGACTGAGCAATTTTTTAGTGTCACTTAATAACCTTTTTATGTAATATAAATACGACTGCACAGCTTGAAAATGAAGTCGTTGAAAAGAAACTTCTTCGCTGAACAAAAAACTGTATTTTACATTCAACTTGATTTTATAGGTGATAACATTGCAAGAATGAATAGTCAACAGAAGACTGAATAACGTTTCGAACAAAATTTATTGTGGTTCATAATCATATCAATTGTAATCACACGACTTTGGAACTTGAGTTTTATAGTTTTCTTTGTTCTCTCACCTTTGTCGTCGTTATTATTATTGTTCCCTTGGGTTCCTAGAGGAACATGGGGCTACAACTGCACGCCTCCACTTGCTTCTGTCTTCTGCTGTCTTCTACTTTTCACCTGCATCCATGTTAGTCCATGCTGTTCCAACTCTTCTTCACATGATCTCCTCCATGTCAACCTTGCACTGACGTCCCACTCGCTGCTTCCCTTTCAGGTTCCACTCAACGGCCTGACTCGCGATGTCACACAGCGGCGGCCTCCTCAGCGAGTCTCCAATCCATCTCCACTTTCTCCTGCATATTTGTTGGTTGGCGATTGGTTCTTGTTTTGTTTGTTCCCATAGTTTGGTGCTTGTTGATGATTCTTTCCGGCCCCCGGCCATCTGATCTTCAGTATAGAGCCAGTGAAGACAGTTAGTTGTTGATAAAGGTCACGTCTGCAACAGACTATTGGAAATATTCTTTGTGACCCACCCACCAAGTTTCTGATCCGTACAGAAGAACTGACTGACTTGACGTTTGTATTGAAAATCCTACAGAATTTTGTTGTTGATAATGAGTGACGAAGATTTCCAGATTGGATTCAGGCTGATGAATGTGATTCTCGCCCCCCACCCGATTCTCTCTCGATTTGACATCCTCGTTCGTTCCGACTTCCTGTAGTTCAGACAATGCTCCCTCCCTAGATAAGTAAGTGATTGAAGTAACCTCTTTCACATCCCTCTCGTTGGTGGTGATTGGCACTGGATGTTGCTGTTGTTGTTGGTTGGTTATTTTCATAACCTCCGTCTTGTCTATGTTCACATGGAGTCCTGTCTTCGCCGGCTGCTTCTTCAACTAATTTATCGGTTTTCTGTATCCAGTGCGTCCTTTATTATCTCCAGGATGATGCGACTCAGAATTTTACTTGGCGTCGACAGGGGCATGATTTCTCGCCAGTTCTTTCAGAGTCCTAAGTCTCCCTTCTTTGGTAGTTTCACGAGGTAACCTTTCCTCTAGTCAATAGGCACCTTTCCCTCCTTCCAGACCTTTTGCAATAATGGAGTCAGAATATCTGCTGTCGTCTCTGGGTCCGTTTTCAGTGCTTCAGGGAATATTCCATCTGGTCCAGCTGCTTTTCCAACCTTCAGAAGTTTGATTGCATTCAAGACTTCAGCTTTCGTTGGAGGATTGGTGTCAACTTGCAGTTGCCGTCGTCGAAGTAGTACAATTTTCCAGATATCTGACTGGACAGGTGTTGAATCATTCCTATTACACGTGTTGATTTGCAGTTGATTCGATAAACAAAGCTTCTGTTATCAATTTTCCCCACTCGCCAACCTGTGACATTAGATTTTGAAACTGCCATCTTATCCCATCCATCCTATTGTATGGTTGTGTGTAACCGCATGTAGTGCTATAGATGAACTGTTCTCTATTATGGATAAGATTTTATTTTGATAATTCACACAGTGTTGTACAGTTATATGAACTGATGACGTTTCGAGCACAAACTATTGCTCATAATCATATCAAGTAACCCACACACATGTATATAAATGAAAGAAAAAAGTTGTGTGAGTTACCTGATATGATTATGAGCAATAGTTTGTGCTCGAAACGTCATCAGTTCATATAACTGTACAACACTGTGTGAATTATCAAAATAAAATCTTATCCATAATGGAGTTATACTCTACCACAGTGGCCAAGTTTTATACTTATTTCAATGAACTATTCTCTAGATTTCTTATCTTATTTGGGTCAAATAATCAAGATTTTGCTAGGTTTCTATGTTCGGCTAGTTTGACTCACTGTCCCTGTTCTACTACTTTAACCTATGTATGTGACCTGACAATCATTGCAGGCAGGGTATTAGACAAACTAAATTGCTTTGTTTTAAACGCTCCACAGGATTGATCCTTTAACCAACAAAGCTTGTTTCTAATTGAGTTTGTGTGTTTGAATGCCGGTCACCTTTATTCCTGTCTGCCTTGTTAAGAATTCTGCATAAGGTGGTTTCCGAGGTTCCTTCCTTGTATGGAATTACTACTGATGATTTAGATTCCTTATCGTTGGTGTCGTCATTATTATTGTTACTATTATTATTATCATTATTATTGTTATCATTATTATGATCACCATCGCTACTAGCATTATTTGTCTTATTTTTACATTTCCTTACATACTTCCTGACTAATTTACTCGGATAAATAGGATGGGATAGGATGACAGTTTTAAAATCTGTCACAGAGTGGATGGAAAGATTGATAACTACGGAAGCTTTGTTTATCGAATCAACTGCAAATACATGTAATAGGAATGATTCAACACCTGTCCACCCAGATATCTGGAAAAGCATACTACCCTAACGACGACAAATAGAAGACAAAGGAAACTATAAAACTCAAGTTTCAAAGTCGTGTGATTACAATCGATATGATTACGAACAATAAATTTTGTTTGAAACGTAATCCAGTAAATAATAGTGTTTCACTGACTGTGTGATACATCTAATAAACAAACTAATATGGAATTACTTACTAATATAGTGCCCAAGTTTTACACATATTAAGAAGACTGAATACCTCAAATAGCCAGAGCCTATCGTCCTGCAGCTGACTAAGTTGGTGTTCTCGTTTATCGGACAACATCCCTCATTTTGACTCAGTCAAAAGTCGACAAACACCCACCTCCCTCGTGTTAACAACAGCAACATGTGTCTCGAGGAGCGATTACATTAGGGGAAAGGCACATCTCCGATTTTCTGAGCATGTACCAAAACGCCTACGTTTCAATGGAACAAATGCTTTTTTTAACAGTGGCATTGATAGGTATCAGCTTGACAAGGGTCATAAGATGGACGTCGCAATGGATAAAGGAGTTCACCTTTCTTCAAGACTACTGAAGAAATCTCCACCAAGTGCCGAAACCCAATTTATGTGTACAGAAAGAAGCGGTTAGCATCAGTCTTTCCTTGTACTCGTGTAACTGGATATCTTTACTCTCTCTTCCATGTGATCAGGTAATCTTTGGCTTTTATCTCACCCTCCATTATAGATAAGATTTTATTTTGATAAATCACACAGTGTTGTACAGTAATATTAACTGATGACGTTCGGAGCACAAACGATTGCCACTCATAATCATATCAAGACACTACTCACACAACTTTTTTCCTTCATTTATATACATGTGTGGAATCGATTAGATATTGTAATAAAAATCAATATGGGATAATGTACATTCAGAAATAATAATATGAGTTTTATCAATCAAATACAATCAGGTGGGAAAAGAGACGAGAGTTTTTATACTCTAAATAAGTAACTTGTTAGAGTGTTGTGATGTGCTTGAATTGAAATAGAATACAATTTAAGATTATTGACTTTCCTCTTCTGATTTGACTGACTGACTGACTGGTGGTAATAATATCTTCCATACATATTTCTGGTATTTGTATTGAGTCATTTCTGCTGCAGGTGTTGGGTGAAGACTCGATGAACCAACCAGGATTCAGTAATCAATCTCTATCTCCGCCTACATAGATTACACCTTAGAATCTTAACCCTCTCACCACCCCATTGTGTGGTTGTATGTTAATGCATGCAGTGCTGAGCTTTTTTGTAAACTAATTATCTTCTCGGGTGGGGTTTACCATTGTAACCTCAGCTAAATTCGTATGTTCTGACAGTCTGACTACCCCCGACCTACTAGTTTGAACATAAGAACATAAAAATTTAGCTAAGAGAAGAATGGTTGACTCTGAAAAGATAAGTAATTTAGAAAAAGCCCTTTGTTCCACTGGGAACGTAAAGAAATTTTTTAAATGATTTGTAATGTACTCCTACAACAAGCCAAAGTAAATAAAATCTGATGCTCGCTATTGACTGGCTACAAAACTGGAGTTATAGTGAGAAGCTGAGAATACGAGTAAAGTCCATTCATTAGGGAGAGAAGATGGAGATCCCGCCGACGACATTGCTTGGTGGTGGTCGCGCCAAAATCACGGATTGGTAGAAAGTATAAATCAATGAGTCATTGAATCGGGTCACAGTGGCTGAATGGTCCACGGGCTAGCTAGTCCGTTTTGTAACCGGAAGGTCCTGGGTTTGAAACCCAAAGGGTACATAGTGCCGATGAGTCCCAAACTAGGATGAAACAGATGTCCAGTACTTCCTACTGGTTTTCAAAGGTCCTCTAACTTATATCAATTCGTGGCATAACCTGAAACAAATAGATCCCTGCAACAACCATTTCTTGGAACATATATATATGTATAAAGTAATCGCCACTGTCATTATGTCATACACTTGATGTGTAAATATACCTACCTGAGTCAAAATCATAACAAAATTCCGTAATGTGATGATAAATTGGTTCCGTTGGATTTGGCAAGATTGCATCAATTTGTGAAGCGGTCTGACTACTGCAATGTTCGCATTTTTCTTCACAATCACAAATTAAAATTGGGTCACTAGTCATTATTTTTGCTGAATAGTTATTTGAACGCTGAAAGGAAAAACAAACGAGACGAGAGTGAATATTCACGTGTAAATATGAAAGTGCATGAGGCCAGTGGCAAGTACACGTATCAAGCAAGGGTAAATATTATATCTTAGCATTTGCAACAGTACTAACAGTTGAAATTATTGTTTAAAGAAAAAATGGAATGAACTGGTAGACCACGTTGACCACTTCACTTATTTGGGAAGTACCACGTAGTTAGCAGTGGATTTCATACGACTTTATGGTGACCCAGTCACGGGGTATATAATGTGAAGCACGAGCCAGGTAGGACCTAATTTCGATAAAGCCAAAGGTAGACATATATCGAATAGGTGAGAACGTTTATAAGACGGCAGACCTTTTGTTCCGGTGTCCGCTAGGAGCATTGCTGAGTGCACGCCACACAGTAAGAAAGTCCTAACCAGTTGCAATGCATTACGTTAAGGATATGGTCAGTTGTTGTATAGAGTCTGAGTCTAGATTTCAACTGGGAGAAGAGATGGAGGTAATTCAGTGGGCTACCAACCGGGTGAAAAGTGCCCATCGAAGAACTACGCCACCTCGCGTTGGAGTCCCAGTTGCATGTCAATCCAAAACGTCATTTTCTGGAGTTTTACTGTAAAACCCAACAAAGAGACTTGGACAAGTGTTTTGACCTACAAATTGGACTCCACCGGTCAACCAGGAAAAGTACATTGGAGTACCTCCATCTACGAACTGTGGCTGACTGAGAGGAAACCAACAGTCAGAGAAATCTGTCCGCACTCAGTTCGTGGAGGGCTTAATCAAAAGTGATTTGTGATCCTTTGACTCCTCTCCCACCAATCATCACCACAGAGCTTCGGCGGGCTGACCCACTTTTTACAGATGCAGATGACTACGCTCGTCATCAACAGCAGTTCTATCTGCTTAGTTCCATCAGAAACTGTCGCCGACTTTGTTTGCCAACTAGGCCACCGGACGCCTACAATTAACAGTTAGCGAAATCGAACCAGTCCACCAAAATGATACTGTCACTAAAAGTTTTGTGTCAGAAGCGCCAGTGTGTGGACAACCGCCAGTTCAAGCAGAATAAGTCCAATTTTAGTAAATCATCGGGCTCTTAAGGGTATTGAGGAACATAAAGTTGGTGCCTACAAATGTAATTTTGGAGCCACTAAGGAGAACAGAAACCACACTGTAGGTTCAACGTCGAAAACTTGTCACATCGTCACCCTTTCACAATAAATTCATGTATATAAACTAGTTTATTCTGTCGTGAAAAATACCTGTGAGGAACTGTGAACATTTCTGCTGCAAAATGTGACGGTTAAAAAATACTAAGTCGAATTTTCCCGTGGACAAGAGAAGGGGGGAATAAAGGCAATCTCCCGTTCAAAAGTGGGTGTCTCCAAACTATAGGAGCCTAAAACGAGACTACCTCCAGCAACCAGCGTAAATAAATAAACGCCCATATACAAGTAATGCAATGTTAAAAAGTGGTTACTTAGGATAATATTCTTGTATATGTTCCAAGAATACCTCCCAATTTCTCACGGTAGTCCTCATAGTCAGGTTAAGCCAATATCTGTAAATAAATTTATCAGTGTCACCAATCCGTTCATTGGGTAGTTTTTCTTTGAAAAGCCGAAGTTTAGAGTCACCCGAAAGCGAATGAAGTGGGAGGAAGCCAAAAGTCAGACAAACCAGAACAGAAGATTGAAGACATACTCCATTCGTCACAATTTCAAAAACAACCTTGCATTACCATACCTTAAAACTGCAGCAATCAGCTGATTTGTGCCTGTGTCTTCTACCACAACTAGTCGCAACGTGATTGCGAAAAAAAGCGCTTCTGATATCACGTGTCCAATATTTTTCACGACCCGGTTTAAACCAAATCGATTTTTTCGCCCTCCATTACAAGCACTAAGTAACGGGCCAGTTTTCCTATTATCCATACACATATGTTTTCAGACTTATATTTATTCTTTCAATTCACAGGGCAGTAATATCCAGTTTTGCTATGAATGGATCAATAGGAGCTGATACTAAATACTTCCGATAAGAATCCTACTGATACATAATTTTATGTAGGAAATAGGCTACCAGGTACGAAGAAATTGATCGCGGCATCTGAGAATATGGTGTCCTCGCAAATAGGCAGTTTTAGACATATCATTTCAATCTTCAAGTGAAATACAGAAAACTATGTCACACAGTCATACATGTGTCAATGGAGTTTAAGATTGAACGATCATTTCTTGGTTGTTTGCTTAAAATCAACTTCCCCAATTTTCGCGGAGGCATCAATACGACAGTCATCGTCTCATCGGTCGCTGTTCAGAAAGAAGACTGAAACATCGTCAGAAGTAATACAATGATTTATTATTGTAATATTTGTTTTCAGACCTTAGTTCGCTTATTCCTTTTATATGTTGGTGTAACAATACAGAAATATCAAGCGGCAGATCGGTGTTTTGGTTTTTTCGTCCGTTATAACTAAGCGTTTCTGAAATCTTCGAAGAACAGCGTGGGCCCGAGCGTAGCGAGAGCTGGGCATTAACGGTTTATGAGACTTTGCTGACAGTTTCTGACGATGGAAACAGATCTGGCGGATTCAAACAGTTGGTGAAAGTTTGGATAGTCGCCGTTCATTTTCCTGGTGCCGGTCAAGTCCTCTTTGAACAAGCAATATCTGGAACGTTTTTGGAATTGGGTCAAGTTCAACAATGCCTGGGTCAAAGAAGGGACAGAGTGTCTTGGATGCAAACAGGAAAGTAAGTCATGGTGACTTGTCTGTTAATTGTAACGATGTGTCTGATGTTAAGCATGACATGGTTGATGTTACTGTTTCGCCGTTCAGGGATAATAGGAACATCAAACTCCCTAAATTTGAACCACGGTGTTTTGATGGAAACCCGGCTGATTATTTACAATTTGTAAAGGAGTTTGAGATCATGTTGAGTAGTTTATATTAAATGATGAATTGAAGTTAATGTATTTGATGAGATATTGCACTGGAGATGCTGCAAGAGCTATACAGTGCTGTAAGTTTATGAAGCCAAAAGAGGGCTACTACGAGGCTATGAGCATATTACGTCAAAGGTTTGGAAGACCTTCGATGATTGCAGGGAAATTATTCGAGGCTGTTAAGGGTAATGGTGGTCAATTACAGGATGACTCCCAGGCACTCACTGAGTTTTTAGATAATTTGCTAATTTACAAGAATGGAATGATTTCGATGAATCGCATGAGTGACCTCAACTCGAGTTTTATACTAGAAGTAATAGCAAGACGTCTACCTACTCGACTGCAAAGGAAGTGGGTGAAGATAAGCTCCCGTATGGAGGATGAGGGTATCGAGCCAAAGTTTGATGATATCCTGAAACTGGTAAAAGATAGCGTCAATCAATCTATGAGCAAGTTTTCCAGTCTATTACATCTCACCCCTAGAATAGAGCAGTCTGAGGGTAAAACGCACTCATTGATGACGAATAAGCCTCAGAGAGGTGGATATCGAGAAGGCTCCATGATGTCTAGTAATGCATATAGATCTAGTGAGTGTAACAGGTTTCGTAGTACATCCTCAACAGATAAGTTACAAGATGCAAGACAAACACGGTTGTGTTGTACACGTTTGCAAGAGGTGCATACAGAAGTGAACTGTGAACCAGTGAGCAAGTTCAGTGATAAGCTAAATGTAAACTCCAGGTCTGACTCCGAATTGTGTGACGATAACGTTGTTGTGAAGAAGTCTGTAGTTGCAACTGGTAAGCCATTGTTGAATAGAGTGTCACAGAATAGAGTTACTGCTTCAGAGTGCAGTTCTGACTCCAAAAGTTTACAAGGTATAACTAGTCAGAGTGAAGATATAAAACCTTTAATGATTTGTGAGGAGGAACCAAAATTGTCTACTTCTGTTATTAAAGAGTTTGAAAATGATGAACTTGACGGTAAATTGAATATTTGTGGTAATGATCATGATAGTGCAGATTTGTCTTTGGTTGATCATGATGAAATGGGGGAAATGCCTACTACTGCTAAGTTAAATAAAGGTTCTGTACAACTACAACGTGAAGTAGAATTGAACGCAGATGCAGTTCCAAAAGGTGTGCATACTTGTGAGACAGTCAGTGTAATTGATCAGCGTGTAGCCCACCTATCATCAGATGATAGTGCTAAACCCGAACTAGTAGTGAAAGACAGCAGTGGTGGTAATCTTGCAGTTGGACAACTATCTGAGAGCCGAAAAAGAACAGCTTCTGATCCACCACTAAGTTCATCACCTTGTGTCACTCAGTCATCGTTGGTGCTGTCATCCACAATGAAACAGACACCCATCAACTCAAGTATCTTGTGCAATGACTATGGTAGTATCAGTTCGTTTGAAAGGACGAATATCAATGGTCAGTTTAGTGAGGATAAGCCAAGTGTAAACGAGAGAGTAATTGTTAAATTGACTTGCATGAATAAAGGCATTTCTAGTTTCAAGTTACTATTTGAATGTTATTATCTTTGGTGTAAATTACTCTGTTTCTACACTTGGTTGATGAGATATGTCGTGTGTTTGTTGGTCATCTATATTCTACGATACAATGACATGGGCGTGTTGCCGTTCAGATTTGAGGATATAGCTGATAGAAGGAAGTTAGCAAATGAACTCTGCGACGATTTTCCAACCTAGGGCGTCAACCTGAGAAGGGTTGTAGGCGTACTGGTGTAAGTCCTACAGTTCTTCAAAGGGTAGCGCATCAATGAGCAGTCCAATGTGCTTGGTGTGTGATTTTGTACATATGTTCATATTGTATATACTGAATTGATATCATCTGTCATCTAGCTGTTGGTAATTCTGTTTGTGTCCGGACGACTTCCACTTGGATCATCAACCTGAGAAGGAATGTAGGCGTACTGGTGTAAGCCCTGCAATTCTTCAAAGGAATTCAATCAAGACATGATCGGCGAGGTTGTTTGTACTGTTTGTATATACGTGTGGTGTGTCATAGCAATCGGTGTATTTTGGATTCATTGTGTTTACTTGTTGTTTTCGTATCTTGTTGTTATTGCGTAATTTTGTTAAAATTTTCGTCGTGATTACTTCTGAAGTTGTTTCGAGTCTTCTACATCCATGAATGAATTGATTGATGTTAAGGACAGCAGATGGGTCGTATACGCAGGGGAGGCTAGGCTATTGGTGAGAATGAAATGCACACGGAGATAATTGTTAGCTGCGGTCCGACACGCCGGGGAGAAAGAGTGTAAACGACTGAGGCTCGCATGCGTCACCGCTACTAGAACTGAGGCAGAATGAGTGACAAGCGACTGCAGTAGTAATTGGTAGTGAGTAGATAAGACGATGTGCGTAGAGTATCATGAGTTGGTGCTATGGTCACGTTGCATTCTGCAAGAGTCATTCTAGCAAGTGGCGATTGTGTTGCAAGATGTCAAGAGGAGGTCTCTGTCTGGAGGCGCAGGTTGTTATTGATGTGTGAGATTGTGCTGTGGGTATGCTTGTGGTGTGTTGGCTTTTCTGTTTGTTTTCCATTTCAGCTCTGTCCGTGTGACCCAGGTTCTCGCAATGGCATCCAAGTCAACGTGTATTGGTCGTGAAGGAAAAAAGGGTTGGATCCGTATTTTGCCGGGGAGTGTCAATGGAGTTTAAGATTGAACGATCATTTCTTGGTTGTTTGCTTAAAATCAACTTCCCCAATTTTCGCGGAGGCATCAATACGACAGTCATCGTCTCATCGGTCGCTGTTCAGAAAGAAGACTGAAACATCGTCAGAAGTAATACAATGATTTATTATTGTAATATTTGTTTTCAGACCTTAGTTCGCTTATTCCTTTTATATGTTGGTGTAACAATACAGAAATATCAAGCGGCAGATCGGTGTTTTGGTTTTTTCGTCCGTTATAACTAAGCGTTTCTGAAATCTTCGAAGAACAGCGTGGGCCCGAGCGTAGCGAGAGCTGGGCATTAAAGGTTTGTGCGACGTGATTGACACCATATGATAGCGGTTGTAGACCTGATTGCATATTTCCCTCTGCACATGAGAAGTGTATGCGTCTACTGAACACCTTTACCCATACTCTTTGCACCCTTTCTAAGAAGATGTCTTCATATATGGAATATAGGATAGCTGATTGGATGCCACATTTCGAATGAAGTCTGTTGCAGAACTGATGTTATTTGAGAAATCTGGCAGCATCAAACTTTCAAAAACCTTATGAAGGGTATATTGTATTCTTAAGTCTTTCATAGTCTCGACTCAAAACTCAGCGGTGATTTATAGGTCATGCTTAAAGCCCCTATAATCCGTGATTGTACTAAGAATAAAGGGTTTCAATAGATAGTTGTGGATGCTGTTGTGAACGGTTACTTGTATAAATCTCCAAATTGCAATGGTCGCACTATTTAACCGATAAATCTATATCTTCCAAAACAAGTCTATCATAACGAACGTTTGAAGCTATATTGTCGGTATATAGCGGTCAGAATGATTTGGCCCTCAACAGTGGTCCATTCGCACAAAGTACCTAGAGGAGAAGGCCATGAATTATACCATGAGATGTACTACTTTCTTCTGGCTTGCATGATGGAAATATGAGCATGACCCGTGGGAAAGGCCTGAATTGTACCTTCCACCAATTTGTCGATCCTAAAACTACACAAATTCCGAGGGACACCAGGATGTGCAGCTTCATTGATAGTCGTGCCCAAGTCCACAAATATGTTGTTAGCATCGAATATAATCTCCTGAAGTTCCCCTCTGAAAGATCATTCAGGCAAGAACGACATGCCGAAGAGCCAGGATGGTGGTTTGGCTAAAGTCTTGGGTGGAATCTAAAATGGTTCATAAACCCTTTAGTATTGACGTATTAAAGCAGTCACATGATACCTTCATTCTTGACGCGTGGAACTTTGATTCACAGACTAGTTTCCAAAAACTTCGCTTTAGACGTACTAAAATTTTCAGTAAATCCCTTGCTGAAGAAAATCCGAAGAACCCAGTCCTAGTCAAACTGTCGTCAGCTAGAATAATTTGACCTTAGCTGATTAGGAGATTTGAGATTACAGCACCTTTCCTAAGACCTTCCCTCGTATATTTGAGGAGTCTTTCCTGACACTTTAGAAGCCGACTTTCTTTCAGAATAATTACTTGAATTACCGACCAATGTGTTATATTGTAGATGACTAATGATGATTATGGACCGTTATTTTCGAAAGCACAACAGAAGGCAAATGAAATGGTGAATACCTGGTCATACAAACGGCAGGGCGCTCATCACGCAATAGATAAAGAAAGTCTTACAGACCACAAGGAATTTTTACTTTCCACTTGGTTGCCCGCTCTATTCTCCCTAGATCCTTAATCACTTACAACATCTGAGTGCGCACAGAATACCGTGTTTTATAGGCCCTACATCAGCCTCCTCCTAGAAACGACTTCCCTAAAAATTTCACTTTGATTGGCCTATCTTTCTCCTCCATGTCAAAGATTTTACGTCGAGTTAGTTTTGGAGTCATTTGATGAATGGTTACTTGAGTTTCTCCAGCCTGGATATGCCGAATATACTTAGTACATCCACATAGAACAGGTTAAAAGTGTTAACCCGGATTATCACGAATAATATATACATTCACAGTTTGTACATGAGGGACGCCAGCTTACAGGCATCATCACTATGATGGTATGTGATAAATAATACACAGAGTAAGCATATTTACAATTATCCAATTACATAGGATATATAACTACAGGAAAAGGTAGTGGAATGATGCCAGTGAGCTGACTTTACGTAGGTAATTGTTTGAATCTATCGAAAACGTGCACAACGGTTACAGGCTGCGTTACAAGTGGTCAATATAGTGGGCTATTCACAACAGTATTTAAATGGCTTATAAAGCGAAGGTTGGTTTACTGAAGACCATTTTTCGGCAAATTCATCTCCAAGCTGCTCAACACTAACTAACTAGTCCCGTTATACAAACCTTTATATTATGTTTGTACTAATATTAATGGCCTGTGTACCAGCGTTTATCATGTATTTCCAATAATATTAACATTTATAATTGTAGTTTGTTGCCACTTATCCGTCTAATGAATTTATAACATCTGTGTAGGGTGAAAAAGTGGATGCAGGAGTTCATTGTCATCTTTGGGCAGTCTGGTGACTGAGGAGATGGACACTGGGAGTGTGTTTGCATCATGCACATCAGCTGGTGGTCTATTCCAAATGACTAAAAACTTATTTAAGAAGACGTTGTACCGCATGTAAGTCTGACAGTGCTCCATAGCAGCTAGGTTGTGATGATTTCTAAGACCGTAACTGACGACAGCGGTAGATTTAGTTATTGGCTCGGAGGAATGCAGGGGAAGATTAGTTAGCTAGTAGTAGAAAATAAAATTTAACTTAAGACGTCTTATCCATAGTGGTTCTATTTTCAGCCTCTCGCAACGCTCAGAGTATTCGAGACTACATTACCGTCGCACTCCCTCTAATTTAAGCTTGTCATTCTGTCGCAGTCCACTAAGAATAAACGGGCATTGTTCTAAAATAGGTCGGACACATACGTTGTATAACAAAATCCAAGATACGCCACAAAAGGAGTTGCGAGTTATGCATCCTAGAAGCCTTCGTGTTTTACGTCTAGCATGATCAGTTTGTTCAGAGAACGTTAAATTACTTGAGTATCTGATACCGAGGTCCACGACTGTGTTGGGCTTGGCTAGTTTTCGCCCATTTACCTTAAGAGTTGGGTCAAGGTTACTGTTTCCGATGCAAATCTAGCCTCATTTGTTAATGTTAAACTTTAGACAGGATTCAGCACACCATGTTGCGAGACTATTTATTTCAAGACGTATTTTATTTGCTACATCGTTTAAGTTATGACTGTAGCAGAATGAAACGACTTTGAGGTCGTCAGCATATAGGGATGGTTTACCTGAGGTGAAGCAGTTACAAATGCTGCTAATGCAAACTGTAAAATAGAGTGGTCCTATGTCACTACCTTGCACAACTCCACATTAAACATTAGTCTGGACCCTCAACAAAAAAGAATAATAAGGGTTGTACAGATCTACATTATAAATAAAAAGCGCTTTTGCTCCTACCATCTACAAGCTTGTTCAGCCTCTTGTCAATATGCTACCCATTGGGCCCTACAGAAATTCGTGACACATCTTACAGATCAGCTTATCTTACGGTTCTTAATTTTCAGATCTTTGAATTCACTCCTCACTTGAATATCACCTATCTACCTCACAATAATCTTTTTATTTACGCACTATTTTACTCTACTTTATGTTAACTACATAGGCCATTACTAAAGCTAAAACGTGCTCTTTGTTCATATTTGTTGCTCGCCTGAAGCTTGGTTGCTTTGATTAAAAACACAACAACACCAATGTTTGAACAAAGCTTATCTTCATCGAAAACATCATACTTTCCACGTTTCCAAATGTATATTATCATTTCAAGTACTATATAGCTTCTTTTTCTTGTATTTATCTTGTCAATATACTTTCAATAATGTATTATTCATAAGTGCATTTTATACCATTTTGCAGCTGCGCAGAACTTTCTTCTCTTCCTGAAATAGCGGCGGCATAGCACTCACTCAGATATACACTGTTCACTGGTTGACCATAACTATCAGCAGGAGACGGAACGAAGCTTGGGCTGCCGCTAAACTTTGATGGTGACCTTAGTAAGCGGTTTACAATTGAACACTTATAAGAACCTGTTCCGATTGCTTGTACAATAATTGAACAATTCAAACTTTTGAAAAAGTATTCGTTTACGATACTTCAGGGTTGCAATTTATAACATTACTGATCGTGCCTGTAAAAATGGCATGCGTTTCTCGTCTATACGTAATATAAATTTTTATTATAAAGCTAGTTTTCCGCTGATTAGGTTAAGTGCTAGTGTCCGCAGATATTGAGAAGAATTTAAGAAGTAATAGGATTATGTTACACTCACTGTTTTTGAAAATTACTGAAGCGAGGCCATCTGGTTCCATGCTCGTAGAAGTTTCAAGGCTTTTAGCTGCTTGACCTATTCATTTATTGGTGAGCACCATGCTCCCGAGCGAGAAGCTGGTAAGGAGTGCGGTTTCACCAGGAGTGCACGTTTCTAAACTAAATCCTCAAACCACTCACTGGAAAGTTCAAAATGGTGGCAGGTTCATTGTAGATTACTTTGTCGTGAAGTAAGTAGGGGATGTCCCTCGCCAACCACATTCGTTTTTTAAGAAGTTTTGTGAGATTATAAACTTTGGAGGTACTTTCAAGTGCAATTAAATCTTCGTCGAGGTTTTTTGAGAGCGTAGGTGCTTGATAGATTCAAGTGGCTCGTGGATAGGGTACTGTTTGATCAACATCATTATGTATTCAGCTTGGTGTCTTCTTAATTTCAATACTTTCTTAGGAGCAACAGTATCTAGACAACGGATGACATTCCTATAAAATAGGGAGTCAGTAGTAAAGAGTCGTCCCATGGACAGAGTCGACTAAGTTCTTGGACTAATCCTCAATCTATTTGTTTGTAACTATGAAATGCCATGCCCCATGAATCTTGTTTGTTCTCTGTATTTAGTGGCGAGAAAGGCAGAGAGCAGAGTGCCATTCCATGGTCACTACTGGAAAATCTGTTACCGACATAGGTGGAGACTGGGATTGGGCCATGGCAAAACACAAGGTCCAACATGTTGTCACCATGGGTAGATGTCTGAGCGTGTTGTTTCCATCTATAACAATCGATAGTGGCAAGTAATTCATGGGAGCTATTTTTTAATCAGCTGACGTCTGGAAGCTGGAAGTCCCCTGCAATTATTTTGTAATTAGTACCGAATGAGGAGGCGTGTGCAAATTATTTAGCTGATAAGGCGTCGGTTTGTTTGGTTGACCATGGTGCTCGATAAATACAGTCTATGAGAAGTTTGTACTTATCTTCATGTGGGACGATCCAGAGTGAATCAAGTACCTCATTCAGTATTTCATCTTCCAATTTGCTGATTACGAATGAGTTATGTGCATATATGAGATATCCTCCACCACCCTTGCAGTCTCTATTTGCACGGTGTACAATGTAACGATCAGTACCGATATGCACATCAAGTACAGAGGATGAGCACCATGATTCAGTAGTCAGAGCTACAGTAGGCTTGGCGACTAATAATAATGTCCTTAGTTTAGATATCTTATTGATAAGGGAACGCGCATTTATCAATAATGCCGTAAGTCTTTGGATGCAACAAACTGGTTTTAAATATCACCATTGCCCGATTCTATTTGTGCGTCAGCACCGGAATAGTTTACGGGTGATAAGGGGGTCGTACTGTTTGTCCACACATCGGGGTTGGAGTGCGACGATGTGGTTCCAGGTGCCATGGGTCGTACCAGTGATTCGGGACATCTAAAAATGTTTACTGTGTGTTCCTGGATGTACGGGTGACAGTGTTTGGGCCTGGGTAGTGGTCTACCCATCAATCTGTTTTTCGGCATACCGGTGCGCATCTTGATGTTGTTCTTATAACCAGAAGAATATTGCGGGGGAAAGTGCCTCGGTTGCAGGACTCTGACGGTTTAGGACCTAAGTTTGTATAAGGCGGAGTTTCCTGAAAACCACCAAATATACTTATGTTTCAAGAGAATTTCTTCGTATCAAGTTTGGGGTTTGCTGACACACCTACACTCAGCAGGCTTATTGAATGCAAAGTATTCCTCCCCATCATTAGTCCCAATCCCGCGAAATGTGCTCATCGAATTGAGGTTACTACGTTTGGGTGAAAATTTCTCCGAACAACTTGCGGCAGTTCTAGCTGTTTTGACATCTTTCAGTGAGACTTTATTTACAGGGACACTGATACCTAAATCAGTCTCTAGTTCCATTTACAGGCATGGTTGTTGTGTAGTTTGCTGAATTGTACTGTCAGTTCTATGTAACTGTTGATGTACACGATCCACTTTTGGTAAATTTAAGGCAGAGGAGGTGACCAGATTATTATTATTCATTATTCTGCGCTGACACGGTGTTTTGCCAGAGCTATGGTTACAGATTTCTTACTGTTATTTACTCTTGATTTATCCTGAAATTTAGTAAATATACTAGCATCAAGAGAATTATTAAACTTGAAAATGATAGGACAATTATCCTGAGTCGAATTTTTACGAAGTCTTTTGATTTACATTGCACAATAGCCACGCCGGAACAATTCAGGATTTTGTGTATTATAGTCTTCAGAGGCGTTGAGTCTGGGATGCTGTAAACTGTAGTCTGATGAGAAGAGGCTATACGCTTCATCACCTTCGCAGCCAAGCAGCCAATGTGATTTTCTGATTTATTTAGGTTGTCCAGAGATATTTTAGGATGTTTTTAAAGAGGTAAGCGATTGTGTCTGAATCCACAATCTTTTTTTCAGTTACACACAGCAAAGGCTTAATCTGCTCAATGTCAGAAAGATTTACCTTGATGTTTGAAACCGGCAGTATCATTCTATCAAACTGACTTAATTTTTCCTGAAGTTTACTTACTTGTCTCCGGAATCTTTCACAAGGAGTTTTGATTTGCATAAATCAGAGTTCTCTAATAGAACATCTTTCATCTATATCACAGGAGTGAGAACTGCGGTCGAGCCATTTTGTGAACTAGCAGTTGATGCTGTATTACAGAGCGGTAGCAAACAGATTAGCAAACAACCTGGATATGACCGGGATTAAAATCTCTTCTGGTGACTTAATAATTTTGTGCGTAAATACAACTTTGTCTACGCCCTACGCGGGATCGTCCATATAATCAGCTTGACTACACTGTGAGTCTTAAATATTAATGGATGTTATTTTACTGTTCTGTTATTGTAATCCTGTGTAGTCAGATTCTTCCGAACCATTTAATATAATTAACTACTATTCCATTCTATGCATATATATAATGATGCACCATTATGAAGTTTTTCGTACCTTTTCGTATTGCCCCTGCGTTTTCATATGCTTATATCAAAAATCTCGAAGGTAGACCACGAATTTCTGATATCTTTAAGTTTTTGTTTCACATATATATTTTAAAAATCCTGTTAGAGTCGGTACATATAAAGTGGCTGACAGAAAGTAGTCGTTCATACTGTTAATTTCGTCGAGTTAGTGAATGCAAAGACAGTCTATGTGACACATAGCAATAAAGAAAATTTTCTGAAAAAGAAGCGGTATTTCACCAGGGCCCAGCACATTAAAAGGTAGGAGGGGTGACTGCAACCCAGAGGATAAGATGGTGGAGACTTAGGAGAACCACGCTTATCTGTGGGAAAGCGGTCTATTGCTAACACTCCTGAGTTTGAATAAGAAAAATAAAAACTGCCCATATGCTACGGCCCGGGTATGAGCTCCCTGAAAACAAGCTCATGGTAATCCAGAAGGACATCTAACTGTATAAATCAAGACAGTTGCATCAAAAATACTAAGCTTTTGCTTTTCTTCTACATATTTTATGTACTGTAGTCTTTGGGTTGAATCTCTTCAGTCTCTATTCTCAAGATTACCCTATATAAGTAGGAACAACCGTCATCATCATTCCTTTCTCTTATTCCTTCTACCACAATCAAATTGAACTAACGTTTCGTATGTAACACTATAAAATTCAATGACTATAAAGCCTCGGTGAGTCGGTGGCACAGCTGTTAGGACTCTCGCTGACCATGCAAATGGTCCGAGGCTCGATCCCCTGCCGACACACACCTGATATCTACGTTCGGCCTGCAAAATTTGGGCTACCGATATCACATGCTGAAAATTCCATGATTGTGCCAAAAATACAGTGTGAAACAAGCTGTATTCAAAAAAGGGAATGAACCCCGCGCTTATCGCATATTAATTGTTTAAATTATCAATATTTACTGGCTGCCTCTGCATCTTTCCTTCTGTTTTCTTCTGTCTTCTGTTTCCGGAGGTACTGCATGAGAGCACTGCAAGTGTACAGTAATGCTGCTTTCTACGTTTGTATTACTTGAACGCCGTTTTGAATCAACTAGAACTTAAATTTGGTAGATATTCAGAATATTGTTAGCACATGCGACGAACAACGGAACAAATTCCAATCCGAATTCTGTTTATCATTGCAAAGTTGGTCTATTGTATCTGCTTATACCAAAATGCTGCAGTACTTACCGTCTACTGTGGAATTTCATGAATTTTCGAACGCTTATTGGCAAAGTTTAACTATATTTCAACTAGTTCCAAGGGCTGCAAACGCAAGGGAGACCTTTAGCCGATCAATCATAAAACTGAGGCATTTTTGCACAAAAGTTACGTGCACTTGCAAGAAAATGCATGAAAACGCATTAAACAGGTTAGCTTTCTCTGATACGACTTAAAAATTCGTCCCAGTTATAATGGGGAGTATCAGCTGCTAAGTTAGGCTAGTTTCTGTGCAAACTTTCGCCGGGGTGACAGAATAAAAGCTACTTTTGTGTAACTTTCTTCTCTCTCACCTTGTTATGCAGTCCTTCCCAAAGCCCCTGGTTGAACTACTATGATGTCTAGTAAGAGGACCGACGACTACTTACCAGGAAAATGTGGATAATAAAAACTTGAAATAAGCGAAATCAAATCTTGTCAGCAAAGTCTCATAAACCGTTAATGCCCAGCTCTCGCTACGCTCGGGCCCACGCTGTTCTTAGAAGATTTCTCAGAAACGCTTAGTTATAACGGACGAAAAAACCAAAACACCGATCTGCCGTTTGATATTTCTGTATTGTTACACCAACATATAAAAGGAATAAGCGAACTAAGGTCTGAAAACAAATATTACAATAATAAATCGTTATATTACTTCTGACGATGTTTCAGTCTTCTTTCTGAACAGCGACCGATGAGACGATGACTGTCGTATTGATGCCTCCGCGAAAATCGAGGAAGTTGATTTTGAGCAAACAACCAAGAATTGATCGTTCAATCTTCAACTCCATTGACACTCCCCGGCAAAAAAGGGATCCAACCCTTTTTTCCTTCACGACCAATGCACGTTGACTTGGATGCCATTGCGAGAACCTGGGTCACACGGACAGAGCTGAAATGGAAAACAAACAGAAAAGCCAACACACCACAAGCATACCCACAGCACAATCTCACACATCAATGACGACCTGCGCCTCCAGACAGAGACCTCCTCTTGACATCTTGCAACACAATCGCCACTTGCTAGAATGACTCTTGCAGAATGCAACGTGACCATAGCACCACTCATGATACTCTACGCACATCCTCTTATCTACTCACTACCAATTACCACTGAAATCGCTTGTCACTCATTCTGCCTCAGTTCTAGTAGCGGTGACGCATGCGAGCCTCAGTCGTTTACACTCTTTCTCCCCGGCGTGTCGGACCGCAGCTAACAATTATCTCCGTGTGCATTTCATTCTCAGCAATAGCCTAGCCTCCCCGGCGTATACGACCCATCTGCTGTCCTTAACATCAATCAATTCATTCATGGATGTAGAAGACTCGAAACAACTTCAGAAGTAATCACGACGAAAATTTTAACAAAATTACGCAATAACAACAAGATACGAAAACAACAAGTAAACACAATGAATCCAAAATACACCAATTGATATGACACACCACACGTATATACAAACAGTACAAACAACCTCGCCGATCATGTCTTGGTGGAATTCCTTTGAAGAATTGCAGGACTTACACCAGTACGCCTACAACCCTTCACAGGTTGACGATTGTAAGTTGTGGAATGTCCGGACACAAACAAGATTAACCAACAATTACAATAATTGGAACTCACACAACTATTTAACACAAACATATGTACAATCAACACATCAAATGTTGTGGATTCTGGCATGACAAACTACCCTTGAAGAACTGTAGGACTTACAGCAGTACGCCTACATTCCTTCTCAGGTTGATGATCCAAGTGGAAGTCGTCCGGACACAAACAGAATTACCAACAGCTAGATGATGAATGATATCAATTCAGTATATACAATATGAACATATGTACAAGATCATACACCAAGCACATTGGACTGCTCATTGATGCGCTACCCTTTGAAGAACTGTAGGACTTACACCAGTACGCCTACAACCCTTCTCAGGTTGACGCCCTAGGTTGGAAAATCGTCGCAGAGTTCATTTGCTAACTTCCTTCTATCAGCTATATCCTCAAATCTGAACGGCAACACGCCCATGTCATTGTATCGTAGAATATAGATGACCAACAAACACACGACATATCTCATCAACCAAGTATAGAAACAGAGTAATTTACACCAAAGATAATAACATTCAAATAGTAACTTGAAACTAGAAATGCCTTTATTCATGCAAGTCAATTTAACAATTACTCTCTCGTTTACACTTGGCTTATCCTCACTAAACTGACCAATATCTTTCGTCTTTTCAAACGCACCAATACTATCATAGTCATTGCAGAAGATACTTGAGTTGATGGGTGTCTGTTTCATTGTGGATGAAAACACCAACGATGACTGAGTGACACAAGGTGATGAACTTAGTGGTGGATCAGAAGCTGTTCTTTTTCGGCTCTCAGATAGTTGTCCAACTGCAAGATTACCACCACTGCTGTCTTTCACTACTAGTTCGGGTTTAGCACTATCATCTGATGATAGGTGGGCTACACGCTGATCAATTACACTGACTGTCTCACAAGTATGCACACCTTTTGGAACTGCATCTGCGTTCAATTCTACTTCACGTTGTAGTTGTACAGAACCTTTATTTAACTTAGCAGTAGTAGGCATATCCCCCATTTCATCATGATCAACCAAAGACAAATCTGCACTATCATGATCATTACCACAAATATTCAATTTACCGTCAAGTTCATCATTTTCAAACTCTTTAATAACAGAAGTAGACAATTTTGGTTCCTCCTCAAAAATCATTAAAGGTTTTATATCTTCACTCTGACTAGTTATACCTTGTAAACTTTTGGAGTCAGAACTGCACTCTGAAGCAGTAACTCTATTCTGTGACACTCTATTCAACAACGGCTTACCAGTTGCAACTACAGACTTCTTCACAGCACCGTTATCGTCACACAATTCGGAGTCAGACCTGGAGTTTACATTTAGCTTATCACTGAACTTGCTCACTGGTTCACAGTTCACTTCTGTATGCACCTCTTGCAAACGTGTACAACACAACCGTGTTTGTCTTGCATCTTGCAACTTATCTGTTGAGGATGTACTACGAAACCTGTTACACTCACTAGACCTATATGCATTACTAGACATCATCGAGCCTTCTCGATATCCACCTCTCTGAGGCTTATTCGTCATCAATGAGTGCGTTTTACCCTCAGACTGCTCTATTCTAGGGGTGAGATCTAATAGACTGGAAAACTTGCTCATAGATTGATTGACACTATCTTTTACCAGTTTCAGGATATCATCAAACTTTGGCTCGATACCCTCATCCTCCATACGGGAGCTTATCTTCACCCACTTCCTTTGCAGTCGAGTAGGTAGACGTCTTGCTATTACTTCTAGTATAAAACTCGAGTTGAGGTCACTCATGCGATTCATCGAAATCATTCCATTCTTGTAAATTAGCAAATTATCTAAAAACTCAGTGAGTGCCTGGGAGTCATCCTGTAATTGACCACCATTACCCTTAACAGCCTCGAATAATTTCCCTGCAATCATCGAAGGTCTTCCAAACCTTTGACGTAATATGCTCATAGCCTCGTAGTAGCCCTCTTTTGGCTTCATAAACTTACAGCACTGTATAGCTCTTGCAGCATCTCCAGTGCAATATCTCATCAAATACATTAACTTCAATTCATCATTTAATAAAAACCACTCAACATGATCTCAAACTCCTTTACAAATTGTAAATAATCAGCCGGGTTTCCATCAAAACACCGTGGTTCAAATTTAGGGAGTTTGATGTTCCTATTATCCCTGAACGGCGAAACAGTAACATCAACCATGTCATGCTTAACATCAGACACATCGTTACAATTAACAGACAAGTCACCATGACTTACTTTCCTGTTTGCATCCAAGACACTCTGTCCCTTCTTTGACCCAGGCATTGTTGAACTTGACCCAATTCCAAAAACGTTCCAGATATTGCTTGTTCAAAGAGGACTTGACCGGCACCAGGAAAAATGAACGGCGACTATCCAAACTTTCACCAACTGTTTGAATCCGCCAGATCTGTTTCTATCGTCAGAAACTGTCAGCAAAGTCTCATAAACCGTTAATGCCCAGCTCTCGCTACGCTCGGGCCCACGCTGTTCTTAGAAGATTTCTCAGAAACGCTTAGTTAAAACGGACGAAAAAACCAAAACACCGATCTGCTGTTTGATATTTCTGTATATTTACACCAACATATAAAAGGAATAAGCGAACTAAGCAAACTAAGGTCTGTAAACAAATATTACAATAATAAATCATTGTATTACTTCTGACGATGTTTCAGTCTTCTTTCTGAACAGCGACCGATGAGACGATGACTGTCGTATTGATGCCTCCGCGAAAATTGGGGAAGTTGATTTTGAGCAAACAACCAAGAATTGATCGTTCAATCTTCAACTCCATTGACAACTCTATATCCATCCCTAGTCTTAATCCCAACCTGAATCCTGACCCTTACCCTAAACTTGACCCTAACTACAACCCTTATCCTAACTGTGAACTTAGCTCTAATGCCAATTATGACCTGATCCTAACCCTAACCGTGATGCTTACCTTAACCCAAATCCTAACCATAACGAGGTGTTCATGCACTGTCAAAACATTACTTAAAAACGATATCTGGGTGAAATTTTTTCGCTTAGTTGGTGAATAGCTTTGATGTTTCAGCCATGATAGTGACAGGTGCCGTAGGTTAACGACTAGCATGCAATCAAGGTCATTGTAGCGTTCGCACTCCAGGGGCGCTACTTTTGAACTTCATCCCCTGGTTAATTGATTACATGATAGTGGTTGTAAGTTCTGCATCCTGTGTGCCTGTTATGTACTAGTTTCCCCGTCGACAAATTGTTATGTACTCGTCGCTAAATTATTGTTATGGACTGGTCGAGAAACTAATAGTCCTGACGCAAGAAGGCGGAAATCAGAAGACCACTAGGTTTGCGATGATACTTCTATTGTCCAAACACAAGGAGACGAAAATAAATGGTCTCACACCAAAGTGGTAAATAAGTAAAGCAGTTGTAAAGTAAAGTAGTTCACACAAATTGTGAATGCGAATATATATAAATAATTCAGACAAAGCGTGGGAAAATCATTAGACAGTCTTAACATGAATGGCTAATTATAATGGAGTGTCGATCCAAATATACATAGCGAATATAGCAGACATGTGAACAACCATATATGGATATATGTCACCAAGCAACGGACTGTCAACAACACTCATATTATACATAATATAATATAAGGAGAATACACATTATTAAAGGGGACAAGTTCATACAAGTGAAGTGGTCACAGACTAACCGAGCAAACAGAAAGAGAGACCAACATGCACACACACATAAATATATATATGTGGATACATATCAGTGCCTAAATCTAAAACCTGTGTATCAACCTTCTTCTGACCTTCCATTAACGCAACCTATCGTAATTTCCGCGCGAAGTTGACCGACTATAAGAGTATTAACGGTTAAAATTTAGGCTTAAGCCAATGTCTTATAACTTCATTCATTGAAAGTAAACACTACAAACTTCTTATAAAGTTTCTATAATTTTTTCAATTTCTTCCATATTATCGTCATAAAACAGTGTTCCATCTGAGATCGCACGTGTCAAATTAAATCGTGCATGTACGAACGGCATGTCACAAATGAAAATGCATAATTTATGTGAATAAAATATTGTTATTATTATTGTTATTTCCAGTAAAGTCGGTATTACGCCTCCTCTTACTGCAAGTAAGATACCTTCTGATGTCATTCAAAAGTGGTGAGGATAGAAAAGAAGTGCATCTGATTGGTCGCAGTCATGATTGACACGCTCAGTATCTTCTTAGAAGTATTTTATGCTTGAGCAGCAGAGATAAAACAATGAGCGTTCCGGGCAGGAAAGCTCTGCTCCTCATATTTTTATGCTGTTTCCCAGAGTTGAATGGGAAACCATTTGTGGATTCGTCGATAATTTTATTAGGATGGGCATGATTTTTGTGTGTGTCTCCAACAGCAGGTAGATGATTTAAGGGTCGTGTAGCAACTTGGGAACTACAAGATTTAGGTGGCGTGTCAAGTTTAATATGTGAGACCGTATGTAGAAAGTTTCCTGGAGAGTTGGGGGTGGGTTGTCTGCCGGCGTTCAAAGGGCTCTGAGCATTTTACGGTGACAAAATTTTACCCTCTGAGGTGCTTTGATTGGCACGACTTTGGACTGGTTTCATATGTTGAATGACAAGTATATTCTTAAAATGATGTGCTTTCCCTATTACTTACAGACTACAGAAAGAGGAACTTGCCTCATTTGGCAAAGTGTTGGACAAAGTGGGCTGTTTGAAGTTTCGCACAGCATTTGGTAATAATAATAATAGTGATTTATTCCAAAAACAGAACTTGTGATACAGAATGCAATTCTCAGCATTAATCACAATATTGCATCTAATTTCCTCAGATTATAAATAAGAATTAATCACACAAAAGCATTTCCACATTTACCATAGAGGTAATGTCAAAAACATGCAGCATATAAAATGAAAATAATGGTAACATCTAAGGTAATAATAATAATACAAGTGAAAATTGCCGTGATATTGTTTCGCACAGTATTGTCCATGAGGTATAGAAATCCTATCATGTTTAAAAATATTGAATATAATGTTTGTCAGTGGAGTTGAAGATTGAACGATCATTTCTTGGTTGTTTGCTTAAAATCAACTTCCCCAATTTTCGCGGAGGCATCAATACGACAGTCATCGTCTCATCGGTCGCTGCTCAGAAAGAAGACTGAAACATCGTCAGAAGTAATACAATGATTTATTATTGTAATATTTGTTTTCAGACCTTAGTTCGCTTATTCCTTTTATATGTTGGTGTAACAATAAAGAAATATCAAGCGGCAGATCGGTGTTTTGGTTTTTGCGTCCGTTATAACTAAGCGTTTCTGAGAAATCTTCTAAGAACAGCGTGGGCCCGAGCGTAGCGAGAGCTGGGCATTAACGGTTTATGAGACGTGATTGACAGTTTCTGACGATGGAAACAGATCTGGCGGATTCAAACAGTTGGTGAAAGTTTGGATAGTCGCCGTTCATTTTCCTGGTGCCGGTCAAGTCCTCTTTGAACAAGCAATATCTGGAACGTTTTTGGAATTGGGTCAAGTTCAACAATGCCTGGGTCAAAGAAGGGACAGAGTGTCTTGGATGCAAACAGGAAAGTAAGTCATGGTGACTTGTCTGTTAATTGTAACGATGTGTCTGATGTTAAGCATGACATGGTTGATGTTACTGTTTCGCCGTTCAGGGATAATAGGAACATCAAACTCCCTAAATTTGAACCACGGTGTTTTGATGGAAACCCGGCTGATTATTTACAATTTGTAAAGGAGTTTGAGATCATGTTGAGTGGTTTTTATTAAATGATGAATTGAAGTTAATGTATTTGATGAGATATTGCACTGGAGATGCTGCAAGAGCTATACAGTGCTGTAAGTTTATGAAGCCAAAAGAGGGCTACTACGAGGCTATGAGCATATTACGTCAAAGGTTTGGAAGACCTTCGATGATTGCAGGGAAATTATTCGAGGCTGTTAAGGGTAATGGTGGTCAATTACAGGATGACTCCCAGGCACTCACTGAGTTTTTAGATAATTTGCTAATTTACAAGAATGGAATGATTTCGATGAATCGCATGAGTGACCTCAACTCGAGTTTTATACTAGAAGTAATAGCAAGACGTCTACCTACTCGACTGCAAAGGAAGTGGGTGAAGATAAGCTCCCGTATGGAGGATGAGGGTATCGAGCCAAAGTTTGATGATATCCTGAAACTGGTAAAAGATAGCGTCAATCAATCTATGAGCAAGTTTTCCAGTCTATTACATCTCACCCCTAGAATAGAGCAGTCTGAGGGTAAAACGCACTCATTGATGACGAATAAGCCTCAGAGAGGTGGATATCGAGAAGGCTCCATGATGTCTAGTAATGCATATAGATCTAGTGAGTGTAACAGGTTTCGTAGTACATCCTCAACAGATAAGTTACAAGATGCAAGACAAACACGGTTGTGTTGTACACGTTTGCAAGAGGTGCATACAGAAGTGAACTGTGAACCAGTGAGCAAGTTCAGTGATAAGCTAAATGTAAACTCCAGGTCTGACTCCGAATTGTGTGACGATAACGGTGCTGTGAAGAAGTCTGTAGTTGCAACTGGTAAGCCATTGTTGAATAGAGTGTCACAGAATAGAGTTACTGCTTCAGAGTGCAGTTCTGACTCCAAAAGTTTACAAGGTATAACTAGTCAGAGTGAAGATATAAAACCTTTAATGATTTTTCAGGAGGAACCAAAATTGTCTACTTCTGTTATTAAAGAGTTTGAAAATGATGAACTTGACGGTAAATTGAATATTTGTGGTAATGATCATGATAGTGCAGATTTGTCTTTGGTTGATCATGATGAAATGGGGGATATGCCTACTACTGCTAAGTTAAATAAAGGTTCTGTACAACTACAACGTGAAGTAGAATTGAACGCAGATGCAGTTCCAAAAGGTGTGCATACTTGTGAGACAGTCAGTGTAATTGATCAGCGTGTAGCCCACCTATCATCAGATGATAGTGCTAAACCCGAACTAGTAGTGAAAGACAGCAGTGGTGGTAATCTTGCAGTTGGACAACTATCTGAGAGCCGAAAAAGAACAGCTTCTGATCCACCACTAAGTTCATCACCTTGTGTCACTCAGTCATCGTTGGTGTTTCCATCCACAATGAAACAGACACCCATCAACTCAAGTATCTTCTGCAATGACTATGATAGTATTGGTGCGTTTGAAAAGACGAAAGATATTGCTCAGTTTAGTGAGAATAAGCCAAGTGTAAACGAGAGAGTAATTGTTAAATTGACTTGCATGAATAAAGGCATTTCTAGTTTCAAGTTACTATTTGAATGTTATTATCTTTGGTGTAAATTACTCTGTTTCTACACTTGGTTGATGAGATATGTCGTGTGTTTGTTGGTCATCTATATTCTACGATACAATGACATGGGCGTGTTGCCGTTCAGATTTGAGGATATAGCTGATAGAAGGAAGTTAGCAAATGAACTCTGCGACGATTTTCCAACCTAGGGCGTCAACCTGAGAAGGGTTGTAGGCGTACTGGTGTAAGTCCTACAGTTCTTCAAAGGGTAGCGCATCAATGAGCAGTCCAATGTGCTTGGTGTATGATCTTGTACATATGTTCATATTGTATATACTGAATTGATATCATCCATCATCTAGCTGTTGGTAATTCTGTTTGTGTCCGGACGACTTCCACTTGGATCATCAACCTGAGAAGGAATGTAGGCGTACTGCTGTAAGTCCTACAGTTCTTCAAGGGTAGTTTGTCATGCCGGAATCCACAACATTTGATGTGTTGATTGTACATATGTTTGTGTTAAATAGTTGTGAGTTCCAATTATTGTAATTGTTGGTTAATCTTGTTTGTGTCCGGACATTCCACAACTTACAATCGTCAACGTGAGAAGGGTTGTAGGCGTACTGGTGTAAGTCCTGCAATTCTTCAAAGGAATTCCACCAAGACATGATCGGCGAGGTTGTTTGTACTGTTTGTATATACGTGTGGTGTGTCATAGCAATTGGTGTATTTTGGATTCATTGTGTTTACTTGTTGTTTTCGTATCTTGTTGTTATTGCGTAATTTTGTTAAAATTTTCGTCGTGATTACTTCTGAAGTTGTTTCGAGTCTTCTACATCCATGAATGAATTGATTGATGTTAAGGACAGCAGATGGGTCGTATACGCCGGGGAGGCTAGGCTATTGCTGAGAATGAAATGCACACGGAGATAATTGTTAGCTGCGGTCCGACACGCCGGGGAGAAAGAGTGTAAACGACTGAGGCTCGCATGCGTCACCGCTACTAGAACTGAGGCAGAATGAGTGACAAGCGATTGCAGTGGTAATTGGTAGTGAGTAGATAAGAGGATGTGCGTAGAGTATCATGAGTTGGTGCTATGGTCACGTTGCATTCTGCAAGAGTCATTCTAGCAAGTGGCGATTGTGTTGCAAGATGTCAAGAGGAGGTCTCTGTCTGGAGGCGCAGGTCGTCATTGATGTGTGAGATTGTGCTGTGGGTATGCTTGTGGTGTGTTGGCTTTTCTGTTTGTTTTCCATTTCAGCTCTGTCCGTGTGACCCAGGTTCTCGCAATGGCATCCAAGTCAACGTGCATTGGTCGTGAAGGAAAAAAGGGTTGGATCCCTTTTTTGCCGGGGAGTGTCAATGGAGTTGAAGATTGAACGATCAATTCTTGGTTGTTTGCTTAAAATCAACTTCCCCAATTTTCGCGGAGGCATCAATACGACAGTCATCGTCTCATCGGTCGCTGTTCAGAAAGAAGAGTGAAACATCGTCAGAAGTAATACAATGATTTATTATTGTAATATTTGTTTTCAGACCTTAGTTCGCTTATTCCTTTTATATGTTGGTGTAACAATAAAGAAATATCAAGCGGCAGATCGGTGTTTTGGTTTTTTCGTCCGTTATAACTAAGCGTTTCTGAAATCTTCGAAGAACAGCGTGGGCCCGAGCGTAGCGAGAGCTGGGCATTAACGGTTTGTGCGACGTGATTGACAATGTTCTCTTTACATTACGTGGTGAGGAGAAAACAGTGTTTGCAGCAGTCATAGAGTTAATTTGGTATTTGTAATTGTGAAATTAACACAAACAAAGAAGCAACACGACCATAAATATAATAGAAATAATAAAAGTAAAACTTTAAGTTATGTATATAAGGATGGATTGATGGATGGAGGAAATTGTTTATTTTCTAAATGAAAAAGGCCAGTTAATTCTTGCCTGACACTATAAAACACATAAAACAGGTGCCAAGTATGGTATCATAGGATTTCTATACTTAGACTTGTGAGCATACGGTTTTCTGAAGTTACTTTTTGTTCTACCTGAGTAGATGCAAGGTCAAAGTAAGCTGAAGGTAAAGTGGATGCTCCAAGCCAGACAAAATCCGTCTAGCAGATTTACTGCACGAAGTCAAGTGCCTATCGACAACGAATCTGATACTATGCGTTCCTTAAGAAGTTTGTTTCCTAGTGTTTTAGTTTTGATAGTATTAGACGCACTGAATGCCGTAGAATCACACGCGCACTGAACGCACATTATTACTCCCTGGAAAGTATTCGGCGACTCTATTGCAAGACTGTGGCGCATCGTGGTCAGAGGTATCGGTAAGCTTTATCGGTAACATAAAAGGTAATTTTTCAGGAGTGATAGGAAAATGTCCTTATTTTCCGAAACATTAGTTTGTGTTACATGTCGATGTTGGGCGGATACCCAAAATGTCGGGGATAAGCGAGGGGCTTTTGCAGAGGAATTCACTAACTGTAGTAGCAGCGATGATGCTATAACCAGTCAGTAGTCCTAGCATATTTGTATCCTTCCTAGTAGCACCTGTTTGGGCGGAACTATACTCTAGTGAATAAGTTTGTGAAGCGCAACGGTTGTCTAAGTCAAAATCTTTGGCTATATGGCAGCTACACAAATGATCCTCTTTCGCAGGGTGGCCAAATGAATTTAAGTCAAGGGGAGTGGATGCCAGTAAAGCTTTGTATGTGTTAGGAGCAGAGCACCTTGCAATGTGGATTATCTCACATCCGAAGACCTTAAATATCCCTAAAGAAACCGCTTACTTCCTAAGACGGTGAAGAGATAATGATCTCCATTCTAAGATTGTTTGAATTGTGTTGAATCAGGAAAAATCCTGCCACCATTCTGTTTATGTTTGTAAGGCTCACTGGATTCAAATCTTTTGCTAAGGTTTCCGACCGACCTTGAAGCATGACGTTTGTGTTGTATAACTTACACTTTATGGCTTTTTTAAGTAACTGGCAGCGTGAACATGTATACTGTCGATTTGAAGACACGTGTCTTCCGCATTT
Organism: Trichobilharzia regenti; assembly: GCA_944472135.2. Lineage (NCBI taxonomy): Eukaryota > Metazoa > Platyhelminthes > Trematoda > Strigeidida > Schistosomatidae > Trichobilharzia > Trichobilharzia regenti. The sequence continues at coordinate 26,537,248 of OX235270.1, read as the reverse complement.
TGATGCTGTGTCGAATAAACAGATGCATTGAGGAAGCCTGGAATAAGAAATTCTACCATAACCCCAGAAACAGTAATTTGCAATATTGTGTCACAATTATACTATCTGATATGCGGAATAGGTAGTTTGGACCGCAAGGCCAATTTTTTATGGGATTGTAGATGGTGACATGGAAAACGTTAATACAAAACCTAGGGTACGAAAGTCTAGAAATAAAGGAAATTGAATACAGCGCAGCAACTTGGGAAAGTAACAGCCTCCTAACAGACAGCCAGGTATGATTAAAACGTGTCCACTTGTTACGTGTACAACTTAGGGCAAACGTTTTCACCATTAAATATTGCACTCTTTGGAACCAACTACCATCTGAAATAGGATTTTGTGAAAACCCCAATGGGTTCAAACCGGGCATAGAAACATGTCCACCCTAGCTTGTCTAAAAGACCACAACTGTTGGTAGAACGGAAATTGAGAGCCAGTCCAGTCTTCAGTATAGTCACGTATAACTCGACTCTAATACTTACGCAGCGAACGTTAACTAATTTACTGATTTCTATTCTTCATAATCTTCACTAATTTGTGTTGATAAAAATAACCCTGGAAATAATTATAATGGCAACCACACCTTTTAACATTTTACGTAAGTATATACTAATATAATAATACTCAATAATTATACATGCCCAATTCTTGAAATAAGATTGTCATTAAAATACTTAAAATGATTAAAATATTTATGCAGCAAAGGTTCTCTTGCTTTACCACGCTTGTTTCCCTTTAACACTCAATTATTGATCCCAATGTATTCTTTGATAATACGAATTATAATATTGATTATACTCTTAACATATATAGTTTGATTTACTTTACGGCTCCCTGTAGACTAACTACCCTTCTTCAGTATACACACACTGCAGTATTGTTAACCAAATGCCAGAATTTTGTTGGTTCAGTGATAATATCTTTTTATAATATGTGTAGACAGGTTTCTTTGCAATGTCAAACGTTCACTATATATAAGACTGTCATGATAGTTTAGTACAGTAAATCCTGCCAACCGACCTTACCTTCAGTTCATATTACCTACATTGAACCCTAACAATAGTGTTCTGCTGAATCTTGCTGCACTATTCACAAAACCTGTTCTTTTTAGTCTTCAAGTTTTTAACTTCTTATAAAGTAATCTGTTCATTAGGGCGCATGCACACATATGTAATATGCTCATGAAGATGTAGGTGGAGACCTAATGGAACCACTCATTACGAAGTTTAGGGAGATGGAATATGAGGTACGAACATATCTGGCACCGTGCAATACATTTGCGGTAGCCATAACAATCATAGTCTCAGAGCCTAACGTCATAAGAGGAGGGAGGCTGGCGCTAGCTGATCAGTAGATATGGTGGTGTTCACTAAGGTGAATAACCCCATTCTGTAGGGATAGCAATATGCAGTTTGACGGCTCGAAATATTTCTGACTTTGATGAGGGCTTAGATTCTTATCTTGAAAAAGATAATAATGAACGCCTTGACAGATAATACTTCTATCTTTAAATATATACCATTCACTCAGTATCAGCCGCGTCTCGTAAACCGTCAATGCCCAGCTCTTGCTACGCTGGGACTCACGCTGTTCCTTGAAGTTTCTCAGAAACGCTTAGTAATAACGGACGCAAAACCAAAACACAGATTGGCTACTCGAGGATTCTTTATTGTAACACCAACATATAGCCAACTTTAAAATTAAGCTTTAACTAAGTTCTATGAACAAATATTACAATAACAAATCACAATATTACTTCTGACGGTTTTCTCCTGACTTCTTTCTGAACAGCGACCGATGAGACGATGACTGTCGTATCGATGTCTCTGCGAAAATATAGGGAAGTTGGGTTTGAGCAAACAACCATGAAATGATCATTCAATCTTCAACTACATTGAAACTCAGCCTATTGTTGAGATGCGACCACGTGGGCTCTGATCAGATTTATGGAGCATCTTATAAATTAACTTGCTATCCATTGTCAGATCTTTAAATACCACTTCACAATGTCTTATCTCATTCATTTTCTAATAGCGTATTTACTTGGTCCTCATTATATTCCACTAAACCTAACATTTTATAGCTCTTTATGAAGTCGGTTCGACTCATTCTATTCCTATTCTCTGTAAAGTTTGCTTGTGCACCAAATAGACAAGAAGTTGTGAAATAAAAACAACTGGCTTGAGGATAATCGTATTAAAACCAAAAGTGGACATCATGATAGTAAGAACTATATGGGTAGCATTACACATTGCAAATGAACGTTGTCAGCCTATGGATTAATTGGGTTCGCATTCTATTTCCGTTATAAATGCATTTATTAATGATATATTGCACTTATTTATTTTATTACACCTTAATGATTTACCTTAGCACTTTAACTTTTCTAAAACATCTTTTAATCCCTCGTAAAAGTTGTACTTACCTCAATATTGGTTGGTTATCGTATACCTACAACCAAGGGTTGAAAACGAAACGAAGTCGATTTTCCCGCGTAACCTGGAGGACAACTGTACAATTCAACAACTATATGGCCTGGTTTAGACAATGAGTGTAATTATATATATAAATATATATATATATCAAATATTTAGCTGTTAAAACATTATTATCTCGTAGATGGTCTACGATTTGAGATTATATCATACTTGATCGTGCCTGTAAAAATGGCATGCGTTTTCATGCAAATTTATATGTTTATATGAAAATATACATTATTATTATTTCTGAATTCTGTCGGTTGCAGTTACAGATGCTATGGGGTGAATCTAGTCTGTGGGAGAAGCTACGTATCAACTTACAGTCAGTGTTATCAATCTTCTGACTGACAAGGCCTATATTGTTACACAACCCTATGTCCGAACTACTAATATCATTATTGGGCAACATGACATATGTTCAGCCTACTGTGTACGGAATCTCGCCGAAATCGTTACATACTAACTAATCATACAACAAATCTCACTGAGCAAGAAACGCCGGACAACTTACTGATAACAGTAGAAGTCAGAAGCGGGAAACATTTGGCGCAAGTTGTGGTGGAACTCGTATGTGGAAGGAAGGATGAAACAGATTTTTTGGAAGAGGAAAATGTAACTTATAATGAGTCCTATAGACAGCAAAACGGAGGTATGGAGTGAAGAGAATATGAAGGATTTGTGTATAAGAACACTCATCTGTCTCATTACCACAGTGAATTTTTCCACTGTCTACAAGTAGCTATCAGTTATTAAGAATCTGAATCGTATGGTATGTAGAAGCTCTGACATTAGTGAAAATGGAAGGCTAAAAAAGAATGCGGAATGCAAAGAACATAATAAGTCGGTGATTTTGAAGAATTTAATTTATCTTGAAGAGTGAGCAGAATGCGGTTGTAATTTGCCATGCAATTTGCATCAGCTTAACACTTTAATCTACTGATAAGCTGGACTGTTTGAAGCAGTATATCGCCAAGCTTCCCTGATATCCACTAGACCTTCCGGAAATCCGGCAAGAGTAGTGGTTCTAGTGACCAACTGTCACTTCTTCCTTGCGTTATAGGAAATCTCTCTCACCGGGATACTGCCTAGTTAGTTGGGAAATAGAACCAGACATGAAAAATAATTGTGTGTTTGGTACATATCCAAATTAAATAATGAGGGCCGAACCTCTACCTTCTGCCGGTTATTCTGTCTGGGTTGATATCAAGCTTCAGCAGTTGATTTCGGTCTTGAGTTGGAGATTTCACTTCTAAGTCTCTTCATTTAGGGAAGAAGCGAGACTGGTTAACGTCTTGTTGGCATGAGTTTTCGTTAAACTTCGCTTTAACTCAGTGTTTTTGCCCAGTGTTAACATGTTAATATTTCCCTGGACAGAAAAAGCACTACGGTTTTAAGAATATATTAATATCACTCACCCATGAGCTTAACGATAGTTTTTTCAAACGAAATTAACGTTAGCAAAAGGTTTGAGCATTGTGGAATAGATTGAATAAAATATAATTACATTTCAACGGTTTACGCAGAATGATTAGTTTTGTTATTAAAAATACTTCAAGCAAAATTAAAGCCCGCGAACAAAACCATTCCAACGGAGGTGTGAACAAAGGCAGTAATTTTGCCCGACATATTACTAATAACAAAACTTATTGTTGTGTGTAAACCACTGAAATATAATTATACTTTATTTCAAACGAAATGTTCTCTGTTTCACCGACGAAATAACGACTAATTCATGGCTCAGTTTATTTTAGACGTGTTGGCTGAAATATAAAGTTTTGCTAGAACTTAGGTATGTAGGGATATTTGACATTAGTTTGTAAATTCACAAGGGCATATAATTGCTTTTCTTCAATGAAGCAGATAGTCATGTAACTGAAATCGACTTTCATCTACTCGGAATTGCAAACGCGGACGTAAAATTATTAACTCCAATTCACAGGTGTAGTCCACTCTTTTTATTCATCTATGAAAACACCGAATGAATGGCAAGTTAAATGCCTCATCGACAACGGTTTGAAAACTTGCGGAATTCTTTTTCAGTCACAACTACATACTACAAGAGTAACATTCAGCAAATCATTCCGTTAGTTTTATTGATAAAAACTTATACATTGCACTTCTAAGCTTCAAGAGTGAAGCAGCATTCTCGGATCAGGTGCAGGGCAAGGCCATTTAGAGAAGGGTTTGGCCTTAGCATGGACTCAGTCTAGTTGCCAGGGTTCACACCCAATTTTTTGCTTGAATTACCAGAGGCTTTTCGATTAGTGCGTTACTTTTTGCTGTGATATATAGAACTCTCATTTCTTTGTTGATGCTCACCACGAAGTTCTGGAAATTATTGCAATCCGTCTACTTTCGAACACTTAAGCTGTGGATATAATATCATCGACTACCAACACTCATAACAACGTTTTTGACATTTTGTGACTTTTAACAATAACTCATATCTATAATTGTACATATTGTTGGATTTATATGTTCAAGTTGTCCCAGGGCAGTGAGTCAATGGTTTTGGTATCATGTTAGTTAACTGTGCTGAAATATATTGCATGTTGTTTCATTGTATTGTTGTTGTCACTCTTCGCCTTTTTTACTGTAAATTGTTTTCCTTTTTCTGGTGTTGTTCTGATCGTTTTGTTCCTTGTTTTCCGATTTTAAGGGGAGCAACCCGAAAGGTCGCTTCTCTTTAAAATTTATCTTAATGTAACAATTCCTCTCTCAGCACGATGAAACTTTTTGCACCAAAAGAAAAAGTCTGTATGAGGACATGGAACATCCGCACTATGTACGAGACCGGCAAAGCTGCCCAGATCGCCAACGAGATGAAAAGATACGGAACCCAAGTACCGGGAATATGTGAGAGCAGATGGAATGGGAATGTACTCATCAAATTGTCAACGAGTGAGTCAGTGATCTACTCCGGTCACCCAGCAGATAACCACACGCACACCGAGGGCGTGGCTGTCATGATGTCACCAACGGCTACAAAGGCCCTGATGCAATGGGAGGTGATTTCGTCCAGGATAATGACCGCCAGATTCAACTCCAAAAGAAAGGAGAGTGTCAATCATACAATGTTATGCACCCACAAACAACGCAGAAGTCTACAGACAACTACAGGCAACAATGGACAATACTCCAGCTGGTGACATTAGAATACTAATGGGAGATATGAACGCCAAACTGGGACCAGACAGCACAGGAAGAGAACTCATCATGGGTAGCGGAGCTCTCGGAGAAATGAATGAAAATGGAGAACTCTTCGCCGACTTCTGCGCCTTCAATCAACCAGTGATTGGTGGCAGTATATATAAGCACAAAGATATCCACAGGGCTACATGGGTGTCACCAGACGGGCAAACCAAAAACCAAACTGACTTCATCTCAATGCTGCTCAAGGAAGTGGAGACGCAGCCTACTGGATACAAAAGTAAGAAGAGGAGCAGACGATGGCTCAAACCACTATCTCGTACAAAGGACAATCCATATCAAATTAAAAGCTTTCAGGGAAACACGAGCTGCAGATAGACCACAAGCCAAGTTCAACACTCAAAAGCTGAAGGACCAGGCTACAAAGGACATCTTCATTGCAAGCATAAGAGACGAAGCCGAGACACAAATCAACACCAGCGAAGAGGTCAGCGTCGAAAAGAACTGGGATAACTTGAAAACGGTGGACCCAGAGACAACAGCGGACTTGATGACACCACTACTGGAGAAGGTGTGGAAAGGGGGGAGGTACCCGAGAATTGGAAGAAAGGATACTTATTCAAACTACCAAAGAAAGGAGACTTAAGTCAATGTAAAAATTGGCGTGGAATTATGCTTCTGTCCATTCCAAGCAAAATACTAAGTCACATCATCCTGGAGAGAATCAAACAAGCCAATATGGATGAAAAACCTCGACCGAAACAGGCCGGATTCAGGAGAAACAAATCATGTAGTTATCAAATCGCCACATTGTGGATCATCATTGAACAAAGCTTGGAATGGCAGTCACCTCTCTATCTCAACTTCATCGACTTTGGAAAGGCCTTCGATAGCGCATCGATCAAGAGGTGATTTGGCAACTATTTCGCTACTACGGGGTCCCACCGACAATTATACATCTCATCCAACAGTTGTACGACAATGCTGCATGCCAAGTAATCACCCACAACGGGAAACTTACGGAAGCCTTCGAAGTGAGGACGGGAGCGAGGCAAGGCTGTCTACTATCGCCAATGATCTTCCTGATGGCAGTAGATTGGATAACGCGACAGAAAACAGGCAATGAGAAAACAGGCATAAAATGGACTCACACAAAAAACTTGGAGGATCTGGACTTCACCGATGATATATGTCTAATTTCCTACAAATTGGAAGATATGCAAGTGAAAAGTAACAATTTGTCAGAAGAAGCATCAAAGATAGGACTTCAAGTGAACATAGATAAAACAGAGATAGGTGATGAAGATTCCTGGCCAACAACAACAGACAACAATCAGTCAGCATAAATAGGAGGAACCTGAAAGAAACAATTTCCTTCACCTACCTACCTACCTGGGAAGCATCGTTTTAAATACCGGCGTAACTGACGAGAATATCAAAGCGAGCATCGGAAAAGCAAGACAAGCTTTCATTACTCTCAAGTTTATATGAAGCAGATCAACAGCACTCAGCATGAGAATGAAAATGAGATCCGGATTTTCAACTCCAATGTGAGGTCAGTCAGTGCTACTCACCATACGGATCAGAGACTTGGCCAGCGCGTCATAAAGAGCATCTCCAACAAACTTCAGACCTGCATTAACAATTGTCTTCGCTCAATACTCAAGATCAGATGAACAGAAAAGATCGGCAACAGGGATCTCTGTCAATGAGCGAACCAACACATCAGGAACCGACTGCGCAACAAATAGGCAGGAATAAATGGAGATGGGTTGGCCATACTCCGAGACAACAAACCATCAAGTGACATCACTAGACAAGCCATCGCTCGAGTGGAACCCGAAAGGGAAGCGGGTGGCGAGTTGGTCGTCAGTGCGAGGGTGACTTGGAGGAGGAGGTCATGTGAGGAGGGGATGAAAGCATGTGGGCAGACTTGGAGCAGGATGAAAAAGTCGGCAGAAAACAGAAGGCAACGGAGGTGCGCAGCTGAATCCCTATGTTCCTCTAGGAATTAAAGGATATAATAATAAATATTAATAATAATACCAGAGGTAATTCAAATCGATTCTTTAAAAAAGCAGGCTGTAAAGGTCAGAGCTGAGATTTTTAGGCAAAAACCAATTATTAAATCCATTTTAATCCGTTTGAGCCCTCTCATGCGATCAAAAAGCCTTGGCTGAGTCATTTTTCCATGATCATGCGTTAAATGGCAAGAGTATGGTATTTGTTTGACTGATATCCATTTTTGCGATTGGGAAACGGACTGATTGTGAAAGCCAGTGTTCATAAACAGTCTTTAGATCGTTGTCTGTATGAAGGTGTATCCCTCAGTGGTTATCAAGATGTAGTCCTATTCAATGCACTGGTTAGCCCATCACAGTGTTTTTTATCTTAAGCAGTTTCATAGGTTATGGAATTTGTTTTGACAACAAATAAAAAAGTTGAATGCAGGAAGTCATTGACAAAACTTTCAGTCTTCCGTTCCTGGACCACAAAGATGTAAGGACTTCATTCCACATATTTGAAATGTAAATGAAAGTAGTTGAATCATTTAATTCCAAACCGCCAAATTCAGTAATTTCCTCTATATCACCTGATTCGATGGTAAGTTGTATACAAAACAGTTAATCAGAAAAATTGTTACAGGATATGTTCAGGGGATATCTTAAAAGTGTTACAAGCTTGGTTAAGTAAGTATATGAGCTTATGTTCTAATTAGTAACAATACAGCAACCTAGCTGAGATACCCTGTAGTGACACTACTGAGGTTTCTCCTGAAAATATTGAAAATCAGTAAGTTTTCTATCGTGTAATATTATAATAAATTTAGAAATGCAACGAAGGAGGATTCTGATGACACTAACTCGTCCAAAAATATGTGTGAAACTCAGGATAGTGAACGTTCTCCATCAAGTGAAAACTTGGGTGGATATTTTAATTGGATTCCAAATCTCCTTACATCCAGCAGTGAAGTAAGCAGCTAAAAAGCAAAAGTTTTTCAAAACAATTTTCGCTTTTTGAGGTTAAAAGCGTACAATAAAATGACTGGGAAGTTAATGTTCAGAAATTGAAAATCATTATGCAAGTAGATGAGCACACGAATGACCTTAAAGCAGACCATCACAGTAAACCAAGCTAGGTTGAAATAAGCTGTTCTGCTTAACTTATCTTGTCTGACCATACTTTCAAGTTTATTATCACAGCCATGACTGGTCTCTAGGTCTTTTTGTTTCAGACATGCTTCTAGGTGATTTCTCCTATAATTTCTTCTGACAGCAAGCCAAAACTCCGCCATATAATAAATTTATTTGGTAAAATCACACTGTCACAGCATTATTTACTGATGACGTCTCGGGCTTAGTTTATTATTGCTCACAATCATATCAATGTATACACAACTCTCCAACCTTGTTTATATACTTAGGTCCCAAATTAATTAGACAAGGATGAATAAATAACGGCCAATGTAAAGTTCAATAGATGTGAGTAAAATAAATGATAGAAAGATGAAATATATTTAAAAATGTGAATGCTATACGATAAAAAACAAGATGACTGTTTTCAGCAAAGTAAAATAAAATACTAGAAATAAAACAAAGTGCGTCGGTGGCACAGTGGTTAGGACTCTCGCCGGCCATGCACATGGTACGAGGTTCGATCCCCTGCCGATGCACACCTGGTATCTATGGTCGGCCTGCAAAATTTGGGCTTCTGGTATCCATGCTGAAAATTCGATACTTGTACCAAAAATACAGTGTGGAATCAAGCTGTAAAATGTAAAAAAGAGATATCAAATACTTCTTATCCTCAGATTTGATTGATAGTAAGTTTTTTGAGTTTACGGTATTGGTGCTAATTCATTCCTACTGTATGTGTTGTATGCGTAGATATGATGAGCCAAGCTTCAGTCAGAAATCAAACTCCACCTATCTGTACTGCTTTTGAAGATTCTGACTCTGACTAACCGGTTTCAGCGTACAAAATTACTAACACTAAATAACTGTGGCATAGAATTTATCAAGCTCACAAGAAAAACAAGAAAAAAAATGAAGCCAGTACAGACAACATAAGGAAAAATTAGGTATCTGCAATTCTATTGCATAATGAAGGGGTGTATGAAACCCTATATAGGATATCTCATGGACTAGTAATAAGGGCGGTATTTAGACCTGCAAACCCAGGAATATTCAGATTGTGTGAAGTATAGAACGCTTGACTCCACAAAGATGAGTAATTTACAAAGACTATCAATAATTACATTGCATGCATTAGCACACAACCAAGCAGTAGAGTAGGACAGACTTACAATCACGTTGGCTTCGTATGTACTGCTCAGCAGTCCGCTTTGTCCTCCTTTATGGCTGGCGGGCTGGCTGCCTGTGAGACATGACCATTGAAAGCGAAAGACGTAAAAAGATATGCTCGCCAGCAAGCTGTGTTTGATCGTGGGTGTCTGCGTTCTATCCACCTCACGTGTTAGGCGGCGTAGGTGCCAGATGTAACAGGGTGATAAAGAACATGGAGGTGAAGCGTCGGTCAGTTGACTTCTAGGTAAGGAAGAAAGAGGTGGAGGAGAAAGAGGAGGGGAAATCAATCGAAAGTGTGGCTGTAGAGCAGTTACACTGACTGAGATGAATAGTTAGGGCATGTGTTGCTCACGAATGCCTGTCTGACTGCCTCCCTACCTAGCCGTCGCCTTCCTCGACGACGAGTGGGGCGATATTAGCCACTGACTAACATAAGATGGATGAATCAGGTGAATCATTGGCTATTCGAGATCTGGAAGCAAACCTCTACATTCAAGAGCACCACATACATTCGCCAATCTACCATGGCCGCACTATCGTTCTCATTATAATTTTATTTCCTTTTATTATGTAAGTTTACTGTTATTACTATTATTATTGTTCTCATCATCCTTATTTCATTATCACTGTACTACTGTTTATCAATAACAATCCGTTTTCATACAGATTTTATGAAAAACACTATCGTCTTTCCACTAGTCCTCGGCCACTCTACTTAATTGAATAAGTTTTAATTTATGTACAATGATAATATATTATCAATTTCTCTCTTTTTTATTCATTTCAGAGTTCAGTATTATACTATATGAATTCACTTGCATCACTGGGAGTGTAAGTCTGGCTTACACACACTTGATTTCCCCCCTTAGAAATTCAACTGACGAGAAAGAGAAACAGATTCCTGAAAAACTTGAAGAGAAGTCGTCAGTTATAACCAAAGATATTTCAGAAATTGAAGTGTATGTCAGATATTTTTTTTACCATTCATAACAATATGATGATTATTTTATATATTCAGGTCTAAAAATGGTGTTAATGATGACGAGCCTTCTAGACTGGAAGAATTTGAAGAAGACAAATTGTCTGCATCAAAAGATCTTAACACAGATTGGATGGGTGGAATTTCGGCTAAGACTACTCGTGTAAGTGATTTATGCATTATTCTTATTTCTGTTTGAAAATCCACTTTCTACACTTTACTAAACACAGAATAATTGAGCAAAGAATATCCTTTTCGATAATTTTCTACTCCTCTGGTTCCACAATTATATATATATGCTTGTTTATATACACAGAATATTCTAGATTAGTAGTCAATAACAAGTGTTTTTTTAAATAATATCGATTTGTAAAGTAAGATCACAATGGAATTACCACAGTTCACTAAAGACGCTTAAATAATACTAATAATAATAAAGATATAGTAGCAAATAGAATATCAACTAAAATAATGTCTGAACTAATCAACTTCTTTTGGATGCACAAATTAGGCTTGTTATTATGGATCCCAACGGCCAGCCTCAGCAATATTTAGTAGTCGAACTCCTAAGGCAAAATTGAGATTTGTTGGTGTGCGGTAAATGACTTTGAAAGCCTCATGGACATCAATCTTTTGTTCTGTATCCACAAGATGAGTGAGATAGAATAGTGCTACGAATAGATTTTGTTTGTACTTCAGTTAACCAACCATGCAGGGTGATGTTCGGAAATTCGACGAGAAACACACCTAATTGTACGGCCTGTGTAACTGACTCCACAGGAGCAGTTAAACGTTATTTTATTAGTAAAATAACTGAATAAATTGTACCCGTCTCCCCCGGCTCCAACCCAACCCCGAATTCCTGTTCATCGACTTTACATCAAGTATATGTTTATCTAAAGAGATTGGAGTGCCTGAAATCTTTATCGATCTAATTCAACAGCCATATGACAGTGCTGCATATCAAGTGATCCACATTCGTGTAGTCAATGAGATCTTTGAAGTTCAGATAGAAATAAGATAAAACTGACTACTGTCAATAACGATGATATTCCCAATTGTGATGGACTGGATAATGGGGAAAACTTTGGGAAGAGAGAGAGAGAAGATAGGAATGCATCGGACCGATAGGAAGATTCTAGAATGTCTGGACTTTGCAATGATATTATTTATAGCTAATGTCACACAAACCAAGTTAGGTGGGCCAGGCTAAAGAATTAGCAGGTAGTGTGACTGGAGTTCGGCCTCCAGCAGGATAGATGGTTAGGCATCCATCGTGGGCATTATTTCTAGTCGAAATCAACTGGAGAGGAGGTGAGTTCGGTGTCGTCCAAACAGCCTAACCAACTGGTTTCGTAAAATAGAATAGATAAGAAAGATGATTCACAATCCAAGTAATCATTCTTGCCAAGAGCATTCAAAGATTGGTTCATTCATTCGTGTTCCTTTCAAGAATGGATAAATGTTCGCTGTTGATTGCGGTTTTTAGTCACATAACATTATAACATCTGGAGGTACTGATTTGAACGATCTCTCAGATCCCGCCTCAGAAGTCTTGACCTACCAACAGAAGGGAAATATCTCCTTGATCCAACAGTGCCACATTATGCTAACGCCTCCGCTTTACCCACTCTGTTGCGGGGCAGTTAAATAGTGAACTGTGTAAGAGCCGTTGGGGAGAAGTTTGTAGAGTACATATATTGACCGCCGAAGCTAGCGTGGTGTTGAAAGACAGTGCTCATCATTACCTAAAACTTGTCTTCAGGTCACAGAATTGCTTACATTATGAAGTTACCGGATGCAATCCAGATCGTAGCAGTTTTCATCTTAAACATATATATAGTTTCATATTGTTACCTATTATTCAACTAATCATGTTTTTAGATTAACAGTTATCTAATTATTCTTTACTTCATCATGAGCTGACATTGGTTGGAGAATCATTGGAAACCTGGGAGTACTGGGCAGCTGTTTCGTCCTAGTTTGAGACTCTTCATCAGTACGCACCCACACCATGGGGTTCGAACCCAGGACCTTCTGGTTACAAGTCTGGCGAGCTCGTAGACCATTAAACCATTGGGGCCCGATCCAATGGCCATCCCATGAATTCGAACTTCTGCCAACTCACGACATAGCGCGGCCCCTATCCAATGTCTTCGGCGAGTATTTGTCCTCACATTCGACCTGCTGCACCCTACTGGTCACAGCTGTCCTATACTCGCAAGTTTTCCAATGCTTCTCTGACCAATGTCAACTCATAATGAAATCCTGTAACCTATCAAATCCCTACAAACCAACACTTAAATATTCTTCACTTTGTTGATATTATTCTGTCTAGGTGTGGGAGCAAATAAAACAAGATTTTAGTGAAGTTGTTCACTCGGTATCAGAACCAAAAGACGTTGTGTACCGTACTGCCTCATCGTTCCGTGACCATATTACAGCTGCTGCAAATACAGTGAAAAATATTGATCCTAATGAATTTCTCCTACCGGATATCGAAGAGAAAGCAGACAAGCAACAACCAACTGGGAATGAAACTGATGAGTCGGGTAAGAAAGGACTTTTTAATTGAAAGCATATAGTCAACGCGGAGATTTTTTATATACTTCCTTTAAACTGAATCGGCGAATTCAGAGATTTTGATTCGATACTAATTAGTAACTGGTGTAGCGTGTGTGTCTCGTCCTTTATTTGGTGCAGTGCAAACTGAATTCTGTAATCAGTGATGTTTGCAATGTGGCCACCATGCCACTCGGGTGGCTCGCCATTACAGTGCGCTTCGAATTGTTGATATTAGATAGATAGATGTTTGGAGGCTTCCTTCCGATACCCTCCGACCATTTAGTATCAAAAATTCACAAATTGTGTGTGAGTGCGATTGCGTAAAAGGTGGATAATTTATAATATCAGGAATAAACTTGCAGATGGCCAGTCGGAATGAACTAGAAACAGGAAATTATTGCTCAATAAATAAATGTATACAAAAGGAAATAGGGATTTATATGACACACCCTGAGAATACTATTGAGTGACATCTCGCACCAAACCTTCAAGTGGAACTCAAAGTGGAAGTTACCAATTGGTCCAGGGTCCATGGGTGAAATTAGAGGAGATTGTGTGAGGAGGTGGGGGTCTTTGAACTCACCGACTAATTGATTGGTTTCAACGTACAAATTTGCACAGATATCCACCAGTTCCACTTGCGAGAGGAAAGAATAGAGAGGTTCAAAAGAGAGATATAGAAAATAAACAGCAGTGAGAGAGTGAGTGTAAAAAAGCATAGTTATATGGAAGAACATTAGTTTTATCGTATATGATAGATTACAAAGAGTGATCTGCGCCAGCGCCAGCCATCACTGAGAACGATTTTGAGTCAGTCATCACCGATTGCCTCCAGCCTTCATTGATTCTTACCACCATCCCACGGAACCCAACCAGACAGTCAGTTGGACAGTGAACACCTCCCTATGTGATTGGTTGGCCGGCTTAAACTAACTGTTGTGGATTTCATCGACTGATGATGAAGTCATGTTCTGGTTTAACCATCACCACCACCGCTAGCTAACTGCTTTCCAACCTTATCCATCCATCTTATGTCAGTCCGTGGCTAACATCGCCTCGCTTGTCGTCGAGGAAGGTGATGGGTAGTCAGGCAGGTATTCGTGAGCAACACATGTCCTAACCATCAATTTCAGTCGGTGTAACTGCTCCACAGACTCGTTGTCGATTGATTTCCTCTCCTCCTCTTCCTTTTCCTAGCATTCAACCTATGCCTCAACTCAACATTGCTCACTAACATATTATAGCACCCATACAACACAGCACCTATGATCAAAGACAATTAGCCTTCTCGTATCTTCCACTTTCAGTGGCTATGTCTCATAGCCATAAAAAATCCCGTGGACAATCTTGGGTCCAGCTAAACAGGAGTACAATTATTTAAGCTTTTGAACAAAGAAAGAACTAGAGTTTTAGCAGAATAAAGTGGTACCATCAGTGTTTGTTTCGTCGCCTCCTCCTCAGCTGCCAACAGGCCAAAGTCATTATTAAATATATCTACAAAAACAATTTTACCATACTTGCACAGAGTTCATTTCAAACAAAAAATCAATCGATCATACATATGCATACAGTAAATATATGTATATATATATGTAATATTAAACACTATTCCGAACGGCAGTAATAATCATACACAATGGAAACTTTTCGGCATTACGCATTCAGACGTAAGAGAGATAAAAATATCCAGTCACCAGGCAGGGCAAATAAAGACTGATAACCGCTTCTTTCTGGACGCATAAATCAGGTTTCGGGCGCTTGATGGGAATGTATAGCTTCAGCAAACTTGACGAGAATTGAACTCTTTTGCCTATTGATAATTTTGAACGACCTTTCGATCGCGACGTCCACGTCATGACCGACGCGTGTGAAGGAGATGGATGGCACTGTTTAAAGCATTTGTTCCCAGCTGTAGACATAAGCTTTTTGGTACATGTTCAGAAAATCATAGATATACCTTTTTTCTGTCCTTCCAATGTAACTTCTCCCGGAGATACATGTAAATGTCTATCGAACAACTTGCACTTCGGTGCAATCAAAAACCGATAGATACCCTTCTCATGTTAACAACTACAACTGTATATACAAATTATTCAGTATAATATGATTTTATTTTTGTATTACTTCTCAGAAATTTCCTTGAAGTGGTAATCTTATCTATGAAGATTTGACACACTGTTAGTTTGGGTAACTATTTCTAGAGACATTTATTTTACAAGAAAAATAGCCGATTTGAATGCAATGTTATAAATCACACTTAGTTTGTAGCCAGCAGGACTATAAATGTCATGTTTCTTTTCTTACAGGCGTTTCCTCCCTTAATATAGTTTGAATAATGGAAGAAAGAATGAACATATTTGCAGTTTTGATAACACCAGGTGGTTTTATTTCGTGTATTATTATTGATTCTTTTCAACTGCTGTCTACATCCTAAACACAATCAAATTATAAGTTACAGAAATAGTGTCTAAACATACCTTTTACAATGACCTCAAGTGTTATAGATAGAAGGTACAGGTAGCATAATTTCAAAGATGATGTAAGCAGACAATTATTTAGTGTTAGTAACTATTTATATAGTAATGAGACGAGGACAGAGGGCATATGTCAGATTTCTCTTGAAAACAAGGATGGTCTAGAGACAAAAATAACATGACAGAACAAGAGAGTGAATTTGCACGTATGATGGTAGAGTGTTGACGAGGGTGGGTGTGGGTGTGGGCGCATAATGAGTTAAACTTACAAACTAGGTGAAATAATGTAATTTAGTAGATTTTGGAATTTAGTAGTGAGTTCAACTCAGTGAGAGAGTAAGTGAAAATCAAACTGAAAATTGAGTGAAAAGCTGTGCAACAGAGCAAAACAAACCACAGAAGCATACGAATGAAACAATTATGGTTATTAGGTAGGGTAGGGTAGGGTAGTGAGAGATTAGTGAGACTATCTTTTTGCATGCATAGGTTGGGTGGAAGTTTTTGATGGCGGTGGCCTCTGTGAACCAAAATAGCGATGCTTTTCCTTGTGTGTTGATCATTTTGAAAGGCTCCAGGCTAATTCCCATTGTGTATGTCCCGTGTCGGTGAATTAGGTGTCTGGCGACTGCGTTTGAGAACACTTTGCTGCCTTTTTAACGGAGATTTTGTTTTGATAAAGTCTCACAGTGTTATACAGTAGTGTTTACTGCTGACGTTTCGAGCACAATTTGTTGCTCATAATAATATCAAGGTAATCACACGACTTCCTAACCTCATTTATATAGTTCCATTATTTTTCACTTGATTTGATTGGTAGTAGTATTTTCCATATTTCGGGTATGATTGATGAATCATTCCTACTGCATGTGTTTGGTGTAGACTCGATGAACCAGCCAGGATTCAGTAATCAATCTCTCTCTCCACCTACCTAGATTACTTTTTAGTTAGAATTTTAACCCTCTCCCACAATGCCATTGTGTGGTTGTGTGTTAATGCATGCATTGCAATTGCTGAGCTTTTTTCTAAGTTACGTATGTTCTCGAATTGGGTCAACCATTCTTCCCTTAGCTAAATTCTTATGTTCCGACAATCTGACTACCCCTGACCTACTAGTTTGACCTATGTAGTTGACCTCACAGTCATTGCATGGTATTTTGTAAATTATGTTATGTTGTCTAATTGGGTCAACAGAATGAGTACCTTGATATGATTATGAGCAATAAATTTTGCTCGAAAAGTCATCAGTAAACATTACTGTATAACACTGTGAGACTTTATCAAAACAAATTTCACCCATAATGGAATTACACTCTACCACAGTGCACAAGTTTTATTCTTATATCAAACGGAGACTTATCAAACGAAAACTTTTCCGGATATGCTTAGAGAATCTAGTAGACGCTGTTCTCTTTAGTCCATTCTTGTCTACCCCATTGTCTAATTACCCATATAAATAGTTACTAACACCAAATAATTGTCTGATTACATCATCTTTGGAAATTATGTTGCCTGTACCTTCTGTCTATGACACTTGAGGTCATTGTAAAAAGTATGTTTAGACACCATTTGTGTAACTTATAATTTGATTGTGTTTAGGATATAGGCAGCCGTTGAAGAGAGTCAATTTGTGCGTCGGTGGCACAGTGGTTAGAACTCTCGCCGATCATGCACATGGGCTGGGGTTTGATCCCCTACTGACGCACACCCGCTATCTATGGTCGGCCTGCAAAATCTGGGCTACCGATATCACATACTGACAATTCCATACTTGTACTGAAAATACGATGTGAGATCAAGTTATAATCAAAATAAAAATATAAATGCACCAAATCAAACGAGTTCGTACTATTAAATGTCGTGTCTTACCAGCAAATTTTTTATCATCGTTGTTCGTTTTTTTGTTGTTGTAAATTTTAGATCTGACGGCTTTATCACCAGAATTGCCAAGTCTTCCAAAGATTAAGCAGGATATGTCACAATTGATTGATTCTTTTTGCAGTGGTTTAATGTCGACAGGTACTTTTTTGGGTCTAATTGGTACAGAAGAGAATCAATCTAAGGAGAAGTGTAAACACAAAGTAAGCATTAAACTCACAATTATTTAAGTGTTGGTTTGTAGTGATTTGATTGGTTACACGATTTCATCATGAGCTGATATTAGTTGGAGAACCATTGGAAAACCTGGATGGGTGCGTACTACTGAAGAGTCCCAAACTAAGACGAAACAGCTATCCAGTACTCCCAGGTTTTCGAAGGGTTCTTTAACCAATGTCAGTTCATGATGAAATCCTGTCATAATTATTTATTTGATGGTTAGGTAAGTATTTGACTAGCAGTGGAATCCATCAGAATAACACATTTTGTCCTATTTGTGACTCTTTAACTCGTGGATGTACCTACACATTCTTCACGCTGAGTGAGTGTATGAATGAGTGATGGTGTTCCCACCATGCGGGTTCGAACTGTGTGTCCATAGTATCAAACGCTAGTCAAAGCGTTATCCACTTGGTCACAAGAGCCACTTCGTTCTTGCGCAACGGGTCTTATCAATTAAATTGAACTAAATAATAACAATCATTCTTGTCCATGAATATTTTTGGCCAAAAATGGAATAGGATTATTATTATTATCATCATTAAAATTTGCAGCTGATAAACAATGGTGATGATATATAAGACGTAATTTCCTAACGATGTGCGTCGGTGGTATAGCGGTTAGGACGCTCGCCGACCATGCACATCGTCCGGGGTTCGATCCCCGGCCACCGACGCACTCCTTTACCTCGCTTAGCCAGAAATAATGCTGGTAAAGAGGAAAGGTTGGGCATGAGGCTAGCAACCCCATCCTGTAAAATAAACACTGGTACAGAAACTTCAAGCCAGTAGCTTGAAGCCGTATGTTCCACTGGGGAACGTGAAGGAAAAATATATAGTGGAATTATACACACCTCATCTTCAACGCACCATTTGCAGAAATCTTCTGTGTTGTGCCATTTCTGTCCGCCTCTCTCTGTATTGTGTTTCTTTGTGTTCCTTTTACTTTGCCTATGTTTCTCCGGCACTCTGAATCATTTGCTTTCTATTACATTACATGTATTTCCCTGCTATGTGAGATGTTTTTATGCCGATGAATCTTTCTTTATATACTACTGGTAAATCTTATCAGTAGTACATGCCACCCAATGGCTTTAAATATTTAGGAACTGAGCTTAAGATAAAAATTAGGGTTTGGTGTTGAGATTACATTTAGGAATAGATTGAAGAACAGTGTCATAAATATCAATAAGTCTCATAGTACCACTATGTCGAGTCACCTGGGTGAATTCATATATCGTGCATGGCATGATTTCTCTATAGATGATCGTCTGTATTGTAACTGCGAGGCATTCTTACAACATAGACGCGACAACTATATAGTGAAATATCATGTTTGCAATGGCCGTCCGCTCTGTCCTCCTTAATGGTTAGCTGTGAGATCTGGCCATTAAGAGTGGAAGACATGAAAAGGTTGGCTAGCTGTCTTTCATCATAAATGCCTGCGTTCTATCCCCCGTGTGAATTGGTGGTATAATAAGGTGAGCCATATTAAGGTTAGGCATCAGTCGGTCGAGTGCTAAGTAGGGAGGGGAAATCAATCGACATTGAGGCTGTGAAATTACATCGACTGAGATGGTTAAGACATATGTTACGTATGCGTAGTCATCGCCTTCCTCGACGAAGATCAATGTTAGCTGACAGAGGATTTGTCAGGCTGGCAAAGAGCTAGTGGCGGTCAAACCAAAACATGGCTTCATCAGTCAATGACATCCACAACAGTTAGTTTAAGCCAGCCAGTCACGTAGAAAGGTGTAGACTTCCTGATTGATTGGGGTCCTCGGGACGGTAAAAACCAATGAAGGCTGGAAACAGTTGGTGATATGGCTGGCTCAAAGTGATCGTTCTCAATAGCTGGCTGGCTCAGGTTCATCCACTCACTCCTTGTGACTTATGATTTCCAATGAAACTATATTGTTCTTCGTTATTACTACTATTCCTTTGTCTCACACCTCTGTGTTACTGTCTCTCTCTATTATGCATTTCTTCTACTTCTGCTTTCTTCTGTTGTTTTGTGTGCTACAAGGAGGTAGTGTGGTGAATTGAACTGGTGTACATCGGTGCAAAGTTCTGTGTCGAAAACAGACAGACAGACATGTTTGTAATGATTTGTAATGCATTTTCCAACGATTATGTGGCTTTTTTGTGTCTGAATTCTTATTAGTTGTTCAAGGTCACTGTGTTTTTAGCTAAAAGAGATTCAAAAGTACACTAATGAGCAGAAATGTGAAGCAAAAAGAATAGTACTTATACGGAAGAACAGTATAGTTTTATTATATATATCATAGGTCACAAAGAGTGAATGCATCTACGGCAGTACCAGGCACCATCGAGTACGATTTTGAGGCATCCATATAACCAATTGTCTCCAGCCTTCTTTGGTTCTCACCACCATCTCGAGGATCCCAACCAGGCAGTCTACACCTGTCTATGTGAATGGCCGGCGTGGTTGCTGGCCTAAACTAACTGTTGTTGATTTCATTGACTGATGATGCAGCCATGTTTCGGTTTGGTCATCACTGGCTTTATGTTTTCCAACCTAATCCGTCCTATGCTAGTGGTTAACATTGCCCATTTTCGAGGAAGGCGATTGCTAGGCATACAGGCAGGCATGCATGCATCCATGCATAACACATGTCGTAACCATGTCAATCGATGTAGCTTCACAACCCCATTGGCTGTAATTTCTTCTATGTCTAAACCTAATATTGCTCACCCTGTTGTCTCACAAGTCAACACGAGACAGAACGCAGACACTTGTATGATCAACGAATGATTCCTAAACTCACCTATCTCTCGAAATTCTACTTCTCATCCTCTTCAAACCCACTTAATAAACTGAAACTCGGTTTGGTACTTGGCACAAGTATTAGGTATTATCAGTTTGTTTACTTACGTTAACCTGTTGTGATTGGTGCCTCCTGTTTTCATCGCTAGATCACAAAATGAACCTGCTACATGCTAAATTGTGATGAGAATCTAGGCATGTTTTGTAGAGGGTACAACAGTCATGCATATACACCTACACTGCCAGTAGCTGATAGCAGTGCTATCGGTTCGAGTGTATGTTTAAGAGACAATACCAGTGGTATTAGCATTATGGCGATGGCTGTGCTGGAATTTGGTGTTTGCACGAAATAGTTTGCGATCTTCGGGATGTTGTAGGGGATGGCCCGTATTATCAGACCAAAGACCAAGTAGATCTTGACTTGTGCATTGAATTCCTTAATCTGTCACTACGATATCTGTCAGCTGATAGGGAAATAGTATCCTTTATCCTTGAATAACTTGATATCAAGTGGATGCGCTCCCATTATAGATCGAATTGCATTCAGGCCTGCAAGTCGCCGAGATTTGCATATACAGAGATGCCGACTAGGCAGCACTTCTCTGGTGGCTATTTCACCCTCTTATTGCTGTATAACCTTCAATGTTGACTGGACATAAATGATTGTTAACTGAGGATCAAGTGGAGCAATGCAGATTTGGCGCTGGTGTTTAGTGCGTCATCGTCACCAGCTAAGTTGGTGGATGCCAGTGCCACGAGGTTTCAAGATAATAAGTGGACATAGTACATGTAGACGGGACTTATAAATGTTGGTGATACTAGGATCACTTCACTGGCATCTTGTTTATAGGTGTGTGTCAATGATTCAACATATATAAATGTTGAGGCTTTCCATGGTTCTTGTAAGTCCCGTCTATTGTTCTATTTGAAATTAATATGCAGGCATTGTAGGTGTTGGTGAGAGCTTGAGAGTTATACGCCGTTACAAGGTGACCATTATATATATATGTAATATATATATATATATATATATATATATATATATATATATATATATATATATATATAAAGGCTGCGTTGTAGGCCAAATTCTTCGAGAGGTGGAAGCCAGATAGTTCTTTGCGACTTAATAAGCGAAGGTTCCGCTGGAACTTTTTATTTGCTGGAAATTAGGTGAAAAGTGAAAAACAAGACATGCAGTTCAGCGAAGAGTGTCTTTTTGGCGGCGAATTCATTCACTTAGCTTTACGATCGCAATTGCGTATGATTATTTGTGTGTGTGTTTACGTCAGCTTTATCAGACAAGAATGAAAATTAGTTGGGATTATTGTTGTCGTTGTTGAACAAAGCTTGGAATGGCAGTCACCTCTCTATCTCAACTTCATCGACTTTGAAAAGGCCTCCGACAGCACAGCGTCGATCGAGAGGTGATTTGATAACTACTTCGCTACTACGGGGTTCCGCCGACAATTATACATCTCATCCAACAGTTGTACGACAATGCTGCATGCCAAGTAATCACCCACAACGGGAAACTTACGGAAGCCTTCGAAGTGAGGACGGGAGCGAGGCAAGGCTGTCTACTATCGCCAATGATCTTCCTGATGGCAGTAGATTGGATAACGCGACAGAAAACAGGCAATGAGAAAACAGGCATAAAATGGACTCACACAAAAAACTTGGAGGATCTGGACTTCACCGATGATATATGTCTAATTTCCTACAAATTGGAAGATATGCAAGTGAAAAGTAACAATTTGTCAGAAGAAGCATCAAAGATAGGACTTCAAGTGAACATAGATAAAACAGAGATAGGTGATGAAGATTCCTGGCCAACAACAACAGACAACAATCAGTCAGCATAAATAGGAGGAACCTGAAAGAAACAATTTCCTTCACCTACCTACCTACCTGGAAAGCATCGTTTTAAATACCGGCGTAACTGACGAGAATATCAAAGCGAGCATCGGAAAAGCAAGACAAGCTTTCATTACTCTCAAGTTTATATGAAGCAGATCAACAGCACTCAGCATGAGAATGAAAATGAGATCCGGATTTTCAACTCCAATGTGAGGTCAGTCAGTGCTACTCACCATACGGATCAGAGACTTGGCCAGCGCGTCATAAAGAGCATCTCCAACAAACTTCAGACCTGCATTAACAATTGTCTTCGCTCAATACTCAAGATCAGATGGACAGAAAAGATCGGCAACAGGGATCTCTGTCAATGAGCGAACCAACTGCGCAACAAATAGGCAGGAATAAATGGAGATGGATTGGCCATACTCCGAGACAACAAACCATCAAGTGACATCACTAGACAAGCCATCGCTCGAGTGGAACCCGAAAGGGAAGCGGGTGGCGAGTTGGTCGTCAGTGCGAGGGTGACTTGGAGGAGGAGGTCATGTGAAGAGGAGATGAAAGCATGTGGACAGACTTGGAGCCAGGTGAAAACGTTGGCAGAGGACCGAAGGCAATGGAGACGTGAGCGGCTGAATCCCTATGTTCCTCTAGGAATTAAAGGAAATAATAATTAATAATTGTTGTTAACGTTATCAAAATATTTCAAAAAAGTGGTGAATAATGAAATTTTAACTGGGAGGGAGGGAATGAAGATTAGTATGAGGGTAGTGGTGGTAAGTTGTCAAAAAGCTTGGTTGTCAGTGTTAGTCCATGCACAAGAGAAGTAGAATAAGTGTATTGGAGTTACACGATAAGAGGAATAGTGGAATGAGTGAATTTTTAATTAGGATATACATAGAAATGAAGTGGAGGAAAGTATGGAATTATGTAAGAGTTGTGAAGGAATACAAGAATACAAACACACAAACATCAAGTGAGTACAAATCAACACGGATCTTTACCCGGTAGTAGTAGCAGTGGTTGAATAATTTTCTTTTGTATACTGTGTAACTCTGGTTTTTCCCAGTGAATGTCTAAGGCTTCGGGAATACAAAAGAGGCGAAAGCATATTGCCTTTGGTAGGTTATTCTTTATTGACTGTGTAGAACAACTTGAAGTAAGAGGCGTTTGCTTAGACGGAATGGTTAGTGTTGTTGACAAGGTGTTCAATGATCGTACTCTTTGTGGAGCCACTACTATTTTCATTGATTTATGTATTTAAATGCAGAAAAAAACTTGGTACAATACGGCACCAAGAAAGATGCGCCACACAATAACAATAAAACAACACAGATCAAAAGTAAAAAAAGAATATAAGTAAAGAACGGATTAAGAACTTCATCTGGAAAAAACAGTCGTGCTTAACAAGCTCAAACAGTATTCGTTAACTATCATCGGGAAAGGAAGAAAGAAAGAAATTGCAACACGTTCGCCATTGATTACGATTCTTGTCCATATCCGATAACATTTCGAGCCGTCGATTCGAGCTATCTCGCGGACCCCAACCAGGGAGTCATGACGCACCAACCGATGCTCATCTAGCACAAACATCGTTTTTTACTATTATAGACTGATCTTCTTAAGGTTCCCTAGGGTTGTCTTGTTAAGTTCCACATCAGCAAAGGGGATTTTAAGACAAAAATGTGACGCTCAAGTGTTGGTTTGTAGGGATTTCATTATGAGCTGACATTGGTTAGAGAACCATTAAAAAACCTACAGGGAGTGCTGGACAGCCAGCTGTTTCGCCAGCCTAGTTTGGAATTCTTCAGTAGTACGCACCCACCGCCAGGGTTCGAACCCAGGACCTTCTGGTTACAAGGCGAGCCCGTATACCATTAGGCCAGTGGGACCTGGTCCAATGACCCATGAATTTCTACGTCTGCCAATTCACGACATAGAGCGACTGGCACTAGCCAATGTCTTTGGCGAGTATTTGTCCTCACACCCAACCTGCTGCATCCTACTGGTCACGATTTCTCACTAGAACCCCAGGTAACTACCTGCCTGAATAGGGCAAGTCGCTAGTGAGCATCTCACTGATATTCAAGGTCCTGGGTTCGAATTCCGGGGGTGCCTACTGATGAAGAGTCCCAAACTAGGTGGGACGAAACAGCTTTCCAGTACTCCCAGCTTTTTTTCCAATGGTTCTCTAACTAGTGTCAACTCAGTACGAAATCCTGTAACCAAAAAATGTGACGAAAAGCCAACGCTTCTTTATTAGCAGTTGCTTTTTGTAAGTAGGAATTTGGACATTTTAGCTTACAAACTGGTTTAGTAATAATTTCATATAATGATCATCAGTGTGTGTTTCATCACTGTGATATAATAATAATAATAATTAAAATAATAATAATAATAACAATGCGTTTACTTAACTGTAATAATAACACGTTGTAAATCAAAAACAGACAATAACAATCAATTGTTTATTAGTGAATTTTACAGTACACATCTGCATTAGATATATATGTTATAAGTACGTACTAGGTTCGATCTACTGTTGTTCTCGTTGTTATTGCTGTCTATATTGAAGTTCGCATATATGAAGAGTAATATTTACTGATTCTATATATATATATATATATATATATATATATATATATATATATCAACATTGATTTTATGTAATTTTTCTTTCTTTTTGTTTACATGAGATATCTATCTATCCATCTATCTATATGTTTATGCCTTTTAAAAGCTTTGAAAGCCTAAAAACCTAAGTGATAGAATAAGTGGATTGGTTATACTTATAAAGCACTTTGGTTTTGATATTATTGAGCAGCTATATAATTGCTGTCATATGATTTCTAGAAGTCTCCACGTTCCAATAATGAATATGTTATGGGTCAATAAAAAGATCTATTTTTTTTATAGAAAACCTATCTGACCAGGAAAGTATCTTAATTACCAAAGTTTCTGCTCTGTTTGGTACAAAACAGCCGTAGTAAGATGCCTCTTTAGTAGCATTCAACGAATATTCACTGAAGACAGACACACTTGATGAAGAAGAAAGAAAGTTGACACAAATTCTGGTTGATAACAATTATGCAGACAAGTTCATCAGGAGATATAAAGTAGTCAGAATACCAAGACCTATTCTCCAACTAGCCCCTAACAAAAACGTGTACATCAAGCTACTCTATATGGGGCATCATAGCGGCTTGATAACTATACGAAAACTAAACGCTGCTGTTAAAAAGACTTTTTATGCACCTAATATCATAACAATTGAGAATGTGAAACCAATGTATCTATCTAAACCCTTCAAACATGCGAAAAATGATGTCACATTCCACTGTATTTACCAATTTGAATGTACGTGTGGATATACATAGGGAGGACTCATCGATCTCTGCAGGTAAGGGCTGGCTTCAGAGCATATTCCTAAATGGCTCCTTAAACAAATGGAATCTTCAGAACCTATTAACGGTGAGAACAGGAGACCTAGCTCTTCTATTGCGAAACATATTATAGAGACAGGACATAAAATTGACGTTAACAGGTATTTTAAACCTATCTATAAAACGTGTTTACGGGAGGGCGTATCCTAAAGTTTGTGGAAGCCCTAGCTGGCAGTTAGAAAGTTTAAGCCACCTTTATGCGTTCAAAAGCAATTCGTCCTCACATTAAACCTTCCTTGGTAGATTTTGTTTTGATACCATAGCAGATGCACTATTACCTCTGCTATTTGGTTTAGTCGTCTTCATTGTTATTTTGGCCTTGAATATGTCTTGACCTAAGTAGTTTATTTTCTCACCTTTTAACTATTTATTAATTTCATATATATTCGTATGAGAAGTTTGTGTGTGATCAGATTGTTCAAAATATGTTGCGCAAATACACTACACGAATAAGACAAATTTCGTCTTCTTATTGCTTTATCTAATATGTTATTATTATTATTGCCTTTGGTTCCGAGTGGAACGTATGACTGCAACAACAGAACACAACTCTACTCTCTTCTCCTACTTCTCTGCTCTCCTATTCAGCTGACTGCCCCTTTGATGATTGCCCATAATGTCTCATCTCCTCCATGTCACGCTGGCAACGACGACCCAGTCGTCCGTCGTTTCCCATTCGTATTCCACTCGATCGATGGCCTGCATTGTGTGCATCGTCGATACCATTCGACGACCTGCATCCTCAACATATCCCCGATCAATCCGCCTCCATTTTCACATAGATACTTGTGGGTTGGTTCGGTTATTACAAGCCAGCACTAACTGACTGACTTAACTGACATTTGTGTTTAAAAAGGGGTTCTTGTTGTTTATGCTAACTAAAGCGGAGTGAAGCAGAAGATTTGCAAACTGGTTTCAGGTTGATGAAGGCTTATTTCGCCTCTCCGATGCTGTCTCTCTGTCTGGTTGGTTGAGTGTATTTTACGTCTTCGTCCGTTCCGACGACTGCCTGTGGTTGAAACAATACTGTCAGCCTAGGCTAGATAAGTGAAGGTAGTCAGTAACTAACCTCTTTCTCCCATTGATGGTGATTGGTGGTGCGAGCTGTTGTTGGCGTTTGTTTGTTTGTTGGTCGGTTAGCGGTGACTGGTTACCTTCATCACCACTGTTTCCACCCTCCCCATTTTCATCACCTGGATGGAGTCAGTCATGTTTTCACTGCCAGCTAGCTAGCTAGCTAGCCAGCCAGTCTCCTCAGTCAGTTTGTTGCCAGTTTTCGCCTGCCTGCCTGTTGGTCTTCGAGTTTGTGTTTCTGTTACATTCAATGCCATAAATCATCCATAAGCGAAATCCAGATCTTCTAGCGTCTTGTTATCGGTTGGAGCAGTGTATTCCTGTCTGTTGGAGATAGTTGTCTGTCTTCACTTCACTGTCAGAAGTGAATTCAAATTCATGGGTGACTTTTCAACACTAGATTTCCGTTGATTATTCGTAATTTACCGTGACTAATCACTCTTCAGGTATGTAACTGTTTTAAATATTCCCATATTAAAATTTAGAACAACACATTGAAGCGAACAATATTGTGCTTTCAATTAGATCTCATCAGGCTTAACTCTAATATACCTACATAACTTTACAAATAAAAATTCAAATATAAACCAATCATGGTGTTCTGTCTATGGATTAATAAGAATGTGCATATAAATTGTGCAATTAGTCATAAGAGTGATAATGGTTTTATCAGTAATTAGGACGAAACAGTGAGGTAATCTGTGATAACACGAATACTGATGGAAAACAGCATGATTAAACAAACAAGTGTTTTCAGGTCGACAAAGTAGTCGATAAAGGCTAGTAAAAACAAATGAACCGATCAAGTAATGCTAGATTGTAAAGGAAGTAAATGAAACACGTCTTCAATGAAGATGTGATAAGATTAAGGGATGATAAGAAAGTGATTGAAAATATAAACAAGGGGTGGTGTATTAGTCATCAGTTGGTTATGTCTTAATAGGCGAACAAGGGAGGGATAATGGCTGTACGAACTTCTTTTGAATGAAGGCATAGTTTAGGTTTAATAGTTCGAATGCCTATCGCCTGCCTCAGCTGTGTGTTTGTGTGTGTGCAGTAGACGAATACGAAGTCTACTGGAAAGATTCGGTGGGATACGATGAATTATTTTGAAGACTGTCGTTTTCTCCACTACATGACCACTATCAATTAAATGTGACAAAAATGAGCTACGGATTGTTTTTGTGTGTCCTTTGCCAAACCATGATGATGGGAGATGTTCAGGAACACGTTGGCTGGCTAAAGTGTCTGGTAGTATGCCCGATATAACTGTCACCGCAGGTGCAGTTGAATTGATAAATGCACATATATGTGGCAAAACTATCAAGCTTATCCTTGGTTTGCGTCCCAATCATTCATTGGCTAGAGAATGGCAAACATAGGTGTGCTGTGTAAAATGTTCTCCGTATACTCCTGGATAGCCTCTGGAATAAAGTTTCACTAGATAAGTCACCAATTAATTGTAACTTAATAAATAGAGGTTTCTTATATGCAGTCAGAGCCTCAGGTTTTTTCTCTGATGTTGTCATATTTTTCTTTATGAAACTACTCGGATAGCTCATCTCCGTTAAGGAATCGTGAATATATTCAAAATCCTTTTGTAAGAGGTCATCCGTACATATCTTTCTTGCTCTGCTCACAAGAAATTTAACAATATTCCTTTTATATTTAATGAGCACGTAACTAAGGAAGTGTGTGTATTGCCCTGTGAATGTGCTTTTTCTATACACGCTTCTCCTAAGTGGACCCATCTTCTCTCCTACTTAGCAAGACATCCAGAAATTGTAGTTTATTCTCCTGCTTCTCTTCATAAGTAAGGGTAAGCGAAGGGGAATGTTGTTGAATGTAAGTAACCATTCGTCTATGTTGTAACATTCCCATCAGCTAAGTACAAGTCAGTCATCGACATATCGGTAATGCATGTCAAACTCCTTGATGATTGATGTCTTTCAAATTTTTATTTGTAAACTTATGTAAATTTGATTGATTCACGTTTGTCAATCCCCTTCATTTTCAGGCTCGTCTTGATGTATTACGAGCAGATCCTGCTACATACGAGGTAGAGCCACCATTGCCGCCTGTCTCTTCAAACATTCACTCCTATGCGGATTGGAGAGCGGCATATTTCGACGAAGATAACTGTCAACCGATGCAAGGTATCCCTCTAGCTGATGCTAAAAATCCTGAATACAGTCATCTTCCAGTTGAAGAGCTTACTCAACCACCACATCTTAGTCCATCAGAATTGTTAGATGCCTATCCATTTATGCGTACATACTTGACGCAACTTGTTCATCCAGACGGTAAAATTAATGATGATAAGTCGATTAGTGATGCTGATTTCTGGTCACGATATTATTATCGTGTTTGGTTGCTAGATTCAACTGAATTTCGTCGAAGACGACTTAATGAAAGAGTTGAATCAGTGTCAACTCCGAAACAGCAAGCGGGGATGGATGCTGGCGAGGCCAAATGGTCTGTGAACACTAATGAAGCTTTGAAGAATGCCGATGTTACTGAAGTAGATGATTGGCCAGGTGAGTACATACATATATATTCAGCTTTAATAATAATAATTTGCTTTATTCCAAAACAGTACTTGTAATACACAATGGAATCCTCAGAATTTCACTACAGTATTCCCTCCACTTGGTACATTAACAATAAATAAAATTCCACATAGATTATGGGTAATCTCAATTAGATTTGAAAAAAAATGCTAGCATGTCGCAAGCAAAGCCAAAAGTGAACAGAATGTCTGAGTGGTGTTATAAAAGTAGACACAAGCATATTTACTGGCGAAGCGATAGCAAAAAGGTTGAGATATACAGAGTGTGATAGAACGAAGAAGAATGTTTTAAGTAGAGTGTGTAAGGAAGAGAGAAACAAAACAGCACATAACAAACAGAGGGAGAGAGGGAAAAGGAAAAGAAAGAAAGAAAATGTTGTACCTAGAAATGATATGAGTTGGAAAGACGAGACCCAGTTATTCTACTGACTATTTAATAAGTTATAGGTATCACGCCTAATGCTTTCTTTATCACACAGAACCTGAGTCAAGTAGGGTGGGTATGTTTGAGTTTCTGTACTTGCTAGTGAGAGAATATAGTTTTCTATATAGGCTTCTGGTCTGCCTGAGTGATGAGATACAAGGGGAGAGTTGTTAATGAAGACGGTGGTGGTGTGAGTTAGATAGATAGAATGGATTAAGCCCATTTTTCACATGAGACCAAGTGCCTGTTGACCAGAATATTAACAAGCTGGTTGGTTAAGTGGCACATTGCTTAGCCTGCTGACAACCTTTAACAACATTCTACGTATTAAGGTATAGCCCTGGAAAAACTAAGGGGGAACGATAGTGAATAATAGGCAGGAAGGATGCAAGAGTTAACGAATCGTAAGAGTAAGGGTTGGGTCGGGTTGGGTTATTCCAGAATATCTTAACTTCTTGATGTAGAAGGTAAGATGGAATATTTTCTTAGAAATCATCAAGATATGAGACGACAAGGAAGGAAAGATCACCGGATAGAATGACGCTAAGATATTTGATTTCCGACTTGGTCTCTATTTCAGTGCCATCTATGTGGCACACCTCGTGAGTGCTAACCACCAGTGTGTTTAGGTCAGATTTATGTCTAAAGGCGAAATTGACTGTTTTGCATTTAGAGGGATTCCCCGTCGTTATTTCTAAATTATTCCCCTACTTTAAAGCTCTTCAAGTTCATGTTTGTTGATAGTATTTTGTGTCGGTTGGCTAAGTTATATACATGGTGTCCCGACTGATTGCCGCTCTCTGACATTGTGGTCGAGTTTGCATATCTCCATGACCCAACAAGCTACACTAGCTATAACTAATGTCCCTGCAGGTTCTATCATGCCATGAAGACTGTTAAGATAGCGATTAGATTAATAGCAGTTATCTGCTTAGTGTAAGAGTTTTCCTTTTACACCATGCTGGGGGTCCGTTTATTGGGGCGAAATTCGTACTGCTGGGGAACAAGGATGTAACAGCAGTAAGGCGATGTTTCCCCTTAGATGACCAGCATGCCAGCCAGCTGTACTGTCTCTCCGCTCTAGATGGAAGGAATTAGAAAAGGTCGACCTCAAAAATTGTACATCCCGATTTACCACACGGTGGTACGTATCCGGCAGTAAGTTACTAATACGGAATCAAACTGAAAAGCCACTTCATACAAACCGGGTGTGACCGAACTCTTTCCGTTCCACCCAAGAATAAATCAACATCCACGGTGGTGTGTTCAGTTCGGAATTAACAATCGCCCAAACTTCTGAAAGTACACGAAGCCCTACTGATCATAATCCTCTTTTATCCCTGTCACCCTCATCATTTTTCTTCCCTACTTCTGTGAGTACTATTCTGCAGACTGGTCAGTCACCTTGAGTTCATTCTGTGTGGGCCGGAAAAGCACCTCCAATAGCCTCTTAAAGCCATGCCACTAACTTTATATTGAAGCATTTCACGGCAAGGCCCTCTGCCGAATTGGACTACAGGCATCACTAGCCAGAACTCTAGCATCTCGATCCACGAATGTATGTTGTGTTTCCGAGACACGTTTACAAGACCCGAGTGTGGTTATTGACATAACTCCACCCAGCCAACAAAGTGGATCTGCAAAATTCACCGCAAGGGTGTGAGAAAATTCCTCAGCTGATTCGTGAAGACATGGAGGTGTAGGGATAGCACTGATTGTCAGAGTAGAAAACTCCCTTCTTGACAGGATCTCAGTAGATAGTCGTATGTGTGCGGTCCGTCTGAACGGGTCCGTTAGAAGAAAGAAAGACGGTGTTACCCATCTTTGTCTTTTCATAGTCTCTTCTTACGCCTCAACTGACTGCAGTTTGGATAAATTGCAAGATGATTTCTACAAACAAACACGAGATAAGCAGACAGTCTTTAAACCAGGAAGAGGGTGTATCGATCATATCTTCACACTTCGACAGATTCTGGGAGAGAACATGGGCATACTTGCCGTTGGCGTCCAAGAATCGTCATATTTGTTTATGTGAAAGCGGAATTCGATTCTGTCGACCGAGAGGTACTCTGGCGATGCTTAGCTGCCATGAAGTGAATGGCCGGAAAATACATCTCACTGTTCAAGGCACTCACTCTACTCAACCTCATGCAGCGATCTAGCCAGGTGAGATCCTATGGAGAGTTGTCGTCTGAAATCTGTGGTTGACAATCAGTGATGTCCATCTGACAGATTCTGACTGTCCCCATTTCTGTTTAGTTTCATCTTAGATGCAAGTGCTAAATGACTTAACCCTAACTGAGTTGAGCGATTCAAGGATTGACCTGTTGCCACCAGGGAATAATAGCCTCGTTGACTTAGAGTATGCAGGTGGTGATATAATCCTCCCTCCTAGGTGAAGACGCTGGCAGAATAGAGCAGAGTCTTCTGAACACCTTGAGCTTGAGCAGCAATCTTCGAATGAGTGTTTGGCATGGGAGAGATTCTCTCTTGCTGCTGTCAAATGTAAGATGATGCGGCTACAGGACTGGACTGTTTCAAATCAATCCTAGCTTAGTGACAGACAAGCAGGCAGGACTGAAATGGTGGCTGGCTGACTGTGTTAACCACTTCACTTATTCGGAAAGTTACATCGACCCAACCAATGTCAGTGGGTTGATCGCTGATGAAATCTCAGCCTTGTACAGGTACAAAAGGCTTGTTTGGCATTTTTCAGTCAACTTAACTTGCGCCATGTTTGGCTTAGTAGACGTTTTATCCGGCTGGCTATCATTCAATCAAAGGACGTACTTCAGTACTGCTTAGAAATTTTGCTCTGTCCTCCTTTGTGGTCTGGCTGGCTAGCTGTGAGGCATGCCCACTAAAAGTGCAAGACGTGAAAAAATGTTAGCTTCCTTTGATTCTAGGTGTCCGCGTTCTATCTCCCTTGTTAGATCGTATAAGAGGATGAGTAATATTGAGGTTAGGCGTCAGCTGTTATTTAAGGTGGGAAATTTACCCAATGATGTTCTGAAGCTACATGGATTGAGATAGTTGCCTAGGCCGTATCCTATTCATCCGCGGCCATCATCTTCGTCGACGGGATATGCAAGCTGATATAAAATCGGAATAGATAGGAGGGTGGCAATGGCCTAACTGATCGAGATCCACGAGGTCCGAACGACTCCTTGACATTTCTGCTTTATATAGGTCTTTCGAATATCTTTTTGTCTCTTTTATCTTCCATTGCGTGGTACATGGAGTGCAGCAAGTTGAACTGCTTCATGTCTGTGGAAAGTCCCATGTGGAAATCAGTCAGTCCGTCTATGGAACGAAATCCAGGAACGTCACTTAGAAATCTGCAATAATTAAGAAATTATTTAAGTATTGGTTTGTAGGGATTTGGTTGATTACAGGATTTCATCATGAGCTGACATTGGTTAGAGAAGCATTGGAAAACCTGGGAGTACTGGACAGCTGTTTCGTCCTAGTTTGGGACTCTTCATCAGTACGCAGCCACCTCCAGGGTTCGAACCCAGGACCTTCTGGTTACAAGACGAGCTCGTATACCATTAGGCCAGTGGGACCCGATCCAATGGCCATCCAATGAATTCTAACTTCTGCCAATTCATGACATAGTGCGACCCCTAGCCATTGTCTTCGTCAAGTAATTTGTCCTCACGCCCTACCTGCTGCACCCTACTGGTCACAATTTCTTGTAGCATTAGTGATTGTTTGTTTTGTAATAAAGAAATCAGTAACGGATTAACGTTCCACTCATAGATCATCTGTGTGTTGGGCGAAATACTGGGTGTACATATTCAATTGAAGTTTCAAAGAGTCATTACCGAAGAATATCAACTTGTTACTGGAGTTAGTTATGTTGTTGTTCAATGTCACACAAGGACAAACTTGGATGCTTGGAGCCAGACAGAGACTGGCGACAAAATGACTGAGAAAACTGGCTGACTGACTAGCTGGCAGCGAAGACAGGACTGACTTCACCCAGGTGATAAACATAGAGAAATCGGAAATGGAAGATAACAAACCGTCACCAACGAACAAACGCCAACAACAACAGCTCGCACCACCAATCACCATCAATGGGAGAAAGAGGTTAGTTACTGACTACCTTCACTTATCTAGCCTAGGCTGACAGTATTGTTTCAACCACAGGCAGTCGTCGGAACGGACGAAGACGTAAAATACACTCAACCAACCAGACAGAGAGACAGAATCGGAGAGGCGAAATAAGCCTTCATCAACCTGAAACCAGTTTGCAAGTTCTCTGCTTCACTCCGCCTCGGCTAGCGTAAACTAAAAGATTCGCATCGTCAACACAAATATCAGTGAATTCAGTCGGTCAGTGAGTGCTTCTATATGAGTCAGAATCATGGCCTGTGCGTTTGTCACGAAAAGTGTTTCTAACAGGTCACTGCAAACTTTCATCAACGACTGCATAATCAAGGTCAAATGGTCAGCCAGCTAGAAACATTTAGCAACAAGAAACTCTGCCTGGCAATGATCGAACCAACCAAGAGCCGCCGGCTGCTCAACAAATATGTAGGAGAAAATGGATATGGATGGATCGGGTATACGCTGAGGAAGGAGGTTGTCGAATGACACTCCGCCAGGTGCAGGCCATCGGTTGACTGGGATCCCAATGGAAAGCGAACAGGCGATCGGTGCTGCGGTGACATGGAAGAGGTGGTGTGAGTTGGTGGGAGGAGGAGATGGGAAATTATGAGCAATCGTGTACTGCGCTGAAGAGAATAGAAGGGAGTAGCGATGTGTTGTTGAAACAGTATGTTCTACTCACAACCGAAGGAAGTAATATATATATATATATATATGTGTATATATATATATATATATATATATATATATATGAGTTGGGTGTGGTGTTGTCAGGTTGGGAATGTGAAAGTCACGTGCAGTTCTTCTCGTATTGATTTTAATCATTGATTTTTCCCCCTGACTTTCAAGTTAGGCTATTCAAACCACAAATCTAAATGCACTATTAATGGTAATAAACGTCTGTGTATAGGATTGTTGGTGGATATGAGGTGATTAAGTATAGATCATCACATGACCCCTTCTCGCTGCTTTATTTCGTCTTCTGTTAAAGAAAAAAAGTCACCTGATTGTGTCTTTCGATGCATATTCTTTTGTTTGTCTGTCACATGAATCCTACATATTATCTTTTATATGCTTGCATGTGTTATTCATTAGTAGCGTATTATTGTGCTTCATCGTGCTCTAAAAATATTTGTGGTCTATGGCACTCTATTTCTACACTTTTTTGAGGTCATAATATGTTATTTGTCCTGGTAGTGGATTATTATTTGAATAGCCTTTCTTTCGCGTTGCAAACTGTTCTTGTTGTTATTGTTGCTGTTAGACGACAGGGGGCTAGTTTCGCATATGCCAGTTTACTCCGTCTCTGGCGTAGACGTGATATCCGGCTGGCTATCGACCAAAGAGCGGGTGTACACCTCAGCACTCCGCTCCGTCCTCCCTTATGGATGGCTGTGAGACCTGGCCATTGAGAATGGAAGACATGAAAAGATTGGCTAGCTTTCTTTGATTATAGGTGCCTGCGGTCTATCTCCCATGTGAAGTGGTATAACAAGGTGAGCCATATTGAGGTTAGGCATCAGTCGGTCGAGTGCTAGGTAAGGAGGGGAAATCAATCGACAATGAGGCTGTGAAACTACGTCGACTGAGATGGTTAGGGCATATGTTACGTATGCGTAGTCATCGCCTTCCTTGACGAAGATCAATGTTAGCTGACATAGGATTTGTCAGGCTGGCAAAGAGCTAGTGGCGGTCAAACCAAAACATGGCTTCATCAGTCAATGACATCCACAACAGTTAGTTTAAGCCAGCCAGTCACGTAGAAAGGTGTAGACTTCCTGATTGATTGGGGTCCTCGGGACGGTAAAAACCAATGAAGGCTGGAAACAGTTGGTGATATGGCTGGCTCAAAGTGATCGTTCTCAATAGCTGGCTGGCTCAGGTGCATCCACTCACTCCTTGTGACTTATGATTTCCAATGAAACTATATTGTTCTTCGTTATTACTACTATTCCTTTGTCTCACACCTCTGTGTTACTGTCTCTCTCTATTATGCATTTCTTTTACTTCTGCTTTCTTCTGTTGTTTTGTGTGCTACAAGGAGGTAGTGTGGTGAATTGAACTGGTGTACATCGGTGCAAAGTTCTATGTGCAACGTTTAGTCTACTTTAGTAGTAGTGGGGATTTTCGTTCGCCGTTATCCTTGTCTCGTTTTTGGTGAAGTTAAAGCATCACGTCCCGGGGTTGTGAACTCTCTAATGACCTTGAACGCACGTTAGTCGTTGGATAACAGGACTTACTATTAATTTTATCATTATTATTATTTTTATAGCGCCAATGTTAACGCCATTCACCAACTAAGGAGAAAATTTCACCCAGTTCACGTTCCCAACTACTGTTTGAACAATGTCTTAATAGCTCGTTAGGTTTAGGATTAAGGGTTTAGGGTTACGATTAGGATTAGATTTGGGGTTGGTATTATTTATTTTTACTTTATTTGAACACCCACGTTTTCCTAGTAAGTAGTCGTCGATCCTCTTACTGGAAACCATAGTAATTCCATCGAGGGCTTTTGGGGAAGACTACAAAGCCAAGATAAGAGGGTTAAGCGGGTTACGAGGAAATCGCCTCTTCAGTCACCTCAGTGAGAATACATGTAGAGAGAGTGATCTGGCTTAAAAACTGATACTCCTTATTGTGTTTATTATTATTTTCTTTAATTCCTAGAGAAACATAGGGCATCAGCTGCACGTCTTCGTTGCGTCCGGTTCTATGCTAAGGTTTTCACCTGGCTCCAAGTCTGCCCACATGCTTTCATCTCCTCTTCACATGACCTCCTCCTCCAAGTCACCCTCGCACTGACGACCAACTCGCCGCTTCCCTTTCGGGTTTCACTCGAGTGATGGCTTGTCTAGTGATGTCACTTGATGGTTTGTTGTCTCGGAGTATGGCCAATCCATCTCCATTTCTTCCTGCCGATTTGTTGCGCAATATTGACTGTTGACAAGGTGAGCTTTGTACCTTCTCTCATATCAACCGTGAAGACGATTGACAGCGCTTGCGTATCCATTTTATGTATGTTGTAGACAGGCTTCAATTGACCTCATGAGACACAAATCACATCGATAAATGAAAACAGTCAACAACCAATAGGGTTCCAAGGTGATAATTGGGGTGAGAGAAAATTAAATCTATAAATCAATAAGTGTGGTGAGAGAGACATACAACCAGAACATGTTAAGGTACATGCAGAAAATTAGGTATTTAGATCAATATTCATAGTCAGGTTGGTTATATAAAGTACAACGTCCTCTTTTGCGATACTGCCAATTATTCGTTATTAATTATTGTCTTCAGTGGAAATCGGAGAATAAAATCCATGCCTTGAAGGTACACCTATTTTTGATAATCGTCAGCTTATTATCTATCCTTGCATCCTTAAGGATTCTGACTTGGTGCTGCTGCTGTTCAGAATTTCAACTGGTCTCAGTATCACTTCAAATACCGGAGGAGTTGATAAGTAATACTATGCATAATATAAGTTTTATGACGACGACTGTAAAGGCGATTAAAATAAAAGCAAACAAAATACAACCTTTTCTGACTTAATTTGATGTTTAGAACAACACATTTAAGCGAACAATATTGTGGTTTCAATTAGATCTCATCAGGCTTAACTCTAATATACCTACATAACTTTACAAATAAAATTTTAAATTCACTATGTTATTATCCTATGATAATAAGATGGTGAATTTAAATTGCGCAATAGTCATAATAGTAGTAATGATAATAATAATGTGCGTCGGCGGCACAGTGGTTAGGACTCTCACCGACCGTACACATGGTCCCAGGTTCGATCCACTGCCGACGCACACGTGATATCTATGGTCGGCCTGCAAAATTTGGGCTACCGATACCAATGCTGAAAAATCCATACTTGTACCAAAAATACAGTGTGGAATCAAGCTGTAATCAAAAAAATAATAAATAAGGATGAAGCATTGAGGCAATCTGTGATAACACGAATTCTGATGGAAAACAGCATGATTAAACAAACAAGTGTTTTCAGGTCGACAAAGTAGTCGATAAAGGCTAGTAAAAACAAATGAACCGATCAAGTAATGCTAGATTGTAA
Source organism: Trichobilharzia regenti (assembly GCA_944472135.2). Taxonomy (NCBI): domain Eukaryota; kingdom Metazoa; phylum Platyhelminthes; class Trematoda; order Strigeidida; family Schistosomatidae; genus Trichobilharzia; species Trichobilharzia regenti. The sequence goes on along the minus strand of OX235270.1, from coordinate 26,498,806 downwards.
AGGAAGTAAATGAAACACGTCTTCAATGAAGATGTGATAAGATTAAGGGATGATAAGAAAGTGATTGAAAATATAAACAAGGGGTGGTGTATTAGTCATCAGTTGGTTATGTCTTAATAGGCGAACAAGGGAGGGATAATGGCTGTACGAACTTCTTTTGAATGAAAGCATAGTTTAGGTTTAATAGTTCGAATGCCTATCGCCTGCCTCAGCTGTGTGTTTGTGTGTGTGCAGTAGACGAATACGAAGTCTACTGGAAAGATTCGGTGGGATACGATGAATTATTTTGAAGACTGTCGTTTTCTCCACTACATGACCACTATCAATTAAATGTGACAAAAATGAGCTACGGATTGTTTTTGTGTGTCCTTTGCCAAACCATGATGATGGGAGATGTTCAGGAACACGTTGGCTGGCTAAAGTGTCTGGTAGTATGCCCGATATAACTGTCACCGCAGGTGCAGTTGAATTGATAAATGCACATATATGTGGCAAAACTATCAAGCTTATCCTTGGTTTGCGTCCCAATCATTCATTGGCTAGAGAATGGCAAACATAGGTGTGCTGTGTAAAATGTTCTCCGTATACTCCTGGATAGTCTCTGGAATAAAGGTTCACTTGATATTCTCTGACAACGGTTTTCGTCAGGCATTTGAATTCGAAGTGGTTGCTTTCAGTAAATGTGTAAAAAGTACCGGTAGCCACTCAATCGCACATCCAAGTTTAACCCTGTTCTCTGCAACTGGTCCCAAGTTTTGCAGACCCATAGTCTCTCATCCTCTTCATTTCCATGTTAACCTCGAACAACGCCCCACTCGTGGTTTCGCATTCGAAGGTCTTTTCATAATGAATAAAGTTGACGTAAAGGTTTGACTGCCATTCTGCTGTTTGATCCGCTTGGCAATGTCATACAACCCGTTGCCTTTATTACTTTGAATAAAGAAAGAATGAACATATTTGCAGTTTTGATAACACCAGGTGGTTTTATTTCGTGTATTATTATTGATTCTCTTCAACTGCTGTCTACATCCTAAACACAATCAAATTATAAGTTACAGAAATAGTGTCTAAACATACCTTTTACAATGACCTCAAGTGTTATAGATAGAAGGTACAGGTAGCATAATTTCAAAGATGATGTAAGCAGACAATTATTTAGTGTTTGTAACTATTTATATAGTAATGAGACGAGGACAGAGGGCATATGTCAGATTTCTCTTGAAAACAAGGATGGTCTAGAGACAAAAATAACATGACAGAACAAGAGAGTGAATTTGCACGTATGATGGTAGAGTGTTGACGAGGGTGGGTGTGGGTGTGGGCGCATAATGAGTTAAACTTACAAACTAGGTGAAATAATGTAATTTAGTAGATTTTGGAATTTAGTAGTGAGTTCAACTCAGTGAGAGAGTAAGTGAAAATCAAACTGAAAATTGAGTGAAAAGCTGTGCAACAGAGCAAAACAAACCACAGAAGCATACGAATGAAACAATTATGGTTATTAGGTAGGGTAGGGTAGGGTAGTGAGAGATTAGTGAGACTATCTTTTTGCATGCATAGGTTGGGTGGAAGTCTTTGTGATGGCGGTGGCTTCTGTGAACCGAAGTAGCGATGCTTTTCTTTGTGTATTGCAGGCTTATTTTCAATGTGTATGTCCCGTGTCGCGGAGACTCTTGGGGATATGCTTGTAGAATCTAGTAGATACTCTTCTTCTCTGCCTTTCCTATTTACATGTTGCTGCACTTGCAGTTGAATTGGTAAATGCAGTTGGAATTGACATACGGAGTAGGACACTTATCTACTTTTGACTGGGTGAATGAGCATACTGTGTTGTAAAGTGAAATTAGCTTGGCGTCGGGAAGTGTTCTTTTCAATACCCCTTTAATTGTGTTTTTCGTTCCTATGGATACTTCTTCGCCTTTTTAAGCTAGACAGATGGAAACTGGTTTCTTTTCAACTATTTCAGTCTACGTGGTCTCTTTCCCATATTTTGACATGAACATCGGAGGATATCCATTTTTGATAAGGTTCCCTTTCTATGACCGGGAGTTCCTCTTCGATCTTATCTTATGAACTCAACTTCCTGTGTCTGTTGAAGAACGTTTTCATCACCAGGCTCCGTCTCTAGTCATATGGGCAAAAACTGTGATATGTCAAGTATTGACCATTTCAATTTTCTTTTCTGTAGATGGATTTTTGAATGTCCCGTCATTTCTCCTTTTTTATGTTGAAATTTAGGAAGTGCAACTGATTGTCACGTTTATGGTCCATTGGTGATAATAGTGTGTTTTTGCTTTGAACTAGCGACTCACAAATTTATCAGGTGTAAAACCAAAAATCCTCACGTCTCTCTTGAAGATCGTATTGACTGCCTAACTGACGACCGATGTCAACATGGAACTTTGCACAGGAATGCGGCTCCTCGAATCACCACACTGCATGTGCCGCATACAGAGAGGAAGACAAAGAAGAGCGGGATAGAAAAAGTTTCAAAAAGACGATAATTGCCAGAAATGTGAAGGTGAAAGAAGGAACGGCCACTACTAACTCCTTCCCAACCTGATTCTGTGTGAGGTAACATTACGTGTCGAAGAAGGCGACTGTTAGCAGTAATGCAGGCGTGTAGCCATCTCACAAACGAAGTAGGTTCACAACTTCATCTGTTGGATTTTCTCTCCTCCTTACCTATCAGTCGACACCTAACTTCAATATTACTCAAACTATTAGATTATCTAAGGCGGAGAGTGGGAGGGGATAGAACACACACACACACACACCTCTGATCAGAAATGGACCAGTAGACATGTCTTATTTCCTACTGTTTATTGAGTATATTGTCAGCACAACACAACTCACACATCAAATAATGACTGTTTCCACCAAACATGCTATAAACTCTATGTGTAGTGCTTTGTAATGATTTTCTGTATGATGAAGATGTGAATCAAACAGTGTCACGCATCATTCCACGCCTTAAATTCATTTGAAGGCTGATATTACATGTATCAAACTAGTAGTAACAGTCGTTATATTTCTTGACCTAAAGGCGGTCGTCATTCGATTCTATCGACCGAGAATTTCTCTGGTGATGCTTGGCTGGCTGTCAAGTGAATGCCTAGAAAATACATTGCACTGATCAAGTCACTCACCCTACACGAACTCATACCATCTGTCAGGCGAGGGATTACGGCGAGTTGTCATCTGAAGTGGTGACAAATAGTAGTATCCGTCAGGAATGCCCATTATCCCCATTTCTATTCAATTTCATCATAGGTGTACAAATGGACTTAACCATAACTCACTTCAGAGACTCAGGGATTGACTTGCTACCAGGGAAGGAATAATCTCGTTGTCTTAGAATATGCAGATAATATACGGCTGGCTATCGACCAAAGAGCGGGTGTACTCCTCAGCACTCCGCTCCGTCCTCCCTTATGGATGGCTGTGAGACCTGGCCATTGAGAGTGGAAGACATGAAAAGATTGGCTAGCTTTCTTTGATTATAGGTGCCTGCGGTCTATCCCCCGTGTGAAGTGGTATAATAAGGCGACCAATATTAAGGTTAGGCATCAGTCGGTCGAGTGCTAGGTAAGGAGGGGAAATCAATCGACAATGAGGCTGTGAAATTACATTGACTGAGATGGTTATGACATGTGTTACGCATGCATGATTAGTCATCGCCTTCCTCGACGAAGAGCAATGTTAGCTGATATAGGATTGGTCAGGCTGGAGAAGAGCCACTGGTGGTCAAACCAAAACATGGCCTCGCCAGTCAATGAAATCCACAACAGTTAGTTTAAGCCAGCCAGTCACGTAGAAAGGTGTAGACTTCCTGGTTGGGGTCTTCGAGACGGTAATAACCAATGTCTGGAAACAATGGGTGATATGGCTCAAAATCGTTCTCGGCGATGGTTGGCGCAGATGCATCCACACCTTGTGACTTATGATTTCCCATGAGACTATGTTGTTCTTCGTTATTACTACTTGTTTGTCTCATATCCCTGTCTACTGTCTCTATTTTGCATTTCTTTTCTTGCTTTGTGCGCTACAAGGAGGGAGTGTGGCGACTTGAACTGGTGCACATCGGTGCAAAGTTCTATGTCGAAAACAGACAGACAGAAAATACTTTTCTCCTTTGGGTTGTTGTTTAAAAACTGGTGAGCTATATGCACCATCTTGGCGGCTTAAGCCAACCAACTCTGATCTCCATCTGATGTTGCGGCAAGAGGTTTGAGTTGGTCATATGAATTACAACCAAATATCTCTAATCTTCATCGTCTTAGAAAGTCGCATACGGAAAATGTTAGACAAACGTTACAAGGACTACTTGTTCTTCATATCGATGCGTCACTTATTTTATCTGAATTATCAATAATATGCCACATGAAATTTCTTCAGTTTCGTAAAGATGTTACTAAGACAACAAAGACGAATATACAAAAGAAGAGTTCAGTTGATGATCGAAACCGGGTGGATGTTTTCCCGGTGAATGTTTCTGATATTACTCTATCTACTCATCAGAGAGAAGCTTTATCCCTTGGACTCAAATTTTGTGTTCTTCGCACGCAATTTACGGATTTAGCCATGCATGCTGAGTTTGGAAACTTACCTGACCGACCAACTCAAACCTCTTGCCGAAAACATCCGATGAATATCGGCGTTGGTTGTTTAAGGCGTCAAGATGGTGGACATAGCTCACCAGTTCTCAAAAACAACAACCCTAAGGAGAAAAGTATTTTAAATTCCCAGCATTTCACAAAGCCTTGAATGAAAAATTCTAATATAATTATTACAAAACCTGATAAAGGTTCTGGAGTCGTCATTATGAATAAAAGTGACTACAAAAAGGATCAGAAAACTGTCTAAAATTTGAGGTGACACTTTTCAATGAAGAGATTTTACTAACCAGTGAACTAATTTGAATAATAATAGTAGCAAAAATGACAGAATATCTACCTATCCATCCATCTATCTGTCGGTTCAAGCGCATTTTTCAATACAAGTGATGAGTAATTCGAATCTACACCAACTACAATGAGGAAACGACAGAAAACTTTCCAAACTTCTACGCCCTTCGAAAGAGTGAAAACAGGAGTAAGACAAGCTGCCTAATATCACCAACGATGATATTCTTAAGTGTGGTCAACTGGATTATGCGTCAGACTGTCTGTTGGCAGTGACTGAGTGAGTGAGCCAGTAAGAAGGCAGGAATACGCTGCGTTGACCAACAAGAAGATTCTAGAAGGTTAAATTAATCCGGTAATATTTTCAAGTATTGGTTTTTGTGGGGATTTTGTTTGATTGGTTGGAGGATTTCAACATGAGCACTGATGTCAGTTAGAAAACCATTCAAAAACCACCTGAGAGTACTAGACAAGCTGTTTCGCTCTAGTTTGTGATTCTTCACAGTACGCACCCGCCACAAGAAGTTCGGTCCCAGTACGTAGCTCTAGACCAGTACTCCCAGGTTTTCCAATCAATCAGGAAGTCTACACCTTTCTACGTGACTGGCTGGCTTAAACTAACTGTTGTGGATTTCATTGACTGGCGAGGCCATGTTTTGGTTTGACCACCAGTGGCTCTTCTCCAGCCTGACCAATCCTATGTCAGCTAACATTGCTCTTCATCGAGGAAGGCGATGACTAATCATGCATGCGTAACACATGTCATAACCATCTCAGTCAATGTAATTTCACAGCCTCATTGTCGATTGATTTCCCCTCCTTACCTAGCACTCGACCGACTGATGCCTAACCTTAATATTGGTCGCCTTATTATACCACTTCACACGGGGGATAGACCGCAGGCACCTATAATCAAAGAAAGCTAGCCAATCTTTTCATGTCTTCCACTCTCAATGGCCAGGTCTCACAGCCATCCATAAGGGAGGATGGAGCGGAGTGCTGAGGAGTACACCCGCTCTTTGGTCGATAGTCACCCGGATATCATGTCTACTTCAGAGACGGCGTAAAATTATTTTAAATTCCCAGTATTTCAAAGCCACGAAAGAGCTACGGGAAAATTCTAATATAATGATCCTTTTTTGTTGGTTTTATTTTGCTTTCTTTGTTATTGTTTTTGTAGATACCTTGGATAGTGATGAGCATACCACAGTGGAAAATGATGAATCAGTCATAAAAACAAATGAAAAACTATTTACTGAAATCACCGGTAGTAGTGATGGTGGGGGTGAATGTACCGCTGCAGCAACTGCAAGCGTTACTACTCTCAGAAGTACTAAGCTTCCTTCTGTGTCTGGCGGTGGTCCTAGTGGGGGTAATACTTCAGACGAAGATATTAACTCTAAAGCTGGAACATCCGTTGACGGTAGTGTCGGCGGGAAAAAACGCAGAAAAAAGCGAAGCTGTAAAAAATCAACAAATGAGCCTATTATTGATTTGCCTGTGTTGATGACTGACGCTCACAATACCGAGAGAAGGCTATTAACTGGTAAAATTGAGACAGAAGAGGCTAGACTAGACACGTTGACGACGTCATCGGTAAGTGGCATAATGATTATTGGGTTTATTGTTATTATTATCAGTGTGTTCTGCTTAATTTCCGTATAAATGCCGGGGTAACGATAGCCTTTATTGATATAAGGATAGAACTTGTGCACTGCGGTAGAGTGTGTATAATTCCATTGCGGATACAATTTTCTATTTTCTATTTCTAAAGTCTCACAGTGGTGTTATACGAGGTAATATTTGCTGATGACGACGTTTCGAGGACAATTTATCATTCATTGCTCATCGTGTTATCACATTGAGTTACTCTCACAACATTCTAACTTTGGTTATATAATTCCACTAATTTTCATGTCTTGATCTGCTGGTAGGAATATATATGTCACTACTGAAATACATAAGCAGGTTACCCCATACAGCCGATAATCGATTTCATGAATACCCCTACTTACGAATTCATTGAACACTTAACTCTAATATTATGTCCCATTTGACATACTCCAAACTCTAGGCCAGCTGACTAATTCATATGAGATGATAAAAAGGAAACTAACTGACATTCAATCCGAGAATAGTGAAAAATGGGTTAGTTTTGATATTACTAGTCTGTATACTAATATACCGAACAATACGGCCGCCTTGGAAGCATTTAAAAAAGGAAATAACTACCAATCCTGAACTTACTCATAGGATAAAGGCACTCATTGAGGGAATTATTTTAAGCATTCAATTATGTGCTGCCTCACATCCACTGTCTTTAAATTCCAGGGCAAAATACATATGGACAAAGAGAAGGTGTAGCAATGGGATGGATCACCAATATCCCCTATCGTAGCAAACATGTTTATGGACAGCTGGGAAAATATGGCTCTTAATACGTTCACCTAATCCTACTCCAAAAATATGGTGGAGATATAAGGATGACACTTTCACACACAGTGTTAAAAACAGAACATATCTCTCTCTAGCTTCTTGACACATATAAACTCACTACTGGAGGGAATAAAATTCACATTTGAGTCGGAAAATGAACAAGGAGAATTAGCTGTGATGTTAGATTGTAAAATAAAACTAATAGAAGAAGACAAACTACACACTAGTGTTTATAAAAAACCGACGCATCCTGCTAATAGATATTTAGACTTCAATTCATTTCATCCGTCAACTGCTAAGGCAGGCTTAGTTAAGTGTCTAACAAACCGAGCAGTAGCATTACTAGGTAGGAGAAAAACCTAAGTGATAAAATGAAACAGACAGGAGAAGAGGAAGTTATCCTATAAAATTCATCGAGAAGTTCAGAGAAAGTCGAAAGCAAAGTAAAAATAATGGGGAAACTAATAATGATAACTAACATAAATAAGAGAGAATATAAGCCATCTGCAGTTTTGCCATTTGAGACTCTACGTAGAATTCTTAATAAAGCAGGAATTCGAGTGGCATTCAAACCTACAGACTCACTCAGAGACAACCAATGTTGACTAAAAGACCTGTTCGACCCAATTAAACAAAATAATATAATTTACAAAATACCCTGCAATGACTGTGAGTTAGGTCAACTACATAGGTTAAACAGACCAATAGATCGGGGGTAGTGAGATTGCACCTGTCAGAGTATTAGAATTTAGCTAAGGTTATAATGATTGACCCCACCAGCGAAGATAAGTAATTTAGAAAAAAGCTTAGCAACTGAGTCTGTCCCACCACTCTCTAAAAAGTAATATAGGTAGGTGAACATAAGGTGTTCATTATTTCGCTATATAGTGACACCAAATTCCAAGTAAAGATTCCTTTACTAAGTCTCCCATCTACTGTTACACTTTATTTACATATATATGTATATACGAGTTTGACAACGGATTGATGTCAGTTAGAGAACTATTGATAACCAGCGAGTACTGGACAGCTGTTTCATCAGCCATGTTTAGGAATCATCGGCAGTATGCACCCACCACCAGGGTTCGAACCCAAGACCTTCCGGTTACAAGATAAGCTGGCTCGTTTACCATTCAGTCACTAACTGGGACCCAATTTAATGGCCAATGCATGAATTCTAACTTGTACCAATTCGTAATTAAGCTCGACCACCAACCAGGGTCATCAGTGGGAACTCCATCCTCACACTTGACTGGATTGACCTCACTGGTCACGACTTGTCACCAGAACTCTAGGAAACTGTTGTGTAGCAAGTCACCAGCGAACATTATATATATATATATAATTTATTAGAGCATAGTTGTGTGTGTGTTGTTTTTATTCCGTATAAATATTATTTTTTGAAAGTAAAATTATTTATTCATTATAATAAAGGTTTTCGTATTTCCCAATGAATGAAAAACAAAACGATATTGTTGCTCTTACTGACGTTTCGCTATTTAATGCTGCTAACAGCTTTATCAAAGCAGTATTATTAAACCGGAATTTACAAAATCTCAGCATATATATAACAAAGGGTTAAGAGGTGAGAAAATAAAGTACTTAGGTCAAGTTAAAAGGACATATAGAAAGTCAAAATAACAGTGAATATCACTAAACCACATAACAAAGGTAATAGTACATCTACACCCTGGCTGGTATCAAAACAAAGTTTACTAACTTGAGGTCCTACCATGCCAGGCAGGTTGTTTGGATAGCGGTTAAACAAAAAGCAGCTACCCAATCCAACATCATGTCCAATACAAAATCACAAAATTTCATGCCGGATCGGCCGTGGCCCGGATTAACAACGACCGCGCTTCCTGCTGCCGTGTCACAGGGCAGGAGTGATAAGTATGCTACTGAGGCACATCAAACAAAAGAGAACAAACAAAAACAGGCCGCATGTAACCGGCCTCAAGCAGTTGTCCCCTGGGTTCTGCCGTCACGCCACCAACTTCCACGGTGTGGGCAGCCGGGAAGTAACAGACGCCCTCACAATCCGAAATGCACACAAAACCTCTCTAATCCTCACTTATCTTTGTCTTCATCTTCATCTCTATCATCTTGCCTTCCTTCCACTGATGCAACTCCTCGACTTGATAGCTCTCCACTTCCTCTCCACTCTGCGTCCACTAAAAACGATGGAAGCCAAAAAACCACCACCGACAGCCTCTTAAAGCCGCGCCACCAATTTCATATAGGAGCTCTTAATGTTAGGACACTTTGCCAAATAGGACAACAGGCATCACTAGCCAAGACTCTGGCATCACGAGCCATTGATGTATGCTGTGTTTCAGAAACACGCATACAAGACCCAAGTGTGGTTATTCACCTAACCCCACCTGGCCAACAGGTTGAATCTGCAAAATTCACCCGGAGGGTGTCAGGAGATGCCACAGCTAGTTCACGAGGATTAGCTGGCGTAGGGATAGCTTTGAGTACTAGGGCAGAAAAGGCACTGCTTGACTGGATCCCGGTAGATAGCCGAATGTGTGCTGTCCGTCTGAACGGGTCAGTAAGAAGGAGGAAGGACTGCACTACTCGCCGATGCCTGATATGTATTCACATATATATATATATATTTATGTGTGTGTGTATGTTGGTCTCTCTTTCTGTCTGCTCGCTTAGTCTGTGACCATTTCACTTGTATGAACTTGTCTCCTTTAATAATGTGTATTCTCCTTATATTATATATAATATGAGTGTTTGTTGACAGTCCGTTGCTTGGTGACATATATCCATACATGGTGATTGTTGACATGTCTGTTATATTTCGCTATGTATATGTGGATCGATACTTCATTATAATTAGCCATTCATGTTAAGACTGTCCAAAGGTGAGTAAAAACCACTGGATTTCGACTGCCTCATCCGAACTGATAGATGCTAGAAGACTTATTCCGGCGAGCTCCGAATTCAATGAGGAGCGAAAGCTGCACAAAAGGAAACTTACTAAAAGTCTCCGCAAGGACCGTGAACAGTGGTGGGTGACAAAGGCAAAAGAGATGGAAAAAGCATCGGCGATAGGCAACACTAGGCAACTCTTTAGACTCATCACAGAATCGGGTGGGAGAAGGCAATTCATAAGTGAGACTATTTCTGAGAAAAATGGCTCCTTAATTAGCTCTCAGGATAGACGCCTTGAACGCTGGAAAGAACACTTTGAGGAACAATTTAACTTGCCTACAGCCACACTGAACCTCCCCGCCATCCACCACGTACCCGAATGGGATATAGACACTGGTCCGCCGTCTGTAGGTGAGGTTACAAAAGCTATCAGTAATTTGAAACGAGGCAAAGCGGCAGGACCCGACGGAATTATTCCGGAGGTGTTTAAATATGGGGGTGACATACTAGTTTGTAGATTAACTGAGGTACTAGGCAAAGTCTGGGAATCAGAGACAGTTCCATCAGACTGGGGTAAGTCACTTATTATACCGATATTCAAGAAGGGAAACAAGTCCTCGTGTGATAATCATAGGGGGATCAGCCTAACGAACATAGTCTCTAAAATCCTAGGCTCAGTAATCATGCATAGACTAAGCAGAACTCGGGAGGAACAGACAAGGGAAAATCAAGCAGGCTTTAGACCAGGTAGAGGGTGCATAGATCATATCTTCACTCTTCGACAGATTCTAGAACATAGACACACTTTTCGGCGTCCAACAATTGTCATATTTCTTGACTTGAAGGCGGCCTTCGACTCCGTGGATCGAAAGGTACTATGGCAATGTCTGACTGTGAAGGGAGTGCCAAGAAAGTACATTGCACTAATCAAGGCACTCTATTCAAACTCACGTAGTCGTGTAAGGGCTTATGGGGAATTGTCATCTGATATTGTAATTGTCAGTGGTGTCCGACAGGAATGTCCACTTTCCCCATTTCTGTTTAACTTCATCATAGATATGCTAATGGAAGTATCCTTAACTGAACGTAGTGACTTAGGAATCGACTTGTTACCAGGGAATAATCTAATGGACTTAGAATATGCAGATGACATAGTCCTGTTAGGGGAGGATGCTGACAAAATGCAGAGTCTTCTGAACACCTTGAGCAGCAATCTTCGTATGTTTGGCATGCGATTCGCCCCTGCAAAATGTAAGATGCTGCTACAGGACTGGACCACGTCAACCCCTAACTTAGTGATAGGGAGTGAAGTGATAGAACATGTTGACCACTTCACCTATTTGGGAAGTTGTATTAGCACCAACGGACTGATTGGCGATGAAATCTCAGCACGGATCCGAAAAGCTCGAGCTGCTTTCGCTGACTTACACCATCTCTGGCGTAGGCGTGACATCCGGTTTTTTTTTTGATTTCTTTTTTTGATTTACAGCTTGATTCCACACTGTATTTTTGGTACAAGTATGGAATTTTCAGCATGGATATCGGTAGCCCAAATTTTGCAGGCCGACCATAGATATCAGGTGTGCGCCGGCGTGGGCTCGAACCCCGGACCATGTGCATGGTCGGCGAGAGTCCTAACCACTGTGCCACCAAGGGACGTGTGTACTGCTCATCAGTTCGCTCCGTCCTTCTCTATGGCTCTGAAACATGGCCAATACGCAATGAAGACATGAAAAGGTTAACTGCTTTCGATCATAGATGTCTGCGATCCCTGTCTCACGTTAGGTGGTTTCACAAGATAAGTAATGTTGACGTTAGGCGTAGAGTGTTGGGCAAAGAGGGAAAATCAATCGACGAGGCTATAAAGTTACGTAGACTAAGATGGCTAGGTGACGTGCTGCGCATGCCTAACCACCGCCTCCCCCGACGGGCATTGCTAGCTGACATAGGTTCAGGTTGGAAAAGGGTAAGTGGTGGCCAAACAAAAACATGGCCTCATCAATCCATGAAATCCTTGACAGTTAAACTGAGTCAGGTAGGGAGATGCAGACTCCCGGGTTGGGGTCCTCGGGACTCTAGGAATCAATGGCTGGAGACAATAGGTGACATGGCTCAAAATCGTTGTCAATGGCGCAGATGTATTCAGTCTCTGTAATCTTTCATATTCCTTCCTACCATTACCCATTCTGTTTCACTCTCATACTTGTCAAACTCTATTAATTCTCTCCACTCATCTTCTTGTCTACCTCTGTGTGCTATTTGGAAGTTGGCAACTCGAACTGGTGCACTTCGGTGCGAAGTTCTATGTTGAATCCAGACAGACAGACAGTGTTGATTTTGTCACTTCATGGGGGAGGGGTTGGGGGTGTTGTAACCAGGTCAGATTCTGTTTTAGTCCATCATTCCTATTCAGTTCAGGCAATTTGGATTCCATTTGATGATGCTTCTGATGATATTAGACGTTCTTTGTGATTTCTGAAGTTTGTTTGGATGATGATTTCAATATTGTCAAAATCAATTTTGTGGCCTGATTCTATAACGTGTAGACAAGCTATGGCTGATGATTTTTCAAGTTTTTCTAGTTCAACTGGATTTCTCGGTGGCTGAAGCGATGCTCTACCGTGTTCATTTCTTCTGATTACCTTGATTTCTCTTTGGCGATGTTTGTGCGATGTAGATCGCATCACATTCCAAGCATTTTATTTTATAGATACAATTAGAAGTCTATTTTCTCACCTCTTAACCCTTTGTTATATATATGCTGAGATTTTGTAAATTCCGGTTTAATAATACTGCTTTGATAAAGCTATTAGCAGCATTAAATAGCGAAACGTCAGTAAGAGCAACAATATCGTTTTGTTTTTCATTCATTGGGAAATACGAAAACCTTTATTATAATGAATATCATATACCACCCACTGCCCAAATGTTTTCAAACCGTTAAAAGTGAACTTGATTTAGACATATATAAAATTATTTATCATCAGGCAACAATGTCTTCTCTCTCTTACTCACTCTCTCTCTCTCCTTTCATCATTACAAATCTTGTTTTAGACAGAAAATCAGAATTCAATGAATGTGTTGTCTGATTTTGAAGAAATGACATCTGGTTCTTCATCGGTGGTAATTCTTACAGATGAAGTTGATCAAGACGAAGTAGATAACACTGTGATTACAGGAGGATGTCGGATTCAACCAAAAACTATGACTACGAACACGTCTGACATTCTTTTGTCTGAAGAGAAGACTTCTGATTCTGGTGAGTTAGTTAGTTAGTTATTCGGTGTTTATATTTGGTGAGAGGCGAACAAGAATTTATGCAAAGGGGGTGGGCGATTTAATTGTGAAAAGAAAAATAGCTGTGCAATCGCATTTATATACACATAAGTTTGCATAGATACAATTATTATTTATTTAATTCCAGGTAGGTAACGAAGGGGTGAAATTAAATGGTCAGAATAAATGTCAACTTGATACGAAAGTTTGAAGTTGTGAAAATAGATTATAAAAGCGCTTGGTAACAAAATCATACAGGATTAGATATTTAGTTATTTGATGACTAAAGGTGTGCCTGAGATGAGCATGAAGCCAAGTTGAGAGAATAATGTTTTACAACTGAAAAAAGGGGGAACGCAATGGATGCAAAAACCGGAACCAAAGGAGACAAACCGAACTAGAAACATGGCAAATGTAGAGGTTGAACAGTTTTGTTTTGTACACACAGCTCCAGTTTTTAGAGGTAACTTCACACAGTGGCGTGGGATAATGATCTTCTCTACCCACGCCAAGTAAAATACTAAATCGCGTCATCCTAGAGAGAGAGAGGGGGGATGTACTGAATGCAAAACTCTTCCAGCCCCACGGAAACAAGCGTTGATCGACAAGTAATTTGGCCACTACTTCAACACTTCGGCGTACAGTGTGGTGCCCAAGTCTTTATCGACCTCATTCAACAGCTGGTTGGCCATATATGACAGTGCCATATGTAAGATGATCTACAAGGGAAAAGCTCAGCTAGGTATTCCAAATGAATACAGGAGTAAGACAAGGCTAGCTGGCTGTCTGTTATCGTCAAAGATGATATTCCTAATTTCGCGTGTGGCTAAATTATGCCATTAAATCTCACACAAACTCGAAGACTTAGTGGCAGACGAAAACTGGCAACAAACTGACTGAAGAGTCTGGCTGACTAGATGGCAGCGAAGACAGGACTGGCTCCACCCAGGTAATGAACATAGAGAAGGTCGATACGGAGGTGATGAAGATGACCAACCAGCACTAATCACCATCAGTGAGAGAAAAAATTTGAAAGAGGTTAGTTACTGACTACCTGCACTTATCTTACCTTGGCAGCCAGCATCGTTTCAACCACAGGCAGTTGGAGCGGATCAACATGTCAAATCCAGTCAGAATCAAAAAGGCTAGATACACCTTCATCAACCTGAAACCACTTTGCAAATCCTCTGCTTCACTCCGCCTCAGTTAGCATAAACAACAAGATTCGCATTTCCAACACAAATGGCAGTGAAGTCAGTCAGTCAGTCAGTCAGTGAGTGCTTCTATATGAGTCAGAATCACTGTCTGTGCTTACATCACGAAAAAGATTTCCAACAGATCACTGCAGACTTTCATCAATAGCCGCCACCTTCGATGACTGGCTGGCTAACTCCATACTGAAGATCAAATGGCCAACCAACCAAGAGCGGTCTGATTGCGCCACAAATATGTAGGAGAAGGTGGAGGTGGATTGATATGGCACACGCTGACGAGAGAGGTCTTCGACTGACATTCCACCAAATTCATCCCATCGGTCGAGTGGAATCCCAATGGAAAGCGGCGGACCAGTGGGTGGTCCGTGCCATTGTGACATGGAGGAGGTGAGAGATTATGGGGAATGGTAAGTCAGGCCAGCTGAAGAGGACAGCAGAGAACAGAAGAAGTTGTGGAGTAGTTGTGTTGTTAAAGTCATAGGCTCCACTCGGAACCCAAGGGAATAATAATAATAAATCTTTGAAGTCGAGTGAAAAGTGCATAGTAGTGTTGTAATAGTTGTAGTGTTCGCAGAATACGTTTTTTACTTTGGTTGGGCCATATTCGTGAATGGATGAAGATTTATGTAAGAGTCTTTTTTTCTATTTGAAGAATATTCACTATTTATACTTGTTTTTATTATCATTATTGCTTTCTTTTTTACCAAGAATCATGTAATCCATTCGATTTGTGTAACTATTAAGCATAGAAAATAACTACATCATACATTTATTCTCCTTTTAGGTAAATCTGAACAAAGCAAGAGCTACAGTGGTTTTTGCAGAGTAAAGTGGTAGCATCAGTGTTTATTTCGTTGCATTCTCATCAGCTGCTTACAGAGCAAAGACATTATTAAATATATCTACAAAAACAATTTTAACATACTTGCACAGAGTTCATTTCAAACAAAAAATCAATCGATAATACATATGCATACAGTAATTATATATACATATATGTATGTAATATTAAACACTATTCCGAACGACAGTAATAATCATACACAATGAAAACTTTTCGGTATTACGCATTCAGATGTAAGAGAGATAAAAATATCCAGTTACCAGGCAGGGCAAACATCGACTGATAACCGCTTCTTTCTGGACGCATAAATCAGGTTTCAGGTGCTTGATGGGAATGTATAGCTTCAGCAAACTTGACGAGAATTGAACTCTTTTGCCTATTGATAATTTTGAACGACCTTTCGATCGCGACGTCCACGTCATGACCGACGCGTGTGAAGGAGATGGATGGCACTGTTTAAAGCATTTGTTCCCAGCTGTAGACATAAGCTTTTTGGTACATGTTCAGAAAATCATAGATATACCTTTTTTTCTGTCCTTCCAATGTAACTTCTCCCGGAGATACATGTAAATTTGTACGGTTGGAGTTAACGTGAGAAAGATATAGTGTTCAATATTATATATATTATTACTGTATGTGCATATTGGTCGATTGATTTTTGTTTAAAATGAACTCTGTGCAAGTATCTGAAAATTGTTTTTGTAGGTATATTTAATAATATCTTTGCCAGGTAAGCAGCTGACGAGAAGGCAACGAAATAAACACTGATGGTACCACTTTATTCTGCAAAAACCACTGTAGTTCTTACTTTGTTCAAAAATAACTACGCCTTCCTAATATTTCTAGGACTGTTTAGTTTTGAGATTTAGTAGTACATAGTTTTTTTTAGTTAGTCACAATTTGGTTTTCTTCAATTTTCATTTCAGATGGTGTTTGGGGTGATGATGATGATTCTGAAAATGAAGTCGACGATATTGATCATTCAACTGATAATGATAAAAACAAAACCACAAGTGCAGCTAAGGCTCCAACCAAGGAAACTGTAAGCATCTACTTTACAACCAAATTTAACTGATTCAGTTAATATCTTTACTAATACTCCGACTAAGCTCTCAGTTCTGTCCCCGGTAGAGTTGTGTGTGTGTGTACGGCTGTGGAGAGTCCCGGGAAAACAGGGCGGAATAACTGTCCAGTACTCCTCTGTAGCTGTAGTTGCCAATCGCCGTGATCGAACTGCAACCTAATCGAATCTCTATGGACTAATTTCTCGACAATATTTTAGTTTATGTTTGGATCTAATTGTTCTATTGAATTTTCTATAGTTTGGCTTTTAAGGATTAGTTTTGTTTTTTACGAGTTGATCACGGATTGATATCAGTTAGAGAACCATTGAAAACCTGTTTTATCAGCCCACTTTGGGAGTTATCGGCAGTACGCACCCACACCATGGGGTTGGAACCCAGGACCTTCCAGTTACAACAGAAGTTAGCTCGTATACCATTCTGCCACTCACTGGGACCCGATTCAATGGCCAGTGGATGAATTCTAACTTCTACCAATTCTATTGAAGCTATAGGTTACTGGTGTAGATAGTAGAGAATACTGTCATGAGAGAAACTAGGCACCACCACCACCACCTACCTGAATGGATTTATACGATCAGCGTGATGTATGCTATGCGTATTAGCACAGGTATGCAGACATCCACCTGATTGTGTTGCTCAACCCGACTAACTGTCATAATGTTCTGGCCTAAGTATGTACCCATAGTTTTTTCTAAGTCTGTTCTATTTCCCAATCCCCTCCCCATGAAAAAAAGTAGTACGTCTTCTCGGATGCTGACATGATGATGAAGATCTTTGACTTACATGTCAAAGTTCAAAAATAGCGTCCCAGAAGTGCGAATGCACGAGTGGCCTTCAACTGACCAATCATAAAATGGAAGAATATTTGCTCAAAAAATGCTGTATAATGACAAGAAAATGCTTGAAAACGCATTAAACAGGTTATCTTTCTCTGACATGGCTTAAAAATACATCCTAGTTGTAACGAGGAGTAACAGTTGCGAAGTTAGACTAGTTTCTGTACATGTATTCACCAAGATGACTACAGATAAACTGTTTTTGTGAATCGTTTATCTCCCTCATCCTGCTTGCAATCTTCCAAAAAAGACCGCGGTTGAATTATTATGGTTTCCAGGAAGAGGATAGACGACTGATTAGCAGGGAAACGTGGATAATAAAACAAATAAAAATAAATGACATCAACTATAAATCTATCCCTAATCGTAACCAT
Source organism: Trichobilharzia regenti (assembly GCA_944472135.2). NCBI lineage: Eukaryota > Metazoa > Platyhelminthes > Trematoda > Strigeidida > Schistosomatidae > Trichobilharzia > Trichobilharzia regenti. The sequence continues at coordinate 26,480,948 of OX235270.1, read as the reverse complement.
AAGCTTAATCCTGACGCAAACACTAAACCTAACCTTAATCATAACCCTAATCCTATTACTTACCTTAACCCTAATCCTAACCCTAACGAGCTATTAACACATTGTCCAAACAGTACTTAAAAACGTGATCTGGATGAAATTTGCTCCTAAGTTGGTGAATAGCGTTGATATTTCAGCTATGATAATGACAGATGCCGTTGGCCAGCGACTGGCATGCGTTCAAGGTCATTGGAGCGTTCACACTCCTGGGACGCTATTGTTGAACTTTGCCACTTACACATTGCCTTATTATTATTATTTAGATGCCTCTAATCTCTATCGCAGCGTAAAACGAAACCACCCAATAAAAACCTTGACAAGTCTCCTATCGACCAATCAGACACGTCTGAAGCAGAAGTGCGTAATTTGAAAAAGAGACGTTTATATATGGCATATAAGTAATACAGCGTTAAACGGTAGTTACATAGAATAAATTTCCTTGTATGTGCTCGGAGAAAAGCTTCCGGCTTTGTCAAAGCAGTTCTCATAGTTACGTGGTGACAATTTCGATGCGTAAATTCGTCAAGGCGACTGTAGTATCATTGTGTCTCTTGGCTGATTCACCGCTCCGACCCTCTTTATTTTTAGGTGACTCTAGAAACTTTCGATGGAATTTGTGCGAATCCCAATCGAAAGAATTAACGAAATCATTCGTATGATTGACAAAGTTGTAAATATAGATAGCCCAGGGATTGCCAGGTAGCTACACATGTGAAAGAACAAGTGATTCAATGCAAAGACGGACAAGAGAAGGAGACCTTGAGTTCAACATACACAGCACTGGACAAAGAAGTGAAGAGGAGTGCTAGGAAGGACAAAAGACGACTCTACGACAATCTGGCCACTGAAGCTGAGAAGGAACCAGGCGAAAGGGACCTGAGGACATTATATCAGATGACCGAGTCTCTATCCGGGAAAAGATCAACACAAGCGAAACCTATAAAAGACAGCCAAGCGAACCCAATTACCAAGGAAGAAAAACAGATTGAACAATGGTTGGATCACTTCAAAGGACTCTTGAACCGACCACCACCTGCAACCCACTTCAAAAAATACCAACAACAACACGTACACAACTGCAAGTCGACACCAATCCTCCAACGAAAGCTGAAGTTTTGAATGCATTCAAGCTTCTGAAAGCTGGAAAAGCAGCTGGAGCAGATGGAATATTCCCTGAAGCACTGAAAGCGGACCCATAGACGACAGCAGATATTCTGACTCCATTATTGCAAAAGGTCTGGAAGGAGGGAAAGGTGCCTGTTGACTAGAGGAAAGGTTACCTCGTGAAACTACCAAAGAAAGGCGACTTATGCCTCACTCTGCAAGAACTGGCGAGGAATCATGCTCCTGTCGACGCCAAGTAAAATCCTGAGTCGCATCATCCTGGAGAGAATAAAGGACACACTGGATACAGAACTCCGATCAGAACAAGCTGGATTCAGGAAAGTCAGGCAAATCATGTTCTGACCAAATTGCGACTCTACACATTATCATCATCGAACAAAGTATGGAATGGCAATCAAACCTCTACCTCAACTTTATAGACTTTGAAAAGGCCTTCGACAGCGTTGTTTTGAAAGTACTCGAGTACTACGGCGTACTCCAAATATTCATCCACCTTATTCAACAGCTGTACGACAACGGCACATGTCAAGTGATCCAAAACAGAAAACTCAGCGAGGCGTTTGGAGTAAACACAGGAGTCAGACAAGGGTGTTGACTTATTATCACCAAGGATGATATTCCTTAATTGTGGTGGATTCGATTATGCGTCAGACAGTGGGAAACGAGAAGACAGGAATATCCTGGACCAACGTGATAACCTAGAAGACCTGGATTTCTCTTGTGGATGATTTTATGTTTGATGTCATACAAAATCGAAGACCTAGAGGCAAGCGAAAACGGACAAACTGGTCGAAGAAGCAGCCGGAGAAGACAGGACTCCAGGTGAACATATATAAGACGGAGGTTATGAAAATAACCAACCAACAACAACAGCAACATCCAGTGCCAATCACCATCAACGGTAGGGATTTGAAAGAGTTTACTTCATTCACTTATCTAGGGAGGGAGCATTATCTCAACTACAGGAAGTCGGAACGGACGAGGATGTCAAATCGAACGAGAATCTGGAAGGCGAGAAACACATTCATCAACCTGAATCCAATCTGGAAATCTTCGTCACTCAGCCAGAATCAACGAAAAAGTTCAGTCGGAATTTCAATACAAACAGCGTCAAGTCAGTCAGTTCTTCTATACGGATCAGAAAGGTGGCGGGTGGGTCACAAAGAATATTTCCAACAGGTTATTGCAGACCTTTATCAACAGCTAACTATCTTCGCTCTATACTGAAAATCAGACGGCCGGTCCGGAAAGAATCACCAACAAGAACTTAGGGGCAGAAACAAACAGCAAGAATAAAACAATCGTCCAACAGATATGCAGGAGAAAGTCGAGATGGATTGGACACTCTCTGAGGAGGCCACCGCTGGGTGAAATGCACGCTCGTCAGGCCATTGCTCAATTGGAACCAGGCCGAAAGGGAAGCACGTGGCGAGTGTGACGTCATTGCATGGAGGAAACCGTGTGAAGAGGAGTTGGATTAGTATGGACTAACATGGATGCTTGTGAAAAGTGCAGCAGAAGCAAGTGAAGACGTTCAGTTGAAGCCCTTTGTTCCACTAGGAACCCAAGGGAACAATAATAATAATAACTATTATTATTATCACTCTACACAATTATTTTGATTAGTCATTTGCTGATATTGATTATATGTACATCATCCCAACTTCTGCCCGGCTTTTTCTGATTTCTAATCAGTAGTCACCTCTCCTAGAGCAGTAGTCACGCCAGGAAGAAAAGCAGAGTGTGAGCTCAGTAAGTGTGTATATGGTACAGTGGCAGAGGTCAGATAGCTTGGGTCAACCCCTCACAAACAAAATTTAATTATCATCAGTGATATTGAGTCCTGATACACGTTTTGCCTCTTGTTCCACGGAATAGACTCCTGGGTGTTTTATTGAAAGGGAGAGAAAAATAGTGTTATACCATTATGGGTATATTTTGATAAAGTCTCACAGTGTTTTACAGTAATGTTTACTGAATTAGCTATGTTAGATTGTAAAATTAAACGAATAGAAGAAGGTAAACTGCACACTAGTGTTTATAAAAAACCGACGCATTCTGCTAATAGATATTTAGACTTTAATTCATCTCATGCGTTAACTGTTAAGGCAGGCCTCGTTAAGTGTCTAACAAACCCAGCAGTAGCACTAAAAAGCACAAGAAAAGACCTAAATGATGAAATAAAACGGATAGAAGAAGCATTGCTATCGAATAACTAACTATCCTATAAAATTCATTAGGAAGATCAGTAAAGGCCAAAAGCAAAATAAAAATAATTATGGATTATAGTAATGATAGCTTAAATCAGAGAGAATATAAGTCATCTACTGTTATACCATATAAGGAGGGGACATCTGAGACCCTACGCGGGATTCTGAATACGCCAGGAATTAAGGTGGCATTTAAACCTACAAACTCACCCAGGTAGGACAAGCTCTGTAGGTTGAAGGACCCAGTTGACCCAATTAGACAAAATAATATAATTTACAAAATACCCTGCAATGACTGTGAAGTCAACTACATAGGTCAAACTAGTAGGTCAGGAGTAGTCAGATTGTCTGTCAGAACATAAGAATTTAGCTAAGGTAAGAATGGTTGACCCCGAGAAGATAAGTAATTTAGGAAAAAGCTCAGCAATTGCAATGCATGCATTAACACACAACCACACAATGGCATTGTGGGAGAGGGTTAAAATTCTAAAAAGTAATCTAGGTAGGTGGAGAGAGAGGTTGATTTCTGAATCCTGGCTGGTTCATCGAGTCTACAGTAAACACATGCAATAGGAATAATTCATCACTCTTTCTCGAAATATGGAAAATACTATTGCCAATCAAATCAAGTGAAAAACAATGGAACTATATAAATGAAGTTAGGTAGTCGTCTCGATTATCTTGATATGATTATGAGCGGCGATAAATTGTGGTCATCAGTAAACATTACTGTATAACACTGTGAGACTTTATCAAGACAAAATTTACCCATAATGGAATTACACTCTACCACACACAGTGCACAAGTTTTATTTTTATATCAATGAAAACAGAGTTAAGTGTGGGAATATATTTCATTCAGTTTTGAATGTGCAACAACTAATTTTTTGTTTTATTTTTAGAATATCAAATTCCCTTCCCCCACCTTGCCTGCATAATTGTTTATTGTGTGTGTTTGTGCATACATTTCATTTTAGGCTGACGATTGGGAGAATTGGGAGTGAATCACACAGTGTGGCACTTTCGTTTTACTCATCCATGGATCCCTGCGCCTTTTTCCTATTTTCAGATTATTACTATTATCACTATTACTACTAATAATACAAAGTCTACAGTTTCTTTTCTTCTAAAATATAACCAATATATGCGTGTGTGCAGTGAACTTCAAATTTGAATTATGCAATAAATAATCATGATTTGTGTTCGAGGGGTTGACTAACGTTCATTTTGTGCAACGCTGTCTTCTATCTTTCTCTCTCTCTCTGTGTGTTTGACACCCCTTTCCTTGGTGAGAATATAAATACCATTTTTTACCAACCAATTTGTTCTCGCCCGTTTCTCTACCACACTGGTCATTATCCTCATAAGGGTATACACATACATAATTATCTTTATACTGTTGTGCAAATTTTTATTCTGATAAATCTTTTCAGCCATGTTGTTTGTTATTCTTGGTTGTGTGTAGTCTCGAATTACGCTCTGTTTATTTATTTTTCTAAAATAAAAATTAATAGAAAAATGGAAAAGAATTAAAACAAAAAAGGAGTGAATTATGTACAGTTGATCATATCTCAAAAATACCCCTTCAACTCGCCACCCCCCCCCAATCAACACTACTGGCTTCACACTTTTTTATAACTTTCCCCCTCCCTCTCCTTTTCTCATGTGTAATCCATTTTTGTCTGGCATTCTTTTTTTAAAATATATTTATAATAATACAACTGCTATTACATATACAAAGAATCCCTAATTTTGGCGCGGTAACAATTGCTAGACGACAGTTGTAGTCTATTCCAACCGTATGTGTATTGTGATAGATATTGATTTATTTTTATTTATTTATTTATATTTTTGAGGTGATTGCCATAAGTATCGTTATTAATACTATTAATAATAATAATAGTAATAATATTTAGTAAAACCTTACTGTCGTAATACTTTTCTGAGTTTTCATGTTAATTTTTTTCGTTTTTGTTTTTTCACTAAAATAAAAGACATATTGTTTAACATTAGAAGATGAAAGTGTCTTGTTTAACTAAGTTATCAAAGACACGTAGCCTTACTGCCAACAATCTCTGAGATGTTGGCAGGCCGGCCTGCTAGGCGGTTAAGACAACGAACATCCGAACACAAGTAACTGTGTGCACGAAGCTTAACATAAATTAATTAAAGAGCAGTCCAATCTGTAGGCAGGTTGAATTAAATCAATAGCGCGTGGGAGGAACCAGAGTATTCCAGTCCGTGTCTTGTGTTGTGTATAATACACCTCCGACTCGATTTTGTACTGAAGGAAACCTCTGAAATTTTAGTCGGTATCCCATTGATATTTTCAATCGAAGCCTACCTGGAGGGGAGGTGATTTCGCAGGAATGTGAACCGAGTGCTCTGTAAGTGTAAGTGGAGAAGGATGAGAGCACTGAGGTATAACAGGAGGCCATACTTGGTCTATTGTTATTCCTGAATCTTATGAGCGACCACCTGAGTAGCTTAACATCCCTGACGATTCTCTACACAAATGATGGAAGACTGTGGAATTCTGTGAGAAACGAATTGACCAAGGTGTAGAAAAACTTGATCAGCGTAGAGAATTTGGCCATGGAAAGCGGATTAGCTTTCAGTTCGAATAATTGTCGGTTGATAATCATCCGTGCACCAACAAAAATGATTCGCGTCCCGCTTACGTGTAATTGACATCTCTCGTACATAGACACAGTGGGACATTGGTTCACCCAAGATGAATAAGCGCTAAGTATGCATAAAAGCAGTAAAAGCCATAACAGAAATCTCCTTTGTGCGTCGGATGCTAGGAGTACTGACAACCTCTAACTTTACACGCAGTTATATACAGTATATATTTCGAAATCCACAACATCACTGCACCACTATTCCGGAAACTAGGCTCTAGTCTCTTAGAGAGAGTAAAAAGAAGGACTGCAAAAGTTGTCATTGGACTGAAACGATGACCGATTTCGAAAGCTAGGTCTGTATACACTTAAATACCGTGGAACCTTATATCGAAGTCCAAAATAGTGCCTAGTCAAAGCTATATGAGACAAGACATATGACATTAGGGGCAACCCTGACATAAGTGTTAGCCAAAGAGGAGCGAAAACATCTACCATAAGTACTTCCTGTGTTACAAATCATGCAGCTGATAACTTTCATGACTTTAATACTCTTCATGTTCTAAAATGTCTTAAAACGCTTAAGCATTCACGTAGCCTTGGCACTGATGGTGTACCTCCTTATGTTCTAATACAATGTGCAGATGCTTTATGTTCTCCACTTACTAACATCCTAAACGTTTCTTTCGCCAAAAACGTTGTACCTGTTTCATGCAAAGACATTAAAATAGACTCTGTCCCTAAACCTAGGAAATACCAAGAATGTAAAATTCCGACCCTTTGTCATTAATTCCCCGTTTCTAAAGCTGAGGGAATAACTAGTACTTTTTAAACTTGAACCCTATCTTAAAACTTTTAAAAACCTCAAACAATTTTCATATAGACAGGGTAAGAGCACTTTTTTATTTTTTTTATTTTTGATTGCAGCTTGATTCCACACCGTATTTTAGGTACAGGTTTGGAATTTTCAGCATGGATATCGGTACAGTTTACAACTTATTTAGGATAGTAGGCTATATGCCTGTGTTAATCCTTTCGATTTATTGCATACAGGAGTCCAATCTCGCCTTGAATGAATCAACGGATGGCGCTGATACGACGTGTTCCGGTAGGGAGTTCCAATGGTTCACAATTCGATGCGAAAAACGGATTTCCAGACGCAGACGATTCAACCGTGATTTTTGAACCTTGAGGTAATGTCCTCGCAATTGGTTGGTGCTAGAAGGAAGAAATAATTTAGATAAATTAGCTCCAAAATCATTTCTTAGGATACGGTATGCTAGTATTAGGTCACCCCTAAGTCGTCTGTATGACAGTGGAAATAAACCCAGTCGACTTAACCTCTCCTCATATGACAGGGTTGAAAAACCCTTTATTAGCTTAGTTCCTACTCTTTGCACCCTTTCTAATAAGTCTATTTCGTATTTGAAACACGGGCTCGCTGCCTAAATCTCATATTCTAAAACCCTTAGTGGCTGCAGTTCTACAGTTTGTTGCTGTTTTCAAGTCATGCTGCACAACCACTCCCAAGTCCTTGTACTCAGTGACCACTGGGAGAGTAATGCCATTCATTGAGTAATTGTGCACGTGACTATGGGATACATGCATAACTACACTCTTGCTTAAGTTAATCTCCAAGGCCCAGTGCTTACACCAATCACTTAACAAGTTTAAATCTTCCTGCAAAGCAAGTTGATCACTGTCATCGTGCAAAGCCCTCCATATCTTGATGTCATCAGCAAACAGTAAGCAGGATGACTTAACTACCGATGGAATCTCATTAACATAAATCAGGAAAAGAAGTGGGCCTAGAATTGTACCCTGAGGAACGCCACTCTTAACCGATTCCCATGTTGATAAAACCCCGTTAACTCGTACTCTTTGTCTTCTGTCCTTTAGAAAGTCTTGAATCCAGTCGGTAACCACTTTATTGATTCCCAGACTACCTAACTTTACTAGAAGACCTGAATGAGAAACCCTGTCAAACGCCTTGCTAAGGTCTATGAATATGGCATCCACCGGTATATTAGCATCAGCTGAGCTTGCCCAACTTTCTCTGGCCAAAAGAAGGTTGGTCAAGCAAGAATGACCTGCTCTAAAACCGTGCTGTTCCACAGCGAAAAGTTTGTTCCCTTCAATGAACTGAATGATAGCATCACGAATTATTCTTTCTAGTAGTTTAACAACAATACTGGTCAAACTAACAGGACGATAGTTCTGAACTAAGTTTCTAGATCCGGTTTTGAAGACCGGACTAATGATGGCATCTTTCCAGTCTCTTGGACATTTAGACTGGTCCAGAGACATATTGAAGATTACCGACAATGGCTCGGCTATGCTTTCAGCCAATGCTGTTAATATACGTGGGTGGAGTTCATCAGGGCCACTGGACTTACCAGGATTGAGCCTTAGAAGCCACTTTAGGACAGTATCCTTTCCAATGTATAAGGGTGCCATTTTCAAGTTACCTTCTGGAAAATTTACAAAGCTGGTATCAATATTATCAGAGAATACTTGACTAAAGTGCTTGGACAAAGCCTCAGCCTTAGTCAAGTTATCCTCAGCCATGTTTGTCTGGTCATCTTCAAGCATAAGAGGTGGGATAGCATCACTCTTACGTGTTCTTCTCTTGATATATGAGAAGAGTCTTTTTGGGCAGCCTGGTGAACTTTTAACTAACTGGGTTTCGTAAGCTATCCTTGACTGGTGGATCAAAGTTTTACACTGGTTTCTGGTTTCACAGTATTTCAGCCGGAACTGCTGTAGCCCAGTAGAAACAAAGAGATTCCAGAACCTTTTTCTCCGTCTCAGGAGTGTTATAGCTTGTCTATTTATCCATGGTGGCCGATTTGTTGGCCTTTTAGGAACCCTCCAGGGGATGAGATCAGTGGTAACCCTCTCAAGTGTATTCTTAAATCTATCCCATTCATCTTCAATGGATGAGACAATGTTGACTGACCAGTCGGCAGTTGAAGCACGCTCCTTTATAGCCACTATGTCAGCATGCCAAACACTAGGCCGGGATTTGGGTTGAAAACTGACTAAATTGCCAGCCCTTAAGTTAAAATCTAACACCCCATGATCACTGTTTGCTAGAGGTGGATGAATAACTAGACCATCCACGTCGTCGTTGTCATGAGTAAGCACTAAGTCCAGCAAGGAAGATCCTTGGGTAGAACCGAATCTTGTACTACCTAAGACATGTTGTGTCAGGGCATTTTCCATGGTTGTCAAGAGTAACCGGCTGTCAAACTTATCAGCGGATCCTGGAGATGTGACAGCTACCCAGTCTATATGAGGTGCATTAAAATCACCTAGAATAAGACAGCTACTGTGTTTACTCCATTGTTTGAGGTGATCTAAAATGAAGTCATCACACTGACAATAGGGACTTCTATACAGAACTCCAATGAGTAGAGTGCCGGTTGCAAAACCAAATTTCGCAGGCCGACCATAGATATCAGGTGTGCGTCGGCCAGGGCTCGAACCTCGGACCATGTGCATGGTCGGCGAGAGTCCCAACCACTGTGCTACCGAATTTGCAGTCGTCTTACACAACAGTATTGTCTCATGACTAGATAAATGTGCCAAATACGTTCGTGGCACGTATCTCGAATTCACTTCTGCTTCCGACTCAGTACCTAGATGTTTCTTTCTAAAAAAGCTCTCGATGATACAAACTGAGTCCTGGGTCACAAATTGGTCGCATTCCTATTTCTCAAGCACAACACAGTACACTGCGTACAAAGGTAAATCCTCCTCTGTTGTGCTCACTGAAGCTGATGTCCCTAAGGCGCTGTACTCTCCCCACTTTACTTTTCTTTCTTTCTACATGACTTACCATCTTCAAATGACACTAATTTTGTTAAATATGCGGACGATCTGACTGTATCTTTGCCTGTCAAGTGTCAGAGTGACTGCTCTAAACTAAATGGCCTATTTATCAGAAATCAGCCAGTGGTCCACGGAAAACGGTCTTACCTTAAATCCCTCCCTCTAAATGTCAAACAGTCAATTTCACCTTTAGACATAAATCTGACCTAAACACACTGGTGGTTAGCACTCACGAGGTGTGCCACATAGATGGCACTGGAACAGAGAGAGACCAAGTCGGGAATCAAATATCTTGGCGTCATTCTATCCGGTGATCTTTCCTTCCTTGTCGTCTCATATCTTGATGATTTCTAAGAAAATATTCCATCTTACCTTCTACATCAAGAAGTTAAGATATTCTGGAATAACCCAACCCGACCCAACCCTTACTCTTACGATTCGTTAACTCTTGCATCCTTCCTGCCTATTATTCACTATCGTTCCCCCTTAGTTTTTCCAGGGCTATACCTTAATACGTAGAATGTTGTTAAAGGTTGTCAGCAGGCTAAGCAATGTGCCACTTAACCAACCAGCTTGTTAATATTCTGGTCAACAGGCACTTGGTCTCATGTGAAAAATGGGCTTAATCCATTCTATCTATCTAACTCACACCACCACCGTCTTCATAAACAACTCTTCCCTTGTATCCCATCACTCAGGCAGACCAGAAGCCTATATAGAAAACTATATTCTCTCACTAGCAAGTACAGAAACTCAAACATACCCACCCTACTTGACTCAGGTTCTGTGTGATAAAGAAAGCATTAGGCGTAATACCTATAACTTAATAAATAGTCAGTAGAATAACTGGGTCTCGTCTTTCCAACTCATGTCATTTCTAGGTACAACATATTCTTTATTTCTTTTCCTATTCTGTCTCACCCTCTGTGTGTTATATGTTGTTTTTTTTTTGGTAGCGGTAAACAATTCCCCAAAATGTTTGACCACAGGAATCACTCATTGGATGCTGACCACCACTGTTTAAGTCGACTTGTTTATCTGAAGGCTTCCGGTCAAGCATCCCCGCCATTTGGTACCCCGTCGTGTCACGTGCACGATCACTAGCTAGTTAAGCGTTTGTCTGAAGGCTTGTTTTGGTCCCAAAATATATCTCTTGGTTTGGACGATCAAATATTGGCTTTTGCTTTGTCTTTGGTACGCGAGAATAAATTAATTAGAAGTTGCTGAACGAGATATCAGTCAACCCTTAAACTTTCTTCCTTACACACTCTACTTAAAACATTCTTCTTCGTTCTATCACACTCTGTATATCTCAACCTTTTTGTTACCGCTTCGCCAGTAAATATGCTTGTGTCTACTTTTATAACACCACTCAGACATTCTGTTCACTTTTGGCTTTGCTACCGACCGATATTCTGATATGTTGTTGTCGTCAAAATAAACTGAATTTAGCCATAATCTATACGGAATTTTATTTATTGTTAATGTACCAACTGGAGGGAATACTGCAGTGAAATTCTGAGGATTCCATTATGTATCACAAATACTGTTTTAGAATAAAGCAAATTATTGTTGTTATTATTATAATAACACGAAATAGCAGCGAGATAGTTTTGATACGAGAGAAACGAAATGACACAGTGTTGAGGACATACATGGGAGATGTGATAGGAACGCAAAGAAACAGATAATGAAGGGAGGGCAGAATGAGCACAACACGGATGATCTGTGCAAGTGGTGCGTTGCAGATAGGGTATACATAATCTCGCCATATAGTGACACCAAATTCCACACACATACTTTCCTTTAACAAGTCTCGGGTCTTCTAGCATTACAGAGACAGTATTTATTTTAGTGTGATTATTGTTGTGCATTCCCTGAATTCCGATCGGAATTACAAAATGACATGGGTAAAGTGGGAAAAAGTGGGACAATTAAATCTTTCTGGACATGGGCAAACGGGGAAAATGTGGCCAACATGGGTAAAGTGGACAAATTATATAGTTTAACCAATAAACAACTGAAATGTATTTATTTTCCATATCGAACCTTTATTATAATTGCGAGCTGTTAGCTGTTTGACGTAAAGATAATATGGGGGAATATATGCGAGTAGTAGGAAAAAATTCAGCTAATTAGGGGGAAAGTATGACTCGGAAAAGGGGGGAAATATAAAATAAAAGGGGACACTGCGGTGTCTGGGTAAAGGGGGAAAATCTCAATATCCTCTTATTTATTTCCCCTTTTCTCTCAATGGAGTGTCCCACTTTTTTCCCCTTTTAACAAGTTTTTCTTCGTTTTTGTCCCATTGTGATGTAGCATTTACACCATCTTTTACCCACCTATTTGCCCATCAAAACTACCCATTTAGTACACGTTTTGGCCACATTGCCCAAGTGCATTCTCCGATTGGGTTAATTTTACTTCGTACTTTTACATCACTTTAAATTGGTTGCATAATTGCCTAGAAAAAGCATCCATTTTCGCCTTGTCACATGACTTCACCCCATCCGAGTGAAGCAGCTTTTAACTGTAGACTGCTGGGCTTCTGAGAGTGCAGTGCAACTTCAGATCTGAACGCCCACCGTCCATTTAAGCTGACAGAGAGTATGAAACCTGTGTAGAGTTCTTACCAATAAGCAGAAACAGTCATTGTGTAGAGACGGAGAAGTGTGATGGTCAAAATGCGCGTTTCAGATGAAATTAATAGTTGCATCTGGCAGCTGAGAATTAAGGATATCGCAAGGCATTTTCGCCCATGGTATGGGTTATCGTGTTCATGCCTATAGAACCATTACAAGTGTCTATTCTTGTGAGAATGGGGAATATTTCATTAGTTTAAGGCTACCGTCGTCGTGTGGTAAGGGCTGGCTGCTAGCCAAAATCGGTAGATACTAATTTACGTCAATGTGTACGTCCCCAATATTGGTCATGAGAAAAATAAGAACAAAGACTGACTCAACAACCTATGACAGCAGACTTTGCGTAGGCGGATACAGCTTGCAGATAGATAATCTGAACTTCAAGAAACGTCCACGAAGAGATGAAAGATTAACTTTCAGCAAGAAACCACCAATCAGAAGAGTGTGTTCGTTTGGTTACAGTAATCTATAATAATGTACATGAAAATATATAAAAATGTGTTGATTTCCTTAACAAACGATCTGTTGCCTGGCCCTTGCCTTTTGTGGTTACAGTCGGAGAAAGCGCTTGTAGCGGTAAATAATTCCCCAAAATTATTGACCACAGGAATCACTCATTGGATGCTGACCACCACTGTTTAAGTCGACTTGTTTAGCTGAAGGCTTCCGGTCAAGCATCCCCGCCATTTGGTACCCCGTCGTGTCACGTGCACGATCACTAGCTAGTTAAGCGTTTGTCTGAAGGCTTGTTTTGGTCCCAAAATATATCTCTTGGTTTGGACGATCAAATATTGGCTTTTGCTTTGTCTTTGGTACGCGAGAATAAATTAATTAGAAGTTGCTGAACGAGATATCAGTCAACCCTTAAACTTTCTTCCTTACACACTCTACTTAAAACATTCTTCTTCGTTCTATCACACTCTGTATATCTCAACCTTTTTGTTACCGCTTCGCCAGTAAATATGCTTGTGTCTACTTTTATAACACCACTCAGACATTCTGTTCACTTTTGGCTTTGCTACCGACCGATATTCTGATATGTTGTTGTCGTCAAAATAAACTGAATTTAGCCATAATCTATACGGAATTTTATTTATTGTTAATGTACCAACTGGAGGGAATACTGCAGTGAAATTCTGAGGATTCCATTATTTATCACAAATACTGTTTTAGAATAAAGCAAATTATTGTTGTTATTATTATAATAACACGAAATAGCAGCGAGATAGTTTTGATACGAGAGAAACGAAATGACACAGTGTTGAGGACATACATGGGAGATGTGATAGGAACGCAAAGAAACAGATAATGAAGGGAGGGCAGAATGAGCACAACACGGATGATCTGTGCAAGTGGTGCGTTGCAGATAGGGTATACATAATCTCGCCATATAGTGACACCAAATTCCACACACATACTTTCCTTTAACAAGTCTCGGGTCTTCTAGCATTACAGAGACAGTATTTATTTTAGTGTAATTATTGTTGTGCATTCCCTGAATTCCGATCGGAATTACAAAATGACATGGGTAAAGTGGGAAAAAGTGGGACAATTAAATCTTTCTGGACATGGGCAAACGGGGAAAATGTGGCCAACATGGGTAAAGTGGACAAATTATATAGTTTAACCAATAAACAACTGAAATGTATTTATTTTCCATATCGAACCTTTATTATAATTGCGAGCTGTTAGCTGTTTGACGTAAAGATAATATGGGGGAATATATGCGAGTAGTAGGAAAAAATTCAGCTAATTAGGGGGAAAGTATGACTCGGAAAAGGGGGGAAATATAAAATAAAAGGGGACACTGCGGTGTCTGGGTAAAGGGGGAAAATCTCAATATCCTCTTATTTATTTCCCCTTTTCTCTCAATGGAGTGTCCCACTTTTTTCCCCTTTTAACAAGTTTTTCTTCGTTTTTGTCCCATTGTGATGTAGCATTTACACCATCTTTTACCCACCTATTTGCCCATCAAAACTACCCATTTAGTACACGTTTTGGCCACATTGCCCAAGTGCATTCTCCGATTGGGTTAATTTTACTTCGTACTTTTACATCACTTTAAATTGGTTGCATAATTGCCTAGAAAAAGCATCCATTTTCGCCTTGTCACATGACTTCACCCCATCCGAGTGAAGCAGCTTTTAACTGTAGACTGCTGGGCTTCTGAGAGTGCAGTGCAACTTCAGATCTGAACGCCCACCGTCCATTTAAGCTGACAGAGAGTATGAAACCTGTGTAGAGTTCTTACCAATAAGCAGAAACAGTCATTGTGTAGAGACGGAGAAGTGTGATGGTCAAAATGCGCGTTTCAGATGAAATTAATAGTTGCATCTGGCAGCTGAGAATTAAGGATATCGCAAGGCATTTTCGCCCATGGTATGGGTTATCGTGTTCATGCCTATAGAACCATTACAAGTGTCTATTCTTGTGAGAATGGGGAATATTTCATTAGTTTAAGGCTACCGTCGTCGTGTGGTAAGGGCTGGCTGCTAGCCAAAATCGGTAGATACTAATTTACGTCAATGTGTACGTCCCCAATATTGGTCATGAGAAAAATAAGAACAAAGACTGACTCAACAACCTATGACAGCAGACTTTGCGTAGGCGGATACAGCTTGCAGATAGATAATCTGAACTTCAAGAAACGTCCACGAAGAGATGAAAGATTAACTTTCAGCAAGAAACCACCAATCAGAAGAGTGTGTTCGTTTGGTTACAGTAATCTATAATAATGTACATGAAAATATATAAAAATGTGTTGATTTCCTTAACAAACGATCTGTTGCCTGGCCCTTGCCTTTTGTGGTTACAGTCGGAGAAAGCGCTTGTAGCGGTAAATAATTCCCCAAAATTATTGACCACAGGAATCACTCATTGGATGCTGACCACCACTGTTTAAGTCGACTTGTTTAGCTGAAGGCTTCCGGTCAAGCATCCCCGCCATTTGGTACCCCGTCGTGTCACGTGCACGATCACTAGCTAGTTAAGCGTTTGTCTGAAGGCTTGTTTTGGTCCCAAAATATATCTCTTGGTTTGGACGATCAAATATTGGCTTTTGCTTTGTCTTTGGTACGCGAGAATAAATTAATTAGAAGTTGCTGAACGAGATATCAGTCAACCCTTAAACTTTCTTCCTTACACACTCTACTTAAAACATTCTTCTTCGTTCTATCACACTCTGTATATCTCAACCTTTTTGTTACCGCTTCGCCAGTAAATATGCTTGTGTCTACTTTTATAACACCACTCAGACATTCTGTTCACTTTTGGCTTTGCTACCGACCGATATTCTGATATGTTGTTGTCGTCAAAATAAACTGAATTTAGCCATAATCTATACGGAATTTTATTTATTGTTAATGTACCAACTGGAGGGAATACTGCAGTGAAATTCTGAGGATTCCATTATGTATCACAAATACTGTTTTAGAATAAAGCAAATTATTGTTGTTATTATTATAATAACACGAAATAGCAGCGAGATAGTTTTGATACGAGAGAAACGAAATGACACAGTGTTGAGGACATACATGGGAGATGTGATAGGAACGCAAAGAAACAGATAATGAAGGGAGGGCAGAATGAGCACAACACGGATGATCTGTGCAAGTGGTGCGTTGCAGATAGGGTATACATAATCTCGCCATATAGTGACACCAAATTCCACACACATACTTTCCTTTAACAAGTCTCGGGTCTTCTAGCATTACAGAGACAGTATTTATTTTAGTGTGATTATTGTTGTGCATTCCCTGAATTCCGATCGGAATTACAAAATGACATGGGTAAAGTGGGAAAAAGTGGGACAATTAAATCTTTCTGGACATGGGCAAACGGGGAAAATGTGGCCAACATGGGTAAAGTGGACAAATTATATAGTTTAACCAATAAACAACTGAAATGTATTTATTTTCCATATCGAACCTTTATTATAATTGCGAGCTGTTAGCTGTTTGACGTAAAGATAATATGGGGGAATATATGCGAGTAGTAGGAAAAAATTCAGCTAATTAGGGGGAAAGTATGACTCGGAAAAGGGGGGAAATATAAAATAAAAGGGGACACTCTGCGGTGTCTGGGTAAAGGGGGAAAATCTCAATATCCTCTTATTTATTTCCCCTTTTCTCTCAATGGAGTGTCCCACTTTTTTCCCCTTTTAACAAGTTTTTCTTCGTTTTTGTCCCATTGTGATGTAGCATTTACACCATCTTTTACCCACCTATTTGCCCATCAAAACTACCCATTTAGTACACGTTTTGGCCACATTGCCCAAGTGCATTCTCCGATTGGGTTAATTTTACTTCGTACTTTTACATCACTTTAAATTGGTTGCATAATTGCCTAGAAAAAGCATCCATTTTCGCCTTGTCACATGACTTCACCCCATCCGAGTGAAGCAGCTTTTAACTGTAGACTGCTGGGCTTCTGAGAGTGCAGTGCAACTTCAGATCTGAACGCCCACCGTCCATTTAAGCTGACAGAGAGTATGAAACCTGTGTAGAGTTCTTACCAATAAGCAGAAACAGTCATTGTGTAGAGACGGAGAAGTGTGATGGTCAAAATGCGCGTTTCAGATGAAATTAATAGTTGCATCTGGCAGCTGAGAATTAAGGATATCGCAAGGCATTTTCGCCCATGGTATGGGTTATCGTGTTCATGCCTATAGAACCATTACAAGTGTCTATTCTCGTGAGAATGGGGAATATTTCATTAGTTTAAGGCTACCGTCGTCGTGTGGTAAGGGCTGGCTGCTAGCCAAAATCGGTAGATACTAATTTACGTCAATGTGTACGTCCCCAATATTGGTCATGAGAAAAATAAGAACAAAGACTGACTCAACAACCTATGACAGCAGACTTTGCGTAGGCGGATACAGCTTGCAGATAGATAATCTGAACTTCAAGAAACGTCCACAAAGAGATGAAAGATTAACTTTCAGCAAGAAACCACCAATCAGAAGAGTGTGTTCGTTTGGTTACAGTAATCTATAATAATGTACACGAAAATATATAAAAATGTGTTGATTTCCTTAACAAACGATCTGTTGCCTGGCCCTTGCCTTTTGTGGTTACAGTCGGAGAAAGCGCTTGTAGCGGTAAATAATTCCCCAAAATTATTGACCACAGGAATCACTCATTGGATGCTGACCACCACTGTTTAAGTCGACTTGTTTAGCTGAAGGCTTCCGGTCAAGCATCCCCGCCATTTGGTACCCCGTCGTGTCACGTGCACGATCACTAGCTAGTTAAGCGTTTGTCTGAAGGCTTGTTTTGGTCCCAAAATATATCTCTTGGTTTGGACGATCAAATATTGGCTTTTGCTTTGTCTTTGGTACGCGAGAATAAATTAATTAGAAGTTGCTGAACGAGATATCAGTCAACCCTTAAACTTTCTTCCTTACACACTCTACTTAAAACATTCTTCTTCGTTCTATCACACTCTGTATATCTCAACCTTTTTGTTACCGCTTCGCCAGTAAATATGCTTGTGTCTACTTTTATAACACCACTCAGACATTCTGTTCACTTTTGGCTTTGCTACCGACCGATATTCTGATATGTTGTTGTCGTCAAAATAAACTGAATTTAGCCATAATCTATACGGAATTTTATTTATTGTTAATGTACCAACTGGAGGGAATACTGCAGTGAAATTCTGAGGATTCCATTATGTATCACAAATACTGTTTTAGAATAAAGCAAATTATTGTTGTTATTATTATAATAACACGAAATAGCAGCGAGATAGTTTTGATACGAGAGAAACGAAATGACACAGTGTTGAGGACATACATGGGAGATGTGATAGGAACGCAAAGAAACAGATAATGAAGGGAGGGCAGAATGAGCACAACACGGATGATCTGTGCAAGTGGTGCGTTGCAGATAGGGTATACATAATCTCGCCATATAGTGACACCAAATTCCACACACATACTTTCCTTTAACAAGTCTCGGGTCTTCTAGCATTACAGAGACAGTATTTATTTTAGTGTGATTATTGTTGTGCATTCCCTGAATTCCGATCGGAATTACAAAATGACATGGGTAAAGTGGGAAAAAGTGGGACAATTAAATCTTTCTGGACATGGGCAAACGGGGAAAATGTGGCCAACATGGGTAAAGTGGACAAATTATATAGTTTAACCAATAAACAACTGAAATGTATTTATTTTCCATATCGAACCTTTATTATAATTGCGAGCTGTTAGCTGTTTGACGTAAAGATAATATGGGGGAATATATGCGAGTAGTAGGAAAAAATTCAGCTAATTAGGGGGAAAGTATGACTCGGAAAAGGGGGGAAATATAAAATAAAAGGGGACACTCTGCGGTGTCTGGGTAAAGGGGGAAAATCTCAATATCCTCTTATTTATTTCCCCTTTTCTCTCAATGGAGTGTCCCACTTTTTTCCCCTTTTAACAAGTTTTTCTTCGTTTTTGTCCCATTGTGATGTAGCATTTACACCATCTTTTACCCACCTATTTGCCCATCAAAACTACCCATTTAGTACACGTTTTGGCCACATTGCCCAAGTGCATTCTCCGATTGGGTTAATTTTACTTCGTACTTTTACATCACTTTAAATTGGTTGCATAATTGCCTAGAAAAAGCATCCATTTTCGCCTTGTCACATGACTTCACCCCATCCGAGTGAAGCAGCTTTTAACTGTAGACTGCTGGGCTTCTGAGAGTGCAGTGCAACTTCAGATCTGAACGCCCACCGTCCATTTAAGCTGACAGAGAGTATGAAACCTGTGTAGAGTTCTTACCAATAAGCAGAAACAGTCATTGTGTAGAGACGGAGAAGTGTGATGGTCAAAATGCGCGTTTCAGATGAAATTAATAGTTGCATCTGGCAGCTGAGAATTAAGGATATCGCAAGGCATTTTCGCCCATGGTATGGGTTATCGTGTTCATGCCTATAGAACCATTACAAGTGTCTATTCTTGTGAGAATGGGGAATATTTCATTAGTTTAAGGCTACCGTCGTCGTGTGGTAAGGGCTGGCTGCTAGCCAAAATCGGTAGATACTAATTTACGTCAATGTGTACGTCCCCAATATTGGTCATGAGAAAAATAAGAACAAAGACTGACTCAACAACCTATGACAGCAGACTTTGCGTAGGCGGATACAGCTTGCAGATAGATAATCTGAACTTCAAGAAACGTCCACGAAGAGATGAAAGATTAACTTTCAGCAAGAAACCACCAATCAGAAGAGTGTGTTCGTTTGGTTACAGTAATCTATAATAATGTACATGAAAATATATAAAAATGTGTTGATTTCCTTAACAAACGATCTGTTGCCTGGCCCTTGCCTTTTGTGGTTACAGTCGGAGAAAGCGCTTGTAGCGGTAAATAATTCCCCAAAATTATTGACCACAGGAATCACTCATTGGATGCTGACCACCACTGTTTAAGTCGACTTGTTTAGCTGAAGGCTTCCGGTCAAGCATCCCCGCCATTTGGTACCCCGTCGTGTCACGTGCACGATCACTAGCTAGTTAAGCGTTTGTCTGAAGGCTTGTTTTGGTCCCAAAATATATCTCTTGGTTTGGACGATCAAATATTGGCTTTTGCTTTGTCTTTGGTACGCGAGAATAAATTAATTAGAAGTTGCTGAACGAGATATCAGTCAACCCTTAAACTTTCTTCCTTACACACTCTACTTAAAACATTCTTCTTCGTTCTATCACACTCTGTATATCTCAACCTTTTTGTTACCGCTTCGCCAGTAAATATGCTTGTGTCTACTTTTATAACACCACTCAGACATTCTGTTCACTTTTGGCTTTGCTACCGACCGATATTCTGATATGTTGTTGTCGTCAAAATAAACTGAATTTAGCCATAATCTATACGGAATTTTATTTATTGTTAATGTACCAACTGGAGGGAATACTGCAGTGAAATTCTGAGGATTCCATTATGTATCACAAATACTGTTTTAGAATAAAGCAAATTATTGTTGTTATTATTATAATAACACGAAATAGCAGCGAGATAGTTTTGATACGAGAGAAACGAAATGACACAGTGTTGAGGACATACATGGGAGATGTGATAGGAACGCAAAGAAACAGATAATGAAGGGAGGGCAGAATGAGCACAACACGGATGATCTGTGCAAGTGGTGCGTTGCAGATAGGGTATACATAATCTCGCCATATAGTGACACCAAATTCCACACACATACTTTCCTTTAACAAGTCTCGGGTCTTCTAGCATTACAGAGACAGTATTTATTTTAGTGTAATTATTGTTGTGCATTCCCTGAATTCCGATCGGAATTACAAAATGACATGGGTAAAGTGGGAAAAAGTGGGACAATTAAATCTTTCTGGACATGGGCAAACGGGGAAAATGTGGCCAACATGGGTAAAGTGGACAAATTATATAGTTTAACCAATAAACAACTGAAATGTATTTATTTTCCATATCGAACCTTTATTATAATTGCGAGCTGTTAGCTGTTTGACGTAAAGATAATATGGGGGAATATATGCGAGTAGTAGGAAAAAATTCAGCTAATTAGGGGGAAAGTATGACTCGGAAAAGGGGGGAAATATAAAATAAAAGGGGACACTCTGCGGTGTCTGGGTAAAGGGGGAAAATCTCAATATCCTCTTATTTATTTCCCCTTTTCTCTCAATGGAGTGTCCCACTTTTTTCCCCTTTTAACAAGTTTTTCTTCGTTTTTGTCCCATTGTGATGTAGCATTTACACCATCTTTTACCCACCTATTTGCCCATCAAAACTACCCATTTAGTACACGTTTTGGCCACATTGCCCAAGTGCATTCTCCGATTGGGTTAATTTTACTTCGTACTTTTACATCACTTTAAATTGGTTGCATAATTGCCTAGAAAAAGCATCCATTTTCGCCTTGTCACATGACTTCACCCCATCCGAGTGAAGCAGCTTTTAACTGTAGACTGCTGGGCTTCTGAGAGTGCAGTGCAACTTCAGATCTGAACGCCCACCGTCCATTTAAGCTGACAGAGAGTATGAAACCTGTGTAGAGTTCTTACCAATAAGCAGAAACAGTCATTGTGTAGAGACGGAGAAGTGTGATGGTCAAAATGCGCGTTTTAGATGAAATTAATAGTTGCATCTGGCAGCTGAGAATTAAGGATATCGCAAGGCATTTTCGCCCATGGTATGGGTTATCGTGTTCATGCCTATAGAACCATTACAAGTGTCTATTCTTGTGAGAATGGGGAATATTTCATTAGTTTAAGGCTACCGTCGTCGTGTGGTAAGGGCTGGCTGCTAGCCAAAATCGGTAGATACTAATTTACGTCAATGTGTACGTCCCCAATATTGGTCATGAGAAAAATAAGAACAAAGACTGACTCAACAACCTATGACAGCAGACTTTGCGTAGGCGGATACAGCTTGCAGATAGATAATCTGAACTTCAAGAAACGTCCACAAAGAGATGAAAGATTAACTTTCAGCAAGAAACCACCAATCAGAAGAGTGTGTTCGTTTGGTTACAGTAATCTATAATAATGTACACGAAAATATATAAAAATGTGTTGATTTCCTTAACAAACGATCTGTTGCCTGGCCCTTGCCTTTTGTGGTTACAGTCGGAGAAAGCGCTTGTAGCGGTAAATAATTCCCCAAAATTATTGACCACAGGAATCACTCATTGGATGCTGACCACCACTGTTTAAGTCGACTTGTTTAGCTGAAGGCTTCCGGTCAAGCATCCCCGCCATTTGGTACCCCGTCGTGTCACGTGCACGATCACTAGCTAGTTAAGCGTTTGTCTGAAGGCTTGTTTTGGTCCCAAAATATATCTCTTGGTTTGGACGATCAAATATTGGCTTTTGCTTTGTCTTTGGTACGCGAGAATAAATTAATTAGAAGTTGCTGAACGAGATATCAGTCAACCCTTAAACTTTCTTCCTTACACACTCTACTTAAAACATTCTTCTTCGTTCTATCACACTCTGTATATCTCAACCTTTTTGTTACCGCTTCGCCAGTAAATATGCTTGTGTCTACTTTTATAACACCACTCAGACATTCTGTTCACTTTTGGCTTTGCTACCGACCGATATTCTGATATGTTGTTGTCGTCAAAATAAACTGAATTTAGCCATAATCTATACGGAATTTTATTTATTGTTAATGTACCAACTGGAGGGAATACTGCAGTGAAATTCTGAGGATTCCATTATGTATCACAAATACTGTTTTAGAATAAAGCAAATTATTGTTGTTATTATTATAATAACACGAAATAGCAGCGAGATAGTTTTGATACGAGAGAAACGAAATGACACAGTGTTGAGGACATACATGGGAGATGTGATAGGAACGCAAAGAAACAGATAATGAAGGGAGGGCAGAATGAGCACAACACGGATGATCTGTGCAAGTGGTGCGTTGCAGATAGGGTATACATAATCTCGCCATATAGTGACACCAAATTCCACACACATACTTTCCTTTAACAAGTCTCGGGTCTTCTAGCATTACAGAGACAGTATTTATTTTAGTGTAATTATTGTTGTGCATTCCCTGAATTCCGATCGGAATTACAAAATGACATGGGTAAAGTGGGAAAAAGTGGGACAATTAAATCTTTCTGGACATGGGCAAACGGGGAAAATGTGGCCAACATGGGTAAAGTGGACAAATTATATAGTTTAACCAATAAACAACTGAAATGTATTTATTTTCCATATCGAACCTTTATTATAATTGCGAGCTGTTAGCTGTTTGACGTAAAGATAATATGGGGGAATATATGCGAGTAGTAGGAAAAAATTCAGCTAATTAGGGGGAAAGTATGACTCGGAAAAGGGGGGAAATATAAAATAAAAGGGGACACTCTGCGGTGTCTGGGTAAAGGGGGAAAATCTCAATATCCTCTTATTTATTTCCCCTTTTCTCTCAATGGAGTGTCCCACTTTTTTCCCCTTTTAACAAGTTTTTCTTCGTTTTTGTCCCATTGTGATGTAGCATTTACACCATCTTTTACCCACCTATTTGCCCATCAAAACTACCCATTTAGTACACGTTTTGGCCACATTGCCCAAGTGCATTCTCCGATTGGGTTAATTTTACTTCGTACTTTTACATCACTTTAAATTGGTTGCATAATTGCCTAGAAAAAGCATCCATTTTCGCCTTGTCACATGACTTCACCCCATCCGAGTGAAGCAGCTTTTAACTGTAGACTGCTGGGCTTCTGAGAGTGCAGTGCAACTTCAGATCTGAACGCCCACCGTCCATTTAAGCTGACAGAGAGTATGAAACCTGTGTAGAGTTCTTACCAATAAGCAGAAACAGTCATTGTGTAGAGACGGAGAAGTGTGATGGTCAAAATGCGCGTTTCAGATGAAATTAATAGTTGCATCTGGCAGCTGAGAATTAAGGATATCGCAAGGCATTTTCGCCCATGGTATGGGTTATCGTGTTCATGCCTATAGAACCATTACAAGTGTCTATTCTTGTGAGAATGGGGAATATTTCATTAGTTTAAGGCTACCGTCGTCGTGTGGTAAGGGCTGGCTGCTAGCCAAAATCGGTAGATACTAATTTACGTCAATGTGTACGTCCCCAATATTGGTCATGAGAAAAATAAGAACAAAGACTGACTCAACAACCTATGACAGCAGACTTTGCGTAGGCGGATACAGCTTGCAGATAGATAATCTGAACTTCAAGAAACGTCCACGAAGAGATGAAAGATTAACTTTCAGTAAGAAACCACCAATCAGAAGAGTGTGTTCGTTTGGTTACAGTAATCTATAATAATGTACATGAAAATATATAAAAATGTGTTGATTTCCTTAACAAACGATCTGTTGCCTGGCCCTTGCCTTTTGTGGTTACAGTCGGAGAAAGCGCTTGTAGCGGTAAATAATTCCCCAAAATTATTGACCACAGGAATCACTCATTGGATGCTGACCACCACTGTTTAAGTCGACTTGTTTAGCTGAAGGCTTCCGGTCAAGCATCCCCGCCATTTGGTACCCCGTCGTGTCACGTGCACGATCACTAGCTAGTTAAGCGTTTGTCTGAAGGCTTGTTTTGGTCCCAAAATATATCTCTTGGTTTGGACGATCAAATATTGGCTTTTGCTTTGTCTTTGGTACGCGAGAATAAATTAATTGGAAGTTGCTGAACGAGATATCAGTCAACCCTTAAACTTTCTTCCTTACACACTCTACTTAAAACATTCTTCTTCGTTCTATCACACTCTGTATATCTCAACCTTTTTGTTACCGCTTCGCCAGTAAATATGCTTGTGTCTACTTTTATAACACCACTCAGACATTCTGTTCACTTTTGGCTTTGCTACCGACCGATATTCTGATATGTTGTTGTCGTCAAAATAAACTGAATTTAGCCATAATCTATACGGAATTTTATTTATTGTTAATGTACCAACTGGAGGGAATACTGCAGTGAAATTCTGAGGATTCCATTATGTATCACAAATACTGTTTTAGAATAAAGCAAATTATTGTTGTTATTATTATAATAACACGAAATAGCAGCGAGATAGTTTTGATACGAGAGAAACGAAATGACACAGTGTTGAGGACATACATGGGAGATGTGATAGGAACGCAAAGAAACAGATAATGAAGGGAGGGCAGAATGAGCACAACACGGATGATCTGTGCAAGTGGTGCGTTGCAGATAGGGTATACATAATCTCGCCATATAGTGACACCAAATTCCACACACATACTTTCCTTTAACAAGTCTCGGGTCTTCTAGCATTACAGAGACAGTATTTATTTTAGTGTAATTATTGTTGTGCATTCCCTGAATTCCGATCGGAATTACAAAATGACATGGGTAAAGTGGGAAAAAGTGGGACAATTAAATCTTTCTGGACATGGGCAAACGGGGAAAATGTGGCCAACATGGGTAAAGTGGACAAATTATATAGTTTAACCAATAAACAACTGAAATGTATTTATTTTCCATATCGAACCTTTATTATAATTGCGAGCTGTTAGCTGTTTGACGTAAAGATAATATGGGGGAATATATGCGAGTAGTAGGAAAAAATTCAGCTAATTAGGGGGAAAGTATGACTCGGAAAAGGGGGGAAATATAAAATAAAAGGGGACACTCTGCGGTGTCTGGGTAAAGGGGGAAAATCTCAATATCCTCTTATTTATTTCCCCTTTTCTCTCAATGGAGTGTCCCACTTTTTTCCCCTTTTAACAAGTTTTTCTTCGTTTTTGTCCCATTGTGATGTAGCATTTACACCATCTTTTACCCACCTATTTGCCCATCAAAACTACCCATTTAGTACACGTTTTGGCCACATTGCCCAAGTGCATTCTCCGATTGGGTTAATTTTACTTCGTACTTTTACATCACTTTAAATTGGTTGCATAATTGCCTAGAAAAAGCATCCATTTTCGCCTTGTCACATGACTTCACCCCATCCGAGTGAAGCAGCTTTTAACTGTAGACTGCTGGGCTTCTGAGAGTGCAGTGCAACTTCAGATCTGAACGCCCACCGTCCATTTAAGCTGACAGAGAGTATGAAACCTGTGTAGAGTTCTTACCAATAAGCAGAAACAGTCATTGTGTAGAGACGGAGAAGTGTGATGGTCAAAATGCGCGTTTTAGATGAAATTAATAGTTGCATCTGGCAGCTGAGAATTAAGGATATCGCAAGGCATTTTCGCCCATGGTATGGGTTATCGTGTTCATGCCTATAGAACCATTACAAGTGTCTATTCTTGTGAGAATGGGGAATATTTCATTAGTTTAAGGCTACCGTCGTCGTGTGGTAAGGGCTGGCTGCTAGCCAAAATCGGTAGATACTAATTTACGTCAATGTGTACGTCCCCAATATTGGTCATGAGAAAAATAAGAACAAAGACTGACTCAACAACCTATGACAGCAGACTTTGCGTAGGCGGATACAGCTTGCAGATAGATAATCTGAACTTCAAGAAACGTCCACAAAGAGATGAAAGATTAACTTTCAGCAAGAAACCACCAATCAGAAGAGTGTGTTCGTTTGGTTACAGTAATCTATAATAACGTACACGAAAATATATAAAAATGTGTTGATTTCCTTAACAAACGATCTGTTGCCTGGCCCTTGCCTTTTGTGGTTACAGTCGGAGAAAGCGCTTGTAGCGGTAAATAATTCCCCAAAATTATTGACCACAGGAATCACTCATTGGATGCTGACCACCACTGTTTAAGTCGACTTGTTTAGCTGAAGGCTTCCGGTCAAGCATCCCCGCCATTTGGTACCCCGTCGTGTCACGTGCACGATCACTAGCTAGTTAAGCGTTTGTCTGAAGGCTTGTTTTGGTCCCAAAATATATCTCTTGGTTTGGACGATCAAATATTGGCTTTTGCTTTGTCTTTGGTACGCGAGAATAAATTAATTAGAAGTTGCTGAACGAGATATCAGTCAACCCTTAAACTTTCTTCCTTACACACTCTACTTAAAACATTCTTCTTCGTTCTATCACACTCTGTATATCTCAACCTTTTTGTTACCGCTTCGCCAGTAAATATGCTTGTGTCTACTTTTATAACACCACTCAGACATTCTGTTCACTTTTGGCTTTGCTACCGACCGATATTCTGATATGTTGTTGTCGTCAAAATAAACTGAATTTAGCCATAATCTATACGGAATTTTATTTATTGTTAATGTACCAACTGGAGGGAATACTGCAGTGAAATTCTGAGGATTCCATTATGTATCACAAATACTGTTTTAGAATAAAGCAAATTATTGTTGTTATTATTATAATAACACGAAATAGCAGCGAGATAGTTTTGATACGAGAGAAACGAAATGACACAGTGTTGAGGACATACATGGGAGATGTGATAGGAACGCAAAGAAACAGATAATGAAGGGAGGGCAGAATGAGCACAACACGGATGATCTGTGCAAGTGGTGCGTTGCAGATAGGGTATACATAATCTCGCCATATAGTGACACCAAATTCCACACACATACTTTCCTTTAACAAGTCTCGGGTCTTCTAGCATTACAGAGACAGTATTTATTTTAGTGTAATTATTGTTGTGCATTCCCTGAATTCCGATCGGAATTACAAAATGACATGGGTAAAGTGGGAAAAAGTGGGACAATTAAATCTTTCTGGACATGGGCAAACGGGGAAAATGTGGCCAACATGGGTAAAGTGGACAAATTATATAGTTTAACCAATAAACAACTGAAATGTATTTATTTTCCATATCGAACCTTTATTATAATTGCGAGCTGTTAGCTGTTTGACGTAAAGATAATATGGGGGAATATATGCGAGTAGTAGGAAAAAATTCAGCTAATTAGGGGGAAAGTATGACTCGGAAAAGGGGGGAAATATAAAATAAAAGGGGACACTCTGCGGTGTCTGGGTAAAGGGGGAAAATCTCAATATCCTCTTATTTATTTCCCCTTTTCTCTCAATGGAGTGTCCCACTTTTTTCCCCTTTTAACAAGTTTTTCTTCGTTTTTGTCCCATTGTGATGTAGCATTTACACCATCTTTTACCCACCTATTTGCCCATCAAAACTACCCATTTAGTACACGTTTTGGCCACATTGCCCAAGTGCATTCTCCGATTGGGTTAATTTTACTTCGTACTTTTACATCACTTTAAATTGGTTGCATAATTGCCTAGAAAAAGCATCCATTTTCGCCTTGTCACATGACTTCACCCCATCCGAGTGAAGCAGCTTTTAACTGTAGACTGCTGGGCTTCTGAGAGTGCAGTGCAACTTCAGATCTGAACGCCCACCG
Organism: Trichobilharzia regenti; assembly: GCA_944472135.2. Lineage (NCBI taxonomy): Eukaryota > Metazoa > Platyhelminthes > Trematoda > Strigeidida > Schistosomatidae > Trichobilharzia > Trichobilharzia regenti. The sequence continues at coordinate 26,452,697 of OX235270.1, read as the reverse complement.
TCCATTTAAGCTGACAGAGAGTATGAAACCTGTGTAGAGTTCTTACCAATAAGCAGAAACAGTCATTGTGTAGAGACGGAGAAGTGTGATGGTCAAAATGCGCGTTTTAGATGAAATTAATAGTTGCATCTGGCAGCTGAGAATTAAGGATATCGCAAGGCATTTTCGCCCATGGTATGGGTTATCGTGTTCATGCCTATAGAACCATTACAAGTGTCTATTCTTGTGAGAATGGGGAATATTTCATTAGTTTAAGGCTACCGTCGTCGTGTGGTAAGGGCTGGCTGCTAGCCAAAATCGGTAGATACTAATTTACGTCAATGTGTACGTCCCCAATATTGGTCATGAGAAAAATAAGAACAAAGACTGACTCAACAACCTATGACAGCAGACTTTGCGTAGGCGGATACAGCTTGCAGATAGATAATCTGAACTTCAAGAAACGTCCACGAAGAGATGAAAGATTAACTTTCAGTAAGAAACCACCAATCAGAAGAGTGTGTTCGTTTGGTTACAGTAATCTATAATAATGTACATGAAAATATATAAAAATGTGTTGATTTCCTTAACAAACGATCTGTTGCCTGGCCCTTGCCTTTTGTGGTTACAGTCGGAGAAAGCGCTTGTAGCGGTAAATAATTCCCCAAAATTATTGACCACAGGAATCACTCATTGGATGCTGACCACCACTGTTTAAGTCGACTTGTTTAGCTGAAGGCTTCCGGTCAAGCATCCCCGCCATTTGGTACCCCGTCGTGTCACGTGCACGATCACTAGCTAGTTAAGCGTTTGTCTGAAGGCTTGTTTTGGTCCCAAAATATATCTCTTGGTTTGGACGATCAAATATTGGCTTTTGCTTTGTCTTTGGTACGCGAGAATAAATTAATTAGAAGTTGCTGAACGAGATATCAATCAACGTGGAAACGGTGTTGTCTCGTGTTATTATTAATGCCTAATAGTGTATTGGTGTTTTAAATGAATTATTACGAGGAATGTCATTTACTTAGACAAACTGTGCAAAGAAATGACTTCCGTTTTTTTACTTTTATTTATTTATTTTATATTACAGCTTATTTCCATACTGTATTTTTGGTACAAGTATGGAATTTCCAGCGTGGATATCGGTAGCCCAAATTTTGCAGGCCGATCAGGTGTCCCCCGGCAGGGGAGGCCTCAAGAGTTTGGTACTTGTGAATAATTTTTGATATCCAGTTGGTAAATTGACTACAGGCGGAGATTAATTTTATGACAGTTATCCTGTGACATTGAGACTGAATGGAGAATAAACCCACGAATATAAATTAGACATCTGTTGTGAGGAGTCTACGAAATGTGTAATCAGCTTATAGACTATTTTATTTTCACCCAGAATGAATTCGTTCATGATAGATTGAAGAAATCGTATTATGAATGAGGCATACGGTGATCATGTCCATTCTGATGAATTTCGTACTAAAGATTACTCAGCTGAAGATTTGATACGAGTGGAATTTATATTGTCACATGTAATGGACAAGGAGCGTAACTGCATACTGCATCAAGTGCCATTATGGTCAGAGATGGCTGCTAGCCAAATTGGTGGACAGTAATTTACGTCGGTGTTATGTCCCAAATACTAGTCATGTGAAAAGAAGAACAAAGACTGATAGCAGACTTTGCATAGGCGGATACAGTTAGCAGATAGATGATCTGACCCCACGAAACAGCCACAGAGATGAAAGATTGACTTTTAGTGAGAAATAACCAATTAGAAAACTGTGTTTGTCTGCTTGAATAAGCTATAATAATGTACTTCAAATACATATGAATACGTGTTGATTTCCCTAACAAACGATCTTTTGCCTGACTCTCGCCTTCTGTCGTTACAACTGATGTCGCTACCTCCGAAAAATGAAGATCCCATAGCCAACTGCGTTTAAAGAAGGGGATATACGGAGCTTCTTACGTGACTTCGAAGCCGTCACTGAGCTGGTAGGTGTCAAGGGGCATGGGGCGAAGGCGGTTGTGCTGGGGACGCTGTTTAGAGGCCGAGCGAAGGCGGCATATGACAGCATAGACAGGTCACATGGCACAGCATCTTAGAACTATTGGTGTCGGAGTTTGACAGCGCAACAGACAGACAGTTCCGTTCAACGAGGCTGGGACCCGATGGATACCCGTTAGTGTTGGCGGTGGAATTGACGAATATACTTCGACGTGCGCTTCCCACTTTGGATGAAGAATCAGAAGCAGAGTTACAGACTTCCCAGTTCATCGAGAGTGTCCCAGACCACATTTCTCAGCGATTACAACTGGTTAACTCAGTGCAGCCGATGGATATTAGTGAGCTGGCAAAGATGACCATACAGCTGCTGAGCACAACTGTAGCCGCTATAGAGCAACCAAAAGCAAACGAATGCGAGCAGAAAATTGAAGCATTGCAGTGGGAAGTGGCGGCGTTAAAGTTGGGTGACAGGAAAGACCGATGTTTTGAATGCGGTAAGCCGGGATACTGGAGGAGATACTGCCCAGAAAGGCGAAAAAGAAAATGTTTCAGATGGTATAATACTTGTTCTTTCTCTCGTACGAAACTAGATTTAGTGGGGGCTATTGAGAAAGGGGCTGTGTATTCGAAGTTGCGAGTGAATGATCGAGAAGTAGTATGTTTAGTAGATACAGGGGCGGCCGTGCCATTAATAGATAAGAAGTTATGTACGAGTGTTAGTCCGTGTTCACTGACAGGGCAAACGGTAGGCTGGCATGTGTTACGTATCACGGGTAGATGAAACTGTACGGTCGTTGTTGCCAGCTGAGAGGTGACTTTCCCCTTCATTGTTGTACCCGAATTAAAGCGGACGATACTGGGGGCGGATTTTCTGCAGGAGATTTGTGCGATAAACGACACGCAAGCGAACGTTGTGATCACGAAATACGGGCACATCAGCATGTATGAGACCAGTGAGATAGCAGCGGTCAAGCTGTCGACGGCACACAATATGACAGAGTTGATTAATAAACACGGTCATGTTTTCAATGGAGATGGCGACCTATACGGTTATTGCGATAAGGTGAATCATGAAATTCCGTTAAGTGCAGCTTTTTATAGTCACTTCGTGAAGAACTTCAATGAGATAGCAGCCCCTCTGTACAGGCTACTAGGCGAGCCGAAGTTTGTTTTGTTGGAGAAATCGCAGAAGACACTCGACAGAATTAAACAACTGCTGGACCACCAACAGATGACACTAAAGCAGTGCGTACCCTGAAGACAGCTCAAAATGTGCACAGATTCCAGTGACTGCGCCATAGGTGCAGTCCTAAGACAGGGTGAGGGAATCGTTGAGTATGCCAGCCGGGTTTTGACACACACAGAGGGAAAGTATTCAATGACAGAGAAAGAATGTTTGGTCAATCGACAAATGGAGACCTTATTTACTCGGCCGGCGGTTCCACATCGAAACTGATCATAAGCCGCTACAGTTTTTGAAGACAGCGAGAGACCCAAGGGGGAAATTGTCAAGGTGGATGCTGCGTCTTCAGGATCTCACACGTTCCTGGAAATGAAAATGTCTTGGTAGATTTGTTATCGAGACCGGAAGACGAATCTAAGTTGCCCGAGGTCGCTTACGGAGTGCATGCAGTAGAACAAAACCCACTAAGACTTGCACACAGGCACAGGTTGGACGATAGGCTGAATACAGTAATACAGGTGATCACCAGCGGAATAGAAGTGGATCAATCTACAGCGAGTAGGGAGCTAACCACACTGCTCGGACGGAGAGATCTACTAAGAGTGAATGCCTACGGGACTCTGACCTGGTGGGAGAACGACGGAAGCTGGCTGGCTGTCATACCTCAATCGTCGCGCCACGACATGATAGAAGAATGTCACCAGCTAGTACATAAAGACGCGACCAGAACATGTCACTTCTTAGGACAAAGCATGTCCTGGTCAGGTATGAGAGAAGACGTAGCAAGATATATGCTTCGATGCCCACGGTGCCAGCTAATGAAAGGCGACCGGTGAATACGACCATCGCTTCAGTCGATTCCACCTACACCGAGAGGAGAAATCTGGTCCGTAGAAGTCATGGGCCCATTTCCTCAGGTATCCAATGTAATCGGTACCACTTCGTGATGACGGAACACACGACACGATGGGTAGACGCCGTGGCAATTTCAGACCAAAGTGCAAGCATCGTGAAAGATGTCCTCAGCCGACTATCATAAATTTTCAATGTCCAGCTCTTACTACGCTGGACCTCACGCTGTCCCTTGAAGACTTTCAGAAACAATTTGTAATAACCAACGCGAAAAACCAGAACACAGATTGGCGACTCGAGAATCCTTTATTCTTACGCCAACATGTAACCAAAAATAAGGTCATCACACACAAGGTTAAAGAATAAATGTTATAACAACAAATCGCAATCATACTTCTGATAGTTTTCTCTCTTCCAACGAGCAGCGAACGATGAGGCGATGACTGCTGGATTGATGACTCCCACGAAAATTATGGAGGAGCTGGGTTTGATCAAACAACCATGAATTGATCTTTAACTACATTCACACTCCTCGGCAAAAGCGACTCCATCCCTTTTTTCCATCACTACCAATACACTTCACATTGATACCAGTGCGAAAACCTGGGCCACACGGACAAAGCTGAAATGGAAAACAAACAGCAAAGCCAACAAACCACAAGCATACCCACAGCACAATCTCACACATCAATGACGACCTGCGCCTTCCAGTTAAAGGTATCCTCTTGACATCTTGCAACACAATCTCCATTTGCTAGAATGACTCCTGCACAACGCAACGTGACCATAGCACCACCTCATGATACTCTACGCACATCCTCTTATCTATTCGCCACCAATTACCACTACAATCGCTTGTCACTCATTCTGCCTCAGTTCTAGTAACGGTGACGTGTGCAAGCCTCAGTCGTCTACACTCTCGCTCCCGGCGTGTGGGACCACAGCTAATCCTTATCTCCATGTGCATGTCATTCTCATCAATAGCCTCCCCGGCGTACATGACCCATCCGCTGTCTTTAACATCAATCAATCCATTCACGGATGAAGAAGAGTCGAAACAACTTCAGAAGTAATCACGACGAAAAATTCAACAAAATTATGCAATAGCAACAAGATACGAAAACAACAAGTAAACACAGTGAATCCAAACACACCAAGTTATACGACACAAAAGACGTTTATACAAACAGTGCAAAAAATTCGCAGATCGTGTCTCGATGTAATTCCTTTGAAGAATCGCACGACTTACACCAATACGCCTGCAACCCTTCTCAGGTTGACGATTGTAAGTTATGGAATGTCCGGACACAAACAAGATTAACCAACAATTACATCAGTTGGAACTCACACAATTATTTAACACAAACATATGTACAATCAATACATAAAATGTTGTGGATTCCGCCTCGACGAGCTACCCTTGAAGAACTGTAGGACTTACAGCAGTACGCCTACATTCCTTCTCAGGTTGATGATCCAAGTGGAAGTCGGCCGGGCACAAACAAAATCAACCGACAAATAGATGAGAGGTGATACCAGTTCAGTATATACAACATGAACATATGTACAAAAGCAAACACCAAGCACGTTGGGCTGTTCATGGATGCGCTCCCCCTTGAAGAAATGTAGAACTTGCAGCAGAAGTTACGCCTACAACCCTTCTTAGATTGACACCTTAGGTTTGGAAATTCGTCGCAGAGTTTATTTGCTGACCGAGTTCTATCATCCATATCCTCAACCCTGAACGGTAACACGCCCATGACATTGTATCGCAGAATATATACGACTAACAAACATACGAGGTATCTGACCAACCAAGCGTAGGCACAGGGTAATTTACACCAAAGGTAATAGCATTCAAATAGTAACTTGTTACTTGATAAACCTCTATTCATGTAAGTCAATTCAACAATTACCCTCTCGTACACAATTGGCTTATCCTCATTAAACCGACCAATACCTTTCGTCTTTTCAAATGGACCGATACTAGCATAGTCTTAGCATAAGACACGTGAGTTCATTGTGGATGACAACACCAACGACGACTGAGTGATACAAGTTGATGAACTTAGCGGTGGATCAAAGGCTGTTGTTGTTCGGCTTTTAGAAGGTTGTCTAACTGCAAGATTACCACCACTGCTGTCTTTTATTATTAGCTTCAGTCTAGCATTAACATGTGTTGATAGGTGGGCTACACGCTGATCATTTACACTGACGGTCTCATGAGTATCCTTTAACTCTACTTCACGTTCAAGTTGCACAGAACGTTTGTTCAACTCAGCAGTAGTAGGCATTCCCATCATCTCATCATGATCAACCATAGACAAATCTGCACTATCATGATCATTATCACAAATATTCACTTCACCGTCGTCTATCTGGTCGACTTCATCATTTTCAACCTCTTTAATAACAGCAGTAGATGATTTAGGTTCTTCCTCATAAATCCTTAAAGGTTTTATACCTTTACTCTGACTAGTAATACCTTGTAAACTTATGGGGTCAGAAGTGGACTCTGAAACTGCAACTTTCTTCTCCTGCACAAACTACGGTTTCGTCTTTGACACTCCACTCAATAATGGCTTACCAGTTGCAACTACAGGCTTCTTCACTGCACCATTATCGTCACACAATTTGGAGTCAGAACTCGATGATTTAGCATTTAGCTTACCACTAAACTTGCTCACCTCTTCACAGTTCACCTCTGAATGCACTTTTCGCAAACGTGTAAAACACAACCGTGTTTGTCTCGCAACTTGTAACTTATCTGTTGAGGATGTACCACGAAACCTGTTACACTCACTAGGTCTATATGCATTACTACACATCATGGAGCCTTCTCGATATCCACCTCTCTGAGGCCTATTCGTCATCAATGATTGTCTTTTGCCCTCAGACTGCTCTATTCTAGCGGTGAGATTCAATATACTGGCAAACTTGCTCATAGCTTGACTGACACTATCGCTTACCAGTTTCAGAATATCATCGAACTCAGGCTCAATACATTCATCCTCTATACAGGATCTTATCTTCACCCACTTCCTTTGCGGTCGAGTAGGTAGGCGTCTCGCTATTACTTCTAGTATAAAACTCGAGTTGAGGTCACTCATGCAATTCATCGAAATCAATGCATTCTTGAAAGTCAACAGATTATCCAAAAACTCAGTGAGTGCCTTGGAGTCATCTTGTAAGTGACTATCACTTCCCTTAACAGACTCGAATACGTTCCTTACAATCATCGAAGGCCTTCCGAATCCTTGACGCAGTATGTTCATAACCTCAGAGTATCCTTCGTTAGGGGGCATAACCTTACAGCACTGTATAGCTCTTGCAGCAACTCCAGTGCAGTACCTCATCAAATACATAAACTGCATTTCATCATTTAATAAAAAACTACTCAGCATGATTTCAAACTCCTTTACAAACTGTGGATAGTCAGCTGGGTTTCCGTCAAAACACCAAGGTTGAAATTTAGGCCTATTATCCCCAAACTGCCAAACATGAACAACAGACTCATCATGCTGAGCATAATACATATCGTTACACGTCACAGGCAACTCAACATTACTTACTTTCCTGACTGCTTCCAAGACGCTCTGCTCCTTGTTTGACTCAGGCATCATTGAACTTGACCAAAAATTGCAGAAAAGTTCCAGGTAATACTTGTACAAAGAAGACTTGCAGGCACCAGGAAAGACGAGCAGAAACTATCGGAAACTATCAGAAACTGTCAGCCAACTCTCATAAATTTTCAATGTCCAGCTCTTACTACGCTGGACCTCACGCTGTCCCTTGAAGACTTTCAGAAACAATTTGTAATAACCAACGCGAAAAACCAGAACACAGATTGGCGACTCGAGAATCCTTTATTCTTACGCCAACATGTAACCAAAAATAAGGTCATCACACACAAGGTTAAAGAATAAATGTTATAACAACAAATCGCAATCATACTTCTGATAGTTTTCTCTCTTCCAACGAGCAGCGAACGATGAGGCGATGACTGCTGGATTGATGACTCCCACGAAAATTATGGAGGAGCTGGGTTTGATCAAACAACCATTAATTGATCGTTCAATCCTCAACTTTTTTTACACCGTCTTAAAACGCATTGAAGTGTTTTGATCGAGCATCTGCAAATCTGAATCTCAGACAGCCGGAAATAATGTTACTCTGTTGTGTCATATGATAGGCACTGGTGAGTTAAAAGTGCTTCCTGTGAAAATCTCCATAAAGACCATTACGGCCCTGAATTCTAAGTGGAGGCTAGTACAGTTCCTGTAGAGATCAGCGTCACATAGTCGATTTATGAAAAGCTTCGATGACATAATAACCTCCATGTACAGGTTATTAGGTGAGTCGACGTTTGCTTGGTCGGATGATACCCAGAAGATTCTCGACAGTATTTAACGGATTTAGGACCACCAGCTAGTGACATTCAAGATCTCACACGTCCCCTGACAAGGAACCTTTTGTACAGACCTTTTATCTAGACCGGAAGACGAAGCTGGATTACAACAGACTGTTTATGGAGTGCATGCATTGAAACAGGACCCATTTAAACTTGTCCGCAGTCAGAAATCAGACCTCGCACTGAATACAGTAATACATGTAATCGCTGACGGAAGAGAAGGGTACCATCCTACACAGAGTAAAGATTTGGCTACGCTAATCAGACCGAAAGATGGCTTAATGGTGAACTCCTACGGAGCTCCTACTTAGCGAGAGAACGACGGAAGCTTGTTGACGGTAATGCCTCAGTCACCGTGCCTTAAGATGATACGAGAACGTCACCAGCTAGCACATACTGGAGTAGCCAGAGCAACAGATCTCCTGAAACAAAACATGTACTGGCCATATGTGAGAGAAAATGTGGCAAAATACGTACTTCGATGTCGACAGTGCCAGTTAATGAAGGAGGATGGATGAATACGGTCGCCTCTTAAGTCGTTTCTATTCACGGTGGTATTTGACATGTGGTTCGTAGATGCGAACAGGCCGTCTCCACCCACATCCAGTGAATATCAGCACCTCTTACGGATGACAGAACGCGACACATGGTGGGCAGACGCTATAGTGATCTCTGGTTCAACCATTAGACTAGCGGCCTACCTACACTTGGTTTATCTGGAAGAAGTTTGTGATGAACTGTGTCAAATGCCTCATGAAAGTCCAGGAATACAACATTTACTTGAATATTCATACCACAGCATGACGTTCAATCGTTCCAAGCTGATAGGGGGTTTGTCTGCCACTCCTGAAACTATGCTGTGCTTCATGGAGTCTATATCCTGCCGAGATGTTCCCCGATCTGATCATCAATTACACTTTGTAGTACTTTAGATACCACTTAGTGTAGCACTACTGGTCTATAAGTGGTGGCAGTTTGCTTGTCCTCACCACTAAAAATAGGAAAATGGTTGGTTCCTTTCCACTCTCTCGACAGTTTACTTGAATCCATAGAGTGTTGGAAAAGGTCACATAAGGGCTTTAAAGAGACCTTCGGCCCACTGTCTCTGAACAAATGGCCTGATATCTTCACAGCCTGAGGACTTTCTAGATATGGGTCTCTGTAGCTTCCCTAGTGCTATTGCGGGGTTTACCCGGAGAGTAGCCACTAGATTTTCCTCCAGTGAAATAGTGGTGCTGACGTTTCGGTCCGTTCTAATAACATCCACATCGGCGAAATCTAAACTGAATGTTTCAGCCATTTCGAGACTAGTGAGGCACTGACATTTTGAACCTGCCAAGGTGCGTACCCCTGGTTGGTTGGTTGATTTCCTCTCTGACATCAATCGGCACAGGCTTTTGGGGTTCACCAAGAGCTTTTTGACTTCCCGTCACTCCTGACTCTTGTGTTGCACCGGTCCCTGAGTTCCAGGGACGCAAAGTGGTCGGCCTGACTCTTGGATACTCACCACGTAATCCAGGCCTTCCGCTTTGCTTGCAGAATTCGCTCCATGCCCCTGTTCAGCCACGAGAACATTTTTGGCCGTTTTGTGACTAAAGGGACGGTATCTGAGCCTGCTGAGTGGATCATCTCCTTTACTACCTCCCATTGTTCATCCAAAGATAACTCAGCCCATTCTATGGGGCATTCATCGTCAGAAAAAACCTCCTCATTCCAGCATAATCCGCCTTGTTGTGACACAGACATGGTTGCATGGCGTCCCACTGTAAGTGCTCATGGATAACAAGATAGAAGCCTATGACTGTGTAACCGGTACTCCTTAGGAGGGTTGCGATTTGCACATCCTCGACAGGTCATTGGTTAGCAGCTAGAATATAATCTAGTTTCAATGACTTTCCACCAGAGCGCCACCTATTGCCGTCTCCAACGTTCTTAGTCAGTACTGTATTCCTAGTGGTTTGTGGTAGACTTAAGCTGAATTTTTCCTGAGCATACACCAAGCTAAGGTTCAGGAATGGGCCACTGAAATCTCCAGTTACAGTGATTTGGCCATGACCCAAGCCCCGTATCCCTCTGATGGTGCTGAGAATTAGCTGGTTATGTCCTACTTTACAGGTAAGTGGTAGGTGGACATCAGTCAATAAATGGCTGGTGTTGTCTACGGTGAAATAACACCACATAGACTCTGGGAGTTCGGCAAGGGGTAAGCCAGTTGCATAAACGCATGTAAGCTGCTGGTCGAAACATCCCTATCTCGCTTGACCTGAACCTCACAACTGATTTTACACTGATTTCATTGTCGGCATTAGTGGGCACTAGCCAGGTTTCTGTCAGAATTATTATTTTCAGGTGTAGGCGTGACTGTAGGTTTCTGAGTTCACCTATTTTCTGTCGCTAACGGTCCTCTTGCGTTGCTGTGGAAGCGCTTGACAGTGGATCTCACCACCTCAGTGTGTCTCAGCATAGATGACGCTATGTTGGCTGCTGGTAGAAGATTTATTATTGGGACTACTTAGCCGATTCCAGTGGAACCAGCCTGTTGTCGTTCTTTTCATTAGACTCAGTTAAGCAATTTGGTTGACACTGGATATCATTCTCACTGCCTCACCACCTTAGTGTCACTGAGGCGTTGGGAAGTGTTTTAACCCCAGTTTGCTGGATCCTTATGGTACGAGGTCTGCTTTCGCAGCACCAGATATGTCCTTCCATTTTACCGTTGGTCTGGCACCACCGTTGAAATATGAGAGCCAACTGCATCCGGGAGGTAAATTTGTCAACCAGTAGCTTCGAGGAACTAGTAAACATAAGGTGAGAGGGACAAGGTAGCCAGGTAATCGAGAAGGCTACAGAAGCACCTAGAGCAATCTGTAATGATGACCATCTCCATTGCTGTACGTCACGCATCTGTTTTCACAGGCAGTGCCGGTTTCCAGCTACGGAACACTGTATATGATCATGAAGATAGAGGGCTTCAGTCCCGATGACTCCTTCACCATTTGTTGGTAAGCCCATAACCAAAAGCACCTTATTCTTGTGTCGGAACTCCAGCAGATAGTTAATATTCGAGCCGGTAACATTAAGTGTTCAGCCTTGGCAGAAAGACAGTAAAGGACCGTTAGAACAGTTAAGAGTTACATATACACTAATCACAGCTAATTGCAAACCACGCATAACAAAACCACACAAAACCGAAAACGATGGTACATACTTACAGAAAACCAAAAAATCCGATTAAAAGACGACTGAAACAGAAATGAGGTAAATTTGAGTCCTGCTAACCTTTACTCTCACCCTATCAGGCAACGGTAAAAAGCCATTTTAGACCATCGTAATCATCGTCGTCTAAAGGCAAGATGTCAACAAGGCGATATGCTAACTAGAAACACAAAAAGGCTCCTGGAACTCTGAACAGAGTGCTTTCTAAACAGTTTGGCTGGTCCTGTGGGTCAGCATTAACATGATTAATTTCAGTGCTCCATGGTTAACTACTACCGACTCACCTAAAGTAGCTCGGCTACAAGGGGAATTACAGTTAGTCGTGGGTCATAAGGCAACGGGCCTAGACAACATAAACACAGCTTATTTTGGAGGTGGTGGTGGAACTCTGTTCACAGAAGCGACTGGACTGATAAAAAAATATGAGAGCGAGAACGTTCTATCAGTACGGAGTGAAGCTATTTCATGTACTCGTCGCCAATAAGTTATGGGGACGTTGCCTATATTATGGTGTGACCGAGTGTAAATATACGCTAATGAGGTATAACAGACGATAACGTACAGACTGTGACTGCTGAGTAGTTAATTTGTCCTGACTCGAAGAGGCGAATTAGAAGGCCATCAGGTTCACGACGATAAGCGCATCTTCCAACAAGGAAAATTAACTGTCACACAAGAGTGTGAGTGGGAAAGCACTAAAGTGTGTGAAAGTGTATTCACTGTACAATTAAAGGGTATATACAAAAATGACTAACATACATGCACCAATAAGATAAACAGTGGTCTTTCTTACCACTATTGGATTCTGATTTGTCGTAATGTCATGTGACAAAAAGGTCATACATTGTTTATTTAGTGAATGGACAGACAAAGCATACTTTGAGTGGTAATGGAATAACGATCAATATGCACATAGAAAAATATACCAGACTTTCAAAACAAAGCAGACATCATGTGGCTACATATCAGGCCTTTACTGTGGCCCCCCTAAAAGGGTATCATGTAATGTATGTTTCTATCATGAGGGTGGTATTTTTCAGCTTCTTGCATCCAAAACATTTACCCCTGCATTCCTTCACAGATTGCGTTTTATTCAGGGCTGGAGTTTGCTGAGTGGAAATGTCTGTAAGAGGGAAGTGTTGCTGGGAAAATTTTTAATACCCTATGAGTCCCATGTAGAAAAACTTCAAGCGGAAGGAGGGCGTAAAACCAGTTATCACCACTGTTCTCAATCGACAGTTGGGCTAGACGATCCACCAACCTTACAGTTTCTCCTTAAGTTTACCAGTGATGACGTTCTAGTTACAGCTGTTTCCTGGAGAACGAATCTCTGACCTCACTTATGCAGACGATATCGCCTTGCTGTGCAAAAACATTCAGACTGCCTAAATCGCATGAATTGGGTGAAAGATCAGAGTACTTGAGTATGGCTTCTGTTTTGCTTCAAGTGTGATAAACTGTTGTATGACTGGAAAGATCCTGTATCTACATCCGTGTTCTTACGTGAATCACCGAATGTTGTCGACAAAATTGTCTCTGTGTGGTCGTGTGAGTGATGAAGGAGAGGCGTGGTCTACGAGATCTGTCGAACGAAAGTTAAGGCGAGACACCTCAGGCGTAATCAGCCTGGCCACCAAAGGTTGGATCCACGCAGTCTTGCCTTGCCCCTGTGAAACTTCGTCACTTCGAGTTAAGCATGTGCAGCTACACTGTATAGTCAGTTACCACTGCCTCCTTAAAATGAGCTGCCCCCACGTCCTCGTGATGTAAGCGATTCTATGACCCGTAGAGTTTTTGTGACATGCTCAGCATTGTCTTTCAACAAGAGATATTTCGTGAAGTATCTTCCTTATCTATTCTATTTTACGAAACCAGCTGGTTAGGCTGCCCGGACGACTAGAACTTCATCTCCTCCATTTGGTTGCGACTAGAAATAATGTTCATGATTGATGCCTAGCCATCTATCCTGCTGAACCCGAAATCCAGTCACACTACCTGTCGATTCCTTAGCCTGGCTCACCTAACTGGGTGATGACCAGGCTGCACTTAACACCGCATCAACTAACGAAAGGCAAATGTAACATTTACGGCTGCTGAAGAGTGCTCTTTTGTTTTGAATTCTACAAAATTTTTTATAGGACGCACATCCAACCGACGAAATTGTACATAACTAAGGTAAGTAATTATACTGATTATCCGGTTTCAATAACAAAGTAGCATTGGAGTTAGCTCTTTAATAAGGCAATGAGAAATTATGGAGAAGGAAAATTTAACACAAAAATACGTTCTCAGTTAAAGGAAGAAAATATTTCTCCCTGATGGTTAACAAGCCGACTCAGACGAAATTTCTTCAAGACAAAACAAAAATGCCATGTGAAGTGACGAGTAAGAAGTTGAGAAATACTGAAATCAGCGCAGTCGTGATGACCAAGGGGGAGATATAACGCCGGCATTCCAGGTGAAGTATGCGGAGGAAATGCGGTTTAGTGTGTAATGGAAAATCTTATATTTCATTTTCCAGGATAAAATGCGAGTCAGGAGACCGTAAGCCTTAATGACAAAATTTGCAGCAGAATTACAATATGACAGGTATGGAAAGAAAGTCGAAAAGGTGAGGTGAGGGAATTTGTGGAAGAGAAAAAGGCATCGGAAATTGGTGAAAGCGGATTTGTACACATAAATAAAAATGGTGAATACATTAATTAAACGACTAGTTTCGCGCAGATACCAACAAACAAAAAACTGTCAGGGTATTTCAGAGACTAAGACTATCTTCTTCAAATAAAAATAGACTAAGCAGTATACTGAATCCTGTAACGCCTCCGAGAAATAAAATAAGCACAGTACATATTTATATATATATATGAATATTATTTAAAAAAGTAATTCCGAAGTCCTTAATACGATTAATCCTCCATTGAAAAAACCACAAAAACGGTTTCTAACAAGTAGGAATAATTGTGAGAATTTGTGTAGTGGGGGCGACTTTTGTGAGTTCAAAAACTTATTTCTCATTAAGTATAGACAGCCTACAAAGCGATTCGAAATCAAAACTGACAACTCTAAAACCTGAAGAGACTTTACAGAAATCCAGAACTGTCACGAACAGCTTCCACAAAATCACTGAAAAAACGAATGACTGATGAGACAGTTGTTTCCGTAGCTGTAACCTTGGCGCAGTTATCAGGCACACTGTCATTTAAAAAGGTTGGACGCAAAATAGATACAGCTAACAAGTCTAACTTCCGCAACTTCGCACATCACTTACAAACACGTATGACGAAGAAGTAAATCGCGTAAATTCACACTTCACATCGACTAAAATTCCGAGAATCATCGTTCATGCAAAGCATAATCAGTCTTCTTTCTAAACACTTCAAATAAACATCCCAGAAAAAGCTATGACAGTTGTTTAGGTTGAGCTCCATAACAGGAACTGTTGAATGTCTTCTGAGTGTATGGCTTTCCAAACTCATTCCTACTTTTTCGTTTCTGCAGGACGCTTCTTATAGACCACGTCATGGACTTTCGAATTTCTAATAACAAATGGAGACTTTCCTGATTTACACTGAATGACATATCCAAGCACTTATGAGCACTGGAAATGTGCTAGCTTGCATGTGCCATGAAAAGGATTTGAAGTACATTTATGTTGTATTCACCTCGACTAATACGTAGTGAATATGCACTTGCAAACAATATATATAACGGAGCCTAAGGTGTTTTCTGCAACAATTCAGAGTGAAAATATTCTGAATATGGTAAAAGTAGAGATAAGAGGTGTTGGAAATGCCAATCAGTGAGGTAATTGTGACAGTCAGAGATGAACAGATGCATCAAACGCGGAAAATATATAGATAAACTGCCATCAAATGTTATACTCACAAGAAATACAGAAGAATCTTCGGTGCCGAAATGCGTGCGATTTCAATGTCTTTCCAACAGTCAGTTCGCACTTTACCATCATCGCTACATTGTTTTAAACTTTGGGTTCACACAACCAAAGCCATTGTTTAAGAAGCCGACAACTTTAACAAAATATATACATGCAAAGAGATGGATAGTTGGGAGAGGATGTGGAAACACTGCTGGAAGTGGGGCTAGTATACACAAATTTGTATATCTATGAGAAAACAGTCTCTACTCAAAACATCAACGACGATAAGCTGAATTTCAACACATGTCACAGGCGTCATAAGCTGATTCTAGAAAGAGGCTACGGTCAGCTTCTAGATCATGATGAGTTCCTGAGTCGGCTAGTTATATATTTTCGTGAATTCGTTTTCCATTGAATTTTAAAGGTTTTTCTGGACGTTTTGCTCATTTTGCAGTGTGTAGGTCAGTTTTTGTCACTGGATGCTACTATCTAGCTTATTTTTAGCCCGAAGTTCCCAGTTATTATGTTGGTAGTCAAGGATTATGGTAAACCTGCAATGATTGAGCTAATTAACGTATGCTATGCTAATATAGTAACATAGACTATGCTAATAATAGTAACATTAAACTCCCTTACTGTTTTGCGATTGTTTGACAGTGAAACTGTGCGCTGATTTTTCAGCATGAGTGGCACTAAATCGAACCTACTGGGTTTACTTACCAACGTTGTTCCAGCCCTCACAGGACACATTAAGCATGGACTAGCGTTGCTCCAGAGCGGAAAGTTTTGATTCAGCGCGCAGCCGTCTTTTTAAGCACGACCTGTGTCATTTCAGAGCGTAGTGGGTAAATATGATCTTCAGTTACCATAAAAAGGCATTATCGAGGAATAAGTTAGAATAAATTTAGAATTGTTTTAAGCTTGGTGCTGCTGCTGTCTAAGTGATAAATCGTATTAATCACCGTTACTCAGGATAGGCTATGAACCGGAAATCCCCAGCTGAAAAACGTATGAATAAGACACAGATTGGTGCAATTTATAACTGACTCCAAATTGCTTTCATCACGAAACAATCAAACAAAGTATGCTTTAAACTGTCGCTCTCAGCCGTTTGAAGGGAAATTTACTTGATTTGTGCTGACCTAGTATGCACAAATACCACAGGTCATTGAATTGACAACTTAAAAAAGTAGATTAGTTAATGCATACATTTATGTATATGTAGTAATTAAGGACACATTAAACTTTTAGAAATTGTAGTTAAATTTTATTCGCCTAGTAATCAAAAATGCATACATCCTAATTTGGACTTAAAATAAATGCATCGAAATTATTGTTGATTTATATTCACTTACTAGACATTCTCATACATCTTAATGTACTTTGAACACCACCAATGCATCCAAATAACGTGCGACTATCACACTACACTCATACCAAAAAAATTAACGCACCATTATATTATGGTGATTATTATTATTATTATTGTATCCTTTAGTTCCTAGAGGAACATAGGGCTTCAGCTGCGCACCTCCATTGACTTCGGTTTTCTGACAACTTTTTCACCCTGCTCCAGGTCTGTCCACATGCTTTCATCTCCTCCTCGCATGACCTCCTCCAAGTCACCCTTGGACGACCAACTCGCCGCCTCCCTTTCGGGTTCCACTCGAGGGCTTGTCTAGTGATGTCACTTGATGGTTTCCTCAGCGTATGGCCAATCCATCTCCATTTCTTTCTGCCTATTTGTTTCACAATCGGTTCCTGATTGGTTCGCTCCCAGAGATCCCTGTTGCTGATCTTTTCTGGCCATCTGATCTTGAGTATTGAGCGGAGACAGTTGTTAATGAAGGTTTGAAGTTTGTTTGAGATGCTCTTTATGACTCGCCAAGTCTCTGATCCGTATAGTAGCACTGACTTCACATTGGAGTTGAAAATCCGGATCTTATTTTTGATGCTGAGTGCTGTTGACCTCCACACAGATTTGAGAGTAATGAAAGCTTGTCTTGCTTTTCCGATTCTGGCTTTGATGTCCTCGTCAGTTCCGCCTGTAGTTGAGACGATGCTTCCCAGGTAGGTGAAGGAGGTTGTTTCTTTCAGGTTCTTCCCATTTATGCTTATTGTGTCTGTTGTTGTTGCTGTTGATGTTGGCTAGGAATCTTCATCATCTCTGTTTTATCTATGTTCACGTGAAGTCCTATCTTTGATGCTTCTTCTGCCAACTTGTTACTTTTCACTTGCATATCTTCCAGTTTATGGGAAATCAGACATATATCATCGGCGAAATCCAGATCCTCCAAGTCTTTTGTGTCAGTCCATTTTATGCCTGTTCCCTCGTTGGTTGCCGTTGTCTGTCGCATTATCCAATCAATTGCAATCAGGAAGATCATTGGTGATAGTAGACAGCCTTGCCTCACTCCCGTCCTCACTTCGAAGGCTTCCGTAAGTTTCCCGTTGTGGATTACTTGGCATGCAGCATTGTCGTATAACTGTTGGATGAGGTGTATAATTGTCGATGGGACCCCGTAGTAGCGAAGTAGTTTCCAAATGACCTCTCGATCGACGCTGTCGAAGGCCTTTTCAAAGTCGATGAAGTTGAGATAGAGAGGTGACTGCCATTCCAAGCTTTGTTCAATGATGATCCGTAGAGTGGCGATTTGATCAATACATGATTTGTTTCTCCTGAATCCAGCCTGTTCCGGACGAAGTTTTTCATCTAGGGCTTGTTTGATTCTCTCCAGGATGATGCGACTTAGTATCTTGCTTGGAATGGACAGAAGCATAATTCCACGCCAGTTTTTACATTGACTTAAGTCTCCTTTCTTTGGAAGTTTGAATAAGTAACCGTTCTTCCAATCCTCGGGTACTTTGCCCTCTTTCCACACCTTCTCCAGCAGTGGTGTCATCAAGTCCGCTGTTGTCTCTGGGTCTATTTTCAAAGCCTCTGCTGGGATTCCATCTGGTCCCGGTGTTTTCCCAGCTTTAAGCATCTTGATTGCATTCAGGACTTCTGATTTCGTCGGGGGGTCAGTGTTCACTGGTAGTTCTGCTTCCGTTGTTGGTATTGCTGGACGTGTTGTAGGTGGCGGACGATTTAGAAGTCTTTTGAAGTGTTCAACCCAGTGCTTTCTCTGTTCCACCTCTTTGGTGATTGACTTTCCATTGTCGTCCTTTATTGGCTTAATCTGTGTCGAACGTTTGCCCGAAAGGTTCCTAGTTGTTTGGTAGAGTGTGGCGAGGTCTCCTTTGCCTGCAGCTTGTTCTGCTTCGTTTGCCATGGTTTCATAATATTTTCTTTTGTCTTCCCTGGCACTTTTCTTCACTCTTTTGTTCAGTGTATTGTAGCTTGCATTCAGCTCCTGTTTTTGTTGCTCGTCAGTGCACTGGATAATCTTTTGCTTCACTGTCCTTCTCTCTTCTATTAGTTTCCAAGTGTCCGTAGTGAGCCACTGTTTGTCCTGTCTCTTTTTTCTGCCTAGAATTTCTATGCAGGTTTGGCTCCACACCGTTTTCAAGTTGTTCCAGTGCTTTTCAACGCCGACCTCTTCGCTAGTGTTGATTTGTGTCTCGGCTTTGTCCTTTATGCTTGCAATGAAGATGTCCTTTGTAGCCTGGTCCTTCAGCTTTTGAGTGTTGAACTTGGCTTGTGGTCTATCTGCAGCTCCTGATTCCCTGAAAGCTTTTAATTTGATTTGGATTGTCCCTTGTACGAGATAGTGGTCTGAGCCAACGTCTGCTCCTCTTCTTGCTTTTGTGTCCAGTAGGCTGCGCCTCCACTTCCTTGAGATTGAGATGAAGTCGATTTGGTTTTTGGTTTGCCCGTCTGGTGACACCCATGTAGCCTTGTGGATATCTTTGTGCTTGTATACACTGCCACCAATCACCAGTTCGTTGAAGGCGCAGAAGTCGGCGAAGAGTTCTCCGTTTTCATTCATTTCTCCTAGAGCTTCTCTACCCATGATGAGTTCCCTTCCTTAGTTGTCTGGTCCCAGTTTGGCGTTCATGTCTCCCATTAGTATTTTCATGTCGCCAGCTGGAGTATTGTCCATTGTTGCCTGTAGTTGCCTGTAGAATTCTTCTTTCTTCTCGAGGTCTGCGTTGTTTGTGGGTGCATAACATTGTATGATTGACACTTTCCTTCCTTTGGAGTTGAACCTGGCGGTCATTATCCTGGACGAAATCGCCTCCCATTGTATCAGGGCTTTCGTTGCCGTTGGTGACATCATGATAGCCACGCCCTCGGTGTGCGTGTGGTTATCTTCTGGGTGACCGGAGTAGATCACTGACTCACCTGTTGACAATTTGGTGAGTCCACTCCCATTCCATCTGCTCTCACATATTCCCAGCACTTGTATTCCGTATCTTTTCATCTCGTTGGCGATCTGGGCAGCTTTCCCAGTCTCGTACATAGTTCGGACGTTCCATGTTCCTACACAGACTTTTTCTTTTGGTGCAAAGAGGTTCATTCTGCTGAAGGTTCTGTAGCAATTTTGTTTACAGGGTGGGGTTGCTAGCCTCACGCCTGAGAAAAGAATGATTACATTAAGTAAAAGTTTAGAGAGAAGCAACTTTTTGGGTTGCTCCCCTCAAAATCAGAAAATAACGGACAAACAATGAGAACAACATCAACAAAGGAAACAGTTCACAGAAAAAAGGGCAAAAAGCGACGACAACTATACAATAAGACAACATGCAATATAGTTCAGTACAGTTAACTAAAATGATATCTTAACCATAAACTCACTGACTTGGAGCAACTTGAACATATAAATCCAACAATATATACAATTATAGATGTGTTTATGTTTAAAAATTCCACAAATCCAAACAGTTAGTTATATGTATTATCTGTCAATAAGATTGTATTTTTTGGATTCAGTGTTCGAAAGGTTAATAATTGTGATAGTTTCCGCAAACTCTTGGCATAAAATTTTACAGAAATAAGAGTTTTTATTAATAAGCAAAATGTAGCGCAGTAGTCGAAAAGCGCGCAAGAGTGTTATGGTGAGGTAAGCCCTAAATCATACTGACTGTAAATTTCCGTGTCAAAATAAAAAGATTACCGCTTTAACTTATATTTCAGACCAATAGGAAGCCAGTTAGCCAAAAGCCAATCAAAATCTGCCTATATCTATTTTCCTGATTCTACCTGGGTACATATATATTTACATATGTATAATTACAGGAGGGACTGGGTATTTTAGGTCATTCATGGGTACCGTATTTGAAGTGACATATTCACGCCGCATTTATGGACACGACATCAATTTATGGGCGAAGTTGTTTGGTTGTTTTGCATTGACAAGTCACTTCGGGAGAAATATATAAGCATAGAGATAAAAGTCATCACCAGTCTGATCACAAAAAACTTAGCTTCTACTGAGATCATACGTTTCAGTGCGTGCGGAGTACTGAAAGCAGTCGTAGATTATGACTCGCGGTGAGAATTGTCAAATGGTTTACACAAATGACGCGTGTTTTCATAACTAGTAGAGAATTCTTCTGAATAATGGTGTAATGAGGGCTTCATTGTACTTGTCGGGTTTCGCAGCTAAGGAGGTGATTTAGCTTATTGATGAGTTAGACGGCGATCTGGAGTCCATCAATTAATTCAAAGAGACAGTGGTTTTACTGCCTGGTTAACTTTAGATAGGAGTAAATGTATTATTTGGTCACATTTAAGCAGAAATTTCGTTCCTTTAATATTTTCGACTACGCTCACGACTTCCTCAGCCATTCGGACGTTTTAGCAAAACTGAGACGAGCAATGCGTGTGAAAAATCAAATCTTTGTAGTCTTATTTCAATGTTTGTCGGAAGGGACTTCGAAATAATAATAATTTACTTTATTCCAAAAACAGCACTTGTAATACAGAACTGAATTCTCCACATTTGTCACAATATTGCATTTGATTTGCTTAAAATATAAACGAAATTAAAAATTAAAGCAAAAGTAACCGGAGGAATTTGTCCACGTTTACCAGATAAAGACAAAAATATTCGAAGCAGGAATTGAGATCATTAAATATAATAATAATAACAGTGATTTTGTTTCAAACAGTAATGTCAATTCAGTTAGGAAATTTTAGCATGTTACTATAGAGTATTGAATCTAATGTTCTGTTGATATACCAGCATGGTGAGGCGAAATACAAGATTAACAGTTATAACACAGCTTAAACGATGTTCACACTTCTGAAAAATAAATATAAACAAAAAATTGAGAAGATTATAAATACACGGAATACAAAAATAATAAAGTTTGGTACTGTAAGGGTGCAAGAAATTGTTTATTTATTAGTGCAAAGAACGTCAGTGAGTTAGTCTATGCCTAACATCACTTTCATCACATAAAGTACATGCAGCCACATATGGTAAAATGGAATTTTTATACTTAGACGTACGTGCATAAATTGTTGTATTATTCTCCATTTTAATTGCTTCTTTCTTACAATACTGGTGTCAGTCTCGTCTCATAAACCGTTAATGCCCAGCTCTCGCTACGCTCGGGCCCACGCTGTTCCTTTGAGTTTCAGAAACGCTTAGTAATAACGGATGCAAAATCGAAAACACCGATCTGCTGCTTGTTATTTCTTTATTGTTACACCAACATATAAAAGGAATAAACGAACTAAGCAACTAAGGTCTGTAAACAAATATTACAATAATAAATCCTTATGTTACTTCTGACGATGTTTCACTCTTCTTTCTGAACAGCAACCAATGAGACGATGACTGTCGTATTGATGCCTCCACGAAAATCGAGGAAGTTGATTTTGAGCAAACAACCAAGAATTGATCGTTCAATCTTCAACTCCATTGACAACTGGTGTTTCGCATTTAAAGTCGAAGAAGGTACATAGTATTTATCGGTTCGTAGCGCCTTCGTAACAATAGGAACTTTTCTGGAGGACCTTCTGGAATTATTCCGGGTGTACTTACTGGATCCGCAGCCAGCTTCTCTTTGGACACGGATTATCAACGCCATTTGGATCCTTTCGTGACGTTGGATAATGCCTGTGTCAAGAAAGGGACGTGGCAACTTGGAAGCAGACAAAAAGGTGAATAACGATGAGTCGTCTGCTAACTGTAATTATATGCATAATGCTCAGTATGATGAGTCTGATGTTCACGCTCCATCGTTTAGGGATAGTAAGGGTTTAAAGTTACCTAAGTTTGAACCTCGATACTTTGATGGAAACCCAGCCGACTGCCCACATTTCATAATGGAGTTTGAGGTCATGCTGAGTGGTATTTTATTGAATGACGAAATGAAGTTAATGTGTTTGTTGAGGTATTGCATTGGTGTTGCTTCAAGAGCCATACAGTGCTGCAAGTTTATGTCCCCAGACGAAGGATGTATAGAGGCTATGAGGATACTACTTCAAAGGATTGGAAAACCATTTATGATAATCTGTAGTATTTTTGGGACCATGAAGGGTAATGGATAGCAGTTAAACGATAATTCAGAGGAACTCGCAGAGTTCTTGGATAATTTATTGGTATATAGAGATACTCCAGTGTCTCTTAATTGCATAGATGAATTAAATACAAGTTCCGTGATTGAGACTGTTGCCAAGAGAATACCAGTTCGTCTGCAAAGAAGGTTCATAGAGATCAGCTCCCGTCCAGAAGAGGAGGGTTGGGAGTCCGGTTTGGATGACATTGTAAGCCTGGTGAAAGACATTGTAGATATGGTGGTGGTCACTAAGGTGAATCGCCCCATTCTGCAGGAACAGCAATATGAAATTTGAAGGCTCGAGATTTTTCCGATTTCTGTGAGGGCTTAGATCTTTACCTTGAAAAAGATAATAATGAACGCCTGGACAGATCATGCTTCTGCCTTTAAACATAAACCATTCGCTCAGCCTATTGTTGAGATGCGACCACGTGGGCTCTGCACAGATTTATGGAGCATCTTATAAATTAACTTGCTATCCTTTGTCAGATCTTTAAATACCACTTCACAATGTCTTATCTCATTCATTTTCTAATAGCGTATTTACTTGGTCCTCATTATATTCCACTAAACCTAACATTTTATAGCTCTTTATGAAGTCGGTTCGACTCATTCTATTCCTATTCTCTGTAAAGTTTGCTTGTGCACCAAATAGACAAGAAGTTGTGAAATAAAAACAACTGGCTCGAGGATAATCGTATTAAAACCAAAAGTGGACATCATGATAGTAAGACCTATATGGGTAGCATTACACATTGCAAATGAAAGTTGTCAGCCTATGGATTAATTGGGTTCCCATTCTATTTCTGTTATAAATGCATTTATTAATGATATATTGCACTTAGTTATTTTATTACACCTTAACGATTCACCTTAGAAGGAGGGTTGGGTTATACCTTAGTGCCTCAAATTCTTGACGTAAAATGTCAGACCAAGTGATAATGATAATAGCTTCATTCTAAAACAATACTTGTGATACAGATTCGCATTCTGAGCATTTCACAACAGTATTGCATCCAGGTAGTAAATTAACAATAAAATAAAATTCTACATAGATTAAGGGTAATCTCAGTTAGTTTTGACAGCAACATATTAGCATGTCGGTAGCAATGCCAAAATTTAACAGAGTGTTTGAAGGTGCTAGAAAAGTAGGTCCCAGCACATTCACTGGCGTAAGCGGAAGAAAGAAACAAAGCTGCACTTAACAGAAAAAAGATAGATAAAAGGAAAAGAGAAAGACGTTGTACCTATACGTGATATAAGTTGGAACGATGAGATCCAATTTTTCTACTGACTATTTATTAAGTTATAAGTTTTACGACTAGTGATTTGTTCTTTGTCGCACAGAACAAGAACTAAGTAGGGTGGGTATGTTCGAGTTTCTGTACTTGCTAGTGAGAGAATATAGTTTTCTATATAGGCTTCTGATCTGCCTGAGTGATTAGATACAAGGGGAGAGTTGTTAATGAAGACGGGGGTGGTGTGAGTTAGATAGATAGAATGGATCAAGTCCATTTTTCACATGAGACTAAGTGCTTATCGACCAGAATATTAACAAGCTGGTTGGTTGAGTGGCACATTGCTTAGCCTGCGGACAACCTTTAACATCCTGCGTATTATGATATAGTCCTTCTCAGTAGCCAGTCCTGGAAAAACTAAGGGGGAACGATAGTGAATAATAGGCAGGAAGGATGCAAAAGTTAACGAATCGTAAGAGTAAGGGTTGGGTTGGGTTATTCCAGAATGTCTTAACTTCTTGATGTAGAAGGTAAGATGGAATATTTTCTTAGAAATCATCAAGATATGAGACGACCAGAAGGGAAAGATCACCAGATAGAATGACGCCTAGGTATTTAATTTCAGACTTGCTTTCTATTTCAGTGCTGACTTCTGATAAAAAGCCGTTTAGTTTATTGCGGTCACTTTGACATTTTATCGGCAAAGATACAGTTAATTCCTCCGCATATTAGACAAAATAAAGTAACAAAGTAATGCATTTAAAGCATATGTATACTTCCCATGATCACGGCGACTCTTTGCGGAATACGTCAAAATCCAAATCACTGTCTATACAGCACCAATAAACCTGGATATCTATGAAATAACGAAAATATGCTGACGGCTGCATCTCAGATCACACTGATTCATTCGATGGTAATATTCTGTTCCTTTATGCCTTATTCGACATTTTGTATGGATTGGTTCACGGCCATTCTGGTTCCAGATCGAGAAGGATAAATAATTCACCGGTTGCTGAATTAATAGTACTTCTCTGCATGTTTAACTATATTCTGACTGATGTGGTGAACCTTTTGCAGATTATATTAGTAAAATATCGTTTACGGTAAATTAACTATCGTTTTATTAGACATTTTTACACTTCTGTGAGCAGCCCACCATATCCACCAAATGTAACTGTTGTAATTGCTTGTAATAGTAGTATTAGTATTTCAAGAAGACCGAATTACAAGAATCCAAACAAAACAAAGAGAGGGCGGAATTCAGGAATTTGTATTTGGCGGAATTATTATTCAGTTCATATAAAAAATATATTAAAAATCAAAAGTAAGTGTTTAAATATTAAAGAGATAGAAGTTGTCAATCGAAGCAACCGCCACATGTAGAATATCTCCTTGCGTATTCACAACAATATCTCGGTTTCCTTACAAGTAACTGCAAAGTTCTAACTGATTCTGTCAATGTAGTTGAAGATTGAACGATCAATTCATGGTTGTTTGCTCAAAACCAACTTCCCCAATTTTCGCGGAGGCATCAATACGACAGTCATCGTCTCATCGGTCGCTGTTCAGAAAGAAGTCAGCAGCAAACCGTCAGAAGTAATATTGTGATTTATTATTGTAATATTTGTTCATAGACCTTAGTTTAAAGCTTGATTTTAAAGTTGGCTATATGTCAGTGTTACAATACAGAATTCTCGAGTAGCCAATCTGTGTTTTGGTTTTGCGTCCGTTATTACTAAGCGTTTCTGAGAAACTTCAAGGAACAGCGTGAGTCCCATCGTAGCAAGAGCTGGGCATTGACGGTTTACGAGAGGTAGCTGACGACGAGTTTCTTTTTCTGCTTTTTCTTTAAGAAACTTTGACGTGGCATCACTGGAACAAGAGGAAGACCGGTTTACTAGACTTGTTATAAAAGATGATAACTAGCTTGTAAGCCGGTTAATTCAATTCTGGCTTGGTTGAAATAAACATCTCTTCCTCGCCGTCTTTGCGTTCTTCCTTCCTCAGTCGCGATTTCGGTCTGCGTGTGTTATAGATGGACTATTTCTATCTCTGTATTGTTTAAACACTTACTGTTGGTTGTTAATATTTCTTATATGAATTGATATATTATTCCGCCAAATACAAGTTCCAGAAGTCCTCCCTCTCTGTGTTTTGATTGAATTCTTGTAATTCGGCCATGTAATTCATAGCAGGTTAATGTAAATACAGTAAAAATGTGTACAAATAAGGTATTTATAATATACATTACATGTCAATGTAGTTGAAGATTGAACGATCAATTCATGGTTGTTTGCTCAAAACCAACTTCCCCAATTTTCGCGGAGGCATCAATACGACAGTCATCGTCTCATCGGTCGCTGTTCAGAAAGAAGTCAGCAGCAAACCGTCAGAAGTAATATTGTGATTTATTATTGTAATATTTGTTCATAGACCTTAGTTTAAAGCTTGATTTTAAAGTTGGCTATATGTCAGTGTTACAATACAGAATTCTCGAGTAGCCAATCTGTGTTTTGGTTTTGCGTCCGTTATTACTAAGCGTTTCTGAGAAACTTCAAGGAACAGCGTGAGTCCCATCGTAGCAAGAGCTGGGCATTGACGGTTTACGAGAGGTAGCTGACGACGAGTTTCTTTTTCTGCTTTTTCTTTAAGAAACTTTGACGTGGCATCACTGGAACAAGAGGAAGACCGGTTTACTAGACTTGTTATAAAAGATGATAACTAGCTTGTAAGCCGGTTAATTCAATTCTGGCTTGGTTGAAATAAACATCTCTTCCTCGCCGTCTTTGCGTTCTTCCTTCCTCAGTCGCGATTTCGGTCTGCGTGTGTTATAGATGGACTATTTCTATCTCTGTATTGTTTAAACACTTACTGTTGGTTGTTAATATTTCTTATATGAATTGATATATTATTCCGCCAAATACAAATTCCAGAAGTCCTCCCTCTCTGTGTTTTGATTGAATTCTTGTAATTCGGCCATGTAATTCATAGCAGGTTAATGTAAATACAGTAAAAATGTGTACAAATAAGGTATTTATAATATACATTACATGTCAATGTAGTTGAAGATTGAACGATCAATTCATGGTTGTTTGCTCAAAACCAACTTCCCCAATTTTCGCGGAGGCATCAATACGACAGTCATCGTCTCATCGGTCGCTGTTCAGAAAGAAGTCAGCAGCAAACCGTCAGAAGTAATATTGTGATTTATTATTGTAATATTTGTTCATAGACCTTAGTTTAAAGCTTGATTTTAAAGTTGGCTATATGTCAGTGTTACAATACAGAATTCTCGAGTAGCCAATCTGTGTTTTGGTTTTGCGTCCGTTATTACTAAGCGTTTCTGAGAAACTTCAAGGAACAGCGTGAGTCCCATCGTAGCAAGAGCTGGGCATTGACGGTTTACGAGAGGTAGCTGACGACGAGTTTCTTTTTCTGCTTTTTCTTTAAGAAACTTTGACGTGGCATCACTGGAACAAGAGGAAGACCGGTTTACTAGACTTGTTATAAAAGATGATAACTAGCTTGTAAGCCGGTTAATTCAATTCTGGCTTGGTTGAAATAAACATCTCTTCCTCGCCGTCTTTGCGTTCTTCCTTCCTCAGTCGCGATTTCGGTCTGCGTGTGTTATAGATGGACTATTTCTATCTCTGTATTGTTTAAACACTTACTGTTGGTTGTTAATATTTCTTATATGAATTGATATATTATTCCGCCAAATACAAATTCCAGAAGTCCTCCCTCTCTGTGTTTTGATTGAATTCTTGTAATTCGGCCATGTAATTCATAGCAGGTTAATGTAAATACAGTAAAAATGTGTACAAATAAGGTATTTATAATATACATTACATGTCAATGTAGTTGAAGATTGAACGATCAATTCATGGTTGTTTGCTCAAAACCAACTTCCCCAATTTTCGCGGAGGCATCAATACGACAGTCATCGTCTCATCGGTCGCTGTTCAGAAAGAAGTCAGCAGCAAACCGTCAGAAGTAATATTGTGATTTATTATTGTAATATTTGTTCATAGACCTTAGTTTAAAGCTTGATTTTAAAGTTGGCTATATGTCAGTGTTACAATACAGAATTCTCGAGTAGCCAATCTGTGTTTTGGTTTTGCGTCCGTTATTACTAAGCGTTTCTGAGAAACTTCAAGGAACAGCGTGAGTCCCATCGTAGCAAGAGCTGGGCATTGACGGTTTACGAGAGGTAGCTGACGACGAGTTTCTTTTTCTGCTTTTTCTTTAAGAAACTTTGACGTGGCATCACTGGAACAAGAGGAAGACCGGTTTACTAGACTTGTTATAAAAGATGATAACTAGCTTGTAAGCCGGTTAATTCAATTCTGGCTTGGTTGAAATAAACATCTCTTCCTCGCCGTCTTTGCGTTCTTCCTTCCTCAGTCGCGATTTCGGTCTGCGTGTGTTATAGATGGACTATTTCTATCTCTGTATTGTTTAAACACTTACTGTTGGTTGTTAATATTTCTTATATGAATTGATATATTATTCCGCCAAATACAAATTCCAGAAGTCCTCCCTCTCTGTGTTTTGATTGAATTCTTGTAATTCGGCCATGTAATTCATAGCAGGTTAATGTAAATACAGTAAAAATGTGTACAAATAAGGTATTTATAATATACATTACATGTCAATGTAGTTGAAGATTGAACGATCAATTCATGGTTGTTTGCTCAAAACCAACTTCCCCAATTTTCGCGGAGGCATCAATACGACAGTCATCGTCTCATCGGTCGCTGTTCAGAAAGAAGTCAGCAGCAAACCGTCAGAAGTAATATTGTGATTTATTATTGTAATATTTGTTCATAGACCTTAGTTTAAAGCTTGATTTTAAAGTTGGCTATATGTCAGTGTTACAATACAGAATTCTCGAGTAGCCAATCTGTGTTTTGGTTTTGCGTCCGTTATTACTAAGCGTTTCTGAGAAACTTCAAGGAACAGCGTGAGTCCCATCGTAGCAAGAGCTGGGCATTGACGGTTTACGAGAGGTAGCTGACGACGAGTTTCTTTTTCTGCTTTTTCTTTAAGAAACTTTGACGTGGCATCACTGGAACAAGAGGAAGACCGGTTTACTAGACTTGTTATAAAAGATGATAACTAGCTTGTAAGCCGGTTAATTCAATTCTGGCTTGGTTGAAATAAACATCTCTTCCTCGCCGTCTTTGCGTTCTTCCTTCCTCAGTCGCGATTTCGGTCTGCGTGTGTTATAGATGGACTATTTCTATCTCTGTATTGTTTAAACACTTACTGTTGGTTGTTAATATTTCTTATATGAATTGATATATTATTCCGCCAAATACAAATTCCAGAAGTCCTCCCTCTCTGTGTTTTGATTGAATTCTTGTAATTCGGCCATGTAATTCATAGCAGGTTAATGTAAATACAGTAAAAATGTGTACAAATAAGGTATTTATAATATACATTACATGTCAATGTAGTTGAAGATTGAACGATCAATTCATGGTTGTTTGCTCAAAACCAACTTCCCCAATTTTCGCGGAGGCATCAATACGACAGTCATCGTCTCATCGGTCGCTGTTCAGAAAGAAGTCAGCAGCAAACCGTCAGAAGTAATATTGTGATTTATTATTGTAATATTTGTTCATAGACCTTAGTTTAAAGCTTGATTTTAAAGTTGGCTATATGTCAGTGTTACAATACAGAATTCTCGAGTAGCCAATCTGTGTTTTGGTTTTGCGTCCGTTATTACTAAGCGTTTCTGAGAAACTTCAAGGAACAGCGTGAGTCCCATCGTAGCAAGAGCTGGGCATTGACGGTTTACGAGAGGTAGCTGACGACGAGTTTCTTTTTCTGCTTTTACTTTAAGAAACTTTGACGTGGCATCACTGGAACAAGAGGAAGACCGGTTTACTAGACTTGTTATAAAAGATGATAACTAGCTTGTAAGCCGGTTAATTCAATTCTGGCTTGGTTGAAATAAACATCTCTTCCTCGCCGTCTTTGCGTTCTTCCTTCCTCAGTCGCGATTTCGGTCTGCGTGTGTTATAGATGGACTATTTCTATCTCTGTATTGTTTAAACACTTACTGTTGGTTGTTAATATTTCTTATATGAATTGATATATTATTCCGCCAAATACAAATTCCAGAAGTCCTCCCTCTCTGTGTTTTGATTGAATTCTTGTAATTCGGCCATGTAATTCATAGCAGGTTAATGTAAATACAGTAAAAATGTGTACAAATAAGGTATTTATAATATACATTACATGTCAATGTAGTTGAAGATTGAACGATCAATTCATGGTTGTTTGCTCAAAACCAACTTCCCCAATTTTCGCGGAGGCATCGATACGACAGTCATCGTCTCATCGGTCGCTGTTCAGAAAGAAGTCAGCAGCAAACCGTCAGAAGTAATATTGTGATTTATTATTGTAATATTTGTTCATAGACCTTAGTTTAAAGCTTGATTTTAAAGTTGGCTATATGTCAGTGTTACAATACAGAATTCTCGAGTAGCCAATCTGTGTTTTGGTTTTGCGTCCGTTATTACTAAGCGTTTCTGAGAAACTTCAAGGAACAGCGTGAGTCCCATCGTAGCAAGAGCTGGGCATTGACGGTTTACGAGAGGTAGCTGACGACGAGTTTCTTTTTCTGCTTTTTCTTTAAGAAACTTTGACGTGGCATCACTGGAACAAGAGGAAGACCGGTTTACTAGACTTGTTATAAAAGATGATAACTAGCTTGTAAGCCGGTTAATTCAATTCTGGCTTGGTTGAAATAAACATCTCTTCCTCGCCGTCTTTGCGTTCTTCCTTCCTCAGTCGCGATTTCGGTCTGCGTGTGTTATAGATGGACTATTTCTATCTCTGTATTGTTTAAACACTTACTGTTGGTTGTTAATATTTCTTATATGAATTGATATATTATTCCGCCAAATACAAATTCCAGAAGTCCTCCCTCTCTGTGTTTTGATTGAATTCTTGTAATTCGGCCATGTAATTCATAGCAGGTTAATGTAAATACAGTAAAAATGTGTACAAATAAGGTATTTATAATATACATTACATGTCAATGTAGTTGAAGATTGAACGATCAATTCATGGTTGTTTGCTCAAAACCAACTTCCCCAATTTTCGCGGAGGCATCAATACGACAGTCATCGTCTCATCGGTCGCTGTTCAGAAAGAAGTCAGCAGCAAACCGTCAGAAGTAATATTGTGATTTATTATTGTAATATTTGTTCATAGACCTTAGTTTAAAGCTTGATTTTAAAGTTGGCTATATGTCAGTGTTACAATACAGAATTCTCGAGTAGCCAATCTGTGTTTTGGTTTTGCGTCCGTTATTACTAAGCGTTTCTGAGAAACTTCAAGGAACAGCGTGAGTCCCATCGTAGCAAGAGCTGGGCATTGACGGTTTACGAGAGGTAGCTGACGACGAGTTTCTTTTTCTGCTTTTTCTTTAAGAAACTTTGACGTGGCATCACTGGAACAAGAGGAAGACCGGTTTACTAGACTTGTTATAAAAGATGATAACTAGCTTGTAAGCCGGTTAATTCAATTCTGGCTTGGTTGAAATAAACATCTCTTCCTCGCCGTCTTTGCGTTCTTCCTTCCTCAGTCGCGATTTTGGTCTGCGTGTGTTATAGATGGACTATTTCTATCTCTGTATTGTTTAAACACTTACTGTTGGTTGTTAATATTTCTTATATGAATTGATATATTATTCCGCCAAATACAAATTCCAGAAGTCCTCCCTCTCTGTGTTTTGATTGAATTCTTGTAATTCGGCCATGTAATTCATAGCAGGTTAATGTAAATACAGTAAAAATGTGTACAAATAAGGTATTTATAATATACATTACATGTCAATGTAGTTGAAGATTGAACGATCAATTCATGGTTGTTTGCTCAAAACCAACTTCCCCAATTTTCGCGGAGGCATCAATACGACAGTCATCGTCTCATCGGTCGCTGTTCAGAAAGAAGTCAGCAGCAAACCGTCAGAAGTAATATTGTGATTTATTATTGTAATATTTGTTCATAGACCTTAGTTTAAAGCTTGATTTTAAAGTTGGCTATATGTCAGTGTTACAATACAGAATTCTCGAGTAGCCAATCTGTGTTTTGGTTTTGCGTCCGTTATTACTAAGCGTTTCTGAGAAACTTCAAGGAACAGCGTGAGTCCCATCGTAGCAAGAGCTGGGCATTGACGGTTTACGAGAGGTAGCTGACGACGAGTTTCTTTTTCTGCTTTTTCTTTAAGAAACTTTGACGTGGCATCACTGGAACAAGAGGAAGACCGGTTTACTAGACTTGTTATAAAAGATGATAACTAGCTTGTAAGCCGGTTAATTCAATTCTGGCTTGGTTGAAATAAACATCTCTTCCTCGCCGTCTTTGCGTTCTTCCTTCCTCAGTCGCGATTTCGGTCTGCGTGTGTTATAGATGGACTATTTCTATCTCTGTATTGTTTAAACACTTACTGTTGGTTGTTAATATTTCTTATATGAATTGATATATTATTCCGCCAAATACAAATTCCAGAAGTCCTCCCTCTCTGTGTTTTGATTGAATTCTTGTAATTCGGCCATGTAATTCATAGCAGGTTAATGTAAATACAGTAAAAATGTGTACAAATAAGGTATTTATAATATACATTACATGTCAATGTAGTTGAAGATTGAACGATCAATTCATGGTTGTTTGCTCAAAACCAACTTCCCCAATTTTCGCGGAGGCATCAATACGACAGTCATCGTCTCATCGGTCGCTGTTCAGAAAGAAGTCAGCAGCAAACCGTCAGAAGTAATATTGTGATTTATTATTGTAATATTTGTTCATAGACCTTAGTTTAAAGCTTGATTTTAAAGTTGGCTATATGTCAGTGTTACAATACAGAATTCTCGAGTAGCCAATCTGTGTTTTGGTTTTGCGTCCGTTATTACTAAGCGTTTCTGAGAAACTTCAAGGAACAGCGTGAGTCCCATCGTAGCAAGAGCTGGGCATTGACGGTTTACGAGAGGTAGCTGACGACGAGTTTCTTTTTCTGCTTTTTCTTTAAGAAACTTTGACGTGGCATCACTGGAACAAGAGGAAGACCGGTTTACTAGACTTGTTATAAAAGATGATAACTAGCTTGTAAGCCGGTTAATTCAATTCTGGCTTGGTTGAAATAAACATCTCTTCCTCGCCGTCTTTGCGTTCTTCCTTCCTCAGTCGCGATTTCGGTCTGCGTGTGTTATAGATGGACTATTTCTATCTCTGTATTGTTTAAACACTTACTGTTGGTTGTTAATATTTCTTATATGAATTGATATATTATTCCGCCAAATACAAATTCCAGAAGTCCTCCCTCTCTGTGTTTTGATTGAATTCTTGTAATTCGGCCATGTAATTCATAGCAGGTTAATGTAAATACAGTAAAAATGTGTACAAATAAGGTATTTATAATATACATTACATGTCAATGTAGTTGAAGATTGAACGATCAATTCATGGTTGTTTGCTCAAAACCAACTTCCCCAATTTTCGCGGAGGCATCAATACGACAGTCATCGTCTCATCGGTCGCTGTTCAGAAAGAAGTCAGCAGCAAACCGTCAGAAGTAATATTGTGATTTATTATTGTAATATTTGTTCATAGACCTTAGTTTAAAGCTTGATTTTAAAGTTGGCTATATGTCAGTGTTACAATACAGAATTCTCGAGTAGCCAATCTGTGTTTTGGTTTTGCGTCCGTTATTACTAAGCGTTTCTGAGAAACTTCAAGGAACAGCGTGAGTCCCATCGTAGCAAGAGCTGGGCATTGACGGTTTACGAGAGGTAGCTGACGACGAGTTTCTTTTTCTGCTTTTTCTTTAAGAAACTTTGACGTGGCATCACTGGAACAAGAGGAAGACCGGTTTACTAGACTTGTTATAAAAGATGATAACTAGCTTGTAAGCCGGTTAATTCAATTCTGGCTTGGTTGAAATAAACGTCTCTTCCTCGCCGTCTTTGCGTTCTTCCTTCCTCAGTCGCGATTTCGGTCTGCGTGTGTTATAGATGGACTATTTCTATCTCTGTATTGTTTAAACACTTACTGTTGGTTGTTAATATTTCTTATATGAATTGATATATTATTCCGCCAAATACAAATTCCAGAAGTCCTCCCTCTCTGTGTTTTGATTGAATTCTTGTAATTCGGCCATGTAATTCATAGCAGGTTAATGTAAATACAGTAAAAATGTGTACAAATAAGGTATTTATAATATACATTACATGTCAATGTAGTTGAAGATTGAACGATCAATTCATGGTTGTTTGCTCAAAACCAACTTCCCCAATTTTCGCGGAGGCATCAATACGACAGTCATCGTCTCATCGGTCGCTGTTCAGAAAGAAGTCAGCAGCAAACCGTCAGAAGTAATATTGTGATTTATTATTGTAATATTTGTTCATAGACCTTAGTTTAAAGCTTGATTTTAAAGTTGGCTATATGTCAGTGTTACAATACAGAATTCTCGAGTAGCCAATCTGTGTTTTGGTTTTGCGTCCGTTATTACTAAGCGTTTCTGAGAAACTTCAAGGAACAGCGTGAGTCCCATCGTAGCAAGAGCTGGGCATTGACGGTTTACGAGAGGTAGCTGACGACAAGTTTCTTTTTCTGCTTTTTCTTTAAGAAACTTTGACGTGGCATCACTGGAACAAGAGGAAGACCGGTTTACTAGACTTGTTATAAAAGATGATAACTAGCTTGTAAGCCGGTTAATTCAATTCTGGCTTGGTTGAAATAAACGTCTCTTCCTCGCCGTCTTTGCGTTCTTCCTTCCTCAGTCGCGATTTCGGTCTGCGTGTGTTATAGA
The DNA here is from genome assembly GCA_944472135.2 of Trichobilharzia regenti. Taxonomy (NCBI): domain Eukaryota; kingdom Metazoa; phylum Platyhelminthes; class Trematoda; order Strigeidida; family Schistosomatidae; genus Trichobilharzia; species Trichobilharzia regenti. Next base: position 26,417,653 of record OX235270.1, on the reverse strand, counting down.
TGGACTATTTCTATCTCTGTATTGTTTAAACACTTACTGTTGGTTGTTAATATTTCTTATATGAATTGATATATTATTCCGCCAAATACAAATTCCAGAAGTCCTCCCTCTCTGTGTTTTGATTGAATTCTTGTAATTCGGCCATGTAATTCATAGCAGGTTAATGTAAATACAGTAAAAATGTGTACAAATAAGGTATTTATAATATACATTACATGTCAATGTAGTTGAAGATTGAACGATCAATTCATGGTTGTTTGCTCAAAACCAACTTCCCCAATTTTCGCGGAGGCATCAATACGACAGTCATCGTCTCATCGGTCGCTGTTCAGAAAGAAGTCAGCAGCAAACCGTCAGAAGTAATATTGTGATTTATTATTGTAATATTTGTTCATAGACCTTAGTTTAAAGCTTGATTTTAAAGTTGGCTATATGTCAGTGTTACAATACAGAATTCTCGAGTAGCCAATCTGTGTTTTGGTTTTGCGTCCGTTATTACTAAGCGTTTCTGAGAAACTTCAAGGAACAGCGTGAGTCCCATCGTAGCAAGAGCTGGGCATTGACGGTTTACGAGAGGTAGCTGACGACGAGTTTCTTTTTCTGCTTTTTCTTTAAGAAACTTTGACGTGGCATCACTGGAACAAGAGGAAGACCGGTTTACTAGACTTGTTATGAAAGATGATAACTAGCTTGTAAGCCGGTTAATTCAATTCTGGCTTGGTTGAAATAAACGTCTCTTCCTCGCCGTCTTTGCGTTCTTCCTTCCTCAGTCGCGATTTCGGTCTGCGTGTGTTATAGATGGACTATTTCTATCTCTGTATTGTTTAAACACTTACTGTTGGTTGTTAATATTTCTTATATGAATTGATATATTATTCCGCCAAATACAAATTCCAGAAGTCCTCCCTCTCTGTGTTTTGATTGAATTCTTGTAATTCGGCCATGTAATTCATAGCAGGTTAATGTAAATACAGTAAAAATGTGTACAAATAAGGTATTTATAATATACATTACATGTCAATGTAGTTGAAGATTGAACGATCAATTCATGGTTGTTTGCTCAAAACCAACTTCCCCAATTTTCGCGGAGGCATCAATACGACAGTCATCGTCTCATCGGTCGCTGTTCAGAAAGAAGTCAGCAGCAAACCGTCAGAAGTAATATTGTGATTTATTATTGTAATATTTGTTCATAGACCTTAGTTTAAAGCTTGATTTTAAAGTTGGCTATATGTCAGTGTTACAATACAGAATTCTCGAGTAGCCAATCTGTGTTTTGGTTTTGCGTCCGTTATTACTAAGCGTTTCTGAGAAACTTCAAGGAACAGCGTGAGTCCCATCGTAGCAAGAGCTGGGCATTGACGGTTTACGAGAGGTAGCTGACGACAAGTTTCTTTTTCTGCTTTTTCTTTAAGAAACTTTGACGTGGCATCACTGGAACAAGAGGAAGACCGGTTTACTAGACTTGTTATGAAAGATGATAACTAGCTTGTAAGCCGGTTAATTCAATTCTGGCTTGGTTGAAATAAACGTCTCTTCCTCGCCGTCTTTGCGTTCTTCCTTCCTCAGTCGCGATTTCGGTCTGCGTGTGTTATAGATGGACTATTTCTATCTCTGTATTGTTTAAACACTTACTGTTGGTTGTTAATATTTCTTATATGAATTGATATATTATTCCGCCAAATACAAATTCCAGAAGTCCTCCCTCTCTGTGTTTTGATTGAATTCTTGTAATTCGGCCATGTAATTCATAGCAGGTTAATGTAAATACAGTAAAAATGTGTACAAATAAGGTATTTATAATATACATTACATGTCAATGTAGTTGAAGATTGAACGATCAATTCATGGTTGTTTGCTCAAAACCAACTTCCCCAATTTTCGCGGAGGCATCAATACGACAGTCATCGTCTCATCGGTCGCTGTTCAGAAAGAAGTCAGCAGCAAACCGTCAGAAGTAATATTGTGATTTATTATTGTAATATTTGTTCATAGACCTTAGTTTAAAGCTTGATTTTGAAGTTGGCTATATGTCAGTGTTACAATACAGAATTCTCGAGTAGCCAATCTGTGTTTTGGTTTTGCGTCCGTTATTACTAAGCGTTTCTGAGAAACTTCAAGGAACAGCGTGAGTCCCATCGTAGCAAGAGCTGGGCATTGACGGTTTACGAGAGGTAGCTGACGACAAGTTTCTTTTTCTGCTTTTTCTTTAAGAAACTTTGACGTGGCATCACTGGAACAAGAGGAAGACCGGTTTACTAGACTTGTTATGAAAGATGATAACTAGCTTGTAAGCCGGTTAATTCAATTCTGGCTTGGTTGAAATAAACGTCTCTTCCTCGCCGTCTTTGCGTTCTTCCTTCCTCAGTCGCGATTTCGGTCTGCGTGTGTTATAGATGGACTATTTCTATCTCTGTATTGTTTAAACACTTACTGTTGGTTGTTGATATTTCTTATATGAATTGATATATTATTCCGCCAAATACAAATTCCAGAAGTCCTCCCTCTCTGTGTTTTGATTGAATTCTTGTAATTCGGCCATGTAATTCATAGCAGGTTAATGTAAATACAGTAAAAATGTGTACAAATAAGGTATTTATAATATACATTACATGTCAATGTAGTTGAAGATTGAACGATCAATTCATGGTTGTTTGCTCAAAACCAACTTCCCCAATTTTCGCGGAGGCATCAATACGACAGTCATCGTCTCATCGGTCGCTGTTCAGAAAGAAGTCAGCAGCAAACCGTCAGAAGTAATATTGTGATTTATTATTGTAATATTTAATAATAAGAGTAATAATATTAATATTATATTCTCATTTTGTACATGAGAGACGCCAGTTTACAGGCATCATCAATATGATAATTTACATATACGATTAGCAATCATAATTAATAATAATGTTTTAATAAAATATATATTTTTTGCTACTTGTGTAGGACACACCAAATATACAGGCATGGATAAGCATTATATAAATTTCATAAATTTGGTTTATAGTTAAATTACATGGTTGCTGACGTTTCTGTCTTTGGTTTGTGGGAACAATATGATAACCAGTCATTCAATGGAGCACATCATGAAATATAGGAATATTGACTTCGCATTAACAAAAAAACCCAAGTAAGTTTTAGATGGATTTAAAATACTTGGGAAAAAATAACGCTTGAAGTTATTCCACAATATAACCAGTCATTGAATGGAGCGCATCATGAAATATAGGAGTATTGACTTCGCATTAACAAAAAAACCCAAGTAAGTTTTAGATGGATTAAAAATACTTGGGAAAAAATAAAGCTTGAAGTAATTCCGAATCTCATTTTTGATTTATATCCAAATTGGGAAATAAGAACGAATCGTGACGTTGTATTACAAATTGATACCTTTCCATTGGTATAAGAGTATATTCCACAAATGTAATCCAGGTTGCGTCGCGGGGAAAGTTAATTCGTTATTAACCAGGCAACTGAAAGATACGGGACCAATAATGTTCGCAGATCATTTGTCATTGTAAATGGTCAAACATCCACATTATTGATTCTCATTCAAAAAGTCAAATGGAAGCTGAAATGGTGAGAGAGAAAAGAAGACAAACAACAGCAACGCAAAAGAAAGCAACGGGAGTCCTTAAGGAGTGATTAATAAATATATACATATATATTCTGTTTTGTAACTATGCTTATTTTTGTTCATTAACTAACTAGTCCCGTTACGCTAACTTTTATATTATGTGTGAACTAATATTACTGTCCTGTGTAGAAATGTTTATCATCTAGTTCCAATAATATTAAAATTAATAATTGTAGTTGGTTGTAACTACACGTTTAAAGAACTTAAAATATCTATGTAGGGTGAAATAGAAGGTGTAAGAGTCAGGCGCAAAAGTGCATTGTCATCTTTGAGCAGTCTGGTGACTGAGGAGATGAACACTGGAAGTGTGTTTGCATCGCGCACATTAGCTGGTAGTCTATTCCAAATGACTGAAAACTTATTTAAGAAGAAGTTGTACCGCACGTAAGTCTGACAGTGCTCTATAGCAATTAGGTTGTGATGATTTCTAAGATTGTAACTGGTGACAGTGTTAGGTTTAGTTATTGGTTCGGAGGAATGCAAGAGAAGATTAGTTAGCTTATAGTAAAAGATAAGGTTCAACTTAAGACGTCTTTTCCAGAGGGGTTCTAACCTTAGTCTTTCGCATCGCTCATGGTATTGCAGACCACTTTCTAAACCAAGAGTTCTTGAGGTAAACTGCCGTTGCACTCCCTCTAATTTAAGCTTATCATTTTGTCTGAGTCCGCTAAGAATAAACGGGCAGTATTCTAAGATAGGTTGGACACATACTTTGTATAATAAAACCCTAGTTTCACAATAAAAGAAATTGCGTGTTATGCAACCTATCAGCCTTCGTGCTTTACGACTGGCATAATCAGTCTGTTCAGCGAACGTTAGGTTACTAGAGTATCTAATACCGAGATCTACGACTGAGTTGAGCTTAGCTAGTTTTCGCCCATTTATTTCAAGAGTTAGATCAAGTTTACTGTTGCCGATACAAATCCAGCCACATTTGTCAATGTTAAAGTTTAGAGAGGATTCAGCACACCACGTTGCAAGGCTACTTAGTTCAAGATGTATTTTAGTAACCATATCGCTTAATTCATGAGTGTAGCAGGAGTAGACAACATTGAGGTCGTCAGCATATAGGAATGGTTTGCCTAAGGTGAAGCACTTGCAAATGCTGTTAATGTAGACTGTGAATAAAAGTGGACCTAGGACACTACCTTGCACGACCCCACTTGAGATCTGCCTAGGATGAGACAATACAGATCCAACTTTGGTTATTTGTACCCTGTTGCTTAGAAATGATTTTAACCAGTTCAGTAATGGGTTGCGAATTCCACAAGAGTACAGCTTCTCAAAGAGAATACTGTGAGATACCATGTCAAATGCCCTAGATATATCGAAGTAGAGAACAACGACTAGCTTACGTGCTTCGCGACTACTAGTGATGCAGTTGAAAAAGTCGAAGTGGCAAGTAACGCAGGATCTATTTTTGAGAAATCCGTGTTGAGACCTTGTAACAAGATCTTCCCTAATTAGGTAGTCTGACAATTGATCTTTTACAACTTTCTCCATGATTCGTGAGATAACTGGGGTTATATTTATGGGTCTGTAATTGCGGACGTTTGCCCTATCACCAGATTTGTAATGTGGAATTATGAAGCTAGTTTTCCACTCACTAGGGTAAGTGCCAGTGTCCATAGATATTGAGAAGAATTTAAGAAGTAACAAGGGTATATCACACCCACTGTTTTTGAAAATTATCGAAGCGAGGCCATCCGGTCCCGTACTAGTGGAAGGTTTAAGGCTTTTAATTGCTTGTACTATTAACTGATTAGTGAACACAATGCTTTCAAGGGAAGAGATAGTAAGGGGGGCGGTTTCACCAGGCATATGTGTTTCTAAACTAAAGTTTGCAAACCAATCACTGAAGAGTTCACAGATAGTGGCAGGTTCATTGTAGATTACTTTGTCGTGAAGTAAGTATGGGATTTCCCTCGCCGACTGCATTCGTTTTTTAAGAAGTGCCGTTAAGTTATAAACTTTGGAGGTACTTTCAAGTGCCGTTAACTCTTCGTCGAGGTCCTTTTGAGAGCGTAGGCGCTTGATAGATTCAAGAGACTCGTGGATTGAGAGCAATAGTGATATGTCCTTAGTGGAATAGTACTGTTTCTTCAGCTTCCTTAACTTATTACGGTGTGCCCTTGGAATATATTCAGTTCGGTGTCTACTTAATTTCACTATTTTCTTTGGAGCAACTGTATCTAGACAAAGGGTAACATTCCTGTAAAACAGGGTTACTAAGGCCTCCAGGGAGTCAGTGGTAAAATAGTCATCCCATTGACAGAGTCGAATAAGTTCTTGGACTAATCCCCAGTCTGTATATTTGTAACTACGACATATTGTGCTTCCTGAGTCTTGTTTGTTTCCTGTATTTAGTGGTGAGAAAGGCAGAGAGCAGAGTACCATTCTATGGTCACTACTGGAAAATCTATTACCAACATAGTGGATACTGGGATTGTGTCATGACAAAAAACAAGGTCCAACATGTTGTCACCACGAGTAGGTGTCTGGACGTGTTGTTGCCATCCATAACAGTCTATAGTGGCAAGTAATTCGTCGAAGCGTTGGGGGCCGGAACTAGTTAGCCAATTGACTTCTGGAAGATTGAAGTCCCCTGCAATTATTTTGTAATTAGCACTAAACGAGGATGCGTGTGCAAACGATTTAGCTAATAACGCATCAGTTTCTTTTGTTGAGCTTGGTGCTCGATAAACACAGCCTATGAGAAGTTTGTACTTATCTCCATGTAAGACAACCCAGAGTGAGTCAGGTACATTATTCATTGTTTCATCTTCCACCTTACTGACTACAAATGAGTTATGTATATATATGAGACATCCTCCACCACGCTTGCAATCTCTGTTTGCACGGTGTACAGTGTAATCATCGATACCTATATGCACATCAAGTACAGAGGATGAGCACCATGACTCAGTAATCAGAGCTACAGTAGGCTTGGCGACTAATAATAATGTCCTTAGTTCAGATATCTTATTGATTAAGGAACGTGCATTAATTAGCAATATCGTGAATAAGTCACGGGATACTACAAACTGGCTTAAAATGTCACCATAACCTAAATCTATTTGTGCGTCAGCACCGCAAGAATTTATGAATGAAAAGGAGGTCGGACTGGGTGTCTGTACATCGGGTTGGTGTGCAATGAGGTGGTCCTAGGTGCCATGGGTCGTACCAGTGATTCGGGACACCTGGAAAATTTACCATGTGTTCCTGGATATAAGGGTAGTACAGGTTGGGCCTAGGTTGACGGTTAAAAGGCATAGCATCAAAAGGTCTACCCATCCAACTGCTATTCGTCATACCGGTACACACCTTCGGGTTGTTTTTATAACTTAAAGGGAATTGTGAAGGAAGGTGCTTTGGCTGCAAGACTTTAGGAGTCTTGGAGCCTGACTTTCTATAAGGTGGAGCATGCGGAACACCTCCAGATATACTTATGTTTCGAGAGTTTTTCGTAACAAGTGATGGTTTGTTGGCATTCTTACTCTCAGCAGGCTTATTGAATACAAAGTATTCTTCCCCATCATTAGTCTCAACCCTGCGAAATTTGTTCATCGTGGTGAGGTTACTACGTTTGGGGGGAAATTTCTTAGAACAACTTGCAGAAGTTCTAGTCATTTTAACATCTTTCGATGAGGCTTTATTTACAGGGGTACTGGTATCTAAATCAGTTCCTAGTTCCATTGGCAGGTGTGGTTGTTGTGTAGTTTGCTGAATGCTAGTTTCAGCACTAGGTGTCTGTTGCTGTGCACGATCCTTATTTGGTAAATCAAAGCTAGAGGAGGTGACCAGGTTATTACTACGCATTATTCTGCGCTGACACGGTGTTTTATCCTGAGCTACGGTTATAGACTTATAACTGCTATTCAGTCTTAAGTGATCCTGACATTTAGTAAACTTACTAGCATCAAGGGAATTACTGAATTTAAAAATGATTGGGCAATTAGCCTGGTTAGACTTTTTACGAAGTCGTTTGCATTCACATGGAACACTAGCCATGCCGCAACAAATCAGGATTTTGTGTCTTACAGTTTTCAGGGGCAGAGAATCTGGGACGTTGTAAACTATAGCTTGGTGAGAAGAGGTTATACGCTTCATCACCTCCGTAGCCAAGCAGTCAATCAGATTTTCAGCTTTATTTAGGTTGTCTGGAGATATTTTAGGATGCCTTTCTAAAAGACAGGCTATTGGGTCTAAATTCAAAAGCTTATTTTGAGTTACATCCAGTAAACACTTAACCTGGCCAATATCAGAACGGCTCTCCGTGGTATTTGAGATTGGCAGTGACATACTATCAAACTGATCTAATTTTTTCTGAATTTCACTTACTTGCCTCTGCATATCTTTCAAAAGGAGGTTTAGTTTACAGAACTCAGAGTTCTCTAACAGAACATCTTTCACCTGTATCACAGGAGTGAGATCTGCACTCAAACCATTTTGAGAGCTAGTAGTTGATACTGTATTACCAGGCGGTAATGCAGTTATAACCGAATTTGAGCCACTATCTAAAACAATTGTGTTTCTACGAACACGTTTTTTAGAGATTTGGACCATAATTTCAAGAATTATAAGACAATAAGCAGTAAATAAATTTCAGAGCAAACACGTGCAAAAATGTCACCAATTTCGAACGTACCGCCAAAATTTGTTCACAGAACTTAGTTTAAAGCTTGATTTTAAAGTTGGCTATATGTCAGTGTTACAATACAGAATTCTCGAGTAGCCAATCTGTGTTTTGGTTTTGCGTCCGTTATTACTAAGCGTTTCTGAGAAACGTCAAGGAACAGCGTGAGTCTCATCGCAGCAAGAGCTGGGCATTGACGGTTTACGAGAGGTAGCTGACGACAAGTTTCTTTTTCTGCTTTTTCTTTAAGAAACTTTGACGTGGCATCACTGGAACAAGAGGAAGACCGGTTTACTAGACTTGTTATAAAAGATGATAACTAGCTTGTAAGCCGGTTAATTCAATTCTGGCTTGGTTGAAATAAACGTCTCTTCCTCGCCGTCTTTGCGTTCTTCCTTCCTCAGTCGCGATTTCGGTCTGCGTGTGTTATAGATGGACTATTTCTATCTCTGTATTGTTTAAACACTTACTGTTGGTTGTTAATATTTCTTATATGAATTGATATATTATTCCGCCAAATACAAATTCCAGAAGTCCTCCCTCTCTGTGTTTTGATTGAATTCTTGTAATTCGGCCATGTAATTCATAGCAGGTTAATGTAAATACAGTAAAAATGTGTACAAATAAGGTATTTATAATATACATTACATGTCAATGTAGTTGAAGATTGAACGATCAATTCATGGTTGTTTGCTCAAAACCAACTTCCCCAATTTTCGCGGAGGCATCAATACGACAGTCATCGTCTCATCGGTCGCTGTTCAGAAAGAAGTCAGCAGCAAACCGTCAGAAGTAATATTGTGATTTATTATTGTAATATTTGTTCATAGACCTTAGTTTAAAGCTTGATTTTGAAGTTGGCTATATGTCAGTGTTACAATACAGAATTCTCGAGTAGCCAATCTGTGTTTTGGTTTTGCGTCCGTTATTACTAAGCGTTTCTGAGAAACTTCAAGGAACAGCGTGAGTCCCATCGTAGCAAGAGCTGGGCATTGACGGTTTACGAGAGGTAGCTGACGACAAGTTTCTTTTTCTGCTTTTTCTTTAAGAAACTTTGACGTGGCATCACTGGAACAAGAGGAAGACCGGTTTACTAGACTTGTTATAAAAGATGATAACTAGCTTGTAAGCCGGTTAATTCAATTCTGGCTTGGTTGAAATAAACGTCTCTTCCTCGCCGTCTTTGCGTTCTTCCTTCCTCAGTCGCGATTTCGGTCTGCATGTGTTATAGATGGACTATTTCTATCTCTGTATTGTTTAAACACTTACTGTTGGTTGTTAATATTTCTTATATGAATTGATATATTATTCCGCCAAATACAAATTCCAGAAGTCCTCCCTCTCTGTGTTTTGATTGAATTCTTGTAATTCGGCCATGTAATTCATAGCAGGTTAATGTAAATACAGTAAAAATGTGTACAAATAAGGCATTTTTAATATACATTACATGTCAATGTAGTTGAAGATTGAACGATCAATTCATGGTTGTTTGCTCAAAACCAACTTCCCCAATTTTCGCGGAGGCATCAATACGACAGTCATCGTCTCATCGGTCGCTGTTCAGAAAGAAGTCAGCAGCAAACCGTCAGAAGTAATATTGTGATTTATTATTGTAATATTTGTTCATAGACCTTAGTTTAAAGCTTGATTTTGAAGTTGGCTATATGTCAGTGTTACAATACAGAATTCTCGAGTAGCCAATCTGTGTTTTGGTTTTGCGTCCGTTATTACTAAGCGTTTCTGAGAAACTTCAAGGAACAGCGTGAGTCCCATCGTAGCAAGAGCTGGGCATTGACGGTTTACGAGAGGTAGCTGACGACAAGTTTCTTTTTCTGCTTTTTCTTTAAGAAACTTTGACGTGGCATCACTGGAACAAGAGGAAGACCGGTTTACTAGACTTGTTATAAAAGATGATAACTAGCTTGTAAGCCGGTTAATTCAATTCTGGCTTGGTTGAAATAAACGTCTCTTCCTCGCCGTCTTTGCGTTCTTCCTTCCTCAGTCGCGATTTCGGTCTGCGTGTGTTATAGATGGACTATTTCTATCTCTGTATTGTTTAAACACTTACTGTTGGTTGTTAATATTTCTTATATGAATTGATATATTATTCCGCCAAATACAAATTCCAGAAGTCCTCCCTCTCTGTGTTTTGATTGAATTCTTGTAATTCGGCCATGTAATTCATAGCAGGTTAATGTAAATACAGTAAAAATGTGTACAAATAAGGCATTTTTAATATACATTACATGTCAATGTAGTTGAAGATTGAACGATCAATTCATGGTTGTTTGCTCAAAACCAACTTCCCCAATTTTCGCGGAGGCATCAATACGACAGTCATCGTCTCATCGGTCGCTGTTCAGAAAGAAGTCAGCAGCAAACCGTCAGAAGTAATATTGTGATTTATTATTGTAATATTTGTTCATAGACCTTAGTTTAAAGCTTGATTTTGAAGTTGGCTATATGTCAGTGTTACAATACAGAATTCTCGAGTAGCCAATCTGTGTTTTGGTTTTGCGTCCGTTATTACTAAGCGTTTCTGAGAAACTTCAAGGAACAGCGTGAGTCCCATCGTAGCAAGAGCTGGGCATTGACGGTTTACGAGAGGTAGCTGACGACAAGTTTCTTTTTCTGCTTTTTCTTTAAGAAACTTTGACGTGGCATCACTGGAACAAGAGGAAGACCGGTTTACTAGACTTGTTATAAAAGATGATAACTAGCTTGTAAGCCGGTTAATTCAATTCTGGCTTGGTTGAAATAAACGTCTCTTCCTCGCCGTCTTTGCGTTCTTCCTTCCTCAGTCGCGATTTCGGTCTGCATGTGTTATAGATGGACTATTTCTATCTCTGTATTGTTTAAACACTTACTGTTGGTTGTTAATATTTCTTATATGAATTGATATATTATTCCGCCAAATACAAATTCCAGAAGTCCTCCCTCTCTGTGTTTTGATTGAATTCTTGTAATTCGGCCATGTAATTCATAGCAGGTTAATGTAAATACAGTAAAAATGTGTACAAATAAGGCATTTTTAATATACATTACATGTCAATGTAGTTGAAGATTGAACGATCAATTCATGGTTGTTTGCTCAAAACCAACTTCCCCAATTTTCGCGGAGGCATCAATACGACAGTCATCGTCTCATCGGTCGCTGTTCAGAAAGAAGTCAGCAGCAAACCGTCAGAAGTAATATTGTGATTTATTATTGTAATATTTGTTCATAGACCTTAGTTTAAAGCTTGATTTTGAAGTTGGCTATATGTCAGTGTTACAATACAGAATTCTCGAGTAGCCAATCTGTGTTTTGGTTTTGCGTCCGTTATTACTAAGCGTTTCTGAGAAACTTCAAGGAACAGCGTGAGTCCCATCGTAGCAAGAGCTGGGCATTGACGGTTTACGAGAGGTAGCTGACGACAAGTTTCTTTTTCTGCTTTTTCTTTAAGAAACTTTGACGTGGCATCACTGGAACAAGAGGAAGACCGGTTTACTAGACTTGTTATAAAAGATGATAACTAGCTTGTAAGCCGGTTAATTCAATTCTGGCTTGGTTGAAATAAACGTCTCTTCCTCGCCGTCTTTGCGTTCTTCCTTCCTCAGTCGCGATTTCGGTCTGCGTGTGTTATAGATGGACTATTTCTATCTCTGTATTGTTTAAACACTTACTGTTGGTTGTTAATATTTCTTATATGAATTGATATATTATTCCGCCAAATACAAATTCCAGAAGTCCTCCCTCTCTGTGTTTTGATTGAATTCTTGTAATTCGGCCATGTAATTCATAGCAGGTTAATGTAAATACAGTAAAAATGTGTACAAATAAGGCATTTTTAATATACATTACATGTCAATGTAGTTGAAGATTGAACGATCAATTCATGGTTGTTTGCTCAAAACCAACTTCCCCAATTTTCGCGGAGGCATCAATACGACAGTCATCGTCTCATCGGTCGCTGTTCAGAAAGAAGTCAGCAGCAAACCGTCAGAAGTAATATTGTGATTTATTATTGTAATATTTGTTCATAGACCTTAGTTTAAAGCTTGATTTTAAAGTTGGCTATATGTCAGTGTTACAATACAGAATTCTCGAGTAGCCAATCTGTGTTTTGGTTTTGCGTCCGTTATTACTAAGCGTTTCTGAGAAACGTCAAGGAACAGCGTGAGTCCCATCGTAGCAAGAGCTGGGCATTGACGGTTTACGAGAGGTAGCTGACGACGAGTTTCTTTTTCTGCTTTTTCTTTAAGAAACTTTGACGTGGCATCACTGGAACAAGAGGAAGACCGGTTTACTAGACTTGTTATAAAAGATGATAACTAGCTTGTAAGCCGGTTAATTCAATTCTGGCTTGGTTGAAATAAACGTCTCTTCCTCGCCGTCTTTGCGTTCTTCCTTCCTCAGTCGCGATTTCGGTCTGCGTGTGTTATAGATGGACTATTTCTATCTCTGTATTGTTTAAACACTTACTGTTGGTTGTTAATATTTCTTATATGAATTGATATATTATTCCGCCAAATACAAATTCCAGAAGTCCTCCCTCTCTGTGTTTTGATTGAATTCTTGTAATTCGGCCATGTAATTCATAGCAGGTTAATGTAAATACAGTAAAAATGTGTACAAATAAGGTATTTATAATATACATTACATGTCAATGTAGTTGAAGATTGAACGATCAATTCATGGTTGTTTGCTCAAAACCAACTTCCCCAATTTTCGCGGAGGCATCAATACGACAGTCATCGTCTCATCGGTCGCTGTTCAGAAAGAAGTCAGGAGAAAATTCAGAATCCTTAGTTAAATCCTTATTTAAAGCTGCCTATATGTCGGTGGTACAATACAGAATTCTCGAGTAGCCAATCTGTGTTTTGGTTTTGCGTCCGTTATTACTAAGCGTTTCTGAGAAACTTCAAGGAACAGCGTGAGTCCCATCGTAGCAAGAGCTGGGCATTGACGGTTTACGTGACGTGGCTGAAAGATTCTGAGTTTATATTTTCAACAGCACTATTAGGGCTTATTTCTGAATAATCTGCAAAATCAGGATTAGTAGGGGAATCATTAAAATTTTAATTTGGAATGATTTTGTTAATTTATTGTCACATTGTTCAGGTGTCTGTTATGAACTGAGTGATCTTTGATGTCTAGTGTCTCCACCATTCAATTTCCCATTTTTGTAGTATGATTCCAGCAGAAGGTCTATGGTCATTCCCTTTGTAATAATGTACATTTGAACTCGCTGACATCAGATGCTTTTTGAGAATTCGAGATTTGAAAAGTTTTGCAGGACTTTCACGGGTACTTGTATGCTCTGCATTCAACAAACTCAGTCTATGCATATGCAACAATTCCTCCATTTTAATCAGTTGCTCTCTCATCTCATTCAGTTCTTCTCGTGTTTTCGACAGTTCACATTGTAACTCGGCTACCACATTTTTGAAAACAGTTGGCGCTTGCGTTACTGAACTTGTAGTGGAGGTTTTCATTGGATTAGCTTGAGTATTTTGAAAAGTTGAAAGACACATTGACTCCATTTTACTAGATAGATTGGGAGAATTATAAGAATTCTGAGTAACATAAGTATTCGAACTTCTGCAAGCAGTCTTGATGTGTCCAACTTTACCACATTTGTGACACTTAGCACCCCAAAAACGGCAAGTGCTTCGTAGATGTAACTTTCCACAGGAAAAACACGGTTTAATGTTTTTGATCTCTCGCTGCATTCTATTACCTGTGAACGGCATTTTGGATTGCTTTCCATTACCACTTGTATTTTCGACTTTAGAAAGCATAACATCAGACACTGACGTAGTGGGAGCAGAGTATTCATTATTGACATCTTCATATGTAATACATAAATCTTCAGCAGTTTGAAAGGTACAAGAAGGAATCTGAATTAACTCTTTCTCTAACTTAGGAATATTGATTCCAGCAATTAGACGATCACGTAGTTGAGTATGCAGCTGATCTCCAAAGTTGCACCTTGAAGCTTGTATTTGAAGTTGAAGAATGAAGTCTCTAATCTTCTGTTTGGGAGCACAAACCAGTTTGTTGAATTGGGCCCTCTCCCTTGTTTCAAAAGTAGTTATATGGAAGTGATCTATTAGAAGTTCACGAAGCTTATAATATAACACAGAAATCGGTTTATCTGGAAATGACAGTCCTTACTAGGCTATACGCATCTAGCCTAATAGCAGTAATGAAATGTGCTGAAATTTTGTCATCCCGAACATAAATTGACATGCGCAATGCGTCGAAGCATTCAAGATAATCAGCAATTTCCCGCGGTGAACCATCTATGGGAAAGATTCCAAGGTTTTTTAGTGCCACCGTGACGCCAATATGTAGTAAGTTTTTGTAATGGTAATACTTGTATTTCGAGATGACCGAATTACAATTATTCAATCAAAACACAGAGAGGGAGGACTTCTGGAATTTGTATTTGGCGGAATAATATATCAATTCATATAAGAAATATTAACAACCAACAGTAAGTGTTTAAACAATACAGAGATAGAAATAGTCCATCTATAACACACGCAGACCGAAATCGCGACTGAGGAAGGAAGAACGCAAAGACGGCGAGGAAGAGACGTTTATTTCAACCAAGCCAGAATTGAATTAACCGGCTTACAAGCTAGTTATCATCTTTTATAACAAGTCTAGTAAACCGGTCTTCCTCTTGTTCCAGTGATGCCACGTCAAAGTTTCTTAAAGAAAAAGCAGAAAAAGAAACTTGTCGTCAGCTACCTCTCGTAAACCGTCAATGCCCAGCTCTTGCTACGATGGGACTCACGCTGTTCCTTGAAGTTTCTCAGAAACGCTTAGTAATAACGGACGCAAAACCAAAACACAGATTGGCTACTCGAGAATTCTGTATTGTAACACTGACATATAGCCAACTTCAAAATCAAGCTTTAAACTAAGGTCTATGAACAAATATTACAATAATAAATCACAATATTACTTCTGACGGTTTGCTGCTGACTTCTTTCTGAACAGCGACCGATGAGACGATGACTGTCGTATTGATGCCTCCGCGAAAATTGGGGAAGTTGGTTTTGAGCAAACAACCATGAATTGATCGTTCAATCTTCAACTACATTGACATGTAATGTATATTATAAATACCTTATTTGTACACATTTTTACTGTATTTACATTAACCTGCTATGAATTACATGGCCGAATTACAAGAATTCAATCAAAACACAGAGAGGGAGGACTTCTGGAATTTGTATTTGGCGGAATAATATATCAATTCATATAAGAAATATTAACAACCAACAGTAAGTGTTTTAAACAATACAGAGATAGAAATAGTCCATCTATAACACACGCAGACCGAAATCGCGACTGAGGAAGGAAGAACGCAAAGACGGCGAGGAAGAGACGTTTATTTCAACCAAGCCAGAATTGAATTAACCGGCTTACAAGCTAGTTATCATCTTTTATAACAAGTCTAGTAAACCGGTCTTCCTCTTGTTCCAGTGATGCCACGTCAAAGTTTCTTAAAGAAAAAGCAGAAAAAGAAACTTGTCGTCAGCTACCTCTCGTAAACCGTCAATGCCCAGCTCTTGCTACGATGGGACTCACGCTGTTCCTTGAAGTTTCTCAGAAACGCTTAGTAATAACGGACGCAAAACCAAAACACAGATTGGCTACTCGAGAATTCTGTATTGTAACACTGACATATAGCCAACTTCAAAATCAAGCTTTAAACTAAGGTCTATGAACAAATATTACAATAATAAATCACAATATTACTTCTGACGGTTTGCTGCTGACTTCTTTCTGAACAGCGACCGATGAGACGATGACTGTCGTATTGATGCCTCCGCGAAAATTGGGGAAGTTGGTTTTGAGCAAACAACCATGAATTGATCGTTCAATCTTCAACTACATTGACACTCCCCGGCAAAAATTTGATCCAACCCTTTTTTCCTTCCCGACCAATGCACGTTGACTTGGATGCCATTGTGAGAATCTGGGTCACACGGACAGAGCTGAAATGGAAAACAAGCGGAAAAGCCAACACATCACATGCATACTCACAGCGCAATCTCACACATCAATGACGACCTGCGCCTTCCAGTTAACGTCATCCTCTTGTAACACAATCTCTACTTGCTTGAATGACTCTTGCAGAATGCAACGTGACCATAGCACCAACTCATGACACTCCACGGACATCCTCTTATCTATTCACCACCAATTACCACTGAAATCGCTTGTCACTCATTCTGCCTCAGTTCTAGTAGCGGTGACGCATGCGAGCCTCAGTCGTTTACACTCTTTCTCCCCGGCGTGTCGGACCGCAGCTAACAATTATCTCCGTGTGCATTTCATTCTCAGCAATAGCCTAGCCTCCCCGGCGTATGCGCCATCAACATCAATCGATTCATTCATGGATGTAGAAGACTCGAAACAACTTCAGAAGTAATCACGACGAAAATTTTAACAAAATTATGCAATAACAACAAGATACGAAAACAACAAGTAAACACAATGAATCCAAAAACACCAACTGATATGACACACCACACATATATACAAACTGTACACAAAAACTCGCGGATCATGTCTTGGTGGAATTTCTGTGAAGAATCGCAGGACTTACACCAGTACGCCTGCAACCCTTCTCAGGTTGACGATTGTAAGTTGTGTAATGTCCGGACACAAACAAGATTAACCAACAATTACAATAATTGGAACTCACACAACTATTTAACACAAACATATGTACAATCAATACATCAAATGTTGTGGATTCCGCCTCGACGAGCTACCCTTAAAGAATTGTAGGACTTACAGCAGTACGCCTACATTCCTTCTCAGGTTGATGATCCAAGTGGAAGTCGTCCGGACACAAACAGAATTACCAACAGATAAATGAAAGATGATATCAATTCAGTATATACGATATGAACATATGTACGAAATCACACACCAAGCACACTGGACTGATCATTGATGCGCTACCCTTTGAAGAATTGTAGGACTTACACCAGTACGCCTACAACCCTTCTCAGGTTGACGCCCTAGGTTGGAAAATCGTCGCAGAGTTCATTTGCAAACTTCCTTCTATCAGCTATATCCTCAAATCTGAACGGCAACACGCCCGTGTCATTGTATCGTAGAATATAGATAACCAACAAACACACGACATATCTCATCAACCAAGTGTAGAAACAGAGTAATTTACACCAAAGATAATAACATTCAAATAGTAACTTGAAACTAGAAATGCCCTTATTCATGCATGTCAATTTAACAATTACCCTCTCGTACACATTTGGCATATCCTCACTAAACTGACCAATATTTTTCGTCTTCTCAAACCAACCAATATAATCATACTCATTCCACAAGATAATTGAGTTGATGGGCGTCTGTTCCATCGTGGATGACAACACCAACGATGACTGGGTGACACAAGTTGATGAACTTAGCGGTGGATCAGAAGCTGTTGTTGTTCGACTTTCAGAAAGTTGTCTAACTGCAAGATTACCACCACTGCTGTCTTTTACTATCAGTTCCGCTTTAGCACTATCATCTGAAGATAGGCGGGCTACACGCTGATCAATTACACTGATGGTGTGACAAGTATGCATGCCTTCTGCAACTGCATCAGCATTAATTTCCACTTCACGTTCAAGTTGTACAGAAACTTTGTTCAACTTAGCAGTAGTAGGCATATCCCTCATCTCATCATGATCAACCAAAGACAACTGTGAAGTATCATGATCATCACCAAAAATATTCACTTTACCGTCAACTTCATCATTTTCAAACTCTTTAATGACAGCAGTAGATGATTTTGGTTCCTCCTCACAAATCCTAAAAGGTTTCATACCTTCACTCTGACTAGTTACACTTTGTAAACATTTAGCTTATCACTGAACTTGCTCACCGGTTCACAGTTCATATCTGTTTGCACATCTTGAAAACGCGTAAAACACAACCCCGTTTCTCTTGCAGCTTGTAACTTATCTGTTGAGGATGTACTACGTACCCTGTTACACTCACTAGGTCTATATGCATTACTATACATCATGGAGTCTTCTCGATATCCACCTCTCTGAGGCCTACTCGTCATCAATGATTGCATTTTGATCTCAGACTGCTCTATTCTAGGGGTGAGATGTAATAGACTGGCGAACTTGCTCATAGATTGATTGACACTATCTTTTACTAGTTTCAGGATATCATCAAACTTTGGCTCGATACCCTCATCCTCCATACGGGAGCTTATCTTCACCCACTTCCTTTGCAGCCGAGTAGGTAGACGTCTTGCTATTACTTCAAGTATAAAACTCGAGTTGAGGTCACTCATGCAATTCATCGAAATCAAGGTATTCTTATAAGTCATCAGATTATCTAAAAACTCAGTAAGTGCTTTGGAGTCATTTTGAAGTTGACTGCCGTTACCTTTGACAGCTTCGAATACGTTCATTACAATCATCGAAGGTCTTCCAAACCTTTGACGTAATATGCTCATAGCCTCAGCGTATCCCTCATTAGGGGGCATGAGCTTACAGCACTGTATAGCTCTTGAAGCATCTCCAGTGCAATATCTCATCAAATACATCAGTTTCAATTCATCACATAATAGAAAACTACTCAGCATGATCTCAAACTCTTTTACAAATTGTAAATAATCAGCTGGGTTTCCATCGAAACACCGTGGTTCAAATTTAGGTAGTTTGATGTTCCTATTATCCCTGAACGGCGAAACAGTAACATCAACCATATCATGCTTAACATCAGACACATCGTTACAATTAACAGACAAGTCACCATGACTTACTTTCCTGTTTGTATCCAAGACACTCTGTCCCTTCTTTGACCCAGGCATTGTTGAACTTGACCCAATTCCAAAACGTTCCAGATATTGCTTGTTCAAAGAGGACTTGACCGGCACCAGGAAAGATGAGCGGTAACTATCCAAACTTTCACCAACTGTCTGAATCCGCCATAATCTGTTTCTACGGTCAGAAACTGTCAGCCACGTCTCGTAAACCTTTAATGCCCAGCTCTTGCTACGCTCGGGCTCACGCTGTTCCTTTGAGTTTTCAGAAACGCTTAGTAATAACGGACGCAAAACCAAAACACAGATTGGCTACTCGAGAATTCTTTATTGTTACACCAACATATAAATGACGTATGCTTAAGGTCTGTGAACAAATATTACAATAATAAATCACAATATTACTTCTGACGGTTTGCTGCTGACTTCTTTCTGAACAGCGACCGATGAGACGATGACTGTCGTATTGATGCCTCCGCGAAAATTGGGGAAGTTGGTTTTCAGCAAACAACCATGAATTGATCGTTCAATCTTCAACTACATTGACAGGTGTACACTGGCAACGGAGATTATTCCTGACAATTTAACGGACACCGAATATGTACAATTTGAAACAAAATCTCAGAATAAGGAAAGATGGACTGAAACCTAAACAACTACGAATAAATCTAAAAATAAGCCACAATCAGGGTCAAGAAAGTTATCCAAATTTCCTATTGTTTCGAATACTCTACGAACCGATAATTACTATATACCTTCTGCGACTCTAACTGCTAAACACCAGTATTGTAAGAAAGAAGTTATATATTTGGCAATTAAAGCGAAGAATAATAAGAGTTTTTATTCGTTTTCGTTCGTCTTCGCCAAACTTGTGGCTGTAGATTGAACGATCAATTCATGGTTGTTTGCTCAAACCCAACTCCTCCATAATTTTTGCGGGAGTCATCAATCCAGCAGTCATCGTCTCATCGTTCACTGTTCGTTGGAATAGAGAAAACTATCAGAAGTATCATTGTGATTTATTGTTATAACATTTATTCTTAGACCTTGTATACAATAGCCTAATGTTTGGCTCTGCATTGGTGCAAGAAAAAACGGTTCTTGAGTCACCAATTAGTGTTCCGAATTTTCGAGTTAGTTATTACGCGTAGTTGCTGAAGGTCTTCCAAGGACAGCGTGAGGTTCAGTGTGGAAAGGCCTGGGCATTGGCACTTCCATTGAAACTCCTCAGCGAAAAAGGGTTCATATCTTCTTTCCATAGCGCTGAATACCTTGCACTGAACGGTCAACGCGGGAACCTGGGCAAACCGGGTATCGGCTTAAAATGAAACGCATAACAAAAAAGCCCAACACATCACAAGCATACCACACCACACCAGTACGCTATCCTCAGTGTGTGGGATCTTGCTCAGTGATCGGAACTTTCCTTCCCCCTCTGTCGACGGTGCCACCGCTGATATGTCCCAGGGAGTGTTCTTGCTTCATATCACTCTGGCACAATCCGTTCCCTGGCGTATCAATTCGTATACAATGACTCTTACATTACCGATTCGTTAACAAGTTTTGAAGACTAGAAATGACTTCAGAAGTATTACAATAACATTACAAGGTAATATACGCAATGCGACAATAATAAAACAAACCAACAATTAAATGAATTGAAACCAATTCAATTACTTAACACTGTAAATGTAGTTGAGGATTGAACAATCACTTCATGGTTGTGTGCTCAAATCCAAATTCCCTGTATTTTCGCGGCATCCATACACCAGTCATCGTCTCATCGGTCGCTGTTCAGAAAGAAGAAAAACCGTCAGAAACCTTAGTTATTATGCTGCTCATATGTTGGTGCTTGAATAAAGAATTCTCGAGTCGCCAATTGGTGTTCTGTTTTATGCGTCCGTTGGTCCTAAGCGTTTCTGAAAGGCTTCGAGGGACAGCGAGAGGCCCGGCGTAGGAATAGGCGGACATTAACGGTTATTGAGACGTGAAAGACAAACACAAATATAGGTACAATCAATACATAAAATGTTGTGGATTCCGCCTCGACGAGCTACCCTTGAAGAACTGTAGGACTTACAGCAGTACGCCTACATTCCTTCTCAGGTTGATGATCCAAGTGGAAGTCGGCCGGGCACAAACAAAATCAACCGACAAATAGATGAGAGGTGATACCAGTTCAGTATATACAACATGAACATATGTACAAAAGCAAACACCAAGCACGTTGGGCTGCTCATGGATGCGCTCCCCCTTGAAGAAATGTAGAACTTGCAGCAGAAGTTACGCCTACAACCCTTCTTAGATTGACACCTTAGGTTTGGAAATTCGTCGCAGAGTTTATTTGCTGACCGAGTTCTATCATCCATATCCTCAACCCTGAACGGTAACACGCCCATGACATTGTATCGCAGAATATATACGACTAACAAACATACGAGGTATCTGACCAACCAAGCGTTGGTACAGGGTAATTTACACCAAAGGTAATAGCATTCAAATAGTAACTTGGGACTTGATAAACCTCTATTCATGTAAGTCAATTCAACAATTACCCTCTCGTACACAATCGGCTTATCCTCATTAAACCGACCAATACCTTTCGTCTTTTCAAATGGACCGATACTAGCATAGTCTTAGCATAAGACACGTGAGTTCATTGTGGATGACAACACCAACGACGACTGAGTGATACAAGTTGATGAACTTAGCGGTGGATCAAAGGCTGTTGTTGTTCGGCTTTTAGAAGGTTGTCTAACTGCAAGATTACCACCACTGCTGTCTTTTATTATTAGCTTCAGTCTAGCATTAACATGTGTTGATAGGTGGGCTACACGCTGATCATTTACACTGACGGTCTCATGAGTATCCTTTAACTCTACTTCACGTTCAAGTTGCACAGAACGTTTGTTCAACTCAGCAGTAGTAGGCATTCCCATCATCTCATCATGATCAACCAAAGACAAATCTGCACTATCATGATCATTATCACAAATATTCAATTTACCATCATCTATCTGGTCGACTCCATCATTTTCAAACTCTTTAATAACAGAAGTAGACAATTTTGGTTCCTCCTCGCAAATCATAAAAGGTTTTATACCTTTATTCTGACTAGTAATACCTTGTGAACTTATGGGGTCAGAAGTGGACTCTGAAACTGCAACTTTCTTCTCCTGCACAAACTGCGGTTTCGTCTTTGACACTCCATTCAATAATGGCTTACCAGTTGCAACTACAGGCTTCTTCACTGCACCACTATCGTCACACAATTTGGAGTCAGAACTCGATGATTTAGCATTTAGCTTACCACTAAACTTGCTCACCTCTTCACAGTTCACCTCTGAATGCACTTTTCGCAAACGTGTAAAACAAAACCGTGTTTGTCTCGCAACTTGTAACTTATCTGTTGAGGATGTACCACGAAACCTGTTACACTCACTAGGTCTATATGCATTACTACACATCATGGAGCCTTCTCGATATCCACCTCTCTGAGACTGTTTTGTCATAAATGACTGCGTTTCGCGCTGTCTTCTCTATTCTAGGGGTGGGATGCAAAAGACGGGCAAATTGGCTCATAGCTTGGTTGATAATAATAATATTTTATATTTTCGTATAAACATATAAATTTACATGTAAACGCATAACAATTTTACAGGCACAACCAAGTATGATATGATCTTAAATCGTGGATTATCTAAAGTTTAATAGTGTTTCAACAGTGAAATATGTGATATATATATATAAATACACTCATTGTCTGAACCAGGCCGTATAGTTGTGGAATTGTATAGTTGTCCTCCAGGTTACGCGGAAAAATCGACTTCGTTTCGTTTTCGGCCAATGGCTGAAGACATACGATAACCAACCAATATTGAGGTAAGCACAACATTTACATGAGCCCGAAAGATGTTTTAGAAAAGTAAAAGTGCTAAGGTGAATCATTAAGGTGTAATAAAATAACTAAGTGCAATATATCATTAATAAATGCATTTATAACAGAAATAGAATGGGAACCCAATTAATCCATAGGCTGACAACTTTCATTTGCAATGTGTAATGCTACCCATATAGGTCTTACTATCATGATGTCCACTTTTGGTTTTAATACGATTATCCTCGAGCCAGTTGTTTTTATTTCACAACTTCTTGTCTATTTGGTGCACAAGCAAACTTTACAGAGAATAGGAATAGAATGAGTCGAACCGACTTCATAAAGAGCTATAAAATGTTAGGTTAAGTGGAATATAATGAGGACCAAGTAAATACGCTATTAGAAAATGAATGAGATAAGACATTGTGAAGTGGTATTTAAAGATCTGACAATGGATAGCAAGTTAATTTATAAGATGCTCCATAAATCTGTGCAGAGCCCACGTGGTCGCATCTCAACAATAGGCTGAGCGAATGGTTTATGTTTACAGGCAGAAGCATGATCTGTCCAGGCGTTCATTATTATCTTTTTCAAGGTAAAGATCTAAGCCCTCACAGAAATCGGAAAAATCTCGAGCCTTCAAATTTCATATTGCTGTTCCTGCAGAATGGGGCGATTCACCTTAGTGACCACCACCATATCTACAATGTCTTTCACCAGGCTTACAATGTCATCCAAACCGGGCTCCCAACCCTCCTCTTCTGGACGGGAGCTGATCTCTATGAACCTTCTTTGCAGACGAACTGGTATTCTCTTGGCAACAGTCTCAATCACGGAACTTGTATTTAATTCATCTATGCAATTAAGAGACACTGGAGTATCTCTATATACCAATAAATTATCCAAGAACTCTGCGAGTTCCTCTGAATTATCGTTTAACTGCTATCCATTACCCTTCATGGTCCCAAAAATACTACAGATTATCATAAATGGTTTTCCAATCCTTTGAAGTAGTATCCTCATAGCCTCTATACATCCTTCGTCTGGGGACATAAACTTGCAGCACTGTATGGCTCTTGCAGCAACACCAGTGCAATACCTCAACAAACACATTAACTTCATTTCGTCATTCAATAAAATACCACTCAGCATGACCTCAAACTCCATTATGAAATGTGGGCAGTCGGCTGGGTTTCCATCAAAGTATCGAGGTTCAAACTTAGGTAACTTTAAACCCTTACTATCCCTAAACGATGGAGCGTGAACATCAGACTCATCATACTGAGCATTATGCATATAATTACAGTTAGCAGACGACTCATCGTTATTCACCTTTTTGTCTGCTTCCAAGTTGCCACGTCCCTTTCTTGACACAGGCATTATCCAACGTCATGAAAGGATCCAAATGGCGTTGATAATCCGTGTCCAAAGAGAAGCTGGCTGCGGATCCAGTAAGTACACCCGGAATAATTCCAGAAGGTCCTCCAGAAAAGTTCCTATTGTTACGAAGGCGCTACGAACCGATAAATACTATGTACCTTCTTCGACTTTAAATGCGAAACACCAGTTGTCAATGGAGTTGAAGATTGAACGATCAATTCTTGGTTGTTTGCTCAAAATCAACTTCCTCGATTTTCGCGGAGGCATCAATACGACAGTCATCGTCTCATCGGTTGCTGTTCAGAAAGAAGAGTGAAACATCGTCAGAAGTAACATAAGGATTTATTATTGTAATATTTGTTTACAGACCTTAGTTGCTTAGTTCGTTTATTCCTTTTATATGTTGGTGTAACAATAAAGAAATAACAAGCAGCAGATCGGTGTTTTCGATTTTGCGTCCGTTATTACTAAGCGTTTCTGAAACTCAAAGGAACAGCGTGGGCCCGAGCGTAGCGAGAGCTGGGCATTAACGGTTTATGAGACGAGACTGACACCAGTATTGTAAGAAAGAAGCAATTAAAATGGAGAATAATACAACAATTTATGCACGTACGTCTAAGTATAAAAATTCCATTTTACCATATGTGGCTGCATGTACTTTATGTGATGAAAGTGATGTTAGGCATAGACTAACTCACTGACGTTCTTTGCACTAATAAATAAACAATTTCTTGCACCCTTACAGTACCAAACTTTATTATTTTTGTATTCCGTGTATTTATAATCTTCTCAATTTTTTGTTTATATTTATTTTTCAGAAGTGTGAACATCGTTTAAGCTGTGTTATAACTGTTAATCTTGTATTTCGCCTCACCATGCTGGTATATCAACAGAACATTAGATTCAATACTCTATAGTAACATGCTAAAATTTCCTAACTGAATTGACATTACTGTTTGAAACAAAATCACTGTTATTATTATTATATTTAATGATCTCAATTCCTGCTTCGAATATTTTTGTCTTTATCTGGTAAACGTGGACAAATTCCTCCGGTTACTTTTGCTTTAATTTTTAATTTCGTTTATATTTTAAGCAAATCAAATGCAATATTGTGACAAATGTGGAGAATTCAGTTCTGTATTACAAGTGCTGTTTTTGGAATAAAGTAAATTATTATTATTTCGAAGTCCCTTCCGACAAACATTGAAATAAGACTACAAAGATTTGATTTTTCACACGCATTGCTCGTCTCAGTTTTGCTAAAACGTCCGAATGGCTGAGGAAGTCGTGAGCGTAGTCGAAAATATTAAAGGAACGAAATTTCTGCTTAAATGTGACCAAATAATACATTTACTCCTATCTAAAGTTAACCAGGCAGTAAAACCACTGTCTCTTTGAATTAATTGATGGACTCCAGATCGCCGTCTAACTCATCAATAAGCTAAATCACCTCCTTAGCTGCGAAACCCGACAAGTACAATGAAGCCCTCATTACACCATTATTCAGAAGAATTCTCTACTAGTTATGAAAACACGCGTCATTTGTGTAAACCATTTGACAATTCTCACCGCGAGTCATAATCTACGACTGCTTTCAGTACTCCGCACGCACTGAAACGTATGATCTCAGTAGAAGCTAAGTTTTTTGTGATCAGACTGGTGATGACTTTTATCTCTATGCTTATATATTTCTCCCGAAGTGACTTGTCAATGCAAAACAACCAAACAACTTCGCCCATAAATTGATGTCGTGTCCATAAATGCGGCGTGAATATGTCACTTCAAATACGGTACCCATGAATGACCTAAAATACCCAGTCCCTCCTGTAATTATACATATGTAAATATATATGTACCCAGGTAGAATCAGGAAAATAGATATAGGCAGATTTTGATTGGCTTTTGGCTAGCTGGCTTCCTATTGGTCTGAAATATAAGTTAAAGCGGTAATCTTTTTATTTTGACACGGAAATTTACAGTCAGTATGATTTAGGGCTTACCTCACCATAACACTCTTGCGCGCTTTTCGACTACTGCGCTACATTTTGCTTATTAATAAAAACTCTTATTTCTGTAAAATTTTATGCCAAGAGTTTGCGGAAACTATCACAATTATTAACCTTTCGAACACTGAATCCAAAAAATACAATCTTATTGACAGATAATACATATAACTAACTATTTGGATTTGTGAAATTTCCAAACATAAACATATCTATAATTGTATATACTGTTGGATTTACATGTTCAAGTTGCTCCAAGTCAGTGAGTTTATGCTCGAGATATCATTTTAGTTAACTGTGCTGAACTATGTTGCATGTTGTCTGATTGTATAGTTGTCGTCGCTTTTTGCCCTTTTTTCTGTGAACTGTTTCCTTTGTTGATGTTGTTCTCATTGTTTGTCCGTTATTTTCTGATTTTGAGGGGAGCAACCCAAAAAGTCGCTTCTCTCTAAACTTTAACTTAATGTAATCATTCTTTTCTCAGGCGTGAGGCTAGCAACCCCACCCTGTAAACAAAATTGCTACAGAACCTTCAGCAGAATGAACCTCTTTGCACCAAAAGAAAAAGTCTGTGTGGGAACATGGAACGTCCGAACTATGTACGAGACTGGGAAAGCTGCCCAGATCGCCAACGAGATGAAAAGATACGGAATACAAGTGCTTGGAATATGTGAAAGCAGATGGAATGGGAGTGGACTGACCAAATTGTCAACGGGTGAGTCAATGATCTACTCCGGTCACCCAGAAGATAACCACACGCACACCGAGGGCGTGGCTATCATGATGTCACCAACGGCAACGAAAGCCCTGGTACAATGGGAGGCGATTTCGTCCAGGATAATGACCGCCAGATTCAACTCCAAAGGAAGGAAAGTGTCAATCATACAATGTTATGCACCCACAAACAACGCAGACCTCGAAAAGAAAGAAGAATTCTACAGGCAACTACAGGCAACAATGGACAATACTCCAGCTGTTGACATGAAAATACTAATGGGAGACATGAACGCCAAACTGGGACCAGACAACTCAGGAAGGAAACTCATCATGGGTAGAGAAGCTCTAGGAGAAATGAATGAAAATGGAGAACTCTTCGCTGACTTCTGCGCCTTCAACGAACTAGTGATTGGTGGCAGTGTATACAAGCACAAAGATATCCACAAGGCTACATGGGTGTCACCAGACGGGCAAACCAAAAACCAAATCGACTTCATCTCAATCTCAAGGAAGTGGAGGCGCAGCCTACTGGACACAAAAGCAAGAAGAGGAGCAGACGATAACTCAGACCACTATCACGTTCAAGGGACAATCCAAATCAAATTAAATGCTTGCAGGTAATCAGGAGCTTCAGATAGACCACAAGCCAAGTTCAACACTCAAAAGCTGAAGGACAAGGCTACAAAGGACATCTTCATCGCATGCATAAGGGACAAAGCCGAGACACAAATCAACACTAGCGAAGAGGTCGGCGTCGAAAAGCACTGGAACAACTTGAAAACGGTGTGGAGTCAAACCTGCATAGAAGTTCTAGGCAGAAAAAAGAGACAGGACAAACAGCGGCTCACTACGGACACTTGGAAACTAATAGAAGAGAGAAGGACAGTGAAACAAAAGATTATCCAGTGCACTGACGAGCAACAAAGGCAGGAGCTGAATGCAAGCTACATCACGCTGAACAAAAGAGTGAAGAAGAGTGCCAGCGAAGACAAAAGAAAATATTATGAAACCATGGCAAACGAAGCAGAACAAGCTGCAGGCAAAGGAGACCTCGCCACACTCTACCAAACAACTAGGCACCTATCGGGCAAACGTTCGACACAGATTAAGCCAATAAAGGACGACAATGGAAAGTCAATCACCAAAGAGGTGGAACAGAGAAAGCACTGAGCTGAACACTTCAAAAGACTTCTAAATCGTCCGCCACCTACAACGCGCCCAACAATACCAACAACGGAAGCATAACTACCAGTGAACACTGACCCCCCGACGAAATCGGAAGTCCTGAATGCAATCAAGATGCTTAAAGCTGGGAAAACACCAGGACCAGATGGAATCCCAGCAGAAGCTTTGGAAATAGACCCAGAGACAACAGCGGACTTGATGACACCACTGCTGGAGAAGGTGTGGAAAGAGGGCAAAGTACCCGAGGATTGGAAGAACGGATACTTATTCAAACTACCAAAGAAAGGAGACTTAAGTCAATGTAAAAACTGGCGTGGAATTATGCTTCTGTCTATTCCAAGCAAGATACTAAGTCGCATCATCCTGGAGAGAATCAAACAAGCCATGGATGAAAAACTTCGTCCGGAACAAGCCGGATTCAGGAGAAACAAATCATGTATTGATCAAATCGCCACTCTACGGATCATCATTGAACAAAGCTTGGAATGGCAGTCACCTCTCTATCTCAACTTCATCGACTTTGAAAAGGCCTTCGACAGCGTCGATCGAGAGGTCATTTGGAAACTACTTCGCTACTACGGGGTGCCATCGACAATTATACATCTCATCAAACAGTTATACGACAATGCTGCATGCCAAGTAATCCACAACGGGAAACTTACGGAAGCCTTCGAAGTGAGGAAGGGAGTTAGGCAAGGCTGTCTACTATCACCAATGATCTTCCTGATTGCAATTGATTGGATAATGCGACAGACAACGGCAACCAACGAGGGAACAGGCATAAAATGGACTGACACAAAAGACTTGGAGGATCTGGATTTCGCCGATGATATATGTCTGATTTCCCATAAACTGGAAGATATGCAAGGGAAAAGTAACAAGTTCTCAGAAGAAGCATCAAGGATAGGACTTCAGGTGAACATAGATAAAACAGAGATGATGAAGATTCCTAGCCAACATCAACAGCAACAACAACAGACAACAATCAGCATAAGTGGGAAGAACCTGAAAGAAACAACCTCCTTCACCTACCTGGGAAGCATCGTCTCAACTACAGGCGTAACTGACGAGGACATCAAAGCCAGAATCGGAAAAGCAAGACAAGCTTTCATTACTCTCAAATCTGTGTGGAGGTCAACAGCACTCAGCATCAAAAATAAGATCCGGATTTTAAACTCTAATGTAAAGTCAGTGCTACTATACGGATCAGAGACTTGGCGAGTCATAAAGAGCATCTCAAACAAACTTCAGGCCTTCATTAACAGCTGTCTCCGCTCAATACTCAAGATCGGATGGTCAGAAAATATCAGCAACAGGGATCTCTGGGAGCGAACCAATCAGGAAGCGATTGTGAAACAAATAGGCAGAAAGAAATGGAGATGGATTGGCCATACGCTGAGGAAACCATCAAGTGACATCACTAGACAAGCCCTCGAGTGGAACCCGAAAGGGAGGCGGCGAGTTGGTCGTCCAACGGTGACTTGGAGGAGGTCATGCGAGGAGGAGATGAAAGCATGTGGACAGACCTGGAGCAGGGTGAAAAAGTTGTCAGAAAACCGAAGGCAATGGAGGTGCGCAGCTGAAGCCCTATGTTCCTCTAGAAACTAAAGGATACAATAATAATAATAATAATCACCATAATATAATGGTGCGTTAATTTTTTTGGTATGAGTGTAGTGTGATAGTCGCACGTTATTTGGATGCATTGGTGGTGTTCAAAGTACATTAAGATGTATGAGAATGTCGATAGACAGTCAGATATCACGTCTACCAATCCAGAGATGGATCACTCTGTATCGCGGTACGTTCAACGTTTGCGTTACATTTTTACGTGATTCGTTACATAAAATTTATCTTGTTGTAGTACTTGCACAAGTACTATACCACTTCCATACTTGTAACCACTAACTCTTATTTCTAATAGTTATGGTTAATCAAAGTAAAAAGCAACGAACCCAATCCCCTGTAAAACTGGTGTCTAATTTAACGTCCTTGATTGCTACATCAAGCAACACACCCCGAACAAACGGCTATAGTGAGTCACATAACTCACGTGTATGCCGTAAGCGTCGAGCTGAAACTGAGGATAAAACTGTACTGACAGCCAGTATTAGCACTACTCCTAAAAATTCGGTACCCTCTGCTCATACAGAACTCCTCCCTTCACCTTATGTGCTTATGGAGAAACTCCAGCCATCAAGCTCTTTTTCAGTACTATCTTCAGAAATAGAACTTCTAAAGTTGTCTATAGGAGAACTTAAGGCTGAGTTAAGGGAAATAAAAAACAGTAAGTCAGTAAATGCTGGAAACATCGAAACCAATACCGAGATATCCAAATTATCAGATCAGATCAGCGATATCAGATCGCAGGTCTGTGAACTGACACCTCTAACTATCCTCATGAAAACGGTAAACCTTAACAAGCTTGACACAGAATCGGTAACTAAGGTAGATAACCTCATTAACTTTGTTACCACAGAAGTAACAAAACGACTCGACGCAAAACTGAGTGCTATTGTCTACAACGTTCCGGACAATGAGGCACTAAAAAAGGTACAGCGCATCTTACTTAGTGAAGCGAAAATGCCTAACTCCAAGACTAAGTGCTACAGGCTGAAGAAGAGTCAACATGAAAAGTGTTGTCCTATTCGTTTTCAGTTCGAAACACCGGCAGAGACCAGAAAATTCATTCACTCCCAACACACCCTATCGCAAGCCAGAAACTACAAACATATAAAGGTCGGGGTGGACAAAACAGTTATAGAAAGGCGCGCACACAACTATCTCACTAAGACTAATTGTGAAATAGGTAATAGGACATTGCAAGCAGCCATTATTCCCAACCCTGTGAAAGATACAGTAGACCCCACCGCATCACCCCTCTCAAAACACACAGAAATATCCCATCAGAGTGCAACACCAGCCGAAAGGCCACTAGACTGTAACCAAATAAATAATAAAACCATACCACCCATCACCGCAGAATCTAAAATGCCACTAAATAACCCCAGAAAAAAAGTTAAAACCCCCCGAAATTCGACTTTGTCCTCTCCTAGCTATAATTCCATTGGTAAAGATAAGGAAAATATGCCCCTAAATCATACCAACAAAAACAGTGGCAGCTTAAATAAGCCCACACTCCCCACGGTTAATAGTATTAGCACTCACAACGTGCTAAATCGCACCGTGGCACACACTAATATCCAATGTCACAACGATGTCACCCTAAATAGTACAAGTGGTAATAGTCAGAACTCGGCTACCAACAACTCAGGGTCTTCAGAGTATGGCACACAAACAAATTTCGACCGGATATATGGTACAAGTCTGCTGGGAACTAACCCAAAATGCAGTACACACGAAACCCACACAAGGACACAACTAGCATCAAACAATAGGTGGAATAATAAGCCATGGTCATCACAAGGATCCAATCATTTTTTATCCCCCGCGTCCCTGTCAGCGTTGAAAAAACAGCTGGTAGGGATGTTAACACTCCTAAACCACTAGTGCTGGCTCCCTCCTTGCATGAAAACAGGAACGGTCTAGTGCACCCGTATCCATTGGACACACTTGACACTTGCACAAGTATAGGCCAAATAAAGAACCCTACCCACTTCTGTAACCTAACTAAAAATAAAAGTTCCTTAGTCTATAGCAAATCCAGTACTCCAACTCCTAATTCTCCACCGAAAACAGCACACAACAACTCGATAGACATAGGTGAGCATGATGCTGGAACTCCTCTTAACATAGGATCGTCATGTCCAGCAGAACTACTGGGTGCTGAACCATATTCGGGGCTGACTAACGAACTTAAATACTTCAAATGCTACTTCAACTCTCATCTTTACGTAATCCTCATAAATGCTAGATCTGTTCTAAATAAATTGCCGATGCTCAGAGCACTCACAGTAATATACAAACCCCCTGTAATTGTCATCACTGAATCTTGGTGTCATTCGGACATCCTGGATGAAGAAATAAGCTTAGATAACTACACACACTTTCGGTGTGACAGGGAAGGTGGTAAGGGAGGGGGTTGTCTCATGTACTTTCTGAATGCACTTACTGTATCACAGCTAGAAAGTAGTACACTTAACATGCCTGAGACTCTATGGGTTAATGTACACTTAAATAACGTAACAGCATTAATTGGATGCTCCTACAGAGCACCTGGCACCTTTAGTAATTACGAGACCCAACTTATTAATACTCTGGAGCAATTAACCGACTTACAATACGATCATAAGATCCTATGTGGGGACTTTAACTTACCTGAAATCAACTGGGATATACCCACAGGTCCAACTAAATTTGATAAGTTCTTAGACACACTGGATATACTTGGCTGGAAACAAACTGTCACTACTCCCACAAGAGGTAACAACGTACTAGACTTAATCTTCTGCCACAATATAAGCCCCCTTTCAACGCTAGTAGGTTCTGAGTTCCCAGGGAGCGACCACAAAACAGTAATGTGTGCACTGCCAATTCCGCTGAGTAGCAATGCATCTCATACCTCCACTTCACAACAAGTAATATATAGGAACTATAGTAAGGCAAACTGGGCCTTAGTTGAATCGATGCTAAGATCCTCCAAATGGGATGAATACTTCACTACTGATGACCTATCGAGAGCCCTAACCATCTTCTACCATAACTCAAACATATGCTTAGATGCTGTCATTCCACTCCAAACACTAAAGGTTTCCCCACACAGAAAGTCATTCATAAAACCAAAGGATCGTAAGAAACTGAAGAAACTCTCAACAAGTTACTTCAAACACCACGACTTTGGCACTCTAGGTCTAATACTTAAAACCCTTAGCTCCATCACACAAGCTCAAGATTTCCGTATGAGAAAGGAAGAACGCATCGCAGTAGCCAGTCCTGCTAGAGTGTATGCACTCACAGAAATCTTAAGGAAGCGAATGAATCGCAAAAATCACAGCATTTCTCTCCTCATAGACAAAGGCAGGCTATGCACTAACTCTGCAGACATATGTGAACTATTCAACAAAACGTTTGCAGGTAACTACCTTAAGCCCTCAGTCCAGCTACTCGATATACACCCTATTACTAAAATGGCACCAACTCCACTGACACCAAACCAAATTAGCACTGTTCAATTCACTTACGCTGACATTAACCAAACTATAAGAACCCTCAAAAGTTCAAAAGGTTTCGGTACCGACGGTATATCATCTTACTTCTATAAATATGGTGGCCCTGACATTCCTCTACTGCTGCTTAAAATATTCACAATGTCCCTAGAAACCCAAACTTACCCTGACATATGGAAGACAACATTCATTATGCCTAAACACAAATCTGGCTCGAAAACTGAAGTCAGTAACTACCGGCCAATCAATATCACACCTATAGCATCTAGAATCATGGAGAGACTAGTCAAAGATAACTTAATCAAACATATGCTTAGCTGCAACATCATAAGTCCGAACCAACATGGATTCCTGAAATCCAGATCATGTTTAACATGTCACCTAGACTTCTTCAATTTTGTAACCAGCAGTCGTGACAGACGGCAACTAGTACTTGTCATCTACTTTGACATTTCTAAGGCATTTGACCGTGTTGACCATTTACTGCTAACAAATAAACTGAACTCCTTAGGAATACGTGACCCATTATTAGGATGGCTTAAATCATTCCTTAACAATAGGTCCCAAATAGTTAAACTCGGGTCTGCAACCTCCAAACCTAGCCCTATCACTTCTGGTGTAGTACAAGGTAGTGTCATTGGACCCCTCCTATTTACACTATACATCAATGACATATGCGCTTGCTTCACGCACGGGAAACCATTCATCTTTGCAGATGACCTAAAAGTAGCTTATACATTCCAACGTGATGACTTAGGGAACTTCGAGAATGTAGTACAGAAGGAATTAGATAAAATGGCTGCTTGGTCGTCCCTATGGAATCTCCAATTTAATCTGAACAAATGTGGCTGGATCTGCTTCGGTGCACCCTCAATTGACCTGAAATTAACGCTCCAATCTGCTAACCTAACAAGACTCCGAAGTGTCGTTGACCTAGGCTTGAGGTACTCTAGTGACTTGACATTCTCAGAGCAAGTAGCATCACAGACTAGAAAATCGAGGATGCTCTTAGGATGCATACTCAGGAACTTTCACGACAATGAAGCCAAGCTAATTCTGTACAAAACATGTGTCAGACCACTACTAGAATACTGTCCATTTATTATAAGCAGCACTCGCACACGTGACAAGCTAAGGATGGAAAGTATCCAACGATATTTTACCTCAAAACTGCTTGGCTACGATTGTAAGAAAGACTACATCTCACGGTGCATGATCCTAAAACTCGACCCACTTTGGACAAGGCGACTTATTATAAACCTAATATTCTTCTTTAAGGTCCTTCACAAAATATCTTTCTCAGGTAACAGGGACATACAATTCGCACAGGAAGGTTCTTACGATCTGCGTAACCAAACTTCCACAGTGACAACTCATTCTTTTAAGTCAACACTCCGTGAAAACTTCTTCACAGTCATGTATTCTAAAATATGGAATAGCCTACCCCTAGATATCAGAACTTGCTCTTCGGTTACAAGCTTCAAACGCTCTCTATACAGACTGTTTCACTCTACTGATTATATTAATAAACTATTTACTCCTAGAACGAATCAAGCACTAATCTACTACAGCACCTAAAAGACGCACTTCAACACCCTTAGCAATCTTTAAACTATAAATAAACTAGCAGCATGGATGCATAAAGACATAGTACGGAACATACAGGATTAGTTTACCCTTAGAAATAGGACCTATCCCTCATTGTAACCTTCAAACGCTTGCTATATAAACTGTTTTGTCCAAATGACTATCCCTACCAGAACCCATCACTTATTTCTAAAACGCATCAGTCATTAGAACACTAAAACGCTCAGACTCATTAATACACATTATGACATTAAATAAACTCTAAGACTTCGCATAAATACGTGAAAACAAATACAATATAGAAAAATGTTTACTTAAGTATAATATACAATTAAAATAAACATTTATAAATGCATAATATATAAATGTCCTTTTCATGTTCACATACTTTCTCTTTCTGGTATTTTGCTGCTCCTATTCATCTTCTGGTCGAGGTCGAACAACCCTGCATCTAAACTGAAATGAGGATTAATTCCAAACCGTCTATCTCATAACCACTCAAATTCCATGAACGATCCAATTCTACCATTTGAAGACGCTGGCGAACATGCTGTAAATGAGTATTCATGATCTGAAATGAAGAAGCAACTGGTTTTCAAACAGTTTTCAACATTTTACTCAACTTACGAATACAGTCCGCCATGCAGACACAAATGGAGCAAATGGAGAATTCTGGAATCGACCTCGGCACCATTTGATGCAGTAAAACAACCCAACATGACCTTATCTAGTTTTCGTATCCACGATCAAATTTCTTTCCTGTTATAAAACTACGATAAGACTACTGAAAAAATGGAATAAATATATCACTGATCTCAACATAATACATCAATAATCTTTAAGCCAAGGGTGCTGTTCACAACAAAGTTATATAGGAGAATTGACTTCAAGCTTTATTTTTCCCAGATATTTGTATTACATTCATCTGATGTCTGGGTTTTTTGTTAATGCGAAGACAATATTTCTATATCTCTTTATGTGCTACACAAACAAACTTTATAGCAGACTGTTCCGACTGACTTTGATGTCAGAAAGAACAACCAAACTGTAAATCCATTATACATCAAATTTTGTGTAATTTATATAATAACTTATCCATGCCTGTACAATTGGTATGTTCCTGCATAAACAGGAAGAAGTATATAATATTATTATATCAAAGCCAGAATCGGAAAAGCAAGACAAGCTTTCATTACTCTCAAATCTGTGTGGAGGTCAACAGCACTCAGCATCAAAAATAAGATCCGGATTTTAAACTCTAATGTAAAGTCAGTGCTACTATACGGATCAGAGACTTGGCGAGTCATAAAGAGCATCTCAAACAAACTTCAGGCCTTCATTAACAGCTGTTTCCGCTCAATACTCAAGATCGGATGGTCAGAAAATATCAGCAACAGGGATCTCTGGGAGCGAACCAATCAGGAAGCGATTGTGAAACAAATAGGCAGAAAGAAATGGAGATGGATTGGCCATACGCTGAGGAAACCATCAAGTGACATCACTAGACAAGCCCTCGAGTGGAACCCGAAAGGGAGGCGGCGAGTTGGTCGTCCAACGGTGACTTGGAGGAGGTCATGCGAGGAGGAGATGAAAGCATGTGGACAGACCTGGAGCAGGGTGAAAAAGTTGTCAGAAAACCGAAGGCAATGGAGGTGCGCAGCTGAAGCCCTATGTTCCTCTAGGAACTAAAGGATACAATAATAATAATAATAATCACCATAATATAATGGTGCGTTAATTTTTTTGGTATGAGTGTAGTGTGATAGTCGCACGTTATTTGGATGCATTGGTGGTGTTCAAAGTACATTAAGATGTATGAGAATGTCTAGTAAGTGAATATAAATCAACAATAATTTCGATGCATTTATTTTAAGTCCAAATTAGGATGTATGCATTTTTGATTACTAGGCGAATAAAATTTAACTACAATTTCTAAAAGTTTAATGTGTCCTTAATTACTACATATACATAAATGTATGCATTAACTAATCTACTTTTTTAAGTTGTCAATTCAATGACCTGTGGTATTTGTGCATACTAGGTCAGCACAAATCAAGTAAATTTCCCTTCAAACGGCTGAGAGCGACAGTTTAAAGCATACTTTGTTTGATTGTTTCGTGATGAAAGCAATTTGGAGTCAGTTATAAATTGCACCAATCTGTGTCTTATTCATACGTTTTTCAGCTGGGGATTTCCGGTTCATAGCCTATCCTGAGTAACGGTGATTAATACGATTTATCACTTAGACAGCAGCAGCACCAAGCTTAAAACAATTCTAAATTTATTCTAACTTATTCCTCGATAATGCCTTTTTATGGTAACTGAAGATCATATTTACCCACTACGCTCTGAAATGACACAGGTCGTGCTTAAAAAGACGGCTGCGCGCTGAATCAAAACTTTCCGCTCTGGAGCAACGCTAGTCCATGCTTAATGTGTCCTGTGAGGGCTGGAACAACGTTGGTAAGTAAACCCAGTAGGTTCGATTTAGTGCCACTCATGCTGAAAAATCAGCGCACAGTTTCACTGTCAAACAATCGCAAAACAGTAAGGGAGTTTAATGTTACTATTATTAGCATAGTCTATGTTACTATATTAGCATAGCATACGTTAATTAGCTCAATCATTGCAGGTTTACCATAATCCTTGACTACCAACATAATAACTGGGAACTTCGGGCTAAAAATAAGCTAGATAGTAGCATCCAGTGACAAAAACTGACCTACACACTGCAAAATGAGCAAAACGTCCAGAAAAACCTTTAAAATTCAATGGAAAACGAATTCACGAAAATATATAACTAGCCGACTCAGGAACTCATCATGACCTAGAAGCTGACCGTAGCCTCTTTCTAGAATCAGCTTATGACGCCTGTGACATGTGTTGAAATTCAGCTTATCGTCGTTGATGTTTTGAGTAGAGACTGTTTTCTCATAGATATACAAATTTGTGTATACTAGCCCCACTTCCAGCAGTGTTTCCACATCCTCTCCCAACTATCCATCTCTTTGCATGTATATATTTTGTTAAAGTTGTCGGCTTCTTAAACAATGGCTTTGGTTGTGTGAACCCAAAGTTTAAAACAATGTAGCGATGATGGTAAAGTGCGAACTGACTGTTGGAAAGACATTGAAATCGCACGCATTTCGGCACCGAAGATTCTTCTGTATTTCTTGTGATTATAACATTTGATGGCAGTTTATCTATATATTTTCCGCGTTTGATGCATCTGTTCATCTCTGACTGTCACAATTACCTCACTGATTGGCATTTCCAACACCTCTTATCTCTACTTTTACCATATTCAGAATATTTTCACTCTGAATTGTTGCAGAAAACACCTTAGGCTCCGTTATATATATTGTTTGCAAGTGCATATTCACTACGTATTAGTCGAGGTGAATACAACATAAATGTACTTCAAATCCTTTTCATGACACATGCAAGCTAGCACATTTCCAGTGCTCATAAGTGCTTGGATATGTCATTCAGTGTAAATCAGGAAAGTCTCCATTTGTTATTAGAAATTCGAAAGTCCATGACGTGGTCTATAAGAAGCGTCCTGCAGAAACGAAAAAGTAGGAATGAGTTTGGAAAGCCATACACTCAGAAGACATTCAACAGTTCCTGTTATGGAGCTCAACCTAAACAACTGTCATAGCTTTTTCTGGGATGTTTATTTGAAGTGTTTAGAAAGAAGACTGATTATGCTTTGCATGAACGATGATTCTCGGAATTTTAGTCGATGTGAAGTGTGAATTTACGCGATTTACTTCTTCGTCATACGTGTTTGTAAGTGATGTGCGAAGTTGCGGAAGTTAGACTTGTTAGCTGTATCTATTTTGCGTCCAACCTTTTTAAATGACAGTGTGCCTGATAACTGCGCCAAGGTTACAGCTACGGAAACAACTGTCTCATCAGTCATTCGTTTTTTCAGTGATTTTGTGGAAGCTGTTCGTGACAGTTCTGGATTTCTGTAAAGTCTCTTCAGGTTTTAGAGTTGTCAGTTTTGATTTCGAATCGCTTTGTAGGCTGTCTATAATTAATGAAAAATAAGTTTTTGAACTCACAAAAGTCGCCCCCACTACACAAATTCTCACAATTATTCCTACTTGTTAGAAACCGTTTTTGTGGTTTTTTCAATGGAGGATTAATCGTATTAAGGGCTTCGGAGTTACTTGCGATTTATGATGTGCAGTGATATTGGTACCTTATTATTTCGGGTGATGAGGTCTGATATTGACTGCAACCAACTTTGTTGGCATTTACTTCTAGTTCGTTGGAGTGTTTAAGAAACTTCGTGCATTGCCTGAGTAGTGTCGTAAACACTTAAAATGGGTCTTTTACTAAGTAGTTATTTGCGGGCGAGAATTTGTCTATAGTTTGATACTTTTGAGTTTGCACAGGTGTCTGTAAGTGTGACATCCAAAGTATGTCAACTTACTGTAATGGTGAATTAGATAGGGACAAATTGTTAACTATTTCTACCCTGCATTCTCAGTCCCTGAAGGGTTTGTTTGGCTGTTGTACATCCTCAAACCCACGTGTTTGAGATGGTGACCCACACTGTCATCTTTGTTCAAATGAGTTGCAAGACATTTGAACGGATTGGAATGCTGAGAAAGTAAGTTTTTTGAAGTGAAAATACAGCCGTGTAACTTGCATATGGAAGGTGGTGGGCAGAAAAGTAGTGTCATACATATACCTAAACTTCTGAGTAGTTTGTTTTTGCAATGGAGGAGTAAGGGCCACCTAACCGTTACCAATAATCAGTACTTTCGGTTTTTACACTGGCATCAGTTCTTCAAGATTTTGATACTCGATATAAGCCATGTAGGTCGGGTGTAAAACAGCCGGTTAGGATGCTTATAGTCAGCGATTGACGGCTGTTGATGACATTGCTCAAAGTCGTTGATACTGGATATATATTCAGTCTCAGTTATCTTGAAGAATTTGCCAGTCCACACTAGTCTCAAACAAATTTTTTCTCGATGTACTTTTATATTCCATAAAGTTTCAATTTATATATGTTTCTCCAGTTGTGTGCCATTCGCTGTATAGTATGGCCACTCTAACTGCTTCACTTCTCTACTGGGTTCAAGCGGTAAGGTAGTACGTATGGAAATTCCGTTTGGTTAATTTTGAATTTATTGCAAGCTAGCTCTGTGATAGTATTTTTCAGTTTGCTTCCTCTAAAGAATTACACGAAATTTGTGGCATGCCTTACACACTCCTGATTTCCCATATTTATCTCTACCGATTTTTACAGCAGACAACATTTTTGGTCGTGTATGTCAATGTGTTAATTTTATCCTGAGATTCGCTTTTTCCCGTGTGTAATTCAACACTCATGGAGGCGTTTTCGGAATAATAATAATGATTTACTTTATTCCAAAAACAGTACTTGTGATACAGAATGGAATTTTGGGCGTTGATAAGGCATATCCCCTATTTGAAGTGGCGCCTCTGGCTTAACCTTGACGGCATTTGCGCGGTTTTGTTGATTCGAGTTGGAGCTAGTCGTCCAGAGAACGCAGTAGACGCGATTTCGGTGCTTATTTTGCTCTTGTTGAATGAATTTATACAAAAATTATTGTTCGATATTGTTCTTGAGCATTTTCTTATTGCTTGTGTGACAGGACGCTTAAATACATGGTTCATGCAGTGATTTTTGGCATGCCGAGTAGGCTTCGCGTACATTTCAATGACTGCCATTCGATAAATTTCTTTGCAGATGGGCGGAAACTTGTACTCGGTCTCAAATTTCCTTATCAGCATTTGTGCAGTACCTATTACTGCTGCAGAAACCGAGGAATATGGTTGATATCAAATTTTGCATTTTTCCGCACTTTTGTGTGGTGTTTTGATAGCTAAAGTCAATGGAATGCATAGATACAAGCGAAAATTAGTGTTCACAAACGGGAAGAAACTGTAATATGTTTTACGATCACTTACAACATTCAGTGTTTTCTGCCAAAATTTTTAAATGAGCTAAATGCACACTGCAACATTTTAGTAACTTGGTGGATTTCAATACCATCCTCGTGATCAGGTACGTAAAGACATCTGACGTGTGCGTTACTGTGTCCTATTAGTGAGTTTGGTTTCATAAACTTCCGATAGCAACATAGCAACAAGCGTCTCTGAGGAAATATGCAATAAAGTCGCTCTTGGCAATGTGGTATAGAAATCCCAACACATTTATAAACATTGAATATAGCGTTCTCTTTACATGATATAGTGAGGGGAAAAACAGAAATTACAGCCGTCATGGAGATAAGTTGGTGTTTGCAATTATGAGAGTAAAACGGAGAAATAACAGGACAATAAATATAATAGAAATAATAAAAGTAAAACTTGAAGGTATATAAGGATGGATGGAGGAAATTGTTTATTTACTAGATGAAAAAGGTTAGTTGGTTCTTGCCTGACACTATTTCCACTATCACAT
The DNA here is from genome assembly GCA_944472135.2 of Trichobilharzia regenti. Classification (NCBI taxonomy): domain Eukaryota; kingdom Metazoa; phylum Platyhelminthes; class Trematoda; order Strigeidida; family Schistosomatidae; genus Trichobilharzia; species Trichobilharzia regenti. Next base: position 26,376,252 of record OX235270.1, on the reverse strand, counting down.
AAAATACGTGCCAAGTATGGTATCATAGAATTCTTATACTTAGACGTGCGAGCATACAGTTTTATGAAGTTACTTCTTGTTCTACCTGAGAAAGAGATGTAAGGTGAAAGGAAGCTGAGGGTTAAGCGGATGCTCCAAGTCAGACAAAATCCCTTTAGCAAATTCATTGCATGAAGTCAAAAGCCTATCGACAACGACGTTAACTATGTGGTCCACTGGGACACCACTCACCCTACTGACAGTCTTCAGTATTCTGCGAAATGTGACATAGTCCTTTTTAAGCAAACCAGGAAAGAATAAAGGTGAACAAACAAGAAGAAAAGGTAGCATGCAAGAGTTTATGAACTGTAAGAGTAGGGGTTGAGTTATACCTGAGTGTCTTAACCTCTTAATGTAAAATGTCAGGCGGAATATTTTACTGGAGATTGCTAAGACATGGAAGACCAGGAGAGATCAGAAGAGAGAATGAGTCCAAGATACTTAATTTCTGATTTGATTCCTATATCACTGTCGTCAATTTTACAAGTGTCATTAGAATCGATGACTTTTTTTAACTGTCGTTTACATCTTAAGCTGAAATCAACAGTTTGACACTTAGAAGGATTCAGTTTAAGAACGTTAGACTCAGGCCGTTTACTGACTCCCAATAGAAAGCTATTTATTTTAGTACAATTTAGCTGGGAGTTAACAGCCATTGAAACCGTTAAATCATCAGCGTACTTCACAAAGTTTATTTCATCAGAGTGAGGCAACTCATTCAAGAAGAAAGAAAAAAGGAAAGGAGAAAGGACAGCGCCTTGAGGGACACCAACTTCAGTAAGCAATGAAGTGGAAGACTTCCCTTTATATACAGTGTACTGCTTTCTTTCTCAGAAATAAGAATGTAACCACTTAACAGCCCAACATTCTGTTTCACTAGCAGCAAGTTTCTCTTGTAAGATGTCCTTAGCGACCGAGTCAAAAGCAGATGTATAGTCTAGGAAGGCGAAACGAACAAATTTAGCCCCCTTGTCCAGACAGGAAGCAATGTTATGATATAAGACGGCAGCTGCAACTAGAGTGCTTCTACTGTGCTTATAGGCAAATAGTTTAGGTTCATTAAAGGTGTCAATCTCGTCTCATAAACCGTTAATGCCCAGCTCTCGCTACGCTCGGGCCCACGCTGTTCCTTTGAGTTTTCAGAAACGCTTACTAATAACGGACGCAAAAACCAAAACAACGATCTGCCGCTTGAGATTTCTTTATTGTTACATCAACATATAAAAGGAATAAACGAACTAAGCAAGTAAAGTTTCTGACGATGTTTCACTCATCTATCTGAACAGCGACCGATGAGACGATGACTGTCGTATTGATGCCTCCGCGAAAATTGGGGAAGTTGATTTTGAGCAAACAACCAAGAACTGATCGTTCAATCTTCAACTCCATTGACACTCCCCGGCAAAAAAGGGATCCAACCCTTTTTTCCTTCACGACCAATGCACGTTGACTTGGATGCCATTGCGAGAACCTGGGTCACACGGACAGAGCTGAAATGGAAAACAAACAGAAAAGCCAACACACCACAAGCATACCCACAGCACAATCTCACACATCAATGACGACCTGCGCCTCCAGACAGAGACCTCCTCTTGACATCTCTCAACACAATCGCCGCTTGCTAGAATGACTCTTGCAGAATGCAATGTGACCATAGCATCACCTCACGACACTCTACGCACATCCTCGTATCTACTCACTACCAATTACCACTGAAATCGCTAGTCACTCATTCTGCCTCAGTTCTAATAGCGGTGACGCATGCGAGCCTCAGTCGTTTACACCCTTTCTCCCCGGCGTGTCGGACCGCAGCTAACAATTATCTCCGTGTGCGTTTCATTCTCAGCAATAGCCTAGCCTCCCCGGCGTATACGACCCATCTGCTGTCCTTAACATCAATCAATTCATTCACGGATGTAGAAGACTCGAAACAACTTCAGAAATAATCACGACGAAAATTTTAACAAAATTACGCAATAACAACAAGACACGAAAACAACGAGTGAACACAACTGATCCAAAATCACAAATTGCGAAGACACACCACACGTATACACAAATAGCACAAACAACCTCGCCGATCATGTCTTGGTGGAATTCCTTTGAAGAATTGGAGGACTTACACCAGTACGCTTACAACCCTTCTCATGTTGACGATTGTAATTTGTGGAATGTACGGACACAAACAAGATTAACCAACAATTACATCAATTGGAACTCACACAATTATTTGACACAAACATATGTACAATCACTACATCAAAAAAGTGGATTCTGACACGAAAATCTACCCTTGAAGAACTGTAGGACTTACAGCAGTACGCCTACAACCCTTCTCAGGTTGACGCCCTAGGTTGGAAAATCGTCGCAGAGTTCATTTGCAAACTTCCTTCTATCAGCTATATCCTCAAATCTGAACAGCAACACGCCCGTGTCATTGTATCGTAGAATATAGATAACCAACAAACACACGACATATCTCATCAACCAAGTGTAGAAACAGAGTAATTTACACCAAAGATAATAACATTCAAATAGTAACTGGAAACTTGACAGGCCTTTATTCGTGCAAGTCAATTTAACAGTAACTCTCTCCTTTACACTTGGCTTATCCACACTAAACTGACCATTGATATTCGTCCTTTCAAACGAACTGATACTACCATAGTCATTGCACAAGATACTTGAGTTGATGGGCGTGTGTTTCATCATGGATGACAACACCAACGATGACTGGGTGACACAAGTTGATGAACTTAGTGGTGGATCAGAAGCTGTTCTTGTTTGGCTCTCAGATAGTTGTCCAACTGCAAGATTACCACCACTGCTGTCTTTCACTACCAGCTCAGGTTTAGCACTATCATCTGAAGATAGGCGGGCTACACGCTGATCAATTACACTGACGGTGTGACAAGTATGCATGCCTTCTGCAACTGCACCTGCATTTATTTCCACTTCACGTTCAAGTTGTACAGAAACTTTGTTCAACTTAGCAGTAGTAGGCATATCCCTCATCTCATCATGATCAACCAAAGACAAATCTGCACTATCATGATAATTATCACAAATATTCAATTTAACGTCAAGTTCATCATTTTCAAACTCTTTAATGACAGCAGTAGATGATTTTGGTTCCTCCTCACAAATCCTAAAAGGTTTCATACCTTCACTCTGACTCGTAATACCTTGTAAACTTGTAGGGTCAGAACTGCACTCTGAAGCAGCAACTCTATTCTGTGACACTCTATTCCACAATGGCTTACCAGTTGCAACTACAGGCTTCTTGACCACACCGCTATCGTCACACAATTCGGAGTCAGACGTTGATTTAACATTTAGCTTATCACTGAACTTGCTCACTGGTTCACAGTTCACCTTTGTACGCACCTCATGCAAACGTGTACAACACAACCGTGTTTGTCTTGCATCTTGTAACCTATCAGTTGAGGATGTACTACGAAACCTGTTGCACTCACTAGGTCTATATGCATTACTATACATCATGGAGTCTTCTCGATATCCACCTCTCTGAGGCCTACTCGTCATCAATGATTGCATTTTGCTCTCAGACTGCTCTATTCTAGGGGTGAGATGTAATAGACTGGCGAACTTGCTCATAGATTGATTGACACTAGTATTTACTGGTTTCAGGATATCATCAAACTTTGGCTCGATACCCTCATCCTCCATACGGGAGCTCATCTTCACCCACTTCCTTTGCAGTCGAGTAGGTAGACGTCTTGCTATTACTTCTAGTATAAAACTCGAGTTGAGGTCACTCATGCGATTCATCGAAATCATTCCATTCTTGTAAATTGGCAAATAATCTAAAAACTCAGTGAGTGCCTGGGAGTCATCCTGTAATTGATCACCATTACCCTTAACAGCGTCGAATAATTTCCTTGCAATCATCGAAGGTCTTCCAAACCTTTGACGTAATATGCTCATAGCCTCGTAGTAGCCCTCTTTTGGCTTCATAAACTTACAGCACTGTATAGCTCTTGCAGCATCTCCAGTGCAATATCTCATCAAATACATTAACTTCAATTCATCATTTAATAAAATACCACTCAACATGATCTCAAACTCCTCTACAAATTGTAAATAATCAGCCGGGTTTCCATCAAAACATCGTGGTTCTAATTTAGGGAGTTTGATGTTCCTATTAACCCTGGACGGCGAAACAGTAACATCAACCATGTCATGCTTAACATCAGACACATCGTTACAATTAACAGACAAGTCACCATGACTTACTTTCCTGTTTGCATCCAAGACACTCTGTCCCTTCTTTGACCCAGGCATTGTTGAACTTGACCCAATTCCAAAACGTTCCAGATATTGCTTGTTCTAAGAGGACTTGACTGGCACCAGGAAAGATGAACCGTGACTATCCAAACTGTCACCAACTTTCGAAAACCGTTTAAAAACTGACGCCGTACCGTCAGAAACTGTCAGCCACGTCTCATAAACCGCTAATGCGCAGCTCTTGCTACGCTCGGGCCCACGCTGTTCCTTGCAGTTTTTCAGAAACGCTTACTAATAACGGACGAAAAAACCAAAAGACCGATTGGCCACTCGAAAATTTTTTTATTGTTACACCAACATATAAAAATAATGTTTTTACTAGGGTCTGTGAACAAATATTACAATAATAAATCACAAGATTACTTCTGATGGTTGTCTTCTGACTTCCTTCTGAACAGCGACCGATGAGACGATGACTGTCGTATTGATGCCTCCGCGAAAATTAGGGAAGTTGATTTTGAGCAAACAACCATGAATTGATCGTTCAATCTTCAACTCCATTGACAACATTAAAGTTTTACCCATACCTAAATCATCCACTGGAGCATGTGTCAAATTTAGACCCATTGCTATTAACTCTCTTTTTCTGAAAACTATGGAGAAAATACTTTTGGTTAGTCTTCTATCTTCGCTTAAATACTTTTGTCAATGGAGTTGAAGATTGAATGATCAGTTCTTGGTTGTTTGCTCAAAATCAACTTCCCCAATTTTCGCGGAGGCATCAATACGACAGTCATCGTCTCATCGGTCGCTATACAGAAAGAAGAGTGAAACATATTCAGAAACTTTACTTGCTTAGTTCGTTTATTCCTTTTATATGTTGATGTAACAATAAACAAATAACAAGCGGCAGATCGGTGTTTTCGTTTTTGCGTCCGTTATTAGTAAGCGTTTCTGAAAACTCAAAGGAACAGCGTGGGCCCGAGCGTAGCGAGAGCTGGGCATTAACGGTTTATGAGACGAGATTGACAGTTTCTGACGATAGAAACAGATCTGGCGGATTGAAACAGTTGGTGAAAGTTTGGATAGTCGCCGTTCATTTTTCCTGGTGCCGGTCAAGTCCTCTTTGAACAAGCAATATCTGGAACGTTTTGGAATTGGGTCAAGTTCAACAATGCCTGGGTCAAAGAAGGGACAGAGCGTCTTGGATGCAAACAGGAAAGTAAGTCATGGTGACTTGTCTGTTAATTGTAACGATGTGTCTGATGTTAAGCATGACATGGTTGATGTTATTGTTTCGCCGTTCAGGGATAATAGGAACGTCAAACTCCCTAAATTTGAACCACGGTGTTTCGATGGAAACCCAGCTGATTATTTACAATTTGTAGAGGAGTTTGAGATCATGTTGAGTGGTATTTTATTAAATGATGAATTGAAGTTAATGTATTTGATGAGATATTGCACTGGAGATGCTGCAAGAGCTATACAGTGCTGTAAGTTTATGAAGCCAAAAGAGGGCTACTACGAGGCTATGAGCATATTACGTCAAAGGTTTGGAAGACCTTCGATGATTGCAAGGAAATTATTCGACGCTGTTAAGGGTAATGGTGGTCAATTACAGGATGACTCTCAGGTGCTCACTGAGTTTTTAGATTATTTGCCAATTTACAAGAATGGAATGATTTCGATGAATCGCATGAGTGACCTCAACTCGAGTTTTATACTAGAAGTAATAGCAAGACGTCTACCTACTCGACTGCAAAGGAAGTGGGTGAAGATGAGCTCCCGTATGGAGGATGAGGGTATCGAGCCAAAGTTTGATGATATCCTGAAACCAGTAAATACTAGTGTCAATCAATCTATGAGCAAGTTTTCCAGTCTGTTAGATCTCACCCCTAGAATAGAGCAGTCTGAGTGTAAAACGCACTTATTAATGACGAATAAGCCTCAGAGAGGTGGATATCGAGAAGACTCCATGATGTATAGTAATGCATATAGACCTAGTGAGTGTAACAGGTTTCGTAGTACATCCTCAACAGATAAGTTACAAGCCGCAAGACAAACACGGTTGTGTTGTACACGTTTGCATGAGGTGCGTACAAAGGTGAACTGTGAACCAGTGAGCAAGTTCAGTGATAAGCTAAATGTTAAATCAACGTCTGACTCCGAATTGTGTGACGATAGCGGTGTGGTCAAGAAGCCTGTAGTTGCAACTGGTAAGCCATTGTGGAATAGAGTGTCACAGAATAGAGTTGCTGCTTCAGAGTGCAGTTCTGACTCCAGAAGTTTACAAGGTATTACGAGTCAGAGTGAAGGTATGAAACCTTTTAGGATTTGTGAGGAGGAACCAAAATCATCTACTGCTGTCATTAAAGAGTTTGAAAATGATGAAGTTGACGGTAAAGTGAATATTTTTGGTGATGATCATGATACTTCACAGTTGTCTTTGGTTGATCATGATGAGATGAGGGATATGCCTACTACTGCTAAGTTGAACAAAGTTTCTGTACAACTTGAACGTGAAGTGGAAATAAATGCAGGTGCAGTTGCAGAAGGCATGCATACTTGTCACACCGTCAGTGTAATTGATCAGCGTGTAGCCCGCCTATCTTCAGATGATAGTGCTAAACCTGAGCTGGTAGTGAAAGACAGCAGTGGTGGTAATCTTGCAGTTGGACAACTATCTGAGAGCCAAACAAGAACAGCTTCTGATCCACCACTAAGTTCATCAACTTGTGTCACCCAGTCATCGTTGGTGTTGTCATCCATGATGAAACACACGCCCATCAACTCAAGTATCTTGTGCAATGACTATGGTAGTATCAGTTCGTTTGAAAGGACGAATATCAATGGTCAGTTTAGTGTGGATAAGCCAAGTGTAAAGGAGAGAGTTACTGTTAAATTGACTTGCACGAATAAAGGCCTGTCAAGTTTCCAGTTACTATTTGAATGTTATTATCTTTGGTGTAAATTACTCTGTTTCTACACTTGGTTGATGAGATATGTCGTGTGTTTGTTGGTTATCTATATTCTACGATACAATGACACGGGCGTGTTGCTGTTCAGATTTGAGGATATAGCTGATAGAAGGAAGTTTGCAAATGAACTCTGCGACGATTTTCCAACCTAGGGCGTCAACCTGAGAAGGGTTGTAGGCGTACTGCTGTAAGTCCTACAGTTCTTCAAGGGTAGATTTTCGTGTCAGAATCCACTTTTTTGATGTAGTGATTGTACATATGTTTGTGTCAAATAATTGTGTGAGTTCCAATTGATGTAATTGTTGGTTAATCTTGTTTGTGTCCGTACATTCCACAAATTACAATCGTCAACATGAGAAGGGTTGTAAGCGTACTGGTGTAAGTCCTCCAATTCTTCAAAGGAATTCCACCAAGACATGATCGGCGAGGTTGTTTGTGCTATTTGTGTATACGTGTGGTGTGTCTTCGCAATTTGTGATTTTGGATCAGTTGTGTTCACTCGTTGTTTTCGTGTCTTGTTGTTATTGCGTAATTTTGTTAAAATTTTCGTCGTGATTATTTCTGAAGTTGTTTCGAGTCTTCTACATCCGTGAATGAATTGATTGATGTTAAGGACAGCAGATGGGTCGTATACGCCGGGGAGGCTAGGCTATTGCTGAGAATGAAACGCACACGGAGATAATTGTTAGCTGCGGTCCGACACGCCGGGGAGAAAGGGTGTAAACGACTGAGGCTCGCATGCGTCACCGCTATTAGAACTGAGGCAGAATGAGTGACTAGCGATTTCAGTGGTAATTGGTAGTGAGTAGATACGAGGATGTGCGTAGAGTATCGTGAGGTGATGCTATGGTCACATTGCATTCTGCAAGAGTCATTCTAGCAAGCGGCGATTGTGTTGAGAGATGTCAAGAGGAGGTCTCTGTCTGGAGGCGCAGGTCGTCATTGATGTGTGAGATTGTGCTGTGGGTATGCTTGTGGTGTGTTGGCTTTTCTGTTTGTTTTCCATTTCAGCTCTGTCCGTGTGACCCAGGTTCTCGCAATGGCATCCAAGTCAACGTGCATTGGTCGTGAAGGAAAAAAGGGTTGGATCCCCTTTTTGCCGGGGAGTGTCAATGGAGTTGAAGATTGAACGATCAATTCTTGGTTGTTTGCTCAAAATCAACTTCCCCAATTTTCGCGGAGGCATCAATACGACAGTCATCGTCTCATCGGTCGCTATTCAGAAAGAAGTCAGCAGCAAACCGTCAGAAGTAATCTTGTGATTGATTATTGTAATATTTGTTCATAGACCTTAGTTTAAAGCTTGGTTTTAAAGTTGGCTATATGTCAGTGTTACAATACAGAATTCTCGAGTAGCCAATCTGTGTTTTGGTTTTGCGTCCGTTATTAGTAAGCGTTTCTGAAAAACTGCAAGGAACAGCGTTTGCTCGAGCGTAGCAAGAGCTGCGCATTAACGGTTTATGAGACGTGGCTGACAAACGTCCTTCTAAACGGCAGGCCCAATATTATCGGAATAAGATTTGTTAAATCGATCAGTAAGAGGGTGACACACAATATCAGAACATTTTTTAAAAGTAATACTATGTACATAATCGGGATCTAAGCTCTGGGATGGTTTCAGAGACTGGAGGCACTCTTGAACATCACTTGTGTTAAAACATGGAAAGGTGCTATTATTAACACAAGTGATGTTGGGAAGCATGGCATTTGATGGAGAGTAAATAAAAGATTTGTTGAGAGTACTGTCAATCACGTCTCATAAACCGTTAATGCCCAGCTCTCGCTACGCTCGGGCCCACGCTGTTCCTTTGAGTTTTCAGAAACGCTTACTAATAACGGACGCAAAAACCAAAACACCGATCTGCCGCTTGTTATTTGTTTATTGTTACACCAACATATAAAATGAATAAGCGAAGTAAGGTCTGAAAACAAATATTACAATAATAAATCACAAGATTACTTCTGATGGTTGTCTTCTGACTTCCTTCTGAACAGCGAACGATGAGACGATGACTGTCGTATTGATGCCTCCGCGAAAATTGGGGAAGTTGATTTTGAGCAAACAACCAAGAACTGATCGTTCAATCTTCAACTCCATTGACACTCCCCGGCAAAAAGGGATCCAACCCTTTTTTCCTTCACGACCAATGCACGTTGACTTGGATGCCATTGCGAGAACCTGGGTCACACGGACAGAGCTGAAATGGAAAACAAACAGAAAAGCCAACACACCACAAGCATACCCACAGCACAATCTCACACATCAATGACGACCTGCGCCTCCAGACAGAGACCTCCTCTTGACATCTCTCAACACAATCGCCGCTTGCTAGAATGACTCTTGCAGAATGCAATGTGACCATAGCATCACCTCACGATACTCTACGCACATCCTCGTATCTACTCACTACCAATTACCACTGAAATCGCTAGTCACTCATTCTGCCTCAGTTCTAATAGCGGTGACGCATGCGAGCCTCAGTCGTTTACACCCTTTCTCCCCGGCGTGTCGGACCGCAGCTAACAATTATCTCCGTGTGCGTTTCATTCTCAGCAATAGCCTAGCCTCCCCGGCGTATACGACCCATCTGCTGTCCTTAACATCAATCAATTCATTCACGGATGTAGAAGACTCGAAACAACTTCAGAAATAATCACGACGAAAATTTTAACAAAATTACGCAATAACAAAAAGATACGAAAACAACGAGTAAACACAATGAATCCCAAATACACCAATTGCTATGACACACCACACGTATATACAAATAGCACAAACAACCTCGCCGATCATGTCTTGGTGGAATTCCTTTGAAGAATTGGAGGACTTACACCAGTACGCTTACAACCCTTCTCATGTTGACGATTGTAATTTGTGGAATGTACGGACACAAACAAGATTAACCAACAATTACATCAATTGGAACTCACACAATTATTTGACACAAACATATGTACAATCACTACATCAAAAAAGTGGATTCTGACACGAAAATCTACCCTTGAAGAACTGTAGGACTTACAGCAGTACGCCTACAACCCTTCTCAGGTTGACGCCCTAGGTTGGAAAATCGTCGCAGAGTTCATTTGCAAACTTCCTTCTATCAGCTATATCCTCAAATCTGAACAGCAACACGCCCGTGTCATTGTATCGTAGAATATAGATGACCAACAAACACACGACATATCTCATCAACCAAGTGTAGAAACAGAGTAATTTACACCAAAGATAATAACATTCAAATAGTAACTGGAAACTTGACAGGCCTTTATTCGTGCAAGTCAATTTAACAGTAACTCTCTCCTTTACACTTGGCTTATCCACACTAAACTGACCATTGATATTCGTCCTTTCAAACGAACTGATACTACCATAGTCATTGCACAAGATACTTGAGTTGATGGGCGTGTGTTTCATCATGGATGACAACACCAACGATGACTGGGTGACACAAGTTGATGAACTTAGTGGTGGATCAGAAGCTGTTCTTGTTTGGCTCTCAGATAGTTGTCCAACTGCAAGATTACCACCACTGCTGTCTTTCACTACCAGCTCAGGTTTAGCACTATCATCTGATGATAGGCGGGCTACACGCTGATCAATTACACTGACGGTGTGACAAGTATGCATGCCTTCTGCAACTGCACCTGCATTTATTTCCACTTCACGTTCAAGTTGTACAGAAACTTTGTTCAACTTAGCAGTAGTAGGCATATCCCTCATCTCATCATGATCAACCAAAGACAACTGTGAAGTATCATGATCATCACCAAAAATATTCACTTTACCGTCAACTTCATCATTTTCAAACTCTTTAATAACAGCAGTAGATGATTTTGGTTCCTCCTCACAAATCCTAAAAGGTTTTATACCTTCACTCTGACTAGTAATACCTTGTAAACTTGTGGAGTCAGAACTGCACTCTGAAGCAGCAACTCTATTCTGTGACACTCTATTCAACAATGGCTTACCAGTTGCAACTACAGACTTCTTGACCACACCGTTATCGTCACACAATTCGGAGTCAGACGTTGATTTAACATTTAGCTTATCACTGAACTTGCTCACTGGTTCACAGTTCACCTTTGTATGCACCTCTTGCAAACGTGTACAACACAACCGTGTTTGTCTTGCATCTTGTAACTTATCTGTTGAGGATGTACTACGAAACCTGTTACACTCACTAGGTCTATATGCATTACTAGACATCATGGAGTCTTCTCGATATCCACCTCTCTGAGGCCTACTCGTCATCAATGATTGCATTTTGCTCTCAGACTGCTCTATTCTAGGGGTGAGATGTAATAGACTGGCGAACTTGCTCATAGATTGATTGACACTAGTATTTACCAGTTTCAGGATATCATCAAACTTTGGCTCGATACCCTCATCCTCCATACGGGAGCTCATCTTCACCCACTTCCTTTGCAGTCGAGTAGGTAGACGTCTTGCTATTACTTCTAGTATAAAACTCGAGTTGAGGTCACTCATGCGATTCATCGAAATCATTCCATTCTTGTAAATTAGCAAATTATCTAAAAACTCAGTGAGTGCCTGGGAGTCATCCTGTAATTGACCACCATTACCCTTAACAGCGTCGAATAATTTCCTTGCAATCATCGAAGGTCTTCCAAACCTTTGACGTAATATGCTCATAGCCTCGTAGTAGCCCTCTTTTGGCTTCATAAACTTACAGCACTGTATAGCTCTTGCAGCATCTCCAGTGCAATATCTCATCAAATACATTAACTTCAATTCATCATTTAATAAAATACCACTCAACATGATCTCAAACTCCTCTACAAATTGTAAATAATCAGCCGGGTTTCCATCAAAACATCGTGGTTCTAATTTAGGGAGTTTGATGTTCCTATTATCCCTGAACGGCGAAACAGTAACATCAACCATGTCATGCTTAACATCAGACACATCGTTACAATTAACAGACAAGTCACCATGACTTACTTTCCTGTTTGCATCCAAGACACTCTGTCCCTTCTTTGACCCAGGCATTGTTGAACTTGACCCAATTCCAAAACGTTCCAGATATTGCTTGTTCTAAGAGGACTTGACTGGCACCAGGAAAGATGAACCGTGACTATCCAAACTGTCACCAACTTTCGAAAACCGTTTAAAAACTGACGCCGTACCGTCAGAAACTGTCAGCCACGTCTCATAAACCGCTAATGCGCAGCTCTTGCTACGCTCGGGCCCACGCTGTTCCTTGCAGTTTTTCAGAAACGCTTACTAATAACGGACGAAAAAACCAAAAGACCGATTGGCCACTCGAAAATTTTTTTATTGTTACACCAACATATAAAAATAATGTTTTTACTAGGGTCTGTGAACAAATATTACAATAATAAATCACAAGATTACTTCTGATGGTTGTCTTCTGACTTCCTTCTGAACAGCGACCGATGAGACGATGACTGTCGTATTGATGCCTCCGCGAAAATTAGGGAAGTTGATTTTGAGCAAACAACCATGAATTGATCGTTCAATCTTCAACTCCATTGACAACATTAAAGTTTTACCCATACCTAAATCATCCACTGGAGCATGTGTCAAATTTAGACCCATTGCTATTAACTCTCTTTTTCTGAAAACTATGGAGAAAATACTTTTGGTTAGTCTTCTATCTTCGCTTAAATACTTTTGTCAATGGAGTTGAAGATTGAATGATCAGTTCTTGGTTGTTTGCTCAAAATCAACTTCCCCAATTTTCGCGGAGGCATCAATACGACAGTCATCGTCTCATCGGTCGCTATACAGAAAGAAGAGTGAAACATATTCAGAAACTTTACTTGCTTAGTTCGTTTATTCCTTTTATATGTTGATGTAACAATAAACAAATAACAAGCGGCAGATCGGTGTTTTCGTTTTTGCGTCCGTTATTAGTAAGCGTTTCTGAAAACTCAAAGGAACAGCGTGGGCCCGAGCGTAGCGAGAGCTGGGCATTAACGGTTTATGAGACGAGATTGACAGTTTCTGACGATAGAAACAGATCTGGCGGATTGAAACAGTTGGTGAAAGTTTGGATAGTCGCCGTTCATTTTTCCTGGTGCCGGTCAAGTCCTCTTTGAACAAGCAATATCTGGAACGTTTTGGAATTGGGTCAAGTTCAACAATGCCTGGGTCAAAGAAGGGACAGAGCGTCTTGGATGCAAACAGGAAAGTAAGTCATGGTGACTTGTCTGTTAATTGTAACGATGTGTCTGATGTTAAGCATGACATGGTTGATGTTATTGTTTCGCCGTTCAGGGATAATAGGAACGTCAAACTCCCTAAATTTGAACCACGGTGTTTCGATGGAAACCCAGCTGATTATTTACAATTTGTAGAGGAGTTTGAGATCATGTTGAGTGGTATTTTATTAAATGATGAATTGAAGTTAATGTATTTGATGAGATATTGCACTGGAGATGCTGCAAGAGCTATACAGTGCTGTAAGTTTATGAAGCCAAAAGAGGGCTACTACGAGGCTATGAGCATATTACGTCAAAGGTTTGGAAGACCTTCGATGATTGCAAGGAAATTATTCGACGCTGTTAAGGGTAATGGTGGTCAATTACAGGATGACTCTCAGGTGCTCACTGAGTTTTTAGATTATTTGCCAATTTACAAGAATGGAATGATTTCGATGAATCGCATGAGTGACCTCAACTCGAGTTTTATACTAGAAGTAATAGCAAGACGTCTACCTACTCGACTGCAAAGGAAGTGGGTGAAGATGAGCTCCCGTATGGAGGATGAGGGTATCGAGCCAAAGTTTGATGATATCCTGAAACCAGTAAATACTAGTGTCAATCAATCTATGAGCAAGTTTTCCAGTCTGTTAGATCTCACCCCTAGAATAGAGCAGTCTGAGTGTAAAACGCACTTATTAATGACGAATAAGCCTCAGAGAGGTGGATATCGAGAAGACTCCATGATGTCCAGTAATGCATATAGACCTAGTGAGTGTAACAGGTTTCGTAGTACATCCTCAACAGATAAGTTACAAGCCGCAAGACAAACACGGTTGTGTTGTACACGTTTGCATGAGGTGCGTACAAAGGTGAACTGTGAACCAGTGAGCAAGTTCAGTGATAAGCTAAATGTTAAATCAACGTCTGACTCCGAATTGTGTGACGATAGCGGTGTGGTCAAGAAGCCTGTAGTTGCAACTGGTAAGCCATTGTGGAATAGAGTGTCACAGAATAGAGTTGCTGCTTCAGAGTGCAGTTCTGACCCTACAAGTTTACAAGGTATTACGAGTCAGAGTGAAGGTATGAAACCTTTTAGGATTTGTGAGGAGGAACCAAAATCATCTACTGCTGTCATTAAAGAGTTTGAAAATGATGAACTTGACGTTAAATTGAATATTTGTGATAATGATCATGATAGTGCAGATTTGTCTTTGGTTGATCATGATGAGATGAGGGATATGCCTACTACTGCTAAGTTGAACAAAGTTTCTGTACAACTTGAACGTGAAGTGGAAATAAATGCAGGTGCAGTTGCAGAAGGCATGCATACTTGTCACACCGTCAGTGTAATTGATCAGCGTGTAGCCCGCCTATCTTCAGATGATAGTGCTAAACCTGAGCTGGTAGTGAAAGACAGCAGTGGTGGTAATCTTGCAGTTGGACAACTATCTGAGAGCCAAACAAGAACAGCTTCTGATCCACCACTAAGTTCATCAACTTGTGTCACCCAGTCATCGTTGGTGTTGTCATCCATGATGAAACACACGCCCATCAACTCAAGTATCTTGTGCAATGACTATGGTAGTATCAGTTCGTTTGAAAGGACGAATATCAATGGTCAGTTTAGTGTGGATAAGCCAAGTGTAAAGGAGAGAGTTACTGTTAAATTGACTTGCACGAATAAAGGCCTGTCAAGTTTCCAGTTACTATTTGAATGTTATTATCTTTGGTGTAAATTACTCTGTTTCTACACTTGGTTGATGAGATATGTCGTGTGTTTGTTGGTTATCTATATTCTACGATACAATGACACGGGCGTGTTGCTGTTCAGATTTGAGGATATAGCTGATAGAAGGAAGTTTGCAAATGAACTCTGCGACGATTTTCCAACCTAGGGCGTCAACCTGAGAAGGGTTGTAGGCGTACTGCTGTAAGTCCTACAGTTCTTCAAGGGTAGATTTTCGTGTCAGAATCCACTTTTTTGATGTAGTGATTGTACATATGTTTGTGTCAAATAATTGTGTGAGTTCCAATTGATGTAATTGTTGGTTAATCTTGTTTGTGTCCGTACATTCCACAAATTACAATCGTCAACATGAGAAGGGTTGTAAGCGTACTGGTGTAAGTCCTCCAATTCTTCAAAGGAATTCCACCAAGACATGATCGGCGAGGTTGTTTGTGCTATTTGTGTATACGTGTGGTGTGTCTTCGCAATTTGTGATTTTGGATCAGTTGTGTTCACTCGTTGTTTTCGTGTCTTGTTGTTATTGCGTAATTTTGTTAAAATTTTCGTCGTGATTATTTCTGAAGTTGTTTCGAGTCTTCTACATCCGTGAATGAATTGATTGATGTTAAGGACAGCAGATGGGTCGTATACGCCGGGGAGGCTAGGCTATTGCTGAGAATGAAACGCACACGGAGATAATTGTTAGCTGCGGTCCGACACGCCGGGGAGAAAGGGTGTAAACGACTGAGGCTCGCATGCGTCACCGCTATTAGAACTGAGGCAGAATGAGTGACTAGCGATTTCAGTGGTAATTGGTAGTGAGTAGATACGAGGATGTGCGTAGAGTATCGTGAGGTGATGCTATGGTCACATTGCATTCTGCAAGAGTCATTCTAGCAAGCGGCGATTGTGTTGAGAGATGTCAAGAGGAGGTCTCTGTCTGGAGGCGCAGGTCGTCATTGATGTGTGAGATTGTGCTGTGGGTATGCTTGTGGTGTGTTGGCTTTTCTGTTTGTTTTCCATTTCAGCTCTGTCCGTGTGACCCAGGTTCTCGCAATGGCATCCAAGTCAACGTGCATTGGTCGTGAAGGAAAAAAGGGTTGGATCCCCTTTTTGCCGGGGAGTGTCAATGGAGTTGAAGATTGAACGATCAATTCTTGGTTGTTTGCTCAAAATCAACTTCCCCAATTTTCGCGGAGGCATCAATACGACAGTCATCGTCTCATCGGTCGCTATTCAGAAAGAAGTCAGCAGCAAACCGTCAGAAGTAATCTTGTGATTGATTATTGTAATATTTGTTCATAGACCTTAGTTTAAAGCTTGATTTTAAAGTTGGCTATATGTCAGTGTTACAATACAGAATTCTCGAGTAGCCAATCTGTGTTTTGGTTTTGCGTCCGTTATTAGTAAGCGTTTCTGAAAAACTGCAAGGAACAGCGTTTGCTCGAGCGTAGCAAGAGCTGCGCATTAACGGTTTATGAGACGTGGCTGACAAACGTCCTTCTAAACGGCAGGCCCAATATTATCGGAATAAGATTTGTTAAATCGATCAGTAAGAGGGTGACACACAATATCAGAACATTTTTTAAAAGTAATACTATGTACATAATCGGGATCTAAGCTCTGGGATGGTTTCAGAGACTGGAGGCACTCTTGAACATCACTTGTGTTAAAACATGGAAAGGTGCTATTATTAACACAAGTGATGTTGGGAAGCATGGCATTTGATGGAGAGTAAATAAAAGATTTGTTGAGAGTACTGTCAATCACGTCTCATAAACCGTTAATGCCCAGCTCTCGCTACGCTCGGGCCCACGCTGTTCCTTTGAGTTTTCAGAAACGCTTACTAATAACGGACGCAAAAACCAAAACACCGATCTGCCGCTTGTTATTTGTTTATTGTTACACCAACATATAAAATGAATAAGCGAAGTAAGGTCTGAAAACAAATATTACAATAATAAATCACAAGATTACTTCTGATGGTTGTCTTCTGACTTCCTTCTGAACAGCGAACGATGAGACGATGACTGTCGTATTGATGCCTCCGCGAAAATTGGGGAAGTTGATTTTGAGCAAACAACCAAGAACTGATCGTTCAATCTTCAACTCCATTGACACTCCCCGGCAAAAAGGGATCCAACCCTTTTTTCCTTCACGACCAATGCACGTTGACTTGGATGCCATTGCGAGAACCTGGGTCACACGGACAGAGCTGAAATGGAAAACAAACAGAAAAGCCAACACACCACAAGCATACCCACAGCACAATCTCACACATCAATGACGACCTGCGCCTCCAGACAGAGACCTCCTCTTGACATCTCTCAACACAATCGCCGCTTGCTAGAATGACTCTTGCAGAATGCAATGTGACCATAGCATCACCTCACGATACTCTACGCACATCCTCGTATCTACTCACTACCAATTACCACTGAAATCGCTAGTCACTCATTCTGCCTCAGTTCTAATAGCGGTGACGCATGCGAGCCTCAGTCGTTTACACCCTTTCTCCCCGGCGTGTCGGACCGCAGCTAACAATTATCTCCGTGTGCGTTTCATTCTCAGCAATAGCCTAGCCTCCCCGGCGTATACGACCCATCTGCTGTCCTTAACATCAATCAATTCATTCACGGATGTAGAAGACTCGAAACAACTTCAGAAATAATCACGACGAAAATTTTAACAAAATTACGCAATAACAAAAAGATACGAAAACAACGAGTAAACACAATGAATCCCAAATACACCAATTGCTATGACACACCACACGTATATACAAATAGCACAAACAACCTCGCCGATCATGTCTTGGTGGAATTCCTTTGAAGAATTGGAGGACTTACACCAGTACGCTTACAACCCTTCTCAGGTTGACGATTGTAATTTGTGGAATGTACGGACACAAACAAGATTAACCAACAATTACATCAATTGGAACTCACACAATTATTTGACACAAACATATGTACAATCACTACATCAAAAAAGTGGATTCTGACACGAAAATCTACCCTTGAAGAACTGTAGGACTTACAGCAGTACGCCTACAACCCTTCTCAGGTTGACGCCCTAGGTTGGAAAATCGTCGCAGAGTTCATTTGCAAACTTCCTTCTATCAGCTATATCCTCAAATCTGAACAGCAACACGCCCGTGTCATTGTATCGTAGAATATAGATAACCAACAAACACACGACATATCTCATCAACCAAGTGTAGAAACAGAGTAATTTACACCAAAGATAATAACATTCAAATAGTAACTGGAAACTTGACAGGCCTTTATTCGTGCAAGTCAATTTAACAGTAACTCTCTCCTTTACACTTGGCTTATCCACACTAAACTGACCATTGATATTCGTCCTTTCAAACGAACTGATACTACCATAGTCATTGCACAAGATACTTGAGTTGATGGGCGTGTGTTTCATCATGGATGACAACACCAACGATGACTGGGTGACACAAGTTGATGAACTTAGTGGTGGATCAGAAGCTGTTCTTGTTTGGCTCTCAGATAGTTGTCCAACTGCAAGATTACCACCACTGCTGTCTTTCACTACCAGCTCAGGTTTAGCACTATCATCTGAAGATAGGCGGGCTACACGCTGATCAATTACACTGACGGTGTGACAAGTATGCATGCCTTCTGCAACTGCACCTGCATTTATTTCCACTTCACGTTCAAGTTGTACAGAAACTTTGTTCAACTTAGCAGTAGTAGGCATATCCCTCATCTCATCATGATCAACCAAAGACAAATCTGCACTATCATGATAATTATCACAAATATTCAATTTAACGTCAAGTTCATCATTTTCAAACTCTTTAATGACAGCAGTAGATGATTTTGGTTCCTCCTCACAAATCCTAAAAGGTTTCATACCTTCACTCTGACTCGTAATACCTTGTAAACTTCTGGAGTCAGAACTGCACTCTGAAGCAGCAACTCTATTCTGTGACACTCTATTCCACAATGGCTTACCAGTTGCAACTACAGGCTTCTTGACCACACCGCTATCGTCACACAATTCGGAGTCAGACGTTGATTTAACATTTAGCTTATCACTGAACTTGCTCACTGGTTCACAGTTCACCTTTGTACGCACCTCATGCAAACGTGTACAACACAACCGTGTTTGTCTTGCGGCTTGTAACTTATCTGTTGAGGATGTACTACGAAACCTGTTACACTCACTAGGTCTATATGCATTACTGGACATCATGGAGTCTTCTCGATATCCACCTCTCTGAGGCTTATTCGTCATTAATAAGTGCGTTTTACACTCAGACTGCTCTATTCTAGGGGTGAGATCTAACAGACTGGAAAACTTGCTCATAGATTGATTGACACTAGTATTTACTGGTTTCAGGATATCATCAAACTTTGGCTCGATACCCTCATCCTCCATACGGGAGCTCATCTTCACCCACTTCCTTTGCAGTCGAGTAGGTAGACGTCTTGCTATTACTTCTAGTATAAAACTCGAGTTGAGGTCACTCATGCGATTCATCGAAATCATTCCATTCTTGTAAATTGGCAAATAATCTAAAAACTCAGTGAGTGCCTGGGAGTCATCCTGTAATTGATCACCATTACCCTTAACAGCGTCGAATAATTTCCTTGCAATCATCGAAGGTCTTCCAAACCTTTGACGTAATATGCTCATAGCCTCGTAGTAGCCCTCTTTTGGCTTCATAAACTTACAGCACTGTATAGCTCTTGCAGCATCTCCAGTGCAATATCTCATCAAATACATTAACTTCAATTCATCATTTAATAAAATACCACTCAACATGATCTCAAACTCCTCTACAAATTGTAAATAATCAGCTGGGTTTCCATCGAAACACCGTGGTTCAAATTTAGGGAGTTTGACGTTCCTATTATCCCTGAACGGCGAAACAATAACATCAACCATGTCATGCTTAACATCAGACACATCGTTACAATTAACAGACAAGTCACCATGACTTACTTTCCTGTTTGCATCCAAGACGCTCTGTCCCTTCTTTGACCCAGGCATTGTTGAACTTGACCCAATTCCAAAACGTTCCAGATATTGCTTGTTCTAAGAGGACTTGACTGGCACCAGGAAAGATGAACCGTGACTATCCAAACTGTCACCAACTTTCGAAAACCGTTTAAAAACTGACGCCGTACCGTCAGAAACTGTCAGCCACGTCTCATAAACCGCTAATGCGCAGCTCTTGCTACGCTCGGGCCCACGCTGTTCCTTGCAGTTTTTCAGAAACGCTTACTAATAACGGACGCAAAACCAAAACACAGATTGGCTACTCGAGAATTCTGTATTGTAACACTGACATATAGCCAACTTTAAAATCAAGCTTTAAACTAAGGTCTATGAACAAATATTACAATAATCAATCACAAGATTACTTCTGACGGTTTGCTGCTGACTTCTTTCTGAATAGCGACCGATGAGACGATGACTGTCGTATTGATGCCTCCGCGAAAATTGGGGAAGTTGATTTTGAGCAAACAACCAAGAATTGATCGTTCAATCTTCAACTCCATTGACACTCCCCGGCAAAAAGGGGATCCAACCCTTTTTTCCTTCACGACCAATGCACGTTGACTTGGATGCCATTGCGAGAACCTGGGTCACACGGACAGAGCTGAAATGGAAAACAAACAGAAAAGCCAACACACCACAAGCATACCCACAGCACAATCTCACACATCAATGACGACCTGCGCCTCCAGACAGAGACCTCCTCTTGACATCTTGCAACACAATCGCCACTTGCTAGAATGACTCTTGCAGAATGCAATGTGACCATAGCATCACCTCACGATACTCTACGCACATCCTCTTATCTACTCACTACCAATTACCACTGAAATCGCTTGTCACTCATTCTGCCTCAGTTCTAGTAGCGGTGACGCATGCGAGCCTCAGTCGTTTACACTCTTTCTCCCCGGCGTGTCGGACCGCAGCTAACAATTATCTCCGTGTGCATTTCATTCTCAGCAATAGCCTAGCCTCCCCGGCGTATACGACCCATCTGCTGTCCTTAACATCAATCAATTCATTCACGGATGTAGAAGACTCGAAACAACTTCAGAAGTAATCACGACGAAAATTTTAACAAAATTACGCAATAACAACAAGACACGAAAACAACGAGTAAACACAACTGATCCAAAATCACAAATTGCGAAGACACACCACACGTATACACAAACAGTACAAATAACCTCGCGGATCATGTCTTGGTGGAATTTCTGTGAAGAATTGCAGGACTTACACCAGTACGCCTGCAACCCTTCTCAGGTTGACGATTGTAAGTTGTGGAATGTCCGGACACAAACAAGATTAACCAACAATTACATCAATTGGAACTCACACAACTATTTAACACAAACATATGTACAATCACCACATCAAATGTTGTGGATTCTGACACGACAAACTACCCTTGAAGAACCGTAGGACTTACAGCAGTACGCCTACATTCCTTCTCAGGTTGATGATCCAAGTGGAAGTCGTCCGGACACAAACAGAATTACCAACAGCTAGATGACAGATGATATCAATTCAGTATATACAATATGAACATATGTACAAATCACACACCAAGCACATTGGACTGCTCATTGATGCGCTACCCTTTGAAGAATTGTAGGACTTACAGCAGTACGCCTACAACCCTTCTCAGGTTGACGCCCTAGGTTGGAAAATCGTCGCAGAGTTCATTTGCTAACTTCCTTCTATCAGCTATATCCTCAAATCTGAACGGCAACACGCCCATGTCATTGTATCGTAGAATATAGATGACCAACAAACACACGACATATCTCATCAACCAAGTGTAGAAACAGAGTAATTTACACCAAAGATAATAACATTCAAATAGTAACTTGAAACTAGAAATGCCTTTATTCGTGCAAGTCAATTTAACAATAACTCTCTCCTTTACACTTGGCTTATCCACACTAAACTGACCATTGATATTCGTCCTTTCAAACGAACTGATACTACCATAGTCATTGCACAAGATACTTGAGTTGATGGGCGTGTGTTTCATTGTGGATGACAACACCAACGATGACTGAGTGACACAAGGTGATGAACTTAGTGGTGGATCAGAAGCTGTTCTTGTTCGGCTCTCAGATAGTTGTCCAACTGCAAGATTACCACCACTGCTGTCTTTCACTACTAGTTCGGGTTTAGCACTATCATCTGATGATAGGTGGGCTACACGCTGATCAATTACACTGACGGTGTCACAAGTATGCATGCCTTCTGCAACTGCATCTGCATTTATTTCTACTTCACGTTCAAGTTGTACAGAACCTTTGTTCAACTTAGCAGTAGTAGGCATATCCCTCATCTCATCATGATCAACCAAAGACAACTGTGAAGTATCATGATCATTATCACGAATATTCACTTTACCGTCAAGTTCATCATTTTCAAACTCTTTAATAACAGAAGTAGACAATTTTGGTTCCTCCTCACAAATCCTAAAAGGTTTTATACCTTCACTCTGACTAGTAATACCTTGTAAACTTGTAGGGTCAGAACTGCACTCTGAAGCAGTAACTCTATTCTGTGACACTCTATTCAACAATGGCTTACCAGTTGCAACTACAGACTTCTTGACCACACCGTTATCGTCACACAATTCGGAGTCAGACCTGGAGTTTACATTTAGCTTATCACTGAACTTGCTCACCGGTTCACAGTTCACTTTTGTATGCACCTCTTGCAAACGTGTAAAACACAACCGTGTTTGTCTTGCATCTTGTAACTTATCTGTTGAGGATGTACTACGAAACCTGTTACACTCACTAGGTCTATATGCATTACTAGACATCATGGAGTCTTCTCGATATCCACCTCTCTGAGGCCTACTCGTCATCAATGATTGCATTTTGCTCTCAGACTGCTCTATTCTAGGGGTGAGATGTAATAGACTGGCGAACTTGCTCATAGATTGATTGACACTAGTATTTACCAGTTTCAGGATATCATCAAACTTTGGCTCGATACCCTCATCCTCCATACGGGAGCTCATCTTCACCCACTTCCTTTGCAGTCGAGTAGGTAGACGTCTTGCTATTACTTCTAGTATAAAACTCGAGTTGAGGTCACTCATGCGATTCATCGAAATCATTCCATTCTTGTAAATTAGCAAATTATCTAAAAACTCAGTGAGTGCCTGGGAGTCATCCTGTAATTGACCACCATTACCCTTAACAGCCTCGAATAATTTCCCTGCAATCATCGAAGGTCTTCCAAACCTTTGACGTAATATGCTCATAGCCTCGTAGTAGCCCTCTTTTGGCTTCATAAACTTACAGCACTGTATAGCTCTTGCAGCATCTCCAGTGCAATATCTCATCAAATACATTAACTTCAATTCATCATTTAATAAAATACCACTCAACATGATCTCAAACTCCTTTACAAATTGTAAATAATCAGCCGGGTTTCCATCAAAACACCGTGGTTCAAATTTAGGGAGTTTGATGTTCCTATTATCCCTGAACGGCGAAACAGTAACATCAACCATGTCATGCTTAACATCAGACACATCGTTACAATTAACAGACAAGTCACCATGACTTACTTTCCTGTTTGCATCCAAGACACTCTGTCCCTTCTTTGACCCAGGCATTGTTGAACTTGACCCAATTCCAAAACGTTCCAGATATTGCTTGTTCAAAGAGGACTTGACCGGCACCAGGAAAAATGAACGGCGACTATCCAAACTTTCACCAACTGTTTCAATCCGCCAGATCTGTTTCTATCGTCAGAAACTGTCAATCTCGTCTCATAAACCGTTAATGCCCAGCTCTCGCTACGCTCGGGCCCACGCTGTTCCTTTGAGTTTTCAGAAACGCTTACTAATAACGGACGAAAAAACCAAAACACCGATCTGCCGCTTGTTATTTGTTTATTGTTACACCAACATATAAAATGAATAAGCGAAGTAAGGTCTGAAAACAAATATTACAATAATACATCATAAGATTACTTCTGACGATGTTTCACTCTTTTTTCTGAACAGCGACCGATGAGACGAGGGTGAGGGTATGCGTTATAACGTGGTTATATTTTCCGCGACTCAGGTTTTTTCGTCTTTCATTGGCTAGAACGGTGGCGGTCAATTGGATATTTGATTTGTCCTTGGTAGGTCCTATCGTGTGAGGTTTTGTGTGGTTGTGTTATGCGTCGTTTGCAAGCAAATTAGACAAAGATAGATATAATATTTGACTATTTTAACATTGTTTCACTGTTTTTTACTCAGATACACTTCTCTTTTCGCTATGAACTCCCTGGAAAGTGGTCAGGCATTATGGTTCCTATCAGTGACTACCATCCCGTGGGTGCCAATGCATTTCTTGAGTTGTGGTTATAGGAACAGTATTTCCTACTTCGTGATTTCTCACTCACATAGTCTGGTATCCTGTGTTTCTTGCGACTTAGCTGTCACAAGCTGTTGCAATAATGTGCTTTGTTAACGAGCCCTTTTTCTAGAATTTCATCGCAGGTAATCAGTGCGAGCGCAAGCAGCACATATGTAAGAAGTTACAAAAGCATTAGAAGACTTTCAAAAGGCGTGAACTTCATATATTGCTAACAGTGACGAACTTTTCCGCATACCAGTATGTGGATACGTTCACATGCGTATAGGAAATCCACGAGTGAGACATTGTATTTTAGTGGGACAGCTTTGTGAAACTTTCATCTAGCTTGTATGTTTCGCTCTAGTATTTTTGTCCCTCAGACCACTAACAAAGTATTATCAAATGTATTCTTGTAGTATGATTCGATGGCACAATTACTGGCAGTTAATAATATTATGTATGTGTTATGTTCATGATATTTTCTGCACCATTAACGTGCTCCACATTTCAAAAAGAGTGTAACTTAGAAAGACTATACTTAACTCAACTGTGGTCATGCATGTTAATTATTTAAATGCTTAATTTATTCAAGTGAATTTAATCTGTATCACCTTTAGAAATGATAAGTCGCAATGAGGTCTGCCAGTTAATTAAATTCAGTGGAAGCAGATGTAGCTGCATTCGTACAAAGATATCCGAAAAACAGTGATGAGCGTCTTACGACTTATAACCAGATACATTTACATAATCAGTATTAGGAATTGATTCTACATGCAACAACAAGTGAAGGTAAGTTCACTCATTCATGTATAACCATGCAGATATTCTGTTTTGCAGTTTGTGATACCGGATAGCTTTGGATGTGGGGATAGAGTTCTGTTTACTTGAATTTTGGAAAAATTCAAAGGTGACGCACTTCGGACACTGGGCAGTTTCCGTCGAATAATAGGAGATACTTTGCAAACGAAGACTTTCATCTTTGACTGTGCTCAGATAATACATGTAAATAAACTTGTTTGCGTGGCAGTAAAATAAAATTTTCTATCTAATATTCTTGTGTTGTATTTGTTCTGCATGCGGTGGGAATACGGCATGGTAGACCGGTACTCCCTAGGATATGAACTCGTTACTGTATATAGGTGTAATTCTGTAGGAACACTATCGATCGATATAAGTAGTGAATTATAAGTGCTGCAGTCAAGCCTAAACATCTGCCTACGCGATTACGTCTCCTAGTCATAGGTAAGTCTGTAGGGACCAAGTGCAAAAATACTTCAGTATTTGAAAAATAAGAAATGAACTTAGGCACTGCAATTGAGTTGATTTCTTAAAAGGTAAAGTGTATTCAAGTGTAGTGCATTACCATTATTTCACTTAAAGCGTGATGTCGATTCATATGATCATGGGTGTTAACTTATAGTGTAAGGTGAAGTGTACACGAGACGAATAAGTGAATAGGTTGAGCTGTAGCAATCGTAGTCACACTTACATTACACTAAAATATGCCACCAATTACTTCGTCAGGTCTCATTGATAAGTCATGCCTGCATCTAGTCATCATGACAAATATAGCTACACTCAGATAGAACAAGAAAGGTCTGGTAAGCATGATGTTAAATATATTTTAATGAAAAATAATAACAAGCAAATGTCTTTACGCAGTTGTTTGTCGTAATAATTGGGGCAATGTTGAATCGCTGTGACCGGGTTGACTGACGTTACCGGATATCTGCAAATAAGTAAACAAAGTGTTTTTTTAATTCGCTGAAGTAAGAAAGAAGTAATATTAAAGTTAAACGCTTTATATTTGCCTACCTTTGCTGAAAATGGTTCATTCTCCTTTCTCATTCTTCGTTCATGACAGCATTCTTCTGTGGTTTTTACTGTCACACATATTGTTCATCTTCTAAAGGATAGCAGCAAGCAAATAATAATAATTAGAACAGGTTATGATAAGAGTTAAATTGTAAACCCTTCACAATGAACACTGTACATTTGGCTAAGTGCTATGTCCTTGGAATGTTAGTATACATTTGCAATGTGTAATGCCAACCATATCGGTGTAAGCATAGAAAATATGACGTTTTCCATGAAAATACAGCTTTGTTCAAGCACTGGTGCTGTTGTGTTTCTAATAAAGCAACTAGACTGTAAGCAAGCAACTAATAGGCACAAAGAGTAAGTCTCAGCTTTAATAAAGGCATATCCAGTTAAGATAAAATGTAGTGTAATAGTGCACAAATGAAAAGACCATCGTGAAGTAGATAAGGGATATTTCAGTGACAGGTAAGTTGAAATATCTGCAACCTTACAATTTTCTAAGATAACCTGACATGTAAGATCTCTCACAAATTTCTGTAGGGCCTGTGGGGTACCATGGATGGTTTGCCGTCAATCTGAGCTTTGGAAGGATGATTCACAAATGCAAAAGGTAATAATCATCGAAACTGAGGTAGTATTTTCTAGCTGTTCGGCATTTTTTCCTTTGAGGCAGTTTCTTATCAACAGTTTGCAGTATTCATAGTGAGTCTATAGGAACCTTCATTGTATCATGATTTTCACCAAATATCCCTTAACTCACAGAAGCAGGCAGTAACCCCATACACTCAAGCATTGTAACCAGAACATCACAAAATGCTTACAGATAACTTGTTTAGTAATAACTGCTTGAAATATAAGGGCTATAAGTGCATCTTTCATAGCCACAATTAAGTCATTAAGGATCTCAGAATATCTTAGTGATTTGAAACAAAATAATTATTAAGATTGATATAATCTATGTAACAGGTGTAGTAGTTGTATGACACACCTGCTAGCTACTAATCAACAGATAGCTGATACTCATTTTAAGTACTCTGACATTAAGTACTCTGCCATTGCCTGTAGTATATTTACAACCTTAAGATTTGAAACAACTTGCGAAAAACAAACCCTCAACGCACTATAATGCAAATAATACTCTTTCTATGCGAACTTTCTTCAAAAGGATGACTTCTTCATTGATAATCCGTCCGATCTATAATATACAATTTTACGCTTTACTATGAACAAAATAATGCCGTGTGGCTCCAGAAGTCTAAAACTAGTCAAATATGATCTATTTCCCAATTAATAGGCGATTATAACGCCTGTAGCCGTGAACGCGGTAACCGATGTCGCTGCGCGATAACACCTGGTTATAGCGTATACCCTCTCTCATGAGACGATGACTGTCGTATTGATGCCTCCGCGAAAATTGGGGAAGTTGATTTTAAGCAAACAACCATGAATTGATCGTTCAATCTTCAATTCCATTGACAAGTACATACATCAAAGGAATATGGAATATTGTTTATCTGCTTACCACCAGTGATTTCCTTAAACAGTTTCCACATATTAGAAGGATTTTTGCAGGATATGAATTTCTGGTTATATATTACATTCAACCTCTGCATTTCAGATTTAATTAAGAAGTTAGTTCTTTTTACACCACTTTTATCTTTCATCTTATACAGTTTTTCCCCCTCTCTACGAAGCTTTCTAACATGAGGGGAGGAGAAACGGTCAAATTGGACGCATAGTGTTTCTTTTGGACAACAGATTTCAAAACAGAATTTCATATAGGATGTAATATTAGAGATATTGTCATCAAGTGAATCATCACTAAACAAATCCCATCTTGTGTCACTGAGCATGTTTCGAAGTTGATGTACGTTCTCATTTGAGTAGCATCTCTAGCATCCAATTCAACGGCCAAATATATGAACAAGTCAAAGGAACACCCATGGGATCGCCAAAATCAGGTTTGATTGCAGAAGCAGTGATGCAAAGACTCGAAAACATAATCCTACCAAAGATCAAACCCAAGATTTGGATACGCTACGTCGACGAAACATTTGTAATTATCAAAAGAAATGAGTTGGATAAAACTCACAACTTAATATACAACGTCTTCAACGACATCAAATTCACAAGAGGAGAGGAATCCGAGAACGAAATACCACTTTTGGACTTCTTACTCAAGCGAACAACCACAGGGGAGTTAGAAACTCAAGTTTATAGGAAATCAACCCACACAGACCAAATCCTAAATTACAACAGCAACAATCCAATAACACACAAAAGGAATTGCATACAAACACTATTCAAGAGAGCAGGAACTCATTGCAGCACTCCCACCTTAAGGAAAATTGAAGAAGAGTATCTCATGGACGTCTTCCAAAAGAATGAGTAGAATCTGTGAACAACTTTCTTAGACAAGTTTGAGAGGGCTTTACTGTGTAACTTTCCGTAAATTTTGGGTAAGACTCGTACAATACAATGATCAGAATTGAGGAGCGGGGCTCTTTACGAGCTTCGTATATCCAGAATCATTTATAAATACTAAATTAAGTGAAGTATTTTGTCGAGTTGGGAAATTAACAACATTTTCATGGCCCAGCAATGTAATAAAACTGCAGTCGCTGGAGTTAAAGTCGCCAGTCGCTATAGATAAGGAGTTACTAAACGAAGCAGCAGCAAAAATAGTGAATTCATCAGTGAAGATAGATTGTTCTGAGGGACTGCAACAAGATGTGATATAGATATTTGTGACAAAAATGAAGCTATACTCAGATAAGTGCTTAGGTCGACATTTTACAGATATACAATCAGTATTGTCATTTGAGAATTTGAAGCAGACGTTATTGGCAGTAGACCACAGGGAATTAATAAAAGTGGCAACACCACCACCTCTCTTCTTCTTTGAGCTGCATCGGTCTTGTCTGTAGATTGTGAACCCACTTAAGCAGACTAAATTATCGTCATATGAATCATGGAGCCAAGTCTCTTGAAGAGTGATTACACCAGTATTACAATATGCATTTGAGTATAATAGAGAATGTAAGTAGTTAATCTTGTTCGATAATGACTTTCAATTTGTGCTCATAATCACAGGAACAGTCATCTGATGCATTGGAGTACACTGTAATGGTCTCTGCCAACCTCCATGATGCTTTTTCTTAACGTTATTATATACTCGTAAATCAACAGGTTGAAAACACTTTAAATAATCACGAGAGTAAGTAATGCGACTTGGATATATAAGTGAATAATTAAAACAAAATAAATCCGAGGAAATAGATGCCAAATGTAGGATGGAAATTTTTGGTAGTCCAAGATTTAAGCAGGCCGCCAATGATCAAGGGAATGAATCGTCCGAAAGTGATTTGAGTATATCTGAGTCAGTTAAATCCTATCCAACTTTTGTTTCTATGGGATTAAAAGATAATCTTTTAAAGGGAATTTATGCTTACGGTTTGTTATTTTTTGCCCAGTATATAATAGTGTCTTATAATAGGATTTGAAAAGCCATCACTTATCCAACAAAAAACTATCAAACAAATAATCGATGGAAGAGATGTGATTGCACAGTAAGTTCCTTATATGTTCAAAATTAATTGAATACATAAATATCATAGAGCTCAAAGTGGAACTGGAAAGACAGCAACATTTAGCATAGGAACTTTACAAAATGTTCAGCCTGAGGTTTGTCAAATTCAAGTTCTAATTTTGGCGCCTACACGTGAATTAGCTGTTCAAATACATCATGTAAGTTTTTATTGCATTTCTTAGAAAAAAATAATGAAAACAATGATGAACTCAGGTTAAAGGGTGGGTGGATGCTTTTCGTTTATGTGCGGTTTATCTAAAATCCATAAGTTTTTAATGTGTTTAAAAGTGTTGCCGTCAGTAATTAACTCACCACATTACAAGCTAGCACAGACTGAGTTCAGCTCAGGAACAATAAATCTGAGAAAACCAGATAGGCTTTAGGCCATAAAGAGGGTGTATTGATCGTATATTTACCCTTCAACAGACTCTGGAATACAGACGTAATTACTAGCTCATGGATAATCCTCGTCCAGATGCTTTAACGAAAAACAACAAAACACGTAGTTCGGTGAACAGTCTCTTTTCAGCGGCGAATCCATTCACTTGGCTGTACAATCGCAATTATATATGATTGTGTGTGTACATTAAGTTTGTCAGATAAAATTAAAAATAAGTTAGGGTTATTGTTGTCAATGCGTTTCAAAAATATGATAAGTAGTCAGATTGTGACTAAGAGGTGGGGTGAAGATTGGTAAGGGGGTAGTGGTGATACCTTGTCAAAAGCAGCTATTAACGCTAACATAAGAGAAATTGAATAATTGCATTATAGTTACGTGATAAGCCGAATACTTTGATGAGTGAGTTGTGATTAGAATGTGCATAGAAACGGAGCGAAGGAAATTATGGAATTATGTGGGAGCTCTAAAAATTACAAATGACACAAAGAGTTTGAAAAAGGAAACCTAGCTAACGGCACCCCTGAAGGGAAGAATTTCAGCATTTCTTAGGAGAACATTCTTTGCTGCAACACTAAGGGTAGTATTGTTCTCCAGTCATTCATTGGTTTGCTGAAGCCTTATGGACAAAATCTTGCATCTGACCACCTCTGTGTGCATATATCAGTTCACCTGCTGCTGTGGAGCCAGGCAGATTGGTCGTTCAACGCACATCCTGTCCAAAAACGAACCGAGAACACTATCCCACAGCATGATGGCAAAACGGTAGAGTAGTGGCTCTACAAACAGTGTGATCATCATCGAACATCTTGTCAACAACACTAACCATTCCATCTCAACAAACGCCTCCTCCTTCAGATTAATCTACGCAGTCAATCAAGAATAACCTGAAGGTCTTAGCCATTCACTTGGAAAAACCGCTTGTGTGGCTGTTTTTATTTTCTAACTCCATATAATGATTTAGGTGCATTGAACCATGTCGAGGTGTGTGGGCTGTCTGACTGGAGTCTAAGATCCAATGACTGGGGACTATTTGTTACATTGGTGATATGGCTCGAAACCGTTCTCATTATGACATATGCATTTACTCTTTATTGATCTTTACCAACGGGACTAAATCCGCATGTTTCTTCTTGTAATTATCTTTTTCCTCTACAGATTTCCGTGTATTATAAGTTGCTTTTTGGTATTTTTAACCTTACTATGTTCGTTGTTCGGAAAACTCAGAGAGGCGTTTGGAGTAAACTCAGGAGTCAGACAAGGGTGCTTATTATCACCAATGATATTCCTATCGTGGTGGACTGGATTATGCGTCAGACAGTGGGAAACGAGAAGACAGGGATATCCTGGACCGACATGAAGAACCTAGAACACGTGGATTTTGCGCGTGGATGATTTATGTTTGGCGTCACATAAAATCGCAGACTTACAAGCGAAAATCGACAAACTGGTCGATGAAGCAGCCGGCAAAGACAGGACTCTATGTGAACATAGATAAGACGTAGGTTATGAAAATAACTAACCAACCAACAACAACAGCAGCAGCAGCAACATCCAGCGCCAATCACCATCAACGGGAGGGATTTGAAAGAGGTTACTTCATTCACTTATCTAGGGAGGGAGCATTGTCTGAACTACAGGAAGTCGGAACGAACGAGGATGTCAAACCGAACGAGAATCTGGAAAGCGAGAAACACATTCATCAACCTGAATCCAATCTGGAAATCTTCGTCACCCAGCCAGAATCAACAATAAAATTCGGTCGGAATTTCAATACAAACAGCGTCAAGTCAGTCAGTTCTTCTATACGGATCAGAAAGTTGGCGGGTGGGTTACAAAGAATATTTCCAACAGCCTGTTGCAGACGTTACCTTTATCAAAAACTGTCTTCGCCGGCTCTATACTGAAGATCAGATGGCCGGGGGGCCGGAAAGAATCACCAACAACAAACTATGGGCACAAACAAACAAAAGAAGAACAAAACACTCATCCAACAGATATGCAGGAGAAAGTGGAAATGGATTGGACCCTGGCTGAAGAGGTCACCTCTGGGTGACATCACGCGCGTCAGGCCACTGCTCGAGTGGAACCCGAAAGGGAAGCACGTGGTGAGTGGGTTGTCAGTGTAAGGGTGACATGGAGGAGGTTGTGTGAAAATGATTTGAAACAGTATGGACTAATGTGGATGCAGGTGAAAAGTAGAAGATAGCAGAAGACAGAAGCAAGTGGAGACGTGCAGTTGAAGCCCTATGTTCCACTAGGAACCCAAGGGAACAATAATAATAAAAAATAATGTTTGTTGTTATGAAATATAGCAACCTGAGGTGTTGTGCTTTTCTACAAAGTTCTCTGTCAGTGTATTGTAGTTCTTAATTATGAAATGCTGACTTTTTTTGGTGTTGCAGGTTGTATCATCGTTGTCTGATTACCTATCTGTCAGATGTATAGCATGTTGTGGTGGACGAAACAATACAATGCAGATGGCTCGTGAACTTGATAAAGGTGTTCATATTGTAGTTGGAACACCAGGTCGAGTGTTAGGTATGTGTAGTCTTGTTGGTCTTGCCTGTTTATTCTTAAATGCTACTTTTGTTGACTTAGAATATATGCTGATGAAACGCAGTCTTCTGAACACCTTGGACACCTTTATGGCTGTGAGACCTGGCCATTGAGAGTGGAAGACATGAAAAGATTAGCTGTCTTCGATCATAGGTGCCCGCGTTCTATCTCCCGTGTGAAATGGTATTATAAGGTGAGCAATATTGAGGTTAGGCGTCGGTCAAGTGCTAGGCAAGCAGGAGGGGAAATCAATCGACGAGGTTAGGACATGCGTTACGTATGCCTAGTCATCGCCTTCCTCGACAACGTGTGGGACAATGTTAGCTGACATAGGGTCAGGTTGGAAAAGAGTTAGCCAGTTGTGGTCAGACCAAAACATGGCCTCACCAGTCAATGAAATCCACAACACTTAGTTTAATCCAGCCAGCCACGTAGGAAGGTGTAGACTTCCTGACTGGTTGGGGTTTTCAGGACGGTAAAAGCCAATGGTTGGAAACAGTTGGTGATATGGCTCAAAATCGTTCTTGGTGATGGCTCGCGCAGATGCATCCACTCCTTGTGACTTATGATTTTCAATGAAACTATATTGTTCTTCATTGCTGCTATTCCTTTGTCTCACACCTCTGTTTCTACCTCTATTATGCATCTCTTTTACTTTCTTCTGTTGCTTTGTGTGCTACATGGAGGGAGTGTTGCGACTTTAACTGGTGCACATATGTGCAAAGTTCTATGTCGAAAACAGACAGACCTTGGACAATCATCTTCGAATGTTTAGCATGCAATATCACTGTGCAGGATTCATGTACACCGATTCCAGGTTAAAGATAGTGGTAGTGAAGTGGTAGAACGTGCTGACCACTTCACGTATTCGGGAAGTTGAATTACCCCCCTTTCCCCCCAAAAAAGACTGACATCTGACGAAATCTCAGCGCGGATACAACAGCCTAGTGTAGCATCTCGGGCATAGACGAGATATCGGACTATCCGTCAAAAGATGTGTGTGTGTACTGTGCACCAGTTCACTCTGTCGTCCTCCTTTATGATTATGAGACGTGGTCATTGAAAATGGAAGATAGGAAAAGCCAGGCTAGCTAGCTATCTTTGATTATAGGTGTCTGTGTTCTACCTTTCGTTAGTTAGTTAGTTGGTATAATTCGGTGAGTAATATTCAGGTATCGAGGGGGAAGTTAATCAATTGAAGATGGCTAGACTATGTGTTACGCATACTTAGCTGTCGTCGCCTTCCTCGACCAGAAATTTTAGCTGACATAAGATGAGGTTGGAAAAGAGTTAGTAGTAGGTTGTTAAACCAAAACATGTAATTAGTCCATGAAATCATTGGGAGTTGGGTGTAGACTTCCTGAGTAGTTGGAACCATAAAGATTTCAAAAAGCAGTGGCTAGAGAGACAACTAGTGATATGGTTGAAAATCTTTCTCGGTGATAGTGCGGATGCATTCACTATCTCTGTAATCTGCCATATCTAAAAAGAGCCTCTTGTTTTTCTATGTTACTATTCTCTCTGTTCCACATTTTTGCTTATTACCGTTCTCCGAAATCTCTTTTTTCTATTTTATCTTCCTTTGTGTGGTACATGCGGGGAGTGTGTGACAAGTTGGACTAGTGCACTCTTGTGAAAAGTTCTATGCTAAAACCAGTCAGTCTGTCTTGAAGTTCGTTTACTAGCTATTGACTGTCATGACATGAGGTAAGAATGATCAACCTCTCACTAAGGAGGCACATTATATTAAGAAAACCATTGTACTATTGTTCATATACTTCCAGTTAATGGATCATGCTTTTGGATCCTAATCTACTATTTGTAACCGTTATTGTCAAACATGTGATTATTATTATTATTCCCTTTGGTTCCGAGTGGAACATATGACTTCAACAACACAACTCCTCCTTCTTCTATTCTCTTCACCTGGCTAGCCCTACGATTCCCCACAATCTCTCATCTCCTCATCCAACTCTCCCACACGATCTCCACCATGTCGCCCCCGCACCGACGAACCATTCGCCGTCGCTTCTCATTGGGATTCCACTCGAGCGACGGCCTGCATTGCGAAAAAAGCCTTATTCTTACAAATGCAGTTCCTTGGGGACAAAACCAGTGAGATACTAACACAGCGGCTTTGAATTGAGGTGGTTGAAAAAGAGCATTCCCTGCTGCCAAATTACGCTGTGTCTTCAAAACCACTCCTCTTTTGCGTTCGGGAGTAAAAGACAAACTGCCTAATTTCGCCTCTTCCATGTGTATCTACCAATTTAACTGCTCCTGTGAAGTAAGCCAGTTACTTGCAAAGGCCGTACACAATTAGGCGTGTTTCTCATCGAATTTCCGAACATCACCTTGAACAGTAGTTGGTTAAGTAAAGGACAAACAAAATCTATTCGCAGCGGTATTCTGTCTCATCCTGTGGATACAGAACACAAGATTGACGTTAACCATGCTTTCAGAATAATTTACGCATACCTACGAATCTCAATTTTGCCTTAAGAGTTCGACTACTAAATATTTCTGAGGCTGGCTGGCTAGCTGTTAGGATCCACATAAACAAGTGTAATTTGTGCATCCAAAAGAAGTTGGTTCGTTTAGGCATTATCCTTACCCTCTTGGCCATCTAGGTTTGAATGATCCTCAATTTTTGTGAAATTTTCCTCATTTCAGTTGATATTCTATTTCCTACTATATCTTTATTATTATTGCTATTATTATTACTATTTAAGCATCTTTAATGAACTGTAATTGCATTATGATCTTACTTAACAAATGATATTATTTAACAAACACTAGTATTGTTACAAACATCATGCAGTTCTTCCGATTAATAAACTTGAACAAAGCATTCAAAGGTGATGATACTGCTAGTAGAATAAGATACAGACTGAACGCTGCCCTGAGTAGAATGTATCCAGCCGCCAGGCTTGAATGTGTCTATCAAACAACTAGTGTAATGCAATGGAAACCAATACAATGCCACTAAACAAGTTTCTTTTTCTTCTTTTTCAGAAAGAAACGTTGATGTGGCATCACTGGAGCAAGAGGAAGACCGGTTATCCAAACTTGTTATAAATGATGAGAACTAGTTTTGTACCCAGGTAATTCGAGTCTGGCTTGCTTGAAATAAACGCTTCCTCCTCGCCGTCTTGCCTTCTTTCTTCACCCGCGGTGCTTGTGGTCTGTGTGCGCTATGCTAGTAGTTGTTTGAGACAATCAGAAGTGGACAAATACTTACCTCATTTTACCTCCAAATGTGTCTGCCAATTTACATGTACGTGCCAAAGCACGTAACATTGGAAGAACAGAGAGAGGTGGGTTAGTGTCCGCATTTATGAACACATACCAAAGAACCTGAGACTGAAAAGTCCGCAAGCATTGAACATTGCGATTGCACGTTATCTATTGGACACTGGTCCTATTGTAGACAACCTGAAGTCGTTTGAAATAATCAACAAGCAAAAGAAACCTAGCTTGCTACGCTTTGTTGAAGCAATTGTCATCAAACGACTTTAATCACCGAATCTATGTACGCAGAAAGAGACAGTGGTGAATCTTGCACTGCCCTGGTGATAACACATATATACGCAACCCTATTTTCTTTGTTTCCAAGCCTAATTGTCTAATTATTCTATAAATAGTCAGTGTTTGTAACTCCTAATCAGTTAAATCATTCCGGACTAATGTTACTTTTAATTCCTACCAATTACTCCTTATGATCGTGGAAAAGTATGTTCATATCTTTAATGTAATTCATATTTTTTAACGTTCAGGTTGTAACCAGTTGAGAAGAATCCTCGAAATAATAATAAAAGATGAGCTCATACTATCCTGGTACAATTGTTGTTCTTGCTTTGTTCAAGTTTACTAATATTGCTACTGACTACTAATCTAGAATATTCAATGTATATAAATATGCATATATAATTGTAGAGCTAGAAGAGGAATTTATCGAAAATGGTATTCTTTCCACAATTATTTTGTATTAGAGTAGAGTCAGAGTGAGATTAGGATCTATCTAATTGGAGAATAAATATTTCTTCATTCGCCTAATCAATCCTTTCGCTTTTTATATTTCTTTAATCTGTTTGTAGTAACCCTTGTTTATATTATTATTATTATTATTATTGTATCCTTTAGTTCCTAGAGGAACATAGGGCTTCAGCTGAGCACCTCCATTGCCTTCGGTTTTCTGACAACTTTTTCACCCTGCTCCAGGTATGTCCACATGCTTTCATCTCCTCCTCGCATGACCTCCTCCAAGTCACCCTTGGACGACCAACTCGCCGCCTCCCTTTCGGGTTCCACTCGAGGGCTTGTCTAGTGATATCACTTGATGGTTTCCTCAGCGTATGGCCAATCCATCTCCATTTCTTTCTGCCTATTTGTTTCACAATCGGTTCCTGATTGGTTCGCTCCCTTGTTTCAGTCAATTTAAATTCGATAAAGAGTGTTTTTATGTCACACTGATTTTGTCTGTTTTGTTTATTTATTTCTTTATTTTTTTAATCTTCACTTCAGAGCTTGTTCGACAGGGTAATCTACGCGTACACAAACTGCGTTCTTTAGTTTTGGATGAGGCTGATGAAATGTTGAACAGAGGTCTGCGTGACCAGTTAGAAGAAATATATCGTCGTCTTCCATCTCATATTGGCTTGGACAATAGGAAATCTCTTGACTGTCAGGTGGTGATAGTTTCAGCCACTATGCCTAAAGAACATTTGGAGCTGTTTCAAAATTTCACATCCAATCCTGTTCGAATTCTTGTACCAAGGTGATTTTCTTTATTTTTGCATTAAGTGGTGTCCGTCAAGAATGCCCACTGTCCCCATTTCTCTTTAATTTTATCATAGACGCATGTGTTAAATTGAATTAACCCTAACTGACTTCAGGGACTCAGGGATCCACTTTTTGCCACCAGAGAATAATAGTCTCGTTGACATAGAATATATATTGACGATGATATATTCCTCCTAATTGGATGAACACGCTGACAAAATAGAGCAGAGTCTTCTGAATACCTTGAGTTGGAGCAGCAATCTTCGAATGCATGTTTGGCATGGGAGCGATTCTTTCCTGCTGCTGTCGAAGGTAAGATGATGAGGCTACAGGACTGGACTGGACTACATCGACTACTCCTCACTTAAAGATAGATAAACAGGAGTGAAGGGATGGCTGGCTGGCTGGGAAGTTGCATCAGCCAACTCCAGCGGGTTCATCGCTGACGAAATCTTAGCACAGAGATATAGAAGGCTCGTTTGGCATTTTTCAGCCAACCCAACTAACGCCATCTCTGGTATGCTTAGTAGATGTCATATTCTGCTGGCTGGTGGTGGTTGACTGAGACATGTCCATTGAAAGTGGAGGATATGACAATCCAGACAGGCAGGCTAGCTGTGTTTGATCGTAGGTGTCTGAATCCTATCCATCTCGCGTGTCAGGTGGCATAGGTGGTAGGTGTGTAACAGGGTGGTGAGCAATATTTGGTTGAGGCACCGGTCAGTTGACTGCTAGGTAAGGAAGGAGGAGGAGGATAAGTCGAAAATGAGGTTGTGAGGCAGTTACACTGATTGAGATGGTTGGGACAAATGTTACGCATACATGAATAGCCAGCACCTTCCTCAATCAGCGTCGGTAGCACAGCGGTTAAGAGTCTCGCTGACCATGCACATGGTCCGGGCTTCGATCCCCTGCTGACGCACACCTGATATCAATGGTTGGCCTGCAGAATTTGGGCTACCGATATCATATGCTGAAAATTCCATACTTGTACCAAAAATACTGTGTGGTTTCAAGCTATAATAAAAAAAGTAAGCTAGTGACTAACATAAGATGGATCAGGTTGACAAGGAATTAGCTATTGGTGGTCGTCAAACCAAAACATGGCTTCGTCATCAGTCAATGAAATCCACAAGAGTTACTTTAGGCCTGCCAGCCAGTCATGTAGGGAGGTGTAGACTTCCTGACTGACTGCTTGGTTTGGGTTGTCAAGATGGCGGTGAGAACCAGTAAAGGCTGGAGACACCACCTCGCTAGGCGACTCTGTTATACAATACTTTTAATAATCAATGCTTATACTACAAATCTGGCTTTTCTTTCTGTATCGAAATTTACATTAAAGATTATTACTATTTATTGTTTCCTTCAGTTCCTAGTGGAACATAGGGCTTCAGCCGAACGTCTCCACTGCATTTTGTTCTCCACCAACGCTTTCATCTGGCTCAGCGTCTGCCCACATGCTTTCATCTCCTCTCTCCTTCACCTCCTCCAAGTCACCCTCTCACTGACGACCAACTCACTGATTCCCATTCAGCTTTCGCTGGACAAATAGCCTGGCTTGTGATGTCACTCACTTTATGATTTGGTTTCTCAGAGTACGGACACAATCTAATCCACCTAACTCCATTTCTTCCTGCACATTTCTTGCACAAGTGGTTCCTGTTGAGTTGGGTTGGGTTGGTTCGTTGATTGCCAGAGATCCCTCCCTGTTTCTGATCTTTTCTGGCCGGCCATCTGATCTTGAGCAGAGAATTGAGCGTAGACAGCTGTTGATGAAGTCGTGTAGTTTGTTCGAAGTGCCCTTCGTGACGCGGTGCGGCGCGACATCAATTCTCTGGTCCGTATAGTGAGTAGCACTGATTTCACATTGGAGTTGAAAATCCGGATCTTATTTTGCATGCTGAGTGCTGTTCATCTCCTCCACACAGACTTGAGAGTAAAAAAAGCTTGCCTTGATTTGCCTATCCTCGCTTTGATGATATCCTCATCAGTTCCGTCAGCCTGTAGTTGAAACAATACTTCGCAGGTAGGTCGGTAGGTTGGTGAAGGAGGTTGCTTCTTCCAGGTTTCTGCCATTTATGCCGGCTGATTGTTGTCTGTTGTTGTTGCTGCTGTTGCTGTTGGCCAGAAATCGTCATCATCACCTCTGTTTTCTCTATGTTCACCTGAAGTCCTATCTTCGATGCTTCTTCTGCCAACCTGTTGCTGACATTTCCATACGGATAAGAAGTCATTGATTGGAACATTAAAAGTGATATTGGTCAGGAATGATATACTATGTTATTAAATAATTAGGAGAGTGAAAACGATCAACTATTTTCAGAAGAAATGCATGACTAAGCTGGGAAACAAAAGGACAGTAGAGCTCGACAAATAATATTTTGGTGTTTGAAAAAACAGAGTTAAACTAGAAAGAGCACAACACATAAAATAGGTTAAGTAACTACAGAAAATATGCCTTATAAAACAGGAAAACAAGGCTGGGTTTTTTTTAGGGTGAATCATGTTTAGATGGGACAATAAAATGCTTTTCTAAACAGGACAAAAGAAGACGTAATAAACTTTTTGCTTACTTTGTCACCACTAGGCCAGTGAAACATTCACCTCATGTCTACATAGATTCGATTTTAATCGTTTAGTGATGGCGATTATCTCGGGAAAACGTCGTGACAAGGTAAAGATAAATCATGTGTGGGTAGCTGAATGACGTGACTCCAGAAGGTGTTCGCAACTTGAAGACTTTGTCGTCCTTTGCTCACCTTTCATTAACCAAACCGTGTAGTGTTCGGTTGTGTGCGTTTATGGAGAACACGCGTACAACGTCCAGTGTAATCGTAGGTACAAGGGTCGAAATGTTCGAGATGTGAGGGAAAGAGATGCGGTCTAGAATGTGCCCTTGATGGCTGACCAAAGTCTTTGAGCTGTCAACAGATGGCGTGCAATCGTACTGTTTAATGCTTGTGGGCCCTAAAGTCTCAGGTTCTTTTCAGTGTGGTTCAAAATGTGGACAACAACTCTTTTTTCTTTATTCTCCCAGTGTGTTTTAGTGCTTTGGCACGTCCATCTCAATTGGTAGACACAGTTGGAGGTAACGTGAAGGTGATACAAGTTCCGAGGAGTTTGTAACCAGTTGAGAAGAATCTCAGCAATATTTAGAGATAATAATAATAATTTTGCTTTATTCCTAAATAGTACTAATGATACAGCAAGGAATTTTCAGAATTCAGTACAATATTGCATCTAATTTACTCAAAATGACAAAAAATTATAAGCATTACATAATAATAATAACAAAGCATTATAGCAGCTATGTAGCAAATTACAGTATGCGATGAGGAGAAAAATATGCATAAAGTATAAAGTTGTAGTAATAATAGTAATACCAACTAAAAATAAAATCGCTAAGTTATAATTAAACGGTAGAAAGGGTGACAGCATAAAATTACAGAAAGATGGACGATGAAAGGGTCGATTCACTTTGCTAATTACATACTAACTTATATGTTTCACGTCTAACAGTGTCTCCATCACATAAAATGCGGGTTAAATAGGGTATTGTACAATTTCTGTGCTTAGTGGTTCGAGCATATAACTTCTTCTCATGTTGACTTCTCGTCCTACCTGATGAGATGCAGGGGGATAGTTGTGAATAAAGCGGATGGGGGGGCTGTGCAGGGGGTCTGACAGTACGGCCTTTTCCCATTTTGCACAGGAATTTATGCATCGCTCGACTATAGCATTGGCGAGCTCATGCAGTGGCAGACCACAAGCCATACACACAGCATTTAATACCCTTCCGTAATATGATATAGTCTTTTTTGAGAAGCCCAGGAAAGATTAATGGAGAGCAATAGAGTACAATAGGTAAAATACAGGAGTTAACAAACTGCAGAAGTAAAGGTTGGTTGATACCTTGTTGTCTTAGCATTTTTTTAATGTAGAAGGTAAGACGAAACATTTTCTTAGAGATAGATAAGGTGATGTGGGATGACCATGAAAGGTCAGAGAGAACGGGAACTAATCCAAGGTATTTTTGATGCTGCTTGACTTG
The DNA here is from genome assembly GCA_944472135.2 of Trichobilharzia regenti. Lineage (NCBI taxonomy): Eukaryota > Metazoa > Platyhelminthes > Trematoda > Strigeidida > Schistosomatidae > Trichobilharzia > Trichobilharzia regenti. The sequence goes on along the minus strand of OX235270.1, from coordinate 26,334,484 downwards.
GTTTCAACTTCAGTGCTATTTATGTATGCTACAGGCATCATGAGGACTGACTAGTTCATGTATGTTACGTCGATGCTTGAAAGTGAAGTGAAGTTAACTGGCTGACATTTGGAAGGATTTAACATAAGACCATTTGACTTAGACCACTTATTGATGTCCAACAGAAAGCTATTAAGTTTGGAGCAGTCAGACTCGGAAGTGATATTTGACAGAGTTAGTTTCGTTTGAATGTGAGGCAGGTCGTGTAGGAAGAAAGAGAAAGGAGAAAGAGAGGGAGAGAAGACGGCACCTTGAGGAACACCGGCTTTTGTAAGCGAGGCAGTAGAAGATTTGCCATTATATACAGCTCATATTATTATTATTATTATCCCGGCACATTTATCCCTCTTGTTTTGTTCAAATTTTTCATTGGGAAGAATTGTATGAAATTTATAAATAATTTTTTTTATCTGGGACAACTGACTTCACAATAAGTAGGTGTTCAACTCTACCTGACGGACGTCATGGTTTTTACGAAACACTACAGATTCCAATGAATGAGTGCTGTTTAGCATTGTCAGACTCACACACACACACATGTATATGTCTTGCTCACTTATGTCTTTTTCACACTTTTTCACGTGTTCATCTTATATTTTTTTTTTCTATTGTTAGAGATGAGTTAAGCCTTTCTGGTCTTCAGCAATTCTATATTGATGTTGGCTCAGAAGAATGGAAATTTGAGGCGTTAAGTGACCTATTCTCTAGTGTTTGTGTTTCACAGACTGTTGTTTTTGTAAATACACGACGAAAAGTTGACTGGCTTGCTAGCCAGCTGAATCGAGAAGGTTTCACAGTCGCCTGTGCTCATGGTGATCTTGATCAAGTTCAACGAGAATCGGTTATGAAACAGTTTCGTTCAGGAGAATGGTAATTAATTATTCCTTTTTTTTCTCTTCACGGGATGCTTTTTCTTTACCTGTATTTGTTATCATAGCGGGTATTATAATTATTTTAGTATTATTCCCTAGGGTTCCGTGTAGAATATATGACTTCAAGAACATATATCTCCACTCTCTTCTATTTTTCGATATCGCCTTCACCCGGCTAGCCCTACGATTCCCCATAATCTCTCTCATCTCCTCATCCATCTCCCCAACATCATCTCCATGTCGTCTTCGCTCCGGTGATCCAATTGTCCGTCGCTTCTCATTGGGATTCCACTCGAGCAATGTCATTCGACGGCCTCCTTCCTCAACGTATGCTCGATCACTCCATCTCCATTTTCTCCCGCATATTTGTTGAGCGGCTCTTGGTCGGTTCGCTCATCGCGAGCCAGAGTTTCCTATTGCTAATTTTTTCTGGCTGGCTGGTTATTGATCTTGAGTATGTAGCCGGCCGGCGAGCCAGCCATCGAAGGTGGTAGATTTTGACAACTGTCTGTAACTTGTTGGAAATTGCGTCGATTGAAATGATAATAATAAAGTGAATAAGAGTGAAAACTCTCAACGTGGATGTGAAGAACACATTTAGTATTCGCCAACTAGCATCAATCATCCTTTACCACTAGTTTCATATTCGGTTCATTTATTTATACATCAACGGATGTGTATGTATAGCTCACTCTATCTCACACTATCTAATGATTAACTGACTGGTTGCAACTGTACAACTTTGCACAGATGTGCACCAGTCCCAGTTGCCACGCTCCTTCCATGGTGTACCACACAAAGCAAGAGAAGAGATAGTGAACAGAAATATGAGGCAAAATAATAGTAACATGGAGGAATGGTAGAGTTTTATTGGCTATGATAAATCATCATAAGGAGTGAATTCATCTGCACCCGCGCCAGCCATCATCGAGAACGAGGATTTTGAGCCAGCCATATCATCGATTGTCTCCAGCCTTCATTCATTGGTGTTTACCATCCCGAGGACTCCAAGCAGGCGCAGTCTACACCTCCCTACATGACTGACTGGCTGGCTTGAACTAAATGTCTTGTATTTTATTGACTGATGGTGAAGCCATGTTTTGGTTTGGCCACCACTAGCTAACTTTTCCAACCTGATCCATTCCGTGTCAGTGGCTAACATCGATCGAGGAAGGCGATGGCTAGGCAAACAGGCAGGCATGCGTGAGCGACACATCTCCTAACCATCCATCTGAATCGGCTGAACTGCTTCACAACTTCATTGTCGATTGATTTTCCCTCCTTCACCTCCAACAAAAAATGTGACGAATAATCAAATTGTAATTGTGGGGGCCAAGAGGTGAAGATTAGTATGAGGGTAGTGGTGTTGGTGAGTTGTCAAAAGGCATATTTGTCAGTGTTATTCAGTGCATAAGAGAGAAGTTGGATAAGTAAGTGTATTGAAGTCGCGCAATAAGATGAACAATTTATTGAGTGAGTTTTGATTAGGATGTACATGGAAATGAAGTAAAGGAAAATGTGCAATTATGTAAGAGTTGTAAAGAAGAATACAAAAGTTATAATAAAAATAATGTATATTCCCATATAAACATATAAATTTACATGAAAATGCGTGCCATTTTTACAGGCACGATCAAGTATGGTATAATATCAAATCGTAGATTGTCTACAAGTTAATAATGTTTCAACACTTAAATATTTTATATATATAAATACACTCATTGTCTGAACCAGGCCGTATTGTTATTGATTTGTACATTTGTCCTCCAGGTTGAGCGGGAAAATCGACTTGGTTTCGTTTTCATCCCGTAGTTGTCGGCATACGATAACCAACCAATAATGAGGTAAGTACAACGTTTACAAGGGATTGGAAGCTGTTTTAGAAAAGTAAAAGTGCTAAGGTGAATCAAAAAAGTGTAATGAAATGGGTAAGTCCAAGTATCACTAATAAATGCATTAATAAAGGAAACTCCCAAGGTTGACAACGCTCATTTGCAATGTATAATGCTTCCTGTACAGTTTGCACTATCATGATGCCCACTTTCGGCTTTAATACATTTTTCCTTATGCCGGTTTTTTTATATTTTATGCCTTCTTGTACATTTGGTGCACAACCGTACCCTCCAGAGAATAGGAATAGAATAAGTCGAATCAAATTCATAAAGAGCTATAAAATGTTAGGTTTAATGGAATATAATGAGGATCAAGTAAAGACGTTATTAGAAAATAAGTGAGACAAGATATTGTGAAGTGGTATTTAAAGATCTGACAATGGATAGCAAGTTAATTTATAAGATGCCCCATAAATCTGTGCAGATCCCACGTGGTCGCATCTCAACAATAGGCTGAGCGAATGGTATATATTTAAAGGTAGAAGCATGATCTGTCAAGGCGTTCATTATTATCTTTTTCAAGATAAAGATCTAAGCCCTCATAAAAATCAGAAATATCTCGAGCCTTTAATTTGTATATTGCTGTTCCTGCAGAATGGGGCGATTCACCTTAGTGACCACCACCATATCTACTGATCAGCTAGCGCCACCCTCCCTCCTTTTTTGATGTTAGGCTCTGAGACTATGATTATTATGGCTACCGCAAATATATTGCTTGGTACCAGACATGTTCGTACCCCATATTCCATCTCCCTAGCTTTCTTAATGAGTGCTTCCAATAGGTCTCCACGTACATCTTTACGAACATATTATATATGTGTGCATGCATCCTGATGAACAGATTACTTTATAAGAAGTTAAAACCTTAAAGAGTAAAACGAATAGGTATTGTGAATAGTGGAGCAAGATTTAGCAGAACACTATAGTTAAGGTTCAATTTAGGTAGTATGGACTGAAGGTAAGGTCGGTTGGCAGGACTTAGTGTACTAATTATATATAGTAAACATCTGACATTGCAAAGTAACGTGTCTAGACATATTATAAAAAGATATTAACACAGAACCAACGAAATTTTGGCATTTTTAACAATACTGCAGTGTGTGTATACTGAAGAATGGTAGTTAGTCTACAGGGAGCCGTAGAGTAAATCAAACCATATATGATAAGAGTATAATCAATAATATAGTTCGTATATCAAATATTACACTAGGTTCAATAATTGAGTGTTATAAGGGAAACAAGCGTGGTAAAGCAAGAGAACATTTGATGCATAAATATTTTAATATTTTAAGTATTTTAATAACCATCTAATTTAAGAATTGAACATGCATGATTAATAAGTATTATTATATTAGTATATACATATGTAAAACGTTAAAAGGTGTGGATGCTATTACAATTATTTCCAGTGTTACTTTTACCAACACAACTTAGTGAAAATTATAGAGAATAGAAATCAGTAAATTAGTTAACGTTCGCTGCGTGAGTATTAGAGTCGAGATATACGTATGTGACTATACTGAAGACTGGACTGGCCTTCAATTTCCGTTCTACCAACAGTTGTGGTCTTTTAGACGAGCTAGGGTGGACATGTTAAAGTGTCTTTCTAGGCTCCGTTTGAACCCATCAGGGTTTTCACAACATCTTATTTCAGGTGGTAGTTGGTTCCAAAGAGTGCAATATTTTATGGTGAAAAAGTTTGCCCTAATGGATTTTCTGTGGGTAGCCACCTTGACAAGGTAGTCGTGGTTTCGCAGCTGATATGATTTAATATTTTCCCAAGTTATGGATGAGTTACTGTAGCAGTGTTTCCTAATGACTTTGAAGAGTAGAAATAGGTTGCACTTCACTCTCCTTAACCACAGAGGCTCTAATTTCAGACGTACACACCTGTCAACATATTCCACTTGTTGGTCGAACCCTATTATGCGTTTCGTGAGGAATCTCTGGACACTTTCGATTTTTTTCTGTCTACAGTCCTGAGGTTACTAAATAGGAGAGCACAATATTCAAGTTTGGGACGGATACATGTCCTATATATAGCTAATCTTGCTTCTTGGGTGTAGAAGTTACGCAGTACAAAGCCAGTAAGTCGTTTACAGTCAGATACAACCTTATTTGCATGATCGGAAAAGGATAAATCTGAGTATGTTATCCCGAGATCTGTGACTGTGTTCAGTTTTGAGAGGAGCTTACCGTACATATATAGGCACATTATCGGTTTCCAGCGTCCAAGGTGGGTTATACCGCACTTGTCTGGGTTGAAAGTCAGTTGCCACTTTTCGCTCCAATCGCCTAGATCATTTAAGTCTTGTTGGATCTTGCTTTCGACGCTCATATCACCGTACCCATAATCATATACTATCTTGAGATCATCTGCAAAAAGGTATGGCTTGCCATACTTGATTACAGAGACTATGTCATTTATAAATAAGAGGAATAGAATAGGGCCAAGAACACTACCTTGTATTACACCACTGGTTATCGGCTTTGAGGAAGACAACTGGTGGTTGATTTTGACTAATTGCTCTCTTTCTGTGAGAAAAGAACTTATCCATTTGTGAAGATTTCCGGTTATTCCGTAGGATTGGAGTTTTGTTAGGAGTCTGATATGTGGGACTTTATCGAAGGCCTTGCTAACGTCAAGAAACAATGTTGTTACCGAACGCCCATTATCAATGCTTTGTGTGATGTAGTCAAAATAATCTAAGTGGCAAGTAATGCACGACCTTCTACTTAAGAAACCGTATTGGGATGGGGATAGTAGGTCATTTGACAGCAAGTACTGAATGATTTGAGTCTTAACTATCTTTTCCATTACACGTGAAACTACAGACGTGATGTTGATGGGGCGGTAGTTGTTGATATCAGCTATAGGCCCGTATTTATGGATAGGTACAATATAAGACTTCTTCCAGCAGTTAGGGTATGTCCCATCGCTTAATGAAATTGAGTATAACTTGAGTAAGAGTAAACTCATGTCATTACCACCTTTTTTCAGCAGAACGGAAGATATACCGTCTGGGCCAGTAGTGTTACTAAGCTTAAGATTTGCGACAGCTTTATCGATCTCATGTGTGGTGAAAATTATGTCACTTAAACATTCGTCTGTTTTACGTGGGAAATCCACGACTTCATCGTTCTCTAAGGTGTATAATCTGGCGAAGTGCTTGCTAAACAGTTCACATATCGCCTCATTATTTTCGTAAGCAATGCCGTCTAAGTATATTATTTTCGGATAGGGTGTTTTGGAGTTCATCAACCTACTTTTAAAAAGTTTGGCTATTTCTCCTGAGTTATGCGGTGCATGAATGGCCTGCATTTCTTTGTTTCTGAGGCCTATATTTCTCAACTCTTCAATTCTACTGAGAAGGGACGTTATGGCAATTAATGACGATAAGTCATGATATCTGTAGTATTTTATTGAGTGCTTACGTAGACTTCTTCTAAACGATGTCGGAATATAATCACTTTGGGGGAATCTGAAGTTAAGAATCTTCTCGGGTGCAATGACGTCGTGAATTGAGTTAATATTCTGATAGAAGTTGTTAAGAATTGCATCTAAGGACTGGTTCGAAAAGTACGAGTCCCAATTAGAACATCTAATTAGGTGCTGATACAAGTCCCAGTCAGCATGTGTGTACAATCTCATAGGTATCTGGCCAGCTTCATCTCTGCGTTTTGTTTCAGGAAAGATGTCAAAAGAACAAACTACTATTCTATGGTCACTACCTGGAAATTCATGTCCAACATGTACGGTAGATGGCGTTATGTTGTTCGTGAAAATAAGGTCTAGGATATTTGCGGATCTAGTGGGTGAATTTATGTGTTGTGTCCACCCTCCTGTGACGATGGAATTTATGAGATTATCGTACCTTTGGGGTCCTCGGAGTGAAGACCATGATACTTCTGGCAAGTTGAAATCGCCTCCGATAATTTTATAACTGAAAGGAAGATTGGCTGTAACATTAAAGATATTGCTAAGCATATTATCATATTCCCTGCTGGATGAAGGGGGCCGGTACACACAACCCACAAGTATAGGTTTACTTCTGACAACTTTTATTTCGACCCAGATCGAGTCATTGAGTTGTGACAGAATTGGGTTACTAAACTGGGTTGCACACATGGATTGTTCACAGTAAATTAGTGTTCCACCCCCACGACCTGTCCGTCTGTCCCCGCGAAAAAGGTTGTATTTATCAATCCTTAGGCTGTCATTGGAGATTTCACTTGTGCACCAGGCTTCGGTGATCATAATCAATGACGGTCTGCATATAGAAGCTATTGTACTTAGTGCTAAATGTTTGCTTAGAACTGATCTCGTATTTACTAGGATAATAGATAAACACTGGCTATGTGGTTTCAGTGAGCGGACAACATCTTGGTAAAATAATCCGTGAGTATCCTCTATATACATGTTATCAGACTCTTCACCACTCGATTTCCCATTTTTGTAGTATAATTCTAACAGAAGGTCTATAGTCATTCCCTTTGTAATAATGTACATTAGAACTCGCTGACATCAGATGCTTTTTGAGAATTCGAGATTTGAAAAGTTTTGCATGACTTTCACGGGTACTTGTATGCTCTGCATTCAACAAACTCAGTCTATGCATATGCAGTAATTCCTCCATTTTAATCAGTTGCTCTCTCATCTCATTCAGTTCTTCTCGTGTTTTCGACAGTTCACATTGTAACTCGGCTACCACATTTTTGAAAACAGTTGACGCTTGAGTTGCCGAACTTGTAGTGGAGGTTTTCATTGGATGAGATTGAGTATTTTGAAAAGTTTAAAGACACATTGACTCCATTTTACTAGACAGATTTGGAGAATTATAAGAATTCTGAGTAACATAAGTATTCGAACTTCTGCAAACAGACTTGATGTGTCCAACTTTACCACATTTGTGACACTTAGCACCCCGAAAACGGCAAGTGCTTCGTAGATGTAACTTTCCACAGGAAAAACACGGTTTAATGTTTTTGATTTCTCACTGCATTCTATTACCTGTGGACGGCAGTTTGGATGGCTTGCCATTACCACTTGTATTTTCGACTTTAGAAAGCATAACATCACACACTGACGTAGTGGGAGCAGAGTATTCATTATTGACATCTTCATATGTAAAGATAAATCTTTAGCAGTTTGATAGGTACAAGAAGGAATCTGAATTAACTCTTTCTCTAACTTCGGAATATTGATTCCAGAAATTAAACGATCACGTAGTTCAGTATGCAGCTGATCTCCAAAGTTGCACTTTGAAGCTTGTATTTGAAGTTGAAGAATGAAGTCTCTAATCTTCTGTTTGGGAGCACAAACCAGTTTGTTGAATTGGGCCCTCTCCCTTGTTTCAAAAGTAGTTATATGGAAGTGATCTATTAGAAGTTCACGAAGCTTATAATATAACACAGAAATCGGTTTATCTGGAAATGACAGTCCTTACTAGGCTATACGCATCTAGCCTAATAGCAGTAATGAAATGTGCTGGTATTTTGTCATCTTGAGCATTCCTTGAAATGCACCACGCATCGAAGCATTCCAAATAATCAGCGGTCTCCCGCGGAGACCCATTAAGAGGAAATTTTCCCAGGTTATTTAGTTCCATCGCGACGCCAATTTGTAGTAATTTATTGTAATCGTAATATTAGTATTTCGAGATGACCGAATTACAAGAATCCAAACAAAACACAGAGAGGGCGGAATTCAGGAATTTTTATTTGGCGGAATTATTATGCAATTCATATAAGAAACATGTTAGCAATCAACAGTAAGTATTGAAACAATACAGAGATAGATATTGTCAATCACCACAGATTTCGTCATTCTATTTCATAGGTTCTCCTCACCAGCTGCAGACTACCTGAAATTACAGTGTTTATATAGATGATAATAACACTTAAATGTTTTTAGAGAAGAGATACTATAAAATTGACGCATCCAAAATGAAAGCATTACAATTTTCTGTTTAAGTTTTTCTCATCAGTTTATACGCTTTCAAAGTTGAAAAGAGAGAAGGGGAGGGATAAGACAGAAAACAGAAAACTTTCATTAACAGAACTGTGTTAGCTTGTGGCTTTTTCACATAGCAACTTCAAAAAAAACAAAAGCGGTTACAGTTTGTGAGAATTAAACAATAAAAATGGCGTATTTAGTGTTTAAATAGATGGCGTCCACTGTAGACATTTTATTGACTGAACAAACTTCTTCTTTTGTATACAGAATTGAGGATTTAACATGTGATGAATTGCCATTGCTTCTGTGGGGTTTGAAGAAGTTTGATTCGTATTCCTTTAGTGAGATTCCCACTTTTTCTATAGAAAACTTTGAACTCCCTTTCTGTGTAGGTTAGCTGGGTGTCCTGATTCTATCAGATGTTCCAAATTCGAGCTTTGAGGGGAGGAGCAAGGGGAACTATCTTCTCCTTTACAAAACCATGACTGTGGGTAAGTGTTCGATGATACACCTTTGGATAGCGAATACTGGGTACAACCGACACACCAAGCTCCACAGGTGAAGCAGGTGAATTGGTAGATACACATTGATGAGGCTGGTCTACAGAGGTAGCTTATCCACCTTCATGTTCATTATGGAATCATTGGTTTCGTAGCGAAAGTTATTCGAAGTTCAGCTACGAAGAAGGTTCTCTTCAGTGAGCGAAACAATTAGTGGTTTCTCAGTATTTCTAAGGATGAGTCTCGATTGAATTGTAGATTCAAATAGCGAAGCTTTTTGGGAGCAGATATTGGATAATTTCATGCATATTATCGATTATTGATTATTTACTTGAGTTTTCATGTTTTTTGATTTCCTATTTTTAGTCGTATTCTCATCAGCAGTGATATGTGGGCTCGAGGTATTGACGTGCAAACAGTAGGGCTAGTTGTAAATTTCGACTTGCCAATAAACACCAGTGAATATCTGCATCGTATCGGTCGTTCTGGTCGTTTTGGACGTACTGGACTAGCTGTTAGTTTCATCGCCGGTGGAGAAGATCGTAAACAACTATTAGAAATTTGTAATTATTATCAAATCGCCATCCCACCAGCACCGGCACGTTTGGATAAAATACTAGTTAGTAGCAATTCTGTTCAAAGCTGCTGTGTGGGGGCAGTCGGGAAGTCACAACTACTCGCACACCTCCGAAGGTACATGAAGCCCCTTGCTGATCATTACCCTCCTTTATTCCTATCACCCTCATCATCTTTCTTCCCTACTACTATAAGTACTATTCTGCAGGCTGGTCAGTCATCTTCATCTCATTCTATAACCGTAAATAACGATGAGAGTCAATAAAACACTCCCAATAGTCTCTTAATGCCATACCGCCAACTTCGTATTAGAGCATTTGACGTCGGGACCCTCAGCCAAATCGGACAACAAGTATCACTAGCAAGTACTCTGGCATCTCGAGTCATGGATGTATGTTGTATTTCGGAGACGCAAATACAAGACCCGAGTGTGGGCATTTGCTTAACCCCACCCAGCCAACAAGGTAAATCTTTGAAATTCACTTTAAGAGTATCAGGAGACCCCTCAGGTAGTTCGCGAGGACTCGCAGGTGTAGGGATAGCAGTGAGTGTGAGGGAGGAAATATCCCTACTTGACTGGATCCCAGTAGATAGTCGTATATGTGCGATCCGTTAAAAGAAGGAAAGACGCCACTACCCGTCGTTGCCTTTTCGTAGTCTCCGCTTACACCCCAACATCCTTTAGTTCGGATGAACTGAAGGATGACTTCTACCTGAAACTGTCTAATTTGCTGCAAAAAGCAAAACGTTCAGATATAGTTGTTCTAGCAGGCGACTTCAATCCCCATGTAGGGAAGTTGTGCCAGACTGAGAAGTATGTAGGTGGTACGTATGGAGTTCCCTGCCGACAACGGTGATCGTCTTCTACAGTTTTGTTCAGATAATTATTTGTTCCTAGTCAGCACTAACTTTAGGCACAAAGAGAGACATTGTGTAGCCTGGCGACCTCCATCACCAGTTGAACGCTGGACTCAGATAGACCACATAGTCATAGGGTATCGTTGCTTGGGGGTCAGCAGAAGACTGCCGCTTCTTCTGGAACATGTGTGTAGACTCTGATCACTCTCTGGTTCGCACACGTTTATGCTAACGATAAAACGGATATAAAAATTGTTGGCAGCGAAGCAGTTGCGTTCCCAACTAGACCGAGACTCTGAGTCCCTGTTTAAGGAAGAAATAGTGAAATGAGTATCTGAAGTCGACAGCAGGAGTGGTAATATATAACAACAATACAGTTTCATTTGAAACCATAAGTCACAAGGAGTGGATGCATCTGCTCTATCACTGAGGACGATTTTGAGCCACATCACCAATTGCCTCCAGACATTGGTGTTTACCGTCCCGAGGACCTCAATCAGGAAGTCTACACCTTTCTATGTGGCTTAACCTAACTGTCGTGGATTTTATTGACTGTTGAGGCCATGTTTTGGTTTGACCACCAGTGGCTCTTTTCCAACCTGACCCTATGTCAGCTAACATTGCCCCGCCTGTTGTCGAGGAAGGCGATGACTAGGCATGCGTAACACATTTCATAACCATCTCTGTCGATGTAACTGATTCACAGCCTCGTCTATTGATTTCCCCTCCATATCTAGCACTCGACTGATGCCTCATATCAATATTGCTCACCCTATTATGCCACTTCACACGAGAGATAAAACACAAGCACCTATGTTCAAGGACAACTAGCCAGGGATTTCATGTCTTCCAGTTTCAACGTATGTGTCTCGCAGCCAGCCATAAAGGAGGACGGAGCGGACTGATGAGTAGTACAGCCGCCCTTTGGTCGACAGCCAGCCAGCCGGATATCACGTCTACTAAGCCAGAGACGGCGTAAACTGGTACATGCGCAACGAGCCTTCTGTATCTATGTGCTGAGATTTCGTCAGCGATCAACCCGTTAGCACTGACTGATGCAACTCCCCGAATAAGTGAAGTGGCCAACACGCTTAGCCAGCCAGCCACCACTTCACTCCAACCGGTCTATCTTTAACCTAGAAGTAGTCGATGCAGTCCAGTCCTGTAGTCTCATTATCTTGCCTTCAACAGGAGCAGGAGAGAATTGCTCCCATGCCAAACATTCATTCGAAGATTGCTACTCCAGCTCAAGGTGTTCAGAAGACTCTGCTCTATTTTGTCAGCGTGTTCATCCAGTTGGGAGGACCATATCATTGTCAGCATATACTAAGTCAACGAGACTATTATTCTCTGGTGGCAAAAAGTGGATCCCTGAATCGCGGAAGTCAGTTAGGGTTAAGTGCGTTAGCACATGCATCTATGACGAAATTAAACATAAATAAGGATAGCGGGCATCCCTAATGGACTCCAGAGGATGGCATAGATAGTTCACTGTCTGAGTTAACTAAGGTACTAGGCAGCTTCTGGGAATCAGAGGTATTCCCGTCGGGTGGGTGTAGGTCATTGATTATCCCGATATACAAAAAGGCAAACAAGTCTGCCAGTGATAATCACAGGGGGACTAACTTGACCAACATGATAAGTAAAGTTTTAGGCTCAATAATCGAGAAATGCTGATATGGCTGAAAATCGTTCTCGGTAATGGCTGGCGCTGACGCAGATACATTCACACTATCCTTTTTCCCTCACTCACATTTCACCTTTTTATCTCTGTTTTGAATTCTTCTTTACTGTCGTCTGTTGCTTTGTGTGATACATGAAGGAACGTAGTGTGGCAACTCCAAGGGGTACACATCTGTGCAATAGGTTGTTTGAAAATCTAAAGATGGTCTTCCCTACTATTTTGCATATAATGATGGTAAGAAGACTGAGGGAGCCGTTAAGTATATCGATGATCTTGAAGAGAAGAGTACACTTAGGATCGCTAGATGTGGTCGTGAATACATATAAGGGATAGAGATGATGGTTAGTGACCATATTGAAAAAGTGTATCTTCTACTGTGTATTTACCTCCCTATAGATTATACCATACGTTAGCTGCGTGTGACCGCCTGCTTTCCAAGTGGAACTTTGCACAGACGTGCAGCATTTCCAGTGACTACACTCCCTGCGTCAGTGACACAGTGGTTAGGACTCTCGCCTACCATGCACATGGTCCGAAGTTCGATCCCCTGTCGAAGCACACCTGATATCTACGGTTGGCCTGTAAAATGTAGGCTACCGATGTCACATGCTGGAAGCTCCACAATTGTACCAAAGGTATGGCGTGAAATCAAGCTGTTCATGGATAATCCCCATCCGGGCATTAATGAAAACAAAACACGTAAATCAGCGAAGAGTCTCTTTTCGTCGGCGAATTCATTTTCTTAGCTGTACAATCGCAAATATATACGTGTTGTTTTGTATGTATGTGTACATTAAGTTTGTCAAACAAAATTACAATTAGTTAAGGTTATTTTAACTAAACAGGTGAAGGTTGGTAATACAAGTCAAGAAAATTTAAGTGTTAATGAAACTAGAGTAGTAACAAAGGTGATGAGTTGTCAAAAACAGTTGTTAAAAGAAGTTATGTAATAATAATATGAATAGTTTGATGAGTGAGTTTTACTCAGGATGCAAGTAGAAACAAAGTAGATAATACGAAATTATGTAAGAGATCTAAGTGAATGCAAGAATTACAAGCAATTAAAGAACAGGGAAAGAAACAAAATTAAGTCGTGAAAATAAAAATTAAAAACTCAAAACAAAACAATCATTTATAAAGTTATATTTGTAAAATCTCAGCGAAGTTGATCAATCATTGTTACCATGAGAGTAGAAGTGGTTGAGTAATCTTCTTTTAATATAGAAAATATCCCCATTTAGTCATGTAGAAAAGAGCAGGATTGAGCAAAGAAATATTTACTTTTTAATTAGACCCTCATCTCTGGCTCTACTCTAATATATATATAGCATTTTTATTGCAATACACAACAATTTGCCGATCGAGTGGCGATATGTTTGTTAACAATAATTAGTCAGTGTCAAAATGTCAATGGGGTGGTAATTAATGAAGAAAAATTAATATGTATAATTAAAAGGTGGAAATGGTTACAACACGTGGATTGCACCTGTGCACACGCTTATTCCTTAATTGCTCTTCATTTTTCCTAAATTATGCATTATGCGATCCACGTGTTGCAACCATTTCCACCTTTTAATTATACATATTAATTTTTCTTCGTTAATTACCACCCCATTGACATTTTGACACTGACTAATTATTGTTAACAAACATATCGCCACTCGATCGGTAAATTGTTGTGTATTGCAATAAAAATGCTATATATATATATTAGAGTAGAGCCAGAGATGAGGGTCTAATTGAAAAGTAAATATTTCTTCGCTTAATCTTTCTCTTTTCGAGTCTTCTTTTGTATGCACAGCCCCGGTTTTTCTATGTGAATGGCCAGAGCTTCAGCGATACAAATAAGACAAAACCGCATTGCCTTTGATGGGCTATTCTTGAGTCTGAAGATTACGCTGAAGCAGGTGGTGTTTGTTGAAATGCAATGATCAGTGTTAACCAAGTGTTCAATTACTGCACTCCTTATCGCGCCACTATTGCCTTTCCGCAACCATGCTGGCTGGATAGTGTTCTTGAATCCTCTTGGACAGGATGCGCGTCGAACGACCGATGTACCTGGCTGGCTCCACAGCAGCAGGTAACTGATATCTGCACAGAGAAGTGGCCAGATGCGGGATCTTGTCCTTGAGGCTTCTGCAGATCAGTGGGCGACTGAAGAACATTATTCTTTGCGTTTCCGCAAAGCGTGTTCTTCTCAGAATGATGTGTTCCTTTTCTTGAGAATATCGCTTGATAGATCTCCCTTGAAACCCAAGTTCATGTAGACTTTATTTTTAGGCGCAAGTGAAGTTTCGTTTCTCTGAATTCTCGGTTTCATATTTTTGTCGATGAATCTTATTGGGTATCCATTTTGGATGAAGATTTCTCTTAGAATATCTAATTGTGTTTCCAGAACGTCGGGACTACAGATGTGTCGGATGCGGGTGGCGAGTGGTTTAATTAAATTTCGCTTTTGTTGAATGAGTACCCAGCCATAAAAGCTTGTTAGTTGACCATTCCACGTGCGTTTTCTATGGACCGATCTTCTTAGGCTCCCATCAAGCCGTAATCAAAGAAAGAGAAGAGATAATGAACAGAAATATGAGGCAAAATAACAGTAATATGAAGGAATATTACGGATTTATTGGATATTATCAATCACAAAGAGTGAATGCATCTGCGCCAGCCATCAGTGACAACGATTTTGAGCCAGTCGTATCACCAATTCTCTCCAGCCTGCATTGATATCTACCATCTGGAGGAACTAAAGAAGGTCATCTACACCTCTCTACGTGATTGGCCGTCTGGCTTAAACTAACTGTTGTGGATTTCATTATTTTCTTTTGACCACCTCTGGCTAAGTCCTTTCCAATCTGATCGATACTATGTCAGTGGCTAACATCACCCAGCACGTCAGTCAAGGAAGGCGATAGCTAGGCAGGCATGCGTGAGCAACACATGTCCTAACCATCAATTTCAATCGGTGTAACTGCTTCACAACCTCAATGTTGATCGATTTTCTCTCCACCGACTGATGCCTCATCTCAATATTTCTCACCAGCCCGTTACACCTAACACACTAGAAAGCTAGGACGCAGATACCTATGATGAAGCACAGCTAGCTAGCCTAGCTTTTCACGTCTTCCACTCCGAATGGCCATCTCCTAGCCAGCCATAAAGGTAGACGCAGCTTTGTGTGAACTGATAACACAAAAGTTTTACTCAGCCACGTCATTTTTGAAGTATTTGGATATATTCGAATAAGGTAAATATCTCGAGATGATATCTTTATTTCGTAGTTTCTTTACAACCGCTTTACAACTAAGATGGTTAACAATAATAAAATAAAGTGCATACCAAACCAGAAGTACATACTAGTGACCAGTCATACTTAAATAAGTCAAGTAGTCCATGGTTGGTGAAGGTTGAAGTCCATCACATTTTTGTGCACATAGATTAGAATGTAAATGATTTGTCCCCAAAGTGCTTCCATCGCCTTTAATGACCAACCTTGAATTAGAGTTATATGAAATAATTGTGAAGTAGTCATTAATATTGACTTTGTGACCTGACATTAATAAATGCTTTGCAATGGATGATGATGGATTTCTATTCAGATTAATTGCATTGGGATTTTCTAGGTGTCTTGAAAACAATTTTCAAACGAGTTCTTTACGACGACATTGGAAGATTCTATTGTTTCTACATTTATGAGTGTCACCGCAACTGCATGTGAACTTTTAGATACAGTTTGAAGTAGAGTGTACAGAATTTCGTCTTTCAATTGTAGGTACAGGGATCGAAAATGTTCGGTAAGTGAGAAAAAGAGACTTGGCGTATAATGTGTGTTTGATATCTGACCGAAGTCTTTGAGCTGTCAACTGTACAGTTTGATCACCCTTGAATGCCAGGTTAATAAACATATATAGCTTTCTTTGGTACGAAGCTGTCTTTTCAAGATGTCGGTTATCCTTACTGTGACAGTTGATAAGCTTTTCTGGATAACCATTAGCCAATAAAACTGAATCTATGCGTCGAAGCTCACCCATCATTGCGTCGCTGCTGCATATTTTTCGAGCCCTTGATAACCGTCATTTCACTAGGGTACGTTTATACTGGATGGGAAAAAAACTGGTGAAATGAAGATATTGTCCACTCCATGTATGTTTACGAAAAACAGATACTGGATATAATCTGTAAAGTTCAGTTCACAACGGGCGACATATTAAGAAGACAATAAAAATGGCGATTTATCACGCTATCGTACAACCATATGTAAACGAGGAAAGAACAATTGTCAATCACGACTCATAAAACGTCAATGCCCAGCTCTCGCTACGCTCGGGCCCACGCTGTTCCTTGAAGATTTCAGAAACGCTTAGTAATAACGGACGAAAAAACCAAAACACCGATTGGCCGCTTGAGATTTCTTTATTGTTACACCAACAAATAAAAAGAATAAGTGAACTTAGATCTGAAAACAAATATTACAATAATAAATCATTGTATTACTTCTGACGATGTTTCACTCTTCTTTCTGAACAGCGACCGATGAGACGATGACTGTCGTATTGATGCCTCCACGAAAATTGGGGAAGTTGATTTTGAGCAAACAACCAAGAATTGATCGTTCAATCTTCAACTCCATTGACACTCCCCGGCAGAAAAGGGATCTAACCCTTTTTTCCTTCACGACCAATGCACGTTGACTTGGATGCCATTGCGAGAACCTGGGTCACACGGACAGAGCTGAAATGGAAAACAAACAGAAAACCCAACACACCGCAAGCATACTCACAGCACAATCTCACACATCGCTGACGACCTGCGCCTCCAGACAGAGACCTCATCTTGACATCTCTCAACACAATCGCCACTTGCTAGAATGACTCTTGCAGAATGCAACGTGACCATAGCACCAACTCATGACACTCTACGCACATCCTCTTATCTATCCACTACCAATTACCACTGCAATCGCTTGTCACTTATTCTGCCTCAGTTCTAGTAGCGGTGACGCATGCGAGCCTCAGTCGTTTACACTCTTTCTCCCCGGCGTGTCGGACCGCAGCTAACAATTATCTCCGTGTGCGTTTCATTCTCAGCAATAGCCTAGCCTCCCCGGCGTATACGCCCTTAACATCAATCGATTCATTCATGGATGTAGAAGACTCGAAACAACTTCAGAAGTAATCACGACGAAAATTCTAACAAAATTACGCAATAACAACTAGATACGAAAACAACGAGTAAACACAATGAATCCAAAAAACACCAACTGATATGACACACCACACATATATACAAACTGTACACAAAAACTCGCGGATCACATTTTGATGGAATTCCTTTGAAGAATTGCAGGACTCACACCAGTACGTCTACAACCCTTCTCAGGTTGACGATTGTAAGTTGTGTAATGTCCGGACACAAACAGGTTAACCAACAATTACATCAATTGGAACTCACACAATTATTTAACACAAACATATGTAGAATCAACACATCAAATGTTGTGGATTCTGGCACGACAAACTACCCTTGAAGAACTGTAGGACTTACAGCAGTACACCTACAACCCTTCTCAGGTTGACGCCCTAGGTTGGAAAATCGTCGCAGAGTTCATTTGCAAACTTCCTTCTATCAGCTATATCCTCAAATCTGAGCGATAACACGCCCATGTCATTGTATCGTAGAATATAGATGACCAACAAACACACGACATATCTCATCAACCAAGTGTAGAAACAGAGTAATTTACACCAAAGATAATAACATTGAATTAGTAACTTGAAACTAGAAATGCCTTTATTCGTGCAAGTCAATTTAACAATAACTCTCTCCTTTACACTTGGCTTATCCACACTAAACTGACCATTGATATTCGTCCTTTCAAACGAACTGATACTAGCATAGTCATTGCACCAGGTACTTGAGTTGATGGGGATCTGTTTCATTGTGGATGACAGCACCAACGACGACTGACTGATATCAGTTGTTGAAGTTAGCGGTGGATCAAAAGCTGTTGTTGCTCGAATTTCAGAAAGTTGTCTACCTGCAAGACCACCACCACTGCCGTCTTTTACTATCAGCTCAGGCTTAGCACTGGCATCTGATGATAGGTGGGCTACATGCTGATCAAACACACTGACGGTCTCACAAGTATGCGTGCCTTCTGCAACTGAATCTGCATCTATTTCTACTTCACGTTCAAGTTGTACAGAACCTTTGTTCAACTTAGCAGTAGTAGGCATATCCCTCATCTCATCATGATCAACCAAAGACAAATCTGCACTATCATGATCATTACCACAAATACTCAATTTACCGTCAACTTCATCATTTTCAAACTCTTTAATAACAGAAGTAGACAATTTTGGTTCCTCTTCACAAATCCTAAAAGGTTTTATACCTTCACTCTGACTAGTAATACCTTGTAAACTTGTGGAGTCAGAACTGCACTCTGAAGCAGCAACTCTATTCTGTGACACTCTATTCAACAATGGCTTACCAGTTGCAACTACAGGCTTCTTGACCACACCGTTATCGTCACACAATTCGGAGTCAGGCCTGGATTTTACATTTAGCTTATCACTGAACTTGCTCACCGGTTCACAGTTCACCTCTGTATGCACCTCTTGCAAACGTGTAAAACACAACCGTGTTTGTCTTGCAGCTTGTAACTTATCTGTTGAGGATGTACTACGAAACCTGTTGCACTCACTAAGTTTATATGCATTACTAGACATCATGGAGCCTTCTCGATATCTACCTCTCTGAGGCCTATTCGTCATCAATGAGTGCGTTTTACTCTCAGACTGCTCTATTCTAGGGGTGAGATTCAATATACTGGCGAACTTGCTCATAGATTGATTGACACTATCTTTTACTAGTTTCAGGATATCATCAAACTTTGGCTCGATACCCTCATCCTCGATACGGGAGCTTATCTTCACCCACTTCCTTTGCAGTCGAGTAGGTAGGCGTCTTGCTATTACTTCTAGGACGGAACTCGAGTTGAGGTCACTCATGCGATTCATCGAAATCATTCCATTCTTGTAAATTAGCAAATTATCTAAAAACTCAGTGAGTGCCTGGGAGTCATCCTGTAATTGACCACCATTACCCTTAATAGCCTCGAATAATTTCCCTGCAATCATCGAAGGTCTTCCAAACCTTTGACGTAATATGCTCATAGCCTCGTAGTAGCCCTCTTTTGGCTTCATAAACGTACAGCACTGTATAGCTCTTGAAGCATCTCCAGTGCAATATCTCATCAAATTCATAAACTTCAATTAATCATTTAATGAAAAACCACTCAACATGATCTCAAACTCCTCTACAAATTGTAAATAATCAGCTGGGTTTCCATCAAAACATCGTGGTTCTAATTTAGGGAGTTTGATGTTCCTATTATCCCTGAACGGCGAAAAAATAACATCAACCATGTCATGCTTAACATCAGACACATCGTCACAAGTAACAGACAAGTCACAATGACTTACTTTCCTGTTTGCATCCAAGACACTCTGTCCCTTCTTTGACCCAGGCATTGTTGAACTTGACCCAATTCCAAAAAAGTTCCAGACATTGCTTGTTCAAAGAGGACTTGACCGGCACCAGGAAAAATGAACGGTGACTATCCAAACTTTCACCAACTGTTTGAATCCGCCAGATCAGTTTCTACCATCAGAAACTGTCAGTCACGTCTCATAAACCGTCAATGCCCAGCTCTCGCTACGCTCGGGCCCACGCTGTTCCTTGAAGATTTCAGAAACGCTTAATAGTAACGGACGCGAAGACCAAAACACCGATTGGCCGCTTGAGATTTCTTTATTGTTACACCAACATATAAAAAATATTTCTATTAAGGTCCGTGGACAAATATTACAATAATAAATCATTGTATTACTTCTGACGATGTTTCACTCTTCTTTCTGAACAGCGACCGATGAGACGATGACTGTCGTATTGATGCCTCCACGAAAATTGGGGAAGTTGATTTTGAGCAAACAACCAAGAATTGATCGTTCAATCTTCAACTCCATTGACAACAATCGTACTTAGATTTCCAAAATAATAGTAATGATAATGACTTGCTTCATTCCTAAACGGCAATTATGTTACAGCATGGAATACTCGTTACGATATTTCATCTATTAATTGATAACAGTAACGTTTTGGACATTTACAGTAACAATAATTAGAAATGTACGGAAGGTATAAATTGACAATAATCATAATAATAATAAAGTCGGTGGCGCAGTGGTTAGCATGGTCGCCAACCATTCACATGGTCCGGGGTTTGATCACCGGCCTACGCACTCATTTACCTCACTTATCCAGTTATAAGACTGGTAAAGATAGAAGGCTGGGCATGAGGCTAGCAACCTCACCCTGTGAAGATAAACACTACTCCAGCTCGAAGCCCTATGTTCCACTGGGAACGTGAAGGAAATAAATAAATAATAAATGAAATTATAAGACGGCAAAAGGATTGATTCAATGACGAAACGTTTTCAATAGCTGTTCGTAAGGATTAGATTTGATTTGACGACTTGATCACGGATTGATATCAGTTAGAGAACCATCGAAAACCAGCCACAGGAAGTACTGGAGAGCTGTTTCATCAGCCTAGTTTGGGAACCATAGGAAGTAGGCACCCTCCCCACTACCAGGCTTCGAACCCAGGACCTTCCAGTTACAAGATAAGCCAGCTCGTATACCATTCAACCAATCACCGGGACCCGATTCAATAGCAAGTGCACGAATTCCAGCTTCTACCAATTCGTGATTTAGCGTGACTCGCACCAACCAATATCATTGGCGGAGAATCCATCCTCACACTTGACTGAATGGACCTCATTAGTCTCGACTTCTCACTAGGACTCCAGGAAACTCCGTCCGGTAGCAAGTCACTAGCGAGCATCTGATTAATTACTTAATTAATCAGGATGAAACAGCTCTCCAGTACTCCCTCGTTTTCAATGGCTCTCCAAGTGATATAAATCCGTAATCAACTCGTCAGAAGAAATATTCACTTTTCAATCAGATCCTCATCTTACTCTGAATCTACTCTAATATACGCAAACACGTAGAGTATTTTTCTTCAATACAATACACAACGGTTTAACAATCAAGTGGCACTGATATGTTTGTTAACAATAATTAGTCAGGACTAACATGCCAGCGAATGGTCAGGATGATAGCTAGTCAAGAAAATTAATATACACACAATTAAAGGGTAGCAATGGTTACATCCGTTGGATTACATAATCCATAATTTTCCACAATGGAAGAGTGATTAAGCAATAAGCGGGTGTTCAAGTTGGTTACGTAACAGACAACTAAGGAAAAATGAAACGACTTGGACAGTGGTAACTTGGAATTAAAGATGGCGTGCCCAGAAAACATAATCAGATAATTTGTACAAGTATTAAGAAATTAGTTCATTCTCTCTGCTTGAGGATAAGAAATATTTGTAGTTCTGATTGTGTTGACTCGGAGTTTGCCTTGCCACATCGATTTATTGACACCGCCGAGATAGACAAGCAGTTAAAAATGGTCACCGACTCATTTCCAAAGAAAGCCATATTCATGAGATAAGAATTCAAAGGTGATCAAGCTTCACATATACTCAGAAATCGTTTTTCTAAAGCAGTCAGTAAGACGTTCTTCGCAGCAGAATCGAAAAAATCACTTTCACCAACTGCAATCTGTTATCCGTCTCTGAGAAAGATGGACTCCCTCGTCTAACTGCCTCCGTGTGCATCTATCAGTACACTTGCACAGTATGCATAGCATCTTAGTCACAACAATACATAACATTTCACCAATCAAGTAGCACTCATGTGTGTTGACACACATTAATAGTCGGTATCAACGTGTCGACGGGGGAGAAAAATTGCGCACACACACACAATCAAAGGGTAGAAATGGTTGCACAATAAGTGGATTGCATAATGCATTATTTTCGAAAAATGAAGATGCTACACACTAAGAAGGAGTGTGTATAGGAAACCTACAACAACAGGTCAGTATACTCATTCTTTTGAGTTTTGCACCTTTGAAATATAAGCGCAACTTTCTGAAGTATCTGGTTCAGACAGCTGGGATAATCTGTTCAAACAACTCCCTCAATAAGGGGAGCTTAAGATTATCAGAGAGTTACTTAGTAGAAATGGTCACCCAGATAAATTCATTAAGCAAAAAATAGATAAACTTAACACCAAGTATAGTGAGTATGCCGACAACTCCAAAAACACCATTGTTGATAAAACTACAGTTCCTCAGTGATAAGATTAGCGCGAAGTAGTAACACAGCGAGCGCCTCAAAAGGGAATGCAATTAAAAGAGCTTCCAGTACAGCACAGGTAGGCTTTCTCTTCACCATCACACCTATTTTACTTTCGAGAAATTAAAACAAACTAAAACCTCATCCCTGGTAAGTCCCTAAAGTGAGTGACAGACAATTCGGTCAATAAATGTATGATGAACCCGAAGGGGAAGCGGCGAGTTGGTCGTCAGTGCAAGGGTGACTTGGAGGTCATGTGAAGAGGAGATGAAAGTATGTGGGCAGACTTGAAGCGGGGTGAACAAGTTGCCAGAAAACAGCAGGCAATGGAGACGCGCAGCTGAAGCCCTATGTTCCTCTAGGAATTAAAGGGTATAATAATAACAGTGTATGGTGAAAGTGAACTAAAATTAGGACAACAGTAGTGGAAATGAGCCTTGTGTTATATCCTCCTTGGAAATATCAGTTCCCTCATAGTTTAGTTTCAGTATAAGGTCAATGGAATGCAGTCTACAGATTCATAAAATTTACATACTGACGTACTACTTTCCCAGAACCCTAGTTGATATCTCCTTAGTAAAGTGAGAAATGGGCATTGTACTTCTGTAAACTCAATAGGCCGTGAACTGCTGACAATGAAAATGACAACAATTTTTGGAATTACGTAATTCCAAAAACGATCATATAATCTTTTATACTGGTTTCTGGTTCCATCAGATGAAATTAAAGGTAAGAGCTGAGAGTAGAGGGGATGTTGAGGATTAGACGGTGTAGCGGTAAATAATTCCCCAAAATTATTGACCACATCAATCGCTCACCACTGTTTAAGTCGACTTGTTTAGCTGAAGGCTTCCGGTCAAGCATCCCCGCCATTTGGTACCCCGTCGTGTCACGTGCACGATCACTAGCTAGTTAAGCGTTTGTCTGAAGGCTTGTTTTGGTCCCAAAATATATCTCTTGGTTTGGACGATCAAATATTGGCTTTTGCTTTGTTGTTGGTACGCGAGAACTAATAAGTTAGAGACTGTGCCCTCTTTGATACAAGCATCTTGTGAACGATAAAGTTCTTGCAGTTCACGCTTATGAGTGAAGGGAAAGTTAACTGCCTGACATTTAGAAGGATTTAACGTAAGGCCATGTACCTTAGACTACAGACAGGAAGCAGTTAAGTTTGCTGCAGTCACATTGTAACATGACACGAAGTGAGACGGTCAGATCAGCAGCGTACTTGACGAAGTTGCTCTCATTAGAAAGAGAAAAGTCATGTAAGACGAGAGAGGAAAAAGAAAAGGAGAGATGGCAATACCCTGAGGAACATCAGCTTCAGCAAGCGAGGCGGAATATTTACCCTAATATACAGTATGCTGCATTCCATTTGAGAAATGATTATGCAACCAATCAACTGCCCAGGAGCCGTGTTTGCACGACCGAAACCTTATTCAACTAAAGTCATCTAGATCCTGAGTCAACAACAACGGTGGATGCTGAATGACTGAAAGCTTAGCACAAAAGTGACAAAGCACAAAAGACACTTGCAAAGTAGGAGACGAGTCCCGGGTGGAAGAAGAGATTACTGAAAGGTATCTGTTTTTCATTTAGCAAAGAACAAGATTAAGTATCACACTTGTCATTTGTTGAATTTTTGGGGATCACTTATCAATGTTCTGCATTTAGTTATGCCCAGACTGTGTCATTCTGACTAGCTTTCAGTATGAGTTTGCAGAGAAGTCCACCTGTTTGATTTACCACATTCCATGTAGCACACAAAAGTAGAGACACAGAACTAAACGGAAGCTTAACGAGTGAAAATGTGGGGAAGAATAAATAGTGACAAGGAAGAACATGAGTTGAAAAGATACGTGAGATTACACAGAGTGAATGCACCTGTACCAGTACCAAAGATTTGCAGACACATCTTTAAACGTTAACATGTGCTGGCTAGCATTGTCCCTGGAGGAAGGCGATGGCTTGATATGTCATCACGTGTTCTAGCCATCTCAACCTATTCAGCTTCCCTACCCTGAAAACCTAAACATTCAAGCGTAACCTCAACAGCACTCGCCATGTTATACTGCTTTACTCATGAGATAGAACGCAGACGCCTATAATCAAACACTGGTATTATTTTCATATATAACAGCATCACGAGTTACTATTCATAGTCTCGGTAGACAATATCATCAGCAAGAGGCAAGTTCATGAGACTATTCCTTGATAAGTCTCTAAAGTCGATTAGAGATAATCTGTCAATGGAGTTGAAGATTGAACGATCAATTCTTGGTTGTTTGCTCAAAATCAACTTCCCCAATTTTCGTGGAGGCATCAATACGACAGTCATCGTCTCATCGGTCGCTGTTCAGAAAGAAGAGTGAAACATCGTCAGAAGTAATACAATGATTTATTATTGTAATATTTGTCCACGGACCTTAATAGAAATATTTTTTATATGTTGGTGTAACAATAAAGAAATCTCAAGCGGCCAATCGGTGTTTTGGTCTTCGCGTCCGTTACTATTAAGCGTTTCTGAAATCTTCAAGGAACAGCGTGGGCCCGAGCGTAGCGAGAGCTGGGCATTGACGGTTTATGAGACGTGACTGACAGTTTCTGATGGTAGAAACTGATCTGGCGGATTCAAACAGTTGGTGAAAGTTTGGATAGTCACCGTTCATTTTTCCTGGTGCCGGTCAAGTCCTCTTTGAACAAGCAATGTCTGGAACGTTTTGGAATTGGGTCAAGTTCAACAATGCCTGGGTCAAAGAAGGGACAGAGTGTCTTGGATGCAAACAGGAAAGTAAGTCATTGTGACTTGTCTGTTACTTGTGACGATGTGTCTGATGTTAAGCATGACATGGTTGATGTTATTTTTTCGCCGTTCAGGGATAATAGGAACATCAAACTCCCTAAATTAGAACCACGATGTTTTGATGGAAACCCAGCTGATTATTTACAATTTGTAGAGGAGTTTGAGATCATGTTGAGTGGTTTTTCATTAAATGATTAATTGAAGTTTATGAATTTGATGAGATATTGCACTGGAGATGCTTCAAGAGCTATACAGTGCTGTACGTTTATGAAGCCAAAAGAGGGCTACTACGAGGCTATGAGCATATTACGTCAAAGGTTTGGAAGACCTTCGATGATTGCAGGGAAATTATTCGAGGCTATTAAGGGTAATGGTGGTCAATTACAGGATGACTCCCAGGCACTCACTGAGTTTTTAGATAATTTGCTAATTTACAAGAATGGAATGATTTCGATGAATCGAATGAGTGACCTCAACTCGAGTTCCGTCCTAGAAGTAATAGCAAGACGCCTACCTACTCGACTGCAAAGGAAGTGGGTGAAGATAAGCTCCCGTATCGAGGATGAGGGTATCGAGCCAAAATTTGATGATATCCTGAAACTAGTAAAAGATAGTGTCAATCAATCTATGAGGGAGTTCGCCAGTATATTGAATCTCACCCCTAGAATAGAGCAGTCTGAGAGTAAAACGCACTCATTGATGACGAATAGGCCTCAGAGAGGTAGATATCGAGAAGGCTCCATGATGTCTAGTAATGCATATAAACTTAGTGAGTGCAACAGGTTTCGTAGTACATCCTCAACAGATAAGTTACAAGCTGCAAGACAAACACGGTTGTGTTTTACACGTTTGCAAGAGGTGCATACAGAGGTGAACTGTGAACCGGTGAGCAAGTTCAGTGATAAGCTAAATGTAAAATCCAGGCCTGACTCCGAATTGTGTGACGATAACGGTGTGGTCAAGAAGCCTGTAGTTGCAACTGGTAAGCCATTGTTGAATAGAGTGTCACAGAATAGAGTTGCTGCTTCAGAGTGCAGTTCTGACTCCACAAGTTTACAAGGTATTACTAGTCAGAGTGAAGGTATAAAACCTTTTAGGATTTGTGAGGAGGAACCAAAATTGTCTACTTCTGTTATTAAAGAGTTTGAAAATGATGAAGTTGACGGTAAATTGAGTATTTGTGGTAATGATCATGATAGTGCAGATTTGTCTTTGGTTGATCATGATGAGATGAGGGATATGCCTACTACTGCTAAGTTGAACAAAGGTTCTGTACAACTTGAACGTGAAGTAGAAATAGATGCAGATTCAGTTGCAGAAGGCACGCATACTTGTGAGACCGTCAGTGTGTTTGATCAGCATGTAGCCCACCTATCATCAGATGCCAGTGCTAAGCCTGAGCTGATAGTAAAAGACGGCAGTGGTGGTGGTCTTGCAGGTAGACAACTTTCTGAAATTCGAGCAACAACAGCTTTTGATCCACCGCTAACTTCAACAACTGATATCAGTCAGTCGTCGTTGGTGCTGTCATCCACAATGAAACAGATCCCCATCAACTCAAGTACCTGGTGCAATGACTATGCTAGTATCAGTTCGTTTGAAAGGACGAATATCAATGGTCAGTTTAGTGTGGATAAGCCAAGTGTAAAGGAGAGAGTTATTGTTAAATTGACTTGCACGAATAAAGGCATTTCTAGTTTCAAGTTACTAATTCAATGTTATTATCTTTGGTGTAAATTACTCTGTTTCTACACTTGGTTGATGAGATATGTCGTGTGTTTGTTGGTCATCTATATTCTACGATACAATGACATGGGCGTGTTATCGCTCAGATTTGAGGATATAGCTGATAGAAGGAAGTTAGCAAATGAACTCTGCGACGATTTTCCAACCTAGGGCGTCAACCTGAGAAGGGTTGTAGGTGTACTGCTGTAAGTCCTACAGTTCTTCAAGGGTAGTTTGTCGTGCCAGAATCCACAACATTTGATGTGTTGATTCTACATATGTTTGTGTTAAATAATTGTGTGAGTTCCAATTGATGTAATTGTTGGTTAACCTGTTTGTGTCCGGACATTACACAACTTACAATCGTCAACCTGAGAAGGGTTGTAGACGTACTGGTGTGAGTCCTGCAATTCTTCAAAGGAATTCCATCAAAATGTGATCCGCGAGTTTTTGTGTACAGTTTGTATATATGTGTGGTGTGTCATATCAGTTGGTGTTTTTGGATTCATTGTGTTTACTTGTTGTTTTCGTATCTTGTTGTTATTGCATAATTTTGTTAAAATTTTCGTCGTGATTACTTCTGAAGTTGTTTCGAGTCTTCTACATCCATGAATGAATCGATTGATGTTAAGGGCGTATACGCCGGGGAGGCTAGGCTATTGCTGAGAATGAAATGCACACGGAGATAATTGTTAGCTGCGGTCCGACACGCCGGGGAGAAAGAGTGTAAACGACTGAGGCTCGCATGCGTCACCGCTACTAGAACTGAGGCAGAATAAGTGACAAGCGATTGCAGTGGTAATTGGTAGTGGATAGATAAGAGGATGTGCGTAGAGTGTCATGAGTTGGTGCTATGGTCACGTTGCATTCTGCAAGAGTCATTCTAGCAAGTGGCGATTGTGTTGAGAGATGTCAAGATGAGGTCTCTGTCTGGAGGCGCAGGTCGTCAGCGATGTGTGAGATTGTGCTGTGAGTATGCTTGCGGTGTGTTGGGTTTTCTGTTTGTTTTCCATTTCAGCTCTGTCCGTGTGACCCAGGTTCTCGCAATGGCATCCAAGTCAACGTGCATTGGTCGTGAAGGAAAAAAGGGTTAGATCCCTTTTCTGCCGGGGAGTGTCAATGGAGTTGAAGATTGAACGATCAATTCTTGGTTGTTTGCTCAAAATCAACTTCCCCAATTTTCGTGGAGGCATCAATACGACAGTCATCGTCTCATCGGTCGCTGTTCAGAAAGAAGAGTGAAACATCGTCAGAAGTAATACAGAGATTTATTATTGTAATATTTGTTTTCAGACCTTAGTTTGCTTAGTTCGCTTATTCCTTTTATATGTTGGTGTAACAATAAACAAATATCAAACGGCAGATCGGTGTTTTGGTTTTTGCGTCCGTTATAACTAAGCGTTTCTGAGAAATCTTCTAAAAACAGCGTGGGCTCGAGCGTAGCGAGAGCTGGGCATTAACGGTTTATGAGACTTGATTGACACTATCCTACTAATATATGTGTGATTGAATTGAACTGGTATAAGGATTACATAATTCAGCCTCCTGTTACATCCCACTCGGGAATGTGTTTTCTCGGATAATTCGCAAACAGTAATTAATGAATAGAAAACATTCTGTAGACTTTGTGAAGCTCATATACTGACGCACTACTTTTGCAAGCATTATAGTGTTTCCTCAATAAAGCGAGATTTGTATATTTTGGCTGCATAAAACGAGAAAGTGGTATCCTAGCAATACCAGTGACAACAACGAGTCTAGGAATTATGCACTACAACTTTTACTTTACTGAATACTCCAGCAGATTTTAAATAAACGCTTGACAAATATTAAAGTTGCTACAGAAACCTCAGTCCGATGAATCTCCTTGCGCCAAAAGAAAAAGTTTGTTTGGGGACATGGAGCGTCTGCATTATGTACGAGATTGGCAGATTTACTCAGATTGCAAACGAAATGAAACGATACGGATTTCAAGTACTAGGGATATGTGAAAGCGGATGGAACTGGAATGGACCCACCAAATTGTCCACGGGTGAGTCAGTGATCTACTCCGGCCACCCAGAAGATAACCACACTCACACCGAGGGCGTGGCTATCATGTTGCCACCAGCAGGAACGAAGGTCCTGATGCAACGGGAGGCGATCTCGTCCAGCATAATGACCAACAGATTCAACTTCAAGGGAAGGAAAGTGTCAATCATACAATGTTATGCACCCACAAACAACACAGACCTCGAAAAGAAAGAAGAATTCTACAGACAACTACAGGCAACAATGGACAATACGCTAGCTGGTGACATGAAAATACTAATGGGAGATATGAACGCCAAACTGGGACCAGACAACACAGGAAGGGAACTCATCATGGGTAGAGAAGCTCTCGGGGAAATGAATGAAAATGGAGAACTCTTCACCGACTTCTGCGCCTCCAATGAACTAGTGTTTGGTGGCAGCGTATACAAACGCAAAGATATCCACAAGACTACATGCGTGTCACCAGATGGGGGAACCAAAAACCAAACTGACTTCATCTTAATGCTGCTCAAGGAAGTGGAGGGGCAGGCTACTGGACACAAAAGTAAGAAAAGGAGCAAACGTTGGCTGAGACCACTATCTCGTTCAAGGGACAATCCATATCAAATTAAAAGACTTCGGGGAAACAGGAACTGCAGATAGACCACAAGCCAAGTTCAACACTCAAAAACTGAAGGACCAGGCCACAAAAAACATCTTCATTGCAAACATAAGGGACAAAGCCGAGACACAAATCAACACTAGCGAAGAGGTCGGCGTCGAAAAGCACTGGCACAACTTGAAGACGGTGTGGAATCAAACCTGCATGAAAGTTCTAGGCAGAAAAAAGAGACAGTGTGGTGAGAGCATGCTGCTAGCCAATTGGTAGACATTGATCTACGTCAATGTTTAGGTCACTAAAATGGGGCCGTGAGAAAATATGAGCAAGGCGGAATCAACAACCAGTCACAGCTAACTTAACGTGGGAAAATATGATTCGCAGATAGATGGCTCTACTTTTCGATGGTTCCCCGAAACAGCCAATCAGAAGCCTACGTTTGTCTGCCTAACTTCTGAGAAACAACCAATCGAAAGACGGTGTTTGTCTACTTGAATAACCTATAATAATGTGTGTGTGAAATATGTATAAATACGTGTTGATTTCCATAATAGAAGAATCTGTTGCCAGCCCTTGTCTTCTGTTGTTACAACAGGACAAACAGTGTCTCACTATGGACACTCGGAAACTAATAGAGGAGAGAAGGATGATGAAACAAAAGATTATCCAGTGCACCGACGAGCAACAAAGACAGAAGTTGAATCCAAGCGCAGCACGCTGAACAAAACAGTAAAGAAGAGTGGCAAGGAAAACAAAAGAAAATATTACGAAGCCATGGGAAGTGAAGCAGAATAAGCTGCAGGCAAAGGAGACCTCATCACACTCTACCCAGGAGCTAGGCACCTATCGGGCGAAAGTCCGACACAGATTAAGCCAGTAAAGGATGACAATGGAAAGTCAATCACCAAAGAAGTGGAGCAAAGAAAACGCTGGGCTGAACATTTCAAAAGAATTCTGAATCATCCGCCACTTGCAACGCTCCCAACAATACCAACAACAGAAGCAGATCTACCAGTGAACATCGACCCCCCAACGAAATCAGAAGTCCTGAATGCAATGCAGATGCTAAAAGCTGGAAAAGCAGCAGGACTAGATGGAATCCCAGCAGAAGCATTGAAAATGGACCCAGAGACAACAGCGGACTTTATGACACCACTGCTGGAGGAGGTGTGGAAAAGAGGCAAAGTACCTGAGGATTGGAAGAAAGGATACTTATTCAAACTATCAAAGAAAGGAGACCTAAGTCAATGCAAAAACTGGCGCGGAACTACGCTCCTGTCTATCCCAAGTAAAATACTGAGACGAATCATCCTGGAGAGAATCGAACAAGCCCTGGATGAAAAACTCCGACGGGAACAAGCTGCATTGAGGAGAAAGAAGTCATGTATTGATCAAATCGCCACACTACGGATCATCATTGAACAAAGATTGGAATGGCAGTCACCCCTATATCTCAAATTCATCGACTTTGAAAAAGCCTTCGACAGCGTTGATTGAGAGGTCATTTGGCAACTGCTTCGCTACTACGGGGTCCCGTCGACAATTATACATCTCATCAAACAGTTATACGACAATGCTGCATGCCAAGTAATCCACAACGGGAAACTTACGGAGGCCTTCGAAGTGAGGACGGGAGTGAGGCAAGGCCGTATACTATCACCAATGATCTTCCTGATTGTGGCAGATTGGATAATATGACAGACAACGGGCGATTGGGAAACAGGCATAAAATGGACTCACGCAAAAAGAGACATGGAGGATCTGGACTTCGCCGATGATATATGTCTGATCTCCCACAAACTGAAAGATATGGAAGTGAAAAGCAAAAAGCTGGCAGAAGAAGCATCGAAGATAGGAATACAGTTGGGCATAGATAAAACAGAGATGATGAAGATTCCTGGCCAACAACAACAGCAACAACAACAACAACAGACAACAATCAGCATAAATGGGAGAAACCTGAAAGAAACAGCCTCCTTTACCTACCTAACTGGGAAGCATCGTTTCAACTACAGGCGGAACTGACGAGGATATCAAAGCCAGAATCAGAAAAGCAGGACAAGCTTTCATTACTCTCAAATCTGTGTGGAGGTCAACAGCATTCAGTATCGAAAATGAGATCCGGATTTTCAACTCCAATGTAAAGTCAGTGCTTCTATACGGATCAGAGACTTGGCGAGTCATCAAGAGCATCTCAAACAAACTTCAGACCTTCATCAACAGTTGTCTTCGCTCAATACTTCTCTGAAGATCACATGGCCGGTGAGGAAAGATCAGCAACAGGGATCTCTTGCAATGAGCGAACCAACCAGAAACCGACTGTGAAACAAATGGACAAGAAGAAATGGAGATGGATTGGCCATACGCTGAGGAAACCATCAAGTGACACCACTAGACAAGCCCTTGAGTGGAACCCGAAAGGGAAGCGGGGAGTTGGTCGTCAGTGCAAGGGTGACTTGGAGGTCATGTGAAGAGGAGATGAAAGTATGTGGGCAGACTTGGAGCGGGGTGAACAAGTTGCCAGAAAACAGCAGGCAATGGAGACGCGCAGCTGAAGCCCTATGTTCCTCTAGGAATTAAACGATATGATAATAATAGCAATTGTATGGACCATCCAATATCGTTTTTATGAGCTAGTATAAGCCAATTTGGCTTCTTTGTGTTCAACTCTAGATCGTGAGGCACAGTTTCCTGATCTTCGGTAAACTTCTGCGTAGCTCGTCCAGCCACTCGACTGTCGTAGCTTTGGTTGACTCCCAAAGGAGTAGTGCTGAAATTAATTATATGTGGTTTGTATATTCAAACGTCCTTCTGCACAAACAATACATCAGTTATTATTATTATTATTATATCGTTTAATTCCTAGAGGAACATAGGGCTTCAGCTGCGCGTCTCCATTGCCTGCTGTTTTCTGGCAACTTGTTCACCCCGCTCCAAGTCTGCCCACATACTTTCATCTCCTCTTCACATGACCTCCAAGTCACCCTTGCACTGACGACCAACTCCCCGCTTCCCTTTCGGGTTCCACTCAAGGGCTTGTCTAGTGGTGTCACTTGATGGTTTCCTCAGCGTATGGCCAATCCATCTCCATTTCTTCTTGTCCATTTGTTTCACAGTCGGTTTCTGGTTGGTTCGCTCATTGCAAGAGATCCCTGTTGCTGATCTTTCCTCACCGGCCATGTGATCTTCAGAGAAGTATTGAGCGAAGACAACTGTTGATGAAGGTCTGAAGTTTGTTTGAGATGCTCTTGATGACTCGCCAAGTCTCTGATCCGTATAGAAGCACTGACTTTACATTGGAGTTGAAAATCCGGATCTCATTTTTGATACTGAGTGTTGTTGACTTACGCATATGCTATGCCAAGGAACAATATTAAACAACAATTTTTATATAATTTCACCCATCAAGATCCAAATGGGCACCAAAATCACATCAACTGCATCTGCCTGGCCGACTAGCCTCAACTCACATCAACTTAAGCGCGCAAATACATTCAAGCTGAAGAAGGTGGCACCCCTTGAGACAGGGTATATTGCATATAATCGCCCGATATTTTCTAATATTTAGGCTCACGTATTATGTCATCTGTAAATGCTTGATACTTTAGATTCTTGGCTGTTATTCTTTTACGCATTTGATATCTACTACATAGCAGGACGCCATTTTTCTTGGATCTGACTCACGTAAGACTAAAGTAGGTAGACAGAAAGATACGAATCAAAAGAAATCGGCGAGTAAATAGATAATGGACAGATAAAATGATGTGGTACGTAAAAATGGATGGCGTGTCCTCCAAAGTGTATTTTTCGGCTAGCACAATATTTTCGCCAGTCTCTAATGTTATAAAAAGGACAATCCAGATACTTCATGAAACGAAAGATGGTGGGGATCAAGGCGTTTTAGCTGCAGCATGTACGTTGTATCTAAATTCAGTCTCAAAATATTGGTTGTATGTGCTATCATCTCGCGCTGTCAAGTTTTAGGTTAGACTGAGGGGTCGGAAAATCAAGGGCTAATGTCAATGGAGTTGAAGATTGAACGATCAATTCTTGGTTGTTTGCTTAAAATCAACTTCCCCAATTTTCGCGGAAGCATCAATACGACAGTCATCGTCTCATCGGTCGCTGTTCAGAAAGAAGATTGAAACATCGTCAGAAGTAATACAGAGATTTATTATTGTAATATTTGTTTTCAGACCTTAGTTTGCTTAGTTCGCTTATTCCTTTTATATGTTGGTGTAACAATAAACAAATATCAAACGGCAGATCGGTGTTTTGGTTTTTGCGTCCGTTATAACTAAGCGTTTCTGAGAAATCTTCTAAGAACAGCGTGGGCCCGAGCGTAGCGAGAGCTGGGCATTAACGGTTTATGAGACTTTGCTGACAGTTTCTGACGATGGAAACAGATCTGGCGGATTGAAACAGTTGGTGAAAGTTTGGATAGTCGCCGTTCATTTTTCCTGGTGCCGGTCAAGTCCTCTTTGAACAAGCAATATCTGGAACTTTTTGGAATTGGGTCAAGTTCAACAATGCCTGGGTCAAAGAAGGGACAGAGTGTCTTGGATGCAAACAGGAAAGTAAGTCATGGTGACTTGTCTGTTAATTGTAACGATGTGTCTGATGTTAAGCATGACATGGTTGATGTTACTGTTTCGCCGTTCAGGGATAATAGGAACATCAAACTCCCTAAATTAGAACCACGATGTTTTGATGGAAACCCGGCTGATTATTTACAATTTGTAAAGGAGTTTGAGATCATGTTGAGTGGTTTTTATTAAATGATGAATTGAAGTTAATGTATTTGATGAGATATTGCACTGGAGATGCTGCAAGAGCTATACAGTGCTGTAAGTTTATGAAGCCAAAAGAGGGCTACTACGAGGCTATGAGCATATTACGTCAAAGGTTTGGAAGACCTTCGATGATTGCAGGGAAATTATTCGAGGCTGTTAAGGGTAATGGTGGTCAATTACAGGATGACTCCCAGGCACTCACTGAGTTTTTAGATAATTTGCTAATTTACAAGAATGGAATGATTTCGATGAATCGAATGAGTGACCTCAACTCGAGTTTTATACTAGAAGTAATAGCAAGACGTCTACCTACTCGACTGCAAAGGAAGTGGGTGAAGATAAGCTCCCGTATGGAGGATGAGGGTATCGAGCCAAAGTTTGATGATATCCTGAAACTGGTAAATACTAGTGTCAATCAATCTATGAGCAAGTTCGCCAGTCTATTACATCTCACCCCTAGAATAGAGCAGTCTGAGATCAAAATGCAATCATTGATGACGAATAGGCCTCAGAGAGGTGGATATCGAGAAGGCTCCATGATGTCTAGTAATGCATATAGACCTAGTGAGTGTAACAGGTTTCGTAGTACATCCTCAACAGATAAGTTACAAGATGCAAGACAAACACGGTTGTGCTTGACACGTGTGCAAGAGGTGCATACAGAAGTGAACTGTGAACCGGTGAGCAAGTTCAGTGATAAGCTAAATGTAAACTCCAGGCCTGACTCCGAATTGTGTGACGATAACGGTGTGGTCAAGAAGTCTGTAGTTGCAACTGGTAAGCCGTTGTTGAATAGAGTGTCACAGAATAGAGTTACTGCTTCAGAGTGCAGTTCTGACTCCACAAGTTTACAAGGTATTACTAGTCAGAGTGAAGGTATAAAACCTTTAATGATTTTTGAGGAGGAACCAAAATTGTCTACTTCTGTTATTAAAGAGTTTGAAAATGATGAACTTGACGGTAAAGTGAATATTTGTGGTAATGATCATGATACTTCCCAGTTGTCTTTGGTTGATCATGATGAGATGAGGGATATGCCTACTACTGCTAAGTTAAATAAAGGTTCTGTACAACTACAACGTGAAGTAGAATTGAACGCAGATGCAGTTCCAAAAGGTGTGCATACTTGTGAGACAGTCAGTGTAATTGATCAGCGTGTAGCCCACCTATCATCAGATGATAGTGCTAAACCCGAACTAGTAGTGAAAGACAGCAGTGGTGGTAATCTTGCAGTTGGACAACTATCTGAGAGCCGAACAAGAACAGCTTCTGATCCACCACTAAGTTCATCACCTTGTGTCACTCAGTCATCGTTGGTGCTGTCATCCACAATGAAACAGATCCCCATCAACTCAAGTATCTTCTGCAATGACTATGGTAGTATCAGTTCGTTTGAAAGGACGAATATCAATGGTCAGTTTAGTGTGGATAAGCCAAGTGTAAAGGAGAGAGTTATTGTTAAATTGACTTGCACGAATAAAGGCATTTCTAGTTTCAAGTTACTATTTGAATGTTATTATCTTTGGTGTAAATTACTCTGTTTCTATACTTGGTTGATGAGATATGTCGTGTGTTTGTTGGTCATCTATATTCTACGATACAATGACATGGGCGTGTTGCCGTTCAGATTTGAGGATATAGCTGATAGAAGGAAGTTAGCAAATGAACTCTGCGACGATTTTCCAACCTAGGGCGTCAACCTGAGAAGGGTTGTAGGCGTACTGCTGTAAGTCCTACAATTCTTCAAAGGGTAGCGCATCAATGAGCAGTCCAATGTGCTTGGTGTGTGATTTTGTACATATGTTCATATTGTATATACTGAATTGATATCATCTGTCATCTAGCTGTTGGTAATTCTGTTTGTGTCCGGACGACTTCCACTTGGATCATCAACCTGAGAAGGAATGTAGGCGTACTGCTGTAAGTCCTACGGTTCTTCAAGGGTAGTTTGTCGTGTCAGAATCCACAACATTTGATGTGTTGATTGTACATATGTTTGTGTTAAATAGTTGTGTGAGTTCCAATTGATGTAATTGTTGGTTAATCTTGTTTGTGTCTGGACATTCCACAACTTACAATCGTCAACCTGAGAAGGGTTGTAGGCGTACTGGTGTAA
The DNA here is from genome assembly GCA_944472135.2 of Trichobilharzia regenti. Taxonomy (NCBI): domain Eukaryota; kingdom Metazoa; phylum Platyhelminthes; class Trematoda; order Strigeidida; family Schistosomatidae; genus Trichobilharzia; species Trichobilharzia regenti. The sequence continues at coordinate 26,297,762 of OX235270.1, read as the reverse complement.
GTCCTGCAATTCTTCAAAGGAATTCCACCAAGACATGATCGGCGAGGTTGTTTGTACTATTTGTATATACGTGTGGTGTGTCATATCAATTGGTGTATTTGGGATTCATTGTGTTTACTCGTTGTTTTCGTATCTTTTTGTTATTGCGTAATTTTGTTAAAATTTTCGTCGTGATTATTTCTGAAGTTGTTTCGAGTCTTCTACATCCGTGAATGAATTGATTGATGTTAGAGACAGCAGATGGGTCGTATACGCCGGGGAGGCTAGGCTATTGCTGAGAATGAAATGCACACGGAGATAATTGTTAGCTGCGGTCCGACACGCCGGGGAGAAAGAGTGTAAACGACTGAGGCTCGCATGCGTCACCGCTACTAGAACTGAGGCAGAATGAGTGACAAGCGATTTCAGTGGTAATTGGTAGTGAATAGATAAGAGGATGTGCGTAGAGTATCATGAGTTGGTGCTATGGTCACGTTGCATTCTGCAAGAGTCATTCTAGTAAGTGGCGATTGTGTTGCAAGATGTCAAGAGGAGGTCTCTGTCTGGAGGCGCAGGTCGTCAGCGATGTGTGAGATTGTGCTGTGGGTATGCTTGTGGTGTGTTGGCTTTTCTGTTTGTTTTCCATTTCAGCTCTGTCCGTGTGACCCAGGTTCTCGCAATGGCATCCAAGTCAACGTGCATTGGTCGTGAAGGAAAAAAGGGTTGGATCCCTTTTTTGCCGGGGAGTGTCAATGGAGTTGAAGATTGAACGATCAATTCTTGGTTGTTTGCTTAAAATCAACTTCCCCAATTTTCGCGGAGGCATCAATACGACAGTCATCGTCTCATCGGTCGCTGTTCAGAAAGAAGATTGAAACATCGTCAGAAGTAATACAGAGATTTATTATTGTAATATTTGTTTTCAGACCTTAGTTTGCTTAGTTCGCTTATTCCTTTTATATGTTGGTGTAACAATAAACAAATATCAAACGGCAGATCGGTGTTTTGGTTTTTGCGTCCGTTATAACTAAGCGTTTCTGAGAAATCTTCTAAAAACAGCGTGGGCTCGAGCGTAGCGAGAGCTGGGCATTAACGGTTTATGAGACTTTGCTGACAGCTAAGTAAGCATAACCAGGTAGATATAGAGGTTGGTTATACGAGTATAAGTGTTAGATTAAGATGAGACTGCGGCTGTTGTTTAATTAGAGGACCGAATCGACTTTTCATCACAGCAGATCTGTACAGATTCACTCGCCCGTTCACGCCGCTTTAGCGCCTTATTGTAAACTTTGCACAGTCATGTTAAACCTTAAGCACCAGTAAGTACCAACTGGCTAATGACCTGGAACGCACCAGCCAAATGATAAGGGCGATTTTCGTTGGTATTCATGAAAACAATGAATTATAAGGTATGAAACTGTAACACAGTATACTATTGTTGCGTTCGTTGTCTGACTAAACTGTTGTACACATATATTCTATGTATTTCTTCGTTCTTATTAATGTGCGCAGACGTTGTGGCTACTCGACGCCCACAACGTAAATCAAAAGGCGCTTGCGAAGATTACGAATTTGTATTACAGTAGTAGTCAAATTCGAAATATGTGTCAAAGTAATGTTCAACAGTAAATTGACAAATATTTGTGAAGTACATATAAAATGGGTCTGTATACACATATAATACAAGTATACAAATTAGATTAAAAAGCATGTTTACAGTTGGTATAGGGGTACTACATAATTCCCCCACCAGAACACTAAAATATAAAAAAATACATTTAAGTGTTCGAAAATAACATGCGTCAGCGTATTACGTAGCAGCGATAGTACACAGAAGGCGATTTATTAGGCTGAAAAATGAGCAGTTTAATGCGGTTAATAAAATCGATAATAAGTGCGATAATCTGGGGAAAGTGGAATTGCTAATCGTAATAGAATATATAAGGAACGATAAAATTTTCCGGGGATCTGTAGTCGGTAGACGAAAACGATACGTGAATAATATACGAGATGTGATTACATGTAATAATATAGGAAATATCGATGTTAAAATAATAGTGACGTGATTTATGTATGAAAATATTAATCAGTTAAATGAGTAATCAAATGACAATTACGAATAAAGATAATAAAAATGAAAATTCGTAGTAAGTTATATTTCGATGAATTGCACGTAACGTTTAGGCCAATGGACTCGTCTACCAGATCGTGTTGGTTTCGCAGGCTTCTCTGTCGACGTTGAAGCTTGTGTGGATGTAGGTGTCGGCACGTCGTTCAGCTGGTTCTTATCGTTGACTTCGAAATCGTCGAGGAACGCTGGTTTGACTCTGTCAATACTGATGACTTCTGTTTTATTCAATCTTTCTATCATGATAACTTTCGCGTTTCTGTTTAGAACTTTGAATGGGCCATCATAAGTGGGTTGAAGTGGTCGCTGTACACCTTCTCTCCTGACGAAGGCCTTAGTACAATCTGTCAGTTGTGACGGGATGTGTGACGCTCGTTCTTGCTGACGTGGAAGTGATATCTTTAGCTCGTTCATGTGTCGTTTTAGCTGGTGCACGTAACCAGTCATATCGCGTGGAACTTCGTTACCCGGGGTGAAAAGTTCTCCTGGTAATAGTAATGTTGTTCCATAGACTAGTTCGGAAACACAGCAGCCAATATCTTTCTTTATAGTAGCTCGTATACCAAGTAATACTAGTGGAAGTTTGGTTGACCAATCGTTTTGAGCCAAAGAAGCAGCGAGTGCAGCTTTGAGTTGTCGATGAAATCGTTCGACCATACCGTTGGAACTAGGATGATACGCTGTTGTTCGTATTCGTTTAATGCCTAGTAATTCAGTTAGCTGGTCAAAAAGTCGGCTTTCAAACTGGGCACCTCTGTCTGTAGTGATAATTGATGGGACACCAAAGTTGGTTATCCAGTTTTCGACTAAAGCTTTAGCTACCGTTTCAGCTGAGACGTCGATTAATGGAACTGCTACTGGCCAACGAGTAAATCTGTCAATGCAGGTTAGAATATAGTTGAAACCATTGGAAGGAGGCAGTGGACCAACTATGTCTACATGTACATGGTCAAATCTAGCGTCGGGGTTGGGGAAGCGACCAAGTGGTGCTTTGGTGTGCCGGTTGATTTTGACTCTTTGACAAGACAAGCAATTTCGTGTCCACTTCTTAACGTCGCTGTTAATGGCTGGCCAGATATATCTTTCTCTTAGTAGCTTGGTAGTAGCGCTCACACCAGGATGCGACAAGTCATGTAACTTCTCGAATACTGTATGTCTCATAGCTATTGGAACGAAAGGTCGATATTTACCCGTAGAGGTGTCGCAGATAACTTTTGCCAAGCCAAAAGGAGTTGCCTCGAGGTTTAGAGATGTTGTTTTAGAAGACATGATCTTTTTGAGTTCGGCATCATCTCGTTGTAAGCTTGAGAGATGTTCATAGTTGATGTCTGGGCATACAATGTTATCAATGTGCATACGTGATAAAGCGTCTGCCACTTCATTCTTTTTACCCTTTATGTGTCGCAGATCGGCGGTGAACTGGGATATAAACTCGAGATTTTGTAGTTCACGTGGAGAGTAGTTATCCTGTTTTGCTTATAAGGCTTTCGTTAGAGCCTTGTGGTCTGTAAAGACAGTAAAAGGTGTACCTTCCAGCATATGTCGAAAGTGCTTGATTGCTGAATAAACAGCTAATAACTCTCTACCAAAGGTGCTATATCGACATTGAGTAGGATTCAGTCGTTTCGAAAAGAATGCAAGGGGTTTCCATTCGCCATGTACCTGCTGTAGTAACACTGCCCCGATGATGACATCTGAAGCATCTGTCATGAGAGACTAGACCCAAAAATCGCCGTAATTTCTTGAAAGAATCTGGTAATGGATAGTCTTTGATGGCTTGTACATCGTCGGGAACTGGTCTGATACCTTGATTGTCATTCAAGTGACCGAGGAATTTTGGTGATTTCTTGCCAAATTCGCATTTATCTAAATTGATAGTCATGCCGTATTTGTGAAGTCTTTCGAACACCGTCTTCACATGTTTCACATGCTCGGTTTTGTCTGCACTTGCAATTAGTAAGTCGTCAATGTATGCGTAGATGAAGGGCAGGCCGCGGAGTACTTGGTCGATGAGATGTTGAAATATCTGAGCGGCGTTCATCAGCCCGAAAGGCATGCGTACGAATTCGTATAAGCCAAATAGCGTGGTCATAGCAGTTTTTGGAACGTCATCCGGGTGGGTGGGAATATGATGGTACGCTCTTACAAGGTCGATTTTGGAGAAAATTTTCACCTCTGGCAAGTTGCTGGCGAAATCGTGAATATGCGGTATGGAGTATCGGTCAGGTACCGTTTGCTTGTTTAAAGCTCGATAGTCCCCACATGGCCGTATCTCACCAGAAGACTTTTTGGGTACCATGTGCAGCGGTGAAGACCAAGAGCTGTTAGATGGTCGAATAATGCCGAGCTCTAACATTTTATCGAACTCTGTTTTTGCGGTTTTAAGTCGGTGTGGGTCAAGGCGTCGAGGACGTGCAAAAACTGGTGGTCCAATGGTTTTAATGTGATGGACCACTTGATGCTTTAGTTCTGTTGCTCGGAAAGAGGGTTGTAGAAGGTCAGGGAACTGATTTACTAAGTCAGTATATGGAGATGCTGGTGTGCGTGTGACCATCAAGTTCAGCAATGATGCACGGCTAATCGTACCAGCGATGTACCTTTTATTGAGCGAGTCTATAAGTTTAGGGCTAACCGGATCAACTAGCAGTTTGTGTTGCTTTAGAAAATCTATACCAAGGATTGGGGATGGAACGTCTGCGATGATGAAAGACCAATTGTAGGTATTCTGCAGACCAAAATCTAAAGTCATTCGTTTACTACCATATGTAACAATATTAGACTTATTAACGGCTTGGAGCGTAACTGCAGGGTCAGGATGTTGACGTTCCTGCGTAGACGGAGGGAGAACACTAACCTCTGCTCCTGTGTCAACTAAAAATGTAGTACCGGTATTTCTATCTGTTACATAAAACAAACGACTGCCAGATCGTAGATTGCCAACAGTAGAATTTTTCATACATGACGATATAACTTTTGGTTTAGTCTGAAAGTTGCAAGGTGAACGACACCGTCGTGCATTGTCTCCGTAACTACGGTGGTACCAGCAAATAGTATTGTGATGTCGTGACGTGCTGGGTGATCGAGAAAGACGTCGACAAGACGGGCTTCTAGAACGGCTTGGTCGTGTGTGTGTGTGGTCAGTGCTGCTAACTGACTCAGTAAGGTGTCGACTTTGTGTTCCAGAGCCTGTATCCTGTCGTCAGTGTCTGGTATTGTGCTAGTGGAAGCAACAGATTGAGGTGTTGACCTCTCGTACATGTGATCCGCGATTTTGGCGAGCTTTTCCATATCAATGTCGTCGTCTCCGTAAGCAAGAACTTGTTGAATGTTTGCAGGAAGTCGTCGCAACCAAATTTGGTAAAAGAGACGTTTGTCGATATCTCTTCCTGCTACTAGGCTTTGCATATGCCTCATGAGTTGCGATGGGTTTTATCACCTAGCTCTACATTGCTTAACAAACGATCGAGTGCTTGCCTATCAGAAAGTGAAGTGCATCGAAGTACTTCTTCTTTCAACTTGTCGTAAGGAGAGTCTGTGCTGGGCTAAACTATGTGTTGTCGAACCTGTTCGGCGATTTCGTCTGGTAGTACTGTACTCAATATGCCGAATTTAGCCGTCTGTGACGTGAGCTTATTGGCAGTGAAATAATTTTCCAGTCGTGCAAACCAAAGATGAGGGTCTCTGGGCCTAAAAACTGGTACAGTAAGAGAAATGGTACTAACAGATCCCAGCTCTAAGTTATAAGAGGTATTGGAAGACATGAAACAATTCGTAGAAAAATGGTTTAACAGTAACAAAATAGCAAAAATTATGCACATCAAGAATATGGTAAAACAGAAAAACATGCAATGCAGGTGCTTACCACAGATTACTGCAAGTTTTGCGATGAGAAAGCACAAGAATGAGCTCGAAATGTTTATTATGTGTATATAAATCCGATAAAGTTAGAGTTTAAATAATCCAGTAAGTGTAATGATTCGTCCGGGTGAACAAAATGTCGTTGGAGTCAACAAGTTATCGTCACAGTGAACAAGTTATCGTCGAGGTGAAAAAGTTGTCGTCGCGATGGACAATTTGTCGACGGGGTAGAAATTTGTCGTTGGGGTTAACAGTTTGTCGTCAGGGTGAACCAGTTATCGTCAAGGACACAAGTTTGTCGTTGCTGTCGAAATATCACGTCGGGCTCACCAATTTTGTTGCGTGTGTTGTCTGACTAAACTGTTGTACACATATATTCTATGTATTTCTTCGTTCTTATTAATGTGCGCAGACGTTGTGGCTACTCGACGCCCACAACGTAAATCAAAAGGCGCTTGCGAAGATTACGAATGTGTATTACAGTAGTAGTCAAATTCGAAATATGTGTCAAGGTAATGTTCAACAGTAAATTGACAAATATTTGTGAAGTACATATAAAATGGGTCTGTATACACATATAATACAAGTATACAAATTAGATTAAAAAGCATGTTTACAGTTGGTATAGGGGTACTACACTATAAGCTGACGTCTGACAAAAATCCCTCTCAGTTTTGGATTGGAGTATCAACAAAGTAATTTAACTACACTATATGGATATAATTATCTAAATCTTGTAACCCTGACAATAACACTGATTTTCCCTTAACCTAACCCTAACATGGATATATTGCTAAACCAACCGTAACGTCACTAGGTTAACTTAACCCCAACCTGTACTTAGCTTAACCCCTAACTTCATATTCCCCAAACCTAACCAGAAAATTGCTAGGTATGTCATTTGATAAAATAACATTTCATTAAGCACATTTTATTCATGCATAAAATATTCTTTACCTGGTTTCAGTAACTGACCACTCTGAAGTCACTGATGTGGTCTCATTCCACTGGTACTTAAAGTTTAACTCGGCTAATCGTATGCTGTTTAGATGTAGTTTGTGAGCCTATTGTTTAAATTACTAAAAGCTGAACTTAGAATTTGAGGCAGTTGCCTTGACCATAACATCCCGCGGGACGTGTAATTTTCGCAAAGAGCAATGTCGACAGATGGTTTGTCTCTAATCTTGTTCATTCCCATTGATTTTTATTCGATACTTACTGTTCATCAACATTGTTTGATAATATTGCAATATTTAGCTAGTTGTAGCTTTCCACACCGTAGGTGTTATGAATTTCCTGGAATCATTTGAGCGCCGAGTCAGATTGATTCATTATAAATTATTTAAACTAATCCCAGCGTGTTAAGAAAATCAAAACAAGATTTTTTGGAACGTTTCGCCGAGTAAGCCACAGCCTCTTCAGCAGATTTATTCGGATTATAATTACTCATCAAAATATATAGTCAAAATTTTTCACATAAAATGAAGTCAGTTTATTTGAAGGTCATTTGTCCATGAACAGATTTTTACCAATAGAAGTATGTAAGCAGTGCTCACATATAAATGTAATGACTAATGTCAGATTGTTGTTGTGTTTACCCTTCTATATATGTGAGGACTGCTTACATACTTCTATCGGTAAAAAATGTCCATGGACAAATGACCTTCAAGTAAACTGACTTCATTTTATGTAAAAAATTTTGACTGTATATTTTGATGATTAATTATAATCCGAATAAATCTGATGAAGAAGCTGTGGCTTACACGGCGAAACGCTCAGAAAAATCTTGTTTTGATTTTCTTAACACGCTGGGATTAATTTAAATAATTTATAATTTAGCTAGTTGGTTTACCAATAAAATTCTATTCTCTGAGCTGTCTATCCCAGTTAGCATTTTCTTCGGGTGCATTGGAAACCGTGGGACATGGATCTGCAATTCGCCTCAGAGATTCTGGAGTGCACTGAGGTCTGCCTCAAACATTCTGCAATGCGCCTAAAGTTATTGCTGGCTGGGGATTTCATTGCTCCTCTGGACATCTTCGGTGCAAGCTCGTTTCAATTCTCCATAAACGATATGATTGTATCTCACGACGCCTGCTGTGATTGGTTGTCAATTAACATATTTATTGATCATTTTATTGACTTGGAATTCTATCTTTTTCGCCGTGATTTACTTTTCATTAGTTGGTTAATCTGACATGTGTTTGTTAGCCGATTACTCATCCGAGTACCGGACATCTAAAAGTTATCTCACACTTCTGGTGTATAAGTGTTAAGGATAGGGAGCATTCACGGGGTATTCAGACAATTCACTTGCGCGTGGGCTGAAAATGTCGAAATAGACAACTGAAGTTTCTCAGTTCAATCAACTAGTCCAGGAAACAAAAGCAAGTCACAATCATCTACCCAAGCTACAGGTCTCTGTTGCTTCGAAATCCTTACAATATATTCAATCGATTGTTTTTCTTAGTCAAGAGAACCTTCTGGGATACGCAGCCCATACCGAGGTGCCGTAGTGACTAGGTACTCGTTTTTTTACTACTGCTTTAACTTTATATATGGAGGATGACCCAGTCGGAGAATGCATATGGATGAAATGGGGGAAAACATGGGCAAGGCGGGCAATTTTGATCGCTTGAGGCGTGGGGGAAAGGTGGGTAGAATGCAACTTTTAATACCCACTTTTCGTATTCTACTCACGTCTTTCTGTCTGTCTGGATTCAACATAGAACTTGGCACCGAAGTGCAGAAGTTCGAGTTGCCACGTTTCAAATAGTACACAAAGGTAGACAGGAAGATGAGTGAAGAGAATCAATAGAGTTTGACAGCTATAAGAGTGAAACAGAATGGGTAATGGTAGGAAGAAATATGAAAGATTACAGAGACTGAATACATCTGCTCTGGCCATTGACAACGATTTTTAGCCATGTGTCACCTATTGTCTCCAGCCATTGATTCCTTGAGTCCCGAGGGCCCCAACCCGAAAGTCTGAATCTCCCTACCTGACTCAGTTTAACTGTCAAGGATTTCATGGATTGATGAGGCCATGTTTTTGTTTGACCACCACTTAATCTTTTCCAACCTGCACCTATATCAGCTAGTAATGGCCGTCGGGGGAGGCGATGGTTAGTCATGCGCAGCACGTGACCTAGCCATCTCAATCTATGTAACTTTATAGCCTCGTCGATTGATTTTCCCTCTTTGCCCAACACTATGCCTAACGTCAACATTACTTAGCTTATTAAACAACCCAACGTGAGAAAGAGATCGCAGACATCCATGATAAAAAGCAGTCAACCCTTTCATGTCTTCAACTCGTATTCGCCATGTTTCAGAGCCATAGAGAAGGACGGAGCGAACTGCTGAGCAGTACACACGTCCCCCTTGGTTGATAGCCGGATGTCACGCCTACGCCAGAGATGGTGTAAGTCAGCGAAAGCAGCTCGAGCTTTTCGGTTCCGTGCTGAGATTTCGTCGCCAATCAGTCCGTTGGTGCTGATACAACTTCCCAAATAGTCTGTCTGTCTGTCTTTTTTCGACATAGAACTTTGCACAAATGTGCACCAGTTAAAGTCGCCACACTTCGTGTAGCACGCGAAGCAAGAGAAGAAAGTACAAGAAAAGCATAATAGAAACAGTGAGCAGAGGTGTGAGACAAAGGAGTAATAAAGAAAAACAAAACAGTTTCATTGGAGATCATAAGTCACAAGGAGTGGATGCATCTGCGCCACTGAGAACGATTTTGAGCCATGTCACCAATTGTTTCCAACCATAGATTTTTACCGTCCCGAGGACCCCAGCCTGGAAGTCTACACCTTCCTACGTGGCTTAGACCAACTGTTGTGGATTTCATTGACTGGTGCCAAGTTTTTGTTTGACCGCCGCTAGCTTTTTTCCAGCCTGACCCTATATCCGCTAACATTGCTCGTCGAGGGAGGCGATGACTTGGCATACGTAACACATGTCCTAACCATCTCAGTCTTTGTAGCTTCACGACTTCGTCGATTGATTTCCCCTGTTTACCTAGAACTCTACGCCTAACCTCAATGTTGCTCACCTTATTATGCCACTTTACACGGGAAATAGAACGCAGGCACCTATGATCAAAGACAGCTAGTCTTTTCATGTCTTCCACTCTCAGTGGCCAGGTCTCACAACCATAAAGGAGGACGGAGCGGACTGATGAGCAGTACACCCGCCCTTTGGTCGATAGTCGAACATCTCGTCTACGCCAGAGTCGGCGTAAACTAACAAATGCGAAACGAGCCCCTTGTATTCGTGCTGAGATTTCGTCAGAGATCAGCCCGTTGGGGCTGATGGTACTTCCCAAATAAGTGAAGCGGTCAACGTGCTCTACCACTTCACTTCCTATTTTTAAACTAGGCGTCGATGTAGTCCAGTCCTGTAACATCATCTTGCATTTGGCGGGAGCGAATCGCATGCCAAACATTCGTAGATTGCGCTCAAGGTGTTTAGAAGACTCTGCATTTCGTCAGCGTCTTCGCCTAGAAGGACTATATCGTCTGCATATTCCAAGTCAACGAGATTATTCCCCGGTAGCAAGTCAATCCCTGAGTCGCTGAAGTCACCTAGGGTTAAGTCCATTAACACATCTATGATGAAGTTGAATAGAAAAGGAGATAATGGGCATCCTTGACGGACACCACTGGTCGTCATCAGTTCAGATGACAGCTCGCCGTAAGCCCTCACCTGGCTGTATGAGTACGAGTAGAGTGCCTTAATCAGTGCAATATATTTTCTTGGAATTCCCTTTACAGCCAAGCATCTCCAGAGAACTTCCCGATCGACAGAGTCGAATGCTGCCTTTAGGTCAAGAAATATAATGACTGTTGGACGCCGGTAGGAATGCCTATGTTCTAGAATCTGTCGGAGGGTGAAGATATGATCAATACACCCTCTTCCTGGTCTAAAGCCTGCCTGGCTCTCTCGTGTTTGTGCTTCCCGAGCACCACTCAGTCTACGCATGATTATTGAGCCTAAGACTTTAGATACTATATTAGTCAAGCTAATCCCTCTGTGATTATCACAGGAAGACTTGTCTCCCTTCTTGTATATGGGGATAATCAGTGACTTACACCAACCCGATGGGACTTCTTCTGATTCCCAGACGCTGCCTAGTACCTCAGTTAATCCGGACAGTAAGCTGTCTCCACCGTACTTAAATACCTCTGGAGTCATTCCATCAGGTCCCGCTGCTTTGCCTAGTTTCAGATTGGTGACAGCTTTAGTAACCTCAGTTAGTGACGGAGGACCTGTGTCTATATCCCATTCAGGGAGGTGTTGGATGCTCGGAAGGTTGAGCGTGGCTGTGGGCAAATTAAACTGCTCCTCATAATGCTCTTTCCAACGATCCAGTCGTCTATCCTGGGAGCTAATTATAGTGCCATTTTTTTCCGAGATTGTCTCACTAATGATTTGTCTTCTCCCACCCGTTTCCCTGATGAGTCCAAAGAGTTGCCTGGTGTTGCCTATCCTCGAAGCTTTCTCCATCTCTTTGGCTTTTGTCGCCCACCACTGTTCACGGTCCTTGCGGAGACTTTTCGTAAGTTTCCTCTTGTGCAGCTTTCGCTCCTCATTGAATTCGGAGCTCGCCGGAATAAGTCTTCTAGCATCTATCAGTTCGGATGAGGCGGTGGAGATCCAGTGGTTTTTACTCACCTTTGGGTTTACCTTATTCACAGCTTTTACAGCTGTATCTATGGCTGCCTGGATATTTTTCCAAGCTTCTTCAGGGTGAGCACAGCTGTCGAACACAGATATGTGTTTAGCTAGTTCTTCCTGAAATACGGATTTAGTTTCCTGATCGAGCTGGGGACGTGATGGTTTTACCGCCAGCTGTTTCCTACGTCCGTTCAGTCGTAAGCACACCCGAGCGCGGACCAGTGCATGGTCGGTATCTACGCACGTGTTCCAGAAGGAGCGACAATCTCCTACCGACCCACGCCAACGATAGCTTATTGCTATGTGGTCTATTTGTGTCCAGCGTTGGTTTGATGAAGGGGGTCTCCAAGTCAAACAGTGTCTCTCCTTGTGTTTAAAGTTAGTGCTTACAAGAAACAAATGATTATCAGAGCAGAACTGTAGGAGACGGTCACCGTTGTCGGTTCGCTGGCACGGAACTCCATAGGTGCCACCGACATCCTTCTCAGATTGACACAATTTCCCTACTTGAGCGTTAAAGTCACCAGCTAGAACGACTATGTCTGAGCGTTTAGCCTTTCGCACCAAACTAGACAGCTTTTGGTAGAACTCATCCTTCGTTTCATCTGAACTGCAGTCAGTGGGGGCGTAGGCGGAGATTACGAAAAGGCATCGGCGAGTAGTGCAGTCCTTCCTCCTTCTTACTGATCCGTTCAGGCGGACAGCACACATTCGGCTATCTACCGGGATCCAGTCAAGCAATGTCTTTTCTGCCCTAGTACTCAAAGCTATCCCTACGCCAGCTAATCCTCGTGAACTAGCTGTGGCATCTCCTGACACCCTCAAGGTGAATTTTGCAGATTCAACCTGTTGGCCAGGTGGGGTTAGGTGAATAACCACACTTGGGTCTTGTATGCGTGTTTCTGAAACACAGCATACATCAATGGCTCGTGATGCCAGGGTCTTGGCTAGTGATGCTTGTTGTCCTATTTGGCAAAGTGTCCTAACATTAAGAGCTCCTATATGAAATTGGTGGCGCGGCTTTAAGAGGCTGTCGGTGGTGGTTTTTTGGCTTCCATCGTTTTTAGTGGACGCAGAGTGGAGAGGAAGTGGAGAGCTATCAAGTCGAGGAGTTGCATCAGTGGAAGGAAGGCAAGATGATAGAGATGAAGATGAGTGAGTAATAGAGAGGTTTCGTGTGCATTTCGGATTGTGAGGGCGATTGTTACTTCCCGGCTGCCCACACCGTGGAAGTTGGTTGCGTGACCGCAGAGCCCAGGGGACAACTGCTTGAGGCCGGTCACACGCGGCCTGTTTTTGTTCGTTCTTTTTGTTTGGTGTGCCTCAGTAGCATATTTATCACTCCTGCCCTGTGACACGGCAGCAGGAAGCGCGGTCGTTGTTAATCCGGGCCACGGCCGATCCGGCATGAAATTTTGTGATTTTGTATTGGACATGATGTTGGATTGGGTAGCTGCTTTTTGTTTAACCGCTATCCAAACAACCTGCCTGGCATGGTAGGACCTCAAGAGACATAAGTCTCAGCCAGTATAGCTTGATTAGGTCATTGCGGTGTTCAAGCCCGACCACCACGTCAAGGTAGCAGCTTTCGGTCGGGTGAAGTGGTCAACATGTTCTATCACTTCACTCCCTATCACTAAGCTAGGAGTTGACGTAGTCCAGTCCTGTAGCAGCATGTTACATTTTACAGGGGCGAATCGCATACCAAACATACGAAGATTGTTGCTCAAGGTGTTCAGAAGACTCTGCATTTTGTCAGCATCCTCCCTTAACAGAACTATGTCATCTGCATATTCTAAGTCCATAAGACTATTCCCTGGTAACAAGTCGATTCTTAAGTCGTTAAGTTCAGTTAAGGATACTTCCATTAGCGTATCTATGATGAAGTTAAACAGAAGTGGGGAAAGTGGACATCCCTGTCGAACACCACTGGTTGTTGTCAATTTAGATGGCAATTCCCCATAAGCCCTTACACGGCTACGTGAGTTTAAATAGAATGCCTTGATTAGTGCAATGTGCTTTCTTGACACTCCCTTCACAGTCAAACATTGCCATAGTACCTTTCGATCCACAGAGTCGAAGGCCGCCTTCAAGTCAAGAAGTATGGCAATTGTTGGACGCCGAAAAGTGTGTCTATGTTGTAGAATCTGTCGAAGAGTGAAGATATGATCTATGCACCCTCTACCTGGTCTAAAGCTTGCTTGATTTTCCCTCGTTTGTTCCTCCCGAGTTTTGCTTAGTCTGTGCATGATTACTGAGCCTAGGATTTTAGAAACGATGTCCATTAGGCTGATCCCCGTATGATTATCACATGAGGACTTGTTTCTCTTCTTGAATATCGGTATAATAAGTAACTTACCCCAGTCTGATGGAACCGTCTCTGATTCCCAGACGTTGCCTAGTACCTTAGTTAATCTACATACTAGTGTGTCAACTCACGTCTTTGGCTTAGAATCCCACCGTAGCCAGTCTCTGGCGTAGACGAGATATCCGACTATCGACCAAGGGGCGGATATACTCCTCATCAGTCCGCTCCGTCCTCCTTTATGGCTGTGAGACCTGGCCACTCAGAGTGGAAGATATGAAAAGCTTAGCTGTCTTTGATCATAGGTGCCTGCGTTCTATCTCCCATGTGAAGTGGCATAATAAGATGAGTAATATTGAGGTTAGGCGTCGAGTTCTAGGTAAGCAGGGGAAATCAATCGACGTGGTTGTGAAGTTACATAGACTGAGATGGTTAGGAAATGTGTTACGTATGCCTAGTCATCGCCTTCCTCAACGGGCAATGTTAGCTGATATAGGGTCAGGCTGGAAAACAGCTAGCGGAGGTCAAACCAAAACATGGTTTCACCAGTCAATGAAATCCACAACAGTTAGTCTAAGCCACGTAGGAAGGTAAAGACTTCCTAGTTGGGGTCCTCGGGACGGTAAAAATCTATGGTTGGAAACAATTGGTGACATGGCTCAAAATCGTTCTCAATGGCCAACACATATGCATCCACTCCTTGTAACTTATGATTTCCAATGAAACTGTTTTGATCTTCGTTACTACTATTCCTTTGTCTCACACCTCTGTTTACTGTCTCTATTATGCATCTCTTTTACTTTCTTCTGTTGCTTTGTGTGCTACATGGAGGGAGTGTTGCGACTTTAACTGGTGCACATTTGTGCAAAGTTCTATGTCGAAAACAGACTGAGAGTACCCAGTTTTTAGTGTAATGTGGCCTGTGTTTATACCCATCCCAGCTATGTTTACGAAAAATTCCTAGACTAGGGATAGTAATATGAACCAGGATTTCTATATGTACTAATGTACATATTAGGAAATATTACTGGTTTTGTAATATTTAACTTTTGAACACTAAGGTAGTTTAATTGTGTGCATAATAATTGTCCCCTAATATGCATTCACCAAATCGGAGTCACAACCAGCCGAGTTGTGGGAATCTGCTTCCACATGAAACCAGCTAAATTAGACTAAAAGTTTTGTTGCTCTTCCAGTCTGAAAGTAACACCTTTGGTGTAGCTGAGCCTCCGATTAATTGTCTTTCACGTAATCCCAAACCATGTGTTGATGAAATTGAAACTATGCATTTTTATCGAACAAAGCATAGAATGACAGTTAAACCTCTGTCTCAACTTCATCGAATTTGAAAAGGCCTTCAACAGCGTTGATCGCAAAGTAATTTGGAAAATTCTGCAACATCATAGTGTGCTTTAAATCCTTATCAACTTCATTCAACATCTATATTAAAAAGTGGCTCATGTCGGATGATCTACAACAGGAAGCTCAAAGAAGCCTTTGAAGTGAAGATCAGAGTAGGATGATGCTGCCTACTTCCTAACTGTGGTGGGCTGGATTATGCGTCATACTGTGCCCAGTGAGTGAGAAGCCTGGAATACATTGGACTGATAAGAAGACTGTAGCAGTTCTGGACCTCGCGCATGGATGATTTATGTTTAATGTCAAAAAAACTCAGAGAATTGCAGGCGAAAACCAACAAACTGACAGAAGAAGCAGGCAACAAAGACAGGACTTCAGGTGAACATAGAGAAGACAGATGTGATGAAGGTAACCAACCAACCAACAACAATCGCCAATCACTATCAACGGAAGAAATTTGATTGAGGTAACTTTCTCCACTTATTTGGGTAGCATCATTTCAGCTACAGGCAGGACAGATGGGAATTTCAAAACCAGAATCGGAAAGGCAAGACAGACCTACGCCCAGCATAAATGACAAAATTCGCATTTACACCACCAATGTCAAGCCACCCAGTTCTTTTATATGGGTCAGGAAATTGAGGGGGTCACGAAAAGCCTCTTAGACAGGTTGCATAATTTTACCAACGGCCGCTCTCTCTGCATGTCGCAAGCCAGATGGCCAGAAGGAATAATCAACAAGAAACTTTGGTACAAACCATCAAGAACCTATCGCGTCCGAGGGTGACGTGGAGATGAGAGATGATAGGCGATCGTAGGGCCAGCTAAAGAGGACCGCACAATAGGACAAAGTGAAAATATGCTGTTAAAGCCTTACATTCCACTCAGAACCCAAAGGAACAATGATAATACATGTATAATCCCAGTGTTCTCGTGTTTTGCTTGTCTGTGAGTGACTATTGTTTCATATCTGCAATAGAAAACAAGTTGACTGATATTCTGTAGGTTTTTCATATCCTAAAAACCAATCAACACTAAGTCTGATCGTTAAAATTAAGTCTAAACTCTGAAATATCTATTCTGAAACTCAATTAAGCCATATTGCGTCCGTCATTTATTTTTAGCTGCCACATCATGATCCTATGCGCTTCTTAGTACAGAAATTATTAGAAAAGTGTAAGAACTAGCTGTGTATTTGTTCGAGAAATTCAGCAACATTTTATTTCAAATGTACTAAGTTCTCGGTAAGAATGACAACGGCAGTCGAGTTTAAAAAAAATGTTTGATGTACCTATTGTTTTCGTTCTCGTAGATTTTTGCTCCACACTACAGGAATCTTTTGAGCCTGAGGTAAGATTTATCTTTGGAGTGTAGTTATGCACTGTTAGATCGTAGAAACTTTTCATCTCAATGTATTTGCGCACCTTATAACGGATTTCTACAATGCTATCGAAGACGAATTCCCGGAACCAAGTAGGCTCGTCTACTTGTATTTACTTCGTAGTCGATATAATCCCATCTACCTCCGATTATCTAGTGAATGACTTTAAAAATCTTCTAGATGAATTCGACAATCGTTATACATCTGTTCATAAAAGTAAGTGCAATTTTGTAATGTATATAATAATGTATAATAAGATCTGAAAAAAATACAAGAGAATGACAGGAAGCTGAATTCAGTCAACATTGATTCACGTGACTTTGAAGATCTACAATTTTTCGTGAATCCGAACGATCTTTCTGATGAAATTGAAATAGATCGTGTAAGTTCATTGTGCAAATCAGTAATTAGGCTTGATAAATTACTTCATTGGTTATAATACAACTCTAGTGATTGTGCGATTAAACCAATATTTATGGAGAATTTCCAGTAGTACATGTAGGAAATGAAAACAAGTGAACCAGCGAAGATACATTTTAAAGAATTCATTACCATGCTTCATAATCGTATATATGAGTATTTAAAAAGAACTGCATCATAAGTCGGTGCTAAGATATGCGTAACACGTCCTAGCCACCTCAGTCGATGTAGTCTGAGTTGGAAAAGCGTTGGATAGTCAGACCAAACTGTGATGCTAACGCGTTAAGTCTCTGACTGTTAGTTTGAGCCATGTGAAGATGTGTAGACCGCGTGGCTGTGGTTTTCGAGATGTTAGAAGTCTTTTATGCTTCGACACTGTTAGTAATACGACTAAAATCAATGTCTGTCGGGGAGATGTGACCATTACTTTCGATATTCCATTAAATCCTCTTTGTTCGTCATGTAGTTATTCTCTACCCATAAATTTCCTGCATTTCTTTTTCCTTAATATGTGATCGTGAAGGGTGGCATCTTAAGATACTGCCATCTTGTGAGATGTTCTACGCTACACACATTTGTTAAACATTCAGGTTGTCAGATGCGATACACCTTTTCATCAAAAACTGACCCGTTAGGACTAATCAGATTTCCTGAGTCACTACGTAGTGGTCAGTATCATTTGTCCTTAGCTCTGACTGAGTCCTACCAACCCACCTAACTTGTAATATAGGACATTAAGCTATATGGGGATCAATCCTTGCAAAGTTGGTGATACGCCTCATTGCTAATGAGAGCGAGACTCAGGCCCGAGAATTCCTGCTGACTGTTTTCAACTACCTAGCATCCATTCAGAATGCATATTTAGGTATTTCATTTTATTTTTAAACTAGAGGAGGATTCAGACTAGTCCTGAAATATCACCTAACATATGATAGGAGCGAGTTACAAGCCACCTCAAGGTGTATAAAACATTGTATTGTCGTGTTCGCCTAAAAGGCGATATTATCTTCATACGGTAGATCAATCAGAATTTCCTGGAAAATCTAAGTTGATAGGAGTTATGTCCATTAGTATTTCTATAATGGAATGAAAGAGGAATGAAGACCAGTGATCTCAAACACACACCTATTCAAACGACAGTTGTCTGAGGCTGCATTAATTCGAGTAGGATGCCGTGTTACTAGAATATTTCTTCGCATCCTATTAACAATCATAGGTCACCACATCACCTCTCAATCGATGGAGAACAGCATAAATGTCTACAGGAATTTTCACATAATACAAAAACATAATAAGTAAAATAAATTTGTTGTTAACATATTAGTTATCTCAGATTACAATCCTCCTTTAACACTGAATAACATTACTCTCTGTTGCTTAGAAACATTTTAATTCTGATCATACTTGAAATGTATTCTCTCATCGAGATCATTGAATTATGCAAAGGACTAGAGTGACATGGATTTTAAATATTTATCACTTTCTAGGAACTTTAATTCAGATCACATACAACATGTAAGTAAGTGAAGCAGCAGACTATTTGAACTAATTTTGACACATATTTTAAAAATATCTATACACCGTCACTTTTATCAACAAGTCTGATATCTTTTTGTGGACAGGTTATAGAACAGATGGAACTAATGTTAACCCAAAAAGAATGTGAGCATGCTTCTATTTCTGCTGCTGCTGAAGAAGAAGCATTTCTACAGGAGGAGCTTGTTGAGCAAATAGATACACTCGAGTCACTACTCGTATCAGGGCACGTTAGTCTCGATGAAAAACAAAACAAGTAAGAACATATTCATTAGTAAAAGAAATTTCATATGTTAGGCTGCCGTACAACTTGATAGTATAATTTCGGAAGTGTTTTTTATGATGGTGATAAATTGATTGAGACATTAGGTAGTGTATAGGAATCAGAGGTGTCCCAGCTGTACTGCTAAAAAAATAATTTATTGTTCCAGTTTGTGAGGGAGACAAATTTCCCTGTGATAATCATAAAGGGATTAGCTTGATTAATGTGATCTTCCATAATCCGCTGTAGAATAGGTGACCACGGGGAGACACAAACCTGTGAAAACCGGACAGGTTATAAGCCAGGACAACAATATAATGATTATATCTTTACTCTTCAACAAATTCTGTAATACAGACATACAGCTGTCTGACATCTACTACATTTCTTGGTATGAAGGCGTGGGATTTGACTCTGTTAGTCATAGCGATGTCTGACCATGAAGTGGGTATCGAGAAAGCTTACTTCACTAATCAAGACACTCTACGCTAACCTATGCAGCCGTTTAAGAGCGTATGGAGAGTTGGTACCTGGCGACAATAGCCAGTGTCCGTAAGAAATTCCCAATGCCTTCTCACGTGCTGAGATAAAAATGAGTAGCGTTTCGTTGTTGGTATTATCGTCATGCAATATTTAAAACACTTTATATACTACTCTATTGCTTATCTTAACAGGCATCTTCAAATGGAGTACACTGAAGATTTGGGAATATTAAATCAGTGCTCACCGTATATCACACTGCAGTTTAATTTACAGGTAGTTTCACCTGTAGAGGATGAAAATTCAACGCCTCTTTTTCGAGGACTTCCAGAGAAAGGAATATTTGACAGTATAATAATGCGTGACATCAAAGTATGTTTACTTTTTCACCTAGATATGTTAAACTGTTCACTCATCATATTTAAGAAGACTTATGTGTTGTTCCAACAAGGTTTTGAGGGAATGTTTCATTTTATGTGTGTATTTCAAGTCCAAGTTTTACTACCACGGTGATTAAGGATAAAGTGCACCTTATAACTTGGATTATCTACATCCAAATATCATCCAGTTGACTGCAACTTAAAATCTACTGATATTCTAGGAGAATATTCACTTGTCTTCTTTAAAAAATGATGACGTACACTGCACAGAAAATAGCCAGTTATCATTAAAAAGAAGATTGTTTCTGATGTGATTTTATGCAATTATTTTGTGAATAACAAATTTGAATGGTCCAGTTATATATTCTACGTGGATCCCTTTTCTCAGGTTAAAAGCCTATGACAACACGAATGGTCTTAGAATTATGATACCGATTTACATAAAGAACTCTGTTGTTGTTGTTGTTGTTGTTCTAATACTCTAGGGATCGGAGGTCAAATTACTTTTTCAAAAATATTAAGAAGGACGACGGAGAAGCCACTACTTCACTCACAACCTACAAAACACTCATTGTTAAAATGCAACTCAAAGTCATTGATAGATTTCAGAAATACCCCCTATTTAGGAATTATCAAAACACTTAGCTCTAATAGTATGTCCCATTAGAAATTGTTCAAACTCTAGGCTAACTAATTCATATGAAATGAAAAGGAAACTAAATGACATTCAATTGGAGAATGATGAGAAAGGCTTAGTTTTGATATAACTAATCTGTCTGTATACAAATATACCAATCGATATGGCCTTAGAAGCGGTTAAAAGGGAACTAACTACTGATCCTGAAATTACTCATAGAACAAAGCCACCCATTGAGGAAGTTATTTTAGGAGTTTAACTATACCTCACGTCGGTGAATTCATTTTCTTAGCTGTACAATCGCAAATATATACGTGTTGTTTTGTATGTATGTGTACATTAAGTTTGTCAAACAAAATTACAATTAGTTAAGGTTATTTTAACTAAACAGGTGAAGGTTGGTAATACAAGTCAAGAAAATTTAAGTGTTAATGAAACTAGAGTAGTAACAAAGGTGATGAGTTGTCAAAAACAGTTGTTAAAAGAAGTTATGTAATAATAATATGAATAGTTTGATGAGTGAGTTTTACTCAGGATGCAAGTAGAAACAAAGTAGATAATACGAAATTATATAAGAGATCTAAGTGAATGCGAGAATTATAAGCAATTAAAGAACAGAGAAAGAAACGAAATTAAGTCATCAAAATAAAAATTAAAAACTCAAAACAAATCAATCATTGTTACCATGAGAGTAGAAGTGGTTGAGTAATCTGATTTGTATGCACAGCTCCGGTTTTTCTATGTGAATAGCCAGAGCTTCAGCGATACAAATAAGACAAAACCGTATTGTCTTTGATAGGTTATTCTTGACTCTGTAGATTACGCTGAAGCAGGTGGTGTTTGTTGAAATGCAATGATCAGTGTTAACCAAGTGTTCAATTACCGCACTCCTTATTGCACCACTATTGCCTTTCCGCAACCATGCTGGCTGGATAGTGTTCTTGAATCCTCTTGGACAGGATGCGCGTCGAACGACCGATGTACCTGGCTGGCTCCACAGCAGCAGGTAACTGACATATGCACATAGAAGTGGCCAGATGCGGGATCTTGTCCTTGAGGCTTCTGCAGATCAGTGGGCGACTGGAGAACACTATTCTTCGCGTTTCTGCAAAGAGTGTTCTTCTCAGAAATGATGTGTTCCTTCTCTTGAGAATATCGCTTGTTAGATCTCCCTTGAAATCTAAGTTCATGTAGACTTTATTTTTAGGCGCAAGTGAAGTTTCGTTTCTCTGAATTCTCGGTTTCATATTTTTGTCGATGAATCTTATTGGGTATCCATTTTGGATGAAGATTTCTCTTAGAATATCTAATTGTGTTTCCAGAACGTCGGGACTACAGATGTGTCGGATGCGGGTGGCAAGTAGAAACAAAGTAGATAATACGAAATTATATAAGAGATCTAAGTGAATGCGAGAATTATAAGCAATTAAAGAACAGAGAAAGAAACAAAATTAAGTCATCAAAATAAAAATTAAAAACTCAAAACAAATCAATCATTGTTACCATGAGAGTAGAAGTGGTTGAGTAATCTGATTTGTATGCACAGCTCCGGTTTTTCTATGTGAATCCATTTTGGATGAAGATTTCTCTTAGAATATCTAATTGTGTTTCCAGAACGTCGGGACTACAGGTGTGCCGGATGCGGGTGGCGAGTGGTTTAATTAAATTTCGCTTTTGTTGAATGAGTACCCAGCCATAAAAGCTTGTTAGTTGACCATTCCACGTGCGTTTTCTATGGATTGATCTTCTTAAGCTCCCATCAGCTCTTCTTGTTAGTTTCCACATCAAGAAACGGAATTTTTGACTCGTTTTCCATTTCAAGAGTGAATTTTATTGCTGGATGGCAACAGTTAAATGTCTTCAGCAGTAGATTGGGGTCATTGTTGTTGTTGCAAATAATGAAAATATCGTCCACGTATCCTCTATACAGTCGCAAATTGTCAATGCTCGGCTTTAGTGAACCTCTCTCGAGGCTTGCCACGAAGCAATCTGATAGTAGTGGACCCAACGGAGATCCCATTGCAATACCATCCTTTTGTCTGTAGATGGTGTCGTCGAATGTGAACTGGACGTTCAGAGTGCATTTCAATAATAATTCTTTCAAGTATGTCGTCGGTATTCCAATATCGAGGTGGTTGTCATCTATATATCTGCATATGAAGTAGACCGTTTCTGTGAGTGGGACATTGGTGAAAAGTGACTCAATGTCGAAGGACAGCATAATTTTGTTAAATACATTCATGTCTTGTATGCACTCGATGAACTGGAAGGTGTCACGGAGCAAGTGCGTACATAATTGCTTCCTTACAGGTTCCAGAATATCTGCTAGCCATTTTGCAATAGAGTGGTGAGGTGAACCTGACATATCCAGAATTGGACGAAGTGGGAGACCAACCATGTGTACCTTTGGTAGACCATAAAGTCTTGGTATTATTGAACCTGTTGGCTGGATCTGGTCGTAGATATCCTTACTGATTAGTTGACTGCCCTTCATTCTCTTCAAGACGTCTGTGAGCTGCTTCTCAATCTGTTCCGTTTTGTTTCTTTCATTGGAATGTTGGGGAAATTTATCTTCATTCGACAGTATATCGTTCATTTTCTCGATGTAATCTCTTCGATTCAGAATCACTACACCAGCACCCTTGTCGGGCCGAGTTATAAGCAGATCTTTGTTATCTCTCAACTGTTTTAATTCTTCTCGGTGCTGCTTCGTTAGGTGGTTGCGGACTTTTGATTTTGTATTCAAGTATTGGTGGCAGCAGTCCATGATTGTAGACTTGAATCTCTGTAATTCGACTTCAGAAGTTGGGCTGAGATCGTTCGTTTGGCTGATTAGATTTTCAAACTGGACCTGAGTATGAAGTTTGTCGGCGTTGAAATTTATATCGCAGAATTTTGGGCCCAGAGATAGGACTTCCAGTTGCACGTCGGTTAAACGTACTGAGGAATAATTGAATACAAATTTTGTGGGTTCGTCAGGAAATTTGCCTTGAGGTTTCATCTGCTTTATTTGCAACCAAGTTGATATATTCGGTGAATCTTTGACATTCGTCCGTAGTCAATTCGTATAAGGCAGAGGACCTCTGATTAATATTCCGCTGCAGTTCGGGCATACACCATGCAATGAATTGTGCTGATTCTATCAGATCACGTATGCCTCATCGGTTTTGATCTAATAAATAAATCGTATAATTTATGGATTGAAAAGCGATGGATGAGAGAATGACCACGCAAAATAATAAATGGATGACTACTTAATGACATAAAATAGCTTCCTAACTCAATGTACAGGGTTCTGTAACAATCGATGCATCTCTTGTGAGTAGGATGCAAGACCGATCGCCCGTAGGTCTTATATCCATATGTAACTTCCGACGTTAACTGTATATGTTGTATGAGGAATCCTCTCCTTAGTGATAGTATTAGATAAGCCACTAATAGAAGTGCAGAACTTGTACACTGTGGTAGAATTTAATTCCACATCAAATATCATAGTGATGCTGTACTAACAACTGGATGGTGTTTGGAGCACAAATTATTGCTCATAATCCTATCAATTGATATGCTATTCGAAATGAACTTATCTAATATGGAATTAGATAAGTCATGTCTACGCGTGAACTGAGTGAAACTGAAAAATGTTTGCCGTTAACCTGTGTCGTATTTTGACCTAAATAAATAGAACGTATTATTGTATTAGGTTCTGAACACTATTCAAAGATTACGGTTAAGATAGATCATGTCCAGTGTGCTCTATGTTTAGACATTCGCTGAAGTTATTTCATGATTAAGAAATGCTAAATAACCACGCTATCCAACATGTACGATTACATCCTCTCATCTACCATGTAAGTTCGCTAGATTCACCGTGTGCCTATCAAATGCACTGTTACTCACTGTGGTTTGCCAAATGGGATTCCCGGACAACATGTCCCCAGTTGTTACAGGTTCGTAGAAGTTATGTCGATCCAATTATGCATGAAAATCACTAGATGTCTGTCGCTACTCCCTTTCACTACATTCCTGTTAAACGCATCATGGTCACGTCACCACAAAATTCTCGTTAAAAGTAAACTAAACACATACGTGCATTGAGTCCCCGCTTTGAGAGTTAGCAGACATATATCACAGAGCTATCAGGTCAAAGTAAGATAATTAACAAAGTAAATCAGTGTATTGGATATTTCGAATGAATAAGATCTGAACAAAGATGCATCCGCATTACTACCATTGGTTTCTTTCCATTTTACTTAAAGCGTCCATCCGACCGAGAATCTGGCAGTGAAAAGCGTAGTTGTAATGGGACGATAGCTCAGCTCATCGGTGAGGTGAGGTGAGAAAAGTCTGATGAAGGGAGTATTTTTTATTTGTGACTGTGATTTGATCAATGGGTCTCTTGGTAATGAATTGGTTGACACTAAGTTTGGCTTAAGAGCTGTTGGAATCAGATGCTTTTCAATGATACATCATCTCCTATGTAACTGTTTGGAATAAAGCTGTCACTGCTATTACTAATACCTGTACAGTTCTACACACGGGTTGTAATAATCACAAACTGTTGACACATGAGTTCATTCACATTGTAATCTGAACATGACACTTAGCTGTGAACTGCGAATCAACAACGAACTAGAACTCAATTTCTTTTATATTAATTTATATCGACTAGTTTTTCAACATACTTAAGCTGTTTTGTTTCACCTTAAGGTTACAGGCTATCATGAAAGTCTTGTGAATCTATGTCAAAGTTTTGCGTCAGCCTTGTTCCCTGGTGCCATTGTAGCCTGCTTTCAACTTCAATCATGTGTAGATATGACGTTGACTGAAGATATACGCCGACTGGGCTCACTTTACGCTCTGAACTGGAATCCACGTTCACGTTGTTTACACCTTTTAACGGATCATGGAGGTACAGCAAAAGCTACTATACATATAGCTCCAAATGGTTCTGTCAACCTCGTGACAGTCAAAAAGCTTCCGAATTCGGATCAATATGGGTCATGCGACTTTATCCCTCCGATGTCGTGGTGTTTGGATGAATGGATGATGGAAATCAATGACTTCTCTCATTCGGATGATTTCTAACAAGTTTCGCGGGAATTTTATTCACATTTATTTTTGTATACTTTTTACAGACAATTTCTTCTTTTAAACCTTAAAGCAATAATAAGTGTTTTTTTCCATCCCAATTAAATGACTTTTTTAATTATCATCAGATGATCATGGTAACAACCTAGGCTACCGGGATGAATAACTAGAAACCTATTCTGTGTAGCAAGAAAAATTAAACATTTGTTTTGAGTCCCCTTATCAACTCTCACTCGTGATATATGCATATCTGTAAAGGTTTAAATAACATTCTCTAAATATATAGATGATTAATAGGGTTGGTTACCCTTTCAGCTGCGTGCATTAGTTAACCAGTGGTGGAATCCAAGATGGATGTTTCGTCTTATTTAGGGTTCATCGGTGTCCCCATTGAGTAGTAGTGTTTCCACTGAGACTTGAAGTCTGTATCCCTATCGTTTCGGACGTCAAAGCATTATCCACGAAAGGCATGTGTTTGTTCTAGAAGTGATCACGTAAAAGGTTACGATTCTCTCCAGGAAACACTTTACCCTGACTGCTGTTTTTCTAACCATCCTCAAGTTATTTTTTACTTCATATATAAATTAATTAATGAAAAGTGGTTGTCAGTGACATGAAAAACATCTACTACGCATTTGTGTGGTTCCTGAAACTTCTTGAACACTCAGTGGAATTGTTCTTTTACCTCTCCAATTACTCCATGGCTCTGAGATATGGCCATTGGAAGAGGTGTTTGCGTCTGATCTTTCATGTTACTACGATGAGCAGGATTGAGGTTAGGAGATCGATGAGGTTGTAACGGCTGATATAGCTAGGACACGTGCTGCAACCACTTCCCATGTGGGGAAATGTCAACTGATATAAGACCAGGTTGGAAAAGAGTAAGAGTCAAGCCTGAACTTGACATCAATATACGAAAATTTTGACAGGTGAGGTGTGGGCTGCCTAGTTGAGGTTGGTTAGACAGTGTCGCTCAAAGCCTTTATCAATTACGCGGATGCGATCACCTTCTGTAACCTCCCGTATTCATTAAACCACCGTGTTGGTGGTCTATTCCTTATCCGACACATTTCTGTGTAGTGTAGTTCTTCTGAATTTCTTTTTTCTACGTTTGTGTGCTACACAGAGTGTAGCGACTTGAACTGTTGCACTTCCGTGTAAAGTCCTGTGTTGAAACTCAGTCAATCATCCGAATTACTGAGATTTACCTGATTAAATTTATAAACTACTTCTGTAAAGTCTATTTCTACAACATTTTCTCACTGTTGTGTTCCGACCTTCAAAACTTCCCATGTAAATATATAACTCTCGTATTATTGAGTACTCCCTATGGATCCTTACGGTCTAGAGACTTCATCCTTTCTGGATAGACCCTGATGAAGTATCATTTATTAATAAAATAAATACACATTCACGAATAAATTATTCTGAAATGCGTGGAGTTTTTGTTGTTTTATAGAAATCATCGGATTTAACACTTGAGTAATTCATTTATCTGGTGATAAGTCCACTACGCACACGGCCTCATAGCCAATAGGAAAATTCTTTATGAAACGTTTGAGCAACTGCTAAGGCTTCCGTAATAGGCGGTTGCAATTTTTCAACTGGCAACCATGAGTAGAGACGTGTATGAAGAATCTCAGGACCTGAATCTTCATCTGAGTCCAGGTTACAACGGTGTTGCATATTAGGAAGGCAAACAACCGTTAACTGAGACAGACGTGGATTCTCTTCGAAGCGACAAAAGTCAGCAAATACGTGTGAACCCCATAGACCTGCACATAGCAAAAGACATAACAATTTTATGCAGCATTACAAATCATGATCATAATTTAAAATAGCGGTAACATTGCAGCTATTAATGTACTTTGTGAAATGCAAATTTACTACATAATTAGTACTTTTAATAAAAGTGAGAAAGTTTCATGTAACAAGAGTTGAAGGATCAAATTACGTTTGTGTTAATTCCTACAAATCGTAAATAATCTGTACGGAAATACTTCAAGTTACGAATATTTTTATCTTATCTTAACTACTGCAACCCCTCCCCTCTTGATACGACTTAAACACCATATGGAACACTTCAGTTGCGTGCGTGTAGCTTATCGTCAACCGCACCAGCTAACCAAACAAGACATTTCCCCTTAATGTGGCAACGATGATAGGGGATTGCGACAGATCCCACGCAGTGTTTAGTGGAATACTGGGCAGGCATCTATAGAGCTACATGTCATGTTGAGACACACCAAGCGAAAATGCATTAAGAACGTCAAAAGACGTGATAAGACACAGACAATTAAACCGTTGCCAGAATTGTCTCACGCTTATTTTACTTACGCTATGATTGTTTTATGAGAAAACAGTAGTTCAGTATGTCCGAAAAACAACCCTGAAGCCTGTGACTGAGTAACTTACAGTCTGATTGATCGATCTATGGTGTACACTACGTCTGCAATGATCTTAAGCAGGAGTGATGAATTAAGATGCGAAAAGGAGAAGTGAAGATCGTTGTGAAGCAATACAAAAGAAGCAAAATATTAATAACGTTTGCAAATTGTAGGCTTCTACACTTTACCAAATAGGGCTGTGTTCTGCTGTTGCATGTACCTTATTAATTTACAGAAAGACTTGCTTAAATAGGTATATGGAGAAATCTATATCTAGTCAGCTGTAAAAGTATAGTGGTAAACGCTTTTGATAACATGCAGGATAAGGATGAATGGTAGTAGAATTCTTTAGTTTCCTCCGAACTGATAGACACGAGAGTAATACGGGAGGACTCCTAAGATAGAGGTGAGGAAAAGCTCGAACGTGAGGTGACTAAAAGTTTTTACAGCCAACAAGAACAGCAGACGATAGGAAAGGCATCAATGTGAGGTAGCACACGTTGGCTAGTTTTCTCCAGAATCTGTAATATTTTGAATTGATTTCTGATTACAGCTTGATTCCACACCATATATTAGGCACAAAATATGGAATTTTCTGCATGTGATATCGGTAGCCCAAATTTTACAGGCCGACCACAATTATAAGGTGTGAATCAGCAGGGGATTCAACCTCGGACCATATGCATGGTCGGCGAGAGTCCTAACCACTGTGCCACCGACGCAAACATTGCATTCCGATAGCAACATAAAGCTTCAGTAGCGGTGAGTGGCTTTTACTGGGTAGAGCCTCACATCCAAACTTCCTCTTCCCAGTTGACTGGATGAGGTTGTTGTGTGCGGCTGGGAGTAAAACATGGACCATGTGGGTGTCTGGTAAGCATTGTACCACTGAACTACCAACGCGCATACTCGTCACTTACTCAAGCTTATTAGGGGAACAGTTTATAGATCTGTTTAAAACAGTTAGCCCCTTTTATAAATTAAGATAGCGTTATAAGAAGACGGAGATTATCTGAAAAATGTGATGTATTTGCGCTATACATTTCGAACAATCTGATCACACATTCACTTGTCAAGTCAATATATATGGAAAAGCTGAATTAAACAAAGTGACAAAAAAGAATTAAGAATAATTAACACAACGTTTAGTAATCCAATCAAATAAGGATTACCAAGGTAGGTTAAGAGTAATAACAAACTGTTTTTGAATACACAGAGGGGCTTAAGTTTATGAATAGCTATAGCCTCAGCGTATTTCAATAAGCGCCCGCGACCGTTTTTATAGATGACCTTAAAGGCTGAGTTAACATCAATCTTATGGTTCATCTCGATTAGACGTTTAGCTATAGACGAAGTTGGCAGTCTGACACCTGCATCTATTGGCTTTTTACAATTCATTTGTTTTTCTAACCATTTTGGGATATGCTCTCCCACCCTCACATGCAAAGCGCGATTACTCCTCCCTATGTATGTGTCCACACAGACACACACGAAGATTGGCAAATAGTGTGGGATGTGACATAATCACTTGTGCACTTTTGAGGTTTGCAGTGGAGCATATTTTTAGCTTTTTCCGCAATTATAAGCTGGGCTGCATAGTAGGTTCTACGGATGATCGAATTCAACTTTTGTCTCAAAATCCTACTGTTTATTTCCCCGTTATATGGTAATTTGATGAAAACATTTTTCTTAGGGGCGGTATAAATTGTAGGTTTAGAGACTAATTAACTTCTACACCTGTTTAAAAATTTTAAAGGATATCCGTTTTCAACAAGAGTGTCCATCAATATTTCGTTTTTTTTGTCTATAACATCAGCCGTGCAAATACGCTGAATCCTCTTAAATAGACACTTCACCAACCCTCTCTTATACTGTAATGGACAGAAACTGAAAATTAAGGTATTGCCCTGTCCAAGTGGGCTTTCTGTAGATACACCATCTTATTGAGCCATCATCTCTTCGACTCAGAAGTATGTCTAAAAGTGCTAGCTGGTTGCGACTTTCTTCCTCGCATGTGAGACTTTGTTTAATTCAGCTTTTCCATATATATTGACTTGACAAGTGAATGTGTGATCAGATTGTTCGAAATGTATAGCGCAAATACATCACATTTTTCAGATAATCTCCGTCTTCTAATAACACTATCTAAACTTATAGACCTGTGGTAAGTTAAAAGGTATCCAAAAAGTAATAGAATTCAATTGCTTCGTAGAACAAACACCTGCAACGCTGGAGACAGCATTTTAGAGGAGCGATTTAACATACCTAGAGTCACGCCTCAACATCATCAAATCACCCTGCGAATGCGATGTAGTTCTAGGTTCTTCAACTGGAGACCAGGTTGTGAAAGATGCCTCTTATCTGAAACAAATGGAAGGAACGCAGTTTGACAGTAAAAATCCAGAGGTTCTTAAAGCGAGTGGTGTTGGTTTACTTACTAGGTTCACTGGATTCCTATCCAGTTCCAGTCCTAGTATGAATAGCTGATCACCCTGGTGTGTAATAAGCGATAAGAATCTTTCTGTGATAATCGTGAGTACATCGTCTTGACTAATAGAATATCCGAACTCAAATGAATTTTCAACGCAACACTTTGTCCGTATGGTTTGCATGCGTCTGTTTACAGGATAAACTAAGTGAACGCAGCTTCGAGACTTTGGATATTATGGTCAAACCTTTCCTTTAACTGCTATTAATATAGCCAATCTAAAGTTTAAGGTAGTTTAATAACGGCTTAATGTATCTATTAATTTTCATTCTAATGACACTAAAATCTCCACAGTTTGAGCAAAATTTACCCAGAAATTCGTACAATAGAGAAGCATTTCCAAGTGAGTAAATTGATGCTCTTGAAGCTATACATCAATTCTAACACAATTAACTTATTAAACATTCTGGTTGATATTCATTTGTAATTCTGTTTACACTTCATTTTTTTTTATCAAGAAACATAAACACTTCATAAGAAGATTGAAATCATATTTCAATTATAATATGCGGTTACTTACCAACTGTGGCTGCACTGACAAGATAATTCATTTCAATGCCTGCATCAGTTAACGCAAGAGTGTATAGCTGCATTCACAGCACAAGCGAACTCAAATCCATCTGATTGAATAACTTCAAGGAAAATATCTATTTGTGACATAGGATACTTCTTCGTTTTTACGACGCATGAAAATATTTCCTATAAACAATGCATAAAAGGTAATTGTCGTAAAACCCTTGAATGAATAGTATTTACTTTAGCCTGAAAAACCTAGTTCAAATGAAGACTAAATTCTTTTTTGAAAAAATTGTCACTTCCAGTCACACACCAAGTCAAATGAAGTAAAAAATATCAGGATTGTACAATTGACAGGCAAGTATAGTGTACGAAAGGCCGACAATTTCAGGTTAATTGTCGTAATGAAGTCGAAAGCACCATAAAGTAGACATTAAATATTCACATTAGGTTAGAAAACGGATAAGTCATCTTAATCTGGTGTAAAATTAGGCAGAATATTAAATGGTAACATACTTCTTAGGAGCACCAAAGTGAGTAAAAAAATTACTACTCAGATGAGAAATTATCGCGAAGTTTAAAAGCAAATCTGCTTGTCGTATTTGCTACCGTAAAAATGGAATGACAAATAAAGTAAGTCTCAAAAAGTGGCCTGGATAACTCAATTTTCTTAAAGTAGGCTTCTAGTATACTACCTCAAGCTTAAATAAATTTTGTCCCTAGCAAATGAACCTAGAAGCCCATAACTTAAACTTGCAAAGCTCATTTCAAAGATATTGGAGTAAAAAATTAATGTTACTATGAAAACCGATAATTACAGGTGAGAGTGAGGTCTCTTAGCAAAATCTATGAATTTAATCACACCTTCCCGAAATCTATGAATGTCTGTCACCAGAAATTACGGATCTATTAAAGAGGAGCTCCTGAACCTATAAATATCTCCGAATTTCCACATGGAGACATCCACAGCATAGATGATCTGGTGCAATGGATACCATGTATTACTTCTTTGTAGCTTTTGACTGTCATTTGTGATGACCACAGAATGCAACTTCCCGTTTGTCATCATCGAAATGTAAGTAATTAATTCAACATCCAGTAAGAAATGCAACTTCTGAATACAACGTGGACAAGGCATATGAACCTACCTGCTTCTGTTGTATCTATTTGAGAATCACCTAATATTGGAGATGTAAGTTGCTTGTCCGTTGAATGTGCGCTATATTCGAGGCTGATCGTGTTTATCTCTTCTCCCGACTACCGGAACATTGGATCCCTAAGCGTAATTGTTACACTTTGGTAAGTGAGGATTACTTATTTAAAAGAAATACGCCGTAATCTACGCATCTGTTTAATCTTTATATTATATAGTTTGGTTAAGAAAACTGCCTTGAGACAAGTTTATTCAAATGAGAACAGACAATTGTTTCTTGTTAGTCTACAGTGCATGTATAAAAAGCTATAGCAAGAAATACTAATGGATAGAATCTACATTCATTACTTTCAATAGCTTTCTTCAACGTTTGTTAATGTCCCTTCAGTAGGCCGGTTCTTATAAAGTTATCTTCATTACTAGTTCCATAACGTCTTTTGAACAAGTACTTAGGAGTGTCAGTGATATCTGTTAACAATTCAGAACTTACAAACAGTGAATACCTTTCCGTTCTTTCAAAACAGTATGCCATTGAAAGCACCTACATTTCGCAACTCGCACTGCTGCTTGAACATATTATGTATTTGTCAGCTATAGGGTGTAGAAGGAGAAAACAGAACGGGTGCCAACAACATTCATTCCGCTAGTTCCCTCACAGATTTTTTCCTTTTCTTGTTTTAACTTTGTCTACTCAACGGTGTGGCTTGAATCTGAACAAATTTTGGAGATTGAACACTGAGTTTAAGGACACAAGGTGTGAATGACAAGCTGGAACTTAGGCACATTTGAATGGATAGTAATTCAGATATTGAAAGGGTTCAAAATAATTAAAAGTACGCACGTCACGATTTATTAACACACTTGTGGATGCTTAAGTCAAAAATGTGCACACGATAGTAACTTACCACCACCCCAGTAGTAGCAATATTTGAAAACAATAATTGCGAAGACCTACTACAGGTATACAAATGAATCTTAGAGTAAGTATTGATTTGAATTTTTAGTAATACTCAGTTTAAAAGAGAGACACCACTATCCTGAGAATTTCAAAGTAATCTTACTTCAATTGCAGTTGCGAAATCACTTGCTGACCTATCTTTTGATGACATTTTTCGCCGTTCTCCAGAAGTTGAGGCGAAAGGAGGCTTCGTAAACTGGCACATAATGGTCGCATTATCTGCATCGACGCTTGTTTTCGACGCGTGAGGTCCATCTACTGATGCGATCACTTTTGTATTCCCTGTAAGTCATTCCCAATCGTACAAATGTGGGGACATCTTGGGGAAAGTGGGTATAGCATATTTGAAAATGGGGAAAAAATCCAAATAATGGGGACAAATATGGGACAATATCTTAAAAAGGGGACAAAATCCGAAATGAGGAAACACTGGAAAAGTTTTACTTTACTCGGTAGGGTACTGATAAATTGGAAGTAGTAAAATGTTTAGGTAGAAAATATTTCACCATTTCTGCAATTGAAGAAAACGCATGAATGAACTGATGCATTTTTCGTAATGCAATGAAATCGATAGTTTCTTATTGAATAATTTCAAACCTTACTGACCAATCAGTGCAGTTTGTGAAAACTTCTTTGGTCAATGTTAATCGCAGCGCAACGAATTTTTCGGGTTTGTTTGCTTACAGTCACACATTTTCCGCGCACTTATAAACTGTTCACGATGCAGGTAGGTGGTCCCTCCTTATTTTTTCTCCTAGTCTAACACTAAATACCCTATATTAAGCCTGAAAAGATTACGTGAGCGTACCTCAACTACCAACGACTGTTAGAAGCGTACTGAGAATGTGTGGCTCTTGAGAGTCTAGACTACTTGGAGACGGAATGTATTGCCACATCGGTCTCAAAAAATGTTTGCAGCACCACATGGAGACGTCGTCTGTGGTTGAAAGTCCCTGCAACATGATTGATCTGCAGTTGAATGTCGACGGATTGTCCATCTTGGAGTCTTCTAACCAGCAGTTATGGCCCCTGTTAGGTAGAATTACGGCACCGTTCCTATGTAGTGTTTTCATGATAGGTATATACGGTGGTCCTAGCAAACCCAGTAGTTATAAAGAGTTATGCAATGACTTAGTATCTGCACTAAAGGATATATTAAGTCAAGGCATACACATTACCAGACTTAATAGGCATTTCAACGTTCGTTTGACAGCCGTCATCTGTGATGCACCGGCTAGAGCGGACTTGAAATATATAGTAGGTCATAATGCCAGCTCAGGCTGCGACAATTGCACAGTTACCGGATTAAAAGTTGACGGAAGAATGACATTCGGAAATGGGTTTTTTCCAATGCGAACTGATGACAGCTTCCGTCAAAGTATGCACTCAAGTCACCACCGTGGAGAGTGTATTTTTGAGAAATTAAACACTGATATGGTTAAGTGCTTCCCTCTTGATCCAATGCACCTAGTGTATTTAGGGGTAGTTAGGAAGCTTATACGTCTCTGGCAAGACAAATTTGTACGACTTCCAGTCCGGAAATGTGCTATTAGCCTGGTGAAGAAATACTATTCCGTCAGAATCGCCCGATTCAAATTGGCAGTGTATTCGCCTAAGTTCATAAGGTCTGCGACCATCAACTCTCCTACCGTTGTAAAATATTTCATCCATCGCATGCACCCTTTTAAACTCTCACACTTTTAGAAGGCCAAACTACGCTGTGAAGGTCACCTCATAAAATCCAATATCGTTTTTATGAGCTAGTATAAACCAATTTGATTTCTTTATGCTCGCTTCGTGATTGTAAGGTATGGGTTCCTGATCTTCGGTAAACTTCTGCGTAGCTCGTCCCGCCACTAGACTGTCGTAGCTTTGGTTGACTCCAAAGGGAGTAGTGCTGGGATTAATTATATGTGGTTTGTAGTATGAGATGTGTTAAGACTGTTGCTACTGTGAATAGAGTTGATCCTTTCGCCAGTTAGTCCTCCGATACAGTCGACAAGAAGAAAGAGATAATAATAGATATAATTAGTGAAGTTATTCAGACTAACAGACAGAAAAAGAAATAAGAAAACGTAACAACAGTCAGGCGAATAAATTTGAAGAACAACATGAATAATATATACCGGTAATAATGACAATAATAATAAGTGTAGTTAAAGTTGTCAGGGGAGCAAGACGGGAGAGAATGTAAAGAAGTAAAACGACAAGTTTAATTGTCTACCCCTGAATGGTGAATGGGATTTTAAAGGGATAGGCCATTTGGATGCAGTCCTTGTGTCGCTGCATGGTTGCCCAGCCTTCGCTTGAAGGCGTCCAAAGACGGTGCCATAGCTACATCTGCCGGGAAGGAGTTCCAGGAACGGCAAACCCACAGTGAAAAGAAGTGGAAGCGCACCCGGGTCCTCGCCCTCTGGTGAGCTATCCGTCTAGGATTTCCACGTGGGAGCCTATACCTATTCAACTGCAGGACATCTCTGTTTGGGTGACTCTGGTCATTTGTTATTTTGTAGGCAGTAATTAAATCCCCCTAAGACGTCGGTAGCTAAGTATGAACAGGCACTGTGTTTGAGCCTCGGTGGGAACATCATCACTCACTGAGAAATGCGGGTACATCCAGCTGACGAGCCCCAAATAGAACGAAATGCGCATCCTGGATTCCACTGCTAACCACCATCCACCAATTGTATATAAGTATGAACAGGCCTAATTTCTTCAGTCTCTCATCATATGGTTTATTTCGGAGATCAACCACTCCTTTTGTTACTCGTCGCTGGACTCTTTTCAAGAGGTTGGAGTCTCTTCTCAGCATTGGGGGTGTAATTATATTATGCACTTCAAGCTGTGGTCTGACGTATGTTTTGTACAACCTTGAAAGGAGCTCAGGAGTGAGTGCACCTAACTGTCTATGTGTACAGTGTATGAGCGCATACGCCCTCGGCTCATCCCCCGTGTAATTTACGCTAGTGTCCATATTTTCCGTCAGAACTAGATCTAAGTCGCATTCCGGCGTTGTGCTGGACAAGCTTCCATTAATAATTTTTATTAATAATTTATATATCATATGAACATATAAATTAACATGAAATGCATGCCATTTTTACGGGCACGATCAAGTATGATATAATCTCAAATCGGAGACTGTCTACAAGTTAATAATGTTTAAACAGATAAATATTTGATATGTATATAAATACACTCATTGTCTGAACCAGGTCGTATAGTTATTGAATTGTACAGTTGTCCTCCAGGTCGCACGGGAAAATCGACTTCCTTTCGTTTTCATCCCGTGGCTGTAGGCATACGATAATCAACCAGTATTCAGGTAAGTACAACTTTTACAACGGATTGAAAGCTGTTTTAGAAGAGTAAAAGTGCTAAGGGGAATCAATAAAGTGTAATGAAATGGGTAAGTCCAAGTATCATTAATAAATGCATATATAAAGGAAAATCCCTAGACTGACAACGCTCATTTGCAATGCATAATGCTACCCATATATGTCTTACTATCAGGATGTTCACATTTGGTTTTAATACATTTATCCTGATGCCGGTTTTTTATTTTATACCTTTTTGTGCATTTAGTGCACAACCGTACCCTACAGAGAATAGGAACAGAATAAGTCGAATCAAATTCATATAGAACTATAAAATGTTATGTTTAATGGAATATAATGAGGATCGAGTAAAGACGTCATTAGAAAGTGAATGAGATAAGACATTGTGAAGTGGTATTTAATGATCCGACAATAGATAGCAAGTCAATTTGTAAGATACCCCATAGCCCACGTGGCCGGATCTCAACCACAGGCTGAACGAATGGTTTGTGTTTAAAGGCAGAAGCATGATCTGTCAAGGCGTTCATTATTATCATTTTCAAGATAAAGATCTAAGCCCTCATAAAAATCAGAAAAATCTCGAGCCGTCAAATTGCATATTGCTGTCCCTGCAGAATGGGGCGATTCACCTTAGTGACCACCACTATATCTACTGATCAGCTAGCACCACCCTCCCTCCTTTTATGATATTAGGCTCTGAGACTTTGATTATTATGGCTACACTAAATATATTGCTTGGTACCAGACATGTTCGTACCTCATAATTCCATCTCCCTAGCTTTCTTTATGAGTGCTTCCAATAGGTTTCCACGTACATTTTTATGAACATATTATATATGTGTGCATGCGTCCTAGTGAATAGATTACTTTATAAGAAGTTAAAAACTTAAAGAGTAAAAAGAATAGGTTTCGTGAATAGTGGAGCAAGATTCAGCTGAACACTATAGTTAGGGTTCAATGTAGGTAGTATGAACTGAAGGTAAGGTTGGTTGGCAGCACTTAGTGTACTAAATTATCATGACAGTCTTATACATAGTAAACATCTGACATTGCAAAGTAACCTGTCTAGAAATATTATAAAAAGATATTAACACTGAACCGACAAAATTTTAGCATTTGGTTAACAATACTGTAGAAGAGTAGTTAGTCTTACAGGGAGCCGTAAAGTAAATCAAACTATATATGATAAGAGTATAATCAATATTATAATTCGTATTATCAAAGAATACATTAGGCTCGATAACTGAGTGTTAAAGGGAAACAAGCGTGGTAAAGCAAGAGAACCTTTGCTGCATAAATATCATAATCATTTCAAGTATTTAATAACAATCTAATTTCAAGAATTGAACATGCATAATTACTAAGTATTATTATGTTAGTCTAGGGACTAGTGTACTTTCTGTAGTTATATATTGAAGTGCCATTGTTTCACCACTCTACCAGCAGTTGAGATCTTTTAGTCGGGCTAGGGTGGACATGTTAATATGTTTTTCTAGGCTCCTTTTGAAACTGTCTGGCCTTTCACAGGATCTAATCTCAGAGGGTAGTTGGTTCCAAAGTTTGCAATATTTAATGGCAAAGAAGTTAGCTCTAATGGTGAGTTTATGAGTGTTAACCTTGAGAAGTTAGTCATGGTTGCGTGTAGAAATGTTTATCATGTACTTCCAATAATATTAACATTTGTAATCGTTGTAACTTACACGTTTAATGAACTTCAAATATCTATGTAGGGTGAAAAAGAGGGTGTAGGAGTCAGATGCAGCGGTGCACTGTCATCTCTGAGCAGTCTGTTGACTGAGGAGATCAACACCGGAACTACTTAGCCAGTTGACATCTGAAGGACTGAAGTCCCCTGCAATCATTTTGTAATTAGTACTAAACGAAGAGGCGTGTGCAAACGATTTAGCTAATAACGCATCAGTTTCTTTGGTTGAGCATGGTCCTTGATGAACACGGCCTATGAGAATTTTGTACTTATCTCCATGTAAGACAATCCAGAGTGAAGCAGGTACCGCGTTGAGTATTTCATCTTCCACCTTGCTGACTACGAATGAGTCATGTATATGTATGAGACACCCTCCACCACGCTTGCAATCTCTATTTGCACGGTGTACAGTGTAGTCATCCATACCAATATGCACATAAAGTACAGAGGATGAGCACCATGATCCAGTTGTCAGAGCCACAGTAGGCTTGTTAGTTAATAATAATGTCCTTAGTTCAGATATCTTATTGATTAAAGAACGTGCATCAAT
This sequence comes from Trichobilharzia regenti, assembly GCA_944472135.2. Classification (NCBI taxonomy): domain Eukaryota; kingdom Metazoa; phylum Platyhelminthes; class Trematoda; order Strigeidida; family Schistosomatidae; genus Trichobilharzia; species Trichobilharzia regenti. The sequence continues at coordinate 26,259,172 of OX235270.1, read as the reverse complement.
GAGTAATATCGTGAATAAGTGACGGGATACTACAAACTTTCTTAAAAGATCACCATAACCTGAATCTATTTGTGTGTCAGCACCGGAAGAGTTCATGATTGATAAGCCCTTCAAAAATATTCTAATCGTTTTAAGTATTGGAACAATTAGTGACAAAGTTATGTAAAGTGGTCCTGAGAAAAGCAACTGGTTAGCAGAGCTTGTTATGCCAAATTTTGGCGACCAATTTTATATGATGTGCGTTACACATTGCAAAGTGACCCATCAACTATACAATGGAAAAATACTACATAGCTCATTAACATTATGAATTTTAGAAAATTATATGACAATGGGTAACTGTTGACTGAAGATAGTCAATTCAACTCAAAAATAGTGCAGTGTTTTTTGCTAATAATATAAGTATATTTGTAAAATATTAAAAGATATGGTTGCTAATATAATGGTTTTTGGAAATAGTTATACTGACAAACTTATCGAAGATTACAGTGAAGAGAAAATCAATGAGTTAGTTAAACGGTTAATGTACAGTTAGTAGTTGAAACGTCTTTAAAAGTAAAGGGCAGAATAATTTTTAGTACCGTAGCAAATTAAGTCATATTCTACTAAGTAGAGTGTAGTGGGTAGTGGTACGATTAGGGATAAGGGTAGGTTGAATGAACTTGCGGTAAACCGTTGGTTGGCTGAGTTTGTTGTTGGAAGGTTTTCCTCGTCACTTTTCATATGGCATGCTTTAGACATTACAAAGTACCAGTTTGCTTATATTATGGAAAAACCATCATAACTAATTTGGGATTATACGTCCAGAATATTTATAGATAGTCTTGTGAGTTTATAAACCCGATTGAAGAAATATCGATAGGATCTCTAGTAAGCTGAATAACCGAACCTTAGGTAAAGGCATGTGGGAGAGATTAGGTTGGTTTTATCACGTTATAGATGAGGTACGGTTGCCGGGGCAAATGAGTTTCCTCAAATTGGGAGTATTGCACTGGGGTCTGTAGTACTAAAGTTAGTTGAGCAGCCCATATGGATAAAGTATGGATAAGTAGACCGAAGCTCTTTTGTTGACAGGAACTCGTTAAGTAGACGCTGGAATTCAGTAGGAGATCGGCAACTACGTACAGTAAGTGGAAGTTCGTTCCATAATGCACTGTACTGTATTTTAAAGAAACGTGATCGCAGTTTTTTCCGGAACCGGCTTATGGATAGAGTATTTTCATGATTCCTAAGAGTATATATGGGTAAATTGTTGAAAGCTATTGGATTACTGCTTTTGATGTAGCCGTGTAAAAGGCGAAAGAGGAATGTAAGGTTGAGTTTCAGGCGCCTTAACCAAAGTGGCTGAAGTCCATACATTTTGCACCTATCAGCGTAAGTCAGTCCTTCATGTTTGTATAATAGGCGTCGAGTAAAACTTCGCTGAATATTTTCAATACGAACCCTGTCATACCCATGCATGAAACCGAAGACAATTGTGCAGTATTCAAGTACTGGACGAACCATGACTTTGTATAAAAGGACTTTAGCCTCATTTGTGTACATTTTTCGATGTAACAAGCCTGTGAGTCTTCGGCATTTAGAAACAAGTGCTTTTGCGTACTGACTGAATGTTAAGTTTTGTGAGTAGGTAACTCCCAGGTCTTTTATGGAACTGAGGGTTTGGAGAAAAGAGTTACCTAGGTGTAACCTGAAATTCGGATGGGAGTTATTGAAATATAGGACACCACATTTATCAGAATTGAATGGCAGTTGCCAGTCATTGCTCCAGTTATGTAACCTATCCAGATCATCTTGAATATGTGTGAATCCTTCGTTTAGTGTAGAATGGGGGAAGCTGTATACAATCTTTAAGTCGTCAGCAAAGAGGTATGGGGTACCATGCTTGATTACGCTGCAGATGTCGTTAATGTAGATTACGAAAAGCAGTGGACCTAGTACACTACCCTGAATCACTCCACTTCGTATAGGTCTGGGTGACGAGTAATTATTTGCAAATTTCACAACTTGGGAACGATCTTCCAAGAAAGAAATGAGCCAGGATAACAAGGGGTCTTGGAACCCGTACGACTTTAGCTTAAGGATTAGTCTCTTGTGTGGGACTTTATCAAAGGCTTTTTTGAAGTCAAAGAAGAGAGTTGAGACATACAAACCATGATCACGCTTAGCGGTAACATCATCAAAGTAGTCAAGTAGGCAGGTGGAGCATGATCGATTTTTCAAGAAGCCGTGTTGTGCTGGAGTAAACACTTTGTGAAGGTGGAGGTATGAAGCAATATCTTGCCCTATAACCTTTTCCATAACCCTGGAAACTACTGACGTGATATTAATCGGTCGGTAGTTTTCGACATTAGAAGTTGGTCCTTGTTTGTGCCTAGGGGTTATAAACGACAGTTTCCAGCATTCTGGGTAACTGCCATTATTTAAGGACAGAATGAAAAACTTTAGTAGGATAATGGGTATATCCTCACCACCTCTTTTCAACAAGATAGATGGAATTCCATCGGGCCCAGCGTTATATGATGTCCGGAGGGATGCTATAGCGGAGGAAATCTTTTGTTGGGTGAATGTTATATTACCCAAAAAGTGATTTGGTATTGTCGGAACTTCAAGACCATCTACTGTTTCTTCGATAGTATAGTAGCTAGAAAAGTGGGAGCTGAATAACTCACATATCTCCTGCGGGTCTTCGTGTAGTTTTTCTCCATCTAGTAATAAGTTGGGCATACCTACTATGCTGCTGTTAATTCGTTAGGGTTAGGGTTAGGGTGCATTGTTGAATCTACGTGGAACGCGTAGTGATGCACGCATCTTCTTAGCTGAGTGACCTTAACTATTCTTACGTATGGAAAGTACTCGTTTATTACGTTGTGCCATTGCTGAACACTAATCAGTATGGTTTAAATTTAAAGCTGAGCTAAATCGAAAACGGGTAGATGGACAGATAGTATATCGAGTGGATATACAGATTAAGTACTACTATGGATATGGTATGGAATTTTATTGCTTATAAGTAAACAATAAATTTACGAAGTATTAAACCGTAAAATACAGAGTATATAGAAACCAATTATCCTGAAAATTGATCCTGATATGTAAACCACAAAATAGTGAACTTCTCTATAGTTTTCTTTTGAGTGACGCTGTTCTAAAGTTACAATTAGAAGGATGAGCCCTGCGATGATATATCTGCTTAATTGGAAGCTAGGGTAGCACCCAATATAAGTTATAGTTGAGGAGTAATATAATATCCAGTAAAATATTCCAGAAATCGGTAAAAATATATCCACGTTATGGGGAGAGATTGTAACTTCTTGGGCTGTTGTCGTTTAGAGTCGACCCTTTTCCTGTGTTGTAGATATGTCACAACAATTTAATGAAGCAACTATCCATGCTTTTTATTCAGTAGAGTTTAGACGCATAAGTCATATCTGACACTCCGATCAGTTCAAATAGGTTGCAGACATGGCAGGACAGAAGTAGGCTGACTTAAGCGAAGATCTCGTCGAAAGACATCGGACGACTAACTAGACTGATTTCATAGGAAAAAGGTATAACCTGACTTCTGAGTTTAACAGGAAACCAATTAAACAATACAGAATAAATATACAGCATAACTGTCTCCTATGTGTCCTAGAAGTGTTTTGTATATTGTAACTGGGAGCGACTTTATTGCATATCCATGCAATTATGCTAGTTGCTACGTTGCCTAATGTTAGTCTAAACCAATTTCTGCACGTGAACTAATCTTGATGACTGTGATTTAATGACTAACTCATCGCTGAAATGCTTTTCTTTAAAGGCCTATAGACTTTGTACATCCCTGAGGGCTTCTGCGAATTTAAGGTCCTTCCAAATAGACAAAGTTTGTTCCTTCATATAATCGGATTACCCAGACTAATGAATTACGAATCCGTTACAACACGATACTGCGTGGGTGGCACAGTGGTTAAGACACTCGCCGACCATGTACATGGTCCAGGGTTCGATCCCCGGCAGACAAGGCACTCCTTTACCTCGCTAAGCCAGAAATAATGCTGGTAAAGAGGGCATGAGGCTAGCAACCCCATCCTGTAAAAATAAACACTGCTACAGAAACTTCAATCCACTAGCTTGAAGCCCTATGTTCCACTGGGAACGTGAAAGGAAATAAAAAAATACAACGCTATTCGTGCACTTCAAGCAACTTTGAACACTTCTACCACAGGTGCAATTTGACTCATCTCCCAGGATTATTTGGTTGGTCGTTCCCAGGTCAGATTCAGATAACAAGACTTCGTAGTCTGTCACCGCCATTTCTGATCCTTGCAGTTAACATATATCTACATCTGCAGAAGTTCAGTTTATCTTTGAAAGGGTTCACAGATGGAGCTGATGCCACCTGATAGGTCGAGATGTTCCAGTCGTTGGCTACTCTACGTGAGAATCCTAATTTAACCATTCACTTGGGCTGATCTCTATTCGAGCACCTTTGCATGATAAAGCCTAAGAGTTATCCATGATGCAGAGAAAAACTAGAGGGATTGTAACGCCCTTCCGCGGCTTCGAAAAAACAGACATCCAAATTAAAGTGGACTAAATATTAACAAAATAATATTCCAGCTAGCTTTCGGGCACTTTAGTTGTTTCAATCGCTTTTTTAACGGATTCGATGTGAACCATATTCGGACGCCATAGTCGCAAGCAAAATGTATATATTCAGTGCCCACAGTTCGGGCAGACTAATTAGGTATATTCCCAGAACCTCTTGCCCGGATATTCTCAAAATTTATGTGATTAAATTATATTACTGATTAGAACATGCTAGAACAAAATAACTGAGTGATTCTGAGTGCCATTGCTGGCAGCATATATCAGACAATAATTTTATTCCATTTTTTTAAATTTTTGATTACAGCTTGATTCCACACCGTATTTTTGGTACATGTATGGAATTTTCAGCGTGGATATCGGTAGCCCAGAATTCGCAGGCCGACCATAGATATCAGGTGTGCATCGGCGAGGGTTCGAACCCCGGACCATGTGCATGGTCGGCGGGAGTCCTAACCACTGTGCCACCGACGCACATGGATATTGGGCATACTGTGTTTAGTAAGCCTGATCGAGTGCAACACATCAGCAAAGTAACTAGCCCTCTACGAATCAAAATTTAATCACTCGTCGTCCTCCAATATGGTGATGAGAAATGTGCAAAATTTTCCAGTCCCTTTACATAAGGAATGCATTAGATGCAAAGACTTCCACTTACTCTTGTAGCATATACTAGTCGCCTGTCATCGAGAAGCTTTAAGGCCCTTCGCAGTGTCCGCTTTATTCGAAAAGTCTTGACTGCATCTTCACTACAATATGTAGCTGTTTCTAAGATGTAGCTAACAGTAATTTCTATACCTTTCGCTTTTAATATCAAACAGTTCCGTTTTCTTCATGAGGTAATTTGTGCTAGACCTCTGGCCAGAATTTATTTCCACACATCCTTTATAATTATACTCAAAACTCCAGGGGTTAAAGCATTCAGTTAAAATATATATAACTCAGGCTGTTGGGCTGACATATCAACGCTATTACTTGTAATTTTCGAGACCTTAGTGTCGTCGGCAAACATTTGTCAAGGTGAGATGAAAATTTTCGTGTATTCCATGATATGAAGTTGGAGTAAAAGAGCCACTCGACACATATTTATACTCTGGGGACAAATCATTTGGTTCTACTCCTTGCCATATTTCCACATAGCTAATTGTGCTAATTTTAGAAGCATGAGTGGGGGGCCTCGTCATAAGATCGATTAAGACTTCATTCATCTAAATGTGACTAAACCTGCCGTTACCCATTTCAAGCGGCTAATATTAAATTTGCTAGGCGGGATCGGTCCGGTGAGAATGCTGATATTCTTCTACCAGCGGTCCACATCTCTTCAAAATAATTTTATACATTATGCATATTTTTCTCCGTATTGCATACAGTATTTTGCTATGTAGCTGTGTTGTAATCTTTTTGTAATAGTAGTATTTGTATTTCGAGGTGACCGAATTACATGAATTCAATCAAAACACAGAGAGGGAGGATTCCTGGAATTTGTATTTGGTGGAATAATATGTCAATTCATATAAGAAATATGATAAAAATAAACAGTAAGTGTTTAAAAAATACAGAGATAGAAATTGTCAATCACCACATCCGCCACATCTCGAATATCTCCTTGCGTATTTATAACGATGTCTCGGTTTGCTTGAAAGTAGCTTCGACCTAACTGATTCTGTGATACTATTTTCATCAGTATTATCTGAACTTATTTCTGAATTATCTACAAAATCAGGATTATTAGCGGAATCAATAATATTATAATTGGAACGACCTACTTCATTTATTGTCACTTTGTCCAGGTGTCCGTTATGAACTGAGTGATCTTTGATGTCTAATATCTTCACCACTCGATTTCCCATTTTTTGTAGTATAATTCCAACAGAAGGTCTATAGTCATTCCCTTTGTAATAATGTACATTAGAAGTCGCGGACATCAGATGCTTTTTGAGAATTCGAGATTTGAAAAGTTTTGCAGGACTTTCACGGGTACTTGTATGCTCTGCATTCAACAGACGCAGTCTATGCATATGCAACAATTCCTCCATTTTAATCAGTTGCTCTCTCATCTCATTCAGTTTTTCTCGTGTTTTCGATAGTTCACATTGTAACTCGGCTACCACATTTATGAAAACAGTTGACGCTTGAGTTGCCGAACTTGTAGTGGAGGTTTTCATTGGATGAGATTGAGTATTTTGAAAGGTTTAAAGACACATTGACTCCATTTTACTAGACAGCTTGGGAGAATTATAAGAATGTTGAGCAACATAAGTATTCGAACTTCTGCAAACCGTCTTGATGTGTCCAACTTTACCACATTTGTGACGCTTAGCACCCCGAAAACGGCAAGTGCTTCGTAGATGTAACTTTCCACAGGAAAAACAAGGTTTAATGTTTTTGATTTCTCGCTGCATTCTATTACCTGTGGACGGCAGTTTGGATGGCTTGCCATTACCACTTGTATTTTCGACTTTGGACAGCATGACATCAGATACTGACGCAGTGAGAGCAGAGTATTCACTGTTGACATCTTAATATGTAATACATAAATCTTTAGCAGTTTGAAAGGTACAAGAAGGAACCTGAATTGACTCTTTCTCTAACTTCGGAATATTGCTCCCTCTTTGCACACTCTCCGAGCCTATCTCCAGCGACGTCTGCAGATAAGTTGTACAGTCACTTTATTTATTAAATCTGTTATTCAGTTACGTTAAATACAACTCATACTAAGAATTCTTTCCATTGTTAGCTTTTAAACTTTGATTGAGTTAATCAGTACTTACACGTTAGGTAGAGTACTGGTAAAGTCATAAGATGGTGAAGTTTTTAGTAAGTGTGGTGATATCGAAGACTATCTTAAGTCTAACCTCAACACTTACAAACTCTTTCTCTAACTTCGGAATATTGATTCCAGAAATTAGACGATCACGTTGTTGAGTATGCAGCTGATCTCCAAAGTTGCACTTTGAAGCTTGTATTTGAAGTTGAAGAATGAAGTCTCTAATCTTCGGGCTGGGAGCACGAACCAGATTTTGAACTGGGCCCTCTCCCTTGTTTCAAAAGTAGTTATATGGAAGTGATCTATTAGAAGTTCACGAAGCTTATAATATAACACAGAAATTGGTTTATCTGGAAACGACAGAGTCTTCATTAGGCTATACGCATCTAACCTAATAGCAGTAATGAAATGTGCTGAAATTTTTTCATCCCGAACATTATTTGACATGCGCCATGCGTCGAAGCATTCAAGATAATCAGCAATTTCCCGCGGTGAACCATTTATGGGAAAGTTTCCAAGGTTTTTTAGTTCCATCGCGACGCCAAAATGTGGTAAATTTTAAAAATAGTAGCATTTGTATTTCGAGATGAGCGAATTACATGAATTCAATCAAAACACGGAGAGGGAGGATTCCTGGAATTTTTATTTGGCGGAATAATATATCAATTCATATAAGAAATATGATAAAAATAAACAGTAAGTGTTTAAAAAATACAGAGATAGAAATTCTCAATCACCACAAGATGCTATAAAAATCGTTTTATTACTTTTATTATTATGTAATGCGTATTTATATTTTCTATTTGTTTCTCAGAAAATTAGATGCAAAATTGTAAGGAATGCTGAAAATTTCTCACCAAAAATACACGTCGACTTGGGTGCCATTGCGAGAACTTGGGTCACACGGACAGAGCTGAAATGCAAAACAAACAGAAAAGCCAACACACCACAGGCATACCCACAGCGAAATCTCACACATCGATGACGACCTACACCTTCGAATTAAAGGCGTACTTTGGACATCTTGTAACACAATCGCCACTTACTAGAATGACTCTTGCATAACGCTACGGGCAGCCTGTAGACGGACGTAGGTCATTTGATCAGCTGATGGATATTGGCGTTATTTATTGGAAAAACGTCAGGGTTAGGTCATTTTTCGTTGTTTTTCACACTTTTTTACCTATATTCCTGCTAAAAATTGATGAAATGCGGCCTATTTAGCAGAAAGAGCATATGGTGGTGTTCTTATCCGGACGTAGGTCACAGGCAGTTTACAGTTTGCTGAAAATACATAATTTTTCCGTTCAGAAAATGTCTAATTACTTGAAGACACATGTTATAACGACTTTTTGTGAATTTATTTTGCAGTTTAATGGATTACACATGGACATGATGAGGTGGGATAGCTCGTTTTGGTAATTATTTCACTTACTTTGTTGTGTACTTTGCCTAAATGCTGACAAGGCTCCTCCACATGTATTTCTTTAAGAAAAATCTGCAGAAATACTTAAAAATTATATATGCATAGTATTTCCTTATTTGATGGCATAAACTTGATGTTAGCAGGCAGATGGAATATCAACTTTGCATCATTGAAAAATGTTGACTAACATAATTATATACAGTTCAAATCATTATTTTGTCATTTTAAGCATATTTAATGGTTAATTATTGTGTTTACACTGATAACAATGTCTACATCTGTATAATTCTTATGTTCTTTTTCAGATAATATCTACTTTCCGGAATTTCATGGATTTGGGTGATAAAGAAAAAGATACTTGCACTGTTGTCGATTTTGTATTACATGTTAATTTATCAATAAATGTATTCCTTGTTATTCGTTTGTTTATTCTACTTGATAAGACCGAATATTAGCCCTTGCGTAATTTGTGAGGTATAGAGTATATGAGGCTATCTTTGAAATACTAAGTAGGAGCAGATATTCGGAGAAGCCTATTGGTAAAACATTATGTCGTAGTCAAATAAAGTAAATATGTCTAAATCGTAGAGGAGGTATTGCGATTATAAAGCGTTTCGAGTTATCTATCGTCTTAGCAGAATACATATACTGATCCGCGATTCATAGTCACAAAGTGAGAGTAAATCTACCTGAGATAGTTTGCTTGTGATTTCTGCATGCCGCAGTGTACCATAAGGAGAGACTATACCTATGCTGTTAGATGTATGACTCAGTGCAACTACGGTTATCGTAATAATTAAAAACGGAATGCCTAGGGTTCTCAGCCAAAGAACACGATACGTTTACCCTCAACTTCTAACTTAGCACGTGCTACTTATGTTACTGGAACACAATCGCATTACAACAGAAGGAAGACAGATTCATTGAAAAATTGTTTATTAAACAAAAATCAGATTTCAAATGTACAGATAATTCAGATGAGTAGTCCTCTGTTACCGTCAGTAAGTTCCATCTGCGTACACGGTACATATATGTTTTTCCATAAGTCTGAAAAGGTTTAAGAAAAGCATAATTAACTTGGGTATTACATGTATGATCTGAATAAAAAAATTTTCCTGATAAGCATTTACAAGTAATCACTTTACAAACAATATATATATATATATATAAGTAGCCCAATAGTTTTCACTAAACTTAAGGGACTTCGCAACTTATCGTTTGTCGATATCTAGTAGGTCCATCGAAGCATCATGAAATGATAAAACTATTTAACGACAAGTTATGCAGTAGTTTCCAAAGCTTGTACAAATATTTTAGCAAAAATGACAACAACTTTATGACAAATAATAGGTCTTGACAGCAATAATAATAACATTTATGTTCATAGTGACTATAAAAACAATAATAGGTGTTATTATCGCAACGAATTCATCATTAACTTAGATAGACAACTAACAATGATACAATCATATCAAATAAATGTATCACTTAATCTTAAGAAGCATGTGTTTACTTACTTTCACTGTATTCTATCAATACTGATGTGCTCAACAAGCTTATTCCAACTGAATTTAAGATTAATTCTGAAAGTGAGTGGAGATCCAGTTTGTGTCAAATAAAAACATGTAACTTACATGTATTACACTGCTTACTGAGATATCTGGTACCTGCTTTCCGATCTTCGTGACAAGAACACAGTTCATCTAGGTTTACCTACATATACAAAAGTATACGTATGTGCTGCATCAACTATCCCGTTTTTATAATGATTAGCCAGACCACTGTGTATATTATACTTATTTAAGGATTTCTGAAAATAATGGTCAAGCGATAATTGAAGTTGCGTGAAGTTATTACCTCTTCAGGACATTGTTTGCATTCTTGATACTCCTGAGAAGTCCTTAGACCGTAATTTGGCATGAATTCGTTGAATTCAGCTACTATCTACTCTGCTATATCATTTCTTTCCTGAGCTGTGTTATTTTGTGTTGTCAGTTATGTCTCCAATTTGACAAAACGCTCACGGAAATTCAGGACGAAATAACCAACTCGATTTCCTTTATTTCTGAGCAATTTGGTAAAAGTCATGAAATTAAAATTACCTCGATATTTAACCCTTTTCTCACCATATACGTAAAATAAACTTCAAAATTTGTAGTAATTTAGCCTTTTCTATCATAATTGACATTTTCCAATGAATTGTTTCATTTCTTATGCATCTCGGGATGTCAATTCGATGAAAAGACAGCATTTCGTTAACACAATGAAAACGATTACTTTTCTCACTTTTTACACGTTTTTTCGTTAAAATATGATTTTTAAAATGCATTTATGTCGAAAAAACCACTAAAAACAACGTAGAATAGCCTAAACACAACACCACGATAACACCTTAAAACTGCAGCAATCAGCTGATTTGTGCCTCTATCCTCTACCTAACCAAGCAGCAAAATGATGTTTGAAATTACCTCAACTCGAATGACAAACTGGCCAATCACAAGCGAGCAAATCGCTTGTTTATCTCATCCGCGGTCACTCAAAATTACGTCCGTCGACAGGCTGTCAACGCTACGTGACCAGAGCAGCACCTCATGATACTCTACGCACATCCTCCTATCTACTCACAACCAATTATCACTGCGATCGCTTGTCACTCATTCTGCCTCAATTCTAGTAACAGTGACGTATGCAAGCCTCAGTCGTCTACACTCTCGCTCCGCGGCGTGTGGTACCACAGCTAATCATTATGTGGTGATTGACAATTTCTATCTCTGTATTGTTTAAATACTTACTGTTGACTGTTGATATGTTTCTTATATGAATTGCATAATAATTCCGCTAAATACAAATTCCTGACTTCTGCCCTCTCTGTGTTTTGTTTGGATTCGTGTAATTCGGTCATCTCGAAATACTAATATTCCTATTACAATAAATTACTACAAATTGGCGTCGCGATGGAACTAAATAACCTGGGAAAATTTCCTATAAATGGTTCTCTGCGGGAGATTGCTGATTATTTGGAATGCTTCGATGCGTGGTGCATTAAGTGGAATAAAACGGACATAAACTGACAACATGAAAAAGGTTATAACTCACCACAACATCACATGGACAGATGTACGCTCGTCGGACATCATATATGCATCACCAACTACAACCCAACATTCCTGAGATAATGTGATGAACTTATATCCATAATGTTGCTGAGCAGTCAATATCCACAACTCCTGTCGGAACAACTAAAATTCAAAAACCTTCCTCACGAGAAGTAAATATCCACAAGCAGTAGAAATCCATTAATTAATGCGTCTAAAGCTTATTTATTTTGCTCCCAACAATGACATTGCAGATCAAATGAGATAAGCAAATCACTGATTTCAAAATAACACATCAATGAACTATAATTCAAGGATTCTGCACACAACAAAGTATTGTACGAAAATTGACTCCAAGCTTTATTTTTTTCCCAGGCACTTATAACCCATCCACCAAAGACCTGGTTTTTTGTTAATGCGAAGACAATACTTCTGTATTTCCTGATGTGTTTCACTCACTGAAAATCTAGCGGATTTTTCCAACTATGCACAGAAATGATTGTACATAAGTGAAAAGGATGTTTTATACTATTCGGATTAACATTTATCAAGTGTACGTATTATCTCCAGTGTACATGTTAAACATATTTTGCTATCGACTGTAAGTTGTGACTGAATAATATGATCCTATTTCTGTAACAATTTGATGATGCCTGTAAACTGGCGTCCCTCATGTACTGTATCATGAGAATAAATTTATTTATTTATTTATTTCAAAGAATGTTCGGGATGACAAAATACCAGCACATTTCATCAATGCTATTGGGCTTGATGCATATAGCCTAATGAAGAATCTGGCGTTTCCAGATAAACCAATTTCTCTGCCATATGCTAAGCTTCGTGAACTTCTGATAGATCACTTCCATATAACTACTTTTGAGACGAGAGAGAGGGCTCAGTTCAATAAACTGGTACGTGCTCCCAACCAGAAGATTAGAGACTTCATTCTTCAACTTCAAATTCAAGCCTCAAAGTGTAACTTTGGAGATCAGCTGCATACTCAACAACGTGATCGTCTAATTTCTGGAATCAATATTCCGAAGTTAGAGAAAGAGTTTGTAAGTGTTGAGGTTAGACTTAAGATAGTCTTCGATATCACCACACTTACTAAAAACTTCACCGTCTTATGACTTTACCAGTACTCTACCTAACGTGTAAGTACTGATTAACTCAATCAAAGTTTAAAAGCTAACAATGGAAAGAATTCTTAGTATGAGTTGTATTTAACGTAACTGAATAACAGATTTAATAAATAAAGTGACTGTACAACTTATCTGCAGACGTTGCTGGAGGTAGGCTCGGAGAGTGTGCAGAAAGAGAGCACAACAAGAGAGCGAACCAATGAACGTACGGAAGACTCACAACTCAAAAGGTAAAACGTGGATCACCGTGGGTGAGTCAGTTTAAACAAAAGTTCAAAGGTACAATGTGCACTACAGGTTATCCCCCCCTAGAAGGTTGGTGGGAAGCCAGCAAGCTTCGATATACAACAGTAGGATGGCTTGGCACAATAGCAATGAGTGAATGAGAAGGTTTGAAAATAGCAATAGTAAAAAAAGAAATTTTACCGAAAGGAAAGAAAGCAAAAGAAAAGAAAAAAATTAAGGTAAGTTGGAAGTGGTATGTACATGATTAGTGAAGTAAGACGGAATATGATAAGAAATGACGCTGGTGCCTTGTGTGGTTGTAAGCTTCTGCGGTCTGATGTTGTTTTTTTAAATTTTTTCTTTTTTTTTGTCTTTCATATTTTTATTAATCTTTTTTTTGGTATTTTTTTATTGTATTGTATTTATCGATTCATTTTTTTTTAATTCCGCACTATTACAAGCTTACTTATGTGGAGGTTTGATGGTAAACCTCTGGCGCCGAGGCTGTCGTAGCAAGAAGGTGACTCATTATGTCTAACTTTCATATTAGACCAATGCTCCCTTCCTCCGCTTCAACAGAACCTAGCAGTCATGTTAAAGGCAATCATTATACCAGCGTATGATAAGGAGCAGGGTAAAAAAAACAACAGAAGAAAATGGGAAAGAAGGTTAAGATTTCAAAATCGGTGTAAAGGTACTACAAAAGCTTGTGCGAAATCAATGCGAGGAAAAGTGGTGCAACTTGGAAGTAGTACGTTAGAATGAGATAAAACAAAGGAAGTTTCTACCCTGTGAGAACTTATAAAATTACAGAGAAGTTAGTACATAACCAATAGCTATGAGTAGTTATCATTACCAAAATTACTTTGTTCATGTTGCTAAGTGCATAACTAAGATGATGCATAATGTTTATAAGTACGGTTCACAAAATAAATGAATTGCAGGAGGGCATAAACCCGAAGGAATATAGTACAGGCTGTGAAAATAAATTGAGCGGATTACTATGTACAGCATAGAAGTGAAGCATTTATGCGCAAAAAATATGTATATCTGTCCATTTAACTATACAGTGGAAGTTTTTTTGTTTTTTTTAAATAATCTTTTTTTTATTTAAAAAATTTTTTGTTTATTTATTATTATTTTACATTTTTTTACTTTTTTGTATTTTCTTTTTTTAAATATTTTCTTTTTTATAAAAATTTTTTTTAATAATAATTAATTTTTTTTTGGAAGAAAATGGGCAGTGAAAGGTAATATACTGTTCATAATTCCTCTTTTGGTGTGGGTTACAAGATGACATGAGAAGCCAACTGATCTAGCGAGTAGATTGAGATGAAATAGATGAAAAATTAGGGGTAAAAACAAACTGCTGCTGGTCCTCTGTAACGAGAGATAAAGATTAAAAGGATTAGTGAGGGTTAAAACGACTACTCCCAGAAGCGGGACCAAATAGATTAAATATAGCAGAATTGAATAAGAAATTGTGACAAGGAATAAAAAATCACTAGTAGCATTACCTATGGATTAGTTCAGTGAAAGAATTCTACGAACCTCTTGGGCCAGTGAACACGTCGACCAGCACGTGTGACAGGGGTCTTACTGGTGACGGTAGGAGAATCATCATTCACCACTGGAGGTGAGGTAGTTGAGTCTGGACAAGGACTAGGTTCAGTGGGGCTATTTGATTGAGCCGATGGGGAGGGTGAAGGTTCTTCAGTGTATGCCGCTTTAAGTCTGTCTATGCTGACAGTGTCTGGGCGGCCGCATCGGTCAATAACGAAAAATTTATCTTTACGACTAAGGACCTTAAAAGGCCCGTCATACGGTGGTTGTAATGGCTTTCGTATGGCGTCGTGACGCACGAAAACGTGTGTACAGTCATCAAGTCGCCGATCAACCTGAACCTTTCGGTTCTGAGTGCGTGTGGAAACTGGTCGGAGTCGCTGCATAAAACTTTTAAGTTGCTGAGCGTAACGGGTGGTATCGGGAAATTTGGCTCGAAAGTTTCGGGAGCGATTAGCTCGCCTGGTAAACGCATGGTGGTACCGTACACCAATTCAGCTGGCGAGCACTGCAGATCCCCCTTAAGCGTAGCCCGGATGCTAAGCAGGACCAGTGGTAGCGAATCTGTCCACTTACTGTTGTCCACTGCCATCAACGCAGCTTTGAGTTGACGGTGGAAACGTTCTACTAGGCCATTTGCCGCGGGATGATACGCGGTTGTGCGAATGCGTTTGCATCCCAGCATCTCTAACAATTCTTTGAAGCTTGTGGATTCGAATTGTTGTCCGCGGTCGGTAGTGACAGTTGCGGGACATCCAAAATGGGCAACCCAGCCTTCCATGAAGGCACGACAGACGGTTTGAGCCGTTACATCTGGTATCGGAATGGCTTCCGGCCAACGTGTGAAACGATCCACACATGTGAGTAAATACGAGCAGCCGTTAGACGGGGGCAGAGGCCCTACTATATCCAGGTGGATATGATGGAACCGAGCGTCTGGGGTCGCAAACGTCCCCAACGGCGTGATGTTATGCTTGGTGACTTTAGCACGTTGGCATTGCACACAAGCACGTGTCCATTGACGCACATCACGGTTCATACCGGGCCACGCAAATCTCGCAGAAATCAACTTGTCCGTTGCTCGTATGCCAGGATGGGAGAGGTTGTGGAGTGACTCAAACACAGTTCGGCGTAAAGACGTGGGAACAATCGGTCGAGGAGTACCAGTTGACATATCGCAAAGTATAGTTGCCTCACTGTTTAGCAAGGGGACGCGTTCTATCTTCAGTGAGGTTTTATTTGACAGGTGTTCTAAGTTCAAATCGTTCAGTTGGAGTTCGGCCATTTTATGAAGATCGATGGTTGGTGGTACGGACGTAGCACATACGCGAGACAAAGCGTCTGCTACCGCGTTATCCGATCCAGAAACGTGCTGGATATCAGAAGTGAACTGGGAAATATAGTCTAAATGGCGTGATTCTCGCGGTGAATACCGGTCTGAAGTAGTGTGGAGGGCGTACGTCAATGGCTTATGGTCGGTAAATACCGTAAATTGCCGGCCTTCCACGAAGTGACGAAAATGCTTGACAGCAGCATAGACAGCGAGAAGTTCCCTACCGAATGTGCTGTATCGAGATTCGCATGCGGTAAGTTTACGTGAAAAGAAAGCAATCGGTAGCCATACATTAGCCATACGCTGTTGTAGGACGGCTCCGATCGCAGTATTAGAGGCATCTACGGAGATGCTGATTGGAAGTTGAACATCTAGATGGACCAACATTGTGGCGTCAGCAATAGCTTTCTTGATAGCTGCAAAAGCTGTCGAGGCTTCCTTAGTGAACACCAAAGACTTGCATTTCCCTTTAAGCATATCAGTCAAGGGGGTCACGATATGAGCACACTGTGGGATAAAGCGACGGTAGTAACTAACCATCCCGAGAAAAGTGCGTAGTGCCTTGGGAGAAGTGGGTAGAGGGAAGTTTTGAATAGCTTCTACCCGGTCAGGTAACGGATAAATTCCATCTTTGTCTATCCTATGTCCCAAAAAATTCAGGGAAGTGACTCCAATCTGACACTTCGGCAAGTTGAGTGTGAGGGAGTGTGTCACAAGTCTTCGGAAAACTGTCTGCAAATGAAGTTGATGAGTGGCTTCATCTGGACTAGCTACCAAGATATCGTCCAGATAGGCAAAGGCGAAATCAAGCCCGCGCAAAACGTCATGTATAAAACGCTGGAAGGTTTGGGCAGCGTTCCGTAAGCCAAAAGGCATTCGAAGAAACTCGAACAGGCCAAACGGTGTAATCACAGCAGTCTTAGGTATATCCTCGGGGTCGACGGGAATCTGGTAGTAAGCCCGTGTAAGGTCCAGTTTGCTGAATACTCGAGCTCCCTTGAGTGAGGCGGTTAAATCGTGTATGTGAGGGACAGGGTAGCGATCGGGAACAGTTTGTGCGTTTAGTCTGCGGTAGTCGCCACAAGGACGCCAATCTAAACCGTTATTCTTAGGTACCAGGTGCAACGGTGAGGACCACGGGCTGCTGGATGGCCTAATAATCCCCATTTCTAGCATATGCTCAAACTCCGCTTTGACAACCTTTAGTTTTTCTGGGGATAGTCGCCTCGGCTTTGCGAAAACTGGCGGGCCAGTAGTGACAATATGGTGTTTGACGTTGGAAGTCGCACATGGCAGGCCGCTGCTAGGTTTGAACAAATCTGAAAAAGACTGCAGTATATGCGAATAAGGACCAGTGCTAGTGGGTGTGGCATATACAGGGCTGAGGGCTGGGCCTTGTGTGACGATACCGCTGACGGAGAGGTTTGTGACAGGATCTCTTAACTTATGATTACCTGTATCTACCAGTAATTGGTAGTGCTGCAATAGATCCATGCCAATTATACCTGTGGTAACGTCTGCCACCAGGAAGACCCAACGAAGTGAACGACGCAAACCGATGTTAAGATCTATAAAGCGCCTGCCGAACGTAGCAATTGGCGAACCGTTTGCGGCTCGTAGTTGAAGAGACATTGGCCGCCTGCGCTCCTCTACTGTGGGTGGGATTACACTGACCTCTGCTCCGGTATCAATTAGGAAGCGTATCCCAGTGTTACGGTCGGTAACATAGAAGAGGCGACATGAGAGCGGTTCGCCAGCGACGTTAGTCGCCAGTACGTGCTGGCTTGCTAGTTTCCCGATTGTTGAACATCGAAGGTGCACGGGCGAGTGCACTTTTGGGCTTTTGCTCCGTAACGTCGATGATACCAGCACACTCCAGGCTGGTTACTTCGGGACTGTCGGCGCTTGCTGCTAGCACGTGGCAAGGGTCTACTACTACGCGAACTCGAGGGACTGCGTCCACGACTCCTGGAGTTCATCTCCTGTCGTATACTACAGATCTCCTCGTATAGCTTGGCAATATGGGCCACCGCGTCAAAGCTTGATGACCCCCCATCAGCCATCTTGCACACAAGACAAAATATTAACAAGGTGATAAAAAAACAATATAAGTACAAACAAAACAAATCAAACCTTTATAACCGTGCGTGAAAGAAAAGAAAAAAAATAACAAAATAGACGGTACGTAAAAAGAATTGTTAACACGTTAAGCTACTATGGCAGAAAACGGTGAAAACGGGCTCACCACTTGTAAGTGTTGAGGTTAGACTTAAGATAGTCTTCGATATCACCACACTTACTAAAAACTTCACCGTCTTATGACTTTACCAGTACTCTACCTAACGTGTAAGTACTGATTAACTCAATCAAAGTTTAAAAGCTAACAATGGAAAGAATTCTTAGTATGAGTTGTATTTAACGTAACTGAATAACAGATTTAATAAATAAAGTGACTGTACAACTTATCTGCAGACGTTGCTGGAGATAGGCTCGGAGAGTGTGCAAAGAGGGAGCAATATTCCGAAGTTAGAGAAAGAGTCAATTCAGGTTCCTTCTTGTACCTTTCAAACTGCTAAAGATTTATGTATTACATATTAAGATGTCAACAGTGAATACTCTGCTCTCACTGCGTCAGTATCTGATGTCATGCTGTCCAAAGTCGAAAATACAAGTGGTAATGGCAAGCCATCCAAACTGCCGTCCACAGGTAATAGAATGCAGCGAGAAATCAAAAACATTAAACCTTGTTTTTCCTGTGGAAAGTTACATCTACGAAGCACTTGCCGTTTTCGGGGTGCTAAGCGTCACAAATGTGGTAAAGTTGGACACATCAAGACGGTTTGCAGAAGTTCGAATACTTATGTTGCTCAACATTCTTATAATTCTCCCAAGCTGTCTAGTAAAATGGAGTCAATGTGTCTTTAAACCTTTCAAAATACTCAATCTCATCCAATGAAAACCTCCACTACAAGTTCGGCAACTCAAGCGTCAACTGTTTTCATAAATGTGGTAGCGGAGTTACAATGTGAACTATCGAAAACACGAGAAAAACTGAATGAGATGAGAGAGCAACTGATTAAAATGGAGGAATTGTTGCATATGCATAGACTGCGTCTGTTGAATGCAGAGCATACAAGTACCCGTGAAAGTCCTGCAAAACTTTTCAAATCTCGAATTCTCAAAAAGCATCTGATGTCCGCGACTTCTAATGTACATTATTACAAAGGGAATGACTATAGACCTTCTGTTGGAATTATACTACAAAAAATGGGAAATCGAGTGGTGAAGATATTAGACATCAAAGATCACTCAGTTCATAACGGACACCTGGACAAAGTGACAATAAATGAAGTAGGTCGTTCCAATTATAATATTATTGATTCCGCTAATAATCCTGATTTTGTAGATAATTCAGAAATAAGTTCAGATAATACTGATGAAAATAGTATCACAGAATCAGTTAGGTCGAAGCTACTTTCAAGCAAACCGAGACATCGTTATAAATACGCAAGGAGATATTCGAGATGTGGCGGATGTGGTGATTGACAATTTCTATCTCTGTATTTTTTAAACACTTACTGTTGATTTTTATCATATTTCTTATATGAATTGACATATTATTCCACCAAATACAAATTCCAGGAATCCTCCCTCTCTGTGTTTTGATTGAATTCATGTAATTCGGTTATCTGGAAATACTAGTATTCCTATTACAATAAATTACTACACATTACCTCCGTGTGCCTGTCATTCTCAGCACTAGCGTAGCCTCCCCGGTGTATACGACCCATCTGCTGTCTTTAACATCAATCAATTCATTCACGGATGTTGAAGACTCGAAACAACTTCAGAAGTAATCACAACGAACAATTTAACAAAATTATGCAATAGCAACAAGGTAAGAAATCAACAAGCGAACACAATGAATCCAAAAAACACCAGTTGTTACGACACACCACATATATACACAGAGTGCACATAACCTCGAGGATCATGTCTTGATGGAATCCCTTTGAAGAATTGCAGGACTTACACCATTACACCTACAACCCTCCTCAGTTTGACGATTGTAAGTTGTGGAATGTCCGGACACAAACAAGATTAACCAACAATTACAATAACTGGAACTCACACAATTATTTAACACAAACATATGAACAATCAACACATCAAATGTGGTGGGTTCTGGCACGACAAACTACCCTTGAAGAACTGTAGGACTTGCAGCAGTACGCCTACATTCCCTCTCAGGTTGATGATCCAAGTGGAAGTCGTCCGGACACAAACAGAATTACCAACAGCTAGATGACAGATGATATCAATTCAGTATATACAATATGAATATATGTACAAAATCACACACCAAGCACGTTGGGCTGCTCATTGATGCGCTACCCTTTGAAGAATTGTAGGACTTGCAGCAGTACGCCTACAACCCTTCTCAGGTTGACGCCCTAGGTTGGAAAATCGTCGCAGAGTTCATTTGATGACTTCCTTCTATGAGCTAAATCCTCAAATCTGAACGGTAACGAGCTCATGTCATTGTATCATAGAATATGGATGACGAACAAACACACGAGATATCTGACCAACCAAGCGTACAAACAGAGTAATTTACACCAAAGAACATAACATTTAAATAGTAACTTGGAACCTGAAAATCCTTTATTCATGCATATCAATTTAACAATTACCCTCTCGTACACAGTTGGTTTATCCTCACTAAACTGACCAATATTTTTCGTCTTCTCAAACCCACCAATATTATCATACTCATTGCACCAGATACTTGAGTTGATGGGCGTCTGTTTCATTGTGGATGACAACACCAACGACGACTGATTGATACCAGTTGATGAGCTTAGCAGTGGATCAGAAGCTGTTATTGTTCGGCTTTCAGAAAGTTGTCTAACTGCAAGACTACCACCACTGCTGTATTTTATTATTAGCTCCAGTCTAGCATTAAAATGTGTTGATAGGTGGTCTACATGCTGATCAACTACACTGACGGTCTCACGGGTATCCCTACCTTCTGCAACTGCATCTGCCTTTAATTCCACTTCACATTCAAGTTGTACAGAACCTTTGTTCAGCTCATTAGTAGTAGGCATTCCCCTCATCTCATCATGATCAACCAAAGACAAAAGTGCACTATCATTATCACAAATATTCACTTTACTGTCATTTATCTGGTCAACTTCATCATTTTTAAACTCTTTAATAACAGAAGTAGACAATTTGGGTTCCTCCTCACAAATCCTTAAGAGTTCTAAACCTTTACTCTGACTAGTAATAATTTGTGATCTTGTGGAGTCAGAACTCGACTCTGAAGCAGTAACTCTCTCTATGACACTATTCAACAATGGCTTACCAGTTGCAACTACAGGCTTCTTGACCACACCGTTATTGTCACACAATTCGGAGTCAGACCTTGATTTCACATTTAGCTTATCACTGAACTTACTCACCGGTTCACAGTTCACCTTTGTATGCACCTCTTGCAAACGTGTAAAACACAACCGTGTTTGTCTTGCAGCTTGTAACTTATCTGTTGAGGATGTACCACGAAACCTATTACACTCACTATGTCTATATCCGTTACTAGACACCATAAATTTTTCTCGATACTCGTTTTTCGAAGGTCGCGAAAAGATCCAAATGGCGTTGATAATCCGTGTCTAAAGAGAAGCTGGCTGCGGATCCAGTAAGTACACCCGGAATAGTTCTAGAAGGCACTCCAGAAAATGAACGAAGTAATGAAAACCGTCGAGGAACCTATCCCTAAGTTCCTTTTGTTACGAAGACGCTACACATCGATATATACTATGAACCTTCTTCGCCTTTGACTGCGAAACACCAGTATTGTAAGAAAGAAGTTCTATTGTTTGGAAATCGAAGCGGAGAATAATACAAGTTTTTTTCGTTTTCGTTCGTCTTCGCCGAACTTGTTTGTACACTATCGAAATATTCGAACATTCGAGCTGCCCGCCAGTGGTGACCAAGGCCAATAAACCAACGTTCAATGTTCACTTCCACTGATAATTAGCTTCTCACAAGTAGCATATTACTCCTATGCTGTGTATACATTCAGTGCGTCAAATGAAGCAACTGCACACTAAAACATGCTGTTCTTGCGTTACTCTTCTGTATAAATAACGCCCTACGAAGAGACGATAGCGCTTATTCAAGGATGAACATTGTTCAAGTTATTTCGAAATCTGTTCCGACAAACATTGAAATAAGACTGCAAAGATTTGATTTTTTCACACCCATTCCGCATCTCAGTTTTGCTAAAACGTCCGAATGGCTGAGAAAGTCATGAGCGTAGTCTAAAATATTAAAGGAACGAAATTTCTCCTTAAATGTGACTAAATAATAATACATTTACTCCTATCTAAAGTTAACCAGGCAGTAAAAGCACTGTCTCTTTGAATTAGTTGATGGACTCCAGCCCGCCGTCTAACTCATCAGCCAGCTAAATCACCTCCTTAGCCGTGAAACCCGACAAGTACAATGAAGCCCTCATTACACCATTATTCAGAAGAGTCCTCTACTAGTTATGAAAACACGCGTCATTTATGTAAACCATTTGACAATTCTCACCGCGAGTCATAATCTACGACTGCTTTCAGTACTCCGCACGCACTGAAACGTATGATCTCAGTAGAAGCTAAGTTTTTTGTGATCAGACTGGTGATGACGTTTATCTCTATGCTTATATATTTCCCCCGAAGTAACTTGTCAATGTAAAACAACCAAATGAAAGCAGTTCATATTTTCATCGATCAGCTAATTGTAGTCTCTATCCACCGTCTGAATTAGTCCAAATAAACTCATTATTTTGTAGAATGGTGGTCGAAGGAAATGAGTTCGGCTAGTGGAAGCGAAATTTCTCAACCAATGAGACATGTGACGTATCGATTGCTATTGAACGAGACCACTTTTGAGGTTTATCTAGAGCGGGGTTATGTAGTGAAGCGCTACCGTCTGGTCTACAAGGTCACTGACACCTGTTTTCTGAAGTATCGTTTGGTTCTTTTTGTGCATCAATTGTTGTCGTGTCCATAAATGCAACGTTAATATGTCACTCCAAATACGTTACCCATGAATGACCTAAGATACCCAGTCCCTCATGTAATTATACATATGTAAATATATATGTACCCAGGTAGAATCAGCTTGTAACATCTGTGATATTTGTTGAAATTCGGGTTTTCGTCGTTGATGTTTTGAGTAGAGACTGTTTTCTCATAGATATACAAATTTGTGTATACTAGCCCCACTTCCAGCAGTGTTCCCACATCCTCTCCCAACTATCCGTATCTCTGCATGTATATATTTTGTTAAAGTTGTCGGCCTCTTAAACAATGGCTTTGGTTGTGTGGACCCAAAGTTTAAAACAATGTAGCGATGCTGGTAAAGTGCGAACTGACTGTTGGAAAGACACTGAAATCGCACGCATTTCGGCACCGAAGATTCTTCTGTATTTCTTGTGAGTATAACATTTGATGGCAGTTTATCTATATATTTTCCGCGTTTGATGCATCTGTTCATCTCTGACTGTCACAATTATCTCACTGATCGGCATTTCCAACACCTCTTATCTCTACTTTTACCATATTCAGAATATTTTCACTCTGAATTGTTGCAGAAAACACCTTAGGCTCCGTTATATATATATTGTTTGCAAGTGCATATTCACTACGTATTAGTCGAGGTGAATACAACATAAATGTACTTCAAATCCTTTTCATGACACATGTAAGCTAGCACATTTCCAGTGCTAATAAGTGCTTGGATATGTCATTCAGTGTAAATCAGGAAAGTCTCCATTTGTTATTAGAAATTCGAAAGTCCATGATGTGGTCTATTAGAAGCGTCCTGCAGAAACAAAAAAATAGGAATGAGTTTGGGAAGCCATACACTCAGAAGACATTCAACAGTTCCTGTTATGGAGCTCAACCTACACAACTGTCATCGCTTTTTCTGGGGTGTTTATCTGAAGTGCCTAGAAAGAAGAGTGATTATGCTTTGCATGAACGATGATTCTCGGAATTTTAGTCGATGTGAAGTGTGAATTTACGCGATTTACTTCTTTGTCATACCTGTTTGTAAGTGATGTTCGAAGTTGCGGAAGTTAGACTTGTTAGCTGTATCTATTTTGCGTCCAACCTTTTTAAATGACAGTGTGCCTGATAACTGCGCCAAGGTTACAGCTACGGAAACAACTGTCTTATCAGTCATTCGTTTTTTTAGTGATTTTGTGGGAGCTGTTCGTGACAGTTCTGGATTTCTGTAAAGTCTCTTCAGGTTTTAGAGTTGTCACTTGTCAGTTTTGATTTTGAATCGCTTTGTAGGCTGTTCCCCATTTTGGCTGTCTATAAATAATGAGAAATAAGTTTTGGGACTCACAAAAGTCACCTCCACTACGCAAATTCTCACTATTATTCCTACTTGTTAGAAACCGTTTTTGTGGTTCTTTCAATGGAAGACTAATGGTATTAAGAGCTTCGGAATTACTTGCGATTGATAATATGCAGTGATATTGGTACCTTATGATTTCGGGTGATGAGGTCTGATATTGACTGCAACTAACTTTGTTGGCATTTACTTCTAGTTCGTTGGAGTGTTTAAGAAACTTCGTGCATTGCCTGAGTAGTGTCGTAAACACTTAAAATGGGTCTTTTACTAAGTAGTTATTTGCGGGCGAGAATTTGTCTATAGTTTGATACTTTTGAGTTTGCACAGGTGTCTGTAAGTGTGACATCCAAAGTATGTCAACTTACTGTAATGGTGAATTAGATGGGGACAAATTTTTAACTATTTCTACCCTGCATTCTCAGTCCCTGAAGGGTTTGTTTGGCTGTTGTACATCCTCAAACCCACGTGTTTGAGATGGTGACCCACACTGTCATCTTTGTTCAAATGAGTTGCAAGACATTTGAACGGATTGGAATGCTGAGAAAGTAAGTTTTTTGAAGTGAAAATACAGCCGTGTAACTTGCATATGGAAGGTGGTGGGCAGAAAAGTAGTGTCATACATATACCTAAACTTCTGAGTAGTTTGTTTTTGCAATGGAGGAGTAAGGGCCACCTAACCGTTACCAATAATCAGTACTTTCGGTTTTTACACTGGCATCAGTTCTTCAAGATTTTGATACTCGATATAAGCCATGTAGGTCGGGTGTAAAACAGCCGGTTAGGATGCTTATAGTCAGCGATTGACGACTGCTGATGACACTGTTCAAAGGCGTTGATATTGGATATGTACTCAGTCTCAGTTATCTTGAAGAATTTGCCGATCCGCACTAGTCTTAAACAAATTTTTTCTCCATGTATTTTTATATTCAATAAAGTTTCAATTTATATATGTTTCTCCAGTTGTATGCCATTCGCTGTATAGTATGGCCACTTTAACTGCTTCACTTCTCTACTGGGTTCAAGCGGTAAGGTAGTACGTATGGAAATTCCGTTTGGTTAATTTTGAATTTATTGCAAGCTAGCTCTGTGATAGTATTTTTCAGTTTGCTTCCTCTAAAGAATTACACGAAATTTGTGGCATGCCTTACACACTCCAGATTTCCCATGTCTATCTTTACCGACTTTTACAGCAGACAACATTTTTGGTCGTTTATGTCAATGTGTTAATTTTATCCTGAGATTCGCTTTTTCCCGTGTGTAATTCAACACTCATGGAGGCGTTTTCGGAAGGGAATGAATTATCCGAAAGTGATTTTAGTATATCTGAGTCAGTTAAATCCTATCCAACTTTTGTTTCTATGGGATTAAAGGATAATCTTTTAAAGGGAATTTATGCTTACGGTTTGTAATTTTTTGCCCAGTATATAATAGTGTCTTATAATAGGATTTGAAAAGCCATCACTTATCCAACAAAAAACTATCAAACAAATAATCGATGGAAGAGATGTGATTGCACAGTAAGTTCCTTATATGTTCAAAATTAATTGAATACATAAATATCATAGAGCTCAAAGTGGAACTGGAAAGACAGCAACATTTAGCATAGGAACTTTACAAAATGTTCAGCCTGAGGTTTGTCAAATTCAAGTTCTAATTTTGGCGCCTACACGTGAATTAGCTGTTCAAATACATCATGTAAGTTTTTATTGCATTTTTTAGAAAAAAATAATGAAAACAATGATGAACTCAGGTTAAAGGGTGGGTGGATGCTTTTCGTTTATGTGCGGTTTATCTAAAATCCATAAGTTTTTAATGTGTGTTTAAAAGTGTTGCCGTCAGTAATTAACTCACCACATTACAAGCTAGCACAGACTGAGTTCAGCTCAGGAACAATAAATCTGAGAAAACCAGATAGGCTTTAGGCTATAAAGAGGGTGTTTTGATCGTATATTTACCCTTCAACAGACTCTGGAATACAGACGTAATTACTAGCTCATGGATAATCCTCGTCCAGATGCTTTAATGAAAAAAAACAAAACACGTAGTTCGGCGAACAGTCTCTTTTCAGCGGCGAATTCATTCACTTGGCTGTACAATCGCAATTATATATGATTGTGTGTGTACATTAAGTTTGTCAGATAAAATTAAAAATAAGCTAGGGTTATTGTTGTCAATGCGTTTCAAAAATATGATAAGTAGTCAGATTGTGACTAAGAGGTGGGGTGAAGATTGGTAAGGGGGTAGTGGTGATACCTTGTCAAAAGCAGCTATTAACGCTAACATAAGAGAAATTGAATAATTGCATTATAGTTACGTGATAAGCCGAATACTTTGATGAGTGAGTTGTGATTAGAATGTGCATAGAAACGGAGCGAAGGAAATTATGGAATTATGTGGGAGCTCTAAAAATTACAAATGACACAAAGAGTTTGAAAAGGGAGACCTAGCTAACGGCACCCCTGAAGGGAAGAATTTCAGCATTTCTTAGGAGAACATTCTTTGCAGCAACGCTAAGGGTAGTATTGTTCTCCAGTCATTCATTGGTTTGCTGAAGCCTTATGGACAAGATCTTGCATCTGACCACCTCTGTGTGCATATATCAGTTCACCTGCTGCTGTGGAGCCAGGCAGATTGGTCGTTCAACGCACATCCTGTCCAAAAACGAACCGAGAACACTATCCCACAGCATGACGGCAAAACGGTAGAGTAGTGGCTCTACAAACAGTGTGATCATCATCGAACACCTTGTCAACAACACTAACCATTCCATCTCAACAAACGCCTCCTCCTTCAGATTAATCTACGCAGTCAATCAAGAATAACCTGAAGGTCTTAGCCATTCACTTGGAAAAACCGCTTGTGTGGCTGTTTTTATTTTCTAACTCCATATTAATGATTTAGGTGCATTAAACCATGTCGAGGTGTGTGGGCTGTCTGACTGGAGTCTAAGATCCAATGACTGGGGACTATTTGTTACATTGGTGATATGACTCGAAACCGTTCTCATTATGACATATGCATTTACTCTTTATTGATCTTTACCAACGGGACTAAATCCGCATGTTTCTTCTTGTAATTATCTTTTTCCTCTACAGATTTCCGTTTATTATAAGTTGTTTTTTGGTATTTTTAACCTTACTATGTTCGTTGTTCGGAAAACTCAGCGAGGCGTTTGAAGTAAACTCAGGAGTCAGACAAGGGTGCTTATTATCACCAATGATATTCCTAATCGTGGTGGACTGGATTATGCGTCAGACAGTGGGAAACGAGAAGACAGGGATATCCTGGACCGACATGAAGAACCTAGAACACATGGATTTCGCGCGTGGATGATTTATGTTTGGCGTCACATAAAATCGAAGACTTACAAGCGAAAATCGACAAACTGATCGATGAAGCAGCCGGCAAAGACAGGACTCCAGGTGGACATAGATAAGACGTAGGTTATGAAAATAACCAACCAACCAACAACAACAACAGCAGCAGCAGCAACATCCAGCGCCAATCACCATCAACGGGAGGGATTTGAAAGAGGTTACTTCATTCACTTATCTAGGGAGGGAGCATTGTCTGAACTACAGGAAGTCGGAACGAACGAGGATGTCAAATCGAACGAGAATCTGGAAAGCGAGAAACACATTCATCAACTTGAATCCAATCTGGAAATCTTCGTCACTCAGCCAGAATCAACGATAAAATTCGGTCGGAATTTCAATACAAACAGCGTCAAGTCAGTCAGTTCTTCTATACGGATCAGAAAGTTGGCGGGTGGGTTACAAAGAATATTTCCAACAGCCTGTTGCAGACGTTACCTTTATCAAAAACTGTCTTCGCCGGCTCTATACTGAAGATCAGATGGCCGGGGGACCGGAAAGAATCACCAACAACAAACTATGGGCACAAACAAACAAAAGAAGAACAAAACAC
This sequence comes from Trichobilharzia regenti, assembly GCA_944472135.2. NCBI lineage: Eukaryota > Metazoa > Platyhelminthes > Trematoda > Strigeidida > Schistosomatidae > Trichobilharzia > Trichobilharzia regenti. Next base: position 26,230,683 of record OX235270.1, on the reverse strand, counting down.
TCATCCAACAGATATGCAGGAGAAAGTGGAGATGGATTGGACCCTGGCTGAAGAGGTCACCTCTGGGTGACATCACGCGCGTCAGGCCATTGCTCGAGTGGAACCCGAAAGGGAAGCACGTGGTGAGCGGGTTGTCAGTGTAAGGGTGACATGGAGGTGGTTGTGTGAAGATGATTTGAAACAGTATGGACTAATGTGGATGCAGGTGAAAAGTAGAAGACAGCAGAAGACAGAAGCAAGTGGAGACGTGCAGTTGAAGCCCTATGTTCCACTAGGAACCCAAGGGAACAATAATAATAAAAAATAATGTTTGTTGTTATGAAATATAGCGACCTGAGGTGTTGTGCTTTTCTACAAAGTTCTCTGTCAGTGTATTGTAGTTCTTAATTATGAAATGCTGACTTTTTTTGGTGTTGCAGGTTGTATCATCGTTGTCTGATTACCTATCTGTCAGATGTATAGCATGTTGTGGTGGACGAAACAATACAATGCAGATGGCTCGTGAACTTGATAAAGGTGTTCATATTGTAGTTGGAACACCAGGTCGAGTGTTAGGTATGTGTAGTCTTGTTGGCCTTGCCTGTTTATTCTTAAATGTTACTTTTGTTGACTTAGAATATATGCTGATGAAACGCAGTCTTCTGAACACCTTGGACACCTTTATGGCTGTGAGACCTGGCCATTGAGAGTGGAAGACATGAAAAGATTAGCTGTCTTCGATCATAGGTGCCTGCGTTCTATCTCCCGTGTGAAATGGTATTATAAGGTGAGCAATATTGAGGTTAGGCGTCGGTCGAGTGCTAGGCAAGCAGGAGGGGTTAGGACATGTGTTACGTATGCCTAGTCATCGCCTTCCTCGACAACGTGCGGGACAATGTTAGCTGACATAGGGTCAGGTTGGAAAAGAGTTAGCCAGTGGTGGTCAGACCAAAACATGGCCTCACCAGTCAATGAAATCCACAACACTTAGTTTAATCCAGCCAGCCACGTAGGAAGGTGTAGACTTCCTGACTGGTTGGGGTTTTCAGGACGGTAAAAGCCAATGGTTGGAAACAGTTGGTGATATGGCTCAAAATCGTTCTTGGTGATGGCTCGCGCAGATGCATCCACTCCTTGTGACTTATGATTTTCAATGAAACTATATTGTTCTTCATTGCTGCTATTCCTTTGTCTCACACCTCTGTTTCTACCTCTATTATGCATCTCTTTTACTTTCTTCTGTTGCTTTGTGTGCTACATGGAGGGAGTGTGGCGACTTTAACTGGTGCACATATGTGCAAAGTTCTATGTCGAAAACAGACAGACCTTGGACAATCATCTTCGAATGTTTAGCATGCAATATCACTGTGCAGGATTCATGTACACCGATTCCAGGTTAAAGATAGTGGTAGTGAAGTGGTAGAACGTGCTGACCACTTCACGTATTCGGGAAGTTGAATTACCCCCGTCCCCCCCAAAAAAGACTGATATCTGACGAAATCTCAGCGCGGATACAACAGCCTAGTGTAGCATCTCTGGCATAGACGAGATATCGAACTATCCATCAAAAGATGTGTGTGTGTGTGTGTACTGTGCACCAGTTCACTCTGTCGTCCTCCTTTATGATTATGAGACGTGGTCGTTGAAAATGGAAGATAGGAAAAGCCAGGCTAGCTAGCTATCTTTGATTATAGGTGTCTGTGTTCTACCTTTCGTTAGTTAGTTAGTTGGTATAATTCGGTGAATAATATTCAGGTATCGAGGGGGAAGTTAATCAATTGAAGATGGCTAGACAATGTGTTACGCATACTTAGCTGTCGTCGCCTTCCTCAACCAGAAATTTTAGCTGACATAAGATGAGGTTGGAAAAGAGTTAGTAGTAGGTTGTTAAACCAAAACATGTAATTAGTCCATGAAATCATTGGGAGTTAGGTGTAGACTTCCTGAGTGGTTGGAACCATAAAGATTTCAAGAAGCAGTGGCTAGAGAGACAACTAGTGACATGGTTGAAAATCTTTCTCGGTGATAGTGCGGATGCATTCACTATCTCTGTAATCTGCCATATCTAAAAAGAGCCTCTTGTTTTTCTATGTTACTATTCTCTCTGTCTCACATTTTTGCTTATTACCGTTCTCCGAAATCTCTTTTTTCTATTTTGTCTTCCTTTGTGTGGTACATGCAGGGAGTGTGTGACAAGTTGGACTGGTGCACTCTTGTGAAAAGTTCTATGCTAAAACCAGTCAGTCTGTCTTGAAGTTTGTTTACTAGCTATTGACTGTCATGACACGAGGTAAGAATGATCAACCTCTCACTAAGGAGGCACATTATATTAAGAAAACCATTGTACTATTGTTCATATACTTCCAGTTAATGGATCATGCTTTTGGATCCTAATCTACTATTTGTAACCGTTATTGTCAAACATGTGATTATTATTATTATTATTCCCTTTGGTTCCGAGTGGAACATATGACTTCAACAACACAACTCCTCCCTCTTCTATTCTCTTCACCTGGCTAGCCCTACGATTCCCCATAATCTCTCATCTCCTCATCCAACTCTCCCACACAATCTCCACCATGTCGCCCCCGCACCGACGAACCATTCGCCGTCGCTTCTCATTGGGATTCCACTCGAGCGACGGCCTGCATTGCGAAAAAAGCCTTATTCTTACAAATGCAGTTCCTTGGGGACAAAACCAGTGAGATACTAACACAGCGCCTTGGAATTGAGGTGGTTGAAAAAGAGCATTCCCTGCTGCCAAATTACGCTGTGTCTTCAAAACCACTCCTCTTTTGCGTTCGGGAGTAAAAGACAAACTGCCTAATTTCGCCTCTTCCATGTGTATCTACCAATTTAACTGCTCCTGTGAAGTAAGCCAGTTACTTGCAAAGGCCGTACACAATTAGGCGTGTTTCTCATCGAATTTCCGAACATCACCTTGCACAGTAGTTGGTTAAGTAAAGGACAAACAAAATCTATTCGCAGCGGTATTCTGTCTCATCCTGTGGATACAGAACACAAGATTGACGTTAACCATGCTTTCAGAATAATTTACACATACCTACGAATCTCAATTTTGCCTTAAGAGTTCGACTACTAAATATTTCTGAGGCTGGCCTGGCTGTTAGGATCTACATAAACAAGTGTAATTTGTGCATCCAAAAGAAGTTGGTTCGTTTAGGCATTATCCTTACCCTCTTGGCCATCTAGGTTTGAATGATCCTCAATTTTTGTGAAATTTTCCTCATTTCAGTTGATATTCTATTTCCTACTATATCTTTATTATTATTGCTATTATTATTACTATTTAAGCATCTTTAATGAACTGTAATTGCATTATGATCTTACTTAACAAATGATATTATTTAACAAACACTAGTATTGTTACAAACATCATGCAGTTCTTCCGATTAATAAACTTGAACAAAGCATTCAAAGGTGATGATACTGCTAGTAGAATAAGATACAGACTGAACGCTGCCATGAATAGAATATATCCAGCCGCCAGGCTTGAATGTGTTTATCAAACAACTAGTAGTTGTTTGAGACAATCAAAAGTGGACAAATACCCACCTCATTTTACCTCCAAATGTGTCTGCCAATTTACATGTACGTGCCAAAGCACGTAACATTGGAAGAACAGAGAGAGGTGGGTTAGTGTCCGCATTTATGAACACATACCAAAGAACCTGAGACTGAGAAGTCCGCAAGCATTGAACATTGCGATACACGTTATCTATTGGACACTGGTCCTATTGTAGACAACCTGAAGTCGTTTGAAATAATCAACAAGCAAAAGAAACCTAGCTTGCTACGCTTTGTTGAAGCAATTGTCATCAAACGACTTTAATCACCGAATCTATGTACGCAGAAAGAGACAGTGGTGAATCTTGCACTGCCCTGGTGATAACACATATATACGCAACCCTATTTTCTTTGTTTCCAAGCCTAATTGTCTAATTATTCTATAAATAGTCAGTGTTTGTAACTCCTAATCAGTTAAATCATTCCGGACTAATGTTACTTTTAATTCCTACCAATTACTCCTTATGATCGTGGAAAAGTATGTTCATATCTTTAATGTAATTCATATTTTTTAACGTTCAGGTTGTAACCAGTTGAGAAGAATCCTCGAAATAATAATAAAAGATGAGCTCATATTATCCTGGTACAATTGTTGTTCTTGCTTTGTTCAAGTTTACTAATATTGCTATTGACTACTAATCTAGAATATTCTATGTATATAAATATGCATATATAATTGTAGAGCTAGAAGAGGAATTTATCGAAAATGGTATTCTTTCCACAATTATTTTGTATTAGAGCAGAGTCAGAGTGAGATTAGGATCTATCTAATTGGAGAATAAATATTTCTTCATTCGCCTAATCAATCCTTTCGCTTTTTATATTTCTTTAATCTGTTTGTAGTAACCCTTGTTTATATTATTATTATTATTATTATTGTATCCTTTAGTTCCTAGAGGAACATAGGGCTTCAGCTGAGCACCTCCATTGCCTTCGGTTTTCTGACAACTTTTTCACCCTGCTCCAGGTATGTCCACATGCTTTCATCTCCTCCTCGCATGACCTCCTCCAAGTCACCCTTGGACGACCAACTCGCCGCCTCCCTTTCGGGTTCCACTCGAGGGCTTGTTTAGTGATATCACTTGATGGTTTCCTCAGCGTATGGCCAATCCATCTCCATTTCTTTCTGCCTATTTGTTTCACAATCGCTTCCTGATTGGTTCGCTCCCTTGTTTCAGTCAATTTAAATTCGATAAAGAGTGTTTTTATGTCACACTGATTTTGTCTGTTTTGTTTATTTATTTCTTTATTTTTTTAATCTTCACTTCAGAGCTTGTTCGACAGGGTAATCTACGCGTACACAAACTGCGTTCTTTAGTTTTGGATGAGGCTGATGAAATGTTGAACAGAGGTCTGCGTGACCAGTTAGAAGAAATATATCGTCGTCTTCCATCTCATATTGGCTTGGACAATAGGAAATCTCTTGACTGTCAGGTGGTGATAGTTTCAGCCACTATGCCTAAAGAACATTTGGAGCTGTTTCAAAATTTCACATCCAATCCTGTTCGAATTCTTGTACCAAGGTGATTTTCTTTATTTTTGCATTAGGTGGTGTACGTCAAGAATGCCCACTGTCCCCATTTCTCTTTAATTTTATCATAGACGCATGTGTTAAATTGAATTAACCCTAACTGACTTCAGGGACTCAGGGATCCACTTTTTGCCACCAGAGAATAATAGTCTCGTTGACATAGAATATATATTGACGATGATATATTCCTCCTAATTGGATGAACACGCTGACAAAATAGAGCAGAGTCTTCTGAATACCTTGAGTTGGAGCAGCAATCTTCGAATGCATGTTTGGCATGGGAGCGATTCTATCATGCTGCTGTCGAAGGTAAGATGATGAGGCTACAGGACTGGACTGGACTGGACTACATCGACTACTCCTCACTTAAAGATAGATAAACAGGAGTGAAGGGATGGCTGACTGTCTGGCTGGCTGGGAAGTTGCATCAGCCAACTCCAGCGGGTTCATCGCTGACGAAATCTTAGCACAGAGATATAGAAGGCTCGTTTGGCATTTTTCAGCCAACCCAACTAACGCCATCTCTGGTATGCTTAGTAGACGTCATATTCTGCTGGCTGGTGGTTGACTGAGACATGTCCATTGAAAGTGGAGGATATGACAAGCCAGACAGGCTGGCTAGCTGTGTTTGATCGTAGGTGTCTGAGTCCTATCCACCTCGCGTGTCAGGTGGCATAGGTGGTAGGTGTGTAACAGGGTGGTGAGCAATATTGGGTTGAGGCACCGGTCAGTCGACTGCTAGGTAAGGAAGGAGGAGGAGGAGGATAAGTCGAAAATGAGGTTGTGAGGCAGTTACACCGATTGAGATGGTTGGGACAAATGTTACGCATACATGAATAGCCAACACCTTCCTCAATCAGCGTCGGTAGCACAGCGGTTAAGAGTCTCACCGACCATGCACACATGGTTCGGGGTTCGATCCCCTGCTAACGCACACCTGATATCAATGGTTGGTCTGCAGAATTTGGGCTACCGATATCATATGCTGAAAATTCCATACTTGTACCAAAAATACTGTGTGGTTTCAAGCTATAATAAAAAAAGTAAGCTAGTGACTAACATAAGATGGATCAGGTTGACAAAGAATTAGCTATTGGTGGTCGTCAAACCAAAACATGGCTTTGTCATCAGTCAATGAAATCCACAAGAGTTACTTTAGGCCTGCCAGCCAGTCATGTAGGGAGGTGTAGACTTCCTGACTTTCTGCTTGGTTTGGGTTGTCAAGATGGCGGTGGGAACAGGTAAAGGCTGGAGACACCACCTTGCTAGGCGACTCTGTTATACAATACTTTTAATAATCCATGCTTATACTACAAATCTGGCTTTTCTTTCTGTATCGAAATTTACATTAAAGATTATTACTATTTATTGTTTCCTTCAGTTCCTAGTGGAACATAGGGCTTCAGCCGAACGTCTCCACTGCATTCGGTTCTCCACCAACGCTTTCACCTGGCTCAGCGTCTGCCCACATGCTTTCATCTCCTCTCTCCATCACCTCCTCCAAGTCACCCTCTCACTGATGACCAACTCACCGATTGCCATTCAGCTTTCGCTGGACAAATAGCCTGGCGGCTTGTGATGTCACTCATTTGATGATTTGTTTCCTCAGAGTATGGACACAATCCAATCCACCTAACTCCATTTCTTCCTGCATACTTCTTGCACAAGTGGTTCCTGCTGAGTTGGGTTGGGTTGGTTCGTTGATTGCCAGAGATCCCTCCCTGTTTCTGATCTTTTCTGGCCGGCCATTTGATCTTGAGCAGAGAATTGAGCGTAGACAGCTGTTGATGAAGTCGTGTAGTTTGTTCGAAGTGCCCTTCGTGACGCGGTGCGGCGCGACATCAATTCTCTGATCCGTATAGTGAGTAGCACTGACTTCACATTGGAGTTGAAAATCCGGATCTTATTTTGCATGCTGAGTGCTGTTCATCTCCTCCACACAGACTTGAGAGTAAAAAAAGCTTGCCTTGATTTGCCTATCCTCGCTTTGATGATATCCTCATCAGTTCCGTCCGCCTGTAGTTGAAACAATACTTCGCAGGTAGGTTGGTGAAGGAGATTGCTTCTTCCAGGTTTCTGCCATTTATGCCGGCTGATTGTTGTCTGTTGTTGTTGATGCTGTTGCTGTTGGCCAGAAATCTTCATCATCACCTCTGTTTTCTCTATGTTCACCTGAAGTCCCATCTTCGATGCTTCTTCTGCCAACCTGTTGCTGACATTTCCATACGGATAAGAAGTCATTGATTGGAACATTAAAAGTGATATTGGTCAGGAATGATATACTAAGTTATTAAATAATTAGGAGAGTGAAAACGATCAACTATTTTCAGAAGAAATGCATGACTAAGCTGGGAAACAAAAGGACAGTAGAGCTCGACAAATAATATTTTGGTGTTTGAAAAAACAGAGTTAAACTAGAAAGAGCACAACACATAAAATAGGTTAAGTAACTACAGAAAATATGCCTTATAAAACAGGAAAACAAGGCTGGGTTTTTTTTAGGGTGAATCATGTTTAGATGGGACAATAAAATGCTTTTCTAAACAGGACAAAAGAAGACGTAATAAACCTTTTGCTTACTTTGTCACCACTAGGCCAGTGAAACATTCACCTCGTGTCTACATAGATTCGATTTTAATCGTTTAATGATGGCGATTATCTCGGGAAAACGTCGTGACAAGGTAAAGATAAATCACGTGTGGGTAGCTGAATGACGTGACACCAGAAGGTGTTCACAACTTGAAGACTTTGTCGTCCTTTGCTCACCTTTCATTAACCAAACCGTGTAGTGTTCGGCTGTGTGCGTTTATGGAGAACACGCGTACAACGTCCAGTGTAATCGTAGGTACAAGGGTCGAAATGTTCGAGATGTGAGGGAAAGAGATGCGGTCTAGAATGTGCCCTTGATGGCTGACCAAAGTCTTTGAGCTGTCAACAGATGGCGTGCAATCGTATTGTTTAATGCTTAGGGGCCCTATAGTCTCAGGTTCTTTTCAGTGTGGTTCAAAATGTGGACAACAACTCTTTTCTCTTTGTTCTCCCAGTATGTTTTTGTGCTTTGGCACGTCCATCTCAATTGGTAGACACAGTTGGAGGTAACGTGAAGGTGATACAAGTTCCGAGGAGTTTGTAACCAGTTGAGAAGAATCTCAGCAATATTTAGAGATAATAATAATAATTTTGCTTTATTCCTAAATAGTACTAATGATACAGCAAGGAATTTTCAGAATTCAGTACAATATTGCATCTAATTTACTCAAAATGACAAAAAATTATAAGCATTACATAATAATAATAACAAAGCATTATAGCAGCTATGTAGCAAATTACAGTATGCGATGAGGAGAAAAATATGCATAAAGTATAAAGTTGTAGTAATAATAGTAATACCAACTAAAAATAAAATCGCTATAATTAATTATAGCGTTACCGTTATAATTAAACGGTAGAAAGGGTGACAGCATAAAATTACAGAAAGATGGACGATGAAAGGGTCGATTCACTTTGCTAATTACATACTAACTTATATGTTTCACGTCTAACAGTGTCTCCATCACATAAAATGCGGGCTAAATAGGGTATTGTACAATTTCTGTGCTTAGTGGTTCGAGCATATAACTTCTTCTCATATTGACTTCTCGTCCTACCTGATGAGATGCAGGGGGTCTGACAGTACGGCCTTTTCCCATTTTGTACAGGAATTTATGTGTCGCTTGACTATAGCATTGGCGAGCTCATGCAGTGGCAGACCACAAGCCATACACACAGCATTTAATACCCTTCCGTAATATGATATAGTCTTTTTTGAGAAGCCCAGGAAAGATTAATGGAGAGCAATAGAGTACAATAGGTAAAATACAGGAGTTAACAAACTGCAGAAGTAAAGGTTGGTTGATACCTTGTTGTCTTAGCATTTTTTTAATGTAGAAGGTAAGACGAAACATTTTCTTAGAGATAGATAAGGTGATGTGGGATGACCATGAGAGGTCAGAGAGAACGGGAACTAATCCAAGGTATTTTTGATGCTGCTTGACTTGGTTTCAATTTCAGTGCTATTTATGTATGCTACAGGCATCATGGGAACTGACTAGTTCATGTATGTCACGTCGATGCTTGAAAGTGAAGTGAAGTTAACTGGCTGACATTTGGAAGGATTTAACATAAGACCATTTGACTTAGACCACTTATTGATGTCCAACAGAAAGCTATTAAGTTTGGAGCAGTCAGACTCGGAAGTGATATTTGACAAAGTTAGTTTCGTTTAAATGTGAGGCAGGTCGTGTAGGAAGAAAGAGAAAGGAGAAAGAAAAGGAGAGAAGACGGTACCTTGAGGAACACCGGCTTTTGTAAGCGAGGCAGTAGAAGATTTGCCATTATATACAGCTCATATTATTATTATTATCCCGGCACATTTATCCCTCTTGTTTTGTTCAAATTTTTCATTGGGAAGAATTGTATGAAATTTATAAATAATTTTTTTTATCTGGGACAACTGACATCACAATAAGTAGGTGTTCAACTCCACCTGACGGACGTCATGGTTTTTACGAAACACTACAAATTCCAATGAATGAGTGCTGTTTAGCATTGTCAGACTCACACACACACATGTATATGTCTTGCTCACTTATGTCTTTTTCACGTGTTCATCTTATATTTTATTTTATTTTTTTTATTGTTAGAGATGAGTTAAGCCTTTCTGGTCTTCAGCAATTCTATATTGATGTTGGCTCAGAAGAATGGAAATTTGAGGCGTTAAGTGACCTATTCTCTAGTGTTTGTGTTTCACAGACTGTTGTTTTTGTAAATACACGACGAAAAGTTGACTGGCTTGCTAGCCAGCTGAATCGAGAAGGTTTCACAGTCGCCTGTGCTCATGGTGATCTTGATCAAGTTCAACGAGAATCAGTTATGAAACAGTTTCGTTCAGGAGAATGGTAATTAATTATTCCTTTTTTTTCTCTTCACGGGATGCTTTTTCTTTACCTGTATTTGTTATCATAGCGGGTATTATAATTATTTTAGTATTATTCCCTAGGGTTCCGTGTGGAACATATGACTTCAAGAACATATATCTCCACTCTCTTCTATTTTTGGATATCGCCTTCACCCGGCTAGCCCTACGATTCCCCATAGTCTCTCTCATCTCCTTATCCATCTCCCCAACATCATCTCCATGTCGTCTTCGCTCCGGTGATCCAATTGTCCGTCGCTTCTCATTGGGATTCCACTCGAGCAATGTCATTCGACGGCCTCCTTCCTCAACGTATGCTCGATCACTCCATCTCCATTTTCTCCCGCATATTTGTTGAGCGGCTCTTGGTCGGTTCGCTCATCGCGAGCCAGAGTTTCCTATTGCCAATTTTTTCTGGCTGGCTGGTTATTGATCTTGAGTATGTAGCCGGCCGGCCGGCGAGCCAGCCATCGAAGGTGGCAGATTTTGACAACTGTCTGTAACTTGTTGGAAATTGCGTCGATTGAAATGATAATAATAAAGTGAATAAGAGTGAAAACTCTCAACGTGGACGTGAAGAACACATTTAGTATTCGCCAACTAGCATCAATCATCCTTTACCTCTACTTTCATATTCGGTCCATTTATTTATACATCAACGGATGTGTATGTATAGCTCACTCTATCTCACACTATCTAATGATTAACTGACTGGTTGCAACTGTACAACTTTGCACAGATGTGCACCAGTCCCAGTTGCCACACTCCTTCCATGGTGTACCACACAAAGCAAGAGAAGAGATAGTGAACAGAAATATGAGGCAAAATAATAGTAACATGGAGGAATGGTAGAGTTTTATTGGCTATGATAAATCATCACAAGGAGTGAATGCATCTGCACCCGCGCCAGCCATTATCGAGAACGAGGATTTTGAGCCAGCCATATCATCGATTGTCTCCAGCCTTCATTCATTGGTGTTTACCATCTCGAGGACCCTAAGCAGGCACAGTCTACACCTTCCTACATGACTGACTGGCTGGCTGGCTGGCTTGAACTAAATGTCTTGTATTTTATTGACTGATGATGAAGCCATGTTTTGGTTTGACCACCACTAGCTAACTTTTCCAACCTGATCCATTCCGTGTCAGTGGCTAACATCGGTCGAGGAAGGCGATGGCTAGGCAAACAGGCAGGCATGCGTGAGCGACACATCTCCTAACCATCCATCTGAATCGGCTGAACTGCTTCACAACTTCATTGTCGATTGATTTTCCCTCCTTCATCTCCAACAAAAAATGTGACGAATAATCAAATTGTAATTGTAGGGGCCAAGAGGTGAAGATTAGTATGAGGGTAGTGGTGGTGGTGAGTTGTCAAAAAGCATATTTGTCAGTGTTATTCAGTGCATAAGAGAGAAGTTGAATAAGTAAGTGTATTGAAGTTGCGCAATAAGATGAACAATTTATTGAGTGAGTTTTGATTAGGATGTACATGGAAATGAAGTAAAGGAAAATGTGCAATTATGTAAGAGTTGTAAAGAAGAATACAAAAGTTATAAGGAGTTAGAAAAGCAAGCACACAAACGTCAGGATAGTAGAAGTGGTTGAACGATTTTCTTTCGTATACATAACTCTAGTTTTTTCAGGTGAATGGCTAAAACCTTCAGCAGTACAAAGGAGACGAAAGCGTATTGCATTGACTGTGTAGATTAGTGTGAAGGAGGAGGCGTTTGTTGAGTTGGAATGGTTAGTGTTGTTGACAAGGTGTTCGATGATGATCACACTGTTTGTAGAGCCACTACTCTACCGTTTTGCCGTCATGCTGTGGGATAGTGTTCTCGGTTCGTTTTTGGACAAGATACGCGTCGAACGATGAATGTACCTGGCTGGCTCCACAGCATCAGGTAAACTGGTAGATAGCGTTACTGCGAAGAATGTTCATATGAGTCGTATTCTGTTCTCTGCAGTCACCCTCGGACACACGCTCAACTCGTCGTGTATCACTTGGGTCCCACTCGATTGATAGCCTGCATTGGGCACGATGTCATTCGACGGTTTTATCAGTGTATGTCCGACCCAGTTCCATTTCCTTTGCTATATTTCTTGAGCAGTAGGTTCGTGATTTATTTGTTTCCAGAGGTTCCGGTTGCCCATGTGATCTTCCCTACGGAGCCAGCCACCGAGGGCGGCTGTTGATAAAAGACCACAGCGGACCAAGTTTCTGAGGCATAAAGAAGAAGTGACTGTCTAAACAGACCTGTTGAAAATCCGAATTTTGTTGTCTATGCTGAGGATGAATTCACAAAGTTTCCAAACTCATTTCAGAGTGATGAATGTATCTGCCCTGCCTTTCTGATTGTGCTTTTGAAATTGTCATCCGTAGTTGAGACGATGCTGACTAGATAAGTGAGGTGAAGTAACCGCTTTCAAATTTCCTCCGTTGACGATAGTGATGATTGGTGCTTGCTGTTGTTGGTCTGTGACTGTCTTCACACATCATTTGTGTCTTTGTGTTCACTTAAATTGCTTTCTGTGCTGCCAACTTGTTAATTTTCACCTGTAATTCTTCGAATTTAACCTCAGTATGATTCATCATATATTTGGTCATTTAACACAAGAGATTAAACACAAACATTTGCAGTCAAACACAATTAGTCGTCCACTTTCAAAAGTCATGTCTCTCAGTCATAAAGAATTACAGATCGAACTGCTTCACACTACTCTCGTCAGAAGTCAAGCAATTAGCTATGATGAATTTACACGACTAATTTTAGTGCTTTGTCCTGCAACAGAAATAATACTGGCCAGCACTCAACATGAAAAACAAGATCCGGATTTTCAACTCCAATGTGAAGTCCGTGCTACTCACTATACGGATCTGAGAATTGATGTCGCGCCGCACCGCGTCACGAAGGGCACTTCGAACAGACTACACGACTTCATCAACAGCTGTCTACGCTCAATTCTCTGCTCAAGATCAGATGGCCGGCCAGAAAAGATCAGAAACAGGGAGGGATCTCTGGCAATCAACGAACCAACCCAACCCAACTCAGCAGGAACCACTTGTGCAAGAACTGTGCAGGAAGAAATGGAGTTAGGTGGATTGGATTGTGTCCATACTCTGAGAAAACAAATCATCAAGTGAGTGACATCACAAGCCGCCAGGCTATTTCTCCAGCGAAAGCTGAATGGGAATCGGTGAGTTGGTCGTCAGTGAGAGGGTGACTTGGAGGAGGTGATGGAGAGAGGAGATGAAAGCATGTGGGCAGACGCTGAGCCAGGTGAAAGCGTTGGTGGAGAACCGAATGCAGTGGAGACGTTCGGCTGAAGCCCTATGTTCCACTAGGAATAAAAGGAAACAATATTAATAATAAAATAATAGTTAATTGTCAGTTAATGATCGTCTATGCATTGTTCCGTTACTTAGAACGGTAACAACTAAAGAGGTTTCTGTTTTGTCCATATCCCTAGTCAATTGTTGCTGAAGTGATTCTACTGATTTTGACTCTTGTAGTAATTTCATGTATTTGGTTACCTTGATAAATTTCGGTAATAAAAGGAAGACAAAATTTGCAGTATAAAACGATTTCGTCATTCTATTTCACAGGTTCTCCTCACCAGCTGCAGACTACCTGAAATTACAGTGTTTATATAGATGATAATAACACTTAAATGTTTTTAGCGAAGAGATACTATAAAATTGACGCATCCAAAATGAAAGCATTACAATGTTTTTGTTTAAGTTTTCCTCATCAGTTTATACGCTTTCAAAGTTGAAAAGAGAGAAGGGGGAGGGGTAAGACAGAAAACAGAAACAATTCATTAACAGAACAGTGTTAGCTTGTGGCTTGTTCACATAGCAACTTCAAAAAAATCAAAAGTGGTTACAGTTTATGAGAATTAAGATTTGTTCAGTGAGTTGAGATCACTGAATTAGATGACCAATGTAATTAATGTAATCGAAATCAAAATTCAGTTACCGAGGCAGTTAGACGTTAATCACACTCCCTTTCTGTATGTATAAGTCTGGTTGGTTTAAATCGTTTGGCTGCGATCGTTTTGGCAAATCATAGTAAATTTGCAGTCTTTTGTCTATTTAATGTTTTGAAGGACTTAGAAATCTCTACGAGATGTCCAGTATCAACAATATGTCTGGTAAATGCACCCTGAGAATATTTGCTTCCTTTCAGACACAGGTTTCTTCGAATATGTTCGGAAAACTGGAGAAAAGCCCTTCTTTCGTAATCAAATGATTCAAACCAACGAGACTTATGCATACAGAAAGAGAGTGTGGTTAACCTCTAACTCCCTTGGTAGCTGAATTTTAATTTTGATTACATTAATTACATTGGTCATCGAATTCAGTGATCTCAACTCACTGAACAAATCTTAATTCTCATAAACTGTAACCGCTTTTGTTTTTTTTGAAGTTGCTATGTGAACAAGCCACAAGCTAACACAGTTCTGTTAATGAAATTTTTCTGTTTTCTGTCTTACCCCTCCCCCTTCTCTCTTTTCAACTTTGAAAGTGTATAAATTAATGATGAAATCTTGTAGTAATTATTTGGCTTTCCCCACTACTGAGTAACTTGATATGCCGTATGCTTTGAAAATTGAGTGGGTATGTTAGCGCTTTCATTTATTATCAGGTAGGTAGGCAGGTGAATGGATAGTTATGAAAGAAAGGGCGTTCAGCAAAGAGGTACTCCTCATTTCAGCGATATCATTCCCAAGCTGTACAATCCCATATACACACATATATAGTAAATTGCCTTAGCAACGAAAGAAATGTGTCTAAGGTTTTATCTTCCGAAATGTAAATTTTAGATAACGACAGTGGTAATAAGGGTTGGTGTGGGTGTGTGAAGAAAATAGTATACAGTTAAGAAACTAACAAATAAAATAAAAATACGTATTATTGATATACTGTATAAGGAGGGGACATCTGAGACCCTACATAGGATTCTTAATAAAGCAGGAATTAGGTTGGTGGCATTCAAACCTACAAACTCACTCAGGTAGGACAAGCTCTGTAGGTTAAAGGACCCCGTTGAACCAATTAGACAAAACAGGCATAATAATAATTTACAAAATACCCTGCAATGACTATCACTTAGGTCAACTACATAGGTCAGTCAGACTAGTAGATCGGGGGTAATCAGATTGTCGGAACATATGAATTTAGCTAAGGTCAGAATGGTTGACCCCACCCGAGAAGATAAATAATTTAGAAAAAAGCTCACCACTACATTGCACTGCATACATTATCACACAATGGCATGGTGGGAGAGGGTTAAGCATCTAAAAACCAATCTATGTAGGTGGAGAGAGAGATTGATTACTGAATCCTGGCTGGTTCATCGAGTCTGCACCCAACACAACACATGCAACAGAAATGACTCAATGCAAATACCACAAATATGTATGGAAGATATTATTACCACCAATCAGTCAGTCAAATCAGAAGAGGATAATAAATAATCTTAAATTGTATTCTATTTCAATTCAAGCACATCACAACATTCTGACATGCTACTTATTATGACTATAAAAAACACTCGTCTTATTTCCTACCTGATTGTACTTGATTGATAACACTCATATTATTATTATTATTTCTGGATGTACATTATCTTATATTGATTTTTATTCCAATATCTGGTCAATTCCAAACATGTATATAATTGAAGGGAAAAAGTTGTGTGAGTGAGTGACTTGATATGATTACGAGTAGCAGTAGTTTGTACTCGAAACGTGGTCATCTGTTAATATTACTGCATAACACTACACTGTGTGACAGTTTATCAAAATAAAATCTTATCTACAATAAAAATTGCGTATTTAGTGTTTAAATAGATGGCGTCCACTGTAGACATTTTATTGACTGAACAAACTTCTTCTTTTGTTTACAGAATTGAGGATTTAACATGTGATGAATTGCCATTGCTTCTGTGGGGTTTGAAGAAGTTTGATTCGTATTCCTTTAGTGAGATTCCCACTTTTTCTATAGAAAACTTTGAACTCCCTTTCTGTGTAGGTTAGCTGGGTGTCCTGATTCTATCAGATGTTCCAAATTCGAGCTTTGAGGGAGGAGCAAGGGGAACTATCTTCTCCTTTACAAAACCATGACTGTGGGTAAGTGTTCGATGATACACCTTTGGATAGCGAATACTGGGTACAACCGACACACCAAGGTCCACAGGTGAAGCAGGTGAATTGGTAGATACACATTGATGAGGCTGGTCTACAGAGGTAGCTTATCCACCTTCATGTTCATTATGGAATCATTGGTTTCGTAGCGAAAGTTATTCGAAGTTCAGCT
The DNA here is from genome assembly GCA_944472135.2 of Trichobilharzia regenti. Lineage (NCBI taxonomy): Eukaryota > Metazoa > Platyhelminthes > Trematoda > Strigeidida > Schistosomatidae > Trichobilharzia > Trichobilharzia regenti. The sequence goes on along the minus strand of OX235270.1, from coordinate 26,214,309 downwards.
GCGAAGAAGGTTCTCTTCAGTGAGCGAAACAATTAGTGGTTTCTCAGTATTTCTAAGGATGAGTCTCGATTGAATTGTAGATTCAAATAGCGAAGCTTTTTGGGAGCAGATATTGGATAATTTCATGCATATTATCGATTATTGATTATTTACTTGAGTTTTCATGTTTTTTGATTTCCTATTTTTAGTCGTATTCTCATCAGCAGTGATATGTGGGCTCGAGGTATTGACGTGCAAACAGTAGGGCTAGTTGTAAATTTCGACTTGCCAATAAACACCAGTGAATATCTGCATCGTATCGGTCGTTCTGGTCGTTTTGGACGTACTGGACTAGCTGTTAGTTTCATCGCCGGTGGAGAAGATCGTAAACAACTATTAGAAATTTGTAATTATTATCAAATCGCCATCCCACCAGCACCGGCACGTTTGGATAAAATGTTAGTTAGTAGGAATTCTGTTCAAAGCTGCTCATCTAAAGCGTTGGACCAGGCGAAAAGTTCCCTTCACCATCATCATCAAATCGCCAGCACTATGATCTGCGAGGAGGCGAAGAAAAAGAAGAAAAGAACAAAGAAGAGGAAGAAGAAAAAGAAGAAGGGGGAAAAGAATCTCTTAAACATTGTCAAATGAACTACTATATTGTATTTATTCCCGCTTTATTGTATAGATTATTCTTCATGTATCTCCCTTTTTATCTGTAAATTTGTATATTCATATTATGTAACCATAATAAACTGGATGATGATAAAATGAAAGCAGTGGGTTGAACTGAACCGTCCCAATAAAATCTTTCGAGGGATTTTGATATTTCGATGCTCACGTTTCATGATTCTACTGATGGTGTCTCCATACTTACTTGTCGAAAGCTGTTGACCTTTGGCCTGTCCGATAGCTGCTACTTTGACGTTGTTGTGTGGGCTTTCACATCGCAACGACCCAACAAACTACACAGGTTGGGAACTAGTGTTCCGACAGGTTCTACCATGCATGCGTTGATGATTGTTAGGATAGCGATTAGACTAAAAACAGTTATCGGCATAGTGTAAGTTGTTTTTTTGTTTACACAGTACTGGGGGTATGCCTTTGGGCAAAGTCGTACTGCCGGGGAATAGGGATGTAATAGCAGTAAGGTGGTGTTTCCCTCAGATGGCCAGCTCTGCTATCTCTCCCCTCTGGAGAGAGTGGGTTAGAAAAGGTCAACCCCAACAATTTTACATTCCGATTTACCCTTCGGCGGTCCGTAACCGACAGTAAGTTACTAATATGGAACCAATCCAAGAAGCCAGTTCATACAGGCCATGTGTGACTGGCCGGCCTCAAGCAGTTATTCCCTGATCTCTGTGGTTACGCAATACTAACTCTCTTTCATATACCCCAAGAATAAATCAACTACTACGGTTGTGTGGGGGGCAGTCGGAAAGTAACAACCACTCGCACACTTCCGAAAGCACACGAAGCCCCCTGCTGATCATTACCCTTCTTTATTCCTATCACCCTCATCATCTTTCTTCCCTACTACTGTGAGTACTATTCTGCAGGCTGGTCAGTCGTCTTCATCTCATTCTATGACCGTAAATAACGATGAGAGTATAAAAAAACACTCCCAATAGTCTCTTAATGCCATGCCGCCAACTTCGTATTAGAGCATTTGACGTCGGGACCCTCAGCCAAATCGGACAACAAGTATCACTAGCAAGAACTCTGGCATCTCGAGTCATGGATGTATGTTGTATTTCGGAGACGCGAATACAAGACCCGAGTGTGGGCATTTGCTTGACCCCACCCAGCCAACAAGGTAAATCTGTAAAATTCACTTTAAGAGTGTCAGGAGACCCCTCAGGTAGTTCGCGAGGACTCGCAGATGTAGGGATAGCCATTAGTGTGAGGGCGGAAAATTCCCTTCTTGACTGGATCCCAGTAGATAGTCGTATATATGCGGCCCGTTAAAAGAAGGAAAGACGGATGAACTAAAGGATGACTTCTACCTGAAACTGTCTAATTTGCTGCAAAAAGCAAAACGTTCAGATATAGTTGTTCTAGCAGGCGACTTCAATCCCCATGTAGGGAAGTTGTGCCAGACTGAGAAGTATGTAGGTGGTACGTATGGAGTTCCCTGCCGACAACGGTGATCGTCTTCTACAGTTTTGTTCAGATAATGATCTGTTCCTAGTCAGCACTAACTTTAGGCACAAAGAGAGACATTGTGTAGCCTGGCGACCTCCATCACCAGTTGAACGCTGGACTCAGATAGACCACATAGCCATAGGGTATCGTTGCTTGGGGGTCAGTAGAAGACTGCCACTCCTTCTGGAACATGTGCGTAGACTCTGATCCCGCTCTGGTTCGCGCACGTTTATGCTAACGATAAAACGGATATAAAAAATTGTTGGCAGCGAAGCAGTTACGTCCCCAACTAGATCGAGACTCTGAGTCCCTGTTTAAGGAAGAAATAGTGAAATGAGTATCTGAAGTCGACAGCAGGATTTCGCCTGAGGTGGCCTAGCACAACACATAGCTAGCTGTAGACACAGCTGTAAAAGCTGTTAATAACCTGAAACCTAAAATTATTAAGAGCCATTGGATTTCTACCGCCTCACCTGAACTGATTGACGCAAGAAGACTGATTCCGGGAAGGTCCGATTATGACGAAGAGCGAAAACTAATCAAACGCAAACTAACAAGAAGCCTTCGTAGCGACCGTGAACAGTGGTGGGTGACGTAAGCGGAAGAGATGGAAAAGGCACCGGCGATTGGTAACACTAGACAACTAATTACACTTATCAGGGAAACAAGTGAGAAAAATGACACCATAATTAGCTCCCAGGATAGACGACTAGACCGTTGGAAAGGACACTTTGAGGAGCAGTTTAATTGGCCTGCAGCCACGCCCAATCTACCGGACATCCACCACCTCCCTGAATAGGATATCCCGGTCGATAACTGCTACCTTGTCGTGGTGGTCGGGCTTGAATACCGCAATGACCCAACAAGCTGAACTGACTGGGACTCTGTCTCTACAGGTCCTACCATGTCAGGAAGGTTTTCTGGATAGCGGTTAAACTAAAAGCAGTTACCATGGGGTACATGGGCTCCAGTTTCCAATCGGATCAAATGGCGTATGAACCCATATGGGTCACCGGCAACCATGGGAATGCAGCTCCTGACGCTGCCTTGCGGATTAGACTCCAAGTCAAAGGCTCGGGGGTGGTCCCTTAATAAAACCACCTGCTTCGGTCTGGGCGCCCGGGCAGTATCTCAGCCCGCACACAATGAATGAATGAATTAAAGCAACGAACTCCCATTGAAACTCAACGCGCGCTAGTAAAAATGATTCCAAGCAATATTGATCCCTCAAGGAACTTATTTCCTTCCTACCTACTTTTATTTTTATACATAGTTTCCTGTATTTACCTTTTCTAACCTTGGCTTCTTAACCTTCGACAGCCTTTCGCCTTTGTCGAGATTCCCAGCCTATCCGTGTCGTTTCGAGATGTTAGTGAGTAGTCCTCAAAATGGTTGTTCCCAATGTGACATCTAACACAGATATCCTGAAACCGCGTGCTGCGTTCAAGCTGGCTACCTACAATGTTCGGACGCTGATGCAAATCGGACAACAGGCAGGGTTGGCAAGAACTTTGGAAAGCCTCGCTATCGATGTCTGCTGCATTTCGGAGACCCGCATTCAAGATCCCAGTGAAGTGCTTCGACTATCCTCTCCATCTGGAAGTTCTAGTAGTATGTACCACCTGCGCTTATCCGGGGACCCTGTGGCGTCGGCATCCGGCGTAGCTGGTGTCGGTGTCGCACTGAGCGCTAGAGCCGAAGCTGCACTGCTCGACTGGATTCCCATTAACAGTCGTTTATGTGCTGTGAGGCTGGAAGGTTATACGAAAGTAAGGAGTAGTAGGCCAGATAGGCGGTGTCTATTTGTTGTCTCTGCCTATGCACCGACGGATTGCAGCCCGGATGCAATGAAGGATGAGTTTTACTACCAACTGAGCGATCTCTTGAAACAGGCGGGTCGGAGGGATATCGTAGTGCTGGCTGGGGACTTGAATGCACAGGTGGGGTGTCTAAGCTCAGAGGAGAATCGTCTAGGTGGTCAGTGGGGACTACATGGTCGCAGGTCAGATAATGGGGACCGTCTTCTGCAGCTTTGCGCGGATCACAACCTATTTCTAGCTAGCACCAACTTCCGGCACAGCCATCGCCGTAGCGCTACCTGGCGTCCTCCCTCTGCGAAGCAAGCTTGGACTCAGATTGATCATATCGCGGTCAGTTTCCGGTGGCGAGGATGCATACAAGACTGTCGCTCCTTCTGGAGCACATGCCTGGACTCCGATCATGCGTTAGTGTGTGCCAAGTTCGTCTTGCGATTTGGTGGGGTTCGTAAAAGCCGTCGTCTAAGCGTTGATGTGAGCAAACTAGTAGCACCTGCTACTTCTTTGAAATATCAGAATGAGTTAAAAACAATGCTTGCCAGCAACCCCCCAAGTAGTATAGATGAACATTGGCTTCATGTGCAAGGTGCCATGCAAAAGGCGAGTGTAGCCGCTTGCGGCTTGAAAGAATGCTCCGCTAACAACCACTGGGTTTCTGCGAGTTCCTTGCAACTCATGGATGAACGCCGGTCCATTCCGGCTGGCAGCGAATACAACAATCAGCGAAAGGCGCTCACGCGCAAGATTAGACAGTGTTTACGTAAGGACCGCGAAGCCTGGTGGTCAGAACGTGCGTGTGAGATGGAGTCAGCTGCTGCATCTGGCAACAGTCGGAAGCTGTTCCAACTCATACGAGCCACCGGCAGCAAGAAACAAGGTGTCAGCGAGACGGTCTGTGAGGCAGATGGCACTCCAATTACCAGCCTGAAAAGACGCCTGGAACGCTGGGCAGAGCACTTCGGGAAGCAGTTCAGCTGGCCACCAGCTTCAGTGTCTACTATCATTAGCCCGAGTGCTCCTTGGTCGGTTAGTACCGACCCACCCACCGAAGCGGAGGTCCGTAAGGAACTCCAAGTTCTGAAACGCCATAAGGCGCCCGGCCCAGACAAATTACCCCCGGCTCTTTTTAAAGATGGTGGCGAGACTCTCACAATGGCTCTAACTGGGTTGTTCAGGAAGGTGTGGGAGACAGAGAGTGTACCATCAATGTGGAACGAAGCCATTATCGTCCCCATCTTTAAAAAGGGTCGACGTAATTCGTGTGACAATCATAGGGGTATCAGTCTGTTACCAGTCGCGTCTAAAATATTGGCTGCTGTCTTGCTTCGCAGACTGTGCAAAATACGTGAAGGATTGATTCGCGAAGAGCAGGCTGGGTTTCGTTCAGGTCGTGGATGCATTGATCATGTGTTCACCCTTCGTCAGTTGTTGGAACACCGCCACACGTATTGCAGGCCAACGATCGTTGTGTTTCTTGATATTAGGGCTGCCTTCGATTCGTTGGACAGAACTGTGCTCTGGAACTGTCTGTTAGAGAGAGGTGTACCTGAGAAATTTGTTAACATCCTGAAAGCCCTATACAGAAACACCTCAGGTAGAGTGAGGGCATACAACCAACTATCACCACTGTTCCCAACCAACAGTGGGGTTAGACAGGGTTGCCCAATCTCTCCATTTCTCTTTAACTTTGCCATCGATGACATTCTGGAGTCAGCTCTGAAGGATGTGCGTGAAGGTGGTGTAGATCTGCTACCTGGAGATAGACTTTTCGACCTCGAGTATGCAGACGATATCGTCTTACTGTGCGATAGCATGCAGGCTGCCCAAATCGCACTTAATCAGTTGGCGATCAGTGTCTGTAAGTATGGTATGTGCTTTGCGCCGTCTAAGTGCAAAGTACTGTTACAAGATTGGCAGGAGCCTGTACCTGCACTCACTCTTGCGGGTGAACCGCTTGAAGTTGTTGATAAGTTTGTGTACCTGGGTAGTTGTGTGAGTGCTGGCGGAGGGGTGACGGATGAGATTTCCAACCGTATAATGAAGGCTAGGGTGGCATACATCAACTTGAGCCACCTCTGGCGCCGTCGCGACGTTAGCCTGGCTGTCAAAGGTCGGGTATACAATGCTTCGGTGCGGGCTGTGCTGCTCTACGCCTGTGAAACCTGGCCTCTCCGAGCTGAGGATGTGCGGCGACTCTGCGTGTTCGATCACCGCTGTCTCCGCAGGATTGCTTGCGTTCGATGGCATCATCGCGTGAGTAATTCTGAGGTTCGGCGGCGTGTGTTTGAACACAGTGGAGATCACCATTCATTGAATGTCGTCATCTGGAAACACCGGCTCCGGTGGCTTGGACATGTGCTCCGAATGTCACCCCAGAGGCTTCCGTACAGGTCTCTGTTCGCTAGCCCTGGGACGGGATGGAAAAGGCGGAGAGGTGGTCAGTCCATGACGTGGCGTCGTGGGATGAAGGATTTTTGTGCTAGATTAGCATCGGTTGGTGTGTCACGACTCCCTGGTTGGGGTCCGAGAGATAGCTCAAATCGATGGCTCGAAACGTTATCGGATATGGCCAAGAATCGTAATCAGTGGCGAATGTGTTGCGATTTCCTTCTTTCTTCCCTTCCCGATGATAGTTAACGAACACTGTTTGAACTTGTTAAGCATGACTGTTTTCCTTCCAGATGAAGTTCTTTATCCGTTCTCTACTTTATATATATATATATATATTCTTTTTTTTTCTTCCTTTTTTTGATCTATGTTGTTTTATAATTATTGTGTGGCGCATCTTCTTGGTGCCATATTGTACCAAGTTTTTTATGCGTTTAAATAAATAAATAATGAATAGGATATAAATTGACTGACTGGTTTCAACATAGAAGTTTGCACCGGTGTGCTGCAGTTCGACTCGCCACTCGCCCTCCATGTAGCACACAAAGCAAGATTAAAAAGTAAAAGGAAATGCAAAGTAGAAACAGTGAACAGAGATAGGAGGCAAAAGGAGTAGTAATATAGAAGAACAATATAGTTTCATTTGAAACCATAAGTCACAAGGAGTGGATGCATCTGCTCTATCACTGAGGACGATTTTGAGCCACATCACCAATTGCCTCCAGACATTGGTGTTTACCGTCCCGAGGACCTCAACCAGGAAGTCTACACCTTTCTATGTGGCTTAACCTAACTGTCGTGGATTTTATTGACTGTTGAGACCATGTTTTGGTTTGACCACCAGTGGCTCTTTTCCAACCTGACCCTATGTCAGCTAACATTGCCCCGCCTGTTGTCGAGGAAGGCGATGACTAGGCATGCGTAACACATTTCATAACCATCTCTGTCGATGTGACTGATTCACAGCCTCATCTATTGATTTCCCCTCCCTATCTAGCACTCGACTGATGCCTCATATCAATATTGCTCACCCTATTATGCCACTTCACACGAGAGATAGAACACAAGCACCTATGTTCAAGGACAACTAGCCAGGGATTTCATGTCTTCCAGTTTCAACGTATGTGTCTCGCAGCCAGCCATAAAGGAGGACGGAGCGGATTGATGAGTAGTACAGCCGCCCTTTGGTCGACAGCCAGCCAGCCGGATATCACGTCTACTAAGCCAGAGACGGCGTAAACTGGTATATGCGCAACGAGCCTTCTGTATCTATGTGCTGAGATTTCGTCAGCGATCAACCCGTTAGCACTGACTGATGCAACTCCCCGAATAAGTGAAGTGGCCAACACGCTTAGCCAGCCAGCCACCACTTCACTCCAACCGGTCTATCTTTAACCTAGGAGTAGTCGATACAGTTCAGTCCTGTAGTCTCATTATCTTGCCTTCAACAGGAGCAGGAGAGAATCGCTCCCATGCCAAACATGCATTCGAAGATTGCTGCTCCAACTCAAGGTGTTCAGAAGACTCTGCTCTATTTTGTCAGCGTGTTCATCCAGTTGGGAGGACCATATCATTGTCAGCATATACTAAGTCAACGAGACTATTATTCTCTGGTGGCAAAAAGTGGATCCCTGAGTCGCGGAAGTCAGTTAGGGTTAAGTGCGTTAGCACATGCATCTATGACGAAATTAAACATAAATAGGGATAGTGAGCATCCCTAATGGACTCCAGAGGATGGCGTAGATAGTTCACTGTCTGCGTTAACTAAGGTACTAGGCAGCTTCTGGGAATCAGAGGTATTCCCGTCGGGTGGGTGTAAGTCATTGATTATCCCGATATACCAAAAGGCAAACAAGTCTGCCAGTGATAATCACAGGGGGACTAACTTGACCAACATAATAAGTAAAGTTCTAGGCTCAATAATCGAGAAATGCTGATATGGCTGAAAATCGTTCTCGGTAATGGCTGGCGCTGACGCAGATACATTCACACGATCCTTTTGGCCTCACTCACACTTCTCCCTTTTAACTCTGCTTTGAATTCCTCTTTACTGTCGTCTGTTGCTTTGTGTGATACATGAAGGAAGGTAGTGTGGCAACTCCAAGGGGTGCACATCTGTGCAATAGGTTGTTCGAAAATCTAAAGATGGTTTTCCCTACTATTTTGCATATAATGACGGTAAGAAGACTGAGGTAGCCGTTAAGTATATCGATGATCTTGAAGAGAAGAGTACACTTAGGGTCGCTAGATGTGGTCGTGAATACATATAAGGGATAGAGATGATGGTTAGTGACCATATTGGAAAAGTGTATCTTCTACTGTGTATTTACCTCCCTATAGATTATACCATACGTTAGCTGCGTGTGACCGCCTGGTTTCCAAGTGGAACTTTGCACAGACGTGCAGCATTTCCAGTGGCTACACCCCCTGTGTCAGTGACACAGTGGTTAGGACTCTCGCCTACCATGCACATGGTCCGAAGTTCGATCCCCTGCCGATACACACCTGATATCTATGGTTGGCCTGCAAAATGTGGGCTACCGATATCACATGCTGGAAATTCCATACTTGTACCAAAAGTACGGTGTGAAGTCAAGCTGTTCATGGATAATCCCCATCCAGGCATTAATGAAAACAAAACACGTAAATCAGCGAAGAGTCTCTTTTCGTCGGCGAATTCATTTTCTTAGCTGTACAATCGCAAATATATATGTGTTGTTTTGTATGTATGTGTACATTAAGTTTGTCAAACAAAATTACAATTGGTTAAGGTAATTTTAACTAAACAGGTGAAGGTTGGTAATGCAAGTCAAGAAAATTTAAGTGTTAATGAAACTAGGGTAGTAACAAAGGTGATGAGTTGTCAAAAACAGTTGTTAAAAGAAGTTATGTAATAATAATATGAATAGTTTGATGAGTGAGTTTTACTCAGGATGCAAGTAGAAACAAAGTAGATAATACGAAATTATATAAGAGATCTAAGTGAATGCAAGAATTATAAGCAATTAAAGAACAGAGAAAGAAACAAAATTAAGTCGTCAAAATAAAAATTAAAAACTCAAAACAAATCAATCATTTATAAAGTTATATTTGTAAAATCTCAGCGAAATTGATCAATCATTGTTACCATGAGAGTAGAAGTGGTTGAGTAATCTTCTTTTAATATAGAAAATATCCCCATTTTCAATTAGATCCTCATCTCTGGCTCTACTCTAATGTATATAGCATTTTTATTACAATACACAACAATTTACCAATCAAGTGGCGATATGTTTGTTAACAATAATTAGTCAGTGTCAAAATGTCAATGGGGTGGTAATTAACGAAGAAAAATTAATATGTATAATTAAAAGGTGGAAATGGTTACAACACGTGGATTGCGCCTGTGCACACGCTTATTCCTTAATTGCTCTTCATTTTTCCTAAATTATGCATTATGCGATCCACGTGTTGTAACCATTTCCACCTTTTAATTATACATATTAATTTTTCTTCGTTAATTACCACCCCATTGACATTTTGACACTGACTAATTATTGTTAACAAACATATCGCCACTTGATTGGTAAATTGTTGTGTATTGTAATAAAAATGCTATATATATATTAGAGTAGAGCCAGAGATGAGGTTATAATTGAAAAGTAAATATTTCTTCGCTCAATCTTTCTCTTTTCTAATCTTCTTTTGTATGCACAGCTCCGGTTTTTCTATGTGAATGGCCAGAGCTTCAGCGATACAAATAAGACAAAACCGTATTGCCTTTAATAGGCTATTCTAGAGTCTGTAGATTACGTTGAAGTAGGTGGCGTTTGTTGAAATGCAATGTGCGTCGGTGGCACAGTGGTTAGGACTCTCGCCGACTATGCACATGGTCCGAGGTTCGATCCCCTTCCGGCGCACACCTGATATCCATGTTCGGCCTGCAAAATTTGGCTACCGATATCCATGCTGAAAATTCTGTACTTGTACCAAAAATACAGTGAGGAATCAAGCTGTAAATCAAAATCAAATCAAAATCAGTATTAACCAAGTGTCCAATTACCGCACTCCTTATTGCGCCACTATTGCCTTTCCGCAACCATGCTGGCTGGATAGTGTTCTTGAATCCTCTTGGACAGGATGCGCGTCGAACGACCGATGTACCTGGCTGGCTCCACAGCAGCAGGTAACTGACATATGCACATAGAAGTGGCCAGATGCGGGATCTTGTCCTTGAGGCTTCTGCAGATCAGTGGGCGACTGGAGAACATTATCCTTCGCGTTTCTGCAAAGCGTGTTCTTCTCAGAAATGATGTGTTCCTTCTCTTGAGAATATCGCTTGTTAGATCTCCCTTGAAGTCTAAGTTCATGTAGACTTTATTTTTAGGTGCAAGTGAAGTTTCGTTTCTCTGAATTCTCGGTTTCATATTTTTGTCGATGAATCTTATTGGGTATCCATTTTGGATGAAGATTTCTCTTAGAATATCTAATTGTGTTTCCAGAACGTCGGGACTACAGATGTGTCGGATGCGGGTGGCGAGTGATTTAATTAAATTTCGCTTTTGTTGAATGAGTACCCAGCTATAGAAGCTTGTTAGTTGACCATTCCACGTGCGTTTTCTATGGACCGATCTTCTTAGGCTCCCATCAAGCCGTCATCAAAGAAAGAGAAGAGATAATGAACAGAAATATGAGGCAAAATAACAGTAATATGAAGGAATATTACGGATTTATTGGATATTATCAATCACAAAGAGTGAATGCATCTGCGCCAGCCATCAGTGACAACGATTTTGAGCCAGCCGTATCACCAATTCTCTCCAGCCTGCATTGATATCTACCATCTGGAGGAACTAAAGAAGGTCATCTACACCTCTCTACGTGATTGGCCGTCTGCCTTATACTAACTGTTGTGGATTTCATTATTTTCTTTTGACCCCCTCTGGCTAAGTCCTTTCCAATCTGATCGATACTATGTCAGTGGCTAACATCACCCAGCACGTCAGTCAAGGAAGGCGATAGCTAGGCAGGCATGCGTGAGCAACACATGTCCTAACCATCCATTTCAATCGGTGTAACTGCTTCACAACCTCAATGTTGATTGATTTTCTCTCCACCGACTGATGCCTCATCTCAATATTTCTCACCAGCCTGTTACACCTAACACGCTAGAAAGCTAGGACGCAGACACCTATGATGAAGCACAGCTAGCTAGCCTAGCTTTTCACGTCTTCCACTCCGAATGGCCATCTCCTAGCCAGCCATAAAGGTAGACGCAGCTTTGTGTGAACTGATAACACAAAAGTTTTACTCAGCCACGTCATTTTTGAAGTATTTGGATATATTCGAATAAGGTAAATATCTCGAGATGATATCTTTATTTCGTAGTTTCTTTACAACCGCTTTACAACTAAGATGGTTAACAATAATAAAATAAAGTGCATATAAAACCAGAAGTACATACTAGTGACCAGTCATACTTAAATAAGTCAAGTAGTCCATGGTTGGCGAGGGTTGAAGTCCATCATTTTTTGTGCACATAGATTAGAATGTAAATGATTCGTCCCCAAAGTGCTTCCATCGCCTTTAATGACCAACCTTGAATTAGAGTTATATGAAATCATTGTGAAGTAGTCATTAATATTGACTTTGTGACCTGACATTAATAAATGCTTTGCAATGGATGATGATGGATTTCTATTCAGATTAATTGCATTGGGATTTTCTAGGTGTCTTGAAAACAATTTTCAAACGAGTTCTTTACGACGACATTGGAAGATTCTATTGTTTCTACATTTATGAGTGTCACCGCAACTGCATGTGAACTTTTAGATACAGTTTGAAGTAGAGTGTACAGAATTTCGTCTTTCAATCGTAGGTACAGGGATCGAAAATGTTCGGTAAGTGAGAAAAAGAGATTTGGCGTATAATGTGTGTTTGATATCTGACCGAAGTCTTTGAGCTGTCAACTGTACAGTTTGATCACCCTTGAATGCCAGGTTAATAAACATATATAGCTTTCTTTGGTACGAAGCTGTCTTTTCAAGATGTCGGTTATCCTTACTGTGACAGTTGATAAGCTTTTCTGGATAACCATTAGCCAATAAAACTGAATCTATGCGTCGAAGCTCACCCATCATTGTGTCGCTGCTGCATATTTTTCGAGACCTTGATAACCGTCATTTCACTAGGGTACGTTTATACTGGATGGGAAAAAAACTGGTGAAATGAAGATATTGTCCACTCCATGTCTGTTTACGAAAAACAGATACTGGATATAATCTGTAAAGTTCAGTTCACAACGGGCGACATATTAAGAAGACAATAAAAATGGCGATTTATCACGCCTTTCATACTGACATATGTAAGCGAGGAAAGAACAATCGTAATTAGATTTCCAAAATAATAGTAATAATAATGACTTGCTTCATTCCTAAACGGCAATTATGTTACAGCATGGAATACTCGTTAGCATATATCATCTATTAATTGATAACAGCAACATTTTGGACATTTACAGTAACAATAAATAGAAATGTACGGAAGGTATAAATTGATAATAATAATAAAGTCGGTGGCGCAGTGGTTAGCATGGTCGCCGACCATTCACATGGTCCGGGGTTTGATCACCGGCCTACGCACTCCTTTACCTCACTTATCCAGTTATAAGACTGGTAAAGAGAGAAGACTGGGCATGAGGCTAGCAACCTCACCCTCTGAAGATAAACACTACTCCAGCTCGAAGCCCTATGTTCCACTGGGAACGTGAAGGAAATAAATAAATAATAAATGAAATTATAAGACAGCAAAAGGATTGATTCAACGACGAAACGTTTTCAATAGTTGTTTGTAAGGATTAGATTTGATTTGGTGACTTGATCACGGATTGTTATCAGTTAGAGAACCATCGAAAACCAGCCACAGGAAGTACTGGGGAGGTGTTTCATCAGCCTAGTTTGGGAACCATCGGCAGTACGCACCCTCCCCACTATCAGGCTTCGAACCCAGGACCTTCCGGTTACAAGACAAGCCAGATCGTATACCATTCAGCCACTCACCGGGACCCGATTCAATAGCAAGTGCATGAATTCCAGCTTCTACCAATTCGTGATTTAGCGTGACTCGCACCAACCAATATCATTGGCGGGGAACCCACCCTCACACTTGACTGGATGGACCTCACTAGTCACGACTCCTCACTAGGACTCCAGGAAACTCCGTCAGGTAGCAAGTCACTAGCGAGCATCTGATTAATTAGTTAATTAATCAGGATGAAACAGCTCTTCAGTACTCCCTTGTTTTCAATGGTTCTCCAAGTGATATAAATCCATAATCAACTAGTCAGAGGAAATATTCACTTTTCAATTAGATCCTCATCTTACTCTGAATCTACTGTAATATACGCACACACGTAGAGTATTTTTCTTCAATACAATACACAACAGTTTGACAATCAAGTGGCACTGATAGGTTTGTTAACAATAATTAGTCAGGACCAACATGCCAGCTAATGGTGAGGATGATAGGTAGTCAAGAAAATTAATATGCACACAATTAAAGGGTAGAAATGGTTACACAACAAGTGGATTGCATAATGCATTATTTTCGCAAAATGAAGATGCTACACACTAAGAAGGAGTGTGTATAGGAAACCTACAACAACAGGTCAGTATACTCATTCTTTTGAGTTTTGCACCTTTGAAATATAAGCGCAACTTTCTGAAGTATCTGGTTCAGACAGCTGGGATAATCTGTTCAAACAACTCCCTCAATGCGAGGAGCTTAAGATTATCAGAGAATTACTTAGTAGAAATGGTCACCCAGATAAATTCATTAAGCAAAAAATAGATAAACTTAACACCAAGTAGAGTGAGTATGCCGACAACTCCAAAAACACCATTGTTGATAAAACTACAGTTCCTCAGTGATAAGATTAGCGCGAAATAGTAACACAGCGAGCGCCTCAAAAGGGAATGCAATTAAAAGAGCTTCCAGTACAGCACAGGTAGGCTGTCTCTTCACCATCACGCCTATTTTACTTTCGAGTAATTAGAACAAACTAAATAATTTCGCCTGTTCCTCCTCCTCCTCTATGTGCATCTTTTAATTAGTATACTGTAGCTGTGGAGCCAGCCAACTACACTGGGCATAAGATTAGACTGGTTCATCATCGTATTTCCGAGCATCATCCAGCACAGCGGTGGTTGAGCAAGCAGCGAACAAGATCTATAGCTAACTCTGCTTTAGCAACACCTTTTAGATAGATAGATAGTGAGAATAAATTTGATGTTAATACAGCGCTTAAAGTTATTTATCGCATTCCTACTAATCTTAATTTTGCTTTGCGAGTTCGTCTTCTACTCATATACACAGCTGAAGGAATAGGAATCTACTGGAAGAAGCCAAAGTTGAGTGTATTTTCAGAAGAAATTAATACAGCCACTTTCATTACCTTGGCCATCCTTACATGAATGTATAAATTGGACTATTTCACAACAGCAACAACGACAGACAGCAGTCAGCATAAATGGAAGCAATCTGAAAGAAGCAATCTCCTTTACCTACCGACCTATCCACCTACCTAAGAAGCATCGTCTCAACTACAAACGGACGGAACTGATGAGGATATGAAAGCGAGGATCGGGAAAGCAAGACAAGCTTTCATTACTCTCAAGTCTGTGTGGAGGAGATGAACAGCACTCAGAATGAAAAATACGATCCAGATTTTTAACTCCAATGTGAAGTCAATGCTACTCACTATACGGATCAGAGAAATGGCGCCTCACCTCACCGCGTTGCGTCGCGTCACGAAGGGCACTTCGAACAAACTACACGACTTCATCAACAGCTGTCTACGCTCAATTCTCTGCTCAAGATCAGATGGCCGGCCAGAAAAGATCAGAAACAGGGAGGGATCTCTGGCAATCAATGAACCAACCCAACCCAACTCAGCAGGAACCACTTGTGCAAGAAGTATGCAGGAAGAAATGGAGTTAGGTGGATTGGATTGTGTCCATACTCTGAGAAAACAAATCATCAAGTGAGTGACATCACAAGCCGCCAGGCTATTTGTCCAGCGAAAGCTGAATGGGAATCAGTGAGTTGGTCGTCAGTGAGAGGGTGACTTGGAGGAGGTGATGGAGAGAGGAGATGAGAGCATGTGAGTAGGCGTGGAGCCAGATGGAAACGTTAACGGAGAATCGAATTCGGTGGAGACGTGAGTCTGAAGCCCTATATTGTCAACATCGACGAATTAAAGAAAACAATAAATTCACTCTTCTCCGAAATCTTATAAAAATTATATCTGAAAACACAATACTACGCGAAGAGACTCTTTTCAACAACGAATTTATTGTCAAAGTTGTACAATCACAGTATACAGATGGTTTTGAAGAAATTATATCATGTGAGGAAATTTCAACAAAAGTGTGAAGACATGGAATAATAATAGTAGTATGAAAGGCAGTTAAAATATTCGTAATTATAGTCATAGTTAAATTTCAATCGGTAAAACAATTCATGTCGTATGAAGAATAATTCGTTAGGTGCGTAGATGTTGTTGCAAGGAGGTGTATAATTATAGGGTTGGTTGGTCACTATGAAAAATTGATCAAATTTCACGGAATATTCAAGTGTTGGTTTGTAGGAATTTGGTTGGACTCAGGATTTCATCATGAGCTGACATTAGTTAGAGAACCATTGGAAAACCTGGGAATACTGGACAGCTGTTTCGTCCTACTTTTGGACTCTTCATCAGTACGCACCCACCGCCAGGGTTCGAACCCAGGACCTTCCGGTTACAAGGCGAGCTAGCTCGTATACCATTAAGCCACTGGGACCCGATCCAATGACCAGTCCTTGAATTCTAACTTCTGTCAATTCACGACATAGCGCAACCGCCAGCCAATGTCTTCGGCGAGTATTTCTCCTCACACCCGACCGGCTGCACCCTACTGGTCACGACTTCCCACTGGAACCCAGGTAACTACCTACCTGAATAGGGCCAGTCACCAGTGAGCATCACATTGGTATTCAAGTGTTGGTTTGTAGGGAATTGATTGGTTTCAGGATTTCATCACGGAATATTTTATCAATCAAATTTTAAGTACTTATAACTAAGATACAGTAGTCAAGCTACCTGTGATAAAATAAGTTATTTTCATCCACTATTTTTATATACACACAAGACCTATACGAAATGTTTCGTTGACATGTCGCCTGTAGGATAGATGGCGTTGATATAGAACTACTAAGTCAAGCACTAAATACTTTTGAATAATTCCTCCATCCAACCATTCTTAGTTTTTCCAAGTCTTGTTGACTTCTATATCAAGAAATTAAGACAATTGGGTAGGTAGGCATCACCCAACCTCTACTTTTACATAGTTTGTAAACTCTCCCATCTTACCTGGAGCTCTTTATTGATACCCATAAGTCTTTCCTCGGCTACTAAAAAAGAACTATGACATATTTTGAAGGGTATTCAAGGGTGTCAATAGAGCGAATGATGTGAAACCACTAAGTCGGCTCATTACACTTGTTGTAGTTGACAGACACATGAACTCATGCGAGAAATGACTTAAATTCACATTTACCCTTACCTACACCTCACAACCCACTACATTCAATTTCATCAGGTAAGATAGAAGACATTATGAGAGATGGAATTTCCACTAGCAAAACTGAGTACAAAATCCCGACGATAACCAATTAGGCCCGCTTAAGTTCTGTGTAACAGGGAAAGTATTCAGCATGAAAATTATAATTTACTAAATAGTTGGTAAAATAACTGAAACTTTGATCTTCTACTATTTGTAGATTAAAGGAAAACTATTTCAAATATATTATAAGTTCAATGTGGAAAAAGTCCCCATTCAGATAATTAGAAAGCAGAAGGATTTGGCGAAGAAACATGAACTCTCCGATTAGATAGACACTCATCTCACTCTGGCTCTACATTAATATGGATATAGCATAGTCAGATGTCAGAAAAGAACTTAACATATAAAGTTTTTAAATCAGTATTAACTGAACTGTAGAGGGAAAACAAAGATTATTATTACTATTATTGCAAGTATTGTGTATGCTACTATCTACTTACACTTCATTTGTGTTCCCACCAACATTCTGTTTATAATGGATCCATTATTGATATTATTATTTTTACTATTTTAAGTTTTACGTATGTACATATTTATTAAAGGAGGTAAATTGTTGCAATAATTATCAGCAAAACCATACAAATTCGAATCCTTAAAATTATTATTGCTGCTGGCAATAAAGCCAGTATTATCATTAGTAAAATGCTAAGCTCAGTAACCAATAAGCAGTGTGAATGTTGATCAGGAAAAACATAACAGAGTGAAGAAAAACCTGCTAAAACCAATACGCTTTGGTCTCCTCTGCACTGATGAAGCCTCAGCTATTCACATGAAGAGACAAGAACCACATACACACAGGAAAATTATTCAACCACTTCTTCGATCTTGGTAACAACCTTGTCGATTTCCACTACCTTGATTTCATTTTCTAACTTTTTATAACTACTACATAACTCCATGTGTTCGTTCCTTCGTTCCTGTACTCATCCTGATTACAACTCAAACACCCATCCACCCACTAAACTATTCATTCGATTATGTAACTCTAATACATTAGTTATTCACCTCCTCTTTCCTATGCACTGATTAATATTTAAAAAATATGATTGTGACAGCTCATCACTTTTGTCACTACACTCTTTCTTGGAAAACACATTGTATATAAATTCGATTGTAGAGCTAAAGAGGTGGGGGAGGATGAATTCGTCGAAAACAGCCTCTTCGCTGAACTATGTGTCCCGTTTTCATTTTATACTAGGCGGTAAGAGTTAATGATCACAAACTCAGTGTTCAGTTCAACTTAAATAAAGGCAAAATCAAAGTTAACAACATCGGAAAGACAAGCTCTAATTAGTCTAAAACAGGATAAAAACATTGTCATCGCAAAAGCTGACAAAGGAAGCTCTACAGTAGTTTTGGATAAATCTGACTATATCACGAAAGTCACTGAACACATTGAAATGGGTACGTCCATATGAGGAAATTAAGAAGCCAGCAGATACAATAATGAATAAGGTTAAGAAATCTACAGAGGAATTATTACGCAGAGTGAAGCAGTCGCTGGGTAAGTCTAAATGGTTTAATTTAATGCCTAAATCTAATAATCCTAGTAGAATATATGGTACTATTAAAATACATAAGCCAGGTTACCCCATACAACCAATAGTAGATTTCAGAAATACCCCTACTTATGAATTATCAAAGCACTTAGCTCTAATGTTATACCCCATTCGAAATCGTTCAAACTCTAGACTAACTAACTAATTCATATGAGATGAAAAATAAACTAAATGACATTCAGGATTTCATCATGAGCTGACATTAGTTAGAGAACCATTGGAAAACCTGGGAATACTGGACAGCTGTTTCGTCCTACTTTTGGACTCTTCATCAGTACGCACCCACCGCCAGGGTTCGAACCCAGGACCTTCCGGTTACAAGGCGAGCTAGCTCGTATACCATTAAGCCACTGGGACCCGATCCAATGACCAGTCCTTGAATTCTAACTTCTGTCAATTCACGACATAGCGCAACCGCCAGCCAATGTCTTCGGCGAGTATTTCTCCTCACACCCGACCGGCTGCACCCTACTGGTCACGACTTCCCACTGGAACCCAGGTAACTACCTACCTGAATAGGGCCAGTCACCAGTGAGCATCACATTGGTATTCAAGTGTTGGTTTGTAGGGAATTGATTGGTTTCAGGATTTCATCATGAGCTGGCATTAGTTAGAGACATTCTACTAGAGAATGATGAAACAATGGTTAGTTTTGATATAATTAGTCTTTATGCTAATATACCAACTAATAAGTATGGCCCTAGAAGCAGTTAAAAAAAGAATTAATTGCAGATCCTGAACTCACTCATTGGACAAAACTTCCCATTGAAGAAATTATTTAAGTGATTCAGTCATGTCTCACATCTACTATCTTAAATTCCAAGGCAAGATATATAGACAAACAGAAGGTGTAGCAATAGGATGGATGACCAATATCCCCAATAGTGGTAGACGTATTTATAGATAGCTGGGAAAATATTGCGCCTAATGCATTCACCTAATCCTACTCCAAAAATACGGTGGAAATATGCGGATGACACTTTCACACACAGTGTTAGAAAAACAGAACATATCTCTCTCTCTAGCTTCTTCGCACGTATAAACTCACCAGTAGAGGGAATTAAATTCACATTTGAGTCGGAAAATGAAGAAGAAGAATTAGCTACGATGTTAGATTGTAAAATAAAACGAATAGAAGAAGGTGAACTACACACTAGCGTTTACAGAAAATCAACGCATTCTGCTAATAGATATTTAGACTTTAATTCGTCTCATCCGTTAACTGTTAAGGCAGGCCTCGTTAAGTGTCTAACAAACCGAGCAGTAGCACGAAAAAGCACAAGAAAAGACCTAAATGATGAAATAAAATGGATAGAAGAAGCGTTGGTATCGAATAACTAACTGTTATGTTCTGCTGCTGAGTGGTTAATAGTAGTTTTCCCGTCGCCAAATTGTTATGTACTCGTTGCTAAATTATTGTTATGGACTGGTCGCGAAACTAATAGTCCTGACGCAAGAAGGCGGAAATCAGAAGACCACTAGGTTTTCGATGATACTTCTATTTTCCAAACACAAGGAGAATGCAATAAGTGGTATCACACCAAAGTAAGTGTAAGTCACACAAGATTGTGAATGCGAAATATATATGAAATGTTCTAGACAAAGTGTGTGAACAAATCAATAGACAGTCTTAACATGAATGGCTAATTATAATGAAGTATCGATCCATATATACATAGCGAAATATAGCAGACATGTCAACAACCACCATATATGGATATATGTCACCAAGCAACGGACTGTCAACAAACACTCATATTATATATAATATAATATAAGGAGAATATACATTGTTAAAGGAGACAAGTTCATACAAGTGAAATGGTCACAGACTAAGCGAGCAAACAGAAAGAGAGACCAACATACACACACACATAAATATATACATATATGTGGATACATATCACTATCCTATAAAATTCATTAGGAAGATCAGTAAAGGCCAAAAACAAAATAAAAATAATTGTGGAACTAATAATGATAACATAAATAAGAGAGAATATAAGTCATCCACTGTTATACCATATAAGGAGTGAGGGGACCTCTGAAACACTCCCTACGTAGGATTCTTATTAACAAAGAAGGAATTAGGGTTTTACTGTAACCTACAAACTCAATCAGGGACAAGCTCTGTAGGTTAAAGGACCCTGTGGGTTGACCCAATTAAACAAAATAATATAATTTACAAAATACCCTGCAATGAATGTGAGTTAAGTCAACCACATAGGTCAAACTAGTAGATCGGGGGTGATCAGATTCAGTTCACCTTCTCGACATCAGTCATTATGTTGCTAATATTTAGTTGGGCATAACCCTGAAAATCTTAGTTGTACATAGAAATTAAATACAACAAGTCATACACATAACAATAATTACACAACTTTTGTGAGTGAATCTCAACTACTTTATAGAAGAATCGAAAAACTCTTTACCAATGAGATTGTTGAAGACAACAGAAAATCTTTAGTAGGAAGACTCTAGGAGATTTCGCATTCACCGACACTTTATGTCTAATGTCGAAAAAACTAGAAGACATACAGGCGATAACTGTTCAATTTGCGGAAGAAGCAACGAAGAACAGATATCAAGTGAACGTAGTGAAGAAGATCTGCAGCTCAGGTGGATGATATTGAATTGGATGTGTTCCCTGAAACGGTTGATGGTTTAATCGCGAAGATTTCGTAGTCCTCTTACTAGAAAACATTCCACTTCACTTCAGGTTTCAGCTTGAATTGGAATTTCTCCTTCCCCATCAATGATGATATTATAATTGTCTCCCTTCTCACAACCATTCTTCTCATTCCTTCTTCATTTACACCTACACTCATCATCATATCTATTGACTTTGAGTTTGGACTTTCTTTTCATGTCATGTGATGGTTCACCTTTTGTTATCTGGTAAATTTGGTCTGTAGTAATTAACGTGTGTTTGTTAATCGCTAGCTGATTCATTTGAGTACGAACCAGGCTTCTAGAAATTAATTCGCTGAATGCAGTCCTGGTGTTACCTCTTCGGTGAGAATTTCCACAGTATCTCAATCATCAAATTTATATGCAGATGCACCTATACGAGAGAATGTAAATATATTATATCCTTTTACAGCCAATTTGTGATGATCTTGGATTCTGATTCGAAGGGAATGCTCACTATGACCGATATAGTTTGCATTGCAGTTCATGCATGCAATTTATTTTGTAAATGGTATTGATTTTATCTTCTTTCTCTGTTGGATTAGGTCCCTTCTGGTTTCCACGATATCTAGTGGATTGATTGTGCTCCTACGAAACAGGAGGGAATAACACTCGTATCAGTTCAGAATCATTTAGATTTAGGAATGTGTATTTCCTCTCATCACCATTTCTGGTCTTTCCACATCATGTTAGTTAGTTAGTTAGTTTCCACAAGGATATTTCGTTCCACGTTCTATGTAAGGAAGTTAAGATGAGCTGGTGTCATTCCGTCTCTACTGTTACACTTTGTCAATTCTCGTATTCTGCCCACACTTGTTTACTGCTCCTCACCCCACCTTAATCCTTCTCGGGTCACTCGAGAAAGACTTTGTTTGTTACACTGTGAAGGGCACTACGAGCCGTGAGTGTGGAGAGTGAGTGGGGTGGATGTTGCTATTCCAACTGGTTAATGCTATTGTAGATAGACAAATGGATTGGTGCGAGAAATGAGAAAATATTAGCAAACTCTTGTCAGACTGTGGACATGCCCTCTCTATATAAGTCTTTATACTACCTACCCAATTTTTTTAACTTCTTCATATATAAATCAACAAGATATGGAATAACTAAGAAAGGTCAGACAGATTAAGTGTTCAAAGGTATTTTAATGCCTGACTTAGCAGTTCTACAGCAATGCCATATATCCTACAGGCGACATGCAAACGAACCAGTTCGTGTAGATCATGTGCATTTTAAGTAGTGTGTGAAATTAACTTATTTTATCACTGCAATTTTGACTACTGCAGTGTAGATATAAGTAGCTGAAATGTACCCATAAAATATGTCATCACAATCAATTCACTGAAAACAGTAAAGAATAACAGAAATCTGATATCTATAAAAAATTATGAACAAGGTGATATGAAGCCTGAATAAAATACAGACAACAATGTGTGTAGAATAAGAACATGCTATCTTTTATTTCGTAGGGTTCTCATTAGTTGAGTGCGCTCAAAAAAAGTTACTTAATTCAATGTACTGAACAATATTGACGTATTTGCAAAGGTGACATGTTGTCAGCTTACCGAGTGACTCCAAAAATGATAAACAGTAGTCTGGAATTACGCCTAGATAATATGTTCACGGAAGGATCAAGTTTGAACGAAACAAAATATCAAATATTGGAATATAAGAGAAAAATAGCTGGGAAATAAATACATACGGTGAATAAGTTGATGAGTAACTCATTAATTGTGTAACAATGTGTTGAGCTCAACTCAAAATATAGCAATAAATAAACCAGGAGAACGTAAACTAAATCAAAGCGGAGGGGGCAGTGGGCTTCAAGACAGAGAATAAATGAAAAATCAAAGAGATAGAATGCAGTTGTCCAGATACCAGGGTGAGGAAGGACTGATGAAAAGCGCTTCCTTCTAAAAGCATACATCGCGTTTCAGCTGGTTGATAGCAATTAATAATAACTGCTTCAATCCAAACAGTACTCTTCGTACAAATATGGAACTTTCAGCATGCAGTAGTACAGTATTGCACATAATTTTCTCATTACATGGGCAATAATTAACCTAGTGCATTTTCATCAATAATAATTTACATTTATCATATTGTTTAATAAGAAAGTGAACTTAAAATTAAATCATGTGAAAATACTGAGAACAATGCAGCTATGAAAACAAAACAGACTGGGGCCGTTTACTTAGAGTTCCTCCGTGAGTTGGTAATTTCCTGTCTTACAAAATACTCATCACATAAAATGTGTCACGACGAAATAAGCTATTGTAGAGCTTTGTTACTTAGTCGTCTGAGAATAAAGTTCTCCATAGTCGTTTCAAGTTCACCTATCATCAGATGAGATAGATGCAAGGAGAGAGTTGAGCGTGTGTGTGAGTGTGTATAGAGAGCATGTTCACAGTCTGACAAGAGTTTGCTAATATTTTCTCATTTCTCGCACCAATCCATTTGTCTATCTACAATAGCATTAACCAGTTGGAATAGCAACATCCACCCCACTCACTCTCCACACTCACGGCTCGTAGTGCCCTTCACAGTGTAACAAACAAAGTCTTTCTCAAGTAACACAAGAAAGATTAAGGTGGGGTGAGGAGCAGTAAACAAGTGTGGGCAGAATACGAGAATTGACAAAGTGTAACAGTAGAGACGGAATGACACCAGCTCATCTTAACTTCCTTACATAGAACGTGGAACGAAATATCCTTGTGGAAACTAACTAACTAACTAACATGATGTGGAAAGACCAGAAATGGTGATGAGAGGAAATACACATTCCTAAATCTAAATGATTCTGAACTGATACGAGTGTTATTCCCTCCTGTTTCGTAGGAGCACAATCAATCCACTAGATATCGTGGAAACCAGAAGGGACCTAATCCAACAGAGAAAGAAGATAAAATCAATACCATTTACAAAATAAATTGCATGCATGAACTGCAATGCAAACTATATCGGTCATAGTGAGCATTCCCTTCGAATCAGAATCCAAGATCATCACAAATTGGCTGTAAAAGGATATAATATATTTACATTCTCTCGTATAGGTGCATCTGCATATAAATTTGATGATTGAGATACTGTGGAAATTCTCACCGAAGAGGTAACACCAGGACTGCATTCAGCGAATTAATTTCTAGAAGCCTGGTTCGTACTCACCAATTTGAGTCAATGTCTCTCGGACTTCAACCATGGAGTCGTGACGCACCAATGATTGCTTATCTAACACAAATATCGTTCATCCTATGAGGCCACGTCACCCGCTGATCACCTCTCCGATTTTTCCATCCAGTCCCATGGCCGGCTAGTGAACAGAGGCCGATACGAAAGCCTCTTCGATGACATTCGTAGCGAATACCCAAGTCACTGAATCCAGTGTCCCCAGATGACGACGTCACTCAACGAATTGTCATCTACGCTGCGTCTAAACACATGCCGCCAAAATCTTTGGATTACTCACGCAATGAGTACTTCAGTGGTATAGCGATTAGGACGCTAGCCGATCATGCATATGGTCCGGGGTCGATCCACAGATGATTCACTCTTTTACCTCACTGAGCCAGAAATAATGCTGGTAAGGAGGAAAGGTTGGCATGAGGCTAGCAACTCCATCCTGTAAAATAAACACTGCTACAGAAACTTCAAGCCACTAGCTTGAAGCCCTATGTTCCACTGCGGAAAGTGAAGAAAAAAATCACTCACGCGATGATAATTCTATCTAGCACAAGCATACCTACGGAGGCAGCCGTGATCGAATATGCAGAGTCACCATAGATTCTCAGCTCGGAGGTGCCAGGTTTGGCAGGCGTAGAGCGAAACAGGACACATTGAAGCATTGTAAACCCGAACTTTGACAGCCAGGCTAACGTCGCCACGGTGGTGGACAGAGGTGGCTCATAGGTATAGTGATATATGAATTATCAATATTCTATCCCTTAATATTCAAATGAGATATTTAATCAGAATTGTTCTGAATACAGTAGGAATACCAGCAATAGGTTATGATAGGCAGGTAATTAGCTGTGAGAATGCAGTTAAGGCGACTTCTACACCGTAAGGACTGACTATGAAATGGGGAAGTTTAATAAATAGTGAAACCGAAAACCTAACCTTATCTTAAGAGAAATATACTCCTAAACTTAACAAGAATTCAGAAAGTATTCATGAAACGACTGTAGGATGATTTATCGTGCACTTCTGTTTCATTTCGCTACAATTTTGATTGTTTCTATTAATATCACCATTGGTGGAATGAAAAATAACATCATCGGGAAAATTTTAAATATTACCAACTAACTGCTTTCCGACCTCATCGATCCATCCCATGTCAGTTGGTGGCTAACATCACCCCAACCGTAGTCGGTCGAGGAAGAAAGGCGAAGGCTAGGATGGCAGACAGGCATGCATGCGTCATCAACACATGTCCTAACCATCAATCTCAATCAGTGTAACTGCTTCCCAGCCCCACTGTCGATAGATTCCCCCTCCTCTTTCCTTTCCTAGAACTTGAACGATGCCTCTGTCTGTCTGTTTTCGACATAGAACTTTGCACATGTATGCAGCGGTTGGAGTCGCCACATTCCCTCCATGTATCACACAAACCAAGAGAAGAAAGTTGAAGAAATGCATATTAGAGATAGTAAACAGAGGTATGAGACAAAGGAATAGTAACAACGAAGAACAAAACAGTTTTATTGGAAATCATAAGTCACATGGAGTGGATGCATCTGAGCCAGCCATTGAGAACGATTTTGATCTATATCACCAGTTGTTTCCAACCACTGGTTTTTACCATCCCGAAGACCCCATCCAGTCAGGAAGTATACACCTTCCTACGTGGCTAGCTGGGTTAAACTAACTGTTGTAGACTTCATTGACTGGTGATGAAGCCATGTTTTGGTTTGACCGCCGCTAGCTCTTTTCCAGCCTGACCCGATGTCAGCTAACATCGCCCGTTGTCGAGGAAGGCGATGACTAGGCATACGTAACACATGTCCTAACCATACATCTCATTCGACGTATTTTCACAGCCCTCCTGCTTACCTAGCACTCGACTGAAGCCTAACCTCAATATTGCTCACCTTATAATACCATTTCACACGGGAGATAGAACGCGGGCACCTATGATCGAAGACAGCTAATCTTTTCATGTCCTCCACTCTCAATGGCCAGGTCTCACAGCTACCCATAAAGGAGGACGGGTACCGCACGGAGGAGAACCATGCATCACCTCACTATTGCTCTCTCATCCTGTTACACCTACCACAAACACCAAATAACACGGAAGGTGGACAGATCTCAGACATCTATAACCAAATACACCTGGCTAGCTAGTTAGCTTGCCTGACTTTTCATGTCTTCCAGTGTGTGAATGGCCATGTCTCAAAGCCAGCCAGCCAGTCGGATATCAAGTCTAGTAAGCACGCTAGAGATGGAGTAATTTGGGTTGGCTGAAAAATGCCAAACGAGCCTCCTGTCATCGTGTTCTGAGATTTCGTCAGCCACCAGACCAACTCGTTGGCGTTGGTGTCGGCTGATGGAACTTCCTAAACAAGTGAAGTGAAGTGGTCAACACGCTCAGCCAGTCACCACTTCACTCCTCCCTCCCTTCCTGTCTGTCTATCTTTAAGCTAGAATTAAGCCAGTGAACGCAATACCGTAAAGCAAAAGTCATTAAAGCATCCGAACAAACGTATAATTTAATACATGCCTCCTTTGATTACAATCTTCACAAGTTTGAAACAAAAACGCCAAAAATATATTGAAAAATTCACTTAAAAAATTGAAGCTACTTTTTTAAATCTGTGATCAGTTGAAGGCGAGATCGAATTTAGTTGCTCTTGCTTTTATTTTATTTGGAAAAGCAAAGGACTAGTTGGTAAATGATATGAATAAATCCACAAAAATAAGGGAGGAATGCATAATGCAAGGAAATATAAACGCCGCATAAGCGAAACCGGGATAGAGGAACAAAAATCTACGACACACAGACACACACGAACAAACAGACGAACATTGAGAATAGAAAGTACCAAAATAAATTACAAAAACAAGGCAAAACAGAGAGAAAAATACAAACTGAAGGCACTAATCTGTTCGGCTCTATGGAAAAGTGATCTTTTTGAGCTGTAATAAGTATTCTTTCACCACTGATCACCATTTGAGTTCAGTCTAAAATAAAATACACACACACATACGCACACAAGATTACCATCCTCCCTTGATATAAATTTGTCGGCATTACGCATTCACCAAAAACACAACAAAACATCTCAGTGTTCCACTCTTCTTTGATAAAGAAAATCTAATCTCAGATTAGAACCAAAAATTCAAAATGCATTAAAATATCATTTTAGCAGTGTATACACCTCCACCCGCACGCACACAGAAACACACACACAGACGCGCTATTTTAATGTCATGTTCTCAGTGGAGGTTGATCGTGGGAGATAAAATTCACAGTTCTTATATCACCGGTCATATCTAGTGTTGATGGAGACGGTGAATCATCATCACGTGATGATGAATCATTATTATTCGATAGTCTATTGTTTAAAATCGATGGAGAAGAGATAGGAAAGTAGCCAAATGCGTTAGTGTTGTTAACAGAATTATGGTTATATTGTTCACTGGTGAATGGGTTGGTAAGCGATGGTAGGCCAGGATGCGTTATGGTTGATAATAACGTTGATGACGATGATGATGGTGTACTACTGTTCCATGAATGTTTTGTTGGTGTTGGATAGTTGTCAGAGGATAATGGTCGATTTAATGAATGCATACTACGATTATTATTATTATTAGTGGTGGTAGTCGTAGATGTTGCTGTGTAAGTGTAATTAAGAATTGGCGTAATTGTGACTTCTTTAGACTCATTATGACACAGACAAGAACACGTTGTTTGCACGCCTAGATGTATATGATTATACCGGCAATCAATACAAAAGTTCTGTCCATCTATATTATTTTGAAATGAAACAAGCGAACAATAAGGTGACATATCATATTCATGCATCATATGATTACTGTTTACCAAACTACTCATAGTAGAAGTATTTCTAGTATTTTGTATAAAATTCCCATTGTATACGCCTCGATAGCTGTCATGACTTGAAAGTGTTTGTAAGTTTTCATCGACACCGTTGTAATCACCGTCAACATTATAGGCATTTAATCGACTGTAGACAGACCGAGAGGTGGCACTTGAGTTTGTACAGATATCATGCAAAGATTGGCCAATATTCTCTGAATGATCATGACTCAATAAGCCATCAGTGAGGCCAAATCGATTTGTTGCACTGCCGATAGCTGCTGTCTGGCCTAAATGCTGAGTAGAGTTTGTATCTGATAAGCCTGAGGATAAGGATGAATTCGAGGAAGCTGTTGAAAAGAACGACATATGACCTAATGACATGTTACGATTATGCAGATTGCCAGAAAACGGTAGATAGGCGTTATCCTCGTCAGTTTCATTGATGTCTGGAGAGTAGAATCGGTGAGATCGACCTTTATAATAGAAGATGACAAGTATGGGAACAAAAATTGTGATTACTAGTATTATATTAGTGTTTTAATTAGATAAATGAATATAGTGTCAGACAAGTCCTCTTAGAGAATGGATATCCTCCAAGATTTAACGAGAAAAACATGAAGTTAAGGGAAAAGCCTGAAATAATCAAGACGGCCCCGGGAAGAAACTGCTATTTATGAGTGTTGAAATTAAGGCTGATACTACAGCTGATATCCTAAAGAATTGCCACTTACGCAGATCACTGAGGAAAGCATTGTTTATGGCTGAGCTATGTATCAATTTCTACAGCCGACAAACGATCATTGGATGTGTGAAGGATAAACTGCCTCTCTGGACAGGCCACTTCAATGTGTGTTTATAAATTCACCTGTTGGTGTGGAGCTAGTTACATTGGCCGCGCAAAGCGCAAACTTTCCAAGAGGAAAAGGACAAAGCAAGTGATATGTCTCCACATGATGTGTGTGTTTTGCTTTTGACAGTCTATTATATTTTGCTATGTGCATATGGATCGATATTTCATTATAACTGACAATATGCTTTTATCTGTCCACTAACTAAAAAAACATGTATCACCTTGTTATCACATGACATTACAACCAATCATGTTAAGACTGTCTATTACTGGTTCATGTGTATTAGCCATTTTCATATATACTTTGCATTGTACATTTTATCATTATTGTTCACAAACCTTTTTCGTACTTATTCACTCACACTCTTGTGTGACAATTATTTTCCTTGTCTGGAAAATACAAGTATCATCGTTAACCTCGTGGTCTTCTGATTTCCCTGTTTCCGCATCAGGACTATTAACTACTCGACCAGTACATAGCATAATTGGCGACGGGGAAAACTCTAATAACTCCCTCAGTAGCAGTACATAACAGCAAGACAATCACTGGTTCAATTGTCGAAGACTTGGTTAACTCAAGCCACGTAGCTCCACCAGAGTCATCTTTCAAGATCATCTACAAAGTGAAGCCAAATGGTACAAAAGGCGTCAGATTTCGGCTTTAGTGTATGATCGAGGCGCTGGGAATTCGTCGATACAACCCCGAACTCTGTATACAGAAAACGTTTGTCCAGTCTCTGATTCTATCTTGGTCTTAACCTCTTCACTAGTCATTCCCTGTGAAAAAGTTTTGATTTTTTCTTTCCCTTTTTTAATTTCTAGTTTTACTTTTAGTTTGCCTTTGCTTTAATAATTAATTCGCTATTATCACTCTCATATGTTTCCTGTTGTACATTTTGACACTCTCTTCACACTTGTTCAATTGACACTCAACTACCACCGTTATTCTCACTCACTCACTCACTCACTCAATAGCAATTTTAACCTTATCAAATTTCTATGTTTGTTCCGTTGAGTACCAGGTAATTTACAACTTTTAACTTTCACTTCTAAAGCCACTTTTGAGTAATTATATCAATTATGTCACCTCCACCCCTATTACTCAATAATAGACCACCATATATTTTTCTGAGTATAAATAAAGCTGTACAGTCTGTGAAGATGATTTCGTCGATAAAGAAGATTTTCTTCGCTGAATCTGTCTTTTATTTTCTTCATGATTTAATGGGTATTTTCGGTGATTTAAAAACTTTGTCAAATAAAAAGTGGTTTAACATCAAGACATTCCATGGGCGGTTTTTGAAAGAAAGAAAGAAAAGCGGCCAGCAGTACTCCATTCTAAAGAAGAGACAGCATTAACTGGCTGGCGTGTTGGTCATCTGAAGGGAACACCTTACACCATTGTTTCCAAGCAGTACGGCTATGCCTACAGAACCCCAGCATAGTGTGAAACAAGGAATCGTAAACTGTACCGGCAACTGCTCTTAGTGTAGTCGCTATCCTAGCAATCCTGCTGGTAAGGTAACGGAAGGCTCGTTTGGCATTTTTCAGACAAAGGTGGTGGTGGTGGTAGTGGTGAAACGAAAACATGGCTTCATCATCAGTCAACGGAATCCACTACAGTTAGTTTAGGTCATCCAGTTAGGCAATCACGTAGGGAGGTGTAGACTGCCTCGTTGGGGTCTTTGGGATGGTGATGAGAAGCAATCAAGGCTGGAGATAATCGGTGTCATTGGCTGGTTGGAAATCGTTCTCAATGACAGCACAAGGATCTGTCATCTCCAGTAAAACTCTACTGTTGTTCTCCCATATTACTCCTATTCTTTTCGCCTCAGTCACGCTTCTGTTTATTATCTCTTTCTACTTTGAATCTGTCTTCTTTTGATTTGTGTGGGACATGGTGGTAGTGTGACTAGTGGAACAGCTTCACATCTGTGTAAAGTATTTCTACGTTGAAACTCGTCAGTCAGTGTTTATTCAGTGTGGCTTTTCTCTCATTCGTCTGCATTTTGTTTGAAATATACAAACCTCCAAGTTTTGAAGTTTTAATAACGGTGTTTTTGCCTGTACACAATGGTTCTGCTAGTTTCACAACTCTCCTTTATTTATTTATACAGAGAAATTTCTAAAGCTTGGGAGTACTGAACGACCGTTTCGTCCTCGTTTGAGATTCTTCGTCGGTACTCGCCCACTGGGGTTCGAACCCATGACCTTCTGGTTACAAGGCGAGCTCGTATACCACTAAGCCACTGGGACCCTATCCAATGGTATACGAGCTCGCTTTGTGACCAGAAGGTCCTGGGTTCGAACCCTGGTGCGTGCGTACTGATGAAGAGTCCCAAACTACAATGAAACAACTGTCCAGTATTTCCAGGTTTTCCAGTGGTTCTCTTGCTGATGTCAGCTCATGATGAAATCCTCCATCCAATCAAACAAAATCCCTACAAAACCAATAATTGAAAATTATCATTCTTTGTCGTCCAATTAACTGATTCTTGTTGTCTTACAAACTGCTTGATAGAAACAACCGGATTACAAGCTTTCGAGGATTAATTATTACCACTCATAATCATCAATCAATTTTAGTCACATGGTTTCACAATTTGGCTTATACCTACATTTTCTCTCTTTCGCCAACTTCCCTCGTGTTGTTTGTTGCCACTTTCCATATCTCAGGTATAGGTGGCGTTGTGTCATTCCGATTTCTGCACATGTGCGGTATTGAACTGACCTATGGTGCTCTTTAACACTCTCACCCTGTTCCATTCACTCTATTGCGTGATCACTTGCAAGTGAATGAAGTGCTATGGCTGAACTTTGTTTTTTTATAGGTTACTTAAAAATTAGCACGGTCAGTTATTCTAGATTTAGCTAAATTTTTATATTCCAATGGTGTAGTTGACCCCGATCTGGTAGTCTGACCCATGTAACTCACCTGGCTTACAGTCATCATTGCATTGTATTTGGTAAATTATACTACTTTTCTAATTAATTAGATCTATTGAGTCCTTAATACGACAGGCAAAGTTTTTCTCTGAGACAGTTGTTTGGTTTAAATTCCACGCCGATTAATTCCAGCCTCATTGAGAATCCTACATAAGGCATCTGACGTTCCTCCTCTACACGTCGGTACAACAGAAGTTTTGAATTCTATATTGTTTTCGTCATTTTTATTGCTAATCTTGGTTTTCCCATGGTTCTTCATATATTTTTGAATAAATTCTGGGAGGCAATTGATTACATGTTGCCACAGCGCCCAAATCCTACACTTATACCCTTAATTGGAAACCTTTTTAATAAGCTTCGTGCGTCGGTGGCACAGTGGTTAGGACTCTCGCCGACATATGTAAATGGTCCGGAGTTCGATCCCCTGCCGACTCACACCTGATATCTATGGTCGGCCTGGAAAAATTGGGCTACTGATATTACATGCTGGAAATTCCATACCTGTACCAAAAAATACGGTGTGGCATCAAGCTGTAATAAAAAAAATTCTTCCTTGCCGGTGTACCGATTACCAAAGAGTAGAGTTCAGTTATAAGAAACTAACATCTAGACTTGATAGGACTAGTTATATATCATCTGAGTTTTAAGAGAAGTTAATTATTAGGCGTTAGTAACAAGTTATTAAGTAATCATCAAGAAATTTGTAAAATAATGATGAGCATTAGGAAGAATAGAATGACTCATAGGAGTGACGTAAAATACAAAAAAGTTAACAGAACTATCTAGAATTGTGAAAATTAACAAAGTCAAAAGATATTTAATTGAATTTTTAGATTTTCCTGTCGATTGATTGGACCGGTGTGCTCGGTCTCAGGTTGACATGTCTTTCGGCTTCTTGTGCAGATGCTTCGATGATATCTGGGCATGTAAGTAGAATTTAATCGGTGGGTGGTGACTAGCAGTGGAGTACAGGATATGGATTTCGTCCTATTTCGGATTCACCAGCTGGATGTACCTGCATTCCCCAGGGAGTAATGATGTTCCCACCGAAGCTCGGACCCATTGCCCATAGTTTCAAACTCCAAGGCAGGTACATCCAGATGATGAGTCCCAAAAAGGATGAAATGCGCATCCTGGACTCCACTGCTAGTCAACATCCACCAGTTAAATTCTAAAGTCAAAAGACAGTTACAAGAGGAGGGGCGAAATCGTTTTCAAAAACTTGATACATATTATGTAGTTGGCCAAGGCAAAGAAGAAGTGACTACACAAATTTCTTTTGAACACACACACACACACAGATTTGGCTTGCTCAGATGAATTCCGATTGCCTCCACTGTTTGTATGTATGTAAAACTCGTACTCATAGAGCATGCGAGAGGATGGGTGAAATAAGGTTGATAAATAACTTTAAAAGTTTTGTTAGAGTCGACTTGATGTCCAGTATGGATAAGATAATTTAGTAGCTTTATTGGGCTCTTTTCCAAACGCAAATGGGAGACGTTCATAAATTCGACAATGGACCTACCTGGTTGTTCACCCTATGTAACTAGCTCCACACGAGTAATTAAACTGGTAAATACACATGGAAGAGACGAAACAGGACAGTTTGTCTTTATTTCGTGAAGTGATTATTGGTTGGCTAGTGAACAGACAGTGTAGCTTAGCTTCGTTGAAAGTCATTTTGAAGGCTCTTCTCAGACGCTGTGGTAAGATCTCGCTATTGACATCACCTGTGAACTGTAACCTTAGGAAGACTGATATTGGGGGAGGCAGTGTGCATCTTCGACGTTTTTCTTTCTCACTGCATGTGTTTGTCCAGGAATTTAGTCGGATATCCGTTTCTACTTATGAGACCACGATTATTACCGAAATATTCGTCCCTCAGTGTCTCATTTAAAAACGGATAACTCTAGCTAGCCCAGTGAACCAGATATTTAACCGAATTACGTTTATATTGTAGAGGCAGGAAACTCAGGAAGTGAGCATATTGTGCTCACTAAATTTTCACCCCTCATTCAAAACTTCGATATCTTGTTACTAACATCCCCTCTCCTTTCACCTATCCCTTGACTTTGTTAATTTTCACAATTCTTGCTAATTCTGTCAACTTGTTTGTATTTCACGTAATTCTTCTGAGCCATCTTATTCTTCTTGCTACTCATTATTATTTTACAAATTTCTTGATCACGAAATAACTTATCGTTAATGCCTATGGATTATATATAAATTTGCTGTTTCTTTCAGGAAGGCTACGTGTGCTTTCGGAAGTGTATGGGTGGTTGTTACTTCCCGGATGCCCACACCGTGGAAGTTGATTGATTCTTCGGGTACCTGAAACAGAAAAGGAAAGTTAGTGCTGTGTGACCTCAGAGACCCTGAGGCCGGCTAGCCACACACAGCCTGTATGAACTGGTTTTTTGGTTTGATTCCGTATTTGTAACTTACTGTCGGTTACGGGCCACCGTAGGGTAAATCAGGATGTACAATTTTCGGGGTCGACCTTTTCTAACCCCCTCTCTCCAGCAGAGTGGAGAGACAGCATAGCTGGCCGGCATGCTGGTCATGTGACGGAAACACCTCACTGCTGTTACACCCCTGTTCCCCAGCAGTGTGACTTCACCCACAGACCCCCCCCAGCATAGTTTAAGAATGATTTCTACATAATGCCGGTAACTGTTTTTAGTCTAATCGCTATCCTAACAACCTTCCTGGCATGGTAGGACCTGCAGAAACATTGGTTTCAGCCAGTGCAGCTTGTTGGGTCATCGCGATGTGCAAGCCCAACCACCACGTCAAGGTGGCAGCTATCGGTTGGGAATTCGCCATTTAGTTGGGTTCGAGTACGGAACACTGGATCAACCGTAGTATATTCTACTAACCTAATCCCTCTGAATGTGCTAATATATTTGCGGAAAGCATCAGTGGTCATACCTTAATACCTTAGCTAACAGCATAAACAAGTTAAATACAGATAGGGCTATGGCGGCCCGGCCAAAAATTTACACAAGTTTAGAAGTGGAAAAATTATGATTATCAAACTTAGAATCATAAGATTTAAATGATGTACGTATTTTATTGTCCACAGAAATCAGTTGCACTATACTACCACGAAATCACTGACATAGTCTAGAAACTCTGGGAAATTATTTCAGTAGAAAACGACTTATTGCAGGAAACATATTTTCCGTCACGCATTAGTAATTAGAAAACAAAAAGCAGCCTATCCTTAGACCATACAGACTGAAGACTTCAACAGACACACATGAGGCTGGAAATAGAGAGAACCACCTGTTACTGCAGGTAATGTTGATGACACTTTTGTGGTTTGTGACAGTTGGAAAACCTCCATGCGGCTCACCCTCACATAACATCCTTGTTTCCAAGAGAAATCTGACGTCTACCCTCTGCCTTCGTGTAATATTACTATATAAATATTTACTTCTTTAACACTAAATAATTGTCAACTTACATCATCTTTGAAAATATGTTACCCCTATTCTTTCTGTCTGTAACAGTTGAAGACATTGTAAAAAAGTAATGTTTAGACGCTATTCTAGAACTCATAATTGATTCATTTAGGATGTAGGCAGCAGTTGAAGAGAGTAAATAACAATACACGAAATAAAACGAGCTCATATTATCAACAACAACAACAAAAAACCCAGTAAATATGTTCATTCTTTCATTATTCAAACTAAAAATTAGAAAAAAAAAACGGGAACAATCGGCTGTATATGAAATTCAAGACTTTTTGATAAATTTACACCAACTGCGGACCAATGTCTTCAGGTCATGTCTGCTTTGACCAATCACTTTCCTGTAATTTAACACATCCAGTAAATGAAATCGGTCTGAGAGTTGGAAATTTATCAGCACGATCAAAAATTAAAACGTACGCACGACCACACACACACACACACACTCACATGAGAAATAATAATGAATTCTTTAACACTTAAGAAAACTTCCCTACGCATGTTTTCGGTAGCTAACCTTTCTAGAGATATACACACATATTTATATTTGTGTAAGACAAAAAGAATACTTTTTTTGGGATCACATTGACTGAACAATAAATTTTGTTTTTCAGACAGCCATCTTTAGTTTAGGGACAATCTGGGGTCACTTAAGTTAGAAGAATATGATTTAGTGTCAAAAGTTTTCCGGGTTATAAAGTGGCCATTCACATAAATAAATAAATAAAAGTTGTGGAACACTAATAAGAAACAATATGTTCCATTAATTGTTGATTTATAGGTAGGAGAGGAATATTTTGTTTTTTTAAATAAAGGTTTATACAAAGCTTTCTCTGGAACATCACTTCTCTGCACCTAGACTATTTAGCCCTGCATAATATTATTAAGCTCTATTCAAGACCTTCCACGTCCAGTATTATTGATAAATAATAATGCGTAAACAATCATCAAATAAACGATACGAATGAGGATGTTAAGATCAGTCAGAGGATGAGAAAGGCAAGACAAGGCAGACACATTCACCAGTCTGTGTGATCAGTTTGGAAATCTGCTTCTCACAATAAAATCCGAGTTCACAACATTAATGTGAAGTCAGTTCTTTCATCTACAGACGCTGTTACTGGCTTCATCTTAAAGAATCGACAACAACAACAACCAGAAACTCTGAGAAGGGGGACTAGTCAAAAACGTATGGTTGAATGGATATTCTGAAGAAAATGCAGATAGATTGGGCACACAACTCCGAACAGAGCATCACGGCGTACCAGGTCCTCTAGTAGAACGCGTACTGGTAGGAAACAGACAGAGCGATGCCTGCTGCTGAATTACGCTGTATCTTTAAAACCACTCCTCTATTGCGTTCGTTCGGGAGTAAAAGACAAACTGCCTAATTTCGCCTCTTCCATGTGTGTGTATCTACCAATTTAACTGCTCCTGTGAAGCGAGCCAGTCACGAGCATAGGCTGTACAATTAGGCGTGTTTCTCGTTGAACTTCCGAACATCACCTTGCACAGTGGTTGGTTATGCGAAGGACAGATAAAATCTATTCGCAGCGCTATTCTATTTCACTCATCCTGTGGATACACAACACTAGACTGATCGATGTTAACCAGGCGGCTTTCAGGGTCATTTACGACATCCCAACAAATTTCAATTTCGCCTTAAGAGTTCGACTACTAAATATTGCTGAGGCTGGTAGTGTTGGAATCCAGATTAACAAGCCTAATTTATGCATCCGAAAGAAGTTAGTTCAGACATTATCCTTAGCTTGGCCATCTAGGTTCGAATAATCCTGAATTTTTGTGGAATTCTAGTCGCTATTATATATTTATTATTATTATTTAAGCATCTTTAATGAACTGTAATTCCACTATGATAATACTTTACAAATCGATATTATTTAAAAAACACTAATATTGTTATTAACTACTAATCTAGAATATTC
Organism: Trichobilharzia regenti; assembly: GCA_944472135.2. NCBI lineage: Eukaryota > Metazoa > Platyhelminthes > Trematoda > Strigeidida > Schistosomatidae > Trichobilharzia > Trichobilharzia regenti. The sequence continues at coordinate 26,176,830 of OX235270.1, read as the reverse complement.
TATGTATATAAGCATGCACATGTAATTGTAGATCCAGAAGAGGAATTTATCGAAAAGGATATTCTTTGTTCAATTATTTTGTGTTTTATAGTCGGGTGTGTGTCCGAGGATGATATGCAGAAAATCGTGTGAGAGTACACAATGAAATGCAATGGAAATGTTGTTTTGAAGTCGTAGGTTCCATTCGGTGGCCAAGAGAATAATAAAATCATAAAAACGTCTTAGGAGACATTATAAAGTCATAAGTATCACAGCTGGGAATTTTATTTTTGCCTATACTTAATAGTTTAGATGTAACAAGTTGTCAGGGTGATCTCTTACCCTTCGATGACGAGTTACCTGGATTAGAACTGTCAAGTACCAGGTAAAGAAATGCACTTGCCGTGTGACCAATCCCCTTGTCTCAGACAGAGGTGACGCGGGTTGACTGACTGAGTGACTGGTTTTAATATAGGACTAGTTTGTACACAAATGCACCAGTTCCACTTGCCACACTACTACCATCTACCACACCAACCAACAGAAGACGATAAACAGAAATTCAAAAGAGATTGAAGGAGATAATAAACGGAAGTGTGAGTGAGGCGAAGTGAATAGGAGTAATACGGAAGAACAGTAGAGTTTTACTGGAGATCACAAATCTGTGCTGTCATTGAGAGCGATTTTGAACCAGCCATATCATTGATTGTCTCTAACCTCCATTGGTTCTCATCACCATCCTGAGGACACAAACCAGCCAGTCTACATCTCCCTACTTGATTAGCTGATAGGCTGATAGTTGTGAATTTCATTGGCTGATGATGAAGGCATGTTTCGGTTTGACAGATACCACCAATATCATCACTAGCTAGCTAACTCCTTTTCAACCTGATCCATCCTATGTCAGTCAGTGACTAACATCACCCAAACGTCGTCGGTCGAGGAAGGAAGGGGATGGCTAACCAGGCACACAGGCAAGCATGCGTCATCAACACATGTCATGACCACCCATCTCAATTAATGTAACGGCTTCGCAACCTCACTTTCGATCGATTTCCCCTCTTCCTCCTTCCCTTCCTGGAACTTGAACGATGCTTCACCTAACTATTGCTCTCTCAACCTGTTTCACCTACCACTCACACCAAATAACACGAGAGATGGATAGAACACAGACATCTGTGATCAAACCCATTTAGCTAGTTAGCTAGACGTCTCGTATTTTCCAATGTGTGAGCAACCATGTCTCACGGACAACCAGTCAGCTATATAGTCATGTAGTAGGACGGAGCGGACTGCTACTGAGCAGTACACACGGCGTTCGGCTGACAGCCAGTCAGCTGGATATCACGTCTAGTAAGCACGCCAGAGATGGCGTAATTTGGGTTGACTGAAATATGCCAAACGAGCGTTCTGTATGTTTGTGCTGAGATTTCGTCAGCCACCAGATCAACCCATCAGCATTGGCTGATGCAACTTCACAAATGAGTGAAGTGAAGTGGCCAACACGCTCGGTACAGGCCAGTCAGCCATACACCACTTCACTCCTACCTGCCTGCCTAATTTTAAGCTAGGAGTCAATAGCTATATTTACATCCAGGTGTTATTTGATTCGATGAGACGATCTTCAGGAGTTGGTTTGTATGCATTTGATTGTTTACAACTTTAATCCCCCAACTCATATCACTTAGAGAACCAGAGAGTACCAGAAAGCTATTCCATACCAGTTTGGGACTCTTTACAGTCCTAGTGAGAAGCTGTGACCAGTAGAGTTCACAAATACTCACCGATAAGTAGTTGGAATTCATAGGTTGGCCGTTGAATCGAGTGTTATTAGCTGAATGGTCTGACTAGAAGCTCACCTTGTAGACTGAAATTCCTGGATTCGAACCGCGGCGTGTATGTACTATTGAAGAGTCCCAAACTAGGCGGAAAATTTCTCTCTTATTCTTCCTTCTAGTTATTCATTGGCCATGATTAAACTTGCGACAAATTTTAATGATAGTATACTCTCTTTTTAAACAAATAACTTAATAGGCAATCATCGTCATTATTTTTTTCAATTTTTGATTACAGCTTGATTCCATACTGTATTTTTGGTACAGGTATGGAATTTTCAGCGTGGATATCTATAGCCCAAATTTTGTAGGCCGACCATAGATATCAGGTGTGCGTCGGCGTGGACTCGAACCCCGGACCATGTGAGGCATGGTCGGCGAGAGTCCCAACCACTGTGCCACCAACGCAAATAGAAAGATGTTATATGCAGGTTTGTCAGTTTATTGACTGGTAGTTTTTTTGATATCCCTTCTCACTTATTCTCCCATGCACTTCTCAAAATAAAAACAAAAAACACTATATCATACAGCATGCATACTATGTGGAACACTGAAGGCTGTAAGCAGGCAGGCTTAGTGGTGTATGTGTGTGTGTGTGTATGCCTCTGACTTGACTTGGCTCAACTAACTGATTGACCAACTCCGACTGATCGATTGACTGACTGACTGACTGACATTATTGTCAATAGGCACTTGAACTCAATTCTCGCGAGAAAGCACTTGTTAATGGGCTGAAGTTATCTTGTCTCACACTGACCATCTCTCCTCTCTCTACTCATTCATTCGCAACCCTTCTCTTGTATCTCTCTCTCTCTTCGGACAGTGAAACCAGAAGAAACTTCATGATTATAATGACAAGAATTTATGATGGTACAAAGACTGAATATTACCGTATTTATGACGGTTAGTTGTGTGTGAAGAGAGAGTCGGGTGTCAGAAAAGAAATAAACCCACTTATTGAATCAGTAGTAAACAAGCTGCAAACTGAACATCAGCAAAGATTATTATTATTACATGTATTATCTATGACACTTCATTATGTTTCCACCACCATTCGGATTAGAGTGGTTTCATTATTATTATTATTATTTTAAATTTTAGGTATGTACATATTTATTTAAAAGGAGGTCAACTATTGCAATAATTATCCACAAAAACGCTGAAAATTCCCATTCTGTATAAATATTATTATTATTTAATTTGTGGACGGTGACTAGCAGTGGAATCCAGGATAACACACATTTCGTCCTCTACTTGGGACTCGTCACCTGGATGTACCTGCATTTCCCAGTGGGTGATGATGTTCCTACCGAGGCTTAAACCCAGTGACGCTAGTTTCAAACGCCAAAGCGTTATCCATTAGACCACTTGGGCCACGAGAGCCAAGAAGCCGACATGTCAACCTGAGACCGAGCACTTCGGTCCAATCAATCGATGGGGAAAATCTCAAATTCAATTAAAATATTACTATTATTGTTTAGAATAAAGTTATTATCACTGTTGTTATTATTATTAGAAACCTGTTACTACAGAAGCGTTTTTTTATTTAAAGAATGTCGCTTGCATACTAATCTCAACAGTCTGTCCTGTCTATAATGAGTGGAGAAAGAAAAGATGAATTTCAGCTTTCATCAAATGGAATCCTTATAATTATAATAAAAGTGTTCACCAACAGCTTTATAGTTAGACTGACAATAATAATAATCAACTTTATTCCAAAAACAGTATTTACAATACAGAATGGAATTCTCAGCATTCGTCACAACACCTTCCATCTGATTTACTTAAAATATAAATAAAATTAAAACAAAAGTAACTAGGGGAATTTATCCACGTTCACGATATAAAGTCAAAAATATACGAAGCACGAACTGAGAGTATTAGATATAATTATCATATTAATAATAATAATAACAATAACAGTGAGTTTGTTTCAAACAGTATTGTCGATTCACTTTGGAAATTTTAGCATGTTATCATAGAGTATTGATTGAATCTAATGTTCTGTTGATATACCAGCATGGTGAGGGGAAATACAAATTAACAATTATAACACAGCTTTAATGATGTTCACACTTATGAAAAAATAAATAAAAATAAAAACAAAAAATTGAGAGGATTATAAATGTAAGAAGTTCAATAACAATGAAGGTTGATGTTGTAAGGATGGAGGAAAATGGTTTAATTAGTAGTACAAAGAAGGTTAGTTGGTTCATGCCCAACACTATTTTTATCACATAAAGTATGTGCTAAATATGGTATAGTGGAATTTGTATACTTAGATGTACGTGCATAAATTCTTCTGAAATGACTTCTTGTTCTACCTGAGGAGGAGACACAAGGTTGGAGCTGTGGGTGCTGTGGTGGGTGCTCAGAGTCTGACAAAATTCCTTTAGCAAATTTGTTGCATGACATCAAGTGCCGGTCGCCAGTGACAATGTCAACAACATGGCCCAATGGGATACCACTCACACTACTGACTGACTGACTGAGAGTCTTCAGAGTTCTAAGAAGTATGACATAGTCTTTTTTAAGCAACCCAGGAGAAAATAAGCACGGGTGAATAGTAAAGAATAATAGGTAAGATGCACGAGTTGACAAACTGTAAGAGCAGACATAGGAAGACCAGGATAGGTCAGAAGAAAGAATTAATCCAAGATACTTAACTTTAGACTTAATAATAATAATAATAATAATTTAACCTCTTGTATAGATGAGATTTAAGTTTTTGATAAACTCCAAATGGAATGACAATCAAAATAAGTGAGTGAACAAGTTTCACCATCTGTTAAATCATCTAAGGTTTGTCTATCTACACACATTATCTTGTTCTAATAGCAAAATGATGGTGGTCTGAACCATGCAATTAGTCATGCATACAAAAGAAAAACAATTTCAGTGTGTCAATCCATTGAAAAATGAAGTAATCTTAAGTAATCCTCTTCAGATTACGTAATGCTTTTTAAAGTGACCTTAGTGAAATGTTGACCTGAAAAAGTATTTGGGAAATTGTAACAAATTTCAGGCCGGTTAGCATTCAGTGTTTAGTGTTGAAAGCCATTACATCGAATTAGAAAGGAATTTTTTTAACTAATCAAGTGAATAATATTCGAATAAGTGAATATTGTCCAGTATAACCTTAAGGATAAGATACCATCGCTTTTGGCCACCTCACTGGTGTGTATTTATCAGTTTACTTACTCGTGTGGAGGAAACTACATATATTGGCCTTATTTAACATCAAGTGCACATACGTGTTCTCGAACAGTGTCCAGCTTGGCTGGCTAGTCAGAGGAGAAAAGAAGAATACCAGTGGATCCATCCCCAAACATCTTGTCAACTCTGGACATCGAGCAGAGCACACTGCATGCCAGCTTCACAGTGCTACACACAGTGCCTCAGTATCATAAGACAGGATTTCGAGTAGGCCATCTGTACATAGCTGAATCGCAGGCTATTCCAGATATCTGCATTCAAAAGCCCCATTTACATTCACTCACCAACGTACCATGTCCAGAGCAACGTACTCACTATAGTTTTGCTTCACTTTACTATGGAAGTTTAGTATTACTATTGTTATTATTACTTTATTTTCACTACCTTTCTCGGCATCATTATTTTATTATCACTCTACTACTGTTTATTTATAACACTGCGTTTTCATACAGATTTCATAAAAAAACACTATCGTCTTTCCACTAGTTCCTGGCCACTCCACACGAATATATTATGAGTCATTTTCCTACAATTATTACGTCATGTGAAATCCTACCCCCTTTCTAACTGCCAGTTACTCACCCCTTCTAGACTACACCTTACATTAAGTAATACGTTTCTGAGGAGAAATTTTACCAGTATCTGAATGGTCGTCTCAAGAATTACATTTTCAAGAATCGATTTGACCATAGACTGATATCAGTTGGAGAACCTTTGAGAACCAGGAAGTACTGGATAGATGTTTCATCCTAGTCTATAACTCGTCATCAGTACACACACGCACTAGGTTTCGAACCCAGGACCTACTAGTTACAAGGCAAGCTCGTATACCATTCAGCTACTGGGACGCAATTCAATCACCAGTGCATGAATTCCAGCTTCTACCAATTCATGACTTTAGCGTGACTAGCACCAGGAGACGCAATTATATCACTCATGAAGAAATTTAAATCATTTCGCTTTATGCTAGAAATTTCGCTGAAAGGGGATGTTGTCTAGAAGGATGACGAAAGCTCCTCAACTAAACCAACCAGCTCAGAGAACACTAATAGTTGTAAATCATCCACCTGAGCTACAAATCTCTATTATTTCAACACTAAGTAGTACTAAGGAAATTCCAAGACAGGAAGTGAGGCATGTAAGAGAAGCTTTAAAACTTAATTAATAATAATTACCCTGGTAAATTAATCAAGAAGTATGCGGGGAAATGTAAAAATGGAATTAATAATAATTGTAGTGATAGTGCTGATAATGATATAAGTGACGACGTGAATCTCAAACATGCCCAGAATACTGACAACGTCAACAAAAAGGAATTGAAATCATCAGTAGTGCGTGCTTCCATAGAAAGAAGGGAAATTGGAAAACTTACGGTGGAGAATTCTTAACAATGCAGGCAGGAATAAAAGTGGCTGGCATTCAAACACCCAACAAACTTATTCAAAAATAAATCACGTCGGTTAGGGGATCCTGTCTATAGAGGCAATTAAAAAAAAACAATTTAGTTGATCCAATATACTCTGGTGTATTGGTTGGCAGGTCAAAGTAATATAATGAAGTCAGTCAGACAGACTACCGGAACACAGAAACCTGACAAAATCTAGACTGGTTGACCTCAATAAGATAATAAATCTGGAGGATACGTCAGCTATGCCACTCACTACATGCAATTACACACAATCATACAATATAGGATGATGAGATAAGATGACAGATTTAAAATCTAGTGTAACAGGGTGGCAGGTGGGGAAGATTGATAACGGAAGCTTTATTTATCGAATCAACTGAGAGGGAATATGTGTAATCGGAATGGCAGAACATCTTTCCACCCAGAGATCTGGTGGATTCTACTACCACCGACGTACGACGACGAATAGGAAAGACTAAAGAAAAGCACAAAAACGAAATTTTCGAAGTTGTGTGGTTACGATTGATGATATGGTTATCAACAGTAAATAAATAAATTGTGTTCAAAAGGCTTTAGTGACTTTTAAAAATTGTAATCTATATCTTGCATACACTGAAATAAGCTGTGGGGATTGTACTATAGCAGACTGTCTAACTGACTTTTTAGCCTGCAGAGTATCCATGCCTTTGTTGCAGTCCGTAAATTTAAAATATCTAAAACCATCAGCCTTTAAAATAGCTGAATTTTTCTAATTATAATAATAATAATGGGAAAGTATATCTTATGCAATAAGGTATGATTCAAAACATCGCCATGGACATGTCAATTAGTCTGTAATCGTGATTAAAAAAAGACAGTGGGCGTTATTTTGCGTAGACCGATTCCCATTGGTTTATTTCCAGACTGGATATCGACTACCATATCAGTATTGTATTTAAGCAAAAATTTACTTATTCAGTAAATGACCACACTCAGAATGCATTTAACTTAATATCTAGAAAAGCTGAACCTTCAGATTAATCAGTGGAAGTATCTAGAACTTGATCGTATGATTCATACAAATAATCTGTACTGGTGGACTTTTCATGCATCAGTATTTTAGCGACGCATTACTCTCTAACCAGGCTTCACATAGTCCGGAATTCGATGTCCAGCTGGTGCACTACTAAAAGCACCGATTAGCCGGTAGTAAGCACAGTCAAGTGAGAAATGATAGGGATAATAATTAAAATAGGACATTTACACTTTTAATATTCTTCAGTAAGAAAGTGAATATAAAATCAAATCATGTGAAAATATTGACAACAATGCAACAATGATAACAAAACAAACTGGGACCGTTTACTTGGAGTTCCTCAATGAGTTGGTAATTTCCTATCTCACACAACACCTACCACATAAAATGTGTCACAACTAAATAAGATATTGGAGAATTTTTATACTTAGTCGTCTGAGAATAAAGTCCTCCATAGTTGCTTCTAGTTCCCCTATCATCAGATGAGATAGATGCAAGGAGACAGTTGTGTGTGTGTGTGTGTATAGAGAGCACGTTCACATTCTGACAAGAGTTTGCTAATATTTGTTAATTCCTCGCAGGAGTCCATGTGTCCACATAAAATAGCACTGATGAGTTCGAATAGCAACACTCCATTCACTCTCTATACTCACGGCTTTTAGTTCCCTTCATAGCGTAACAGACAAAGCCTTTCTCGAGTAATCCGAGAAATATTAAGGTGGGGTGAGAAGCAGTAAGGAAGTGTGGCCAGAATTCGAGAATTAACAAAGTGTAACCGTAGAGACTGAATGATGCCAAATCGTCTTGATTTCCTTACTTAGACAGTCAAAGGAAAATGTTTATTGATGTAGTAAATATGCATATATAATAAGTAAATAATCTTTTTTTTTACTGCTTTATACTTCTAGTGGAACATAGGGCTTCAAGCTACAGCTTTAAAGGCTCAGTAGCAGTGGTCTTTACTTTTAAGGAAATGAGTGGGTTGGGGTTTCTAGCCTCATGCCCAATCTTCTTTCTTCACCTAAATACTGAGGTTTTTATAGAGTGAGCCGGGCTGTGAATAGAACCCCAGTTGAATTGCCTGGTTGATCAGCCTCCTACTGGTGAACCACTGACGCACATAATAAGAAGTTCATAAACAATTTTATCAATCATGTAAGTGTACATTAAACCAAAGTCTAGATAGAAGAAATTGAAATGATTGGTGAATTTTCTCTTCCCTCTCCCTATGAGGTCATGACCTAATGCAGTTGTGTCCTGAACTGGTTTCACTAAGAAAATAAAATCTTCTCTCCTATATAATAATGGTCGAATAAGGTCATTTGTTTGCATCTGGTGAAGAAATATTACGTCAGCCATACAGATTTTGTAGTATTTTGTTAAAATATTTTAAGATGAGAAATGACTAACCCTTTGTGTTTGATGACCTATTTAGAAAATGCGCAGAGTTTTGTTGTTATGCTTGTAACATGAAGTTTCTCTTGTCGATTTGCTTCATTAGTTGAACACACTTTTCATTTGTCATTTAAAATCATATTTTAAGAAAACTCATTCGACCGATTCTCGATATGACTAATTTACCTACTTTATCATCGCACTGTCTCCAATGGCCAGTAGACCTACTAGAACCAGACAGAAGATAAATTTCCTGCCACTCACTGTGAGATTCCTTCGTTTTCATAGATTCCATTGAAGACATCAATGTCTCCAATGAAACCATGCTATCACTAGGTGTAGAGTATCATTGTTTACAAACGTCCCCCTAACCGAAACAATATGCTATATATGTTAAAATATTGATTCAAAAGGGATGAAAATTGGTAAACCCACTGAATATTTGAAGGAACTACTATTGAAATGCACACTAAACGTCCAATTCTCTTTCATATATATCGAAATATATCGACAAAAAGATGGTATAGCTATGGGCTCACCACCTGGCCCATTGCTCGCAGACTTTTTGTCATGTCAAAACTAGAAAATACGCATTTAAAGAAAATGACTGACAACTCCGGGTTTTACAACAGATACTTGGACGATACTTCTTCAACAGCTGTCATCCATCAATCCAGTTCACACTAGAGAAGGAATCCAACCAGACAGACCTGGGTTCGAACCCCGGTGGATGCGTAGTGCTGAAGAGTCCCAAACTAGGACGAAACAGCTGTCCAGTACTCCTAGGTTCTTCAGTGGTTCTGTAACCAATATCAGCTCATGATGAAATCTTGTAACCAAAAAATATCTTTTCTGGACGTTCAGTTAACAAGGTAGAACACTAATAAGACCTACCTACAGAAAGTCGACATTGGACGGAAAACTTACTAACTCCCACAGTCGGGTGACCCTATATACAAAACGAAACCTGATCCTTTCACTGATGGTTTTATAAAGGAGGAAAAGATCCTGGAACACCTGACCAAATCTAGACATTAAGCAAACCCACCTGTGAAACAACTTCATAGTTATCTACAGAATACGTGAGAATCTCGCTAAGGGAGTACTAGTCAAACTTCTTCAAACCCCACAGAAGTAATGGTTATTCATCACATGTTAAAGCCTCAACTCTGCATACAAAAGAAGAAGTTTATTCAATCATTAAAATGTCTACAGTGGACCTGATCTATCTTAACACCAAATGTATAATTTTTATTTTTTGTTTTGTTTCTTAATTGTATACTATTTTCTTCTCTGCCCACCCCTTATTAAATCTCTACCCCTTATTACCACTCTTTTAGTTGAGCTCTACTCAGCCCGGTCAATTAGATTACTCCAATCCACTCAACTCAACTTACTTATTTAATCTTATCCATCAGTTTCTGACCATTTGATGAAATTTGTTATCTAAAACACCTTAAAATTCTAATGAACTGATGACAGTTCGATATTTGAAAGATTAAAGATTAAATATTATTACTAGTCAACTTTAGGCTGTTAATTCGATCTGATTTGGACTGGCGTTGTTCTTAATGCAGATTATTAACTGCACGGATTCGTGAGTAGAAATTTCATGACTAGTTCAGGAATACATGAAGTAATCATGTATCGAAACGAATACCATGAGACTCAAACGACACACACACATCCACACGAAAGAACAGTGATGATTCCATTCAAACACATATTCTCAAAATAGGACAGAATATCTACTAACGAATTCATGCATTTAACAATTTGCATCAAGAACAGTGCCAGTAGTTCAAAGAATATGTCGAGGTCAGATCACAATTTATAGCCTGAAGTTGACTAGTAACGGCGAAATATGTTTTAATCTTTCAGGCAATCAACTGAAATCACTATGTCTAGGTGCAAAATTTTGCACAAAATTACCATGAAACATTCAGAAGCTTCCATCTTAAACTCAGTTTCATAAATCTGATATATTAGACTTATATGATCTGATAAAAACTTCTAAAGAGCAGACTATAACTGTTAATAGTGTTCTCTGAGTTGATTGGTTTAGTTGAGGCGGGGCTTTCGTCGTCCTTCTGGACAACATCTTCAGCTCAATATTTAGCCAGTCAAATAGCTTAATTCGATATTGTGCAAACCGAAAGATCCGACAGAAAAAGGAGATAAAATTAATACCATTTATAAAATATGAACTGTAACAAGCATTATATCGGCTAAAGTGGGCATCCCTTTCGAATCAGAATCCAGGATCACAAATCAGCCGAGAAAAGACACGATATATATTCCTGTTTCATATCAATGCATATAGACAATTATGGACATCAGTTTGATAACTAGGATAATGTCTAAATCTTAGACAGAGGAAACACTACCAAAAGTGTAGTCAGGGGATTCCTAGAAGCCTGGTACTCAAACAAATCAGCAAGCGATTAACAAACACGTTGATATAGACCAAATATACCAACTAATAAAAGGTAAATCATGTGAACAGAAGGTTTAAAATCCAAGTCAATAGAAAATGATCAATGCACATGTAAAGACGGTTACCGGGAGACCCAATTATATCACTTATGAATAAATTTAAATCATTTCACATTATGCTAGAAATTGCGCTGAAGGAGGGTTGTTGTCCAGCAGGGGGGACGACGAAAGCTCCGCCTCAACTAAACCAACCATCTCAGAGAACACTAATAATTGCAAATCATCCACCTGAGCTACAAATCTTTCTTATTTCAATGACTATAACAGCTCAGTTAACCAACATTCTCACATTGCCTAAATTGAATTGCTTCTTCTACTAGTGTACCTCAATATAAAAAAAGTGACATTTATGCTTAGTGGAGTGAATTTCTACATTCTAACTCAGAGTGTATCTTAAGTTAAAGCCACCTTCACATCTCTAAATAACTTATGAGTGTAAAAACATCACATGCACGTTTGTGTGTATCACATTGTCAGAATAACATAAAGTGATGCCGCACAATGTTAAGTAGTGCAGTGTATAATATGTGATCCTGTTAAACAAAAACTATAAATAAAACAACTATTCAAAATGCTCATACACATACAAGCCCTTAAAAGTGAAGCAATACTACTAATGGATAATAATAGTCCAGAAAACAGACATCATACCGTAAGTTATAAAGTACGCCGTTATGTATGTCCAAACCAAGTTCACTTTGAACAGTTTGAAAAAATTTGGGCCTTGGGTATACATGATATTCATTATAATAAAGGTTCTTTTTTATATTTCTCAATGAATGTCAAACTAATATAAAAGCAATATAAAGTACACCGTGTTTAAAAGTTCCCAGGATAGACATTTAATGTATTTGGAATAGTGAGCCAAACAGATTAACACGGGTAAAAGATTAGTACGTATATATATATATATATATATATTGGTGATAGGTAGCAAGCGTCATATAGTTTTTCCCTAATTGTTTCCAGTCACCCAGGCGACATTAACATCTTCAGTTGTGCAGATGCACTACACTGATGAGTGTTCCCATACGTATGAAACACAGATGTAGGACTCATACCACCTAGACCTTCAAAAGTTCAGTGCAAGACAAATGATAATTTAAATTATATGCAAAGAAAGTGTAACTAGACTGGTAATGATGGAACAGTCCCGATGATATGTATTGACTGATTTCAGAATTGACAAAAAATTGAGAAAGAAAATTTAAATTAGTATTAACATTAGATCCCTGTTCATCATCTATGTGTACACAATGTAGTGTAAAAATTAAAAAAAAAAACACACAACCACTTTCCGTGATCAGTCTGCGAGCGGTGTGCGTCGATGGTACAACTGTAAAAAAAAAATACCAAACACGTATGTAGTTCGAGGGTTCACTCCCCAGCTGACGCACTCCACAAACCTGATTAATTCGGTAACAGGACTGATAAAGGGGGAAGTATGCACATGAGGCTAACAATCACACCACCCGTAAAAATAAACACCACTGCTAACAAAACTTCAAAACTCCAGCTTGAAGCCTTCTATGTTCCACTAGGAACCGTAAAGGAATAGTAAGAAAAATCTGAGAGCGAACGGTGACTGACTAACTGACCAGTTTCAACGTGCAACAGATGTGAAGCATTTCCAAATGCCAAACTACTTCCACCGACTACACAAACCAACAGAAAACAGTAAAGACAAATTCAAAACACATACACACACACAGATAATATGCAAAAGTATGAGTGAGGCAAAAAAACAGGAGGAACATGGAAAAACGATAGAGTTTTATTGGATATGATAAATCATCACAAAAAGTGAATGAATCTGCACCAACTCTAGCCATATCACCAATTGTTTCCAGCTCACAATGGTTCTCACCACCATCCCGAGGATCCCAAAAAGGGAGGCAGTCATGAAGTCTACACCTCGCTATGTGACTGACTGGCTGGCTGAGTGAAAGTAACTGTTGTGCTCTCCCTCGACATTGAATCACTATTTACCAACGTTCCACTCACAGAAACTGTCTCTTATATTTGTCACTATATCGACGAAAATCAGCTGAACATCGGATTACCGACGACCTGTTTAAAAGAACTACTACTGAGATGTACACTAAATGTGCAATTCACATTCAACGACATTATTTACAGACAACAAGATGGGATCGCAATGGGATCTCCACTGGGCCCATTACTAGCAGACTGCTTCATGGCAAGCCTCGAGAATGGCCCACTCAAATCAACCATCGACAATTTCCAGTTGTACGTTAGATATGTTGACGACATCTTTATCATCTGTGATGACGGTCACGATCTCAATCAACTACTGCAAATATTCAACAAATGCCATCCAGCCACAAAGTTCACTTTGGAAACTGAAAATGAATCTAAAATCCCTTTTCTTGATGTTGAGCTTACAAGGAGAGATGACGGAACTTTAAGAAGGTCAATCCATAGGAAACCGACTTGGAACGGACAATTAACAAGTTTCTACAGCTGGGTACCAATCAGTCGGAAAAGAAACCTAATTAAATCCCTTGCCACTCGCGTCAGACGCATCTGCAGCTCCGACACCATGGAAGAAGAACTAAACTTCCTGAAAGAAATCTTCATACAAAATGGCTACCCACCAAGATTTGTAGAGAAAAACATCAAACAGAAAAACCAAAAGCAAGAGACACTATCCGTGCCAAAAAAGATACTTTATATGAACCTAGACTTCAAAGGAGACCTATTTAGTGACGTCCTCAGAAGGAGAATTTCCACCTCTTTAGGAAGAACTTTCCCTGCGGCAACACTAAGAATAGTGTTCTCCAGTCGCCCGCTGATCTGCAGAAACCCAAAGGACAAGATTCCGCACATGACCACTTCTATGTGTATATATCAGTTCACCTGTTGCTGTGGAGCCAGGTACATCGGTCGTTCAACGCGCATCCTGTCTAAAAGGGTAAAAGAACACTATCCAGCGTGGCTACAGAAAGGAAATAATGGCCATATAAGGAGTGCAATAATCGAACATCTCGTCAATACTGGTCATTCCATCTCAACGAACGCCTCCTTCAAAGTAATCTACAAAGTGAAGAACAACCTTCCAAAGACAGTACGATTCCGTCTTCTTTGCATCGCAGAAGCCCTAGCCATCCAGTTGGAGGAACCAGAACTATGCATACAAAAGAAAATTATCCAACCACTTCTACTCGCATGGTAACTACTCCTTTGATTTGACCTAACTTTTCTTTGTTTGTTTGATTTGACCTTACTTCTGTTTGTATGCTTATTTTTCTAACTTAAAACCCTTGTGTAATTCTGTATATTATTTTGTTTCCATGTACACCCTTTGAGCACAACTCATTCATCAAACTATTCATGCCATTACGTAACTCTTTTGTTACTATCCTCTTATCAACATCCAATTCATCTGAACTTACTAATTGTATTTTCGTTTGACAAATTTAATGTATACACACACACACACACAAAATAACCATATATATTTGCGATTGTACAGCTATGAAAATGAATTCGCCGAAAAGAGACTCTTCGCTGAACTACTTGTCTTCTGTCTACTTATGTTGTGGTTTTCACTGACTGATGATGAAGTCATGTTTTTATTTTATCCCCCGCCCACCACTAGCTATCTGACTCCTTTCCAACCTCATTAATCCTGTCAGAGGTTAACATTTCCCGTCGGTCGAGTAAGCAACGTGATGGCTAGGCACACAGCTAGTGTAAAAAACGTTTACACTGTGCTGGGGGTCTGTGGGCGAAGTCGCACTGATTGGGAACAGGGATGTAACATCAGTGAGGTGTTTCACTCAGATGACCAGCTATGCTGTCTCTCTACTCAGGAGGGAGGCGGTTAAAAAAAGTCAACCTCAAAAATTGTACATCCCGACTTACCCTACGGTGGTTCGTAACCGACGGTAAGTTTACTAATATGGAATCAAACCAAAAAACCAGTTCATATAGGCCATGTGCGACTGGCCGACCTCAAGCAGTTGTCCCCTGGTCTTTGAGGTCACGCAACACTAACTCTCTTTCCGTCCCAGGTACCCGAAGATTCAAACGACTTCTATGATGCTGTGAGAGGTGGCAGGCAGAAAGTATCAACCGACCATACACTTCCAACTAACGCTGAAAATTCCATGCTGTAAATTGTTATTGTTGTGGAATAAAGTGATTATTATTATTATTATTCCAAGCGCACATGAAACCTTCCTGAGCGTCATTCATAACGTGTCTAACAGTGCAAAAGGCTTGTTTAAACTAGGTTTAATACACAAGAAACTGAAGAAAGACAATCAGAAAATGCAAAGTGCATATCCACTGAATTTTAGCTATATCTATCTTAATAAATACAACAAAATCACTGTACTACTATTAAGGAATTTTGAAAAAAGCACCGTATAGAAAAATACGAAACATTATTATTATTATTATTAATAATAATAAAATAAATACTCACTGTTGAATCTTTCCATTAAAATTGCCCAAGTAATGTGCTGACTGTTATGACATGAAAATGCTTGAAAACTGTTCCACAGAAACTCTGATCACGTTTTAAAATGTGTCACTGGTTTATTTATTGTCTATTGACAACGTGGTTCTAAAGCATGTAATAAAAAGAATTAAGATGTGAACGATTTAAATATCAATCATCAGTCTGTGTTGTCCTTTCCAATTCAAGTCAACTTCTGATTGGTGTATTTATATGTATATGAGATGATCACAATTCAGCCGACACACGCCGACACACCCACACGCCGACACACCCACACACCCACCCACACACACAAACACGAAAGAAACACCTTAAAAAAACGTCTCAGGCCATTCAGACAAAATAAAAATTGGGGGTGTGAAATGTTAGTTAACTTTAGCCTCTATATGACCTGAAAAAGAATAGGAATTGGTGGTAAAAGCAGTTACAACTTAAGCTACATGAGATGGACTGATCATCTTCAAAATTATAATGACGTTGATGACAAATTAGTCTGGATGAAGATGATGTCATTGTGTTTTGATAATTTTTGATGTAAAAAAAAAGAGAAAAGAGATTAACTGAACTGTTAGGGGTCAAATTCGATTGGTTTACATGTCTAATCTTTTTTTTTTTGTTTTTATTGGTTGATAGTCTGAATATGTGAAAGTTCTGTCTGAATTTGTCTGATTATGCAATCTCACTTCTTCAGACGACTGGTTATAATCAGACTAGGTAAACAATTTTAACTCATTAAACTACTGGTCAATTCATTCAAGTAATTTTGAAAGTTGACTGATAGTTAAAAAAAAAAAAATAGGAATGAATAAAATAATTTGAAATCACGGGGGTAGGTTAGAGAATTATTGATGGTCAGGTGTTTCGTTCTAGTTTGGGACTCGTCAGTTATATGCATTCACATGAAGACACAAGGCACAGAACCCAGGATAATCTAGGTTACTTACTTACTTACTTACTTACTTAGTACGTTTACCACTCACTATTACTGGAATGAAATCCAATGTCAATTTAAGAGTTTGTTTACCGGGGGGAGGGGGGCGTGATTTGATTGGCTTCAGGATTTCGTCATGAACTGAGATCGATCGGTTAGAGGTCCATTGAAAAACCTGGACAGGTGTTTCGTCCTAGTTTGGCACTCTTCATTGATACGAACCCACCACCGAAGTGTTAAAACCCAGGACCTTCCATTTACAAGACCAGAGAGCTCTGGGACCCCTGACCTGCTATACTCCACTGGTTACGACTTCCCAATAGAACCCAGGTAGCTACCTCTAGATGAATAGGGCATCAGATTGATATTCACATGTTGGTGGTTTTCAGAGGATTTGATTGGTTTCGAGATTCTATCCCATGGTAAACAGAAGCTCTTGTGTTCTAACGCTGATGGGGGTGGGGCGTACTGCTGAAGAGGAGTCCCAAACCACACTGACGAAACAGCTGTCCAGTACTCTCAGGTGGTTTTCCAGTGGTCCTGTAACTGAACTCACTACATGATGAAATCCTAGAGGGCAATTTAGCAGTTAATTCGTTGCTTATATTTGAAAATACATTATTTTCAAGGCAAATTATAAACGAATTCACTGAGATATATTTTTAAAACTGAAATTTTAATTCATTTTACTACTATGCTAAGTAAATGCATCAAAGGTTCAGTGCGTCGGTGGCACAGTGGATAGGACTCTCGCCAACCATGCACATGGTCCGAGGTTCGATCCTCTGCCGACGCACACCTGATATCTATGGTCGGCCTGGAAAATTTGGGCTACCGATATCCATGCTGAAAATTCCATACTTGTACCAAAAATACGGTGTGGGATCAAGCTGTAATCAAAAAAAATATAAAATATAAGTGCTAGAATGGTTGTGAACACTGAATGTAATCTGGATACGATTACCCGCCAACAGACGTCTAAACCTCTCTTAGCCGGAGGTAATTATGGTAACCAGGGAATGTTGGTCATGAGGCTACCGACGCAACCCCACCTCATCGCGTTACTGGAATTTCGGAGCTCAAGCTTAAAGCCTAATGTCCCCTTCGGAACGTAAAGGTGGATAAAGAAAAAGCCAATATTTGTCAAAGGATGAGCCTAGCTTTCTGACATGGACGTAATGTATAGAAGTCCTCCATCAGAAACAGTAGTAGTAGTAGTAGTCATTAGATAGGTGATTTTCATCAATTTTTTTCCACTACTTATGTGTTATCCGTATTATTTCAGAGCAGATCGAGCATTGTAATTATAGACAATCTCTAATGGGATGCATTGATTGTCTTGGTGTGCGAAAGACAGAATGTAAGAGATATGTAGCTCAACAATGAAGAAGAAGAAGAGATGAGATTCCTGGTAACTCTAAACTATAGCAGCCCAAACCGAAACTACCTGGCGAACGGATAAATGACCTTGAACAGCCAATCAGGTGACTCCGTATTTTCCAAACATACTTATCGGTGCTGAATACCTTTCCGCTCCAGATCTTGTTTTGATTACTGTTTGGAGAACGGACTGATAGGAAGGTCGAAAAATTGCCAGTGTAGAGGTGTTATTCATATGCAAAGATACAACAGGTCCATCGATGGGTTTATTTGTTGGTGAAATGAGTGACGAACCAGAAAATCAGTTCGAGAACGTATGTCGTTCGTCTTTAGTTTACAGATTCCTTAGGTACTTTTGATAAAAAGGAAATATAATCGAGGAAGATTGAGTGCGAATCAGCAATAGATATTAGGGATATATGCCACCAGCTTCCAGAAAGGATATATTGAGGCGATCCCTAATCGCAGTGCAGATGTATTATTACCTATTATCCAGCACTTAGTGCTGCCTGGGATGACTATTCATACAGACGAACGGAGTAGTTACAGTCAGTTATCAAATCTGGGGTATATTCATCAAGTCGTCAAAAAATATAAATGGTTTCATCAGTCCTTTCGATGGAACTCACACTAATTCCATCGAAAGTTCCTGGAGTCACCTAAAATAACTTATCAGGTCAGCGAATGGATCAAGGAATGCAATGATGAGTTTATGTACAGGACTTGGTTTAACATGAGTATCAAGACTCCTATGAGAAATTGGGAGGTTTTTATGCAACATTTACGAGAACGTTGTCCTTTGTAACCATTTTTTAACGTTGTATTACTTATATATAAACGATTTATTAAGATTATGCGCCGTTTTGTGTTTGAGCCTTCTGATTCGTCAAAGTTGTCCTTGTCAAGGTCATTTGTCCTTTCGCTAGGTAGTCTCGGTTTGGGCTGCTACAGTTTAGAGTTACGAGATTCTTTGTGTAAAAATCCGAGGTTCGGTGAGATTTTACTTATCGGGTTTGTTTATATTTGATATATTTAAAAAAAAAATATTTTTGGAACTCAGTGGTTACCAGTTGCTATAAGTTATTTATAAGAAAACTACATCATGAAGTGGTGATTTAGTTCTTTTGGATTATTCAAGTAAAAAAATCAGAAGTAAAAACGAAGGATGAACTATTATACTTTAGGTATTTTTATTTAGTAATAAAGGACAACGGAATGTTCCACTCATTAAGTAGTGATGTTTGAAATATCAGTCTGTTTTCTTGTGATTAATGAGTTAAATTTTAGTTATTTGTTGTTAAATTATGTAACACACTTCGACCTAGATTAAAGATAGACAGACAGGCTGGAGTGAAGTGGTGGCTGGCTGGCTGGCTGACTAACTGCCTGTCTGCCTGATTTTGAGATATGACCACTGAAAGTGGAAGACATGAAAAGTCAGGCTATCTACCCAGCTATCTTGCTGTGTCTCATCATAGGTGTCTACATTATAACCACCTCTCGTGTTAGGTGGTGTAGGTGGTAGATGTAACAGGGTGGTGAGCAAGCAATACTGAGGTGAGGCATCGGTCGGTCGACTGCTAGGTAAGGAAGCAAGAGAAGGATGATGAGGGGAAATCCATGGACAATGAGGTTGTGAAGCAGTCACGCCGCTTGAAATCGATGGTTAGGACATGTGTTACTGACACATGCATGCCTGTCTGCCTGGCTAACCGTCGCCTTCATTCCTCGGCCGACGACGGTTGGGGTGATGTTAGCCACTGACTGACATAGGATGGATCGATGAGGTTAGAAGGTAGTGGTGATGGTGTTGGTGGTGGTCAAACCGAAACATGGCTTTATTAGTCACCAGTCAACAGTTACTTTAGCCAGACAGTCACATAGGGAGGTGTAGACTGCATGACTGACTGGTTGGTTGGAGTCCTCGGGATGATCTAGAGAACCAATGTGGACTGGAGATAATCGGAGACGTGTGTAAATGAAAATCGTTCTTGTTGGTGGCTGGAGCTGACGCAGAGGCATTCACTCTTTGCAATGATTTATCATATCCAATAAAACTCTATTGTTCTTCCATGTTACTGCTATTTTTTTGCCTCAATCATATCTGTGTTTAAGTATTCGTTTGTAGGGGTTTGGTTGATTGGTTACAGGATTTCATCATGAGCTGACATTGGTTAGAGAACCATTGGAAAACCTGGGAGTACTGGACACCTTTTTTGTCCTAGTTTGGGACTCTTCAGCAGTACACACCCACCCACTGGGGTTCGAACGCAGCACCTTTTGGTTACAAGGCGAGCTCGTAGACCACTTAGTCACTGAGACCCGATCCAATGGCCCATGAATTCTAACTTCTACCAGTACTCCCAGGTTTTCCAATGGTTCTCTAACCAATATCAGCTTATGATGAAATCCTGTAACCAATCTTTCGAATCTCTACAAAGCAATACTTGGATATCAATGAGATAGGTAGTTACCTGGGGTTCCAGTGGGAAGTTGTGACCACTAGGGTGGAGCAGGTCGGGTGTGAGGGCAAATACTCGCCGAAGAAATTGGCCAGCGTTTGGGCTATATCGGGAATTGGCAGAAGTTAGAATTTATGGGCTGGCCATTGGCTCAGGTCCCAGTGGGTTAATGGTGTACGAGCTCGCCTTGTAGCCAGAAGGTCCCGGGTGGGTGAGTTTTGGTGAAGAGTCCCAAACTAGGACGAAACAGCTGTCCAATATTCCCTGGTTTTCCAGTGGTTCTCTATCTGATGTCAGCTCATGATGAAATCCTCCATGCAATCAAACAAAAATCCCTACAAAACCAAGACCTGAAGAAACGTTATAAGAGATTATAACTAGAAAAATGGATGGAATTTATAAAGAATGGCGTGCGTCGGGGGCACAGCTCTTAGCACGCTCGCCGACCATGAACATGGTCCGGGGTTCGATACCCCGCTGACGCACTCCTTTACCTCGCTAAGTCAGAAATAATGCTGGTAAAGAGGAAAGGTTGGGCATGAGGCTAGCAGCCCAATCCCATAAAAATAAACACTTCTACACAAACTTCAAGCCACTAGCCTGAAGCCCTATGTTCCACTGGGAATGTGAAGGAAAGAAAAAATAATATAAAGAATAGCATTTTGAAATATGATATAATTATTTCTACACTCACAGGTGAGCACTGCCTAGTTGGATCATTAAAACATACGCAAACGATTAACACTGCAGCAATCAAGAGGCTTCTTTCAGTTAAGGCAAACATTAATTAAGATTTATATGAGACGTGTTACTTCAAAGCGTTTTATTTTCTCACAAAAAGTGATAATTAGGACTTTTCTCTGAATTTATATATATATATATATAACGTTTCTATTTATATGCAAACGTACGGTGTCTTGTATCAGCAGAAACGGAGAAATCGACTAATATTCTGTTTGTATAGTGGTTATTACAAACAGTTTATTGTTGTGCCAAAAGTCGGTTGTTCTAGGTAATCTACATAGATGAAGTATTGGCTCCACATTTTTCGTCGTTTTAATTAGCTTGTGAACTCAAATCAAAATTTAATAATTGGTAATAGTAATAATTATAGCGTTTGTTGGAAGATTTCACCATGAGCTGACGTCAGTTCGAGAACCACTGGAAAACCGGAGAGCACTGGACCCTGTGGGTACTAAATTTTGATGAGCTCTAAACTGGGACGAAAAGGTTGCCCAGTACTGCCTGGTTTTCAGTGGTTCTCTAACTGACACCAAGCCGTGGTCAAACTCCTAAAAACAAATGTAATCCCTAAAAACTAAATCTTGAAAATTAATCTGGTGCTGGCTAGTGACTGACTACAGGACGGAGGTTCCTGGAGTTCTAGTGGAAATTCATGACCAGTGAGGTCCATCCAGTCACGTGTGAGGATGGATGCCCCGCCGATGATATTGGTTGGTGCGAGTCACGCTAAATCACGAATTGGTAGAAGCTGGAATTCATGCACTTGCTATTGAATCGGGTCCCGGTGAGTAGCTGAATGGTATACGAGCTAGCTTGTCTTGTTACCAGAAGGTCCTGGGTTCTGATATGTATCCACATATATATATTTATGTGTGTGTGTGTATGTGTTGGTCTCTCTTTCTGTTTATCTGTGACCATTTCACTGGTATGAACTTGTCTCCTTTAACAATGTATATTCTCCTTATATTATATTATATATAATATGAGTGTTTGTTGACAGTCCGTTGCTTAGTGACATATATCCATATATGGTTGTTTGACATGTCTGCTATATTCGCTATGTATATTTGGATCGACACTCCATTATAATTAGCCATCCATGTTAAGACTGTCTAATGATTTATTCCCACGCTTTGTCTGGAACATTCATATATATTTCGCATTCACAATCTTGTGACTTTACTTTACAACTACTTTACTTACTTACCACTTTCGTGTGAGACCATTTATTTTCGTCTCCTTTTGTTTGGACAATAGAAGTATCATCGCAAACCTAGTGGTCTTCTGATTTCCGCCTTCTCGCGTCAGGACTATTAATTTCTCGACCAGTCCATAACAATAATTTAGCGACGAGTACATAACAGGTTCGAAGCCTGGTAGTAGGGTGGGTGCATACTTCCGATGATTCTGAAACTAGGTTGATGAAACAGCTGTCCAGTACTGCGTGGTTTTCGATGGTTCTCTAACTAATATCAATCGTGGTTAGACTAGTAAGAAGCAGTTTCATTTCTCAGGAGTGGCAGGATTTTGTTGACCCAAGAGTAAATAACCGCCAGTTTAGGACTGCTATATATATAAAGTGAAGCACATACACATGCCAGAATTCCAAAAGCAAAAGTCATATGCGTAGTCTTTTATCAAATATTATATACAGTTACTTGTCCAACATGTTGGTTGAAGTCTGCAATGAAAAGAATGTTTTTGAACAAAGCAAGAACTACAGTGTTTGCAGAATAAAGTGGTACCATCAGTGTTTATTTCGTTGCCTTCTCGTCATCTATTTACAGGGTAAAGATTTTGCAGCAATGATCAACAGAAGGCTGAGTACATCACTAGCCAGAGCCTATCCTGCAGCTAAGCTCGTCCCCATCTGTCGAACAACTTGCTCTTCTCTGGTGCAATCGAAAGTCGATAGATATCCTTCTCATGTTAACAACTCCAACTGTATATACAAATTTACATGTATCTATGGGAGCAGTTACATTGGAAGGACTAAAGAAGAAGGAAATATCTACGATCTTCTGAACATGTACCAAAAAGCTTGTGTCTAAAGGGAACAAATGCTTTAAACATTGCCATCGCCAGGCATCTCCACGACACGGGTCGGTCATGACGTGGACGTCGGGAAGTCGTTCAAAATTATCAATAGGCAAAAGAGCTCAATTCGCCTCAAGTTTGCTGAAGCCATTCCCATCAAGCGCGTGAAACCTGATGTATGCGTCCAGAAATAAGCGGTTATCTGTCTTTGTTTACCCTGCCTGGTAACTGGATAATTTCACCTCTCTTTCTTTCGAATGCGAAATGCTAAAAATGCTAAAAAATATATATGGATATATTATTACTGTATGTATATACTGATCGATTGATTTTTGTTTAAAAGGAACTCTGTGCGAGTATTTTAAAATTGTTTTTGTAGATATATTTAATAATGTCTTTGGCCTGTAAGCAGATGACGAGAAGGCAACGAAATAAACACTGATGGTACCTGTTTTATTCGGCTAAAACTGTAGTTTTTGCTTTGTTCAGTTTTACTAAGGGGAATAAATGTTCGAAAAGAATGTTTAGTGACTATAAAGCCTAATAACGAAATTCACAGCGACTTATATTGTTACTCGAAGTCTGTAATGAATATGTCATACCATAAGATTCTTGATTCAAAATTGAGTTTTTAAGGACTGTGGTGCTATTTCTGGTAGTATTAGGAATTACTGGAAATAGAGACTACTTCCTAGATTTTCTGAGCACATGCCTATAACTCTCTGTATGAAAGATAACAAAGTGTTCTCAAAAACAATCTCCAGACACCTAATCGACCGACACGAGACGTACAGTGGAAATTAGCCTCCAGGCCTTTAAAAATAATCAATACACAAAAACAAGCGTGGTTACTTCGGTGCTCAGAAGGTAAGACACGAAAGCCAAGGTATATTTTCAAGTGATGAAACAGCTATATATATATATATATATATATATATATATATATATATACAAATCACCAATCACTTAATTCGGTATTGTGCAAACCGAGAGATTCAACAGAAAAAGGAGATAAAATTATTACCACTTACAGAATAAATTGTGTGAACTGTAAAAGGCATTACATCGGTGGTCGAAGTGGGCATCCCTTTCGAATCAGAATCCAGGATCACAAATCAGCCGAGAAAAGACACGATATATATTCCTGTTTCATATCAATGCATATAGACAATTATGGACATCAGTTTGATAACTAAGATAATGTCGAAATCTTAGACAGAGGAAACACTACCAAAAGTGTAGTCAGGGAATTCCTAGAAGCCTGGTACTCAAACGAATCAGCAAGCGATTAACAAACACGTTGATATCGACCAAATATACCAACTAATAAAAGGTAAATCATGTGAACAGAAGGTTTAAAATCCAAGTCAATAGAAAATGATCAATGCATATGTAAAGACAGTTACCAGGAGACGCAGTTATATCACTCATGAATAAATTTGAATCATTTCACTTTATGCTAGAAATTGCGCTGAAGGAGGGTTGTTGTCCAGCAGGGGGACGACGAAAGCTCCACCTCAACTAAACCAAACACCTCAGAGAACACTATTAATTGCATATCATTACGTTGTTTGGTCTTATATTCTTGTCAGTTCTTGTTTCCAATCCGAGTCTGAACTTTGCCTACTCCTCGTCCTCCTCCTCTTGTTGATTTATTTATCATTCTCTTGGGTTCCAACTGGAACACAGGGCTTCAAGAACACATCTCTACTTCGCTCAATTTTCTTCTCTCCTCTTCAGCTGGCTAGCCCCACAACTGCCCAAAATCTCTCATCCCCTCCTCCTCTCTCCATCTCACACACACTGCCTCCTCCATGTAACCCACTGCTCACCGACCACCGACTCGTCCGTCACTTCCCATTGGGATTCTACTCGAGTGATGGCCTACATTGCACGCCATGTCATTCCACGACGTCAGCATTCCACAGCATATGCATTCCGATCAATCCGTCTCCACCTTGTCCTGCATATTTGTTGAGCTGCCAACCGTTGTTTAGTTCTCTCATTACCAGCCAGGGGTTCTTGTAGCTAATTCTCTCTGACCAGTCAGTGAAGGTGGCAGCTGTTGATAATAGTGCGGTGAGAGATGGCTGTTAGTCAAAATTGGTGGATAGTAATTTACGTCAATGTTTATGTCCCAAATATTGGTAGTGAGAAAAATGAGAACAAAGGCTTTTCGTAGGTGGATACACACATAGATGATCTGAAATTCAAGAAACAGCCACAAAGAGATGCAAGGTTAACTTTCTGTGAGAAACAACCAATCCAAGGACTATGTTTTTCTACTAGCAATAATCTATAATATGTACATGAAAATCTATAAATATCTGTTGATTTCCCTAATAAACGGTCTGTTTCCTGGCCCTTGTCTTCTGTTGTTACAATAATACCCAGTGATCTGTTGGAAATGCTTTTCGTGGAGCTATGGTCCTGTAAAGAAGAATTGATTGACACATTTCACTGACATTTATGTTGAATAGAATCCGAATCTTGTTGTTTATGCTAGCTGGGGCGGAGTGAAGCAGAAGATTTCCAGACTGGTTTCCGGTTGATGAAGGCATATCTTGCGTTTCTGATTCTGGCTGGCTGGTTGACATCTTCATACGTTCCGCATAGAAAATTCCATTGAATTCACTTAATTACTTAGAGATGGATACTTTGTTTAGTAAGTGTTGTAAATTAGACGTTTAAGCCAGTTAGAGAAGTTGGCAATAAAAAGAGTGCAGTTGTACACCTTTCCATGTTTTTTAACCTTGCCTTATCAGTGTTTAAAAGTTGTGAAACGAACCAATTTTTTAAATTTTGGGCTCTTAGATAACTTACACTTCTACTTCTTATAACATTGATCTGATTACCGGATTTCATCATGAGCTGACATTGGTTAGAGAACCATTGGAAAACCTGGGACAGCTGTTTTGTCCTATTTTGAGACTCTTCATCAGTACGCACCCACCGGGATGGACAGAACCCAGGACCTACTGGTTACAAGGAGAGCTAGCTCGTAGACCATTAGGCCACTGGGACCTGAGCCATTGGCCAGCCCATGAGTTCTAACTTCCGCCAATTGACGACATAGCACAAGCACTAGCCAATGTCTTCGGCGAGTATCAGTTATCACACCCAACCTGCTGCACCCTACTGGTTTCGACTTCCCACTGAAATCCCAGGTAACTACCTCCCTGGGTTCGAACTCTGGTGGGTGAGTATTGCTGAAGAGTCCAAAAGTAGGACGAAACAACTGTCCAGTACTCCCAGGTTTTCCAATGGTTCTCTAAACAATTTCAGCTCATGATTAAATCCTGTAACCAATCAACCAAATCCCTACAAATCGATAATTGAGCATTGATCTGAACTTGACTTTTTAAAAAATTTACTTGAGTTATACTCACTGTTGTCAGTTGCATTACGTCATACAATTTATTTATTTAATTTTTTACTTCAGTTTCTCGCCTATTAACTCTTTCTGTATCACATAATTGTTACTGACTGACTGTTGATCCCAAAATGCATTATCCCACTGCGGACGCAAACAGCATTAAGGAACGCGGGGTAGATTGTGCGTCAACTCAGATTCTACTTCTGTTTTGCTGTTTAAGTTGCTCAAGCTGCTCCATTGACTGAAACAGTCCAGAACAACTTACGTATATATTGCTTCTCACATCACAGAACAATCTCGGTACTTTCTCGCTAGTAAGTCCTGTCTGGCACACCTAATACGGGGGTTGTTATACACTGGAGACAGCCTGTTTTGCCTCATGCATCAGGAGATCCCGACGAGCAACCCATATTCCACTTGCATGAAACACTGCTTCTGACTAGCCTTCATGTCGAATGTTCTTCCAGGAATCTCTGATAGGGTTAGCAGCCGTCCACGGCCACCCGCTAACCGTGAGTCACAACTTAACCGGTCCGCACCGTCTTTCCTAAAATTCTGTGGATCTTAGACCCAACGACGCCCTGTACACCACATAAAGCTGAAGGAGGACCTGGCTCGTTCGTCCGAGGTGAGTAGTCGGAAGCGAATGTTGTTCATGCTTGCGACAGATCTTAGCTTGAGCCCTTCCCCAGGCCCCCGGTTTTCCTTCATCGACAGACGCTACGTGGAGGCGTCTCTTGGTATCCACCACTACCTGTTCTCAGGTGAGCCTGTTCACGCTGATACTCAGTGCACCGGACGGAATGACTGTCAATGACAAGATAGTCAAACCGATGCAACTGGTATGTGTTAGACGGACACCAATATTAGAAATGTACACGATGGTTACAAAGTGTCACATCTTTCACCGCATACAGCGGCATCTCCTAACTCAACTATAGGCAAATGCATCATGCATCATGTTTGCACACTAAACAAGTCTTTTAGACATTCTCCCACAAATGCCAAACTTTCTAGTGTTGCAAGTGTTAATGAAACCTGCTTCCCGGTTTCAATACAAATGATGTTCTAAAATGTCTCCGGTCTCTGAACCCTTCTTGTAGCCAGCGTCCAGATGGTTTGCCTAGTGTTATTCTTAAAAAGTGTACAGATATTCAGTGTTATCCTCTCATGGACATATTTAATGAATCTTTTTCCAGAAATGTCGTGCCAGCCATTCGGAACGACATCAAAATTGTACCTATACCTAGGTCATTTACTGTGACATGAGTTAAATTTAGACCTATTGCTATTACCTCTCCTTTTCTAAAAACTATGGAAAAGTTACCCTTACTTAATCTCCAACCTTCACTTATAGCCTTTAATTATCCCAAACAATTCGCCTATAAACACAGTAAAAGTAATTCAGATGCAGTTGCAGTCTTGCATCATAACATTTTGTCTCCAGTTTAGACAAAGGAGCTAAATTTGTTCTTCACTGCATCTTCCTTCCTACATTACACATCTGCTTTCGACTCAGTAACTGGGAATATTTTGTCAAGTAAGGTTGGTGAAACTGAAACTGAGTGTTGATTGGGTAGCCGAATTGCTGCATTCTTATTTCTCAGGAAGAAAGCAGTACAGCACACTGTATGTCAGTCAGGAAAAGTCGTCCACTTCGCTGCTTACTGAGGCCGGAGTCCCTCAAGGCACTGTTCTTTCTCCTTTTCTGTTTTTGCTTCTTGCATGACTTGCTTCACTCTGATGATGAGTGGAACCTTGTCAAGTATGCTGATGATCTATCTATTTCAATGTCTGTTATCTGTCAGCTAGACTGTACTAAGATGAACAGCTTTCTATCAGGAATTAGCAAATGGTCTTCGTCTGATTGTAGGTATTAAACTAAATCCTTTCAAATGTCAGACTGTCAATTTCAGTTTCCGATATAAACGAAAGTTAAATGATGAAGCTGTTCATTCCTATGACTGGTGCAAAATTGGTGATAGTGATATAGAAACCAAGTCTGAAGTTAAGTATCTTGGATTAATTCTTACTTCTGATATATCCTGGTCTTCCCATGTCTTAGTGATTTCTAAAAGAATATTTCGTCTGACTTTTTACATTAAGAAGTTAAGGGACTCAGGCATAATCCAACCCCTCCTGCTCTTACACTTTATTAACTCGTGTGCAACTTACCTATTCTTCTTTACTGTTTACCGCTGCTTATTCTCTCCTGGATTGCTTAAAAAGGACTAACTAACTTAGGCCTCAGTTGTCACTGTCCTGTAAGATGATAGCAGACAAGTGCTATACGTGAGCTTAAACAGTATAATTTCATCTGGTAATTTTAGTAAATAATCCGTTCATAGGTTTATGAGTAATAATCAAATTGAAACGGCTGAATATGTCATCTTTGATATTAATTTTAATGTATTTTGAATTATAACAGAAATAATCTAATGAACAGGTTTTTGACGATTACTCATTGATAAATAGGATTTAATTTTAATTTAGGAAACATTGAGAGTGAACAATAGTCATGAAAATCAATATAACAGCTATGGTTTACATGTCCATTAGGGATACACTTTTATTTTGATAAAATCCCACAGTGATATTTGCTGATGACAACGTTTCGAGCATAATTCATTATTGGCACACATAAGTATATGAAGGCACTCACTCACACGACTTTTTTCCTTCATTTATATACATGAGTGGAATTGATGATTAGACATTTGAATTAAATCAGTAATATAAGATAAAGTACATTCGGAAAAAAATTAATATTAGTGTTATCAGTAAAACACACTAAGATGGGAAATAAGACGAGTGTTTTTATAGTCATAATAAGTAACTTGTTAGTAAGGTATAACGTGAATTGAATACATTTTAAAATTATTTATTATCCTCCTCTGATTTGACTGGTGTTAATATCTTCTATATCTCTGGTATTTGCGTTGAGTCACTTCTATTGCATCTTGTTTCCCATCTTATTATTGTATATGATTGATAACATTAATATTATCTCCGAATGTACTTTATATTCCTATATCTGTCTGTCTGTCTGGATTCAACATAGAACTTGGCACCGAAGTGCAGCAGTTCAAGTTGCCACGTATCTTCTTATATTGATTTTACTCAAATGTCTAATCACCGATTTTCACTCATGTACATAAACGAAGCAAGAAAGTTGTATGAATGAGTGTCTTGATATGATTATGAGTAGCAATAATTTGTGCTCGAAGAGTGGTCATCAGTAAATATTACTGTATATCAGTACACTGTGTGACACTTTATCAAAATAAAATTTTATCCATCTAATGGAGTTTTACTCACTCTATCACACAGTGCTCAAGTTTTATCCCTTTATCAACAACTATGGAGTAGGTATTAAAGATGAGTAAACATCAATTTTATATCGTGTCTCCTCTGCAATATGCTTAACAATATAGAGAACCTGGGTCACCTGCTCTCACCGATAATTAATGGGTTTTGGGGATTCCGTTTCCTTCTGAAGCCATATATGACCACATATACATAGGGAGGACTCATCGATCTCAACTGTGGAAATCTAAGTTAACAGCCCCATCTTTGTTCTTCATTGTTACGCAGTTGTTAGTATTTTTACTTTATTTAATTTTATATTCACTTTCTTATTGAAGTGTAAATGCTCTACTTTAATTATTACCCGTTTAATGAATAAATTAGATGCAATTCTCTACTAATGCATTGTTAAAATTCCATATTTTAACTGATTAAAACTGCTCATAAAAATGTTTTCAAAAGAATGGATACTAAACAAAGAGTATTCTTTTCGATAACCCCTTCATCATCATCAGGCTCTGCAGTTGTATATCCATCCATTATAGTGAATGAATGAATGAATTAGTGTTATGAACAACAACATTAATGTTGGTGTTAAAATAACATCGAATCGATAATGTTGATAGGTTGCAGCTCATTAGCATTAACATAACAATAAACTGAATGTGAGAAAAATTAGGAAAGATAATATTACAAATTCATGAATTTATAGTCACTACTGAAGGCCGGCCAGGGAAGTAGTAGTGGCTGACTGGACTTGCGTCTTTTACACACAGACTACTGGTTGTTTGAGGCGAATCGCAATAGCCTCTGATGTTTGGAACATGCGATCCTTCGATGATGACTTTAGCAATTTATTAGGCACTCGGTAGATGATGACGGAGAAAGATTCTTCCATGCTGGCTCGATAGCTTTGTGGCCGGCCGATTTGTACCAGATGGTCCAATATCGAACTGTCTGTTAATGGTTTTCACTACATCTTTACTTAGCCAAACTGGGAGATGTTCTCGAAAAATCACGTTTCTAGGGTAAAAACGGCCAATAGAACTCGCTCGACAAATGCAGTTGAATTGGAAGATGCAGTTTGGAGTGGCCAGCTAGTCTGGTCTAGGCACTTTATCTTTCAGTCGAGGTAGAACCATCGGTCGTGTAGAGGGAGAATAATACGCGTAGTTCGCCGCCAGCAGTAAAAGTTCTTTGAACTGATTTTCTTAGTTTCCTCGTAATTATCTCACTTGGTTTGTCGATCATCCTTGAATTGTTTATAAATCGTATATAAAGAGGCTTGTTGTTTACGGATGGATAGTGAGTATTCCTTTTCCGCCGCTTTCTTTGTCATGTGTTTCTTGATAAATTTTTCAGGATAGCTAGATATTTTCTATCAAAGTATCGCATACAATGCTTACTTAATTGATCTTCAATTACTTCTTGTGAGCACATAGCTGTAACTAACTCTGTGGCTGAGGGTCTTAATTGAATTTCCTTTGTACTTGAGAGAGGAACGAAGCTGTGTAAAATGTGTATAACATTGTCCTGTCCAATTACTTTGTATTTGTATGAAAAGAACTGGTTGGAATAGAGGCATTATCAATATGAA
The DNA here is from genome assembly GCA_944472135.2 of Trichobilharzia regenti. Lineage (NCBI taxonomy): Eukaryota > Metazoa > Platyhelminthes > Trematoda > Strigeidida > Schistosomatidae > Trichobilharzia > Trichobilharzia regenti. The sequence goes on along the minus strand of OX235270.1, from coordinate 26,145,164 downwards.
GATGACTATTTAAAATTAATCCGATGCCAGGGAGTTCTAGTGTGGAGGCGTCACCAGTGGAGTCCTTCGCGTTGGCTGTGAGGACAAATACTGGCCTATGACGCTGACTTGTGGTCACGCTGAAATCACTAATTAATAAAAGTTGTAAGTGATTGATAGGCTTTTGCATTGGATTCTAGCAGTCGAATCGACTACCAATTCACCTTATAACCTGAAGATTCTTGGTGTGTACAGCTGAAGAGTCTCAAACTATGACGTAACATTTGTCCAACTACTCCCTGGTTTTCTAATGATTCTGCAAGTGACGTCAGCTCATGATGAGACTTGAAAATAATACTTCAAAATTTTTATAATCTTTAAATTTCACAAAGACACATAGTTGTGACTAGAGGCTTGATGAAAGAACTACAACCTGATGAGATATTTCTTTAACTCATGGAAAATTCCCATTGTAATATATAGAGAATCAAAACAAGTGATGCAGCGAAGAAACTGTTTTCAACAACGAATTTATTATCAAGCTGTACAGTCGTATATATATATGGTTTTTAAGAAGTTATATCCGGTGAGGGAATTTAATCACAGGTCTGAGTGAATGCATAAAATAATAATAATAGTATGTAATACAATTAAAAACTAAAATGTTTGTGATTATAATCGTAGTTAAATGTCAAATGGCAAAGCAAATTAATGTCATACATAGAATAATTCATAGGAGGGATAGAACTTGAAAAAGGGGGTGTGCAATTATAGGATTAGTAGACAAATCGAATATAATAAAAACGTTGCGTAATATTGTGTAAAATTTGATAGCATAGAATTTAACGTTATAAAAAAGAATTGATTTAGAATGACAAGTAGAACAAGCGAAATAATACTGGGGACGGTTCAAAGTGAGAATAGTAATAGTAGTAAAAATTGACGTAATAAAGAGTATAAAAACTGAATAGACAAAATGAAGAATTGGTAGAGCCAAAATATGATTTCAGATTACTATACTTTATCATAGAGGGATTAAGCCATGAAAGTTGGAGGGGAGGGGTTGAACGAACTTTTTCTGTACACAGAGATCTGGCCTTCCTGTTTCGATAGCCAAAGCTTCAGAAATACGGATGGGTCGGGTACTTAGCCATTTGAGTAAATTACTCTTTGCCTTGTAGATGACTTTAAAGGCGGAGGCTATAGAGATAGGGTGATCCTTATCGACCAGATGTTCTGTGATCGCGCTTCTTATTGCTCCACTTCCGCCTCTTCGTAACCATGCAGGATAGTGTTTTTGCACCCTCTTGGACAAAACTCGAGTTGAACGACCGATATACCTAGTTCCACACGAGCAGGTGAACTGATAAACACGCATAGAGTTGGTCATCAGCGGGATCTTGTCCTTCAGGTTATTGATGAGTAATGATCGACTAGTAAAGACTATTCTCAGAGAAGCAGTAGGGAATGTTCTTTTCAGGGACTGTGATGTGATTTGCTTTGCTTCGCCACTTGACATTTAAATATGATTATAATCACAAACATTTTAGTTTTTAATTGTATTACATACTATTATTATTATTTTATGCATTCACTCAGACCTGTAATTAAATTCCCTCACCGGATATAACTTCTTAAAAACCATATATATATATATATACGGCTGTACAGCTTGATAATAAATTCGTTGTTGAAAACAGTTTCTTCGCTGCATCACTTGTTTTGGTTTTCTAGATATTTCTTTATCGATTCATTAAAGAATCATTCTAAGTGTCAAAAGGAAAGTATAGCAAGTCGTAACAAAAGTGAATCATCAGTAGTGCGTGCTTCATTCCATACACAGAAGGAATCTAGGAAACCTTCCGAAGGAAAATTGCTAACAATGAGGACAGGAACCAACAAGCTTTGTCGGTTAAAGGATCCTGCCTGTAGGGCTAGTAAAACAAAACAATTTAGTTGATCCAATATACTCTGGTGTATTGGTTGTCAGGTCAAGTGGACAGCTCAGAGTAGTAGAACGAGGTCAGTCAGACAGACAACCGGAACACAGAAACCTAACAAAATCTAGACTGGTTGACCTCAATAAGATAATAAATCTGGAGGATACGTCAGCTATGCCACTCACTACATGCAATTACACACAATCATACAATATAGGATGATGAAATAAGATGACAGATTTAAAATCCAGTGTAACAGGGTGGCAGGTGGGGAAGTTGATAACAGAAGCTTTATTTATCGAATCATCTGAGAGGGAATATGTGTAATTGGAGTGGCGGAACATCTTTCCACCCAGACATCTGTAGGATTCTACTACCACCCCCGTTCGACAACGAATACGAATGGGCAAATTTAAACTTTAAGCACCAGTAACTACCAGTCAGCTAACGACCTTCAACGGACAAATCACAAGAAAGAGGGACTTTTGATCAAGGAAAACGTATATTTATGTAAAAAAGCATAAAAATAGCATAAAAATGTTACGTAGGGTATCCTTCTCTAACATGTGACAGAAACATTTCCCAGTGTAGCATGGGGGAGTCAATAGAAAAGTTACACCACATTCTTTACATATATTCATCCAAGTGACTACAAATTAGATCCATTTATAGCCCTAATCCTAATTTTTAATCTTCCGCGAAATCCTTCTGTAGAATTTGTGTGTGTTCCTGTAACTGGATCCAAAAAATCCCTAGAATGGTTGACTCTGTGATGAACATATCCAAGAGATGACAGCTAGTTATAACCTTTCCGTTCATCAATATGTACAATGGATCCCTGATTCACAAGTCGAGTGACAATATGTACTGAGGTAGTAGACTTTCTGTCTGCTATTCTCTTCATGAATCCTTTCCACAGGAAGGTGTCATATAAACCGATCACCCAAACATTGTTGGCTTGCTCACCGACCACAGTTGTATTTTTTCTTCAGTAACCTTCTCCGCCTAACAAAGAAGTAATTCTCTCCATTTTCCATGAGGCGATATCCCTTCTTCCTAAGCAACCCCAAATCCAGGCAATACTGAAAAACCTTATCCTCATCTAACTGCAAGCGTAACTTCGTTTGATACGATTCAAGCGCCATACAACCTTGAACTCGCGTGCATGAACCTCATTGGAACATTCGAGGTCATTCACTGATTGGTGGTAGTTAGTGGTGCTTAAAGTTTAACTTGGTCTAGGAAAGAATAAAAGAAAACTATAAAACGAAAGTTTCGAAGTTGTGTGGTTACAATTGATGAAATGATTATGAACAATAAATAAATAAATAAATTGTGTTCGAAAGGCATTGTCACTCAGTAAACAGTAATACTGTTTCACTCTGTGTGTGTATGTGTGTGTGTGTGATATATCCAATAAATAAATTAATATGTAATTACATGCTACCACAGTGGCCATGTTCTATATATATATATATATATTCTATATATTAATATTCTTATTAAATTCATCAAAACACTCGTCAAAGTAAAGCAGTTGAACAATGAGACAATGAACTGATTCTTTCCTTTTCAAACTAACATCAAGCACTCATTCACATCTCATCTATCCTATTCAGTGTTTGCCTGATCTGACTTAACTAGACACCTTGTCCTCAACAAATCATGACTAGACATGAACCAGATGTCTGAAATGTAAAGCTTATGTTGCTTTGAACGCCGACGGGAATTGAGCTTATCAAACATTTTATTCAATTAATTTATGCATATGTTAGCTTTCAAACAGTTTGAATAGTGAATGTGAACTAGTGCAATCATACTTAAACCAGAAATAGTCAGTTCATTTTATGAAAGAGTAGAACTATATGCTGAAAACTTGAGACGACGTGCAGAGTATACGAGAAGTTGGAATACTGAGTTATATCCAAAAATGGAGATATTGTATATATTGTTGATTGGATACTAGCCAGTAAGCAGTGTTATAATGTATCTTGTCCTATCTTTGGTACAGACTGAATTCTAGCAGTCTCCAGTTTGCAATGCGGCCACTAAGCTAGGTGATTAGCTCTCCATCATGTTGTATCCTATAATAGATATATTTAATGAATCTTTTTTGCAGAAATGTTGTGCCAGCCATCTGGAAGGACATTAAAATTGTACCTATACCTAAGTCGTCTACTGAGACATGTTTTAAATTTAGATCTATTGCTATTACCTCTGCTTTCCTAAAAACTATGGAAACGTTACTCTTATTTAATCTTCAACCTTAACTTAGAGCCTCTAACGATCCCAAACAATTCGCAGCGACTGCAGTCTTACATTATGAAATTGTCTCCAGCTTAGACAAGGGGGCTAAATTTGTTCGCTACACCTTCATAGATTACACATCTGATCTCTACTTAGTACCTTGGGACACTTTGTTAAACAAGCTTCCTGAAACACAAACTGACTGTTGGGTTGTCCATTCTTATTTCTCGGGTGGCACAGTGGTTAGGACTCTCGCCGACCATGCACATGATTCAAGGTTCGATCCCCTGCCGACTCACACTTGGCCTATAAAATTTAGACTACCGATATCACATGCTGAAAATTCCATAATTGTACCAAAAATGCGGTGTAGAATCAAGCTGTAATCAAAAATTAAAAAAAATAAAATAAAAGAAGAAAGCAGTACACTGTATGTCAGTCAGGGAAAGTCGTCCACTCCATTGCTTACTGAGGCTGTTGCACCTCAAGGTGTTGTCCTTTCTCCTTTACTGTTTTCTTTCTTCTTGCATGACTTGCCTCACTGTGATAAAGAAATGAACTTTGTTAAGTATTCCGATGATCTAAGTATTTCATTGTCTCTTAACTCGCAGCTACACTTTACCAAGATGAACAGCTTTCTATTAGGTGTTAGCAGAGGGTTTTCATTTAATGGTCTTGAACTGAATCCTTCTAAATGTCAAACTGTTAATTTCAGTTTCCGATGTAAACGAAAGTTAAATGAAGCTGTTGGTTCCTATGACTAATGCAGAATAGATGATACTTATATAGAAACCAACAATCGGCAACAATTCACAAAGCACCGTGATGAAGAGCCAGCCACCTTGCATGGGGGCCATATTGCAAACCAGAGACTAATAAAATTCAGTCTGCACCAAGAATAGGACTATACACACAAATCACACTAGTTACTGACTAGTGTCCAGTCAAACAAAAATATCCCATACATTCAGCCTACAATAGGTCAATCGCAATCCTGAATAACTTAGTGGTGGTAACATCTCTGACTTCAGGCAGGTCTGGGTGACACAGGTTCGAATCTCTGAAGGTACATGAGTTGTTCCTTCATGTTGGTTGCAGATACGCGTTGGTGACTGACTGTTGAGTGCCAACTAGCACGAAACCTAGGTCGACTGCCTCCAGCCATCTAATATTATATATTGTACATAAAGGATTGTTCTAGGTGAATTACTTTTAATTTGTAGCATATTCTTCTACGCACAGTATGCAGTGTCTCTATTTTGATTATAATTCAGTTTTCCAACTTCTGGTATACTCTGCACTCCGTCTACATTTTCGGCAGGTTATTCTAGTCTTTCACAAAATGAATTGACTATTTTTGGCTAATATGTGTTTCAATTAGTTGTTCTCAGTGCAAATTATTCAAATTTGTCAAGGGGATCGGCTATATGAAATATTCTAGATATTTCACAGCTAACGCAATATACCGACTTCCACTATGAAGTTTCATGGATATATAATAATAATAATAATGGTAATAAGGTGGTTGCCCATCAGTTATCCATACGAAAATTATGTTCATGATGATGTAACTATGTGGAAGAGAATTATAAGGCTGATTAAATGAATGAAAGATATTCCCCAAGAAGAATTCCCTAATGCTCAGGTCCTACATTTATACAATCTTCAAAAGAATGGATACTAAACAAAGAGTATTCTTTTCGATAACCCCTTCATCATCATCAGGCTCTGCAGTTGTATATCCATCCATTATAGTGAATGAATGAATGAATTAGTGTTATGAACAACAACATTAATGTTGGTGTTAAAATAACATCGAATCGATAATGTTGATAGGTTGCAGCTCATTAGCATTAACATAACAATAAACTGAATGTGAGAAAAATTAGGAAAGATAATATTACAAATTCATGAATTTATAGTCACTACTGAAGGCCGGCCAGGGAAGTAGTAGTGGCTGACTGGACTTGCGTCTTTTACACACAGACCACTGGTTGTTTGAGGCGAGTCGCAATAGCCTCTGATGTTTGGAACATGCGATCCTTCGATGATGACTTTAGCAATTTATTAGGCACTCGGTAGATGATGACGGAGAAAGATTCTTCCATGCTGGCTCGATAGATTTGTGGCCGGCCGATTTGTACCAGATGGTCCAATATCGAACTGTCTGTTAATGGTTTTCACTACATCTTTACTTAGCCAAACTGGGAGATGTTCTCGAAAAACCACGTTCCTAGGGTAAAAACGGCCAATAGAACTCGCTCGACAAATGCAGTCGAATCGGTAGATACACTTTGAAGTGGCCAGCTAGTCTAGGTACTGCATCTTTCAGTCGAGGTAGAACCATCGGTCGTGTAGAGGGAGAATAATACGTGTAGTTCTATGCAAATTTATTTTCATGCTACCATCTCGTTTTATTTGTAGTAGGACATCTAGGAATGCAATTCTCTCTTGGAATTCATCTTCACATGTGAATTTCGTGACCTAATGTACTTCATTGAATTCAGTAGTTATTGTACTTCTATCAGAACCATTATCACAGAGAATAAAGGTATCGTTCATATATCGGCAATAAAATGAGAAATTAGTCTACGTAAGTGATCGATGTCCAGTTTGGAAATAAGTCAGTCGGAATTGGCCTAGTCAAAATAACGCCCACTATTTTTTAAAATCACGAATACAGACTGACTGAGATATATCCATGGCGATATTTTGAATCATAGCCCATTGCATAACGTATACTTTGTGGCTCGCATCGTTGTGCGTTCTCGTCTAGGTAGTACGGGCCGGGGAAACAGGTAGCGGTTGAATAATTTTTTTGGTGTAATGAAGTGGTATTTTTGATCAGCATGTCTGTATCTAATTCGGCATCCTTATTTCAGTCTCGATGGATTGCGAAATATCACTCACTGGTCTCGAAACAGACCTTTGCAAAGATGTTCACCAGTTCCAGTTGCTACACTCCCTTAATCTACAACACAACGCAAGAGGAGACAGTAAAGACAGATTCAAAGCACAAAGAGGGAGAGATAATAAACAGAATTGTGAGTGAGGCAAAAAGAACAGGAGTAACCTGGAAGAACAATAGAGTTTTATTGGATATGATAAATCATCAGAGAGAGTGAATGCATCTCCGCCAGCGCCAGCTATCACCGAGAACGATTTCAAAGAAGCCATATCACCTATTGTCTCCCACCTCCATTGGTTCTCACCACCATCTCGAGGACCCCAAGCAGGCAGTCAGTCGGGCATTCTGCACCTCCCCACTTGAATGGCTAGTTGGCTGGTTGGCTTAAACTAACTGTTGTGGATTTCAGTAATTTCCAAATTCGCATTTGCGCATTTAGAAGAAAGTAGCAGCAAACTGAGCGAAGAAATCATGCATTCCTTTACTTCAATTAGTTCCTCATCATCGGTTCTACACCGATATATAGTATTTTTAAATCAACAATTTTTATCAAACAAGTGGTTATTTTAGTTAATCACTTCTAGATATAGAGGTTGTGGGGGTGAAATTAAGAGTTTTTAAAACTTACAAAGTCAAAAGATCAGTATATGGGAAGGGGAAAGTTGTCTTTAAAAATTTAATACACATTATATAGTTAGCCACGACAAAGAAGAAGTGACTACAAAAATTTCTTTTGAACACACACACACAGATTTGGCTTGCTCAGATGAATTCCGATTGCCTCCACTGTTTGTATATATGTAAAACTCGTACTCATAGAGCATGCGAGAGGATGGGTGAAATAAGGTTGATAAATAACTTTAAAAGCTTTGTTAGAGTCGACTTGATGTCCAGTATGGATAAGATGATTTAGTAGCTTTATTGGGCTCTTTTCCAAACGCAAATGGGAGACGTTCATAAATTCGACGATGAACCTGCCTGGTTGTTCACCCTATGTAACTAGCTCCACACGAGTAATTAAACTGGTAAATACACATGGAAGAGACGAAACAGGACAGTTTGTCTTTATTTCTTGAAGTGATTATCGGTTGGCTAGTGAATAGACAGCATAGCTTAGCTTCGTTGAAAGTCATTTTGAAGGCTCTTCTCAGACGCTGTGGTAAGATCTCGCTATTGACATCACCTGTGAACTGTAACCTTAGGAAGACTGATTTTTTGGGGGGGGGGGGACAGTGTGCACCTTCGACGTTTTTCTTTCTGAGTTGTGGATTTCATTGACTGATGATGAAGCCATGTTTTGTTTAGACCACCATCATCACTGCCATCACTAGCCACCTCCTTTCCAACCTCATCAATTTAACGTCGAGGAAAGCGATGGCTAGGCAGGCAGACAGGCATGAATGCGTCAGTAACACATGTCCTAACCATCCATCTCAGCCGGCGCAACTGCTTCACAACCTCATTGTCCATGGATTCCCCCTCATCATCCTTCTCTTGCTTCCTTACCTAGCAGTCGACCGACCGATGCCTCACCTCAATATTGCTTGCTCACCACCCTGTTACATCTACCACCTACACCACCTAACACGAGAAGTGGATAGAACGTAGACACATATGATCAAACATAGCTAGCTAGCTGGGTAGATAGCCTGACTTTTCATGTCTTCCACTTTCAGTGGTCATGTCTTTAAGGTAGGATTAGTCGGTTTGGTCCAGTCTAGTCCAGTCCAGTCCTGTAGCATTATCATCTTACACTTCACAGCAAGATGGAACCGCATGCCAAACATTCAAAGATTGCTTCCCCAACTCAAGGTGTTGGCAAGACTCTGTTGCATTGTCAGCATCTTCACCTAATAGGCAGAGTACTATATCATCATCAGCATATTGAAAGTCAACGAGACTATTCTTTCCTGGAGGTAGTAAGTCAATCCCTGAGTGCTTCCTTCTACATTCTTTTTCGGTATATTGCAAAATATAACAAATACTGTTACAGTTACCTGAGTTAGTTGTTTCTGGAAATATATACATGTCTGAGTAGAAGAGGGTGACATAATTGATATAATTACTCAAAAGTGACTTTTGAAACAAACAATTAAAAGTTTTAAATTACGCGGTACTCAACGGAACAAACATAGAAATTTGATAAGGTTAAAATTGCTATTGAGTGAGTGAGTGAGTGAGTGAGTGAGTGAGTGAGTGAGAATAAAGGTAGTAGTTGAGTGTCAATTGAACAAGTGTGAAGAGAGTGTCAAAATGTACAACAGGAAACATATGAGAGAGTGATAATAGCGAATTAATTATTAAAGCAAAGGCAAACTAGAAGTAAAACTAGAAATTAAAAAAGGGAAAGAAAAAATCAAAACTTTTTCACAGGGAACGACTAGTGAAGAGGTTAAGACCAAGATAGAATCAGAGACTGGACAAACGTTTTCTGTATACAGAGTTCGGGGTTGTATTGACGAATTGCCAGCTCCCTCGTGCCATATGTGACAATCATACCGAAATCGAATTGATAACTTAAGAGATCAACAGCTGCCGTCATGCCAATCAATTTAAGTCGGAATGAGAGATGAACTTGGGATTCCATTTTTTGGGTGTTTTTGCAAAAAAGGAGATCTGATGGTTCTCTTCAAAGATGGATCTACAGGAAACCACAATGGAATGGTCAGTACACAAATTTTCATAGTTGGGTTACTTTGGGAAGAAAGAGAAACCTGATCCACTTCTTATCCTCAAGAATAAGAAAGATACGTTCCAGTGATGCAACTGATGAGGAACTGGAGCGATTCAGATAAGTCCTCATAGAGACTGGATATCCTCCAAAATTTGTCGAGAAAAAACATGAAGTTAAGGGAAAAGCCTGAAAGAACCCAGACGGTGCTGAAGAAACTGCTCTTTATGAGTGTTGAATTTAAATGTGATACTGCAGCTGAGATCCTGAAGAATCGCTTATGCAGATTACTGATGAAAGCCTTTTTTATGGATGAGCTACGCATCAATCTCTACAGGCGACAAATGATCAACGGATGTGTGAAGGATAAAATGTCGTTTTGGACACGCCACTCCAATGTGTGTTTATAAATTCACCTGCTCGTGTGAGGCTAGTTATATTGGCCGCACAACTTGGCGAACACTTTCCAAACGCATCTCTGAACATTACCCGACATGGTTAGCAACAGGACAATCCAAGACAACCACTAGCTCAATTGTCGAGCATTTGGTGAACTCAGGCTACGTAGCTCCACCAGAGTCGTCTTCCAACATCATCTACAAAGTGAAGCCAAAGGGTACAAAAGGCATCAGGTCTCGGCTTATGTGCATAGCAGAGGAGACACTGGCGAATCGTCAATACAACGCCGAACTCTGTATACAGAAAACGTTTGTCCAGTCTCTGATTCTATCTTGGTCTTAACCTCTTCACTAGTCGTTCCCTGTGAAAAAGTTTTGATTTTTTCTTTCCCTTTTTTAATTTCTAGTTTTACTTCTAGTTTGCCTTTGCTTTAATAATTAATTCGCTATTATCACTCTCTCATATGTTTCCTGTTGTACATTTTGACACTCTCTTCACACTTGTTCAATTGACACTCAACTACTACCTTTATTCTCACTCACTCACTCACTCAATAGCAATTTTAACCTTATCAAATTTCTATGTTTGTTCCGTTGAGTACCAGGTAATTTACAACTTTTAACTTTCACTTCTAAAGCCACTTTTGAGTAATTATATCAATTATGTCACCTCCACCCCTACTACTCAATAATAGACCACTATATATTTTTTGTAAATATAAATAGGACTGTACGGCCTCTGAAGATGATTTCGTCGATAAAGAAAATTTTCTTCGCTGAATTTTTCTTTTATTCTCTTCATGACTCAATGGGTATTTACAGTGACATGACAAGAGAGTTTAAATTCCAGGTAAATAATAATGATCAATAGAAATTTAAATTATGAGGGAATGAGAAGAATGTTTGTGAGAAAGGAGACAATTATGTTATCATCATTGATGGGGGGGGTGGGAATTCCGATTTTTCATTTCATTTTATGCTGAAACCTGAGTTAAACGAGGGGTGTTGTGTAGCTGGAGGAAGATTAAACTATCAACCATTTCAGAGAAGGTGACTAATTAATTCAGTATCAACTACATCAAACACAAACCTTTTCCAATAACATCAGTTATTAGAAGTACTGTGGAATTTACTGCAGATTGTAAAACTGTCGCTAAGTATTATGCGTTGCCTATATTAGGTTTTGACAGCATGTGAAAAAATTCATGAAAAATGATCACATGTAGTCGGTAGGATGTTTTAGGCTTCACTTCCTCCCCACCCCCCACTCATTGGTATTTACCATTGAAATGACCCTGAAAAGTTGTTAATAGAAATCCTGTTAATCAAGTACTACAGTTGTAAAATGTATGATTTCAGTAGAAAGAAAAAGGTCTTTAATGTGTTGTCAGTATATTTTGAATTAATTGTGTTCTTTGAGCTGGTTGATGGTCTAATCGAGAAGATTTTGTCGTCCTCAATCTTGACGATATATCCCATTTCACTTCAGGTTTCAGCATGAAATCAACTCATTGGAATTATGCCCCCATCAATGATGATATTATAATTGTCTCCCTTCTCTCAACCATTCTTCTCATTCCTTCTCAATTTACACCTACACTAATCATATTTGTTGGCCTGGAATTGGAACTTTCTTGTCATGTCATGTGTTGATTTACTTTTCATTAGATGGCACATCTCGTCTGTAGTAAATAACGTGCGTTTGCTAGTCGTTAGCTGAGTGCCTGGCTTGAGTACCAGACAGGCTTCTGAAAATTGCCTGACTGCATTCTTCGTGTTTCCTCTGGTTTTAGAATTTCTACATTGTCACAATCATCATATTGGTGTCCACAATTATCTTCTACGCCATGTTTCTGATCCGTATCAAAGAACTGACTGACTTCAATGAGATCTGTGTTGAATAAGATCCTAATCTTGTTGTTTATGCTAGATGAGGCGGAATGAAGCAGAAGATTTTCAGACTGGTTTAATTACATGTGCGTCGGTGGCACAGTGGTTAGGACTCTCGCCGACCATGCACATGGTCCGAGGTTCGAGCCCTCGCCGACGCACACCTGATATCTATGGTCGGCCTGCAAAATTTGGACTACCGATATCCACGCTGAAAATTCCATACTTGTACCAAAAAAAATATACAGTGTGGAATCAAGCTGTAATCAAAAATTAAAAAAAAATTTTAAAAAAAATACATATTTCTCATCAGTCTTACGAAATTTTTTTTGAAATAATTTATTCTTTTATTACTTCGATGAAGCACTCAAACCAACTAGCTAACTAATTCACCAACTAACCAACCAACCCTGACACAAAAATTGACCTTTCACACATGCGTTATCACATAGTTATGAGTCTAATGAGTGTTGATTTAGACAGAATTTTATACCAGCCTGATATTATTATCATCATTTTTATTATTCACAAAGGTGATAATGACTACGTTGATTATGTGTCTGGTATGAAAGTCAGCGCTTGTCGGTTTTTTCAAATCTAACTAAGATGAATGTGAATGTGTCATCAAACATATGAGAATTAACTAACCTTAAGTCTTGTCTTCTACAAATAACACAAATATGAAATTCTGTCTGGTCGGATAGGTCATTTCACACTATATAAATACACAGACATACATAATAACGGAGTGAATATCTCTGATAACTAAATAAAATAAAATAAAATAAATGATTTATGCCATCAACAAAAAATGCTCTCTTTTTCACGACCACACAATTAACGTGTTACCTATACAGTTATGCATAATTTTTATTTCGCGTTTATCTATCTATACTTTTCACGAAACAATCAGAATTATGAATTATAAGGACATTATCAAGGAGTTTGATATGTATTACCGATATATCGATGATACATTTATCGTAGTTGGTGAGAATGTTAACATGGACGAATTGTTCTGAAATTCAACAGCGTCCACCCTTCGATTTTTTTAATTTGTGAAGAGGGATAAGAGAATAAACTGCACTTTCTGGATGTCTTGTTAAGTAGGCGAGAAGATGGAACAAGCGTGTATAGAAAAAGCACATTCACAGGGCAATACACACACTTCCTTAGTTACGTGCCCATTAAATATAAAAGGAATGTTGTTAAATGTCTTACAAGCAGAGCAAGAAAGATATGTACGGATGACCTCTTACAAAAGGAATTTGAATATATTCACGACTCATTGACGGAGATGGGCTATCCGAGTTGTTTCATAAAGAAACATATGAAAACATCAGAAAGAAAACCTGAGACTCTGACTGCACGATAAAAGCCTCTATTTATTAAGTTACAATTTCATGGTGACTTATCTAGTGAGATTCTATTCCAAAGACTTTCAAGGAGTATACGAAGAACATTTCACGAGGCACACCTATGTTTGTCATTCTCTAGTCAACGAATGATTGGGACGCAAACCAAGGATAAGGTAGATAGTTTTGCCACATCTATGTGTATTTATCAATTCAACTGCACCTGCGATGACAGTTATGTTGGTCGCACTACTAGACAGCTTAGGCAACGTTTTACTGAGCATCTCCCATCATGGTTTGGCAAAGGACAGACAAAAACAAACCGTAGCTCAATTCTGTCACATTTAATTGATAGTGGTCATGTAGTGGAGAAAACGAGAGCTTTCAAAGCAATTCATCGTATCCCACCGAATCTTTCCAGTAGACTTCGTATTCGTCTACTGCACACACACAAATACACAGCTGAGGCAGGCGACAGGTATTCGAACTATTAAACCTAAACTATGTCTTCATTCAAAAGAAGTTCGTACAGCCATTATCCCTTCCTTGTTGGCCTATTAAGACATAACCAACTGATGACTAATACACCACCCCTTGTTTATATTTTCAATCACTTTCTTATCATCCCTTAATCTTATCACATCTTCATTAAAAACGTGTTTCATTTACTTCCCTTACAATCTAGGATTACTTAATCGGTTCATTTGTTTCTACTAGCCTTTATCGACTACTATGTCGACCTGAACACACTTGTTTGTTTAATCATGCTGTTTTTCATCAGTATTCGTGTTATCACAGATTACCTCACTGTTTCGTCCTTATTATTGATAGGACCATTATTTTTATTACTATTAATATTATTATTACTATTATTATTATCATTACTACTATTATGACTAATTGCACAATTTAAATTGACCATCTTATTATCCTATAGACAAAACACCATGATTGGTTTATATTTGAGTGTTATTTGTTAAGTTATGTGTGTATATTAGAGTTAAGTCTGATGAGATCTAATTGAAACCGCAATATTGTTCGCTTAAATGTGTTGTTTATAGGTATAAAACTTGAGCACTGTGGTGGCCGAGTATAACTCCATTGTGGATAAGATTTTATTTTGATAAAGTGTCACACAGCGTACTGATATACGGTAATATTTACTGATGATCACGTTTCCAGAACAGTTTATTATTGCCACTCATAATCATATCAAGGCGCTTACTTTTACTTCATTTATATACATGAGTGGAATTGATGATTAGACATTTGAATAAAATCAATATAAGATGAAGTACATTAGGAAATAATAATAATAATAATATGAGTGTTATCAGTAAAATACAATGAGATGGCAAATAAGATGCTTTTCATATTAAAATAAATAAATAACTCGTTAGAATGTTATAATGTTTATTGAATACATTTTAACATTGGTTACAAGGCGAGCTCGTATACCATTAAGCCACTGGGACCCGATCCTGAGTTCGAATCCCGTTGGTTGCGTACTGATGATGAGTTCCAAACTAGGACGAAACAGCTGTCCAGTACTCCCAGGTTTTCCAATGGTTCCCTAACTGATGTCAGCTCATGATGAAATCCTGTAACCAATCAACCAAATCCCTAGAAACCAACACCTGAACATTTTAACATTATTTATTACCCTTTGATTTGACTCGTGGTAATATCTTCCATATTTTTGGTATTTGCGTTGAGTCACTTCTGTCACGTGTGTTGGGTGTAGACTCGATGAACCAGCCAGGATTCAGTAATCAGTCTCTCTCTGATAATATATAATTATATTTCCATGGTTTACACACAATGTTAAGTTCTCCACCTACCCATATTAACCTTTAGAATTTTGACTATGTCCCACCATGCTATTGCATGGTTGTGCGTTAATGCATGCAGTGCAATGTAGTACTGAGTTGGCTTTTTTAAATTACTCATCTTGGTGGGATCAATCATTCTAACCTTAGCTAAATTGTTATGTTGTGACAGGTGTAATCTCACTACTCCTGATCTACTACTTTGACCTAACTCACAGTCATTGCAAGGTATTTTGTAAATTATATTATTTTGTTTAATTAGGTCCACCGGGTCTTTTAGCCTACAGAGCTTGTCTTTGAGTGAATTTGTTGGTTTGAATGCCTTGTCGAGAATCCAACGTAGGGCCTCAGATATCCCCTCCTTATATAGTAAAACTGTAGATGCCTTAGACTGTTTCTTATTTATCGCCCTCATCTCTCAATACACACAAATGGACCTGAGAATAAAGAACACACAAGAATTAAACAGTGCGATTCCACGCCATCTACTGAATATTGGCCACATTGCACACAGTCTGAAGTCACTCAAAATAATCAACAGACAAAAGAAAATCAGCCTGATTCGTTTTACTGAGGCATTCACCATCAAACGACTAAAATCAAATCTATGTTGGCAGAAAGAGACAGTGGTGGTGAATCCTGCACTGCCTTGGTGGTAAACAAGCACACAAATTCCACTACGTCATCTTCTGTTCTGTTTAGAAACCTTGATTTTTCTTCTAAACATTACTCGTCCTACCCGCCTCATTTTTGTCTATTTTATGGAAACGGGTTTTCTGTGGTTCCGTAACCTATTACTTTTATACTCCTTCGAGTCAAACTTTGTTTCTACCCACAAAACATCTTGGGAACTACACTCTCCTATAGCTTCCAAGCGTAGTCATGCAATTCTTCTGTAAATGGCCGTTCATTTTCACTCCCCTGTGCGTCGGTGGCACAGTGGTTAGAACTCTCGCCGACTATGCACATGGTCCGGGGTTCGAGCCCGCACCGACGCACATCTGATATCTATGGTCGGCCTGCAAAATTTGGGCTACCGATTTCCATGCTGAAAATTCCATACTTGTACCGAAAATACAGTGTGGAATCAAGCTGTAAATAAAAAATAAAAAAAATCAAATCAAAAAAATCTAACAACTTACTACATCATTCCTGACCAGTGTTACTTACTCTTAGTTCCAATCAATTACTCCTTGTAAAAAGAATATGTTCAGATGTTTTAATTTAACTCATAATTTTGTTATTTTTCAGGTTGTGTGACCAGTTGAGAAGAATCCACGAAATAATAATAAAGATTAAAAAAACGAACTCGGATTATCCTGGTACATTTTATCGTTCTTGTTTTATTCGAATTTATTAATAGGAAGAATTGTATGAAGTTTCTTATGTAACTAAGGTCTTAAGAAATCTACAGCTCTGAGAATTGCTCTTTATCAAAAAATAAATCATCGCATAAAACGTATAACCACCTAGATTTATTGACAAGACCATGAAGCAGAAAATTCAAAGATAAAAAGCGTTAAAAAAGAAACTTTACATTCGCCTAAATTTCACAGGTGGCCTACACAGTAATTTGTTTTTAATGAAACGAAGTTCAGCTACTGTAAGAAGAACTTTCTTCTCACAAAAGCTTAATGTAGTGTTCTCCAGTTGTCCATTGGTGTGTAGAAGCCTTAAGTACAAGATGTCGTGTCTGGCCACTTCTGCTTTGTGCATATATTTCAGTTCGTGCGTTCTTGTGCGGCCAGATATATTGTTCGCTGGACACGAATCCTGTCTAATAGGGATAAACAACCCTATCCCACAGCATGGTTGCAGAAAGGTGCAAAAAACGTCCCATGAGAACCTCAATAACTGAACACCTCGTAAAAACACTGGTTACTCTTTCCCAACAAATTCTTCCTTCAAGGTGATTTGAAAATAGGTGACGAACAGCCACCCTAAGGCGGTCTGATTTCGCCTCTTTTGCACTGCTGAAGCTCTAGTCATACAGATGGAGAAACCACAGCTGTGGATACAGAAGAAGAATCTTCCATCGACTTCTGTCATTATGGCAAGGAGACTGTTGTTGTTTTCAACCCAATTGTTCTACTAATTTTATTTTTTTGACCCTATCTGATGTATCTAGCCTTCTAGAAAACGTTTAGGTAACGTAAACATTTTCTCTGTTTCTAATGTGCACCCTGATTAAAATCCTTGTTGTTCGATGATTCATATGATTGCATAATTCTATCATTCTTATTTAACTTCTCGTGTGTATTGATTCTCATGATGATAACTATTCTTATGTGATGAATGAATTATGTATCCGTTTTTTTGCTATCCACTTTTACGAGGACAAAAAGTGTATATTTAAGTGCGATTGTATTGCTAAAAAGTAGAATGAATTCAGAAGAATGGATACTGAACAGAGAATACTCTTTTCGATAACTTCTTGATCATCATCAGGCTCTACAGTTATATATCCATCCATTATAGTGAATACATGAATGAATTAGTGTTATGAACAACAACATTAATGTTGGTGTTTAAATAACGTCGAATCAATAATAATAATACCAATGGATTACAGTTCAATAGCATCAACTTAACAATAAGCTGAATGTCAGAAACATTTAGAAAGATAATATCATTTGATGAATTTATAGTCTTTACTGAAGGCCAGACAGCAAGTGACTAGCTGGACTTGCTTCTTCTCCACACGGGGCACTGGTTGTTTGAAGCGAATTGCAATAGTCTATGCTGTTTTGATCATGTGGGGGGGGGTGTACTTCAATGATTCCGGCAATTTATTAGGCACCCGGTGCATGATGATAGAGAAGGATTCTTCCATGCTGGCTCGATAGCTTTGTGGCTGGCCGATTTGTACCAGATGGTCCAATATTGAACTACACCTTTATTAAGCCATACTGGGAGATGTTCTCGAGTAAGCTCGAATAATCAAGTTCCAAGAGCAATGGCCAATAGAACTCGCTCCACAAATGCAGTTGAATTGTAAGATGCAGTTTGAAGTGGCCAGCTAGTCTGGTCTAGGTACTTTATCTTTCAGTCGAGGTAGAACCATCGGCCGTGTAGAGGGAGAATAATACGCGTAGTTCGCCGCCAGCAGTAAAAGTTCTTTGAACTGATTTTCTTAGTTTCCTCGTAATTATCTCACTTGGTTTGTCGATCATCCTTGAATTGTTTATAAATCGTATATAAAGAGGCTTGTTGTTTACGGATGGATAGTGAGTATTTCTTTTCCGCCGCTTTCTTTGTCATGTGTTTCTTGATAAATTTTTCGGGATAGCTAGATATTTTCTATCAAAGTATCATATACAATGCTTACTTAATTGATCTTCACTTATTTCTTCTGAGTATATAGCTCTAACTCTGAGTCTGAGGGTTATTTAAACATTAATGTTGTTCATAACATTAATTCATTCATTCTTTCGCTATATCGTATATATAACTGTAGAGCCTGACGATGACGAAGTTATCGAAAAGAGTACTTCTTGTTCAGTATCCATTCTTCTGAAAATTTTAATAGGCATTTTTAATCAGTTATGAATTAATTCGCCGAGAAAAAGAGACTCCTCAACTATGTGTCTTGTTTTTTATGAAATCACACTTGATAAAATTAATTGGAATGAAAGAAATTTCTAACCTTAGTTAATGAGTATTAAGCCTATGAAAAGATTCAAAAAAAAGTATTATGTATACATAGTTGACGTCAGTTGAAATTTTCGGCGCTTAAAACAATATCTGCGGGAGGATTCCAGTCTCAGTGGAAACCCAACTATCCACTGGGAAAGCAGGTATATCCAACTGATGAGTGCTAAAATGAAACGAAATGCTCATTATCTTCGACTGGACTGCAAGGCAAAATCAATCAGATGGTACCTTTCGCATGATGCTTACCTATTTTGAGTGGAGGCTAGTCAATAACTAGTGTACTGTGATGGCGAGCCAGTCACCTACCATGTTGGCCATATTGCAAACCAGAGACTGACAGAATTCAGTCCGCACCAAAGATAGGACTACACACACACACACACACACAGTACATTAGTTAGTGACTAGTCAAATAAAAATATCCAATACAGTTCAATAGGAGGCCAGTTGCGATCCCGAGTAGCTCAGTGGTGGTAAGGTCTCTGACTTTAGGCAGCGCTGGGTGACGCGGGCTCGAATCTCAGAAGGGACATAAGTTTTTCCTTCAACTTGATTGAAAACACACCTTTCTGACTGACTGCTGAATGCCAACTAGCCTGAAACCTACGTCCACACAGGTTTTCCCTTGTGGCCGACTGCTTCCAGCCATATAACAGCAACAATTCAAAGCTTACTTACTTTGTTGAACTTAATGGTAACCATACAAAGTACTAAGTGCTTGACTGTATAACCCTGTAGGACATAAATATTGAAAGTTTCAAGTTCTTTCTTCTTTTATGATTTACTGTGCATAGAAAGTAATTATAAGAGGCTTTCATTAGCAACGGAATTCAATGCTATTCTATGCTGTCCTATCAAAAGTCTATTGCACTGGATTTCTTATCATTGTCTTAGTGGCAGGTTTTACTTATCACACTGCATGTAATATGTTTGTATTAGCCAGGTAAACTCACCTTGTCCAAATATTTCCTGCTATGTAATGATATTGGATAGATATTTTAGTCTCCATACACTTAATCCCCAATTTATGAATTTGAATAAAGCAAGAACAATAGTGTGAATTCTTGTGCAGAACAAAAAGATGGTGCAATCATTGCTAATAATAATAATAATAATAATAATCTACTTTATTACAAAAACAGCACTAATAATATAGAATGGAATTCTCAGCATTTGTCACAACACCTTGAATCTGATTTACTCAAAATATAAATAAAATTAAAAATTAAAACAAAATTAACCACAGGAATTTATCCATGTTTACAATATAAAGTCAAGAATATTCGAATCACGGATTGAGATTATTAAACAAAATAATAATAATAACAGTGAGTTTCTTTCAAACAGTATTGTCGATTCAGTTCGGGAATTTTAGCATGTTATCAGAGAGTATTGATTAAATCTAATGTTCTGTTGATATAGTAGCATGGTGAGGGGAAATACAAATTAACAATTATAACACAGGTTAAATGATGTTTACACTTTTGAGAAAATAAACAAATGAAAACAAAAAATTGAGAGGATTATTCATATAAGAAGTTCAATAACAATGAAGGTTGATGTTGTAAGGATGGAGGAAAATGGTTTAATTAGTAGTACAAAGAAGGTTAGTTAGTTCATGCCCAACACTATTTTTATCACATAAAGTACGTGCCAAATAAAATATTATGGTATAGTGGAATTTTTATACTTAGATGTACGTGCATAAATTCTTCTGAAATGATTTCTTGTTCTACCTGAGGAGGAGACACAAGGTTGGAGCTGTGGGTGCTGTGGTGGGTGCTCAGAGTCTGACAAAATTCCTTTACCAAATTTTTTGCATGAAATCAAGTGCCGGTCGCCAGTGACAATGTCAACAATATGGCCCAATGGGATACCATTCACACAACTGACTGACTGACTGAGAGTCTTCAGAGTTCTACGAAGTATGACATGGTCTTCCTTTTATGCAATCCAGGAGAGAATAAGCAGGGGTGAACAGTAAAGAAGAATAGGTAAGTTGCACACGAGTTAATAAAGTGTAAGAGCAGGAGGGGTTGGATTATGCCTGAGTGCTTTAACTTCTTAACGTAAAACGTCAGACGGAATATTATTTTAGAAATCACTAAGACATGGGAAGACCAGGATATATCAGAAATAACAATTAATCCAAGATACTCGACTTCAGACTTGATTTTTATATCACTATCATCAATTTTGCAAGGATCATAGGAACCAACGGTTTCAATTAACTTTCGTTTACGTCGGAAACTGAAATTGACAATCTGACATTTGGAAGGATTTAGTTTAATACCTACAATCAGACGAAGACCATTTGCTAATTCCTGATAGAAATCTGTTCATCTTAGTACAGTCTAGCTGGGAGTTAACAGATATTGAAATAGTTAGATCATCGGAACACTTAACAAAGTTCATTTCTTTATCACAGTGAGGCAAGTCATGTAAGAAGAAAGAAAAGAGTAAAGGCGAAAGGGCAGCGCCTTGAGGGACACCAGCCTCAGTAGGCAGCGAAGTGGACGACTTTTCCTGACTGACATACAGTGTACAGTGTACTGTACTGCTTTCTCCCTGAGAAATAACACATCTCATCAACTGAGCTGCACACAGCTTGATAAATCATTATTAAGTTTATGTAAACAAAAGTTTTAACATACTTGCAAATTAAACGTGATGTCATTTAGGGACAGGAGGCGTTTAACTTAGTGAACAGTGTTCAGAAAATTACGGCTATGTAGTTTTACCCTGTGGAGTTCAAGTTTAAAGAAAATCAGTGTATGCAAACAATGGTAAAGGGGTTATGTGATAAAGACAGGAGGTGCGTAAGATGACGACTAACTAATAAATTGGATAACGGGGTACTGAGTTCAACTCAAATCATAGAAATAAGAGACAAGTAAAATTACACCATATTAAAGGGGGTGGTGGTGAAGTAAAAGCAAACGATTCCGTAACCAAATGAAAGCGAGAGAGAGAGAGAGACAGTGAAGACACCCATTTACCAGTCAGGGCTAGGAAAGACTGATGATAAATGCTTCTTTCTGAACACACAAATCATGTTTCAGGCGTTTGATAGAGGACAACTGAGCTTTCTTGTCTATTGATAATTTTAAAGACTCCTGGTCATTCTACCTCATGACCTGTATCACGGAGATGCCTGATAATGACACTATTGTAAGCGTCTGTACCCTTGAGACTTAGGCTTTTCTGTACATGTTCAGGAAGTCGGAAGTATGCTCTTCTTTCTGTTCACCCAATGTTACTGCCCCCGCAGATACATGTAAATTTATAAACACAATTTCACTTGTTAATATGAGAAGGATATATGTCGACTTCTGACTGCACCAAAGAGCAGGTTATCCAATAGATTAGAACCAGCTTAGCTGGCTGCAGAATAGGCTCTGGCTAGGGAAGTACTCAATCGTCTGTCAGCTATTGCTGCAATATTTTCACCTTTAAAATCGAGTTGAATGAAGACAGGCTTTTTTACACTTTGTTATTTATTTAGGCTGTTAGGAACTGCAGAGAAATCAAGGAAATAAATGTTGGTAACGTTTTCTTATTCTACACACAAGCTGATACTCTAGCTGCGTCGGTGGCACAGTGTTTAAGACTTTCGCCGACCATGCACATGGTCTGAGGTTCGACCGCCTGCAGACGCACACCTGATATCTATGGTTGGCCTGCAAAATTTAGGCTACCGATATCACATGCTGAAAATTCCATACTTGTACCAAAAATATGGTGTGTAGTCAAGCTGTAATCAAAAAATATCTTTCTTAAGCTGCCCTGTATGTTATTCTCAGCAAAAACAATAAGATTCGGATTTTCGGGCACAAATATGAAATCAGTCAGTGCTTTGTACGGGTCAGAATCTTGGCTATCGCGTCACCAAAGTATCTCCAACAGGTCACTACAGACGTCTTTGAACAGCTGACACCTTCGATAGCTGGCTGGCTGACTGGCTCCATACTTAAGATCAAATGGCCAAATTGAATTAGCAACAAGAAACTCTGGCTGGTAATGACCGAACCAACCAAGAGCCGCCGATTGCTCAACAAATATGTAGGCGAAAATGTGGATGGATTGGTCAGGTGATACACTGAGGAAGGAGGTCATCGAATGACATGGCGGTCAATGCAGGCGATTACTCGAGTGAAATTGCAATGGTAAGAGACAAGTGGGTGATATAGAAGAGATCTCATGGAGATTATGATCAGTCATGGACCCAGCTGAAGAGGATATCAGAAAATAGCATGAAGTGGAGATTTGTTGTTGAAGCCATATGTTCCACTAAGAAACCAAAGGAGTAATAATAAAATAATGTAAGTTATTATTATTGTGGGCTAGTTTGAAATACTTACAGCAAAAACCTATCACTAACGGTTCGTCTTCTGTCTTATTTCGCGTGCTGTGATACTGTTATTGTTGTGGTGGTTGTAAATGAACGTGAAAATTGAACGTTGGTTCATTGGCCTCGGTCGAGATTGGTGGGTAACTCGAAGGCGCAGATGGTTCGTTCAGTTGTGTACAAGTTGGAAGAAGACGAAAGAATACGAATAAAGGAACATTGTATTTAACTGTAAAACATTTGTTTATAGACTTGTACTTAGCTAGACTTTAATTACCAAACAATACAACTTCTTTCTTACAAGTACTGGTGTTTTGGAGTTAAAGTTGAGAGGCAGTCGTAGTAATTATCGGTTCAGAGCACAAATAATAGGAACTTAGGGTTAAGTTCCTTGATATTGCTGATGTTAGACAGGTTGGAGGCAACCGGCAGGAAGCCTTGGACAGAGGTTTTGTGTTAGTTGGCACTGGTTAGCAAGGCGCATCTGGAACCTTGAAGAAACTCATGTCCCTCCTGAGATTCGAACTCGCGTCACCCAGTGAGTGATGCAGTCAGAGATGTTACCGCTGAGCTATTCGGGCTCCTACAGGAAACCAATCGCCAGTCAATATATATATATATATATATATACTTTTTGCGCTGTTATATAGTTTTTCGTTCGTTTCGCCGCGTGCTTTTTGAGATTTGATTGTGCCAAAAGTACATCTTTTGAAGTTTTCACTTGTGCTTCTTAAGCACAAAGCGTTGTTCATCTTTGACCGTGTACAGCGTTATGCACATTGTAGAACCTGGAAACATGGATGTACTATTATAGTATTACTTTTGGAATCATATTTAGTACCCCGTAAAGTTACTAAATCTAGTCATTCAAGCAACTCAACGAGAAGCATCTTACACGCTTCATCTGATTAGTTAAGCGTATTCGACTGTGCTATATAGCGGAGGTTTTTAAAGCACAATCCCTGTTTGTTTATCAAAAGTCAACCACATAGTATAAGTATTTTCAATCTATTAGAAGTAATAAAACTTTATGAATCTCCAACATATGACCTTGTGCGTAAACAGGGTAGTGGGTGTGCCTGATTTTTATGCACATTAATAGGGATTAGTTTTTGGAGGTTGTTTTGGTGGTAGACTTTTTACCGCACGCTGAAATCACGTGTGAAAACAGTCCCATCAAGCGTTAGTTTATTTCAGGTCAGGGTCGGTCAGAAGCAAATTTGTACGGATAACCTTGAATGAAGCCTGTCTGGTTTGACCAATGATTCAGAGGAAGGGAAATAAACGATTTATGTATGAAAAGGATTTCTCTTTTGGGAAAATTTTTCCCCCACAATTTTGTATAGAATTGGGTGTCCTGATTGGTGAAAAGAGGATTGGTCATGTGATTATAATACATGTGAGTTAGTTAAAAGTCTACTACTGTTCTAGGTAGATTAAAATATCACGTGATAAGGTATTATTCGAGGTCAGATTTTGGGTGCAATCACGGTGACTAAGATGTATGGAAGTCAGCTTTTGAGTGGAATGAGTCATTTCAATCTGATATGAAAGTGATACAAAGCTTGTTAATGAATAGGTACCGACAACACATGGTGTATTTGTTATAGTTAGCAACGAAAGAACTTTATGTGCTGACAATCGCCAACTGGTGTGGTGAAACAGAAAGAATCGTCTTGCATGCCACACTGAGATAATTACTAAGATATATGATGAAAATACTGTGAGCGATTGAAATGATTGACCATTTCTTTGGTGTGTGCACACTAAACAAGTCTTTTAGACATTCCCCAGCAAATGTTAAACTTTCTAGTGTTACAAATGTTAATGAAACCTGCTTCCCTGGTTTCAATACAATCGATGTACTAAAATGTCTCCGGTCTCTGAACCCTTCTTGTAGCCAGCGCCCAGATGGTTTGCCTAGTGTTATTCTGAATAAGTGTGCAGATATCCTGTGTTATCCTCTCATGGACATATTTAACGAATCTTTTTCCAGAAATGTCGTGCCAGCCATTCGGAACGACATCAAAATTGTACCTATACCTAGGTCATTTACTGTGACATGAGTTAAATTTAGACCTATTGCTATTACCTCTCCTTTTCTAAAAACTATGGAAAAGTTACTCTTACTTAATCTTCAGCCTTCACTTATAGCCTTTAATTATCCCAAACAATTCGCCTATAAACACAGTAAAAGTAATTTAGATGCAGTTGCAGTCTTGCATCATAACATTTTGTCTCCAGCTTAGACAAGGGGGCTAAATGTGTTCGCTGCATCTTCCTAGATTACACAACTCCTTTCGACTCAGTAACTGTTTTATTAATCAAACTTGGTGAAACTCAAACTGACTGTTGGGTTGTCAAATGGCTGCATTCTTATTTCTCAGGAAGAAAGCAGTACAGTACACTGTACACTGTATGTCAGTCAGGAAAGTCGTCCACTTCGTTGCTTACTGAGGCTGGTGTCCCTCAAGGCGCTGCCCTTTCGCCTTTACTGTTTTCTTTCTTCTTATATGACTTGACTCACTGTGATAAAGAAATGAACTTTGTTAAGTGTTCCGATGATCTAACTATTTCAATATCTGTTAACTCCCAGCTAGACTGTACTAAGATGAATAGCTTTCTATCAGCAGTCAGCAAATGGTCTTCGTCTGATTGTAGGTATTAAACTAAATCCTTCCAAATGTCAGATTGTCAATTTCAGTTTCCGACGTAAACGAAAGTTAATTGAAACCGTTGGTTCCTATGATCCTTGCAAAATTGATGATAGTGATATAAAAATCAAATCTGAAGTCGAGTATCTTGGATTAATTGTTATTTCTGATATATCCTGGTCTTCCCATGTCTTAGTGATTTCTAAAATAATATTTCGTCTGACTTTTTACATTAAGAAGTTAAAGCACTCAGGCATAATCCAACCTCTCCTGCTCTTACACTTTATTAACTCGTGTGCAACTTACCTATTCTTCTTTACTGTTCACACCTGCTTATTCTCTCCTGGATTGCATAAAGGGAAGACCATGTCATACTTCGTAGAACTCTGAAGACTCTCAGTCAGTCAGTCAGTTGTGTGAATGGTATCCCATTGGGCCATATTGTTGACATTGTCACTGGCGACCGGCACTTGATTTCATGCAAAAAATTTGGTAAAGGAATTTTGTCAGACTCTGAGCACCCACCACAGCACCCACAGCTCCAACCTTGTGTCTCCTCCTCAGGTAGAACAAGAAATCATTTCAGAAGGATTTATGCACGTACATCTAAGTATAAAAATTGCACTATACCATAATATTTTATTTGGCACGTACTTTATGTGATAAAAATAGTGTTGGGCATGAACTAACCAACTAACCTTCTTTGTACTACTAATTAAACCATTTTCCTCCATCCTTACAACATCAACCTTCATTGTTATTGAACTTCTTATATGAATAATCCTCTCAATTTTTTGTTTTCATTTGTTTATTTTCTCAAAAGTGTAAACATCATTTAAGCTGTGTTATAGTTGTTAATTTGTATTTCCCCTCACCATGCTGTTATATCAACAGAACATTAGATTCAATCAATACTCTATGATAACATGCTAAAATTCCCGAACTGAATCGACAATACTGTCTGAAACAAACTCACTGTTATTATTATTATTTTGTTTAATAATCTCAATCCCTGATTCGAATATTCTTGACTTTATATTGTAAACATGGATAAATTCCTGTGGTTAATTTTGTTTTAATTTTTAATTTTATTTATATTTTGAGTAAATCAGATGCAAGGTGTTGTGACAAATGCTGAGAATTCCATTCTATATTATTAGTGCTGTTTTTGGAATAAAGTTGATTATGATTATTATGAAATTCTTAGAGGAATAAGGCGATTATATTACAGCTAACTTATAAAATCCATTTTAGACTATACCACATAACGCCTGGTTTTTATATCAACCAGGAAATTAAGGAATTTTATGGTGTATTTTTCAGCAATAGGATCGAGGTGACAATGATTTCTGATGACAAACTTTCTCCTCATTTGCGGATAAAGCTTTCGATTTTTACTAAATATTTCCGTGGGGATGCGCACTACAAAAAAATGGAGTCTTGCCTAATTTTGTCTAGTTCTGTCTTCGGACAGAATATTTCTTTGTGCGTCGGTGGCCTAGCGGTTAGAACGCTCGTCGACCATGTACATGGTCCGGGATTGGATCCCCGGCCGACGCACACCTGATACTAATGATCGTGGCCTGCTAAATTTGGGCTACCGATATCACATCCTGAAAATTCCATGCTTGTATAAAAAAAATACTGTGTGGGGTCAAGCTACAATAAAAATAAATCAGGCTTCGTATCGATACAATGCCTTTCACACATATTTTTCAGTGGAGTATAGGCTTTTGAGCTTTTCTTACTAACCATATTGCCATTACACCAACTTTCTCAATTACTTTGACATGGGAACGAAATCAATGTTTATTAGCCTCAAAATGTGATTGATTCGGAGGTGTCTTAATATCAACAATTACTTTATTCTAGTAGAACAGAAAATGAAGCAGGTTACATCCAAACCAAGTTCACTTTTACCAGTTTGAAAAAGGTTGGGCACTGTGTATATGATATTCATTTTGATAAAAGACTTTGTATTTTGTTGTTGCAGCAGAGGTACGTTGCCTCTTCACAACAACCCCTATTCTACGTTCGAGAAATAAGGATAAACTACCTAAACTTGTCTCTTCTATGTGTAACTACCAGTTTGATGGTAGCTGCGGAGCCAGTTACATTGGGCATACAATTAGGCAGGTTCATCTCGTATTTCCGAACATCATCCAACATGGTTAAGCAAAGGACAAACAGGATCTATTCGTAGCAACTCTATTGTAGCACACCTTGTAGATAGTCAGCATAAGGTTGACATTAGTTAAGACTGCATGTAAAATTATTTATCGCGTCCCTACTAATCTCAATTTCGATCTACCAGTTCGTCTTCTACACACACACACACACACACACACACACACAGCTGAAGCCATAGGAATCCACCTGAACAAGCCAAACCTGTGTGTGTATTCAGAAGAAATTTGTTCAGCCACTTTACTTAACTTCCTTGGCCATCGTTACATGACTGTATAGACGGGACTACTTCGCCCGCCTTCCCTTAAACCTTTAAAATTACAAAAATTATAATTGTCCAAATTATTTTATTTATTTTTCTGACCACTTCATCTTTAATTACGTGTCATCCTTGTAAAATTAATCTATTCTAACCATTTCTACCTTTTAATTGTGTGCATTGATTTTCTTCGTTTATTATCAACCCACTACTAGACATTTTGACACTGACTGACTAATTATTGTTAACAAACATATCAGTGCCACTTGGTAAATTGTTGTTTATTGTAATTGTGTACTGCTGTACGTGTATATTAGAATAGAGCCAGAGTGAGATGAGGATCTAATTGAAAAGTAAATATTTCTTCGCTGCTCAATCTTTCTATTTTGTTGTTGTATAAAAGCTGAAATTTTTTAAATTCCAGTTTAATAATACCACTTTGATAAAGCTATTAGCAGCAGCATGAAATAGCGAAACGTCGTCAGTAGACACGACAGTATCGTTTTGTTTTTCATTCATTCACTGGGAAACACAAAATACCTTTATCCTAATGAATATATCATATACCCAATGTTTAGATTCATTCAAACTGTTAAAAGTGAACTTCGTTTTGACATATATATATATATATATAGACTGGATAACACAGGTACAAATCTATGAGAGGATAACACTCTGTTGACGAGCGCTAATGAGTATGAAACCAAAGGAGCTCGGACCCAGGCCCTACCGGTTACAAGACAAGACTGCAGATCATTCACAGCCATTGTGGCTTGACTCCTCGATAGACTGCTCATGAATTCTTTGTGTGATTATACATGTCCAACCGAAGTTCATTTTTAACAGTTTGAAAAGTTTGTTCCTTTGGTTTTTAATATTCATTATGATAAAAGTTCTTTTTGTTTTTCCCAGGGAATGAATGAAAAACAAAACGATATTGTCGTGTCTACTGACGACGTTTCGCTATTTCATGCTGCTACTAATAGCTTTATCAAAGTAGTAATGCTAAACCAGCTTATATATATAACAACTTAATCTTCGTTCATTAGCATGCGTGATAATTCTGTTTACATTGTCAAGTTGGCCACTTGGTAAAGATAACAAAACCAAGTATAAATTGATGGATTTGGGGAGCACATAATTTTATGAAAGCATCATGTGTTTACATAATGAAATTAGATTATCACATTAGTACTGACTTTTTTCATTTCATGCGAGAAATCGGGGGTGTTGTATTATTATCATTATTATATCCTTTAATTCCTAGAGGAACATAAGGCTTCAGCTGCGCGTCGCCATTGCCTTCTGTTTTCTGCCAACTTTTTCACTCCGCTCCAAGTCTGTCCACATGCTTTCATTTCCTCCTCACATGACCTCCTCCATGTCACCCTTGCACTGACGACCAACTCGCCGCTTCCCCTTCGGGTTCCACTCGAGCAATGGCTTGTCTAGTGATGTCATTCACTTGATGGTTTCCTCAGAGTGTGGTCAATCCACCTCCATTTCTTCCTGCTCATTTGTTGCACAATCGGTTCCTGCTGTGTCGGTTTGCTCATTGCCAGAGATCCCTGTTTCTGATCTTTTCTGGCAGGCCATCTGATCTTGAGTGGTATTGAGCGAAGACAGCTAGCTGTTGATGAAGGTCTGTATTTTGTTTGAGATGCTCTTTATGACGCGCTGGCCAAGTCTCTGATCAGTACAGTGAGTAGCACTGACTGACTTCACATTGTAGTTGAAAATCCGGATCTTGTTTTTATTTCTATGACGAGTGATGTTGACCTCCACACGGACTTAAGGGTAATGAAAGCCTGTCTTGCTTTTCCGACTCTGGCTTTGATATCCTCGTCAGTTCCCCCTGTAGTTGAAACGATGCTTCGCAGGTAGGTGAAGGAGGTGGTCTCTTTCAGGCTCCCCCTATTCATGCTGACTGTCTTCTGTTGTTGTTGTTGGTGTTGGCCAAGGATCTTCATCACCTCTGTTTTATCTATGTTCACTTGAAGTCCTATCTTTGATGCTTCTTCTGCCAGCTTCTGCTTTTCACTTGCATATCTTCCAGTTTGTGGGAAATCAGACATACATCATCATCGGCTAAGTCCAGATCCTCCAAGTCTTTTGTGTGAGTCCATTTTATGCCTGTTTCCTCATTGCCCGCTCTCTGTCGCATTATCCAGTCTACTGCAATCAGGAAGATTATTGGTGATAGTAGGAAGCCTTATATTACTGCCATCTTCACTTCGAGGGATTCTGCAAGCTTTCCGTTGTGGGTGATTACTTGGCATCCAGCATTGTCGTAAAACTTTTGGATGAGATGTATAATTGTCGATGGGACCCCGTAGTAGCGAAGTAGTTGCCAAACGATCTCTCGATCGACGCTGCGCTATCGAAGGCCTTTTCAAAGTCGATGAAGTTGAGATAGAGAGGTGACTGCCATTCCAAGCTTTGTTCAATGATGATCTGTAGAGTGGCGATTTGATCAATACATGACTTGTTTCTTCTGAATCCAGCTTGTTCTGGTCGAATTTTTTCATCTGGGGATTGTTTGATTCTCTCCAGGATGATATGGCTTAGTATTTTGCTTGAGACTGACAAGAGCGCAATTCCGCACCTGTTTTTGCATTGACTGAAGTCTCCTTTCTTTGGTAGTTTCGATAAGTATCCTTTCTTCCAATCCTCGGGTACTTTTCCCTCTTTCCACGCCTTCTCCAGTAGTGGTGTCATCAAGTCCGCTGTTTTCTCTGGGTCCATTTTCAATGCTTCTGCTGGGATTCCGTCTGGTCCTGCTGCATATGCAGTGTTATTATTAAGAAACATTTTTTCAGGATGATACGGCATCTAATCTGGTTCATAAATTGTTATCGAAATTTCGTCATGAATTTTAACACAATGAATCTATGTATATTCTAGAAAAGAGATTTTATCACTATTCTTCTCTATTTCTGACATTATCCTAATCTGATTCTTCAGTTTTCCTTTAGGCAGGAGTGCTGAAATAAGTCCTGGCTTTCTTGAATAGCGTTTGTACACAATTCTCTTGGTATGTTATTGGGTCGTTGATGTTGTTATGTTGAGAGCTGGCTGTTAGTAAAAATTGGTGAACAGTGGTTCACGTCAATGTTTATGTCCCCAATATTGGTCGTGAGAAAAATGAGAACAAAAGCTTTTCGTAGGTGGATACAGTTAACGTATAGATGATCTGATATACAATAAACAACCACAAAGAGATGCAAAGTTAACTTTCTGTGAGAAACAACCACCAATCAGAAGACTGTGTTTCCATAATCTATAATAAAATACATGGAAATATATAAATATGTGTTGATATCCTTAATAAATGGCCTGTTTCCTGGCCCTTGTCTTCTGTTGTTACACTAGAACTAAATTCCTGATTATAAACTCATGAATTCTCGGAATTCCTTCCGTCCGTATATCTGATCAGATGTTCACTCAGTTTAGTGTTTTATTAATGCATATTATCTCCCTTTCTCTTAGTGATGCACCTTCAGTTAACTGTAATCACCTGTCGTCGATATTAGTGGTGCGATTCAAATGCGATTTAAAACAGCGTTAGTGTTGTTAGTGACAACAGTACTTCCTTTATTATTATGTCATATAAATTTAGGACGTGATGACGGATTTATCGAGAAGAATATTCTCTTGCAATTAATAGTGTTCTCTGAGATGGTTGGTTTAGTTGAGGCGGAGCTTTCGTCGTCTTTCTGGACGACATCTTCAGCAAAATATTTAGCATAAAGTGAAATGATTTAAATTTCTTCATGAGTGATATAATTGGGTCTCCCGGTAACCGTCTTTACATATGCATTGATCATTTTCTATTGACTTGTAGTTTAAACCTTCTGTTCACATGATTTACCTTTTATTAGTTGGTATATTTGGTCTATATCAACGTGTTTGTTAATCGCTTGCTGATTCGTTTGAGTACCAGGCTTCTAGGAATTCCCTGACTACACTTTTGGTAGTGTTTCGTCTGTCTAAGATTTCGACATTATCTTAGTTATCAAACTGATGTCCATAATTATCTATATGCATCGATATGAAACAGGAATATATATCGTGTCTTTTCACGGCTGATTTGTGTTCCTGGATTCTGATTCGAAGAAGACGCCCACTTTGGCCGATGAAATGCCTGTTACAGTTCATACAATTTATTTTTTAAATGGTATTAATTTTATCTCCTTTTCTGTTGGATCTTTTAGTTTACATAATATCGAATTAAGCGATTTGATTGGCTTGTATGCTATATATTGATTGTGATTTACAGCTTGATTCCACACTGTATTTTTGGTACAAGTATAGAATTTTCAGCATGGATATCAGTAGCCCAAATTTTGCAGGCCGACCATAGATATCAGGTGTGCGTCAGCAGGGGATCGAACCTCGGACCATGTGCATAGTCGGCGAGAGTCCTAACCACTGTGCCACTTCAATTTGCCAAAAACTAGCAACAGAAGGTATGCAACAATTACTCTATAGTGATGAAAACATAAAAACGCAATGTTCAACTTGGATAGAACTCATAAAATTATGCCTTACAACATACTTCCAATTCAATACTCAAATATATGAACAGATAAAGGGAACACCAATGGGATCACCCATATTCTTTATTCATTAATAAGTCTTCTGAAATATTTAATGGATATACTCAGTGAATCTGACAGATTGTGCTGAGATTTTAAATGATGTGTTTGTGGGATAATAGAAAATATAATAATACTAATAGCTAAGATTTGCAGCTCAGGTGGATCATACCGCAGTAGTTGTCTTCACTGAGCTGGCTAGTGGCTAAATTGAGAAGATTCCATTGTCCTTCATCTACACAACATCCCAATTCACCACAGGTGTCAGCGTAAAATGATCGAATCGGAATTCCCCCTCCATCAATGATGATATTATAATTGTCTCCCTTCTCACAACCATTCTTCTCATTCCTTCTCAATTTACACCTACGCTCATCATATTTGTTGGCCTGGAATTGGAACTTTCTTGTCATGTCATGCGATGTTTTGCTTTTTTTAGCTGGTAAATTCTGGTCTGTAGTAATTAGCATGTGTTTGTTAATCGCTAGCTGATTCCTTTGAGTATGAATCAGGCTTCTGGAAATTGACTGACTGCATTCCTGGTGTTTACCCTATTCAAAATTTCCACATTATCAAACCATTACAGACAGTTTTTGTTGTTGAATTTGGATTCTAATAGGCCATCCCTTCTGACAAATGTAATGTAGTGTGCAGACATTGTTCCCAAGAGCTCAAACACACCATAGTACTACTCTGGTGTTGAAGAGAATGGAGGAGAAACGCCTAATAACCTTTTACACAAACAATGTATATCCTCGCAATTCGATCAAAAAGTGTGTAAACTCGAGTCAAAACACCAGCACCAACACCAACAGGAAACCATCATCAAAGACCACAAGGAAATTCATCTCAATATGTGTGAGAAGAAATATCTCTGAACCCAGAACCTTCTGTTTACAAGG
This sequence comes from Trichobilharzia regenti, assembly GCA_944472135.2. Taxonomy (NCBI): domain Eukaryota; kingdom Metazoa; phylum Platyhelminthes; class Trematoda; order Strigeidida; family Schistosomatidae; genus Trichobilharzia; species Trichobilharzia regenti. Next base: position 26,111,345 of record OX235270.1, on the reverse strand, counting down.
CGAGCTCGTAGAATATTAAGCCACTGGGACCCGATCAAATTGACCATGAATTCTAACTTCTGCCAATTCACGGGATGGTGCAACCACTAACCAATGTCTTCCGCCAGTTACCTGGGGTTCTAGTGAGAAGTCGTAACCAGTAGGGTGCAGCAGGTCGGGTGTGAGGACAAATAGTCGCCGAAGACATTGGCTAGTGGTTTCGGTATATCGCGAATTGGCAGAAGTTAGAATTCTTAGGCCATTGGATCGGGTCCCTGTGGCTCAATGGTCTACGAGCTCGCCTTGTAGCCAGAAGGTGTGGGTTCGAACCCCAGTGGATGTGTACTGATGATGAGTCCCAAACCAGGACGAAGCAGCTGTCCAGTACTCCCTAGTTGATTTCCCAATGTCAGCTCATGATGAAATCCAGTAATAGATCACTTTATGCTGACGCCTTCGCTGAAGTGGAACGCTGTGTAAATGGAGGACAATCGAATCTTCTCAATTAAGACATCAACCAGCTCACAGAACAGAATGAATTCAAGACGTATTTTTGGCTTGATAGCTTGCCTCAAGCTACCAGAAACTTCTGTCTGTGTTGTGTACTACACAGTAGCACATCAAAATTTCACTGTGTTCCCCGCTATAACATTCGTAGTCTGTTTTCGTTTATGTTTTGTTGTTTTTCGTGATCGATATTCTCTTAACTACTGTAGCTACAATATTTTCCAAACTTCTTTCAGTTAACATCGTTAAGCAGTAGGTGGTTCTTCTTATTTATAGTTTTTGCAGCAAAGAGATAGGTGAAAGATTTCTCACATTTGTGTATGCATAACTTTGGTATCAGTTTTCCCATAAATACAATTTTTCAATAAACGGTAGGTTTTCAAAAGTTATTCACGAATAAAAATGTACACGTAATTTCTTGAAGATAAAAACGGTTTGATGAACTAAGACATCTTCTACATCAAGAAGTTAAGACATTCTGGAATAACCCAATCCAACCCTTGCTCTTACGATTCGTTAACTCTTGCATCCCGCCTATTATTCTCTATTGTTTCCCTTTAGTTTTCCAGGGCTGGCTACTGAAGAAGGACCATATCTTCTTACGTAGAGTGTTAAAGGTTGTCAGCAGGGTAATCAATGTGCCAATTATCCAGCTTGTTAATATTCTGGTCGACAGGCACTAGGACTCATGTGAAAAATGGGCTAAATCCATTCTATCTGTCTAACTCACACCACCACCCACTACTTCATTCACAACTCTCCCCTTGTATCTCATCAGACAGGCAGACCAGAAGCCTATATAGAAAACTTTATGCTCGCACTAGCAAGTACAAAAACTCAACCATACCCTCCTAACTTGGCTCGTGTTCTGTGCGATAAAGAAAGCATTAGGCGTGATACCTATAACTTATAAAATAGTCAGTAGAACAATTGGATCTCGTCTTTCCAACTCATATCATTTCTAGGTACAACGTTTTCTTTCTTTCTTTTCCTTTTCTCTTTTTTTGTTGTGCTCTTCTGTTTCACTCTTCCCTACAAACTCTATTTAAAATATTCTTCTTCTACGTTCTTTCATACTCTGTATATCTCGACCTTTTTGTTACCGCTTACTCCAGTAAATATGCTAGTATCTACTTTTCTAAAACCATTCAAACATTCTGTTCACTTTTGGCTTCGCTACCGACCGATATTCTAATATGTTGTTGTCAAAATTAACTGAGATTACCAATAATCTATGTAGAATTTTATTTATTGTTAGTGTACCAACTGGATGCAGTACTATAGTGAAATGCTGAGAATTCCATTCTGTATTACAAGTACTGTTTTAGAATAAAGCAAATTACTATTATTATAATTATTTTCTCTGAGACAAGTCAAGTCGTAATGGTCAGAAGCTCTCTTATCGTGTAGCTTTTTGTTTAAAAATAATAAACAGTAAAGAGAAACTACATTTGTTGACAAAGTTAGGGAACTCACAGGTCATTGATTTCCAGCCCACATGGTGAAGTGGTCAACACAAACTTGGTTTAGTAAGCTCAAGATACAGAGTTCGATCCCTGATGGGGTCATGGGTGCACATTATTTCTGAGTTTAATAATAGGACGGAACACAACACTTCAGTCCTCACTACTGTTTTGCATTAGTGTCATGAAAATCTAACACTTGAAACTATGTGTATCTCTTCAAAGTGTACTCCAGTCACTCAGTTCCTAGCGTATGCAGAGAACCTACATCAGCTGACTGTCTGCATACTCATTTTATCAGCTTCATAATTCTGAAACTCACAAACGCAATCTAATAAAGTGCTTCGACCGCAACACAGAGCAGGTGCAGTCTGATCTGCTGAATGTCTCAATGAGGCGTTCAATATTATTAAACAGTTGCTAAGTGAGAACAGTTACGCACAATAATTCAAGGATGAGAATATGAACCAATAGTCAAGGTAGGCAGACAGGCCAAAGTACCGACCGACATATCCCAAAAAAGAAGGCCTTGTTCTCACAACTTCAATTGTTTACTGATGATAACATTAGTGAGATATTAACACAACGCCTGAGGAACACGACGGTAAAAAGAGAATTTAGTGCTGCTGCTGAATTATACTGTCTCTTCAAAACCAGTCATTGCTATTCCATCTTCAGGAGTTAAGGATAGACTGTCTAATTCCGCCTCTATGTGTATTTATCACAATCTAACTACTCTTGGTGTAGAGTGAGCCAGTTGGTTGCATAGCAACCTTTGTCGCGTTGATCGTTGCATCTCCGAACACCACTCTGCATAGTGGTTAAATAGCGGACAAACAAAGCACATCCATTGTTCCATTTTATCCCATCTCATGGATACACAACACATGATTGATGTAAACAAGGCTACTTTCAAAGTCACCTACCATATACCGACAGACTAATCTTAATTCTACCTCATGAGCCCGGCTTGGCTGGTTCAGACACTGTCCCCATCTTGGCCATCAATTGAGGTTTTAATGATCCTTGATTTATTGTTGTTGAGATTTCTTTCGTTTTATTTTATATTATATTTACTATTACATTTTTATGCCTGTTACAACTTATGCATGGTTACAAGATTTCATCATGAGCTGACATTGGTTAAACAACCTTTGGAAAACCAACTAGGGAGTACTCAACAGATGTTTCGTCCTAGTTTGGGACTCTTCAGAGGTATGCACCTACCACAGCGGGTTGAATCCCAGGACCACGTTCTGGTTACAAGTCGAGCTCGTGGCTAGCGGTTGCGCTATATCGTGAATTGGCAGAAGTTCGAATTCATGGACCGTTTCATCGGGTCCCACTGGCTCGCCTTGTAACCAGAAGGTCCTGGGTATGAACCTTGGTGGGTACGTGCTGATGAAGAGTCCCAAACTAGGATGAAACAGTTGTCCAATATTCCCTAGTTGGTTTTCCAATGGTTTTCTAACTATTGTTAGCTCATGATGAAATCCTGTAACCAATCAACCAAATCCCTACAAACCAACACTTGAATAACAACTTATGTATCTTTATTGAAGTATAATTTTGTTGATCTTATTGAAAAACGCCAATATTGTTAATGACGACCGATTATTCTAGAATAATATTTATTATGTGTATGGAAATATAGATGCATAATTGTAGAGCAAGAAGAGAAAATTATCGAAACGGATATTCTAAATGTCTTCTAAATATCCAAAATGAATATTTTCGCTATATTTCACTTTCTGTGAATATTTTCAACACTTTTATTTGGCTGATTATTACCACTCCATGTAATTGACTAGTCCAACTGATGACGACTAAATTAACTGATCTCCTTGGTATGCAGACTATTGCTTCTCGATGAATCTCCTGTTTCAGTCTAGTTGGATCTATCATGTCTCATGGTGGAGTGGATGCTCATTCAAGCAATGTTTACCGTTCCAATCGTCGCATTTCACAACACCATCCTGCATTATGCTTAAGTAGAGACAAATTACATCGATTCATATCTGTATACTGCCTCATGTCGTAGATACACAACACATGATTGATGTGAACAAGGCTGCATTCAAAGTCATCTACCGCATACCGACAGACTAAACCATAACACATATTGTTGAGGCTGTTCAAATCTACACTAAGAAGCCTAATCCATGTATTACATTTTTATGCTTATTATAACTTATTCGTCTCTCTTCAACCGTAACTCCGTTGTGATCTTAACAGACCGACAGTATATAAAAAACACATCAATATTGTTAGTGACGATTATTCTAGAAAACTCTACGTATATAAACATTGCATATAACTGTAGAGCCAGAAGAGGAAGTTACCGAAAAGGATAATCTTTGCTGCTCAGACTTTCTTTTGTCTTCTGAATGCCTGAATGAATTTTCTCCGGTATGTTCACTTGTGAAGAAATCCACTGAAAGCTGGTGAATTCTGCTCTCCTCATATTCGAATTTCTTTTATGTCTGTCACATAATAAATAATAAAAACACTTTATCAACGAATACACACATAATCTAAAAACCAAACCTTCTCGTGTTCTAGACAATTGTACAAAAGAAGACAATGAACAGTTGTCAGAAGACGAAAGTGAGGTCAATGAAGAAAAAGAAGAAGACGACGGAGGGGAACCAGAAGAGATGAGCAGATTTCAATATCGAAACAAACACTACGTTGTATGATAGGCAATCTCTCCATTAAATACTATTTCAATTAATAATAAATAAATAAATTTATTAATTGTCCTCATTTTTCCGTTTTTACTATGTTTGCTTTTTCATAGTTCTAATAATGAATGTTGTTCATAGGAAATTCAGTTTTTTTAAAAAAAAACAGCTCCTCACAAACCATTCTGTACACACAGGCAAAGTTCTGCTCCCCTTCCCCGCTGCCTCCTCCTCCTCCTCCTCCTCCTCCTCCTCGAAAGTGCAGATTCAAATGCATGAAAGTGATGAGATAAGCAGGAGTAATCACACTTTAGCATATTCCGCATATACATTCTATCACAGAATGAAAAATATTCTTGCATCGAACTAGGTGCTTTTTCGTCTCTCTCTCTCTCTCTAAATATTTGGGTAATCTGTAAACCACTCTGAAGGATAAATCGATGAATGTTGGAAAATCACCTTCCCCTAGGGATCATAGGACTTCAGGTGCTCATCTCCATTGCGTTCGGTTCTCTGCTAACATTTTCACCTGTCTCCACGTTTGCCCACATGCTTTCATCTCCTCCTCCAAGTCACTCTTTCACTGACAGCTGACTCACTCCTTCCCTTTCGACCGGGTTCCACTAGAGCAATGGCTTGTCTAGTGATGTCATTCACTTGATGGTTTCCTCAGAGTGTGGTCAATCCACCTCCATTTCTTCCTGCTCATTTGTTGAACAATCGGTTCCTGCTGTGTCGGTTTGCTCATTGCCAGAGATCCCTGTTTCTGATCTTTTCTGGCAGGTCATCTGATCTTGAGTGGTATTGAGCGAAGACAGTTAGCTGTTGATGAAGGTCTGTATTTTGTTTGAGGTGCTCTTTATGAACATCTACAGTGCAGTACACCAATTTCAATAGTCGAGTACCTCTACACAGGAAGACAAATCTGTTCTGTATGCTGTAGAATTCCGAAAGTTTCCTCTGTAGGTGTGGTCGATATAGAACTAGAATACCTTCGCGCAACTCTCTTTAATAATAGAAATATCAAGAAAGAAACCGCATCCAGCCCAACAAATCACAGTGGCAAAGAAGACACTGTTTATGAGTCTGACGTTCAAAGGTGTAATCTTAACAAATTGATAGTGTTTCAAAACAGCAATATTGTTAATGCAGATAATTAGTTTAGCCGGAAGACGAAATTACCGGATAGGATAATCTAAATGTCTTCTAAATGTCTGAATGAATATTTTCTCTGTATTCAAACAGTGTATTGTATGGTAGCATTGAAGAACTTTTGAACTGCATACCGCCTTAATTTAAAAGTCTCCAGGAAACGTAGACCACTAATATCCACAACCTTTATAAACAAATGAAGTCCACTGGATGGATTTTACAATTGTCTCATTCTGTCAGCAATTTTCTCTGGGTAAAAATTTTCTTCATTAATGCTGATTATTTTAAGTAGCTGGGGTGTTGTTCATTATATATGGCATGGATATCTCATAGCGCCTGAATTTTACTACTACATAATCAGACACTTCGTCTGCAGTGAGATGGCGAGATCATATAAGACAAAAGTAGAAAATATGAATGATTATGCGATATAGAAAAAAAAATCTCCGTTTAGACATTTAAAAAAGAGAAAGTTTGAGCAGCGAAGAAATATTTTACTTTTCAATTAGATCCTCATCTCACTCTGGCTCTACTCTAATATACACGTAAAGCAATACACAATTACAATAAACAACAATTTACCAAGTGGCACTGATATGTTTGTTAACAATAATTAGTCAGTCAGTGTCAAAATGTCTAGTAGTGGGTTGATAATAAACGAAGAAAATCAATGCACACAATTAAAAGGTAGAAATGGTTAGAATAGATTAATTTTACAAGGATGACACGTAATTAAAGATGAAGTGGTCAGAAAAATAAATAAAATAATTTGGCATTGAATGACCTTGGCGGCCTGTTTGAATATTTTTGGGCTACCACATTCCATGTACATTTTGCATCTATTTACTCGTATTTTATTGGTATTTACATATCACATTATGCATTCTAATCGTATTATCCACTCCCGGGATTTTATAAAACGTTTTAAACCCAAAAACTTTCATATTTGCAATAAACTCAAGAAAAAGCACCATGGAGGTTGGCAGCGTGCCTTAAAATCTACACCCATACATCACACCACTGTTCCAGTTATCATTAGTACCAACTGCCGGTCCCTGCCTAATAAAATTCTGGATTTTCAGTCTCTGTTGTCTTCTAGTACCTACCACAATACTGGTATTGTCACTCTGCAAGAAACCTGGCTCCATGACTCATACGATGACAATATTGTGTCTCTAAACAATTTCAATGTTTTTCGACAAGACCGTGTTTGTTCCAAGAAAAAGTGTGGTGGAGGTGTTGCAACTTTTATTCACTCAAAATGGTCCATTTCAAACAAAGTTTGTTTCAAATTCTCGAATGACTTCATTGATTGCATCACTGTGAGATGTCGCCCGAAACACCTGTCAAAATACAAATTCATTTATATTTCTAATGTTTATGTCTCTCCTGGCTGTACCATATTGGATTTATCTATGTTCGCCGATGAATTCACCGCTTTTGCTGCAGCTTGTTTCGAGAACTCTTTATCAATAGTAACTGGCGACTTCAATGGAAGCGATTGCTCCTTCCTTATATCACTTGGTCATGACAATATTGTCAACTTTGCCACCCGTCTTGGTAAAACACTGGACCTGGTATTTATCAATGATGTTGGTATATATGAAGCTCGCAAACGTGCTCCTCTACTTAATTCTGACCACTGCATCATACGTGTACTGCCTAAAATATATTCCAAATCACACAAAGGTGTCCTCTCTCACCTCTACAGTAAAGTTCAACGGAGATGCTACTCAAAAGACAACCTAGACAAGCTCAGATGCATGTTGAAAGACACTAACTGGGACTTATTTACAGAACAAACATTAGATGAAACAATCACAAACACTACCGATTATCTTAAATTCTGTTTCGAAATATGTTGTCCTAAAGAAACATTATTCATTCGATTTGATCGCTTATCTTCGCCATATCTCAAAAAGCTACGTAGAAATAAAGAACTGTTGTTCAAAACTAATGATAAGCCTGGTGTAAAAAAGTTAAACATGCTGATAAAACTGGAAATAAAAAGACTAAGTGTTTTATATAATCAAAGATTTTTGTCATGTAAAACCCCTTCTAATTTATGGAAACTTTTCAAAGAAATTACTAACGGTAAGCGATGTATTTCTGTTCCATCTCTTAATGTTGACACTCTTAATAAATCTTTCATACGCTCTTCTGTTGATACCCTTCCAAATGATACAAATCATATTGACAATAACTTTAGTGGTTTTAATACCCTTGATGTGCTTAAATGTCTCCGGTCTCTTAAGCCTTCTCAAAGCCTTGGTCCTGACGGCATACCTGCCATTGTCCTCAGGAATTGTGCTGATATTTTGTGTTATCCTCTTACTAACATTTTTAATGCCTCTTTTTCCGGTAACGTTCTACCTTTTGCATGGAAAAACATTAAAATTATCCCTATACCAAAACCATCTTCTGGTTCTGATATTAAATTTCGGCCTATTGCAATTACTTCCCCCTTTTTAAAATTGATGGAAAAATTACTTTTACTTCGTCTTGAACCCGCTTTGAAACCTTTTAATGATCCTAAACAATTTGCATACAAACATGGTAGAAGTACCTTGGATGCTGCGGTTGTCTTATATCACAATGTTGTCTCTTGTTTAGACAAAGGTGCTAAATATGTTCGTAGTGCTTTCTTAGACTACACATCTGCTTTTGACTCTGTACCTAGGGGCCTTTTGTTAAATAAGCTATCGTTGACACAAACAGGATCCTGGGCTAAGAGTTGGTTGCATTCCTATTTTTCTGATAGAATGCAGTATACTGTATATAACGGCAAATCTTCTTCTACCTCGCTTACAAAATCCGGTGTTCCACAAGGTGCTGTCCTCTCTCCTTTTCTTTTTTCTTTCTTCCTACATGACCTACCTCATTCAAACGAAACTAACTTTGTCAAATATGCAGATGATCTGACTGTATCACTGCCTATCACTTCCGAGTCTGACAGCTCCAAACTTAATAGCTTTCTGTTGGACATCAACAACTGGTCCAAGTCAAATGGTCTTATATTAAATCCTTCCAAATGTCAGGTGCTTGACTTTACTTTCAAGCATCGACGTGACTTACTTGAACTAGTTAACTCTCATGATCCCTGTAGCATAGATGGCACGGAAATTGAAACCAAATCAAGTATTAAATACCTTGGACTAGTTTTTTCCTCTGACCTTTCATGGTCATCCCATATCTTATCTATCTCTAAGAAAATGTTTCGTCTTACCTTCTACATTAAAAAGTTAAGACAATCAGGTATCAACCAACCTTTAGTTTTGCAATTTTTAAACTCCTGTATTTTACCTATTGTACTCTACTGCTCTCCATTAATCTTTCCTGGGCTTCTCAAAAAAGATTATATCATATTACGAAGAGTATTAAATGCTGTGAGTAGAGCTTGTGGTCTGCCACTGCATGAGCTCGCTAATACTATAGTCGAGAGGCATATAAATTCCTGTACGAAATGGGCAAAGGCTATAATGTCAGACCCTCTGCACCCCCTTTATTCACACCTGTCCCCTTGTATCTCATCAGGTAGGACGAGAAGTCAATATAAAAAGATATATGCTCGTACTACTAAGTATAGAAATTCTACAATACCCTATTTAGCGCGTACTTTATGTGACGAAGACTCTGTTAGACGTGAAACTTACAAGTTACTATGTAATTAGCACAGTGAATCGACCCTTTTATCGTTCATCTTTCTGTATTTTATGGTGTCACACTTTCTATCGTTTAAATCGTTACTCTGCTATTTTATTTTAGTTGGTATTACTATTATTACTACAATTTTGTACTTTATACATATTTTTCTCCGTATGGCACACAGTATTTTGCTACGTAGCTGCTACAACAATCGTTTTATTACTATTATGTATTGTGTATTTTTAATTTTTTTTTGTCGTTTTTGGGTAAATTAGATGCAATATTGTACTGAATGCTGAAAATTCCTTGCTGTATCATGAGTACTGTTTTTGGAATAAAGCAATTATTATTATTATTATTAATTTTTGTAATTTTAAAGGTTTAGGGGAAGGGGAGCGAAGTAGTCCCGTCTATGCAGTCATGTAACGATGGCCAAGGAAGGTAAGTAAAGTGGCTGAACAAATTTCTTCTGAATATACACACAGGTTTGGCTTGTTCAGGTGGATTCCTATGGCTTCAGCTCTGTGTGTGTGTGTGTGTGTGTGTAGAAGACGAACTGGTAGATCGAAATTGAGATTAGTAGGGACGCGATAAATAATTTTACATGCAGTCTTAACTAATGTCAACCTTATGCTGACTATCTACAAGGTGTGCTACAATAGAGCTGCTACGAATAGATCTTGTTTGTCTCTTGCTTAACCACCACTACACTGGATGATGTTCGAAATATGATAGTAGTTTGTGAAATGCTCTCACTGCTAATGTCTCTTGGTAGAAGTTACGAATGTACGGTTGGTTTTGCCGAGTATACAGTAAGAATCTCAGAAGTATGCAACATTTCAAGATGTCATAGTGTGGTGAGAGCTGTCTGCCAAGAAGCCGAAATTGTAGGCAACAATCAAAGTCAATGTTCACGTCTCGAATCGGGGTCATGAGAAAAAACACTAACAAAGCTTAACCTTGAGGAACTCATCAACAAATCGCAGCAGACATAAGGGGTGCAAACACGATTTGCAGATATATGGCTTAACTTTCTAAGAAACAGTCACATGTAGTACAGGATAAAGTTCAGCAAGAAAACAACAACAAGCAATCAGAAGAGGTTGTTTCTCTGCTAACAATAGCGGTAATAATAATAATAATTTGTAAATATCTCTTGATTTTCTCAATTAACGATCTGTCTGGCCTGGCCCTTGTCTTCTGTCGCTACAATATGACTTTTCCCAATAATGCATTTGAATAAAGCAAGAACGATAAAATGTACCAGGATAATCCGAGTTTTTTTTTTAATTTTTATTATTATTTCATGGATTCTTCTCAACTGGTCACACAACCTGAAAAATAACAAAATTATAAGTTAAATTAAAACATCTGAACATATTCTTTTTACAAGGAGTAATAAGGAGTAATTGATTGGAACTAAGAGTAAGTAACACTGGTCAGGAATGATGTAGTAAGTTGTTAGATAATCAGGGGAGTGAAAATGAACGGCCATTTACAGAAGAATTGCATGACTACGCTTGGAAGCTATAGGAGAGTATAGTTCCCAAGATGTTTTGTGGGTAGAAACAAAGTTTGACTCGAAGGAGTATAAAAGTAATAGGTTACGCAACCACAGAAAACCCGTTTCCATAAAATAGACAAAATTGAGGCGGGGTAGGACGAGTAACGTTTAGAAGAAAAATCAAGGTTTCTAAACAGAACAGAAGATGACGCAGTGGAATTTGTGTGCTTGTTTACCACCAAGGCAGTGCAGGATTCACCACCACTGTCTCTTTCTGCCAACATAGATTTGATTTTAGTCGTTTGATGGTGAATGCCCCAGTAAAACGAATCAGGCTGATTTTCTTTTGTCTGTTGATTATTTTGAATGACTTCAGACTGTGTGCAATGTGGCCAGTATTCAGTAGATGGCGTGGAATCGCACTGTTTAATTCTTGTGTGCTCTTTATTCTCAGGTTCTTTGGTGTGTTTTCAGAGATGTGGACAATAACTCTTCTCTCTGTTTTTTCAATACATACTTTAATACGTACATGTGAATTGGAGGTGGTGGTAACATGAGGTGGAAGTTTATCCACTTTTGATCGTCTTAAACACCCACTGGTCGTTTAATAAACACATAAAAGCTTGGTGGTTTGACATGTTTTTGCTGTGAAGCATTCAGTCTGCATTTTATTCTCTCAGTAATATCATCACCTTTGAAGTCAAGCTGTAGAAAGATGGGCTTTTTCGCTCTACTTCACCTTGTCAATACTACGTTTTCCACGTTTGTTGATCAACTTCTGTGGGCAAACATTATCACGCGCAGGCATTTTTCAACAGTGAACAGTTATACCTCAACTTTTTCTTCCTTACACGATCAAACGGTGTTTTCATCAATCACTTTTTGTAATTTATAGGACAGATGCTTTTGAATTTCAGATAGATCACCCTCCAAATTCTCCTTTACATAGATGTAACTTATGATTTTACCATCTTTTAATGACGTTCAGTGCCAAGGTCTAGAAAGTGAAATTGGTCTTCATCTCCGCGCACTTCATTGTAAACTTTATATTAGAATGAGTATTATTCAAGATTATTAAATATTATCACGCTAATCATTATGATGAACATAATTTAGTAACAAAATATTCACGTGAATCATAATGTAAAACAGAACAAGAAAAAACACCGAATATTTCACGATCAATGAAGATATTCAGGAGAATATTCATGAATCAAGTTGATCATCAGCAGTGGATTGTAGTAGAAATCTATTCCAACCCTGTTTAAACCTTCAGTAACTGATGTTACTCCGTGCAAGATTTGTGGATTACAATTAGAAAAAACAACAAGTTTATCACATGTATATATGCTGTTCAAAAAACTTTGATCTAGATGAAAACCTGTCAGGGGGGGGGGAGGAAGAATTCAGCATTTCTGATGGACTCAACACCTTTGATTTAAGCATCCATTTATCAGAGATCATAGGTGATATATATATCTACCCATTTTAAGGAACCATCAAGTCAGTCAACCCAACTTTTCCAACTTTGCCATACACATGGTCCAAATAGGCCAGTGTTGTCATCCCGGCTGTACTGTTCATCATTCGTGTGATTTACTTGTCTATTTACACAATTTACACAATTTACACGATAGTTGAATGCATTCAATACATTTAAACAATCCCCCACTGAAGTAAACGTTTCACCTCCAGTTACTTCCGGTTTATAATGAGACAATAATGAATGATAATATTTTAGAGAGATATCAGAAGCATCTGCTAGACAATTCTGACTATTCTTATCAATATTATACCGAAAACATGTATAGGGCGTATCTGATAGACGATGAAAACAATAGTAGTATTGACTGCAAGGTTGCTGAAATTGTTTTTCAGTAGTATGCATATGTGTCAGGTTGTTATGTGATAAATGCGTGTTATTATTATTATTATTATTGTCGTTTACTGTCTTGTCCTTCATTTCTTGCATTAAGATTGTGCTTCGTGGCTTCAACTGTGTAGATTGAAATGGTACTTGGTTTTCAGCAGGAGAGAATGATTTGGACATCTTTGATGCACTATTAACATTGTTTGAATGAGTGCTATTCACCATGGGGTGCTCTATAAAACAGTGAATATATATATATATATACGCATATATTGAAATGTTATCGAGTTTAACATGACAGAAAAAAATACCATTTACGATAATATGATGTAATACTACTACTACTACTAATAATAATCTACTTTATTCCAAAAACAGTACTTATAATACAGAATGGACTTCTCAGCACTTGTCACAATATTGCCTCTGATTTACTTAAAATATAAATAAAATTGTAAATTAAAACAAAAGTAACCAGAGGAATTTGTCCACGTTTACGATATGAAGTCAAAAATATTCAAAGCACGAATTGAGCATATTAAATATAATAGTAATGGTAATAATAATAATAACAGTGAGTTTGTTTCAAACAGTATTGTCGATTCAGTTTGGAAATTTTAGCATGTTATTATAGAGTATTGATTGAATCTAATGTTTCTGTTGATATAGTAGCATGGTGAGGGGAAAGACAAAAAATAACAATTATTACACACACACACACACACACAACTTAAATGATGTTCCCACTTATAGAAAAAAATGAACAAAAACAAAAAATTGAGAGGATTATGAATATAAGAAATACAATAACAATAAAGTTTGATGGTATAAGGTTGGAGGAAATGGTTTACTTAGTAGTGCGAAGAAGGTCAGGTAGTCAGTTCATGCCTGACACTATTTCCATCACATAAAGTACGTGCAGCGAAATATGGTATAGCGGAATTTTTAATACTTAGATGTACGTGCATAAAGTCTTCTGAAATGACTTCTTGCCTTACCTGAGAAGGAGACACAAGGTTGGAGCTGTGGGTGCTGTGGTGGGTGCTCAGAGTCTGATATAATTCCTTTAGCAAATTTGTTTTATGACATCAGGTGCCGGTCGTCAGTGATAATGTCAACGATATGGCCCAATAGGGTCCCACTCACACTACTGACTGACTGACAGTCTTCAGAGTGCTACGAAGTATGACATTGAGAGGATTATAAATATAAGAAGTTCAATAACAATGAAGGTTGATGTTGTAAGGATGGAGGAAAATGGTTTAATTAGTAGTACAAAGAAGGTTAGTTAGTTCATGCCCAACACTATTTTTATCACATAAAGTACGTGCCAAATAAAATATTATGGTATAGTGGAATTTTTATACTTAGATGTACGTGCATAAAGTCTTCTGAAATGACTTCTTGTTCTACCTGAGGAGGAGACACAAGGTTGGAGCTGTGGGTGCTGTGGTGGGTGCTCACAGTCTGACGAAACTCCTCCACTTAACATCAGGTGCCGGTCGTCAGTGACAATGTCAACAATATGGCCCAATGGGATACCACTCACACTACTGACTGACTGACTGAGAGTCTTCAGAGTCCTACGAAGTATGACATGGTCTTCCCTTTATGGAATCCAGGAGAGAATAAGCAGGGGTGAACAGTAAAGAAGAATAGGTAAGTTGCACACGAGTTAATAAAGTTTAAGAGCAGGAGGGGTTGGATTATGCCTGACTGCTTTAACTTCTTAATGTAAAAAGTCAGACGGAATATTCTTTTAGAAATCACTAAGACATGGGAAGACCAGGATATATCAGAAATAACAATTAATCCAAGATACTCGACTTCAGACTTGATTTTTATGTCACTATCATCAATTTTGCAAGGATCATAGGAACCAACGGTTTCAATTAACTTTCGTTTACGTCGGAAACTGAAATTGACAATCTGACATTTGGAAGGATTTAGTTTAATATCTACAATAAGACGAAGACCATTTGCTGACTGCTGATAGAAAGCTATTCATCTTAGTACAGTCTAGCTGGGAGTTAACAGATATTGAAATAGTTAGATCATCGGGATACTTAACAAAGTTCATTTCTTTATCACAGTGAGGCAAGTCATGTAAGAAGAAAGAAAACTGTAAAGGCGAAAGGACAGCGCCTTGAGGGACACCAGCCTCAGTAAGCAACTAAGTGGACGACTTTTCCTGACTGACATACAGTGTACAGTGTACTGTACTGCTTTCTTCCTGAGAAATAAGAATGCAGCCATTTGACAACCCAACAGTCAGTTTGAGTTTCACCAAGTTTGATTAATAAAACAGTTACTGAGTCGAAAGGAGTTGTGTAATCTTGGAAGATGCAGTGAACAAATTTAGCCCCCTTGTCTAAGCTGGAGACAATGTTATGATGCAAGACTGCAACTGCATCTAATGTACTTCTACCGTGTTTATAGGCGAATTGTTTGGGATCGTTGAAGGCAATTGAATGTCAATGATATGACGCAATACTATTACATCTATGCTTAGTTTGTGCATTTCTACTTAAGTAAACTATTATACATAAATAAGATTAACTTCAGGCAGTCTCATTTTTGTACGTTCAGTTCTGGATTTGTTTTTCTTTCTCAGCCACCAATCAAGAATAAACCAAAAATATTCCCATATATTGTTGTGTCATAAGACAAAAGAAAAAGAAGACGTAAACAGCGAGGAAGCGTTTATTTTCAAGTGTTGGTTTGTAGGGATTTGATTGGTCACAGGATTTCATGATGAGCTGACGTTGGATAGAGGACCATTAAAAAACCACCTGGATGAATAGACAGCTGTTTCATCAGCCTAGTTTGGGGCTCTTCATCAGTACGCATCCACCGAGGTTCTTAACCAAGGCCCTCTGGTTACAAGGCGAGCTCGTAGATAATTTAGCCACTGGGACCCGATCCAATGACCCATGAATTCTAACTTCTGCCAATTCACCACATAGCGCGACTACTAGCCAATGTCTTTAGCGAATTCATGGGCCATTGGATCGGGTCCCAATGGCTTAGTGGTATACGAGCTCGGCTTGTAACCAGAAGGCCTTGGGTTAGAACTCACGTGGATGTGTACTGATGAAGAGTCCCAAACAAGGACGGAACGGCTGTCCAGTACTCTCTAGTTGGTTTTCCAATGGTTCTCTAACTAATGTCAGCCCATGATAAAATCCTGAAGCTTTTTTTTTTTCAACGTTTCATTTTCATTCGTAAGATGCGGTACAATAATCGCAATTATGTTACACTTAACACAGAATTCATAAGACGACCGATCAGGTACTGGTAGCATTTCTCCTCGAGAAACGTATTACCTAATGCAAAGTGTAGTCTAGAAGGAGTGTGTGATTGGAAATAACAAAAGGAGGAGACAGAAGTTGGCATGACGTAATAAGTGTGAGAAAATGACCATTCGATGTAACTGTGTAGAGTGGCTGAGAACTAGTCGAAGGGCGATAAAGTGTTTCTTACAAAATCTATATTAGAACGCAATGTTTTAATAAACAGTAGCAGAGTGATAACAAGCAATTCAAAGTGCTTCGTGATGGTGAACCAGACACTTAGCATGCCGGCCGCATTATACACCTGACTGGTAGAATTAGGTCTACACCAAAGACAGGATTATAAACACACACATTACACTAGTTACCGACCAGTCAAACAAAAAATATCCCATACAGTCGTCCTACAAGAGGTCAATCGCGATCCCGAATAGCTTAGTGGTGGTAACATCTCTGAATTCAGGCAGCTCTGAGTGACGCGGGTTCGAATTTCTGAAGGCACATGAGTTGTTCCATCATATTGGTTGCAGATACGCGTTGGTGACTGACTGTTGAGTGTCAACTAGCCCGAAACCTATGTTCACACAGGGTTTCCTGTGGGGCCGATTGCTTCCCGCCATCTAATAAATTAAATAATTAGTGCCTCAGAAAGAAGCTGCAATAGTGACACTTGCTATTTTGCACAATTCAAGTGTAACTAATACAGATTTTTATTCACCAGAAAACTTTCATGAAATTTCAAACTAGATTAAAGTTGTAAGACTTTATTATTTATTAGAATGATGAGTTTTGTAAGAAAAACGGTTGGTGCACAGCAATCATTTCACACAAGTGAGAATTCAAGCTGTTATGATATATGACGAAGAGCATTGAGAAAGAAACGACCACAATAATCTGTTGTCACTACTCGGAATATTGTAGATGTTCAGAATGCATCAGCAACAAGAGCAGTGGACCTGAGTAGACATTCGTTTAAGGCAGTTCAATTCAAAGAGATAATTTCAAGTTTGAGATTTCATCCACGGTCGTTCTGTCCCATTTCATGACTGCTCAGCAGTGCGTGACGCACGACTCCGATATGCATTGAACCAGGGATCTTCACATTAGGCGAACAAACTCAGCGACTTGAACGGCTGCACATCGGTACAAAGTTGTATGTTGAAAACAGACAGGCGGACGGACAGACAGATCACCAATCAGCCATTTGAAATGGAAACCAATGAACTGTGAATTATGAGTTTTCGTGTATTGGTTTGTACGGATTTTGTTTGACTGGCTGGAAGATTTCTTCACGAGCTGACATCAGTTAGAGAACCGTTGGGATGCCACCAAGGAGGACTGGCCAGCTCTTCCGTAAGCCTAGTTTTGGACTCTTCCTCAGCAGTACTCACCCATCGGGACTCTCACACAAGACATTCTGGGATCAAGGCGAGCCAGCTCGTATATCCTTAAGCCACTGGGACCAAGTCGAATGACCACACCATGAATTCTAACTTCTTCGAATTCATGACATAGCGCGACCACTTCTTAATGTCTTCTTCGATGAGTTACAGCCTCACCTGCAGCCTGCTGCACCATACTAGCCACAGCTTACCACTAGAACCCCAGATTAACAGCCGGAAAAGGGCCAGTCGCTAATGAGCATATTGTGTACTCATGACGAGTCCCAAACTACGATGGAACAGCTGTCCAGTACTCTCAGGATTTTCAATGGTTCTCTGACCGATGTCAGCTCATGATGAAATCTCCCAACCGATTATCAATTTGTCAACTGGTGATATAACACCGCTCGCTGTAACCAATGGCCTTGGATGAACATCCACTCCACCATGAAACATGATAGATCCAACTAGACAAAACAGGAGATTCATCGAGAAGCAATAGTCTGCATACCAAAGAGATCAGTTAATTTAGTCGTCATCAGTTGGACTAGTCAATTACATGGAGTGGTAATAATCAGCCAAATAAAAGTGTTGAAAATATTCACAGAAAGTGAAATATAGCGAAAATATTCATTTTGGATATTTAGAAGACATTTAGAATATCCGTTTCGATAATTTTCTCTTCTTGCTCTACAATTATGCATCTATATTTCCATACACATAATAAATATTATTCTAGAATAATCGGTCGTCATTAACAATATTGGCATTTTTCAATAAAATCAACAAAATCATACTTCAATAAAGGTACATAAGTTGTTATTCAAGTGTTGGTTTGTAGGGATTTGGTTGATTGGTTACAGGATTTCATCATGAGCTAACAATAGTTAGAAAACCATTGGAAAACCAACTAGGGAATATTGGACAACTGTTTCATCCTAGTTTGGGACTCTTCATCAGCACGTACCCACCAAGGTTCATACCCAGGACCTTCTGGTTACAAGGCGAGCCAGTGGGACCCGATGAAACGGTCCATGAATTCGAACTTCTGCCAATTCACGATATAGCGCAACCGCTAGCCACGAGCTCGACTTGTAACCAGAACGTGGTCCTGGGATTCAACCCGCTGTGGTAGGTGCATACCTCTGAAGAGTCCCAAACTAGGACGAAACATCTGTTCAGTACTCCCTAGTTGGTTTTCCAAAGGTTGTTTAACCAATGTCAGCTCATGATGAAATCTTGTAACCATGCATAAGTTGTAACAGGCATAAAAATGTAATAGTAAATATAATATAAAATAAAACGAAAGAAATCTCAACAACAATAAATCAAGGATCATTAAAACCTCAATTGATGGCCAAGATGGGGACAGTGTCTGAACCAACCAACTTCTTCTTTTGAATACATGGATTAGGCTTCTTAATGTAGATCCCAACGGCCTCAGAATTAGGTGTAATAGCCGGGCTCATGAGGTAGAATTAAGATTAGTCTGTCGGTATATGGTAGGTGACTTTGAAAGTAGCCTTGTTTACATCAATCATGTGTTGTGTATCCATGAGATGGGATAAAATGGAACAATGGATGTGCTTTGTTTGTCCGCTATTTAACCACTATGCAGAGTGGTGTTCGGAGATGCAACGATCAAGTTGATAAACGTTGTTAGTTGTACTGTCTTTGCAACTAACTGGCTCGCTGCACAGCAGGAGCAGTAAAGTAGACAGACAATTAGAGAAGAGGCGAAATCAGTCAGTTTATCTTCGACCCCTGAAGGCAAGAAATTAGGTGAGGTTTTGAAGAGACAGTATGATTTCGCAGTAGCATTGAATGCTTTTTTTACCGCCATATTCTTCTCTAGGCGGTGTATTAATATCTTGCCAAGGAACTGAAGTTGTAAAAATCATTGCAGGATATGTACACTGTTAAATATTTTCAGGAAATATATAACAAAATGCTACTACGTTGGTTAGTTGTTGCGCCTTTTTTCTTCTTCTAAAAATCAACAGACTCTCACAATAACATTCAATTTACTTTCAATTACACAGTAAAAACAAAATTTACATACCTTTCTTCAAATGCTTATTCACAATGATTATGAACTGCAGGCATAAAATACTCATAGGTGAACAAAGAGTATTCACATATAAACATAACTTCACAACTTCTCTCCTCTCCGATAGAAAAAGAATTTCGGAAACAATCCCAACTATACGGTCACAGCTACTTGTCCACAAAATTCGACTGAAGATGAATGAACTCAAGGTTATGCCGACAAATTCATCATTAAACACGTCGACGTGAGAGTGAAATTGAATTTTTCTCTATCTGTTAACAACAAGCCTCTCTCTGTCTCTCTGTATATGTGACTACAATTCAGAGGTGATATACATCCAGGTGAAATACCAATAACCAACATGTTGACAAAACTGAATCAAAGAGCATTTGTAATGCTGGTAAACTGCAGCTTATATCTCCCACACAACTGGTTGTGATTGTAAAATTGCAAGATGTAGTACCTAGGTCATTTAAGCTACCTCTGAGTGCATCTATCAAATCAGCTACTCCACAGGAGTCGGTTATACTGGCTATTGCTCTAAGAACTTAATTTTTCGTACTGAGGAACACCTATCAGTGATCATGTGACTAAATAAAGGTGTTGTTGAAACCCCTAATAATTTTATAATATAAGATCGCCAGACTGAGTACAGTTCTTAAGGCCAGTAAAAATTGAAGTGCTCGAATCCCGGTAGGTGCGTACTGCTGAAGAGTCCCAAACTAAGACGAAACAGCTACCCACTGCTCCCAGGTTTTCCGATTATTGTCTAACTAATTTCACGTCGTGATGAAGTCCTATAATTTATTATCGCCTATCGGATATGGGATAAATTTGTGAAGGCATCTAGATACTGACCACTACAAAAAGAAGAGAACATGACAATTCGTTTAAATCAACGAAAGCTGTTTGTGTGTGTGTCTGCACGCAAAAGGAACAGCCACTCTTACTGCCTGCCATTCTAGTGTATTGTCGAGCATATGAATCCATAAATTCTGTGTGCTTCACTTGCCTTCACTTATCTTAACTCACTTTCAAACAGTTTAGTGTTATATAAATGCATACTACTTCCGCCTTGTTGAATATTTTGAACTGTAATCTGTCGATACTATTGATTGATTCAGAGTAATTTAAAACAACAGTAATGTTGCAAAAATATTCATTCAGATATCTATAAAACACAACAGTAATGTTGTTAATGGCAAGTATTTCTTTAATTATTTTTTGGTCATACGAAATTTAGAATCTGGTGAAGGATTTATTGAGAAAGCCATTATTCATTCATTAATCAATCTTCCAAATTTCCCACGAGCATCATCAATGCGTTGAAGTTTCTGTAGCGATTTGGTCAACTTTTGGGGGTGAAGTTACTAGCACCACGCCCCAAACCTCCCTCTTTATCCGGGCATGCGACCGGCTAGAAAACTAGAGAGCTAGTGATCTAGGCAAGGTGGACTGGATTATGCGTCAGACAGTGGGAAACGAGAAGACAGGGATATTCTGGACCGACGTGAAGAACCCAAAAAGACCTGGATTTCGCGCGTGGATGATTTATGTTTGATGTCACACAAAACCGAAGACTTAGAGGCAAGCGAAAATTGGCAAACTGGTTGAAGAAGCAGCCGGCGAAGACAGGACTCCAGGTGAACATAGGTGAACAAGACGGAGGTTATGAAAATAACCAACCAACCAACAACAACAGTAGCAACAGCAACATCCAGCGCCAATCACCATCAACGGGAGGGATTTGAAAGAGGTTACTTCATTCAATTTCTTATCTAGGGAGCATTGTCTCAACTACAGGCAGTCGGAACGGATGAGGATGTCAAATCGAGAGAGAATCAGTTGAGGGGCGAGAAACACATTCACTCATCAACCTGGAACCGATCTGGAAACCAATCTTCGTTACTCAGCCAGCATCAACAACAAAATTCGGTTGGATTTTCAATACAAACGTCAAGTCAGTCAGTTCTTGTATGCGGATCAGAAAGTTGGCGAGCGGGTCACAAAGAATATTTCCAACAGCCTTTTGCAGACGTTATCCTTATCAACAACTAACTGTCTTCACTGTATACTGAAGATCAGATGGCCGGGCCGGAAAGAATCACCAACAAGAAACTATGTGAACAAACGAATCAAGAACCAATCGCCCAACAACAACGAATATGCAGGAGAAAGTGGCGATGGATTGGACACTGGCTGAAAAGGCCGCTGCTAGGTGACATCGCGCGCGCGTCAGGTCATTGCTCGAGTGGAAACCGAAAGGGAAGCACGCGGCGAGTGGGATATCAGTGCAAGGGTGACATGGAGGAGATTGTGTGAAGAGGAGTTGAAATGGTATGGACTAACATGGATGCCGGCCAGGTGGTCTGACGGCAGACGAAATCTCAGCCGGATACGAATGCAGAAGGCTGGTTTGGCATTTTTCTGCCAACTGACGCCATCTCTGGTGTGCTTAGTGGACGTGATATACACTTGACTGGCTGTTGATCGAACGGTGTGTGTACTGCTCAGCAGTCTGTTCCGTCCTCCTTAATGGTTGGCTGACTGCCTGTGACACGTGGCTATTAAAAGTGGAAGAAATGAAAGGCCAGGCTAGCTGCGTTTGATCATAGGTGTCTGCATTCTCTCCACCTCCTGTGTTAGGTGGTGTAGGTGGTAGGTGTAACAGGGTGAAAAAGCAATTTTGAGGTAAAGCACGGTCGAGTGGTAGGAGGCCAGGCATGCAGGGAGGTGTAGACTGCCTCACTGGCTGCCTCGTTGGGATTCTCGGAATGGTGGTGTGAACTAATGATAGGTGAAGAAAATTGATTATATGGCTGGTTAAAAATAGTTGTCGGTGATGGCTGGCGCTGGTGCAGATGCATTCACTCTTTGTGATGATTGATCATATCAAATAAAACTCTATTGTTAATCTATATTACTATTCTTCTTACCTCAGTCACAATTATGTTTATTATCTCTCTGTGTGTGTGTGCTTTGAATCTGTCTTTATTGTCTTCTGTTGGTTTGTGTGATATATGAAGGGAGTGTGGCAACTGGAACTGGCGCATATCTGTGAATGATAGTTCTACGTTGAAACCAGTCAGTCAGTTAGTCAGGTAGCAGATACGCCTTGCAGGTGACTGGCGATGAGTGCCAACGGGGACAAAATCTAGATGTGAGGCTTCTTAATGATTTCCTCCAATCACATAGCAAATTTAGTGTTCATTAGAAGCTGCGGATAAAAGCCGTTTCTCTGTAATAAATGTGACTTCTTAGACAATTGAAAGACTATTTTAAACTACTTGCATATTACTTTGATTACTTTTGCGGTACTACTGAATAAAACAGAATGATGGTGTGTGTATATATATTACAATCTAGAAAACTCATAAACAAGAACTACAGTTTTAGCAGAATAAAGTGACATCATCAGTGTTTATTTCTCTGCCTTCTCTTCAGCTGTTTACAAGGCAAAGACATTAATAAATATATCTACAAAAACAATTCTAACATCTAGGTGATATGTATCCATATATATATATATATATATATATATATGTGTATGGTGGTCTCTCTTTCTGTTTGCTCGCTTAGTCTGTGACCATTTCACTTTGATGAAGCTGTCTCCTTTAACAATGTATATTCCCCTTATATTATATATAATATGAGTGTTTGTTGACAGTCCGTTGCTTGGTGACATATATCCACATTACATGTGTGGTTGTTGACATGTCTGCTATATTTTGCTATGTATATATGGATCGACACTCCATTATAATTAGCCATTCATGTTAAGACTGTCTATTGATTTGTTCACACACTTGTCTGGACATTCATATTTATTTCGCTCTCACAATCTTGTGTGACTACTTTGGTGTAATACCACTTTTGCATTCTCCTTGTGTTTGGAAAATAGAAGTATCATCGAAAACCTAGTGGTCTTCTGATTTCCGCCTTCTTGCGTCAGGACTATTACATTCTCGACCAGTGCATAGCAATAATTTGGCGACGAGTACATAACAATTTGGCGACGAGTACATAACAATTTGGCGACGGGGAAAACTACTATTAACCACTCAGCAGCAGCAACATAACACTAGGTGTCTTGTTATCTACCATCCCGATTTGTGCGTCACAGCTTGTTGTAACACCTGTAACTAGTCGTTTCGATCAGAGTTTACGAGGTGGAGATTTCGTAACCACTAGTACCAACTCTCCCAATTGCAAGTTGTTGGATCAACTTTGTATGTGATTGTAAGATCGTCGGGTACTCCCACTTCCAGCGGCTCCAAAACGTATCGGCAAGGCGTTGACCCTGCCTCCGTCTTCTGCATGAAATTGTCTCCATTTGGTTTCACAAACCTGGTCCTGCAACCGACACATCTGTTCACCGTACATTTAACCCCCACGGCTCTCTTTAAATTCCAAAATTTCCTACTCATTGCTTTCACAAGATGCACCAAACCTCTGCGTTCCTCAAATTCACGTTTTTGTGAAACGATATCGTCTGACACAAGATGGGTATTAGGCGATGTCACTGGACGCGTCGCTGAATTTGACCGCTCCCTAATACTCAGTCTCCCACTGACATGTTTTAGCTCGCCTATGGTGACAGGGCGCAGCTTCCTGATGCCATAGTAGGCCGAGTTGTATCTGCTTGTCATTGCAGTGAGTTCAGGGAATACATGCTGCTTCAATTCCGGCGGTCTACCAGGATTCGTGACTAACCTTAAAGTGTAGTTGGTGTTAACCCTTAGGTGGTTGTCTCCTAATAGCGAGGCTGTGGCTCGAGCGATTGTGAGGTGTTTGTGTCAGGCATTCGCGCGCTGTTTGAATAACACATGGATCGCGTTTGACACAGCTCTGCTGCTTTCACTTATTGACGCACACTGACTGTGCTTTTTGACGAGGTTGAGCCACAGACACCTCATAATTTTGGTTCGTATATATTATATTTCATAATTTATGTCAATGTTTAATGTATAGTAGCGTATTTCAGAGAAATCCTGTGTTTTCGGAATACACGCGTCACTCTACGTGTAAGGTTTTCATAATCGTTCGATTATCGTCCCGAATTTCTTTTGGAAGAAATTCACAACCTAAGTGTATTAAACGCTTTTTTTATATGCAGCTGATTTACATTTAGTATTTATCAACCGAAATGTGATTCGACAGTGTGTCAAAGATAAACTACTGCTTACGTGCGTCCACCTTTATGTGCACATGCTCATTCACATGCACTCGTGTTGAACTGATTACATTGCACGCTGCAAGCGTGTTCTTAGTAGGCGCGGAGATGAGCACTATCCAGTTTGGCTAATGAAAGATGAGCATAGAACGAGGAATACTTCCATTCGCGGAAACTTGGAGCCAGGAATTTCAGCCCCCCTCCACACGAGATATATCCTTGAAAGTTATTTACAGGACCAAACCCAACCACTCCAAATGCTTACGTTTTCTTCACTTATGCATAGTCGAAGTTCTAGCTTTACATGGACAGAATCCTAGATCTTGTGTTCAAAAACGTTGTGTTAAACTCATTTTTTTATCTTGGTCATAGTAAAGGTCTTATGTTTCATTTTGTTCTATTTTACCGCTTGAATTCATTCCACGTCACTCACTTCACCTTCGTCGTCTTTACTGTTATAAGTATAAAACTTGCGCACTGTGGTAGAGTATAACTCCATTATGGATAAAATTTTATTTTGATAAAGTGTCACACAGTGTAGTGTTATACAGTAATATTAACTGATGACGACGTTTCGAGCAGAAACTATTGTTTATAATCATTTCAATTTACTCACAAAACATTTTCCTTCATCTATATACATGAGTGGAATTGATGATTAGACATTTGAATAAAAATCAATATGGGATAATGTACATTCAGAAATAATAATAATAGTATGAGTTTGAACAAAGCAAGAACTACAGTTTTAGCAGAATAAAATGGTACCATCTTTTATTTCGTTGCCTTCTCGTCAGCTGCTTACATGGCAAAGACATTATTAAATATATCTACAAAAACAATTTTAACATACTTGCACAGAGTTAAGTTTAAACAAAAATCAATCGATCAATATACTCATACACTAAAAATATATACATATATAAATATGCGATATTAACCACTATTCCGAACAATAATAATCAAACACAATGGAAACTTTTGGCATTTCACATTCGGAGGAAAGAGAGGTGAAATTATCCAGTTACCAGGGCAAAGAAAGGCTGATAACCGCTTCTTTCTGGACGCATACATCAGGTTTCAGGCGCTTGATGGAAATGGCTTCAGCAAACTTAAGGAGAATTGAGCTATTTTGCTTATTGATAATTTTGAACGACTTTTCAACGTCCACCTCATGGCCCGTGTTGAGATGCCTGGCGATGGATGGCACTGTTTAAAGCATTTGTTCCCCGCTGGAGACGTAAGCTTTTTGGTACATGTTCAGAAAATCGTAGATATGCCCTTCTTTGTGTCCTTCCAATGTAACTGCTCCCGCAGATACATGTAAATTTGTATACACAGTTGGAGTTAACATGAGAAGGATATCTATCGATCTGAAGTCACAAAAGTAAAACAAATCACAGTGGAAAAAAAGCCAGTCTACCTTCAGCTTGATTATAAAGGTGAAAAGATTGCAGCGATGATCAACAGAAGGCTGAGTACATCACTAGCCAGAGCCTATCCTGCAGCTAAGCTCGTTCCCGTCTATCGAACAACTTGCTCTGTGGTGCAATCAAAAATCGATAGATATCCTTCTCATGTTAACTCCAACTGTGTATACAAATTTACATGTATCTGCGGGAGCAGTTACATTGGAAGGACACAAAGAAGGGCATATCTACGATTTTCTGAACATGTACCAAAAAGCTTACGTCTAAAGGGAACAAATGCTTTAAACAGTGTCATCACCAGGCATCTTCTCGACATGGGTCATGAGGTGGACGTTGAAAAGTCGTTCAAAATTATCAATAAGCAAAATAGCTCAATTCTCCTTAAGTTTGCTGAAGCCATTTCCATCAAGCGCCTGAAACCTGATGTATGCGTCCAGAAAGAAGCGGTTATCAGCCTTTCTTTGCCCTGGTAACTGGATAATTTCACCTCTCTTTCCTCCGAATGTGAAATGCCAAAAGTTTCCATTGTGTTTGATTATTATTGTTCGGAATAGTGGTTAATATCGCATATTTATATATGTATATATTTTTAGTGTATGAGTATATTGATCGATTGATTTTTGTTTAAACTTAACTCTGTGCAAGTATGTTAAAATTGTTTTTGTAGATATATTTAATAATGTCTTTGCCATGTAAGCAGCTGACGAGAAGGCAACGAAATAAAAGATGGTACCATTTTATTCTGCTAAAACTGTAGTTCTTGCTTTTTTCAAATTCATTAGGGGAATAAATTTATGAAATATATGAGTGTATGTGATATGAGTGCAGTGTAATTGCTGAGTTTTTTTCCAAATTACTTATCCGCACGGGTGGGGTCAACGATTCCCGCCTTAGCTAAATTCTTATGTTCCGACAATCTCACTACCCCCGATCTACTAGTCTGACGTATACAGTTGACGTAACTCACAGTCATTGCAGAGTATTTTGTAAATTATATTATTTTGTTTAGTTGGGTCGAGTTTTTAGGTTTGAATGCCACCACCCTAATAGGTGCTTTACTAAGAATCCAACGTAGGAAGCCTTTCAGATGTCCCCTCCTATAAAATTCATTGGGAAGATCGAAAAAGGCCAAAAGCAAAATATGAATAAGTGTTAAACTAGTAGTGATAACTTAAATAAGAGAGAATATAAGTCATCCGCTGTTAAACCATATAAGGAGGGTTTTTTGTGCTACAGTTGCCAGTGGACTGTGTTTCTCTCCATCTTTCATTCACTATCTCTTGGGTGAGAATGAAGAATTAAAAAGTATGAATGATGCCTAACTCTTCGATTACATAAAGATGTTTCCCACAGTTTGGGTATGTATTATTGGTTAACTCCAAATACTAGTCAACTACTTTCTTTATTCCTATTTTTCTATTACGTGTGAATAAAATAAAAGTCACATTCAGCGAAGAAAATTTTCTTTATCGACGAAATCATCTTCAGAGGCTGGCTGTACAGTCATATTTATACTCAGAAAAATATATAGTGGTCTATTATTGAGTAATAGGGGTGGGGGTGACATAATTGATATAATTACTCATAAGTGGCTTTAGAAGTGAAAATTAAAAGTTGTAAATTACGTAGCTGGGTCCCTTCGAAAAGAAAGAGAAACCCGATCCACTTCTTATCCTAAAGAATAAGAAAGATACGTTCCAGTGATGCAACTGATGAGGAACTGGAGCGATTCAGATAAGTCCTCACAGAGACTGGATATCCTCCAAAATTTGTCGAGGGAAAACATGAAGTTAAGGGAAAAGCCTGAAAGAACCCAGACGGTGCTGAAGAAACTGCTCTTTATGAGTGTTCAATTTAAATGTGATACTGCAGCTGAGATCCTGAAGAATCGCTTATGCAGACTATTGAGGAAAGCCTTTTTTATGGATGAGCTACGGATCAATCTCTACAGGCGACAAATGATCAACGGATGTGTGAAGGATAAAATGTCGTTTTGGACACGCCACTCCAATGTGTGTTTATAAATTCACCTGCTCGTGTGAGGCTAGTTATATTGGCCGCACAACTTGGCGAACACTTTCCAAACGCATCTCTGAACATTACCCGACATGGTTAGCAACAAGACAATCCAAGACAACCACTAGCTCAATTCTCGAGCATTTGGTGAACTCAGGCTACGTAGCTCCACCAGAGTCGTCTTCCAACATCATCTACAAAGTGAAGCCAACGGGTACAAAAGGCATCAGGTCTCGGCTTATGTGCATAGCAGTGGAGACACTGGCGAATCGTCAATACAACCCCGAACTCTGTATACAGAAAACGTTTGTCCAGTCTCTGATTCTATCTTGGTCTTAACCTCTTCACTAGTCGTTCCCTGTGAAAAAGTTTTGATTTTTTCTTTCCCTTTTTTAATTTCTAGTTTTACTTCTAGTTTGCCTTTGCTTTAATAATTAATTCGCTATTATCACTCTCTCATATGTTTCCTGTTGTACATTTTGACACTCTCTTCACACTTGTTCAATTGACACTCAACTACCAGCTTTATTCTCACTCACTCACTCACTCACTCACTCACTCAATAGCAATTTTAACCTTATCAAATTTCTATGTTTGTTCCGTTGAGTACCGCGTAATTTACAACATTTAAATTTCTAATTCTATATGTATATATACCGAATAATCTAGAATAAAGGTCAATTAAAATGATCAATAGAGACGTAAATTAATAACTAGTCACGCCAGTGATTGCTGGAGATACAATTTTACGGCCTATGGAGAAATCAGTTAACTACATTATATACTAAACCCTGCCCGGAAGATGTTGTCCAGAAGGACGAAGAAACCGTCTCAATTAAATCAATCAGCTGAGAGTACACAAATAACTGAGTATATTGGTGTTTTTGAAATACTAACGATTTGATTACATCACACTGGAGTTACAGTTCAGGAAAGACGAATAAGTTATAATAAGCATGAAAATGAAATACACAGATTAGGCTTTTAAATGTAGATACGGATTAAAGTTGTAAGACTTTATTATTTATTAGAATGATGAGTTTTGTAAGAAAAACGCTTGGTGCACAGCAATCATTTCACACAAGTGAGAATTCATGTTGTTATGATATATGACGAAGAGCATTGAGAAAGAAACGTCCACAATAATCTGTTGTCACTACTCAGAATATTGTAGATGTTCAGAATGCAACAGCAACAAGAGCAGTGGACCTGAGTAGACAGACATTCGTTTAAGGCAGTTCAATTCAAAGAGATAATTTCAAGTTTGAGATTTCATCCACGGCCGTTCTGTCCCATTTCATGACTGCTCAGCAGTGCGTGACGCACGACTCCGATATGCATTGAACCAGGGATCTTCACATTAGGCGAACAAACTCAGCGACTTGAACGGCTGCACATCGGTACAAAGTTGTATGTTGAAAACAGACAGACAGACGGACGGACGGACAGACAGATCACCAATCAGCCATTTGAAATGGAAACCAATGAACTGTGAATTATGAGTTTTCGTGTATTGGTTTGTACGGATTTTGTTTGACTGGCTGGAAGATTTCTTCACGAGCTGACATCAGTAAGAGAACCGTTGGAATGACACCAGCGAGGATTGGCCAGCTATTCTGTCAGCCTAGTTTTGGACTCTTCCTCAGCAGTACTCACCCATCGGGACTCCCACACAAGACATTCTGGGATCAAGGCGAGCCAGCTCGTATATCCTTAAGCCACTGGGACCAAGTCGAATGACCACACCATGAATTCTAACTTCTTCGAATTCATGACATAGCGCGACCACTTCCTAATGTTTTCTTCGATGAGTTACAGCCTCACCTGCAGCCTGCTGCTCCATGCTAGCCACAGCTTACCACTAGAACCCCAGATTAACTGCCGGAATACGGCCAGTCGCTAATGAGCATATTATGTACTCATGACGAGTCCCAAACTACGATGGAACAGCTGTCCAGTACTCTCAGGATCTTCAATGGTTCTCTGACCGATGTCAGCTCATGATGAAATCTCCCAACCGATTATCAATTTGTCAACTGATGACATAACACCACTCGCTGTAACCAATGGCCTTGGATGAACATCCACTCCACCATGAAACATGATAGATCCAACTAGACTAAAACAGGAGATTCATCGAGAAGCAATAATCTGCATACCAAAGAGATCAGTTAATTTAGTCGTCATCAGTTGGACTAGTCAATTACATGGAGTGGTAATAATCAGCCAAATAAAAGTGTTAAAAATATTCACGCTTACAAAATCCGGTGTTCCTCAAGGTGCCGTCCTCTCTCATTTTCTTTTTTCCTTCTTCCTACACGACCTGCCCCATTGAAACGAAACTAACTTTGTGAAATATGCAGATGATCTGACTGTATCACTCTCTGCCTATCACTTCCGAGTCTGACTGCTCCAAACTTAATAGCTTTCTGTTGGACATCAATAAGTGGTCTAAGTCAAATGGTCTTATGTTAAATCCTTCCAAATGTCAGCCAGTTAACTTCACTTCACTTTCAAGCATCGACGTAACATACATGAACTAGTCAGTTCTCATGATGCCTGTAGCATACATAAATAGCACTGAAATTGAAAACAAGTCAAGCAGCATCAAAAATACCTTGGGTTTAGTTCCCGTTCTCTCTGACCTTTCATGGTCATCCCACATCACCTTATCTATCTCTAAGAAAATGTTTCGTCTTACCTTCTACATTAAAAAATTGCTAGGACAACAAGGTATCAACCAACCTTTACTTCTGCAGTTTGTTAACTCCTGCATTTTACCTATTGTACTCTATTGCTCTCCATTGATCCTTCCTGGGCTTCTCAAAAAAGACTATATCATATTACGGAAGGGTATTAAATGCTGTGTGTATGGCTTGTGGTCTGCCACCGCATGAGCTCGCCAATACTATAGTCGAGCGACACATAAATTCCTGTAAAAATGGGAAAAGGCCGTACTGTCAGACCCCCTGCACAGCTCCCCCTATCCGCTTTATTCACAACTATCCCCTGCATCTCATCAGGTAGGACGAGAAGTCAATATGAGAAGTTATATGCTCGAACCACTAAGCACAGAAATTGTACAATACCCTATTTAGCCCGCATTTTATGTGATGGAGACACTGTTAGACGTGAAACATATAAGTTCGTATGTAATTAGCACATTGAATCGACCCTTTCATTGTTCTTCTTTCTGTATTTTATGGTGTCACGCTTCCTATCGTTTAATCATATTTCTGCTATTTCATTTTAGTTGGTATTACTATTATTACTACAATTTTATACTTTATGCATATTTTTCTCCGTATTGCATACATTATTTTGCTATGCAGCTGCTATAACATTCGTTTTATTATTTTTATCATGTAATGTATATTTTTAATTCCTTTGTCGTTTTTCAGTAAATTAGATGGAATATTGTATTGAATGCTGAAAATTCCTTGCCGTATAATTAGTACTGTTTTTGGAATAAAGCAAATTATTAAATAAAAAAAATTAAAAAAAGACACCTAGATGTATAATCAACAAACAGATACGTAAAATTTACCCTTGGAAGGTATTGAGGAAACGCAGGTACCCAGATGATGGAGACGAGAGTAAATTGTACCAAATCTGCTTCTTGTTAGAAGGTGGATTAGGGAAAGCCATGCTGTTTTTGAGGGGGTGGTGTTAATTCCTTTCCTATTTCCCTATTTCATTTCTTATATTGTGTTAAATTTATACTACCTACCTATAATAAGTAGGGCAAGTGTATTTGTTAATATTTAACTATGTCTTTATATGCTATTGAAGTTTATATCACTTGGTGCATTAATAATCTATTAGATGTATAATAATTATTTGCTGTACATGCTTTATTCGTGTACCCTTTACTGTTGAACATTGTTTATCCGCATCCCTATATTCTGTGTCTGGCATTCGCGCGCTGTTTGAATAACATGTGTATCACCTTCCGCACAACTCTGCTGCTTTCACTTATTGACGCACAATGACTGTGCTTTTTGACGGGGTTCAGCCATACACATACCTCACAATTTTGGTTCGTATATATTATGTTTCATATCTTATGCTTAATGTATAGTAGTGTATATGAGAGATTCTGTATTTTTGGAATTCACGCATCACTCTACGTGTGTGGTTTTCATAATCGTTCGATTATCGTCCCGAATTTCTTTTGGAAGAAATTCATATCGATAAACAACTTCTAATTACTTCAGAAATAGGTGTCACATTTGAACGTCAAACACACAATCAGTGTCTTCTTTACCACTGTGATTTGTTAGGCTAA
Source organism: Trichobilharzia regenti (assembly GCA_944472135.2). Lineage (NCBI taxonomy): Eukaryota > Metazoa > Platyhelminthes > Trematoda > Strigeidida > Schistosomatidae > Trichobilharzia > Trichobilharzia regenti. Next base: position 26,078,909 of record OX235270.1, on the reverse strand, counting down.
TGATGGTTTCTTTCTTGATGTTTCTGTAAATAAATATCCTAGGATATCTATTATTAAAGAGAGTTGCGCGAAGGTATTCTAGTTCTATGTCGACCACACCTACAGAGAAATCTTTCGGAATTCTACAGCATACAGAACAGATTTCTCTTCCTACATAGAGGTACCCGACTATTGAAATTCGTGTACTGCACTGTAGATGTTCATAAAGAGCACCTCAAACAAAATACAGACCTTCATCAACAGCTAACTGTCTTCGCTCAATACCACTCAAGATCTGATGGCCGGCCAGAAAAGAACAGCAACAGACAGGGACCTCTGGCAATGAGCAAACCAACACAGCAGTAGCCGATTGTACAACAAATGAGCAGGAAGAAATGGAGGTGGATTAGCCATACTCCGAGGAAACCATCAAGTGAGTGACATCACTAGACAAGCCATTGCTCGAGTAGAACCCGAAGGGGAAGCGGAGAGTTGGTCGTCAGTGAACATTGACTTTGATTGTTGCCTACAATTTCGGCTTCTTGGCAGACAGCTCTCACCACACTATGACATCTTGAAATGTTGCATACTTCTGAGATTCTTACTGTATACTCGGCAAAACCAACCGTACATTCGTAACTTCTACCAAGAGACATTAGCAGTGAGAGCATTTCACAAACTACTATCATATTTCGAACATCATCCAGTGTAGTGGTGGTTAAGCAAGAGACAAACAAGATTTATTCGTAGCAACTCTATTGTAGCACACTTTGTAGATAGTCAGCATAAGGTTGACATTAGTTAAGACTGCATGTAAAATTATTTATCGCGTCCCTACTAATCTCAATTTCGATCTACCAGTTCGTCTTCTACACACACACACACACACACACACACACACACACACACAGAGCTGAAGCCATAGGAATCCACCTGAACAAGCCAAACCTGTGTGTATATTCAGAAGAAATTTTTGCATCCACTTTACTTACCTTCCTTGGCCATCGTTACATGACTGTATAGACGGGACTACTTCGCTCCCCTTCCCCTAAACCTTTAAAATTACAAAAATTATGATCGTCCAAATTATTTTATTTATTTTTCTGACCACTTCATCTTTAATTACGTGTTATCCTTGTAAAATTAATCTATTCTAACCATTTCTACCTTTTAATTGTGTGCATTGATTTTCTTCGTTTATTATCAACCCACTACTAGACATTTTGACACTGACTGACTAATTATTGTTAACAAACATATCAGTGCCACTTGGTGATTGGTAAATTGTTGTGTATTGTAATTGTGTATTGCTTTACGTGTATATTAGAGTAGGGCCAGAGTGAGATGAGGATCTAATTGAAAAGTAAATATTTCTTCGCTCGCTCAATCTTTCTCTTTTCTAAATGTCTAAACGGAGATTTTTTTTTTCTATATCGCATAATCATTCATATTTTCTACTTTTGTCTTATATGATCTCGCCATCTCACTGCAGACGAAGTGTCTGCAGGCGCTAGGAGATATCTATGCCATATATGATGAACAACACCCCAGCTACTTAAAATAATCAGCATTAATGAAGAAAATTTTTACCCAGAGAAAATTGCTGACAGAATGAGACAATTGTAAAATCCATCCAGTGGACTTCATTTGTTTATAAAGGTTGTGGATATTAGTGGTGTATGTTTCCTGCAGACTTTTATATTATGGCGGTATACAGTTCAAAAGTTCTTCAATGCTACCATACAATACACTGTTTGAATACAGAGAAAATATTCATTCAGACATTTAGAAGACATTTAGATTATCCTATCCGGTAATTTCGTCTTCCGGCTAAACTAATTATCTGCATTAACAATATTGCTGTTTTGAAACACTATCAATTTGTTAAGATTACACCTTTGAACGTCAGACTTATAAACAGTGTCTTCTTTGCCACTGTGATTTGTTGGGCTGGATGCGGTTCCTTTCTTGATATTTCTATTATTAAAGAGAGTTGCGCGAAGGTATTCTAGTTCTATGTCGACCACACCTACAGAGAAATCTTTCGGAATTCTACAGCATACAGAACAGATTTCTCTTCCTACATAGAGGTACCCGACTATTGAAATTCGTGTACTGCACTGTAGATGTTCATAAAGAGCACCTCAAACAAAATACAGACCTTCATCAACAGCTAACTGTCTTCGCTCAATACCACTCAAGATCTGATGGCCGGCCAGAAAAGAACAGCAACAGACAGGGACCTCTGGCAATGAGCAAACCAACACAGCAGTAGCCGATTGTACAACAAATGAGCAGGAAGAAATGGAGGTGGATTAGCCATACTCCGAGGAAACCATCAAGTGAGTGACATCACTAGACAAGCCATTGCTCGAGTAGAACCTGAAGGGGAAGCGGAGAGTTGGTCGTCAGTGATAGGGTGACTTGGAGGAGGAGATGAAAGCATGTGGGCACACTTCGAGTCAGGTGAAAACGTTGGCAGTGAACCGGACGCAATGGAGACGTTTAGCTGGAGGTCTATATTCCTCTAGGATTTAAAGGATATAATAACAATACTGTAGATGTTAGCTTAATGTCGCCAGTAAAATTAATGATCGGGGGAAAGAGATTTTCAAACATTCATCGATTTATCTTTCAGAGTGGTTTACAAATTACCCAAATTTAAAGAGAGAGACAAGAAAGCACCGAGTTAGATGCAAGAAAATTTTTCAGGCTATGATGAATTGCATGTATAGAACCTGCTAAGATGTGAAAACTCTTGCTAATCTCATCCCTTTCATGCGTTTGAATCTGCATTTCCAGGAGGAGGAGGCAGCGGGGAGGGGGAAGAGAACTTTGCCTGTGTGTACAGGATGGCTTTTGGGGAACTTCCCATCTAGGCATTATTGAAAACAAAACACGTAGTTAAGCGAAGAGACTCTTTTCGGCGGCGAATTAATTTTCTTAGCTGTACAATCGCAAATATATACACATGTTTCATTTTGTATGTGTGTGTACATTAAGTTTGTCAAACAAAAATAGACAATTGGTTATGGTTATTTTAACTAAACAGGTGAAGATTGGTAATTGGAGTTACGTAATATAAAGTCAATATATCAATAATATAATATCAATAATAATATTATATCAATAATATAAAATCAGTCAAGAAAATTAGATGTTAATGAAAGTAGGGTAGTAACAAAGGTGATGAGTTGTCACAAACAGGTGTCAAAAGAAGTTATTTAATAATAATATGAATAGTTTGATGAGTGAGTTGTACTCAAGATGCACATAAAAACAAAGTAGATAATACGAAATTATGTAAGAGATCTAAGTGAATATACAAGAATTATAAGCAAATAAAGAACAGGCAAAGAAACAAAATTAGGTCATCAAAATAAAAATTTAAAAAACTCAAAACAAATCAATCATTGTTACCATGAGAGTAGAAGTGGTTGAGTAATCTTCTTTTGTATGCACAGCTCCGGTTTTTCTATGTGAATGGCCAGAGCTTCAGCGATACAAAGAAGACGAAACCGTATTGCCTTTGATAGGTTATTCTTGACTCTGTAGATTACTTTGAAGCAGGAGGTGTTTGTTGAGATGGAATGATCAGTGTTAACCGGTTGCTCAATTATCCCACTTCTTGCAGAAGCCTTAAGGAAAAGATCCCGCATCTGACCACTTCTATGTGTATATATCAGTTCACCTGCTGCTGTGAAGCCAGGTACATTGGTCATTCGACGCACACCCTGTTCAAGAGGATTCAAGAACACCATCCAGCCAGCATGGTTGTGGAAAGGTAACAGTGGTGCAATAAGGAGTGCGATAATTGAACACTTGGTTAACACTGATCATTACATCTCAACAAACACCTCCTGCTTCAAAGTAATCTACAGAGTCAAGAATAACCTATCAAAGGCAATACGGTTTCGTCTTCTTTGTATCGCTGAAGCTCTGGCCATTCACATAGAAAAACCGGAGCTGTGCATACAAAAGAAGATTACTCAACCACTTCTACTCTCATGGTAACAATGATTGATTTGTTTTGAGTTTTTTAAATTTTTATTTTGATGACCTAATTTTGTTTCTTTGCCTGTTCTTTATTTGCTTATAATTCTTCAATTCATGTTGAACTCTTACATTACATACATCACCTTTGTTACTACCCTAGTTTCATTAACACCTAATTTTCTTGACTTGTATTACCAACGTTCACCTGTTTAGTTAAAATAACCATAACCAATTGTCTATTTTTGTTTGACAAACTTAATGTACTCATACATACAAAATGAAACATGTGTATATATTTGCGATTATACAGCTAAGAAAATTAATTCGCCGCCGAAAAGAGTCTCTTCGCTTAACTACGTGTTTTGTTTTCATTTTGAGGAACTGATTTTTAAAAAAACTGAATTTCCTATGAACAACATTCATTATTAGAACTATGAAAAAGCAAATAGTAAAAACTGAACAATGAGGACAATTAATAAATTTATTTATTATTAATTGAAATAGTATTTAATGGAGAGATTGTCTATCATACAACGTAGTGTTTGTTTCGATATTGAAATCTGCTCATCTCTTCTGGTTCCCCTCCGTCGTCTTCTTCTTCTTTTTCTCTATTGACCTCACTTTCGTCTTCTGACAACTGTTCATTGTCTTCTTTTGTACAATTGTCTAGAACACGAGAAGGTTTGGTTTTTAGATTATGTGTGTATTCGTTGACAAAGTGTTTTTATTATTTATTATGTGACAGACATAAAAGAAATTCGAATGTGAGGGGAGTAAAATTCACCAGCTTTCAGTGGATTTCTTCACAAGTGAACATACCGGAGAAAATTCATTCAGGCATTCAGAAGACAAAAGAAAGTCTGAGCAGCAAAGAATATCCTTTTCGGTAACTTCCTCTTCTGGCTCTACAGTTATATGCAATGTTTATATACGTAGAGTTTTCTAGAATAATCGTCACTAACAATATTGATGTGTTTTTATATACTGTCGGTCTGTTAAGATAACAACGGAGTTACGGTTCAAGAAAGACGAATAAGTTATAATAAGCATAAAAATGTAATACATGGATTAGGCTTGTTAGTGTAGATTTGAACAGCCTTAACAATATGTGTTACAGACAAACTGTTGAGGTAGAATTACGGTTTAGTCTGTTGGTATGCGGTAGATGACTTTGAATGCAGCCTTGTTTACATTAGTTATGTGTTTTTGATCCGTGAGATGAGATAGAATAGAACTGTAAGTGTTTTTTGTTTGTTCCATGTCTACTTTTCGTTTTGGAGTTTTGACTGATTATATGTAGCTAGTTACTAAGGCTGCGAAAAATTAGGCATGCTTACCGCCGGATTTCCGAACAACATCCTGCTTAGTGGTTGAGAAAGAGACAAACAAAGCACATTCATAGTTCCATTCTATCCCATCCAGAATATAAAGAACACAAGATTGATGTGAACAAGGTTTCTTTCAAAGTCATCTACCACATACCAACAGACTAATCTTAATTCTACCTCAAGTGTCCGGTTCGAGTCTACATTAAGAAGCCTAATCCATGTATCCAAAAGAAGAAGTTGGTTGGTTCAGACACTGTGCTCACCTCAGCCATCAATGAAGGTCTTAATGATGCTTGATGTATTGTTGTAGAGATTTCCTTTAATTTATTTCATATTCTATTTACTATTACATTTTTATGCCTATTACAACTTATGTGTGGTTACAGGATTTAATCATCAGCTTACATTGGTTGCAAAACCATTGGAAATTTTGGAAGTATTGGACAGCTGTTACGTCAGCCTAGTTTGGGACTCTTAAGCAGTACGCACCCGCCGAATTTCGAACCCAGGACCACATTCTGGTTACAAGTCGAGCTCGTGGCTAGTGGTTGCGCTACACCGTGAATTCTCAGAAGTTAGAATTGATGGGCTGGCCACTGAATTGGGTCCCAGTGGCTTAATCGTCTACGAGCTCACCTTGTAACCAGAAGGTCCTGGGTTCGAACCATGTCAGTGGGTTCGTACTGAGAAGGACGAAACAGCTGTCCAGTACTTCCAGGTTTTCCAATGGTTCTCTAACTGTTGTCAGCTCATGATGAAATCTTGTCATCAATCAACCAAATCCCTACAAACCAACACTTGAATAACAACTTATGTATCTTTATTAAAGTATGATTTTGTTGATTTTATTGAAAAACGCCAATATTGTTAATGACGACCGATTATTCTAGAATAATATTTATTATGTGTATGGAAATATAGATGCATAATTGTAGAGCAAGAAGAGAAAATTATCGAAACGGATATTCTAAATGTCTTCTAAATATCCAAAATGAATATTTTCGCTATATTTCACTTTCTGTGAATATTTTCAACACTTTTATTTGGCTGATTATTACCACTCCATGTAATTGACTAGTCCAACTGATGACGACTAAATTAACTGATCTCTTTGGTATGCAGATTATTGCTTCTCGATGAATCTCCTGTTTTGTCTAGTTGGATCTATCATGTTTCATGGTGGAGTGGATGTTCATCCAAGGCCATTGGTTACAGCGAGTGGTGTTATATCACCAGTTGACAAATTGATAATCGGTTGGGAGATTTCATCATGAGCTGACATCGGTCAGAGAACCATTGAAGATCCTGAGAGTACTGGACAGCTGTTCCATCGTAGTTTGGGACTCGTCATGAGTACATAATATGCTCATTAGCGACTGGCCGTATTCCGGCAGTTAATCTGGGGTTCTAGTGGTAAGCTGTGGCTAGCATGGAGCAGCAGGCTGCAGGTGAGGCTGTAACTCATCGAAGAAAACATTAGGAAGTGGTCGCGCTATGTCATGAATTCGAAGAAGTTAGAATTCATGGTGTGGTCATTCGACTTGGTCCCAGTGGCTTAAGGATATACGAGCTGGCTCGCCTTGATCCCAGAATGTCTTGTGTGGGAGTCCCGATGGGTGAGTACTGCTGAGGAAGAGTCCAAAACTAGGCTGACAGAATAGCTGGCCAATCCTCGCTGGTGGCATTCCAACGGTTCTCTAACTGATGTCAGCTCATGAAGAAATCTTCCAGCCAGTCAAACAAAATCCGTACAAACCAATACACGAAAACTCATAATTCACAGTTCATTGGTTTCCATTTCAAATGGCTGATTGGTGATCTGTCTGTCCGTCCGTCCGTCTGTCTGTCTGTTTTCAACATACAACTTTGTACCGATGTGCAGCCGTTCAAGTCGCTGAGTTTGTTCGCCTAATGTGAAGATCTCTGGTTCAATGCATATCGGAGTCGTGCGTCACGCACTGCTGAGCAGTCGCGAAATGGGACAGAACGGCCGTGGATGAAATCTCAAACTTGAAATTATCTCTTTGAATTGAACTGCCTTAAACGAATGTCTGTCTACTCAGGTCCACTGCTCTTGTTGCTGTTGCATTCTGAACATCTACAATATTCTGAGTGGTGACAACAGATTATTGTGGACGTTTCTTTCTCAATGCTCTTCGTCATATATCATAACAACATGAATTCTCACTTGTGTGAAATGATTGCTGCGCACCAAGCGTTTTTCTTACAAAACTCATCATTCTAATAAATAATAAAGTCTTACAACTTTAATCCGTATCTACATTTAAAAGCCTAATCTGTGTATTTCATTTTCATGCTTATTATAACTTATTCGTCTTTCCTGAACTGTAACTCCAGTGTGATGTAATCAAATCGTTGGTATTTCAAAAACACCAATATACTCAATTATTTGTGTACTCTCAGCTGATTGATTTAATTGAGACGGTTTCTTCGTCCTTCTGGACAACATCTTCCGGGCAGGGTTTAGCATATAATGAAGTTAACTGACTTCTCCATAGGCCGTAAAATTGTATCTCCAGCAATCACTGGCGTGACTAGTTATTAATTTACGTCTCTATTGATCATTTTAATTGACCTTTATTCTAGATTATTCGGTATATTTGTTTTTGTAGAACCAGAAGTGGAGATTTTTGTAAAGTGCTTTGTTTGCTTGTCAAATTCCCTTCTGTCCTCAAACGAATATGTTACTTGTATGCTTAATATAAAGCAGGAATTTTCGAAAATGCACAATTTGATGCTTGTAAAATAGAGATAGAATCCGTTTCATGAAATCTTTTGTTTGACCTGTTATGTTAGCTAATAGTAGTTACACTTATTTACCACTGCCAATATAGTCGGGTACACAGTGTGAGAATTGAAGTGGGATGTTAGTGACATTTAGGTGACCTAGTGATTCAATAATTTAGATATGATAGACAAGATTTTTAGCTCAGATGGATGGATGATTTTGATGTGGTTGTGTTCTCTGAGCTAGCTGGATGGTAGTTAATTTGCAACGCTTTCATTATTGCCCTACTAGGCAACATCCTCACTTCAGCGCATACACTTCAGTTTCAATTGAATTGAGCTTTTGGTTTGATAGGTTGTCTCGGGGGTATATTTCTTTTGATGAAATTCCTTGGATATCCATCCATTCTTTTGGAGGACGTCCATTAGATATCTTTTTTTAATTTTCCTTAAGGTGAGGGTGCTACTGTAACCCTAACCAAAAGCCCCCCTCCTTATATATAAAGGATATATCAGAAATCACTACAAGACTCTTCAAACCTTTAGGAATTGACGTCGTACATAAACCAACAAAGTCACTTCACTCAGTCAGCTCTATGTCAACCAAAAGACTCAACAGCGAAAGAAGATAAACCAACATCATCTGCAAAATAAGTTGTAACAACTGCGAAAAACATTACATTGGCCAAAGTGGACGTCCCCTTCGTCTTTTTTTAGAAGCCTACCTGGTATTCCAGCGAATCATCAATTAATAGACACATCGAGATAGACAAAATTTATCAACGGATAAGAAAGAAACCTCACACACGCACAAAGGGTCAAAGTTCAAATCAAAGAAACAATCAGTTCCAACACAAGTAGCCTAGAAATTGTGAAGACACACGAAAACAACCAATCACGTCCAAGGTGGTTATCAACTAGGAGAGATGATTAATAAACTCATGGAAAAATCTAAAAGTTCACTTCAATTGAAATTGAAGTATGCGCTGAAGGAAGATGTCGTCTAGTAGGGAGATGAAAGCTTCGCAAATTAACTATCCAGCTTGGAGAACACAACACATATCAAGATTCAATAATTGCATTGACTTTTGTCATCTAAGATTGCTTAATGATAACATTATTCACATTATGTGGTAATATAGACTTTCCAAAAGGTTTTTTGATAAATTATAATGAGAACCTTGTTGGTGAACTTCTGAACAAGTAAGTTAGATCGTTTAACGGACTAGTGTTAATTTTCCTAAGAAGTGAATATTTTCTTTGAGATAGGCGTTTTAAACAGCCTTTGTTTTTAGTTACAGTGATTGCTGTTCATGGTCAAGTATCAGTATTAGCAAGATATGTGGAAAACATAGTCATCATTCGTACTGTTGGGTTCTGAATGGTACATATAGGCCTTCAACAACAAATCTCCACTTTATTCTATTTTTCCCCTGTCCTCTTTACCCAATATCTCTCTCTTCTCCTCCTCCCTCCAACTCACACACGACCTCGTCCATGTCACAATAGCACCGATCACCCACTCGTCACTCGCTTCTCATTGTGATTCCACTTGAGTGATGGCTTGCATTGCACACGACAGCCTCCTCAACGCGTATATGTGGAAGACATAAATATGCGAAAAATCCTTGACATGATTAAGAGTAATAAATTGTATGTGCTCAAAATGTCATCAGTAAACTAAATGAGACTGCATCAATATGTGTTTTATCCAGGAAAATCATTTCGACAAAGAAAGGAAGACAAAATTTGCAGTATAAAATGATATCGTGATTCTATTTCACAGGTTCTCATCAGCTGAAGACTACCTGAATTTTCAGTGGTGAAATAGAATGACGATATCATTTTATACTGCAAATTTCGCCTTCTTTTCTTTATCGAAATTTATCAAGGGAACCAAATGTATAAAATCAGTTCATTACGAAGTAGCATAATCTTTACATATTCCCATTATTAATATTAGAACAAGGTATAAAAGTGAACAATATTGCTGTTGTTTTCAGTTAGATCTTCTTCAGGCTTTAGTCAAATTCACGTAGATTTATATAAAAAACAAAGTCTAACCAGTGACGGTGAGTTTGTGGATCAAATAATAATAATGTGTTAAATGTATTGAATGTCAGTAATAACGATGATTATAATAATAACAAAAGTAATAAGGATAATAATGTTTATGCAGGTGGCGATAAGAATAATGAAGGTAGTGATGTGGTGAGAGCTGGCTGCTAGCCAAAGTTGGCAGACACTAATTTACGTCAATGTTTACGTCCCCAATATTGTTCGTGAGAAATATAAGAGCAAAGACTTTGCTTAGGCGGATACAGTTAGTATAAAGATGATCTGACCTTCAGGGAACAGTCACAAAGAGATGTAAAGTTAACTTTCTGTGAGAAACAACCAATCAGAAGACTGTGTTTGTTTACTTAAATAATCTATAATAATGTACATGAAAATCTATAAATATGTATTAGTTTCCTTAATAAACGATCTGTTGACTGTCTCTTGTCTTCTGTCGTTACAGTAATATGCGTGTATGCGGAGACATTTCAATAAATAGACAAACTAGGTCAAATCTCAAAAGTTATGTGATACTAAAGATGGGTGAAGTGGACAGATAATCAGAGGTTGAATAAATATCATAAAATTACGAAGGAAATGGAAAATAAGAAAGTGTGGGAGGAGGGTATTTTTAATTAGACACTACCTAGGCAAGCAAGAGAGAGACAAAGGTAGAACAAATTTCTTTGTTATATGCAGAGACTAGGATTGTCCTCTCGAATTATTTCCAATAGTAGTTTCAGCTATGTGTAAAAGGCGGGTTCAAATTCCGTTGGAAAGGTTCGATGGGAAGACGGTGGATAACTCTGAAGGCACTCCATCGCTTTCTCTGCACTTGGTGACCTCTATCATAAATCAAATGAGACAAAATATAATTACTCATGGATTTTATTCGGATTTTCTTGAACCTTAAAGAATGGAGCTGTTGAGATGTCTGGTTGTTGTTCACCGGCTTTCTCCGCAGAAGCAGGTAAATTTGTAAATGCACATAGAAGTGGCACAGCTAGGCAGCTTGTCTACACATACACAAACACTATAACATTCGTTATTCTTATCACCACGCACATAAACCTTATTATCGGTCAGTTACAATTTGATTTTCCTCAGGTACTTAATCTCATAATATTTTGTATATATTACATACTTAGAACAGAAGTCTTTAATCATGTCAGATATTATGTGTGGTTGTTTTAAAGGTGCTTTACTAGCCTTTTGTTCTATGCAGCTGAACATATAACACTAGTCAGTGACTACCTGGTGTACAACCAAGTGTATTGATTAAAGTCATAGAGGAGGTTTAATTGCAAGCCCGAATATCTCAGTGATAACATCTCTCCTACTGCAGAGCTGGGTGACATGGGTTTCTTCAGAATTTCAGTTACTACTCGTTGTCTAGTGATAGGGCCAACAAACACGAAACCTATACCTAGCTAGGCCTAGCCTCCCAACTGCTTCCAACCGTCGAATAACAACTGTTCAGAGTGTAACGTGACGGTGAGTCAATTAACACGGTAGTCACATAATAGTCATGTACATGTAGATGGTAGAAAAAATATATATACATCATTTCATATTTTGAGAAGGCCTTCGACAGCGTTGACCGCGAAGTAATTTGGAAACTACCCTAGTACTACGGCCTACCACAAATATCCATCAACCTTAATCAACAGCTAGCTGTACGACAACAGCATATGTCAAATGATCCACCACGGAAAACTCAGCGAGGCGTTTGGAATAAACACAGGAGTAAGACAAGGGTGCTTATTATCAACAATGATATTCCTAATTGTGGTGGACTCACTGGATTATGCGTCGGACATTGGGAAACGAGAATACAGGGATATTCTGGACCGACGTGAAGAACCCAAAAAGACCTGGATTTCGCGCGTGGATGATTTATGTTTGATGTCACACAAAATCGAAGACTGACAAGCGGAAACCGACAAACTGATCGAAGAAGCAGCCGGCGAAGACAGGACAGCACTCCAGGTGAACATATACAAGACGGAGGTTACGAAAATAACCAACCAACATTAACAACAGCAGAAACATCCGGCGCCAATCACTATCAATGGGAGGGATTTAAAAGAGGTTACTTCATTCAATTTCTTATCTAGGGAGCATTGTCTCAACTACAGGAAGTCGGAACGCATGAGGATGTCAAATCGAGAGAGAATCGGTTGGGGGGGCGAGAAACACATCCACTCATCAACCTGAGACCAATCTGGAAACCAATCTTCGTCACTCAGCCAGCATCAACAACAAAAAGTCAAGTCACTTCTTCTGTATAGAACGGATGAGAAACTTGGCGGGTGGGTCACAAAGAATATTTCCACCAACAGCCCGGGTTGCAGGCGTTACCTTTATCAACAACTAACTGTCTTCGCTGGATCTATACTGAAGATCAGATGGCAGGGCCGGGCCGGGCCGGAAAGAATCACCAACAAGCACCAAACTATGGGAACAAACAAACGAAACAAGAACCAATCGCCCGACAACAGCAAATATGCAGGAGAAAGTGGAGATGGATTGGACACTCGCTCGCTGAGGAGGCCACCGCTGGATGACATCACGCGGGCGTCAGGCCATTGGTGGAATGGGACCCAAAAGGGAAGCGGCGAGTGGGGGGGACTTCAGTGCAAGGGTGACATAGAGGAGATCGTGTGAAGAGGATTTGAAAAAGTATGGACTAATGTGTATGCAGGGGAAAAGTAGAAGACAGCAGAAGACAGAAGCAAGTGGAGACGTGCAGCTGAAGCCCTATGTTCCACTAGGAACCCAAAAGAACAATGTTAATAATAATAGTGATTTCATATTTCGAAAGTACCTCACATCTTACCTTTGTTTGCAGACGATTCAGCATATCTACATGATCCCTGAGTTTTATATTTCATATAGTTTTTGAGTTTATTAACTTTTTTATTGTGCTTGGGATATGAGCTAACAGGACATTGTTTACAACCCCCGAATTCACTGACTTACTGTTCTGCTCATAAGAAGACTTGCAAGTGTCATTATTATCATGGTGTTTTACGGGTTGTACTGTTGCAGTAGTGACTGACGCTGACATTGTCGATATAGCTGATTCTGTTGATGATGACAGTGATGAGTTGTTCGAAGATTCGGTTTCTTCTATCTTTTCGGTTTGTGCTTGATTTATTCCGTTTGCCCGATTTAAATTCTTCTTATTCAAAACTGTCGGGTTTTTAGTGCAATTACAAATGTAATTACTATTAATGTTATTGTAATGATAATAATAATGAGGGTTATCTATAGTTTTCAGACGACACTGATGTCCACGGTACTTTTGTTGTTGTAATTTTTGTTGAAAATATTCAGGACTAGATTGTTTCCGAAGAAATCGATTCGGTGTCAGTGATAAATGATCCCCTATCGGAGGATAGATTATACACGATGCGCTTAGCATGATTGGCATTGATGAATTCGGCAGTGAACGATGTCGAAGACATCCGTGTAGCAGGGCACCGAAACTCGCTATACCCAAGATACATCCAGTGGTTAAACAAGCACGACAATTTAAAAAGATGCCTAATAATAATAGCAGGATAGACAGAGCTGTTGAAATAGCCAATAGAATTAAAATTACATGATGTAGAATATGCTGAAATTTTGTTGAACTGAAACATTTCTTTATTGTTGATGAATAACCGTCATCCATAGTATCATTATGACTATTGATATTATTATTATCATTATTCTGAGTATGAGTACGGCAACAATCACGGCAGCAACAACAACAACAACAATAGGATGAAAATGGAAAGGTGCTCTTAGACTGGATGTGTGAATTCTGAAGGCTTGTCGATTTCAGTGGGAATTTCTTTGGCATCATTTTTTTGATGACGTCATCATAATAATATTGATCGACATGGTCCAGCTGAACTGGTAGAGAGGAAACGAATAAATTGCCTTCATATTTTGAAAGAGCTCTCTCACTGTTTTTGTACTTTTGATATCTTTTCGCATATTTTTGAGATAGAAAGGTAGGACTGATATCTTGGAGATTATATGTGACGTCTATAAAAGAAACAGTGACAATAATAATGATAATAACAATTTCGCTTTATTCCAGAAACAGTACTTGGGGTACAGTGTGGGATTTTCAGCACATATCTACAATATTGCATCTAATTTCATCGTACATTTAAAAAGGAGTATTTCAAAAAATAGATATAAAAAACAACAACAAAAACAGCAAAAAAAAACGCAAAATAGCGAAAAAATACCAAGAAGTAGAGTGGAAAATAAACAACATAATAAATAATATCTCAGTATTGGGTAGTGGAAGCTATGATATGTTTATGCGTGGTGAACAGTAACAGCTATAATCATACAAGAAATTATTGAGATGTTCCTATGAATGTTTATAGCCAAGATGATCAGTTAATTTGATTGAACTACACTAAGCAATTCATACGAACTGTGATCAAGATTTGATCGGATAGTTGCAAAATAATTGAGCGCTGAGTGAGAAGTAGACATTTATAAAGTTATATTTGTAATATCTCAGCGAAATTGAAATGATTAATCATTTCAATTTCGCTGAGATATTACAAATATAACTTTATACACTAAGCAATCATAAGATAAACATTTCAGGTTGTTTTTTTTTATTGTCAGCACTAATGCGGTTGTTTGTAGTGGTAGTGTGAGGAATCATGTATAATACAAAAATTTTTTTTTAAGATGGTGATAGTGCCGTTCACAAACAAGATTGTCAGTTAAGTAGTGCCGAACAAAGAACAACCACGAAACTAATATTACATGATGGTTAATGACAGGACAATTTTGTAATAATCATAGTGATAATATAGTCGGACCCAGTAGATATACAAAAGAAGGAATAGAGTAAAGTACAAAAAAAGTAAGCCAACGATAATTAATTTTAAGTAGCTAAGTATGTTTAAGAAGGTTGTTCACTATAGAGTACAAAGAAGAGAGTATAAGGGGGAAATAACAAGGGCCAAAATTATGTTATTAACAACAAAGCAAGTCATAGGTTTCACGCTTAACATTGTCTCTGTCACTTAGAACACGGGCCAAATATGGTATCGTTGAGTTCCTATACTTGGTTGTACGAGCATATATTATTCTGTACTGATTTCTGGTTCTACCTGATGAGATACAAGGAGAGAGTTGGGAATAGAGGGAGTGTTGGGGATCGGAGAGTATGGTCTTAGATCATTTTTCAGATGCCTTTCCACTAATGTAGTGAAAAGCTGATTGAGTTTTACACCACTAGTCCTACTAACTACCTTCAACATCCTTCACAGGATGGTGTAGTCCTTTTTCAGTAGCCCGGGAAAGACTAATGGGGAGCAGTGAAGTAGAATAGGTAAGATACGAGAGTTGACAAATTGTGAAAGTAGAGATTGGGTGATTCCAGATAGTCTAAGTTTCTTAACGTAGTAGGCTAGATGGAACACTTTCTTAGAAATCGTTTGGATATGAGATGACCATGTAAGGTCGGAAGATAGAACTAGACCGAGGTATTCTGCATTAGACTTAGTTTCAATTTAAGTCCCCTCAATGTTACAGGATTCATGAGTACTTACTAGTGTTTGTAGATCTCGTTTATACCCATAGGAGAAGTCAATATTCTGGCATTTTGAGGGATTCAGCATGAGACCATTTAGTTTAAACCACTGACTGATGTCCGACAGGAAGCTATTTAATTTGAAACAGTCTGACTGAGACTTAACGGGAAGTGAAACAGTCAGGTAATCTGCATATTCGACGAAGTTAATTTCATCTGAAAGAGGTAAGTTATGTAAGAAGAAGGAAAAGAGAAACGGAGAGAGAACAGTACCCTGAGGAACTCCAGCTTCAGTAAGCAAAGGAGAGGAAGCTACACCATTATATACCGTGTACTGCATCCTATTAGAGAAGTAAGAGTGCATCCAGTTGATAGCCCAGGACTCAGTTTGTGTAAGGCTAAGCTTGTTTGACAAAAGCCTCTAGGTACAGAGTCGAAAGCAGATGTATAATCAAGGAACGTACAACGGATATACTTGGACATTTCGTCTACGAAGTAACATGAGTCATCTGTATATATAGATGGAGTTTTATTTTTATTAGATATTCTATCAAAAGCTACCTTCAATGGGTGTGTAGTCAACATTAGGCGGCTGGTCAGAAAGAATTAGCAACAAGAAACTCTGGGGATAAAATCAATCGAGAACCTGGTGCTCAAAATATATGATGAGAAAAGCGGAGATAGATTGTATGCTCACTGTGGAGATTATTGAATGAAATAGTTCGTGAAGAGACGACGAGTTTGGGGTGTGACTCTGAGGGTGATATGCAGGAGACTGTGTGTATTAACAACTGAAATGAGTATAAAACTTGGGCACTGCGGTAGAGTATAACTCCATTATGGATGGACCCACACAAAAAAACTTGGAGGATTTGGACTTCGCCGATGATATATATCTGATTTCCCACAAACTGGAAGATATGCAAGTCAAAAGCAACAAGCTGGCAGAAGAAGCATGAAAAATAGGAAGGAGTTCAGGTGGACATAGAGAAAACAGAGGTGATGAAGATTCCTGGCCAACACCAACAACAACAGACAACAACCAGCCAGCATGAATGGGAGGAACACAAAAGAAGCAACCTCCTTTACCTACCGAACTGGGAAGCATAGTTTCAGCTACAGGCGGACGGAACCGATGAGGATATCAAAGCAAGGATTGGGAAAGCAAGACAAGCTCTCATCATTTTGAAGTCTCTGTGGAGGTCGACAGCACTACTCAGCATCAAATATAAGATCCGGATATTCAACTCCAATGTGAAGTCAGTCAGTGCTACTCACTATACGGATCAGAGACTTGGCGCGTCATAAAGAGCCTCTCAAACAAACTACAGACATTCATCAACAGCTACTTGTCTTCGCTCAATACTACTCAAGATCAGATGGCCAGCCAGAAAAGATCAGCAACAAGGATCTCTGGCAATGAGCGAACCAACACAGCAGGAACCAATTGTACAAGAAATAAGCAAGAAGTGGAGATGGATTGGCCATACTCTGAAGAAACCGTCAAATGACATTACACGCCAGGTTCTCTCTCTTGAGTGGAACCCGAAGGGGAAGCGGCGAGTTGGTTGTCAGCGTGAGGGTGACTTGGAGGAGGTGATGTGAAGAGGAGATGAAAGCATGTGAGCAGACTTGGAGCCAGGTGAAAACTTTAGTAGAGAACCGAACGTAATGGAAACGCGCGGCTGAAGCCCTATGTTCCTCTAGGAAGTAAAGGAAATAATAATAATGGATATGATTTTATTTTGGTAAATGAAGGAAAAACGTTGTGTGAGTAACTTAATATGATTATGAGTGGCAATAGTTTGTGCTCGAAACGCCATCAATTAATATTACTGTATAACACTGTGTGATTTATCCAAATAAAATCTTATCCATAATGGAGTATTAACAACTAACCGTTTCAGGATTTCATTATGAACTGATACTAGAATACTAGTAGGGGGTACTAGACTACTGTTTCGTCAGCCGTGTTTGGGATTATTCAGCGGCAGGCACCCATTCAAATCCTTGCACACCTATACTTGAATATCAGCCTGATGCTCAATAGTGACTGGCCCTATTCAGCCAGAGTTAGAGGTGGTAACCAATGGGGTGCACAAGATCGGGGCTGCATGGACAGATACTCGTCACCAAAGACGTTGGCTAGTGTCAATCTCCCAATATTCTCAATTAGCAGAAGTTGCAGTCCATGTGATGGCCACTGGATGGGGTCCAAGAGAGTGGCTAAGTGTTCTGAGAGCTCGCTGGACTTGTAAGCGGAAGGTCCTGGGTTCTAAACCTTTCAGTGGGCATGCAATGATGAAGAGTCCCCCCAGAAAATGAGAATGAAGGAGTTATCAAGTACTCCCCAGTGGTTTTCCATTGGTTCTCTAACCGATATCAGCTCATGACGAAATCCTGTAACCAATCAAATCAAATCAAATCCCTGGAGACCAACACTTGAATAATCGAGTTGTTGTCCTCTTGAGGAGGAAAAAACGAACAGCGGATCATCCTATAGCTGCATCACCTTTAACTACTGCCAGTTTGCTGGAAACTCAGTTTTCTAACAGAGGACAGCCTCTTTTAAGATCACAGTCGTTTGCTTAATGCCTTATACGGTTAAAAGTGATCAGTTGTTACTACTTCGAAAGGCTTAATGGTGGGAAAATGTCGTGGTAAAAGCTATACTCAAAATTAAGTGACTCCGCCGATGTGAGTTTTTACATAAGTATGTCTGAGACATGTGGTGATTCAGAGTGACAACATAACACTAAGAAATTATAGATGAAAGCCATCAGTTTGCTCATCTTTCAGATAAATGTGTTAATTTAAACCTTACTACTTATTAGTAGTTTGTAAAGTGACACAAAAAACGTATGAGTTTCAGTGTTTTGGAGAATTTCACTTCTAATGATAACCTGTCCATTACTAAATTTGTGATTATCTTCAGATTGTTTCTACTTCACTAAATCTCTTGAAACTAGTTTCAGGATGTAACGAGCGAAGGGTTTATTGTGAATGTTTACTTCGATCTCCTTGAGAATCCACACTTTGCTTTACTTGCATTCTATTGCGAACTGTTGTCTCAACAACTATTTTAGAGACAGAAAAGCGTTTTTGCTACGGGTTCACTAGTCCCCCCAGTATTGGCTCATCTTTTAATGAATGCTTTCGAAAGATAATATCTTTTAAAGCAAACTCACACTTAAAATATGGCTGAGTTGCACGTTGATGATACTTTTGTTTTGCTGAAAATGAGATCTACTCAATTCATTAGTGGCGAAACTGTGCACAGTCTATCTTCCAGCATCGAGTTTACCTCGGAAACAGGCAGAATCAGACTTCGGTAAACTACCACTTCCAGACTACTTGGCTTGTTTGGAGGAGGAAATTCAGATATTTTAATATATGTATATTCATTCAGGAGGGAAATTCACTCCAACAACAAATATTGAGAATTCGAATCATCACACCCTAATCAGCGCAAGTGTATCAGTTGTTTCAAAGTCTTCTTCGACGAGTATACTCTTTGATGTGAACGAAGGACAAGGAAGAAGAAGAGAAAGAAATATCAAATATTACTGAGACTCTCAAGGAAACTAACTACCCAAAGAACATCATCAAAACAATCCACGCAATTTACATTAAATATGGTCGAAAGCGTTCTCCGAAGACATGGGCCTCAACAGTTGTCATTCCATATAGATCAGAAACGTCAGACGATATCATCAGAAACGTGCTTATTAAAATCTACGTCAGAGTTCTCTTCAAAATACCAGACACGCACACACACTACAAAGCAGCCTTGTTCATGTAAAAGATCAAATCCCTGAAAATTCTCAATCTAATTGTGTCTAAAAATAAAATGTTTGCAATGTCAAGCGTAATGCACTGGACAAACATAGCCAGAGAGAAATCAAGGTAATCAGAAGGAATGCACACCGTAGATCGTCTGTTCGACCACAGAGAAATAAATACAATTGATGAATTAGGAAAGCTTGAAAAGTCATCACCTATAGGTCATCTACATGATACGCTACACTACAGAATCAGGTCACAAAATCGATTTTGACAGTATTGAAATAATCATCCAGAAATAATTTCAGAAATCACAAAGAATGCCTCGTATCACCAGAAGCATTTCATATCAAATGGAATCGAAACTGTCTGAACTGAATAGAAATGATGGACTAAAAGAGAATTTGACCTGGTTACAACACAACACCCTCGATTTCTCGCATGAAATGACAAAATCAACACGAATATGATAATCTGATTTCATTACATAGACACATTCTGCTTTCATAACTTTATACGCTTATCAAGTCCAACAATCTACACTTGGTTTTGTTATCTTTACGAACTGGCCAGCTTGACAATGTAAACAGAAATACCACGCATGCTGATGAATAGTGATTAAGTTGTTATATATATATATATATATATATATATATATATATATAAGCTGATTTGGCATTACTACTTTGATAAAGCTATTAGCAGCAGCATTAAATAGCGAAACGTCGTCGGTAGACACGAAACAATCGTTTTGTTTTTTAACTCACTGGGGAATACAAAATACAAACAATATTTTCTCAGCCTTCATAAATCATCAGTTTTAATAGTCCTCTTAATTTTAGTTAATCGACCTATTTCTAAATTGTGTTTCTTGAATACTTGTGTTGACAAATGAACTATAAGTGATGCCCACCACCATTACGACTTGGTTGCCTAGGGAATATATATTTGGTAAAGTAAACGAGAGATAATTCAATAGGTTAAAACAAATAATCGACCACCTGCGAGATAATTCTCAAAAGTATGTTTGACGAAATGAAGTAATCTGTAGGCTCTTATTACTTTCATTATGGATAAGACTTTATTTTAATATGTCACACAGTTTTACACAGTAATATCAACTGATGACCACGTTTCGAGCACAAACTATTGTTCATAATCATATCAAGTTACTTATACAACTTTTTCCTTCATTTATATACATGAGTGTAATTGACTAGACATTTGAATAAAATCAGTAATAATAAATAAAGTACATTCAGAAATAATAATGCGAGTGCTACTGATCAATTACAATCACATGGGAAATAAGACGAGTGTTCTCATAGTCAAAATAAGTGAGTAACTTGTTAGAATGCAGTGATGTACGTGAATTGAAATAGAATATAATTTAAGATTATTTATTATCCTCTTCTGATTTGACTGACTGATTGGTGGTAATAATATCTTTCACATTTCTGGTATTTGCATTTAGTCATTTCTGTTGCATTTTCTGTGCTGGGTCCACACGATAAACCAGGATTCAGTAGTCAATCTCTCTCCTCCTACATAGATTACTTTTAAGAATCTTAACCCTCTCCCACCCTATTGTATGGTTGTGTTAATGCATGCGGTGCAATGTAGTGCTGAGCTTTTTTCTAAATTACTTGTCTTCGCTGTTGGGGTCAACCATTCTTACCTTAGCTAAATTCTTATGTTCTGACAGACAATCTGACTACTCCTGACCTACTATTTGACCTATGTAGTTGACCTAACTCACAGTCATTGCAGGATATTTTGTAAATTATATTATTTGTCTAATTGTGTCCATCGGGTCTTTTAGCCTACAGAGCTTGTTGATATAAATATAAAACTTGGGCACTGTGGTGGCCAAGTATAACTCCATTATGGATAATATTTTATTTTGATAAACTGTCACATAGTGTAGTTATACAGCAATATTAACTGATGACGACGTTTCGACCACAAACTATTGTTCATAATCATTTCAAGTTGATATGATTATGAACAATAGTTTGTGCTCGAAACGTCGTCATCAGTTAATACTGCTGTATAACTACACTGTGTGACAGTTTATCAAAATAAAATCTTATCCATAATGGAACTACAGAGCTTGTCTCTGAGTGAGTTTGTAGGTTTGAATGCCACCACCGTAATTCCTGCTTTGTTATTAAGAATACTACATAGCGCCTCAGATGTTTGTACCTATGTGTCTTGGAAACTAGTAAGCTTAGACTGCATTTTTGAATTCGATAGTGCCTGTTTTTACATATAAGTTGAATACTTTCTTGGATAGCACATTTTCACAGGAATTCAGCCTAGAAATTACATTATTCACGTCGACTTGGAAGGTGATGTTATAATTTACTTGAAGTTTAACAAAATGTGTAGCTATATGGTGAGGGTTAGCTGCTAGCCAAATTGGTAGACAGTAATTTACATTAATGTTTATGTCCCAAATATTGGTCGTGAGAAAAGTGAGAACAAAGGCTTTGCGTAGGCGGATACAGTTAACATATAGATGATGATCTGACATTCAAGAAACAGCTACAAAGAGATGAAAGATTAACTTTCAGTGAGAAACAACAACCAATCAGAAGACTGCGGTGTTTTTCTGCTAACAATAATCTATAATAATTTACATGACAATCTATAAATACGTGTTGATTTCCTTAATAAATGATCTGTTATCTGGCCCTTGTCTTCTGTTGTTACGCTACTTCTGTCCTTCCTTCGTAATGTGAGTTTCTTTGTCTTCCTTACGTGTCTCCCAGGTTCTACCGAAACGCTGGTTCATTTCCTGTCGGTGATGTCAAATCTACCTCTCAGCTATTTGATGTTTTCAAGCCGATGAGTGAATCTTTATATACTACTTATATAAACTACTTATCAGTAGCACACGCCACATTGGCATCTTAGTTTACAGTCACTATTACCTATCAAAAAGGTAGAATTAATGATAACTGTTCAGCTTCATTTCTGTGTTGATAAAAAGCATATCTTGTAAAAGTATTTCTGTAATGTAGAATGAGACAGTGAAAACTGCTCAGCCTGTTTTGCAGCTATATATATACACTCAAGTTTATATAAAGTAATAATAATTATTATTTAATTCCACACATTTAAAAAAACGCAGAAGGAGATGGAAAGCGATAAGTATTTTCAGCCTGATATGAAATTTCGAGGAAGTGAGTAAATATAGATTATAAACAAGGGGATTATAACACAAAAATTCAGGGGATTAGAAAATAGTCATGGAATATATATGTAGAACAGTTTTTAATAAGATCAGGAGAATAGGATTAGCATAAGAACAAATTGAAATAATAGTTTTTATTCATGACTGAAGATGAAAAACGACGGAAAATAATGCAAAAGCAAAAGATTAAAACTAAGGAGTCACGTTTTATTTTTTCGAGAAGAACAATAAACGAAAGCCGAAACGGATGGGAATACGCTTCAGTAGCGAAAAGGAAAAATCCTGTAAATGAATCTGGGATTCAAGCGAAACATATTGGCAGTTATCTTGAAGAGCAGTGTCTCTAGAATGCCTTAGAGAAGACATTTCCTGCGGCAGCACTAAGAAGTGATTTTATCTCATCGTGTGCTGCTTCTAAGCGATGTGAAGGACAAACATCTGTATATGTCAGAGTGACTACTCCAGACTAAATGGCCTATTTATCAGAAATCAGCCAGTGAGTGGTCCAAGGAAAACGGTCTCACCACCTTAAATCCTTCCCTCTAAATTTCAAACAGTCAATTTCACCTTTAGACATAAATCTGACCTAAACAAACTGGTGGTTAGCACTCACGAGGTGTGCAACATAGATGGCACTGAAATAGAAACCATGTCGGAAATCAAACATCTTGGCGTCATTCTATCCGGTGATCTATCCTTCCTTGTCGTCTCAAATCCTGATGATTTCTGAGAAAATATTCCGTCTTATCTGTTACATCAAGAAGTTAAGACATTCTGGAATAACCCAACCCAACCCTTACTCTTACGATTCGTTAACTCTCGCATCCTGCCTATTATTCTCTATTGTTACCCCTTAGTTTTTCCAGGGCAGAAAGTTAAAGGTTTTCAGCAGGGTAATCAATGTGCCACTTAACCAACCAGCTTGCTAATATTCTGGTTGACAGGCACTTAGACTCATGTGAAAAATGGGCTAAATCCATTCTATCTGTCTAACTCACACCACCACCCACTACTTCATTCACAACTCTCCCCTTGTATCTCATCAGACAGGCAGACCAGAAGCCTATATAGAAAACTATATTCTCTCACTAGCAAGTACAAAACTCAGCTGGTGTTCTGACTATATATATATATATATATAACAAATTGTGAAATCGTGTGACTGAAACTGGTATGATTCTGAGTGGAGATAATCTATGCTTGGAGTGTCATCCAGATGTTAAACCCGCATCATCACTGTGTGCGATATTTAAAATAAACTTATCTAATACGGAATTACATTCTACCACATTGACCAAGTTCTACACTTTTTTTGATTACAGCTTGATTCCACACCGTATTTTTCGGTACAGGTATGGAATTTTCAGCATGTGACATCGGTAGCCCAAATTTTGCAGCCCGACCATAGATATCAGGTGTGCGTCTGCAGAGGGTCGAACCTCGGACCGTGTGCATGGTCAGTGAGAGTCATAACCGCCGTGCCACCGACGCACTTATATTATAAGCTTCTTGTGTGTAATCTATATTCACTCACATCTTCGAAATTTCATGTCAATTTGAAAATAATCAACATCTTCCATCTCCTCCTTCGTTATTATATGTGTGAAATTAAATAATAATTTCATCATGAGCTGACATTGGTTACAGAACCATCGGAAAACCTGAAAGTACTGAACAACCGTTTCGTCCTAGTTTGGGACTCTTTACCACTACGGGTTCAAACCTGTTGCAGGTCGGGTGTGAGGACAAATACTTACCGAAGACATTGCTAGGGGTTGGGCTATGTCGCAAAAATTGGCAGAAGTTAGAATTCATAGGTCACTAGATCGGATCCCAGTGGCTTATTGGTCTACGGGCTCGCTTGCCTTGTGAGCGGGAGGTCCTGGGTTCGAACCCCTGTAGTGGGTATGTACTGATGAAGAGTTCCAAACCAGGACGAGATAGCTGTCCAGTACTCCCAGGTCTTCCGATTGTTTTCTAACCAATGTCAGCTCATGATGAAATCATACAAGCAATAAAATCCTACAAACCAACACTTAAATAATAATTGTAACTCTGTGTAAACATGTGTATATATAGATGCGATTGTATACAGGTGCTTTTGAGGATGAAATCGCTGAAAAGATGAATCTATGCTGAGCTGCCTGGGTCCTTTTTCCTCTAATGTCATGATGGTTAATTTTCACGACAATGAAAAAGTCTGATATTGAAATGAGGCACTTTCAGACAGTCAAATAAATCAATATCTCACATACAGACTAAAACATATGCAGAGAAAAACAGCATACGCGCAATGCTGTACACATTTAGGAAATTAATTTAATGTCGATATAATGACACTTTATGACAATAATGTACAGCAGCAACCGTATGAACTGATTAAAAATGCTCATAAAAACTTTCAAAAGACTGATAACCAAACTTAAACTTTTCGATAGCACGTTCTTCACCCTCAGAATCTACTGTTATATGCATCCTTACTAATGTTGTTTAATTTTCAATGATTAAAAATGCCCATTACAATTTTTCACAAGGATGGATACTGAACAACGAGTACTCTTTTCAATAACTTCATCATCATCAGGCTCTACAGTTATATATCCATCCATTATAGTGAATGAATGAATGAATTAGTGTTATGGACAACAACATTAATGTTGGTGTTTAAATAGCATCGAATCAATAATAATAATACCAGTGGATTACAGTTCAATAGAATCAACATAAAATAATCTGAATGTCAGAAAAATTAGGAAATTACTGAAAAATAATTACTGAATTCAGTGAAGTACATTCGGCTATGAAATTCACATGCGAAGAGGAATCCCAAGACAGAATTGTCTTCATGAATGTCATTCTTACAAGAAAACCAGAAGGTAGCATAAAAACAAATTTGCATAGGAAAAGCACTTGGACAGGACAATATACATTTTCATAGCTTCATTCCTCTCCAGTGCCAAAGAAATTAAGTAAAAACCCTCAACCACAGAGTTAGAGCTATATGTTTAGAAGAAGTAATTGAATGTGGATTAAGTAAGCATTGTATATGATACTTTGATCGAAAATAGCTATCCCAAAAAATTATTCAAGAAACACATGACAAAGAAAGCGGCGAAAAAGGAATACTCACTATCCATCCGTGAACAAGAAGCTTCTTTATATACGACTACAATTCAAGGGCGATCGACAAACCAAGTGAGATAATTACGAGGAAATTAAGAAAATCAGTTCAAAGAACTTTTAATCCTGGCGGCGAACTACACGTATTATTCTTCCTCCACACGACCGATGGTGCTACATCGACTGAAAGATAAAGTACCTAGACCAGACTAGCTGGCCACTTCAGATTCTATCTACCAATTCAACCGTACTTGTGCTGGAGCGAGATATATTGGCCGTTACTCTAGGGACGTGATTTTTCGTGCTTGCTCGAGAACATCTCCCACTATGGCTTAGTAAAGATGTAGTGAAAACCATTAACAAACAGTTTGATATAGAATCAGGCCACAAAACTGATTTTGACAATATTCAAATCATCATCAAGAAAAACTTCAGAAATCACAAAGAACGTCTAATACCAACAGAAGCACTTCATAACAAGTGGAATCCAAATTTCCTGAATAGGAATGATGGACTGAAACAGAATCTGACCTGGTTACAACACCTCCCTCCCCCATGAAGTGATAAAATCAACAGAAATGTGATAAGCAACTTTACTATGTAAACACACGCTACTTTTATAATTTTACACACTGACAAAATCCAACAATCTACACTTGATTTTGTTATCTTTACCAATTGACCAACTTGACAACGAAAAATGACTCCAGACAGACGAACGATGATCAAGTTAGTAAACTTTGTTTTGATATCATAACAGATGTACTATAACCTTGGTTATTTGGTTTAGTGATATTCACTGTTATTTTGACTTTCTATATGTCCTCTTTTTAACTTGACCTAAGTAGTTTATTTTCTCACCTCTTAACCCTTTGTTATATATATGCTGAGATTTTGTAAATTCCGGTTTAATAATACTGCTTTGATAAAGCTATTAGAGGCAATAAATAGCGAAACGTCAGTAAGAGCAACAATATCGTTTTGTTTTTCATTCATTGGGAAATACGAAAACCTTTATTATAATGAATATCATTTACCAACCAATGCCCAAATTTTTTCACACCGTTAAAAGTGAACTTGTTTTGGATATATATATATATATATATATATATATATATATATAAGTTCCCTTTATGAATTTAGAGAAAGCGTGTAATGTATCTGCCCAACACATTTCGAACAATCTGATCTTACACGGACTTCTCGTAGGAATATGTATGCAAATAATTAAGACTTAAGGGGTTAAAAGGAGACACTGAAGGTCACAATAACAATGGAGATCACTAAGCCAAATAAGAGAAGTAACATACTTCATCTACCCTGGCTGATATCAAAACAAAGTTTACCAAGGAAGGTTGGTTTAGTGTGATGACGAATTGTTGCTTTGAAAGCAGATACGTGGTTTAAACTTCCTGATTGCTAGGGCTAGGTTCCACAAACTTCACGATACGTCCTACCCCAAACACTTTCTAAAGATAGATGGAATAGATATGTAAACATCAATTTTATGTCCCGTATCCTCTACAATAGGTTTCGAAATAGAGAAGCTAGGTCGTCTGCTCACGCCATTAGTTAATGGTTTCTGGAGATTGTGTTTATTTCTGAAGCTATTTGGGAATATGCTCTGAAACCCTTACTTTCAGAAACCGATGATTCATCCTTCCTATGTATGTGTGTCCACACGTGTATTCAAATTTGTAAATACAGGGGGATGTGACATCACTTTTCGCTTGTTCTAAGGGCTTACATGGATATATAGACTTCACAATCTGAATTATTCCGTTTCTAACTACAGTAAATGTCTTTTAAACGACGACAGTATTCAATCCCTGTTGAGTTACCAAGCTGCTATGATCACCCATCCACAGGGTAGTTTGATATATACGTCTTTCTTAGTGGTGAGTTAGAAAGGGGATCTAGGTGTTCCACTGACCGCTTTATATCTCCTCACGAACTTGTCTGGATAATTATTATCAGTCAGAGTTTGTGTCGACTTTCCTTCTTCTTCATCAAGTGTGTCTTCGGTGCATATTTTAGTTGGATTCCACTAACGAGGCACCTCTCTCACTAAGGCTATATGCACCGAACAGGGCATGAACTCTGGTAATTGATAAGATACTGTCTTGTCCAAGAAGGATTTCTATAAATAGATGGATTTATTGATCCATCAAGCAGTTGACTAAGCAATATATCTAGGAAAGGTAAACAAGTCTGTGTGTGATCAGACTGTTAGAAATGTGTTGCGCAAATACACTACATGGTTCATGTATATATATATATATATATATATATATATATATAGACTAGTTGCATTGTAGAACTGCCAGCAGGTTTTCATGTGATTGCATGAAATTCCAAGGGAATCAGTCCCCATTACCCTTTCAAACGTCCTATTAAACTATTTCGTAACAGACTACTCCCAGTGGAAATATTGCTTACTCTTTTTGAAACCCTTTTAGATTTCTTCCAATGAACTGACACCAAAAATATAAGCAAGCTGATAGCTTACTTTAAAATAATCAGTTACTATAGTAGATACGTTATTTACAATATTCAGAATTTACGTGGGTAGTTAGACGCTTACTTATCTTAGACTCGGTTTATGCATATATCCTTATATATACATATGCACGTTTACGTCAACAATCGTCTAGGGATATCATTAGGCTCCATTATCCTTAAGATTGACAGTAAACAACCAGCTGATAAGCTGGAGTATTTATGTGCTTAACTCTGAGCTGAACCAGATGTTGTTTGAGTTGTTTTTCTAAATAGCTTATCAGAGTACCTACTATTCACTGAGAAGATTGATTCAATGAATAAAGAATATCCTGTTCAATAAATATCCTCTCCATCAGCCTCTTTCTACATTTAGATGATTGTAATAATTAACGCAATTTACTCATTAACAACATGAATGCTGGTTCATGGACAAACTTAAAGATGTACACATCTTGCAATGAATTTCACCACTGAGGAAGAAAGAGACTCTTGTATTTCATTCCTAGACGTCTTTATGACTAGAAAAGAGGACGGTATACTAAAAAGAAGAAGTGCATGTAGAAAGCGTACATCAACTGACTGTCAATGTACTCATTTTATCAGCTGTTGAACTTTGAAACTAACAAACGCAATCTAATAAAGTGTTTCGTCCGCCACAGAGCAGGCGGAATCTGCTCTGATGAATGTCTTAATGAAGAGCTCAGTATTATTAAAAAGTTGCTGAGTCAGAACGGTTACCCAAGAAAGTTCATCGGAAAGAGACCTTATTCTTACAATTTTAGTTCCTCGGTGACGGTAATAACACCCATCCCTACTTTGCGTTCGTTAGTTAAAGGTGAGCTGCCTAATTTCACCTATTCTATATTTATCTATCACAATCTGACTGGCCTTGCTGTGGAGTGGGCCATTTAATTGCATGGATGGTACAATTAGATGTGTATGACATGTGACAATGGCACATGTCAAGTGATCCACAACGGAAAACTCAGTGAGGTGTTTGGAGAAAACACAGGAGTCAGACAAGGGTGCTTATTATCACCAATGATATTCCTAATTGTGGTGGACTCACTGGATTATGCGTCAGACAGTGGGAAACGAGAAGACAGGGATATTCTGGATCGAAGTGAAGAACCCAGAAGACCTGGATTTCGCACGTGGATGATTTATGTTTGGTGTCACACAAAATCGAAGACTAACAAGCGAAAACCGACAAACTGGTCGAAGAAGCAGCCAGCGAAGACAGGATAGGACTCCAGGTGAACATATACAAGACGGAGGTTACGAAAATAACCAAACAACAACAACAGCAGAAACATCCGGCGCGAATCACCACCAACGCGAGGGATTTAAAAGAGGTTACTTCATTCAATTTCTTATCTAGGGAGCATTGTCTCAACTACAGGAAGTCGGAACGGATGAGGATGTCATATCAAGAGAGAATCGGGTGGGGGGCGAGAAACACATCCACTCATCAACCTGAGACCAATCTGGAAACCAATCTTTGTCACTCAGCCAGCATCAACAACAAAATTCGGTTGGATTTTCAATACAAACGTTAAGCCACTTCTTCTGTAGAGAACGGATGAGAAACTTGGCGAGTGGGTCACAAAGAATATTTCCACCAACAGCCCGGGTTGCAGACGTTACCTTTATCAACAACTAACTGTCTTCGCTGGCTCTATACTGAAGATCAGATGGCTGGGCCGGGCCGGGCCGGAAAGAATCACCAACAAGCACCAAACTATGGGAACAAACAAACGAAACAAGAACAGATCGCCCGACAGCAGCAAATATGCAGGAGAAAGTGGAGATGGATTGGACACTCGCTCGCTGAGGAGGCCACCGCTGGATGACATCACGCGGGCGTCAGGCCATTGGTGGAATGGGACCCAAAAGGGAAGCGGCGAGTGGGGGGACTTCAGTGCAAGGGTGACATAGAGGAGATCGTGTGAAGAGGATTTGAAACAGTATGGACTAATGTGGATGCAGGTGAAAAGTAGAAGACAGCAGAAGACAGAAGCAAGTGGAGACGTGCAGCTGAAGCTCTATGTTCCACTAGGAACCTAAGGGAACAATAATAATAATATCTCTATACATTAAAGCTTTAAATGTCCAGAAGGGAGACAACGAAAGCCTCATTACTAAACCAGTAACTAACTCAGAACATCGAGAATATTTCCCAGTATGGCTAACTAAGTAAAGGTGTAGTGAAAACCATTAACAGTTCGATATTGGACCATCTGGTGCAAACCGGTCGGCCACAAAGCCAGCCAGCCAGTGTGTAGGAATCCTTCTCTATCATCTACCGGGTGCCTAATAAACTGCCAAAATTATCGAAGCACCGCATGCTCCAAATAGCAGTCTATTGCAATTCGCCTCAAACAACCTGTGCTCTGCGTTCTAAAGGAGCACGTCCAGCTATTCACTGCTACTGCCCTGGCCGGCCTCCAGTAGTGACTATAAATTCATGAATTTGTAATATTATCTTTCCTAATTTCTTTGTGTGACATTCTGATTATTTAATGTTGATGCTATTGAACTGTAATCCACTGGTATTATTATTGATTCGATGTTATTTAAACAGCAACATTAATGTTGTTGTCCATAACACTAATTCATTCATTCACTACAATTTAATTAAAAAAAAAATTTTTTTTTGATTACAGATTGATTCCACACTGTATTTTTGGTAGAAGTATGGAATAGTTCAGTGGTAACGTCTCTGACTGCAGCACTCACTAGGTGACGCGGGTTCGAATCTGAGAAGTGACATGAATTCCTTCAAAATTGCAGATACGCCTTGCTGATGAGTGCCAACTAGCACGAAACGCAGGTCCAGGTAAGGCTTCATGTGGCCGATTTCCTCCAAGCATCTAATACCATCAGATCAGTGTGCACCGTGATGGCGAGCTGCTAGCTAGAATGATGGTCACATTACAACAGCCTGACTGATAGAATTCAGTCTACACCAATCAGAGGACTAGACGCATCACACACTAGTTACTAGTATCAAATCAAAACAAGTATGGAATTTTCAGCATGTGATATCGGTAGCCCAAATTTTGCAGGCCAACCATAGATATCAGGTGTGCGTTGGCAGGGGATCGAACCTTGGACCATGTGAGGCATGGCCGGCGAGAGTCCTAACTAACCACTTTGCCACCGACGCATGGATATACAACTGTAGAGCCTGATGATAATGAAGTTATCGAAAAGAGTATTCATTCTTTGTTCAGTATCCATTCTTTTGAAAATCAAAATCATTCCCACTTTTGAAGGCTAAAAGAGATGTCTCAAACTCTTCGTTTAAATATTTCCAGGTTATCATATTGTTACTCAAGGATATAGATTAAAAATAGATTATATATATGTATATATTGCCATTCATCACTCATCACCAGTAAATATAGCTCCTAATAATAATAATAATAAGAAGAAGAAGAAGAGTTATAATACTCATCAGTCGTGTGTCAAAATTTTCGACCAAAACAATCTACTCGTTATGCTGTTTATGTCAGATACTACTTACTAATGAGAAGATAAACTGATTGGTACAAATTTAAATTATATATGTGTTGTGTAGCAGATTTAAATCAATAGTGGACGCATAATCTCAAATTAAAAATCTATTCGAGCGAGAGAGTGAACTAAGCTCAAAAATGTGAAATCCTACAATAGAAAACACAAACAAAGTCAAATATTTTGTAGATATGTACACATGAAATTTATATGTCGAACTCTTCTTTCATTGTTGGTAGTGTTGTGTTTTTTTTCATGTTCCTCTGTTCTCCTAACTTTTTTCATTCAGCCTGAAGAAAAGGTACAATTTTGTTCAGAGTTGAGCTAAGTTAAGTTAGGACTATGCAACTTGAGTGAGAACACACGCACTTACACACACACACACAGAGGAACAGATAGTTATCATACACAGAACGGAAGAAAAGCTGTCATAGCATACTGATAGTTAAAAAAAAGGCTGCACACGGCAATGTTTAGGCAGAATATTCATCCAGAATCAGTCAATAAATACTTTGTGAGGAGGAATCACAAAGAATAAATGAAAGAATACCTTTCTCTATCAGCAGCACCGTTGTTTATGAAGTAGTTATTGATAACAGACAGACAGAGAGACAGTATAAAACAGCTTATTAATAGAGGATATTTGAAGATATTAAGTTCATAAAAGTAGAAGATGAATTAGACAGAGGTCCTTACGCCTGTAAGAGATTCATTATCAAATCATTCTGTAAAAAGTTCATTTGATCTTACAGAAATGCTAGACACCTTGAACGTTAAGGAAAAGGTTATTGTATTCAATTGACAGAGAATCGTTGTTAACCAATGTTCCCCTTCATGAAACTGTTGATTTCATTTGCGATTATATCACAAGCAACGGCACAAACCTACCTATTCTTGTAACTTACATCAAAGACATCATCTTAATGTGTAAAGAAAATATTAGATTCACATTCCAAGAAAAGGCATACAAAGAAATCGATGGTGTTGCGATGCGGAGCCCTCTGGAGCCCCTGTTAGCAGATATATTTATGTCGAAATTAGAGAAACAAATGCAAGGTATGCTTGGAGAATTTATGCTGTATAAACGTTATGCAGATGATACTCTTCTTATTGGTAGTTATAGTAAATCTATTGAAAACTTCATTACCCTATTTAATCATATTCATCCAAACATCCCAGTGACATCCGAACTAGAATCGAATAACAAAATCGGTTTCCTGTATATTACTATGACTAGGAAAGATGACGGAACGATTCAGTGATCTATTTTTCGTGAACAGACATGCAGTAGACAATATCTTCATTTTACCAGTTTTGTTCCTATTCAGTATAAACGTGCCCTAGTGTAATGTTTGTTCTCAAGGGGTCGAAAAATATGCACGAGTGACACATTGATGGATGAGCTTCGACACATACATTCAGTTTTATTGGCTAATGGTTATCCAGGAAACCTACTTTATCACTTGTCACAGTAAAGATAGCCGACATCTCGAAAAGACAGCTTCTGTACCAAAGAGAGCTATCTATCTTTATTAACCTACCATTCAAGGGTGACCAGATTATTCAGTTGACAGCTAGCTCAGAGTCTTCGGTCAGCCATCAAACGCACATTCTACGCTGAATCTCTTTTTCTCGCATGCCGATCATTTGCGATCCCTGTATCTATGCTGTGACTAAAGGACGAAATTCTGTGGACTCTATTTCAAACTGTATCTACAAGTTCACCTGCCTCTGCAGTGACACCTATATAGATAGAACCAACAGAATGTTCCATTGTCGCGGTCGAAAAGAACATGTTCCAAAATGGCTACTAAATCATATAGAAAATCCCAATACATTCATTGATCTGAACAGAAATCCATCATCATCATCCATTGCAAAACACTTATTAATGTCAGGTTGCAAAATCAATATTAATGACTGCTTCACAATTATTTCATCACATAATGTGTAATCTAAGGTTTGTTATTGAAGGTGATGGAAACACTTTGGGGGATTAATCCAATGCAGCCTAAACTGTGTGTACAAAAAATCAATAGACTTCAATCTTCGCCTACTATGAACTGACTATTTGACCTATTTAAATATGATCCGTCTTTAGTATGTACTTTTGTTTTTTATTTAACTGAGTAATTGTCATGAACTTTATTCTATCATTGTTAACTATGTTAGTTGTAGAACGGTTGCAAAGAAACTACGAAATGACGATATCATCTCGTGAAATTTGTCTTCCTAATACATTATTCAAATTTATCAAAGGGACTAATTGTTTTAATTTTCTCAAACAAAATTCCATTCTCAAATATCTTAATCAAGAGGATTGATACTGACAATTTACAAAACACAAGTACTCAACTGTAATATCGATGACCAAATAACTCACAAAAGAAACTGTGTGCACACATTGTTCACAAGACTTCAAAAACATACTGTAGCACTAGTCCGGTGTTAAAGAGAAAGGAGGAATAACACCTAATAGCCATCTTCAAAGAGAATGCATATCCTCACAACTCCATCGAAACGTATTTCAGCTGGAGTCATAACACCAACGACAACAAGTAATCAACAAAAACCACAGGGAAATTCATACCATTATGTGTAAGAAGAAATATCTCTGAAACGACAGCTAGAATATCAGGCAAGCCACCCAGCCAGTCATCCAACCAGCCAGATACCACAATCACTTCACTCGTTATTGTGCAAACCAAAAGATCCACCCAACACAAGAACAAGATAAAATCAATACCATTCACAAAGTAAATTGCTCGCATGAACTGCAATAAACATTGTGTCGGTCAAAGTGACCATCCTCTTAGAATTCGAATCCAACAACACAAATGGACTGTGAAAGGACATGATATATATATCCTCCTTCGTATCAACCAATACATGTAGATAATTATGGACATCAATCTGATGATTATTGTGACAATTTAGAAATTCGAAAACCAGAGGAAACACGAGGAATGCAGTTAGGCAATCAACTTTTAGAAGCCTGTCCGGTACTCAAATGAATCAGACAGAGATTAACAAACACACGTTGATTACTACAGATCAAATTTGCCAGATAATAAAGGGTGAATCATCACATGACATGACAGAGAAGTTCCAATTCTAGGTCAACAACAATGATCAGTTGAGATGTAAATTATGAAGGAATGAGAAGAATGGTTGTGAGAAGGGAGACAATTATAATATCTTCATTGATGGGGGAGGAGAAATTCCAATGAGTTGATTTTATGCTGAAACCTGAGGTGAAGTGGAAAATTGTATAAATGGAGGACGACGAAATCTTCTCAATTAAACCATCAACTAGTTCAAAAAAAAGATAACTTATTCAACATCATCCACCTCAGCTACAAGTTTTCTCCGTGATTTCAAGATGATGAATAACATCAATGACTTGAACAAGCAAGCATTCATCTGTGCGAATTTTGTATCACTTCACTAACTTTTGTTTTATTTGACAGATAAAAATGAACAACAATACCAAAAATTGAGTGATGGAATTTCAAATTAACATTGAAACCATTTTGACGTAAGCGACTGACCATTACCACTTATCTTTAAGGCATGTGAATTCAGTAGACAGGTTTTGTAGTGGTGTGTGACAATGACGTTTTGAAATTAAATTGTAATTAATCATTTTTTGCCGGGACGGAAACCTGTAGGGATGTTGATAATAATAATAATAATAATAGTAATAATAGTGATAATAATAATGTACTTTATTCCAGTACAGTACTAATGTTATAGTGTGGAATTTTCAGGATTTGTTACAATACTGCATTTAACTTCATTGACTAACATTAGAAACAATTACAAAGATAACATAAAAGGATTGACTGTTGATGGCGGGCCTTATTTTGGTATTTGTAGTGACAGTGAAGTCATATGTATATGCAAAGAGAAAAATTGTAGATAATAATATTATTAATAGTCATAATAGTTAAAGGATTTCATCATGAGCTGACATTGGTTAGAGAACCATTGGAAAACCTGGGAGTACTGGACAGCTGTATCGTCCTAGTTTTGGACTCTTCATCAGTACGCACCCACCGGGGTTCGAACCCAGGACCTACTGGTTACAAGGCAATACTTGGATACCAATGAGATGCTCACTGGCGACTGGCCCTATTCAGGTAGGTAGTTACCTAGGGTTCCAGTGAGAAGTCGTGACCGTTAAGGTGAAGCAGGTCAGATGTGAGAACAAATACTCGCCGAAGACATTGGCTAGTGGTCTCACTATGTCGTGAATTGGCAGAAGTTAGAATTCATAAGCCACTGGATTGGGTCCCAGTGGCTTAATGGTCTACGAGCTCACCTTGTAGCCAGAAGGTCCTGGGTTCGAACCCCGGTGGGTGCGTACTGATGAAGAGTCCAAAACTAGGACGAAACAGCTGTCCAGTACTCCCAAGCTTTCCAATGGTTCTCTAACCAATGTCAGCTCATGATGAAATCCTGTAACAAATCAACCTAATCCCTACAAACCAATACTTGAATCATAATAGTAATCTCCGTAGCTGAGATTGTCAGTTAGTTGAGGAGATGGTGTCACTATAGATTACAAAAAGCAGATTTCAAATAGAGCAGCCGATCATTTTGCTTACTACACGATAATTCATAGGTTTCGCGCCTAACATTGTCTCTGTCGCATAGAACATGGGCTGGCCACATATAGTATCACTAACTTGCTATGCCTGGAAGTAGGAGCATATAGTCTTTAAGTACTGACTTCTAGTTCTACCTGACGAGATAAGTGTGCGTCGGTGGCACAGTGGTTAGGACTCTCGCCGACCATGCACATGGTCCGGGGTTCGAGCCCACGCCGACGCACACCTGATATTTATGGTCGGCCTGCGAATTTCGGG
Source organism: Trichobilharzia regenti (assembly GCA_944472135.2). Classification (NCBI taxonomy): domain Eukaryota; kingdom Metazoa; phylum Platyhelminthes; class Trematoda; order Strigeidida; family Schistosomatidae; genus Trichobilharzia; species Trichobilharzia regenti. Next base: position 26,042,249 of record OX235270.1, on the reverse strand, counting down.
CTACCGATATCCACGCTGAAAATTCCATACTTGTACCAAAAATACAGTGTGGAATCAAGCTGTAATCAAAAATAAAAAAGGTGGGGAGAGCTGAGTGATAATAACTGTTATTATAATGAAACCGAATAAAGACGCTAATCTACCCTTGAAATAACTCAAAAATACTTCCGAATTACAATGAAGGGTATCAGTTTTCAAGTTTTTTTATAGCTGTCAAATGATTTCAACTGTAGACACAACGAAATGAGATCGAGATGAGACTTGGACCCCAATTCGTCCACAGCACTGTTATAATAGTAGGCGGGCTGTTTGAATTCAATGAATGGCATGTGTTCAAAGCTATTAGTTCGTTCGCAATCCATGGATGTTATTACTGGCCAGCATTTCTAGCTCACAGTAAATAAATCTGTAGCGTAAACTGATTTCGCATACAGTTAATTTGAAAAGGCCTAATATCAATTGGTCTTCCATACATTCTGAGTGTTAATTACACCCAAAAAACGTATCGCGTGCTTTTCGATTAGTGCGCTACATTTTGCTTAAATACATAAAACTCTCATTTCTCTGTTGTTTCTCACCACGAAGTTCTGGAAATTATTGCAATCCGTTTACTTTCGAACACTAAACCTGTGGATATAATCATGTTGACTACTAATACCTATAACAAACTGTTTGACATTTTGTGACCTTTTAACACTAAATCATGTCTGTAATTGTATATGTTGTTGGATTTATTTGTTCAAGTTGGCCCAAGTCAGTTAGTCTGGGGTTTTGGTATCATTTTAGTTAATTGTGCTTAACTGTATTGCATGTTGTTGTATCGTATTGTTGTTGTCGCTTTTTGCCCTTTTCGCTGTGAATTATTTTCCTTTTGCTGATGTTGTTCTGATTGTTTTATCCCTTGTTTTCTGATTTTAAGGGGAGCAATCCAAAAGGTCGCTTCTTTCTAAACTTTATCTTAATGTAACAATTCCTTTCTCAGGCGTGAGGTTAGCGGCCCCACCCTGTAAACAAAGCTGCTACAGAAACTTTAGCACGATGAATCTCTTTGCGCCAAAAGAAAAAGTCTGTGTGGGGACATGGAACGTCTGTACTATGTACGAGATTGACAAAGCTGCCCAGATCGCAAACGAGATGAAAAGATACGGAATCCAAGTGCTGGGAGTATGTGAAAGCAGATGGAACGGGAATGGACTCACCAAATTGTCAACGGGTCACCTAGAAAATAACCTCACGCACACCGAGGTCGTGGCTATCATGATGTCACCAACGGAAACGAAGGCCTTGATGCAATGGGAGGCGATCTCGTCCAGGATAATGACCGCCAGATTCAAGTCTAAAGGAAGGAAAGTGTCAATTATACAATGCTATGCACCCACAAACAACGCAGACCTCGAAAAGAAAGAAGAATTCTACAGGCAACTACAGGTAACAATGGACAATACTCCAGCTGGTGACATTAAAATACTAATGGGAGACATGAACGCCAAAATGGGACCAGACAACACAGGAAGAGAACTCATCATGGGTAGAGAAGCTCTCGGAGAAATGGATGAAAATGGAGAACTCTTCGCCGACTTCTGCACCTTCAGTGAACTAGTGACTGGTGGCAACATATACAAACACAAAGATATCCACAAGGCTACATGGTTGCCACCAGATGGGCAAATCAAAAAATAAATTGACTTCATCTCAATGCTGCTCAAGGAAGAGGAGGCGCAGCCTACTGGACACAAAAGTAAGAAGAGGAGCAGACTTTGGCTCAGACCACTATCTCGTACAAGGGACAATCCAAATCAAATTAAAAGCCTTCAGGGAAACAGGAGCTGCAGATAGACCAGAAGCAAAGTTCAACACTCAAAAGCTGAAGGACCAGGCTACTAAGGACATCTTCATTGCAAGTGTAAAGGACAAAGCCGAGACACAAATCAACACTAGCGAAGAGGTCGGCGTCGAAAAGCACTGGGATAACTTGAAAACGGTGTGGATTCAAACCAACATGGAAGTTCTAGGCAGAAAGAAGAGATAGAACAAACAGTGGCTCACTACGGACACTTGGAAACTAATAGAAGAGAGAAGGATAGTGAAACAAAACCTACCTGGGAATCATCGTTTCAACTACAGGCGGACGGAACTGATGAGGATATCAAAGCCAGAATTGGAAAAGCAAGACAAGCTTTCATTACTCTTAAGTCCGTGTGGAGGTCAACACCACTCAGCATCAAAAATAAAATCCGGATTTTCAACTCCGTTGTGAATTCAATGCTACTCAGTATATGGATCAGAGATTTAGCCAGCGCGTTACAAAGAGCACCTCAAACAAACTTCAAACCTTCATCAACAGCTAGCTGTCTTCGCTCAATACTCATGATCAGATGACTGGCCAGAAAAGATCAGAAAAAGGGATCTCTGGGAGCAAAACAACCAGGAACCGATTGTGAAACAAATAGGTAGGAAGAAATGGAGATGGATTGGCCATACTCTGAGGAGAACATCAAGTGACATCACTAGACAAGCCTTCGAGTGAAACCCGAAAGGGAAACGGCGAGTTGGTGGTCCAAGGGTGACGTCGAGAAGGTCATGTGAAGAGGAGATGAAAGCGTGTGGCCAGACTTGGAGCGGGGTGAAAAAGCTGGCAGAAAACAGAAGGCAATAGAAATGCGCAGCTGAAGCCCTATGTTCCTCTAGGAATTAAAGGAAACAATAATAATAATAATTCCACTCACAAAAAAATGTAGCAACCACTGTTCACCTACTTGTGAGTAGTCAAAAAATTTAAAGAAAATATTGTTGTTGATGTTTGGTTATTGGGTTTTTGTGTATTTTGTGGAATTTTCCTAATTTCACTTGATATTCTATTCGCTACTATATCTTTATTATTATTATTTAAGCATCTTAAATGAACTGTGATGATTCCATTGTGATCTTACTTTACAAATCGATATTATTTAAATAGCACACGAATATTGTTATTGGCTACTACTAATCTTGAATATTCTATGTATATAAACATATATGTAGATAAAATTGTAGAGCGAGAAGAGGAATTCGTCGGAGAGGATATTCTTTGCTCAATTATTTTGTGTTTTATAGATTTCTGAATAAATATTTTTGCTATATAGGCTTTTGTTGGGCCAGCGGAAGGGAAATTCCTTCAGAGAACAGGACGGAATAGACATGTTCAGCTGGAGCCGTATGTTTCACTTGAAACCCAAGGGAATAATAATATTGATAATACTGTCTTTCGGAATGCAACGGTTTTTTCTGCCTGCCCGTTGATTCACAGAAACGGCTTCTTAAGCAACACGTATCAGTCATCAAGTTTCGTATATAGGAACTTCCGAAGGTTTCTTTCTATTATACTGAGTGAATCGGTTTCTGTTGGAATGAATAGAGGCACACAGTTTCGTCACCTTTTCAACCCCACTGGAAACATCGCTTCTTCATGGAGCAGTATTACATGCAGATGATGAGTAACATACTTATAGGAAGAAGGTAATGGTCACCAGCAATTGAACAACTGTAACAACATGACGAAACCACAGATACTACACAGACATCCGCATAAGTGTGAATTAGTTTGTCAGATGGTCACCAGTGGTGAAATTCAGGATGTGCATTAATATTCCTATTTAGGAGCCGGCATCTGGATATACCTGAATTATTCAATGAGTAATGGTGTCCCCACTGAGACTCAAACCAGGTACCAACTGTTTCAGATGCCGAGGCGTTGTCCGCTAGATCTCTTTAGCCATGTTTCGGCCGGGTTTGAGTCTCATTGCGAACACAATCACTCATTGAAGAATTCAGGCATATACAGATGACGGGTCCCAGACAGGACGAAACGTGCATCCTGGATTTTACTGCTAGTCACTATCCACGAAACTATGTCAAGGTAATCCCCAGACACCCTCGAAGACTTCAAATAAAATGTGATCTCTGTTTTGGTATCACCCTATACTAATCATTTTTTTTCTAACTTCTAAATTATGAATCTGAAACCTTCATTCAGTCAAATACATATTTCTGAGTACTGTGGTGGGAGCTGTCTGCTAGGCAAAGTGGTGGACAGTAATTTACGTCAGTGTTTATGTCCCCAATATTGGTCGTGAGAAATATAAGAACAAAGACTTTGCGTAGGCGGATACAGTTAGTATAAAGATGATCTGACCTTCAAGAAACAGTCACAAAGAGATGCAAGGTTAACTTTCAGTGAGAAACAACCACCAATCAGAAGACTGTGTTTTTCTGCTAACAATAATCTATAATAATGTACATGAAAATCTATAAATACCTATTAGTTTCCTTAATAAACGATCTGTTGACTGGCTCTTGTCTTCTGTCGTTACAATTCAACAGGTTGCTTTTTAGTGCTGAAACAGAAAGGATTTGTTATTTCAGGATTTCACCATGAACTGATATCGGCTAGAGAACCATTAGAAGGCAAGATGGGGAGTACTGGGTAGCTGTTTCGTTCGACTCCGCTTCAACAGTACGTACAGGCTTCGAACACCGTTCGTAGACCACTACGTCACTGGGACCCGATCCAATGGCCAGCCCAAGAATTCCAGCTTCTGCCAATTCACGTACGATATAGGGGGGCGACTGGCACTAGCCATTGTCATCTCTAGCATGTATTTGTCCTCACACCACTGATTACGACTTCTCACTGGAACCACCCAGGTAATTATCTCCACATGAATAGGACCAGTCGCCATTGGGTATCATATTGATATTCAATTGTCGGTAGATTGCAGGGATTCAACTGGTTACTAGACTTCATCATGATCTGACAACGGTTGATTAGAAAACCATTGAAAAACCAGCTAGGAGTACTGCCAGACTGCTGGTTCGTCATTATAGATAAAATTTTATTTTGATAAGTCACACAGTGTTATACTGTAACAACAGAAGACAAGGGCCAGGCAACAGATCGTTTTATTATGAAAATCAACACGTATTTATACATATTTCACATACATTATTATAGCTTATGCAAGTAGACAAGCGCAGTCATCTGATTGGTTGTTTATCAGAAGTTAGGCAGACACACGCAGGCTTCTGATTGGCTGTTTCGGGATTCCTCGACAAATAGAGTTCTCTATCTGCGAATCATATTTTGCCACGTTAACTTTGCTGTGATTGGTTGTTGAATCAGCCTTGCTCATATTTTCTCACGGCCTGCTCTCACCACAATACTATTAACTGATGACCAAGTTTCGAGTACAAATTATTGCCACTCACAATCATATCAATTTAACCCCTCACACAACATTTTCCTTCATTTATATACATGAGTGGAATTGACGATTAGACATTAGAATAAAAATCAATATGGGATAATGTACAATCAGAAATAATAATATGACTGTTATTCATCAAATATAATCAGATGGGAAATAAGACGAGTGTTGTTATAGTCGAAATAAGAAACTAGTTAGCATGTTGTGATGTGTTTGAATTGAAATGGAATAAATTTAGGATCATTTATTTTCATCTCCTGGATTGACTGACTGACTGATTGGTAGAAATAAAATCTTCCAGATTCTTGGTATTTGCATTGAGTCATTTTCGAAGCCCTACGTAGGATTCTTAATAACAAAGGAGGAATTTGGCTGGTGGTGGCATTCAAACATACAAACTCACTCAGGTAGGACAAGCTCTGTAGGTTAAAGGACCCTGTTGAACCAATTAGACAAAATAATATAATTTACAAAATACCCTGCAATGACTGTGAGTTAAGTCAAGTATATGGGTCAAACTAGTAGGTCGAGGGTAATCAGATTGTCGGAACATAAGAATTCAGCTAAGGGTTGACCCTAGGAAGATAAATAATTTAGAAGAAAGCTCAGCAACTGCACTTCACGCATTAACAAACAACCACACAATAGCATGTTGGGAGAAGGTTGAGATTCTAAGAAGTAATCTATGTAGGTGGATAGAGAGAGATTGATTACTGAATCCTGTCTGGTTCATCGAGTCTACACCTAACACAACACATGCAACAGAAATGACTCAACGCAAATACCAGAAATATGTGTAGAAGATATTATTACCACCAGTCAAATCAGAAGAGGATAATAAATAATCTCAAAGTGTTATTTCAATTCAAGCACATTACAACATTCTAACAAGTTACTTATTTCGACTATAACAACACTCGTCTTATTTCCCATCTGATTGTAATTTATCAGTAACACTCATATTATTATTATAATTCCTGAATGTACATTATCCTATAGGGATTTTTATTTAAATATCTGGTCAATTCCACTCATGTATATAAATGAAGGAAACAAGAAAGTTGTTTGAGTGAGTGACTTGATATGATTATGAGTTGCAGTAGTTTTTGCTCGAAACATGGTCATCAGTTAATATTACTGTGTAACACAATGTGACTTATCAAAATTAAATCTTATCCATAATGGAGTTATACTCTACCACAGCGCCTAAGTTTTCTACTTATATCAAGCTGTTTCGTCAGCCTAGTTTGGAATTTTGATTCAGCAGTACTCACCAACTGAGCTTCGATGTGTTGTTGTTACCTCTGAGTGTGACATCCTTATTGTAAGCAAATCTGTTTTCCTCTCGCTTACAATTGTAACTGTAACACAACAAGCCTTCCGGCGATAAGCTTGAATTTTAATTCCTTTTCTGTACTACTTTTGTTAAATTGAACGTAAATTTTCGATCTTTTAATTTCAGTTTTTATTTTTCATCCTTTTTACTTCAAGTTTTATTATATATCATATCGTTAAAACTGTGTCCTGTTTTCTATCAAACTTTCACCAACCAAAATCTTTATTCACATTCCCTTCCTGTTCTATGGCTGGTAAACCACCTCTGCCTATCAGATTTAGAATATGCTTTCATGTTTTTCCTGTCACACAAATATGAACAGGGATAGTTATATACATACATATTCAATGAACACGTGTACAATAGAATAGACTGTTATTTCAAGCAATGTTAATTCCAAGTATCCGTGTCTGTGTTAAAAGAATAAATTTAAAATAGAAGCAGGAAATGAATTCTATAATTAACACAACACTCATTTCATGATTTTCGGATTGTGTATTCCCTGTTTCTTGACATATATAAACTCACTAGTAGAGGGAATAAAATTCATGTCTGAATCGGAAAATAAACAAGGAGAATTAGCTATCACGTTAGATTGTAAAATAAACGAATAGAAGAAGGTAAACTGCACATCAGCGTTTATAAAAAACAAAAGTATTCTGCTAATAGATATTTAGACCTCTTAATTCATCCAGTCTGTTAACTGTTAAGGCAGGATTAGTTGAGTGTCTAACAAACCGAGAAGTAGCACTAAGTAGCACAAAAAAGACCTAAATGATAAAATAAAACAGATAGAAGAAGCGTTCTTGTTAAATAACTATCCTATAGAATTCATTAGGAAGATCAGTAAAGGCCATAAACAGAATAAAAATAATTGTGAAACTAGTAATAATAACAAAAATAAGAGAGAGTATAAGTCATCCACTGTTATACCATATAAAGAGGAAGGGGTCATCGGAGACCCTTTGTAGGATTCTTGATAAAGCAGGAATTAGGGTGGTGGTGGCATTCAAACCTACAAACTCACTCAGGTAGGACAAGCTCTGTAGGTTAAAGGACCCTGTTGAACCAATTAGACAAAATAATATAATTTACAAAATACCCTGCAATGACTGTGAGTTAAGTCAAGTATATGGGTCAAACTAGTAGGTCGAGGGTAATCAGATTGTCGGAACATAAGAATTCAGCTAAGGGTTGACCCTAGGAAGATAAATAATTTAGAAGAAAGCTCAGCAACTGCACTTCACGCATTAACAAACAACCACACAATAGCATGTTGGGAGAAGGTTGAGATTCTAAGAAGTAATCTATGTAGGTGGATAGAGAGAGATTGATTACTGATTCCTGAGTCATGGAGTTATGCTGAAGGTGAATGGTTGTTTTGTGTTTCCACATGATCCAGGCTACTTGTATCGGCAACGATTGTTTCCTAGACCTGGCCTGAATGGTGTGAAAGGGTATATGGTTAAGCGAAAAGCAGACAAAATCTATTCTCAGCGCTATTCTACCTCACTCATCTTGTGGATACACAACACAAGATTGACGTTAACACGACGTCTTTCAGGGTCATTTACCACATACCAACAAATCTCAATTTCGCCTTAACAGTTCGACCACTAAATATTTCTGAGGCTGGCTGGCCGTTGGGATCCATATTAATAAACCTAATTTGTGCATCCAAAAGTAGTTAGTTAGTCCAGACATTATCCCTACCCACTTGGCTATCTAGGTTTGAATGATCCTGAAATTTTGTGGAATTTTCCTAAGTCCACTTGATATTATATTCACTACTATATCTTTATTATTATCATTATTTAAGCATCTTTTTTTATTTCCTTCACGTTCCTAATGGAACATAGGGCTTCAAGGTGGAGGCTTGAAGTTTCTGTAGCAGTGTTAATTTGTTACAGGATGGGGTTGCTAGCCTCATGCCAAACCTTTCCTCTTTACGAGCTTTTATTACTGGCTTAGCGAGGTGAAGGAGTCAGTCAGCCGGGGATTGAACCCCGGACCATGTGCATGGCTGGCGAGCGTCATAACCTCTGTGCCACCTACGCACACATACCTATATTGCTTTGTCGAATTTTAACTCTGCCCAACTCTGTTGTGTGGTTATGTATCAATGCATGCAGTGCAATGTAGTGCTGAGTATTTTCCTAAATTACCTACATTTGAGGTGTAAATCATTCTAAACCCCCGATCTACTGGTCTGACTGACCTATGCAGTTGACCTAACAGTGATTGCAAAGTATTTTTTAAATGATATTATTTTGTCTAATTGGGTCAACCTATAGGTTCCTTGAACCTACCTACGGAGCTTGTTATACCTGAGTGAGTTTGTAGGTTTAAATGCCACCAACCTAATTCCTGATTTATTAAGGATCCTGAACAGAGGAAAGTCTTCAATGTCCCTTCCCTTTTTATATGGTAAAACTACTATAGACACCCTATATTCTCTGTTATTTACGTTATCATTATTAATTTGTTTTTGCACTTTTCTAAACACCATAATTAATTTTATAGGATTGCTAGTTATTTAACATTAACCAATCATTCCCCTTCTATCTGTTTTATTCCATCATTCAGGTCTTTTCTTGTACTACTTAATGCTAATGCGTGGTTTTTTAAACACTTAACTAGGCCTGCCTTAACAGTTGACGGATGAAATGAATTCAAGTCTAAATATCTATTAGCAGAATGCGTCGGTTTTTTATAAACACTGGTGTGTAGTTTGTCTTCTTCTATTTGTTTTATTTTACAATCTAACATCACAGCTAATTCTCCTTGTTCATTTTCCGACTCAAATATGAATTTTATTCCCTCCAGTAGTGAGTTTATATGTGTGTCAAGAAGCTAGAGAGAGATATGTTCTGTTTTTAACACTGTGTGTGAAAGTGTCATCCTCATATCTCCACCATATTTTTGGAGTAGGATTAGGTGAACGTATTAAGAGCCATATTTTCCCAGCTGTCCATAAACATGTTTGCTACGATAGGGGATATTGGTGATCCATCCCATTGCTACACCTTCTCTTTGTCTATATGTATTTTGCCCTGGAATTTGAAGACAGTGGATGTGAGGCAGCACATAATTGAATGCTTAAAATAATTCCCTCAATGAGTGCCTTTATCCTATGAGTAAGTTCAGGATTGGTAGTTATTTCCTTTTTTAAATACTTCCAAGGCGGCCGTATTGTTCGGTATATTAGTATACAGACTAGTAATATCAAAACTAACCCATTTTTCACTATTCTCGGATTGAATGTCAGTTAGTTTCCTTTTTATTATTTCATATGAATTAGTCAGCTGCCCTAGAATTTGGAGTATATCTAATGGGACATAATATTAGAGATAAGTATTTTAGTAATTCGTGAGTGGAGATATTTCTGAAATCTACTATTCTTCGTATGGGATAACCTGAGTTATGTATTTTTTATAATACCATATATTCCACTAGCAGATCAAGCGATGAAAATTAATGGAATTATATAAACGAAGGTAAAAAAAAAGTTGTGTGAACAGTGCCTTGATATGATGATGACGATGATGAGCAGTGATAAATTGTGCTCGGAAGGACGTCATCAATAAATATCACTGTGAGACTTTATCAAAAAAAACATTTTCTCCATAATAGCACCCACCCATAAATTATTCCATCATTACACCATCGCTACGATGTACCATTCGATAAAAAAAGTAATAATAATAATAATAAATTTCTGTCTAGTCTAGTTTGGGAAAATAAATATGTCCACTACAACTGAATTCTTTTTTTCTTTTCAAAATTAAAAGTACGTGAAAAATGTTAAACGATATATGGATTTTTTTTGTCTATAATTTCCCCTTTTTAGAAATAGAGAAAAAGTTTATTCTGCTTTCTAGTAGAGTTGTCATTTTGTAACAGTCACGAAACTTCCTGTAGGCGAAAATGCTCAAATATTATGATCAAAATATGAAAATCGAAAATATTCCTTTTTTAATGCATACACACGTTTTCTCCCTTTAGCTTCTTATTTAGGAGAGAAATCCGTTCAGTTTTATATTAATGAGAAAATTATGATGTTGAAGTCTGATATATATTTGGAATACACGAGCATTTCCTGCCTGTCTCTCTCTCTCTCTCACTGACACACACACACACACACACAGAGAAGCACTCACTGATATTTTCAATAAATCGGTATCCTGTAGAATTGTGCCTGCTTCTAGTAAGGAAATTAAAACTGTTTCTGCGCCTAAATCACCCAGTGGACCAACAACTGTCAAGTTGAGACCGTTTTGCCATTACTTCACGCTTTTGAAGAATGATGGAAAGACTGCTTTCATGTATGCAGCCTTCGACCGTCATTGAAGAATTTTAACGACCCTAATCAATTTGCTCATAGACATAGAAGGTGTGGTTTAGATGATACTGTCGTCTTATATCAAAATATTGTCTCTAGTTCAAAGACAGGCGACAAATATCTTTGGTGAGCCTTCGTAGATTTCACATCTGCCTTCGATTGCGTACCCAGGCCTCTTTCGTGTTAAACAAGCAAGCTTTCTGTGTGACAAAGGGAGTGTGGGATTGCCAAGTGGTTGCATTCCTATTCTTCTGACAGGAAGCAGTCCACTGATGACAATAAGAAGTCCTCCACTGCCTCCTTCACTGACTCTAGTTGGTGTTGCTAACTCAGGATGCTGTTCTTTCTTCCTGGATGACTCCCCGCCCTCCGATGAAACCAATTCTGTCAAGTATTCCGATGACCAGACTGTTTGTACGCCGGCGGTTAATTGTCAGTCAGACTGTTCCGAAATGAATAACTTTTGATCAGAAATTAGTCAGTGATATTCTTAAGTATTCTTAAGCTTATCGCTGCTTAAATGTTGGATGGTTAATTTCACTTTCAGACGCAAGCGTGACTTACGTGGACTGGTTGGTTGGCATGGTTCCACTATCATCATATCATACGTGGCACTGAAGTTGAAACTAAATCGAATATTGTTAAACACCCTGGACTGTGTATTTCCTCTGATCTCCTTTCGCGGTCTTCCCACATCATGTTAGTTAGTTAGTTTTCACAAGGATATTTCGTTTGACGTTCTATGTGAGGGAAGTTAAGGCGATCTGATGTCATTCCGTCTCTACTGTTACACTTTGTCAATTCTCGTATTCTGCCCACACTTGTTTACTGCTCCTCACCCCACCTTAATCCTTCTCGGGTCACTCGAGAAAGACTTTGTTTGTTACACTGTGAAGGACACTAAGAGCCGTGAGTAGGTAGAGTGAGTGGGGTGGGTGTTGCTATTGCAACTCGTCAATGCTATTGTAGATAGACAAATGGATTGCTGCAAGAAATTAGCAAATATTGGCAGATTCTTGTCAGACTGTCAACATGGTCTCTATAGACACACAACTCTCTCCTTGCATCTATCTCATAGGATGATAGGGGAACTAGAAGCAACTATGGAGGACTTTATTCTCGGACGCCTTGGTACAAAAGCTGTAAAATGCCTTATTCAGTCGTGACACATTTTATGTGATGAAAGTAGTGTAAGACAGGACATTACTAACACACTGTGGAAGTCTAAGTAAACGGCCCTAGTTCTTTTCATTATCACACTGTCGCTAATTATTTTCACGTGATTTTTTTTATATTCGCTTCTTATTGATCAATATTCTTAATGTAAATCCCCTATTTTAATTATTACCTCTGTAATGAAATAGTTAGATGCACTACAGTACTACTATATGCTGAAAATACCATATTTGTACCAAGTGTATTAGTTGAAATAATGCCACTATCATTATTATTATCGTTACTATTATTATCATCATTCTGTATCGTCTGTTGAACGGCACGGGTTTATGTCTTATCAGCAGCTCAAGATTGAGGGCAGTAAGCTCAGCGTTTTGTTAACTGACTCATCAGATGTAATTGGCGACAGACCAAGACTCAGTGTAACTTCAGCCAATTGACTGTATGGAACATTCAGGTTTATTCTTGATCCATTATGTTGGCATGATAGCAATATGCCTTATGCTTTCATCCTTTTAGCCACTGAAAGTGTTCTCCACCCCGTTCATCATGCAGACAACAAAGTCATTTACAGTTTTATTTGAATAAAGATCGATCGCAAGAGAACCCACTAGGATAGGCGTTAACATGATAGTCAGACAGAACTGCACGGTAACTGTCACACCTTCACTTAAAGACATGGGTGACACCATAGTTTAACTAACAACCTGGTAGAATGGTATTCCATGTACTATTGATATGCTATTGACTTCAGATTCTCCAACAACCTTATTGTCGTTTGTGGAAATGATTAGGACAGTAAGGCAATTGGGTACAACTGGGTACCAATAATTAGATCTCTTGCAACTCGCATCCAAAGCATCTGCAGCTCTGATATTCTGGAAGAAGAACTACACTTCCTGAAAGAAATTTTCATACAAAACAGTTATCCATCAGGATTCGTAGACAAAAACGTCCAAAAGAAAACCTAAAAGCAAGAGAAACCATCCGTGCCAAAAATGTTTCTTTATGTGAACCTCGACATCGAAGGTGACCTGGTCAGTGATGTCATTAAAATAAGAATTTCCACTTCTTTAAGAAGAACCTTCCTAGTGGCAAGACTGAGAGTAGTGTTCTCCAGTTGCCTGCTGATCTCCAGAAACCTGACCACTTCTATGTGTATATATCAGTTCAACTGTTGATGTGCAGCCAGCCAGGTATATCGCTCGTGTATAATGATCGTTCCTGTCAAAAAGAGTCATATAACACTATCCATTGTGGCTGAAGAAAGGAAGTAGTGACTGTATAAGGAGTGCAATAATCGAACATCTTGTCAACACTGATCATTCCATCTCAACAAACGCCTCCTGCTTCAAAGTAATCTAAAAAATGAAAAACAACCTGCCAAAGACAATACATTCCCGTATTCTTTACATTGCAAAAGCACTAACCATTCAGTTGGCGGAAGAACCAGAATTATGCAAACAAGAGAAAATTATTCAGCCGCTTCTACTCTCATAGTAACAACTCCGTTGATTTGATTTAACTTTTGTTTGTTTGTTTGATTTTAGTTAACTCTTGTTAGTATGCTTATTTTTCTAACTAATTTAAACTTTTGCGTAATTCCGTATTATAGTTTGTTTCCATGTACACCTTGAGCACAACTCTTTCATCAAACTATTCAAGCCATCACGTAACTCTTCTTTAAAAATCATTTGAGACAACTCACCACTTTTGTCACTATCCTCTTATATCAACATCCAGTTCATCTGAACTTACTAATTGTATTTTCGTTTGACAAATTTAATGTACAGACACATACAAAACAACCATATGCAATATTTGCGGTTGTACAGCCAAGAGAATAAGTTCGCTGTCGAAAAGAGACTCTTTGCTGAACTACTGGTCTCCTGTCTAGTGAGGCAATAGTATCTCATTTCAATGAAGCACATTCAAGCTATCAAACTGACGTATGAAGATAAACCCAAAAGTCAAATTGTTGCTCTTGATGTCCTACTGAGAAGAATAAAACTAGACAGTAGATAGTAAAAAAAGGAATTTCCACACGGAAAGTAATTCCACCAGCGAGTATACACATTTTCACAGCTCCGTTCCTCTCTGGTGTAAAAGAAATTTAGTAAACCGTCAGCTATATGGTCACAGCTATTTGTTCACAAGATTCGATTGAAGACGAACTTTAGATTACACATACCACATTTTAAGTGAAAACGGCTACCCTGAATACTTCATCACTAAGCACACAACCATGAGAGTAGGAAACAGTTCTTCTCTAGCTGTTAACAACCAGCCTATCATTTTGTATATATGACTACAATTCAAAGGTGGTGATACATTCAAGTGAAATACCAATAACCAACAGGGTGAGAGAATCGGTTCAGACAGCGTTTAATGCTGGTAAACAGCAACTCATATTTTCCACACAACCGGTGTTGATTTCGAAACTGAAAGAAGAAGCACGTCGGCTAACTAGCCACCTTTAATTATTTGCGTCAATTCAATTTCTTCTGTCGAGCCAGTTATATTGGCCGTTGTTCAACGAACTTAATTTTTCGTATCCAGGAGCACCATCCAGTGATGATGTGGTTAAATAAACATGTTGTTGAAACCATCACCTGTTCTATGGTAGATCAGCTAAACCAAACCAGCCACACTGCTGGCTAGCATTGAACAGTCTCTCCCTATCATCCACAGCGTATGAATTCCCACCAGCATCTAGATACCGAACACTCCAAACAGAGAAGATCATCAAAACTGCTTATAGGATTTCATCATGAGCTGACATTGGTTAGAAAACCATTGAAAAACCTGGGAGTACTGGACAGCTCTTTCGTCCTAGCTTAGGATTCTTCGGTAGTACGCACCCACCGGGGTTTGAACCCAGGACCTCCTGGGTACAGGGCGAGCTCGTATACCATTAAGCCCCTGGGACGCATTCCAGTGACCCTACAAACTAGTACTTGAATACCGTGACAACTCCCTGAAATCAACCTGGGCTGTATGAGTGTGTTCAAAAGAAACAGATTGAGTCTGTCACTATAGCTACACTCCTGGCCTGTTGTGGAACACATAAATTCTGTCTGATCACTTCCAGTAATTTATCTGATTTGATATGCAATCAGTTCAGTGTTATGTACATTAATGCATATTATCTATTTTGACTGGACACTAGTCAGTAACTAGTGTTGTGTTGTGTCCGGTTCTGTCTTTGGTGCAAACTGAATTCTCTCAGTCAAGTCTGCAATGTGGCCATCAAGAAACTAAGTGGCTGCCTCGTCATCAAGGTGCACTATGAATTGTTGATATTAGATGGTTGGAGGCAATCAGCCACACGAAGCCCTGTGTGGACCCAGATTTCGTGCTGTTTGGCACCCAACAGTGAGTCAGTAAGGTGTGTCTTCAACCTTGAACGAACTTGAACCATCTAATGCCAACAACTTGCAACGCACCGTGGTGGCAAGCAAGCCACATACTGTCTTGACCGCCAGATTGCAGACTTGACTGATACAATTCAGTCTGAACCAAATATAGGTCTAGACCCACATTACAACACTGGGTACTTACTAATGCGTCCAATCAAACAAATATATCCAATACAGTCCTACAGGAGCTCAATTGTGAGCCCGAATAGCTCAGTGGTGGTGTCTGTAGGCAGCTCTGGGTGACGCGGATTCGAATCTCAGAACCGGAACATGAGTGGTTGCTTCAAGTTGGTTGCAGATACGCCTTACTGACTGATTAGTAGGCGCTAACTAGCACGAAACCTAGATAAATGTACAGCTTCCGACTGCTTTCACCAATTCAATACCGACATATTATCTACGCTTCAGTGAACTGTAATCATCACTTATCGATACTATTGATCGATTGATTCAATGTAATTTAATGTCACCAACAACGATATTTTTTGCATACAATTATTATTATGGTCACATAAATGTAAAACCTAATGGCGAATTTTTTATAGTGAAGAATATTCGCTGTTCATTAATGAGTCTATTAAACTAAGCATATTTATATCTCTGTAATAACCAGGGATGAGGTAAAAGCTTTCCCTGTTGCGTGATTAATCGTCAAACATTTCCTTCAGACAAAATTGTTGTTAAGTGAGCAACATGCGAAAATTGTTAGTTTATTTCCCTCTCTTATCAACAAGCATTATTCATCAAAATATCTACAGGAAAATTTTACTAAGAATTTTCCCACAGTATCCATTAATGATGAGGAGTACTCAGATGATAATTTGTTAGCAGTAGCTAACATAACAGCTGGAAAATAGTGGCATAATTCAGGTCGTGTTCTTCTTCTTCTTTTTCTTTTCTTTTTGTCAAGAACTGATAACAGTCAGGTAAGATTCTCTGGTTGGGGGACACATGAGCTGTCGTCTTCAAGGCATAATGGAGGAGGACTGTATATATAAGATCTTCAGTACGCCTATGAATGTTGCATAATCGCAAATTCGAGTTTAGGACTCAGTGGCGTGCAAAGCGGGGAGTTTTGGGTTGTAAAAAACGGCTAAGCCAGTGGATTGGTTTTGGACGAACCAATCACAATCTTGTGGACAAAACATGGTATTTATATGCAAAGAAAATGAGTTATATACACTCTGCAGTCTGTAAAGTGATGCCAAAACAGGTCCCAGTTTTTCTTGGGGGGGGGGGGGGGAATTACACACATATAGTCAATGTCCTTTAATAGAATCAATTTTAGGATCTATTAATTCTGATAAGTGAATGATTTTTTCCGATGAATATAACCAAACAATGACAGCCACATTGCTAAGCATTTCAAATGTATTCTGTTCATAATCTTTGTTGTAAGTTTCAGCTTAACCCTATTTTTAACCTTTACCCTACCCCTACACTACTATAACCCTAAGCTGAAATCAGGGTGAAAATAGAAGAGGAGATTACGAACAGTACTTATTTCTGATGTTCAGCTGTCTGACTAGTCTGCTATCGGGCAATCTTGCCGTAGTAATAAGTATGAAGCGGAATTCAATGGCTTCATTCAAAAATGACAGTTGTATCCTCTCTTCAATCTTGAGTGTTGTGGCGCCATCTATAACCATGTTCATATTTATGGCAACTGTTTAAGTATTTGAATTGCTGTCACTGATCAATCAGAAAGGACTGAACTACAGTACTGGCGACATCTTGTAGACACATTTCTGTGCTCCCTTAGAATCATTACTCAAATTATCGACATTAAATGAGGAAGTACAACGAGAAATACGTCAACGTATCATTCCTGTAATCAGACAGAAAATAACATTAGAGCCAACTTAACACTCAAAAGCAAAATGGGTTGAAGAAACTGAAGAATAGAAAAGATATAGTTATTCTACCAGCAGATAAAGGAAGAACAACAGTAGTCATGGGCACGGAAGACTACATAAAAAAATCAGATGATGTACTCAAAGATAATATTGCACATCATCAGTTGATGAAAAAATCCTTGTACAAACATTAGATAACCAAATCAAAGTAACATTCATTAAACTAACGAAATCAGGACAAATTACAAAACAAGATCAATAGCTAATGAAATTCAACGGGCCTGCTGTTTTACCTCGATTTTACTGTAGACACACACACACCAAACATTTCCTTAGGATCAATCATTTCGCTGCCAGGGACATTAACCTACAATCTAGCTAAAGAACACTTCAGGGAATTAAAATATCTAACAGAATCATGCGATCATTCTATCAATTCGTCAATCCAATTTTTAGAGTAAATCCAAAACATTCAAGTGGAGGACAGTGAAATAATGGTGTCCTCTGATGTCACAGCATTATATACTTCAATTTTTCAAAGCTAGCAACAAAAACTATGCAACAGTTGCCCTATAGTGGTGAAAACATAACAACGGAATGTTCAACTTGGATAGAACGCATAGAATTAAGTCTTACAACATACTTCCATTTCAATACTCAAATATATTAACAGATAAATGTAACACCAATGGGATCGCCCATATCAGGATTAATAGCTGAAGCCGTCGTCATGCAAAGATTAGAATTAATAGCTCTATCTATAATTAAACCGAAAATCTGGGTACGTTACGTTGATGGTATATTTGTAATACTTAAAAGAAATATGGTTTGGAATATGCTCACAAATTAATAAACCACATATTCGCGGACATAAAAGTCACAAGACAAGAAGAATTTGACGATAACAAAATCCATTCTTATATGCCTTAATCAAGACAATTGACGCAGGAAATTTAGAAACACAATTATACATAAAATAAATAATGATAGTAGCGATAGTGATAATAATAATAATAATAATAATAATGATAACAGTGATGATAATAATATTATCAATGACGGTACCAACAATAAGGAATCTAAATCATCAGTAGTAATTCCATACAAGGAAAGAACCTCGGAAACCACCTTACGCAGAATTCTTAACAAGGCAGGAATAAAAATGGCCGGAATTCAAACCAACCACAAACTCAATTAGAAACAGGCTTTGTCGGTTAAAGGATCAATCCTGTGGAGCTTTTAAAACAAAACAATTTAGTTTATCTAGTACTCTGCCTGGGATGATTGTAAAAGTCAAGTACATAGGTCAAAGTAGTAGGGCAGAGTCAGTGAGTCAGACTAACAGAAGATAAAAAAAATCCATCAGTGAAATCTAGATTGGTTGACTTAAATAAGTTAAGGAAGCTAGAAAATAGTTCAGCCGTAGCACTCGTAACATGCAGTTATACACAACCATACAATAGGCCGGATGGGATAGGATGACAGTTTTAAAATTTAATATCACAGGTTGGAGGGAGGGAGAGATTGATAACAGAATCTTTTGTTAATTGAATCAACTGAGCGTGAATACGTGTAATAGGAATGATTCAACACCTGTCCACCCAGATATCTGGAAAATTCTACTACCCCAATGACGACAAATAGGAGAGGACAAAGAAAACTACAAAACTCAAGTTTCAAAGTCGTGTGATTACAATTGATATGATTATGAACAATAAATAAATTCTGTTCAAAAATGTGTCATCCAGTAAGTAATACTGTTTCACCTAATAAACAAACTAATATGGAATTACTTACTACCACAGTGGCAAAGATTTACACATATATTAATATGTATAAAATCATCGCATACAGACCAAATACTCATCTATAATATCGATGACCAAATAACTCACAAAAGAAACTGTGTGCACACATTGTTCACAAGACTTCAAAAACATACTGTAGCACTAGTCCGGTGTTGAAAAGAAAGGAGGAATAACACCTAATAGCCATCTTCAAAGAGAATGCATATCCTCACAACTCCATCGAAACGTATTTCAGCTCGAGTCATAACACCAACGACAACAAGTAATCAACAAAAACCACAGGGAAATTCATACCATTATGTGTAAGAAGAAATATCTCTGAAACGACAGCTAGAATATCAGGCAAGCCGCCCAGCCAGTCATCCAACCAGCCAGATACCACAATCACTTCACTCGTTATTGTGCAAACCAAAAGATCCACCCAACACAAGAACAAGATAAAATCAATACCATTCACAAAGTAAATTGCTCGCATGAACTGCAATAAACATTGTGTCGGTCAAAGTGACCATCCTCTTAGAATTCGAATCCAACAACACAAATGGACTGTGAAAGGACATGATATATATATCCTCCTTCGTATCAACCAATACATGTAGATAATTATGGACATCAATCTGATGATTATTGTGACAATTTAGAAATTCGAAAACCAGAGGAAACACGAGGAATGCAGTTAGGCAATCAACTTTTAGAAGCCTGTCCGGTACTCAAATGAATCAGCCAGAGATTAGCAAACACACGTTGATTACTACAGACCAAATTTACCAGATAATAAAAGGTGAATCATCGCATGACATGACAGAAAAGTTCCAATTCTAGGTCAACAACAACGATCAGTTGAGATGTAAATTATGAAGGAATGAGAAGAATGGTTGTGAGAAGGGAGACAATTATAATATCATCATTGATGGGGGAGGAGAAATTCCAATGACTTGATTTTATGCTGAAACCTGAGGTGAAGTGGAAAATTGTATAAATGGAGGACGACGAAATCTTTGCAACCAAACTATCGACCTATTCAGAGAAGACATCTAACTCAAGAACAACATGAATGTTAAAATAATCTTGAATGATAGAAGGAGACTTTTAACAGTGTGCCTGTTTACCTTTCCTTGAAAATCAAGCCACATAAAACAAAAAAAATGATACGATAATGCAACTGATGTTAGTGATGAAAAACTTGTGTAAGATGGCGTCTTTAAAGAAAACAAACAGACTATTAAAGCAATTAGTCCCTCTGATAAATTTGAATAATGCATTAGGAAGACAAATTTCACGAGATGATATCGTCATTTCGTAGTTTCTTTACGAAACTACGAAATGACGATATGACCGCTTTACAACTAACATGGTTGACAATAATAAAATAAAGAACATGACAATTACTCAGTTAAATAAAAAACAAAAGTACATACTAATGACGAATCATATTTAAATAGGTCAAGTAGTCAGTTCATAGTAGGCGAAGATTGAAGTCTATTGTTTTGATTGTACACACAGTTTAGGCTGTATGTGATTAATCCCCCAAAGTGCTTCCGTCACCTTCAATAACCAACCTTCAATTAATTGTGAAGCAGTCATTAATATTGATTATGCGACCTGACATTAATAAGTGTTTTGCAATGAGGGATGATGATGGATTTCTATTCAGATTGATGAATGTATTGGGATTTTCTATATGATTTAGTAGCCATTTTGGAACATGTTCTTTTCGACCGCGACAATGGAACATTATGTTGGTTCTACCTATATAGGTGTCATCGTAGCTGCAGGTGAACTTGTAGATACAGTTTGAATTAGAGTGCACAGAATTTCGTCCTTTAGTCATAGCATAGGTACAGGGATCGAAAATGTTCGGGATGTGAGGGAAAGAGATTTAGCGTAGAATGTGCGTTTGATGGCTGACCGAAGTCTCTGAGCTAGCCGTCAAGTGCATAATCTGGTCACCCTTGAATGGTAGGTTAATAAAGATAGATAGCTTTCTTCGGTACAGAAGCTGTCTTTTCGAGATGTCGGCTATCTTTACTGTGACAAGTGATAAAGTAGGTTTCCTGGATAACCATTAGCCAATAAAACTGAATGTATATATCGAAACTCATCTATCACTGTGTCAATCGTGCATATTTTTCGACCTCTTGAGAACAAACATTTCACTATAGGGGAACGTTTAAACTGGATGAGAACAAAACTGGTAAAATGAAGATATTGTCTACTGCATGTCTATTCACGAAAAATAGATCACTGAATCGTTCCGTCACCTTTCCTAGTCATAGTAATATACAGGAAACCGAGGTTTTTAGTCGACTTGAGTTCGGAGGTCACTGGGATGTTTGGATGAATATGATTAAATAGGGTAATGAAGTTTTCAATAGATTTACTATTACTACCAATAATGAGAGTATCATCTACATAACGTTTATACAGCATAAATTCTCCAAACATACCTTCAACCTTCGCCTACCATGGACTACATGATCTATTTGAATATGATTAGTCATCAGTATGTACTTTTCTTTTTCATATAACTGATTCATAGACTTTATTTTATTTTATTATTGTTAACCATGTTAGTTGTAAAGCGGTTGTAAAGAAACTACGAAATGACGATATCATCTCGTGAAATTTGTCTTCTTATCGCCTTATTCAAACTGACTATTAATTTTAGTTCAGCAATGAAAGCTATTTACAGATATTTGCCCTTTTTTACATAAAAATTCGCTTACAGAAACTGAAACATGCGTTGTTAACACGTTGCACTATTATTTCTCTAATAGAATGTAGTATGATGTTTATAAACGTAAATCTTCATCTGTTTTGCTTACTGCGCCTAGTGTTCCTCAGGGTGCTGTTCTTTCTGCTTTTCTTTTTTTCTCTCTTTTTACATGACTTACCTGCTTTGAGCGAGTGGTGTGCAACTTAATCAGTCAGCTTGTTACTACATTGGTTGATACAGTTGATAAGTCCGTGTTCTTTGGGATAGAGACAATGTTCAGCGTGAAACCTATGAATTACGATGTTATTAGCAAAATAATCGGCTATTCTATTTGCAATTTCCGACATATAATCTATGGTGACACTATCTCCTCAGTTAACTGACAATTCCTAGCTGCCAAAATTGTTGTGATTATTATTCACTATTTTTCTTTGTGTAGATAAGGTAAGTATACCAACAGTGCTTGCTTGATGGCCAGATCTGTTGCAGTGATTTATACACTGAACGGCGGGTACACTCGTTTGGAGCTTCACTCATCACCGGTGGGCCTGATTCAAACTCATGTCAAGGAGTCGAATCCTTTGAAACCACGCCCGATTTCTGGTTAGCTGTTTAGGCGAACTGTTGAAATAAATCAAGCCAAATTCATAATTTGCAGGTTAGTTACAAAATTTATCCAAGTAGCTGACCAGAATTCGGGGGGTGTTTTAAACGTTATCGGCTCCCTGTGCTGAGTCTAAATCAGGCATACAGTTGATGATTCAAGCTCCAAACGAGAGAACCAGGCAGGATTTAGACTAGGAATAGGGACTAATGACCATATTTTTATCCGTCGTCAGATTGTGAAACGTAGGCGCTCAACAATCGTCATATATCCTGATCTGAAAGCGTCATTTGATTCATTCCGTCGATTTGTGTGTAGGATGGTGTGAGTGTGGCAACTGAAACTGGTGCACTTCTATGCATAGTCATTGATATAAGTATAAAACTTGGGCACTGTGGTAGAGTACAACTCCATTATGGATAAGATTTTATTTTGATAAATCACACACAGTGTTTTACAGTTATATTAACTGATAACTGTACAACACTGTGTGTGATTTATCAAAATAAAATCTTATCCATAATTGAAACCAATCAGTCAGTTACTGCCAAAGAATTTGCTGTTATCAATTCTGAATAACCATACCACAGGATTATTATTATTATTATATCCTTCAATTCCTAAAGGAACATAGGGCTTCAGCTGCGCGTCTCCATTGCCTCCACAGGATGCTCATTTCTTACTGAGTAAATTAGATGGCATATTGTACTAATACTAAGAATTCCATGCTGCTTCATAAATACTGTTTTGGAATAATGCGATTCATTATTATTATTTCATACATTTATTCCCCTTAATGAATTTGAACAAAGCAAGAACTACAGTTTTAGCAGAATAAAATGCTACCATCTTTTATTTCGTTGCCTTATTATTATTATTATTAGGCTGTCTATATTCTATCATTTTTATTCATTCAGCGAATATTTTTATGTATTTAAAAATGAAGCCTTTAGTTTGTGATTTTATCTTAGGCTGTTGTGAAAAATGCTCTACCTCCACAGATTGCGTTTTCTTTTTTTGTTTTTGTTTTTTCAACAATATTTGTGCCTACAGGGAAAAAAAAGACTCTCACACCCTATAAGCTTATACAAAAAAAAAAATTAATTGTTTATCATTTCAGTAATAGTAACCGTAGTCATGGTAACCATTGTTTATCATTCCTCTTTTTTTAACTGTAATTCCGCTAGGTATTGTTATCGATTTCATTATGTATCATTGTTATCTTTCATGCTTTTATTTACTGTGATAAGTGAAATATTCACGGAGAGCAAGAGAGAGAGAGAGAGAGATAGAGCGGGGTAGAGAATGGAGAGTAATTATATAAATCACAGGGATTAGAATACTGGTACCAACTGTATATTGAGAAAGTAAAAACAAAAAACACTTAAATAAGATGCTAGAAGATAGTTAATTGTTAGGTTCCAGCTACGTCAATTATTTTAACCGTAGTCAATGGACACTTGAGAATTGCTCTGCTTTTGTCACTGAAAACTACCTTGTTTCTGAATAAGCGGAGACATTTTATCTTACAAAGAATTTATGTAACACAGTACATAATAAAAATAATAATAATAATAATATGTGTTGTGATAATTTGTGAATGCAGGCGGCCAACTCTATTCACAGGTTAAATGTTTGTTTTAATTCTGAGGAAATCTGCTGTAAGGTAATAGCTTACGGCTAGTTGTCATGTGAAGTGATGACAAATAGTGGTGTCCGTCAGCGATGCGCATTATCATTATTTCTATTCAATTTCATCATAGATGTACTAATGGAGTTCACTCAAACTGAATTCATAGACTCACAGATTGACTTGTTACCACCAGAGAATAATCTCGTTGACTACTTGGAATATTTAGATGATGTACTCTTTCTAAGTGAAGACACTGACAAAATGCATATACAGTCTTTTGAACACCTTGAGCAACAGTCATCGAATGTTTGGTATGCAACTCTCTCCCACCAAATGTAAGATGATGCTACAGGACTGGACTACATTGACTCCTAACTCAGAAATAGGGAGTGAAGTTGTAGAGCAAGTTGACCACTTCACTTATTTGCGAAGTTGCCAACACCAATGGGTTGATCGCGGATGAAATCTCAGCATGGATACAGAGGGCTAGTTTCGCATATGCCAGTTTACACCGTCCGTGGCGTAGACGTGATATTAGGCTATCGACCAAAGGGCGAGTGTACTGTTCACCAGTCCGCTCCGTCCTCTTTTATGGCTAGCTGTGAGACCTACCATTGAGAGTGGAAGACATGAAAAGCCAGACTAGCTGTCTTTGATCGTAGATGCCTGCGTTCCGCCTTCTGTGTTAGGTGGTAGGTTTAATAGGGTGGGCAGTATTGAGGTGAGGCGTCGAGTGCTAGGTAAAGAGGGGAAATCAATCGACTAGGCTGTAAAGTTACATCGATTGAGATGGTTTGGACATGTGTTACTCATACCTGTCTGCCTAACCATCTCCCTCCTCGATGGGGAATGTTAGCTGACTTACAGTCAGGTTGGAAAAGAGCCAGTGGTGATCAAACTAAAACATGGCCAGTCACGCAGGGAGGTGTAGACTGCCTGGTTGGGGTCCTCAAGACGATATAAACCAGTGGCTAGAGACAATGGATGATATGGCATAAATTCGTTCTCAATGGCTGGTGTAGATGTATCCACTCCTTGTGACTTATAATTTCCAATGAAACTGTATGGTTCTTCGATATTACTATTCTTTTTGTCTCATACCTCTGTTTATTGTCTCTATTTCGCATTTCTTTTTGCTTTCTTCTCTGGCTTTGTGTGCTATATGGAATGTGGCGACTCGAAATGCTGCACATCGGTGCACTGTTCTACGTTGAAACCAGTCAGTCAGTTAAATTGGTTGAAAACATTTTCACTGTAATACGAGTGAATTCAAAATTTGCAAATTAGTTAGTCATCTGTAGTGTGCATAGTTCAACGGGTGGAATTTCACAAAAGTTTCTTTTGGAAACTAAATTACTCAGGTAACAGTATGTGATATGATCTGCTCGATACCGTTAATGCAAAAGAAGAAGGTAAGCAGATTTACAAAGATTTATATAATACTGATTGACTGAGTTGAGTACTTACTTGTACTTATCATTCATACCGAACAATAAAGCTTGCTTGATAGACATTAAGCTAGTTTGAATCAACTGAATGACTGGTTTCAATGTAGAACTATGCATAGGTGTGCACCACTTCGAGCTTAGTTATTCAGTTCTTCTATAAGTAGTCGATCCTATTCACCCTTATTCACCCTCACGACTGTCTAAACCCAGCTCACATTCCCTATTACCGGGTGGACAATCCAACACGTGGTAAATTCAGCTTCACAATGATAGGGAGAGCCTACATCGAAGGATCACAAACGGACGTCACTATGAACACTTGGCCGCCACAAGCCAATTATCCCTGTGGTAACTTTTCTGACACCTCTTGCTTCAAACTCTGAAAATAATAATCAAAAGGATCGATAGGCCACGCATTCACGGTCTGTATTCGTACTGAAAATCAAAATCAAGTGAGCTTTTGCCCTTTTACTCTACGCCAAGTTTCTGTCCTGACTGAGCTCACCATAGGACACCTGCGTTAACATTTGACAGATGTACCGCCCCAGTCAAACTCCTCACCTGATATGATCTTCAGGACGGATCGCACATCACATCAAGACTCAAGCAATGTTCATGGGAAAAGTAATAACAAAGACTGACTCAACAGCCACTGACAGCAGACTTTGCGTAGGCGGATACAGCTTGCAGATAGATAATCTGAACTTCAATAAACGACGACAAAGAGATGAAAGATTAACTAACGTTCAGGGAGAAACCACTAATCAGAAGACTGTGTCTGTTTGCCTACAATAATCTGTGATAATGTACATTAAAATCTATAAATATGTATTGATTTCGTAAATAAACAAACGATCTGTTGCCTGGCCCTTGTCTTCCGTTGTTACACTACTACCTCTGTTATTTGGTATAGTGATCTTCACTGTTATTTTAACCTTCAGTGTAGTCTTTCAACTTGATCTAAGTCTATTTTCTCACCGCCTAACTCTTTGCTCCTTCCACATATATACATTCCTATGACATGTCCGTCTGTGAGTGATCAAATTATTCAAAAGGTGTTGCGCGCAAATACAACATTACATGATTCAGATATCTTCTTATTGCTTTATCTATATCTTGGTATTCGCTGAGGCTGCGACCATTTGAGAAGAATCCATGAAACAATAAGCAAAGAAGAAAAGAGATGAGCTCAGATTATCCTGGTACACTTGTTCTTCTTGCGATATACAAATTCATCAATGGGAGGAATTATATGAGGATTTGCTTATTCATGAACCCAGAAATCTGTAGGACTAACAATGTGATTGGTTGTTAATGTGTTTTTACGAGTTGATCACGGATTGATATCAGTAAGAAAACCATTGAAAACCAGCCACAGGGAGTACTGAACAGCTGCTGTTTCATCAGCCTAGTTTGCGAATCATCGAAAGTGCGCACCCACTATCAGGGTTCGAACCCACGACCTTCTGGTGAAAAGCAAAAAGTTGGTAGAATAAGCATCCGGAGGAGATAGGACTTCAGGTGAACATAGAGAAAACAGAGGTGATGAAGATTCCTGGCCAACACCAACAGCAACTGCAAAAACATACAATAATCAGCAAGCATAAATGGGAGGAACCTGAAAGAAACAACCTCCTTCACCTAGCTGCCTATCTACCTGGAAAGCATCGTTTCAACCACAGGCAAACAGAATTGACGAGGATATCAAAGCCAGAATCGGGAAAGCAAGGCAAGCTTTCATTAATCTTAAGTCTGTGTGGAGGTCAACAGCACTCAGCATGAAAAATAAGACCCAGATTTTCAATTCCGATGAGAAGTCAGTGCTAGTCACTGTACGGATCAGAGACTAGGCCAGTGAGTCAAAAAGAGCACCTTAAACAAACTACAGACATTCATCAACAGCTACTTGTCTTCGCTCAATACTACTCAAGATCAGATGGCTGGCCAGAAAAGATCAGCAACAGGGATTTCTGGGAGTGAACCAGCCCAGCAGGAACCGGCTTTTCAACAAATGGGCAGGAAGAAATAGAGCTGGATTGGATTGGTCATACTATGAGGAAAACATCAAGTGACATCACTAGACAAGCCATTGCTCGAGTGGAACCCGAAAGGGAAGAGGCGAGTTGGTC
This sequence comes from Trichobilharzia regenti, assembly GCA_944472135.2. Taxonomy (NCBI): domain Eukaryota; kingdom Metazoa; phylum Platyhelminthes; class Trematoda; order Strigeidida; family Schistosomatidae; genus Trichobilharzia; species Trichobilharzia regenti. The sequence goes on along the minus strand of OX235270.1, from coordinate 26,014,539 downwards.
GTCAGTGAGAGGGTGACTTGGGGGAGGTGATGTGAAGAGGAGATGAAAGCATGTGGGCAGACCTGAAGTCAGGTGAAAACTTTAGCAGAAAACCGAACGCATTGGAGACGCACGGCTGAAGCCCTATGTTCCTCTAGGAATTAAAAGAAATTATGATAATAATTGCAGCTGTTATGTTAGCTCCTGCTAACAAATTATCATCTCAGTACTCCTCATCATTAATGGATACTGTGGGAAAATTCTTAGTAAAATTTTCCTGTAGATATTTTGATGAATAATGCTTGTTGATAAGAGAGAAAAATAAACTAACAATTTTCGCATGTTGCTCACTTAACAACAATTTTGTCTGAAGGAAATGTTTGACGATTAATCACGCAACAGGGGAAGCTTTTACCTCATTACTGGTTATTACAGAGATATAAATATGCTTAGTTTAATAGACTCATTAATGAACAGCGAATATTCTTCACTATAAAAAATTTGCCATTAGGTCTTACATTTATATGACCATAATAATAATTGTATGCAAAAAATATCGTTGTTGGTGACATTGAATTACATTGAATCAATCGATCAATAGTATCGATAAGTGATGATTACAGTTCACTGAAGCGTAGATAATATGTCGGTATTGAATTGGTGAAAGCAGTCGGAAGCTGTACATCTATCTAGTTTTCGTGCTAGTTAGCGCCTACTAATCAGTCAGCAGGGCGTATCTGCAACCAACTTGAAGCAACCACTCATGTTCCGGTTCTGAGATTCGAATCCGCGTCACCCAGAGCTGCCTACAGACACCACCACTGAGTCATTTGGGCTCACAATTGACCTCCTGTAGGACTGTGTTGGATATATTTGTTTGATTGGACGCATTAGTAAGTACCCAGTGTTGTAATGTGTCTAGACCTATATTTGGTTCAGACTGAATTGTATCAGTCAAGTCTGCAATCTGGCGGTCAAGACAGTATGTGGCTGTCTTGCCATCACGGTGCGTTGCAAGTTGTTGGCATTAGATGGTTCAAGTTCGTTCAAGGTTGAAGACACACCTTGCTGATTCACTGTTGGGTGCCAAACAGCACGAAATCTGGGTCCACACAGGGCTTCCTGTGGCTGATTGCCTCCAACCATCTAATATCAACAATTCATAGTGCACCTTGATGACGAGGCAGCCACTTAGTTTCTTGATGGCCACATTGCAGACTTGACTGAGAGAATTCAGTTTGCACCAAAGACAGGACCGGACACAACACAACACTAGTTACTGACTAATGTCCAGTCAAAATAGATAATATGCATTAATGTACATAACACTGAACTGATTGCATATCAAATCAGATAAATTACTGGAAGTGATCAGACAGAATTTATGGGTTCCACAACAGGCCAGGAGTGTAGCTATAGTGACAGACTCAATCTGTTTCTTTTGAACACACTCATACAGCCCAGGTTGATTTCAGGGAATTGTGATGGTCTTCGATAATTGGAGTGTTCAGTATATAGAGGATGGCGGGAATTCATTCGATACAGTGTAGATGATATGGAGATGCTATTCAATGCTAGGCAGCACTGTGGATGGTTTCGACTAGATAATCTACTATAGAACTGTTGACAGTTTCAAGAACATCTTTATTTGACCACATCGTCACTGGAAGGTGTTTCCAAGTATGAAGAATTAAGTTCGTACGGCAACGGCCAACATAACTGGCTGGGCTGAAGAAATTGAATTGATACAAACAATTAAAGGTAGCTAGTTAGCTTCGTCTTTCAGTTTCGAAATCAAAAGCAGCTGTGTGGAAAATATATGCTGCAGTTTACCAGCATTAGACCCTCTCTGAGTTGATTTTGCCACCCTGTTGATTATTGGTGTTCAGCTTGTATGTATATCACCTTAGAATTGTATTCGTATGTCCAGAGAGGCTTGTTGTTAACAGACAGAGAAGATTTCAGGATCTTGTCATGAGCTGATAACGGTTACAGAACTATTGGAAAAGCAGTAGAGAACCAGACATCTTTTTGTCCTAGATTTGGACTCTTCAGAGGTACGAACCCATCCCCGCCTTCCGGGAATTGAAATCCAGGACCTACTGGTTACAAGGTGGGCTCATATACCTTAAGGGATGAATTCCAACCTCTACCAATTCACGAATTAGCGCGACTAGTACTAGCCAGTATCATCACTGGAGGGTATCTGTCCTCACACACACACCCAAACTGCTGTATTCTATTGATCACGACTTCCCACTACAATCCGATTAACTACCTCTACCTGAATAGGGCCAGTCAGATTGGTATTCAATTGTTGGTGATTTGTGGAGATTTGATTCTTTAAAGGATTTCTTCTTGAACTGAGAGCACTGGAGTACTGGGCAGGTGTCTCCTTCTCGTTTGGCACTCTTGAACACGGTGGGTGTGCACAGATAAGAAGAGTCATCCAGATGATTTCCCAGTGGTTCTCTAATCGATGTCAACTCATGGTGAAATTCTGAAACCATTCAATGAGGGAACATGAAAGTAACGGAAAGTCTCACTTCCTCGACATTGCCATGGAACACCCAAAAAGACGGCAGTCTTCAGAAGTCGATTTATCGAAAGCCTCCATGCAAAGGAAAATAATTACATTTAAATAGCTTTCGTCCAAATAGGTTTAAACGCGGACTAGTCAAGACTCGATACTATAGAATGAGGAGAATATGCTCAATAGAGAAATTAGAGGAAGAATTTGGATTTCTTGAAAAGATATTGAAGAGCAGTGGGTACCCTCAAAGGTTCATCAACAAGTATGGAAGATCTGAAGTCACAAATGTAAAACAAATCACGGTGGGAAAAAAGCCAATCTACATTCAGCTTGATTATAAAGGTGAAAAGATTTCAGCGATGATCAACAGAAAGCTGAGTACATCACCAGCCATAGCCTATCCTGCAGCTAAGTTTGTCCGCCTCTATCGAACAACTTGCTCTTCTCTGGTGCAATCCAAAATCGATAGATATCTGTCTCATGTTAACAACTCCAACTGTATATACAAATTTACATGTATCTACGGGAGCAGTTATATTGGAAGGACAGAAAGCAGAAGGGCATATCTACGATTTTCTGAACATGTACCAAAAATCTTGTGTCTAAAGGGAACAAATGCTTTAAACAGTACCATCGCCACGACACGGGTCGGTCATGAGGTGGACGTCGAAAAGTTGTTCAAAATTATCAATGGGCAAAAGAGCTCAATTCTCCTCAAGTTTGCTGAAGCCATTTCCCTCAAGCGCGTGAAACCTGATTTATGCGTCCAGAAATAAGTGGTTACCAGTCTTTGTTTGCCCTACCTGGTAATTGGATATTTTCATCTCTCTTTCATCTGAACGAGTAGTGCGGAAAATTTTCCATTGTGTATGATTATTATTGTTGTTCGGGATAGTGTTTAATATTACATACATATATGTATATATAATTACTGTATGCATATGTATGATCGATTGATTTTTTTTGAAATGAACTCTGTGCAAGTATGTTAAAATTGTTTTTGTAGATATATTTAATAATGTCTTTGCTCTGTAAGCAGCTGATGAGAATGCAACGAAATAAACACTGATGGTACCAGTTTTATTCTGCCAAAACTGTAGTTTTTGCTTTGTTCAAATTCCTACAAATCAATACTTAAAGATTCCGAAGAATTCTTTTCTACTGTCATAGCCATGTGTCTAGTTATGAAATTTTGGCAGGTAGCTTTTTTATCACTTAACTTGTTGTGTATCCAACATCTTCTGAGCAAACAGCATGTTTTAGAAAAACATCTAGTTACCTAGCTTCATTTAGTCAGAAGAACAGTCGACTACTCCTCTTCGCCTGGGTAAGTAGTAGGTGAGAATGCAGTGAAATGTGAAATGTGATTTTAAATTTGAAGGCAAAAACAAATGCAAGAGACATGAAAAAAAATAAAAATAAAAACGCAACAACAAACTATTATTCTACTAACACATTTCGCATAGCCGTTAGTGTATCATTCATACGATCAATAAATTCAAGATGTCAGACGCTCCTTGTATGTGAGTGATGTTTTCAAAATTTATGCGTCTGGACAACTCAGTTTGATTGTAAATTTATGTAGACGAATTATGCAATGCATTTCATTCATAAAACAACAAGACAATAAGACAATGCAATCAGAATTTATGACAGTTTTTCTATATATATATATATATATATATATATATATATATATATATATTGACGAAACGACTTAAATGGATTTTTAATGGTTTTTAACGCTGAATATTTAATCTTGTTTTAACCGACTTAACATGGTGATTGACATATATATATATATATATATATATATATATATATGATTTAGGGTGAAATGATGATTGAGGATCTACATATAGTTAGAGAGCCAGTGAAAATCAGCTGGAAGTACTGGAAAGCTGTTTCATCAGCCTAGTTTGAGAATCATCGGTAGTACGCACCCACTCCACTGCCGTTCGAACCCAGGACTTTCCGGTTACAAGGAAAGCTAGCTCGTATACATACCATTCAGCCACTCACTGGGACCCGATTCAATGGCCAGTGCATCATTTCCAGCTTCTACCAATTCGTGATTTAACACTATTCCAACCAATGGTTCTCTAAATGATATCGATCCGTGATCAACTCATAAAAACAAAACTAGTCTTTACAAACCAAACTATAGAACACTAGTCAAATGCTCGCTAGTGACTTGCTACAGGACGAATTTTCCCGGAGTTCTAGTGAGAATTCATGACCAATGAGGTCCATCCAGATGTCCCGTGTGCGGATGGATATCCCACCGACGACATTGGCTGATGCCAGTCGCGCTAAATCACGAATTGGTAGAAGTTGGAATTCATGGACTGGCCATTGAATCGGGTCCCAGTGAGTGGCTGAATGGTAGGTATACGAGCTAGCTTTTCTCTTGTAACCAGAAGGTCGTGGGTTCGAACCCTGATAGTGGGTGGGCACTTTCGATGATTCGCAAACTAGGCTGATGAAACAGCAGCTGTTCAGTACTCCCTGTGGCTGGTTTTCAATGGTTTTCTTACTGATATCAATCCGTGATCAACTCGTAAAAGCAAAACTTATCCTTACAAACGCCAACTATAGAGGACGACATATATGTAAATTATATGAGAGTTAAAAGTATGAGTCATTCCTCCAATTTTGAGATATAAGATACAAATTGTGAATTAGTTAACGACTTCACTTTCAGATGCGTTTTGCGCTAGCAGTCAAAAATAAAATTCAACTATATATTAAGCAAATGATAATTCAATATACTTGTACTACTTTTATCAAAATCTAATGGTTATTCTACTGTCTGGTGTGGATTTCTAATCATATTTGTTAACAGGATTAGCTTGATGTAAGTTCAGTAGTTGGTGATTAGCAGTTGTGCACATCAGCTAGAGGATGTACCTTCAGTCAGGTCCCAGAGACTGAGTGGTGGTGTTCCCACCCTTAGCTTTGGTATTTGAAACGCCTCCTTACAAAGAGTTCTACGCAGTTAAGGACAGTCGGCTAAAGGGATTATTATGCTTTCATAATCTTTACCCCGGTGAACATTTAGCCATTCAGACATAAAAACTAGAGCTATGTGAGTATCATGGAGACAACCTTGTTGATTCTTGTTGATTTGATTTTTGTGCTCTTATTTTCTAATTCTTTACAAGAAGATAACATCAGGTAAAAAGATGAAGAAGCTATAGAAGATCTGGACTTTGCAGGTGGATGATTTACATAGTTGAATGTCGCACAAAATCGAAAACTTGCAGGCAAACACTGGCAAAAACTGGCTGGCAGAGAAGACAGGAATGACTCCGTCCAGGTGAAGGTAGACAAGGTGGAGACAGGGGTGATGAAGATAACCAACTACCATTACCACCATCACCACCAATAGCAACGACAACAACCAGCACCAATCACCATCAACGGGAGTCATTTAACAGAAGTCAATTCCTTCACTTATCTAAGCAACCAGCATCGTTCAAACCATTGTCAGTCGCATTGGATAAACATGTCAAAGCCAGTCAACCAGAATCACAGAGACAAGATGTGCATTTATTTGAATAAAGCAAGAAAAACAGTGGTTTGTGCAGAATAACATGGTACTATCATTGTGTTATTTCGTTGGCTTCTCATCAGCTCAGCTGCTTACAGCCGAAATAAATTTTCAGGTTTAAGTGCAGAAACGTTTTAACACACTTGCAAATTTTACATGTTGTCAGTTGACAGAAAGTTCCACAATTAGTGAGTGAACAGTGCTCAGAAAATTGCGCTTATATATTTTTTACACAGGCAGTTAAAGTTGAAACAAAATAAATGTATGCAGAAAATGGTAAAGGAGTTACATAATAAAGATGAGATGTGCGTTAGATGCATAATGACTAATAAGTTAGGTAACAATGCACTGAGTTGAACTCAAATCATAGAAACAAGAGATAAGCAAAATTACAGATCATAAAAGTAGGTTGAGGTTAAAGACAAAGATTACGTAATCAGATGAGAGAAAAAAAGACATCCAGTTGCCAAGGCAAGGAAAGACTAATAACTGACTCTTTCTGAACACATAAATCTGGTTTCAAGTGTTTGATAGAAATTGCTTCGGAAAACTTCAGGAGAATGGATCTCCTTTGTCTATTGATAATTTTGAAGGATTTCTCCATTTCTACTTCATGACCCGTGTCGAGATGTCTGGTAATAGCGCTACTATAAGAGTTTGTTCCCTTGAGACGTAGGCCTTTCGGCACATGTTCAGAAAATCTGAGGTGTTCCCTTCTTTCTGTTCTCCCAATGTAACTGCTTCTGCAGATACACGTAAATTTGTATACACAGTTGGAGTTAACATGAGAAGGGTATCTATCGACTTTTGACTGCACCAAAGAGCATGTTGTTCGATGGACGGGAACCAGCTTAGCTGCAGGATAGGCTCTGGCTAGTGACATTCTCAGTCATCTGTTGACCATTTCTGCAACGTCTTCGCCTTTAAAATCTAGTTGAATGAAGACAGGCTTTTTTCAACTGTGATTTGTTTGGTATTTGAGCCTTCACATCTTCCATATTTGTTAATGAATCTTTGAGGATAGCCGTTGTGTTTCAGCACCTTTTCAAGATTCGTAAATTCTTCCTCTAGTTTCTCTGCAGAGCATATTCTCCTCGCTCTATAGTACAGAGTTTTGACTAGTGCTCGTTTATAGCTATTTGGACAAAAACTGTTAAAATTTAAGTATTTTCCATTCCATATGGGCTTTCGGTAGATTGACCTCTGGAGACAACCATCTTCTAGGCGTTGCATGGCGACGTCAAGGAATTGGAACTTTCCATCATTTTCATGTTCCATAGTAAATACAATATTTTTATGTGCTTTGTTGAATAGTCTGAGTAGGTAGGAGGCATGACTTTAGTTGTTGCATACTACAAATGTGTCATCAACATATCGATGATAGTAAGTTGTTTGATCAATTGCATGCTTCAGCTTTGTTTTTTCAGGGTTTGACATAAAGATATCTGTTAAAACAGGGCTAAGTGAACTTCCCATAGCTACACCATCTATTTGTCTGTAAAGAGTGTTGTCAAACTTGAATTGTACACCCATGGTACACATTAGCAGTAAGCGTTTGAATTCCGGCTCTGGTAGTGGGAGAAGATCAGACTGTTGACAAATGATCTCAATAGTTTCATTGATTAGGATCATTGTGAACAAGGAGGTTGCATCAAATGAAGCCATGAACCTATTTGAAACGTTCGTGTGATTCACGCTTTCAGCAAAATGAAATGAGTCTTTTATGGTATGCGCGGTTAGCCTTTGGTAAATGGGTTGCAACTTCTCTGCAAGCCAACGGGCAACCTTATGTTGGGGAGAGTTGATCATCGAAAGTATAGGTCTCAGAGGGACTTCTTTCTTGTGTGTCTTTGGAAGGCCATAAATATATGGCGAGCGGGAACCTCGGGGTTTCAATTCATTGTACGTATTGTTGTCAATCATATTCTTCTTTAGAAGATCCGTCAGTACGTTTGTGATGCGTTTTTCAGTTGCATCTGTCTTGTCTTTCTGGCAGTCATCGACTTTGAACCTCAACGCATCATTCAGTACAGTTTTCATCCTTGCGATATAGTCATCTTTATTCATCAGTGCCACTCCTGAGCCTTTGTCAGGTCGCAGTATGACGATTTTGTCATTATTTCTGAGAGCTTTCAATGCTTTTTGATGCTCTTCAGAGAGGACTTTTGAATATGACGTTAGTGAAATGAGGTATTGATTTACAACGTCGACTAGCTTAGATTTGAACCAGCTCATCTTGTCCTCATCAACTGGAGTAAGGTCATTCAGCTGATAGAATAGGTTTTCGAATTGAGCTGCGACGTCGGTTCTATTGACAAATTTATTCGGGATATGGAAGTTATCAAGGTGAAACCAGTTTGGAAATTTTCTGCTTCATTCCGCCTCAACTAGCATAAAAAACAACAAGATTCGAACTTTCAACATAAATGTCAGTGTTGTCAGTCAGTTAGTCAGTCAGTGTTTGGATCAGAAACATGGCCATCGCGTCACAGAAAGCATTTCTAACAGGCTACTACAGACTTTCATCAACAACTACCACTTTCTCTGACTAGCTCCATACTCAAGATCAAATGGCCAGGCAGTAGGCCGGCTGGGCGTCCAGAAAGATTTAACAACAAGAAACTCTGGCTGGCAATGAGTGAACCAACTACCGAAGAGCTGGCGATTGTTCAACAAATATTCACGAGAAAATGGAAATGGATTGATTTGGTATACGGTGAGTTAGGATGAGGTCGTCGAATGATATCCCATCGAATGCAGGCCATCGCTCGAGTAGAATCACAATGAGAAGCAACCAATGGGTGCTCGGTGCTATTGTGACATGGAGGAGGGGATGAGAGATTATGGTCAAGCCAGCTGAAGAGGAGAGCATGAAATAGAAGACAGTGGAGATGTGTTGTTGAAGCCCTATGTTCCACTTGGAACCTAATGGAGTAATAATAATAACTCTTTAGAACTCCTAAGTAGTTCCATAATTTCCATCCTCGTCACAACTTACTCATCTTATTACGTAACCGTAATGCACTTATTCAAGTCCACTTATGCACTGACTAATATTAAATTACAACTTTGTTTCTAACATCTCATCACTCTCATTCGTCTGAAAATATTCTACAAAAGGTATTTCTATAACTAAAGAGAAAAATTAATTCGCCATAAAAAAGAGCCTCTTATCTGAACTAAGTGTTTTGTTTTCCTCAATTTCTGGAATGCAATTATTCGTGAACTGAAATTATCCCTTTATTGAGTACCTTGATTACATTTCACATATATATATATATCGATCTTTTGAACTCTAGAAGTAACCCGCCAACTCGAATTACTCTAGGGATTCGATTAAGTGGTTACAGGATTTCATCATGAGCTGAGAAAACCATTGGAAAACCTGGCAGTACTGGGCAGCTGTTTCCTCCTAGTGCTTGAGACACTTCATCAGCACGCACCAACCGGGATTCGAACGCAGGACTTGAAAATCAATGGGGGGCTCACCGCAGACTAGCCAGATTGAGACAGAGGTTACCTGAGGTTCTCGTGGGATGTCGATATAAGTACGATGCAAAAGGTGGAGCTTAAGGACAAATTCTCGTGGAAGACATTGGTTATTAGTCGGCCTAGTTCGCGAGTTGGTAGAAGTTGGAATTCATAGGCCATTGGATCAAGTCCCAGCGGCTGCCTAATAGTTTACAAGCTCGCCCTGTAATCAGAATGTCCTGGTTTTGAAACTCCAGTGGGGTCGATTGGTACGTACTTCTGGAAAGTTCAAAACTAGGCTGACGAAACAGCTGTCCAGTACTCACAGGTTTTCCAGCGGTTCTCTAACTTTTGTCAGCTCATGGTGAAATCCTGTAATCAAAATACTGTCACTGTAAGTGTCACATAAGCGCTACTCAATCATAAATATATAAAAACTTACACAACTTACACAAAAACACACATAGATAGTGAGTGACAGACTTGCTTTTCTGCCCCATTCTAAATCTTACAACACTGACCTAATTTAGTCTTCTCAAAAAACAAAACAACGGTTGACAATTAGATTATCAATAATGGCTTTCCGATAATAGATAAACATATATCGCTTCAGTTTAATTATTAGCAGCATTATTAGTACGGCCATAACAATAAATAATTAAACAAAGTATTAAAACTAGATAAATCATCATCATCATCATAATAGTAATATTAATGGAGGTGATGAAAGCGAAGAGGACACTGAACTTGATTCAGCTAACCTTGATAGTGTTATCTGATTCAATCCTCCTGAAATGCTGATATCATTTGTTATTCGTATTATCACTAATCTACACTCTGGCAAGTTAGGAGTAAGTGACTGTTATTGATTGTTTCGGGTGAATCTGTTTAATTGCAGATTTGCGATCAAGTATTCATACATAAATATTTGAATAATACCAATGATATTGAGGCAAAAAGTCACTATAAAAGACTAGTGTAATTTCAAGCTTGGTATTAGATGCTTGAAAGCAGTTGCACACAGGAGACTCCGAGTGTGGACCTAGGTTTTGTGCTAGTTAACACCTACCAAATCAGTCAGTAAGGTGTATCTGCAACCAACTTGAAACAACAAAATCATGTCCCGGTTCTGAGATTCAGACACGCGTCACCCACTGATGCCTACAGACAGCACCACTGAGCTATTCGGGCTCACAATTGACCTCCTGTAGGACTGTATTGGATATATTTGTTTGATTGGACGCATTAGTAAGTAACCAGTGTTGTAATGTGGGTCTAGACCAATATTTGGTTCAGACTGAATTGTATCAGTCAAGTTTGCAATCTGGCCATCAAGACACTAGGTGGCGGGCTCGCCATCACGGTGCACTATAATTTGCAATTAAATTAATTAATTATTTAATTGCCACGAGTTGCACAAGAGGTGACCCTCGTGGTCCAAGTGGTCTAGTGGATAAAGCTTTGGAGTTTTAAACTATGGTCACTGGGTTCGAGCCTTGGTGAGAACATCATCACTCACTGTGGAATGCAGGTACATACAGCTGTGACGAGTCCCAAATAGGTCGAAATGCGCGTTATCCTGGATTCCACTGCTAGTCACCATCCACTAATTAATTTCTAATAATAATAATAATTATACAGAATGGGATTTTCACCGTTTTCATACATATTGCAACAATTTACCTCCCTTTTATAAATATGAATATACATTTATTTATTATTACTCCCTTGGGTTCCTAGTGGAACATAGGACTTCAACTGCACGTCTCCATTTGCTTTCTGTCTTCTGCTGTACTTTTCGCCTGCATCCATGTTAGTCCATATTCTTTCAACTCCTCTTCACACGATCTCCTCCATGTCACCCTTGCACTGACATCTCACTCGCCGCTTCCCTTTCGGGTTCCACTCGAGGGCTTGACGCGCGATGTCACCCAGCGGTCTCCTCAGCGAGTGTCCGATCCATCTCCACTTTCTCCTGCATATTTGTTGGGCGATTGGTTCTTGCTTTGTTTGTTCCCATAATTCCTTGTTGGTGATTCTTTCCGGCCATCTGATCTTCAGTATTGAGCGAAGACAGTTGTTAATAAAGGTCTGCAGCCTTTTGGAAATATTCTTTGTGACCCGCCAAGTTTCTGATCCGTATAGAAGAACTGACTTTACGTTTGTATTGAAAATCCGAATTTTGTTGGTGATGCTGAGTGACGAAGATTTCCAGATTGATTTCAGGTTGATGAATGTGTTTCTCGCCTTCCCGATTCTCGCTCGATTTGACATCCTCGTCCGCTCCTCCTGTAGTTGAGACAATGCTCCCTAGATAAGTGATGAATGAAGTAACCTCTTTCAAATCCCTCCCGTTGATGGTGATTGACGTTGGATGTTGTTGCTGTTGTTGGTTGGTTATTTTCATAACCTCCGTCTTGTCTATGTTTACCTGGAGTCCTGTCTTTGCTGCTTCTTCGACCAGTTTGTCGGTTTTCGCTTGTAAGTCTTCGATTGTGTGTGACATCAAACATAAGTCATCCACGCGAAATCCAGGTCTTCTAGGTTCTTCACGTCGGTCCAGGATATTCCTGTCTTCTCGTTTCCCACTGTCTGACGCATAATCCAGTCAGTCCACCACAATTAGGAATATCATTGGTGATAGTAAGCACCCTTGTCTGACTCCTGTGTTTACTCCAAACGCCTCGCTGAGTCTTCCGTTGTGGATCACTTGGCAGGTGCCGTTGTCGTACAGCTGTTGAATAAGGTTGATGAATATTTGGGGTACGCCATAGTACTCGAGTAATTTCCAAATTACTTCACGGTCAACGCTGTCGAAGGCCTTCTCAAAGTCTATAAAGTTGAGGTAGAGGTTTGATTGCCATTCCATGCTTTGTTCGTGATGATGATGCGTAGAGTTGCAATTTGGTCAGTACATGATTTGCCTTTCCTGAATCCAGCTTGTTCTGGTCGGAGTTCTGTCTCCAGTGCGTCCTTTAATCTCTCCAGGATGATGCGACTCAGGATTTTACTTGGCGTCGATAGGAGCATGATTCCTCGCCAGTTCTTGCAGAGTCCTAAGTCGCCCTTCTTTGGTAGTTTCACGAGGTAACCTTTCCTCCAGTCAGTAGGCACCTTTCCCTCCTTCCAGACCTTTTGCAATAATGGAGTCAGCATGTCTGCTGTAGTCTCTGGGTCCGCTTTCAGTGCTTCAGGGGGTATTCCATCTGGTCCGGCTGCTTTTCCAGCTTTCAGAAGCTTGATTGCATTCAAGACTTCAGCTCTCGTTGGAGGATTGGTGTCAACTTGCAGTTGTGTGCGCGCTGTTGTTGGTATTTCTGGACGGGTTGCAGGTGATGGTCGGTTCAAGAGTCCTTTGAAGTGATCCGCCCATTGTTTAATCTGTTTTTCTTCCTTGGTAATTGGGTTCCCTTGGCTGTCTTTTATAGGTTTCGCTTGTGTTGGTCTCTTCCCGGATAGAGATTTGGTTATCTGATATAGTGTCCTCAGGTCCCTTTTGCCTGCTGCCTTTTCAGCTTCAGTAGCTAGATTGTCGTAGAATCGTCTTTTGTCCTTCCTAGCACTTTTCTTCACTTCTTTGTCCAATGCTTTGTAAGTTGAGCTCATCGTCTCCTTCTCCTGTCCGTCCTTGCATTGAATCATTTTCTCTTTCACCATTCTCCTCTCTTCTATTAATTTCCAAGTGTCCGTTGAGAGCCATTCCTTGTCTTGTCTCTTCTTTCTTCCTAGAACCGTTGAACACGTTTCGTTGAGAATCGCCTTCAGAGACTTCCAATGTTCTTCCACGCATGATTCTTCAGTGATGTCGCGTAGTGTTTCCTGCTTTGCTCTGACAGTTGCAGTGAAAGTGTCTTTTGTGGTTGTGTCCTTCAGTTTGAGTGTTGAACTTGCATTGTGGCCTATCCCCAGCTATCCTCGAGGCTTTTAGTTTCACCTTGAAAGTCCCTTGTACTAGATAGTGGTCTGAACCCACATCTGCTCCTCTCCTTGACCTTGTGTCCAGTAGGCTCCGTCTCCACTTTCTTGAAATTGAGATGAAGTCTATTTGGTTCTTGGTGTTTCCATCTGGTGAAATCCATGTCGTCTTGTGTATATCCTTGTGTTTGAACACACTGCCACCAATCACCAAATCATTGAAGGCGCAGAAGTCTGAGAAGAGTTCACCATTGTCGTTCATTTCGCCGAGGGCCTCACGACCCATGGTGAGTTCTCTTCCTGTGTTGTCTCGTCCCAGCTTCGCATTCATGTCGCCCATCAGGATTTTGATATCGCCATTTGGGACGTTGTCCATTATTGCTTGTAGTTGTCTGTAGAACGCCTCCTTCTTCTCTTGTTCTGAGACGTTTGTAGGCGCATAGCATTGAATGACTGTAACTTTCCTTCCTTTTGAGTTGAACCTGGCTGTCATTATCCTGGAGGAGATTGGTTCCCACTGCATGAGAGCTTTGGTTGCTGTTGGTGACATCATGATGGCCACTCCCTCGGTGTGCTCATGGTTGTCCTCTGGGTGGCCGGAATAGATTACTGTCTCTCCAGTAGGTAGTTGGCACCTTCCAGTTCCGTTCCATCTGCTTTCGCAGATTCCCAACACTTCTATTCTATACCTTCTCATTTCAGCGGCTATCTGGGCAGCCTTTCCAGTTTCGTACATTGTACGAACATTCCAGGTACCCATCCTTACTTTTGCTTTCATCGAAAGAAGGCACATCGGCTGACTGGCTTCCCGAAGGCTTTCACCAGCCTGCGTCATTTCACTTCCCCGATTCCAGCGAAAAGTAAGGCTATTGCTTATGTTTTTAGAATTTTTAATATATTTATTCGTTGAAGTTTCTGTAGCGATTTGGTTGTTTTACAGGGGTGGAGTTGCTAGCACCACGCCCCAACCCTCCCTCTTTACCCGGGCTTGGGACCGGCGAGAAAACTAGTAAGCTAGTAGCCTAGCAAGCTAGTATCTGGCGAGGTTATAGCTTGATTCCACACCGTATTTTTGGTACAAGTATGGAATTTTCGGCATGTGATATCGGTAGCCCAATTTTGCAGGCCAACCATTGATATCAGGTGTGCGTCGGGAGGGGATCGAACCCCGGACCATGCGCATGATCGGCGAGAGTCATAACCGCTGTGCCACCGACGCACTGAATATACATAGAATTTAAAATAATTAATGATAATAATATCAATAATGAAACCACTATAAAGAAAATGTTGGTGGAAGCATAATGGAGTATAAGTGTGGTGAGAGCAGGCTGCTAGCTAATTGGTAGACATTTATCTACGTCAATGTCTAGGTCACTAATATTGGCCGTGAGAAAGTATGAACAAGGCTGATTCAACAACCAATCACAGCAAACTTAAACGTGGGAAAATATGATACCCGTAGAGATGGCTCCACATTCCGAGAAATCTCGAAAACAACCAATCAGAAGACTGGGTTTGTCTACTTGCATAAGCTATAATAATGTACAGGAAATATATGTATAAAGACGTGTTGATTTCCGTAATAAAACGATCTGTTGCCGGCCCTTGTCTTCTGTTGTTACATAAGTAGATAGTAGGATAGATAATGCATGTAACAATAATAATAACAATCCTTGCTTATACTTTACACTTCAGTTGCTGATTTAAAAAGTTTTTTAGTTCTTTTTGATAAACGAAGTAAGACGAAATTTTTAGATTAAAATGATATCGTCATTCTGTTTCACAGGTTCTCATCAGCTGCACACCCTTACTTGAAATTACAATGGTTATACAGATGATCGTAATAACATACCTAAATGTTTGAGTGGTAGTAGAGAAGAGATACTATAAAATTGACGACGCATCCAAAATGAAACCATTACAATTGTTAACTTTAAGTCTTCATCATCAATTTATATGTTTTTAAAGTTGAAATTAGAGGGGTTGGAGGGGTAAGACAGGAAAAAGAAAAATTGATCCTCTTCGCTTTCATCACCTCCATTAATATTACTATTATGATGATGATGATGATTTATCTAGTTTTAATACTTTGTTTAATTATTTATTGTTATGGCCGTACTAATAATGCTGCTAATAATTAAACTGAAGCGATATATGTTTATCTATTATCGGAAAGCCATTATTGATAATCTAATTGTCAACCGTTGTTTTGTTTTTTGAGAAGACTAAATTAGGTCAGTGTTGTAAGATTTAGAATGGGGCAGAAAAGCAAGTCTGTCACTCACTATCTATGTATGTTTTTGTGTAAGTTGTGTAAGTTTTTATATATTTATGATTGAGTAGCGCTTATGTGACACTTACAGTGACAGTATTTTGATTACAGGATTTCACCATGAGCTGACAAAAGTTAGAGAACCGCTGGAAAACCTGTGAGTACTGGACAGCTGTTTCGTCAGCCTAGTTTTGAACTTTCCAGAAGTACGTACCCATCGACCCCACTGGAGTTTCAAAACCAGGACATTCTGATTACAGGGCGAGCTCGTAAACTATTAAGCAATCATATTTAAATAGGTCATATAGTCCATTGTGGGGGAAGATTGAAGTCTATTTTTTTTGTACACACGGTTTGTTATTCGATTCGAATCATATTCAACCAAATATCTGAGTGACTTCCGAATTCGAATCGAATAACAAACTCGGTTTCCTGGATATTACAATGACCGGGAGAGATGATGGAACAACTCAGCGATCTATTTTTCGTAAACAGAATTGGAGTGGACAATATCTTCATTTTACCAGTTTTGTTCTCATCCAGTTTAAACGTTCCCCTATAGTGAAATGTTTGTTCTCAAGGGGTCGAAAAATATGCACGATTGACACAGTGATAGATGAGTTTCGACATATACATTCAGTTTTATTGGCTAATGGTTATCCAGGAAACCTACTTTATCACTTGTCACAGTAAAGATAGCCGACATCTCGAAAAGACAGCTTCTGTACCGAAGAAAGCTATCTATCTTTATTAACCTACCATTCAAGGGTGACCAGATTATGCAGTTGACAGCTAGCTCAGAGACTTCGGTCAGCCATCAAACGCACATTCTACGCCGAATCTCTTTTTCTCGCATGCCGAATATTTTCGATCCCTGTACCTATGCTATGACTAAAGGACGAAATTCTGTGCACTTTAATTCAAACTGTATCTAGAAGTTCACCTGCAGCTACGATGACATTTATATAGATAGAACCAACATAATGTTCCAATGTCTTGGTCGAAAAGAACAAATTCCAAAATGGCTACTAAATCATATAGAAAATCCCAATACATTCATTAATCTGAACAGAAATCCATCATCATCATCCATTGCAGAACACTTATTAATGTCAGGTTGCAAAATCAATATTAATGACTGCTTCACAATTAATTGAAGGTTGGTTATTGAAGGTGACGGAAGCACTTTGGGGAATTAATCACATACAGCCTACACTGTGTGTACAAAAAACTGTAGACTTCAGTCTTCGCCTGCCATGGACTACATGACCTATCTAAAGATGACTTTTGCTAAACGCTTGGAAGAAGTGAATTGAAGTGTCTATTGACAACAACAATGTCAGTTACCTGAGTCGAGGCAAAGGCTATCGACGATAGCCAATTCATATCGAAAGGAAACAGCTGAACAACTTCAAAGAACATTTGCTTCATATAATATTAAAGTCTATGTCAAACCCTCTAATTCTCTGGAGAAAGCGTTGGTTCATGTCAAGGATATCGTTCTCAAAATGTCACAAAGTAATTGTGTCTACAGGATAAAGTGTTCAGAGTGTGATGCATGCTATCTACAGAGGGGAGAGCAGTAGACAGGTGAAAGACAGAGTGAATGAACATAGACTATGCAGGAAACGTCCACCTAGAAATGAAGTAGAATTAAAAAGTGTAGAGAAAAAATCGGCTATAGCATTGCATACTATCTATCGATAGTGGACATAAAATTGATTTCAACAATGTCGAAATTCTTGGAAGAGGATTTCATTCAAATAAAGAAAGGTTGACTTCTGAAGACTTGCACATTTTAACCACGTCAAATAGAGTAAATAGGAAAGAAGGGATAGACTCTATGAGCCTCCATGACCTTTTAAAACATGTAGTATCATGTTTATCACATATGAATTCACGTATTTACCATATGACAAATAACATACATACACACACACTCAAACGAAACTAATCTTTACAAATCGACTGTAGATGAGTAAACACAACAACAATTTGACGTAAGTCATTGCAAATATATGCTTACATATTTCTATTGGTAAAAATGTCCATGGACAAATGACATTCAAATAAACTGACTTCAATTTATGTAAAAACCTTTTGACCATATATATTGATGATTAATTAAAATCCGAATAAATCCGCTGAAGAAACTGTGGCTTACACAACAAACCGTTCAGAAAAATCTTGTTTTGATTTTCTATTTTATATTCTTTTTATTTTACTTTTATATTTTTGATTACAGCCTGATTCCACACCGTAATCTTTGGTACAGGTATGGAATTTTCAGCATGGATATCGGTAGCCGAATTTCGCAGGACAACCATAGATATCAGGTGTGCGTCGGCGCGGGCTCGAACCCCGGACCATGTGCATGGTCGGCGAGAGTCCTAACCACTGTGCCACCGATGCACAGTTTACTTGTAATGACCAGTTTACTTGCTCTTGTGGAGCTGAGTAAATCAGCCGTACCATGAACCAGCTTGGAAAGCGCGCTCGTGAACACTATCCAGCCTGGCTAGTAAAAGGAGACCGAAAACTTGTATACAGTTCAGTGACAGAACATCTGGTCAATTCAGGACATTCAGCGCCTTTCGAAAAATCCTTCAAAGTAATATACAAGATTCAATCAAACCTATCAAAGGGAATGAAATCAAGACATCCGAGCATAGCCGAGGCACTAGCTATCCAAAAGCTGAAACCCACGCTTTGCATCCAAAAGAAATACGTCCAACTCCTGTCCCTGCCATGGCCATCATAAACAAGTATTTCTTTTAGTAATGACCATCCTATTGACTTTCTTATCTAAACTTCCTGTTTATTTATGTTATTTCTAAGTTTTTCTTAATCCCTGTTTACACTACCATATTTTCATATCCGAACTTCCTGTCTATTTTATCATTTTGTTATTTCTACATATTTAATCTCTGATTGCATAAACCATTATTCATCACATTAGTTCTTATCCAGACATCCTGTCTATTTTGTTATTTCTACATTTCTAACCCCTAATTGCACAGTCAATGTCGATCTTCCTAGTAATTATGATGCTTGCTACTTTGTTTGAGTTTTATCCGTCCCACCGCCCTGTTTATTATGGCATTCTAATTCCCAATTGTAATTTTTATTAATTTGACCCTTAACCGGAAATTATTCTGGAACTTTCCCATCCATTTGTTATCAGTACGCGAATGTACAGCCTAGTTGATGATGACTTCGTTGAAAAGAAAACTTTCTTTGCTGCAACTGTCTTCTTAATAATTCCTGTGATCCAATGTGTTGTTTTATTTACAATACCCAGAATTTACGTGGGTAGTTAGACGCTTACTTATCTTAGACTCGGTTTATGCACATATCCTTATATATACATATGCACGTTTACGTCAACAATCGTCTAGGGATATCATTAGACTCCATTATCCTTAAGATTGACAGTAAACAACCAATTGATAAGCTGCACAAATAAACTGGAGTATTTATGTGCTTAACTCTGAGCTGAACCAGATGTTGTTTGAGTTGTTTTTCTAAATAGCTTATCAGAGTACCTACTATTCACTGAGAAGATTGATTTAATGAATAAAGAATATCCTGTTCAATAAATATCCTCTCCATCAACCTCTTTCTATACTTAGATGATTGTAATAATTAACGCAATTTACTCATTAACAACATGAATGCTGTTTCATGGACAAACTAAACGACGCACACATCTTGCAATGAATTTCACCACTGAGGAAGAAAGAGACTCTTGTATTTCATTCCTAGATGTCTTTATGACTAGAAAAGAGGACGGTATACTAAAAAGAAGAAGTGCATGTAGAAAGCGTACATCAACTGACTGTCAATGTACTCATTTTATCAGCTGTTGAACTTTGAAACTCACAAACGCAATCTAATAAAGTGTTTCGTCCGCCACAGAGCAGGCGGAATCTGCTCTGATGAATGTCTTAATGAAGAGGTCAGTATTAATAAAAAGTTGCTGAGTCAGAACGGTTACCCAAGAAAGTTCATCGGAAAGAGACCTTATTCTTACAATTTTAGTTCCTCGGTGACGGTAACAACATCCATCCCTACTTTGCGTTCGTTAGTTAAAGGTGAGCTGCCTAATTTCACCTATTCTATATTTATCTATCACAATCTGACTGGCCTTGCTGTGAAGTGAGCCAGTTAGTTTTGTTTAACTCCGGGTATCAGAACAATATCCCGCATAAACAAAAATTCCATTCATAGCTGTATTCCATCACATCTTGCGCATATAGAACACAAGATTGATTTAAACAAGACCGCTTTCAAAGTCGTCTGCAGCATACCAACTAATCTTAACTTCACTTTTATAGTTCGCCTACTGCATACTGCTTTCTCTAGACGTTGGAATCTACATTAAAAAGGCTAATCTATGTATCCGAAAGGAAGTGGTTCAGCCACTGTCCTCACCATGACCGTCAATAAAGGCTTTAATGATCCTTAATTTGTCATTGCAGAGATTTCACTACTTTTATTTCATACACCATTTACTACTAAAATTTTATGCTCCTTATCATAACTTAAGCATCTTCCTTGAACTGTAATTTCGTTGATATTTTTTTCAAAAACACATAAATATTGACAATGTGGATTATTTTGTTTTGACACTAGTACCTAGAGTGACGTGTCTAGTCTTTTCTTTGGTGCAGACTGAATTCCATAATTCGGGTTCGCAATGTGGGCACCATGCCACTAGGGAGCTTGCCATCATGGTGCACATTGATTTGATGATATTAGATGTTTGGAGGTGATCGGTAGGGAGCCTTGGACCTAGTCCGACACCTAGGTCTAAGGCACCCTGCCGATTGCCTCCAACTATCTAATATCATCAAATGTGGATTATTCTAGAATATTCCGTATACATTTATATATACATAATTCTGGAGCTGACAGAAGCAAATGTTTAATAGAATATCCGTTGCTCAAATTTTTCTTCGTATTCAAATTCAAATGAATCAGTCAATGGTATCGATAGGTAATTACAATTCATCAGTGAGAGGGAGATTAGTGAAAATCGGTGATGTAAGAAAATATGTATATCAGTGTGGAGCCAGCCGATGATGAGTAAGTAATTGGGAAGGAAAATATCTCTTTGATCATTCTAAATGGGTGAATGAGAATTCCGAAATTATAGGTTTGCCACAAACCTTAGGCCGTTCCTCTAGTCTTATGGCTACTAGGCTAGTGGGTAGAATCTTGTCGCCAACGAAATTCTCTTTATTTAATAATAAGTTATATGGTTACACGATTTCATCATGACCTGACATTGGTTAGAGAACCATTGAAAAACCTGTTGGGAGTACTGAACAACTGTTTCGTCAGCCGAGTCTGGGAATCTTCACAGGACGCACCTACCGCCAGGATTCGAACTCACGACCTTATGGTTACAAAGCAAGCTCATAGACCATTACGCCACTCTCTCGCACCCGACCCAACGGCTGCACATGAATTCTAACATGATATACTGTGACCCCTAACCAATGTCTTCGGCAAGTATTTGTCCTCAAACTCAACTGGCTGCACCCTACTAGTCACGGCTTCCCACATGAAGTACAGGTAACTAACTACCTACCTGAATAAGGCCAGTCGCCAGTGAGCATCGCATCGATTATTATTTATTTCGCAATGAACCAGTCTCCACAGAGATAACTTTATATTCTGAAATTTCTTCAGAAAACGAATCTCAACTCGACTGTCAGTATTCTCTATTTCGTAGACAAATATTGAGGCGTGTAAATCACTGAGTCTATCTTATGCTGTTTCTCCTCATCGCTACAAATATAAATACGACAGGTATCCTGTGACAAACACGAACGATTAGACATTCTTCAATACACAGTACTGTGCAACATTTGTGAGTCACTCCATTGGGGATGGCAATCTTTAATGCTGCCTGGATAGTGAAGCATGAGTACATTTCTGCAAGAATAACTCTCGTCTTTCCCACAATCAAAGCGAATTCGGTGACTTCTAATAAGGACTAAGTTCACTGAAGGAATGAATGAGACAGTTGTCATATGTGTGCGTTACAAGCGATCTGGTTGTTTTCAAATCATGTATGTATTTATATCCACATCACTCTTGAGCAAGTGAATGAATCAATCAATATGCCTTAAGAGTTATCAGTATGACAACTTGTCTGTAGCTCTTAAATGTGAGCGTATACGGGTTATTTTATTCCTCCGAATAACTCTATAGATGTGTACGTGTCGACAAGTTCAATTTTGAAGCACCACTGACCACCGATGGAGTGCATCCTCAGCAATCAATTTGAATGATTCAGTTTGTCTTATTCACCTGCACCTAGGCTTCTATTCAACTTGATTCGAGTCAGTTGTCTGCTCTAACAATGTTATATTTGTCCTTCGGTGAAGATCAGATCTTCCAGCACTGCTTAGATGTGGGTTTGATTAGAAAGGAGGGGATTTGTTCATGTGAAGTTGTGATGACCATAAAAAGCTTCAGCAGGTATTTCGATAAAAAATTTGCATCGTTATGCAGTTTGTCTGAGATGAGTTATTGTCAGGTAGGATAACTTGAGGAATCTAGTATTTGGTAGGAACATTTTTGCTAGATCCCATCTTTCCTTAACCCATATTTTGTAAAACTGTAATTATTGGCTTTTAAAACAGTCTGTGGGAACTGCAGCTGCCGTAACTTAAAATAGTTTCCTGTCAACAGTTGTTCAGTGGTGGTACCAGAACTGCAGGGATATTGCATCCTGAAAAATCGATAGACTTACTTCCTTATTGGGTGGAGACAGTGTCTTCATAGATTTAGATGAAACTGTCTCATTAAAGCGGAAATACAACCGTGGTCGCGAACGAGCGAATAATATTTGGGCGATTGGTTTATGTGATAACCATCGACGGGAACGATCTCCCGACAGAATAGCAGATAGTGAAGTACTTGAATACCTATTATTATTCTACTGGTCATACATTTATTTCCATCTATGAATTTTATGCAAATTCAAAAGTTATTAAGCCAACATTATTCAGGAGAAGGCAGGTAGAAACTTTTTCTGATTTGTAAGGCGGTTTTGTCTATATTGAAGCTTATGAAAATTCATTCAGATTGAGTTCAGTGTCTCCTCTTCTTTTATACCACCTTCTCAGATTTTTTTTGCGAATCGTTGACTTGCTTAAGATATTTAGACTAGCTAAAAAAATAAAAACATAATTCAGTGAAGTGATGGGAAAGATTGACAGCTGTTCACAAATATTTTGCATAAAATAGACTTTACTACATCAAAGGAAAGGATTTCTAACAGCCAGTTGCAGACTTTTATCAACTGCTGCCACCTTCTCTGGCTGGCTGGCTGGCTGGCTGGCTGTCTGGCTGGCTGGCTGGCTGGGTACATACTCAAGATCAGGCGGCCAGCCAACCGGCCAGCCGCTCTTCCAGAAACAACTGGCGACAAGAAACTCTAGCTGATGATGACCGAACCAACCAAGAGCCGCTAATTTTCAACATATATGTAGGAGAAAGTGGAGACGGATTGATCGGGTATACGTTGAAGAGGCCATTGAATGACGCAGAGCGCAATGCAGGCCATCGATCACTTGAGTGTAATCGCAATGGGAAGCGACGGACGAGTGGGTTGTCGGTGCTGTAGTGACATGGAGGAGGCTGTGTCAGTTGGAGGGAGGAGTATGTGAGAAATTATGGGCAATCGTGTGGCTAGCCAGGTGAAGTGGACAGCAGAAAATAGAAGAAAGTGAAGATGTGTTGTTGAAGCTCTATGTTCCCGATGGAACCCAAGGAAATAATAAATCCATCCAGTGGTATGCATATCAAGTGGAAAGCAAATACTGTTGAAATAGCTTGTTTTATCTCCTTTTCGTCAAACAAGTTACTGTCAATATTCATTATATTTCACATACCACGATAACAAACTTTGATTTTGGTACAAATATGGGATTTTCAAAGTGTAGTACACTATTGCATCTAATTTTCTCATTACAAGGGTCGAATAATTAAATTAGGGCATTCACATTCATAATATTGTTCAATAAGAAGTGAATATAGAGTTATATCAAATGAAAATATTAACAACAATATAACAATGAGACCAAAACAAAAAATGAGGCCGTTTACTTATAGTTCCTCAGTGAGTTAGTATCTTCCTGTCCCGGACAAATAACGTGCTGTAGAGTTTTTGTACTTAGTCGACCGAGAATAAAGTCCTCCATAGTTGCTTCTAGTTCCCCTATCATCAGATGAGATAGATGCAAGGAGAGAGTTGTGTGTCTATAGAGACCATGTTGACAGTCTGACAAGAATCTGCCAATATATGCTAATTTCTTGCAGCAATCCATTTGTCTATCTACAATAGCATTGACGAGTTGCAATAGCAACACCCACCCCACTCACTCTACCTACTCATGGCTCTAAGTACTCTTCACAGTGTAACAAACAAAGTCTTTCTCGAGTTACTCGAGAAAGACTAAGGACGGGTGAGGAGCAGTAAACAAGTGTGGGCAGAATACGAGAATTGACAAAGTGTAATAGTAGAGACGGAATGACATCAGACCGCCTCAACTTCCCTCACATAGAACGTCAAACGAAATATCCTTGTGAAAACTAACTAACTAACATAATGTGGGAAGACCGCGAAAGGAGATCAGAGAAAATACACAGTCCAAGGCGTTTAAAAATATTCGATTTAGTTTCAACTTCAGTGCCACGTGTGTTGTGATGATAGTGGAAGCGTGTGAACTAACTAGTCCACGTAAGTCACGCTTGCGTCTGAAAGTAAAATTAACCATCTGACATTTGTGCATGGATTAGGCTTAAGACCATTTGACGATGACCACTAACTAATTTAAGAGAAGATTACTTCTTCATATTTTATAATTAGTTAGCCTATGAATACCATTCAGTAAGACTGAATTGTTCTAAAAATAAAATTCTTTAAGCTACAGATTTCTTACACACGTATTAAAAAGACTGATTTGAATGCGCAAAGAATATTCTCTTCGGTAAATTCATCCTCAGGTTAACAATTAAAAAAATATTCTCATTAACAACATTAATGACCTTTCAAATTAAACTGAATCAATCAAGAGTATCAACAGGTGAATACAGTTCACTAAAGCATCGTCAGTAAGGCAGAAGGAGTGAGAGAGACAAATAATATGCATTGATATAACACTAAACTGATTGAATATTAGATGAGATAAGTGAAGGCAAGTAACACATACGTACAATTTATGAATTTATAGATTCTAAATTGTATCATTTTACGAGTTGACCACGGACTGATATCAGTTAGAGAACCATTAAAAACCAGGGAGTACTGGACAGCTACTGTTTCATCCTAGTTTGAGAATCGTTGGCAGTACGCCCCCACTGCACCGGGGTTCGAACCTAGGACCTTCCGGTTACAAGGCAAGCTAGCTCGTATACCATTCAGCCACTGGGACCCGATTCAATGGCCAGTGCATGAATTTTAACTTCTACCAATTCGTGATTTATTTTTTTCATTTTTGATTACAGCTTGACTCCACACCGTATTTTCGGTACCGGTATGAAATTTTCAGCATGTGATATCGGTAGCCCAAATTTTGTAGGCCGACCATAGATGTCAGGTGTGCGTCAGCAGGGAATCGAACTTCGGACCATGTGCATGATCGGCGAGAGTCCTAACCACTGTGAGCGACCCCAACCATTGTCGTTGGTGGGACATCCATCCACACAGGTGACATCTAATTGGACCTCACTGATCACGACTTCTCACTAGAACTCCAGGAAACTCCATCCTGTAGCAAGTCACTAATGAGCATCAGATTAATTTCCTATAGTTCGGTTTGTATAAGTTAGTTATGTTTTTACGAATCGCCCACGTGGGTGCGTATTGCTGAGGATTCCCAAACTAGGATGAAACGGCAGTTGTCCAGTACTCCCTGGTTTTCAATGGTTCCCTAGCTGATATCAGTCCGTGGTCAAGTCGTAGAAATATAACTAACCCTCGCAAACCAAACTATAGAAAATCTAATTGTATCGATTTATTTAACTTCTCTTGTGTAGACAGTTGTGTTGGCTACCGCTCTTCAAACTTTATTTGTCGTTCTCTGGAACAGCTACCAGACTGGTTAGATAAAGGTAAGTGTTTTTAAAATGATCAACACTTTCATCAAAACATAAAGCTCGCCACACTGAACAGTCCTTTTCTATCGTCTGTCAGATATCTATTAAGTTGTTAAATAATTTTCTGTAGATACTAATCACTCAAAACAAAAGAGGTTATTTAAATTCACTTAAGTCAACCAGAACTCTGCGTAGTAGTAGTAGTAGTAGTAGTAGTAGTAAAACCAGGTTCATTTAGCCACTAATGATACCCTCCTGGCTTGCTATCGAAAACTTATTGCTTTGGTAGGTTATTCTCGACACTGTAGATTACTTTGACGGAGGCATGTCACTCAAGGCTCAGTCCTTTCCCCTTTTCTGTTTTCTTTCTTCTTGCATGACTTGCCTCACTCTGATAACGAAATGAACTTTGTTTAGTATGCGGAGTATCTACCTATTTCAGTGTCTGTTAACTCCCAGCTAGTTTATACCAACATGGATAGCTTTCTAACAGGAGTTAACAAATGGTCTTCGTCTAACGGCCTTAAACTGAATCCTTGCAAATGTCTGACATTTAACTTCAGTTTCCGATGTAAACGAAGGTTAAATGAAGCTGATCGAAATACCTGCTGAAGCTTTTTATGGTCATCACAACTTCACATGAACAAATCCCCTCCTTTCTAATCAAACCCACATCTAAGCAGTGCTGGAAGATCTGATCTTCACCGAAGGACAAATATAACATTGTTAGAGCAGACAACTGACTCGAATCAAGTTGAATAGAAGCCTAGGTGCAGGTGAATAAGACAAACTGAATCATTCAAATTGATTGCTGAGGATGCACTCCATCGGTGGTCAGTGGTGCTTCAAAATTGAACTTGTCGACACGTACACATCTATAGAGTTATTCGGAGGAATAAAATAACCCGTATACGCTCACATTTAAGAGCTACAGACAAGTTGTCATACTGATAACTCTTAAGGCATATTGATTGATTCATTCACTTGCTCAAGAGTGATGTGGATATAAATACATACATGATTTGAAAACAACCAGATCGCTTGTAACGCACACATATGACAACTGTCTCATTCATTCCTTCAGTGAACTTAGTCCTTATTAGAAGTCACCGAATTCGCTTTGATTGTGGGAAAGACGAGAGTTATTCTTGCAGAAATGTACTCATGCTTCACTATCCAGGCAGCATTAAAGATTGCCATCCCCAATGGAGTGACTCACAAATGTTGCACAGTACTGTGTATTGAAGAATGTCTAATCGTTCGTGTTTGTCACAGGATACCTGTCGTATTTATATTTGTAGCGATGAGGAGAAACAGCATAAGATAGACTCAGTGATTTACACGCCTCAATATTTGTCTACGAAATAGAGAATACTGACAGTCGAGTTGAGATTCGTTTTCTGAAGAAATTTCAGAATATAAAGTTATCTCTGTGGAGACTGGTTCATTGCGAAATAAATAATAATCGATGCGATGCTCACTGGCGACTGGCCTTATTCAGGTAGGTAGTTAGTTACCTGTACTTCTGTAGCTTATAGAATTTTATTTTTAGAACAATTCAGTCTTACTAAATGGTATTCATAGGCTAACTAATTATAAAATATGAAGAAGTAATCTTCTCTTAAATTAGTTAGTGGTCATCGTCAAATGGTCTTAAGCCTAATCCATGCACAAATGTCAGATGGTTAATTTTACTTTCAGACGCAAGCGTGACTTACGTGGACTAGTTAGTTCACACGCTTCCACTATCATCACAACACACGTGGCACTGAAGTTGAAACTAAATCGAATATTTTTAAACGCCTTGGACTGTGTATTTTCTCTGATCTCCTTTCGCGGTCTTCCCACATTATGTTAGTTAGTTAGTTTTCACAAGGATATTTCGTTTGACGTTCTATGTGAGGGAAGTTGAGGCGGTCTGATGTCATTCCGTCTCTACTATTACACTTTGTCAATTCTCGTATTCTGCCCACACTTGTTTACTGCTCCTCACCCGTCCTTAGTCTTTCTCGAGTAACTCGAGAAAGACTTTGTTTGTTACACTGTGAAGAGTACTTAGAGCCATGAGTAGGTAGAGTGAGTGGGGTGGGTGTTGCTATTGCAACTCGTCAATGCTATTGTAGATAGACAAATGGATTGCTGCAAGAAATTAGCATATATTGGCAGATTCTTGTCAGACTGTCAACATGGTCTCTATAGACACACAACTCTCTCCTTGCATCTATCTCATCTGATGATAGGGGAACTAGAAGCAACTATGGAGGACTTTATTCTCGGTCGACTAAGTACAAAAACTCTACAGCACGTTATTTGTCCGGGACAGGAAGATACTAACTCACTGAGGAACTATAAGTAAACGGCCTCATTTTTTGTTTTGGTCTCATTGTTATATTGTTGTTAATATTTTCATTTGATATAACTCTATATTCACTTCTTATTGAACAATATTATGAATGTGAATGCCCTAATTTAATTATTCGACCCTTGTAATGAGAAAATTAGATGCAATAGTGTACTACACTTTGAAAATCCCATATTTGTACCAAAATCAAAGTTTGTTATCGTGGTATGTGAAATATAATGAATATTGACAGTAACTTGTTTGACGAAAAGGAGATAAAACAAGCTATTTCAACAGTATTTGCTTTCCACTTGATATGCATACCACTGGATGGATTTATTATTTCCTTGGGTTCCATCGGGAACATAGAGCTTCAACAACACATCTTCACTTTCTTCTATTTTCTGCTGTCCACTTCACCTGGCTAGCCACACGATTGCCCATAATTTCTCACATACTCCTCCCTCCAACTGACACAGCCTCCTCCATGTCACTACAGCACCGACAACCCACTCGTCCGTCGCTTCCCATTGCGATTACACTCAAGTGATCGATGGCCTGCATTGCGCTCTGCGTCATTCAATGGCCTCTTCAACGTATACCCGATCAATCCGTCTCCACTTTCTCCTACATATATGTTGAAAATTAGCGGCTCTTGGTTGGTTCGGTCATCATCAGCTAGAGTTTCTTGTCGCCAGTTGTTTCTGGAAGAGCGGCTGGCCGGTTGGCTGGCCGCCTGATCTTGAGTATGTACCCAGCCAGCCAGCCAGCCAGACAGCCAGCCAGCCAGCCAGCCAGCCAGAGAAGGTGGCAGCAGTTGATAAAAGTCTGCAACTGGCTGTTAGAAATCCTTTCCTTTGATGTAGTAAAGTCTATTTTATGCAAAATATTTGTGAACAGCTGTCAATCTTTCCCATCACTTCACTGAATTATGTTTTTATTTTTTTAGCTAGTCTAAATATCTTAAGCAAGTCAACGATTCGCAAAAAAAATCTGAGAAGGTGGTATAAAAGAAGAGGAGACACTGAACTCAATCTGAATGAATTTTCATAAGCTTCAATATAGACAAAACCGCCTTACAAATCAGAAAAAGTTTCTACCTGCCTTCTCCTGAATAATGTTGGCTTAATAACTTTTGAATTTGCATAAAATTCATAGATGGAAATAAATGTATGACCAGTAGAATAATAATAGGTATTCAAGTACTTCACTATCTGCTATTCTGTCGGGAGATCGTTCCCGTCGATGGTTATCACATAAACCAATCGCCCAAATATTATTCGCTCGTTCGCGACCACGGTTGTATTTCCGCTTTAATGAGACAGTTTCATCTAAATCTATGAAGACACTGTCTCCACCCAATAAGGAAGTAAGTCTATCGATTTTTCAGGATGCAATATCCCTGCAGTTCTGGTACCACCACTGAACAACTGTTGACAGGAAACTATTTTAAGTTACGGCAGCTGCAGTTCCCACAGACTGTTTTAAAAGCCAATAATTACAGTTTTACAAAATATGGGTTAAGGAAAGATGGGATCTAGCAAAAATGTTCCTACCAAATACTAGATTCCTCAAGTTATCCTACCTGACAATAACTCATCTCAGACAAACTGCATAACGATGCAAATTTTTTATCGAAATACCTGCTGAAGCTTTTTATGGTCATCACAACTTCACATGAACAAATCCCCTCCTTTCTAATCAAACCCACATCTAAGCAGTGCTGGAAGATCTGATCTTCACCGAAGGACAAATATAACATTGTTAGAGCAGACAACTGACTCGAATCAAGTTGAATAGAAGCCTAGGTGCAGGTGAATAAGACAAACTGAATCATTCAAATTGATTGCTGAGGATGCACTCCATCGGTGGTCAGTGGTGCTTCAAAATTGAACTTGTCGACACGTACACATCTATAGAGTTATTCGGAGGAATAAAATAACCCGTATACGCTCACATTTAAGAGCTACAGACAAGTTGTCATACTGATAACTCTTAAGGCATATTGATTGATTCATTCACTTGCTCAAGAGTGATGTGGATATAAATACATACATGATTTGAAAACAACCAGATCGCTTGTAACGCACACATATGACAACTGTCTCATTCATTCCTTCAGTGAACTTAGTCCTTATTAGAAGTCACCGAATTCGCTTTGATTGTGGGAAAGACGAGAGTTATTCTTGCAGAAATGTACTCATGCTTCACTATCCAGGCAGCATTAAAGATTGCCATCCCCAATGGAGTGACTCACAAATGTTGCACAGTACTGTGTATTGAAGAATGTCTAATCGTTCGTGTTTGTCACAGGATACCTGTCGTATTTATATTTGTAGCGATGAGGAGAAACAGCATAAGATAGACTCAGTGATTTACACGCCTCAATATTTGTCTACGAAATAGAGAATACTGACAGTCGAGTTGAGATTCGTTTTCTGAAGAAATTTCAGAATATAAAGTTATCTCTGTGGAGACTGGTTCATTGCGAAATAAATAATAATCGATGCGATGCTCACTGGCGACTGGCCTTATTCAGGTAGGTAGTTAGTTACCTGTACTTCATGTGGGAAGCCGTGACTAGTAGGGTGCAGCCAGTTGAGTTTGAGGACAAATACTTGCCGAAGACATTGGTTAGGGGTCACAGTATATCATGTTAGAATTCATGTGCAGCCGTTGGGTCGGGTGCGAGAGAGTGGCGTAATGGTCTATGAGCTTGCTTTGTAACCATAAGGTCGTGAGTTCGAATCCTGGCGGTAGGTGCGTCCTGTGAAGATTCCCAGACTCGGCTGACGAAACAGTTGTTCAGTACTCCCAACAGGTTTTTCAATGGTTCTCTAACCAATGTCAGGTCATGATGAAATCGTGTAACCATATAACTTATTATTAAATAAAGAGAATTTCGTTGGCGACAAGATTCTACCCACTAGCCTAGTAGCCATAAGACTAGAGGAACGGCCTAAGGTTTGTGGCAAACCTATAATTTCGGAATTCTCATTCACCCATTTAGAATGATCAAAGAGATATTTTCCTTCCCAATTACTTACTCATCATCGGCTGGCTCCACACTGATATACATATTTTCTTACATCACCGATTTTCACTAATCTCCCTCTCACTGATGAATTGTAATTACCTATCGATACCATTGACTGATTCATTTGAATTTGAATACGAAGAAAAATTTGAGCAACGGATATTCTATTAAACATTTGCTTCTGTCAGCTCCAGAATTATGTATATATAAATGTATACGGAATATTCTAGAATAATCCACATTTGATGATATTAGATAGTTGGAGGCAATCGGCAGGGTGCCTTAGACCTAGGTGTCGGACTAGGTCCAAGGCTCCCTACCGATCACCTCCAAACATCTAATATCATCAAATCAATGTGCACCATGATGGCAAGCTCCCTAGTGGCATGGTGCCCACATTGCGAACCCGAATTATGGAATTCAGTCTGCACCAAAGAAAAGACTAGACACGTCACTCTAGGTACTAGTGTCAAAACAAAATAATCCACATTGTCAATATTTATGTGTTTTTGAAAAAAATATCAACGAAATTACAGTTCAAGGAAGATGCTTAAGTTATGATAAGGAGCATAAAATTTTAGTAGTAAATGGTGTATGAAATAAAAGTAGTGAAATCTCTGCAATGACAAATTAAGGATCATTAAAGCCTTTATTGACGGTCATGGTGAGGACAGTGGCTGAACCACTTCCTTTCGGATACATAGATTAGCCTTTTTAATGTAGATTCCAACGTCTAGAGAAAGCAGTATGCAGTAGGCGAACTATAAAAGTGAAGTTAAGATTAGTTGGTATGCTGCAGACGACTTTGAAAGCGGTCTTGTTTAAATCAATCTTGTGTTCTATATGCGCAAGATGTGATGGAATACAGCTATGAATGGAATTTTTGTTTATGCGGGATATTGTTCTGATACCCGGAGTTAAACAAAACTAACTGGCTCACTTCACAGCAAGGCCAGTCAGATTGTGATAGATAAATATAGAATAGGTGAAATTAGGCAGCTCACCTTTAACTAACGAACGCAAAGTAGGGATGGGTGTTGTTACCGTCACCGAGGAACTAAAATTGTAAGAATAAGGTCTCTTTCCGATGAACTTTCTTGGGTAACCGTTCTGACTCAGCAACTTTTTATTAATACTGACCTCTTCATTAAGACATTCATCAGAGCAGATTCCGCCTGCTCTGTGGCGGACGAAACACTTTATTAGATTGCGTTTGTGAGTTTCAAAGTTCAACAGCTGATAAAATGAGTACATTGACAGTCAGTTGATGTACGCTTTCTACATACACTTCTTCTTTTTAGTATACCGTCCTCTTTTCTAGTCATAAAGACGTCTAGGAATGAAATACAAGAGTCTCTTTCTTCCTCAGTGGTGAAATTCATTGCAAGATGTGTACATCGTTAAGTTTGTCCATGAACCAGCATTCATGTTGTTAATGAGTAAATTGCGTTAATTATTACAATCATCTAAGTATAGAAAGAGGTTGATGGAGAGGATATTTATTGAACAGGATATTCTTTATTCATTAAATCAATCTTCTCAGTGAATAGTAGGTACTCTGATAAGCTATTTAGAAAAACAACTCAAACAACATCTGGTTCAGCTCAGAGTTAAGCACATAAATACTCCAGTTTATTTGTGCAGCTTATCAATTGGTTGTTTACTGTCAATCTTAAGGATAATGGAGTCTAATGATATCCCTAGACGATTGTTGACGTAAACGTGCATATGTATATATAAGGATATGTGCATAAACCGAGTCTAAGATAAGTAAGCGTCTAACTACCCACGTAAATTCTGGGTATTGTAAATAAAACAACACATTGGATCACAGGAATTATTAAGAAGACAGTTGCAGCAAAGAAAGTTTTCTTTTCAACGAAGTCATCATCAACTAGGCTGTACATTCGCGTACTGATAACAAATGGATGGGAAAGTTCCAGAATAATTTCCGGTTAAGGGTCAAATTAATAAAAATTACAATTGGGAATTAGAATGCCATAATAAACAGGGCGGTGGGACGGATAAAACTCAAACAAAGTAGCAAGCATCATAATTACTAGGAAGATCGACATTGACTGTGCAATTAGGGGTTAGAAATGTAGAAATAACAAAATAGACAGGATGTCTGGATAAGAACTAATGTGATGAATAATGGTTTATGCAATCAGAGATTAAATATGTAGAAATAACAAAATGATAAAATAGACAGGAAGTTCGGATATGAAAATATGGTAGTGTAAACAGGGATTAAGAAAAACTTAGAAATAACATAAATAAACAGGAAGTTTAGATAAGAAAGTCAATAGGATGGTCATTACTAAAAGAAATACTTGTTTATGATGGCCATGGCAGGGACAGGAGTTGGACGTATTTCTTTTGGATGCAAAGCGTGGGTTTCAGCTTTTGGATAGCTAGTGCCTCGGCTATGCTCGGATGTCTTGATTTCATTCCCTTTGATAGGTTTGATTGAATCTTGTATATTACTTTGAAGGATTTTTCGAAAGGCGCTGAATGTCCTGAATTGACCAGATGTTCTGTCACTGAACTGTATACAAGTTTTCGGTCTCCTTTTACTAGCCAGGCTGGATAGTGTTCACGAGCGCGCTTTCCAAGCTGGTTCATGGTACGGCTGATTTACTCAGCTCCACAAGAGCAAGTAAACTGGTCATTACAAGTAAACTGTGCATCGGTGGCACAGTGGTTAGGACTCTCGCCGACCATGCACATGGTCCGGGGTTCGAGCCCGCGCCGACGCACACCTGATATCTATGGTTGTCCTGCGAAATTCGGCTACCGATATCCATGCCGAAAATTCCATACTCGTACGAAAAATACGGTGTGGAATCAGGCTGTAATCAAAAATAAAAAATAAAACAAATAAGAAATAAATAAATAAAATTTGCACATTGAAGTGACCTAATCTGACAGCTTGTCTTTTGCTATCTGGCTGGACAGTTTCTTGCAGGAAAACGTTAGTCGAAAGGCGGGCGTCGAAGTATGTTTTCCTCATAGAATGAGAGAGGCGTTTAAGAAGGATTTCTGCCTCAATGTCATTTTTGAATTCTAGATTAAGCAGAAGTATTTTCTTTTGAACGGATTAGAGTTGTTCGGAAGTCCTCTTTGATTTGAGATTCTTGTCTATGAACCTGGGCAGAAAACAGTTTTCCGTTTGAGACTGAATCCGACGGAATGTTCCACTTCCTAGACGTCCATTTGACAAGAAACGCCGACAACTCTCTGAATAGGTCCATATTCAAAAAGCCTCCATGGACTGGATAATTCATTAACTTTCAAAACTTCTTGTCCCTAAGCAGAAAGAGGAACCTGATATACGCTCTTTCCTTGAAAATTCGGAAGATATGCAGTGAGGAAGTGATTGAAGAACAACTGCGTAATCTCCATCCAGGTTCATGGACATATATATATGCATAAATCGTGTCTAAGATAAGTATCTAACTACCCACGTAAATTCTGAATACTGTAAATAACGTATCTACTATAGTAACTGATTATTTTAAAGTAAGCTATCAGCTTGCTTACATTCTCGGTCTCAGTTCACTGGAAGAAATCTAAAAGGGTTTCAAAAAGAGTAAGCAATATTTCCACTGGGAGTAGTCTGTTACGAAATCGTTTAATAGGACGTTTGAAAGGGTAATGGGGACTGATTCCCGCGAAATTTCATGCAATCACATGAAAACCTGCTGGCAGTTCTACAATGCAACCAGTCTATATATGTATGAACCATGTAGTGTATTTGCGCAACACATTTCTAACAGTCTGATCACACACAGACTTGTTTACCTTTCCTAGATATATTGCTTAGTCAACTGCTTGATGGATCAATAAATCCATCTATTTATAGAAATCCTTCTTGAACAAGACAGTATCTTATTAATTACCTGAGTTCATGCCCTGTTGAGTGCGAAACAGCCTGAGTGAGAGAGGTGCCTCGTTAGTGGAATCCAACTAAAATATTCACCGAAGACACACTTGATGAAGAAGAAAGAAAGTCGACACAAACTCTGACTGATAATAATTATCCAGACAAGTTCGTGAGGAGATATAAAGCGGTCAGTGGAACACCTAGATCCCCTTTCTAACTCACCACTAAGAAAGACGTATATATCAAACTACCCTGTGGATGGGTGATCATAACAGCTTGGTAACTCAACAGGGATTGAATGTTGTCGTAGTTTAAAAGACATTTACTGTGGTTAGAAACGGAATAATTTAGATTGTGAGGTCTATATATCCATGTAAGCCCTTAGAACTTGAGAAAGGTGATGTTACATCCCACCGTATCTACCAGTTTGAACATACGTGTCGCCAAACATACATATATGGGGAGGACTCACCGATCTCTGCGAGTAAATTGTCGCTTCAGAGCATATTCCCGAATGGCTTTAGAAGCAAACAAAATCCCCAGAAACCACTAATTAATGGTGAGAACAAACAACATTATAGAGGAAATTGCTGCTTACACGTCTTTTACAGCTATCTGTAGAAAGTGTTTGGGGTAGAACCTATCCTAAAGTTCGTGGATTTAGCGATAGCTATCAATTAGAAAGTTTTAACCACCTTTACGCGTTCAAAGCAACAATTCATCATCACATTAAACCTACCTTCCTTGGTAAACTTCGTTTTTATACCAGCCAGTGTGGATGTACTATGTTACCTCTGTTATTTGGTTTAGTGATCTCCATTGTTATTATGACCTTCGATATGTCCTTTTAACTTGATCTAAACTTATTTTCTCACCTCTTAACTGTTTCTCAGTTTCATATATATATATATATATTCCTATTAGATGTAGGTGTGTGATCAGACTGCTTGAAATGTGTAGAGCAGATACATTACACGATTGAGACAGATTGCGTCTTGTTATTGCTTTGTCTAAATTCATAAATGGAGCTAATTGTCATATATATATATTTATATATATATACAGATGAACGTTTCAATTCTTCTGATAAACCAGTTTGGTAGATGAAACTTGAATTCTACTGAAGAGAGCGTAGATTTCGACTTTATTTGGTTTTCCTTCCGACACACTGTATATGTATTTTTCCAGGGACTGTGTAGTTTCGCCACAACTAACTTAAATGAAGTCTACCACCTATTACTACAGGCATGTGGACGACACATTTATGGTTTACAGTAATATAGACTACGCATTCATAATGTCTGAGGAACTCTATGAGGCTGATTTCCACAGTGCATTTGCAATGAATCATGAACATGACAATCATTTCGACTTCCTAGACCTCAACAACAAATAGATTAAATGATGAAACGACTGAGACTAAGACTACATGAATATGAAAATCATTTCAGACCTTCGTCACTCCGAAATTAATTTTTCAGTTCTACTCCTCTTAGTATACATACCAAAATCAGATTTTAAACATCAAGTTTAAGTCAGTCTGTTCTTCCATATCGATCAGAAACTCGATGTATTCCTAAAGGTACCTCTAGTGGGACAATGAAATTTTTTATCAACCGATACCTTCATCACTGGCTCCATAATGAAAAGCAGATGGTCAGTGGAAAAGAACTAGCAGCAAGAAACTCTGCAGTGCACCGAAAACAACAAGGAACGTGTTACTCAAAGAATTGTTTAAAGAAAATGGGACACAGAGTGAGAAGAGCGTTGGGTGGCATCTCGCTCCAGATAAGAATTCAAGTGAAACTCTGGTGAGGAATGAAAATTCAAGCATGGGTAGAATTCATTATAAGAAGTAACGAAACGGGTAGAACAGCAGACTGAGATAAGAAATATAAATGGATTCCAACATCAAATTTGGTTTCATCAATCAAGTGGTTGCTTTAATTAATCATTTTTAGGTATCCAGTCCTAATTGTGGTGGACTGGATTATGCGTCAGACAGTGGGAAACGAGAAGACAGGGATATCCTGGACCGACCGACGGGAAGAACCTAGAAGACCTGGATTTCGCGCTTCGATGATTTATATTTGATCTCACACAAAATCGAAGACTTAGAGGCAAGCGAAAACCGACAAACTGGTCGAAGAAGCAGTCGACGAAAACAGGACTCCAGGTGAACATAGGTGAACAAGACGGAGGTTATGAAAATAACCAACCAACCCCAACAACAAAAGCAGCAACATCCAGCCAACAACTAATCACCATCAACGGGAGGGATTCGAAAGAGGTTACTTCATTCACTCACTGATCTAGGGAGGGAGCATTGTCTCAACTACAGGAAGTCGGAACGGACGAGGATGTCAAATCGAGCGAGAATCAGGGAGGGGGGCGAGAAACACATTCACCCATCAACCTGAAATCAATCTGAAAATCTTCGTCACTCAGTATCAACAACAAAATTCGGATTTTTCAATACAAACGTCAAGTCAGTCAGTTCTCTTATACGGATGAGAAACTTGGCGGTGGGTCACAAAGAATATTTCCAACAGGCTATTGCAGACCTTTATCAATAACTGTCTTCCCTCAACACTGCTCAAGATCAGATGGCGGGGCCGGAAAGAATCACCAACAAGAAACTATGGGAACAAACAAAACAAGAACCAATCGTCAACCAACAAATATGCAGGAGAAAGCGGAGATGGATCGGACACTGGCTGAGGAGGCCACCACTGGGTGACATCGTGCGCGCGTCAGGCCATTGCTCGAGTAGAACCCGGAAGGGAAGCACGCGGTGAGTGGGACGTCAGTGCGAGGGTGACATGGGCGAGATCGTGTGAAGAGGAATAGAAACAATATGGAGTAACATGGATGCAGGTGAAAAGTAAAGCAGAAGACAGAAGCAAGTTCAGTTGAAGCCCTATGTTTCAGTAGGAAACCAAGCGAACAATAATAATAAAAAAAACTTTTAGGTATAGGAGGCGAGGACGCTAAGAACTAATAGGTTAAAAGTCATCAAAACATCAATTAACTATCAGATGTTAGTAGCAAGATATGGAAATCTTGAAGGAGGGATGAAAATTTATTACGGAATTCAAGATTAGTTAATTCGAAGGAGTGAGCAACAAGTTATCTCGTAATCAAGAATTATGTAGAATAGCAATGATGACTAAGAAGAATAGGATGACTCATAAGAATTATGTGAAATACAATCAAGTTAATAGAGTTGTAAAAACTTACAAAGTTGTCTTTAAAAACTTAATACATATTATGCAGTTGGCCATGGAAACACAAACGGGCTATACAAATTTCTTTCGAACACACAGAGATTTGGCTTATCCAGATGAATTCCAATTGCGTCTGCTGTATGTATGCAAAACTCTTACTCACAGAGCGTGCGGCGATAGGTTGGGTGAAATACGATTAATAAACAACTTTGAAACCTTCGTTAGAATAAGTCGACCTGATGTCCAGTATTGATGAGGTGAGTTAGTATTGAGCTGCGTGTAACAGATTTATTCGGCTCTTTGCCGAATGCAGTTGAGAGGTCATATGAACTGTAGTCAAGATTTGACAGAACAGTTCTAAAATATTTGGGCGCCGAGTGAGAAGTAGACATTATATTTGTAAAATCTCAGCGATATTGAAATAAGTAATTCCAACGTTTCCTTCGCCAATCTGGTCCGAACTTCTTCAGGGAAATTAATCGAAATTAACATAACAGAGGTTTATATATAAAAGGAACATCTCTTATTTAAAAAAAATCGAATTAAATTAACAAAAAAACTATGTAATTGGCACAATTATCGTGATTCCACTCTCCGTTGTCTGCAGCAGAATGCGTATCCTAAATTCGTAGCTGTCCAGTCACCTGACAACTTCAGTAGGTCGAATAAAGCAGCTCAATTTTCAGAAAGAAGACAAAGTAATAAGTTTGACAGGGTGCTTCAACTAAACTCTAATCCTAAACACCATAATTTTGAAAATACGTCTAATCATAAAATTCTAGATACTAACAGTTTGAACAGACATGAAGGTGTGATGTTAGTTGACGCATAGGAAATCCTGATTAATAAATAAGAATGGATATGTATCACTAACTAATAATACTTGGTCAAAGTTCCTGACTGTCTATATCTACTTATGGAGACGTTAAGACATTGTTTTACAACTGTTTATCCGCACACATACACACTGTGTTTAAAGTGTTTAACAAAGGTAGATCAATATTTGTAAGTCTGAGGTCAAATTTTGATCACAACTCATACAATTTTGTTTATTGTACATGTTGATGCCTGTTTTATAACTCATGATTGGACAAAGTGTTTTTAAAAATAAGAGATGTTCCTTTTATATATAAACCTCTGTTATGTTAATTTCGATTAATTTCCCTGAAGAAGTTCGGACCAGATTGGCGAACGAAACGTTGGAATTACTCATTTCAATATCGCTGAGATTTTACAAATATAATTTTTTTGCAGTTGAGAGGTGTTAAGAAATTCGACGATGTACTATGCGCATAGGTGTAGAGCCAGACAATTATGAGGAACTGATTGAGAAGAAATGCATATTTCTTCCCTAAATATGTTGTTTTTGTTCTTCTAAATACTTAAATGGGAATTCAAAAATCACTGACTTGTTATAGCCTAAATGAAACGCGACTTCTGATTGTAAACAAGCAAACATGAAGTAATACCGACCCACTCCACCCCCGCCCTCACATTTGTCTCCTTGTCATAGTTAAACATAATACTCAAAAAAGGAGGTAGCAAGTATTTGAGTATTTTTCAGGAATGCAGTATAAATTAAACTGTTTGTGGAGGCCATAAGTGTGAAACTCTTATCGAATAATACACATTGTCAACACTGTACAAAAAGGAATAATGAAATTAAACGTCGAATAAAATTTTACTCCATATTTCTATTCTCATGTCTAAACATTAATAACACACAAAACTCGACTGTGGAATACACCCCAATCACCGATAAATCAATCAAGTTTGTAATGTGTCTATTCGCACAAAATATAAAACCACCCGCCCCTCTTCACAACACATCCCCCGACCAAAAAGGAAAGAAGACTACTGAATCGATCAAAACAAGGGGAGAGAAAACAGTTTTCTTTCTTAATTTTTGATCCCTATCATAATTCACTCTAACTAAAATCCTACTTTTAATGATTCAATTTGTTTTATATATGTATACCATGTAACTAACTAACTGTAAATCAACTTCCGATTGTTGGAAATGTTATTTCATTTCCTGAGTATAGAACAAAAGAATAAATAAAAAACAAATTTTTTGTTATTTCTCTTCTCCTTCTTTTTCTCTTGTTCGTTTACCTATGTATTTTACCTAAAAAATAACAAAAACAAACGGCAATATATTCATAACTGGCAGGTGTATTATTGACCTTCGGCGTTAATTGATTTAAACAAATCTTACGGATGACCTTCATTTATTTGTCATTAAGTTGAGTGGAGTGAGGTGGAATGAATATTTATGTAGATTTTTATATTTACCTTATTTATTCAATTGAACAATTCGAAATTCATTGGAAATTCACCTGCATAAGTTAAATTGAATTTATTGATGAGAGGGCAATCGGCTAAGAGTTTATGCATGCATAATATAAGTACATCAAACTGTTAGTGTGAGTGTTGTGAATGCTACTTTTGCGAGTTTCAAATCACGACCTAACAGCTGTTATTTGGTCAAGTGGTTGAATCGCTAAATCATATTTATATCTGGTTTTTTTCTGTTTGTTTAATAGAGATAACTGATGAAGAAATAATTAACACGGAAATTAGGCGTCCTACTCGCGCTTGTTTAAATTTATTTGCTAAGTAGAATAACTGCGAAATTCACATTTCAACCACTGTCGAGGAAAACCGACAGGAATGAGTTAGAGGAAGGGGGCAGTTAAAACCGGATTTTTAGACAATATCTGATGAATAACTTTTTAATTAATTTCCTTTCGATATTATTACTACCACTGTTAGTATTATTATTCTCTTTAGTTCAGAAGGGCTTCAAAAGAACAACTCTTTTTGATGTGGTTGTGTTCTCTAAGCTGGATGGTTAATTTGCAAAGCTCTCAACGCCCTACTAGGCGACATCTTCAACGCGTACTTTAATGTGAAGTGAGCTTTTAGATTTCTCCACGAGTTTATTAGTCATCTCTCCTGGTGACCTTGGACGTGAATCGATACCCATGAATTATCATTAAAAGACATATACCCCCAAGCCAACCTATCACATCAAAAGCCTCCAAAGAAAGCACAAAGAAAATCGCCTTACTGTATATAAAGGATATCTCAGAAATCACTACAAGACTCTTCAAACCTTTATGAATTGACGTCGTACACAAACCAACAAAATCACTTCACTCAGCTGGTTCTATGTCAGCCAAAAGACTCAACAGCGAAAGGAGATAAAACCAACATCAGTATCTACAAAATTAATTGTAACAACTGCGAAAAACACTACATTGGCCAAAGTGGACGTCCCTTTCGTCTACATAACCACGAATGTAAGCTAGGCGTCAAAAGACATGACACCCACTCCCTCACTCATATCACCTCACTGCATACAGCCAAGCACGGACATCAATTCGACTGGGACAACCAACGTTCAAATATTAGACAGAGGAAACAATAAGAATGCTAGATAATTTTTTAGAAGCTTGGTATTCCAGTGAATCATCAATCAATAGACACATCGAGAGAGACAAAATTTATCAACCGATAAGAAAGAAACCTCACACACGCACAAAGGGTCAAAGTTCAAATCAAAGAAACAATCATTTCCAATACAAGTAGCCTAGAAGGTGTGAAAACACAAAAACAGCCAATCACGTACAAGGTCACCAAGAGAGATGATTAATAAACTCGTGGAGAAATCTAAAAGCTCACTTCAAATTGAAGTATGCGCAGAAGATGTCGCTTAGTAGGTTGACGAAAGCTTCGCAAATTAACCATCCAGCTCAGAGAACACAACCACATCAAAATCATCCACCTGAGCTACAAATCTTCTCTATCATATCTAAAGAACAGCTCTATTTTGTTCTGCCCTATGCACTCCTCTTTTTCTGAGTGCAGGATTGCACGTAATCTCCTCCTCACATGGTCTCCTACCTGTCAGCCTCGGACCTATGACCAACTCCTCATTTCCCACTCGAGAATTAGTGGGTGATGTCAACCGACGGTCTCCTTGGTGTAAGTCCTGTCCACCTCCATTTCCTTTGGAATATTTGTTGGTTGAAGAATAGGCTCTTGATTGGTCAGTTCTCACAATTTCTTGTTTCTTATCCTCTTTCGTCGGCTGTCAGATTTTGAATGTGGAGCCAGAAAAGTCACTGGTCTGTTGGAAATGCTTCTCATGACCTGCTAAGTCTGCAAGATCCATATTGGTACTGAAAATCCGAATTTTACTGTTTAAGCCGCAGAGTGCAGAAGACTACCGAAAGCATTTTCAGACTGATAAAGGTCTGATTCGACTTTCCGACTCTGTTTTTCACATCCTCATCCGTTTTCACTGCCCGCCGTTGAAGAGATGATATTTAGATAAGTGGAGAAATAGATGTCTTTCAAATTTCTTTCAGTAATATTGCCTTGTTTTGGTTGTTGTTCGGTGAGTACCTTCATCCCATCCATCTTTTTGATTTTGATTTTTTTTATTACAGCTTGATTCCACACCGTGTTTTTGATACAGGTACTGAATTTTCAGCATGCGATATCGGTCGCCCAAATTTTGCAGGCCGACCATAGATATCAGGTGTGCGTCGGTAAGGGATCGAACCCCGGACCATGTGCATGATCGGCGAGAGTCATAACCACTGTGCCACCGACGCACATGTTCAGCTGCAGTTTGGTTTAAAACCCTTTCTTTGTCAATTTGTTGGTTTCCGTTCGTAAATTTCCGACTTTATATGACATTAGACATAAGTCATGATGTCTTTATGTTCCCCATATACGGTGTTCCACACGGTGCGCTTTCTCATAATCAGGTTGATTCTTTAGTTAGTGATATATGTATATGATACATTTTCATTTACCTGCTAGTTGAAAGCGTCTACTTCGCTCTAGAAATACCATCAAACCACTATACTCCTTGTAGTTTCACTGTTATAAATATAATTTACTACTATCATCATTGTTATTCCCTTGGGTTCCGATTGGAACATGCGGCTTCAACAACACATGTCCACCTTCTTCTATTTTCTGCTGTCCATCTCATCCATGTCACCTTTACACCGACCACTTAGTCGTCCGTCGCTTCCCGTTGCGATTCCAGTCGAACGATGGATGGCTTTCATCACCCTCGATGGTATTCGACGGTCTTCTTCCTACTAGTTACTCCTTATGATCGTGGAAAAGTATGTTCATACCTTTAATGTAATTCATATTTTTTTAACGTTTAGGTTGTAACCAGTTGAGAAGAATCCTCGAAATAATAATAAAAGATGAGCTCATATTATCCTGGTACATTTGTTGTTCTTGCTTTGTTCAGGTCTTTTTAGCGTATGTCCAATCAATTCATCTCCATTTTCTTCTCCATATTTGTTGAGCGGCCGGCTTTTGGTTAGTTAGAGTTTCTTGTTGCTAATTCTTCGTGTGGGGCTGGTCGGTTGGCCATTTCCTCTTCACTATGGAGCCAGTCAGCGAAGCTGTTAGCTGTTG
The DNA here is from genome assembly GCA_944472135.2 of Trichobilharzia regenti. Lineage (NCBI taxonomy): Eukaryota > Metazoa > Platyhelminthes > Trematoda > Strigeidida > Schistosomatidae > Trichobilharzia > Trichobilharzia regenti. The sequence goes on along the minus strand of OX235270.1, from coordinate 25,970,752 downwards.
GTAAAAAATATCTTTAACTGGCTGTTGGAAATCCGTTTTGTGGCTCACTAGCTGTGTTTTTGACTCATACAGAAGAAACAACTGACTTCTCATTTGTGCTGAAAATGAGAATCTTTTTGTTTCTGCTGAGGGGCGATAAGGAGGTGAGAAACAGTGGCTAGTAAGGAGGCCTGCTAAAAGTATAATGAAGCCCTGCTTTCAATTAGGAACCTATTTGAATAGTAATAATAGTAATAATACACAATGCCATCGATTCGCTTTAATTATTTCAAACCTGGTTATTCCTAAGGCCTGTTATCTGATTCTGCCCTGATATATAAATGCAAGAGGACAATTATTTGAAAAATAATCAACCAATAACTGAGAGGCAAAATAATTGATTTCCTCACATTTCTGGCAAATCCTATAAAGTATATCCACAATTATAGTAGTGTTGAACGAAATATAAGGTGCAACTCGCGGTACTCTCTATTGGCCTTAGATTTTATGACAGACGGAAACGAGTCAGCCACTTAGACATTGATACTGAATTTGAAAACCTATTTAGTCAGACAACGTATCTAATTCCATAATCCACCCTGGAACTGGAACGCTTCAAATCCAGTCTAGTAGATTGTTTTTAACAGTACAACACCGAGAAGAACTAAAGAAACTGATAAATTATGAAAGACTAATCATGAAACCTGATAAAGGCTGAGTAGTAGTCCATCTCGATAGAAATGGTGAATATATCAAAAAAGATAAATGATATATTGTAAAAGACATAAAGAAGTTTCAAAAACTTGAAGAGAAGAAGTATTTCATTACAAAAATAAACAGTGAATTAACCAGACGTTTTGGAAGAAAATGTATTTTCTGAAAGTTCAAATGAAGAACTTAGATCAACGGGCATATACCCTACAGGAATATAAGGCATTATCCAAAGTAAACAAATCAAGGGTACTGCTAAGACATATTGCAACATTTTGCCTACCGTGTTCTAGCTAGATAGTCAGTAAATATTATCAAACCTTTGCATGAGAAGATAGTGAAATATATAGCGTCCAAGATGTATGTGAATTCATAGACAAAATCATAGATATTAATATCAAGGACAAAACTATGATATCTTTCGACATAACATCTTTATTCACAAATGTACCTTTAGTGGAAACAGTTAACTACATATGTGAACAAGTGTATAACTGGTCGATAAATACTGGTATCCCAACGAAAATCCTAAAAGAAATGTTATTAAGATGTACAATGGATGTAAATTTCGAATTCGATGCCACACTTTACAAAAAAGTGGACAGGTTGGCGATGGGTGAACCATTGGGTTCCATATTCACGGATTTATTTCCAAGGAAACTAGAAAATGGTTCTTTGAACAGTTCATCATTACATTTCTCACTTTATTACCAGTATATGGATGATACCTCCATTCTTTGTGAAAATGATTCGGATAGGAACACTTTAATTACTCAATTCAATGAATTACATTCCGCTATCAATTTCACGTAAGAAAAGGAATCCCGAAATACAGTCAATTGACTTCCTGGATGACCTCCTTGCAAGAAAGCTAGATGGTAGTATGAAGAGAAATTTGCAAAGGAAAAGCGCATGGACAGGACAATACAGGCATTACCTTAGCTTTCTCCTCCTCCCCCCGCCCCCCCCCGCCGTACAACAGAAACTTAGTAAGCAAACAAACTCAATCAAACGGGTTATAACTATATCCTTAGAAGAGGCAACTGAAGATGAACTAAGGATTGTATGTGATACCTTGGTTGAAAATTGGTATCCAAACAAATTCATCAGAAAACATATGACTAAGAAAGTTGAAGAGGACTACTCACTATCTGTAAACAAGAAGCCTTTATACATACGACTACAATTCACGGACGATAAACCTAGCGAAATAATTTCGAAGAAGTTAAGAATATCATTTCAAAGAACTTGTAACGCTAGCAAACTACAAGTCTTATTTTCCATACAACCGTGAGTGCTTCCCCAATTAGAAGATGAAATATCTAGGCTAACCACTTCTAACTGTATCTACCAATTTAACTGAACTTGTGGTGGAGCGAGTTATACTGACCGTTGCTCTAGGAAATTGAGTTTTCGGGCTCGATCGGGAACATCTACCAGTGTGGCTAAATAAAGGTGTTGTGAAAAGCATCAGTAGCTCGATATTACACAACCTGGCCAAAAGCGACCGGCAACAAAGCTATCATTGAAAAGTACTTTTCCATCATCAGCTATCGGGTACCGAACAAATTGCTAGAAACATCCAGGTACTGAAGAAGCCAGACAGCAGATATTATTGCAATTCGCATGAAACAACCGGTGCTGTGTGTGTGTAGAAGAAACAAGTCCAACCAGCCACTGCTAACAATACCCTGGCCGGCCCCCAGTGAGACTATGAATTCATGACTTTGTATTATTATTTCTCTCCTAATTTAAACAAAATTAATGCTGTTAATGCATCGGTGGTATAGCGGTTAGGACGCTCGCCGACCATGCACATGGTACGGGGTTCGATTCCCGGCCGACGCACTCCTTCACCTCGCTAAGCCAGAAATAATCCTGGTAAAGAGGAAAGGTTGGGCATGAGGCTAGCAACCTCACCCTGTGAAATTAAACACTGCTACAAGAAGCTCCAAGCCACTAGCTTCAGCCCTATGTTCCACTGGGAACGTGAAGGAAACAAAAAAATGCTGTTAATAGCACTAATTCATTTACTATTATTGATGGATATATAACTGTACAACCTGATGAAGAGTAGTTTATCGTAAATGTGAATATTCTTCTCTTCACTAATCAGTCTTTTGAAAATTAGCTAACTCTTGATTCATGTTTAATTATTTTCAGTTGTTTTTTTTTGAAGAATCCTATTTCTTTAAAACATGATTGAAGACATTTCCCTCCCCAAAAAAAATTTGACCAACTCTAAGTAGAATGCATTACTTTGATGATTTATTTTCATAACGACAGTAATAAACCTCAGGGAATGGTTAAAAATGAGAATATAGCACTAGTTTGAATTCAAGCGTGTATAATTATAACCTTAGGCAATTTATATTTTCAACTTCCTCTCTAAGTTTTGTTTTGTAAAACTGTTTGAACGGAAATAAAACAAAAAGCGGTTCTAGTTAGCGCTGAACAAAAAATAAATCTTTATTTATTCTGAGAATTGCCGGACAACTAAAATTCTACAATGTCCAAAAGACTGATTCCAGATTCTCGATAACCTGCTCTTCAGCATCCATAATAGTGAATGAATGAATGAATGAACAGGTGTTATTAACAGTATTGCATCCAAAAAGAGAAGATTTGTAGCTCAAGTGGATGATTTAGAATTAGTGTTGTGTTCTCTCAGGAGTTGGGCGATTGCTTAATTGCGAAGCTTTCGTCGTCCCCCTTCTGGGCAACATCTTCAGCGCAAATCCACTATGGATAAGATTTTATTTTGATAAATCACACAGTATTGTACAGTAATAATAACTGATGACGACGTTTCGAGCAGAAACTATTGCTTATTATCATTTCAATTTACTCACAAAACATTTTCCTTCATTTATATACATGTTTGGAATTGATGATTAGATATTTGAATAAAAATCAATATGGGATAATGGATATTCCGAAATAATAATAATAATATGAGTGTTATTAGTTAAGTGTCTAACAAATCGAGCAGCAGGACTAAGTAGCACAAGAAAAGACCTAAATGATGAAATAAAACAGGGAGAAGGGGAATGGCTGGTTGGTGTTAAATAACTAACTATCCTATAAAATTCATTGGGAAGATCGAAAAATCTCAAAAGCATGATAAAAATAATTGTGAAACTAGTAGTGATAACGTAAATAAGAGAGAATATAAGTCATCTACTGTTATACCATATAGGGAGGAAGGGGACATCTGAGATCCTACGTAAGATTCTTAATAAAGTAGGAATTAGGCTGGTGGCATTCAAATCTACAAACTCACTCAGAGACAAGCTCTGTAGGCTAAAAGATCCGGTGGACCCAATTAAACAAAGTAATATATTTTACAAAATACTCTGAAATGACTGTGAGCTAGGTCAACTATATAGGTCAAACTAGTAGGTTGAGGGGGAATCAGATTGTTGGAACATATGAATTATCTAAGGTAAGAATGGTTGACCCCAACAGCGAAGATAAGTAATTTAGAAAAAAGCTCAGCACTACATTGCACTGCATACATTAACACACAACCACGCAATGGCATGGTGGGAGAGGGTTAAAATTCTAAGAAGTAATCTAGGTAGGTGGAGAGAGAGAGATTGATTACTGAATCCTGGCTGCTTCATTAGTCTACACCCAACACATTCAACAGAAATGACTCAATGCAAATATCACAAATATGTATGGAAGATATTATTACCACCAATCAGTCAGTGAAGTCAGAGGAGGACAATAAATAATCTTAAATTGTATTCTATTTTAATTTACGTGCATCACAAAATTCTGACAAGTTACTTATTATGACTATAAAAAACACTCGTCTTATTTCCCATCTGATTGTAATTGATCACTCATAACACTAATATTATTATTATTATTTCTGAATGTACTTTATCTTATATTACTGAGCTTATTGAAATGTCTAATCATCAATTCCACTCATGTATATAAATGAAGGAAAATGTTTGTGAATAACTTGATATGGTTATGAGTGGCAATAGTTTGTGCTCGAAAGGTGGTCATCAGTTAATCATTACATAATACGAGGGTGATAATTAAAACAGAGCATTTACACTCACAATATTTTTCAATAGGAATATCAATATAAAGTTAAGGGTGAGTATTAATAATATAATATTTAAAACAGTTAGTTCGCTTTGTGAATTAGATGGAAACACTGTCTCTTTGAACATACGAAAAATGATGTCACACACCCCACTGTATTTAACAATTTGAATGTACTTAAGGACACACTTACATAGGAAGGAGGACTCATCAGTATCCGCAAGTAAAAGCTGGCTTCAGAGCATAATTATTTATCTTCCCAAAACATATTGCATAGTAGACGGCTTGATGGATCAATAATAAGATCTTTTTATAGTAGTGCGTGTGTGATCATAATGTTCGAAATGTGTTACACAGATGCATTACACGATTGAGACAAACTACGTCTTCTTAATGCGTTGTCTAAACAATAAAATAATGTAAAAGAAGGCCGTTTATTTAGAGTTCCTCAGTGAGTTGGTAGTTTCCTATCTTGCACTTCTCTCATCACATAATATGTGCCCCAGCTAAATAAGGTATTGTAGAACTTTTCTACTTGATAGTCGGAGCATGCATTCTCCTAATGTTGCTTCTACTTCCTCTATCATCAGATGAGAAAGATGCAAGGAGAGAGTTGTGTGTGTGTGTCTATAGAGACCATGTTGACAGTCTGACAAGAATCTGCCAATATTTGCTAATTTCTTGCAGCAATCCATTTGTCTATCTACAATAGCATTGACGAGTTGCAATAGCAACACCCACTCCACTCACTCTACCTACTCACGGCTCTTAGTGCCCTTCACAGTGTAACAAACAAAGTCTTTCTCGAGTGACCCGAGAAGGATTAAGGTGGAGTGAGGAGCAGTAAAGAAGTGTGGGCAGAATACGAGAATTGACAAAGTGTAACAGTAGAGACGGAATGACATCAGATCGCCTCAACTTCCCTCACATAGAACGTCAAACGAAATATCCTTGTGAAAACTAACTAACTAACATGATGTGGGAAGACCGCGAAATGAGATCAGAGGAAATACACAGTCCAGGGTGTTTAACAATATTCGATTTAGTTTCAACTTCATTGACACATGTGATGATAATGGAACCGTACTAACCAACCATGTAAGTCACGCTTGAGTCTGAAAGTGAAATTAACCATCTGACATTTGTGCATGGATTAGGCTTAAGACCATTTGACGACGACCACTGACTAATTTCTGTTGAAATATTATTCATTTCAGTCTGACAGTCTCACTGACAATTAACCGCCGGCGTACAAACAGTCTAGTCATCGGAATACTTGACAGAATTGGTTTCATCGGAGGGCGGGGAGTCATACAGGAAGAAAGAACAGTATCTTAAGTTAGCAACACCAACTAGAGTCAGTGAAGGAGGCAGTGGAGGACTTCTCATTGTAATCAGTGGACTGCTTTCTGTCAGGAGAATAGGAATGCAACTACTTGGCAATCCCACACTCCCTTTGTCACACAGAAAGCTTGCTTGTTTAACACGAAAGAGGCCTGGGTACGCAATCGAAGGCAGATGTGAAATCTACGAAGGCTCACCAAAGATATTTGTCGCCTGTCTTTGAACTAGAAACAATATTTTGATATAAGACGACAGTATCATCTAAACCACACCTTCTATGTCTATGAGCAAATTGATTAGGGTCGATAAAATTCTTCAATGACGGTTGAAGGCTGCATACATGAAAGCAGTCTTTCCATCATTCTTCAAAAGCGTGAAGTAATGGCAAAACGGTCTCAACTTGACAGTTGTTGGTCCACTGGGTGATTTAGGGCCAAGAAACAATTTTAATTACCTTCCAATAAACAGTTACAGTATCAGTGGGAAATAATGATTCATTGAAAATACCAGTGAGAGGATGACATAAAATGTCAGCACATTCACTGAGGATAATAAAATATGGTACGCCATCTACATCAAGGGATTGTTTCTGTTTCAGGGATTCAAGACACTTGTAGACACATGACGAGAGATAATATTTGCTAATTTCTGGCATGAATCCAAGTATCTATCCACAATAGTATTAACCAGTTGGTACAAACACCCCCCCCCCCACACACACACTCATATACAAGATAATTTTAAACAAGCGTGACTGTATAGCTAAGTGAGTGAATTTATTGAAATGTTTATTCTCATTTCCATGTGCTAATGAGTACTTTTCATTAAATAATGATAAATTAATAGAGTTGAATCGTGTGTACATCAAATGTTGTTTTCAATTTTCCATAGACTATCATTGTATAAAAAATAAAAACAGGTCTGCTTTCACACATTAGTCAGTCTTTATCTCTCCATCCTGGTGTATTCGAATAAAAATTCCTGTTTTATACAAAACATCACCTCATTGTTATTAATCATCAATCTTGCTTAGGGAGACACTCGTAAATTAATCTGTTAGTGTAATTAGGCAGCTATTTCAAGTAGACTGAATTGCAACACCCACTACATCAACAAGCATAATTTGAATTTTTTTAAAATTTATTCATTTATTCACTGATATCTAGACAAAAATTGATTAATTAAATTTTGAGTATTCTTCTGAGTACTGATTCATTCATCATGAATAAGTAGTGGTATGCCAAATGAACACCCTTAGACTCTGGTTATTTTAAATCAAAACAAGATTTTGAGCGAACAACTGTGGTTTCGATAACTTCTTCCTCTTCAGGCTCCACAGTTAGTTATAAATCCATGAGTAATAGAGTACATATAGCCAGCCAATAAAGGCAAATGAAAATAATATCAGAAACTGTATTGGGGTGCAACTGTGTAAGCTGAGATGATGTTAGTCCATTAGTTAGCATATTCAATTAAATGTGTATAGGGGATGTATAGTCAGTCAAGAAAAATGTGATGAAGTGTGAATAAACAATTGGGTGATATAGTGTTGTTTTATAGTCAACAGAATACAAGTGTCATTGGGGTGAGAGAAATACGATAACCACAAAATACATATAAACACACATTAACAAAGGGGACACTGAATGTGACAGCTGACCGATAATGTCTTATGATAAAATAAAGAGGCTAAATTGTAAATTGTGATAAAATGCTGCAGAAATGGTAGGCTTAGTATAAAATCATAAAGGCTGACAAAAATTAAGGGCAACAATGAGGTGAAATAAACTGGGTGGAGAAATGGATAATAAAGACATGATATCACAAAATGATAATAAAAGTACGAAAAATTATGATTCTAGTGACTTTAGAGTGGGCCAGGGTAGACAAGGAGAGTGAATAAGTTTTTTCTGTACACATAGGTCTGGTCTCTCTCTATTAATCACTATAGCCTCAGCTATGGCTAGGAGGCGTAATCGTGTGCCTTTGGGGAGATTATTCGGTACTCGATACACAACTGTAAATGACTCATCTACTTTGATGCAGTGTCCGTTATCCACTAGATGAGACAGAATTGCACTATTTAATGATTTGGTTGCTGTTTTCTCAAGCCAAATAGGAATGTGTTCACGAGTGCGTAAAGATAAATTCTTCTGGGTACGACCTATATAACTAGCTCCACAGGAGCAGTTGAATTTATATACACATGTTGATGTCGCCATTTTGGGTAATCTACCTTTAATGCACAGTGTCAATATCGGTTTGGTTAAGAAACTGACATGCAGTTTTGCGGCATTAAAAGTTCTTTCAATTGATCTCGTTAATCTACGGTTTAATATATCGCTGGATATACTGCCTTTGAATTGTACATTTAAGTAAAACTTTTCTTATTTACTGTGTCTCGCTAAGTTTTATGTGTAGTTTCACATATATACTTCTTTACAAAGTTGGTAGGATAGTCATTTTGTAGCAAGGTGTTTGTAAGATTTCTTATTTCATCTTCAATACAATCGTCGGTACATATGCGTCTAATTCTATGACTAAGACAACGAAGTAGGTTGCGCTTGTATTGTATAGGTATGAAGCTATGGAAGTGGGTGTATTGTCCGTTCCACGTCGCTTTCCTATAGATGTTTCTTTTTAAGGTACTGTCTGTTCTTTTTGTAAGAAGAACATCCAGAAATGGAATACTACCTTGGAGTTCCTCTTCACAAGTGAATTTAATAGCTGGGTGTACTTTATTGAAGACTTGGAGCAGGTGTTGTCTATCCAAATTATTGTTACAAATAATAATAGTATCGTCAACATATCGACAATAATAATGGAGTTGGTTTAGTATCTCTTTTAAAGGACCATTTTCCAATTTAGACAGAAATATGTCAGCCAATAAGGAATCAAGGATAGAACCCATAGCAACCCCATCTATTTGGCGGTAATACTCCTTGTTAAATACAAAGTGAACGTTCGTAGTGCAATTTAGTAATAATTCTTTCAATTTTCCTGGTGTGATCCCAGTTTCTATTTTCTTTTCTACGAGTTGCTCGCATAAGTTGTCGACAGTTTCTACAAGGGGGACGTTGGTAAATAGTGATGTTAAGTCCAACGATAACATAGTTTTGTCTGCTAGGTTTATAACTTTAATGTTCTCAACAAAGTTAAAGACGTCTTTTACACTATATTTAACTGACTGGCGATGTAGAGGTTCTAACAGATTTGCTAACCATTTGGCAGTTAAATGGAAAGGTGAGTTCGACATATCCAGAATTGGTCGTAGGGGAATTCCCTGCTTATGTATTCTGGGTAAGCCATAAAGCCTGGGCGTATGAGTTGTAGTGGGCTTAACAGCGTCGAAGATGGAACTATCGATTACCTTTCAGGGTCCTTGGGAAAATGGGATTCTGATATTTCCGCGTCCAATCCTTTTGTAAGCTGGATTCTTTTTTTAGTTTCTCTAGTTTTAGAAACATCATGGACGTATTTTAAGAATAATTCCTTTAAATGTCTGAGTTCATCAACAGCATATTGTCTCTATGGAATATTTCTTTCTAACTTGCTAATATATCCTTGAAGAGATTCAATCTGATTACGATTAGTTATTTTATATCTGAGCCAGCGCCGCCACCTCAGGAGGATCTATAAAGTAAAAAGCAAACTCTTTCTAAGACAATCTGATTTCGGCCCACTGGCACTGCTGAAACTCTAGCCATCCACCAAATGAAGAAAATCCTTTAACCACTTCTATTAGCATGGTAAGGAGCCTACTTTCTTTTTCAACTCAGCTGTTTTTTTTTTATTTATTTTATTTCTCTGACGCTTTCTCACTTATCTATCCTCTTGAATGCTCTTAGATTAAATCTTACTTATTACACTGGTTTCTGAGTTTTCCAATCCACAGTAGAAAACTCAGCGGGGTGTTCGAAATGAATACAGGTTTGAGACAAGTGGCTACAGAAATACGTTGGACTGGCTGATAAGAAGAGCTGGATTTCGCAGATGGCTTATGATTAATTGTCACACTAACTAGAAGTCAAAAAACTGGTTGAAGAGGCCGGCTGGCTGACTTGCAACGAAGAAAGTACTGACATCATCCAGGTGAACATAGAGAAGGTGGAGGCGCAGGTGATAAAGACAACCAACCAACACCAACAACGAAAGCAACCAGAACCAATCAGTATCAATGGGAGAAAGAAGTTGAAAGAGGCTACTTCCCGCGTTCACTTATCTAGCTTAGGCTGCAACATTCTTTCCACCACAGGCAGTTGGAACAGATGGGGATGTCAGTGTCAGACAGCTAGGCAGAATCGGAAAGACAAGCAAGATACGCCTTCGTCAACCTGATCCCAGTTTGTGAATCGTCTGCTTCACTCTGCTAGCTAGCAAGATTTGCATCTTTGCAACACAAATGTCAGTCAGTCAGTGCTTCTATATGGGTCAGAAACTTGCACTCCGCGTGCATCATGGAAAGAAAGACTTTCATAAACAGCTGCTACATTCGATGGCTGGCTGGCTCCATACTAGAGAACAAAGGCCAGCCGACAGGCGACCGTTAGGCCAGAAAGAATTAGCAAGAGGAAACTTTGGCTGACGATGAACAAACCGACGAAGAGTCACCTATCGCTCAACAAATATGTTCGAGAAAATGGAGATGCACTGATCCGTATACGCTGAGGAAGGAGATCTTTGACCGACATCGCCTGCAATGTAGGTCATCCACCACTCGAGTGGAATGCGAGAGTGGAATGATGAGTGGGTAGTTAGTGCTATGGTGACATGGAGGAGATCGTTGGATGGAGTTCGAGGATCGGATGTGAGGTTATGGGAAATTGTGGGATAAGCTAGGTGAAGTGGACAGTATAAAATAAAATAAATTGTAGATGGGTTGTTGAAGCAATATTTTTCGCTAGTTCTTCACTGAACTGTCTTTTTTTTTTGCACTAAATTTATTGGCTTTCGTATTTTCTGATATAATTCAAGCACTTATTGTATGATGACTGTTTCTTGTGTAACTTCAGAAGTGTAGGTTCTTTTTATTTTCCACTGAATGTATTGTTAGTATACAAAGTTCAGCTGAAAATTGTGATGTATTACAATTAAGTCATCTTTATGCATCATATCAGAGTGAAAATATTACACTTCTTTTCACTTGTTTAAATCGTGTGCTTAGCGTCCCGCAAAAACTAATCTACATGAACCTTCAATTCAATCGAGAAATATCAGCGGAAACACTAAAAAAATCGACTGTCGCACTCACTCAAGAAGACCTTCTTCGCAGCTGAACTATGATTAACTTTCTCGACAAAACCTGTTTCGTGTGAACGTGAACGACAAGCTACCACTGCTGGCCTCATCAATGTATATTCATCAATTCACCTGCTCGTGTGGAGCTAGGTATGTCGGCCGTACCCAGCGTTAGCTTTCCAAACGTATCACCGGAAACTTACCAACATGGTTTTACAAAGGAGAAAAAATGATTCCCCCGCAGCCCCATCTTAGAACATCTGATAGAATCTGGACACCAAGCTACACCTCAAAAATACTTCAAGGTCATCTACAGAGTAAGAAGTAGTCTCCCTAAAGGTGTACGAATCAGACTTCTTCAAACTCCAGAAGCAACGGCGATTGACTTACTAAGTCCTGAACTCTGCATACAGAAGTTTGTTCAATCACTACACTTACAATGGACGTAATCTATCTTATTACCCGACAAGTAAATTCTACCTAATTTTTTTTTCTGTCTCTTCATTAGTATTATTTTGTTTTCTCAATTGTAATATTTTACATTATCAGCTTTCTTGTTCTCTACCCTCACCCGATTTAATTTATCCACCACACTACCACTGTTACTGACTTGACCAACGCTCAATTACTAGTCATTTGTGTTACGTCATCCAACTTATTTGCTCAATTTCAGTTCTAATTTAAATGGCATTATTCTCTACTCCACTTCTACTTGGTCTCTACCTGTAATTACTTCTATTGCTACCTTGACCGTAGTTGAAACATTTTAGTCAACTATATTACGTCATATAACTTACTAAGTAACTCAATCTTACTTTGTTTCTATATTAGATCATTCTTGTATTACCTGATCAATCATCTAAACTTGAGAAACCTCACGTACACAGACACACACACACACAAATAATTGTATATAAATGCGATTGTACAGCTATGTGAATGAATTCGTCATCGAAAGAAGTCTCTTCCATGAACGTCTTCTCTTTTTCATAATCGTGTGACCCTCCAGAGACTTAAATGTGTACTCCAAACTGAACTCCATCTAATGTAACAAGTTGGCTTCAGGAAAAGCAAATCATATACAGATCAAATTTCATTAATACGTATCATCATCATCATCATCGCACAAAGCATATAATGGTAGTCAAACATCTATCCCTACTTCGTCGGCATTGAAAAGATCTTTGACTGCGTTGACTGTAAAGTAATTTGGAAACTACTTTAACACTAAGCTGTGCAGTACGCCTCATATCTTTGTCAAACTCATTCAATAGCTATTCGATGAAGAAACCACATATCAAGTGGTCCCCACAATGGAAAATTCACAGAAGCCTTTGAAGTGATGACAGTAATGAGACAAAGTTGCCTAATGCCATAATCAACGATGATATTCCTAATTGAGATGGAATCGACTGGATTATGCGGAAAAGGAGAAGACAGAAATACGTTGGGCCGTTGAGGAGACTCTAGAAAATCTGGATTTCGCAGATGATATGGGTCTTAGATCAAACAAACTCGAAGACTTACAGACGGAGAGCAACAGTCTGGCATACTCAGCAGTGAAGATACGACTGCAAGTAAATATAGAAACGGCAGAGGTGAGGAGGATAACCAATCACTACTGTAAACACGAGAAATTTGAAAGGGGTCACATCCTTCACTTATCTATATATCATGGAAGGAGGGCAAGGTACCCATCGATTGGAAGAAAGGATACTTATTCAAACTGCCAAAGAAAGGAGACTTAAGTCAATGCAAGAACAGGCGTCGCATTTATGCTCCTGTCTATCCCAAGCAAAATACTAGACCGCATCATCCCGGAGAGAATCAAACACGCCGCCCTGGATGAAAAACTTCGACCGGAACACGTTGGATTCAGGAGAAACAAGTCATGTATTGGTCGAATTGCCACACTACGGATCGTCAATGAACAAAGCTTGGAATGGCAGTCACCTCTCCATCTCAACTTCATCGACTTTGAAAAGGCCTTCGACATCGCAGCGTCGATCGAGAGGTGATTTGAAAACTACTTCGCTACTCTCAAGGGTTTCCACCGACAATTACACATCTCATCCAACAGTTGTACGACAAGGCTGCATCCCAAGTAATGCAAAACGGGAAACTTACGGAATCCTTTTAGGTAAAGACGGGAGTAAGACAAGCTGGCTGCCTACTATGTCCAATGATTTTCCTGATTGTAGTAGATTGGATAATGTGACAGACAGAAAATGAGCAACAAGGAGACAGACATAACATGGATCCACACGAAAATTTTGGAGGATCTGAACTTCACCGATGGTATATGTGTGATTTCACACAAACTGGAAGATATGTAAGTGAAAAGCAGCAACAAGTTGGCAAAGGAAGCTTCAAAGATAGGCCTTAAGGTGAACATACAGAAAACAGAGGGGTCGAGTATTACTGGCCAACACTTATAGCCACAGTGACAACAACAGACAACAATCAGCCGGCATAAATGGCAGGAACCTGAAAGAAACAACCTCCTTCACCTAGCTGCCTACCTATCTGCGAAGCATCCTTTCAACTACAGGCGGACGGAACTGATGAGGATATCAAAGAAGCGAGGATCGGGAAAGCAAAACAAGCTTTCATTACTCCCAAGTCTGTGTGGAGGTCAACACTCAGCACTCAGCATCAAAAATAAGATTCGGGTTTTCAACTCCGATGTGAAGTCAGTCAGTGCTACTCACTATACGGATCAGAGACTTGACCAGCGAGTCATAAAGACCACCTCGGACAAATTACAGACCTTCAACAACAGCTGTCTTCGCTCAGTACTGCACTCAAGATCAGATGGCCGGCCAGAGCTGATCAGCATCAGGGATCTCTGGGAATGAGCGAACCAACCAAGCAGGGACCGACTGTGCAACAAATAAGCAGGAAGAAATGGAGGTGGATTGGCTTGGCCATACTCTGAGGAAGCCATCAAGTTAGCGACATCACTAGACAAGCCATTGCTCGAGTGAACCCGAAAGGGGAGCGACGAGTTGGTCGTCAGTGCAAGAGTGACTTGGAGCAGGTCATGTGAAAAGGATATGAAAGCATGTCGAGCGAAGTGAAAACTTTGGCAGAAAACTGAACGCAATGGAGACGTGTGGCTGAAGCCTTATGTTCCTCTAGGAATTACAGGAAACAACAATAGTAATATAATAATAGGTATGGACAAGATGAAATCAAACTCTCAGCATCTTGAACGTGAAAACTATTTATCATTCAGTAAAGCAGTTGTGATTCGCCTTTGATTTTGCTGGTTTCGCGATCAATTCTGATGATGGATGAACTTTAGCATTCAAGTTTTTTTTAAATTTTATGTTTACGTAGAGTAATCACGTTAAACAGAAACTGCAAAGTGCGTAGAAAAAATAAGATACCGAGAGTGTGTACAGAAACTGTAACTCATTTTTACACAGGTTCACCAACAAGATGATTTCACACAGATTGACTGGAGCATTGACCCTGGCGCATGTATAACCATCATATTATTCAGTGATACCGTATACCCCTTTATAATCGACATATTTTGTCAAGGCGAATCACAGATTTAAATTTGGAAGTGAAATTTTATTGGTTGGAGGATTTCATCATGCGCTGACATCACTTACAGAAACATTGAAAAATGCCAGCAGAGAGTAATGGATAGCTGTTTCGCCCTAGTTTGGAACTTTTCACAGTACACATGCACTACAGCGAGTTCGGACCCAGGACACTCTGGATACAAAATGAACTCATAGAGCATAAAGCCACTGGGACTCGGTCCAATGGCTAACCCATGAGTGCTAACTTCTGCCAAGTCACGATATAGCGCGATAACTTCTCAGTGTCTCCGATGAGCTACTGTCCTCATCTTCAACTTACTGTGCCCTACTGGTTACGGCTTTCCAATAGAACCCCAGGTAACTACATGAATAGGACCTGTCTCCAGTGAGTATCAGATCTTCGTACACATCAGATGATCTGTATATTTTTGTAAAAACCATGATATCTTTACATTTTCCATTCACGGATTGATATCAGTAAGAGAACAGCTGTTTCGTGGTAGTTTTGGAATTTTCAGCACCTCGTGTCCCCTAGGGTTTGAAACCAGGGCCTTCCGGTTGCAACTAAAGCTCGTAGAGTAGTCCAGTGGTTGATTTGAGAAAACAGTTATGCGCATAGTTCCTTAGACACTAATCAAAAAAACAGACATTAAACGTCTACACAAAGGATGTTCTTCACCAGATAGCTGAGTTATATTTACAGTTTGACTTTGGCCTGACAAAGTCAGAGAAACATAGTGGACACAAGTAGGGAGTACTAGACAGCTGTTTACGACTCCTCACCAGGTGTCCAACCCAGGAACTTTACGTTACAGGTGGACCTAGTAGACTATTCAACGACTAGGACCTGACCTAATGGCCAAGGCATGAATTCCAACTTCTACCAATTAATCATTTCAGCGCGACCACCAGGCATTGTAGTCAATGAGTAAGTATTCCCATTCCCAACCGGATGGAAGCCACTGGTCAGAGCCTGTGACTAGAACTCCTTGCGACTTCGTCATATAGCTAGTTGCAGGCGAACATCACATCGATTTTCAAGAGTCAGTATGTAGGAATTTCGTTTGTTTCAAGTCTGACTGGTGCATACTGATATCAGTTACATTGGCAATGAAAATAAGGGAGTACTAGGAGTAACCGGCGCCAGTGACATAGAGGTTAGGACGTTCGCCGACCATGCACATGGTCCGGGGCTCGATCCCAGACCGACGCACTGCTTTACCTCGCAAAGCTAGAAATAATCCTGGTAAAGAGGAAAGGTTGGGCATGAGACTAGCAAGCTCACCCTGTAAAATAAACACTGCTACAGGAACTTCAAGCGACTAGCTTGAAGCCCTATGTTCCACTGGGGAACGTGAAGGAAAGAAAAAAAACTGGGAGTAACCGATTCGAAGCCAAGTGGGTGGGTGCATGATGACGAAGAGTCTCGAACTAGATCACGAGAGACAGCTGTTTGGCAGTATTCCCTACTGATTTCCATTATGGTTCTCTCACTGATGCCAGTGCGTTTGATTATATTTGAAAAAAATTAAATCCCTGCAACCTAAACCTCGAAAATACATGAATGTTTACAATGATGAATATCATACTTGATCAATGCTAAAAAATTTTCAAACTATTAAATATGAGTATGGTTTGGATGGATAGATCTGCACCCGAAGAAATCACTTCTAAAACAAGCTACAAGCGGTCTTCAAGAGGAATGGTTATCCACAAAATTTCATCAAAAAGTGTGTAAAATCGAGTCACAACACCGACAAGAAACCACCATCAAAGACTACAAAAAAATTCATCCTACCATATATAAGCGAAAATACCTCTGAAATAACAGCTAGAATATTGAAACCATTTGAAATAGATACGGCACACAAACCAGCCAGCCAGCACAATCACTTCATTCGATGTTGTGCTAACCGAAAGAGTCAACAGGAAAAGGAGATAAAATCAATACGATTTACAAAATAAATTGTATGAGCTGTAACAGATATTATATCGGCCAAAGTGGGCATCCCTTTCGAATCAGAATCCAGGAACACAAATCAGCCATGAAAAGACACGATATATATTCTTTCATATCAATGCATGTAGACAATTATGCAAATCAGTTTGATTGGAATAATGTTGAAATTTTAAGTAGAGGAAACACTAAAAGTGCCAGAGAATTTCTAGAAGCCTGGTACTTATGTTAATAAAGAACAAATCTGCGAATTAATAAAAAGTAAATAAAGTATTGGTTTTATAGGGATTTTGCTTGATTGCATGGAGGATTTCATCATGAGCTGACATCAGTTAGAGAACCAACAGCGAGTACTAGACAGCTGTTTTGTCGGCCTAGTTTGGAACTCTTCATCAGTAGGCACCTACCGGAGTTCGAACCTAGGACCGTATGGTCACAAAGCGACCTCGTAGACCAATACTTGAAAATTAATCTGATGCTCACTAGCGACTGGCCCTATTCATGCAGTGACCTGGGGTTCTAGTGGGAAGCCGCAACCAGTAGGGTACAGCAGGTTCAAGGTGAGGCAGTAACTCATCGAAGAAGACATTGCAAAATGGTCTCACTATGTCATGAATCGGCAGAGGTTAGCATTCATGGGCTAGCCATTGGATGGAGTCCCAGTAACTCAATGGTCTACGAGCTCACCTTGTAACCAGAAGGTCCTGGGTTCGAACCCCAGTGGGTGCGTACTTTCGAGGAGTCCCAGACTAGAGTTCCTAGGTTCTCCAATGGTTTTCTAACCAATGTCAGCTCATGATGAAATCCTGTAACCAACCAAATCCCTACAAACCAACACTTAAATCTGGACTTCATCGTGCTAACTAGTTAGCTGAATACATTTAAGTAATAGAAAATGTTCCTCTGGTAAAGGAGCCAAGTAAATAAAGGAATGAAATAGTTATTTAATGTATGAGTAAAACGTGGTCACTGTGGTGCTAGTATATAATTCCATATTAATTTGTTCATTAGATATATCACATATCCACATACCGAGTGAAACAGTATTATTGTTCACTGGATGACGACGCCCTTCGAACACAATTTATTTCAAGTGTTGATTTGTAGAGATTTGATTGGTTTCAGGATTTCATCATGAGCTGACATTAGTTAGAGAACCATTGGAAAACCTGGGAGTACTGGACAGCTGTTTCATCCTAGTTTAGGACTCTTCATAAGTACGCACCCACCGGGATTCGAACCCAGGACCTTCCGGTTACAAGGCGAGCTCGTATAGCATTTATTTATTGTTCATAATCGCATCATCAGTTATAACCACACAACTTCGAAACTTTCGTTTGATAGTTTTCCTCATTCTTTCCTATCCGTCGTCGTACGTGGGTGGTAGTATTTTGCAGATATAATAATAATAATAATAATGACGGCATACATGCCAAACATGAACAGGTTAATGACAACACCAACAATAGTGAATATAAATCATCAGTTGGACTGGCATACAAAGAAAGAACTTCGGAAACCTTGCAGTAGAGAATTCGTAACCATGCAGGAATAAAAGTGGCTGACGTTGAAACCGATAAGCTTAATTAAAAACGCTTTGTCGGTTAAAGTAGCCCATTAAACAAAACAACTTAGTTTATCTAATATCCCAATGGAATGATTGTCAGGTCAAGTAGACAGCTCAAAGTAGTAGAACGGGGCCATTCAGACTAACGGAGTACAAAAGCCTAAAAAATCTAGGTGAGTTGACCCTAATTAGATAAGAAATTTGGAGAATAGTTCAGCTATGCCACTCACTACATGAAATTACACACAACAATACAATATAGGATGATGGGAAGAGATGACAGTTGTAAAATCCAATATGAAAAGGGTGGTGGGTGGAAGGAGGGAGAGATTGATAACTGAAGGGGGTTTTATTTGTCGAATCAACTCAGAATGAATACGTGTATTAGGCATGACTGAACATCTTTCCACTCAGGCATATGGAAAATTCTATTATCCCATAAGACAACTAATAGGAAAGAACAAAAAAAAACTATCAGATGAAAGTTTCGAAGTTGTATGGTTATATATAATTGATGATATGATTATGAACAATAAATAAATAAATGGTGGTGGTGGAAAGGCATCCTCATCCAGTAAATAATAATACTGTTTCACTCTCTGTGTGTGTCATATATCTAATAAACAAATTAATCTATTTATTTGGTGTTTTCTGATTCTCTATGTAGATATCACATTGATATATTTTTATATTCCACAGCCAGTGAATATTTCACTCTCTAACAAAACACTCCACTTATAAACAGTTATACCTAGCTATTAGATCGGTTGAGAGATGCCGATTACCATACGCAAACTGACCACGAAATGAAGATGAATAACACACTTGAGATGAGATGATAAAACCATGTGAAAATTGATTAGTTCAGCAGGCAAGTGTTTATCAAGCAATTTTGGCCTATTATGTACTTAACGATTGCTTCACTTAAGTGTCCTTGTGTATGTGTGTGTGTGCGCGCACCTGAATAATCCTTCAGAACAATCTATAATAGACAGAATGTAGTAGAATTTTCAAAATAAAAGAGTGTAAATAAATTTTCACCACTAATCGGTTTTGAAGTCGTTTAGAAAATATGCTCTGAAGCACCAGGCAGGCCTTACTTTCTGTGACCGATGCGTCCTCCCTATGCATGTGTCTTCACATGTAAATACAGAGGAATGTCACATTATGTTTTTCATGTTCTAAGGGTATATATGAATATGCTGGACTCACATACTTATTTATTCTGGTCTTAACTGCATAAAAAGTTTTTTTTAAACTCAGCAGAATTCAACCTTTGTCGAGTATCCAAGCTGCGATCATCATACATACACGTATATTATTATTATTGCTCCCTTGGGTTCCTAGTAGAACATAGGGCTCCATCTGCACGTCTCCATTTGCTTCTGTCTTCTGCTGTACTTTTCGCCTGCATCCATGTTAGTCCATATTCTTTCAACTCCTCTTCACACTATCTCCTCCATGACACCCTTGCACTGACATCCCACTCGCCGCCTGCTTCCCTTTCGGGTTCCACTCGAGGGCTTGACGCGCGATGTCACCCAGCGGTCTCCTCAGCGAGTGTCCGATCCATCTCCACTTTCTCCTGCATATTTGTTGGGCGATTGGTTCTTGCTTTGTTTGTTCCCATAATTCCTTGTTGGTGATTCTTTCCGGCCATCTGATCTTCAGTATAGAGCGAAGACAGTTGTTAATAAAGGTCTGCAACCTTTTGGAAATATTCTTTGTGACCCGCCAAGTTTCTGATCCGTATAGAAGAACTGACTTTACGTTTGTATTGAAAATCCGAATTTTGTTGGTGATGCTGAGTGACGAAGATTTCCAGATTGATTTCAGGTTGATGAATGTGTTTCTCGCCTTCCCGATTCTCGATTTGACATCGTCAACCGTTCCGACTTCCTGTAGTTGAGACAATGCTCCCTAGATAAGTGAGTGAATGAAGTAACCTCTTTCAAATCCCTTCCGTTGATGGTGATTGATGTTGGATGCGGTTGCTGTTGTTGGTTGGTTATTTTCATAACCTCCGTCTTGTCTATGTTTACCTGGAGTCCTGTCTTTGCTGCTTCTTCGACCAGTTTGTCGGTTTTCGCTTGTAAGTCTTCGATTGTGTGTGACATCAAACATAAGTCATCCGCGCGCGAAATCCAGGTCTTCTAGGTTCTTCACGTCGGTCTCCAGGATATTCCTGTCTTCTCGTTTCCCACTGTCTGACGCATAATCCAGTCAGTCCACCACAATTAGGAATATCATTGGTTATAATAAGTAGCACCCTTGTCTGACTCCTGTGTTTACTCCAAACGCCTCGCTGAGTCTTCCGTTGTGGATCACTTGGCAGGTGCCGTTGTCGTACAGCTGTTGAATAAGGTTGATGAATATTTGGGGTACGCCGTAGTACTCGAGTAATTTCCAAATTACTTCACGGTCAACGCTGTCGAAGGCCTTCTCAAAGTCTATAAAGTTGAGGTAGAGGTTTGATTGCCATTCCATGCTTTGTTCCGTGATGATGATGCGTAGAGTTGCAATTTGGTCAGAACATGATTTGCCTTTCCTGAATCCAGCTTGTTCTGGTCTCCAGTGCGTCCTTTAATCTCTCCAGGATGATGCGACTCAGGATTTTACTTGGCGTCGATAGGAGCATGATTCCTCGCCAGTTCTTGCAGAGTCCTAAGTCGCCCTTCTTTGGTAGTTTCACGAGGTAACCTTTCCTCCAGTCAGTAGGCACCTTTCCCTCCTTCCAGACCTTTTGCAATAATGGAGTCAGCATGTCTGCTGTAGTCTCTGGGTCCGCTTTCAGTGCTTCAGGAGGTATTCCATCTGGTCCGGCTGCTTTTCCAGCTTTCAGAATCTTGATTGCATTCAAGACTTCAGCTCTCGTTGGAGGATTGGTGTCAACTTGCAGTTGTGTGCGCGCTGTTGTTGGTATTTCTGGACGGGTTGCAGGTGATGGTCGGTTCAAGAGTCCTTTGAAGTGATCCGCCCATTGTTTAATCTGTTTTTCTTCCTTGGTAATTGGGTTCCCTTGGCTGTCTTTTATAGGTTTCGCTTGTGTTGGTCTCTTCCCGGATAGAGATTTGGTTATCTGATATAGTGTCCTCAGGTCCCTTTTGCCTGCTGCCTTCTCAGCTTCAGTAGCTAGATTGTCGTAGAATCGTCTTTTGTCCTTCCTAGCACTTTTCTTCACTTCTTTGTCCAATGCTTTGTAAGTTGAGCTCATCGTCTCCTTCTCCTGTCCGTCCTTGCATTGAATCATTTTCTCTTTCACCATTCTCCTCTCTTCTATTAATTTCCAAGTGTCCGTTGAGAGCCATTCCTTGTCTTGTCTCTTCTTTCTTCCTAGAACCGTTGAACACGTTTCGTTGAGAATCGCCTTCAGAGAGTTCCAATGTTCTTCCACGCATGATTCTTCAGTGATGTCGCGTAGTGTTTCCTGCTTTGCTCTGACAGTTGCAGTGAAGGTGTCTTTTGTGGTTGTGTCCTTCAGTAATTGAGTGTTGAACTTGCATTGTGGCCTATCCCCAGCTATCCTCGAGGCTTTTAGCTTCACCTTGAAAGTCCCTTGTACTAGATAGTGGTCTGAACCCACATCTGCTCCTCTCCTTGACCTTGTGTCCAGTAGGCTCCGTCTCCACTTTCTTGAAATTGAGATGAAGTTTATTTGGTTCTTGGTGTTTCCATCTGGTGAAATCCATGTCGTCTTGTGCATATCCTTGTGTTTCAACACACTACCACCAATCACCGAATCATTGAAGGGTAGCTTAATATATACGTCTTTCTTAGTGGCGAGATAAAGAGTTGAACCTGGTGTTCTACTGACCATTTTATATCTCCTCACGAACTTGTCTGGATAATTATTGTCCAGGAGAGTTTGTGTCAACTTCCTTTCTCCGCTTATCAGTTGTGACTTCGGTGGATACGGATGGATAGGAAGCACTCGTTCAACACCTCTGAGCAAATTCGTAAATGGCCTCAGTAACTAACTGAAACTCCAGAACTCACCAATGGTGAGAACCAGATGACAACCTAGCTCTTCTATCGAGAAACATTTTACAGAGGAGACAGGACATAAAATTGAGAAAAGAAAATGACTGATTAATCAGGTAGACTAATTAGGTAATAGAATAACTGAGCATTAAGTTAGCCCGGACGGACTACATGGCACATGATACCTGACTTAAACAAGCCTACGCCAAAAGTACATACAACAAGGACAATAA
Organism: Trichobilharzia regenti; assembly: GCA_944472135.2. Taxonomy (NCBI): domain Eukaryota; kingdom Metazoa; phylum Platyhelminthes; class Trematoda; order Strigeidida; family Schistosomatidae; genus Trichobilharzia; species Trichobilharzia regenti. Next base: position 25,948,120 of record OX235270.1, on the reverse strand, counting down.
ATATGGATAAGAAATGAAGAAGACATTATTTTTTTAAATTACAATGTATCGATCAATCCTGGCCAACACTTATAGCCACAGTGACAACAACAGACAACAATCAGCCGGCATAAATGGCAGGAACCTGAAAGAAACAACCTCCTTCACCTAGCTGCCTACCTATCTGCGAAGCATCCTTTCAACTACAGGCGGACGGAACTGATGAGGATATCAAAGAAGCGAGGATCGGGAAAGCAAAACAAGCTTTCATTACTCCCAAGTCTGTGTGGAGGTCAACACTCAGCACTCAGCATCAAAAATAAGATTCGGGTTTTCAACTCCGATGTGAAGTCAGTCAGTGCTACTCACTATACGGATCAGAGACTTGACCAGCGAGTCATAAAGACCACCTCGGACAAATTACAGACCTTCAACAACAGCTGTCTTCGCTCAGTACTGCACTCAAGATCAGATGGCCGGCCAGAGCTGATCAGCATCAGGGATCTCTGGGAATGAGCGAACCAACCAAGCAGGGACCGACTGTGCAACAAATAAGCAGGAAGAAATGGAGGTGGATTGGCTTGGCCATACTCTGAGGAAGCCATCAAGTTAGCGACATCACTAGACAAGCCATTGCTCGAGTGAACCCGAAAGGGGAGCGACGAGTTGGTCGTCAGTGCAAGAGTGACTTGGAGCAGGTCATGTGAAGAGGAGATGAAGGAATGTGGGCAGACTTAGAGGCAGGTGAAAACGTTGGTGGAGCACCGAACGCAATGGAGACGCACGGCTGAAGCCTTATGTTCCTCTAGGAATTAAAGGAAATAATAATAATGAATAATAATATCAATCCAACCACTCCACTAAAGCCAGACCTTATTAGTCACTGCTCTACGAACTTAATTTTTCGTGCCTGGAAATTCCTACCAGTGATGATGGGGCTTAATAAATCCCGTGGTAAACACCATCAACAGTTCTATTTTGCATCACGTAATCGTCTAAATAGGCTGTATACTGCTGAAGGATCTTTCCCTATTATCTGTCGGATATAGAGTAGATTAGCAAAGATCTCTAGATACAGAAAAATTGCAAACAAGAGAGGAATTTGCAATTTGCTTAAGTCAACTGAAGCTGTGGGTGTGTAAAAGAAACAGGTGCAGCAAAGCATTACTGCTACACTCCTGGCCTACTGTTCATACAATAAATTCATAAATTCTGTGTGATTTCTTCCTCTCTATATATGTGACCTTATATTCAATCAGTTTTAATGTTATATTGATGCAGATTCTTTCTCTCTACCTTACTGATGATGCTTTAGTGAACTGTGATCACCTATGGAAAGCATTTTTTGCCTGATACGAAATTAAAACAAGGAATAGAAGTTTATAAAAGCTAGAGAGCTTTTCCCTGATCTCTGTAGGTGAAAGGACTCTGTAGGTTGACCCAATTAAACAAAATAATATCATTTAAAAAATATCTTGCAATCACAATGAGTTAGCGTCGGTGGCATAGCGGTTAGGACGCTCGCCGACCATGCACATGGTCCGAGGTTTGACTCCCGGCCACCGCACTGCTTTACCTCGCAAAGCTAGAAATAATCCTGGTAAAGAGGAAGGGTTGGGCATGAGGTTAGCGACCCCATCCTGTAAAAATAAACACTGCTACAGGAACTTCAAGCGACTAGCTTGAAGCCCTATGTTCCACTGGGGAACGTGAAGGAAAAAAAACTGTGAGTTAAGTCAGCTACATAGATTAGTCAGACCAGTAGATCGAGGCAGTCAGATAGCCCCTGTCACAGCAAAAGAATTTAGCTTAGGTTAGGATGATTGATATCGCAAAGATAAGTAATTTAGAAAGAAGCTTCACGCTATATTGCACTGCATACATTAACACACAAGCACACAATATGGTGGTGGGAGAGGGTTAAAATTCTGTAAAGTAATATAGGTAGGTGGAGAGAGAAGTTGATTACTGAATCCATGTTCATCGAATCTACACCCAACACGTGCAATAGGAATGACTCATCACTTATACCAGAAATGTGGAAATTATTACTACCAATCAGGTCAAGAGATGAAAAATAATGGAATTACATAAACGAAGTTAGAAAGCTGTGTGAGTAACTTGATATGATTATGAGCAGCAATAAATTGTGCTAAAAACACCGTTATCACTAAATATTACTGTATAACACCGTAAGACTTCAACAAAATAAATTTTCTCCACAATGGAATTATCCTCTACAACAGTAGACAAGTTATATTCTTATACCATAGATAAACAATAATTCATCAGAGAAAGAACTTAAATATCTCAAGAAATGAGAAGTGACTAGTATTAATAGTAATTGTTGTAATAATAATAAGTATAATAAAGTATTAATAATATTAATAATAACAGTTAATAAGTAAAACATATTACCATGGTAGATTCAGAGTGACGACTACCTCCTTTTTTTACACAGAGACCTGGTTTAAAAGCTCTAATTGGCCAAGCCTCCTTCAGAACTGCAAGCATCTTCCTGACAATAACAGTCAATGACTGGACAGCGTCAATATCATGTCCTTAGTTGACAAGATGCTTTGTTATGGAGCTTTTTTGGGGCATTTTGAATTCAGCTGTTTTCAACCACTTTGGCAAATGCTCCGTCATGCGAGTAGGCAATTGCCTTTCTGTACGACCTATGTATTTGCTTCCACTAAAATTGATGTATGCATTTTGAAGTGCAGAAGATTGGCAACTAGTTTTTCCCAATCCTGGACATTTATGATAATATAAATCTAGAATCTGATGACTACTGAGCTTTGGGGAATTTTGTAATCGACATCTTCAATGAATTCAGCCATGTTGACCTTCCTCAATTTCAGAGTTAGCTAACAAGATTATCGGAACATGAATTCTTAGTGGATTTTCTAACAGCTAGATAGCTGTGTCAATTCTTTGGCGTCACATCATCCCAAGTAAGACAAAAGTGATGCTGAACATAGGGGGCTTGTGAATATTGTTTTTGCATTTTAAATGACAAGGGCTAGGGATTCGAGTCTGAGGGCGAAGATTATCATTACCTGTTTGGGAGTATGTAGGTACATCCGACTGATAAGTCAATAATAGGGTGGAAAGCGCAGCTTGCGTTTGCAGTTCTAGACTGTATGGAGACAATACGTCAGTGTGTTCATGTGCTGGTTTGTCTGGGATTTCATTGGTTACAGGATAAGTTGACATCGGTTAAAGAACTATTGGGATATACCGGTAGGAAGTACTGGGCATCTGTTTCGTCAGCTTAATTTAGGACTCTTCGGCAGCACTCAAGACCTTCCGGTTACAAGGCGCATCGGCCGAAGCTGGAATTCATGGGCTCGCCATTAGATTGGTAGGTCCCAGTGGCTGCCTAATGGTCTACGAGCTCCCCTTGTGACCAGGGGGCACTGGGTTCGAACCCTGGTGATGAGTTCCTACTGATGAAGAGTCTCAGGCACCAGAATAACGGAGACAGTTGTCCAGTACTCTCTAACCGGTGTTAGCTCTTGATGAGATCCTGTATGTAACTTTAGGGTCTTCTTCCTCTGGAATAATACATGTTGGCTTTACAAATAGAAATCAAGCTTATTTTTTTAAAATTTAATTGAATCAACTCAAAATATGCACAACATTCTTTGACTTACTCATTTGATGATCAGCTTCAGTAGCCATTTTGTACTGGATGAAGTTTATTCAGCGTTGAATCACTCGACGTTTGTGTCAAATACAAAAAGAGATTTGCAATTGCATGCATACATGTCATTTTTCATGATGACAAGAGAACTGCATTGTTCTAAATTTGTTTAAACAATTAATTTTCATGAAATGCACAGAAAATAATCCACTCTTACAATAGAAATTTAGAGATACAGAAATCACTGAAGAGCAAATGTGTTACAAAATTTGTCCTAAAGTTTTACTCATACAACTGACCTATGAGGATGGAGGCTAATGATTGGATAACGATAGTTAAAATTTGATTGGTTATTTATTATATTAGACGAAGAATATTTATTTTTAATAATTTTCTCCTCTTCAGGTTCTTACAATTATAAAGTATAATATTTGTTTGAAACAGTTAGTTCCCTTTGTGAATTTAGACAGAGCAAAAAGAAGACGTAATTTGTCTGAATCGTTTAATGTTGTATTTGCGCAACACATTTCGAACAATCTGAACACTCACACACGGACTTGTCATTAGGAATATATACATGCTAAAATAACAAAGAGTTAGGAGGTGAGAAAATGGACTTAGGTCAATTATTTGATCCATTTTAGAATGTCGCGTAGACTGTGAATGGACCGAAGTGCTCACTCTCAGGATGACATATCGGCTCCTTGTGCAGATGCTTCGACTATGTCTGGTCATGTAACTCGAAGTCACTTTGCGGATGGTGACTAGCAGTAGGATCCTAGAAAATCTAAATTGAATTAAATAGTGAATAAGACCCGTTGCACAAGAGGTGGCAATGGTGGCTCAATGGATTTAGTGAATAACGCTTTGGTGTTTGAAACTATAGGCACTAGGTTCGAGGCCCAGTGCGAAAACCGTCACTCACTCACTGGGGAATGCAAGTACATCCAGCTATGACGAGCTCCAAATAGGCCGAAATGAGCATCCTAGATTCCACTGCTAGTCACCATCCACCAGTGGACCTAGGTTAAGTTAGAAGGACATATTGAAGGTCAAAATAACAATGAAGATTACTAAACCAAATAACAGAGGTAATAGTACATGGTATCAAAACAAAGTTTACCAAGAAAGGTAGGTTTAGCGTGATAACGAACTGCTGCTTTGAAAGCATAAAGGTGGTTTAAACGTCCTAAGTTTAAGATACTCCCCCAAAACACGTATTAAAGATAGGTTTAAATTACGTGTAAGCACCACTTTTATGTCCTGTCTCCTCTGTAATATGTTTCTCAATAGAGGAGCTAGGTAGTCACCTGTTGTCACCATCAATGGGTTCTGGAGATGCTACTTGCTCTTTAATCCATTGTTGTCGTTACAATAATGACCAGTTATATGGCGGATACATTTTTACGTAGACTAACAGATTAGTCATGGGGTGTCAGAATAAATACTAGTATTTGTGTGATAAACGTGCTCTGGGCTGATCTCAGTTACAAAATATTGCGAAACGAGTGACAATGGTGGTGATTAGTCATAATGGATTCGTTGAATGTGGGGTAGGAAAAAATTGACAAGTCAGTTCAAGGTTGTGAAAGGTGTCAGGTGAGTGGAGTGGCTAGTACAAAGTAATATGTACTAAAGAGAGGGAGAGATGGTAGCACTGCAATAAGGGGTTCTTCATGAAATGACCAATATGTGAGGTGAAATAAGGGGAGGTATATTCTAGGAAAAGAGATAATATTACTATTACTTATTATTAGTAATCTGAAAAGAAATTATTTCAAAGAATATTCATTCCCAGTCTACTAGAAACAGATACAACGCTATCACAGAAATTTCCACTGGACACCAGTGGAATAATTAAGAGCTTAAAATTCTGTCTAGAAAGTAATTATTTTACATTTGAAGGGAATTTATACAGACAGACAAATGGTCTGTCTGTCTCCCCAATAGTCGCCGACCTTTTCATGAATAGATTCGAAAATAACATCTTTTCAAGCATACTCACTCCTAAAATATGGTTAAGATATGTGGATGACAATTTTTTAGTACTAAAACGAGATCTACACAATTCATTCCTGGAGAAAATAAACGGTGTATCTCCCAGAATCCAGTTTACTTCGGAAGCAGAATCAGACGTCGGTGAACTACCATTTCTAGACTGCCTAGTTGAGAGAAAGAAAAAAGGACATTTTAGTATATTCATATTCAGGAAGAAAACCCACTCCAGTAAATATTTACACTTCAAATCATCACACCCCATCAGAGCAAAGATTTTAGTTGTTTCAAGTCTTCTTGGACGAGCACACTCTTTCATAACGGATGAGCAAGAAAAAGAAGAAGAAATATCAAACATTACTGAAACTCTCAAGCAAAACAACTACCCAAGGAACTTCATTAAAAAAAATCACCATAAAATCATCAACAAAATCCCTCAAAAAAACTGAACCAAGTATGAGTATTATCAGCAGCCACGTATGGGTCTGTGAAACCAACGGGTACCAATACTCCATGTCTTTACGGTCTACCAAAATTGCACAAACCGGGTCTTCCTCTTCGCTCTGTTTTAGATTTGTATAATTCTCCATTTCACGGAACAGCGAAATAGTTAGCTAAGATTCTGGGTCCTTTGCACAGAGAAATCGAGAAACATAGAATTAGTGATCTCTTCGACTTTATTTCTAAAATATCGGAGACTAATGTGAGGTATAAACGCATGTTATCCATTCATGTATGATAACTATTCACTAACATACCGCTTATGGAAACAGTAGATTATATCTGTCAAGAAATCACTGAAAGGAAATTAGACTTAGGAATCCCCTTGTGTAGCCTCAAAGAATTACCTCTTAAATGCACAATGAATGTTCATTTTGTCTTCAATAATTCACACTATCGACAAGTAGATGGAATAGCTATGGGTTCACCATTAGGCCCAATATTAGCTGACTTCTTTCTCGCAAAACTTGAAAACGGGAAATTGAAGGACATCATTAAGAAGTTTGATATGTATTATTGATATGTTGATGATACGTTTATCTTAGCTGATGAGAATGTTAACACAGACGAATTGTTGCTGAAATTCAACAACATCCACCCTTCGCTTACCTTTACCTGTGAAGAGGAGAAGGAGAATAAACTACATTTCCTGGATGTCTTGCTAAGTAGGACAGAAGATGAGTCAATTGGGAGAAGCGTGTACAGAAAGAGCACATTCACAGGACAATACACAGAATTCCTTAGTTACGTGCCCGTTAAATATAAAAGAAATATTGTTAAATATCTCATGAGCAGAGCAAGAAAGATATGTACGGATGACCTCTTACAAAAGGAATTTGAATATATTCACGACTCATTGACGGAGATGGGCTATCTGAGTAGTTTCATAGAGAAATATATGAAAACACTAGAGGAAAAACCTGAGACTCTGACTGCATATAAGAAACCTCTATTGATTAAGTTACAATTTCATGGTGACTTATCTAGTGAGATTCTATTCCAAAGACTTTCAAGGAGCATACGAAGAACATTTTACACAGCACACCTATGTTTATCATTCTCTAGCCAACGAATGATTGGGACGCAAACCAAGGATAAGGTAGATAGTTTTGCCACATCTATGTGTATTTATCAATTCAACTGCACCTGCGATGACAGTTATGTTGGTCGCACTACTAGACAGCTTAGGCAACGTGTTAGTGAACATCTCTCATCGTGGTTTGGCAAAGGACAGACAAAAACAAACCGTAGCTCAATTCTGTCACATTTAATTGATAGTGGTCATGTAGTGGAGAAAACGACAGCCTTCAATGTAATTCATCGTATCCCACCGAAGTTTTCCAATAGACTTCGTATTCGTCTACTGCACACACACAGCTGAGGTAATAGGCATTCGAAGTATGAAACCTAAACTATGCCTTCATTCAAAAGAAGTTCGTACAGCCATTATCCCTCCCTTGTTGGCCTAATAAGACATAACCAACTAAAGACTTCTACACCACCCTTTATTTATAGTTCCAACCCCTTTCTTATCATCCCTTAATCTTATCTTATCTTCATTATAAACGTGTTTCATTTCTTTCCCCTTACAATCTAACATTACGTAATCGGTTCATTTGTTTTTACTAGCCTTTATCGACTACTATGCCCACCTGAACAATTGTTTGTTTAATCATACTGTTTTTCATCAGTATTCGTGTTATCACAGATTACTTCACTTTTTCATCCTTATTATTGATAAGACCATTATTATTATTATTAATATTAATATTATTATTATTATTACTATTATTACTATCATTACTACTATTATAACTAATTGCACAATTTATATTCACTATCGTATTATCCTATAGACAAAACACCATGATTGGTTTATATTTGAATTTTACTTGTAAACTTATATATATATATATATATGCATATATATATTAGAGTTAAGCCTGATGAGATCTAATTGAAAACAATATTGTTCACTTAAATGTGTTGTTCTAAATTTCACTATGGAAATATTTAATATATTAAAATCAACACAGACATTAAGTGTGGCGGTAAACGCATTCCGAAAACATGGACATCAACAGTTGTCATTCCATATAGAGAGAAGACGTCAGACGATATCAGAAGAGTACTCAATCAGCTCGACATTAGAGTTTTCTTCAAAACATCAGACACACTTCAAAGCAACCTTGTCCATATAAAAGACGAAATACCGAAAGATTCTCCATCTAATTGTGTCTATACATTGGACAAATATCTCTAGAGAAAAATCAAAATCAGAAGAAAAGAACACATCAAAGCATCTCGTCGACCACCGAGAAATCCTGTTGAACTAGAAAAAACTTGAAAAATCATCAACCATAGGTGGTGGCTTACACGCTATAGAATCAGGCCACAAAATCGATTATGAAAATATTCAAATCATCATCCAGAAAAACTCCAGAAATCACAAAGAACGTCTCATATCACTAGAAGCACTTCATATCAAGTGGAAACCCAATCGCCTGAAAAGAAATGATGGACTAAAACAGAATCTGACCTGGTTACAACACCCCGCTCCTCTCCCCAACGAAGTGACAAAGTCATTAAAGCCAAAATAGGTTACAATAGTCGTAAACATGAACTGGTAACTGTGGGGAAAGTGCCCTTGCTTTTACGTCTCTAATTCAAGCTAAGGAAGTGTGTATACTGAACTTTGGTCTCTAGCTTTCTAAATATGGTTCCTTTGATGGAACCATCCTCTCTTCTCGTTAGTAGGACGTCGAGGAAGTGTAGAGAATCGTTGTATTCTCCTTCGTAGGTGAAATTGACCACTGGGTGAGCATTATAGAAGTTGTTCAAAATCAAATCACTATTTAACCCTACATCGTACACTATAAAAGTGTCATCCATGTAACGACAATACATTTCCATTTTCGCTAATTCCTCTTTCAACAGACTATTTTCTAGTTTTGCTAGAAATATATTCGCGAAAATAGGTCCCAGTGGGGATCCCATGGCTACTACTCTATCAACCTGTCTGTATATTTCATTATTAAATAGGAACTGAACATTCGTTGTGCATTTAACAAGTAGTTGTTTCAGATTACTGATAGGAATATCGGTGCACAATTTCTTTTCTATAATCTGTTCGCAGATATAATCGATTGTTTCCACTATAGGGACATCACTGAATAGAGATGAAACATCAAGTGATGCCATATATTTGCCAGTCACGTTCAAGTTTTTGATCTTATCAACGAATTGAAAGGTATCCTTGACGCTGTCCTTTACTAACTCGTCATGCAAGGGTTGAAGTAGCTGTACCAGCCATTTTGCCGTCTCGTGATAGGGTGAAAGGGACATGTCTAGTATGGGACGTAGGGGCACTCCTGATTTATGCACTTTCGAGAACACTTACCAGCTTGGTTCAGCACAGTGCACAAAAAGTTCGATCCTGTCACAATTGGTCGATACTGGACATCGCATCGATATCAACACAGCTTTCAGGGTTATATACCGAATTCCGAAGTCGTTATCACGTACAGTTCGCTTACATCTCCTACACATAGCTGAAGCTGTTGCAATAAGATCGACTAAACTGAAACTTTGTATCCAAAAAGAACACATTCAGACGCTGTTCCTTGCGTGGCCGACCTTGGATTGAAGATTTTTCTTCACACCAAGAGTGTTCCTTCCCCTTAACCCTCTTGGTTTTTTTTCTTTTTACTTCGCTTATTATTATAAATATTATTATTACAGTCATTATTATTATTCGTCATAATTTATGCCCTTTATGCAAACATACCCTCAATAATATCGAATTTTCATTCATTTATACGGACTTATTATTAGTGATATTATCTGTTTTCTCAATATATGCCTCCACCTGTTTCACTTAAAATATTCGTTATCTCACTATGAACCTCTCATTCCAGTCTTACTATATCCTGTTTAACTCAGACCACTTTGTACTAGCCACTCACCTGACACCTTTTATAACCTTGAACTGACTTAGTTGTCAATTTTCCTACCCCACACTCCACAGTTCTGTTATGATTAATCACCACCATTGTCTCCTGTTTTACAATATTTTGGTAATCGATTTCAGCCTAGCACGTTTGCCACCCAAATATGACTATTTATTTTGACACCCCATAACTAATCTGTTATTCTACGTTAAAAATGTATCTGCCGCGTAAGTGGCCTTTACTGTAACGACCACAAATATTATATTTTATAATTGTAAGAACCTGAAGAGAAATTATTGAAAGGAATATTCTTCGTTCAGATTGCCTTTTAGTAAACTTTGTTTAGATATCATAACAGATGTACTATAATTATTGAATTGAATTTGTGATTTTCCCGTCGATCGATTGGACCGAAGTGCTCGGTCTCAGGTTGACATGTCGGCTTCTTGTGCAGATGCTTCGACGATGTCTGGGCATTTAATTAGTATACAATTGGTGGATGGTGGCTAGCAGTGGAATCCAGGATGCGCATTTCGTCCTATTTGGGACTCCTGCATTCCACTGCTAGCCACCATCCACCAATTGTATACTAATTAGATGTACTATAAGCTTGATTATTTGGTTTAGTGATCTTCATTTTTATTTTGACTTTCAATATGTCCTTTTGACTTGACCTAAATAGTCTATTTTCTCACCCCTTAACTCTTTGTTATATACATATGCTGAGTGGACTTTGTAAATTCCGGTTTTATAATACTTTGATAAGCTATTAGCATTAAATAGCGAAACGTCAATAAAAACAACAACAATATCGTTTTGTTTTTCATTCATTGGGAAATACAAAAAAACCTTCATTATAATGATGAGATATTTTTGATTGGACGCTAGTCAGTACCCAGTGTAATGTGTTTAGTCCTATCACTGGTTCACACTGAAAGCTATCAGTCTGTCAAGTTTGCAATGTGGTCACCATTCCAGATGGCTTACCATCACTGTACACTGGGTGATGCGGGTTCGAATCTCAGTAGGGACATATAATAACAATAAGTAGGATAATAATAATAATAAGAAGAAGAATTTGCGTAACAAAACTGATTTGTGTCTCACTCTGTTTGTCCTACTAATGCTTTTGAAAAAAACTGTCATTTTGCTTGTTTATGTTCCCCAATTAACATGTCCAGACATCTGTCATATTTGCGTAAAACGGAGGTTGGAGGTGTATAGCTAGCTGTCTTTGTAAAACATACACATTAACAACACTGAAATTAAACGTTAACATGCATACGAAGGAAGGAAGCGCGTATGTCACTCATGACGTGAATGAAGGGAAAAGTAATTTCCATTTACTCATTTAGAAAAAAAGCGACAGATTGGAAGAAGAAGAAATATGCATTCCTTCCTAATTACTGCCTCCTTGTTGTCTGGCCGGCTCTACACTAATATGTAGTTACTTTTTACATCAAAATTCGTTTACCAATCAACTGGTTATTCTAGTTAGTCACTTTTAGGTATAGGAGGTGGTAGCATGAAATTAAAAGTTCAAAAGTCATCAAAACATCAATTAACTAATAGATGTTAGAATAAGGTATTTAGAAGACAAATGTCGCGAGGTCATATCTTCATTTCGTGGATTTTTTTTCAACCGCTTAACAACTAACATGGTTAACAATAATAATAATATAATAATAAAATAAAGATCGCAACAGTTATTCAGTAACATAAAAAACAAAACTACAAACTATGCTAATGACTAATCATATTTGAATAGGTTAGGTAGTCAGTCCATGGTAGGCGAAGATTGAAGTCTATTGTTTTAACTGTACACACAGTTTAGGCTGTATGTGATTAATCCCGGAAGTGTGTTTCCATCACCTTCAATAACCTTACGCCTGTAAGAGACTTATTATCAAATCATTCTGTAAAAAGTTCATTTGATCAGACATTTGAACATTAAGGAAAAGGCTATGTGTTCAATTGACAGAGAATCTTTATTCACCAATGTTCCTCTTTATGAAACTGTTGATTTCATTTATCATTACATCATAAGCAATGGGATAAACTTACCTATTCATGTTACTTACATCAGAGACATCATCTTAATATGTATGTAGAGAAAATATCAGATTCACCTTCCAAGAAAAGGCATACAAAGAAATCGATGGTGTTGCGATGGGGAACCCTCTTGGGCCTCTGTTAGCAGATATATTCATGTCAAAATTGGAGTAACAAATGCAAGGTATGCTCGGAGAATTTATGCTGAATAAGCGATACGTAGATGATACTCTCATTATTGGTAATCATAGTAAATCTATTGAAAAATTTATTACCTTATTTAATCATATTCATCCAAATATCCAAATAACTTCCGAACTAGAATCGAATAACAAACTCGGTTTCCTGGATATTACTATGACTAGGAAAGATGACGGAACGATTATGCCACCTATATTTAGTGAACAGACATGGAGTGGACAATATCTTCATTTTACCAGTTTTGTTCCTATCCAGTATAAACGTGCCCTAGTGAAATGTTTGTTTACAAGCGCCCGAAAAATATGCGCGAGCTTCGACATACACATTCAGTTTTATTAGTTAATGGTTATCCAGAAAACTTTATCAATTGTCACAGTAAAGATAGCCGACATCTCGAAAAGACAGCTTCTGTACCGAAGAGAGCTATCTATCTTTATTAACCTACCATTCATGGGTGACCAGATTATGCAGTTGACAGCTAGCTCAGAGTCTTCGGTCAGCCATCAAACGCACATTCTACGCCGAATCTCTTTTTCTCGCATGGCGATCATTTGCGATCCCTGTACCTATGCTATGACTAAAGGACGAAATTCTGTGCACTCTAATTCAAACTGTATCTACAAGTTCACCTGCCTCTGCAGTGACACCTATATAGGTAGAACCAACATAATGTTCCAATGTCTTGGTCGAAAAGAACATGTTCCAAAATGGCTACTAAATCATATAGAAAATCCCAATACATTCATGAATCTGAATAGAAATCCATTAATGACTGCTTCACAATTATTTCATCACATGAGTCTAATTCAAGGTTGGTTATTGAAGGTGATGGAAGCACTCTTCGGGGATTAATCACATGCAGCCTAAACTGTGTGTACAGACGAAACAATAGACTTCAATCTTCGCCTACCACGAACTGACTATTTGACCTATTTAAATATGATTCGTCATCAGTATGTACTTTTGTTTTTTATTTAACTGAGTAATTGTCATGTTCTTTATTTTATCATTAGTAGTCATGTTAGTTTTAAAGCGGTTGTAATGAAACTACGAAATGACGACGTTATCTCACGAAACTGATCTTCTTATTCAAATTTATCAAAGGAACTAACTGTTTTAATAGATGCTATTAACAAGATACCAAATGTTTCAAGGAGGGGTGAAAATTAATTCATTACGGGATTCAAGTTATTACATAATCCAGAAATCTGTAAAATAATGATTATTCAGAAGAAGTACGTGAAAAAGAAACAAAGAAGCTGGAAATTTAAAAATTAGCAGAGTGTAAAGACTGGAGCAATCGCTTTTAGAAACTTTATACACATTATGTAGTTGGCCAGCACCCAGCATAAAAAATAAGATTTGGATATTCAACTCCAACGTGAAGTCAGTCAGTGCTACTCACTATACGGATCAGAGTCTTGAACAGCTAGTCATAAGGAGCATCTCAAACAAATTTCAGACCTTCATCAACAGCTGTCTTCGCTCAATACTACTCAAGATTAGATGGCCGGCCAGAGCTGATCAGCATCAGGGATCTCTGGGAATGAGTGAACCAACCAAGCAGGGACCGACTGTGCAACAAATAAGCAGGAAGAAATGGAGGTGGATTGGCTTGACCATACTCTGAGGAAACCATCAAGTTAGCGACATCACTAGACAAGCCATTGCTCGAGTGAACTCGAAAGGGAAGCGGTGAGTTGGTCGTCAGTGAGAGGGTGACTTGGAGGAGGTCATGTGAAGAGGAGATGAAGGAATGTGGGCAGACTTAGAGGCAGGTGAAAACGTTGGTGGAGCACCGAACGCAATGGAGACGCGCGGTTGAAGGCCTGTGTTCTTCTAGAAATTAAAGGATAAAATAATAATAATGTAGTTGCCATGGAAACACAAACGAGCTATACAAATTTCTTTTAAACACACCCAGATTTGATTTGTTCAGATGAATTCTGATTGCCTCTGATGAGTGTATGTGTAAAATTCGTACTTGTAGACCATGCGAGAGGTTGGGTGGAATATGATTAATAAATAACTTTGAAATCTTTGTTAGAGTGAGTCGACATGATGACCAGTCAGTATCTACATGTTGAGTTAGTAATGGGCTGCGTATTGCAGCTTCATTAGGTTCATTGCCAAATGCAGTTGGGAGGTAATCAGAAATTCGACGACAAACTTGCTTGATCATAGTATATATACGGCAGAGCTTAGCTGTGTTGAAAGCCTTTTTGAAGACCTTTATCAGACGCTGTGATAATGTGGTGAGAGCAGGCTGCTAGCCAATTGGTAGACACTAATTTACGTCAATGTTTATGTCGCAAATACTGGTCGTGAATAAATATGAACAAGACTGATTCAACAACCAATTTTCAAGTAAACAGCTGTCCCAGGTTTTCCAGTGGTTCTCTAACTGATGTCAGCTCATGGTGAAATCCACAATACAATCAACAACCAATCACAGCAGACTTTGTGTAGGCAGATACAGCTAACATATAGATGACCTGACATTCAAGAAACAGTCACAAAGAGATGCAAGGTCAACTTTCTGTAAGAAACAACGAATCAGAAGAGTGTGTTTGCTTGCTTCAATAATCTATAATAATGTACATGAAAATCTATAAATATGTATTAGTTTCCTTAATAAACGATCTGTTGACTGTCTCTTGTCTTCTGTCGTTACAATAACATCTCACTATTGACATCACCCGTGAATTGTAGTCTTAAGAAGACATTGTTTTATTACAGCTTGATTCCACACCGTATTTTTGGTACAAGTATGGAATTTTCAGCATGTGATATCAGCCGACCATAGATATCAGGTGTGAGTCGGGAGGGGATGGAACCTCGGACCACGTGCATAGTCGGCGAGAGTCCTAACCACTGTGCCACCGACGCACGTCTTAGGAACATTAATAGACAGAAGACCAGTAGTTCAGGGAAGAGTCTCTTTACGGCGAATTCATTTTCATAGCTGTACAGTCGTGAATATATATGGGTTGTTTTGTATGTGTGTGTACATTAAATTTGTCAAACGAAAATACAATTAGTTAGTTCAGATGAATTGGATGTTGATATAAGAGGATAGTGACAAAAGTGATGAGTTGTCACAAATGATTTTTAAAGAAGAGTTACGTGATGGCGTGAATAGTTTGATGAAAGAGTTGTTCTCAGGGTGTACACTGAAACAAAGTAAAATACGGAATTACGTAAAAGTTGCAAGTAGTTAGAAAAACAAGCCTACTAACAAAAGTTAAGTCAAATTAACGGAGTTGTTACCATGAGAGTAGAAGTGATTGAGTAATTTCCTTTTGTATGCATAGTTCTGGTTCTTCCGCCAACTGAATGGCTAGGGCCTCTGCAATGCAAAGAAGACAGAAACGTATTGTCTTAGGAAGGATGTTCTTCACTTTATAGATCACATTGAAGCAAGAGGAGTTTGTTGAGATGGGATGACCAGTGTTGACGAGATGTTCGATTACTGCACTCCTCATACGACCACTACTTCCTTTTTGCAGCCAGGCTGGATAGTGTTATTTGGCTCTTTTTGACAAGATGCGCGTCGAACGACCAATGTAGCTGGCTGGCTCCACAGCAACAGGTGAACTGATATATACACATAGAAGTGGTCAGGTGCGGGATCTTGTCCTTTGGGTTTCTGCAGATCAGTAGACAGGAATTAACCTTGAATTGATTATTAACAAATTAATTCGCTTCGATCTGACTAGCAAACGCTAGTGGTTTGTGTGTGAGAGTGTGTTTCCAGCTAGTCATTTCAGTCAATTAGTAGTATATAGCGGGAAGTGAAACTTTTTCAGATCAAATAGAGACAATGCCACCTTTCGGAAATAATTTTAAAAACTGTCAGTTTCAGTTTAGTAAAACAAAAAAATACCCCTCATATGAACGCCACCTATATTCTGAAATTCACGATTGTGTTGACAACTCTGAAATTAGAAAGAAGAGAACACCAAGTTCAGCAAAGATGGCGATCTTTTCGGCGATTTCATTCTCAAAAGCAGCTGTACAATCACATTTATAAAGATTAGTTTACATAGATACAATTATTATTACTTGTTTAATTCCACATAGTAATGAAGGTGGCAATAATTTTCAACTTGATATGAAAGTTTGAAGGTACAAATATAGATTACAAGGGGCTTAGAGACAAGATTGCATAGGATTAGAAAACAGTTACAACGTATGCAAAAATTAATATTTGATCACTGGAGAAATAATAATTTTAAGTCAAATAGAAGGTGATAATTGTTTTCAACTTGATATGAATTGCAATAGGCTTAAAAACGCAGGGATAGAACAAATTACAGGTGTGAACAAAATGAGCATGGAAACAAACTGAAATCAAAATTTCTCAACTTGAAATGTTAGTTAGGAGGTGTGAATGTAGATTACAAGAGGCATAGAAACAGAAGAATTACACAGGATTAGAATGTAATTATAAAATGGTTATTCTAAACGGATTACAAGTGTGATCAGGAGGAGCATGGAAACAAACTTAAAATAACTGTTTTTATAACTGAAAAAAATTAGGTGAATTTAATGAAGACTGAGGGACTAAGGATCAGACACACGGCGAACGAAAAAATGCTCAAAAGGAAAAGAGAACGAAAAAAGACGAAGAAAAACAAAAAATAGGGGAGCAAAGGAAACATACCAAACTAGGTCCGTGGTAGTTGTGGAGGTTGGATCCCTGGCAATGAGTGAACCAACCAAGCAGGGACCGACTGTGCAACAAATAAGCAGGAAGAAATGGAGGTGGATTGGCTTGACCATACTCTGAGGAAACCATCAAGTTAGCGACATCACTAGACAAGCCATTGCTCGAGTGGAACTCGAAGGGGAAGCGGTGAGTTGGTCGTCAGTGAGAGGGTGACTTGGAGCAGGTCATGTGAAGAGGAGATGAAGGAGTGTGGGCAGACTTAGAGGCAGGTGAAAACGTTGGTGGAGCACCGAACGCAATGGAGACGCGCGGTTGAAGGCCTGTGTTCCTCTAGAAATTAAAGGATAAAATAATAATAATGTTCCCACTGAAATCATTTCTTTATTGAAGTTTATGAAATACTAAGTGATTAATCGATAAAGTAAAAATTGGCAGCGACGAGCTTCTCATGTTACACAGTTCTTCGTTAGATACCTAGATACCTAGGCCCTGATACCCTAGAAAAGTACCCAATTTCGGAACTACTTAACTCTCGTTCAAGGTTTTGTGAGGACATCAGCTATCTCAAGGTTAGAGGAGTGCATTGTTAACTTGTACCGGTCATCAATAGACCCTAAATTCAGACTGACTGGTTTTGACATTGAACTACGCACACAAGTGCGTCCGTTCGCGCTATTACACCCCATCAAGTACACAAAGGTATAAAGAAAGAGATTTAAAAGAACGATAATAAGTGGAAATATGAGGTAGAGAGTATAGTGACATTGAAAAACATGAAGGTTTAGTGAATTTTGGGAAATCGCAAAGAATCGATGTGTCTTCGCCAATAAGAGCGATTTCGAGCCATATCACCAGTTGTCTCCAGTAATCGGTGGTTCTTAGAATCCTAAAGGAAGACAAATACCAGTCAGGCAATCTGTGCCTTTCTGTGTGGTGAGGTTGAACTACCTCTTAGTCATTCCGTGTACTGATTCCATATTTTGGTTTGACCTCCGCAGTAGTAAGAAAAGGCTACCTGTTATCACGGGTGACATTTTTGATTGTGATGGACTGGATTCTGCATTACACAGTGCGTTGAGAGTGAGTGAGTGAGTGGGTGGGTGGGAAGATAGGAAGGAATACGCTGCATTGACCAATGAGAAGACTGAATTTCACGTGTGGAGGATTTATGCTATTGAATGTCGCACAAACTCGAAGACTTAGAGAGGCAGGCGAAAACTGGTAACAAACTGGCAGAAGGCGCGGGCTGGCTGGCAGTCAAAACAGGACTGACTCCATCCAGGTGAACATAAAGAAGGTGAAGACGGAGGTGATTAAGATAACTAACCATCACCACCAACAGCAGCAACAACAACAACCAGCACCAGTCACCATCGCTACAAAGAGATTTGACAGAGGTTATTTCCTGTATTCACTTATCTAGCCTAGGCAGTCAGCACCGTTTCTACCACAAGCAGACTGAACGGATAATGATGTCAAAGCCAGCCAGCGAGAATCAGAAAGGCAAGATACGTCTTCATCAATCTGAAATCAGTTTAGAAATCGTCTGCTTCACTCCGCCTTAGTTAGCATAAACATCATGATATGAATTTGCAACACCTTTGTCAAGCCAGTTAGTTCTTCTGTAAGGGTCAGAAACATGGCGAGTAAGTCACTGGAAGGATTTACAACTGGTTAATGCAGAATTTTATCAAAAGGTGCCACTTTAGACGGTTGAATGGTTCCATACTCAAGACCAAATGGCAAGCCAGGCAGGCAGCCACCCGGGTGGCTAGAAAGATTTAGCAAAGTGAAACTCTGGCCGGCAATGAGCGAACCAACCAAGAACCGATGATTTCTCAACAAGTATGTAGGAGAAAATTTAGATGGATTGATCAGTTATACACTGAGGAAAGAGGTCGTCTTATGACATCGACTGCGCGCGATGCAGGCCGTGGTTCGAGTGGAATCCCGAAGGGAAATGACGAGTGCGTGGTCGGTGTTGTTGTGACATGAAGGAGATTATGTAAATTTAAGGGGGAGGAGGAAATGAGAGATTACCGGCAGTCGTGTGGCTAACCAGGTGAAGAGGACAGCAGAAAATAGAAGAAAGTCCTGGTGTGTTTTTGAAGCCGCATTTTCCTCTCGGAACCCAAAGGAATTGTTGTTCCCTTGGGTTCCTAATGGAACATAGGGTTTCAACTGCACGTCTCCACTTGCTTCTGTCTTCTGATTTACTTTTCACCTGCATCCAGGTTAGTCCATACTGTTTCAACTCCTCTTCAGACGATCTCCTCCATGTCATCCTTGCACGTCCCACTCGCCGCGTGCTTCCCTTTCGGGTTCCACTCGAGCAATGGCCTGACGCGCGATGTCAACCAGCGGCGGCCTCCTCAGCGAGTGAGTGTCCAATCCATCCCGATCCGCTTTCTCCTGCATATTTGCTGGACGATTATTTTGTTCTAGCTTTGTTTGTTCCCATAGTTTGTTGCTTGTTGGTGATTCTTTCCGGCCCAGCCCGGCCATCTGATCTTCAGTATAGATCCAGCGAAGACAGTTAGTTGTTGATAAAGGTAACGTCTGCAACAGGCTGTTGGTTGAAATATTCTTTGTGACCGACCCGCCAAGTTTCTCATCCGTAAAGAAGAACTGATTGACTTGGCGTGTTTGTATTGAAGATCCGACCGAATTTTGTTGTTGATGCTGGCTGAGCGACGAAGATTTCCAGATTGGTTTCAGGTTGATGAATGTGTTCCTTGCCTTCCCGATTCTCGATTTGACATCCTCGTCCGTTCCGACTTCCTGTAGTTGAGACAATGCTCCCTAGATAAGTGAGTGAATGAGGTAACCTCTTTCAAATCCCTCCCGTTGATGGTGATTGACTCTGGATGTTGCTGTTGTTGTTGTTGGTTGGTTGCTTATTTTCATAACCTTCTTCTTGCCTATGTTCATGTGGAGTCCTGTCTTCGCCGGTTGCTTCTTCGACCAGTTTGTCGGTTTTCTTTTGTAAGTCTTCGATTTTGTGTGATATCAAAGATAAATCATCCACGCGCGAAATCCAGGTCTTCTAGGTTAAATGATAATATGATACAACGAGTAGGTTTACTTCAACCTGATCTGCCCTATGTCAGTTGATATTTCTGTTAGAGGAAGGCGATGGCCAGACATGGGTAATCCATGTCCTAACCATTTCAATCTATGTAGATTCGCAACCTCATCATTGATTGACTTTCTTCCATCGCTTACCTAACACTCGACCGATGCCCAACATCATTATTACTCATAATGATGTTATTATTACTCATAACCTTGAAGATTCCTTGCCAACATCAACAGCAACAACAGACCACAATAAGCATAAATGGGAAGAACCTGAAAGAAACAACCTCCTTCACCTACCTGGGAAGCATCGTCTCAACTACAGGCGGAACTGACGAGGACATCAAAGCCAGAATCGGAAAAGCAAGACAAGCTTTCATTACTCTCAAATCTGTGTGGAGGTCAACAGCATTCAGCATCAAAAATAAGATCCGGATTTTCAACTCCAATGTGAAGTCAGTGCTACTATACGGATCAGAGACTTGGCGAGTCATAAAGAGCATCTCAAACAAACTTCAAACCTTCATTAACAACTGTCTCCGCTCAATACTCAAGATCAGATGGCCAGAAAAGATCAGCAACAGGGATCTCTGGGAGCGAACCAATCAGGAACCGATTGTGAAACAAATAGGCAGAAAGAAATGGAGATGGATTGGCCATACGCTGAGGAAACCAACAAGTGACATCACTAGACAAGCCCTCGAGTGGAACCCGAAAGGGAGGCGGCGAGTTGGTCGTCCAAGGGTGACTTGGAGGAGATCATGTGAAGAGGAGATGAAAGCATGTGGGCAGACCTGGAGCAGGGTGAAAAAGTTGTCAAAAAACCGAAGTAAATGGAGGTGCGCAGCTGAAGCCCTATGTTCCTCTAGGAACTAAAGGATACAATAATAATAATAATAATAATTATTACTCATCAGCCTATTATATCACCTGATGCGGCAGGTAGACAGAACGCAGACATCCATAGTCAAAGACAACTAGGCTCTTCATATCTTTCCTTTTTATAAAGGCCATACACATGTTAAGAGTGAAGTGAATCTCAGTACATACGTCCTTTGATCGAAAGCCAGTCGGATATCACGTCTACCGGGCACGTCACAGATGTCAAATTTTTCAAATTCCACACGAGCCTATCGTACCCCTTGTGAGATTTCGTTAGCAATCAACCCGTTGACGTTGGCTGATGCAACTCCTCAAATAAGTCAAGCAGCCCTCCTTCACTTAATTCAGACGCTTTCATTGATTTATTCTCCTAACATCTAAATTTCATCATTGTTCAGGGAAATCAATTTACTTTGGCAGTATAGCGAGTTTCAAGTGGGATGCTATTTTTGATTCATAGATAATCCCAGTCTAGGTATTTATGGGAAACCAAGCAAGTAGATCGCTTCCACCAGTTCACAGTAAAACCTTGTAAAGATAGTGTAATTTTTTTTGAATAAAGAAATAGCAAGCATATTTACAGTTTTGATGTTACGAGCCTGTTTTATTTCATGTATTATTGATCCTCTTCAGTTGCCGTCTGCATCCAAAACACAACCAAATTATAAGTTATAAAAAGGGTGTCTGAACATACTTTGTACAGTGATCTCAAGTGCTGTAGATAGAAAGTATAGGACCAAATAATTTCAGGCATGATGTCAGTAGACAGTTGTTTAGTGCTAAAGGAGTAACTATTTATATAGTAATTAGACAAGGGGTAGGAGTACACTTCAGATATCTCTTGGATACAAGGATGGACTAGAGAAAAAAACAAGACAGAACAACAGAGTGAATTTGTACATTTGATGGTGGGGAGTTCAGGAGGATGTTTGGTTGTGAATAGTGACGTTAAATCATAAAATAGATAAAATAATTTAATTTCGATAGATTTGGAAAATTACTAGTGAGTTCAACTCAGTGAGTAAGTGAAAGTCAAAATGAAGATTGAGTGGAATGTTATGCAACAGGACAAAACAGATACCAGGTAGGGTAGTGAGAGAATAGTGACACTGTCTTTCTGTATGCTGTAGGTTGGGTCGAAGTCTTTTGATGTCAATAGCTTTTGAGAACCGAAGTAGCCATACTTCAATTTGTGTATTGATTATTTTGAAAGCCTGCAGGCTAATTTCCACTGTATATGTCCTATGTGTGTCGGTCAATTAGGCGTCTGGCGATTGCTGTCTTTCAAACAGAGACTCTTATGGATATGCTCGGAGAATCTAGTAGACCCTCTTCTCCTCTTAGTCCTTCTTATGTGCTTGCTGCTACAAGTACAGGTGAATTGGTAAATGCAGTTAGTGTTGACATGCGGAGCAGCATACATATCTACTTTAGACTGGTTTAACGAGCATTCTGTGTTGTAAAGTGGAATGAGTTCGGTGGTGACGGGAAATGCTCTTTTTAACGCACCTTTAACTCTATTTTCAATTCTTATGGATACTTCTTCACTTCTGTAAGCTAGATAGATAAAAACTGGTTTCTTTTCAACTATTCTGGGTGTCGGTCTGGGTGGATTTTCCTCCCCATATTTTGATATGAACATCCGAGAGTATTCATTTTCGATAAGGTTCTTTTCGATGACTGCGAGTTCCTCTTCGATCTTATTATCTGAAGACAACTCCCTAGCTCTTCTGAAGAGCGTTTCCATCACCTGGCTCCGTTTGTAGCCGATCGGGCGAGCATTGGTTAGTCCAAGTTTCTTTCATGCAGATGGATTTTTGAGTTTTCCTATCATTTCTTCTTTTTATGTTGGTATGTAGGAGGTGGAACTGATTGTCGCGTTCACGATCCATTGTAAATGCTATGTGTGCGAGTGAGCCACATTGAGGTTTTCGAAAATCGTCGATACATTACCCAATTTTTGATATCCATTTTGTAATGAGTTTTCTCTACTAGCATGTAAAGCCTAATAAATTAAGTAGTCATGGTTCCAGTAGCGTCAAAGTGTACAACATCAAAAAGTTTGTATTAAAATTTGAAAGCGAAAAAAGAATTAGACCGAAACCACAAATATCCGGAGAGAAATCAGATTTTATCTGTTTAGCTTACAAAAGGGAAGAAATATCCACAAGAACCGAAAAGATAATCAAGAGTGCATTGAAGAGAACACTTCCGTCCGATAGAGTGATTCTACCTTAGAACACAGTATGCTGGTTAACGCAGTCAGAATTGGATAAATACCCTGCTTCGCATGTCAAATCCAACTGCATTTACCAATCTACTTGCATCTGCAGCAGCATGGACACAAGAACAAATGATAAGAGAGTGTTAACTAGATTCTCCGAGCATATCCCTCAAAGTCTCCTTATGAGAGTTGGTAAAGCGTTCTGAAATGTAACTACTTCAGTTTTCCACTGACACTATCAATTATCTATCAAGATAATCCTGCAGAGAACTCCTAACTCAGTTATCTTAGAAGTGGGCGGATTACTTACCATGTTATCCAGTAATTTCTTTGTTACAACCAGTCCTCCAGTGATTCTGAACAGGATCTGTATGTCTTCCATGTAAATTATGCACTCGTTCATTATGGGATATGGTAACAATTGTCTTCTCTAGACACATTTAACCTATTCTGAAATTTTTATGCAGAAGTAACTAGCATGGTTATCCTCAAAGTTCCTTTTGGCTGATCTTAATCGCTCTTTTTTACCTATATTTATATTTGCTAAGATACTTTTTCTTCTTGTGGAAATTTAGTTGACAGTCATTTAGAGAGCTGTGTAGCTCCCTGAAAGCTTTCACCTATTTTTATGAATAATTTTGAACTTGAACAAAGCAAAAACTACAGTTTTTGAAGAATAAAGTGGTACCATCAGTGTTTATTTCGTTGCATTCTCATCAGCTGCTTACACGACAAAGACATTATTAAGTATGTCTACAATAACAATTTTAACATACTTGCACAGAGTTCATTTTAAAAAAAAATCAATCGATCATACATATGCATACAGTAATTATATATACATATATGTATGTAATATTAAACACTATTCCGAACAACAATAATAATCATACACAATGGAAACTTTTCCGCACTACTCGTTCAGATGAAAGGCGGATGAAGATATCCAGTTACCAGGTAGGGCAAACAAAGACTGGTAACCGCTTATTTCTGGACGCATAAATCAGGTTTCAAGCGCTTGAGGGAAATGGCTTCAGCAAACTTGAGGAGAAATGAGCTCTTTTGCCCACTGATAATTTTGAACAACTTTTCGACGTCCACCTCATGACCGACCCGTGTCGTGGCGATGGCACTGTTTAAAGCATTTGTTCCCTTTAGACACAAGCTTTTTGGTACATGTTCAGAAAATCGTAGATATGCCCTTCCTTCTGTCCTTTCAATATAACTGCTCCCGCAGATGCATGTAAATTTGTATATACAGTTGGAGTTGTTAACATGAGACGGATATCTATCGATTTTGGATTGCACCAGAGAAGAGCAAGTTGTTCGATAGATGGGGACAAACTTAGCTGCAGGATAGGCTATGGCTGGTGATGTACTCAGCTTTCTGTTGATCATCGCTGCAATCTTTTCATCTTTATAATCAAGCTGAATGTAGATTGGCTTTTTTCACACTGTGATTTGTTTTACATTTGTGACTTCAGATCTTCCATACTTGTTGATGAACCTTTGAGGGTACCCACTGCTCTTCAATATCTTTTCAAGAAATCTAAATTCTTCCTCTAATTTCTCTATTGAGCATATTCTCCTCATTCTATAGTACCGAGTCTTGACTAGTCCGCGTTTAAAGCTATTTGGACAAAAGCTATTAAAATGTAAGTATTGTCCTTTCCATGTAGGCTTTCGATAAACTGACTTTTGAAGACTACCGTCTTCTAGGCGTTCTATGGCAACGTCGAGGAAGTGAGACTTTCCGTCACTTTCATGTTTCATAGTAAACTCAATATTGGTATGTGCATCAGTGAATTTTCTGAGTAAGTGTGAAGCATGACTTTTATTGTTGCACACAATAAATTTGTCATCCACATATCGACAGTAAGAAGTTGTTCCGTTGACTGTATGCTTCAACTTTGTTCTTTCAAATTTTGAAACTTGTTTTACAGCTTTATTCATAGCTTTATTATTTAGATCCGGAGTTGGGCTATGCGTATTAAATGAATGCATTGACATCAACTTAACTGCATACTAGAGTAAAACTAGGTGGTTAGATGATTTATGTGGCACATAGTGTCACATTCAAAGCAAATTTCATCTATGACTAATTAATATATATATGCTAAACCCGGTAGCCTCTAAGAGATCTGGACTTCATGGACGATTTGCATCCAATGTCATGTCCACTCGAGTATCTACAGACGAAAATCGATAATTTATCAGAAGAAGCTCTTATCAAAGAGAGGACTACAATTTGACATGCAGAATATGGAGGTCGGGAAGATAACCAACTAACCAATCAACTAACAACTAACACTACAAGCACCAATCAATGCCAACGGGCACCATCATCTCAACGGCAGGAGACAGTATGGTTGAGAAGGTCAGAACCAGTGAAAGACAGAACTTTATCACTGTGAGATCATTTTGGAAATCTTCTGAACTCTGCAGCATAAACAACAAAATTCGAATTTTTAACATCAATGTTAACTTAGTGATATGTATCCACATATATATATATATTTATGTGTGTGTGTATGTTGGTCTCTCTTTCTGTTTGCTCGCTTAGTCTGTGACCATTTCACTTGTATGAACTTGTCTCCTTTAACAATGTATATTCCCCTTATATTATATATAATATGAGTGTTTGTTGACAGTCCGTTGCTTGGTGACATATATCCATATATGGTGGTTGTTGACATATCTGCTATATTTCGCTATGTATATATGGATCGATACTTCATTATAATTAGCCATTCATGTTAAGACTGTCTAATGATTTGTTCACACATTTTGTCTGGAACATTCATATATATTTCGCATTCACAATTTGTGTGACTTACACTTACCACTTTGGTGTGATACCACTTTTGCATTCTCCTTGTGTTTGGAAAATAGAAGTATCATCACAAACCTAGTGGTCTTCTGATTTCCGCCTTCTTGCGTCAGGACTATTACATTCTCGACCAGTACATAGCAATAATTTGGCGACGAGTACATAAAAATTTGGCGACAGGGAAAACTACTATTAACCACTCAGCAGCAGCAACATAACACTAGGTGTCTTGATATGATCATATTCGACCGACAGGATCAATACCACCAGGACTATGCGGTTCAACGAAGATGCATAAAGCTGGCCTTCCACAGCGTCCAATTTTAGATATGTCAGGTCCCCTGTATCATTCAATAGCAAAATGCTTAGATGATATTTTAGAACCTGTACGAAAACACATGTGCTACTATTTGTTTCGTCACATCTTTCAAGACATTAACGTAACAAACGAAAACATGGTTTCATTTGATACTGAGTCATTCTTTACCAAAGTCCCACTCACATATACTGTCAATCACGTCTCATAAACCGTTAATGCCCAGCTCTCGCTACGCTCGGGCCCACGCTGTCCCTTTGAGTTTTCAGAAACGCTTAGTTATAACGGACGAAAAAACCAAAACACCGATCTGCCGCTTGTTATTTGTTTATTGTTACACCAACATATAAAAGGAATAACTGAACTAAGGTCTGTAAACAAATATTACAATAATAAATCGTTATATTACTTCTGACGATGTTTCACTCTTCTTTCTGAACAGCGACCGATGAGACGATGACTGTCGTATTGATGCCTCCGCGAAAATCGGGGAAGTTGATTTTGAGCAAACAACCAAGAATTGATCGTTCAATCTTCAACTCCATTGACACTCCCCGGCAAAAAAGGGATCCAACCCTTTTTTCCTTCACGATCAATGCACGTTGACTTGGATGCCATTGCGAGAACCTGGGTCACACGGACAGAGCTGAAATGGAAAACAAACAGAAAAGCCAACACACCACAAGCATACCCACAGCACAATCTCACACATCGCTGACGACCTGCGCCTCCAGACAGAGACCTCCTCTTGACATCTTGCAACACAATCGCCACTTGCTAGAATGACTCTTGCAGAATGCAACGTGACCATAGCACCAACTCATGATACTCTACGCACATCCTCTTAATTACTCACTACCAATTACCATTGAAATCGCTTGTCACTCATTCTGCCTCAGTTCTAGTAACGGTGACGCATGCGAGCCTCAGTCGTTTACACTCTTTCTCCCCGGCGTGTCGGACCGCAGCTAACAATTATCTCCGTGTGCGTTTCATTCTCAGCAATAGCCTAGCCTCCCCGGCGTATACGACCCATCTGCTGTCTCTAACATCAATCAATTCATTCACGGATGTAGAAGACAAGAAACAACTTCAGAAGTAATCACAACGAACAATTTAACAAAATTATGCAATAAAAACAAGGCACGAAAACAACAAGTAAACACAACTGATCCAAAATCACAAATTGCGAAGACACACCACACGTATACACAAACAGTACAAATAACCTCGCGGATCATGTCTTGTTGGAATTATTTTGAAGAATTGGAGGACTTACACCAGTACGCCTGCAACCCTTCACAGGTTGACGATTGTAAGTTGTGGAATGTCCATACACAAACAAGATTAACCAACAATTACATCAATTGGAACTCACACAACTATTTAACACAAACATATGTACAATCAACACATCAAATGTTGTGGATTCTGACACGACAAACTACCCTTGAAGAACCGTAGGACTTACAGCAGTACGCCTACATTCCTTCTCAGGTTGATGATCCAAGTGGAAGTCGTCCGGACACAAACAGAATTACCAACAGCTAGATGACAGATGATATCAATTCAGTATATACAATATGAACATATGTGCAAGATCATACACCAAGCACATTGGACTGCTCATTGATGCGCTACCCTTTGAAGAATTGTAGGACTTACAGCAGTACGCCTACAACCCTTCTCAGGTTGACGCCCTAGGTTGGAAAATCGTCGCAGAGTTCATTTGCTGACTTCCTTCTATGAGCTATATCCTCAAATCTGAACAGTAACACGCCCATGTCATTGTATCGTAGAATATAGATGACGAACAAACACACGGCATATCTCATCAACCAAGTGTAGAAACAGAGTAATTTACACCAAAGATAATAACATTCAATTAGTAACTTGAAACTAGAAATGCCTTTATTCATGCAAGTCAATTTAACAATTACTCTCTCGTTTACACTTGGCTTATTCTCACTAAACTGAGCAATATCTTTCGTCTTTTCAAACGCACCAATACTATCATAGTCATTGCAAAAGATACTTGAGTTGATGGGCATCTGTTTCATTGTGGATGAAAACACCAACGATGACTGAGTGACACAAGGTGATGAACTTAGCGGTGGATCAGAAGCTGTTCTTTTTCGGCTTTCAGATAGTTGTCCAACTGCAAGATTACCACCACTGCTGTCTTTCACTACTAGTTCGGGTTTAGCACTATCATCTGATGATAGGTGGGCTACACGCTGATCAATTACACTGACTGTCTCACAAGTATGCATGCCTTCTGCAACTGCATCTGCATTTATTTCTACTTCACGTTCAAGTTGTACAGAACCTTTATTTAACTTAGCAGTAGTAGGCATTCCCCTCATCTCATCATGATCAACCAAAGACAACTCTGCACTATCATGATCATTACCACAAATATTCAATTTACCGTCAAGTTCATCATTTTCAAACTCTTTAATAACAGAAGTAGACAATTTTGGTTCCTCCTCACAAATCATTAAAGGTTTTATATCTTCACTCTGACTAGTAATACCTTGTAAACTTGTAGGGTCAGAACTGCACTCTGAAGCAGTAACTCTATTCTGTGACACTCTATTCAACAATGGCTTACCAGTTGCAACTACAGACTTCTTCACCGCACCGTTATCGTCACACAATTCGGAGTCAGACCTGGAGTTTACATTTAGCTTATCACTGAACTTGCTCACCGGTTCACAGTTCACTTCTGTATGCACCTCTTGCACACGTGTAAAACAAAACCGTGTTTGTCTTGCATCTTGTAACTTATCTGTTGAGGATGTACTACGAAACCTGTTACACTCACTAGGTCTATATGCATTACTAGACATCATGGAGTCTTCTCGATATCCACCTCTCTGAGGCCTACTCGTCATCAATGATTGCATTTTGATCTCAGACTGCTCTATTCTAGGGGTGAGATGTAATAGACTGGCGAACTTGCTCATAGATTGATTGACACTAGTATTTACCAGTTTCAGGATATCATCAAACTTTGGCTCGATACCCTCATCCTCCATACGGGAGCTTATCTTCACCCACTTCCTTTGCAGTCGAGTAGGTAGACGTCTTGCTATTACTTCTAGTATAAAACTCGAGTTGAGGTCACTCATTCGATTCATCGAAATCATTCCATTCTTGTAAATTAGCAAATTATCTAAAAACTCAGTGAGTGCCTGGGAGTCATCCTGTAATTGACCACCATTACCCTTAACAGCCTCGAATAATTTCCCTGCAATCATCGAAGGTCTTCCAAACCTTTGACGTAATATGCTCATAGCCTCGTAGTAGCCCTCTTTTGGCTTCATAAACTTACAGCACTGTATAGCTCTTGCAGCATCTCCAGTGCAATATCTCATCAAATACATTAACTTCAATTCATCATTTAATAAAAAACCACTCAACATGATCTCAAACTCCTTTACAAATTGTAAATAATCAGCCGGGTTTCCATCAAAACACCGTGGTTCAAATTTAGGGAGTTTGATGTTCCTATTATCCCTGAACGGCGAAACAGTAACATCAACCATGTCATGCTTAACATCAGACACATCGTTACAATTAACAGACAAGTCACCATGACTTACTTTCCTGTTTGCATCCAAGACACTCTGTCCCTTCTTTGACCCAGGCATTGTTGAACTTGACCCAATTCCAAAAAGTTCCAGATATTGCTTGTTCAAAGAGGACTTGACCGGCACCAGGAAAAATGAACGGCGACTATCCAAACTTTCACCAACTGTTTCAATCCGCCAGATCTGTTTCTATCGTCAGAAACTGTCAATCACGTCTCATAAACCGTTAATGCCCAGCTCTCGCTACGCTCGGGCCCACGCTGTTCCTTTGAGTTTTCAGAAACGCTTAGTTATAACGGACGAAAAAACCAAAACACCGATCTGCCGCTTGTTATTTGTTTATTGTTACACCAACATATAAAAGGAATAACCGAACTAAGGTCTGAAAACAAATATTACAATAATAAATCGTTATATTACTTCTGACGATGTTTCACTCTTCTTTCTGAACAGCGACCGATGAGACGATGACTGTCGTATTGATGCCTCCGCGAAAATTGGGGAAGTTGATTTTGAGCAAACAACCAAGAATTGATCGTTCAATCTTCAACTCCATTGACACTCCCCGGCAAAAAAGGGATCCAACCCTTTTTTCCTTCACGACCAATGCACGTTGACTTGGATGCCATTGCGAGAACCTGGGTCACACGGACAGAGCTGAAATGGAAAACAAACAGAAAAGCCAACACACCACAAGCATACCCACAGCACAATCTCACACATCAATGACGACCTGCGCCTCCAGACAGAGACCTCCTCTTGACATCTTGCAACACAATCGCCACTTGCTAGAATGACTCTTGCAGAATGCAACGTGACCATAGCACCACCTCACGATACTCTACGCACATCCTCTTAATTACTCACTACCAATTACCACTGAAATCGCTTGTCACTCATTCTGCCTCAGTTCTAGTAGCGGTGACGCATGCGAGCCTCAGTCGTTTACACTCTTTCTCCCCGGCGTGTCGGACCGCAGCTAACAATTATCTCCGTGTGCATTTCATTCTCAGCAATAGCCTAGCCTCCCCGGCGTATACGACCCATCTGCTGTCTCTAACATCAATCAATTCATTCACGGATGTAGAAGACAAGAAACAACTTCAGAAGTAATCACGACGAAAATTTTAACAAAATTATGCAATAAAAACAAGGCACGAAAACAACGAGTAAACACAATTGATCCAAAATCACAAATTGCGAAGACACACCACACGTATACACAAACAGTACAAATAACCTCGCGGATCATGTCTTGGTGGAATTATTTTGAAGAATTGGAGGACTTACACCAGTACGCCTACAACCCTTCACAGGTTGACGATTGTAAGTTGTGGAATGTCCAGACACAAACAAGATTAACCAACAATTACATCAATTGGAACTCACACAACTATTTAACACAAACATATGTACAATCAACACATCAAATGTTGTGGATTCTGACACGACAAACTACCCTTGAAGAACCGTAGGACTTACAGCAGTACGCCTACATTCCTTCTCAGGTTGATGATCCAAGTGGAAGTCGTCCGGACACAAACAGAATTACCAACAGCTAGATGACAGATGATATCAATTCAGTATATACAATATGAACATATGTACAAGATCATACACCAAGCACATTGGACTGCTCATTGATGCGCTACCCTTTGAAGAATTGTAGGACTTACAGCAGTACGCCTACAACCCTTCTCAGGTTGACGCCCTAGGTTGGAAAATCGTCGCAGAGTTCATTTGCTAACTTCCTTCTATGAGCTATATCCTCAAATCTGAACGGCAACACGCCCATGTCATTGTATCGTAGAATATAGATGACGAACAAACACACGACATATCTCATCAACCAAGTGTAGAAACAGAGTAATTTACACCAAAGATAATAACATTCAAATAGTAACTTGAAACTAGAAATGCCTTTATTCGTGCAAGTCAATTTAACAATTACTCTCTCGTTTACACTTGGCTTATCCTCACTAAACTGACCAATATCTTTCGTCTTTTCAAACGCACCAATACTATCATAGTCATTGCACAAGATACTTGAGTTGATGGGCATCTGTTTCATTGTGGATGAAAACACCAACGATGACTGAGTGACACAAGGTGATGAACTTAGCGGTGGATCAGAAGCTGTTCTTTTTCGGCTTTCAGATAGTTGTCCAACTGCAAGATTACCACCACTGCTGTCTTTCACTACTAGTTCGGGTTTAGCACTATCATCTGATGATAGGTGGGCTACACGCTGATCAATTACACTGACTGTCTCACAAGTATGCATGCCTTCTGCAACTGCATCTGCATTTAATTCTACTTCACGTTCAAGTTGTACAGAACCTTTATTTAACTTAGCAGTAGTAGGCATTCCCTTCATCTCATCATGATCAACCAAAGACAACTCTGCACTATCATGATCATTACCACAAATATTCAATTTACCGTCAAGTTCATCATTTTCAAACTCTTTAATAACAGAAGTAGACAATTTTGGTTCCTCCTCACAAATCATTAAAGGTTTTATATCTTCACTCTGACTAGTAATACCTTGTAAACTTGTAGGGTCAGAACTGCACTCTGAAGCAGTAACTCTATTCTGTGACACTCTATTCAACAATGGCTTACCAGTTGCAACTACAGACTTCTTCACCGCACCGTTATCGTCACACAATTCGGAGTCAGACCTGGAGTTTACATTTAGCTTATCACTGAACTTGCTCACCGGTTCACAGTTCACTTCTGTATGCACCTCTTGCACACGTGTAAAACAAAACCGTGTTTGTCTTGCATCTTGTAACTTATCTGTTGAGGATGTACTACGAAACCTGTTACACTCACTAGGTCTATATGCATTACTAGACATCATGGAGCCTTCTCGATATCCACCTCTCTGAGGCCTACTCGTCATCAATGATTGCATTTTGATCTCAGACTGCTCTATTCTAGGGGTGAGATGTAATAGACTGGCGAACTTGCTCATAGATTGATTGACACTAGTATTTACCAGTTTCAGGATATCATCAAACTTTGGCTCGATACCCTCATCCTCCATACGGGAGCTTATCTTCACCCACTTCCTTTGCAGTCGAGTAGGTAGACGTCTTGCTATTACTTCTAGTATAAAACTCGAGTTGAGGTCACTCATTCGATTCATCGAAATCATTCCATTCTTGTAAATTAGCAAATTATCTAAAAACTCAGTGAGTGCCTGGGAGTCATCCTGTAATTGACCACCATTACCCTTAACAGCCTCGAATAATTTCCCTGCAATCATCGAAGGTCTTCCAAACCTTTGACGTAATATGCTCATAGCCTCGTAGTAGCCCTCTTTTGGCTTCATAAACTTACAGCACTGTATAGCTCTTGCAGCATCTCCAGTGCAATATCTCATCAAATACATTAACTTCAATTCATCATTTAATAAAAAACCACTCAACATGATCTCAAACTCCTTTACAAATTGTAAATAATCAGCCGGGTTTCCATCAAAACACCGTGGTTCAAATTTAGGGAGTTTGATGTTCCTATTATCCCTGAACGGCGAAACAGTAACATCAACCATGTCATGCTTAACATCAGACACATCGTTACAATTAACAGACAAGTCACCATGACTTACTTTCCTGTTTGCATCCAAGACACTCTGTCCCTTCTTTGACCCAGGCATTGTTGAACTTGACCCAATTCCAAAAAGTTCCAGATATTGCTTGTTCAAAGAGGACTTGACCGGCACCAGGAAAAATGAACGGCGACTATCCAAACTTTCACCAACTGTTTCAATCCGCCAGATCTGTTTCTATCGTCAGAAACTGTCAATCACGTCTCATAAACCGTTAATGCCCAGCTCTCGCTACGCTCGGGCCCACGCTGTTCCTTGGAGTTTTCAGAAACGCTTAGTTATAACGGACGAAAAAACCAAAACACCGATCTGCCGCTTGTTATTTGTTTATTGTTACACCAACATATAAAAGGAATAAGCGAACTAAGGTCTGTAAACAAATATTACAATAATAAATCGTTATATTACTTCTGACGATGTTTCACTCTTCTTTCTGAACAGCGACCGATGAGACGATGACTGTCGTATTGATGCCTCCGCGAAAATTGGGGAAGTTGATTTTGAGCAAACAACCAAGAATTGATCGTTCAATCTTCAACTCCATTGACACTCCCCGGCAAAAAAGGGATCCAACCCTTTTTTCCTTCACGACCAATGCACGTTGACTTGGATGCCATTGCGAGAACCTGGGTCACACGGACAGAGCTGAAATGGAAAACAAACAGAAAAGCCAACACACCACAAGCATACCCACAGCACAATCTCACACATCGCTGACGACCTGCGCCTCCAGACAGAGACCTCCTCTTGACATCTTGCAACACAATCGCCACTTGCTAGAATGACTCTTGCAGAATGCAACGTGACCATAGCACCAACTCACGATACTCTACGCACATCCTCTTAATTACTCACTACCAATTACCATTGAAATCGCTTGTCACTCATTCTGCCTCAGTTCTAGTAGCGGTGACGCATGCGAGCCTCAGTCGTTTACACTCTTTCTCCCCGGCGTGTCGGACCGCAGCTAACAATTATCTCCGTGTGCATTTCATTCTCAGCAATAGCCTAGCCTCCCCGGCGTATACGACCCATCTGCTGTCTCTAACATCAATCAATTCATTCACGGATGTAGAAGACAAGAAACAACTTCAGAAGTAATCACGACGAAAATTTTAACAAAATTATGCAATAAAAACAAGGCACGAAAACAACGAGTAAACACAACTGATCCAAAATCACAAATTGCGAAGACACACCACACGTATACACAAACAGTACAAATAACCTCGCGGATCATGTCTTGTTGGAATTATTTTGAAGAATTGCAGGACTTACACCAGTACGCCTGCAACCCTTCACAGGTTGACGATTGTAAGTTGTGGAATGTCCAGACACAAACAAGATTAACCAACAATTACATCAATTGGAACTCACACAACTATTTAACACAAACATATGTACAATCAACACATCAAATGTTGTGGATTCTGACACGACAAACTACCCTTGAAGAACTGTAGGACTTACAGCAGTACGCCTACATTCCTTCTCAGGTTGATGATCCAAGTGGAAGTCGTCCGGACACAAACAGAATTACCAACAGCTAGATGACAGATGATATCAATTCAGTATATACAATATGAACATATGTACAAGATCATACACCAAGCACATTGGACTGCTCATTGATGCGCTACCCTTTGAAGAATTGTAGGACTTACAGCAGTACGCCTACAACCCTTCTCAGGTTGACGCCCTAGGTTGGAAAATCGTCGCAGAGTTCATTTGCTGACTTCCTTCTATGAGCTATATCCTCAAATCTGAACGGCAACACGCCCATGTCATTGTATCGTAGAATATAGATGACGAACAAACACACGACATATCTCATCAACCAAGTGTAGAAACAGAGTAATTTACACCAAAGATAATAACATTCAATTAGTAACTTGAAACTAGAAATGCCTTTATTCATGCAAGTCAATTTAACAATTACTCTCTCGTTTACACTTGGCTTATTCTCACTAAACTGAGCAATATCTTTCGTCTTTTCAAACGCACCAATACTATCATAGTCATTGCAAAAGATACTTGAGTTGATGGGCATCTGTTTCATTGTGGATGAAAACACCAACGATGACTGAGTGACACAAGGTGATGAACTTAGCGGTGGATCAGAAGCTGTTCTTTTTCGGCTTTCAGATAGTTGTCCAACTGCAAGATTACCACCACTGCTGTCTTTCACTACTAGTTCGGGTTTAGCACTATCATCTGATGATAGGTGGGCTACACGCTGATCAATTACACTGACTGTCTCACAAGTATGCATGCCTTCTGCAACTGCATCTGCATTTATTTCTACTTCACGTTCAAGTTGTACAGAACCTTTGTTCAACTTAGCAGTAGTAGGCATTCCTTTTGTCTCATCATGATCAACCAAAGACAACTCTGCACTATCATGATCATTACCACAAATATTCAATTTACCGTCAAGTTCATCATTTTCAAACTCTTTAATAACAGAAGTAGACAATTTTGGTTCCTCCTCACAAATCATTAAAGGTTTTATATCTTCACTCTGACTAGTAATACCTTGTAAACTTGTAGGGTCAGAACTGCACTCTGAAGCAGCAACTCTATTCTGTGACACTCTATTCAACAATGGCTTACCAGTTGCAACTACAGACTTCTTCACCGCACCGTTATCGTCACACAATTCGGAGTCAGACCTGGAGTTTACATTTAGCTTATCACTGAACTTGCTCACCGGTTCACAGTTCACTTCTGTATGCACCTCTTGCACACGTGTAAAACAAAACCGTGTTTGTCTTGCATCTTGTAACTTATCTGTTGAGGATGTACTACGAAACCTGTTACACTCACTAGGTCTATATGCATTACTAGACATCATGGAGTCTTCTCGATATCCACCTCTCTGAGGCCTACTCGTCATCAATGATTGCATTTTGATCTCAGACTGCTCTATTCTAGGGGTGAGATGTAATAGACTGGCGAACTTGCTCATAGATTGATTGACACTAGTATTTACCAGTTTCAGGATATCATCAAACTTTGGCTCGATACCCTCATCCTCCATACGGGAGCTTATCTTCACCCACTTCCTTTGCAGTCGAGTAGGTAGACGTCTTGCTATTACTTCTAGTATAAAACTCGAGTTGAGGTCACTCATTCGATTCATCGAAATCATTCCATTCTTGTAAATTAGCAAATTATCCAAAAACTCAGTGAGTGCCTGGGAGTCATCCTGTAATTGACCACCATTACCCTTAACAGCCTCGAATAATTTCCCTGCAATCATCGAAGGTCTTCCAAACCTTTGACGTAATATGCTCATAGCCTCGTAGTAGCCCTCTTTTGGCTTCATAAACTTACAGCACTGTATAGCTCTTGAAGCATCTCCAGTGCAATATCTCATCAAATACATTAACTTCAATTCATCATTTAATAAAAAACCACTCAACATGATCTCAAACTCCTTTACAAATTGTAAATAATCAGCCGGGTTTCCATCAAAACATCGTGGTTCAAATTTAGGGAGTTTGATGTTCCTATTATCCCTGAACGGCGAAACAGTAACATCAACCATGTCATACTTAACATCAGACACATCGTTACAATTAACAGACAAGTCACCATGACTTACTTTCCTGTTTGCATCCAAGACACTCTGTCCCTTCTTTGACCCAGGCATTGTTGAACTTGGGCAAATTCCAAAAAGTTCCAGATATTGCTTGTTCAAAGAGGACTTGACCGGCACCAGGAAAAATGAACGGCGACTATCCAAACTTTCAGCAACTGTTTCAATCCGCCAGATCTGTTTCTATCGTCAGAAACTGTCAATCACGTCTCATAAACCGTTAATGCCCAGCTCTCGCTACGCTCGGGCCCACGCTGTCCCTTTGAGTTTTCAGAAACGCTTAGTTATAACGGACGAAAAAACCAAAACACCGATCTGCCGCTTGTTATTTGTTTATTGTTACACCAACATATAAAAGGAATAACTGAACTAAGGTCTGTAAACAAATATTACAATAATAAATCGTTATATTACTTCTGACGATGTTTCACTCTTCTTTCTGAACAGCGACCGATGAGACGATGACTGTCGTATTGATGCCTCCGCGAAAATCGGGGAAGTTGATTTTGAGCAAACAACCAAGAATTGATCGTTCAATCTTCAACTCCATTGACATATACTGTCTGTCTCATTTGTCCAAATACAGAGGAAAACCAGCTGAATATCGGACTACCGAAGGCTTGTTTAAAAGGACTACTACTGAGATGTTCACTTAATGTACACTTCACATTCAACGATGTTATCTACAGACAACAAGATGGAATCGCAATGGGATCTGCACTGGACCCATTGCTAGCAGACTGCTTCATGGCGAACCTCAAGAATGGCCCCCTCAAATCACGTACTGATAATATCCCATTATATGCTAGATGTGTGGACGACATCTTTATTTTCTGTGATGATGGTCACGATCTGAGTCAATTACTAAAAATGTTCAACAACTGCCATTCAGCCACAGAGTTTAATCTTGAAATATAAAAAGGGATCTGAAATTCCTTTTCTTGATGTTGAACTTACAAGGAGGGCTGACGGAACTTTAAGAAGGTCCAACCATTGGAAACCCACATGGAATCGCCAGGTGACAAACTTCTACATCTGGGTACCAATCAGTCAAAAAAGAAACCTAATTAGACCCCTTGCTACTTGCGTCCGAATCATCTGCAGCTCTGAGACCCTGGAAGAAGAACTACGCTTCCTGAAAGAAATCTTCATACAAAAGGGATATTCACCAATATTCACAGGTAAAAAAATCAAACAGAAAGTCCAAAAGCAAAAGGCACCATCCGTACCAAAAAAGATACTTTTTAAGAACCTCGACTTCAAAGGTGACCTACTGGGTGATGTCCTTAAAAGGAGAATTTCCACTTCTTTAGGAAGAACCTACCTGGCGGCAACATTGACAGTAGTGTTCTCAAGTCACCCGCTGATCTCCAGAAACCCAAAGGACAAGATCCCGCACCTGACCACTTCTATGTGTATATATCAGTTCACTTGTTGCTGTGGAGCCGGCCAGGTACATCGGTCGTTCGACGCGCATCTTGTCAAAAAGAGTCAAATAACACTATCCAGCCTGGCTGTAGGAGGGAAGCAGTGGCCGTATGAGGAGTGCAGTAATCGAACATCTCGTCAACACTTGTCATCCCATCTCAACAAATTCCTCTTGCTTCAATGTAATCTATAAAGTGAAGAACATCCTTCCTAAGATAATACGTTTCTGTCTTCTTTGCATTGCAGAGGCCCTAATCATTCAGTTGGCGGAAGAACCAGAACTATGCATACAAAAGAAAATTATTCAGCCGCTTCTACTCTCATGGTAACAACTCCGTTAATTTGACTTAACTTTTGTTTGTTTACTTCTATTTTCTAACAACCTAAAGCTCTTGCGTAATTCTGTGTTTTATTTTGCTTCCATGTAAGCTCTTTTATCAAACTATTCATGCTATTACGTAACTCTTCTTTAAAAATCATTTGTGACAACTCATCACTTTTGTTACTACCCTCTTATATCAACATCCGATTTCTCTGAATACTTTTTGTATTACGTAACTCCACCCAAAACTTACTATTTCTTACCTATTTAGTTAATATAACCATAACCAGCCTTATTTTTTTTTGACAAACTTAATGTACTCATTATTATTATTATTGCTCCCTTGGGTTCTTAGTAGAACATAGGGCTTCAACTGCACGTCTCCATTTGCTTCTGTCTTCTGCTGTGCTTTTCGCCTGCATCCATGTTAGTCCATATTCTTTCAACTCCTCTTCACACGATCTCCTCCATGTCACCCTTGCACTGACATCCCACTCGCCGCCTGCTTCCCTTTCGGGTTCCACTCGAGCAATGGCTTGACGCGCGATGTCACCCAGCGGTCTCCTCAGCGAGTGTCCGATCCTTCCATCTCCACTTTCTCCTGCATATTTGTTGGGCGATTGGTTCTTGCTTTGTTTGTTCCCATAATTCCTTGTTGGTGATTCTTTCCGGCCCGGTCATCTGATCTTCAGTATAGAGCGAAGACAGTTGTTAATAAAGGTTTGCAACCTTTTGGAAATATTCTTTGTGACCCGCCAAGCTTCTGATCCATATAGAAGAACTGACTTTACGTTTGTATTGAAAATCCGAATTTTGTTGTTGATGCTGAGTGACGAAGATTTCCAGATTGGTTTCAGGTTGACGAATGTGTTCCTTGCCTTCCCGATCCTCGATTTGACATCGTCGTCCGTTCCGACTTCCTTTAGTTGAGACAATGCTCCCTAGATTTATTTATTTTTTATTTTATTTATTTATTTTTGATTACAGCTTGATTCCACACCGTATTCTTGGGACAAGTGTGGAATTTTCAGCGTGGATATCGGTAGCCCAAAATTCGCAGGCCGACCATAGATATCAGGTGTGCGTCAGCGTGGGCTCGAACCCCGGACCATGTGCATGGTCGGCGAGAGTCCTAACCACTGTGCCACCGACGCACAGTGAGTGAATGAAGTAACCTCTTTCAAATCCCTCCCGTTGATGGTGATTGACGTGGGATGCGGTTGCTGTTGTTGGTTGGTTATTTTCATAACCACCGTCTTGTCTATGTTTACCTGGAGTCCTGTCTTTGCTGCTTCTTCGACCAGTTTGTCGGTTTTCGCTTGTAAGTCTTCGATTGTGTGTGACATCAAACATAAATCATCCACGCGCGAAATCCAGGTCTTCTAGGTTCTTCACGTCGGTCCAGGATATCC
This sequence comes from Trichobilharzia regenti, assembly GCA_944472135.2. Classification (NCBI taxonomy): domain Eukaryota; kingdom Metazoa; phylum Platyhelminthes; class Trematoda; order Strigeidida; family Schistosomatidae; genus Trichobilharzia; species Trichobilharzia regenti. The sequence continues at coordinate 25,907,813 of OX235270.1, read as the reverse complement.
CTTCCGTCTTCTCGTTTCCCACTGTCTGACGCATAATCCAGTCAGTCCACCACAATTAGGAATATCATTGGTGATAATAAGCAGCACCCTTGTCTGACTCCTGTGTTTACTCCAAACGCCTCGCTGAGTCTTCCGTTGTGGATCACTTGGCAGGTGCCGTTGTCGTACAGCTGTTGAATAAGGTTGATGAATATTTGGGGTACGCCGTAGTACTCGAGTAATTTCCAAATTACTTCACGGTCAACGCTGTCGAAGGCCTTCTCAAAGTCTATAAAGTTGAGGTAGAGGTTTGATTGCCATTCCATGCTTTGTTCGTGATGATGATGCGTAGAGTTGCAATTTGGTCAGTACATGATTTGCCTTTTCCTGAATCCAGCTTGTTCTGGTCGGAGTTCTGTCTCCAGTGCGTCCTTTAATCTCTCCAGGATGATGCGACTCAGGATTTTACTTGGCGTCGATAGGAGCATGATTCCTCGCCAGTTCTTGCAGAGTCCTAAGTCGCCCTTCTTTGGTAGTTTCACGAGGTAACCTTTCCTCCAGTCAGTAGGCACCTTTCCCTCCTTCCAGACCTTTTGCAATAATGGAGTCAGCATGTCTGCTGTAGTCTCTGGGTCCGCTTTCAGTGCTTCAGGGGGTATTCCATCTGGTCCGGCTGCTTTTCCAGCTTTCAGAAGCTTGATTGCATTCAAGACTTCAGCTCTCGTTGGAGGATTGGTGTCAACTTGCAGTTGTGTGCGCGCTGTTGTTGGTATTTCTGGACGGGTTGCAGGTGATGGTCGGTTCAAGAGTCCTTTGAAGTGATCCGCCCATTGTTTAATCTGTTTTTCTTCCTTGGTAATTGGGTTCCCTTGGCTGTCTTTTATAGGTTTCGCTTGTGTTGGTCTCTTCCCGGATAGAGATTTGGTTATCTGATATAGTGTCCTCAGGTCCCTTTTGCCTGCTGCCTTCTCAGCTTCAGTAGCTAGATTGTCGTAGAATCGTCTTTTGTCCTTCCTAGCACTCTTCTTCACTTCTTTGTCCAATGCTTTGTAAGTTGAGCTGAGCTCAGCGTCTCCTTCTCCTGTCCGTCCTTGCATTGAATCATTTTCTCTTTCACCATTCTCCTCTCTTCTATTAATTTCCAAGTGTCCGTTGAGAGCCATTCCTTGTCTTGTCTCTTCTTTCTTCCTAGAACCGTTGAACACGTTTCGTTGAGAATCGCCTTCAGAGACTTCCAATGTTCTTCCACGCATGATTCTTCAGTGATGTCGCGTAGTGTTTCCTGCTTTGCTCTGACAGTTGCAGTGAAAGTGTCTTTTGTGGTTGTGTCCTTCAGTAATTGAGTGTTGAACTTGCATTGTGGCCTATCCCCAGCTATCCTCGAGGCTTTTAGTTTCACCTTGAAAGTCCCTTGTACTAGATAGTGGTCTGAACCCACATCTGCTCCTCTCCTTGACCTTGTGTCCAGTAGGCTCCGTCTCCACTTTCTTGAAATTGAGATGAAGTCTATTTGGTTCTTGGTGTTTCCATCTGGTGAAATCCATGTCGTCTTGTGTATATCCTTGTGTTTGAACACACCACCGCCAATCACCAAATCATTGAAGGCGCAGAAGTCTGAGAAGAGTTCACCATTGTCGTTCATTTCGCCGAGGGCCTCACGACCCATGGTGAGTTCTCTTCCTGTGTTGTCTCCTCCCAGCTTCGCATTCATGTCGCCCATCAGGATTTTGATATCGCCATTTGGGACGTTGTCCATTATTGCTTGTAGTTGTCTGTAGAACGCCTCCTTCTTCTCTTGTTCTGAGACGTTTGTAGGCGCATAACATTGAATGACTGTAACTTTCCTTCCTTTTGAGTTGAACCTGGCTGTCATTATCCTGGAGGAGATTGGTTCCCACTGCATGAGAGCTTTGGCTGCTGTTGGTGACATCATGATGGCCACTCCCTCGGTGTGCTCGTGGTTGTCCTCTGGGTGGCCGGAATAGATTACTGTCTCTCCAGTAGGTAGTTGGCACCTTCCAGTTCCGTTCCATCTGCTTCGCAGATTCCCAACACTTCTATTCTGTACCTTCTCATTTCAGCGGCTATCTGGGCAGCCTTTCCAGTTTCGTACATTGTACGAACATTCCAGGTACCCATCCTTACTTTTGCTTTCATCGAAAGAAGGCACATCGGCTGACTGGCTTCCCGAAGGCTTTCACCAGCCTGCGTCATTTCACTTCCCCGATTCCAGCGAAAAGTAAGGCTATTGCTTATGTTTTTAGAATTTTTAATATATTTATTCGTTGAAGTTTCTGTAGCGATTTGGTTGTTTTACAGGGGTGGAGTTGCTAGCACCACGCCCCAACCCTCCCTCTTTACCCGGGCTTGGGACCGGCGAGAAAACTAGTAAGCTAGTAGCCTAGCAAGCTAGTATCTGGTGAAGTTAATGTACTCATACATACAAAATAAACCGTATATAGTTGTGACTGTATAGCTATGAAAACGAATTCGCCGAAAAGAGACTCTTGGCTGAACTACTGGTCTTCTCTCTGTTAATGTTCGAATGAGGAATTATCATGAACCACTGAAATTCATTTAAATCAAACAGGATCCCTTTGTGATCGCTTTGTGTGTGATTCTTCCCTTCATTCATGTGATGTGATATTCAATCATTTTAGTGTTACATTAATGCATATTACCTCTCCATCTTATTGACGCTTGTGAAATGTGATCATCAATCGATGGCATTTATTGATTTAATGTAGTTTGAAGCAGGATCACTGTTTCAATAAGGCATTTAGGAGACAAATGTCACCGAGAGATGATGTCGTTATTTCGCAGTTTCTCTACAATCACTTTACAGCTAGCATGCTTGGTTCACAATCATAAAATAAAATGCATGACTATTACTCAGTCATATAAAACCAAAAGCACATACTAATTACCAGTTATATTTATCTAAGTCAAGTAATACATCGGAGGCGAAGGTTGAAGTCTATTGTTTCGTCTGTACACACAGTTTTCGCTGTATGTGATTAATCCCCGAAGAGTGCTTCCATCACCTTCAATAACCAACCTTGAATTAGAGTTATGTGGTGAAATAATTGTGAAACAGTCATTAATACTGATTTTGTGACCTGACATTAATAAGTGTTTTGCAATGAATGATGATGATGGATTTCTATTCAGATTGACGAATGTATTGGGATTTTCTATAAGATTTAGTAGCCATTTTGGAACATGTTCTTTTCGACCAAGACATTGGAACATTCTGTTGGTTCTACCTATATAGGTGTCACCGCAGCGGCAGGTGAACTTGTAGATACAGTTTGAATTAGAGTGCACAGAATTTCGTCCTTTAGTCATAGCATAGATACAGGGATCGCAAATGATCGCCATGCGAGAAAAAGAGATTCGGCGTAGAGTGTGCGTTTGATGGCTGACCGAAGACTCTGAGCTAGCTGTCAACTGCATAATCTGGTCACCCTTGAATGGTAGGTTAATAAAGATAGATAGCTTTCTTCGGTACAGAAGCTGTCTTTTCGAGATGTGGTTTTTCTTTACTGTGACAATTGATAAAGTTTTCTGGATAACCATTAACTAATAAAACTGAATGTGTATGTCGAAGCTCATTCATCAATGTGTCGCTCGTGCATATTTTTCGGGCCCTTGAAAACAAACATTTCACTAAGAAACCTTTATTCTGGATAGGAACAAAACTGGTAAAATGAAGATATTGTCCACTCCATGTCTGTTCACTAAATATAGGTGGCATAATCGTTCCGTCATCTTTTCTAGTCATAGTAATATCCAGGAAACCGAGTTTGTTATTCGATTCTAGTTCGGAAGTCATTCGGATATTTGGATGAATATGATTAAATAAGGTAATAAATTTTTCAATAGATTTACTATGGTTACCAATAATGAGAGTATAATCTACGTAACGTTTATACAGCATAAATTCTCCGAGCATACCTTGCATTTGTTACTCCAATTTATACATGAATATATCTGCTAACAGGAGCCCAATAGGGTTCCCCATCGCAACACCATCGATTTCTTTGTATGCCTTTTCTTGGAAGGTGAATCTGATATTTTCTCTACATACATATTAAGATGATGTCTCTGATGTAAGTAACATGAATAGGTAAGTTTATCCCATTGCTTGTGATGTAATGGTAAATGAAATCAACAGTTTCATAAAGAGGAACATTGGTGAATAAAGATTCTCTGTCAATTGAACACAACATTTTCTTTAATGTTCAAATGTCTGATCAAATGAACTTTTTACAGAATGATTTGATAATGAGTCTCTTACAGGTATAAGGTTATTGAAGGTGATGGAAACACACTACCGGGATTAATCACATGCAGCTTAAACTGTGTGTACAGTTAAAACAATAGACTTTAATCTTCGCCTACCATGGACTGACTACTTAACCTATTCAAATATGATTAGTCATTAGCATAGTTTGTAGTTTTGTTTTTTATGTTACTGAATAACTGTTGCGATCTTTATTTTATTATTATATTATTATTATTGTTAACCATGTTAGTTACTAAGCGGTTGTAAAAAAAACCACGAAATGAAGATATGACCTCGCGACATTTGTCTTCTAAATACCTTATTCTAACATCTATTAGTTAACTGATGTTTTGATGACTTTTGAACGTTTAATTTCACGCTACCACCTCCTATACCTAAAAGTGACTAACTAGAATAACCAGTTGATTGGTAAACGAATTTTGATGTAAAAAGTAACTACATATTAGTGTAGAGCCGGCCAGACAACAAGGAGGCAGTAATTAGGAAGGAATGCATATTTCTTCTTCTTCCAATCTGTCGCTTTTTTCTAAATGAGTAAATGACAATTTGGAAATTACTTTTCCCTTCATTCACGTCATGAGTGACATACGCGCTTCCTTCCTTCGTATGCATGTTAACGTTTAATTTCAGTGTTGTTAACGTGTATGTTTTACAAAGACAGCTAGCTATACACCTCCAACCTCCGTTTTACGCAAATATGACAGATGTCTGGACATGTTAATTGGGGAACATAAACAAGCAAAATGACAGTTTTTTTTCAAAAGCATTAGTAGGACAAACAGAGTGAGACACAGATCAGTTTTGTTACGCAAATTCTTCTTATTATTATTATCCTACTTATTGTTATTAGATGTCCCTACTGAGATTCGAACCCGCATCACCCAGTGTACAGTGATGGTAAGCCATCTGGAATGGTGACCACATTGCAAACTTGACAGACTGATAGCTTTCAGTGTGAACCAGTGATAGGACTAAACACATTACACTGGGTACTGACTAGCGTCCAATCAAAAATATCTCATTTCCCTAGGACACCTTGCATTTGATTCTCCAATTTATACATGAATATATCTGCTAACAGAGGCCCAAGACGGCTCCTCATCGTAACGTCATCAATTTGTTTGTACTACCTATATTGGAAAGTTAATCTTATATATTTTGTGCATTTTAAGATAATGTCTCTAATGTAGGTGACAGGAATAGCCGGTAATCTTGTCTGATTGCTTGTGATTTAATCGCAAATGAAATCAACAGTTTCATAAAGAGGAACATTGGTGAATAAATATTCTATGTTAATTGAGCACACAATCTCCTTTGCGTTAATGTTCAAACTGTCTAAATTATTGGTCAGATTAAATGAACTTTTTACAGAATGATTTGATAATAAGTTCTTTATAGGCGTAAGGAGCTCTGTAATCCATTTTTCGATTTTATGACATGAAGAATTCGACATATCTAAGATGGGTCTTAGTGGGCTGCCAGGTTTGTGAATCTTTGAAAGAGGCCACACAGCAGGCAAGTATATCACCCCATAGCTTTAAGTTGTTTGTATAATTTTGCATTTATTCAAACCATGCATCAGTAAAATCTGAAGCTGACAATTGACTTTTAAGTATTGGTTTACATGAATTTGGTTGATTGGTTACAGGATTTCATTATGAGCTGACATTGGTTAGAAAATCACTGGAAAACGTGGGAGTACTGGACAGCTGTTTCGTCCTAGTTTAGGGCTCTTCATCAGTACACAACCACCGGGGTTCGATTGATTCGCTTTTCCACAAGCAGCACGTTATCAGCAGCTATTAAATGTCAGAAATTTGGATGTATCTTTGAGGATTTTGACTAATTTTATTTTGATTTTGTTAATTCTTACTATCATATAAATGTAGAACCTAATGCAGAGAATTTCTATCGAATAGAATATTCTTTATTCATTCAATCAAACCGCTAGATTTCTATTTCATAAGTTACTCTACCTTATTACTGCAAATGGGTTTAAATTATTCAAATATATCTATCTCTAACTTAAGTTGATGTGTTGCTATAGTGATCAGGTTTATTTTCCTTCTAATTTATTTTGTTTTTAATCAGTCATCTGAATCGACCAGTTTTAACTTTTGTCTTTTCCATTAGTCTGCTAGTTTCGTTACATCGTTCAACTATTTTTTTTATAAATATATTTACGAGACAAAGTTACACACATTAAAGAAATGAGCAGTCTTCAATTGTTCATAATATACATGAGTGCTGTTTCATCACAGAAAACAAATACATAACTCAACAGAAGTCGCATTCCAAAGCTGTATGAATTTGCTGTCAAGCTTCCATTATTCCAGTAGATGGCTTGTTTTAGATAGAGTTGTTCATGTCTATCAGTGTGTTTAACTGTCTGATGGAAAATCTAGTAGAAGTGTTTTGTGTATGTGTGTTCAAGCTACTGACAAGATTTATCAGTAGTAGATAAAACATTCTCAAATAGCGGAGAGACAGACTTGACGTCAAAGACAGGAAATGAACCAACCAGTGTATTGCTGCAAACAATGGTAAACACAAAAACAAGATTTGAAAACATTTATTTCCCGATACGAATTTAAAACAAGCAATAAAGGTTAATAAATCAGGATGTAATGAACTCATCAAATTTCCGTAGAACTCGTCAGCTGAGTACTCTACATACACGGATATATATACACTATTGAAATTACATTGGGAGATATAAGACTGACAAGTAAACAAACTACATTGAATTAGTCGTGCAGACAGACAGGTGCGAATGTTTTCCAGGTCATGTTCAAATAGATAAGGAGAGAGAGAGTATGAGAGATCAAATTAAGATAAATTGCATTATTCTTCAATTGCATCACTTAGATAAACAATTAGACATTAGAGAATATAACAAGAATTGCAATCAGTAATATCAATCGTAATAGTTATAATAACAATAATAATGCTGAAGTGAGTTAAGATAATCATACTGATTAGTTTAAATGAATCAAGAATAATAATTTTAATAAGAGGTAGAATAATAAGTGAATAGTATTACCATGTTAGATTCAGAGTCACGACCCTCTTTTTTTTTTTTTTTTTTCCTGGTTTATAAACTCGAATTGCACAAGCCTCTGCAATTGCAAGCATCTTCCTGTTTCTTTGTCTTCTGATAGTAGTGAATGACTTGACCACGTCGATATCATGTCCGTAATCCACAAGATGTTTTGTTATTGAGGTTTTTGGCACTTTGCACTCGGCTGTTTTCAACCATTTTGGCAAATGCTCCATCATGCGAGTAGACAACCACCTTTCCGTACGACCTATGTATTTGCTTCCACAAACACACTCAAACTGATATACACAGTTTGAAGTGTCGAGGATTGGTGACTGGTATTTCCCAGATTGTTGAAGCACTCGCTTGGTGGTGTTAAGGATAACAAGTTTTTCAGCATAATAAGTTCTCTTGATGGCTTTGTCGAGTCTTTGTTTGACTACTTCCTGTGCATCATCTTCTTTGAACGGCAAACTGATATAGACAGGTTTCCTTGGAACTGTTTGGATTGTTTAGCAGGGGCCAATTTCTTTAGAGTATTTATTAATGAAGTGCTTAGGATATCCATTCTTAGATAGAATATAATATAGTAACCTATATATAACATACATAAAATAAAAAAGGAGACAAATAAACACAATATGGCGAGGGGGAAGATTACAGGTAGCACAACAAATGTCGATTTGCAGATAGTGTGTACATAATTTCGCTATATACAGATATATCAAATGCCAAAAATAAACACTCCTCCGCCAAGCCGCTTGTCTTCTACCGTTTCGCAAGCAACATTCGCCCTAGTAAGGATATGCAAGTATTCATTTCTTTCTATTACAGTCTTCAAATTAGATCTCACAATATTTCAAGAATTGGTTTGTATGTAATTTCATATTAGTTTGTTTATTAGATATATCACACAGTGAAACAGTATTAGTATTTACTGGATGACACAGTTTCAAACAAAATTTATTGCTGTTCATAATCATATCAATCAATTGTAATCACACGACTTTGAAACTTGAGATTTATAATTTTCTTTGTCTTCTCCTATTTGTCGTCATTGATGTAGTAGAATGTTCCAGATACCTGGCTGGACAGGTATTGAATCATTCCTACTACACGTATTCACTCTCAGTTGATTCGATAAACAAAGCTTCCGTTGTTATCAATCTCTCCCTCCCTCCCTCCACCTTGTTCTTACATTAGATTTTAAAATTGTCATCCTATCCCATGCTATTGTGTGGTTGTGTTGTGTGTAACTGCGTGTAGTGAGTGGTATAGCTGAACCATTCTCTAGAGTTCTTATCTTATTCGGGTCAAACAATCTAGATTTTGCTGCTGGGTTTTTATGTTCGGGGCAGTGGGTCAGACTAGCCGAACATAAAAACCCAGCAGCAAAATCTAGATTGTTTGACCCGAATAAGATAAGAACTCTAGAGAATGGTTCAGCTATACCACTCACTACACGCAGTTACACACAACACAACCACACAATAGCATGGGATAGGATGACAATTTTAAAATCTAATGTAAGAACAAGGTGGAGGGAGGGAGGGAGAGATTGATAACAACGGAAGCTTTGTTTATCGAATCAACTGAGAGTGAATACGTGTAGTAGGAATGATTCAATACCTGTCCAGCCAGGTATCTGGAACATTCTACTACATCAATGACGACAAATAGGAGAAGACAAAGAAAATTATAAATCTCAAGTTTCAAAGTCGTGTGATTACAATTGATTGATATGATTATGAACAGCAATAAATTTTGTTTGAAACTGTGTCATCCAGTAAATACTAATACTGTTTCACTGTGTGATATATCTAATAAACAAACCAATATGGAATTACTTACTACCACAGTGCCCAAGTTTCACACATATATTGGTTTGCATGGGTTTGATTTATAAATAGTTTTATCACAAATTTATATCAGTTAGGGAAGCATTGGAAACCTGCTGGTACTGGGACTGCCATTTAGCATTGTTCCACAACAACTGGGCAATATTCACCCAATACTCCATCGGCTTTGGAACTGGGAACTTTCAGGGGTTACCAGGTGAAAGTGTTGACCAATCAACCAAAGGGACAGTGATCTGTGAATTCTAATTCCTATCAATTCACGATTTTTACCGTCAACACTAGTCAGCTGCCTGAATCCGACTTGTCGTACACCACTGGTCACGACTTCTTATTGTAACTGCTGGCAACTTCATTCTGTGGTCAGTCACTAGTGAGCACTGATCAGAATTATATTCCTCTAAAACATTCCTCAAGTTTAAAACAATCAGTTAATAATAATTTGCTTTATTCCAAAACAGTACTTGTGATACAGAATGGAATTCTCAGCATTTCACTACAGTATTGCATCCAGTTTGTACATAATCAATAAATAAAATTCTACATGGATTAAGAGTAATCTCAGTTCATTCAGACAACAACATATTGACATGGCGGTAGCAAAGCCAAAAAGTGAACAGAGTGTTTGAAGGTGTTAGAAAAGTAGATGCTAGCATATTTACTGGCGTAAGCGGTAACAAAAAGGTCGAGATATACAGAGTATGAAAGAACGAAGAAGAATGTTTTAAATAGAGTTTGTAAGGAAGAGTGAAACAGAAGAGCACAACAAAAAAAGAGAAAAGGAAAAGAAAGAAAGAAAACGTTGTAACTATAAATGATACGAGTTGGAAAGACGAGATCCAGTTTTTCTACTGACTATTTAATAAGTTATAGGTATCACGCCTAATGCTTCCTTTATCGAACAGAACACGAGCTAAGTAGGCTATGGTTGAGTTTTTGTACTTGCTAGTGCGAGCATATAGTTTTCTATATAGGCTTCTGGCTCTGCCTGATGAGATACAAGGTGAGAGTTGTGAATGAAGTAGGGGTGCGTGGTGTGAGTTAGACAGATAGAATGGATTTAGACCATTTTTCACATGAATCCAAGTGCCTGTCGACCAGAATATTAACAAGCTGGTTAAGTGGCACGTCGCTTACCCTGCTGACAACCTTTAACATCCTGCGTAATAAGGTAGAGTCTTTCTTCAGTAGCCAGCCCTGGAAAAATAAGGAGGAACAATAGGGAATAATAGGCAGGAAGGATGCAAGAGTTAACGAATCGTAAGAGCAAGGGTTGGGTTGTTATTCCAGAATGTCTTAACTTCTTGATGTAGAAGGTAGGACGGAATATTTTCTTAGAAATCATCAAGATATGAGACTACCAGGAAAGATCAGCAGATAGAATGACGCCTAGGTATTTAATTTCCGATTTGGTTTCTATTTCAGTGCCATCTATGTTGCACACCTCGTAAGTTCACTTTATGACTTCAGACGAAGCAATAACAAGACGCAATTTGTCTCAGTAGTGTAATGTATACGCCAACACATTCCGAACAATCTAATCACAAACACGCATTTGTTATAGGAATAAGTATGAAATTAAGCAAGAGTTAAGAGGTGAGAAAATAAATTTAGGTCATGTTAAAAAGAACGGATTAAAGGTCAAAATAGCAATGAAGATCACTGAACCAAATAACAGAGTTAACAGTTCATGTCCCTCTTGGCTGGTATCGAAACAAAGTTTGCCTTTTTTATTTGAATTCGTTCATATGCGTTGATATGAAGGGGAATGTGTTTTTGAAACTAAATAACGGTAACAGCTTGTTCACCATAAAAACGGGTAATACTTCAGGGTGGAAATTACTGTTTGTTCACTGATATTACTGATAACCCTTAGTAAGTACTATGACAGTTATTTTCAGAATTTCTACCTAGGTATGATCAATTTCAGATGAAATGAACAACTAATTTCCTAATTTTCTTCATGCATCTATTCCCCTTTATGAATTTCAATATTGCAAGAACAAGAGCTTGCGCACAATATTTAGATAATACCATCATTGTTATACAATTGGTGGTTGGTGGCTAGCAGTGGAATCCAGGATAACGCGCATTTCGTTCTATTTGGGACTCGTCAGCTGGATGTATCTGCATTCCACAGTGAGTCAGTGATGATGTTCCCACTGAGACTCGAACCCAGTACCCATAGTTTCAAACGCCAAAGCGTTATCCACTAGACCACTTGGGCCACGAGAGCCACCTCTTGTGCAACGGGTCATATATTAAGTATTGAATTGAATTTTTGATTTTCCCGTCGATCGATTGGACCGAAGTGCTCGGTCTCAGGTTGACATGTCTGTTGGCTTCTTGTGCAGAAGCTTCGACGATCTCTGGGTATTTAATTGGTGTACAATTGGTGGATGGTGACTAGCAGTGGAATCCAGGATAACGCGCATTTCGTCCTATACCATCATCGCTTGTTTTGTTGGCTTCTCACCAGCTCAGCTGCGTACAGCCTAAATAAATTACTAAGTTATTAAGTTAAGGTACAGAAACAATTTCACCGTGCTTGCAAATGTCACATAAAGTCAGTTGAATGACACGAGACGCCAAACTTAGTAAATAGTTCTCACTAATTGCACTTTTATATAGCTTTAACACACACACAGAGTTCAAGGTTGAACAAAGTCAGCGTCTGCAGTCAATGATAGAGGGGTTACGTAATAAAAACGAGATGAATAACTAATAAAGTGAGTAAAACTCTAGTAAGTTCAACTCAAAGCCGCAGAAAGAAGAGACAAGCAAAAATTACACTATAACAATGCCCAGGGAGGGGATGAGGTTAAAGTGAAAGATTACGTAGTTGCATGAAATTGCATGAGAATAAAGACGCTCATTTACCAGTACAGCAAAGACTGATTATAACTGCTTGTTTCTGAACATATAAATCGGGATTCAGGCGTTTGACAGAGACTTAGTCAGCAAACTTGAGCAGAATTGAGTTGTTTTGTTTACTGACAATTGTGAAAGATATTCTCATGTCCACGTCATGACCCCTTTAAATGAAATGTTTGTCGATTGCACTATTGTTGTAGGCGTTTGACACATGGACTATTTGGTACATAATTTAATAATTCCCACTGTAACATTAGAAAACACAATAATCCACGGAGAGACTCCTCACTTCAACGAGTTTATTATCAAGCTGTACAATCGTACAAATATATATTCGGCTATTAAGAAAGGTGTTGAATATGTGAAATAATAATAATAATAGTAGTAGTAGTAGTAGTAGTAGTAATAGTATGAAATGCAATTAAAGTGTTTGTTCTTGTTATCATAGTTAAATGTCAGGCGGTGGAACAATTAACGGTATATATAGAATAATTCATAAGATGTACAAATGTTGTGAAGGGGCGTAAAACTATAGGGTTAGTTGGTCAACATAAAACATTGCACAACACGGTGTGAAATTTCACTAGATAGAATTCAAAAGTGTAAACACATTTTTGGATTTAGAATGACAAGTGGGACAAGCGGAAACAATACTGGAAAAAGGTCAAAGTGAAAACACTATTAGTAACAATAATAGTAATCATAATAATATTTTTAGTAACGAGGCGAAGGTATACAGATTAACTAAATAAACAAAATAAACAAATAAATATCTATCCCCCTGCGATCAAGGCAGAAGTAAGGGTTGTACACACTTCTACATACAAATGTAAGTCTGGCTTGAATTCATGAATGGATAGCCAAGGCTTCCGAAGTCTTTACCACGTTATTGCGAAAAAGGTGAAGCAAGTAAGCATTCGATAGACGATCTTAAAATCTTGTTCAGGGTTAGTAGAGTGACGCACATCCTTTCTTTCTCCCTTGTGAAAACAACGGGGGTAGAATATATTCTCATATCCACGTGTAAGGTAGTATTCTCAGGCCACGCCCAATTTACGTTGCTCCACAACAGCAGGTGAATTGATAGATGCATATGCCGAGTATCAGATGATGAAGTTTATCGTTTACAGAGATGGAAAACAACTCACGGCTGGTGAACGTTATTTGTACAGTTTGATAACAAAATTCGTTGTTCAAAAGAGTCTCTTTGATGGACACTGTGTTCTTAATAATTCGTGCACATTAAGTAAATATTAACTCGGCAGAAAAGAAAGTCACAAAACTGCTCAGAGAGCTATTGAAAAAGAAAATGATTGACAATCATACGTACAATGAGTTAAAACCCATGGGGTCTCATCTACCATATATGTATGATCTGCCGAACATACATAAAAATAATTGCCCAATGAGACCAATACTCTCAATGGCGAATTCAACCTTTCACAAATTTCCTCGCTGGTTAGCCGATAGGTTAGAACCTGTCAGACAACGTCTAGTTAAACATACTCTAAAAGACTCGTTCCAATTTGTTGAAGAGGTGAATCAACTTAATGTACATGACAAAATCATGGTTTCCTTAGATATGACTTCTCTATTCACCCAGATCCCTCTGCAGAAGACAATAGACATCATCTGTCAATACTCTGATCTTCTTCCTCTACCAAAACTGGAATTTAAGCAGCTTCTCGTGTTATGTACTAATGATATACAATTCCAGTTTGACAACAAAATGTATCGCTATGTTGATGGTGTGGCAATGGGGAGTCCACTGGGCCCAATATTACCGGAAATCTTTATGGCCAGTCTGAAGCAGACAAAGCTCAAGTGTGCAATTGGCGAAACAACGGTCTACTATAGATACGTTGATGACACATTGATTGTATGCAATGATTTGAGTCACGCTTCGTCTCTATTAGACTCTTTCAACAATGTACACAAAAGCATCCCTTTCACGATGGAGCATGAAGATGATGAAAAATTCCATTTTTTGGACATAAAGTTGGAGAGAAAATACGACGGGACACTCGAGTTATCTGTATATCGTAAAGACACATGGAGTGGTATTTACTTGGATTTCAACAGCTTCTGCCCAGTGAGATACAAACGAACGCTGGTGAAACCCCTTTCTCTAGAGCGAAGAGAATATGTTCACCAGACAAACTAGACAGTGAACTAATCCTTCTTGAAAAATGCTTGAAAGAAAATGGTTACCCACAAAGCTTCACTAACAAACATGGCAAGAATGAACTCTCAAGAAGCTTGATACAGCTACAGCCAGTAAGAAGCCTATTTTCATCAAACTTGACTATAAGGGCGATGATATTATGAGAATGGTTAATAAAAGATAAGGCGCAACCCTGTTTAGGACGTTTCCTGCAGCGTTTTTAGTCTCTCTTCATTGGTGCAGTCAAAGTTTGACAAGTACCCCTCACATGTTACCTCCAACTATGTATACCAATTCACATGTATCTGCGGGAGCAGTTACATTGGAAGAACAGAAAGGAGGGCCTAAGTCAGATTCTGCGAACATGTACCAAGGAACCTCCGGTTAAAATGACCGAATTGTTTAAGCCCTTCAATCGCCGCCAAACACCTGATTGACACAGCACACCGAGTATATGTGCTGGAATCATTCAAAATAATTAACAGACAAAGTACCTCAAGTCTTCTCAGGTTTGCTGAAGCTATGGCAATAAAACGGTTGAAGCCTGATTTATTTGTCCAAAAGGAATCCGTTGCTGGACTTTAATTAACATGGTAACTCACCTCTTAGTAACTCTTTGTTTTCTAATTTTGTTAGCTTATCTTTTCACTCCACCCCCTCCCCTTATCTTTTGCTTGACTCTCTTAGGAAATAATTTTTCTTGATCTTCTGAGTTCTGCTCACTGTAATACATCATCAACTCCTCATCTGACCTCCTGTGCACCGAAATTGTAAAATTTAGATCTTCTATTATCTAATTACGTAACTATTGCTAATTTTCTTTGTTACCACCCCAACAACACAACTGTTAATTAATTTTTTTTCAAGAAAATTCTCTCTAACAAGATATATATATATATATGTCGTAACACTTTAGACACCCTGTAAATCTCAACGCCTTATTTTGCTATAACGCTCCGGCAATATGCTCGCTAATGGACAAACGTTTGTTAAAATTGTACACTTTTTATTGTGATTAAAAATTCAGATTGTACGCAGCTGATGAGAGCCAACGAAATAAAGTGGATCCAGATTATTCTGCGTCAATGTTTCTTCATTCTTCGTTCAAATATTAACTCCACAAGTTCAACTATTCAGAGGGAATAGTTTTTGATAACAAAGCGCATTTACTAACTTCTTCATGATTTCTCACCATGGAATTTTTTGAAAAATAAATCAAATCTATTCGTCTTTTGATTAATAATGACCCATTCAGACAATGTCGTCCATCATGAATCATTAATTGCCCGACTTGATTTACAAGGTGATTAGAAGAAAGTCGAATGAATGACTAGCATATAATTCTAGTCATTATTCCACACACACACACACACATACACAATCAAGTGAATTGATGAATGGTCGGTAAGTCTAGGTTACTAACTAGCTGAATAATTAATTACAGTTCTTTATCAAACAAAACAAGGATGAAAATCACTTTGCTTTGTAACGTACAAAGAAGCGTCTATTTTATTACTTTCTGTGTGTGTGTGTGATATGGGAAATATACAAGGCATAAGAAGAGTAGTGATTTGACTGAGGTTATTTCCTGCATTCACTTATCTAGCCAAGGCCGCAGCCAGCATCGTTTCAACCATAGACAGTTGGAACGGATGAAGACGCCAAAGAGAACCAGCCAACCATAATTCGAAAGGCGAGATGCGTGTTCCTCGACCTGAAACCAGTTCGCAAATCTTCTGCAATATTTCAGCCAGCATAGACAACAAGATTCAGGTTTTCAACACAAATATCAGTGAAGTCAGTTAGTCACATCTAAAATAATAATAATAATAATTTGCTTTATTCCGAAAACAGTACTTGTGATACAGAATGGAATTCTCAGCATTTCACTACAGTATTGCATCCAGTTAGTACATGATCAATGAATAAAATTCAACATAGATTAAGGGTAATCTCAGTTCATTCTGACAACAACATATTGACATGGCGGTAGGGAGCAAAGCCAAAAAGTGAACAGAGTGTTTGAAGGTGTTGGAAAAAGTAGATGCTATTATATTTACTGGCGTAAGCGGAACTCCGAAGTAGATGTTCAAAGAAACATGTAATACTGTTCTAGGAAGAAACAAGAGATAAGACAAGGAATGGCTGTCAACGGATACCTATTTAGAAGCTAATCGAGAGGAGGAGAATGGCAGAAGAGATGAGTCAATGTAACGATGAACAACCAAAGCAGAAACTGAGCCCAATGTACACTGCACTGAATAAAGCAGTAAAGAAGAGTGCAAGCAGGTAAAAAAAGACAGTTCTACGACACATTGGTGACTAAACCAGAACACGCAGCAGACAAAAGAGACCAAATGACATTATATCAGATAACCAGGTGTCTTTTCGGAAAGAGATCAACCTAGATGATGAAACCAATAAAAGATTTTCAAGGGGACCTGATTACCAAGGAGGAGAAACAAATTAAACAATGGGCTAATCACTTTAAGGGATTCTGAAATCGACAATCACCTGCGACGTTCCCAGAAATGTCTGTCTGTCTGGATTCAACATAGAACTTGGCACCGAAGTGCACCAGTTCGAGTTGCCACGTTCCAAATAGCACACAGAGGTAGACAAGAAGATGAGTGAAGAGAATCAATAGAGTTTGACAAGTATAAGAGTGAAACAGAATGGGTAATGGTAGAAAGGAATATGAAAGATTACAGAGACTGAATACATCTGCGCTGGCCATTGACAACGATTTTGAGCCATGTCACCTATTGTCTCCAGCCATTGATTCCTAGAGTCCCGAGGGCCCCAACCCGGGAGTCTGCATCTCCCTACCTGACTCAGTTTAACTGTCAAGGATTTCATGGATTGATGCCATGTTTTTGTTTGGCCACCACTGGCTCTTTTCCAACCTGCACCTATATCAGCTAGCAATGCCCGTCGGGGGAGGCGGTGGTTAGGCATGCGCAGCACGTGACCTAGCCATCTTAGTCTATGTAACTTTATAGCCTCGTCGATTGATTTTCCCTCTTTGCCCAACACTCTACGCCTAACGTCAACATTACTTACCTTATTAAACCACCTAACGTGAGACAGAGATCGCAGACATCTATGATCGAAAGCAGTCAACCTTTTCATGTCTTCAACGCGTATTGGCCATGTTTCAGAGCCATAGAGAAGGACGGAGCGAACTGATGAGCAGTACACACGTCCCTTGGTTGATAACCGGATGTCACGCCTACGCCAGAGATGGTGTAAGTCAGCGAAAGCAGCTCGAGCTTTTCGGATCCGTGCTGAGATTTCATCGCCAATCAGTCCGTTGGTGCTAATACAACTTCCCAAGTAGGTGAAGTGGTCAACATGTTCTATCACTTCACTCCCTATCACTAAGTTAGGAGTTGACGTGGTCCAGTCCTGTAGCAGCATCTTACATTTTGTAGGGGCGAATCGCATGCCAAACATACGAAGATTGCTGCTCAAGGTGTTCAGAAGACTCTGCATTTTGTCAGCATCCTCCCCTAACAGGACTATGTCATCTGCATATTCTAAGTCCATAAGATTATTCCCTGGTAACAAGTCGATTCCTAAGTCATTACGTTCAGTTAAGGATACTTCCATCAGCATATCTATGATGAAGTTAAACAGAAATGGGGAAAGTGGACATCCCTGTCGGACACCACTGGTTGTTACCAATTCAGATGACAATTCCCCATAAGCCCTTACACGACTACGTGAGTTTGAATAGAGTGCCTTGATTAGTGCAATGTACTTTCTTGGCACTCCCTTCACAGTCAGACATTGCCATAGTACCTTTCGATCCACGGAGTCGAAGGCCGCCTTCAAGTCAAGAAATATGACAATTGTTGGACGCCGAAAAGTGTGTCTATGTTCTAGAATCTGTCGAAGAGTGAAGATATGATCTATGCACCCTCTACCTGGTCTAAAGCCTGCTTGATTTTCCCTTGTCTGTTCCTCCCGAGTTCTGCTTAGTCTATGCATGATTACTGAGCCTAGGATTTTAGAGACTATGTTCGTTAGGCTGATCCCCCTATGATTATCACACGAGGACTTGTTTCCCTTCTTGAATATCGGTATAATAAGTGACTTACCCCAGTCTGATGGCACTGTCTCTGATTCCCAGACTTTGCCTAGTACCTCAGTTAATCTACAAACTAGTATGTCACCCCCATATTTAAACACCTCCGGAATAATTCCGTCGGGTCCTGCCGCTTTGCCTCGTTTCAAATTACTGATAGCTTTTGTGACCTCACTTACAGACGGCGGACCAGTGTCTATATCCCATTCGGGTGTGTTCTGGATGTCGGGGAGGTTCAGTGTGGCTGTAGGCAAGTTAAATTGTCCCTCAAAGTGTTCTTTCCAGCGTTCAAGGCGTCTATCCTGAGAGCTAATTAAGGAGCCATTTTTCTCAGAAATAGTCTCACTTATGATTTGCCTTCTCCCACCCGTTTCCCTGATGAGTCTAAAGAGTTGCCTAGTGTTGCCTATCGCCGATGCTTTTTCCATCTCTTTTGCCTTTGTCAGCCACCACTGTTCACGGTCCTTGCGGAGACTTTTAGTAAGTTTCCTTTTGTGCAGCTTTCGCTCCTCATTGAATTCGGAGCTCGCCGGAATAAGTCTTCTAGCATCTATCAGTTCGGATGAGGCAGTCGAAATCCAGTGGTTTTTACTCACCTTTGGATTTGCCTTATTCACAGCTTTTACAGCTGTATCTATAGCTGACTGAATATTCTTCCAGGCTTCTCCAGGGTGAGCACAGCTGTCGAACTCAGATATGCGTTTAGCTAGTTCTTCCTCAAATAGGGATTTAGTTTCCTGATCGAGCTGGGGACGTGATGGTTTTACCGCCAGCTGTTTCCTACGTCCGTTCAGTCGTAAGCACACACGAGCGCGGACCAGTGCGTGATCTGTCTGTCTGTCTGTTTTCGACATAGAACTATACACAAATGTGCGGAAGTTCAAGTCGCTACATTCCGTGTAGCACGCGAAGCAAGAGAAGAAAGTACAAGAAAAGCATAATAGAAACAGTGAGCAGAGGTGTGAGACAAAGGAGTAATAAAGAAATACAAAACAGTTTCATTGAAGATCATAAGTCACAAGGAGTGGATGCATCTGCGCCACTGAGAACGATTTTGAGCCATGTCACCAATTGTTTCCAACCATAGATTTTTACCGTCCCGAGGACCCCAGCCTGAAAGTCTACACCTTTCTACGTGGCTTAGACCAACTGTTGTGGATTTCATTGACTGATGCCAAGTTTTTGTTTGACCGCCGCTAGCTTTTTTCCAGCCTGACCCTATATCCGCTAACATTGCTCTTCGGTCGAGGGAGGCGATGGCTTGGCATACGTAACACATGTCCTAACCATCTCAGTCTTTGTAGCTTCACGACTTCGTCGATTGATTTCCCCTGTTTACCTAGAACTCTACGCCTAACCTCCATGTTGCTCACCTTATTATGCCACTTTACACGGGAAATAGAACGCAGGCACCTATGATCAAAGACAGCTAGTCTTTTCATGTCTTCCACTCTCAGTGGCCAGGTCTCACTCACAGCCATAAAGGAGGACGGAGCGGACTGATGAGCAGTACATCCGCCCTTTGGTCGATAGTCGAACATCTCGTCTACGCCAGAGTCGGCGTAAACTAACAAATGCAAAACGAGCCCCTTGTATTCGTGCTGAGATTTCGTCAGAGATCAGCCCGTTGGGGCTGATGGTACTTCCCAAATAAGTGAAGCGGTCAACGTGCTCTACCACTTCACTTCCTATTTTTAAACTAGGCGTAGATGTAGTCCAGTCCTGTAACATCATCTTGCATTTGGCGGGAGCGAATCGCATGCCAAACATTCGTAGATTGCGGCTCAAGGTGTTTAGAAGACTCTGCATTTCGTCAGCGTCTTCGCCTAGAAGGACTATATCGTCTGCATATTCCAAGTCAACGAGATTATTCCCCGGTAGCAAGTCAATCCCTGAGTCGCTGAAGTCACCTAGGGTTAAGTCCATTAACACATCTATGATGAAGTTGAATAGAAAAGGAGATAATGGGCATCCTTGACGGACACCACTGGTCGTCATCAGTTCAGATGACAGCTCGCCGTAAGCCCTCACCTGGCTGTATGAGTACGAGTAGAGTGCCTTAATCAGTGCAATATATTTTCTTGGAATTCCCTTTACAGCCAAGCATCTCCAGAGAACTTCCCGATCGACAGAGTCGAATGCTGCCTTTAGGTCAAGAAATATAATGACTGTTGGACGCCGGTAGGAATGCCTATGTTCTAGAATCTGTCGGAGGGTGAAGATATGATCAATACACCCTCTTCCTGGACTAAAGCCTGCCTGGTTCTCTCGTGTTTGTGCTTCCCGAACACCACTTAGTCTACGCATGATTATTGAGCCTAAGACTTTAGATACTATATTAGTCAAGCTAATCCCTCTGTGATTATCACAGGAAGACTTGTCTCCCTTCTTGTATATGGGGATAATCAGTGCGTGATCGGTGTCTACACACGTGTTCCAGAAGGAGCGACAATCTCCTCCTGACCCACGCCAACGATATCTTATTGCTATGTGGTCTATTTGTGTCCAGCGTTGGTTTGATGATGGGGGTCGCCAGGTTAAACAGTGTCTCTCCTTGTGTTTAAAGTTAGTGCTTACGAGAAACAAATGATTATCTGAACAGAACTGTAGGAGACGGTCACCGTTGTCGGTTCGCTGGCACGGGACTCCATAGGTGCCACCGATAACCTTCTCAGGTTGACACAATTTCCCTACTTGAGCATTAAAGTCACCAGCTAGAACGACTATATCTGAGCGTTTAGCCTTTCTCACCAAACTAGACAGCTTTTGGTTGAACTCATCCTTCGTTTCATCCGAACTGCAGTCAGTGGGGGCGTAGGCGGAGATTACGAAAAGGCATCGGTGAGTAGTGCAGTCTTTTCTCCTTCTTACTGATCCGTTCAGACGGACAGCACACATTCGGCTATCTACTGGGATCCAGTCAAGTAATGTCTTTTCTGCCCTTGTACTCAAAGCTATCCCTACGCCAGCTAATCCTCGTGAACTGGCTGTGGCATCTCCTGACACCCTCAAGGTGAATTTTGAAGATTCATCCTGTTGGCCAGGTGGGGTTAGGTGAATAACCACACTTGGGTCTTGTATGCATGTTTCTGAAACACAGCATACATCAATGGCTCGAGATGCCAGGGTCTTAGCTAGTGATACTTGTTGTCCTATTTGGCAAAGTGTCCTAACATTGAATGCTCCTATATGAAATTGGTGGCGTGGCTTTAGGAGACTATCGGTGGTGGTTTTTTGGCTTCCATCGTTTTTAGTGGACACAGAGTGAAGAGGGAGTGAGGAGCCATCAAGTAGAGGAGTTGCATCAGTGGGAGGAAGGCAAGGTAATAGAGATGAAGATGACGAAAAAGATGAGTGAGTATGAGAGAGGTTTTGTGTGCATTTCGGATTGTGAGGGCGTTTGTTACTTCCCGGCTGCCCACACCGTGGAAGTTGGTTGCGTGACCGCAGAGTCCAGGGGACAACTGCTTGAGGCCGGTCACACGCGGCCTGTTTTTGTTCGTTCTCTTTTGTTTGGTGTGCCTCAGTAGCATACTTATCACTCCTGCACTGTGACACGGCAGCAGGAAGCGCGGTCGTTGTTAATCCGGGCCACGGCCGATCCAGCATGAAATACCACCAACAGCACTCATAGAACTACCTGTCAATGGATACCAATCCTCCAACGAAGGCAGAAATCTTGAATGCTATCAAACTACTGAATTCCGGGAAGACAGCAGGCCAAGACGGAATCCCCCTCCCCGAAGCACTGAAAACGGATCCAGAGACTGCGGCAGATGTGCTGACGCCAGTATTGCAAAAGGTTTGGTAGTAGAGAAAGATGCCTACCGACTAGAACAAAAGGCTCGCCATATTGTCAAGCCGCCAAAGAAGGGTAACTTGTGCCTCACTCTGCAAGAACTAGAGTGGAATAATGCCGCTGTCCACGCCAAGTGAAATACTAAGTCGCGTCATCTTGGAGAGAATAAGAGATGCACTGGGTGCAGAACTCCACCAGACCCGCCGGAACAAGCTGGCTGGATTCAGAAAAGGCAAATCATTTGCTGATCAAATTTCAACTCTACGCATCGTCATCATCACAAAACAAAGCCTAGAATAGAAACCAAATCTCTACCTCAACTTCATCGCCCTCGATATATCCTTCGACAGAAAAAGAATCGGTGAAAGCATGAGATCCACAGTTATTTAGGAAACGCCTAAATCTTGAATTTGGGAAGTGTGTATCACTTGTGTTTCAGCAAGTCATATTACTGCATGATTCCATCGGTATCTCCTCGAAATATTCCTTCATATTATGTTCCACAAATTGCATATGTAATTCTCAGAAAATTTTGAAACATCTTCATATGATTTTTCTACAGTCAGAAATTTCTTTTGTTTATTGGCATATGATTAAGCAGTATTCATTAGTAATCGGATGGCCGCCTGTTTAAGACATGGGTAACCGAAAACTTCTATCTGTTGGTCTGTCGCATATACCTTCACTCGTCCGCTATGTTTTAATCTATTACAACATGACCTTCAAAAGATGTCTATTCTTGTGAGTATTTCAAATGTTAACAAGCTACTGATTCTCAATAAACTTGATAAAAAGCCTGATAGTGGGTGGTAACGTGTCCCAATACATGAGATAATTGTTCCTCAGTTATTTCCTTAGGTTTCAATATGTGCTGCGGAACTTCTTTGAATTGGTTTTCAACTAGATTTCGTGGACTGCTTGAAGGAGACGAAGCAGAAATATCATAATGGAATGGTTTGCGCTTCAGCTCAGAGACCATGGTGTCACAGGGTATACTGTCACTTAATACTTTAGTTGAAGATATTGTACAAAGAGAAAATATCATGCAATCAACTCCTCTGAAACCATAGAGATCATCTGTCTGATCTTGTCCCACTCCCAGAGTCGAAATTCAAACGCCTACTGCTAATGTGTACTATGGATGTACAATTCCAGTTTGACAGCACTCTTTACCGCCAAATAGATGGTGTAGCTATGGGCAGTCCACTCAACCCTGTTTAAGCATACATCTATCTTCATATCCAACCTTGATACAACAAACTTGAAGCATGCAATCGACGAAACAACTTCTTGTTGTCGATATATATATATGACATATTCGCAGTGTGCAACAGTGAAAATCATGCTTCCTACCTACTCGCATTATTCCAACTACGCACATACAAATAGTGAATTTTCTATGGAACATGAAAATGACGGAAAGTTCCATTTCCTCGACACTGCCATGCGACGCCTAGCAGAAGGTAGTCTGCAGAGGTCAATTTACCGAAAGCCACCTACATGGAATGGATAATATACCTACATTTTCATAGTTTTTGTCCGAATAAGTAGCTATAAACGAGAACTAGTCAAGAGTCTGTTTTATAGAGCTAGGAGAATATGCTCCGCAGGGAAATTATAGGTAGAATTTATGTTTTTCGGAAAGATGCTGAAAACCTACGATCACACTCAGAGATTCCTTAATAAACATGGAAGATCTGAAGACTCGAATGTCAAACAAATCACAGTGTGGAAAAAGTCTATCTTTATTCAACTCGATTTTGGAGGTGATTATATATTGTAGGGATTATTATTAGAAGATTGGATATGTGTCACTAGTCAGAGCCTATCCTGCAGCTAGCTAAGTTGGGTTCTTGTCTACCGGACAATATGTTCGTTGGTGCAGCGAAAAGTCGACAAACACCAACCACCTCTCTAATGTTAACAACTCCAACGGTATATGCAAATTTACATGTATCTATGGGAGCAGTTACACACACACCTCCGATTTTCTAAACATGTATCGAAAAGCCAAAGTCTCAAGGGAACAATCGCTTACAACAACAGTGCCATTACCACCGGAAATCTCTTTGATACGAATCAGGAGGTGAAAATCGCAAAATCCCTTAAAATTAATCAATAGGCAAAGGAGTTCGATTCTGGCCCAAGTTTGCTGAAGCAATCTCAATCAAACGCCTGGAACCCAATTTATGTGTCCAGAGAGAAGCAGTTATCATCAGTCTTTCCTTACCCTGCTGCCTGGTAACGGGATATTTTCGTCCTCTCTTTCATTTGATTAGATTGCTTGACAACACAATAAATTCCTCTCTGTACGATTATTATTGTTGTTTGGGATAAGGTGTTTCTTGTTAATATTATTATTATTACTAGAATTGTATGTATATATTCATTTTTTGTTTAAAACTGAACTCTCTGTGCGCAAATATGTTAAAAATGTTTCTGTAGATAAACTTAATAATGAGAACAAAACACGTAAATCAGCGAAGAGTCTCTTTTCGGCGGCGAATTCATTTTCTTAGCTGTACAATCGCAAATATATATGTGTTGTTTTGTATATATGTGTACATTAAGTTTGTCAAACAAAATTACAATTAGTTAAGGTTATTTTAACTAAACAGGTGAAGGTTGGTAATACAAGTCAAGAAAATTTATGTGTTGATGAAACTAGGGTAGTAACAAAGGTGATGAGTTGTCACAAACAGTTGTTAAAAGAAGTTATGTAATAATAATATGAATAGTTTGATGAGTGAGTTTTACTCAAGATGCAAGTAGAAACAAAGTAGATAATACGAAATTATATAAGACATCTAAGTGAATATACAAGAATTATAAGCAATTAGAGAACAGACAAAGAAACAAAATTAAGTCATCAAAATAAAAATTAAAAACTCAAAACAAATCAATCATTGTTACCATGAGAGTAGAAGTGGTTGAGTAATTCTCTTTTGTATGCACAGCTCCGATTTTTCTATGTGAATGGCCAGAGCTCTGTCATGGTAACAACTTT
Source organism: Trichobilharzia regenti (assembly GCA_944472135.2). Classification (NCBI taxonomy): domain Eukaryota; kingdom Metazoa; phylum Platyhelminthes; class Trematoda; order Strigeidida; family Schistosomatidae; genus Trichobilharzia; species Trichobilharzia regenti. Next base: position 25,882,695 of record OX235270.1, on the reverse strand, counting down.
TTTGATTTTGATGACTTAATTTTGTTTCTTTGCCTGTTCTTCAATTGCTTATAATTCTTCTATTCATGTAGAACTCTTACATTATTTCATATTCTCTACTTTGTTCCTATGTGCATCCTGAGTAAAACTCACTCATCAAACTATTCATATTATTATTACATAACTTCTTTTAACAACTGTTTTTGACAACTCATCACATTTGTTACTAACCCAATTTCATTAACACCTAATTTTCTTGACTCATTTTGTATTACGCAACTCCAATTACCAATCTTCAACTATTTAATTAAAATAACCATAACAAATTGTCTATTTTTGTTTGACAAACTTAATGTACACATACATACAAAACGACACATATATGTATCTGCGATTGTACAGCTAAGAGAATGAATTCACCGCCAAAAAGAGACTCTTCGCTGAACTACGTGTTTCGTTCTCATTAATGCCTGGTTGGAGACTATCCATGAATTGAAACTTATTAATGTCTGTGAGAGGCTGAACTGATGAGAAGTCAACGAAATAACCAATGATGGTACCATCGTCTTATTCTGCACAAACCTCCCCTGTCATTCTTGCTTTATTCAAAAACATCATTCAAAAGACTGAATGTCGAAAATACATTTTTATATATATTTTAAAACTAATTTTTTTTAAAGAACTTGATTTCCACATTTCTTAAAAAATACAAATGATGTACCGTTGACAGTGTCTCCCATTCAAACACAACTGGAGCAACAGAACAACAGCGCCCCCCCTACACATACAGAAAAAAAATATCAAATAAATTACTCTATTGTTTCATGAGAAATGCTGACAATGCTAAAAAAAAGACGAGATAAGTGTGAATGTTCACTTTTATCACCCACAGCCTTCCTGATCACCGATTTACACTGACGAGGAGTTGATCATCATTTAGAGTAGGATTATTATTACTATTATTATGGTTATTGTTATTACTACTGATAACAGTAGTATGTGGAGGATTTTTTTCAAGTAATTCATCAGCTTCACGAAGTTTACGACATGTATAAGCATCTGCTTTAGATTTACTATGCGCCCAGTGTTTAGCAAATGCATACTGATAATATGGGATGTAGTAGGCAAGACGGGGTAAATCACAGAATTTCACCTATGAGAAACAAAAAGAAAGTAGAAGAAATGAATTTAAAAAAGTGGAGATCATTATGCACACAGAGAGAAGACAGAAGGCAGGAATCGAACATTGAATCGTTTGTTTGTTTGTTCGAACTAGCCTCCATAATATTGGCAGGAGATAAGAAAACTATTATCGCTTAACTGTGTATTGATCGACAGAAGATTAGAGAAATACGACCAGAAGTATTGCTGCACATTATATTAACGCTTATTTAAAAGACTCTGTTTGGCACTGATTAACAACTATTGTAAATCTGTTTTGTTATCGGTGTGTATGTTACTCAACCGTTTCCTACAGTTCATAGTGTTCTGCGTATTAGGCCTAGACTTATGAAACCAGCGCGAGATAGGCAGTCCAGAATCTCTGCGTTCTAGATATCTGAGAAAGGGTTATTTCAACAAAAAGACTGGGTTCAGAGTAAATCTTATGTGGATAGATCAACTATTGTGGTGAGAGCAGGCTGCCAACCGAAATGGTAGACAATAATTTACGTCAATGTATATCATATTATTATCTTTGTTCCCTTGGGATCTAGTGTGGAACATACGGCATCAACTGCACGTCTCCACTTGCTTCTGTATTCTGCTGCTGTGCTTTCCACCTGCATCCATGTTAGTCCATACTCTTTCAACTCCTTTTCACACGATCTCCTCCTCCATGTCACCCTCGCACTGACGACCCACTCGCCGCGTGCTTCCCTTTCGGGTTCCACTCGAGCAATGACCTGACGCGCGCGCGATGATACCAACTGGCTTTCTCAACGAGTGACCAATCCATCCCGATCCCCTTTCTCCTGCATATTTGTTGGACGATTATTTTGTTCTAGCTTTGTTTGTTCCCATAGTTTGGTGCTTGTTGGTGATTCTTTCCGGCCCGGCCCGGCCCTGCCATCTGATCTTCAGTATAGAGCCAGCGAAGACAGTTGTTGATAAAGGTAACGTCTCCAACAGGCTGTTGGTGGAAATATTCTTTGTAACCCACCCGCCAAGTTTCTGATCCGTTCTATGCAGAAGAGCTGACTGACTTGACGTGTTTGTATTGAAAATCCGACCGACGGAATTTTGTTGTTGATTCTGGCTGAGTGACGAAGACTGGTTTCCAGATTGGTTGTTTCAGGTTGATGAGTGAATGTGTTTCTCGCCCCCCACCCGATTCTGGCTCGATTTGACATCTTCGTCCGTTCCGACTTCCTGTGGTTGAGACAATGCTCCCTCCCTAGATAAGTGAATGAAGTAACCTCTTTCAAATCCCTCCCATTGATTGTGATTGGCACTGGATGTTGCTGGTGCTGTTGTTGTTGGTTGGTTATTTTCATGACCTCCGTCTTGTCTATGTTCACCAGGAGTCCTGCCTTCGCCGACTGCTTGTTCGACCAGTCTGTCGGTTTTTGCTTGTCAATGTATACGTCCCCAACATTGGTCATGAGAAAAATAAGAACAAAGACTGATTCAACAACCAACCACATGAGACTTTGCGTAGGCGGATACAGTTTAGAGATAATGGTTTGAACTTCAAGAAATAGCCACAAAGAGATGAAGGATTAACTTTCAGTGAGAAACAACCAATCAAGACACTGTGTTTTTCGGCTAACAACAATCTATTATAATGTACATGAAAATCTATAAATATGTGTTGATCTTCTCAATAAACGATCCGTTGCGTGATCATTGTCTTCTGTCACTACATTTTGTGTCGCTGCCTGCCGACAAGTGGAAAACCTATGCCCTGCAGTTTTTGATGGAGACATATGGATCTTTGGGCTGGACTTCGAGGGTGTTGCGCAGTTGAGTGGCGTTCAAGATCCATCAGAGAACGGAGTGTAACTTGGAACGCTGCTGTGAGGTCTGGCGAAGGCAGCATATGAAAGTATGAGGCGACACACTGACGAATGAGCATCAGGGTTAGGCAAATAGCATCCAAACTAGCAAGGACCACACATGGTCACTTTGAGACGGGGTCACTTAGACACGATCGTAAATGCAAACGAAGAGAAACGGGTGAATGTCAGCGAGCGCTGGAATCCCCCAGAGCAAGACAAACGAACAAAGCCACCATATCCAAGAAGACCCAACCAATTCGAGGAGAAAGTCTTTGACGCGGGGACGAGTGTGGTGCTAGCCGAAATTTTCGGCAGCCATTTACGTCAATGTTTACATTCCAAATCGGGGTCACGAGATGAAACAATAACAAAGCCTAACCTCGAGGAACTCGACAACCAATCACAGCAGACCTAGCATGTGCAAATAAGATTGGCAGATATATAATGTTTGACCTTCAAAGAAGCGGCCACAAAGAGATGACAGAATGACCTTCGGCGAGAAAACAACTAATCAGAATACGTTGTTTCTCTGCTAATAATAACGAATAATAATATAAATAAAAATTTATAAATATCTCTTGATTTTCTCAATAAACGATCTCTTGCCTGGCCCTTGTCTTCTGTTGGTAGACAAATAATTTCGAAGTTGCCTGAGCACTCTGGATTGTACAGAAGCAGCCCATTATCTTTACCAACCTCATTCAACAGCAACATACATGGTGAGGATGTAGCATATCAAGAGACCCAAAAAGGAAAACGCAGCGAGGTGTTTGAAGTGAGTACAGAAGTAAGACAGAAAGCCAACAAGGGGGAAGGACAACTTACTAAATTTCACAGTTGGGTGCCCCTAAATACAAAATGACACCTGATCCGTTCACTGAGTCACAGAATCCAAAGCATTTGCAGCCCTGATACTATGGAAGAGAAGCTAAACATTCTGAACAGAATCCTTCTCAAAAATGGCTATTCAGAAGGTTTCATCAAAAAATCGACGAAACCAAAACCGCCTACACCTTCTGCTTCCAAAAAACTTATCTACCTGAATCTACAATTCAATGGAGATTCATCAGCAAAAATACTGAGAAACCCCTCATTGTCCCTCTCGCTGAAGAAAACCTATTTTGCAGCTGAACTCCGAATGACGTCCTCTACGAAACCAATGACTCGCATGAACGTGAAGGATAAACTAACACTGTAGGCTAGCCTCATCAATGTGCATCTACTAGCTCACCTGCTTCCTCTGTATGTCGACCGTACTCAGAGTTGGCTATCCAAACGTATCATCGAACATTTACCCACAGTCATGATTTTATAAAGGAGAAAACAAGTCCTGCTGAAGCTCTAATCTGAAACACCTAATCAAATATGGACACAAATCACACCAACCCACAAAGGAATTTCAAAGTCATCTACGGAATACGGAGTACTCTAAAAGACTGGGGGAATCAAACTTCTTCAAACCCCACAGAAGCAATGACAATCGCGAAAAGAAGAGTCACTCTTTGCTGAACGCCTTTCCCCTTATAAGACGAAGATGTTTACTATCATCAACGATAGTATTTCCAACTGTCGTGCACTGGATTAAGCAGAAGACTGTGCATAAGAAGCGAGAAGAAAGAAATACACTGAACCGATACGAGGACTTCATGGATGAATTACGTCTAATGTAAAATACATTCGACGACTTACAGGTGGAAAACCAGAGATCTGATATGATTATGAGTGACAATAATAATAAATTGTGCTCGAAACATGTGGTCATCAGTAAAAATATTGCTGTATAACACTACACTGTGTGACAGTTTATCAAAATAAAATCTTCTCCATAATGGGGTAATACTCGGCCACCACAGTGACGAAGTTTTATACTAGAATAACCAGAGAGTTGTTAGAAGAGGTTAGCAGCAAAAATAGGACTTCAAGTTAACATGGAGAAGACGGAGATGATGAAGCACCAGTCACCCCCAATGGGAAAGATTTGACAGAGGTGGTTGCTTCGTGCATTCACACTTATCTGGTCTAGGCAGCCAGCATATCGTTTCAATCACAGGCAGTTGGAACGGACCAACATGTCAAAGACAGAGAGCCAATCAGCCAGACAGAATCGGGGAGGCGAAATACGCCTTCATCAACCTGAAACCAGTTTGCAAATCTTTTGCTTCACTCCACCCACCTCAGCATAAACAACACGATGCGGATTTGTAACACCAATAAGAAGCCAGTCAGTTTTTCTATACAGGTCAGAAACTTGCACTGTACGTGCATCACGAAAAGGATTTCCAATAGCCTGTCTGTCTGTTCTCGACATAGAACTTTGCACCCAGGTGCACTAGTTCAATTCGCCACACTCCCTCCTTCTAGCACACAGAGCAAGAGAAGAAAGTAGAAAAAGAAATGCATGCTAGAGACAGTAGACACAGAGATATGAGACAAAGGAATAGTAATAATGAAGAACAATATAGTTTCATTGGAAATCATAAGTCAAAAGGAGTGGATACATCTGCGCCAGCCAGTCATTGAGAACGATCACCTTGAACCAGCCATATCACCAATTGTTTCCAGCCACCATTGGTTAATACCATCCCATGGACCCCAACCAGTCAGGAAGTCCACACCTTCCTTTGTGGCTGGCTGGCTTAAAGTAACTATTGTGGATTTCATTGACTGATGAAACCATATTATGGTTTGACCGCCGCTAGGCTGGAAAAGCCTAACCATATGTCAGCTAACATTACCCCGCCTTTTGTCGAGGAAGGGGGCGACTAGGGATGCATGCGTAACACATGCCCTAACCATCTCAGTCGATGTAATTTCACAGCCTCGTCGACTGATTTTCCCTCCTTACCTAGCACTCGACGCCTAACTGCAATATTCCTCACCAAGAGCCAGTTGAAGACGTCTGTCGACAGCTGCCACCTTCGGTGGTTGTTTGGCTTCATAGTGAAGATTAAAAGGCCATCCAGCCAGCCGGAAACAATTAGCAACAAGAAACTTTGGCTTCCAATGAGCGAACCAACCAACCAAGAACCGACGATTGCTCAACAAATATATAGGAGAAAATGGAGATGGATTCATTGGGTATACTCTGAGGACGGAGGTCGTCGAATGACATCCCACCAAATTCAGGCCATCACTCGGGTGGAATCCCAATATGAAGGCAACGAGCGGCGCGTCGATGCTATTGTGACATTGAGGAGATCGTATGAGTTGAAGGGAGGAGGAGATGAGAGATTATGGCAATCGTGGACGCCGATGAATAGGACAGTAGAAATCAGAAGGGAGTGGAGATGTGTTGTTGAAGCCCTGTGTTCCACTCGGAACCCTGTCTGTCTGTCTGGATTCAACATAGAACTTGGCACTTAAGTGCAGCAGTTCGAGTTGCCACGTTCCAGATAGCACACAGAGGTAGACAAGAAGATGAGTGAAGAGAATCAATACAGTCTGACAAGTATAAGAGTGAAACAGAATGGGTAATGGTAGAAAGGAATATGAAAGATTACAGAGACTGAATACATCTGCGCTGGCCATTGACAACGATTTTGAGCCATGTCACCTATTGTCTCCAGCCATTGATTGCTAGAGTCCCGAGGGCCCCAACCCGGGAGTCTGCATCTCCCTACCTGACTCAGTTTAACTGTCAAGGATTTCATGGATTGATGCCATGTTTTTGTTTGGCCACCACTGGCTCTTTTCCAACCTGCACCTATATCAGCTAGCATTGCCCGTCGAACCCAACGTAATAATAATAATAATATGAAATACTTAGTGGGGCTGAGAATGGAAGTGAAAAAAGTAGTTAGATAGGGATAAACTTACACGCATGAAATCGAATGAGGCAGCCACATCTGGGCTAAATTCATCTATCGGTGGAAGACGTCCATAACGTTGACTAAAATGATTCAACAATATGAATCCAGCATTCATATTACGTCCAGTTTGAATAGCTCCACTTGTTGTACTTTAGTCAAAAAAGAAAGTGAAATTATAAAGCCAAACTGCAAAGATGAAAAGTTCAAAAATGTTGAAAAGGCGAGAGTTTATCACTTATTGTTTCATTTAAGAAAGTGCATTTGGATTCTTAATCATATCTATAACAACTGCCATCCTTCTTTAAAATTCACCATTGAAAAGGAATCGGAACTAAGTATTCCGTTTCTTGATGTGTGTCTCACAAGACGTAATGACGGATCTCTTTCGAAAGATACATCCACCGTAAATGTAGATGGAACGGACAACTAGCTAATTTTTAGAGTTGGATGCCTATCTTTCATGTTGCTGTCAATAAATCCGTTAGGGTAACAGTTTTCTGCGAGTGTGGCTTTCAGGAAGTCCAGTTCTGAGTCGACGCAATCAGAACTACAAATTTTCCTTATCCTAAAGCAGAGTGAATGGATTAAATTCCTTTTCCTGGAAATAGGCACCCAACTGTACGAACGCATCAGACCAGTAGGCTCCATTATACCACGTTTGTATGGACTACCAAAAATACATAAGACAGGATTACCCCTCCGTCCAATCCTCGATATGGCGGGCTCTCCTTATCACGGAATCGCTCAATGGCTAGCCGAAATATTGGAACCAGTCAGAAGGCAAGTATCTAAGTTTTCCATTGATGATACGTTTAAATTTATTGATAGTATTAAAGATTTTAATGTCTCAGAAAAAGTCCTGTTCTCATTAGATGTCACGTCGCTATTTACCAATGTTCCTCTCATGGAAACTGTTAGTCCAGTTCTGAGTCGACGCAATCAGAACTACAAATTTTCCTTATCCTAATGCTACAATGGGAATTATTAAATTATTTTCACATTTAGTTGACAGTGGTCATGTAGTGGCGAAAACGAGAGTTTTCAAAGTAATGCATCGCATCCCACCGAATCTTTCCAATAGACTTCGTATTCGTCTACTGCATACAACTGAGGCGACAGGCATTCGAAGTATTAAACCTAAACTATGTCTTCATTCAAAAGAAGTCCGTACAGCCATTATCCCTCCCTTGTTTTCCCATTAAGACATAACCAATTGATGACTTCTCTACCACCCCTTACTTACTTATATTTTCAACCGCTCTCTTATCATCCCTTAATCTTATCACATCAGCATTAAAAACGTGTTCCACTTACTTCCCTTATAATACCGCAATGACCCAACAAGCTGAACTGACTGGGACTCTGTCTCTACAGGTCCTACCATGTCAGGGAGGTTTTCTGGATAGCGGTTAAACTAAAAGCAGTTACCATGGGGTACATGGGCTCCAGTTTCCAATCGGATCAAATGGCGTATGAACCCATAGGGTCACCGGAAACCATGGGAATGCAGCTCCTGACGCTGCTCCGCTGCCTTGCGGATTAGACTCCAAGTCAAAGGCTCGGGGGTGGTCCCTTAATAAAACCACCTGCTTCGGTCTGGGCGCCCGGGCAGTATCTCAGCCCGCACACAATGAATGAATTAAAGCAACGAACTCATTGAAACTCAACGCGCGCTAGTAAAAATGATTCCAAGCAATATTGATCCCTCAAGCAACTTATTTCCTTCCTACCTACTTTTATTTTTATACATAGTTTCCTGTATTTTACCTTTTCTAACCTTGGCTTCTTAACCTTCGACAGCCTTTCGCCTTTGTCGAGATTCCCAGCCTATCCGTGTCGTTTCGAGATGTTAGTGAGTAGTCCTCAAAATGGTTGTTCCCAATGTGACATCTAACACAGATATCCTGAAACCGCGTGCTGCGTTCAAGCTGGCTACCTACAATGTTCGGACGCTGATGCAAATCGGACAACAGGCAGGGTTGGCAAGAACTTTGGAAAGCCTCGCTATCGATGTCTGCTGCATTTCGGAGACCCGCATTCAAGATCCCAGTGAAGTGCTTCGACTATCCTCTCCATCTGGAAGTTCTAGTAGTATGTACCACCTGCGCTTATCCGGGGACCCTGTGGCGTCGGCATCCGGCGTAGCTGGTGTCGGTGTCGCACTGAGCGCTAGAGCCGAAGCTGCACTGCTCGACTGGATTCCCATTAACAGTCGTTTATGTGCTGTGAGGCTGGAAGGTTATACGAAAGTAAGGAGTAGTAGGCCAGATAGGCGGTGTCTATTTGTTGTCTCTGCCTATGCACCGACGGATTGCAGCCCGGATGCAATGAAGGATGAGTTTTACTACCAACTGAGCGATCTCTTGAAACAGGCGGGTCGGAGGGATATCGTAGTGCTGGCTGGGGACTTGAATGCACAGGTCGGGTGTCTAAGCTCAGAGGAGAATCGTCTAGGTGGTCAGTGGGGACTACATGGTCGCAGGTCAGATAATGGGGACCGTCTTCTGCAGCTTTGCGCGGATCACAACCTATTTCTAGCACCAACTTCCGGCACAGCCATCGCCGTAGCGCTACCTGGCGTCCTCCCTCTGCGAAGCAAGCTTGGACTCAGATTGATCATATTGCGGTCAGTTTCCGGTGGCGAGGATGCATACAAGACTGTCGCTCCTTCTGGAGCACATGCCTGGACTCCGATCATGCGTTAGTGTGTGCCAAGTTCGTCTTGCGATTTGGTGGGGTTCGTAAAAGCCGTCGTCTAAGCGTTGATGTGAGCAAACTAGTAGCACCTGCTACTTCTTTGAAATATCAGAATGAGTTAAAAACAATGCTTGCCAGCAACCCCCCAAGTAGTATAGATGAACATTGGCTTCATGTGCAAGGTGCCATGCAAAAGGCGAGTGTAGCCGCTTGCGGCTTGAAAGAATGCTCCGCTAACAACCACTGGGTTTCTGCGAGTTCCTTGCAACTCATGGATGAACGCCGGTCCATTCCGGCTGGCAGCGAATACAACAATCAGCGAAAGGCGCTCACGCGCAAGATTAGACAGTGTTTACGTAAGGACCGCGAAGCCTGGTGGTCAGAACGTGCGTGTGAGATGGAGTCAGCTGCTGCATCTGGCAACAGTCGGAAGCTGTTCCAACTCATACGAGCCACCGGCAGCAAGAAACAAGGTGTCAGCGAGACGGTCTGTGAGGCAGATGGCACTCCAATTACCAGCCTGAAAAGACGCCTGGAACGCTGGGCAGAGCACTTCGGGAAGCAGTTCAGCTGGCCACCAGCTTCAGTGTCTACTATCATTAGCCCGAGTGCTCCTTGGTCGGTTAGTACCGACCCACCCACCGAAGCGGAGGTCCGTAAGGAACTCCAAGTTCTGAAACGCCATAAGGCGCCCGGCCCAGACAAATTACCCCCGGCTCTTTTTAAAGATGGTGGCGAGACTCTCACAATGGCTCTAACTGGGTTGTTCAGGAAGGTGTGGGAGACAGAGAGTGTACCATCAATGTGGAACGAAGCCATTATCGTCCCCATCTTTAAAAAGGGTCGACGTAATTCGTGTGACAATCATAGGGGTATCAGTCTGTTACCAGTCGCGTCTAAAATATTGGCTGCTGTCTTGCTTCGCAGACTGTGCAAAATACGTGAAGGATTGATTCGCGAAGAGCAGGCTGGGTTTCGTTCAGGTCGTGGATGCATTGATCAGGTGTTCACCCTTCGTCAGTTGTTGGAACACCGCCACACGTATTGCAGGCCAACGATCGTTGTGTTTCTTGATATTAGGGCTGCCTTCGATTCGTTGGACAGAACTGTGCTCTGGAACTGTCTGTTAGAGAGAGGTGTACCTGAGAAATTTGTTAACATCTTGAAAGCCCTATACAGAAACACCTCAGGTAGAGTGAGGGCATACAACCAACTATCACCACTGTTCCCAACCAACAGTGGGGTTAGACAGGGTTGCCCAATCTCTCCATTTCTCTTTAACTTTGCCATCGATGACATTCTGGAGTCAGCTCTGAAGGATGTGTAGATCTGCTACCTGGAGATAGACTTTTCGACCTCGAGTATGCAGACGATATCGTCTTACTGTGCGATAGCATGCAGGCTGCCCAAATCGCACTTAATCAGTTGGCGATCAGTGTCTGTAAGTATGGTATGTGCTTTGCGCCGTCTAAGTGCAAAGTACTGTTACAAGATTGGCAGGAGCCTGTACCTGCACTCACTCTTGCAGGTGAACCGCTTGAAGTTGTTGATAAGTTTGTGTACCTGGGTAGTTGTGTGAGTGCTGGCGGAGGGGTGACGGATGAGATTTCCAACCGTATAATGAAGGCTAGGGTGGCATACATCAACTTGAGCCACCTCTGGCGCCGTCGCGACGTTAGCCTGGCTGTCAAAGGTCGGGTATACAATGCTTCGGTGCGGGCTGCCTGCTCTACGCCTGTGAAACCTGGCCTCTCCGAGCTGAGGATGTGCGGCGACTCTGCGTGTTCGATCACCGCTGTCTCCGCAGGATTGCTTGCGTTCGATGGCATCATCGCGTGAGTAATTCTGAGGTTCGGCGGCGTGTGTTTGAACACAGTGGAGATCACCATTCATTGAGTGTCATCATCTGGAAACACCGGCTCCGGTGGCTTGGACATGTGCTGCGAATGTCACCCCAGAGGCTTCCGTACAGGTCTCTGTTCGCTAGCCAGCTGGGACGGGATGGAAAAGGCGGAGAGGTGGTCAGTCCATGACGTGGCGTCGTGGGATGAAGGATATTTGTGCTAGATTAGCATCGGTTGGTGTGTCACGACTCCCTGGTTGGGGTCCGAGAGATAGCTCAAATCGATGGCTCGAAACGTTATCGGATATGGCCAAGAATCGTAATCAATGGCGAATGTGTTGTAATTTCCTTCTTTCTTCCCTTCCCGATGATAGTTAACGAACACTGTTTGAACTTGTTAAGCATGAGTGTTTTCCTTCCAGATGAAGTTCTTTATCCGTTCTCTACTTATATATATATATATTCTTTTCCTTCCTTCATTTTTTTTATCTATGTTGTTTTATAATTATTGTGTGGCGCATCCTTCTTGGTGCCATATTGTACCAACTTTTTAAGCGTTTAAATAATAAATAATAATAAATCCATTAATGTAAGCATACAATAGCCAGTAAAGGCGAATTAGAATCATATCAGAAAGTGTATTGTGGAACAAGTATAAGATGGGATGAAACAATAGTCATATAGTCATATAGTTTTTTAATATGCATGGTCAATAACAACATGGGACAGAATGAGATGAAATAATTTAATGATGTGTATATATATATAAATATAGTTGACAGAAAATACAGGTTTCAAGGGTGAGTGTAATCAGGGTGTGTGAGGCAATATGAAAATAAACCAACGAATGGGGCGGTCTAGACTTAAGTTCAAGGTTGAAAATAACAACAATAAGAATGATTGTAAAATAATAACGATGATATGGTGTAAAATTAAAATTAAATGTACTATTGGTGAATGATTGTCAAATAATAATAATGAATATAATGAAGTGGAATGAACAGGATTTTGTAAATACGATAGTAAGTTAGAAAAGCACTATTTAAACCTAAGGTAATAAAATCATAAGAAAGGTCATGAAATCATAAAAGTCGAAAATGAACGTTTGTCAATGAAACAGAGGAATAGAAGAAGGAAAAGAAAAGAAAAGAAAATCGCGAAAGGAATTTATAGTGTTAATGGAGGATTTGTTGGCTTTATTGTAGGCCAAGGTAAACATAGAGGTTGAACATACTTCTTCTGTATGCAGAGGGATGGTCTTCTGGTATTAATTGCAACTGCTTCAGCTACTGATAGAAGACGTAGTCGAGCTCCTCTAGATAAATTACTAGGTACACGGTAAATAACTGAGAACGCTTGGTCAAGTTTTATCGGGTGTCCAGTATCTACCAAGTGGGCTAAGACTGCACTATTTATGCCTTTGGTTACTCCTTTACTCAACCATACAGGTACATGTTCACGTGCGCGCATGGATAAAGCCCTCTGAGTACGGCCAATATAACTAGCTCCACATGAGCAGTTGAATTCGTAGATGCACATTGATGAGGCCATCTTTGGTAATTTATCCTTTACTTGCTGTGTGAGTACTGGTTTAGTTGAGAAGTTTAGTACCAATTTAGCTGCGGGAAATGTTCTATCTATTGCTCTATTGAGTCGACACTTTAGAATGTCAGCTGCAATTTCCCCTTTGTAACTTAACTTAAGATACAAAGGTTTCTTGTCTACGGTATCCACCTTTTCCCTGTCTATAGGTATTGACATATACTTTCTTAGGAAGCTCTGTGGATATCCATTCTCTTGCAATGTGAGTTTTAGTTTATGCATTTCTTCCTTAATGCATTCCTCTGAGCATATTCGTTTTATTCTGTAGCTAAGACACTTAACTAAGTTTCTTTTATGCTGAATCGGTGTAAAACTATGGAAATGGGTGTACTGACCCGTCCAAGTTTTCTTTCTAAATAATTTCCTTTGTAGATATCCATCTGTCTTCATGGTAAGTAGGACGTCTAGGAAAGGTAAACTGTTATTGTCTTCTTCTTCACATGTAAACTGAATAGTTGGGTGAACACTATTAACGGTATTCAGAAGCTCTTGTTTATTGAGATTTCTATTACAAACGATAAACGTATCATCTACGTATCGACAATAATAGTCAAACCCTTTAATCGTGTCTTTGAGTGGACCATTTTCAAACTTTGCCAGGAAAATATCCGCTAGCAAAGGGCCCAAAGGTGATCCCATGGCTACCCCATCAACTTGTCTATAAAAACCATTATTGAACATAAACTGAACGTTCATAGTGCACTTCAATAATAATTCTTTGACCTTTTCGGGTGGGATTCCTACATCTATTTTCTTTTCTATCAGCTGGTCACATATGTAGTTGACTGTTTCAAGCAGTGGGACATTGGTGAATAATGATGCTACATCCAGTGACATCATTTTCTTTCCCTTTACATTCAAGCTTTTGGTAGTTTCCACAAAGCTGAATACGTCTTTTACACTGAATTTCACTACTTCGCGATGTAGTGGTTCTAGTGCCTTTACCAACCACTTAGCTGTAGAATGATAAGGGGATTGGCACATATCTAAGATGGGACGTAGTGGTACTCCCGGCTTGTGGACTTTCGGTAAACCATAAAGTCTTGGTGTGTGCGTACCTGAGGGTTTCAATTCGTCGAGTGTTTCTTTAGGAATCAGATTACTCTCAACTAATGATTTTAGTGTCTTGGCCATTTGGCGTTCGGTTGCCTCCGTTGTGTCTTTACAACTGCTTAGCTTTTGAAATTTCGTATGGTCGTTTAGAATGATATTCATTTTGTCTAAATAATCACTCTTATTCATGATAACTGTGCCAGATCCTTTATCAGGTCTAGTTATTATCAGATTTTCGTTCTTTTTGAGGTCACGTAATGCCTCTCGGTGTTTCTTTGTAAGTAGACTGTTGGCGGGATGTTTGCTGCTCTTAAACTGGTAGCAGGAATCGATTAGGGTACTTTTAAATCTTTCTAGCTCATACTTGGACGTAGGAGTTAGGTCGCTTGTCTGGGTAAATAGGTTTTCAAATTGGACATCAGTCTCTAAATGATCAACCTGATTACGTCTGTCACAGAATTTTAAACCGAGAGATAAGGCTTCAAGCTGTGTCTTATCTTACCGAGAGGCATTACGTGACCTCAAAAAGAACGAAAATCTGATAATAACTAGACCTGATAAAGGATCTGGCACAGTTATCATGAATAAGAGTGATTATTTAGACAAAATGAATATCATTCTAAACGACCATACGAAATTTCAAAAGCTAAGCAGTTGTAAAGACACAACGGAGGCAACCGAACGCCAAATGGCCAAGACACTAAAATCATTAGTTGAGAGTAATCTGATTCCTAAAGAAACACTCGACGAATTGAAACCCTCAGGTACGCACACACCAAGACTTTATGGTTTACCGAAAGTCCACAAGCCGGGAGTACCACTACGTCCCATCTTAGATATGTGCCAATCCCCTTATCATTCTACAGCTAAGTGGTTGGTAAAGGCACTAGAACCACTACATCGCGAAGTAGTGAAATTCAGTGTAAAAGACGTATTCAGCTTTGTGGAAACTACCAAAAGCTTGAATGTAAAGGGAAAGAAAATGATGTCACTGGATGTAGCATCATTATTCACCAATGTCCCACTGCTTGAAACAGTCAACTACATATGTGACCAGCTGATAGAAAAGAAAATAGATGTAGGAATCCCACCCGAAAAGGTCAAAGAATTATTATTGAAGTGCACTATGAACGTTCAGTTTATGTTCAATAATGGTTTTTATAGACAAGTTGATGGGGTAGCCATGGGATCACCTTTGGGCCCTTTGCTAGCGGATATTTTCCTGGCAAAGCTTGAAAATGGTCCACTCAAAGACACGATTAAAGGGTTTGACTATTATTGTCGATACGTAGATGATACGTTTATCGTTTGTAATAGAAATCTCAATAAACAAGAGCTTCTGAATACCGTTAATAGTGTTCACCCAACTATTCAGTTTACATGTGAAGAAGAAGACAATAACAGTTTACCTTTCCTAGACGTCCTACTTACCATGAAGACAGATGGATATCTACAAAGGAAATTATTTAGAAAGAAAACTTGGACGGGTCAGTACACCCATTTCCATAGTTTTACACCGATTCAGCATAAAAGAAACTTAGTTAAGTGTCTTAGCTACAGAATAAAACGAATATGCTCAGAGGAATGCATTAAGGAAGAAATGCATAAACTAAAACTCACATTGCAAGAGAATGGATATCCACAGAGCTTCCTAAGAAAGTATATGTCAATACCTATAGACAGGGAAAAGGTGGATACCGTAGACAAGAAACCTTTGTATCTTAAGTTAAGTTACAAAGGGGAAATTGCAGCTGACATTCTAAAGTGTCGACTCAATAGAGCAATAGATAGAACATTTCCCGCAGCTAAATTGGTACTAAACTTCTCAACTAAACCAGTACTCACACAGCAAGTAAAGGATAAATTACCAAAGATGGCCTCATCAATGTGCATCTACGAATTCAACTGCTCATGTGGAGCTAGTTATATTGGCCGTACTCAGAGGGCTTTATCCATGCGCGCACGTGAACATGTACCTGTATGGTTGAGTAAAGGAGTAACCAAAGGCATAAATAGTGCAGTCTTAGCCCACTTGGTAGATACTGGACACCCGATAAAACTTGACCAAGCGTTCTCAGTTATTTACCGTGTACCTAGTAATTTATCTAGAGGAGCTCGACTACGTCTTCTATCAGTAGCTGAAGCAGTTGCAATTAATACCAGAAGACCATCCCTCTGCATACAGAAGAAGTATGTTCAACCTCTATGTTTACCTTGGCCTACAATAAAGCCAACAAATCCTCCATTAACACTATAAATTCCTTTCGCGATTTTCTTTTCTTTTCTTTCTTCTTCTATTCCTCTGTTTCATTGACAAACGTTCATTTTCGACTTTTATGATTTCATGACCTTTCTTATGATTTTATTACCTTAGGTTTAAATAGTGCTTTTCTAACTTACTATCGTATTTACAAAATCCTGTTCATTCCACTTCATTATATTCATTATTATTATTTGACAATCATTCACCAATAGTACATTTAATTTTAATTTTACACCATATCATCGTTATTATTTTACAATCATTCTTATTGTTGTTATTTTCAACCTTGAACTTAAGTCTAGACCGCCCCATTCGTTGGTTTATTTTCATATTGCCTCACACACCCTGATTACACTCACCCTTGAAACCTGTATTTTCTGTCAACTATATTTATATATATATACACATCATTAAATTATTTCATCTCATTCTGTCCCATGTTGTTATTGACCATGCATATTAAAAAACTATATGACTATATGACTATTGTTTCATCCCATCTTATACTTGTTCCACAATACACTTTCTGATATGATTCTAATTCGCCTTTACTGGCTATTGTATGCTTACATTAATGGATTTATAATTGTAGAGCCTGAAGAAGAATTTATTGAAAACAATTGTTCGCTCTAAATATTTTGTTCTGAATAAATTATGGGAATATTTAATTTAATAATAAATCCCCTTATAATCAATCTAGCATTACTTAATTGGTTCATTTGTTTTTACTAGCCTTTATCGATTACTATGTCGACCTGAACATTTCTTTGTTTAATCACGCTGTTTTTCATTATTCGTGTTATCACAGACTGTCTCACTTAAATAGCCCAAAACACCATAGCAATACTATTTTTTTTACCTGTGCCTAGCTCTGATAGCTAAATCAGCGTGTTCATCGACCATTGTAGCCTCATGTATCAGTAAGTCACAATTTCTTCCAGCTTCTACAAGTTCAGGACATGAAGGTGTATCCCCAGAATAAACAATTGACCATTTTCTCTCGCTATCATGGTTTTGAATAGCTGACTCATCGATTGAATCTATGGATGAAAGACACGGGCTATCGATAATATAAGCCCATGATGAACGTGTATGCGGAACTTTGACAGGTCTAATCTAAAATAGGAAGAGAAGAAATTGAAGACGGTATCAAAATTATTCAAAAAGAATTGACTAGATATTCAAATAAAAATCAATATAGGATAATGTGCATTCAGAAATAATAATAAAATAAAAATAATTATGAAACTAATAATGATAACGTAAATAAGGGAGAATATACGTCATCTACTGTTATACCATATAAGGAGGGAGGGGACATCTGAGATCCTACGCAAGATTCTTAATAAAGCAGGAATTAGGCTGGTGGCATTTAAACCTACAAACTCACTCAGACAGAGACAAGCTCTGTAGGCTAAAAGACCCGGTGGACCCAATTAAACAAAATAATATCATTTACAAAATACCCTGCAATGACTATCACTTAGGTCAACTACATAGGTCAATCAGACTAGTAGATCGGGGGTAATCAGATTGTCGGAACATATGAATTTAGCTAAGGTAAGAATGGTTGACCCCACCCGAGAAGATAAATAATTTAGAAAAAAGCTCACCACTACATTGCACTGCATACATTATCACACAATGGCATGGTGGGAGAGGGTTAAGCATCTAAAAACCAACCTATGTAGGTGGAGAGAGAGATTGATTACTGAATCCTGGCTGGTTCATCGAGTTTGCACCCAACACAACACATGCAACAGAAATGCTCAATGCAAATACCACAAATATGTATGGAAGATATTATTACCACCAATCAGTCAGTCAAATCAGAAGAGGATAATAAATAATCTTAAATTGTATTCTATTTCAATTCAAGCACATCACAACATTCTGACATGCTACTTATTATGACTATAAAAAACACTCGTCTTATTTCCTACCTGATTGTACTTGATTGATAACACTCATATTATTATTATTATTTCTGGATGTACATTATCTTATATTGATTTTATTTATCAAATGTCTAATCGCATCAATTCCACACGTGTATATAAATGAAGGAAACCGTCGTGTGAGTGAATATGATTGGCAATGATAGTTTGTGCTCGAAAAGTGGTCATCAGTTAATATTACTGTGTAACACCACTGTGTGACACCTTATCAAGATAAAATCTTATCCATAATGGAGCTATACTGTACCACCACAGGGCGAAAGTTTTATTCTTATATCCAAAAAGAAATACACTCATTATTCATGAAACTTGGACGCCAACTTAATGTGTGTGTTAGTGAAATTCTCAGAGTTTAAAAAATGTAGGAAACTTTTACAACACATGTGATACAATTCTGAAGTTCATATCATCCTTGACGAGGAAGAAGAAACAAATTTTGATGATTTTAGAATACAGTCACGATCGAGAAGTTCTGTATCAATGTCTGACTGTTGATAGGAGTGCTCGTACTCAACTCAAACACCTTATGAAAAATCATCATATATATAGAGTAGTGAAAACCAGTGGTGTCCATCCGAGGTGACTTTTGTCCTTAATGGATATAGTCCTGATTGACGTGTTACTGGGGAAAAGTCTCGCCGACTCAAAATGACACAGTCCTTCTGCATTCAAAATTTCACCAGTACCTTGAACAGAAATCTTGGCGAATATAAGACGATATTACAGGAACGGTGGGAATCGACTGCCAGTAAGTTGATGGAAAGACAGTGAAGTGGTTAAGCCTGTTGACCACATCATTCTGAGGACACAAACCATCAAAAATAGCTAATTCATCACCAAAAATTCGAAAGAAACATTTCTAACATCATTAGAGACATAGCTGAGCAGTCGGGAGGGAATGCGAGACAGTGTTCTCCAAAAGTTGACAGTTGTTTGACTGGTTGGAGGATTTCATCATGAGCTGACATCGGATGATTAGAGAACCATTGGGAAAGCTTGGAATACTTGACAGCTGTTTCAAACCAGTTTAGGAGTCTTCAGCAATACGTGTCCGCTGGCACGGTGCGAACCCAAGACCTTCCAGTTGCAAGGCGAGCTCGTATACCATTCAGCCACTGGGACCCGATCCAATGGCTCATGAATTGGCAGAAGTTAGAATTCATGTACTGACCATTGAATCCGGTCCCAGTGAATGGCTAAACAGTATACGAGCTGGCCTCGTTACTGGAAGGTCAAGGGTTTGAACTATGTCAGTGGGTGCGTAGTGCCAATGATCCCAAACTATGATGAAACAGCTGTCAAGTATTCTTAGGTTTCCCAGTGGTTCTCTAACCGATATCAACTCATGAAGATACCGTCCAACCATAAAATTTATCATCAAAGTTGTACAATCATAGTATACAGAGATGGCTTTTAAGAAATTTTATCATGTGAGGAAATTTCAACAAGAGTGTGAATACATGGAATAATAGTAGCAGTATGAAAAGCAGTTAAAATGTCTGTGATTATAATCCTAGTCAAAATATCAGTTAGCAAGTGATAAAACAACTAATGTCATACACAGGACAATACTTGACTTCCTAAAAGCCACCCTCGCAGAAAACAGTTACCCGAGCCGATTTATCGACAGTGACACAAGTGATAAGCAGTCTAAACTGGTCACCGACTCAGTTCCGAAGAAAACTTTATTCTTCAACTTCGAATTCAAAGGTGATCAAGCTTCAGATATATATGCTCAAAAACCGCCTCTCTAAATCAGTCAGTAAGACGTTCCCTGCAGCAAAATTACACATGACGTTTACCGACCGGATGTTGTTCTCCATCTCTGTGAAAGATAAGCTCCCCGTCTGGCCGTCTCCATGTACATCTATCAGTTCACCTGCTTCTCTTGTGGAGCAAGGCACATTGCCTGGCCGTAGCCAGAGGACGCTTTCCACACGGATACTATGACAACATATTCCAGCAACATGGCTTTACAAGGGAGAAAGGAAATGTGTGTGTGAGAAGCTCTATTCTAGAACACCTGATCGACTCCTGTCACTCTGACAACCCTGATCACGATTTTAAGATCATCTACCGAATCCATGCTAACTTCCCGCGTTTTCTTCGTTAAAGACTTCTAAAGACAGTGGAGGACTCGGTCATTCATGAATTTAAGTAAGCCAGGCCTTTGTGTACATGTACAAGAAGTATGTACAATCTGTACTTTTGCCTTGGCCATAGAGGGGTAGACATTTATGTATTTGGTTCATTTAGTTAATCTAAGGACCTCTGTCTCACTACAGCTACGATTATTATTATTATTATAACTATTGTTATTAGTACTGATTTCACTTTGAGGTGTTCTCAGTACTCCTTCAACTTGTCCCACTTGTTATTTTAAATCATGAATTTTCTGTAATGGTAAATTCTGTTACCAAATTTCACACTATGCTTTGTAACGCTTATTAATCCTCTAAATTTATACCCGCTTCCAACAATATCAATACATCTTATGAATTATTCTATATATACCGTTAATTGTTCCACCGCCTGACATTTAACTATGATAACAAGAACAAACACTTTAATTGCATTTCATACTATTACTACTACTACTACTATTATTATTATTTCACATATTCAACACCTTTCTTAATAGCCGAATATATATTTGTACGATTGTACAGCTTGATAATAAACTCGTTGAAGTGAGGAGTCTCTCCGCGGATTATTGTGTTTTCTAATGTTACAGTGGGAGTCATTAAATTATGTACCAAATAGTCCATGTGTCAAACGCCTACAACAATAGTGCAATCGACAAACATTTCATTTAAAGGGGTCATGACGTGGACATGAGAATATCTTTCACAATTGTCAGTAAACAAAACAGCTCAATTCTGCTCAAGTTTGCTGACTAAGTCTCTGTCAAACGCCTGAATCCCGATTTATATGTTCAGAAACAAGCAGTTATAATCAGTCTTTGCTGTACTGGTAAATGAGCGTCTTTATTCTCATGCAATTTCATGCAACTACGTAATCTTTCACTTTAACCTCATCCCCTCCCTGGGCATTGTTATAGTGTAATTTTTGCTTGTCTCTTCTTTCTGTGGCTTTGAGTTGAACTTACTAGAGTTTTACTCACTTTATTAGTTATTCATCTCGTTTTTATTACGTAACCCCTCTATCATTGACTGCAGACGCTGACTTCGTTCAACCTTGAACTCTGTGTGTGTGTGTGTGTTAAAGCTATATAAAAGTGCAATTAGTGAGAACTATTTATTAAGTTTGGCGTCTCGTGTCATTCAACTGACTTTATGTGACATTTCCAAGCACGGTGAAATTGTTTCTGTACCTTAACTTAATAACTTAGTAATTTATTTAGGCTGTACGCAGCTGAGCTGGTGAGAAGCCAACAAAACAAGCAATGATGGTATAGGACGAAATGCGCGTTATCCTGGATTCCACTGCAAGTCATCATCCACCAATTGTACACCAATTAAATACCCAGAGATCGTCGAAGCTACTGTACAAGAAGCCAACAGACATGTTAACCTGAGACCGAGCACTTCGGTCCAATCGATCGACGGGAAAATTAAAAATTCAATTCAATAATTAATATGACCCGTTGCACAAGAGGTGGCTCTCGTGGCCCAAGTGGTCTAGTGGATAACGCTTTGGCGTTTGAAACTATGGGTACTGGGTTCGAGTCTCAGTGGGAACATCATCACTGACTCACTGTGGAATGCAGATACATCCAGCTGACGAGTCCCAAATAGGACGAAATGCGCGTTATCCTGGATTCCACTGCTAGCCACCATCCACCAATTGTATAACAATGATGGTATTATCTAAATATTGTGCGCAAGCTCTTGTTCTTGCAATATTGAAATTCATAAAGGGGAATAGATGCATGAAGAAAATTAGGAAATTAGTTGTTCATTTCATCTGAAATTGATCATACCTAGGTAGAAATTCTGAAAATAACTGTCATAGTACTTACTAAGGGTTATCAGTAATATCAGTGAACAAACAGTAATTTCCACCCGGAAGTATTACCCGTTTCTACGGTGAAATTTCACACTGTGTTGTGTAATGTTTTATGTAGACTTACTAACCCTATAGTTTTACACCCCTCGGCAACAACTGTACATCTTATGTATTATCTATATATATGACATTAATTGTTACACCACCTGTCATTCAACTATGATAACAAGAACAAACATTTTAATTGGATTTCATACTGCTACTGCTATAGGTTTCCACCAGACTGTAGGTGTTACGAACTTCCTGGAATAATTTGAGCGTCGAGCGAGATTGATTCCTTATAAATTATTATTTCAATTAATCCTAGCGTGTTACAAGGAAAACTCAAAACAAAATCTGTTTTCTGAAGACGTTTCGCTGTGTCAGCTGCCACAGCTTATTCAGCAGCAAATTTATTTGGATTTCATTAATCATCAAATTATGTAGTCAAAATTTTTTTTACATAAATTGAAGTCAGTTTATTTGAAGTTCTCTCGTCGATAGACAGTCATCGTATATTTGTAATGAGTAATGTCCAGTTGTTATCGTGTAATATTTTTTTCTGTATGAGTGCGTGTATGTTATTTGTCATATGGAAAACACGTCAGTTCACATGTGATGAACATGATAATACATTTTTTTATAGGTCATGGAGGTTCGTAGAGGTTTTTGTTTTTGCTTTTTCATTTGTCTTGCTTTATTAGAGTTTGCCATATAGGTGGTGATAAGTCTATCCCTTCTCTCCTCCCTATTTACTGCATTCGATGTGGTTAAAATGTGCAAGGCTTCAGATGTCAACTTTTCTTTATATGTTGAATGAAATCCTCTTCCAAGAATTTCGACATTGTCGAAATGTCCGCTGTCCATAGATAGCAGGCATTATTATAGGCGATCTTTTCTCTAGACTTTTTAATTCTCATTCATCATTTCCAGGTGGACGTTTCGTGCATAGTCTATTTTCATTCACTTTGACCATCACCTGTCTTCTGCTCTCCACTCTATAGCATGCTTCAAATTCTGAACACTTTATCCTATAAACACAATTACTTTGTGACATTTTAGGAACCATATCCTTGACATGCAACAACGCTTTTCCCAGAGGATTAGAGGGCTTGAAATAGACTTTAATATTATATGAAGCCAAAGGTCTTTGAAGTTGTTCAGCTGTATATACACAATGACCATTTGACATTAGTCATAACAAATATATGATTGATGACTGCTTACATATTTATTATTCATATAGGTATAAAACATGGGCACTGTGATGGTACAGTATAACTCCATTACAGATAAGATTTTATTTTGATAAATCACACTGTTGTACAGTAACACTAACTAATGACGTTTCGAGCACAAACTATTGCTCATTATCACATCAAGTTGTTTCTTTCAGGTTCCTTCCTTTTATATGCTGATTGCTGTCACCAGACAAGCCCTCGAGTGGAACCCGAAAGGGGAGCGGCGAGTTGGTCGTCAGCTTGGGGGTTACTTGGAGGATGTCATGTGAAGAGGAGATGAAAGCATACAGGCAGACTTGGAGCAGGGAGGAAAAGTTGGCAGAAGACCGAACGCAATAGAGACGCGCGGCTGAAGCCATACGTACCTCTAGGAATGAAAGCATATAATAATAATTATAATAAAAATATACATTCACAGCCTTAGAAAATAATGTTCAGCCTTCGACGAAAAAACTTGTTTTCATTATTATAATTGTTCACTAGGGTTCTAGTGTGGCACATACGGCATCAACTGCACGTCTCCACTTGCTTCTGTATTCTGCTGCTGTGCTTTCCACCTGCATCCATATTAGTCCATACTCTTTCAACTCCTCTTCATACGATCTCCTCCTCCATGTCACCCTTGCACTGACGACCCACTCGCCGCGTGCTTCTCTTTCGGGTTCCACTCGAGCAATGGCCTGACGCGCGCGCGATGACACCAACTGGCTTTCTCAACGAGTGACCAATCCATCCCGATCCCCTTTCTACTGCATATTTGTTGGACGATTATTTTGTTCTAGCTTTGTTTGTTCCCATAGTTTGGTGCTTGTTGGTGATTCTTTCCGGCCCGGCCCGGCCCTGCCATCTGATCTTCAGTATAGAGCCAGCGAAGATAGTTGTTGATAAAGGCAACGTCTCCAACAGGCTGTTGATGGAAATATTCTTTGTAACCCACCCGCCAAGTTTCTGATCCGTTCTATACAGAAGAGCTGACTGACTTGACGTGTTTGTATTGAAAATCCGACCGACGGAATTTTGTTGTTGATTCTGGCTGAGTGACGAAGATTGGTTTCCAGATTGGTTGTTTCAGGTTGATGAGTGGATGTGTTTCTCGCCCACCGCCCGATTCTCGCTCGATTTGACATTGTCGTCCGTTCCGACTGTCTGTAGTTGAGACCATGTTCCCTCTCTAGATAAGTGAATGAAGTAACCTCTTTCAAATCTCTCCCGTTGATGGTGATTGGGGCTGGATGTTGCTGATGTTGTTTTCATTGTTGTTGGTTGGTTGGTCGGTTGGTTATTTTCATAACCTCTGTCTTGTTCATCTATGTTCACCAGGAGTCCTGTCTTCGCCGGCTACTTCTTCGACCAGTTTGTCGGTTTTCGCTTGTAAGTCTTCGATTTTGTGTGATATCAAACATAAATCATCCACGTGCGAAATCCAGGTCTTCTAGGTTCTTCACGTCGATCCAGGATATCCCTTCCAGTCTTCTCGTCTCCCACTGTCTGACGCATAATCCAGTCAGTCCACCACAATTAGGAATATCATCGCCGGTTATAATAAGCACCCTTGTCTGACTCTGGCTGTATATGCGAAATTGTGAGGTCAGCCTAATTAAGCTGATCGCAAAGACTAGGAATGACGTGAAGATGCGCGGCTGATGAAGCCTAATGTTCCACTAGTAGTAACCCAAAGGCACAATAACAATAATCATAAAACAAGAGAAAAGAAAACAATTGTACGAAGATGAAATCACTCACATGAATATTCATCTGTTTCAACAGCTGTAACCAATTCTCCGTTTTCTCACCTGTAGGATTCAATGTCCATGCTGGGGAAGAAGAATTCGGTTTAGGTGGAGTATAAACACTGGAGAGAACACAGAGATCAACAATCGGACTATAGTTGAATAGTTGACTGAAATTCACTAACCAATGGTAGAATGCTGATGGAGCACAGACGGGTAACAGGCAGTTGGATTTATGCACACCATCTGATCTGAGTAGATTCCAACGAGCTAAGGCTACAGTGAAAACACCCTTTTGAGAGAAAAAATCCGATAAAAATAACACTAACAACAATATTAGAAAAATATGATGATTCAACAAATTCAATTCTTCATGAGAGAACCATTGGAAAACCTGGGAGTACTGGGCAGTTGTTTCGTCCCAGTTTGGGACTCTTCAGCAGCACATTCTAGTGGGAAGCCGTGACCAGTAGGGTACAGCAGATTGAAGATGAGGCAGTAACTCACTCATCGAAGAAGACATTGCGAAATGGTCGTGCTATATCATGAATAAGCAGAAGTTAGAATTCACGGACTGGTCATTGGATCGGGTCCCAGTGGCTCAATGGTCTAAGAGCTCTCTGGCTTTGTAACCAGAAGGTGCTGGGGTTCGAACCCCGGTGGGTGTGGATTGTGAAGATTACCAGACTGGGCTGACGAAACAGCTGTCCAGTACTCCCAGCTGGTTTTCCAGTGGCTCTCTAACTAATGTCAGCTCATAATGAAATCCTCCATGCAATCAAACCAAATCCCTACAAAATCCATACTTGAAACTTTAATTCTACGAGAACACTTCATTAATTTTGACGACAATAAGTCTGTAAGGTGAATTAATCAACCGTTGTACTGATACAGACACTTAAGTGCTTTTACATGTTGCCTTTTCAAAACTTTAGCGTTCTCTTCTATGAGATAATAAGTCATGAGATTTTAAGTACGGAAGAACTTCATCAGCTTAGGATTTTGATGTCAACTTTTTGGATCTTATCCACTATTATTATATGCAGTTGTCTTTGAAGATCTTCCTTCTTCCTCCTCCTCCTTCTGAGTAGTTTGTCGACGTGTAGTACACTATTGGATAATTGTAATTTCGACTCCTTTTGAGTTGAATTTTGCTTTCATTATCATCCTGCATCAGAAGATTGGTTCCCATTGCATAAAAGTTTTGGTTGTTGCTGGTGACATCATGATAGTCACTCACTCCCTACCTCCCTCATGATGCTGGGTGGTTACCGTGTCAGTGGGTGACTAAAGTAGATTATTAACACTTCAGTTAATAATTTCGATATTTCACATCGATTCCACCTGCTGCAACGGGTTCTAGCACTTTTCTATGCTGTCTCAGAAGAAGAAAAACGAATCTCAGTCCAGAAGACAATCAAGTCACAAGAGAACTCAGAAAATATGTTTCCAAGTTGACCTTAGCCTAGCTCGCTAGTTTTCTGCCGGTCCCAAGCCCGGGTAAAGAGGGAGGGTTGAGGCGTGGTGCTAGCAACTCCACCCCTGTAAAACAACCAAATCGCTACAGAAACTTCAACGAATAAATATATTAAAAATTCTAAAAACATAAGCAATAGCCTTACTTTTCGCTGGAATCGGGGAAGTGAAATGACGCAGGCTGGTGAAAGCCTTCGGGAAGCCAGTCAGCCGATGTGCCTTCTTTCGATGAAAGCAAAAGTAAGGATGGGTACCTGGAATGTTCGTACAATGTACGAAACTGGAAAGGCTGCCCAGATAGCCGCTGAAATGAGAAGGTACAGAATAGAAGTGTTGGGAATCTGCGAAAGCAGATGGAACGGAACTGGAAGGTGCCAACTACCTACTGGAGAGACAGTAATCTATTCCGGCCACCTAGAGGACAACCACGAGCACACCGAGGGAGTGGCCATCATGATGTCACCAACAGCAACCAAAGCTCTCATGCAGTGGGAACCAATCTCCTCCAGGATAATGACAGCCAGGTTCAACTCAAAAGGAAGGAAAGTTACAGTCATTCAATGCTATGCGCCTACAAACGTCTCAGAACAAGAGAAGAAGGAGGCGTTCTACAGACAACTACAAGCAATAATGGACAACGTCCCAAATGGCGATATCAAAATCCTGATGGGCGACATGAATGCGAAGCTGGGACGAGACAACACAGGAAGAGAACTCACCATGGGTCGTGAGGCCCTCGGCGAAATGAACGACAATGGTGAACTCTTCTCAGACTTCTGCGCCTTCAATGATTTGGTGATTGGCGGTGGTGTGTTCAAACACAAGGATATACACAAGACGACATGGATTTCACCAGATGGAAACACCAAGAACCAAATAGACTTCATCTCAATTTCAAGAAAGTGGAGACGGAGCCTACTGGACACAAGGTCAAGGAGAGGAGCAGATGTGGGTTCAGACCACTATCTAGTAAAAGGGACTTTCAAGGTGAAGCTAAAAGCCTCGAGGATAGCTGGGGATAGGCCACAATGCAAGTTCAACACTCGGAAACTGAAGGACACAACCACAAAAGACACTTTCACTGCAACTGTCAGAGCAAAGCAGGAAACACTACTTGACATCACTGAAGAATCATGCGTGGAAGAACATTGGAAGTCTCTGAAGGCGATTCTCAACGAAACGTGTTCAACGGTTCTAGGAAGAAAGAAGAGACAAGACAAGGAATGGCTCTCAACGGACACTTGGAAATTAATAGAAGAGAGGAGAATGGTGAAAGAGAAAATGATTCAATGCAAGGACGGACAGGAGAAGGAGACGATGAGCTCAACTTACAAAGCACTGGACAAAGAAGTGAAGAAGAGTGCAAGTGTAACAACAGAAGACAAGGGCCAGGCAACAGATCGTTTTATTACGAAAATCAACACGTATTTATATAAATTTCACATACATTATTATAGCTTATGCAAATAGACAAGCGCAGTCTTCTGATTGGTTGTTTATCAGAAGTTAAGCAGACAAACGCAGGCTTCTGATTGGTTGTTTCGGGATTCTCCGAAAAATAGAGTTCTCTATCTGCGAATCATATTTTGCCACGTTAAGTCTGTTGTGATTGGTTGTTGAATCAACCTTGTACATATTTTCTCACAGCCTGCTCTCACTACACTACGAAGGACAAAAGACGATTCTACGACAATCTGACCACTGAAGCTGCGAAGGCAGCAGGCAAAGGGGACCTGAGGACATTAAATCAGATAACCAAATCTCTATCCGGGAAGATATGAACACAGGCGAAACCTATAAAAGACAGCCAAGGGAACCCAATCACCAAGGAAAAAAGCAGATTAAACAATGGGCGGATCACTTCAAACGGCTCTTCGACCGACCATCACCTGCAACCCGTCCAGAAATACCAACAACAGCGCGCACAAAACTGCAAGTTGACACCAATCCTCAACGAAAGCCGAAGTCTTGAATGCAATCAAGCTTCTGAAAGCTGGAAAAGCAGCCGGACCAGATGGAATACCCCCTGAAGCACTGAAAGCGGACCCAGAGACTACAGCAGATATGTTGACTCCACTATTGCAAAAGGTCTGGAAGGAGGGAAAGGTGCCTACTGACTGGAGGAAAGGTTACCTCGTGAAACTACCAAAGAAGGGCGACTTAGGACCCTGCAAGAACTGGTGAGGAATCATGCTCCTATCGACGCCAAGTAAAATCCTGAGTCGCATCATCCTGGAGAGATTAAAGGACGCACTGGAGACAGAACTCCGACCAGAACAAGCTGGATTCAGGAAGGTCAGGCAAATCATGTTCTGACCAAATTGCAACTCTACGCACCATCATCACGGAATAAAGCATGGAATGACTATCAAACCTCTTCCTCAACTTTATAGACTTTGAGAAGGCCTTCGACAGATAGCGTTGACCGTGAAGTAATTTGGAAATTACTCGAGTACTACGGCGTGCAGCGCCGAAATATTCATCAACCTTATTCAACAGCTGTACGACAACGGCACCTGCCAAGTGATCCACAACGGAAGACTCAGCGAGGTGTTTGGAGTAAACACAGGAGTCAGACAAGGGTGCTCGCTTATTATAACCGGCGATGATATTCCTAATTGTGGTGGACTGACTGGATTATGCGTCAGAAAGTGGGAGACGAGAAGACTGGAAGGGATATCCTGGATCGACGTGAAGAACCTAGAAGACCTGGATTTCGCACGTGGATGATTTATGTTTGATATCACACAAAATCGAAGACTTACAAGCGAAAACCGACAAACTGGTCGAAGAAGTAGCCGGCGAAGACAGGACTCCTGGTGAACATAGATGAACAAGACAGAGGTTATGAAAATAACCAACCGACCAACCAACCAACAACAATGAAAACAACATCAGCAACATCCAGCGCCAATCACCATCAACGGGAGGGATTTGAAAGAGGTTACTTCATTTACTTATCTAGGGGGGAACATGGTCTCAACTACAGACAGTCGGAACGGACGACAATGTCAAATCGAGCGAGAATCGGGCGGTGGGCGAGAAACACATCCACTCATCAACCTGAAACAACCAATCTGGAAACCAATCTTCGTCACTCAGCCAGAATCAACAACAAAATTCCGTCGGTCGGATTTTCAATACAAACACGTCAAGTCAGTCAGCTCTTCTGCATAGAACGGATCAGAAACTTGGCGGGTGGGTCACAAAGAATATTTCCACCAACAGCCTGTTGGAGACGTTGCCTTTATCAACAACTATCTTCGCTGGCTCTATACTGAAGATCAGATGGCAGGGCCGGGCCGGGCCGGAAAGAATCACCAACAAGCACCAAACTATGGGAACAAACAAAGCTAGAACAAAATAATCGTCCAACAAATATGCAGGAGAAAGGGGATCGGGATGGATTGGTCACTCGTTGAGAAAGCCAAGTGGTGTCATCGCGCGCGCGTCAGGCCATTGCTCGAGTGGAACCCGAAAGAGAAGCACGCGGCGAGTGGGTCGTCAGTGCAAGGGTGACATGGAGGAGGAGATCGTATGAAGAGGAGTTGAAAGAGTATGGACTAACATGGATGCAGGTGGAAAGCACAGCAGCAGAATACAGAAGCAAGTGGAGACGTGCAGTTGATGCCGTATGTTCCACACTAGAACCCAAGGGAACAAAGATAATAATATGATATACATTGACGTAAATTATTGTCTACCATTTCGGTTGGCAGCCAGCTCTCACCACAATAGTTGATCTATCCACATAAGATTTACTCTGAACCCAGTCTTTTTGTTGGAATAACCCTTTCTCAGATATCTAGAACGCAGAGATTCTGGACTGCCTATCTCGCGCTGGTTTCATAAGTCTAGGCCTAATACGCAGAACACTATGAACTGTAGGAAACGGTTGAGTAACAAACACACCGATAACAAAACAGATTTACAATAGTTGTTAATCAGTGCCAAACAGAGTCTTTTAAATAAACGTTAATATAATGTGCAGCAATACTTCTGGTCGTATTTCTCTAATCTTCTGTCGATCAATACACAGTTAAGCGATAATAGTTTTCTTATCTCCTGCCAATATTATGGAGGCTAGTTCGAACAAACAAACAAACGATTCAATGTTCGATTCCTGCCTTCTGTCTTCTCTCTGTGTGCATAATGATCTCCACTTTTTTAAATTCATTTCTTCTACTTTCTTTTTGTTTCTCATAGGTGAAATTCTGTGATTTACCCCGTCTTGCCTACTACATCCCATATTATCAGTATGCATTTGCTAAACACTGGGCGCATAGTAAATCTAAAGCAGATGCTTATACATGTCGTAAACTTCGTGAAGCTGATGAATTACTTGAAAAAAATCCTCCACATACTACTGTTATCAGTAGTAATAACAATAACCATAATAATAGTAATAATAATCCTACTCTAAATGATGATCAACTCCTCGTCAGTGTAAATCGGTGATCAGGAAGGCTGTGGGTGATAAAAGTGAACATTCACACTTATTTCGTCTTTTTTTAGCATTGTCAGCATTTCTCATGAAACAATAGAGTAATTTATTTGATATTTTTTCTCTGTGTGTGTAGGGGGGGGGCGCTGTTGTTCTGTTGCTCCAGTTGTGTTTGAATGGGAGACACTGTCAACGGTACATCATTTGTATTTTTTAAGAAATGTGGAAATCAAGTTCTTTAAAAAGAATTAGTTTTAAAATATATAAAAATGTATTTTCGACATTCAGTCTTTTGAATGATGTTTTTGAATAAAGCAAGAATGACAGGGGAGGTTTGTGCAGAATAAGACGATGGTACCATCATTGGTTATTTCGTTGACTTCTCATCAGTTCAGCCTCTCACAGACATTAATAAGTTTCAATTCATGGATAGTCTCCAACCAGGCATTATTGAGAACGAAACACGTAGTTCAGCAAAGAGTCTCTTTTCGGCGGCGAATTCATTCTGTTAGCTGTACAATCGCTCGAGTGGAACCCGAAAGGGAAGCACGCGGCGAGTGGGTCGTCAGTGCAAGGGTGACATGGAGGAGGAGATCGTATGAAGAGGAGTTGAAACAGTGTGGACTAACATGGATGCGGGTGAAAAGTACAGCAAGAGAATACAGAAGCAAGTGGAGACGTGCAGTTGATGCCGTATGTGCCACACTAGTACCCAAGGGAACAACAATAATAATAAGCTGACCTCAAAAAGAAGACGTATTAATTTTATCGAACACGTTGATGTATTTTTAATTTTATATATATATTTATACCTTATATACTGCATATCCTGTTGTTTCTCTTACCCCACTTATGACCTTGAAATCTTATTGGGTTGTTGACTATTGTTATTACTATACTCCTATTGTTACTGTCTTTTTTAGTTGCTAGAAGGATAAAGGGCTTCAACCACACGTCTCAGTTGCTTTCTGTTCCCCAATAACGTTTTCACCTGGCTTCACGTCTGCCTATATGGTTTCATCTCCTCTTCACATGACCTCCCGTATGTCACTCTCGCACTGACGACTCTCTCGCGGCCCCCCTTTCGGCTCCACCCGAGCAATGGCTTGTCTAGTGATCTCACTTGATGGTTTATTCAGAGTATGACCAATACAATCCACCTCCATTTCTTCCCGCATATTTCCTGCACCATTGGTTCCTAGTCGGTTCACTCTCAGAGATCCCTGTTCTTGATCTCGAGCGGAGTATTGAGCGAAGGCAGGTGTTGATGAAGGTGCGTAGTTTGTTTGAGGTGCTCTGCATGACACGCTGGCCAAGTCTCTGATCCGTATATTAAGTAGGACTGACTTTACATTGGAGTTGAAAATCCGGATCTTATTTTTGATGCTGAGTGCTGAGTGTTGACCTCCACACAGATTTGAGAGTAATGAAAGCTTGCCTTGCTTTACCGATCCTCGTTTTGATATTCTCATTAGCTCCGTCTGCCTGTAGTTGAAATGATGCTTCGCAGGTAGGTAAAGCCCTGTTTTAATTAATCAATGTCATTAGTATCTTACATGGGTATTGTAAAGCACATATATACGTAGGCGTTGTCATTCATTCTCGCTGTTGATACAAAACAGTAACAGCTGTGCACATCAACGGTCAGTTCTCTCTTCGTTTGTTACATTTTCGGTGGTATCATATCGTGTTTTTGTAACCAACAGTGATTAGGACAGTAGGCTCACGAATCAACTAAACAGGAAATTCGTTAGGGCAATTACAAGTGTATTATTAACTGCCATACCAAAAGAATTCGACCAAACCTCACAAAAGAAAATGAGATAAAGACATCCGAGCATATCTGAAGCATCAGCATTCCAAGAATTCAAGCCAGTGTATGAATTCAAAGGAAAAACTTTAGTGTTTGTCTCTACCTTGGCCATGATAAATAGTCGATTTTCACAGTAATGACAATCCAATTACAATTTTTCTAAAACCAATCTACCTGTTTATTTCTGTTGTTTTTACGTTTGTAATCATTATCTGCACTAGTATGCTTTTTATGAGAACTTCCTGTCTACTTTTGTTATGATTATCTTCATTATTCCCTTGGGTTCACAGGGGAACATAGGGCTTCAGCAACACATCTCCGCTTTCTTCTATTTTCTGTCGTCCGCTACAGATGACTCCACGATTGCCAATAGTCTCTAATCTCCTCCTCCAGTTCAAAAGATCTCCATATTATCCAAGCACTGACGAACCACCCTTCTCATCCCATTGAGATTCCATTCGAGTGATGAATTGGCCTGAATTGAGCGCGATATCATTCGATGGCCTCCTCAAGTTATGCCCCGATCAATTTGTCTCCATTTTCTCCTACATATTTGTTGAGCTATCAGCTCTTGGTTGGTTTCTCATTCCGAGGGTTTCTTGTTGCTAATTCTTTCTTGTCAGCTGGCCAACTAATTGGTCATTTGATTCTCAGTATGGAACCAACCAGAGAAGGTTGTAGTTATTGATAAAACTCTGTACCTAGTTGCCGTTACTGCATTTTTAATCTCTAACTTATATATATCCAAATCTACAGCTAAAGAGTGAAATGAATTCACCAAAAGTCACATAGTTGAATTAACTTTAACATCATATGAATGTTTTTTTCCCTTCATTTACGCCTGTAAAACCTGGCCTCTCTAAGTTGAGAATGTGCGCGACTCTGCGTGTTCGATTACCGCCGTCTACGCAGGATTGCTTGCGTTCGATGGATGACATCATCGCCTGAGTAATTCTCAGGTTCGGTGGCGTGTGCTTGAACACAGTAGACATCACCATTCATTGTGTCGTCATCTGGAAACACCGACTTCGATGGCTTGGACATGTACTGCGAATGTCATCCCAGAGGCTTCCGTACAGGTCTCTGTTCGCTAGCCAGCCGTGGGACGGGATGGAAAAGGCGGAGAGGTGGTCAGTCCATGACGTGGCCTCGTGAGATGAAGGATATTTGTGCTAGATTAGCATCGGTTGGTGTGTCACAACTCCCTGGTTGGGGTCTGCGAGATAGCTCGGATCGATGGCTCGAAACGTTATCGGATATGGCCAAGAATCGTAACCAATGGCGAACGTGTTGTAATTTCCTTCTTTCTTCCCTTCCCGATGATAGTTAACGAATATTGTTTGAACTTGTTAAGCATGAGTGTTTTCCCTCCAGATGAAGTTCTTTATCCGTTCTCTACTTATATTCTTTTTTACTTTTGATCTATGTTGCTTTATTATTATTGTGTGGTGCATCTTTTTTGGTGACATATTGTACCAAGTTTTTTCTGCGTTTAAATAATAATAATAATTTTTTCCCTTCAGTTTTAAGCGAAGCACATTTGCAATCCATGCAAACTGATGACTGATATAAAGGATGTCGAATCACTCGTTGCAAAACATATAAGTATTTCAACTAATCACCTCGACGGATCGCATACTCTGAGAACTATTAGAGTGTGTTCAGTTGCCTACTACTCGGGTCCTAATCAGCAATCATACTGTCAGTATGATGGAAAATTGTTTAATGTGTTTGAACAGGTACAACACTTATTAATATTATAACCAATTGAGGATTTTATCGAGTGTAAGTTTGCAGGGATTACATTGGTTACAGGATTGGTCACTTAACTGCTGAAGAGTCCCAAACTAGGACGAAACAGCTGTCCAGTACTTCCAGGTTTTCCAATGGTTCTATAACCAACTGATGTCAGCTCATGATTGAATCCTGTAACCAATCAACTCCCTACAAACCAACACTTGAATAACCGACATCAGTCAGACAACTACTGGGGAGTACTGGGCACGGAACTGTTTCGCTATATAGTTTGTGCATCTTCAGCAGTACTGATGTCAGCTCGCGACCATTCCCGTAACTAGTCGTATCCATACAGATCAACAATTAATAGTTAATCTGATTCTCAGTAGTGACTTGACCTATTACGGAAGTTACCTGTAGTTTTGTAGTGAGAAGTCGTGACCAGCAGGGTCTCCCCCCCCCCCAATTTTGGGAAAGAAGACAGCGACTCACCTGTAATACTTGCTGGCGGTAGAGGTTTTGAATTCACAGACTATAGGGTCAGATCCCAGAGAATGACTGAAAGATCCATGAGCTCGACTCATTCCTGGAAGGTCCTAGGTTCGAATCCCGGTGGGTGAGTATTGATGAAGAGTCCCAAACTAGGACGAAACCGCCCCGGTTCAGTAACTCCCTGGTTTAGACTAGGCTTGAATTGTAACTAAATGGTGTCTGTAGTGAAAGTGGCGTGTGCGACTGATAAGCTTTATCAGCAGTACGATATGAAGAGACGTTCATCGGCATAAAAATATCAAATAGCAGGGAGGTAGATTTAATGTCAGAGAAAGTGAACCACTCAGCGTTTTGAGGAAACATGGGAGGCTAGAAAGGAACTCAAAGAAACACAATACAAACGAAGAGCAGATGCAGCACAGCACGGAAGATCCGTGTCAATGGTGATTTGAAGATAAGGTGTACATAAACTGGCTATATATAGGTACCAAATTTCAAATAAACGTTCCACTACCAAGTCTCTTCTTTCCTACCGTTACATAATCAACACTATAAAATGCGGTAAAATAACAAGTCTTTCGACTTACCCCATGATGATCAGCATGCATGTGAGTAATTAGAATTAACTTAATTTTGCGTAGGATTTCATTCCCTTTCTCCAAACCATATAATGCATAGAGTTGGCTTAAAGAGCCTTCTCCACAATCCAGCATTATGAAGTTATCCGGACTAAAACGTAAACAAAGAAAGCCATAACAATAATATAAGTGTGCAAGCGATACACAAACACACACACACACACTCACGGATACCGACTAAATAAACAAGTCACAGAGAAACCCTGAAGCTCAAACAACAGACAGGGTACAATGCAGTATTATATGCTCGTTAACCCTGTCGAAAGT
Source organism: Trichobilharzia regenti (assembly GCA_944472135.2). Classification (NCBI taxonomy): domain Eukaryota; kingdom Metazoa; phylum Platyhelminthes; class Trematoda; order Strigeidida; family Schistosomatidae; genus Trichobilharzia; species Trichobilharzia regenti. The sequence goes on along the minus strand of OX235270.1, from coordinate 25,846,646 downwards.
AGATAAGTATCCTGCTCCGCATGTCAACTCCAACTAGATTCTCTAGGCGTATCCTTAAGAGTCTCGGTTTGAAAGGCACCAGTGTTCTCAAGTGTAATCGCTAAACACCAAATTCACAGACATGGGGCATACACTGTAGAAATTAGCCTGCAGGTTTTCAAAATAATCAATACACAAAGGGAATTATGGCTACTTCGGTTCACAGAAGCCATTACCATCAAAAGACTTCGAACCAACCTATGCATACAAAAAGACAGTGTGACTAATCTCTCACTACCCTATCTGGTAACCGTAATTATTTTGTTCGTGAGATTTTTTGTATTTTGTTTTATCCTGTTGCATATCATTCCACTCAATCTTGATTTTGATTTTCACTCACTCACTGAGGTGACCTTACTATTCAGTTCCCAAATCTACCGAAATTAAATTATTTTATCTATTTTATGATTTTACGTCACTATTCACCCTCATCTAGACCTTTCAACTCTCCAACATAATATGTATAAATTGACTCTGTTGTTCTGCCTTGTATTTTGTCTCTAGCCTATCCATGTTTCTAAGCAACATCTAAAGTCTACCCCCCCCCACCCCGCCTCCTCATCTAATTACTGTATACACAGTTACTCCTTTAACACTAAATAATTGTCTGTTTACATCATCTCTGAACTTAGGTTGCTTATACTCTTTATCTGCGTCGGTGACACAGCGGTAGAATGCTCACCAACCAACTACGCGTGTAGACCGGGGTTCGATTCCTGGCCACCGACGCAATCCCCCACCCCACTAAGCCAGTATAAAGACTGGTAAAGAGGGAAGGTTGGGCATGAGAGGCCGGCAACCTCAACTCGTAAAAACATACACGACTCTTACCGTAACTTCAAGCCTGTAGCTAGCTTGACGCCCTATATGTTTTCCAGGGAACGTGAAGGAATAAAAACATAATTTCTATTTATAAGTTGAAGTCAGACACCATTTGTGTAACTTATAATTTGCTTATGTTCAGGATGTAGGCAGCAGTTGATGAGAATCAATGATACACGAAACAAAACCAGCTCATATTATCCAAACTGAAAATATTTCCGTTTTTTTTTTAATTCACGTTGAAATAAACTTCTTTAGACAGAAACATTAAAATTTGCGTTGTCTGCTTTTATGCCAAATGCTAAAAAATCGGATAACTTGGAGTTAATGCAAATCTACGCGTTTTCGCTCCTTTTTCAGATTAAAAAGTCTAACTGGTTTCTTCTCAACATAGAAGTATGCACAGAAGTACAGATGTCCGAATTCCAAAAACTCCATGTACCACGCAAAGGAAGATAAAAGACAGCACAAGAAAAAGGAAAAATGTGAGGTAAAAAGGCAGTATAATCACGTGGAAAAATCAATACGGTTGAATGGAGCGAATGTATTTTCGCCACCAGTAACGATTTAGCGTTGTATCCCTCCCTACCAATTGTCATCTCCAGCCGGTGGTTCGACCAATCCCGAGGACGTCAACGAGTTGCGTCACGAGGTCTACAGCCACCTACGTGGTTGGTTCAAACTAACTGTCAAAGATTCGATAGACTGATCAAGCCACGGATGCCGACTAAACAAACAAGTACCATGGAAACCCTGAAGCTCAATTAATAGACAGGGTACAAAACAAATGACAAAGGATAAATACTATTGATATTAGTATAAAACTTGGGGACTGTGGTGTTAGAGTATAACTCCATTGTCGATAAGATTTTATTTTGATAAACTGTCACACAATGTAGTGTTATACAGTAATATTAACTGATGACCACCTTTCGAGCACAATTTATTATTGCCACTCATAATCATATCATGTCACTCACTCACTCACTCACACAACCTTTTTGCTTCGTTTATATAATACATGAGTGGAATTGATGATTAGACACTTGAATTAAATCAGTAATATACGAAAAGTACACACAGAAATAATCATATAAATGTTATCAATCGAATACAATCAGATCGGAAGTAAATAAGTAACTTATTAGAATGTTATAGTATGAACTGGATACATTTTAACATTCTTTATTATCCTCTGATTTGGCTGGTGGTAATATATTATCTTCCATATCTCTGGTATTAGGGATGATGAATCACTTCTATTGCATGCGTTTGGTGTGTAGACCCGATGAACCAGGCAGGATTCAGTAAGTAATCCATCTCTCTCCACATACTTATATAACAACAGAAGACAAGGGCCGGCAACAGGTCCTTTTATTACGGAAATCAACATATATACATATATATATATATTTCCTGTACATTATTATAGCTTATTCAAATAGACAAACGCAGTCTCCTGATTGGTCGTTTCGGGTGACCTCGGAAAGTGGGACCATCTATCTGCGAATCATATTTGCCCAGGTAAAGTTTGATGTGATTGGTTGATGAATCAGCCTTGTTCATATTTTCTCATGGCCAACATTAGTGACCTAGACATTGACGTAGATTAATGTCTACCAATTGGCTAGCAGCCTGCTCTCACCACACTTATATTACGTTTTACAATTTCAACTCTCTCTCACCACTATATTGTGTGTTTGTGTGTTAATGAATGCAGCGCAATGTAGTGCTGAGTTGGTTTTTCTAAATTACTCATCTTCGTGGGATCAATCATTCTAACCATAGCTAAATTCTTATGTTCTGACAGGTGCATTCTGACTACCCTCGGCCTACTGGTTTGACTCATCTATGTAGGTGGTTGACCTAATCACAGTCATTGCAAGGTATTTTGTAAATTATATTATTTTGTTTAATTTGGTCCACAGAGGTCTTTATAATTTACACATATATACCTGGCAATAACTGTGAGGTAAAAACTAGTAGTAGATCAGGCAGGTGTAGTGAGATTATCAGAACATAAAATCTCAGCTAAGGTTAGAATGATTGATCCCACAAAGATGAGTAATTTAGAAAAAAAATCTCAGCACTGCGTTCATCAACACACAACCACACAATCGGGTGGGAGGGGGGGACAAAGTCAAAATTCTAAAAATCTATATGGGTAAGTGGAGGGAGATGGATTACTTACTGAATCCTGCCTGGTTCATCGAGTCTACATACCAAACGCATGCAATAGAAGTGATTCATCATCCCTAATACCAGAGATATGGAAGATATTATATTACCACCGGTCAAATCAGAGGAGGATAATAAAGAATGTTAAAATGTATTCAATTCATATTATAACAGTCTAACGAGTTACTTATTATGACTATAAAAACACTCGTCTTATTTCCCACCACAGTACCCAAGTTTTATACATAAATCAAAATTACATCATATTTTATTTTTTTTTAAAAGGAAAAGGGCCATGACTTACTCTAACTGCATGAGAATGCAGCTGATATTTCGGTATTTATTTGGAGTAGATGATCCAGTGCCGAGAAATGTGATCTCAGGGTACCTTTCAGATGCTAATCTATGATCTAAAAAATAATAAATCGAAAACCACGATGATGATGATAATAGTAGTTGTGAGAAGAATATATTCTCATCTATGAATGACAATTCTACTAACTGTAACCATGGCCACCAGCAGACAACACACCTAGTTTCAAATTCACATTAACTTTGGCGTTCTTATCAATGTCTTTTCAAAATAGCCAGAAAAAAATACCAGTTGTCCCACTGACACAGTCATAAACTCTCATGGTCCGTGGAAAACAGTAACTTACAGACGTTGACTGTCAACAGTTTCAAGGGTTCTATGGAACATAAGTCTCAACCTCCGTATCATCCAAAATAAAAGGGGCAAGTTTGTCTAGGTGAAGACGCTTACAAAATAAAGCAGAGTCTTACAAACACCTTCAGTTGAGCAGCAATCTTAGAATGTTTGGCATGTGGAGTGATTCGCTTGTGCTGCTGTCAAATGTAAGATGATGGATGCTACACGACTGGACTCAACTGGACTAAATCGACTACTCCGAGCTTAAAGATAGGCAAGCAGGAAAGAAAAGGTGGCATATTGGCCGAGCGTGTTGACCACTTCACTTGTTTGGGGAGGTGCATCAGCCAGCGGGTTGATCTGAGGGCTGACAAAATTTCAGCACGGACACAGACGCATAAGGTTCGTTCGGTATTTTTAAGCCAAATTACGCCATCCCTTTCTATCTGGCTTAGTAGACGTGATATCCGGCCGGCAGTCCACTCCGTCCTTTTTTAGGCTGTCTGGATATGAGACATGGCGATTGAGAGTGGGAAACATGAAAAGGTTAGCTAGCTAACTGTGTTTGCTCATAGATGTCTGAGTTCTATCTTCCATGTTAAGTGGTATAATAGGTTAGTGAACAATATTGAGGTGAGGCATCGGTCGGTCGAGTTCTAGGTGTGGAAGGAGGAGGAGGGGAAATCAATCTATTGACTAGGGGTTGTGAAGCGGTTGCACCGATTGAGATGGTTGGGACATGTGTCGCTCACACATGCCTGTCTGCCCAGTCATTGCCTTCCTCGACGACGACCGATGTTAACTGGCTTCATCATCAGTCAATGAAATCCGCAAGTTAGCTTAAGCCTGGCAGCCAGCCAGTCATGTAGGAAGGTGTAGACTACCTAACTACTTCGGGTCCTCAGGATGGTAGGGAACAATGAAGGCTGCAGACAATTAGTAATATGGCTCAAATTCATCGTTCTTGGTGATAGCTGGCACTGGTGCAGATGCAATCATTCTTTGTGATGATTTATCATAAACAATAAAACCCTATTGTTCTTCCACGTTGATATTCTTCTTGTATCACTCAGACTTCTGTTTATTATCTCTCCCTCTGCTTCGAATCTGTCTTTACTGTCTTCTCTTGTTTTGTGTGATAGGTGGGGGGGAGTGTAGCAACTGAAAGCGATGCACATCTGTGCTGAGTGTTCTACGTTGAAACCAGTCAGTCAGTCAGAACAAAGTATTCAGTGAGTAATCAACCTCTCTCTATCTCTACATACCTATACTACTTTTTACAATTTTAACTCTCTCTATCACAACCCTACTGTGCGGTTGTGTGTTAATGCATACAGTGCAATCTAGTGCTGAGCTATTCTTGAAACTACTTATCTTCGTGGGGTCAATCATTCTAATATTAGCTAAATTCTTATCTTCTGACAGGGCAATCTGACTGCTCCCCATCTACTGGTCTGACTGACCTATGTAGTTGACCGAATTCAGTCATTGCAAGGTATTTTATAAGTAATATTATTTTGTCTAACTGGGTCAGCCAAGGGTGTTCTCGAACCTACCTATAGAGCTTGTTGTACCTGAGTGAGTTGGTAGGTTTGAATGCCACCAGCGTAATTCCTGTTTTATTAAGAATCCTACGTAGAGTCTGATGTACCCTCCTTATACGGGAAAACTACTGTAGACACCTTATAATCTCTCTTATTAACGTTACCATTATTAGTTTCACCAATGTTTTTATGTTGCTTTTGACCTTTCTGATCTTCTCAATGAATTTTATAGGATAGTTAGTTATTTAATACCAACGCTCCTTCTTCTATCTGTTTCAATTAATCATTTGCGTTTTTTGTTGTACTACTTAGTGCTACTGCTCAGTTCGTTAGACACTTAACTAAGCCTGGCTTCACAGACAGATAACAGGTGAGATGAATTAAATTCTAAATTTATATTGGGATGTGAATTTTCTTTTCTTTACTAGTGAGTTTATGTGTGTATGTGTGTGAAGAAGCTTGAGAGAGAGACATGTTCTGTTTTCAACACTGTGTCTGAAAGTGTCAATCACATATCTCCAACATATTTTTGGAGTAGGATTAAGTGAATGTGTGTCGGTGGCACAGCGGTCAGGACGCTCGCCGACCATGCACATGGTCCGGGGTTCGATTCCTGGCTGACTCACTCCTTTACCTCGCTAAGCCAGAAGTAATGCTGGTAAAGAGGAAAGGTTGAGTGAACGTGAAGGAAAAAAACGACAGGGGATATAGGTGATCCATCGCATTGCTACACCTTCTGTTTGTCTATATATTTTGCCGTGGAATTTAAAGATAGTAGATGTGAGGCATAACTAAATTCCTTAAATAATTCGCTTAATGGGAAGCTTCATCATATGAGTGAGTTCAGGATCTGCAGTTAGTTCTCTTTTACCTACTTCTAAGGCCGCCATATTGATTAGTTTATTAGCACAAAGACTATTTATACTAATACTAATCGCTTTTTTTATTAATCTCTAATTGAATGTCATTTAGTTTAATTTCATTTCCTATGAATTAGTCATCAACGGGAGAGATTTGAAAGAGGTTACTTCATTCACTTATCTAGGGAGGGAACATGGTCTCAACTACAAGAAGTCGGAACGGACGACAATGTCAAATCGAGCGAGAATCGGGCGGTGGGCGAGAAACACATCCACTCATCAACCTGAAACAACCAATCTGGAAACCAATCTTCGTCACTCAGCCAGAATCAACAACAAAATTCCGTCGGTCGGATTTTCAATGCAAACACGTCAAGTCAGTCAGCTCTTCTGCATAGAACGGATCAGAAACTTGGCGGGTGGGTTACAAAGAATATTTCCGCCAACAGCCTGTTGGAGACGTTACCTTTATCAATGACTGTCTTCGCTGGCTCTATACTGAAGATCAGATGGCAGGGCCGGGCCGGAAAGAATCACCAACAAGCACCAAACTATGGGAACAAACAAAGCTAGAACAAAATAATCGTCCAGCAAATATGCAGGAGAAAGCAGATCGGGATGGATTGGACACTCGCTCGCTGAGGAGGCCGCCGCTGGTTGACATCGCGCGTCAGGCCATTGCTCGAGTGGAACCCGAAAGAGAAGCACGCGGCGAGTGGGTCGTCAGTGCAAGGGTGACATGGAGGAGGAGATCGTATGAAGAGGAGTTGAAACAGTGTGGACTAACATGGATGCAGGTGAAAAGTACAGCAAGAGAATACAGAAGCAAGTGGAGACGTGCAGTTGAAGCCCTATGTTCCACTAGGAACCCAAGAGAGCAATAATAATAATAATGAATTAGTCAGATGGCGGAGAGTTTTGACAATTCCTAAATGGAAATATTATTAGAGCTAGGTGTTCTGGCTATATTGGGTATAACCTGACTTATGTATTTTAATATCGCCATATTCTACTAGCAAATAAAGAGATGATTATTAATGGAGTTATATAAACGATGTTAAAAAGTTGGGTGACTGCCTTGATCTGATGGCAATGAGCAATGATAAATGATGAGCTCGAAACGGCGTCATCGGTTCACATTACTGTATAACACCACTGTGGGACTTTATCAAGACAAAACTCTATCCACAATGGAATTATACTTCAGTGTAGTGGAAAAGTTCAATTCTTATATCGAAGATATGGAAATGGACCGGACACACTCTGAGGAGGCCGTTAGGTGGCAGCATGCATCAAGTTGCCAATCGAGTGGAACCAGAATAAGAAACTGTATAAAGTAATTACCATGACTATCTCAGAGGTGAATAGACATACGATGAGAGGAGTTTTGAACACCTGATATCCACACTTGGTTATAACAGGATTGACCAGTCAAAACTAGCTAACATTTAAAACATAATTACAACACTGCAACTTTATTATTGATATTAGTATAAAACTTGGGGACTGTGGTGTTAGAGTATAACTCCATTGTCGATAAGATTTCATTTTGATAAACTGTCACACAGTGTAGTGTTATACAGTAATATTAACTGATGACCACCTTTCGAGCACAATGTATTATTGCCACTCATAATCATATCATGTCACTCACTCACTCACTCACTCACACAACCTTTTTGCTTCGTTTATATAATACATGAGTGGAATTGATGATTAGACACTTGAATTAAATCAGTAATATACGAAAAGTACACACAGAAATAATCATATAAATGTTATCAATCGAATACAATCAGATCGGAAGTAAATAAGTAACTTATTAGAATGTTATAGTATGAACTGGATACATTTTAACATTCTTTATTATCCTCCTCTGATTTGACTGATGATGGTTGCATCAGTGGAAGGAAAGCAAGATGATAGAGATGAAGATGACGAAAAAGATGAGTGAGTATTAGAGGGGTTATGTGTGCATTTCGGATTGTCAGGGCGATTGTTACTTCCCGGCTGCCCACACCGTGGAAGTTGGTTGCGTGACCGCAGAGCACAGGGGACAACTGCTTGAGGCCGATCACACGCGGCCTGCTTTTCTTTGTTAGTAATTGTTTTGTGTGTCTCAGTAGCATATTTATCACTCCTGCGCTGTGACACGGCAGCAGGAAGCGCGGTCGTTGTTAATCTGGGCCACGGCTGATCTGGCATGAAATTTTGTGATTTTGTATTTATCATAATCTTGGATTGGATAGCTGCCTTTTGTTTAACCGCTATCTAAACAACCTGCCTGGCATGGTAGAACCTCAAGAGACATAAGTCTCTGCCAGTATAGCTTGATTAGGTCATTGCGGTGTTCAAGCCCGACCACCACGTCAAGGTTGCAGCTTTCGGTCCAGCTTATCCATAATGGAGTTTTACAACTTTATGAGTACTGTATAGTCAGTCATATAAACACTGCTAAATATACCTACCTTGTGGTTTGTTAAGTTTCAGAGACTCTCGCATTTTAGCAAACTGATCTTCAGCTTCTTTTAAACTCATATAAAGTGGATCAAAAACTTGAGAGACAAACTCGTCAGCATTCAAGTTTGGATATTCGGATCTATAAAACAGAGAAACAAAAAAAAATATACGAAAAATGTAAGAAATTAATAACAGTGTCAGTCAATCAATACTTTGATTGAACACAAGTCAATAACTGGTGTAATGTATCGACTTCTATCTTCGGTGCAGACTGAATTCTATCAGTCAGTCAGTCATTCAAGTTTGTAATGTGGCCACCATATTGTTAGGCGGCTCTCTACCACAGTGAATTGTTGTACATGTTAGATGGTTGGAGACCACAGGGAGCACTGTGTGTGGACCTAAGTCTCGTGCCAGTTGACACTCACCAGTCAGTCAGCAAGGCGTATGTATCTGCAACCAACTTGAAGGAAAAACTCATGTCCGACCTTCTGAGACTTGAACCCGCGTCACCATGTGCCGCCTGCAGTCAGAGAGACGTTAACACAAAGCTATTCGGGCTCGTCATAGACCTCCTGTAGGACTGCACTGGACACCATCAATCACGGTGCAATCGCTCTCAAAGTGAACAGTGATGGCAAGCCAGCCAGCTAGCACGGTGACCACATTGCAAACCTTATTGATGCAATTCAGTCTGCACCAAAAATAAGACTAGACACATTACAGAACTAGTTACTGACTACTGTCCAATCAAACATCTCCGACTACAGCACTGGGTGATGCCGGTTCGAATCTCACAGAAGGGACATGAATTAATTCAAGGTTGCAGATACGCCTTGCTGACTACTATGATTATTATTCCCTTGGGTTTCGAGTGGAACACATGGTTTCAACAACACGTCTTCATTTGGCCCTGTTCTCTCTGATCCTCTCTAGCTGGCTTCACGATTGCACACAATAGCTCACCTCCTCCATTCAAAATGAACTCCACTATTCAACCCTCGAACACACACACCCTAGTCGTCGCTTTCCATCGAGATTCCACTCGAACAATGGCCTGTCGCGAGATATCATTCCACGGTCTCTTCAGATTCTCTCCAATTGCCCTACATTTTCTTCGGAATATTCATCAGGCAATAGGTTCTTGACTGGGTCAGTGTACTGCTAAGTTTCTCCTTGCTAATTATTTCCTCTCTGGCTAGCTCATCTCCAGTATGGAGTCCGTGAAGGCAGTTGTTGACAAAAGTCTGAAGCCGCCTGTTATAAATTCCTTAGCGGACACCCACGCCAAGTTTTTGACGCATATACAAGAAGTGATTGACTTAACATTGGTGTTGGACATCCGAATTTTGTTCTTTATGCTGGTGAGTGTAGAAGGTTTCCAAATTTATTACAGAGTGGTGAAGGTTTGTCTGGCCTTTTGCGATTCTGGCTGGTTTTCACATTCTTATCCATCCGGTCGCCTGTAGTTGAAACCATGCTTCTTAATCAAATAATTTCTTCCATTTATGGTGATTGATGCTTGGTGTTGTTGATCGGTGAGTATCTTCATCTTCCCTGTCTTCTCTACGTTCACTATGATTTTGATGTAGTTGTGTTCTGTGAGCTATCTGGAGGGTATACTTGCGAAGCTTTCATTGCCCTCCCTACTAAGCAACATCTTCAGTGCATACACTTCACAATTTGATATAAGCTTCTACACTTCTCTACGAGTTTATGAGTCATCCCTCCTAGTGAGAGACCTTGAAGGTGTTTGGTTGTTTCTGTGTGTTTCTAAAACCTACTTGCGTTGGTACTGATTGTTTCCTTGACCCGAAGTTTCACCCTTTCTGTGTGTGTGAGAGAGATTTCCATCTTATCAATTAGTAAATTCTGTCTATGTCAATGTGTCTATTATTAATTGACGATTCTCACTGGAATACTAGGCAGCCTTCGAAAAAACCTCTGGCATACTTGGTGTTGTTTCCTCTGTCTAATATTAGAACATTGGTTGTCCCAGTTGAATTGATGTCCGTGGTTGTCTGTATGCAGAGATATGTTGGAGCGGATATCATGCCTTTTGACGGCTAGTTCATGTTCATGCATACGAAGACGAAGAGGCGGTCGTCCACTTTGGCCTATGTAGTGTTTTTCAGAGTCGCCGCAACTTATTTTGTAGATGATTTTGGTTTAATCTTGTTTCGATGTTGAGTTTGTCTTTTGGTTAACACACAGAGCTAGCTGAGTGAAGTGATTTTGTTGGTTTGTGTGCGACATCAATTCCTCATCAAGGTTTGAAGAGTGTTGCACTGATTTCTGAGATGTCTTTTACATATGGTAAGGTGATTTCCCTTTGGGGACATTTGATTTGGTTGATTGGCTGGCTGGCTGGCTTAGGCGTAGATGTCCATTGATGAGGTTTCGAAGATATCCATTCTTTTGGAAGAGATATATTTCTTCAATTTTCCTTTCGGTAGGAGTGCTGAAATAAGTCCTGGCTTTCTTGAATATCGTTTATACACAATTCTCTTGGTATGTCATTATTGTGTTGCTACTGTTGTAATGAAAATGTTTCAAGGAAAAATTCCGTGCATACAGAGAGTATATAAGGAATAAGTTTTTTTTAAAAGTATGCAAGATCAAAAACTTACTTATTGTATCCTCTCCATGGTCTCAAAGAAAACTGCATATGAGGTTCAGCGTGTACAACTGGCGTGAAAGGATCAATCGGATTCTCTATTGTTTTTTTACGTTTCTGATTGATGAAGAAAGAAAAGAAAAAACATACAAAGGATTATGATAACTTGCTAGCTAGAAAGTTGAAAGGTAACAGGGACAGGAAGCTTTTTTCACTATTTCACCCTGCTCCAAGTCTGCCCACATGCTTTCATCTCCTCTTAACATCACCTCCTCCATGTCACCCTCGCACTGATGACCAACTCGCCGCTTTCAGTTCGGATTCTACTCCAGCGATGGCCTGTCGTGTGATGTCACTCACTTGATGGTTGGTTTCTTCAGAGTATGGCCTCCAATCCACCTCCATTTCTTCCTGCTCATTTGTTGCACAATCTGTTCCCGGTTGGTTCGCTCTCAGAGATCCCTGTTGATGATCGTTCCTGGCCAGCCATCTGATCTTGAGCAAAGTAATGAGCAGAGACAGGTGTTGATGGAGGTCTGCAGTTTGTTTGAGGTGTTCTTTGTGACGCGCTGGCCAAGTCTCTGATCCGTATATTAAGTAGCACTGACTTAACATTGGAGTTGAGAATCCGGATCTTATTATTCATGCTGAGTGCTGTCTTTTGACCTCCACACAGACTTGGGAGTAATGAAAGCTTGTCTTGCTTTCCCGATCCTTGATTTGATATTCTCATCAGCTCCGTCCGCCTTTATTTGAAATGATTCTTCACAGGTAGGTAGGTATGTAGGTAGGTGGGTGAGTTGGTGGGAGGTTGTTTCTTTCAGGTTCTTCTCATTTATGCTGATTGTTGTCTGTTGTTGTTGCAGTTGCTGTTGCCCACGAATTTTCATCACCTCTGTTTTCTCTATGCTTACTTGGAGTCCTATCTTGAGATCAACTTGTATTGGTCAGTAGCTGTACTCACGAATCCAATACCAGAGATATGGTGGACAATATTACTACTAATAAAAGAAGGAAAGATAAGTCATAATCGAATTACAGAGACGAAGTTTTTTGAAGTTATGCAGAAGGAGGCCTTGATATGATTGTGTGAACAATAAGTAAACATCGAAACTTCATAGATATAGAATACCCTATAACACCGTATACTTTTAGTAGCCAATTGGTGGATGATGACTAGCAGTGGAATCCAGGATAACGCGCATTTCATCTTATTTAGGACTCGTCAACTGGATGTATCTGCATTCCACAGTCAGTCAGTGATGATGTTCACAACGAGACTCAAACCAGGTGCCCATAGTTTCAAACGCCAAAGCGTTATCTACTAGACCACTTGGCCCACGAGAGCCGCCTCTTGTGCAACGGGGTCATACTAATTGTTTAATTCAATTTCAGACTTTTCCCGTCGATTGATTGCACCAAAAGTGCTCAGTCTATCCAGATGACGAGTCCCAAATAGGACGAAATGTGCATCTTCGATTCCATCGACTAAATTCTAATTACACGCCCAGGCATCGTTGAAACATCTGCACAAGAAGCTGGCCGACATGTAAACCTGAGACCGAGCACTTTGGTTCAATCAATCGACGAGAAAATCTGAAATTCAATTAAACCGTACCAAAGAAATTTACTCTATGATGTAATTATACCCTACCTACCACAGTGTCCAAGCTCTAACCATAACGTCAGTATTGAAGAAACATCCATATATACACTAACTGACTCCATCGAAGGAGACATCACACAACTACAGCCTATACAACACAAGCAATTTCGTGTCTTGATCAAACAACTATCCAATTGCTGTTTATCAACACTACTTCTTCTTTGATTGGACACTGGTAACTTGTGTGACGTGTCTACTCCTTTCTTTGGTGCAGACTGAATTCTATCAGTAAGGTTTTGCAATGTGGCCACCATTCAAGGTAGCCCGCCACAATCACCCAGTGCTGCAGTCAGACGCGGGTTCGAATCCCAGAAGGGACATGAGTTCCTTCAGGGTTGCAGATACGCCTTGATGGTGAGTCCCAGCTAGCACGAAACCTAGGTCCAAGGCTTCCTGTCGATTGCTTCCAACTATCTAATATCACTATTTCTTCTTATTCAACTAGACTGTGATGAGCTTCCAATACAGCAAAACACGTGTGTCAAAATACGAGAATTTAGATTTCTACAGGTTTGATCACCAGTTGACGTCAGTTTGAGAACTATTGGGAAAACAGTGGGGAGTACTGGACAGGCCTGTTACATCACCATAATTCGTTAGCCTTTCAGCAGTATGCACCCCCGAGGTTCGAACTCCAGGACCTTAGGGTTAAAGGATGATCTTACACAGACCATTTGGCCATTAGCACCCGATACAACAGCCTATGAATCTTAATTTCCTGACATTCAGGTGAGAGAAAAGTTACTCGTCTATGATACTGGCTAGCGGTCATCAATTCGCAGAAGTTGGAATTCATGGTCGATTGTATCAGATCCCAGAGTGGTTGAATGGTCTACGACCTCACCTCGTAACCAGGTCTTAGTTGCGAACCTCCATGGGCCCATACAGCTGAAAAGTCCCAAACTAGAGAACTATTACCATATAAGGAGGTAGGGAATATCTGACACCCTCCCTACATAGGATTCTTAATAAAACAGGAATTACGCTGGTGGGATTCAAACCTACAAACTCACTTGGGTACAATAAGCTCTGTAGGTAGGTGCTTTTCTTGTACTTTCTTCTCTTGCTTCGCGTGCTACACGGAGTGTGGCGACTTGAACTTCCGCACATTTGTGCAAAGTTCTATGTCGAAAACAGACAGACAGACAGGTAGGTGCAAAGACATCCTAGGTTGGCCCAATTAGACAAAATAATATCATTTACAAAATACCTTACAATGACGGTGAGTTAGGTCAACTGCACAGATGAGTTAGACCTGTAGATCGGGGGTATTCAGACTGCCCCTGTCAGAGCATAAGAATTTAGCTAAGTGTAGAATGATTGACCCCAGGTAGACAAGTAATTTAGAAAAAAGCTCAGCACCACATTGCACAGCATGCATTAAAATACAACTACATAGTTGGGTAATTAGGTGGAGATAGAGAGAGGTTGATTACTCACTGAATCTTTGTTCATCGAATAGTCTACACCCAACACACAACACATGCAATAGGGATGACTCATCACTGATTCCAAACATATGGAAAATACTACTACCAATCAAATCAAGGGAGGGAAAATAATGGAATTATATAAACGAAGTTAGAAAGTTGTTGTGAGTAACTTGATATGATAGCGATGAACAATGATAAATTGTGCTCGAAACGACGTCATAGCTATATACTACTGTACCACACCATTGTGAGACTTTGTCAAAATAAAAATTCTATCCACAGTGGATAAGTTCTATTCTTATATCGAAGATATGGAAATGGATCCGGCACACTCTGAGGGGGCCTTTGGGTCACATGGCACTAAACAGTTCTGTCTAGTACTCTGCCCACCCAACCTTTCCCCTAATAATTCTCTAACTGATATCAATTTATAAAATACAAAATAATTAAGCGAAGAATGTCTTTTTCCATAATTTTCTCTTCTGGCTCTACAATTATATATATATATATATATATATATATATATATATATATATATATATATATATATATATATATATATATATATATATGCTTATATACATGGAACATTCTAGAATAGTAGGCAATATCAATATTAGTGTATTTTTAAAATAATATCGATTTGTAAAGTAAGATCACCACAGTTCATTAAAGATGCTTTAATAATAATAATGGGAGTAATAATAAAGATATAGTAGGAAATAGAATATCAAACCCAGGACCTTCCGGTTACAAGGCGAGCTCGTAGACAAGATGCTTGATGGTTTAGGACCCCGCCTTGTAACCAGGCGGTCCTGGGTTCAAACCCCGGTGTGTGAGTACAGATGAACAGTCCCAAACTAGACCGAAACAGATGTCCAGTATTCCCAGTTGCTTTTCCAACGGTTCTCTAACCAATGTCAGCTTATGATGAAATCCTGTAACCAACCAGATCTCTGCGAACCCCAACACTTGGTATCTTAGATTTCCTTATGCATACATAATTAATCAACATTAGCAGTAAATAATTGTTGTCAGATATTAAATAAACAAAAATCAAGAGATAACATTGATAAAAGTGTATATGTGAGATTCACTTACTGAAATGGCATCAGGATCTGTCATATCATGCAGTAATGGATAAACAGTCGAGTCAAAAAATCGATTCAAGATGAACGTTTGACTGTACATACCCACACGATCAGTTATAAAACCAGTACCGTCAATAATTAAATGTTTGACACCCGTATTCTCATTGTCAGGACCATCTGCTGTTGTTTGACGGGAACATTCCTCCAGTCTGAATATTTAGAAAATAAAGATCATGTATACAACTATAATGAAGTTAAATCTTTGGACCTTCATGTGTAAATAAATGTTGTTATGAAGACAAAATAGAATCTTGAAATCAACTGGTGGATGGTCACTAGCAGGGGAATCCTCCTATTTGGCGCCGATGCTCGAATCAAGTGCACATACTTTCAAATGTCTTGGTAGGAACCCCATCACTCATTGGGTACATCCACTAGCTGACGAATCCCAAAGAAGACGAAATTTTATTTAAACAAAGTAAAAACTTGGTACAATATGTCACCAAAAAAGATGCGCCACACAATAATATTAAAACAACATACATCAAAAGTCAAAAAGAATATAAGTAGAGAACGGATAAAGAACTTCATTTGGAAGGAAAACAGTCATGCTTAACAAGTTCAAACAATATTCGTTAACTATCATTCGGAAGGGAAGAAAGAAGAAAATTACAACACGTTCGCCATTGATTACGATTCTTGGCCATATCCGATAACGTTTCGAGCCATCGATCCGAGCTATCTCGCAGACCCCAACCAGGGAGTTGTGACACACCAACCGATGCTAATCTAGCACAAATATCCTTCATCTCACGAGGCCACGTCATGGACTGACCACCTCTCTGCCTTTTCCATCCCGTCCCACGGCTGGCTAGCGGACAGAGACCTGTACGGAAGCCTCTGGGATGACATTCGCAGTACATGTCCAAGCCATCGAAGTCGGTGTTTCCAGATGACAACACAATGAATGGTGATGTCTACTATGTTGAAGCACACGCCGCCGAACCTCAGAATTACTCGTGCGACGATGTCATCCATCGAACACAAGCAATCCTGCGTAGACAGCGGCGATCGAACACGCAGAGCCGCCGCACATACTCAGCTCGGAGACGAAATGACTTCAAGTTACATGATCAGACATCACCGGAGCATCTACGCAAGGAGCTGACATGTCAACCTGACACCAAGCACTGATAGTGAAATAAGTGAGGGCAAAAACTGAGCAAAGAGGAAGTTGCAAATAGCATTCATTTTACTAGATTATTTAAGTGTGATTCCTTCGCATCATTTTCTCAAATATTTTATCAGAATTACAAGCCTAGTGAAATCTAAGTATATAAATCAAAAAGTAGTGAGAATTTCTTACAATAGAAAGGGAATAGTTTAAGCGTAGTGTGTTGCCGTGGCTCTCTGAAACTTAGGTGTGTTTCCCTCGAACGACTCGTCAAATCAGTATTGAGAGATAATGCGTTACACTTTGAATTACTGAAAGCTCTCTTCTGACATCAGTAGATAAAACAAAAAGTAATGATTGCACATATTATTAAATTATTATTTTTAGCTCCTTTAGTTCCTAGAGGAACATACAGCTTCAGCATCACGCCTCCAGAGCGTTCGCATCTCCAGCAACGTTTACACTCCGATCCAAGTCTGCCCACACGCTTTCCTCTCCTCTTCACATGACCTACTCAAAGTGACCCTCGCACCGACGAGCAACTCGTCGCTTCTGTTTCAGGTTCCACTCGAGCAACAGCTTGTCTAGGGGTGTAATTCAATTGATGGTTTCCTCAGAGTATGGCCGATCCACCTAAATTTGTTCCTGCATATCTGATGCACAACTGTTTCCTGCTGGGCTGGTTCGTCCCCACAGATCCGTGTTACTGATCCTTTCTGGTCGGCCATCTGATATTGAGCGAAGACAGCTGTTGATAAAGCTATGTAGTTTGTCCAAAATGCCCTTCTCTCATCCGTATAGCAAGTAGCACTGACTTCACTTTGGAGTTGAAAATCTGGATCTTATTTTTGATGCTGAGTGCTGTTGACTTCCTCCAAACAGACTTGAGAGTAATGAAAGCGTGCCTTGTTTTCCCGATCCTTGCTTTGATATTCTCGTCAGTTCCCTCCTCCTGCAGTTTAAACGATGCTTCTCAGGTAGGTAGGTAGGTGAAGTTTGCTTCTTTCAGATGTCTCCCATTTATGCTGGCTGATTGTTGTTGCTGTTGGCTAGGAATCTTCATCACCTCTGTTTTCTCTACGTTAACCTGAAGTTCTATCTTCTCTCCATGTTTCCTCTGCCAACTTGTTGCTTTTCATCTGCATATCTTTCAGTTTGTGAGAAATCAGACATATATCATCGTCGAAGTCCAGATCCTCAAAGTTTTTGTGTGGGTCTATTTTATGCCTACCTCCTCGCTGCCTGCCTGTCTGTCTGTCTCTCGCACTATCCAGTCTACCGCAATTAGGAAAATCATTGGAGATAGTAGGCAACCAGTCTTGTCTTACTCCCGTTTTCACTTCGAATGATTCCGTGAGTTTCCCGTTGTGGATTACTTAGCATGCATCATTGTCGTACAATTGTTGGATGAGATGTATAGTGGTTATTGGCATCCCGTAGTAGCGAAGTAGTTGTCAAATCACCTCTCGATCGACTTCGTCTGCTGAAGGCCTTTCCAAAGTCGATGAAGTTGAGGTAGAGAGGTGACTGCCATTCCAAGCTCTGTTCCATGATGATACGTAGTGTTGTGATTTGATCGATGCGTGACCTGTTTCTGCTGAATCCAGCCTGTTCTGGTCGAAGTTTTTCATCTTTGGCTTGTATGATTCACTCAAGGATGATGCGACTTAGTATTTTGCTTGGGATGGACAGGAGCATGATTTTGCGCCAGTTTTTGCATTGATTTAAGTCTCCTTTCTTTGGCAGTTTGTATAAGTATCCTTTCTTCCAATCCTCGGGTACTTTGCCCTCCACCCACACCTTCTCCAGTAGTGGTGTCATCAAGTCTGCTGTTGTTTCTGGGTCCATTTTCAGTGCTTCTGCTGGGATTCCATATGGTCCTGCTGCCTTTCCAGTTTTTAGCATCTTGATTGCATTCAGGACTTCTGTTCTCGTCGGGACACTAGTTAGGTGGTATTATGTCATTATATTTATTTTTTCCAGGGATCCCGAGTAGAACATTGGGCTCTAACAACAAGTCTACATTTTGCGTCGCCTTTCTCGCAGTCCTCTTTAGCTGGGTCAACGATTCCTCCCATAGGCTGTCATCTCCTCCTCCTCCAACAAGATTGATCTCCTCCATTTTACCCTCGATCACGCACACACGGCCTACTCGTCACTGCCCATTCGGATTCCACACAAGCAATTGCCTGAGTGCCACGTATCATTCGACGGTCTCCCCAGTGTGAGTCCAGTCCATCTCCATTTTCTCCTGAGGATATTTTTGCTAGCAACAGGTTCTTGAATCGTTCGCACAGCCAGTGAAGAGGGCAGCTGTTGGCAAAAGCCTTCAGTAGCCTGTTGGAAATGCTTCACGTGACGCATGCGCCAATTTTCTGAGCCATATAGAAGTATCGATCTACATTAATGTTGAATATCCGAATTCCATTCTTTACGCTGAGGAGTGCAGTAGATTTCCAAACCGATTTCACAGTCTGTCTGTCTGTTGTCGACATACAACTTTGCACATATGTGCACCAGTTCAAGTCGCCACATTCCCCCCATGTACCACACAAAGCAAGACAAGAAAGCAGAAGTAGAAGAAATGCATCATAGAGAGAGAGAGAGACAGTAAACAGAGGTGTGATGTGAGACAAAGGAGGAGTAATAATGAAGAACAGTATAGTTTCATTGGAAATCATAAGTCACAGGGAGTGAGTGGATGCATCTGCGCTAGCCAGTCATTGAGAACGATCACTCTGAGCCAGCCATATCACAAATTGTTTCCAGCCTTCATTGGCTTTTACCGTCCCGAGGACTCCAACCAGCCAGTCAGGAAGTCTGCACCTTCCTACGTGGCTGGCTGGCTTAAACTAACTGTTGTGGATTTCATTGACTGGTGAGGCCATATTTTGGTTTGATCGCCGCTATCTCTCTCTCTCTTCTCCAATCTGACCAATCTTATGTCAGCTAACATTGCCGATTGTCGAGGAAGGCGATGACCAGGAATTCATTCGTAACACATGTCTTAACCATCTCAGTCGATGTAATTTCACAGCCTCGTCGATTGATCTCCCCTCCCACCTACCGAGCACTCGACCGAAGCATAACCTCAATACCACTTCACACAAGAGATAGAACGAACGCAGGCATCTATGATCAAAGACAGCTAATCTTTTCATGTCTTCCGCCCTGAATGACCAGGTCTCACAGCCAGCCATAAAGGAGGACGGAACGGACTGCTGAGCACTACACTCACCCTTTGGTCGACAGCAGCCAGCCGGATATCACGTCTACTTAGCCAGAGACGGCATAAACTGGTATACGCGAAACTAGCCCTCTGTATCCATGCTGAGATTAGGGTTAGACATCGAGTTTTATGTAAGGCGGGGGAAATCAGTCGATGAGGTTATGAAGCTACACCGACGACATATATGGTTAGGTCACGTTTTACGCATGCATTCATAGCCATCGCGAAATCAGCTGACTTAGGTTGGTGGTGCGGGTGGTGGTAGTTAACCCAAAACATGGAATCAGTCGATGAAATCTTTGACAGTTAGTTTGAGCCAGCAATGTGAACGGAAGTGTAGACTACCTAACTGGTTCAGACCCTTGAGATGCCATAAAATCAATGAAGGATGGAGACGATCGGTGATACGGCTGACTGGAAATCGTTCTCAGTGATGGTTGGCGATGGTGCAGATGCATTCACTCTTTGTGACGATTTATCATATCCAATAAAACTCTCAGAAACTTGGCGGGTGGGTCACAAAGAATATTTCCAACAGCCTGTTGCAGACCTTCATCCCCAACTGCCTTCACTGGCTCTATACTGAAGATCAGATGGCAGGGCCGGGCCGGAAAGAATTACCAACAAGCACCAAACTATGGGAACAAACAAAGCTAGAACAAAATAATCGTCCAGCAAATATGCAGGAGAAAGGGGATCGGGATGGATTGGTCACTCGTTGAGAAAGCCAGTTGGTGTCATCGCGCGCGCGTCAGGTCATTGCTCGAGTGGAACCCGAAAGGGAAGCACGCGGTGAGTGGGTCGTCAGTGCAAGAATGACATGGAGGAGGACATCGTGTGAAGAGGAGAGGAAACAGTGTGGACTAACATGAATGCAGGTGAAAAGTACAGCAGCAGAATACAGAAGCAAGTAGAGACGTGCAGTTGAAGCCCTATGTTCCACTAGGAACCCAAAGGAACAATAATAATAATAAAACTCTACTGTTCCTCCGTATTACTCCGATTCTTTTCGCCTCACTGACACTTCTGTTTACTATCTCTGCATCTTTTTTGAATCTGTCTACTGTTTGATTTCGCTTTGTGTGGTACATGGAGTGAGTGTGGCAACTCAAACTGCTGTACATCTGTGCAAAATTCTATGTTGAAACCAGTCACTCTGTTAGTCATTCCGCCCCCCCCAAACACCCCACCCCTTGGATTTTCACATGTTCTTCTACAAATAAATCTACACAGTGAAAGTTATGATCAACTTACCTTTCAACTAATTTCTGATATTCATTTGAATAGAACATGCCCGGAGGTAAGAAATGCACAATGAACGATACACCAGAAGTTAATTGTTCATCAGACGGTTTACAGACAAGAGTACTAAAAAACTGTTCATTAGACATGAATGCAGGAATATAATCAAGATCTGGACAGTCGATGAAGAGGAAATTCTTCGGCGGAGCTGACGGCAAAGTAGTTTCTTCTGATGTTATCTGAAAGGATGAGAGTCACAAAAAAGAAACAACAAATTATTGACTGTGAACATGCATTTCTTCTTTGAGTCTTTCGATAGTCACACGTTAAGTTAAAAACATAATTATTCCAACATCGAAAAATTGAGAAAATTGTTACTTTTATGTGCTAAAAATATATCCAATTCGAATTCCCTGGGTATCTTTTCTGTCAATTTGATGATATCACAGTGGGAGAAGCTCCTTGGGGCCTAGTTTCTGCAGATTTATTCTAGTCAGGAGTAGAAGCCGGTATTTTGCAGCAACATATACAACGAACACACGTATACCTAAGACATTATGTTGATGATATTTTTATTGTATGTGAAAGCAGATAAAAAACTGAAGACCTCCTCCTGTTGATGAAAATTCAACTCATGCCATCCGAATCTCAACTTTACAACAAAACACGAAGCAAAATGGTACTATTAAATTCCTAGACGTTTCTCTGGTGGAAAGGATGGGTGGCCCAATCGAAAGATATATATTTAGAAAGTCTTCATGGACAGGACAGTAAATACATTTCAGTATACAAAGAACTGAGAAGTTCAATAATAAATGCTCCGAATAAATGAATCCACAACTAAACCATCCAAACAGTTTCAAAGAAATCTATGAATTTGTCATTCAGCTAAATAACAAAGCACATTGTGAACTACAGACATATGACATCGACGATGTCATACCACCCATCCCACCAAGATTCATCGAAAAGAATATCAAATTAAAAGTTAAGAGGAACGAAAACACCACTTGTTCCAAAAAAAAAACTTTACATGAACCTGGATGTTAAGGCAGACTTAGCTTGCGATAGATATCCTTGAATTGGGGGGGGGGAGAATTTCGTCATCTTGGAGATGAGCATTCTTTGCTCTTCTATCATCCACTGGTCTGTAGAAGCCCTAAGCACAATATCCTACATCTGATCACTTCTATTGCTGTGGAGCTGTGTAAACAATGCGATAGATAGTGGAACACCTTGTCAACACACTGGGGTCATTCTATCTCAACAGCACACCTCTTTCAAAGTAATCTATATAAAGAAGAACAGCCTGTTAGAGGTACTACGCTTTCGTTCGTCTCCTTCGTATGGCTAAAACTTTAGTCATTCGGATAGACCAACTGGAACTATGCGCATAAGAGAGAAAATTATTCAGTCCTCACTCAGAGTAGGCCCGATCAATCCGTCTCCATTTTCTCCAACATATTTGCTGAGCAATCAGCGGCTCTTGGTTGGTTATTTCATCACCAGTCAGAGTTTCTTATTGCTAATTCTTTTTGGACAGCTGGCTGCCTGGCCATTTAATCTTCAGTACGAAGTCAGCCAACCAGCCAGAGTAGGTGGCAACTGTTGATAAAAGTCTGCAACTAGCTGTTGGAAATCCTTCTCGTGATGTACACGCAGTGCAAGTTTCTGAACTGTTTGGAAGAACTAACTAACTGACTGACTGACTGACTTCATTGACATTTGTGATGAACACCCAAACCTTGTTGTCTACGTTGAGGCGGAGTGAAGCAGACAACTTCTAAACTGGTTTCAGGTTGATGAAGACGTATCTTGCCTTTCCGATTCTGGCTGGCTTTGACATCTTCATTCGTCCCAACTGCCTGTGGTTGAAACGATGCTGCAGGGGTCAGGCTAGATAAGTGGATAAAGTGACCGCTTTCAACCTCTTTCTCCTGTTAACGGTGATTGGTGCTTGTTGTAGGTTGGTTATCTTCAAAATCCTCGGCCTTCAATTTCTCTATGTTCACCTTATTACGTAACTCCAATACACTGGCTTCAACTCTTGTTATTCATTGACTATTATTCATACTTAAGATTGTGACAAATCATTGTTTTTGTCAGTATCCTCTTTCGTGGTAAACTGTAAAAAGATTCAATTGTGCAGCTAAACAGGAAAATGAATTCGACGTAAAAAGAACCTCTTTGCTGAACTAGGTGTTTTGTTCTCATTAATGTCTGTATGGGGATTATTCAAGGATTATTATTGTAATAAATTAGAATGCTTATGTAAGCGTGAAGCCCAAGAAGTTGACCAGCTGAAACATAATGAAATGACAAACATCCCGCTGTGATTCTCTCTGAGCTGTCGCTGGCAGTCCCCTTAACTAATGGTCTATTTCATAATACAATATTCTGACTAGATACTACAATTCCTCACTATGGAACAAACTCATATTTAAAGACCTTAGAGACAAGATTCTCCCAAATCAATGATATTTAACCTTACATATAGTAGTCAAGATTTCGAATGGAGCATAGGATCATCCTTGAGTGAATCATACAAGCCAAAGATGAAAAACTTCGACCAGAACAGGCTGGATTCAGCAGAAACAGGTCACGCATCGATCAAATCACAACACTACGTATCATCATGGAACAGAGCTTGGAATGGCAGTCACCTCTCTACCTCAACTTCATCGACTTTGGAAAGGCCTTCAGCAGACGAAGTCGATCGAGAGGTGATTTGACAACTACCTCGCTACTACGGGATGCCAATAACCACTATACATCTCATCCAACAATTGTACGACAATGATGCATGCTAAGTAATCCACAACGGGAAACTCACGGAATCATTCGAAGTGAAAACGGGAGTAAGACAAGACTGGTTGCCTACTATCTCCAATGATTTTCCTAATTGCGGTAGACTGGATAGTGCGAGAGACAGACAGACAGGCAGGCAGCGAGGAGGTAGGCATAAAATAGACCCACACAAAAACTTTGAGGATCTGGACTTCGACGATGATATATGTCTGATTTCTCACAAACTGAAAGATATGCAGATGAAAAGCAACAAGTTGGCAGAGGAAACATGGA
The DNA here is from genome assembly GCA_944472135.2 of Trichobilharzia regenti. NCBI lineage: Eukaryota > Metazoa > Platyhelminthes > Trematoda > Strigeidida > Schistosomatidae > Trichobilharzia > Trichobilharzia regenti. The sequence continues at coordinate 25,822,561 of OX235270.1, read as the reverse complement.
GAGAAGATAGAACTTCAGGTTAACGTAGAGAAAACAGAGGTGATGAAGATTCCTAGCCAACAGCAACAACAATCAGCCAGCATAAATGGGAGACATCTGAAAGAAGCAAACTTCACCTACCTACCTACCTGGGAAGCATCGTTTAAACTGCAGGAGGAGGGAACTGACGAGAATATCAAAGCAAGGATCGGGAAAACAAGGCACGCTTTCATTACTCTCAAGTCTGTTTGGAGGAAGTCAACAGCACTCAGCATCAAAAATAAGATCCAGATTTTCAACTCCAAAGTGAAGTCACTGGTACTATATACGGATCAGAGACTTGGTAGGGCACCTAAAACAAACTACAGACGTTCATATCTATGATTCAGTTCCCTCACCGGATGTAATTTCTTAAAAACAGCCATATATATACATGTATATATGCGATCGCACAGCTTGCTAGTAAGTTCGTCGTTAAAGTCTCCCCGCGTGCTACACGGAATGTCGCGACTTGAACTTCCGCACATTTGTGCAAAGTTCTATGTCGAAAACAGACAGACAGACAGACTGAATCACTTATTTTAATTTTCTATAATCCCCAATCACTGTTGCTTGATTTTGGGTGAGATAAACGCATAATTTTTACGCTACACTCGAAAACTAAAAGATGACATTATGACATGAAATCAATCGTACGCTAGTAAGAAGATTTGAAAAAATTAAACTAGGCGCGCTTACCACACGTCCATCATTCAAGACCAAATTCTCTCCATTTATCAGAGTTTGTATTGCTCCAGATTTTAAAACCGATCTGTTGAAATGTTTGTTTTTTTTCGGAGAAAAAAACAACGTTTGCTACATTAACATATTTTCACCTAAAATCGATTTAACACGATAAAAAAAATGGTGCACAAAACAAACCTTATGAACTACAGGTCCACCACCCAGTAGGCAGCGAGGACAAATATACTTGCCGATGACATTTGATATAGGCAATCCTACCGGCGTCCAACAATCATTATATTTCTTGATCTAAAGGCGGCCGTCATTCGATTCTGCCCGACCGAAGGGTACTCTGGCGATGCTTGACTGTAAAGAGAATGCCGAGAAAATACATTGCACTTACATCAATGCATTCTCCTCGAACTCATTCCATCAGCCAGGTGAGGGCTTAAGGCGCGTTGTTATCTGAAGTGGTGACAATTAATGGTGTACGTCAGGGATGCCCACTATCATCACCATTTTCATTCAATTTTATCATAGATGTACTAATGGACTTAACCCAAACTCGCTTCAGAGACTCAGGGATTGACTTGCTACCACCAGGGAATAATCTCGTAAACCTAGAATACGCAGACGATATAGTCCATCTCGGCGAGGACGCTGACAAAATGCAATCTGCGAATGTTTGGCATGCGATTTGCTCCTGCCAAATGTAAGATGATGTTACAGGACTCGACTACACTGACTCCTAGTTTTGAAATAGAGAGTGAAGTGGTTGGTGAAGCGTGTTGACCGCATCACTTATTTGGGAAGCTGCAACAGCCAGTGCCAACGGGTTGATCTCTGACTAAAACTCAGCTGAATACGGATACAGAGGGCTAGTTTCGCATACGCCAGTTTACGCCTTCTCTGGCTTAGTAGACGTGATATCCGGCTGGCTGGCTGTCAACCAAAGGGCGAGTGTACTGCTCAGCAGTCCGTTCTGTCCTCCTTTATGGCTGGCTGTGAGACCTGGCCATTCAGGGCGGAAGACATGAAAAGATTAGCTGTCTTTGATCATAGATGCCTGCGTTTGTTCTATCTCTTGTGTGAAGTGGTATTGAGGTTATGCTTCGGTCGAGTGCTCGGTAGGTGGGAGGGAAGATCAATCGACGAGGCTGTGAAATTACATCGACTGAGATGGTTAGGACATGTGTTACGAATGAATTCCTGGTCATCGCCTTCCTCGACAATCGGCAATGTTAGCTGACATAAGATTGGTCAGATTGGAGAAGAGAGAGAGAGATAGCGGCGATCAAACCAAAATATGGCCTCACCAGTCAATGAAATCCACAACAGTTAGTTTAAGCCAGCCAGCCACGTAGGAAGGTGCAGACTTCCTGACTGGCTGGTTGGAGTCCTCGGACGGTAAAAGCCAATGAAGGCTGGAAACAATTTGTGATATGGCTGGCTCAGAGTGATCGTTCTCAATGACTGGCTAGCGCAGATGCATCCACTCACTCCCTGTGACTTATGATTTCCAATGAAACTATACTGTTCTTCATTATTACTCCTCCTTTGTCTCACATCACACCTCTGTTTACTGTCTCTCTCTCTCTCTATGATGCATTTCTTCTACTTCTGCTTTCTTGTCTTGCTTTGTGTGGTACATGGGGGGAATGTGGCGACTTGAACTGGTGCACATATGTGCAAAGTTCTATGTCGACAACAGACAGACAGACTGACATTAGGCTAGTGGTCGAACGAAAATCACTCATTGGAAGAATTCGGAGTTGATTGATCATTGAATAGGCTTTCAAGAGCTGTGGAATAGTCCATGTAGATGATATACTCCTCTAAGTTGAAGACAATGATAAAATCGAAAGTCTTCTAAACAACTTGAGGAAAGAAATCCTTCAATGTTTGGCGTGCGAATGTTTGTTCCTGCTGTCAAATATAACACATGATGATGCTGCTGTACAATTCGACTGAAGCCACTCTTAGCTCCAAGATAGGAGGAGATAAATGGTAGAGCACATTGACCACCTCACTAATTTGGTAAGTTGCATTGGCCCGAACCAGATGGTTTCTGAAGAAATCACAGGAAGAATACAAAAGGCTTGTGTATTATTGTATCCTTTAGTTCCTAGAGGAACATAGGGCTTAAGAGGCTTGTGTAGGATCTGACAACTTATGTTCTCTCCGGTATGGACGTGATATCCGGCTATTTAACCAAGGATAAGTGTGTCACCTCCCTATCTGTCTCTCTCTCTCTTTCTCTGAGTAATGGCCACTGAGAGTAATAGTTATGAAAAGGCTAGCCAGCTGTCTGCGTTCTATCTACCTTCAGTGTTAGGTGGTGAAGAATATTGAGGTTAGTCTTCGAGTACTAGGTAAACAGAGAAAGTCAGTCAATGGGGTTGTGAAGCTGTATTGACTGTAGGATGGTTAAGACATGCGTTGTTACGAATGCCTGCCTGCCTAGCCATCGCCTTCCTCGACGGATAATGTAACGTTAGCTGACATAGGATGAATCAGGTTGGAAAAGAGCTAGTGGTCGTCAGTTCATGAAATCTGTGACAGGTATTTCGAGCTAGCCATGTAGGGGACACGTTGACTGCCTGGTTGGTGTTATCAGGATTTTTAGAACCAACAGATGCAGATAATTGGTGATATGGTTCAAAATCGTTCTCAATGGCGAAGATGTCATCACTCATAGTTAATTGGTGGATGGTGACTAGCAATGGAATCCAGGATAACGCGCATTTCGTACTATTTGGGACTTTGTCAGTTGAATGTACCTGCATTCCACAGTGACTGATGTTCTCATCGAGGCTCGAACCCAGTGCCCCTAGTTTTCGACGTCAGAGCGTTACCCACTAGACCACTTGGGTCACAAGAGCGACCTCTTGTACAACGGGTCATTTTAATTGATATTTAATTGAATTTTAGATTTTTCTGTCGGTTGATTGGACCGAAGTGCTCGGTCTCAGGTTGACATGTCTGTTGGCTTCTTGTGCAGATGCTTCGACGATGTCTGAGCATCTAATTATAACTTAAATGGTGGATGGTGACTAGCACTGAAATCTAGGGTATTGCGCATTTCGTCCGATTTGGGACTCGTCTGCTGGATCTATCTGCATTTCCCAATGAGCCTCGGTGGGAACATCATCATTCACTGGGGAATGCAGGTACATCCAGCCGACGAGTCGCAAATAGGATGAAATGCGCATCCTGGACTCCACTGCTAGTTACCATCCACCAATTAAATACTAATTAATTGCCCAGACATCATCGAAGCATCTGCACAAGAACCCAACAGACATGTCAACCTGAGACCGATCACTTCAGTCCAATCAAACGGCGGGAAAATCTAAAATTCATCACTCATATCCTTTAAAAAAACGTATCGTGTCTTCCATGTGTCAGTATTCCTTCTTTCTCTCCAACATTTCTGCTTATAATCGTTATTCTGAGTCTCTTCTGCTCCCCCTCTCTCGCGCTCTTATGTCTTCCTCTGTGTAGTACATGGTGTAGCGACTAGAACTTCTGCACTCCTGTGGAAATTTCTATGTTGAAACCCAGTCAGTCAATCAATAAATTTAGGCTTTTGGGGAATAAATTTTAATTTATACACAGAAGTTTTGACAATCTCATAATAATTTAAATTAGTGTTAAATCTATAAGATATTACTTAAATGACACCTGACTTACGTCGGTATACCAGCTTCAATGCATTTAGACATCACCAACTTACGACGTGTACGATATGACTAAGTAGAAATAAATAGAATAAAAATTAAAGTGTAAATACTAGAGATGACATAGGAATAACAAGTTAAAATCAACTTTAATAATAATAATAATAATAATAGCTTTATTCTAGACAGTACTTTCGGTACAATTGTGGAATTTACAGCATGTTGTAATACACCATTGCATCTAATTTCCTCATTACACGGGTAATAATATTGTTCAATAAGATGTGAGTATAGAATTAAATCAAGCGAAAATATTAACGACAGTGTAACGATGAGAGCAAAACAAAAATGCCGTTGACTTAGAGTTCTTCAGTAAGTTGGTAATTTCCTGTCTTACACTACTCTCATCACATGAAATGTGTCACGACCAAATAAGATATTGTAGAATTTTTGTACTTAGTCGTCCGAGAATAAAGTCCTCCGTAGTTGCTTCTAGTTCCCCTATCATCAGATGAGACAGATGCAAGGAGAGAGTTGTGCGTATGTGTGTGTGTATAGAGTGAACGTTTACAGTCTGACAAAAGTTTGCCAATATTTGCTAATTTCTTGCAGCAATCCATTTGTCTATCTACATTAGCATTGACGAGTTGGAATAGAAACACCCTCACTCACAGCTTTTAGTGCCCTTCGCAGTGTAACAAACAAGGTCTTTCTCGAGTGATCCGAGAAAGATTGAGGTGAGGAGCAGTAAAGAAGTGTGGGTAGAATACGAGAATTAACAAAGAGGAACAGTAGAGACAGAATGAGACCAGATCACCTTGACTTCCTCACATAGAACATCAAACGAAATATCTTTGTGGAAACTAACTAACTAAAATGATGTGCGAAGACCAGTAAATACATAGTCCAAGGTGTTTAACAATATTCAATTTAGTTTCAACTTCAGTGCCACGCTATACATTTCGAACACTCTGATCACAAACATACTTGTCAAGTCGATATATATGAAAAAATTAAAAGCAATTAAATTAAACAAAGTGACAAAAAAAGATTAAAGAATGACTAACGCAACGTTTGGTAATCCAATCAAATAAGGATTACCAAGGTAGGTTAAGAGTAATAATAAACTGTTTCTGAATACACAGGGGGGCGGGAAGTTTAAGTTTATGAATAACTATAACCTCAGCGTATTTCAATAAGCGCCCTTGACCATTTTTATAGATTACCTTAAAGGCTGTGTTAACATCAGTCTTATGGTTCATCTCGATTAGATGTTTGGTTATAGACGAGGTTGGTAGTCTGCCACCTGCGTCTATTGGTTTTCCACAATTCAACGACTCGCATCTTCATCATCATCACATATGAAAATGATATATACATATCATATATATATATACCACATAACACCTCATGAGCTAATCAACTTAGACAATGCCTGTTTCACAAAAACAACAAAAACACAAACCACAAAAAATCTCACTCACCTGAAAGTAATAACTGAAAACAGTTGACTCATGACGACAAGGATACACATCTTCCTTGGATCGCTTTGGAACTGAAAAGTAAAACATCTGCATATCACAGTAAAATAGAGGGTAAAATTTGGTAATATACGCAAACATTTGAAAAGGTGATTGTGGCTTACAACCAACAACACGCCCCAAGGGAGGTGTGCGATTTGCACTACATCTACTTTACAGACTGAACAACTGAGCAGTATATCGTCAGTCTATATCCTGGTAGGAGAAAGACCTGCTCTCTGTAACTGAGTTCAAGCCAGTCTGGAAATCTTCTACAGTAATTCAGAACAAAACAAAAAAAAACAAGATTCGAAGGATTTTAGGGCCAATGTTAAGTCAGGCACTTGGCACGTGTGTCACGAAAAGCGTCTCCAACTGGCTACTAGGGACTTTTATCAATAGCTGCCACTTCAACTGATTCCATACCGAAGATAAGACGGCCGGTGGTAAAAATTAGCCAAAAGGAACCCTAGGAAAGAAACAATCAAGAACCTGTTGCCAGAGAAACATCCCAGAGGAACTGGGATGGTTTGGACACACTCTGAGGAGACCGTCGGCAGAAATTGCGCGTCAGGCTCCCCAGTGGAACCCTAGCGGGAAACGATGAATGGGACGTGGGTTCGAGAGGGTGACATGGAGGATGTTGTGTGTAAGGACATGAAAGCCTATAGGCGATCATCGGGCACCTGAGGAGGACTGGAGAAAACGGGATAAAGTGGAGAAGTGCGCTGTCCAAGCCTTGTACTTCACTCGGCATCAAAAATAATAATTATTATAATATAGCTAATCATTCTCAAGACTGACTAGGAAGATGGATAACAATTGTGCCGACCAATTAGTCTAAATGCTACAAATTTCTCCATCGAAAACCTGACAATGGAGGGAATACATTTAAGAACATCAGGTTTAAGTGACTGATTACAAACTGCTAGGCCTTGTGATGTCTTTAATTTGCTTCACGTTCCCCAGTGGAACATAGGGCTCCAAGCTGGTGGCTTGAAGTTTCTGTAGAAGTGTTTATTTTACAGGATGGGGTTGCTAGCCTCATGCCCAACTTTCCCTCTTTACCAGTCTTATTACTAGATTAGATAAGTAAAGGAGTGCGTCGGCAGGGGATCGAACCCCAGACCATGTGCATGGTCGGCGAGAGTCCTAACCGCTGTGTCACCGACGCCCCTATTTATTAAGTACTGATCTTTTATTATGTAACTCCTTTAACATTGAGTGCACACATTTACTTTGTTTAAACTTCTACTCCCTGTGCAAAAACTATATAAGCGTAATTTTCTGAGCACTGTTCATTAAGTTTGGAGTCTCTTATCACTAATTGAAATCATGTAAAATTTGCAAGTATTTTGAAGCTCTGAGTATATAAACAGGAGAGTATCTTAATTACCACAGTTTCTGCCCTGTTCGGTACAAAAGAGCCTTAGTAAGGTGCCTCTTCAGTAGAATCCAACGAATATGCACTGAAGACACACTTGATGAAGAAGAAAGAAAGTTAACACAAACTCTGGTTGATAACAATTATCCAAACAAGTTCATCAGGAGATATAAAGTAGTCAGAACACCAAGAACCACTCTCCAACTCGCCCAAGAAAGCTGTGTACATCAATCTAGCCTATATGGTGCATCAAAGCAGCTTGATAACTAGACAAAGACTAAACGCTGCTGTTAAAAGACTTTCTATGCAGCTAATGTCATAATAATAGAGAATGTAAAGCCAATATATCCATCCATCTAAGCCCTTCGAACGTGTGAAAAATGACGTCACATCCCACTGTATTTACCAATTTGAATGCACGTGTGGACACACATACATAGGGAGGACTTATCGATCTCTGCAAGTAAGGGCTTCAAAGCATATTCCAGAAACAAATGGAATCTTCAGAACCTATTAACGGTGAGAACAGGAGACCTAGCTCTTCTATGGCGAAACATAAAATTGACGTTAACAGATCTTTTAAACCTATCTGCAAAACGTGTTTACGGGAGGGCGTATCCTAAAGTTTGTGGGAGCAATTAGAAAGTTTAAGCCACCTTTATGTGTTAAGAAGCAATTCGTCATCACATCAAACCTTCCTTGGTAAATTTTGTTTTGATACCATAGCAGATGTACTATTACCTCTGCTATTTGGTTTAGTGATCTTCATTGTTACTTTGACCTTGAACTTGTCCTTTTAACTTTATCTAAATCTATTTGCTCACCTCTTACCTCTTTATAAATTTCATATATATTCCTATGACAAGTCCGTGTGTGATGGATCAGATTGTTCGAAATGTGTTGCGCAAATACAACATTACACACGATTCCGACAAATTATGTCTTCTTATTGCTTTATCTAAATTCATAAAGGGAACTAATTGATTTAAATTAATAATTATTATTTATTTAGGCTGTGCGCAGCTCGGTTGATGAGAAGCCGACGAAATAAACAATGATGATACCATCTTCTTAATCTGCACACATCACTGTTGTTTTTTGCTTCATTCGAATCAACGTTTAACAAGGCCGTATTCTCAAAAGACGTGTTCAGCAGGATCACTCTACGAAGACATTGAGGAAGGGTCGCGCTAAGTCATGAATTAGCAAAAGTTAGAATTCATAAACCATTGGATCTGGTCCCAGCGGCTTATTTGTCTACGAGCTCTCTGGCCTTGTAACCAAAAGGTCCTGGGCTCGAACCCCTCCCCGTGGTGGGTGTGTACCGATGAAGAGTTCCAAACTAGGCTGACGAGACAGCTATCCAATACTCCCTGCAGGTTTTCCAATGGTCCCCTAACTGATGTCAGCTCATGATAAAATCCTCCAACCAATCAGACGAAATCCATAAGAAACCAATACTTGACAAGTGAATTCAGTCAACCAGCTCTGGTGACTAGAATGTGATATATGATAAAAATAAATGTCCAAAAAAATAAACATTTTTCCAATGAAACCTACCTGGTTCTTCATTCAAATCGTTTGGCTTGCAAACTTCAAAAGATTGTACACGGAATGCATCATCGGTGTAACATTTCTTAATATCGCTCATAACTGAAATAGAAAGAGAATATAAATATATATATATGTATATTGAAAGCTAAATTTTAGTAGAGAACTAGTATACTGATTATCAAAACCGACAAAACCACTAGCAAATTCATGTAAAAACTAATCTATATGAAAAATAAGAATTACACTCACCAATATCAGTTGTTTCACAATCGGCGAAAGGACGAGTCAACTGCATTAAGTGTTCCTAAATGTGAAGAAATCATTAAGGGAGCTATATAAATATGGTCTTGTGCTGGTTACTAAATCTTCTGTTAATAATGACAATAATAAAAATATTAGTAATAGTAATAGTAGTGTGGTGAGAGCTGGCTGTTAGTCAAAATTGGTGGATAGTAATTTACGTCAATGTTTATGTCCCCAATATTGGTAGTGAGAAAAATGAGGGCAAAGACTTTGCGTAGGCGGATACAGTTAACATAAAGATGATGATCTGACATTCAAGAAACAGCTACAAAGAGATGAAAGATTAACTTTCAGTGAGAAACAACCACCAATCAGAAGACTTTGGTGTTTATCTGCTAACAATAATCTATAATAATGTACATGAAAATATATAAATATGTGTTGATTTCGTAAATAAACGATGTGTTGTTGACTGGCCCTTGTCTTCTGTTGTTACAATAGTAGTACTAATGATAACAAACATCACATGTAAAGTTTATTGAAACGAAGTGAATGCCCAAACGACACTGAGTAAAGATGAACTCAAGCTACAGATCAATTAGCTGTAATTTGGTTCCCAAGATCTATGAAGAATAATCAACAGAATAGCGACGGGTTCCGCTGCTACCTTTCAAAGAAATATCACTTGACTGTAACAATTCTACACAACACGTGTAGTTTTAACACATGATATCACAAAAATGAGGGTAATGAAAAAAAGGAAAACTGCTGTCTACATTACTGTCTACTGAGTGACTGGTCTCAACCTAGAGCTTTCCACAGATGTGCACCGATTCCAGTTACCACACTCTCTCCATCTACCGCACAAAGCAAGAGAAGAGAATAAAGACGGATTCAAAGCAGAGGGAGAGATAATAAACAGAAGTATGAGTGGTGCAAAATGAATGTTAGTTTTATTGGATACGATAAATCGCCACAAAGAGTGAATGCATTTGAGCCAGCACCGAGGACGGTGACTTTGAGTCATGTCACCAATTGTCTGCAGCCTTCATTCGTTTCGCCATCATGAGGACTCCAAACAGGAAGTCTATACCTCCCTTCGTGGCTTAAACTAAATGTTGTGGATTTGATTGACTGATGGAGCCATGTTTTCATTTAACCAGCAGCAACAGATGTTTTCTATCCTCATTCATCCTGTGTCAATGGATAACACCGCTCGTTGCCTACCAGGAAGATGGCAAGGAATGCATGCGCAATGCATGTCCCAACCATATCAATCGGTGTAACTGCTTCACAACCACCTCGCCAATAGATTGATTTCCCCTCCTCCTTACACCTTACCTAGCACTCGATCAATGGCTCACCTCAATATTGCTCACCTAGTTACATCTACCACCTGACAAGCGAGATAAAACGCAGATACCTATGATCAAAGACAACTAGGTTACCTTTTCATGTCTTGCACTTTAAATAGCTATGTCGGTCAGCCAGCCATAAAAGGAGGAAGAGGCGGGCTGCTGAGTAGTACACACGCCCTTTGGCCGAAAGCCAGCCGGATATCACGTCTATTAAGCCTGAGGTGTCGTCAGTTGGCGTATGTCAAGCAAGCCTTCGGAACTACATGTGTAAACCTTAATGTTGAAATGTGACGAAATATAATAATAAGGATCGGCATGATGCATGTCTGAATTATCCTACCACATAAGTGAAATAGTGACGGTGAACACCTAGTATGTTGAAATAAGTAGCAGTGTTTGTAACAAGACAGCTCTAAGCAACATTTTTCAGTGTAAATCTCTCTAGCATGATATTTGAACTCAATTAGTATTTTTATTAGATCAGAGTGCCTCAAGTGTTTGGTTTCAGGTTTACTGACGCAGGCTACGTAGGGAGTTGAAATTGCCTATCAAGAAAAAATTCTATAAAAGACTGACTCGATGGGAGTATTTTTATATTATTAATCATTATTGTTCCCTTGGGTTCATAGTGGAACATAGGGCTTCAACTGCACGTCTCTACTTGCTTCTGTATTCTCTTGCTGTACTTTTCACCCGCATCCATGTTAGTCCACACTGTTTCAACTCCTCTTCATACGATCTCCTCCTCCATGTCACCCTTGCACTGACGACCCACTCGCCGCGTGCTTCCCTTTCGGTTCCACTCGAGCAATGACCTGACGCGCGATATCACCCGGAGGCGGCCTTCTCAGCGAGCGAGTGCCCAATCCATCTCGATCCCCTTTCTCCTGCATATTTGCTGGACGATTATTTTGTTCTAGCTTTGTTTGTTCCCATAGTTTGGTGCTTGTTGGTGATTCTTTCCGGCCCGGCCCTGCCATCTGATCTTCAGTATAGAGCCAGCGAAGACAGTCATTGATAAAGGTAACGTCTCCAACAGGCTGTTGGCGGAAATATTCTTTGTAACCCACCCGCCAAGTTTCTGATCCGTTCTATGCAGAAGAGCTGACTGACTTGACGTGTTTGCATTGAAAATCCGACCGACGGAATTTTGTTGTTGATTCTGGCTGAGTGACGAAGATTGGTTTCCAGATTGGTTGTTTCAGGTTGATAAGTGGATGTGTTTCTCGCCCACCGCCCGATTCTCGCTCGATTTGACATTGTCGTCCGTTCCGACTTCTTGTAGTTGAGACCATGTTCCCTCCCTAGATAAGTGAATGAAGTAACCTCTTCCAAATCCCTCCCGTTGATGGTGATTGGCGCTGGGTGTTGCCGTTGTTGGTTGGTTGGTTATTTTCATAACCTCCGTCTTGTCTATGTTTACCTGGAGTCCTATCTTCACCGGCTGCTTGTTCGACCAGTTTGTCGATTTTCGCTTGTAAATCTTCGATTTTGTGTAACATCAAACATAAATCATACACGAGCGAAATCCAGGTCTTATAGATTCTTCACGTCGGTCTGACGCATAATCCAATCAGTCAACCACAATTAGGAATATCTTTGGTAATAATAAGCACCCTTGTCTAACTCCTGTGTTTACTCTAAACTCCTCGCTGAGTTTTCCGTTGTGGATGACTTGACATGTTCCGTTGTCGTACAGCTGTTGAATAAGGCTGATGGGAGTCTGTCTGTCTGTCTGTTTTCGACATAGAACTTTGCACAAATGTGCGGAAGTTCAAGTCGCCACATTCCGTGTAGCACGCGAAGCAAGAGAAGAAAGTACAAGAAAAGCATAATAGAAACAGTGAGCAGAGGTGTGAGACAAAGGAGTAATAAAGAAATACAAAACAGTTTCATTGAAGATCATAAGTCACAGGGAGTGGATGCATCTGCGCCACTGAGAGCGATTTTGAGCCATGTCACCAATTGTTTCCAACCATAGATTTTTACCGTCCCGAGGACCCCAGCCTGGAAGTCTACACCTTTCTACGTGGCTTAGACCAACTGTTGTGGATTTCATTGACTGATGCCAAGTTTTTGTTTGACCGCCGCTAGCTTTTTTCCAGCCTGACCCTATATCCGCTAACATTGTTCGTCGAGGGAGGCGATGGCTTGGCATACGTAACACATGTCCTAACCATCTCAGTCTTTGTAGCTTCACGACTTCGTCGATTGATTTCCCCTGTTACCTAGAACTCTACGCCTAACCTCAATGTTGCTCACCTTATTATGCCACTTTACACGGGAAATAGAGCGCAGGCACCTGTGATCAAAGACAGCTAGTCTTTTCATGTCTTCCACTCTCAGTGGCCAGGTCTCACAGCCTGCCATAAAGGAGGACGGAGCGGACTGATGAGCAGTACACCCGCCCTTTGGTCGATAGTCGAACATCTCGTCTACGCCAGAGTCGGCGTAAACTAACAAATGCGAAACGAGCCCCTTGTATTCGTGCTGAGATTTCGTCAGAGATCAGCCCGTTGGGGCTGATGGTACTTCCCAAATAAGTGAAGCGGTCAACGTGCTCTACCACTTCACTTCCTATTTTTAAACTAGGCGTCGATGTAGTCCAGTCCTGTAACATCATCTTGCATTTGGAGGGAGCGAATCGCATGCCAAACATTCGTAGATTGCGGCTCAAGGTGTTTAGAAGACTCTGCATTTCGTCAGCGTCTTCGCCTAGAAGGACTATATCGTCTGCATATTCCAAGTCAACGAGATTATTCCCCGGGAGTATTTAGTAGTAACAAAAAGTGCGGAATATTGAATAAAACAATGGGATAAAAGTATAACGACCATTTATTTAAAAAAAAGGATGACAGCTATCAACTTTCTAGCTTTTGTAACTTGTGCGACAAATTATATCTGATGCAGCTGTCATGAATTTTAAATTCAATCAATAAACAAAAGCAAGTGCAAAACATAAAAAACATGAGTTAGCAGAGGTTAGAAAGTAGTTCCTGTTACGTGAACAACTAATCAGTACGACTCCCTCTTCACCCACATTTTCAAATATTGTTACTCTCTTGGTTTCCTCGTGGAACATAAGGCTTCAACAACACATCTCTACTTCGTTATATTTTCTGCTGTCCTTTCCAACTGGGTCCACGACTGTCCACAATCTCTCATCTCCTCCTCCAACTCACACACGATCTCCCCCGTGTCACAACAGCACCGACCACCCACTCATCGCTTTCCATTTACCTTCCACTCGAGTGATCGCCTACATTGCGTGCGATATCATTCAACAGCCTCCTTAACGTATGCCACACCAATCCAACTCCATTTTCTCCTACATTTTTGTTCAGTAGTCGGCTCTTAGTTGGTTTGTTCATCGCTAGTTTCTTCTTGTTAATTTTTCCTGTCCAACGGCTGGCTACTTAACCTTGAGTGTAGAGCCAGCCAGTGAAGGCCCAACTGCTGATAACAGCCTTTAACTTGTTGGCAATCCTTCTCGTGATGCACGTGCAGTGCAAGTCTCTGACACGTATAGAAGCACTAATTGACTGACTTCATTGAATTTGTGTTAAAAATCTGAACCTTGTTCTTTACGCTCAGTTACTGCAGAAGATTCCAAACTGGTGTCAGATTGATGAAGGTGCATCTTGCCTTTCCTATTCTGGTTGACTGGTTTTGACACCACCTATTTCGACTGCCTGTGGTGGTAGCCGTGCTTCCTAGATAAGTGAAGGAAGTAACCTCCGTTGAATTTCTCTATCGCGTTGATGGTGATTGGTGCTAGTTGTTGCTGTTGGTGGTAGTTGGTTGTCTTCAGCAATCCACTTCGTCCTCCTTTATGGCTGCACGACCTGGCCATTAAGAGTGAAAGATATAAAAAGACTAGTTGCCTTTTATCAAAGGTGCCTGCGATCTACCTCTCGTGTGAAGTGGTATAATAGGGTGAGCAATATTCAGGTTAGGCGTCGGTCGAGTGCTAGGTAAGCAGGAGGGGAAATCAATCGACGAGGCTGTGAAATTGCATCGACTGAGATGATTAGGACATGTGTTACGAATGAATGCTGGGTCATCGCCTTCCTCGACAATGGGAATGTTAGCTGATATAGGGTCGGGCTGGAAAAATAGCGGCGGCCAAACCAAAAGATGACCTAACCAGTAAATGAAACCCACAATAGTTAGTTTAAGCCAGCCAGCCAGCCACGTAGGAAGGTGTAGACTTCCTGATTGGCTGGTTGGAGTCCTCGGGACGGTAATAACCAATGAAGGCTGGTAACAATTGGTGACATGGCTCAAAATCATCGTTCTCGGTGACGGCTGAGGCTGGCGAAGATGCTTTCATTCTTTTTGATTTACCATATCCAATAAAACTGTTGTTCTTGCATATTACCGTTCTCTTTGCCTAACACACTTCTTTCTCTCTCCGCTTTGAATCTCTCTTTACCCTCTTCTGTTGCTTTGCGTGGTACATGGAGGGAGCGTGGCAACTGAAATTGGTGCACATCTGTGCACAGTTCTACACTGGAACCAGTCAGCTAGTCAGTTCACTCGCTGAATGTTTACTTAGCCAAGGAATTAATGCACATGTATACATAGCAATTTACCTTGGATAAGGAGTTTGTGCATTGAGTTTAGCATTCAATATACACAATGAATAAAAATTTTATAAAATGCACAAAGGAAGCATAGCAAAAAAAACCTTGAGTTCGTTGTAATTAAATAAATGTTCTCATACAATTCATTCGTTTAATCGACACTTTGTCGTTTACCTAGCATTAACTAGACATAGAACGTAAGTGCATATGAAAAAGAATGATCGAAAATTATCTTTTTAAGCAGGATGCAGCAGCATACTGATCGCAACTGTTTCAACTTACTAGTTCCGGTGGACCGTGAATAGTTAGTTTCTTGACTCCTGCAGCCTTAGCAGTTAATGCGACACCTAAACAAAAAGTGTACATCATATAAACACATACCTAGTAAGCCAGCAGCATGGTCCCATGACATACGCGTAAGGTAAACGTGTTGTATACGGGAAGCCTTTGATCTAATAGTAATAAAATATTTTTTTTAATAACTACCTAGATTCTGTTAAAATTCTTTGTGTGCATTCGCCACAGTTAACCAGGTAGCGACATATACCAGTATCAATGAGCACAGATTTAGGGGAACCCAATCGTCCATTACCCACAACAGTTAACGATATAGAGTGTGGCGGCACCATAATATTTGAAACGCTGTAATGTCTGAAGAGGCGTACTGTGCTGATTATTCGTACAAAAGAGAATAGGTGTAGCATCAGACGTATCAGAAAATCGTATATGCCTATGTGAAAATTAAGCCAAAAAAGAAGAATGAAATATGCATCGACTAAAAAAATTATAGGAAAACCTTTGATCTTATCTGGTAGTACTAGAAGTCAGTGTAAAAGACTACAATCAAGTATAAAAACTCATCGATGTCCTATTTGACCACACCGCGTTTGATGAGATAAAGGTAGTGTTTAACATGAAAATTACAATCCACTGAGTCATTAGCACTTAACAGAAGTGGCGGTTATTCTCCCATATTTGTAATTTTATGACGACACTATCCCAACTTATCAGTTTACATTAGTATATTTCCCCTAGGGTTTCCGCTAATGCCAAAAGTTGCTGATATTAAATTTGGTTGTATACGCCTTGCAATATATCTTTTCTGTTTTTCAGTAGGTTGGATGCAATACTGTGTAAGATGCTGAAGATTCCACACTATCATAAGCACTTAATGTCAGTAGAACGTTTGGGCACTGTGAAGTATATCTAATGGATCATAATTATAATCCAAAAGTTACTTTGGTCACGGATAGCGATTTCGCTCGGAATAATACCAAAACACAAAACGTATCAATGTCTGTAAACTACTGAAATATGATTATAATCTACTTGATCATTAGAACTGCTAGTGAATTAAGCATATCAGTGTTATTATAAAACAGATCTATTGACAGAGAACTTGAGAACTCACAAAAAGGACGCAGCTAAGTTAATTATATTATACTGCGTGCAACATTAAAGAACGTGGTGACAGAGGAAAACCAAACGACCTCCAGTCTTCACGCCTTAATGTAGCTTCGCTTATACAAATTCGCGCCGACGTCCAATTTCAATGTGTAAACCGACAGGTTTCGTAATTCTTCTTTCCCAACTATTTACAATGATTCTGGATCTTAGGCTCATTCCAGAACATATTTTCCCACGACTATTGTAAGTGCCCAAAGTGCAGTAGCAGTAGTGATGTTAATTTTTTTCCTCGTCGAACCTTGTCATCAAAGGGTTTTAGGTGGTGAAAGTCCGAAGTATGATGATTCTCAAAGCACTGGTAACGTTCAAGAATGCCTGTGCCAAAGAAGAGACTAAGTGTTTTGGAAGCACACAGGAAAGTAAGTAATGATGAGTTGCCTGTTATTTTTAGTGATGTGTTAGCTGCTCGGCATGACAAGATTGATGCTCATGCTTCGCCGTCAAGTGATAGTAGGGATTTAAAGTCGGAGCCTCGGTATTTTGACGGAAATACAACCGACTATCCACAGTTTGTTTTTTCATTCTTTTATTACAGCTTGATTCTACACCGTATTTTTGGTACAACTATGAAATTTTCAGCATGGACATCGCTATCCCAAATTTTCCAGGCCGACTATTGATATCAGGTGTGCGTCGGCAGGGGATCGAACCTCGGACTACGTGCATGGTCGGCGAGAGTCCTAACCACTGTTCCACCGATGCACAGGAGTTTGTGGTCATGTTGAGTGGTTTTGTGATGAATGATGAAATGAAGCTGGTGTGTTTATTGATGTATTGCACTGAAGTTGCGGCAAGAGCCATATAGTGCTGTAAGTTTGTGCCCCCAAGCGAAGGATACACTGAGGCTATGAGGATACTGCGTCAAAGGTTCGGATAGCCACTTTTGATATCCCGTAGTGTTTTTGAGATTGTTAAAGGTAATGCGGCGCAGCTTCGATTCGGTTTATTCTATTCCTATTCTCTGTAGGGTACGGTTGTGCACCAATTATGCAATAAGGTATGAAATAAAAACGACCGGCTTGAGGATAATTGTATTAAAGCCAAAAGCGGACATCATGATAGTAAGATATATATGGGTAGCATTATAAATTGCAAATGAACTTTGTCAGCCTAGGGTTTACAAAGTCTCCCATTGTATTTCCTTTATGAATGCATTTAATAATGATACTTGCAATTATTTATTTTATTACACTTTAATGATCCACCTTAGCACTTTAACTTTTCTAAAACAACTTTCAATCCCTTGTGAAAGTTGCACCTACCTCAATATCGGCTGGTTATCGTGTGCCTACAACCAAGGGGTGAAAACAAAACGAAGCCGACATTCCCGCTAAACCTGGAGGACTACTGTACAATTCAACAACTATAAGGTCTGGTTCAGACAATGAGTGTATTTTTATTTATATCAAATATTTCACAGTTGAAGCATTTGTCAGTGTAGTTGAAGATTGAACGATCAATTCATGGTTGTTCGCTCAAAACCAACTTCCCCAATTTTCGCGGAGGCATCAATACGACAGTCATCGTCTCATCGGTCGCTGTTCAGAAAGAAGTCAGCAGAAAACCGTCAGAAGTAATATTGTGAATTATTATTGTAATATTTGTTCACAGACCTTAGTTAAAGCTTAATTTTAAAGTTGGCTATATGTTGGTGTTACAATAAAGAATTCTCGAGTAGACAATCGGTGTTTTGGTTTTGCGTCCGTTATTACTAAGCGTTTCTGAGAAACTTCAAGGGACAGCGTGTGCTTGAGTGCAGCAAGAGCTGGGCATTAACGGTTTATGAGACGTGGCTGACAGTTTTTGACGGAACGGTGTCAGTTTTAGGCGATTTTGGACAGCTGGTGACAGCTTGGATAGTTATCGTTCATCTTTCCTGGTGCCGGAGAAGTCCTCTTTGAACAAGCAATATCTGGAACAATTTGATTTTGATTTTTGATTTTGGAATTGGGTCAAGTCCGACAATGCCTGGGTCAAAGAAGGGACAGAGCGTCTTGGATGCAAACAGGAAAGTAAGTCATGGTGACTTGTCTGTTAATTGTAACGATGTGTCTGATGATAAGCATGACATGGTTGATGTTACTGTTTCGCCGTTCAGGGATAATAGGAACATCAAACTCCCTAAATTAGAACCACGGTGTTTTGATGGAAACCCAGCTGATTATTTACAATTTGTAAAGGAGTTTGAGATCATGTTGAGTAGTTTTCTATTAAGTGATGAATTGAAGTTAATGTATTTGATGAGATATTGCACTGGAGATGCTTCAAGAGCTATACAGTGCTGTAAGCTCATGCCCCCTAATGAGGGATACTCTGGGGCTATGAGCATATTACGTCAAAGGTTTGGAAGACCTTCAATGATTGTAAGGAACGTATACGAAGCTGTCGAAGGTAACGGCAGTCAACTTCAAGATGACTCCAAAGCACTTACTGAGTTTTGGATAATCTGATGACTTATAAGAATACCTTGATTTCTATAAATTGCATGAGTGACCTCAACTCCAGCTCAGTCCTAGAGGTAATTGCGAGACGCTTACCTACTCGGTTGCGAAGGAAGTGGGTAAAAATAAGCTCTCGTATAGAGGATGAGGGTATCGAGCCAAGGTTTGGTGATATTCTGAGACTGGTGAAGGACAGTGTCAACCAGGCGATGGGCGAATTCGCCAGCATTTTGCTTTCTAAGGTAGAACCTAAGGAACCAGTGAATATAAGGAAAGCATTTGTGGTGAAGTCTCAAGACACAACGAGAAAGGATGAGTGTATTGTTCGCCACAACAAGTATCAATTGAGTGATTGCAATCGCTTCATTGCTATGTCACCCGTAGAAAGGTTAAAAATGGCAAAGCAGAAGCGGCTGTGTTTCAGTTGTTTAAAGATTGGGCATACAAAGTTGATTTGTAAGGCTACAAACATAGGAAGTCGTGGTTTAACGGATATGCACCCACTTCTGAGGACAGTGAACGAACCTGGGAATTCGGTTAACTGTAATAGTATCTCTAGACCCCTTGACACCCCACTGCCAACACCCCCTCTATTCCCAACTCTCTCCTTGCATCTCATCAGGTAGAACCAGAAATCAGTACAAAATAATATATGCTCGTACAACCAAGTATAGGAACTCAACGATACCATATTTGGCCCGTGTTCTAAGTGACAGAGACAATGTTAGGCGTGAAACCTATGACTTGCTTTGTTGTTAATAACATAATTTTGGCCCTTGTTATTTCCCCCTTACACTCTCTTAGTTGTACTCTATAGTGAACAACCTTCTTAAACATACTTAGCTGCTTAAAATTATTATCATTGGCTTACTTTTTTATTCTTTATTCTATTCCTTCTTTATACATCTACTGGGTCCGACTGTATTATCACTATGATTATTAAAAATTGTCCCGTCATTAACCATCATGTAACATTAGTTTTGTGGTTGTTCTTTGTTCGGCACTATTTAACTGACAATCTTGTTTGTTATTGCCACTATCCACATCTTAAAAAAAAATTTTGTATTATACATGATTCCTCACACTACCACTACAAACAACCGCATTAGTGCTGACAATAAAAAAAAAACACAACCTGAAATGTTTATCTTATGATTGCTTAGTGTTGTTCAATCAGATTAACTGATCATCTTAGCTATAAACATTTTTTTAAGAACATCTCATAATTCCCCGTATGATTATAGCTGTTACTGTTCACCACGCATACTCATATCGTAGCTTCCACTAACCAATACTGAAATATTTTTTCATTATTTGTGTTTATCTTCCTTTTTACTTGGCATTTTTTATTGCATTTTTTTTGTTATTTCTGTGTTTCTTTTTGGTTTTTTTGTTGTTATTGTCTTTTTTTTTGTTTTTTTTTAAATATTTTTTTTTTTTTTATAATACTCCTTTTAAATGCATGATGAAATTAGATGCAATATTGTAGATATGTGCTGAAAATTCCACACTGTACCACAAGTACTGTTTCTGGAATAAAGCGAAATTGTTATTGTTATTGTTATTGTTTTCTTAGGGGTATTACCAGTTAAGGTGAAAGGACCGAAATCTTCAGTAGAGACTTATGCATTGTTGGATAATGGTTCAGACGTTACATTGATAGATGCTGAACTGGCTGGTTGCTTGGGTATTAAAGGCCCAAAGCAACCCTTGGTTGTAAATACTTTCAATTCTGCGAAAACAGTAGTATGTGAACGAGTGTCATTTCAGTTAGAATCCTTGGCTACTGGGGAAACCGTGGAAGTGGATACTGCTTACACTACCTCCAGTATGAAACTTGGCGAAGCTATAGTACCTAGTCGTGAAACGGTTGTCGGTAAGCCATACCTGTGTGACATACCTCTTCCAACACTGCAAGATGGAAGAATGAGAGTACTCATTGGATGTAGTGTGCCAGAAGCTCACAAGGTATTAGAAGAGAGATTCGGAGGTAGAGATGATCTGTTCGCGACGAAAACACCACTGGGATGGACAGTGAGAGGACCTATACCCATAGTCCACATATCATCATTAGTTGCAAACGATGGGGACAAACTAGAAACTATGATTAAAAATATGTATGACAAGGAGTTTTGTGACTGCGGTGTCCCAGGGAAGGGTCGTTCTGTAGAAGACTTAAAAGCAGTTAAAATAGCCGAGGACTCTTGTAAATACGAAAACGGGCGTTTCAGCGTTGGCCTACCATGGAGATTCAAAGATAGACAGTTGGTTTGTAATAGGAAAGTTGCTCTTAAGAGACTAATGGGTTTACAGAAGAAATTTCTGTCAGATGCAGAACTCTGGTCCAAATATAAGGATGTCGTCGATAAACATATAATGAAGGGTTACGTTGAAAGACTAGTTGATCAGAGTGAGCCAGGGAAGTGGTATTTGCCCCATCATCCCGTCTTTAACCCGAGGAAGCCAGGTAAACTCCGTGTGGTGTTTGATTGTTCTGCGAAACATGAAGGAGTCTCTTTAAATGATAATCTGTATAGTGGCCCAGATTGCGTGAGCTCATTAGTGGGACTGCTATTAAGATTCAGAAAGTTTACAGTTGCTGTCGCGGCGGATATTGAGGAAATGTTCCTACAGGTGAAGGTGCCAGAGAGTGACAGAGATCACTTGAGGTTTTTGTGGTTTGATGACGGTCCTTGTGGTAAGGTGTCAGAATATAGGATGACAGTCCATCCATTTGGTGCCACGTCCTCCCCGTTTTGTGCTAATTTTGCTCTACGAAAGGCAGTGTCCACATTTGGTTCTAATGATTTGCTGGACGTCATAGATTGTTGCTTCTACGTGGATGATTGTTTAGCCTCCTTCGATGATGATAAGTCTGCAGTTAGATTTGCAACAAGCATTACTGAAGTGTTAGCTAAGGCCGGCTTTCGTCTAACTAAGTGGGTCTCGAACAGCCTAGACGTTTTGAAGCATATAGTTCCAGAAGACAGAGCACCTACCGTACGAGATTTGCCTGTTGATACTCTACCAGTTGAACGCACATTAGGTATGCGATGGGATGTGAACTCTGATACCTTTGGATTTAGTGTTGGTGATATTGATAAGCCAGTTACTCGGAGAGGTGTGCTCTCTGTGTTGTCGTCCGTGTTTGACCCACTTGGATTAGTAGCACCTTATCTACTTCCGGCTAGGAGGTTATTTCAAGAGACATGCAGGAAAGGGTTACAGTGGGATGAACCATTAAGTGAGAGACAGAGAGAAGAGTGGAAGGGGTGGGTTAACAGTTTAAGAACGCTGGATCAGCCATCGAGAAATCATGATATAATTGACTTCCATGTTTTTTCTGATGCCTCTGAGGTTGGATTTGGTGCAGCCGTATACATCAGAACCACCTTAAGGAATGATATAGATGTTAGCCTGGTGATGGGTAAATCTAGAGTTGCACCTCTAAAGACGGTTTCGATTCCGAGATTAGAACTTAATGCAGCCTTACTAGCTGCGCAGTTATTCACAACGGTGTGTAAAGAGTTGGATTACCCCAAGCATCCCGTAACGTTTTGGACTGATTCGATGTCTGCGATATATTATATACGCAACGAGTCGGCAAGATATGCATGTTTTGTAGCTAACAGAGTATCGCAAATTCGTGAACTAACAACTGTTGAGCAGTGGAGGTACGTACCGTCTGGAAAAAATCCAGCTGATCTAGCCTCGCGAGGAGTTATTGATATGAGTATGATCAAAAATAGGGGGTGGAAGGGTCCGGAGTTCTTGCTTCGAGGTGATAGTAAGTGGCCTCGTAGAGAAGATGAACCACCGATAAACGAGTGTGTCTTGGAGTTTAAGGCAAGTGTCAGTTTAACATCTACTCAAGAAAGACATTCAGGTTTACATCCACTTTTTAAATATTATTCTTCTTGGTACAAATTACTGGAAGCTGTTGCGTGGTTGACACGATATGTTACGTATTTAAAGGTCATGCATCTTGCGGGATACGAAAATATGAATGTGGGACCTTCGAGAGTCGAAGATATCGGAAATACAGAGTTAGAAATTTTGAAGGCAGCTCAGTGGGAAGCGTGGGGTGAGATTGCCAAGGAGGAAAGTCCTGATTTCCCAGATTTCAATGTGCGGTTAGATAGATTGTCTCCGATAGTTTCCGAAGGGATCGCTAGAGTTGGTGAACGTCTATTAATGTTAGAATCGTCATATGAGACCCGTCATCCGGCTTTATTACCTTCCTACCATCCCGTCACTGATCTCATTATAAAACACTATCATGTCCATGAAGGTCATTTGGGTACTTCGCAAGTACTATCAAGTATTCGATGTAAGATCTGGATAGTGAAGGGAGGTACCGCTGTCCGTAAAATAATCGATAAGTGCATGGAATGTAAACTAAGCAATGCACACACAGCTGCACAACAGATAATGACACCACTGTCAGCCACGTCTCATAAACCGTTAATGCCCAGCTCTTGCTGCACTCAAGCACACGCTGTCCCTTGAAGTTTCTCAGAAACGCTTAGTAATAACGGACGCAAAACCAAAACACCGATTGTCTACTCGAGAATTCTTTATT
Source organism: Trichobilharzia regenti (assembly GCA_944472135.2). Taxonomy (NCBI): domain Eukaryota; kingdom Metazoa; phylum Platyhelminthes; class Trematoda; order Strigeidida; family Schistosomatidae; genus Trichobilharzia; species Trichobilharzia regenti. The sequence continues at coordinate 25,799,044 of OX235270.1, read as the reverse complement.
GTAACACCAACATATAACCAACTTTAAAATTAAGCTTTAACTAAGGTCTGTGAACAAATATTACAATAATAATTCACAATATTACTTCTGACGGTTTTCTGCTGACTTCTTTCTGAACAGCGACCGATGAGACGATGACTGTCGTATTGATGCCTCCGCGAAAATTGGGGAAGTTGGTTTTGAGCGAACAACCATGAATTGATCGTTCAATCTTCAACTACATTGACAACCACTCCCAGCGCGGCAAGCTTCTGAAGAGAATTATTCATTCGAATACGTTGAAGTGGATTTGTTCCGACCTTTTTGGTAAAGAGGGGCAGAACCCTATGTAAAAGATATGGCTGTTTATTCACCTGTTTGAAAATGAGATCTGTGCATATTGAGATGGTTCATTCTCTAACTACTGATTCATTCGTGCTAGCATTACATAGATTTATAAATCGCCGGGGTGTACCGAAGATGATGTTCAGCGACAGAGGGACTAATTTTGTTGGCTGTCACGCCGAGCTTAAAGAGTACTTCGAAAGTCCCCAAACGAGAGTTCATGAAGAGTTACTGAAAAGGAACATCGAGTGGCACTTCAACCCACCACATGTCAGCCCCAGAGTGGTCTATGTGAAGGACTTATAGGAATTATTAAACGTATTTTAAGCTCCGCAACTGAAAACCAGGGTTTGAATAACGGAACGTTGAAGACGATTTTATGTGAAGCTGAACGAATATTAAATGACCGGCCGTGATCACCTGTGAGGGAGGACGTCAAGGATTTTGATGTGTTAACCCCAAATAAATTATTGTTATTGCGAGGTAATCCTGAAGTAGGGATTTGAGTGCGGAATGAATACATACGATCAAATGATGGAAACGAGCCACGTCCACGAAAGATATATTTCGGAAAAGATGGTGGGAGGTAGGTGATTGCAATTTGGTGGGTGTGACGGTGATCACTTTGGAGAAGCACGCTTTTCTGCGGGAAAGCGCTGTGTTGCTAAGGCTACTGAACTTGAATAACTTCATAAAATGAAAGAAAAAATTGCCCGAATACCACAGCTTGTGTATAAATCCCCTGAAACAAGCTCATGGTACGATTTCTCCACTTGTTATTAATTTTTGATGTCCGCCTCTATACCTGCCCTGCTGATTTCGATTGTGTTCTCTTTTCGAAAGTACTGCATTGGAGCACTGCAAATGTACGATAATGCTGCCTTCCACGTTTGTGTTACCTGAACGCAGTTTTGTAATCAGTCACCAAAACCAACATTTGACAGATTTTCAGAATTTTGTCAGCACATGTGATGAACAACGTATCAACATATCCGTAACAAAATCTGTTTATCGTCGTAAAGTTGGTCCCCTGTATTTGCTAATACGAAAATAATGCTGTACTTACCAGCCGCTGTGGAGTTTTATAAATTTTCAAACCGTTATTAATTGATTAAATGATAATGATTGTGAGCCGTGCATCCTCTCTGTCTCACTATAACACCTGTGTATTATCTTTCATCTTATCTTCCTGTAATGCAACGCGTGACGTTGGCTGACTACGCGTATATTAACGATTAAAATCAAATTAAATTATCTTACAACTTACCCCATTAAAAGTAAACGTTACAAACGTCTTACATAGTTTCTGGAATTTGTTTCCTTTTTTAATTTTTTGTCATAAAACATTGTTCCATCTATAAGTGCGCTTGTTAAATATGACCCTCCCTGTACAAACGTTGTATCAATTATGTAAATGCCGAGTTTGTACGGATGAAATATTATTATAACAATCTTCTCTTTATAAGTTAATAATTTACCTTTATAACAATTTATTTAAAGAAGTAGATGGTTATGAGACTGTCTGACAAAGATGTATCTAGACTTTATCTTTGTAGTAAAGAAAAGAAATGCGTCATTTTCAATGTATTAGAAAAAAGACTGCCAATATTTGATTAGGTTCTCCAACAAAAAATTAGGCAAATGTATGAATTTTATGTCTAGGTAGCACTGAAATTGTCCATATTTCAAACAGATTAAAAAGTTGGAATGAACATATCCGTCACTCCCAAGGTCATTGGTGCAGTGAGTCACCTAAGGGTCATAATGGAATATTACCCTTAGAAAACGTGCATAAAGTCTTCCGAAAAGATTTCTTGTTTTACTTGGAGAGGAACAAAGCTGAAGCTACGGGTAAAGTGGATGCTCATTTAGCAAATTTGTTGCGTGAAATCAAGTGCCTATCAGTGACGATGTCAACGATATGGCCCAATGGGATACCACTCGCCCTACTTACATTCGTTACTTTTCAATGTCAGATTTTACTATATATAAGTACACTAAGTCCTGCCAATCGACCTTACCTTCAGTCCATACTACCTAAATTGAACCTTACCTACAGTGTTCTGCTGAATCTTGCTCCACTATTCACAATATCTTTTCCTTTTACTCTTTAAGTTTTTGACTTCTTATAAAGTAATCTGTTCATTAGGATGCATGCACACATATATAATATGTTCATAAAGATGTACGTGGAAACCTATTGAAAGCACTCATTAAGAAAGCTAGGGAGATGGAATATGGGGTACGAACATGTCTGGTACCAAGCAATATATTTGCGGTAGCCATAATAATCATAGTCTCAGAGCCTAACATAAAAAAGGAGGGAGGGTGGTGCTAGCTGATCAGCAGATATGGTGGTGGTCCCTAGAATGAATCACCCCATGCTGCAGGAAGAGCAATATGCAATTTGAAGGCTCGAGATTTCCATGATATATATGAGGGCTTAGATCTTTATCTCGAAAAAGATAATAATGAACGATATGATAGAGAAGATTTGTAGCTCAGGTGGATAATTTTGATGTGGTTTTGTTCTCTGAGCTGGATAGTTAGTTTGCGAAGCTTTCATCACCTTACTGGGTGACATCTTCAGCGCATACTTCAAATTGAAGTGAGCTTTTAGGTTTCTCCACGAGTTTATTAATCATTCCTCCTGGTGACCTTGGACGTGATTGGTTGTTTATGTATGTTTTCACACCTTCTAGGTTACTTGTGTTGGAACTGATTGTTTCTGTGACTTGAACTTTGGCCAATCGTGTGTGAAGTTTCTTTCTTATTGGTTGATAAATTTTGTCTATCTCGATGTGTCTATTGATTGATGATTCACTGGAATGCCAAGCTTCTAAAAATTCTCTAGCATTCTTGTTATTTCCTTTGTCTAATATTTGAACGTTGTCCCAGTCGAATTGATGTCCGTGGTTGTCTGTGTGTAGTGAAATGAGGGAGTGTATATCATGTCTTTTGACGGCTAGCTTATGTTCGTGGATACGAAGACGAAGGGGACGTCCACTTTGGCCAATGTAGTGTTTTTCACAGTTGTTACAGTTTATTTTGTAGATGATGTTGGTTTTGTCTTCTTTTGCTGTTGAGTCTTTTGGTTGACATAGAATTGAGTGCAGCGACTTTGTTGGTTTGTGTACGACGTCAATTCCTAAAGGTTTGAAGAGTCTTTTAGTGATTTCTGAGATATCCTTTATATATGGTAAGGCGATTTTCTTTGTGTTTTCCTTGGTGGCTTTTGTTTTGGTAGGTTGGCTTGGGGGTATATGTCTCTTGATGAAATTCCGGGGATATCCATTCTTTTGGAAGACGTCCATGAGATACTTTTCTTCAATTTTTCTTAAGGTGGGAGTGCTGCAGTGAGTCCTTGCTCTCTTGAATAGTGTTTGTATGCAGTTCCTTTTGTGTGCTATTGGGTTGTTGCTGTTGTAATTCAGTATTTGGTCTGTGTGAGTTGATTTCCTATAAACTTGAGTTTCTAATTCTCCTGTAGTTGTTCGCCTGACTAAGACGTCCAAAAATGGTATTTTGTTCTCGGATTCCTCTTCTCTTGTGAATTTGATGTCGTTGAAGACGTTGTTTATTAAGTTGTGAGTTTTGTCTAATTCGTTTCTTTTGATTATTACAAATGTGTCGTCGACGTAGCGTATCCAAATCTTGGGTTTGATCTTTGGTAGAATTATGTTTTCGAGTCTTTGCATCACTGCTTCTGCAATCAAACCTGATATTGGCGATCCCATGGGTGTTCCTTTGACTTGTTCATATATTTGGCCGTTGAATTGGAAGTATGTTGTTAGGCATAGATTTATGCATTCCATCCAGCTTGTGTGTTGCATTTTTGATTGTTGTGGAAGTTGTTCGTCGTTGCTAAGTAATTGCTCCATGGTTTCTTTTGCTAGTTTTTGTCCGATAGAGGTATATAATGCTGTCACGTCGAAGGATACCATTATTTCTTGTTCATCTATTTGGATGTCTCTGATTTTCTCTAGGAATTGGATAGCAGAGTTGATGGAGTGATCACAGGATTCCGTTAGGTGTTTTAGTTTTCTGTATAATTCCTTGGACAAATTATATGTTGGAGTTCCTGGGAGTGATACAATTGGTCGTAACGGGATATTTGCCTTGTGTATTTTGGGTCTGCCGTAGAATCGAGGTAGGACTGGTCCATTGGATTTCATTCGCCATTGGTCTTGTTTTGTGATCTGTCCAGTTTTGCTGAGCTTGTTTAAGGTCCTTTGGATGCGGTTGTCCAATGTTTGTATGGGATTTGTTGGGAGTTGTTGATATACATCTTCATCTTTGAGTAGTTCTTCAGCTTTCTTGGTGTATTCTTCTCTGTCCATGACTACTGTTGTTCTTCCTTTGTCGGCTGGTAAAAACTCAAATCATCAACTTGAACGAGAAAGAGAGGAAGAGATACGCCAAACAATTGTACCAATGGTCAAACAGAAAAGACAACACACACAACTCAACTCTCAAGAACTAAAGGCCCTCAAAAAGCTGAAAAATAGGAAGGACATCGTCATTTTACCAGCCGACAAAGGAAGAACAACAGTAGTCATGGACAGAGAAGAATACACCAAGAAAGCTGAAGAACTACTCAAAGATGAAGATGTATATCAACAACTCCCAACAAATCCCATACAAACATTGGACAACCGCATCCAAAGGACCTTAAACAAGCTCAGCAAAACTGGACAGATCACAAAACAAGACCAATGGCGAATGAAATCCAATGGACCAGTCCTACCTCGATTCTACGGCAGACCCAAAATACACAAGGCAAATATCCCGTTACGACCAATTGTATCACTCCCAGGAACTCCAACATATAATTTGTCCAAGGAATTATACAGAAAACTAAAACACCTAACGGAATCCTGTGATCACTCCATCAACTCTGCTATCCAATTCCTAGAGAAAATCAGAGACATCCAAATAGATGAACAAGAAATAATGGTATCCTTCGACGTGACAGCATTATATACCTCTATCGGACAAAAACTAGCAAAAGAAACCATGGAGCAATTACTTAGCAACGACGAACAACTTCCACAACAATCAAAAATGCAACACACAAGCTGGATGGAATGCATAAATCTATGCCTAACAACATACTTCCAATTCAACGGCCAAATATATGAACAAGTCAAAGGAACACCCATGGGATCGCCAATATCAGGTTTGATTGCAGAAGCAGTGATGCAAAGACTCGAAAACATAATTCTACCAAAGATCAAACCCAAGATTTGGATACGCTACGTCGACGACACATTTGTAATAATCAAAAGAAACGAATTAGACAAAACTCACAACTTAATAAACAACGTCTTCAACGACATCAAATTCACAAGAGAAGAGGAATCCGAGAACAAAATACCATTTTTGGACGTCTTAGTCAGGCGAACAACTACAGGAGAATTAGAAACTCAAGTTTATAGGAAATCAACTCACACAGACCAAATACTGAATTACAACAGCAACAACCCAATAGCACACAAAAGGAACTGCATACAAACACTATTCAAGAGAGCAAGGACTCACTGCAGCACTCCCACCTTAAGAAAAATTGAAGAAAAGTATCTCATGGACGTCTTCCAAAAGAATGGATATCCCCGGAATTTCATCAAGAGACATATACCCCCAAGCCAACCTACCAAAACAAAAGCCACCAAGGAAAACACAAAGAAAATCGCCTTACCATATATAAAGGATATCTCAGAAATCACTAAAAGACTCTTCAAACCTTTAGGAATTGACGTCGTACACAAACCAACAAAGTCGCTGCACTCAATTCTATGTCAACCAAAAGACTCAACAGCAAAAGAAGACAAAACCAACATCATCTACAAAATAAACTGTAACAACTGTGAAAAACACTACATTGGCCAAAGTGGACGTCCCCTTCGTCTTCGTATCCACGAACATAAGCTAGCCGTCAAAAGACATGATATACACTCCCTCATTTCACTACACACAGACAACCACGGACATCAATTCGACTGGGACAACGTTCAAATATTAGACAAAGGAAATAACAAGAATGCTAGAGAATTTTTAGAAGCTTGGCATTCCAGTGAATCATCAATCAATAGACACATCGAGATAGACAAAATTTATCAACCAATAAGAAAGAAACTTCACACACGATTGGCCAAAGTTCAAGTCACAGAAACAATCAGTTCCAACACAAGTAACCTAGAAGGTGTGAAAACATACATAAACAACCAATCACGTCCAAGGTCACCAGGAGGAATGATTAATAAACTCGTGGAGAAACCTAAAAGCTCACTTCAATTTGAAGTATGCGCTGAAGATGTCACCCAGTAAGGTGATGAAAGCTTCGCAAACTAACTATCCAGCTCAGAGAACAAAACCACATCAAAATAATAATGATCGCCTTGACAGATGATGCTTCTACCTTTGAATATATACCATTCGCTCAGCTTTTTGTTGAGATGCGACCATGCGGGACCTGCACAGATTTATGGGGCATCTTATAAATTAACTTGCTATCAATTGTCAGATTTTTAAATACCACTTCACAAAGTCTTATCTCACTTATTTTCTAATAACGACTTTACTTGATCCTCATTATATTCCACTAAACCTAGCGTGGTAAAGCTCTTTATGAATTTGATTCGACTTCTATTCCTATTCTCTGTAGGGTACCGTTGTGCAGCAAATAGAAAAAAAGGGTCAAATAAAAACAACTGGCTTGAAAATAATTCCATTAAAGCAAAAAGTGGAGATCATGATAGTACGAAGAATATTGCTATCAATGGATTTGAAGATTGAACGATCAATTCATGGTTGTTTGTTCAAAATCAACTTCCCCAATTTTCGCGGAGGCATCAATACGACAGTCATCGTCTCATCGGTCGCTGTTCAGAAAGAAGAGCAGAAAACCGTCAGAAGTAATATTGTGATTTATTATTGTAATATTTGTTCACAGACCTTAGTTGTAAAAGTGCTTTTATATGTTGGTGTAACAATAAACAAATATCTCGCGGTAGATCGGTGTTTTGGTTTTTTCGTCCGTTATAACTAAGCGTTTCTGAGAAACTTCAAGGAACAGCGTGAGCCCGAGCGTAGCAAGAGCTGGGCATTAACGGTTTACGAGACGTGGCTGACAGTTTCTGATGGTAGAAACAGATTTGGCGGATTCAGACAGTTGGTGAAAGTTTGGATAGTCGCCGTTCATTTTTCCTGGTGCCGGTCAAGTCCTCTTTGAACAAGCAATATCTGGAACTTTTTGGAATTGGGTCAAGTTCAACAATGCCTGGGTCAAAAAAGGGACAGAGCGTCTTGGATGCAAACAGGAAAGTAAGTCATGGTGACTTGTCTGTTAATTGTAACGATGTGTCTGATGTTAAGCATGACATGGTTGATGTTACTGTTTCGCCGTTCAGGGATAATAGGAACATCAAACTCCCTAAATTAGAACCACGGTGTTTTGATGGAAACCCAGCTGATTATTTACAATTTGTAAAGGAGTTTGAGATCATTCTGAATAGTTTTCTATTAAGTGATGAATTGAAGTTAATGTATTTGGTGAGATATTGCACTGGAGATGCTGCAAGAGCTATACAGTGATGTAAGTTTATGAAGCCAAAGGAGGGCTACTACGAGGCTATGAGCATATTACGTCAAAGGTTTGGAAGACCCTCGATGATTGCAGGGAAATTATTCGAGGCTGTTGAGGGTAATGGGGGTCAATTACAGGATGACTCCCAGGCACTCACTGAGTTTTTAGATAATTTGCTAATTTACAAGAATGGAATGATTTCGATGAATCGCATGAGTGACCTCAACTCGAGTTTTATACTAGAAGTAATAGCAAGACGTCTACCTACTCGACTGCAAAGGAAGTGGGTGAAGATGAGCTCCCGTATGGAGGATGAGAGTATCGAGCCAAAGTTTGATGATATCCTGAAACTAGTAAAGGATAGTGTCAATCAATCTATGAGCAAGTTCGCCAGTCTATTACATCTCACCCCTAGAATAGAGCAGTCTGAGAGCAAAATGCAATCATTGATGGCGAGTAGGCCTCAGAGAGGTGGATATCGAGAAGGCTCCATGATGTATAGTAATGCATATAGACCTAGTGAGTGTAACAGGATACGTAGTACATCCTCAACAGATAAGTTGCAAGCTGCAAGAGAAACACGGTTGTGTTTTACACGTTTGCAAGTGTTGCAGTTGGATAGATTATCTCCGATAGTTTCCGAAGGGATCGCTGGAGTTGGTGGACGTCTATTAATGTTAGAATCGTCATATGAGACCCGTCATCCGGCTTTATTACCTTCCTACCATCCCGTCACTGATCTCATTATAAAACACTATCATATCCATGAAGGTCATTTGGGTACTTCGCAAGTACTATCAAGTATTCGATGTAAGATCTGGATAGTGAAGGGAGGTACTGCTGTCCGTAAAATAATTGATAAGTGCATGGAATATAAACTCCGAAATGCTCGTCCAGTACAGCAGATGATGACACCACTCCCATCGTGGCAAGCTTCTGAAGAGAATTATTCATTCGAATACGTTGAAGTGGATTTGTTCCGACCTTTTTTGGTAAAGAGGGGCAGAACCCTATGTAAAAGATATGGCTGTTTATTCACCTGTTTGAAAATGAGATCTGTGCATATTGAGATGGTTCATTCTCTAACTACTGATTCATTCGTGCTAGCATTACATAGATTTATAAATCGCCGGGTGTACCGAAGATGATGTTCAGCGACAGAGGGACTAATTTTGTTGGCTGTCACGCCGAGCTTAAAGAGTACTTCGAAAGTCCCCAAACGAGAGTTCATGAAGAGTTACTGAAAAGGAACATCGAGTGACACTTCAACCCACCACATGTCAGCCCCAGAGGTGGTCTATGTGAAGGACTTATAGGAATTATTAAACGTATTTTAAGCTCCGCAACTGAAAACCAGGGTTTGAATAACGGAACGTTGAAGACGATTTTATGTGAAGCTGAACGAATATTAAATGACCGGCCGTGATCACCTGTGAGGAGGACGTCAAGGATTTTGATGTGTTAACCCCAAATAAATTATTGTTATTTAGAGGCAACCTTGGCATAGTGGTCGCAAGCGGAGAAGGAATACCTACGATTAAAAGATGGAAACAAGCCATGCACATGAAAAATATATTTTGGAAAAGATGGTTACAGGAGTATGTTCTAACACTGCAAACCAGGGACAAGTGGAAAACGTTGTGCCGAAACTTAAAGGTAGGTGACATAGTATTAGTAGCAGATAAATGTGCCACAGGTAGGTGGACTTTGGGAGTGGTAGTAAGGCTAATCTGTAGTGGTGATGGAATGCTGAGGACAGTTGAGGTGAGAACAAGTTGTGGAATGTTCGTGCGAGATATTACAAAACTGTGTCTACTGGAAGGTGCTGAGAGTAGAGAGTCGGAGGATGAAACACTAGACGATTTTCCAAACTAGAGCGTCAACTTGAGAAGGGTTGTAGGCGTACTGCTGTAAGTCCTACAATTCTTCAAAGGGTAGCGCATCAATGAGCAGTCCAATGTGCTCGGTGTGTGATTTTGTACATATGTTCATATTGTATATACTGAATTGATGCCAACTGTCATCTAGCTGTTGGTAATTCTGTTTGTGTCCGGACATTCCACAAATTACAATCGTCAACCTGAGAAGGGTTGTAGGCATGCTGGCGTAAGTCCTGCGATTCTTCAAAGGAATTCCCTCAAGATGTGATACGCGAGTTTTGTGTACAGTTTGTATATATGTGTGGTGTGTCATATCAATTGGTGTTTTTGGATTCATTGTGTTTACTCGTTGTTTTCGTATCTTGTTGTTATTGCGTAATTTTGTTAAAATTTTCGTCGTGATTACTTCTGAAGTTGTTTCTTGTCTTCTACATCCGTGAATGAATTGATTGATGTTAGAGACAGCAGATGGGTTGTATACGCCGGGGAGGCGAGGCTATTGCTGAGAATGAAATGCACACGGAGATAATTGTTAGCTGCGGTCCGACACGCCGGGGAGCAGGAGTGTATACGACTGAGGCTTGCATACGTCACCGCTACTAGAACTGAGGCAGAATGAGTGACAAGCGATTTCAGTGATAATTGATAGTGAATAAAAAAGAGGATGCTTGAAGAGTATAATGAGTTGGTGCTATGGTCACGTTGCATTCTGCAAGAGTCATTCTAGCAAGTGGAGATTCTGTCGCAAGATGTCAAGAGGAGGCCTCTGTCTGGAGGCGCAGGTCGTCAGCGACGTGTGAGAATGTGCTGTTGGTATGCTTGTGGTGTGTTGGCTTTCCTGTTTGGTTTCCATTTCAGCTCTGTCCGTGTGACCCAGGTTCTCGCAATGGCATCCAAGTCAACGTGCATTGGTCGTGAAGGAAAAAAGGGTTGGATCCGTATTTTTCCGGGAGTAGGCAAATCGAATAAAACAAAAACGTTACGTAATATTGTGTGAAATTTAATAGCATAGAATTTATCGTTGTAAAAAAGAATTGATTTAGAATGACAAGTGGAACAAGTGAAATAATACCGGGGACAGTTCAAAGTGAGAATAATAATAATAACAATTGACTTAATAAGGAAAAGTATACAAATTGAATAGACAAAATGAAAAATGAAAAATTGGTAGAGCTAAAATATGATTGGGGATTACCATATTTTAGCATAGAGGGATTAAGACCATGAAGGTTGGAGGGGTTGAACGAACTTTTTCTGTACACAGAGATCTGGCTTTTCTGTTTCGATAGCCAAAGCTTCAGCAATACAGATGAGTCGGGTACGTAGGGATTTAGGTAGATTGCTCTTTGCCTTGTAGATGACTTTAAAGGCGGAGGCTATAGAGATAGGGTGATCATTATCGACCAGATGTTCTATGATCGCGCTTCTTATTGCTCCACTTCCACCTTTTCGTAGCCATGCAGGATAATGTTCTTGCACCCTCTTGGACAAAACTCGAGTCGAACGACCGATATACCTAGCTCCACAAGAGCAGGTGAATTGATAAACGCACATAGAGTTGGTCAACATTGGGATCTTGTCCATCAGGTTATTGAAAAATAATGCTCGGCTAGTAAAAGCTATTCTCAGGGAGGCAGCAGGGAATGTTCTTTTCAGGGACTGTGATTTCCTTCGTTTCATGATATCGGAAGCTAAGTCCCCTTCGAATTCTAAGCTCATGTAAAGTATTTTCTTGGGAGCGGTTGATAGGTCACGTTTTGTAGGCTTTGAATGTATATTCTTATCTATAAAACGTGGTGGAAATCCATTTTCCATTAGGATTTTCCTCAAAGTGTATAACTCACCTTCCACAGTATCACTGCTACATATGCGCCGAATACGAGTGATGAAGTTGACGGTAAAGTGAATATTCGTGATAATGATCATGATAGTGCAGATTTCTATTTGGTTGATCATGATGAGATGAAGGATATGCCTACTACTGCTAAGTTAAATAAAGGTTCTGTACAACTTGAACGTGAAGTAGAGTTGAACGCAGATGCAGTTCCAGAAGGTGTGCATACTTGTGAGACAGTCAGTGTAATTGATCAGCGTGTAGCCCACCTATCATCAGATGATAGTGCTAAACCCGAACTAGTAGTGAAAGACAGCAGTGGTGGTAATCTTGCAGTTGGACAACTATCTGAAAGCGGAAAAAGAACAGCTTCTGATCCACCGCTAAGTTCATCACCTTGTGTCACTCAGTCATCGTTGGTGTTTTCATCCACAATGAAACAGACACCCATCAACTCAAGTATCTTCTGCAATGACTATGATACTATTGGTGCGTTTGAAAAGACGAAAGATATTGCTCAGTTTAGTGAGAATAAGCCAAGTGTAAAGGAGAGAGTAATTGTTAAATTGACTTGCACGAATAAAGGCATTTCTAGTATCAAGTTACTATTTGAATGTTATTATCTTTGGTGTAAATTACTCTGTTTCTACGCTTGGTTGACGAGATATGTCGTATGTTTGTTCGTCATCTATATTCTACGATACAATGACATGAGCGAGTTGCCGTTCAGATTTGAAGATAGAGCTGATAGAAGGAGGTCAGCAAATGAACTCTGCGACGATTTTTCAACCTAGAGCGTCAACCTGAGAAGGGTTGTAGGCGTACTGCTGTAAGTCCTACAATTCTTCAAAGGGTAGCGCATCAATGAGCAGTCCAATGTGCTCGGTGTGTGATTTTGTACATATGTTCATATTGTATATACTGAATCGGTATCATCTGTCATCTAGCTGCTGGCAATTCCGTTTGTGTCCGGACGACTTCCACTTGGATCATCAACCTGATAAAAAAGTAGGCGTACTGCTGTAAGTCCTACGGTTCTTCGAGGGTAGTTCGTCAAGGCAGAATCCACAACATTTGATGTAGTGATTGTACATATGTTTGTGTTAAATAATTGTGTGAGTTCCAATTGATGTAATTGTTGGTTAATCTTGTTTGTTTCCGTACATTCCACAAATTACAATCGTCAACCTGTGAAGGGTTGCAGGCGTACTGGTGTAAGTCCTGCGATTCTTCAAAGGAATTCCACCAAGACATGATCCGCGAGGTTATTTGTACTGTTTGTGTATACGTGTGGTGTGTCTTCGCAATTGGTGATTTTGGATTCATTGTGTTTACTCGTTTTCGTGCCTTGTTTTATTGCATAATTCTGTTAAAATTTTCGTCGTGATTACTTCTGAAGTTGTTTTTTGTCTTCTACATCCGTGAATGAATTGATTGATGTTAGAGACAGCAGATGGGTCGTATACGCCGGGGAGGCGAGGCTATTGCTGAGAATGAAATGCACACGGAGATAATTGTCAGCTGCGGTCCGACACGCCGGGGAGCAGGAGTGTATACGACTGAGGCTTGCATGCGTCACCGCTACTAGAACTGAGGCAGAATGAGTGACAAGCGATTTCAGTGGTAATTGGTAGTGGATAGATAAGAGGATGTGCGTAGAGTATCATGAGTTGGTGCTATGGTCACGTTGCATTCTGCAAGAGTCATTCTAGCAAGTGGAGATTGTGTTGCAAGATGTCAAGAGGAGGTCTGTGTCTGGAGGCGCATGTCGTCATTGATGTGTGAGAATGTGCTGTTGGTATGCTTGTGGTGTGTTGGCTTTCCTGTTTGTTTTCCATTTCAGCTCTGTCCGTGTGATCCAGGTTCTCGCAACGCCATCCAAGTCGACGTGCATTGGTCGTGAAGGAGAAAAGTGTTGGATCCAATCATTGCCGGGGAGTGTCAAGGGAGTTGAAGATTGAACGATCAATTCTTGGTTGTTTGCTCAAAATCAACTTCCCCAATTTTCGCGGAGGCATCAATACGACAGTCATCGTCTCATCGGTCGCTGTTCAGAAAGAAGAATGAAACATCGTCAGAAACCTTAATTCGCTTATACCTTTTATATGTTGGTGTAACAATTAAGAAATCTCAAGCGGCCAATCGGTGTTTTGGTTTTTTCGTCCGTTATAACTAAGCGTTCCTCAAAACTTCAAGGAACAGCGTGGACACGAGCGTTGCGAGAGCTGGGCATTAACGGTTCATGAGACGTGATTGACACCTCCTCTTGACATCTTGCAACACAATCTCCACTTGCTAGAATGACTCTTGCAGAATTCAACGTGACCATAGCTCCAACTCATTATACTCTTCAAGCATCCTCTTATCTATCCACTACCAATTACCACTGAAATCGCTTGTCACTCATTCTGCCTCAGTTCTAGTAGCGGTGACGCATGCAAGCCTCAGTCGTATACACTCCTGCTCCCCGGCGTGTCGGACCGCAGCTGACAATTATCTCCGTGTGCATTTCATTCTCAGCAATAGCCTCGCCTCCCCGGCGTATACGACCCATCTGCTGTCTCTAACATCAATCAATTCATTCACGGATGTAGAAGACAAGAAACAACTTCAGAAGTAATCACGACGAAAATTTTAACAAAATTACGCAATAACAACAAGATACGAAAACAACGAGTAAACACAATGAATCCAAAAACACCAATTGATATGACACACCACACATATATACAAACTGTACACAAAACTCGCGTATCACATCTTGAGGGAATTCCTTTGAAGAATCGCAGGACTTACACCAGTACGCCTGCAACCCTTCACAGGTTGACGATTGTAATTTGTGGAATGTACGGAAACAAACAAGATTAACCAACAATTACATCAATTGGAACTCACACAATTATTTAACACAAACATATGTACAATCACTACATCAAATGTTGTGGATTCTGCCTTGACGAACTACCCTCGAAGAACCGTAGGACTTACAGCAGTACGCCTACTTTTCTTATCAGGTTGATGATCCAAGTGGAAGTCGTCCGGACACAAACGGAATTGCCAGCAGCTAGATGACAGATGATACCGATTCAGTATATACAATATGAACATATGTACAAAATCACACACCGAGCACATTGGACTGCTCATTGATGCGCTACCCTTTGAAGAATTGTAGGACTTACAGCAGTACGCCTACAACCCTTCTCAGGTTGACGCTCTAGGTTGAAAAATCGTCGCAGAGTTCATTTGCTGACCTCCTTCTATCAGCTCTATCTTCAAATCTGAACGGCAACTCGCTCATGTCATTGTATCGTAGAATATAGATGACGAACAAACATACGACATATCTCGTCAACCAAGCGTAGAAACAGAGTAATTTACACCAAAGATAATAACATTCAAATAGTAACTTGATACTAGAAATGCCTTTATTCGTGCAAGTCAATTTAACAATTACTCTCTCCTTTACACTTGGCTTATTCTCACTAAACTGAGCAATATCTTTCGTCTTTTCAAACGCATCAATAGTATCATAGTCATTGCAGAAGATACTTGAGTTGATGGGTGTCTGTTTCATTGTGGATGAAAACACCAACGATGACTGAGTGACACAAGGTGATGAACTTAGCGGTGGATCAGAAGCTGTTCTTTTTCCGCTTTCAGATAGTTGTCCAACTGCAAGATTACCACCACTGCTGTCTTTCACTACTAGTTCGGGTTTAGCACTATCATCTGATGATAGGTGGGCTACACGCTGATCAATTACACTGACTGTCTCACAAGTATGCACACCTTCTGGAACTGCATCTGCGTTCAACTCTACTTCACGTTCAAGTTGTACAGAACCTTTATTTAACTTAGCAGTAGTAGGCATATCCTTCATCTCATCATGATCAACCAAATAGAAATCTGCACTATCATGATCATTATCACGAATATTCACTTTACCGTCAACTTCATCATTTTCAAACTCTTTAATAACAGAAGTAGACAATTTTGGTTCCTCCTCACAAATCATTAAAGGTTTTATATCTTCACTCTGACTAGTTA
This sequence comes from Trichobilharzia regenti, assembly GCA_944472135.2. NCBI lineage: Eukaryota > Metazoa > Platyhelminthes > Trematoda > Strigeidida > Schistosomatidae > Trichobilharzia > Trichobilharzia regenti. Next base: position 25,783,371 of record OX235270.1, on the reverse strand, counting down.
TACTTTGTAAACTTGTGGAGTCAGAACTCCATTCTGAAGCAGTAACTCTATTCTGTGACACTCTATTCAGCAACGGCTTACCAGTTGCAACTACAGACTTCTTCACCGCACCGTTATCGTCACACAATTCGGAGTCAGGCATAGAGTTTACATTTAGCTTATCACTGAACTTGCTCACCGGTTCACAGTTCACTTCTGTATGCACCTCTTGCAAACGTGTAAAACACAACCGTGTTTCTCTTGCAGCTTGCAACTTATCTGTTGAGGATGTACTACGTATCCTGTTACACTCACTAGGTCTATATGCATTACTATACATCATGGAGCCTTCTCGATATCCACCTCTCTGAGGCCTACTCGCCATCAATGATTGCATTTTGCTCTCAGACTGCTCTATTCTAGGGGTGAGATGTAATAGACTGGCGAACTTGCTCATAGATTGATTGACACTATCCTTTACTAGTTTCAGGATATCATCAAACTTTGGCTCGATACTCTCATCCTCCATACGGGAGCTCATCTTCACCCACTTCCTTTGCAGTCGAGTAGGTAGACGTCTTGCTATTACTTCTAGTATAAAACTCGAGTTGAGGTCACTCATGCGATTCATCGAAATCATTCCATTCTTGTAAATTAGCAAATTATCTAAAAACTCAGTGAGTGCCTGGGAGTCATCCTGTAATTGACCCCCATTACCCTCAACAGCCTCGAATAATTTCCCTGCAATCATCGAGGGTCTTCCAAACCTTTGACGTAATATGCTCATAGCCTCGTAGTAGCCCTCCTTTGGCTTCATAAACTTACATCACTGTATAGCTCTTGCAGCATCTCCAGTGCAATATCTCACCAAATACATTAACTTCAATTCATCACTTAATAGAAAACTACTCAACATGATCTCAAACTCCTTTACAAATTGTAAATAATCAGCTGGGTTTCCATCAAAACACCGTGGTTCTAATTTAGGGAGTTTGATGTTCCTATTATCCCTGAACGGCGAAACAGTAACATCAACCATGTCATGCTTAACATCAGACACATCGTTACAATTAACAGACAAGTCACCATGACTTACTTTCCTGTTTGCATCCAAGACGCTCTGTCCCTTCTTTGACCCAGGCATTGTTGAACTTGACCCAATTCCAAAAAGTTCCAGATATTGCTTGTTCAAAGAGGACTTGACCGGCACCAGGAAAAATGAACGGCGACTATCCAAACTTTCACCAACTGTCTGAATCCGCCAAATCTGTTTCTACCATCAGAAACTGTCAGCCACGTCTCGTAAACCGTTAATGCCCAGCTCTTGCTACGCTCGGGCTCACGCTGTTCCTTGAAGTTTCTCAGAAACGCTTAGTTATAACGGACGAAAAAACCAAAACACCGATCTACCGCGAGATATTTGTTTATTGTTACACCAACATATAAATAGAATAAGCGAACTTAGGTCTGAAAACAAATATTACAATAATAAATCACAAGATTAGTTCTGACGATGTTTCACTCTTCTTTCTGAACAGCGACCGATGAGACGATGACTGTCGTATTGATACCTCCGCGAAAATTGGGGAAGTTGATTTTGAGCAAACAACCAAGAATTGATCGTTCAATTTTCAACTACATTGACAATAATATGGGTGCATTTGAAAAGACGAAAGATATTGCTCAGTTCAGTGAGAATAAGCCAGGTTTAAACGAGAGGGTAATTGTTGAGGTGACTTGCATGAATAAAGGCATTTCTAGTATCAAGTTACTATTTGAATGTTATTATCTTAGCGGTACGTTCGAAATTGGTGACATTTTTGCACGTGTTTGCTCTGAAATTTATTTACTGCTTATTGTCATATAATTCTTGAAATTATGGTCCAAATCTCTAAAAAACGTGTTCGTAGAAACACAATTGTTTTAGATAGTGGCTTAAATTCGGTTATAACTGCATTACCGCCTGGTAATACAGTATCAACTACTAGCTCTCAAAATGGTTTGAGTGCAGATCTCACTCCTGTGATACAGGTGAAAGATGTTCTGTTAGAGAACTCTGAGTTCTGTAAACTAAACCTCCTTTTGAAAGATATGCAGAGGCAAGTAAGTGAAATTCAGAAAAAATTAGATCAGTTTGATAGTATGTCACTGCCAATCTCAAATACCACGGAGAGCCGTTCTGATATTGGCCAGGTTAAGTGTTTACTGGATGTAACTCAAAATAAGCTTTTGAATTTAGACCCAATAGCCTGTCTTTTAGAAAGGCATCCTAAAATATCTCCAGACAACCTAAATAAAGCTGAAAATCTGATTGACTGCTTGGCTACGGAGGTGATGAAGCGTATAACCTCTTCTCACCAAGCTATAGTTTACAACGTCCCAGATTCTCTGCCCCTGAAAACTGTAAGACACAAAATCCTGATTTGTTGCGGCATGGCTAGTGTTCCATGTGAATGCAAACGACTTCGTAAAAAGTCTAACCAGGCTAATTGCCCAATCATTTTTAAATTCAGTAATTCCCTTGATGCTAGTAAGTTTACTAAATGTCAGGATCACTTAAGACTGAATAGCAGTTATAAGTCTATAACCGTAGCTCAGGATAAAACACCGTGTCAGCGCAGAATAATGCGTAGTAATAACCTGGTCACCTCCTCTAGCTTTGATTTACCAAATAAGGATCGTGCACAGCAACAGACACCTAGTGCTGAAACTAGCATTCAGCAAACTACACAACAACCACACCTGCCAATGGAACTAGGAACTGATTTAGATACCAGTACCCCTGTAAACAAAGCCTCATCGAAAGATGTTAAAATGACTAGAACTTCTGCAAGTTGTTCTAAGAAATTTCCCCCCAAACGTAGTAACCTCACCACGATGAACAAATTTCGCAGGGTTGAGACTAATGATGGGGAAGAATACTTTGTATTCAATAAGCCTGCTGAGAGTAAGAATGCCAACAAACCATCACTTGTTACGAAAAACTCCTCTCGAAACATAAGTATATCTGGAGGTGTTCCGCATGCTCCACCTTATAGAAAGTCAGGCTCCAAGACTCCTAAAGTCTTGCAGCCAAAGCACCTTCCTTCACAATTCCCTTTAAGTTATAAAAACAACCCGAAGGTGTATACCGGTATGACGAATAGCAGTTGGATGGGTAGACCTTTGATGCTATGCCTTTTAACCGTCAACCTAGGCCCAACCTGTACTACCCTTATATCCAGGAACACATGGTAAATTTTCCAGGTGTCCCGAATCACTGGTACGACCCATGGCACCTAGGACCACCTCATTGCACACCAACTCCGATGTGCAGACACCCAGTCCGACCTCCTTTTCATTCATAAATTCTTGCGGTGCTGACGCACAAATAGATTTAGGTTATGGTGACATTTTAAGCCAGTTTGTAGTATCCCGTGACTTATTCACGATATTGCTAATTAATGCACGTTCCTTAATCAATAAGATATCTGAACTAAGGACATTATTATTAGTCGCCAAGCCTACTGTAGCTCTGATTACTGAGTCATGGTGCTCATCCTCTGTACTTGATGTGCATATAGGTATCGATGATTACACTGTACACCGTGCAAACAGAGATTGCAAGCGTGGTGGAGGATGTCTCATATATATACATAACTCATTTGTAGTCAGTAAGGTGGAAGATGAAACAATGAATAATGTACCTGACTCACTCTGGGTTGTCTTACATGGAGATAAGTACAAACTTCTCATAGGCTGTGTTTATCGAGCACCAAGCTCAACAAAAGAAACTGATGCGTTATTAGCTAAATCGTTTGCACACGCATCCTCGTTTAGTGCTAATTACAAAATAATTGCAGGGGACTTCAATCTTCCAGAAGTCAATTGGCTAACTAGTTCCGGCCCCCAACGCTTCGACGAATTACTTGCCACTATAGACTGTTATGGATGGCAACAACACGTCCAGACACCTACTCGTGGTGACAACATGTTGGACCTTGTTTTTTGTCATGACACAATCCCAGTATCCACTATGTTGGTAATCGATTTTCCAGTAGTGACCATAGAATGGTACTCTGCTCTCTGCCTTTCTCACCACTAAATACAGGAAACAAACAAGACTCAGGAAGCACAATATGTCGTAGTTACAAATATACAGACTGGGGATTAGTCCAAGAACTTATTCGACTCTGTCAATGGGATGACTATTTTACCACTGACTCCCTGGAGGCCTTAGTAACCCTGTTTTACAGGAATGTTACCCTTTGTCTAGATACAGTTGCTCCAAAGAAAATAGTGAAATTAAGTAGACACCGAACTGAATATATTCCAAGGGCACACCGTAATAAGTTAAGGAAGCTGAAGAAACAGTACTATTCCACTAAGGACATATCACTATTGCTCTCAATCCACGAGTCTCTTGAATCTCTCAAGCGCCTACGCTCTCAAAAGGACCTCGACGAAGAGTTAACGGCACTTGAAAGTACCTCCAAAGTTTATAACTTAACGGCACTTCTTAAAAAACGAATGCAGTCGGCGAGGGAAATCCCATACTTACTTCACGACAAAGTAATCTACAATGAACCTGCCACTATCTGTGAACTCTTCAGTGATTGGTTTGCAAACTTTAGTTTAGAAACACATATGCCTGGTGAAACCGCTCCCCTTACTATCTCTTCCCTTGAAAGCATTGTGTTCACTAATCAGTTAATAGTACAAGCAATTAAAAGCCTTAAACCTTCCACTAGTACGGGACCGGATGGCCTCGCTTCGATAATTTTCAAAAACAGTGGGTGTGATATACCCTTGTTACTTCTTAAATTCTTCTCAATATCTATGGACACTGGCACTTACCCTAGTGAGTGGAAAACTAGCTTCATAATTCCACATTACAAATCTGGTGATAGGGCAAACGTCCGCAATTACAGACCCATAAATATAACCCCAGTTATCTCACGAATCATGGAGAAAGTTGTAAAAGATCAATTGTCAGACTACCTAATTAGGGAAGATCTTGTTACAAGGTCTCAACACGGATTTCTCAAAAATAGATCCTGCGTTACTTGCCACTTCGACTTTTTCAACTGCATCACTAGTAGTCGCGAAGCACGTAAGCTAGTCGTTGTTCTCTACTTCGATATATCTAGGGCATTTGACATGGTATCTCACAGTATTCTCTTTGAGAAGCTGTACTCTTGTGGAATTCGCAACCCATTACTGAACTGGTTAAAATCATTTCTAAGCAACAGGGTACAAATAACCAAAGTTGGATCTGTATTGTCTCATCCTAGGCAGATCTCAAGTGGGGTCGTGCAAGGTAGTGTCCTAGGTCCACTTTTATTCACAGTCTACATTAACAGCATTTGCAAGTGCTTCACCTTAGGCAAACCATTCCTATATGCTGACGACCTCAAAGTCGTCTACTCCTGCTACACTCATGAATTAAGCGATATGGTTACTAAAATACATCTTGAACTAAGTAGTCTCGCATCATGGTGTGCTGAATCCTGTCTAAATTTTAACATTGACAAATGCGGCTGGATTTGTATCGGCAACAGTAAGCTTGATCTAACTCTTGAAATAAATGGGCGAAAACTAGCTAAGCTCAACTCAGTCGTAGATCTCGGTATTAGATACTCTAGTAACCTAACGTTCGCTGAACAGACTGATTATGCCAGACGTAAAACGCGAAGGCTGATAGGATGCATAACACGCAATTTCTTTTGTTGTGAAACTAGGGTTTTATTATACAAAGTATGTGTCCGACCTATCTTAGAATACTGCCCGTTTATTCTTAGCGGACTCAGACAAAATGACAAGCTTAAATTAGAGGGAGTGCAACGGCAGTTTACCTCAAGAACTCTTGGTTTAGAAAGTGGTCTGGAATACCATGAGCGATGCGAAAGACTAAGATTAGAACCCCTCTGGAAAAGACGCCTTAAGCTAAACCTTATCTTTTACTACAAGCTAACTAATCTTCTCTTGCATTCCTCCGAGCCAATAACTAAACCTACCGCTGTCATCAGTTACAATCTTAGAAATCATCACAACCTAGCTGCTATGGAGCACTGTCAGACTTACGTGCGGTACAACTTCTTCTTAAATAAGTTTTCAGTCATTTGGAATAGACTACCAGCTAATGTGCGCGATGCAAACACACTTCCAGTGTTCATCTCCTCAGTCACCAGACTGCTCAAAGATGACAATGCACTTTTGCGCCTGACTCTTACACCTTCTTTTTCACCCTACATAGATATTTTAAGTTCTTTAAACGTGTAGTTACAACAAACTACAATTATAAATTTTAATATTATTGGAACTAGATGATAAACATTTCTACACAGGACAGTAATATTAGTTCACACATAATATAAAAGTTAGCATAACGGGACTAGTTAGTTAATGAACAAAAATAACCATAGTTACAAAACAGAATATATATGTATATATTTATTAATCACTCCTTAAGGACTCCCGTTGCTTTCTTTTGCGTTGCTGTTGTTTGTCTTCTTTTTTCTCTCACCATTTCAGCTTCCATTTGACTTTTTGAATGAGAATGAATAATGTGGATATTTGACCATTTACAATGACAAATGATCTGCAAACATTATTGGTCCCGTATCTTTCAGTTGCCTGGTTAATAACGAATTAACTTTCTCCACGACGCAACCTGGATTACATTTGTGGAATATACTCTTATACCAATGGAAAACTTATAACATAACTGATCGTATCTGTAAAATAGCTTCCTTATTACCCAATTTGGATATAAATCAAATCAAAAATAAGATTCGGATTTGTACACACCCAAGTTATATTGAGGAATTACTTCAAGCTTTATTTTTTCCCAAGTATTTTTAATCCATCCAAAACATACTTGGGTTTTTTTGTTAATGCGAAGACAATATTCCTATATTTCATGACGTGCTCCATTGAATGACTGGTTATCATATTGTTCCCACAAACCAAAGACAGAAACGTCAGCAACCATGTAATTTAACTATAAACCGAATTTATGAAATTTAAATAATGCTTATCCATGCCTGTATAATTGGTGTGTCCTACACAAGTGGGAAAAGTTGTGTATTTTATTAAAATATTAATATTAATTATGATTGCTAATCGTATATGTAATTTATCATATTGATGATGCCTGTAAACTGGCGTCTATCATGTACAAAATGAGAATATACTGTTATTATTACCTTTCGTGTAAATTACTCTGTGCATACACTAGGTTGATGAGATATGTCGTGTGTTTGTTCGTAATCTATATTCTACGATACAATGATATGGGAGTGATGCCCTTCATATATGAGGATAAAGCTCATAGTAGGAGGAAATTAGAAAATGAACGATTTTCCAACCTAGGGCGTCAACCTGAGAAGGGTTGTAGGCATGCTGGCGTAAGTCCTGCGATTCTTCAAAGGAATTCCCTCAAGATGTGATACGCGAGTTTTGTGTACAGTTTGTATATATGTGTGGTGTGTCATATCAATTGGTGTTTTTGGATTCATTGTGTTTACTCGTTGTTTTCGTATCTTGTTGTTATTGCGTAATTTTGTTAAAATTTTCGTCGTGATTACTTCTGAAGTTGTGTCCACTCTTCTACATCCATGAATGAATTGATTGATGTTAAGGACAGCAGATGGGTCGTGTACGCCGGGGAGGCGAGGCTATTGCTGAGAATGAAATCCATACGGAGATAATGATAAGCTGCGGTCCGACTTGCCGAGGAGAACGAGTGTAAACGACTGAGGCCTGCATACGTCACCGCTACTAGAACTGAGGCAGAATGAGTGACAAGCGATTTCAGTGATAATTGATAGTGAATAAAAAAGAGGATGCTTGAAGAGTATAATGAGTTGGTGCTATGGTCACGTTGCATTCTGCAAGAGTCATTCTAGCAAGTGGAGATTCTGTCGCAAGATGTCAAGAGGAGGTCTCTGTCTGGAGGCGCAGGTCGTCAGTGACGTGTGAGAATGTGCTGTTGGTATGCTTGTGGTGTGTTGGCTTTTCTGTTTGTTTTCCATTTCAGCTCTGTCCGTGTGACCCAGGTTCTCGCAATGGCATCCAAGTCAACGTGCATTGGTCGTGAAGGAAAAAAGGGTTGGATCCGTATATTTCCGGAGGTGTCAATGTAGTTTAAGACTGAGCGATCAATTCATGGTTGTTTGCACAAAATCAACTTCCCCAATTTTCGAAGAGGCATCAATACGACAGTCATCGTCTCATCGGTCGCTGTTCAGAAAGAAGTCAGCAGAAAACCGTCAGAAGTATTATTGTGATTTATTATTGTAATATTTGTTCACAGACCTTATGTCAATGATGTCTCATAAACCGTTAATGCCCAGCTCTCGCAACGCTCGGGCCCACGCTGTTCCTTGAAGTTTTGAGGAACGCTTAGTTATAACGGACGAAAAAACCAAAACACCGATTGGCCGCTTGAGATTTCTTTATTGTTACACCAACATATAAAAATAATAACCGAAGTATGGTCTGTGAACAAATATTACAATAATAAATCATAGCATTACTTCTGAAGTTGTTTCACTCTTCTTTATGAACAGCGACCGATGAGACGATAACTGTCGTATTGATGCCTCCTCGAAATTTGAGGAAGTTGATTTTGAGCAAACAACCAAGAATTGATCGCTCAGTCTTCAACTGCATTGACACTCCCCGGAAAAATACGGATCCAACCCTCTTTTCCTTCACGACCAATGCACGTTGACTTGGATGCCATTGCGAGAACCTGGGTCACACGGACAGAGCTGAAATGGAAACCAAACAGGAAAGCCAACACACCACAAGCATACCCACAGCACATTCTCACACGTCGCTGACGACCTGCGCCTCCAGACACAGACCTCCTCTTGACATCTTGCGACACATTCTCCCCTTGCTAGAATGACTCTTGCAGAATGCAACGTGACCATAGCTCCAACTCATGATACTCCACGCACGTCCTAGTATTTACTCACTACCGATTACCACTGAAATCGCTTGTCACTCATTCTGCCTCAGTTCTAGTAGCGGTGACGCATGCAAGCCTCAGTCGTATACACTCCTGCTCCCCGGCGTGTCGGACCGCAGCTAACAATTATCTCCGTGTGCATTTCATTCTCAGCAATAGCCTCGCCTCCCCGGCGTATACGACCCATCTGCTGTCCTTAACATCAATCAATTCATTCATGGATGTAGAAGAGTGGACACAACTTCAGAAGTAATCACGACGAAAATTTTAACAAAATTACGCAATAACAACAAGATACGAAAACAACGAGTAAACACAATGAATCCAAAAACACCAATTGATATGACACACCACACATCTATGCAAACTATACACACAAACTCGCAGTTCATGTCTTGATGGAATTCCTTTGAAGAATCGCAGGACTTACACCAGTACGCCTGCAACCCTTCACAGGTTGACCATTGTAAGTTGTGGAATGTCCGGACACATTCAAGATTATTCAACAATTGCAATAATTGGAACTCACACAACTATTTAAAACAAACGTATGTACAATCACTACATCAAATGTTGTGGATTCTGTCACGACAAACTACCCTTGAAGAACCGTAGGACTTACAGCAGTACGCCTACTTTTTTTATCAGGTTGATGATCCAAGTGGAAGTCGTCCGGACACAAACAGAATTGCCGACAGATAGATGAAAGATGATATCAATTCAGTATATACAACATGAACATATGTACAAAATCACACACCGAGCACATTGGACTGCTCATTGATGCGCTACCCTTTGAAGAATTGTAGGACTTACAGCAGTACGCCTACAACCCTTCTCAGGTTGACGCTCTAGGTTGGAAAATCGTTGCAGAGTTCATTTGCTGACCTCCTTCTATCAGCTCTATCTTCAAATCTGAACGGCAACTCGCTCATGTCATTGTATCGTAGAATATAGATGACCAACAAACACACGACATATCTCATCAACCAAGTATAGAAACAGAGTAATTTACACCAAAGATAATAACATTCAAATAGTAACTTGATACTAGTGTGGTGTGAGCAGGCTGCTAGCCGATTGTTTGGCACTAATCTGCGTTAAGGTCTAGGTCACTAACATGGGCCGTGAGAATATATGAACAAGGCTGAGTCAACAACCAATCACAGCAAAGTTAACGTGGCAAAATATGATTCGCAGATAGAGAACTCTATTTGTCAAGGAATCCCGAAACAACCAATCAGAAGCCTGCGTTTGTCTACCTAACTTCTGATAAACAACCAATCAGATGACTGCGCTTGTCTATAATAATGTAGTTGAAATATGTATAAATACGTGTTGATTTTCATAATAAAACGATCTGTTGCCTGGCCCTTGTCTTCTGTTGTTACACTAGAAATGCCTTTATTCCTGCAAGTCAATTTAACAATTACTCTCTCGTTTAAACCTGGCTTATCCTCACTAAACTGACCTTTGATATTCGTCCTTTCAAACGAACTGATACTATCATAGTCATTGCAGAAGATACTTGAGTTGATGGGTGTCCTTCTCAATGTGGATGACAGCACCAACGACGACCAATTGATATCAGTTGATGAAAATAACGGTGGATCAGAAGCTATGGTTGCTCGGTGTTCAGAAGTTTGTCTACCTGCAAGACCACCACCACTGCTGTCTTTCACTACTAGTTCGGGTTTAGCACTATCATCTGATGATAGGTGGGCTACACGCTGATCAATTACACTGACTGTCTCACAAGTATGCACACCTTCTGGAACTGCATCTGCGTTCAACTCTACTTCACGTTCAAGTTGTACAGAACCTTTATTTAACTTAGCAGTAGTAGGCATATCCTTCATCTCATCATGATCAACCAAATAGAAATCTGCACTATCATGATCATTATCACGAATATTCACTTTACCGTCAACTTCATCACTCGTATTCGGCGCATATGTAGCAGTGATACTGTGGAAGGTGAGTTATACACTTTGAGGAAAATCCTAATGGAAAATGGATTTCCACCACGTTTTATAGATAAGAATATACATTCAAAGCCTACAAAACGTGACCTATCAACCGCTCCCAAGAAAATACTTTACATGAGCTTAGAATTCGAAGGGGACTTAGCTTCCGATATCATGAAACGAAGGAAATCACAGTCCCTGAAAAGAACATTCCCTGCTGCCTCCCTGAGAATAGCTTTTACTAGCCGAGCATTATTTTTCAATAACCTGATGGACAAGATCCCAATGTTGACCAACTCTATGTGCGTTTATCAATTCACCTGCTCTTGTGGAGCTAGGTATATCGGTCGTTCGACTCGAGTTTTGTCCAAGAGGGTGCAAGAACATTATCCTGCATGGCTACGAAAAGGTGGAAGTGGAGCAATAAGAAGCGCGATCATAGAACATCTGGTCGAAAATGATCACCCTATCTCTATAGCCTCCGCCTTTAAAGTCATCTACAAGGCAAAGAGCAATCTACCTAAATCCCTACGTACCCGACTCATCTGTATTGCTGAAGCTTTGGCTATCGAAACAGAAAAGCCAGATCTCTGTGTACAGAAAAAGTTCGTTCAACCCCTCCAACCTTCATGGTCTTAATCCCTCTATGCTAAAATATGGTAATCCCCAATCATATTTTAGCTCTACCAATTTTTCATTTTTCATTTTGTCTGTATCGCGGTACGTTCAACGTTTGCGTTACATTTTTACGTGATTCGTTACATAAAATTTATCTTGTTGTAGTACTTGCACAAGTACTATACCACTTCCATACTTGTAACCACTAACTCTCATTTCTAATAGTTATGGTTAATCAAAGTAAAAAGCAGCGAACCCAATCCCCTGTAAAACTGGTGTCTAATTTAACGTCCTTGATTGCTACATCAAGCAACACACCCCCAACAAACGGCTATAGTGAGTCACATAACTCACGTGTATGCCGTAAGCGTCGAGCTGAAACTGAAAATAAAACTGTACTGACAGCCAGTATTAGCACTACTCCTAAAAATTCGGTACCCTCTGCTCATACAGAACTCCTCCCTTCACCTTATGTGCTTATGGAGAAACTCCAGCCATCAAGCTCTTTTTCAGTACTATCTTCAGAAATAGAACTTCTAAAGTTGTCTATAGGAGAACTTAAGGCTGAGTTAAGGGAAATAAAAAACAGCAAGTCAGTAAATGCTGGAAACATCGAAACCAATACCGAGATATGCAAATTATCAGATCAGATCAGCGATATCAGATCGCAGGTCTGTGGACTGACACCTCTAACTATCCTCATGAAAACGGTAAACCTTAACAAGCTTGACACAGAATCGGTAACTAAGGTAGATAACCTCATTAACTTTGTTACCACAGAAGTAACAAAACGACTCGACGCAAAACTCAGTGCTATTGTCTACAACGTTCCGGACAATGAGGCAATAAAAAAGGTACAGCGCATCTTACTTAGTGAAGCGAAAATGCCTAACTCCAAGACTAAGTGCTACAGGCTGAAGAAGAGTCAACATGAAAAGTGCTGTCCTATTCGATTTCAGTTCGAAACACCGGCAGAGACCAGAAAATTCATTCACTCCCAACACACCCTATCGCAAGCCAGAAACTACAAACATATAAAGGTCGGGGTGGACAAAACAGTTATAGAAAGGCGCGCACACAACTATCTCACTAAGACTAATTGTGAAATAGGTAATAGGACATTGCAGCAAGCCATTATCCCCAACCCTGTGAAAGATACAGTAGACCCCACCGCATCACCCCTCTCAAAACACACAGAAATGTCCCATCAGAGTGCAACACCAGCCGAAAGGCCACTAGACTGTAACCAAATAAATAATAAAACCATACCACCCATCACCGCAGAATCTAAAATGCCACTAAATAACCCCAGAAAAAAAGTTAAAACCCCCCGAAACTCGACTTTGTCCTCTCCTAGCTATAATTCCATTGGTAAAGATAAGGAAAATATGCCCCTAAATCATACCAACAAAAACAGTGGCAGCTTAAATAAGCCCACACTCCCCACGGTTAATAGTATTAGCACTCACAACGTGCTAAATCGCACCGTGGCACACACTAATATCCAATGTCACAACGATGTCACCCTAAATAGTACAAGCGGTAACAGTCAGAACTCGGCTACCAACAACTCAGGGTCTTCAGAGTATGGCACACAAACAAATTTCGACCGGATGTATGGTACAAGTCTGCTGGGAACTAACCCACAATGCAGTACACACGAAACCCACACAAGGACACAACTAGCATCAAACAATAGGTGGAATAATAAGCCATGGTCATCACAAGGATCCAATCATTTTTTATCCCCCGCGTCCCTGTCAGCGTTGAAAAAACAGCTGGTAGGGATGTTAACACTCCTAAACCACTAGTGCTGGCTCCCTCCTTGCATGAAAACAGGAACGGTCTAGTGCACCCGTATCCATTGGACACACTTGACACTTGCACAAGTATAGGCCAAATAAAGAACCCTACCCACTTCTGTAACCTAACTAAAAATAAAAGTTCCTTAGTCTATAGCAAATCCAGTACTCCAACTCCTAATTCTCCACCGAAAACAGCACACAACAACTCGATAGACATAGGTGAGCATGATGCTGGAACTCCTCTTAACATAGGATCGTCATGTCCAGCAGAACTACTGGGTGCTGAACCATATTCGGGGCTGACTAACGAACTTAAATACTTCAAATGCTACTTCAACTCTCATCTTTACGTAATCCTCATAAATGCTAGATCTGTTCTAAATAAATTGCCGATGCTCAGAGCACTCACAGTAATATACAAACCCCCTGTAATTGTCATCACTGAAACTTGGTGTCATTCGGACATCCTGGATGATGAAATAAGCTTAGATAACTACACACACTTTCGGTGTGACAGGGAAGGTGGTAAGGGAGGGGGTTGTCTCATGTACTTCTTGAATGAACTTACTGTATCACAGCTAGAAAGTAGTACACTTAACATGCCTGAGACTCTATGGGTTAATGTACACTTAAATAACGTAACAGCACTAATTGGATGCTCCTACAGAGCACCTGGCACCTTTAGTAATTACGAGACCCAACTCATTAATACTCTGGAGCAATTAACCGACTTACAATACGATCATAAGATCCTATGTGGGGACTTTAACTTACCTGAAATCAACTGGGATATACCCACAGGTCCAACTAAATTTGACAAGTTCTTAGACACACTGGATATACTTGGCTGGAAACAAACTGTCACTACTCCCACAAGAGGTAACAACGTACTAGACTTAATCTTCTGCCACAATATAAGCCCCCTTTCAACGCTAGTAGGTTCTGAGTTCCCAGGGAGCGACCACAAAACAGTAATGTGTGCACTGCCAATTCCGCTGAGTAGCAATGCATCTCATACCTCCACTTCACAACAAGTAATATATAGGAACTATAGTAAGGCAAACTGGGCCTTAGTTGAATCGATGCTAAGATCCTCCAAATGGGATGAATACTTCACTACTGATGACCTATCGAGAGCCCTAACCATCTTCTACCATAACTCAAACATATGCTTAGATGCTGTCATTCCACTCCAAACACTAAAGGTTTCCCCACACAGAAAGTCATACATAAAACCAAAGGATCGTAAGAAACTGAAGAAACTCTCAACAAGTTACTTCAAACACCACGACTTTGGCACTCTAGGTCTAATACTTAAAACCCTTAGCTCCATCACACAAGCTCAAGATTTCCGTATGAGAAAGGAAGAACGCATCGCAGTAGCCAGTCCTGCTAGAGCGTATGCACTCACAGAAATCTTAAGGAAGCGAATGAATCGCAAAAATCACAGCATTCCTCTCCTCATAGACAAAGGCAGGCTATGCACTAACTCTGCAGACATATGTGAACTATTCAACAAAACGTTTGCAGGTAACTACCTTAAGCCCTCAGTCCAGCTACTCGATATACACCCTATTACTAAAATGGCACCAACTCCACTGACACCAAACCAAATTAGCACTGTTCAATTCACTTACGCTGACATTAACCAAACTATAAGAACCCTCAAAAGTTCAAAAGGTTTCGGTACCGACGGTATATCATCTTACTTCTATAAATATGGTGGCCCTGACATTCCTCTACTACTGCTTAAAATATTCACAATGTCCCTAGAAACCCAAACTTACCCTGACATATGGAAGACTACATTCATTATGCCTAAACACAAATCTGGCTCGAAAACTGAAGTCAGTAACTACCGGCCAATCAATATCACACCTATAGCATCTAGAATCATGGAGAGACTAGTCAAAAATAACCTAATCAAACACATGCTTAGCTGCAACATCATAAGTCCGAACCAACATGGATTCCTGAAATCCAGATCATGTTTAACATGTCACCTAGACTTCTTCAATTTTGTAACCAGCAGTCGTGACAGACGGCAACTAGTACTTGTCATCTACTTTGACATTTCTAAGGCATTTGACCGTGTTGACCATTTACTGCTAACAAATAAACTGAACTCCTTAGGAATACGTGACCCATTATTAGGATGGCTTAAATCATTCCTTAACAATAGGTCCCAAATAGTTAAACTCGGGTCTGCAACCTCCAAACCTAGCCCTATCACTTCTGGTGTAGTACAAGGTAGTGTCATTGGACCCCTCCTATTTACACTATACATCAATGACATATGCGCTTGCTTCACGCACGGGAAACCATTCATCTTTGCAGATGACCTAAAAGTAGCTTATACATTCCAACGTGATGACTTAGGGAACTTCGAGAATGTAGTACAGAAGGAATTAGATAAAATGGCTGCTTGGTCGTCCCTATGGAATCTCCAATTTAATCTGAACAAATGTGGCTGGATCTGCTTCGGTGCACCCTCAATCGACCTGAAATTAACGCTCCAATCTGCTAACCTAACAAGACTCCGAAATGTCGTTGACCTAGGCCTGAGGTACTCTAGTGACTTGACATTCTCAGAGCAAGTAGCATCACAGACTAGAAAATCGAGGATGCTCTTAGGATGCATACTCAGGAACTTTCACGACAATGAAGCCAAGCTAATTCTGTACAAAACATGTGTCAGACCACTACTAGAATACTGTCCATTTATTATAAGCAGCACTCGCACACGTGACAAGCTAAGGATGGAAAGTATCCAACGATATTTTACCTCAAAACTGCTTGGCTACGATTGTAAGGAAGACTACATCTCACGGTGCATGATCCTAAAACTCGACCCACTTTGGACAAGGCGACTTATTATAAACCTAATATTCTTCTTTAAGGTCCTTCACAAAATATCTTTCTCAGGTAACAGGGACATACAATTCGCACAGGAAGGTTCTTACGATCTGCGTAACCAAACTTCCACAGTGACAACTCATTCTTTTAAGTCAACACTCCGTGAAAACTTCTTCACAGTCATGTATTCTAAAATATGGAATAGCCTACCCCTAGATATCAGAACTTGCTCTTCGGTTACAAGCTTCAAACGCTCTCTATACAGACTGTTGCACTCTACAGATTATATTAATAAACTATTTACTCCTAGAACGAATCAAGCACTAATCTACTACAGCACCTAAAAGACGCACTTCAACACCCTTAGCAATCTTTAAACTATAAATAAACTAGCAGCATGGATGCATAAAGACATAGTACGGAACATACAGGATTAGTCTACCCTTAGAAATAGGACCTATCCCTCATTGTAACCTTCAAACGCTTGCTATGTAAACTGTTTTATTCTAAAGACTATCCCTACCAGAACCCATTACTTATTTCTAAAACGCATCAGTCATTAGAACAATAAAAACGCTCAGACTATTAATACACATTATGACATTAAATAAACTCTAAGACTTCGCATAAATACGTGAAAACGCAGATACAATATAGAAAAATGTTTACTTAAGTATAATTAAGATAAACATTTATAAATGAATCATGTATTAATGTTCTTTTCATGTTCACATACTTTCTCTTTCTGGTATTTTGCTGCTCCTATTCATCTTCTGGTCGAGGTCGAACAACCCTGCATCTAAACTGAAATGAGGATTAATTCCAAACCGTCTATCTCATAACCACTCAAATTCCATGAACGATCCAATTCTACCATTTGAAGACGCTGGCGAACATGCTGTAAATGAGTATTCATGATCTGAAATGAAGAAGCAACTGGTTTTCAAACAGTTTTCAACGTTTTACTCAACTTACGAATACAGTCCGCCATGCAGACACAAATGGAGCAAATGGAGGATTCTGGAATCGACCTCGGCACCATTTGATGCAGTAAAACAACCCAACATGACCTTATTTAGTTTTCGTATCCACGATCAAATTTCTTTCCTGTTATGAAACTACGATAAGAGTGCTGAAAAAATGGAATAAATATATCACTGATCTCAACATAATACATCAATAATCTTTAAGCCATGGGTGCTGCTCACAACAAAGTTATATAAGAGAATTGACTTCAAGCTTTATTTTTCCCAGATATCTGTATTACATTCATCTGATGTCTGGGTTTTTTGTTAATGCGAAGACAATATTTCTATATCTCTTTATGTGCTACACAAACAGACTTTATAGCAGACTGTTCCTACTGACTCTAATGTCAGAAAGAACAACCAAACTGTAAATTCATTATACATTAAATTGTGTGTAATTTATATAATAACTTATCCATGCCTGTACAATTGGTATGTTCCTGCATAAACAGGAAGAAATATATATATATATATATTCAATTTTTATACTTTTCCTTATTAAGTCAATTGTTATTATTATTATTCTCACTTTGAACTGTCCCCGGTATTATTTCACTTGTTCCACTTGTCATTCTAAATCAATTCTTTTTTACAACGATAAATTCTATGCTATTAAATTTCACACAATATTACGTAACGTTTTTGTTTTATTCGATTTGCCTACTCCCCGGAAAAATACGGATCCAACCCTTTTTTCCTTCACGACCAATGCACGTTGACTTGGATGCCATTGCGAGAACCTGGGTCACACGGACAGAGCTGAAATGGAAACCAAACAGGAAAGCCAACACACCACAAGCATACCAACAGCACATTCTCACACGTCGCTGACGACCTGCGCCTCCAGACAGAGGCCTCCTCTTGACATCTTGCGACAGAATCTCCACTTGCTAGAATGACTCTTGCAGAATGCAAAGTGACCATAGCACCAACTCATGATACTCTACGCACATCCTCTTATCTATCCACTACCAATTATCACTGAAATCGCTTGTCACTCATTCTGCCTCAGTTCTAGTAACGGTGACGCATGCAAGCCTCAGTCGTATACACTCCCGCTCCCCGGCGTGTCGGACCGCAGCTGACAATTATCTCCGTGTGCATTTCATTCTCAGCAATAGCCTCGCCTCCCCGGCGTATACGACCCATCTGCTGTCTCTAACATCAATCAATTCATTCACGGATGTAGAAGACAAAAAACAACTTCAGAAGTAATCACGACGAAAATTTTAACAGAATTATGCAATAACAACAAGGCACGAAAACGAGTAAACACAATGAATCCAAAATCACCAATTGCGAAGACACACCACACGTATACACAAACAGTACAAATAACCTCGCGGATCATGTCTTGGTGGAATTCCTTTGAAGAATCGCAGGACTTACACCAGTACGCCTGCAACCCTTCACAGGTTGACGATTGTAATTTGTGGAATGTACGGAAACAAACAAGATTAACCAACAATTACATCAATTGGAACTCACACAATTATTTAACACAAACATATGTACAATCACTACATCAAATGTTGTGGATTCTGCCTTGACGAACTACCCTCGAAGAACCGTAGGACTTACAGCAGTACGCCTACTTTTCTTATCAGGTTGATGATCCAAGTGGAAGTCGTCCGGACACAAACGGAATTGCCAGCAGCTAGATGACAGATGATACCGATTCAGTATATACAATATGAACATATGTACAAAATCACACACCGAGCACATTGGACTGCTCATTGATGCGCTACCCTTTGAAGAATTGTAGGACTTACAGCAGTACGCCTACAACCCTTCTCAGGTTGACGCTCTAGGTTGGAAAATCGTTGCAGAGTTCATTTGCTGACCTCCTTCTATCAGCTCTATCTTCAAATCTGAACGGCAACTCGCTCATGTCATTGTATCGTAGAATATAGATGACGAACAAACATACGACATATCTCGTCAACCAAGCGTAGAAACAGAGTAATTTACACCAAAGATAATAACATTCAAATAGTAACTTGATACTAGAAATGCCTTTATTCGTGCAAGTCAATTTAACAATTACTCTCTCCTTTACACTTGGCTTATTCTCACTAAACTGAGCAATATCTTTCGTCTTTTCAAACGCACCAATAGTATCATAGTCATTGCAGAAGATACTTGAGTTGATGGGTGTCTGTTTCATTGTGGATGAAAACACCAACGATGACTGAGTGACACAAGGTGATGAACTTAGCGGTGGATCAGAAGCTGTTCTTTTTCCGCTTTCAGATAGTTGTCCAACTGCAAGATTACCACCACTGCTGTCTTTCACTACTAGTTCGGGTTTAGCACTATCATCTGATGATAGGTGGGCTACACGCTGATCAATTACACTGACTGTCTCACAAGTATGCACACCTTCTGCAACTGCATCTGCATTTATTTCTACTTCACGTTCAAGTTGTACAGAACCTTTATTTAACTTAACAGTAGTAGGCATATCCCTCATCTCATGATGATCAACCAAAGACAACTGTGAAGTATCATGATCATTATCACGAATATTCACTTTGCCGTCAACTTCATCATTTTCAAACTCTTTAATAACAGAAGTAGACAATTTTGGTTCCTCCTCACAAATCATTAAAGGTTTTATATCTTCACTCTGACTAGTTATACTTTGTAAACTTGTGGAGTCAGAACTCCATTCTGAAGCAGTAACTCTATTCTGTGACACTCTATTCAGCAACGGCTTACCAGTTGCAACTACAGACTTCTTCACCGCACAGTTATCGTCACACAATTCGGAGTCAGGCCTGGAGTTTACATTTAGCTTATCACTGAACTTGCTCACCGGTTCACAGTTCACTTCTGTATGCACCTCTTGCAAACGTGTAAAACACAACCGTGTTTCTCTTGCAGCTTGCAACTTATCTGTTGAGGATGTACTACGTATCCTGTTACACTCACTAGGTCTATATGCATTACTGGACATCATGGAGCCTTCTCGATATCCACCTCTCTGAGGCCTACTCGCCATCAATGATTGCATTTTGCTCTCAGACTGCTCTATTCTAGGGGTGAGATGTAATAGACTGGCGAACTTGCTCATAGATTGATTGACACTATCCTTTACTAGTTTCAGGATATCATCAAACTTTGGCTCGATACTCTCATCCTCCATACGGGAGCTCATCTTCACCCACTTACTTTGCAGTCGAGTAGGTAGACGTCTTGCTATTACTTCTAGGACGGAACTCGAGTTGAGGTCACTCATGCGATTCATCGAAATCATTCCATTCTTGTAAATTAGCAAATTATCTAAAAGCTCAGTGAGTGCCTGGGAGTCATCTCGAAATTGACTGCCATTACCCTTGACAGTTTCGTATACGTTCCTTACAATCATCGAAGGCCTTCCAAACCTTTGACGTAATATGCTCATAGCCTCAGCGTATCCCTCATTAGGGGGCATGAGATTACAGCACTGTGTAGCTCTTGCAGCATCTCCAGTGCAATATCTCATCAAATACATTAACTTCAATTCATCACTTAATAGAAAACTACTCAACATGACCTCAAACTCCTTTACAAATTGTAAATAATCAGCTGGGTTTCCATCAAAACACCGTGGTTCTAATTTAGGGAGTTTGATGTTCCTATTATCCCTGAACGGCGAAACAGTAACATCAACCATGTCATGCTTAACATCAGACACATCGTTACAATTAACAGACAAGTCACCATGACTTACTTTCCTGTTTGCATCCAAGACGCTCTGTCCCTTTTTTGACCCAGGCATTGTTGAACTTGACCCAATTCCAAAAAGTTCCAGATATTGCTTGTTCAAAGAGGACTTGACCGGCACCAGGAAAAATGAACGGCGACTATTCAAACTTTCACCAACTGTCTGAATCCGCCAAATCTGTTTCTACCATCAGAAACTGTCAGCCACGTCTCGTAAACCGTTAATGCCCAGCTCTTGCTACGCTCGGGCCCACGCTGTTCCTTGAAGATTTCAGAAACGCTTAGTTATAACGGACGAAAATCCAAAACACCGATTGGCCACTCGAGAATTCTTTATTGTTACACCAACATATAAAAATAATGTTTTTACTAGGGTCTGTGAACAAATATTACAATAATAAATCACAAGATTACTTCTGATGGTTTACTCTTCTTTCTGAACAGCGACCGATGAGACGATGACTGTCGTATTGATGCCTCCGCGAAAATTGGGGAAGTTGATTTTGTGCAAACAACCATGAATTGATCGTTCAATCTTCAACTCCTTTGACACCTTATTTGTAACAGTGTTTATATTTTGGTGTTACAATAAAGAATTCTCGAGTGGCCAATCGTTGTTTCGGTTTTTTCTTCCGTTATTACTAAGCGTTTCTGAAAATCTACAAGCAACAGCGTGGGCTCGAGCGTAGCAAGAGCTGGGCATTAACGGTTTATGAGACGTGGCTGACAATCACGTTTTCGTCTGTATGTGAAATTTACTACCTGACATTTGTACGGATTCAGCTTAAGACCATTTGAAGAGGACCGCTGACTAATTTCCGACAGAAGGTTACTTAATTTGGAACCATCCTAATGAGAGTTGACAGGCTTAGAAACGAAGCGGCCATGTAGTTGAAGATTGAACGATCAATTCATGATTGTTTGCTCAAACCCAGCTATATATTTTGGAAGGACTCATCGATACTGTAGTCTTCGTTCCATCGATCGCTATTCGTTGGAAGACGGAGAAAAGCCACCAGAAGTATTATTGTGATTTATTGTTGTGACGTTTATTCTTAGACCCGTTGAGCCAGAAATAATGCTTTTAAAGAGGAAGGTTTTTCATGAGACCAGCAATCCTATCCTGTAAAAATAAACACTGCTACAGAAACTTCAAACCACTAGGTTGAAGCCCTATGTTCCACTGGGCACATGAAGGGAAAAAATTTAATCGGGTTTGCCCGTCTTCTTTGGACATGTGTTATCTGGAACTTTTCTGCATTGTTTGGTCAAGTATAGTAGTGCCTGGGTCAAAGAAAGGACAGAGCGCTTCGGAAGCAGACAGGAAAGTAAGTGATGCTGAATTGCCTGTTATATGTAACGATGTGTGTGATGGTAAGCATGATAAGATTGATTACCACGTTTGCCGTCTAGGAATAATAGAAATTTTTAAAATGCCTAAATATGAACCTCGGTGTTTCGAAGGAAACTCAGCTGACTATCCATGGTTTGTAAAGTAGTTTGAAGTCATGTTGAGTGGGCTTGCAATAAATGGTGAAATGAAGTTAATCTATTTGTTGAAGTATTGTACTGGAGTTGCTTCAAGAGCTATTTAGTGCTGTAAGTGCATGCCCCCAAACGAAGGATACTCTCAGGCCATTAGTTTACTGCGTCAAAGATTCGGAAGACCTTCGATGATTGTAAGGAATTTATTCGAAGCTGTTAAAGGTGATGGTAGTCAATTACAAGGTGACTTCAAGGCACTCTCTGAGTTTTTGATAATCTTTGTCTTACAAGAACGATGAATTGCATGAGTGATCTGAACTCAAGTTCCGTCCTAGAGGTGATAGCGAGACGCATACCCACTCGACTGCAAAGGAAATGGGCGAAGATAAGCCCCTGTATAGAGGATGAAGGTAATGAGCCAAAGTTTGCCAGTGTATTGCATCCCATCCCTAGAATAGAGAAGTCTGAGAGCGAACCACAGTCACTGATGACCAAAGGGTCTCAGAGAAGTGGATATCGAGAAAGCTTAATAATACCTAGTAATCCATATAGACCTAATGAGTGTGACAGCATTGGTGGGACGTCCTCAACAGATAAGATACAAGTTGCGAGACAAACACGGTTGTGTTTTACACGTTAGCAAGAAGTGCATACAAAGGTGAACTGTGAATCAGTGAGCAAGTTTAGTGGCAAGCTAAATGTGAAATCAGCGTCATCAAGGTTTGATTTCGAATTGTGTGACGATGATGGTGCAGTGAATAAGCCTGTAGTTGCAACTGGTGAATAGAGTGCCACAGACGACACCGCACTTTGTGCAGAAGAAGAGAGTTACAGTTTCAGAGTATAGTTCTGACTCCACAAGTTTACAAGGTAATACTAGTTAGAGTGAAGGTATAAAACCTCTGATGATTTGTGAGGAGGAACCAAAATTGTCCACTGCTGTTATTAAAGAGTTTGAAAATGATGAAGTCGACCAGATGAACGACGGCAAAGTGGATATTTGTGACAATGGTCATGATAGTGCAGATGTGTCTTTTGCTGGTCTTGATGAGATGAGTGGAATGCCTACTTCTACTGAGTTAAGCAAAGGTTCTGTACAACTTGAACGTTCAGTAGAGTTAAAGGCAGATGTGGTTGCAGGAGGTATGGATACTCGTGAGACTGTCAGTGTAAGTGGTCAGCGTACAGCTCACCTAATATCAGATGCTAGTGCTGAACCGGAGCTAATAGTAAAAGACAGCAGTGGTGGTAATCTTTCAGGTAGACAACCTTCTAAAAGTCGAACAATAGCAGCTTCTGATCCACCGCTCAGTTCATCAACTGGTATCAGTCAGTGGTCGTTGGTATTGTCATCCACAATGAAAGGGATGTCCATGAACTCACGTGTCTAATGCTATGACTATGCTTGTATCAGCCCGCCTGAAATGACGAATGTCAATGGTCAGTTTAGGGAGGATAAGCCAACTGTCAATCACGTCTCATAAACCGTCAATGCCCAGCTCTTGCTACGCCGGGCCTCACGCTGTCCCTCGAAGACTTTCAGAAAAGCTTAGTACAAATGGACGCAAAACCCAGAACACAGATTGACGGCTCAAGAATTCTTTATTCTAACGCCAACATATAACCAGCATAATAAACTAAGGTCTAAGAACAAATATTACAACGATAAATCACGATATTACTTCTGATAGTTTTTTATAGGTTTTTTCTGAACAGCGACCGATGAGACTATGACTGGCAGATTGATCACGCGCGAAAATTATGGGGAAGTTTGATTTGAGCAAACAACCATGAATTGATCGTTCGATCTTCAACTACATTGACACCAACTGTGTAAGAGAGTGTAACTGATAAACTGACTTGCATGAATAAAGGCATTTCAAGTTTCAAGTTACTATTTGAATGTTATTATCTTTGGTGTAAATTGCACTGCTTCTCCGCTTGGTTAGTCAGATACGTCTTGTGTTTGTTGGTCATCTACATTCCACGATGCAATGACATGGGCGTGTTACCGTTCAGAGTTGAGGATATAGATGACAGAAGGAAGTCAGCAAATGAACTGTGCGACGATTTTCCAACCTAGAGCGTCAACCTGAGAAGGGTTGTAGGCGTACTGCTGTAAGTCCTACAGTTCTTCAAAGGTAGTCAGTCAAGCCTGAATCCACAACATTTGATGTATTGACTGTACATAGGTTGAGTAGCAATTAAGTGGGTTCCAGTTAATGAAATTGTTAGCTAATCTTGTTTGTGTCCGAACATTCTTTATCCTAAAATCACCAACCTGAGAAGGGTTGCAGGCGTGCTGGCGTAAGTCCTGCAATTCTTCAAAGGAATTCCACCAAGAGATGATCGGCGAGGTTATTTGTACTGTTTGTATATATGTGTGGTGTGTCATATCAATCGGTGTTTTTGGATTCATTGTGTTTACTCGTTGTTTTCGAACCTTGTTTTTATTGCATAATTTTGTTAAAATTTTCGTCGTGATTACTTCTGAAGTTGCGTCCACTCTTCTACATCCATGAATGAATTGATTGATGTTAAGGACAGCAGATGGGTCGTATACGCCGGGGAGGCGAGGCTATTGCTGAGAATGAAATGCACACGGAGATAATTGTTAGCTCCGGTCCGACACGCCGGGGAGCGGGAGTGTATACGACTGAGGCTTGCATACGTCACCGCCACTAGAATTGAGGCAGAATGAGTGACAAGCGATTGCAGTGGTAATCGGTAGTGAGTAAATACTAGGACGTGCGTGGAGTATCATGAGTTGGAGCTATGGTCACGTTGCATTCTGCAAGAGTCATTCTAGCAAGGGGAGAATGTGTCGCAAGATGTCAAGAGGAGGTCTCTGTCTGGAGGCGCAGGTCGTCAGCGACGTGTGAGAATGTGCTGTGGGTATGCTTGTGGTGTGTTGGCTTTTCTGTTTGTTTTCCATTTCAGCTCTGTCCGTGTGACCCAGGTTCTCGCAATGGCATCCAAGTCAACGTGCATTGGTCGTGAAGGAAAAGAGGGTTGGATCCGTATTTTTCCGGTGGCACAGTGGTTAGGACTCTCGCCGACCATGCACATGGTCCGGGGTTCGAGCCCACGCCGACGCACACCTGATATCTATGGTTGGCCTGTAAATTTTGGGCTACCGATATCCACGCTGAAAATTCCACACTTGTACCAAAAATACGGTGTGGTATCAAGCTGTAACCAAAAAAATAAAAAAAAAATGCAGTTGAAGACTGAGCGATCAATTCATGGTTGTTTGCTCAAAATTAACTCCTTCATATTTTTCTCGGGAGTCATCAATCCAGCGGTCATCATCTCATCGCTTGCTGTTCAGAGGAATATAAAATACTATCAGAAGTATTATTGTGATTTATTTTTATCACGTTTATTCTCAGAACTTGTGTAATAAGCTTATTGTTGGTTATATGTTGGCGCAAGAATAAAGGATTCTTGAGTCGCCAATCACAATTCTGATTTTTGCGTTGATTAATACAAAGCGTTTGAAAGTCGTCGAGAGACAGCGTGAGGTCTAGCGTAGTAAGAAGTGAACACTGATAGTTTATGAGAGTTGGCTGACAGCTGCACCGTGATCCTATTCCCGGCAATCCTCTGCCGTATATTCTGTCAAACTTTGTTTGTGCCATGGTTTGAGGACCCAGATTGGTTGATAGTGTAAGATCAATTCAATTCCCATCCTTGAATCAAGCCAACCTGTCCCGGATCAGCATAGCGTTGTTGCAACCCAATTATCCATGCCTAACGTGTCTATCCCCTCTTGTTTAATGAACTGTGTGTATGTGCTTTTACCTCGATCTATTTAGTCAGACAGTTGAACTCGTGACCCAATCAGAGTATTTTGTGAACTGTTATTTTTGCTGACCCATGCCTTACCATGTACTATTCTGTCGAGTTTATCTTATTTATTGATCTTCATTAGTATTTTCCTATCCGGTTAAGTAGCCAATTAAATTCTATCATTGTGCCTATGCTCGGTCTATCCCTTAACGGCTTTCTGTTTTTATGCCACGCCTCACTT
Organism: Trichobilharzia regenti; assembly: GCA_944472135.2. Taxonomy (NCBI): domain Eukaryota; kingdom Metazoa; phylum Platyhelminthes; class Trematoda; order Strigeidida; family Schistosomatidae; genus Trichobilharzia; species Trichobilharzia regenti. The sequence continues at coordinate 25,756,930 of OX235270.1, read as the reverse complement.
GGGTTCATTCTTCTACTGACTGCTTACCTAAACGGTCGTGTTTGATTCCGGCTAGTTCGCAATTTTGGCTTTAACGTTATTCCGCTCTGATAGCGGTACCATGCTTTCTGTTCAGCGTTGTGCTTTGTACTCTTGAAACCGTTAAGGTTTGTTGTATATATAATTATTGAATTTTTTATTAATAGTACGTAGAAACAGTGACCGGCCTCTTGTTTTTCTGGACCGGGATAGCCTTTATCTACGCGTAACTTAATTTCAAGCGATATTGCGCTTACAGATAGTATGGCTTTGAGTGTTGCTACTTGCACCATTTGGCGTGATGATGTTGCTACATCAGCCATGAGTGTGGGCTTTAGTGTGACTCGTCATATTGTGCAAGTATGTTATGACGTTATTGCCCATGCAGTGTTTGGGCATATTTAACATAACATAAAATAACAATTTCGCTTTATTCCAGAAACAGTACTTGTGGTACAGTGTGGAATTTTCAGCACATATCTACAATATTGCATCTAATTTCATCGTACATTTAAAAGGAGTATTATAAAAAAAAATATAAAAAAAACCAAAAAGAGAAACAGAAATAATCAAAAAAATGCAAATAAAAATACTGAGTAAAAAAGAAGATCAACACAAATAATGAAAAAAATATTTCAGTATTAGTTAGTGGAAGCTACGATATGTGTATGCGTGGTGAACAGTAACAGCTATAATCATACGGGAAATTATGAGATGTTCTTAAAAAATGTTTATAGCCAAGATGATCAGTTAATTTGATTGAACAACACTAAGCAATCATAAGATAAACATTTCAGGTTGTTTTTTTTGTCAGTACTAATGCGGTTGTTTGTAGTGGCAGTGTGAGGAATCATGCATAATACAAAATTTTTAAGATGGTGATAGTGGCAATAACAAACAAGATTGTTAGTTAAATAGTGCCGAACAAAGAACAACCACAAAACTAATGTTACATGATGGTTAATGACGGGACAATTTTTAATAATCATAGTGATAATATAGTCGGACCCAGTAGATGTATAAAGAAGGAATAGAATAAAGAATAAAAATGTAAGCCAATGATAATAATTTTAAGCAGCTAAGTATGTTTAAGAAGGTTGTTCACTATAGAGTACAACTAAGAGAGTGTAAGGGGGAAATAACAAGGGCCAAAATTATGTTATTAACAACAAAGCAAGTCATAGGTTTCACGCCTAACATTGTCTCTGTCACTTAGAACACGGGCCAAATATGGTATCGTTGAGTTACTATACTTGGCTGTGCGAGCATATATTATTTTATACTGATTTCTGGTTCTACCTGATGAGATGCAGGGAGAGAGTTGGGAATAGAGGGGGTGTTGGGGGTCAGAGAGTATGGTTTTAGACCATTTCTCACATGTATTCAGATGCTTATCCACTAATGTTGTGACGAGCTGACTGAGTTTTACACCGCTAGTCCTGCTAACTACCTTCAACATCCTTCTCAGGATGGTATAATCCTTTTTCAGTAACCCAGGAAAGACTAACGGGGAACAGTAAAGTAGAATAGGTAGGATACGAGAGTTGACAAATTGTGTAAGCAGAGGTTGAGGGACTCCAGTTAGTCTGAGTTTCTTAATGTAGTAGGTTAGACGAAACACTTTCTTGGAAATCATTTGGATATGAGATGACCAAGTAAGGTCGGAAGATATAACTAATCCGAGGTATTTTGCATTAGACTTTGTTTCAATTATAGTCCTCTCGATTCTACAGACATCATGAGTGCTTACTAGTGTTTGTAGATCTCGTTTATGCCTAAAGGAGAAGTCGACAGTCTGGCATTTTGAGGGATTCAGCGTTAGGCCATTTATTTTAGACCACTGACTGATGTCCGACAGGAAGCTATTTAATTTGAAGCAGTCTGACTGAGACTTAACGGGAAGCGAAACAGTCAGGTCATCTGCATATTTGACGAAGTTGATTTCGTCTGAGAGAGGTAAGTCATGTAAGAAGAAGGAAAAGAGAAACGGCGAGAGAACAGCACCCTGAGGAACACCAGCTTCAGTAAGCAAAGGAGAGGAAGCTACACCATTATATACCGTGTACTGCATCCTATTGGAGAAGTAAGAGTGCAGCCAGTTGATAGCCCAGGTGTAAATTTACAGACCTCTGACTTTATGTCACTAATCTGTGTTGGTAGTTTGGATATGCTGACCAAATTTTCTGGACATCCTGCATCCATAGCCTTAATACACCTTATATCCCGCATCTCAGTCTACAGCTCTTCCACAGACAGTTTTAATCGTTTTACTTCTGCATAAGTGTTGAAGCTGAACTTGGTGTCTGAAGTTTCGTGACAAGTCCATAAGTAAACAGGTCTATATCAGGATCAGGTGCTGGTCAAAATAATTTTGATGTCAGTTCCAGCCACAGTAGACCTAGTGAATCGGCAGCTTGGCTCTTGTAGAGTGCTGGTGAGCGGTGTGACACGATGTCATTTTTTGTGGGAGGTGCATTGTTTCTCGCAGCAAGCAGTTATGTGCTGTCACCAGGTTAACGGGTGACTGAGTTAATGGCTTTTCTATAGGATTAACCATAACTAATCAGCGAAATAGTTAATGGTTACAGGTATTGAACTGGAGAAACACTTGTTCGAGTCCCACAGCAAAAATAGATTATATATAACTAATCGCACTAAAATGTAATGCAAACACTTAACGTACCGAGTAAGGAATTCGCCAGTGATTAAATTTGGATCAAGCTTCTCGCAATTTTTTACATTTTAATACCTGCTCATTACGTACATGGTTCGGTACGGATTTTAAGGGTAGGATGTGTAGTTTTGTGTATGCTAATACCTTCGTTATCATATTTTGTGTAACACTCTGACAAACAGTGACACAAGGAAGTGAAGTGAAACACGAGATCAGAAAGGATGTGTTTTTGGTACAATTCTAAAATTTGGATAGCGTGGCCAGGCTTTTTTGAAAAATCAGTCCTTTCACTATAGAAAATACCTCATTTAGACATTTGGAAAGCAAGGGATTGAGCGAAGAAATATTTACTTTTCACTTAGGTCCTCATCTATGGTCCTACTCTGATATATATTGTAACAGAAATGCTTCCTATATTAGAGTGGAGCCAGAGATGAGGATCTAATTGAAAGTAAGTATTTATTCGCTCAGTCCTTATGCTTTCTACATCGGTCTTTTGTTTCCTATAAGGTCAGGTGTTAAGGGTTATTGTTTCTCTTAAATCAGAAGATTGGATGCCAGCTATTTTTCCAAGAAGAAAGAGAAAGAAAATTCTTTAATATTTTGTCCATACGTGCTTTTATTTTTTAACATTCTATTCAATGATAACAATTTATGTTTTGCACAAACGAGTGTTTACAAGAAATGCATGCCATTTTACAGGCACGATCAATTATGTTATAAATTGCAATCGTGAAGCATCATAAATTAATACCTTTTCAAAAGTGTAAATTGTTAGATAATAACACAAGCGATCATGTTCTTATAAATGCTTAATTGTAGACCCTTTATTAACGTCAACAACGAAGTTGAGTGACAACCTAAACTTCGTTCTGTTTCTTGAAGATAGTTATGGTCATCCATTGAACCGCGTATATTTGGATAAGTGGTTTGCAAAGCCACTTCAAGAATGGAATAACGTCCCGAAAAACCGCAAATAAAATAAAATGCAATTATGGACAATACATCATCGGTAGCACGTTTACAAGGTATGTGCAAGAAAGCTAACCATGGTAAACTATGATATTTTCGATGAAAATATGGCTTTTTCAAACATTGTTGTTGATGTTTTCCAGCAGAGTAACCAGACTTTAGGCAAGCAACGAATATGAACAGAAGAGTAAGCGTCAGCTTTAGAAAAGGCCTAGATGTTTAAAATAAAATAGTGTATAGTAAAAAGGCTATCGTGAAGTGCATTAGTGATTTATCAGAGATCTGGAAGGTTAGAAACCATAGGGCTAGATGACCTGTGAGATGTCTCATGACTTTCTGTAGACCCCAGTGGATAGCATCTTGACAAGAAGCTGAACAGGCTTGTAGATGCTATAAGAAAAAGCGTTTTAATGATGTAGACCTGTACAACCCTCATTGTTTATCTTTTTATGCTAGGGATCTAGACGTATGTTTAATTATCGAGCAGTCAAAAATTGCATGTTGTGGTCCTACAGATCAGAGCGATCTACATGTGTGATCACCTCCATATCTACCGATCAGTATGCGCTGCCCACCTCCTTTTTGATATTAGGCTCTGAGATTTCTTTTGCAATAACTGTATTTGTAGCATCGCACTGCATTGAGCCCGTTACAATCATACAGTACACTGGAGATTGATAGCCCTCATGACAAGTGCTTCCCATTAGGTCACCAGCTACACTGATACATGAGGACATCCCCAACAGTATTGCATTTATGTGTATAAGTCGTTATTACAAACTAACAAGATGTTATGTTTCCATCAAAAATTATAAAGCAGCAGCTAGGTTAAAGTTTATTTAGCAGAATGAAAAGAGTGGTGGAACAATTAGTGATGAAGTTATGTAGAATGATCCTGAGAAAAACAACTGGTAAACAAGACTAATTATGGCGAATTTTCATGTCCGATTTTCATACGGAATGCGTTAGATATTGCACAGTAACCCATCAACTCATGTGATTTGATGAACTGTACTGAGAAATGTTTTAATATCATAAGTTTTAGAAAATTATATGAGGAAGGGTAGTTACTGACCTAATGTAGTTAATTGAGCACAAATTAGAATTATACCATTGAAACGTACTTAAGATTATGAAGAATAGAAAATCAATAAATTAGTTCGACCTTCTCTGCGTAAGTAGTAGAGCCGAGTTATATGTATGTGACTATACTGAAGACTGGACTGGCTTTAAATTTCCGTTCTATTAGCAGCTGTAGTCTTTAAGACGCGCTAGGGTGGACGTGTTAATGTGTCTCTCTAGGCTCCTTTTGAACCCTTTGGGGTTATCATCAGATATAATTTCAGATGGTAATTGGTTGCAAAGAGTATAATAATTAATTGGTCGTAAAAACGACATTCGAATTGTGCAAATTTTGCCTTAATGGTTTTTGTGTGAGTAGCCACCTTCTTGAAAAGGTAGTCACGGTTTCGCGGCTGATTTGATTGGATGTTTGCACAAGTTATGGATGAGTTACTGTAATAATGTTGCCTAGTGATTTCGAAGAGTAGAATTAAGTTGCATTTCACTATCCTTAAACATAGGAGTTATAATTTCAGTCGTATAAACCTGTTACCATATCACGCTTGTTGGTCGAACCCTATTATATGTTTCGATGAGTATCTCTGGACACTTTCAGTCATTTTTCAGTCTGCAGTCCTTAGGTTGCTAACTCCATAGGAAAGCACGGTGTCAATCACGTCTCATAAAACGTTAATGCCCAGCTCTCGCTACGCTCGGGCCCACGCTGTTCTTCGAATATTTCGGAAACGCTTAGTTATAACGGACGAAAAAACCAAAATACCGATTGGCCGCTTGAGATTTGTTTATTGTTACACCAACATATAAAAGGAATAAGTGAACTAAGGTTTCTGACGATATTTTACTCTTCTTTCTGAACAGCGACCGATGAGACGATGACTGTCGTATTGATGCCTCCGCGAAAATTGGGGAAGTTGATTTTGAGCAAACAACCAAGAATTGATCGTTCAATCTTCAACTCCCTTGACACTCCCCGCCAGAAAAAGGGATCCATCCCTATTTTCCATCACGACCAATACACGTTGACTTGGATGCCATTGCGAGAACCTGGGTCACACGGACAGAGCTGAAATGGAAAACAAACAGGAAAGCCAACACACCACAAGCATACCCACAGCACAATCTCATACATCAATGAGGACCTGCGCCTCCAGACAGAGACCTCCTCTTGACATCTTGCAACACAATCTCCACTTGCTAGAATGACTCTTGCAGAATGCAACGTGACCATAGCAGCACCTCATTATACTCTTCAAGCATCCTCTTTTTTATTCACTATCAATTATCACTGAAATCGCTGGTCACTCATTCTGCCTCAGTTCTAATTGCGGTGACGCATGCGAGCATCAGTCGTTTACACTCCCGCTCCCCGGCGTGTCGGACCGCAGCTAACAATTATCTCCGTGTGCATTTCATTCTCAGCAATAGCCTCGCCTCCCCGGCGTATACGACCCATCTGCTGTCCTTAACATCAATCAATTCATTCACGGATGTAGAAGAGTCGACACAACTTCAGAAGTAATCACGACGAAAATTTCAACAAAATTATGCAATAAGAAATAGGCACGAAAACAACGAGTAAACACAATGAATCCAAAAACACCAATTGATATGACACACCACACATATATACAAACTGTACACAAAACTCGCGTATCACATCTTGAGGGAATTCCTTTGAAGAATCGCAGGACTTACACCAGTACGCCTGCAACCCTTCACAGGTTGACGATTGTAATTTGTGGAATGTACGGAAACAAACAAGATTAACCAACAATTACATCAATTGGAACTCACACAATTATTTAACACAAACATATGTACAATCACTACATCAAATGTTGTGGATTCTGCCTTGACGAACTACCCTCGAAGAACCGTAGGACTTACAGCAGTACGCCTACTTTTTTATCAGGTTGATGATCCAAGTGGAAGTCGTCCGGACAGAAACAGAATTACCAACAGCTAGATGACAGATGATATCAATTCAGTATATGAAATATGAACATATGTACAATATCACACACCGAGCACATTGGACTGCTCATTGATGCACTACCCTTTGAAGAACTGTAGAACTTACACCAGTACGCCTACAACCCTTCTCAGGTTGACGCTCTAGGTTGGAAAATCGTCGCAGAGTTCATTTGCTAACTTCCTTCTATCAGCTATATCCTCAAATCTGAACGGAAACACGCCCATGTCATTGTATCGTAGAATATAGATGACCAACAAACACACGACATATCTCATCAACCAAGTATAGAAACAGAGTAATTTACACCAAAGATAATGACATTCAAATAGTAACTTGAAACATGAAATACCTTTATTCGTGCAAGTCAATTTAACAATAACTCTCTCTTTTATACTTGGCTTATCCACACTAAACTGACCATTGATATTCGTCCTTTCAAACGAACTGATACTACCATAGTCATTGCACAAGATACTTGAGTTGATGGGTGTCTGTTTCATTGTGGATGACAGCACTAACGATGACTGAGTGACACAAGGTGATGAACTTAGTGGTATATCAGAAGCTGTTCTTGTTCGGCTCTCAGATAGTTGTCCAACTGCAAGATTACCACCACTGCTGTCTTTCACAACTAGTTCGGGTTTAGAACTATCATCTGATGATAGGTGGGCTACACGCTGATCAATTACACTGACTGTCTCACAAGTATGCACACCTTTTGGAACTGCATCTGCGTTCAATTCTACTTCACATTGTAGTTGTACAGAACCTTTATTTAACTTAGCAGTAGTAGGCATATCCCTCATCTCATCATGATCAACCAAAGACAACTGTGAAGTATCATGATCATTATCACGAATATTCACTTTACCGTCAACTTCATCATTTTCAAACTCTTTAATAACAGAAGTAGACAATTTTGGTTCCTCCTCACAAATCATTAAAGGTTTTATATCTTCACTCTGACTAGTTATACTTTGTAAACTTGTGGAGTCAGAACTCCATTCTGAAGCAGTAACTCTATTCTGTGACACTCTATTCAGCAACGGCTTACCAGTTGCAACTACAGACTTCTTCACCGCACAGTTATCGTCACACAATTCGGAGTCAGGCCTGGAGTTTACATTTAGCTTATCACTGAACTTGCTCACTGGTTCACAGTTCACCTTTGTATGCACCTCTTGCAAACGTGTAAAACACAACCGTGTTTCTCTTGCAGCTTGCAACTTATCTGTTGAGGATGTACTACGTATCCTGTTACACTCACTAGGTCTATATGCATTACTGGACATCATCAAATACATTAACTTCAATTCATCACTTAATAGAAAACTACTCAACATGATCTCAAACTCCTTTACAAATTGTAAATAATCAGCTGGGTTTCCATCAAAACACCGTGGTTCTAATTTAGGGAGTTTGATGTTCCTATTATCCCTGAACGGCGAAACAGTAACATCGACCATGTCATGCTTAACATCAGACACATCGTTACAATTAACAGACAAGTCACCATGACTTACTTTCCTGTTTGCATCCAAGACGCTCTGTCCCTTCTTTGACCCAGGCATTGTTGAACTTGACCCAATTCCAAAAAGTTCCAGATATTGCTTGTTCAAAGAGGACTTGACCGGCACCAGGAAAAATGAACGGCGACTATCCAAACTTTCACCAACTGTCTGAATCCGCCAAAGTCTGTTTCTACCATCAGAAACTGTCAGCCACGTCTCGTAAACCGTTAATGCCCAGCTCTTGCTACGCTCGGGCTCACGCTGTTCCTTGAAGTTTCTCAGAAACGCTTAGTTATAACGGACGAAAAAACCAAAACACCGATCTGCCGCTTGAGATTTGTTTATTGTTACACCAACATATAAATAGAATAAGCAAACTGAGGTCTGTAAACAAATATTACAATAATAAATCACAAGATTAGTTCTGACGATGTTTCACTCTTATTTCTGAACAGCGACCGATGAGACGATGACTGTCGTATTGATGCCTCCGCGAAAATCGGGGAAGTTGATTTTGAGGAAACAACCAAGAATTGATCGTTCAATCTTCAACTCCATTGACACACGGTATTCAAGTTTTTGTTGAATATATGTCTTATGTGTAGCCAATCCTGCTTCTTGAACGTAAAAGTTGCGCCGAACATAGCCAGTAAATCATCTTCAGTGAGATAGTGTTTTATGTGTATGATTGGAAAGGGTCAAATCTGAGTGTGTTATCCCGAGATCTGTGACTGTATTCAGTTTTCAGAGGAGGCTACTGTACATATATAGAAATATTCTCGTACTCTTTGTTCGGTAGCCAAATTTTGTTGAATCACCCGGTCAGATATCAATCACAACACGTTTACAAAAGGGAGTTTTACTATGTTGGAAGCGAATTCATTATTGTATGGCAGCGAGCTTGCAATTTCTTTCCACAATAGACAGGTTCCTTGTTAATTGAATTTCATCGCGCACAGAAAATCAAATAATTCTAAATTGAACTTTTTAGACTGTTTATTTGTAGGACTCTCAGGAAAACGGCTGTCAATTTTACTTTTTTTGATAAAGCCAAAGTAGGAATGGGGACAAGGAGTCTCCAAACTATGGTCCTTGCCAACTTGTCAGTTAGCTGAGGATGTATAGGAAGTGAAAAAATTGGCATAGAATAGTCTGAGATATGTGAAATTAGTTGGTGTAGGAGTGGAATCTTGAAACTGTTAACCTGGGCGTTTTTAACGAATTAAACAGACGCAGTATGGGTTACACTCAACGCCAACTTAAATACAAGACTCTTATTGGGATGTATATATCGCCCGCCCAATTCTGATACCAACACAATGAACCGTCTATGTGAAATTTTTGAACACGTCTCCTCTCTAAATTTTGACTATAAAATTATAGCTGGCAACTTTAACATACGTGGTATCCAGTGGAATAGCCTTAAGGTTCCTAAATACACTGATCGTTTTATAGATTCGGTTGAACTCTATGGATGGACACAAAATGTTATTCACCCCACACGTAAATCCAGCATCTTAGATCTAATCTTCACACATAACATTCTCCCCGTCAGCACTCGAGTTGGGCCTTTATTCCCTGGCAGCGAACACAACGCGGTCATTTCCACCTTTAACCTAACAGTAGGTGGGTCAGGCAAAGGCCGTCGTCGGACAGTAAAAGTCAGAAACTTTTCAAAGGCTAATTGGGAAACAACGCGGTCTTTTATTTGTTGCCAAGACTGGGACACCTTTTTCTCCTCGGCAGACATTGATATTGTCCTTGACAGTTTCTACTCCAACATATCTGTTTGCTTCAACGAATCTGTCCCTTGGTATACATCCAGACGCAACTGTGTAGATCAACTATATATACCGAATGCTACCAGGAATAAGCTAAGAAGACTCCGTAGAACCTATAATAAACCTATGGACTTCTCCTCGCTCCTTAGCATCCTAAAGGTATATGATAAAATCAGATCAGATAATGCCGTTAAAATCTACAAAGAAGAACTGATCACCCTTAAAAGTAACTCCAAAATTAGCTCCCTTTGCAAACTCTTCCAAAGAAGACTGAAACAAAAACAAGGCAACATTCCTTACATTCTTCATAATAATGTCGTTGTTAAGGATGATGCAGGCATAGCCGAACTCTTTAACAAGCACTTTTCTGACTCAAACACGCATGATATTTTTGGATGCATAGACTTTGACTCGTTAACAGGCAAAACACCGTCAAATATATGCTGGACTATTGATGTTATAGAAAGTGCAGTGCGTTCATTGAAATTCTCCAATACTCCTGAACCTGACTCAATACCGTCATCCTTCCTAAAACGTGGTGGCTCTTATCTACCTCTCCTTTTGCTTAAAATATTCTCAACGTCACTTATGAACGGAGTTTATTCTTCCAAATGGAAGCAGACATATATTGTCCCTAGATTTAAATCCGGCTCAAAATGTGATGTGAAAAATTACAGGCCAATCAATATGACGTCTGTCTTGTCTAGGATACTTGAGAAGATAGTCAGTACCGAAATCACTGACTTCTTATTGACTGAAAACCTCATAACACCTTCTCAACATGGTTTTATAAAGTCCAGGTCATGTATGACTTGCCACCTGGAACTATTCGATTTTATAACTGGACTTACTGATAAAAAATTCCTTGTGCTCATTGTGTATATCGATCTTAAGTAGGCATTCGACAAAGTATGCCATGATTTACTCCTGAAAAAACTTAAGGCTTACGTCATATCTGGCAATCTCTTAGACTGGTGTAATTCGTTTATGCGTGGTCGGTCCCAGTCTGTTAAGATTAACGACACTTTTTCCAGTACCACTCCTTTATCAAGTGGTGTAATTCAAGGTAGTGTACTAGGACCTCTCTTCTTTCTTATGTACCTAAATGACGTCTGTGATGTTATAAAGCATGGCAGACCCTTCTTATATGCCGATGACTTGAAAGTAGTCTACTACAGTACCACCCAAGAACTGACAAATCTTTCTTATAAAATCCAATCGGATATTGACAATATTGAGACTTGGTGTAAGTCGTGGATGATGCAGATCAACATGCAGAAGTGTGGTGTGTTATGCTCAACTCGCTTACGTATCGCACCACACATAACTATATACGACAAGCCTATCACTATCTTTCCTTCTGTACTTGACCTCGGGCTCTGTTACTCTGCCGATTTTAAATTCTCTCTCTATGTCACCAACCAAGTCTCTAAAGCCAGGAGATTGCTTGGATTTATACTTCACAACTTTTAGACCAAAGAATCTAAAATGTTACTTTATAGAACACACATACGGCCCCTCCTTGAGTACTGTCCATTTATCCTAGACAGCACCTCTGTTAAGGACAAACCAAAGATTGAAAGTGTTCAATGGAGATTTACAAGTAGCATCCTAGGAACAAATCTGAAAGTCCCCTACAACAATTGTTGTGCAACTCTTAAGATCGAACCCCTTTGGTTCGAGCGACTTTATTGCATATCCCCTCAATGGCGCTTGTTGCTATGTTGCTATTGGTTTCAAGTGACCTTGGTTTTGAAAGAAGATTTAACTGATGTAATTTTGCGATTTCATAGACATAACTCAGGCTCATAGATGAAAGAAAGTTATAACCTTGGAATAAGGACAAGTTGTTCATAAGGCAAGGAGGACATTATTTTTCAGTTTATTTGTATATATACTATCGTGCATTGAGTTGTGCTGAGTTCTAAGTGCAAATGTATGTGACTGCATTTACGTAAAGTAAAACATTACGAATACTCCTGTTTTTAGAATAAAGAACATGATTATTTTCGTTAATTTTAGCACTGAAGAATGGAATTTATTCCACGTCAGTGTTATTTAATTGAAGTTTTAATCTTTGTAGGCCCTTAAAGGTATAAATTCGGCACGGAGAACTGCTATGGAAACCGAAAGTACTTTTAGTTTACTAAATCTTACTGACTTCCCGTATAAATTTGATATCTGTCAAGTGTTTATGTAAAGTCTGCCGCAGTATTCAGCAAAGTAAATGTTGTAGTGCATAATTCCTAGACTTGTTGTAGAAGGAATTACAGGCTAAGTTTGATCTAAGCATCTACTGAATGGAGTTGCATAACTCTATCACTTCAGTACCCTTACTTGAAGTCTGTTTGGCAACTGAGCACATTTCAGTAACTGGCTGTTTAGTTATTTCTAGAATTTTATCTGCAGAAATAGCTAAGTCATCTATACTAATGCCCTGAATTGTCACCAATACAGCCTGTACTGACCGTGGCAGTTAAGATAAGAAGAGTTCTCTGAAAATTCCTTCATCTAACTGACGTTGGCCACTAGCCTCTCTCATTCTTGTTAGTATGCTCACGACTGACTGATCCCCTAACTCGATGTTACGAAATAATTCATCCAGAAGCTGCCGATTCGTGGGAATTTTTCTCTCCTCAGGAGGGATGCCTTGAGCAACTCGTACGAGTTACTTACCTCTGGACCCGGCATCTGCACCGTTACGCACTTGCTGAATTCCCGCGGTGGGACGTGAATAACTGCAAAGAACTGTGAACGTTGATTGCTTATCCCGTACTCACTAAAATCATACTCAGCTATCTGAAACCATGTTTCAACACTATCTGGCTGAAAGGTTTTGGCACTTGTGCGAATATGAATGACTTTAGGACTATGATTACTCATGACTAAATGCATACCGTTTACAAAATAGGGCAAAGTGAAACCTTCGACACCACTAACAATCAATCAGCAAACGACCTTGAACGAACCAATCACAATAAAGAGGCATTCATGAAAAATGGAAACTTATATTTATAGAAAAACCCATAAAGGCATAAAACTGTTACAGGGAGTATCTTTCCCTGGCATGTGAGGGAAACATCTCTCAGTTAGGCACCGGATTGTCAATAGAAAAGTTACACCACGTACTGTACATTTATTCAACTTAATGACTATAAATGAGATCCCTTTGAGATCCATTTATAGCCCTTACCCTATTTTTCAACCTGCCCTAAAATCCTTCCTTGGAAATGGTGTGAGTCCTCGTAATGGGATCAACAAAATCATTGTTATTGTTAACGAACAAATTGCCACTTGATTGGTAAATTGTTGTGCATTGTAATAAAAATGCTACATATATATATATATACATATATATTAGAGTAGAGCCAGAGATGAGGATCTAATTGAAAAGTAAATATTTCTTCGCTCAGTCTTTCTGCATTCTAAATGGTCTCACATAAAACTGTATGCCTAACTTCATTATTACTTACTATGTTGCTATCTCTAGCCTAAGTAATGTTTCGAATTAATCATAACTGTATAGCAACAGTGTACACATAATTTCATCTTGGTAGAATGATAAGTCTATTTTGTTATTTTGTTTTACCATTGTGTGTAAACTGTTAAAATATTACTGCAATTAATTTATTCTCCTCCAAAATACACAACACATTCCAGTGACATTAACTCTACGAAATTACACACGGTATTTTCATGTCTTCTGCTTTCGTCTTCGTCAACCATGCCTCATGGTCATAAAGAGCAGTACACTTGAGTGATATGTCACGTTAAATTGAGATGGCGACTATCTCATATACGAACGAGACTTTTTGTATTCATGTTGAGATCACGTCACCAACCACTTCATTATGGCTTATTCAAATTCAAAAACATTATCGAGGCAATAGATCACTTTGCTTCATATTCCTGATGCGCAAGTTATATTGATAATAAAAATAGCTTTATTCCAAACTTGCTTATTTTCTCCTTTTTCATGAATAAACAAAAACAAGGATTCATTCAGTGAAGAATTATTTCCTCAATGACTTCGCTCTCTTACATTGCTGTACATTTTACAAGAGTAAAGTGTACATCACGAATATTTATAAATACGCTGGCATTGTACTCGGTAATTTCTATCATAAACAGTCAATGTTTTGAGTGATTTCATTGCTTACGGATTCTTGTTGTTTTGGTCAGTTTATGTAAGGCACTGGAAAGTATTAATATTCCACCGCCAGCTACTCAAATAAATGAGACGGTTTATATGCAAGATAGTGAAGATTTATGTTACCCAGTTGGCGATGAATGACTTTCTTGTGAACTGTTATTAGTCTGTTTATTGCTGTAGAGTTTCTGATAATTCTTCCTCAACTCTTAGGTAATTTCGTACTATCTACTTTGTTCCTATGTGCTTACTGAGTAAACCTCACTCATCAAACTATTCATATTATTACATAACTTCTTATTTTAACAATTCTTTGTGACAACTCATCACCTTTGTTACTACCCTAATTTCATTAACACCTAATTTTCCTGACTCATTTTGTATTGCGTAGCTCCAATTAGCGATCTTCATCTGTTTAGTTAAAATAATCATAAGCAATTGCATTTTTGTTCGAAAAACTTAATGTACACATACATACAAAATAACCGATATGTGTATATTTGCGATTGTACAGGTAAGAAAATGAATTCGCAGAAAAGAGACTAGACTCCTCGCTGATCTACGTGTTTTGTTTTACTTATGACAAACAGGTTATTTTTGAAATGTAACACTTCACTTACATGTGATACACCAAATAAATAAAGATAACAAGGTGTCTTCCCCGAGAGATATGCACTCCCAGAATAAAACATAAACATTTAGGGTATTTTTGCGCCCGTCAATCAAATAACGGACAAATATTCATTTGAAAGTCAAAATATAGACTTACATGAAGTGCAAAATTTGTCTGCACAGTCTCCGGTGCATTTTATGAGGCGTAACTGAGTCGTAATTTATAGTGATCAGCTATGATTACTATTTCCAATATTTGAAACAAAGTTCAGAGATCTCGATATTAATAACTAACTTTCAGCAAGACAATAAGAAGACGTAGATTATCACAACTATATAATGTATTTGCCTAACGCATTTCGAACAGATTGAACACTTTGTCCACCTAAAATTGGTTATTCAAGTGAATTCATCAGAAGCACGCTCCATATAGAGTTAATGAGACTGATGGAGTTGTCAACTGCCCCTTTTCTTTACTTCCAATATCTGATCATACACAAGACACTAAACACCGAGCTTCTCAATTATTATCATTCTTTTAGAAAATTGAGTTCATAAGTCTTATTAACATAATGCATGCTCATAAGCATTCTGATGGAGTCTCAAAGCAGAATGAACACTTTGTATACCTGAAATTGGTTATTCAAGTGACTTAAAAGGATGGTTTGGAGACAACTAGTATCGAATGCCTTCATCTCATCATTACGAAGTTTATTATTATTATTATTGTTATTGCCTCCCTCACATTGTTTAACTGCCAAACATCTTTCACAGAAATAAATAATTTAGATAAAACAAGTAACTCAGTAAATGACAACATGATTATCCTTGATAAAAGCAGCTGGGTAGAAATGTTCATGCATCATTCATCAGCGGAAATTAGAATAACCCTTACTGGGCAACTGGTAACCAGATCAACTGTTTGTATACATAGAATGTTGTAGCTTTATGGGGTATATTCTAACTGGTCTAAGATTTGAATGGATGGATACCTGACAGCTAAGTGAACAAGATTGGTAAAGACAGAGGTAAACTTCTTCATTACAAAATACAATGGAGATTTAGAAAATCACAATTCTTACACTGATATCAAAATTTGTAAATAATTAGAATATCGTCTTTGTCTGTTCCGTATTGAATTCTCCTCAGTGTTGTCACCTTCTTCTGCTGTTACTTTTTCACTGGCTTTTTCACTGATACACAAATTATCATTAATACTGCGAACGTGATACTGCTTGTATCTAGGTTGGAAACTACAGTAGTGCCATAACCTATGATAAGTGTCTTTCATAGTATAGCATAGTGAATATTTAGAAGACTGACTTAGAGAATTTGTACCATCAGATTTCCTAGGGGTAGATTCAACCTTACACAACTCACTCAACATCATGTGGCGACAACTATATGACGTGAACAAATAAATAATCATCATATTTCTACATCTAATGTCCTTCAGATTTATGACTTTACAGAATGTAGTAGACAAGAAAAGTGAATATATACAACCAAATCAGATCTCTGAGAAGCCCAATAATCTGAATTTTATGGTGGATAGATACTTATAGCACTGGTGTAGGTCCTTATCAGTTGGGTATCGTCATGTACTATGTATTATTATTCCGTTGAGTTGCGAATAGAAAAGAGGTCTTCAGCAGCACGTCTCCATTTTGTCCTGTTCTCTGAAGCCCCCTTCAGTTGGCCGGGCGATTGACCATAAGCTTTCATTTCCTCTCCACTCGATCCCCTGAATGTCACCCTCGGATATATGCCTGACTCATCACTTCCCAATCGCGTTCTACTCTAGGACCTGACACGAGAAGTCAACCACTGTGCTTATCAGAGTGTGTCTTATCCATCTCCATTTTCCTCGCCACATTTCTTTTAACAATAGGTTCTTGATTGGTCCGTTCAGATATCGTTACGTGGGCTCACAATATATCCACCTGTTTTTTTCTCGAGTATAAGGATTTCTAGAGAATATCTCATATGAATACACTTCAGGATTCGGGAGGGTGAAATTGAAGTACTGCTGTCAATGGAGTTGAAGATTGAACGATCAATTCTTGGTTGTTTCCTCAAAATCAACTTCCCCGATTTTCGCGGAGGCATCAATACGACAGTCATCGTCTCATCGGTCGCTGTTCAGAAAGAAGAGTGAAACATCGTCAGAACTAATCTTGTGATTTATTATTGTAATATTTGTTTACAGACCTCAGTTCGCTTATTCTATTTATATGTTGGTGTAACAATAAACAAATCTCAATCGGCAGATCGGTGTTTTGGTTTTTTCGTCCGTTATAACTAAGCGTTTCTGAGAAACTTCAAGGAACAGCGTGAGCCCGAGCGTAGCAAGAGCTGGGCATTAACGGTTTACGAGACGTGGCTGACAGTTTCTGATGGTAGAAACAGACTTTGGCGGATTCAGACAGTTGGTGAAAGTTTGGATAGTCGCCGTTCATTTTTCCTGGTGCCGGTCAAGTCCTCTTTGAACAAGCAATATCTGGAACGTTTTGGAATTGGGTCAAGTTCAACAATGCCTGGGTCAAAGAAGGGACAGAGCGTCTTGGATGCAAACAGGAAAGTAAGTCATGGTGACTTGTCTGTTAATTGTAACGATGTGTCTGATGTTAAGCATGACATGGTTGATGTTACTGTTTCGCCGTTCAGGGATAATAGGAACATCAAACTCCCTAAATTAGAACCACGGTGTTTTGATGGAAACCCAGCTGATTATTTACAATTTGTAAAGGAGTTTGAGATCATGTTGAGTAGTTTTCTATTAAGTGATGAATTGAAGTTAATGTATTTGATGAGATATTGCACTGGAGATGCTGCAAGAGCTATACAGTGCTGTAAGTTTATGAAGCCAAAAGAGGGCTACTACGAGGCTATGAGCATATTACGTCAAAGGTTTGGAAGACCTTCGATGATTGCAGGGAAATTATTCGAGGCTGTTGAGGGTAATGGGGGTCAATTACAGGATGACTCCCAGGCACTCACTGAGTTTTTAGATAATTTGCTAATTTACAAGAATGGAATGATTTCGATGAATCGCATGAGTGACCTCAACTCGAGTTTTATACTAGAAGTAATAGCAAGACGCCTACCTACTCGACTGCAAAGGAAGTGGGTGAAGATAAGCTCCCGTATGGAGGATGAGGGTATCGAGCCAAAGTTTGATGATATCCTGAAACTAGTAAAGGATAGTGTCAATCAATCTATGAGCAAGTTTTCCAGTCTATTACATCTCAACCCTAGAATAGAGCAGTCTGAGAGCAAAATGCAATCATTGATGACGAGTAGGCCTCAGAGAGGTGGATATCGAGAAGGCTCCATGATGTCTAGTAATGCATATAGACCTAGTGAGTGTAACAGGTTTCGTAGTACATCCTCAACAGATAAGTTGCAAGATGCAAGACAAACACGGTTGTGTTTTACACGTTTGCAAGAGGTGCATACAAAGGTGAACTGTGAACCAGTGAGCAAGTTCAGTGATAAGCTAAATGTAAACTCCAGGCCTGACTCCGAATTGTGTGACGATAACTGTGCGGTGAAGAAGTCTGTAGTTGCAACTGGTAAGCCGTTGCTGAATAGAGTGTCACAGAATAGAGTTACTGCTTCAGAATGGAGTTCTGACTCCACAAGTTTACAAAGTATAACTAGTCAGAGTGAAGATATAAAACCTTTAATGATTTGTGAGGAGGAACCAAAATTGTCTACTTCTGTTATTAAAGAGTTTGAAAATGATGAAGTTGACGGTAAAGTGAATATTCGTGATAATGATCATGATACTTCACAGTTGTCTTTGGTTGATCATTATGAGATGAGGGATATGCCTACTACTGCTAAGTTAAATAAAGGTTCTGTACAACTTGAACGTGAAGTAGAAATAAATGCAGATGCAGTTGCAGAAGGTGTGCATACTTGTGAGACAGTCAGTGTAATTGATCAGCGTGTAGCCCACCTATCATCAGATGATAGTGCTAAACCCGAACTAGTAGTGAAAGACAGCAGTGGTGGTAATCTTGCAGTTGGACAACTATCTGAGAGCCGAACAAGAACAGCTTCTGATATACCACTAAGTTCATCACCTTGTGTCACTCAGTCATCGTTGGTGCTGTCATCCACAATGAAACAGACACCCATCAACTCAAGTATCTTGTGCAATGACTATGGTAGTATCAGTTCGTTTGAAAGGACGAATATCAATGGTCAGTTTAGTGTGGATAAGCCAAGTGTAAAAGAGAGAGTTATTGTTAAATTGACTTGCACGAATAAAGGCATTTCAAGTTTCAAGTTACTATTTGAATGTTATTATCTTTGGTGTAAATTACTCTGTTTCTACACTTGGTTGAAGAGATATGTCGTGTGTTTGTTGGTCATCTATATTCTACGATACAATGACATGGGCGTGTTTCCGTTCAGATTTGAGGATATAGCTGATAGAAGGAAGTTAGCAAATGAACTCTGCGACGATTTTCCAACCTAGAGCGTCAACCTGAGAAGGGTTGTAGGCGTACTGGTGTAAGTCCTACAGTTCTTCAAAGGGTAGCGCACCAATGAGCAGTCCAGTGTGCTTGGTGTATGATCTTGTACATATCTTCATATTGTATATACTGAATTGATATCATCTGTCATCTAGCTGTTGGTAATTCTGTTTCTGTCCGGACGACTTCCACTTGTATCATCAACCGGAGAAGGAATGTAGGCGTACTACTGTAAGTCCTACATTTCTTCAAGGTTAGTTTGCCGTGCCAGAATGCACAACATTTGATGTGTTGATTGTACATGTTTTTGTTAAATAGTTGTGTGACTTCCAATTATCGCAATTGTTGGTTAATCTTGTTAGTGTCCGGACATTCCACAAATTACAATCGTCAACCTGAGAAGGGTTGTAGGCGTACTGGTGTAAGTCCTGCAATTCTTCAAAGGAATTCCACCAAGAGATGATCCGCGAGGTTATTGGTACTATTTGTATATACGTGTGGAGTGTCATATCAATTGGTGTTTTTGGATTCATTGTGTTTACTCGTTGTTTTCGTGCCTATTTCTTATTGCATAATTTTGTTAAAATTTTCGTCGTGATTACTTCTGAAGTTGTGTCCACTCTTCTACATCCGTGAATGAATTGATTGATGTTAAGGACAGCAGATGGGTCGTATACGCCGGGGAGGCGAGGCTATTGCTGAGAATGAAATGCACACGGAGATAATTGTTAGCTGCGGTCCGACACGCCGGGGAGCGGGAGTGTAAACGACTGATGCTCGCATGCGTCACCGCAATTAGAACTGAGGCAGAATGAGTGACAAGCGATTTCAGTGATAATTGATAGTGAATAAAAAAGAGGATGCTTGAAGAGTATCATGAGTTGGAGCTATGGTCACGTTGCATTCTGCAAGAGTCATTCTAGCAAGTGGAGATTGTGTTGCAAGATGTCAAGAGGAGGTCTGTGTCTGGAGGCGCAGCTCGTCATTGATGTGTGAGATTGTGCTGTGAGTATGCATGTGCTGTGTTGGCTTTCCTGTTTGTTTTCCATTTCAGCTCTGTCCGTGTGACCCAGGTTCTCGCAACGGCATCCAAATCGACGTGAATTGGTCGTGAAGGAGAAAAGTGTTGGATCCAATCATTGCCGGTGAGTGTCAAGGGAGTTGAAGATTGAACGATCAATTCTTGGTTGTTTGCTCAAAATCAACTTCCCAAATTTTCGCGGAGGCATCAATACGACAGTCATCGTCTCATCGGTCGCTGTTCAGAAAGAAGAGTGAAACATCATCAGAAGTAATACAATGATTTATTATTGTAACATTTGTTTTCAGAATTTAGTTTACTTAGTTCGCTTATTCTATTTATATGTTGGTGTAACAATAAACAAATCTCAATCGGCAGATCGGTGTTTTGATTTCTTCGTCCGTTATAACTAAGCGTTTCCGAAATATTTGAAGAACAGCGTGGGCCCGAGCGTGGCGAGAGCTGGGCATTAACGGTTTATGAGACGTGATTGACAACTGCATTAGAAAGTTGAGAAAACCAAGTAGGGGTTATGAGCAAGAATGTGGATTTCAGAGAGCTGGTTAAAAAATCACAATTAAAGTTTAATTTAATACAATCAGTTCTCTTAATGAATTTCGACAAAACAATAAGAAGATATAGTTTAACTGAAACATGTAATGTATCTGCCTAACACATTTCGGACATTCTGATCACACACGTACTTGTCTCACTGATTTAAATAGAAGGCGAGATAGCATGGATTATTACAATACACACGAAATCGTGCACGGATCAGAGTCACAAATAAGGGGTGGGAAGATGACGTAAGGGTGTGGTGTAGGAAAGAACAGAAGGGAGATGGTGAAGATATCATTGAATAAATCGGACCTTGGTCCTAAATTGGGTTACCAAGGCAAGTTTAAAGAAAAAAGAAGTAATTTTCAGACATACAAGACAGGTCTAAACCTTTCTATAGCCAAGGCTTCAACGAACTGAAGTATGTGACCCAACCTTGCTTTATTGATGGGTTTACAGACAGTACTGAAATCAACCTGCCTCTATGATGTGCATTGATGGTGATGATGTTGTCCGGTGATTTTATTTGTTGCAGCCACTTCTTGGCAGCTTAATGAATTTCAATGAATAGTTGCTATCTTCCATGGTGTTGGCTATACATATATGACGAATGATTCTGAACAAACACTTAACCAATGCTTTTTTATACTGTAGTGGACAGAAACTGCCATAATTTAGATTCTGTCACATCGGTGAGGATCGTTTAATTGGCCCATCTTTTTGGCGAATTATGAATATGGCTAGCAGTCACTATTCTCTTTTACGTCTGTTATCGATATCCCGTTTTAAACACTATTGGTCTGGTTAAGGATTTCCATGGAATCTGTTGGTTAGTCACAATTGACCACTACGTCATCCACGAATCTTTTATAATAAATAAACTCTTCCAGTTAGTTACGTCCTCAGATAGGTTCTCAACATGTTACATGTGTATATCAGCTAACAGTGGACCTAAGGAGCTTACCATAATATATGGACACTGGTAATAAGAAATAGTTATTAGAGATGTAGTCACATAAAATGTCAACCATCTGTAACAGAGACGCATTTGTAAATGAAAAACCAACGCCTGAGGAAAACATGGTTTCGTCCTTTATATCAACTTTATTAAGAAAATTGATTGACCGAAAAAATCTTTAAATACAAACTTACAGAAGCTTCGTCTAATAGGCTTTAATATTCCTGCTAGCCACTTTGCAAGTTTGTGGATTGGCAATTTGCACATTGATATTATGAGAGGGAGAGGGGCATTAGGTTTATGTATCTTTGTCAGACCATATATGTGTGGTAATTTGAATTCTGTGAGTTTTAGTCAGTTGAACTTCTCTTTAGTATTACACTCATGTTTAAGAGTTTTTCCTAGATTGTTTGTCATCTTATCTTGTACAGTCTTCACACCTTTTGAAGTAGAGTGTCTGGTAAATATGACCTTGTTTTCAAGGATGCATAACATTTTATTTTGTATACAACTTTGTTCATTATAACTACACCCAAACCTCTATCTAGTGTGAGGATGACGATTTCACTATTATGTCTCAGTTCTTTTAGAGCTTTAAATTGCTC
Organism: Trichobilharzia regenti; assembly: GCA_944472135.2. NCBI lineage: Eukaryota > Metazoa > Platyhelminthes > Trematoda > Strigeidida > Schistosomatidae > Trichobilharzia > Trichobilharzia regenti. Next base: position 25,734,525 of record OX235270.1, on the reverse strand, counting down.
AGATGTTATTATTACAATTGTTTGTATATTACTATTACATGCCTTTACATTCCCAGTAGAAACTACAGATTCAAGCTACAGCTTTGAAGTTTCGGTAGCAGTGGTGTTTATTTTTACGGGATCGGGTTGTTTGCTTTCATCTTAACCAGTCATATTACTGGCTTAGTAAGGGAGAGGAGTACGTCGGTCCCATGTCGAACCCTTAGCCACATGCGTGAATGGCGAGGATTCTACCGCTATGCCACCGACTCACGCTCAGACGTTACGATACTTTTCTGAAGTGTACGACCACTGCGAAATTAGTGAGCAATGCCAAATAACTTTGCTTTGAAGCAACCATGATGATTATCAGAAACAGGAAGAAGAGGCTTAGGTTGGTCATACAGATTTTCAAATTGTGAGTGGATTTCAAGTTCTGAGAAATACTTTTGAGGAATGCAAACTTTCGGTCAAATTGATACGGCTTGTTTATGTAGTGACGGAAGTTCTTAGGAAGATACATTGATAACTTATTTGTCTGAATTTACAGGGATAGTAGTTACAGGTATCTTTGAAAGTCCTGCAAATCTTTTCAAATCTCGAATTCTCAAAAAGCATCTGATGTCCACGATTTCTAATGTACATTATTACTACAGCTTGATTCCACACCGTATTTTTTCGGTACAAGTATGGAATTTTCAGCATGTGATATCGGTAGGCCAAAACGATCTCTCTACAGAAAGTCCACTTCGATGGACAGAATCTAAATTATGGCAGTTTCTGTCCACTACAGTATAAAAAAGCATTGGTTAAGTGTTTGTTCAGAATCATTCGTCATATATGTATAGCCAACACCATGGAAGATAGCAACTATTCATTGAAATTCATTAAGCTGCCAAGAAGTGGCTGCAACAAATAAAATCACCGGACAACATCATCACCATCAATGCACATCATAGAGGCAGGTTGATTTCAGTACTGTCTGTAAACCCATCAATAAAGCAAGGTTGGGTCACATACTTCAGTTCGTTGAAGCCTTGGCTATAGAAAGGTTTAGACCTGTCTTGTATGTCTGAAAATTACTTCTTTTTTCTTTAAACTTGCCTTGGTAACCCAATTTAGGACCAAGGTCCGATTTATTCAATGATATCTTCACCATCTCCCTTCTGTTCTTTCCTACACCACACCCTTACGTCATCTTCCCACCCCTTATTTGTGACTCTGATCCGTGCACGATTTCGTGTGTATTGTAATAATCCATGCTATCTCGCCTTCTATTTAAATCAGTGAGACAAGTACGTGTGTGATCAGAATGTCCGAAATGTGTTAGGCAGATACATTACATGTTTCAGTTAAACTATATCTTCTTATTGTTTTGTCGAAATTCATTAAGAGAACTGATTGTATTAAATTAAACTTTAATTGTGATTTTTTAACCAGCTCTCTGAAATCCACATTCTTGCTCATAACCCCTACTTGGTTTTCTCAACTTTCTAATGCAGTTGTCAATCACGTCTCATAAACCGTTAATGCCCAGCTCTCGCCACGCTCGGGCCCACGCTGTTCTTCAAATATTTCGGAAACGCTTAGTTATAACGGACGAAGAAATCAAAACACCGATCTGCCGATTGAGATTTGTTTATTGTTACACCAACATATAAATAGAATAAGCGAACTAAGTAAACTAAATTCTGAAAACAAATATTACAATAATAAATCATTGTATTACTTCTGATGATGTTTCACTCTTCTTTCTGAACAGCGACCGATGAGACGATGACTGTCGTATTGATGCCTCCGCGAAAATTGGGGAAGTTGATTTTGAGCAAACAACCAAGAATTGATCGTTCAATCTTCAACTCCCTTGATATCTTCGCCGTCATTGACGTCACAGATGTTGAAAATACATGTCAAACAACTTGAGCTGGGTTTTTCCACCGATCTTTCCTGGTCTTCCCGCATGATACATAGTGCATGACGGTACCCAACTGATAAGGACCTACACCAGTGCTATAAGTATCTATCCACCATAAAATTCAGATTATTGGGCTTCTCAGAGATCTGATTTGGTTGTATATATTCACTTTTCTTGTCTACTACATTCTGTAAAGTCATAAATCTGAAGGACATTAGATGTAGAAATATGATGATTATTTATTTGTTCACGTCATATAGTTGTCGCCACATGATGTTGAGTGAGTTGTGTAAGGTTGCATCTACCCATAGGAATTTTGATGGTACAAATTCTCTAAGTCAGTCTTCTAAATATTCACTATGCGTAGAGTCTAGTCTCTTTTCGGCGAATTCATTTTCTTTCCTGTACAATCGCAAATATACACATATCGGTTATTTTGTATGTATGTGTACATTAAGTTTCTCGAACAGAAATGCAATTGCTTATGATTATTTTAACTAAACAGGTGAAGATCGCTAATTGGAGCTACGCAATACAAAATGAGTCAGGAAAATTAGGTGTTAATGAAATTAGGGTAGTAACAAAGGTGATGAGTTGTCACAAAGAATTGTTAAAAAAGAAGTTATGTAATAATATGAATAGTTTGATGAGTGAGTTTTACTCAGTAAGCACATAGGAACAAAGTAGATAGTACGAAATTACCCAAGAGTTGAGGAAGAATTATAAGAAACTAAAGAAACAAGCAAATAAACAAAATTAAGTCATCATAATCCATGATAGTGGAAATGGTTGAGTGATTCTCTTTCGTATGCACAGTTCCGGGTTTTCTATGTGAATGGCCAGAGCTTCAGCGATACAAGAGAGACGAAACTGTATTGCCTTTGGTAGGTTATTCTTGACCTTGTAGATTACTTTGAAGCAGGAGGCGTTTGTTGAGATGGAATGATCAGTGTTAACCAGGTGTTGAATTATCTCACTGCTTATAGCATCACTACTGCTTTCTCGCAAACATACTGGATAGTGTTCTTGAATCCTCCTGAAAAGGATGCGCCAAACAACCGATGCACCTGGCTCCACAGCAGCAAGTGACCTGATATCTGCACAGAGAAGTGGTCAGATGGGAGATCTTGTACTTGAGGCCTCTGCAGATCAGTGGGCAACTGGAGAATACTGTTCTTAACGTCTCTTCTCAGAGATGTTGTGATCAGTCTCTCGAGAATATCGCTTGTCGAATCTCCCTTGAAATCCAAGTTCATGCAGACTTTCTCTTTAGGCGAATTTAAAGTTTCATTTCCCCGAATTCTTGGTTTGATACTTTCGTCGATGAATCTGATTGGATATCCATTTTGGATGAAGATTTCTCCTAGAGTATCTAATTCCGTTTCCAGAACATCGGGACTACACACACCCATATTTTTACACAGGATATTTGTGTTTCTCTATTTTAAATATATTCAAACCACAGAGGAGGACACAGAGAAAGACAGTGAGAGACTACGTTAATTTCAAAAATTTTAACACAAAATACGTATAGCTGAGGTGCAAAATGCAGAGATAGATTTCTTCTACAAGGGACCATGAATCGGTGTGCACAATTTAACAATTACTGTACACCAATAAACAGACTAATAACAGTTCACAAGAAAGTCATTCATCGCCAACTGGGTAACATAAATCTTCACTATCTGGCATATAAACCGTCTCATTTATTTGAGTAGCTGGCGGTGGAATATTAATACTTTCCAGTGCCTTACATAAACTGACCAAAACAACAAGAATCCGTAAGCAATGAAATCACTCAAAACATTGACTGTTTATGATAGAAATTACCGAGTACAATGCCAGCGTATTTATAAATACTCGTGATGTACACTTTACTCTTGTAAAATGTACAGCAATGTAAGAGAGCGAAGTCATTGAGGAAATAATTCTTCACTGAATGAATCCTTGTTTTTGTTTATTCATGAAAAAGGCGAAAATAAGCAAGTTTGGAATAAAGCTATTTTTATTATCAATATAACTTGCGCATCAGGAATATGAAGCAAAGTGATCTATTGCCTCGATAATGTTTTTGAATTTGAATAAGCCATAATGAAGTGGTTGGTGACGTGATCTCAACATGAATACAAAAAGTCTCGTTCGTATATGAGATAGTCGCCATCTCAATTTAACGTGACATATCACTCAAGTGTACTGCTCTTTATGACCATGAGGCATGGTTGACGAAGACGAAAGCAGAAGACATGAAAATACCGTGTGTAATTTCGTAGAGTTAATGTCACTGGAATGTGTTGTGTATTTTGGAGGAGAATAAATTAATTGCAGTAATATTTTAACAGTTTACACACAATGGTAAAACAAAATAACAAAATAGACTTATCATTCTACCAAGATGAAATTATGTGTACACTGTTGCTATACAGTTATGATTAATTCGTAACATTACTTAGGCTAGAGTTAGCAACATAGTAAGTAATAATGAAGTTAGGCATACAGTTTTATGTGAGACCATTTAGAATACAGAAAGACTGAGCGAAGAAATATTTACTTTTCAATTAGATCCTCATCTCTGGCTCTACTCTAATATATATGTATATATATATAGCATTTTTATTACAATGCACAACAATTTACCAATCAAGTGGCAATTTGTTCGTTAACAATAACAATGATTTTGTTGATCCCGCTACGAGGACTCACACCATTTTTAAGGAAGGATTTTAGGGCAGGTTGAAAAATAGGGTAAAGGCTATAAATGGATCTCAAAGGGATCTCATTTATAGTCATTAAGTTGAATAAATGTACAGTACGTGGTGTAACTTTTCTATTGACAATCCGGTGCCTAACTGAGAGATGTTTCCCTCACATGCCAGGGAAAGATTCTCGCTGTAACAGTTTTATGCCTTTATGGGTTTTTCTATAAATATAAGTTTCCATTTTTCATGAATGCCTCTTTAATGTGATTGGTTCGTTCAAGGTCGTTTGCTGATTGATTGTTAGTGGTGTCGAAGGTTTCACTTTGCCCTATTTTGTAAACGGTATACATTTAGTCATGAGTAATCATAGTCCTAAAGTCATTCATATTCGCACAAGTGCCAAAACCTTTCAGCCAGATAGTGTTGAAACATGGTTTCAGATAGCTGAGTATGATTTTAGTGAGTACGGGATAAGCAATCAACGTTCACAGTTCTTTGCAGTTATTCACGTCCCACCGCGGGAATTCAGCAAGTGCGTAACGGTGCAGATGCCGGGTCCAGAGGTAAGTAACTCGTACGAGTTGCTCAAGGCATCCCTCCTGAGGAGAGAAAAATTCCCACGAATCGGCAGCTTCTGGATGAATTATTTCGTAACATCGAGTTAGGGGATCAGTCAGTCGTGAGCACACTAACAAGAATGAGAGAGGCTAGTGGCCAACGTCAGTTAGATGAAGGAATTTTCAGAGAACTCTTCTTATCTTAACTGCCACGGTCAGTACAGGCTGTATTGGTGACAATTCAGGGTATTAGCATAGATGACTTAGCTATTTCTGCAGATAAAATTCTAGAAATAACCAAACAGCCAGTTACTGAAATGTGCTCAGTTGCCAAACAGACTTCGAGTAAGGGTACTGTAGTGATAGAGTTATGCAACTCCATTCAGTAGATGCATAGGTCAAACTTAGCCTGTAATTCCTTCTACCGTCGTCCGAGCTCCCCTCAACGACGAAACTCGCGTGGTCGATCTAAATCCAAGCCACGTTCATTAAAAAGCCCTGACTGGTGCTGGTATCACAACACCTATCGCCAGGAAGCGAAATGTTGCCGCAAACCTTGTAATTTCGGCAATGTCTCAACGTCTATGGGAAACTATCCCGCTGACACGCATTAGTGATAACTATCACCGGTGGCACTAGCCGCCTATTTTACATCCATGATGTAATCAGCCAGAGTCGATATTTAGTCGACACAGGTGCCGAAGTCAGTGTACTTGCTGCCACAGCAGCAGATCGACAGAAGGAACCTGCCTTCAACTTACAGGCTGCAAATGGAAAACCAATTGCAACCTTTGGTAGGAAATATGTCTATCTGAACGTAGGTTTACGCGAACCTATTTAGTGGATTTTCCTGCCTGTTGACGTCACAATGCCCGTCATTGGCACGGACCTACTTAATCATCATGATTTACTCGTAGACGTCCGCCGAAAACGACTGATTGACAATACTATTAGTCCTTCTATTACAAGCATCACTTACATAGGCTCCAGCTTGTCACTCATTAAGATGAAAGCAATCCTTGATCCAACTTTCCAACCGATTGTTGACAAATATTCGGAACTTAATTGCTCGTCCAATGGTCTACCGTGCATAACCAGCAATGTTATACACCACACCATAACCTCAGAACAGCCCGTGACATCTAAAGCATGGTAACTTGTTGCTGACAAACTGAGACTCGCTAGAAATCAGCTTGACCATATGCTCACCCATGGCACCATCGAATAGCCCATGGACATCCCCATTTCATATGCTACTGAAAAATGTTAGCGGCGGTTGGGGACCCACTGGTGATTACCGGCGACTGAACACCAAAACAACTCCTGACTGCTATCCATTGGCTGATATACACGACTTGACGGCAGCATTATCTGGAGCAGCTCTATTCCCTAAAATAGACTCGGTTAAAGCATATAACCAAATCCCGATGACACCAGAAGATATTCCGAAAACGGCTATCATTACGCCTTTCGGACTTTTTGAATTTCTACGAATGCCATTCGGTCTCTGGAATGCAGCACTAACATTACGATGTCTCACTGATGGAGTATTTCGTGGACTCGACCTTGTGTACGGATACTTAGATGACTGCCTCATTTTCAATCCAGACTTAGACCCTTAGACTCTTGGACTTGGCATTTGAAAGGCTGCGTCTACGTGGTGTAACCGTCAATATCCAAAAGTGTCAAATAGGCGTTGACTCACTCGACTTCCTGGGTCACAATATTGACTTCAAGGGTATTCGCCCACTGGCTAGTAAAGTTGAGGCGATACTAAACTTTCCAGGTCCACAGGCAGTGAAAGGCCTCCGCACTTTTAACGGCTTGGTGAGTTATTAAACAGGGTTTATTCCCAGCTGTGCCTCTCTGATTCAGCCATTGACAGACCTTCTTCGAGGGAATAACAAGTCCATGGAACTTGAAGCGTCTGCCCAAAATGCTTTTACTCAGGTTAAAAAAGCTAATGCGGATGCCACACTTTTAATGTATCAGGATCCAACAGCACCGTTAAGTATCTCGGTTGATGCATCAGACACTGCAATCGGCGCAGTTCTACAGAAACTAGGTAAAAAAGAGTGGCAACCACTCGCCTTTATCTCGAGGCGCCTTCAGTTGGCAGAAACGAAGTACAATACATTCGGCAGAGAACTTCTGCAAATGTACTGTACTATACGTCATGTTTGACATTCAGTAGAGGGTCGTGAATTCATAATTTTTACTGATCACAAACCTCTGACGTACTCTCCGAACTCAACTTCAGATAAGTGTTCACCCAGGGAATCACAACAACTTTACTACGTTTTACAGTTTACATCGGATATTCTCCATGTATCCAGAGTGAACAACACTGTAGCAGATGCCTTGTTGAGCATTTGTTCCCTCACCCAAATAGACGGCATAGACCTTGTGAGACTAGCTCGTCTTCAAAAACAAGATACCGAGCTTCAACATGAGTTGTCGTACACAACTCTGCAATTAGCTGAGAAAACTGTAGGTATGGGAAGAATTTCTATTCTATGTGACATTTCCACTAGTACTCCTCGCCCCATCGTGCCTAAAGTTGTCACCGTAACGTCTTCAATACGTTGCATGGCTTATCCCACCCAGGTATTCGATATACCGTCAAACTCGTAACTAGTGGTTTCCGTTGGTTTGGTATTAATGAACAAGGAAGGGAATGGGCGCACACGTGCTTAGCTGCCAAAAAGTGCAAAGTAGTAAGACACACCAAAAGCCTCTTGACACCTTTCTTCTCCCTGATGCTCGTTTCAAACACGTTCATATCGATTTGGTTGGACCCCTTCCAGGATCTCATGGATATACCTATACCTTAACCTGCATAGATCGCTTCACACGACCACCTGAAGGAGTACTCCTCAAGGATGTATCTGCTGAAACAGTTGCACGTGTCTTTGTCGAACGATGTATCTCAGCGCGCTCCTTGAATACGACGTACTTTTTCCTCTCTAACCGGAAAATACCAATTTTGTGAATTATCCATTTGGGAAACCTGATCTTCCTAGCCGGTGAATTAAATTCAACCATTGCTTACATAATAAATCTCTGTGTGGTAAGTCCAGCTGTCGCGAACTACTGCCAAAGCTTCAGGTGCTACTTTTGTAGCAGCATCTTCCTCGCTCGTTCAGATAAACAAGACTTGTTGGTCTACCACGTGATTTCTGTGAAGCCGATCATCCAGAAAGTACTAGGTAAAGTCGAAAACCTTTTCTTTTCCTTGCCGTGTACATTTTCAGTCTTATTCTTGTTCTTTTGGATAGATACTGTTGCTCTCTTAGTCGTATATAGCATAATTTATAGTGATTGTTAATATGGTTGTCGAAAGTAGCCTTAGAAAAGCCACTAAAACCTCGTACTCTGTAGTCACAAGGGCTTCAGCCAGAGAAGGAAAAAACGCAGGGACTTCAACCCCTTCCCGCATACCGATCCTAAAGACTCGTGTAGCTTTTGTCTGTCCTGATACTACGCCTGCATTGCCAAAGTCTAGTACTGAAGCGGCACAGGCAGTACCAGGAGGACAGGATTCTACACCTGCATGAACTGTAGGCCAGTGTGTGAAACACAACAAAACTAAAAGGAAACGTTCAAGACGTCTTAAGACCTCGAAGGCGTCATCAGGGAAAGGAGATGAATGTCAGGCGTGCAGTTTCATAGTTTCTAAAACTGATTCAGCGTTTGAATGCAATTTTCGCAAATGATAGGTGCACTGCCGTTGTGACAAAGAGGTACCGAAAGCATACTATGAGTTTATGAGAAATAACCCATGTCCATGGTTTTGGTACATTTGTCCACTTTGTCGCCCTGGCATAGTCCCACAAAGCGTGTCTGTGGATAGCAGAAACAGCACGCTATTGTGTCCCAACACAGTCTCATGCAGCTCCCCCTGCTAATATCACACTGCCAAAACTTGGCAAAGACATTAAGAAGGACACACCAGTCCTACTGACTGGAAATGCCAATTTTCGCATCAGGGGAAGGCAAAATTACAAAAGCACCACTTGCATCCACTAGCAAGGCTGGCAACACAAAACGGCTGGCCAGATACCGATGAAGCCTAATGTTGCTGATGATGAAAAGGAATGCAAGAAGCCGAAGGCCAAACCTTAGTCTGAGGTTAGTCGGCCTAACTCTCTCATCATCTTTAACGTACCTGTGAGCAAGGCTAGCTTGCTCGAACAACGGGCTCTGTTTGATCAGGAACAGTGGTCCAACATGTGCAATAAACTAGGTCTGAACATTAGTTCAGAAAAATTGTGCAGGCTGTACAGGGGTGTCCACACGCCTCAGGGTAAGCCACCCCCATTAAGAGTTACACTGGACTCTGCCGAAGAGGCCAAAAAGTACTATTAATGGCTCAGGTACTAGCCTTGGACAGAAGTTCTAACATAAGGGTGAGGCCATGAGCTATCAGACATATGGCGAGGGAGTAACCGGAACTAATACCCTCCACCTCTGTGGTGGTACACAGTGTTCTGGAGCTGGAAACCGGCACTATTTTTGAAAAACACATTCACCACGTACAGCAATGGGGATGGCTGTCATCTCAGATGGCCCTGGCGCTTCTGGAGCCATCTCCATTTTCCGACTACCTCGCCCCGCTCATCTAACACTGGTTAACTCTCCAAAGCTGCTTAGTGTCACATTCAACTACCCGGAGCAGTTGTTCATAGCATTTCAACGGTGGTATGAGACCAAGGGAAAAATAGGAGGACACATCCGATGCTGCGGAAACAGACCCCGAACTATAAGGAGGCAGCAAACTGAGGCTTTAATACGTCCCCAAGCTTCAGTGACACTAGAGAGGTGAATTTGTGAGAATGACAGTCTGTGTCACCAAAGTGTCCTGCCTAAGTCCATTGAAAAATACTACAACGGACCGGATCTATCGGAATCGGCCAACTAGTCCCAACATCAAGTCCCCCACCAGCAGACGGTTTCACGTCAACTACCCCACAACACTCTGAGGTTGTTAGACTCACTCTCAGTTGCCTATGTAGCAATGTGAGTGGGCTGAGAGGAAAAGTAGGTGAACTCCGAAATCTCCAAGCACACCTTCAACTGAAAATGATCATTCTCACTGAAACGTGGCTAAACCCCACTATCGCCGACAATGAAATCATTATAAGTGATATGGTTCTGGGCAAGAGAGACTGGGATAATATGGAAGGAGAGGGAGTCGCTATATACTTTGATAGGCAACTTAGATGTGTGCGCGCAACGGACCCACCACTTATTGAACTCCCAGAATCCATATGGTGTCATTTCACCGTAGGCCACACCAAGCACTTACTGGGTGGCATCTACCGATCACCCACCTGTGGGGCAGAGCACAATCAGCTACTGCTCAGCACTATCACAGGGATACGAGATTTGAGCTACGACCAAATCACCATAGCTGGAGATTTCAATGCCCCATCACTGAACCTTGCCTCGGGGTGTGCTAAGCGAAAATTTGGCCGAAACCAACTGCAAACTATTCGAAACACGGGACTGACTGAGAATGATGGAGACGACACTAGGTGGGGCCCTAGTGGAAAGTCATCAAAACTAGACTATATTCTAACTAATGACCAACTACTCGTCGGAAAGGTCCAGATCATGACTCCTCTAGGGAGTAGTGACCATGCAGTCATAGGTTTCGATCTTGTTCTCCGTGGGCGTTTGCAGTGGGACGTTACGCGACCACGTGTGTGTTACAGCAAGGCTGACTGTGCTGAAATGCGGAGGCTCTTGTCCGACGCAGACTGGCCCTTAGCATGGGACGACCTATCTGTGGATGAACACTCGGAAGTGGTGAAAAAGATTATTCATATAGCGATCTCGGATACCATCCTTTTAGTCACAACACAGACCAAGAGAAAGACGTCATGGTTGAAGAGAGGCACGCAACGTATTCTGCAAGCAAAGCGGAAGGCTTGGTTTACGTGCCGTGTATCTAAGAGTCAGAACGACCATGATGCACACCTCGAACTCAGGAACCGGTGTAATGCAAGATTCAGGAGGGACAGGAGGTCTGTCAATCACGTCTCATGAACCGTTAATGCCCAGCTCTTGCTACGCCGGGCCTCTCGCTGTCCCTCGAAGCCTTTCAGAAACGCTTAATACTAACGGACGCAAAAACCAAAACACTGATTGGCGACTCGGGAATTCTTTATTCTAACACCAACATATGAGCAGCATAATAAACAATAACAACGTCATTCCAGGCTAACTTTGCTAAAAATCTCCTAGCAAACCCGAAAAACTTATACCGAATCATGTCGGAAAGCAAACCGACAAACCAGTGGGCATTCGCCTTGGTAGGACCAAACGGTCAATATCTCACTAGTCTGGGGATGGCTGAAACATTCACTTCAGCCTTCGCCAAACAGCTAAACAGCAATGTGGATATTACAGTTACGGACCAAAATGATAGCACCACTATTTCACAGGAGGAAGGCCTAGCGGCTGCTCCCCAAATAAACCAAGCAATAGTACTAAGGAAGCTACAGCGACTCACACCTGTGAAGTCTCTGGTTGTGACGACATCAGGCCATCTGTTCTGAAACAGTGCGCCGAAGCTCTCTGTAGACCCCTGTATGACTTGTTCCAACACTCAATGGATTCGGGGACACTGCCAAGGGAGTGGAAAAGAGCCATCCTTTCTGCAATCTTCAAAGGTGGGGACAGGCAAAACGCCACTAGTTATAGACCAGTGGCTCTACTCCCAGTGGTATCAACAGCACTGGAAAGTATTATTGACGACCACATCAGGGAACATCTCGATTGGTTTAATATACTACGTGAAGCCCAACATGGTTTCAGAAAAGACAGATCCTGCCTTACTAACCTACTGTCAGCTTGGGACGACTGGACCTCATGCTGGGATATGAATGTACCAGTCCATGTGGTTTTCCTAGACTTCGGGAAGGCATTTGACACCGTTCACTATGACCTTCTCCTACATAAAGTAAGCCGGGCAGGTATAGGTGAGCCACTTCTGTCGTGGTTAAAGGACTACCTAGCCGACAGGCAATTTTGCACTAAGGTTAACCGAGTCCGATCATCTTGGCACAGCTCGTCATCAGGAGTGTCGCAGGGTTCTATCCTAGGACCACTGATGTTTTTGATTTTTATCAATGATCTACTACGCCGTCTAAGCTGCCCGACTCTCCTATACGCTGACGACGTAAAAATATGGAGGGCGATGAAGTGTCCGGAGGACTCAGATAGTCTGCATGAGGATCTAAACCTGCTGGAAGACTGAGCGGTGGCCAGTGGCATGACTTTACACCTGAAAAAGTGCAAAGTAGTGAAGTTGCGCACCTGTAGACCGCAGAATGCAAGTTACACTCTGTGCAATGAAAGCTTGTCCTGCACAACGTCGGAACGCGACTTAGGTCTAGTTCTAACGGAAAAAATGGACACAAGCGTAAATTACACGGGGGATGTAGCGAGGGCATATGCGGTCATACACTTTACGCATAGACAGTTAGGTGCACTCACTCCTGAGCTCTTTCTAAGTTTGTACAAAACACACGTCGGGCCACACCTTGAGGTGCATAATATTATTGCACCCCGAATGCTGAGAAGAGACGCCAACGTATTGGAAAGAGTCCAACGACGGGCAACAAAATGAGTGGTTGGTCTCCGAAACAAACCACATGGCGAATGGCTGAGGAAATTAGGCCTGTTCACACTTAGCTAATGTCGGCTTAGGGGGTATTTGATTACTGCCTACAAAATAACAAATGACCAGAATCACCCAAACAAAGATGTTCTGCTATTGAGTAGGTATAGGCTCCCACGTGGAAATCCCAGAAGGATAGCTCACCAGAGGGCAAGGACCCGGGTGCGCTCCCACTTTTCTTCACTGAGGGTTTGCCGTCCCTGGAATTCCTTACCAGCAGATGTAGCTATGGCACCGTCTTTGGACGACTTTAAGCGAAGGCTGGACAACCATGCAGTGACACAAGGACTGCATCCAAATGGCCTGTCTCCTTAAAATCGCATACACCATTCATGGGTAGACAATTAAACTCGTCGCTTTACTTCTTTACACTCTCTCCAGTCCTACTCTCCTGACAACTTGTTAATATTATAATTAATATTACTATTATTATTATTGTCATTACCGATATATATATATATATATATATATTATTCTTCAGACTTAATCAGCTGACTGTTTTTACGCTTTCCTATTTCCGTTTCTGTCTATCAGTCTGAATAACTTCACTAATTATATCTATTGTTATTATCTCTTCCCTTGTCGACGATACCGGAGGACAAACTGGCGAAAGGATCAACTCCATTCACTGTAGTAACATACTACAAACCACATATAATTAATCCCAGCACTACTCCCTTTGGAGTCAACCAAAGCTACGACAGTCGAGTGGCGGGACAAGCTACGCAGAAGTTTACCGAAGATCAGGAGCCTATACCTTACAATCAAGAAGCGAGCACAAAGAAGTCGAATTGGTTTATACTAGCTCGTAAAAACGATATTGGATATTGGAAACTTTGGATGCTCATCCTCCATAACAACTGGTCGCGGGCGGCAATTCGAAAGCGGCTTATTTTTCGCCCCGACTAAAATCATAGGTTGTATGAGTTTTATAAAAACAGCCTACCATCCTCAAGCTAATGGTATGGTAGAATGTCTACACAGACGGTTGAAAGCTGGTTTATCAGCTGCAAACATTACCTATTGAACTGAATCACTTAAGTGATTCATAACTAATTAGTTCTGAATCCCGTTAACGGAATTCCGTTAGTTCTCCTAGGGATACAAATCGCTTGAAAACTGATGCTTGTTGTACTAGCGCCGAGCTAGTGTATGACACAACACTACGAATGCCAAGTGAGTTTGTTTCTCCCTTGAGCTTCCCATCAACGGTAGATCACGCCTCATACGTCAGCAGGCTTACAAACGTAATGCGTTCAGGTAAACCTGCTCTCCTTCGACCACATTCCATTGATGTCTTTGTTCACTCGTGTTTGAAAACCGTCAGTATCGACCGTCTGAAACCGGCCTAATTAGAAAGGCAATCCTGTTAGTCTAGAGCTGGGCGTTTCCAATAATTCACAAGCAACCGAATATCCTCTAGTCCCCAAAGAAATCACTACCACGACGAAAGCCACCGAACCATCTGTGGAGCCCTCAAGGAAAACGCGTTCTGGACGAAACGTGAGATTCCCAGAATATCTTCACACATGTATATTACACAACTAAATGATTCGATTCACCCAACTCTTATTTGTTTGTGGTAGTTATTAGCTTTTTTCAAACACATCAAATTTTTTATATTGCATCCCGTAACACCAGTAAAAAATTTTCTATAACCGTAAATGTTGCAGGCACTAAAAAAATTAGATGTATAATTATTTTCGATGCTCTAATTTTCACATTATTTTACTCTATGGTAGATGCATATCATTTTTCGAACGTTATTTTTGTCACATCTTCCCCAACAAGGTTATTAGCATTATTCTTTTCTTTCCCAGGTGCGACGGGCGCTGAACAAGAAGCAAACGAAGCATGAGATCCAACGAACCAACATCAACGAATCGATGTACAGACGCCCTATTAGCATAGATAGACGATGAGTAGGCACTCCACCAAGCCGTTCGGAAGAGTTTTTTACCGATGGGGAACCGTCGAGTTTTTTACTTCCGACGGGTTCTGTCCTAGGATCCTCACAACCCCACTAGGGGGGATTGAGCTATAGCCGTAAATAATTCCCCAAAATTATTGACCACACCAATCACCACTGAAGATTGAATGCTGACCCTCACTGTTTACGTCGACTTGTTTAGCGGAAGGTTTCCGGCCAAGCATTCACGCCATTCGGTACTCCGTCGTGTCACGTTAGTGCACGATCACTAGCCAGCTAACCATTCATCTCGGTTACAGTTTGGTCCCGAAATATATCTCGTAATTTGGACGATCAAATAGTGTATTTTGCTTTGGCTTTGGTCCATGAGGAACGAATACTATAGGAGTTGTTGGTATTACATCTTGCATTAGTATACTCCGTACAATCCGCGAACGTCAATAACTTCAGCCTCTAAAATATGAATATCTCGTATATTGACACTATGATAATTCTATGTTGTACATAGTTAGTAAAAAATAACAAAAATTGATGACGCTGCGTCATCGTGAACGATTAATTGTCCTTGTTTTCTTCTAGTCCATTAAGAGATATGTGTTGAACGAAAGCTGCATAATTTACCAAGTATAATGCGATGACTGCTAGTCTCTCCAGTGAAACTTCTGAAACTTCCCAAGGTTACGAGGGCTATCAACAAATGACAGAGGTACCGAAAGGTTATATGACTCATCCACAAAATTAGGAATTCCCAGTGCATTGCACATTAAAAGCACTAGTTGACAGACCTCCTCAACATGTTAAAATCGAATCACCACATAACTGACTCAATGTAAACGTCGTGATATGGCTATCAGGGAAACAAATATAAACAATACAACACAAGAAACAGTTTGGATGGTGAAGACGTATACTTTTGTGTACGATGTCAACTTTTGTTCGATACGCACAACATTAGAATGATACTCGACTCACCGTCGACATAATTCATCATTTGAAAAAATTCATTACAATTGAGCACTTGTTACATTGCTTATAAATATGTCTACGAAAACTGTGTTTAAAACGAATACAACTAAAATAGCTACTCGTATGTGTTTCTGTGTGTGTTTGTGTTTGTGTGTGTGAAGAGATGAGTAGTCAGAGGAAATACTATGACTGACCATGTATTCACATGCAAGTCGAGAAACAACACGTCAAATGCATCATGAATTGGATGCATGTTTAACGGTGCACAGATAGTTTCTTCAAGACAGCATATTCTCAAAGAGAGGAAGGAGAGAGATTTGACTAAAATCCAATTTCACGCTTCCATATTCATTGACTTCCACTCCATCTCTGCAACTCACAAGCTTCTGTCCCACCTACTCTATCAACTTTCACCACACTGAATTCATTCCCCTAACTATCTGACTCACCAACGTAGAACTCTTCAAAAAATGCATTACACTGGGCTGTTATACTCAAGAAAAACATAAACACCACTATCAAAGTGAACAGATTACATATTCTCCAATTAGCCCCAACGAAAATGACCGAATTTCATATGAAACAATTAAGTGTGTCGGTGAGAGAGACTATTTCATACTCATGACTCACCCAAATCATCTAATTCATGAAGCCGGAAATGAATCAGCCGAATCGTGTGAAACACATATCTGTGAAGCGAATCGCGGATCTTATAAGACACCTACACATTCATCGAATTCTATGTGACGGACTGAGATCGACAAACATTATTCCGTGCAAACACACGCCGATAACACTTGAATCAACTCACTTGGAGTCAGTTCCTTCACTCTGTCGGAGTCCAGAGAAGTAGGGTAGGTAGAAGGCAAGAATACTCAATTCCCATGCATTTATTTATATAAGTATGTATTCTGAACGAAAAGTTACAGCATTTATTTGAAAAGACGAAAAGGAACATTGATGAATGAATTACAAAAGCATGTGGGTGGATAGTTAATTCGATAGATAAATGCACACATAGACAGATAAGCAAATAAGAACTCGCAGGAGAAATGTCACCTCACTATGTGTTCCCATTTATTCCACTAATCCACCTTTGATTTTGAGCATTAACACTCTTTTAGACGCTCTCGGTTGTGCTGCTTCAGATCTTCAGGTAACTAAAAAGACACAGAGAGAGAGAGAAAAACAAATGTTGTAAAGTGGAAGAATTAGTTAGAATTACTGTAGGCGTGTTGCTGATATGGAGGAGAACTTAACTTACGAAGGAGAAACGCAGGTTTCGTCTAATCGGGAACAATCACGACTCGCACATCAAATAATTGCAAGGACTAATGCTCACCTACCTACGCCAGAATTACTCCAGACCACAAAACCAGCATGTGACATGCAGAGTCAGTGATAGGAAATATCAGATTGATGGTCAACTCACCTTCAGTAACTAATTAACTACTGTCCGTGAGAGGCTTTGACGACGACTCGTTATTACAAATTTCACTCGTCGTTTCCTCACCTACCTCCCAGAGAAATTCTCAAACATACATACATTCTCATCGAGGACAGAATATTTTACTCTTACTCACATTATATGATCACTTCTCACATCGAAAGAGGCAGAGTGAACAGTAATAAATGTATACATATCGGAAATCAGACTACCAGTCATCGTCAGTCGACTATTCTGCAAACAGTGAATTCCGAAACCGATTACCATAACACCAGTGTCTACGAAGCCACACTGTCACATTTGAATGTCATTCAGAATCCGGAATAAATAATGCATTCAGTGTTCATGTCCCATATCAGTCAGGCTGACTATTCAACCTACCAACTGTGGAGGGCCGACTCACTGACACTGAGTAGTCATAATCTCGTGTGTTTAGTCAATGTTAGGAAGGTATCCGGAGGATTTTGTCCAACCAGTGCAAAGCTGAGACGGTACTAGTGACGTGGAATCAATCACCCAAGACTCGACTCAGAAAGCAATCACTCAGCTGCGGAAGCGATGAAAGGCATACGAAGTTACAAATAATTGTCTAACGATCTCAAATTCCTCGAACATTCACATTCACACGATTCAAAATCATGAAATAAGGCAAGTAATACAAGTGATCATTTTTATCTTACCGATAGTGGATGATCATCTTTCCGCTGAACATTACCATTCACGCTCTCCAGTCCTTTTCTTTGCTTCTCAGCTGAATTTGGTTGTTCGTGAAGACTCCTCGTCACAGGTGTCTCTACTTTACATGAGCATCGACGTATGGGTGTTGGATTACAACCGGGGCCCTCCATACACTATCATCAGAGTGACATAATGAAATGTCAAAAGAAATACTACAGTTATATACTTGAATTGATGTTTATATGTAAAGGGATCAATAAATAAGGCAAATATTTAACTAATTAGTGAATTATCTTCTACATTTTCCACAATATTTGGAGGTGATTTTCTCCGTGAGCATGATTTTCGCTATGAGTGTGCCATATCAGTTATTTCGAAAGTGGACCAAGTGACTCGTGCAAACGTTCAGTCGAACGATTGCATGATTGAATGTCAGAATGTTGGGAAGAATAAGGAATCATAGTAGTAATGGTAGTAGTGAATCACTGAACAAGTGAGCGTACGATTTGACAACTCATACTTCGTGTTCCTGAGTTCCGAGTAGTATTTCCATACAGATTGTCTGCCACACAGACTCGTCATAAATTAATCAAGTCAATTCTCACCGTTGACATCATTCTCATTGAGATTTCAATGCAGGCCTGATAAAAATGCATACACACTGCTCACACAAACACACAAAGCTCATATTGGAATAAATTAGTGTGGGATACACGCTGAGTTAAAAGTGTCCTACTGATAACTCAAACACTATTCAATGGATAAATATCTCTGTTAACACGAACAAAAGAAGAGACACACCACTTGTCATGTTCGCAAATATTTACAATCATAAATACTGGAGAGAACAACGAGAAGGTCACCTATCTATGGTGATCCGGTAGTTGTACGGAACCGGTCTACTACCTCTACTCCACTCCACTCCACTCCAATCCATGTCAGAGATATGCAATCGTCTTGGTGGATAGTATACACCGAACGGGGTATCATCGTATTAGTCTGGCTCGTTAAAACACACAGATGAGTGAAAATTGAACATATTGTATTGACACTGCTGGTGACCTCCTAAAATACGTCTCCTTTAGTAGGAAGAGTCACCGTGATACATTAAATCTAAGTGAAATTAGAGAATGTCTCATCAACGATCAACGAATGTTGATTGAGACCTCCTTAGATCACACAAAATACTCATGGAAAAGTCACTAGACTATTTTGAAATGCAAGTGTATACAGAGTGAGAGGGGCAGTGAATTAAAAGCTTCCGGAAAAAATGCCCACTTCATGAAAATACAGATGAGAAAGAGTGACTTACTGAGTCCCAGGATATGCGCCTTGCGATGCCATCAAATGCAAAACGTTTAATGGGAAGCTTCTTCTGAATACTCGAATACGACCATGGTGAGTTCGGAGGAGCCGCCTAAATGGAAGGTGTAGAAGATAGAGGTTAGTGAAACACCAATATTCGATTCATTCAAGTCATCTTCTATAACAGCGAAATGTGTGTCGATTCGGTACAAGAAATGTTCACGTTATTTAGACTAAAGTGACCTCACGAATTTCCAGTCGCTTGGCCAAAACAAAAAGACTGTGAAAACTGCAATAACCGGTGATTCATGAAATATAAAATGGACAATATATAAAGAAACAAAGTGAAATCTATTGACGTACTGGCGTTGGATATTCTCCATCATGGTTGAGATTTGGTAGGCTAGAGGACATTCCAGCTCTTAATATTGGCATATTACAGTCACGCGACACTGGAGTGTGAATTTTAAAAAGTGACTAATTCTCGTCAGGAATGTAAACAAATCAATTTGAAAGTGTAATTTACTTATGTAATTTGGCTATGATGTGTAATGACTGCGCAACACATTTTTTTATTGGTCATCCACATATTGATCAAGAAAACAACTAACAAGATATGAAAGGTCAGATTTGAGTTCAGTAAAGGTCAGCATAATGACAGTCATAATGACGGAAAGGAGAGAAGAGAAGTTAAGTGAAAATTGGTGTGGCTTGGGGGGGGGGTTGAGGTTGGAGTATTATTATCTGAATATATTTTAATTTCAAAATTGTGTTGCCAGGTCAGACAGGAAGACAGGCGGAGTGCAATGAAATATTTGAATAAAAATCAATATGAGATAATGTACATTCAGAAATAATAATACGAGTGTTGTTGATCAATTACAATCAGATGGGAAATAAGACAAGTGTTTCTATAGTCATAATAAGTTACTCGTTAGAATGTTGTGATGTGTTTGAATTGAAATAGAAATTTAAGATTATTTATTATCAGATGTTATGTCAGATTATCGGAACATAAGAATTTAGCTAAGGGAAGAATGGTTGACCCCGAAAAGTTTAGTAATTGAGAAAAAAGCTCAGCAATTACACTTCACGCATTAACACACAACCACACAATAGCATGGTGGGAGAGGGTTAAAATTCTAAAAAGTAATCTAGGTAGGTGGAGAGAGAGAGGTTGATTACTGAATCCTTGTTCATCGAGTCTACACCCAACATAACAGACGCAATAGAAATGACTCAATGCAAATACCAGGTATATGGAAGATATTACTACCGCCAGTCGGTCAAATCAGAAGAGGATAATAGATAATCTCAAAATTCTATTTCAATTCAAACACATCACAACATTCTAACAAGCTACTTATTACGACTATAAAAACACTCGTCGTATTTCCCATCTAATTGTAATTGATCAACAACACTCGAATTATTATTTCATAATATTCATTATCTCATATTTATTATTATTCCACTATCGAATCGATTCCACACATGTATATATATGTAGGAAAAAGTTTGTGCGAGTAAGTTGATATAATTACGAGCAATAGTTTGTCCTCGAAACGCCATTAGTTAATATTGCTGTACAACACTGTGTGATTTAAAAATTCAAAATAAAATCTTATCCATAATGGAGTTATGCTCTACCACAGTGGCCAAGTTTTATATCTATATTTGATGACAAATGTCAATTTCAGGTCTTTTCATTGATATGCCTTCAATAAGTAATCAATAAGTATGTGAGGAATATATACTTCCACATATTGGTTTGAAATCGCTGTGAATACGAACTATATGGTGTGCTTAGATATCTTCGAAAGGGAGTCTATGATGCAAGCTGATGTAGAAGAGGCACGCGCGTTTCTTCTTATGTGTTGGAATTCATTGGATAAATGCATTCCGGAAATCATTACTAAACCTTTGATAGGGTGGTGGTTTACAATTATTATTATTATTATTTTTATTAATATTTGTTATCATTGTTTCATTGGGTTCCTAGTGGAACATAGGGCTTCAACTGCACGTCTCCACTTGCCACTTCTGTCTTCTGCTGTGCCTTTCACCTGCATCGATGTTAGTTAGTCCATACTCTCTCAACTCCTCTTCACACGATCTCCTCCATGTCACCCTTGCACTGACGTCCCACTCGCCGCTTACATTTCGGCCTGGTTCCACTCGAGCAATGGCCAGACTCGCGCACGATGTCACCCAGCGGCCCCCGCAGCGAGCGAGTGTCCAATCCATCTCCACATTCTCCTGCATATTTGTTGGCCGAGCGACTGGTTCTTGTTTCGCTTGTTCCCAGCCATACTTTCTTGTTGGTGATTCTTTCCGGCCCGGCCATCTGGTCTTCAGTACAGAGCGATAGTTGACAGTTGTTGATGAAGGTCTGGTCTGCAACAGGCTGTTGGAAATATTCTTTGTGGCCCGCCCGCCAAGTTTCTGATCTGTATAGAAGAACTGACTGACTTGACGTTTGTATTGAAAATCCGACTGAATTTGGTTGTTGATGATGAGTGACAAAGATTTCCTTCCAGATTGGTTTCAGGTTGACGAATGTGTTTCTCGCCTTCCCGATTCTCGCTCGATTTGACATCCTCATTCGTTCCAACTGCCTGTAGTTGAGACAATGCTCCCTAGATAAGTGAATGAAGTACAATGAAAAGGCATAAATACACTAAGGAGGCTAAAATTCTCGGTGACTCGAAAGTATATTTCTGATGACTGAATAGATAGCGATACTTGACGATACTATTCGAATTGGCTTCTCTCCAATATTCAGTCATCACATATCTCTTGAATTACTTTAGCAATCTATGTAGACAGTACCATCGACAGGTTAATATTAGTTAGTTCTATTCACCACAAATCCGTCATTGAACTGACTGACATCGACTGAATGTCCAGTGTAGAATGTCGTAGAACGGTGCATCGGTTGAATTCGGACCACTTCAGAGGGCACACAATGAGTAAGTGGAGAAAAAGCGATTCAAAGAAACTCTAATGAACGGAGATGTACGCGAGGAAGGATAGTTGGAGAAAGAATAATCAGAAGTGAATGGCTCTTGGAGTAGATGAAGAGTGAATAGATTTTTGCTGCTGAGAACGATTTAAGGCCATGTCGTCACAAGCCTCAATCCAATGGTTCATTAGGTCACGCTCTGTCACCAGCCAAGTAGTCTATACCGCCCTATGTGACTGGCTCAAAACAACACTCTTCGTGTAACCTTAGTATCACTAAGCATATTGTGTCACTAAACACAGGTGACAGAACGCAAGTACTTATGGTCAAATAAATATCCCTCTTTATCTCCTTAGTTGCTGGTGATGACGGGATACGTTTATATTAGTTATTTCTTTCTGTGCCATATCACATCCTTGCTGAACAATGTCTATGTTCTGCTCACAGATATATTATTCATCCGCCTATATGAATGAATCATTACAAGAAGTGGAAACCCGCTTTTGCTGTTCAATCATATAAACAGTTCAATCGGAGCTCTTCTCAAGTTGCGTGACAGTGACTTATGATTTTCACCAGGATGTATGATTTTAGGACCTTCTATTGGATATATTTTGCGTTATCTTACTGTTTGTGAAGAATTTCAAATCTAGATAAACTGTGAGTTCGACATTTGTAGACAGTGATGAGAATTCGGTGAGCATAATTTTACTCTGTCTACGTTCGGCAGGAGTGAAATGGTACAAAAGTTGTGAAATTCGAACTGAGCGATGTATTTGTGTTCTGCTTCCTACTGTGACTATCTTCATTTTATACTTTACATGCTGATTTATAATCTCCATTTGTCATCTTTACAACTGCATCAGTAGATCCTGTATTAGAACAAGATTTATAAGCGAACAATATTTTTTTAATTAGATCTTCTTCTGGCTTTACTCTAATTTACATAGACTTATATATATAAAATTTTAACCAATGACGGTGATTTTGTGGATCAAATAATAATAATCATAATAATAATAGTAATAATAATGTGGTAAATGTTTTGAAGGAAGTTAATAGCGATGATTATAATAATAACAAAATATTGTTAATAAGGCTTATACAGGTGATAAGAATGACAAAGTTAGTATATGCATATATGTAGACAATTCAATAAATAAATAAATTAGGTCAAATCAAATGGAACGATAATCAGAGTTTAAATAAATATCATAAAAGTACGAAGGAGGTGGATGATAAGAAAGGGTGGGAGGGTTTTGAATAGAATTCACCTAGGCTAAGCAAGGGAGAGACAAAGGTAGAACAAATTTCTTTTGTATACAAAGACTAGGATTGTTCTCTCGAATTAATTCCCATAGCTTCTTGGGCTAAGTGTAAAAGACGGGTTCTGATTCCGTTCGAAAGACTCGATGGAATGTGGTAAATAACTTTGAAGGCACTATTTTTGTCAACTTGGTGACCACTATCAATCAAATGAGCCAAAATAGTATTTCGTATGGATTTTATTTGACCTTTTCCGAACCATGAAGGAAGATGCTCATTAGTGCGTTTGTTAAGCTGTCTAGTTGTTAGGCCTATATAGCTTTCTCCACAGGAGCAACTAAATTTATAGATACACATGGAAGTGGCACAACTAGGTAGCTTATCTTTCACTTGAGCAATCAGAATTGGTCGGCTGGAAAATGACAAACAGAGGGTGGCGGCAGTATAAGTCCGTTTTATCGCTCTCGATAATCTCTGACGTAAGACTTCACTAGCCACGTCTCCATTAAATTGCAGTTTCATGAACAGTTGTTTCTTTTTAACTGTTGTCGGTTTTACTTTATTGTACTTGGTGTTCATGTGTCTCCTGACAAATCTACTAGGATAACCCATTTGACTAACGTATTTTGGATGTATCCTAGCTCATTCTCTAGGGAGTCATCTGTACAGATGCGTCTTGCTCTATTCGTCAGGCATCTGACCAAATTGATTTTGTATCGGATTGGTACATAACTGAGGAAATGTGTATATTGTCCTACAGATGTAGGTTTTCTATAGACATCTCTCTTGAGTGAACCATCCTCTCTTCTACTCAATTGGACGTCAAGGAAATGTAGTCCACCATCATATTCTTCTTCACAAGTGAAGATGAGCGATGGATGTGCATCATTAAACATTTTTAACATTTCATTCTTGTCAGCTTTCACATCAAGAATAATAAACGTATCATCAACATAACGAAAATAAGAATCAGTTTTTTCCATTACTTTTTTCAATGGACCATTTTCAATCTTGGCAAGAAAGAAATCTGCTAAAATTGGCCCCAACGGAGAACCCATGGCAATACCGTCGATTTGTCTGTAGTAAAGGTTGTTGAATATGAAATGTACATTCATAGTACATCTTAAAAGCAACTCTTTCAGACTACTAACCGGTATTCCGATGTCGATCTGTTTTTCTGGTATCTGTTGGCATATGAATTCCACAGTCTCCATAAGTGGTACACTGGTAAACAGTGATGCTACATCTAAGGAAAGCATTTGCTTCCCATTTACATTGATACCATCCAAGTTAGTAATCAATTCAAAGACGTCTTTAACACTATGACTTACTACCATCTTGTGTAACGGCTGGAGGAGTTCACCTAACCACTTCGCCACTCCATGGTAGGTGGAGTTTGACATATCCAGGACTGGGCGAAGAGGAAGTCCTGGTTTATGTATTTTGGGCAGACCGTACAGACGTGAAGTATTACTTCCAGTAGGTTTAAGACGGTTATAGGATGCCTCTGAGATTACTCCACTTTTTCTCAGTTCCTTAAGCGTGTTAGTTAACTGCTTTTCAGCCTTTCTGTCCAGATCTATTGGGTTAATAAGGTTTTGGAACTTCGTTTCATCCGTTAGAAGCGAATTCATTTTGTCAACATAATCACACTTATTATTCATCAATACTACTCCGTCTCCTTTATCAGGTCTACTGATTATAATGTTTTCGTCGTCCCTTAACTTTCTTAGGGCTTCTCGATGCTGTTTACTTAGTAAACTCTTACTAGAATGACTACCGTTTTTATACTGTTGACAGCTGTCGACTAGTGTTGTTTTGAACCTAGCGACTTCATCGTCTGATGTTGGGGTTAAATCTTTCGTTTGTAGGAGGAGGTTTTCAAACTGGATGTTGGTATCGAGTTGGTTGACCTTATATCCTTGGTCACAAATCTAGGACCCAATGATAATGCTTCTAACTGTAATTTATCTACTGTTACACTTGAAAAATTATGGACATACCGATACGGGTCTGAAGGGAATGAAGGGAAATCCTTTTCAGGATCTTGAATGTCTAATTATTTGACAAGTTTCGTTCTCCTTTTCTCTGCTCTGTTTTGGCTAACACTGTCGACATACTCAATGAAATCAAATAATAAATCCTGAGGAAGTTCATCGACTGCAAATTTCTTCTGTGATAAATTTCTTTCTATATCCGAAATGTACATTTTTAAAGAGTCCAACTGGTTAAGTGCATAAAGTTTCAGTGATCGGGAATTTGGATAAACTTTATTACAACGAAGAGATTTCCAGTAAATTTTAGGATATCGATTATTATTTAAACAGTCATTTATAAAGTCTAAACAAGTTTTCGCTTCTGTGAGTCTGGCTATATACTTCAAGCACTCATTGAGTGCCTTTAATGCACTGGGATCCACACGTGATTTCAAATGTTTAAATATTCGCATTTATAATAATAGAAAAAGACACATAAGCGAACAATATTGTTTTCAATTAGATCCTGTATTCCGGCTTTTTGTAGACGGCATACGAAATGCTGTATGCAAATTTTGTCAGTAGGACACACCAAAAGTTTAATAAGAATACTTTAGTATGCACTGAATCCGTAAGACGAAAATATAGCTGGTCAACTCTCATATAACAGTGGGAATATTATGTCAACCTACAAAGTAATTGACTAACGAAATCAACTAATTTTTATTTTGTTCTCTAACTTCATAGGGACAAATGCGATAAATATTTAAAAAAACCCTAAAATCTGTAAAGTTGTTGTTATTCATATTCCTAAAATAGAGTGCATTCACTAGGGGTTTCTGTAAGGGCGTGATTATCCAGGATATTGGACCATCACTTGGTTTCCTAGAAGCGGACTAATGAATTGACATGTTATGGTTTATTATTAATATTATCATCATCAAAATTAAGTCACGCTATGTTGCTCTGTCAAAAGATTTTCACTTTTCAACCCACACCTCAATCACTGGAATAGGTAGTAAAAGGCTAGAGAAGTGATTCCAGTTACGACATTTTGATCCGAGGTGATGCTGTGAAAGTAGTCGTAGAAGTAACAACTCAGGATAACTTTCGCATCGGTTTGGTGCTGCATCAGGAAAATTTATTGTTATACTTTAAGATAACTCATGCTTTACTTGAGGACTAATTCGTACTGATGAACAAAAATATGTTAAAACTGTATCACAACTCGTCTCACTTAATGTTGTAGGTTGTACTTATTTGAAGAGAAACCATGTAATAAAATGGATCCATGTTATTCCCTTTCAATGTTTTTCTATTCTGGTTTCAAATTTGTGAAGGGGAATTAGTGTATGAAGGACAGACTACTTGGATCTCTATTTGATTTCTTCTGATTAGGGAAAACATATAGAAAATCGACGTGGAACAAAGCGGTGAGGTTAGTAATATTCAGAATTTTGAAGATGACAGTGACTGAATATATTCAATCTAATACAAAGAGGTTTTCACCACGTAGCCAATATTCACGATGATTTCAGACATGCTGTAGGTGCCAGATGGACGATGTGAAATCCTCTATATGGCTGTAGGGGACTGTCTAGCCAGCTCAATAACATATCCAGTATGCAAATAAAAATCCAAGTTAATGAGATAATAATGCAACAATATATTACAAAAAAATACAGTAATGAGTTATATTAATTAAACGGTTATTTGAATATACAGTTAAAGTCGACGGCTACAAATTACCAGTATAATCCAGAGAAGCGTTCACTGCTGGAATCGTGTCTACTGGTAGAAGCTGTGCATCGGTTGTAGAATTGTCTCCGGATCGGGATAATAGGTTCCTGCAATAAATCCAATGCACAGAACACGATTTTGAGTGGAGCAATTGGAGAGTACATACCAGTGAGAAGGCGAACCGACCAACAATACACTGTCTTTCAGATTGTACTGGGGAGTTATCTGTATTTCGAAATGACTCGTTTTAAACAAAAGTTATGTGCAATGTGTGTGATTTCAACATCTTACAAAAAAGTGTACAATCATATTGTTACGTATCCCGTATGGCTCAGACTAGTAGTCATACTTCATATCTATTCCAGCCTAACTCTGATTCAACTGTCAGTACTTCTTGAATAAAGCAGCTATCCAACATGCGTAGAATGTGTGTTTAAACCACTTTACCATGAATACTCACAAATCGATTAACTAAATTGACTCAGTATAGAAAAAGTCCCCATTAAGACATTTAGAAAACGAAAAGTTCCTCATCTCTGCCTCGACTTTAATACACTGTTTTACAAAACAATCAAGTGGCACTGATATGTCTGTTAACAATAATTAGTCAGTGTCAAAATGTCAATGGGCTGATAATTAACGAGGAAATCAATACACATTTAAAAGGTAGAAATGGCCAGGATAACAGGTTAGAACACTCATTTTTTGAGCTTTGTACCTCTGAAATATAAACGTAACCTGATAAGGTGTCTGATTCATAGAACTAGGTTAATCTGTTGAGACGACTGGTTCAATGAGGAGCTTAAGATTGTTAAGGAATTACTTAGAAAAAATGGTTATCCAGATAAATTCAGTAAGAAAAATATGAATTCAGCACCTAGGAGAGTCACAATGACAACAGTTCCGAAAAAATCAATGTTGATAAAACTGCAGTTGCTCGGTGAAAACATCAGCGAAATGTTAACACTGCTCTTGGAGAATGCAGTTAAAAGGGCTTATTATGCAGCGGAGGTACGTCGTCTCCTCACAACCACCCCTACTCTACGTTCGAGAAATAAGGATAAACTACCTAAAATTGCCTCTTTTATGTGTATCTACCAGTTTGACCGCAGCTGCAGAGCCAGGTACATTGGGCGTACAATTAGGCACGTTCATCATCGTATTTCCCAACATCATCCAACATGTTTAAGCAAGGGGCAAACAAGATGTATTCGTAGCTCTACTGTAGCACACCTTGTAGATAGTGAGCATAAGGTTGATGTTAATACAGCATTTAAAATTATCTATCGTATTCCTACTAATTTTAATTTTGCTCTACGAGTTCGCCTTCTACATACCTACAGCTGAGGCAATAGGAATCCACCTGAGGAAACCGAACCTGTGTGTTCACAAGAAATTTGTATAGCAAGTTTCCTTACCTTGGCGATCGTTATATGAATGCATAAACCGGACTACTTCGCTCACCTCCCCCAAAACATATAAACATTATAATTGTCCAAATTATTTTATTTTCTGACCACTTCATCTTTAATTAAGTGTTATACTTGTAAAATTAATTTATTCTAACCATTTCTACCTGTGTATTGATTTACTTCGTTTATCATCAACCCATTGACATTTTGACACTGACTAATCATTGTTATTGATAACGAACAAATTGCCACTTGATTGGTAAATTGTTGTGCATTGTAATAAAAATGCTATATATATATACATATATATTGGAGTAGAGCCAGAGATGAGGATCTAATTGAAAAGTAAATATTTCTTCGCTCAGTCTTTCTGTATTCTAAATGGTCTCGCATAAAACTGTATGCCTAACTTCATTATTACTTACTATGTTGCTAACTCTAGCCTAAGTAATGTTACGAATTAATCATAACTGTATAGCAACAGTGTACACATAATTTCATCTTGGTAGAATGATAAGTCTATTTTGTTATTTTGTTTTACCATTGTGTGTAAACTGTTAAAATATTACTGCAATTAATTTATTCTCCTCCAAAATACACAACACATTCCAGTGACATTAACTCTACGAAATTACACACGGTATTTTCATGTCTTCTGCTTTCGTCTTCGTCAACCATGCCTCATGGTCATAAAGAGCAGTACACTTGAGTGATATGTCACGTTAAATTGAGATGGCGACTATCTCATATACGAACGAGACTTTTTGTATTCATGTTGAGATCACGTCACCAACCACTTCATTATGGCTTATTCAAATTCAAAAACATTATCGAGGCAATAGATCACTTTGCTTCATATTCCTGATGCGCAAGTTATATTGATAATAAAAATAGCCTTATTCCAAACTTGCTTATTTTCGCCTTTTTCATGAATAAACAAAAACAAGGATCCATTCAGTGAAGAATTATTTCCTCAATGACTTCGCTCTCTTACATTGCTGTACATTTTACAAGAGTAAAGTGTACATCACGAGTATTTATAAATACGCTGGCATTGTACTCGGTAATTTCTATCATAAACAGTCAATGTTTTGAGTGATTTCATTGCTTACGGATTCTTGTTGTTTTGGTCAGTTTATGTAAGGCACTGGAAAGTATTAATATTCCACCGCCAGCTACTCAAATAAATGAGACGGTTTATATGCCAGATAGTGAAGATTTATGTTACCCAGTTGGCGATGAATGACTTTCTTGTGAACTGTTATTAGTCTGTTTATTGGTGTACAGTAATTGTTAAATTGTGCACACCGATTCATGGTCCCTTGTAGAAGAAATCTATCTCTGCATTTTGCACCTCAGCTATACGTATTTTGTGTTAAAATTTTTGAAATTAACGTAGTCTCTCACTGTCTTTCTCTGTGTCCTCCTCTGTGGTTTGAATATATTTAAAATAGAGAAACACAAATATCCTGTGTAAAAATATGGGTGTGTGTAGTCCCGATGTTCTGGAAACGGAATTAGATACTCTAGGAGAAATCTTCATCCAAAATGGATATCCAATCAGATTCATCGAGAAAAGTATCAAACCAAGAATTCGGAGAAATGAAACTTTAAATTCGCCTAAAGAGAAAGTCTGCATGAACTTGGATTTCAAGGGAGATTCGACAAGCGATATTCTCGAGAGAATGATCACAACATCTCTGAGAAGAGACGTTAAGAACAGTATTCTCCAGTTGCCCACTGATCTGCAGAGGCCTCAAGTACAAGATCTCCCATCTGACCACTTCTCTGTGCAGATATCAGGTCACTTGCTGCTGTGGAGCCAGGTGCATCGGTTGTTTGGCGCATCCTGTTCAGGAGGATTCAAGAACACTATCCAGTATGTTTGCGAGAAAGCAGTAGTGATGCTATAAGCAGTGAGATAATTCAACACCTGGTTAACACTGATCATTCCATCTCAACAAACGCCTCCTGCTTCAAAGTAATCTACAAGGTCAAGAATAACCTACCAAAGGCAATACAGTTTCGTCTCTTTGTATCGCTGAAGCTCTGGCCATTCACATAGAAAACCCGGAACTGTGCATACGAAAGAGAATCACTCAACCATTTCCACTATCATGGATTATGATGACTTAATTTTGTTTATTTGCTTGTTTCTTTAGTTTCTTATAATTCTTCCTCAACTCTTAGGTAATTTCGTACTATCTACTTTGTTCCTATGTGCTTACTGAGTAAAACTCACTCATCAAACTATTCATATTATTACATAACTTCTTTTTTAACAATTCTTGTGACAACTCATCACCTTTGTTACTACCCTAATTTCATTAACACCTAATTTTCTTGACTCATTTTGTATTGCGTAGCTCCAATTAGCGATCTTCACCTGTTTAGTTAAAATAATCATAAGCAATTGCATTTTTGTTCGAAAAACTTAATGTACACATACATACAAAATAACCGATATGTGTATATTTGCGATTGTACAGGTAAGAAAATGAATTCGCCGAAAAGAGACTAGACTCTTCGCTGATCTACGTGTTTTGTTTTACTTATGACAAACAGGTTATTTTTGAAATGTAACACTTCACTTACATGTGATACACCAAATAAATAAAGATAACAAGGTGTCTTCCCCGAGAGATATGCTCTCCCAGAATAAAACATAAACATTTAGGGTATTTTTGCGCCCGTCAATCAAATAACGGACAAATATTCATTTGAAAGTCAAAATATAGACTTACATGAAGTGCAAAATTTGTCTGCACAGTCTCCGGTGCATTTTATGAGGCGTAAATGAGTCGTAATTTTTAGTGATCAGCTATGATTACTATTTCCAATATTTGAAACAAAGTTCAGAAATCTCGGTATTAATAACTAACTTTCAGCAAGACAATAAGAAGACGTAGATTATCACAACTATATAATGTATTTGCCTAACGCATTTCGAACAGATTGAACACTTTGTCCACCTAAAATTGGTTATTCAAGTGAATTCATCAGAAGCACGCTCCATATAGAGTTAATGAGACTGATGGAGTTGTCAACTGCCCCTTTTCTTTACTTCCAATATCTGATCATACACAAGACACTAAACACCGAGCTTCTCAATTATTATCATTCTTTTAGAAAATTGAGTTCATAAGTCTTATTAACATAATGCATACTCATAAGCATTCTGATGGAGTCTCAAAGCAGAATGAACACTTTGTATACCTAAAATTGGTTATTCAAGTGACTTAAAAGGATGGTTTGGAGACAACTAGTATCGAATGCCTTCATCTCATCATTACGAAGTTTATTATTATTATTATTGTTATTGCCTCCCTCACATTGTTTAACTGCGAAACATCTTTCACAGAAATAAATAATTTAGATAAAACAAGTAACTCAGTAAATAACAACATGATTATCCTTGATAAAAGCAGCTGGGTAGAAATGTTCATGCATCATTCATCAGCGGAAATTAGAATAACCCTTACTAGGCAACTGGTAACCAGATCAACTGTTTGTATACATAGAATGTTGTAGCTTTATGGGGTATATTCTAACTGGTCTAAGATTTGAATGGATGGATACCTGACAGCTAAGTGAACAAGATTGGTAAAGACAGAGGTAAACTTCTTCATTACAAAATACAATGGAGATTTAGAAAATCACAATTCTTACACTGATATCAAAATTTGTAAATAATTAGAATATCGTCTTTGTCTGTTCCGTATTGAATTCTCCTCAGTGTTGTCACCTTCTTCTGCTGTTACTTTTTCACTGGCTTTTTCACTGATACACAAATTATCATTAATACTGCGAACGTGATACTGCTTGTATCTAGGTTGGAAACTACAGTAGTGCCATAACCTATGATAAGTGTCTTTCATAGTATAGCATAGTGAATATTTAGAAGACTGACTTAGAGAATTTGTGACATCAGATTTCCTAGGGGTAGATTCAACCTTACACAACTCACTCAACATCATGTGGCGACAACTATATGACGTGAACAAATAAATAATCATCATATTTCTACATCTAATGTCCTTCAGATTTATGACTTTACAGAATGTAGTAGACAAGAAAAGTGAATATATACAACCAAATCGGATCTCTGAGAAGCCCAATAATCTGAATTTTATGGTGGATAGATACTTGTAGCACTGGAGTACGTCCTTATCAGTTGGGTACCGTCATGTACTACGTATCATGTGGGAAGACCAGGAAAGATCGGTGGAAAAACTCAGCCCAAGGTATTTGACATTAGATGTATTTTCAACCTCTGTGCCGTCAATGATAGTGGGGCCATGTGAGCTAACATGTTGCTGTAGGTCACATTTACGTCTGAAAGTGAAATTGACTACCTGACATTTAGACGGATTAAGCTTAAGTCCTTTTGAAGAGGACCACTGACTACTTTCTGACAGAAAGTTATTTAATTTGGAGGGTGAAATTGAAGTACTGCATTAGAAAGTTGAGAAAACCAAGTAGGGTTTATGAGCAAGAATGTAGATTTCAGAGAGCTGGTTAAAAAAATCACAATTAAAGTTTAATTTAATACAATCAGTTCTCTTAATGAATTTCGACAAAACAATAAGAAGATATAGTTTAACTGAAACATGTAATGTATCTGCCTAACACATTTCGGACATTCTGATCACACACGTACTTGTCTCACTGATTTAAATAGAAGGCGAGATAGCATGGATTATTACAATACACACGAAATCGTGCACGGATCAGAGTCACAAATAAGGGGTGGGAAGATGACGTAAGGGTGTGGTGTAGGAAAGAACAGAAGGGAGATGGTGAAGATATCATTGAATAAATCGGACCTTGGTCCTAAATTGGGTTACCAAGGCAAGTTTAAAGAAAAAAGAAGTAATTTTCAGACATACAAGACAGGTCTAAACCTTTCTATAGCCAAGGCTTCAACGAACTGAAGTATGTGACCCAACCTTGCTTTATTGATGGGTTTACAGACAGTACTGAAATCAACCTGCCTCTATGATGTGCATTGATGGTGATGATGTTGTCCGGTGATTTTATTTGTTGCAGCCACTTCTTGGCAGCTTAATGAATTTCAATGAATAGTTGCTATCTTCCATGGTGTTGGTTATACATATATGACGAATGATTCTGAACAAACACTTAACCAATGCTTTTTTATACTGTAGTGGACAGAAACTGCCATAATTTAGATTCTGTCACATCGGTGAGGATCGTTTAATTGGCCCATCTTTTTGGCGAATTATGAATATGGCTAGCAGTCACTATTCTCTTTTACGTCTGTTAGCGATATCCCGTTTTATGCACTATTGGTCTGGTTAAGGATTTCCATGGAATCTGTTGGTTAGTCACAATTGACCACTACGTCATCCACGAATCTTTTATAATAAATAAACTCTTCCAGTTAGTTACGTCCTCAGATAGGTTCTCAACATGTTACATGTGTATATCAGCTAACAGTGGACCTAAGGAGCTTACCATAATATATGGACACTGGTAATAAGAAATAGTTATTAGAGATGTAGTCACATGAAATGTCAACCATCTGTAACAGAGACGCATTTGTAAATGAAAAACCAACGCCTGAGGAAAACATGGTTTCGTCCTTTATATCAACTTTATTAAGAAAATTGATTGACCGAAAAAATCTTTAAATACAAACTTACAGAAGCTTCGTCTAATAGGCTTTAATATTCCTGCTAGCCACTTTGCAAGTTTGTGGATTGGCAATTTGCACATTGATATTATGAGAGGGAGAGGGGCATTAGGTTTATGTATCTTTGTCAGACCATATATGTGTGGTAATTGGAATTCTGTGAGTTTTAGTCAGTTGAAGTTCTCTTTAGTATTACACTCATGTTTAAGAGTTTTTCCTAGATTGTTTGTCACCTTATCTTGTACAGTCTTCACACCTTTTGAAGTAGAGTGTCTGGTAAATATGACTTTGTTTTCAAGGATGCATAACATTTTATTTTGTATACAACTTTGTTCATTATAACTACACCCAAACCTCTATCCAGTGTGAGGATGACGATTTCACTATTATGTCTCAGTTCTTTTAGAGCTTTAAATTGCTCAGATGTTATTATTACAATTGTTTGTATATTACTATTACATGCCTTTACATTCCCAGTAGAAACTACAGATTCAAGCTACAGCTTTGAAGTTTCGGTAGCAGTGGTGTTTATTTTTACGGGATCGGGTTGTTAGCTTTCATCTTTACCAGTCATATTACTGGCTTAGTGAGGGAGAGGAGTAGGTCGGTCCCATGTCGAACCCCTAGCCACATGCGTGAATGGCGAGGATTCTACCGCTATGCCACCGACTCACGCTCAGACGTTACGATACTTTTCTGAAGTGTACGACCACTGCGAAATTAGTGAGCAATGCCAAATAACTTTGCTTGAAGCAACCATGATGATTATCAGAAACAGGAAGAAGAGGCTTAGGTTGGTCATACAGATTTTCAAATTGTGAGTGGATTTCAAGTTCTGAGAAATACTTTTGAGGAATGCAAACTTTCGGTCCAATTGATACGGCTTGTTTATGTAGTGACGGAAGTTCTTTGGAAGATACATTGATAACTTATTTGTCTGAATTTACAGGGATAGTAGTTACAAGTATCTTTGAAAGTCCTGCAAATCTTTTCAAATCTCGAATTCTCAAAAAGCATCTGATGTCCGCGACTTCTTATGTACATTATTACAGAGGGAATGATTATAGACTTATTGGTATCGTACTACGAAGAATGGGAAATCGAATGGTGAAGATATTAGACATCAAAGATCACTCAGTTCATAACAGACATCTGGACAATGTGACAATAAATGAAGTAGGTCGTTCCAATTATAATATTAATGATTCCGTTACTAATCCCGATTTTGTAGATAATTCAGAAATAAGTCCAGATAATACTGATGAAAATAATATCACAGAATCAGTTAGAAGGTCGCAGCTACTTGCAAGCAAACCGAGACATCGTTATAAATACGCAAGGAGACATTCGACGTGTGGTGGATGTGGGGATTGACAATTTATATCTCTGTATTGTTTCAATACTTACTGTTGATTGTTAATATGTTTCTTATATGAATTGCAATAATTCCGCTAAATACAAATTCCTGAATTCCGCCCTCTCTGTTTTTTGGTTGGATTAGTGTAATTTGGTCATCTCAAAATACTAATACTACGACTACAAATAATTACTACAGATTGAAGACACTTTAGGACATCATTCGTGTTAAAGCATGAGAAGCAGTCATTGTTTACACTATTTGAGTTAGGAATCATAACATTTGCTGGGATACATATAAAGGATTCATTGAGCATGTTAATATCTACAGAAATATCATTCATCATTTGCTTACCACCTGTGATTTCCTTTAATAACTTCCACATGTTTGATGGGGATTTACATGAAAGAAACTTCTGGTTATAGAAATCATTCAATCTTTGTAATTCAAGCTTGATCAAAGTGTTCATTCTCTTAACACTAGATTTGTTTTTCATTTTGAACAACCTTTCTTTTTCACGGCGGAGCTTTTCGAATTGAGAAGAGGAGAAGCGATCGAATTTTAAGAAGATTGTCTCTTTTGGACAACAAACATCAAGACAGAAATTAAGATAATGTGTTATGTTGGCAACTGTGTTATCAAGAGCTTGTTCAGTAAATAAGTCCCAGTTTGTGTCTCTTAACGTGAACCTTAGATTCAGTATGTTGTCATGGGAATAAAATCTGTGTTGTGTTTTCTTTCCAAGGTGTGAGAAGACCCTTTTGTGCTGCTTTCCATATACTTTGGGCAATATTCTTATGATACGGTGATCTGAATTTAGTAGGGGGGCTCTTTTTCGAGCTTCAAATATTCCTGCGTCGTTTGTAAACACAAGATCAAGAGTGTTATCCATTCTGGTCGGGAAGTTGACAATATTATCGTGTCCAAGTGAAATTAGGAAGCTGTGATCACTAGAATTGAAATCACCAGTAACTATAG
This sequence comes from Trichobilharzia regenti, assembly GCA_944472135.2. Taxonomy (NCBI): domain Eukaryota; kingdom Metazoa; phylum Platyhelminthes; class Trematoda; order Strigeidida; family Schistosomatidae; genus Trichobilharzia; species Trichobilharzia regenti. Next base: position 25,698,015 of record OX235270.1, on the reverse strand, counting down.
ACAAGGAATTTCCGAAGGAGGTGGCAGCAAGGGAAGTAAATTCATCCGCAAATAAAGATAATTCTGTGGAGTTGCATCCAGGAGCAATATACATGTTCGAGATGTAAATGTAGTTGTATTTTGACAAATGTTTAGGTCGACACTTAACGGTGAGACAGTCAATATTGTCACTAGAGAATCTGAAACATACATTATTAGACGTACACCATAGTGAATTGATGAAGATGGCGACACCGCCACCGCGTTTCTTCCTGGAACTACACCGATCTTGTCTGAATAATTTGAAATTATTTAGATACACTAGATTGTCATCATATAGATCATGAAGCCATGTTTCTTGAAGTGATATGATCCCAGTATTATGATATATAATGGAAGACACCAGCGATTGAAGACAGTTAATTTTAGCCGGCAAAGAGCGACAGTTGGTACTCATAATTGCGGGAACAGTCATGAATTGAATAGGGGTACTATTTAATGCTCTCTGCTAGCCGGCATGACGCTTTTTCTTGTCTTTTTATGGAGTTGCAGATCAGTAGGTCTTAAAGATATTAAATATTCACCAGAATAAAAAATCCGATTAGAGGTCACATTTGAATAAGACTTATTAATTAAAATTTCAATTAGAAATGAGAAATTAGATGCAATATGATTTGTAATGTTTAACGTAATTGCTCCACTTTCATTCATCTGCTTCATCTGTTTTGTTGGAATTATCTTTAATATATGTGACATGAAATTTACTGCCTTCTGTGGAACTTTCGCTGCTAAAACGTAAAGTAAAACACATAAGAAGCTAGATAAATCACTTAATAAAAACAAACTTGTAACTCCTTTCCCTGTAAATTCAGACAAATAAGTTATCAATGTATCTTCCAAAGAACTTCCGTCACTACATAAACAAGCCGTATCAATTGGACCGAAAGTTTGCATTCCTCAAAAGTATTTCTCAGAACTTGAAATCCACTCACAATTTGAAAATCTGTATGACCAACCTAAGCCTCTTCTTCCTGTTTCTGATAATCATCATGGTTGCTTCAAGCAAAGTTATTTGGCATTGCTCACTAATTTCGCAGTGGTCGTACACTTCAGAAAAGTATCGTAACGTCTGAGCGTGAGTCGGTGGCATAGCGGTAGAATCCTCGCCATTCACGCATGTGGCTAGGGGTTCGACATGGGACCGACCTACTCCTCTCCCTCACTAAGCCAGTAATATGACTGGTAAAGATGAAAGCTAACAACCCGATCCCGTAAAAATAAACACCACTGCTACCGAAACTTCAAAGCTGTAGCTTGAATCTGTAGTTTCTACTGGGAATGTAAAGGCATGTAATAGTAATATACAAACAATTGTAATAATAACATCTGAGCAATTTAAAGCTCTAAAAGAACTGAGACATAATAGTGAAATCGTCATCCTCACACTGGATAGAGGTTTGGGTGTAGTTATAATGAACAAAGTTGTATACAAAATAAAATGTTATGCATCCTTGAAAACAAGGTCATATTTACCAGACACTCTACTTCAAAAGGTGTGAAGACTGTACAAGATAAGGTGACAAACAATCTAGGAAAAACTCTTAAACATGAGTGTAATACTAAAGAGAAGTTCAACTGACTAAAACTCACAGAATTCCAATTACCACACATATATGGTCTGACAAAGATACATAAACCTAATGCCCCTCTCCCTCTCATAATATCAATGTGCAAATTGCCAATCCACAAACTTGCAAAGTGGCTAGCAGGAATATTAAAGCCTATTAGACGAAGCTTCTGTAAGTTTGTATTTAAAGATTTTTTCGGTCAATCAATTTTCTTAATAAAGTTGATATAAAGGACGAAACCATGTTTTCCTCAGGCGTTGGTTTTTCATTTACAAATGCGTCTCTGTTACAGATGGTTGACATTTCATGTGACTACATCTCTAATAACTATTTCTTATTACCAGTGTCCATATATTATGGTAAGCTCCTTAGGTCCACTGTTAGCTGATATACACATGTAACATGTTGAGAACCTATCTGAGGACGTAACTAACTGGAAGAGTTTATTTATTATAAAAGATTCGTGGATGACGTAGTGGTCAATTGTGACTAACCAACAGATTCCATGGAAATCCTTAACCAGACCAATAGTGCATAAAACGGGATATCGCTAACAGACGTAAAAGAGAATAGTGACTGCTAGCCATATTCATAATTCGCCAAAAAGATGGGCCAATTAAACGATCCTCACCGATGTGACAGAATCTAAATTATGGCAGTTTCTGTCCACTACAGTATAAAAAAGCATTGGTTAAGTGTTTGTTCAGAATCATTCGTCATATATGTATAACCAACACCATGGAAGATAGCAACTATTCATTGAAATTCATTAAGCTGCCAAGAAGTGGCTGCAACAAATAAAATCACCGGACAACATCATCACCATCAATGCACATCATAGAGGCAGGTTGATTTCAGTACTGTCTGTAAACCCATCAATAAAGCAAGGTTGGGTCACATACTTCAGTTCGTTGAAGCCTTGGCTATAGAAAGGTTTAGACCTGTCTTGTATGTCTGAAAATTACTTCTTTTTTCTTTAAACTTGCCTTGGTAACCCAATTTAGGACCAAGGTCCGATTTATTCAATGATATCTTCACCATCTCCCTTCTGTTCTTTCCTACACCACACCCTTACGTCATCTTCCCACCCCTTATTTGTGACTCTGATCCGTGCACGATTTCGTGTGTATTGTAATAATCCATGCTATCTCGCCTTCTATTTAAATCAGTGAGACAAGTACGTGTGTGATCAGAATGTCCGAAATGTGTTAGGCAGATACATTACATGTTTCAGTTAAACTATATCTTCTTATTGTTTTGTCGAAATTCATTAAGAGAACTGATTGTATTAAATTAAACTTTAATTGTGATTTTTTTAACCAGCTCTCTGAAATCTACATTCTTGCTCATAAACCCTACTTGGTTTTCTCAACTTTCTAATGCAGTACTTCAATTTCACCCTCCAAATTAAATAACTTTCTGTCAGAAAGTAGTCAGTGGTCCTCTTCAAAAGGACTTAAGCTTAATCCGTCCAAATGTCAGGTAGTCAATTTCACTTTCAGACGTAAATGTGACCTACAGCAACATGTTAGCTCACATGGCCCCACTATCATTGACGGCACAGAGGTTGAAAATACATCTAATGTCAAATACCTTGGGCTGAGTTTTTCCACCGATCTTTCCTGGTCTTCCCACATGATACGTAGTACATGACGGTACCCAACTGATAAGGACGTACTCCAGTGCTACAAGTATCTATCCACCATAAAATTCAGATTATTGGGCTTCTCAGAGATCCGATTTGGTTGTATATATTCACTTTTCTTGTCTACTACATTCTGTAAAGTCATAAATCTGAAGGACATTAGATGTAGAAATATGATGATTATTTATTTGTTCACGTCATATAGTTGTCGCCACATGATGTTGAGTGAGTTGTGTAAGGTTGAATCTACCCCTAGGAAATCTGATGTCACAAATTCTCTAAGTCAGTCTTCTAAATATTCACTATGCTATACTATGAAAGACACTTATCATAGGTTATGGCACTACTGTAGTTTCCAACCTAGATACAAGCAGTATCACGTTCGCAGTATTAATGATAATTTGTGTATCAGTGAAAAAGCCAGTGAAAAAGTAACAGCAGAAGAAGGTGACAACACTGAGGAGAATTCAATACGGAACAGACAAAGACGATATTCTAATTATTTACAAATTTTGATATCAGTGTAAGAATTGTGATTTTCTAAATCTCCATTGTATTTTGTAATGAAGAAGTTTACCTCTGTCTTTACCAATCTTGTTCACTTAGCTGTCAGGTATCCATCCATTCAAATCTTAGACCAGTTAGAATATACCCCATAAAGCTACAACATTCTATGTATACAAACAGTTGATCTGGTTACCAGTTGCCTAGTAAGGGTTATTCTAATTTCCGCTGATGAATGATGCATGAACATTTCTACCCAGCTGCTTTTATCAAGGATAATCATGTTGTTATTTACTGAGTTACTTGTTTTATCTAAATTATTTATTTCTGTGAAAGATGTTTCGCAGTTAAACAATGTGAGGGAGGCAATAACAATAATAATAATAATAAACTTCGTAATGATGAGATGAAGGCATTCGATACTAGTTGTCTCCAAACCATCCTTTTAAGTCACTTGAATAACCAATTTCAGGTGTACAAAGTGTTCATTCTGCTTTGAGACTCCATCAGAATGCTTATGAGTATGCATTATGTTAATAAGACTTATGAACTCAATTTTCTAAAAGAATGATAATAATTGAGAAGCTCGGTGTTTAGTGTCTTGTGTATGATCAGATATTGGAAGTAAAGAAAAGGGGCAGTTGACAACTCCATCAGTCTCATTAACTCTATATGGAGCGTGCTTCTGATGAATTCACTTGAATAACCAATTTTAGGTGGACAAAGTGTTCAATCTGTTCGAAATGCGTTAGGCAAATACATTATATAGTTGTGATAATCTACGTCTTCTTATTGTCTTGCTGAAAGTTAGTTATTAATACCGAGATTTCTGAACTTTGTTTCAAATATTGGAAATAGTAATCATAGCTGATCACTAAAAATTACGACTCATTTACGCCTCATAAAATGCACCGGAGACTGTGCAGACAAATTTTGCACTTCATGTAAGTCTATATTTTGACTTTCAAATGAATATTTGTCCGTTATTTGATTGACGGGCGCAAAAATACCCTAAATGTTTATGTTTTATTCTGGGAGAGCATATCTCTCGGGGAAGACACCTTGTTATCTTTATTTATTTGGTGTATCACATGTAAGTGAAGTGTTACATTTCAAAAATAACCTGTTTGTCATAAGTAAAACAAAACACGTAGATCAGCAAAGAGTCTAGTCTCTTTTCGGCGAATTCATTTTCTTACCTGTACAATCGCAAATATACACATATCGGTTATTTTGTATGTATGTGTACATTAAGTTTTTCGAACAAAAATGCAATTGCTTATGATTATTTTAACTAAACAGGTGAAGATCGCTAATTGGAGCTACGCAATACAAAATGAGTCAAGAAAATTAGGTGTTAATGAAATTAGGGTAGTAACAAAGGTGATGAGTTGTCACAAGAATTGTTAAAAAAAGAAGTTATGTAATAATATGAATAGTTTGATGAGTGAGTTTTACTCAGTAAGCACATAGGAACAAGGTAGATAGTACGAAATTACCTAAGAGTTGAGGAAGAATTATAAGAAACTAAAGAAACAAGCAAATAAACAAAATTAAGTCATCATAATCCATGATAGTGGAAATGGTTGAGTGATTCTCTTTCGTATGCACAGTTCCGGGTTTTCTATGTGAATGGCCAGAGCTTCAGCGATACAAAGAGACGAAACTGTATTGCCTTTGGTAGGTTATTCTTGACCTTGTAGATTACTTTGAAGCAGGAGGCGTTTGTTGAGATGGAATGATCAGTGTTAACCAGGTGTTGAATTATCTCACTGCTTATAGCATCACTACTGCTTTCTCGCAAACATACTGGATAGTGTTCTTGAATCCTCCTGAACAGGATGCGCCAAACAACCGATGCACCTGGCTCCACAGCAGCAAGTGACCTGATATCTGCACAGAGAAGTGGTCAGATGGGAGATCTTGTACTTGAGGCCTCTGCAGATCAGTGGGCAACTGGAGAATACTGTTCTTAACGTCTCTTCTCAGAGATGTTGTGATCATTCTCTCGAGAATATCGCTTGTCGAATCTCCCTTGAAATCCAAGTTCATGCAGACTTTCTCTTTAGGCGAATTTAAAGTTTCATTTCTCCGAATTCTTGGTTTGATACTTTTGTCGATGAATCTGATTGGATATCCATTTTGGATGAAGATTTCTCCTAGAGTATCTAATTCCGTTTCCAGAACATCGGGACTACACACACCCATATTTTTACACAGGATATTTGTGTTTCTCTATTTTAAATATATTCAAACCACAGAGGAGGACACAGAGAAAGACAGTGAGAGACTACGTTAATTTCAAAAATTTTAACACAAAATACGTATAGCTGAGGTGCAAAATGCAGAGATAGACTTCTTCTACAAGGGACCATGAATCGGTGTGCACAATTTAACAATTACTGTACACCAATAAACAGACTAATAACAGTTCACAAGAAAGTCATTCATCGCCAACTGGGTAACATAAATCTTCACTATCTGGCATATAAACCGTCTCATTTATTTGAGTAGCTGGCGGTGGAATATTAATACTTTCCAGTGCCTTACATAAACTGACCAAAACAACAAGAATCCGTAAGCAATGAAATCACTCAAAACATTGACTGTTTATGATAGAAATTACCGAGTACAATGCCAGCGTATTTATAAATATTCGTGATGTACACTTTACTCTTGTAAAATGTACAGCAATGTAAGAGAGCGAAGTCATTGAGGAAATAATTCTTCACTGAATGAATCCTTGTTTTTGTTTATTCATGAAAAAGGCGAAAATAAGCAAGTTTGGAATAAGGCTATTTTTATTATCAATATAACTTGCGCATCAGGAATATGAAGCAAAGTGATCTATTGCCTCGATAATGTTTTTGAATTTGAATAAGCCATAATGAAGTGGTTGGTGACGTGATCTCAACATGAATACAAAAAGTCTCGTTCGTATATGAGATAGTCGCCATCTCAATTTAACGTGACATATCACTCAAGTGTACTGCTCTTTATGACCATGAGGCATGGTTGACGAAGACGAAAGCAGAAGACATGAAAATACCGTGTGTAATTTCGTAGAGTTAATGTCACTGGAATGTGTTGTGTATTTTGGAGGAGAATAAATTAATTGCAGTAATATTTTAACAGTTTACACACAATGGTAAAACAAAATAACAAAATAGACTTATCATTCTACCAAGATGAAATTATGTGTACACTGTTGCTATACAGTTATGATTAATTCGTAACATTACTTAGGCTAGAGATAGCAACATAGTAAGTAATAATGAAGTTAGGCATACAGTTTTATGTGAGACCATTTAGAATACAGAAAGACTGAGCGAAGAAATATTTACTTTTCAATTAGATCCTCATCTCTGGCTCTACTCTAATATATATGTATATATATATAGCATTTTTATTACAATGCACAACAATTTACCAATCAAGTGGCAATTTGTTCGTTATCAATAACAATGATTAGTCAGTGTCAAAATGTCAATGGGTTGATGATAAACGAAGTAAATCAATACACAGGTAGAAATGGTTAGAATAAATTAATTTTACAAGTATAACACTTAATTAAAGATGAAGTGGTCAGAAAATAAAATAATTTGGACAATTATAATGTTTATATGTTTTGGGGGAGGTGAGCGAAGTAGTCCGGTTTATGCATTCATATAACGATCGCCAAGGTAAGGAAACTTGCTATACAAATTTCTTGTGAACACACAGGTTCGGTTTCCTCAGGTGGATTCCTATTGCTTCAGCTGTAGGTATGTAGAAGGCGAACTCGTAGAGCAAAATTAAAATTAGTAGGAATACGATAGATAATTTTAAATGCTGTATTAACATCAACCTTATGCTCACTATCTACAAGGTGTGCTACAGTAGAGCTACGAATACATCTTGTTTGCCCCTTGCTTAACCATGTTGGATGATGTTGGGAAATACGATGATGAACGTGCCTAATTGTACGCCCAATGTACCTGGCTCTGCAGCTGCGGTCAAACTGGTAGATACACATAAAAGAGGCAATTTTAGGTAGTTTATCCTTATTTCTCGAACGTAGAGTAGGGGTGGTTGTGAGGAGACGACGTACCTCCGCTGCATAATAAGCCCTTTTAACTGCATTCTCCAGGAGCAGTGTTAATATTTCGCTGATGTTTTCACCGAGCAACTGCAGTTTTATCAACATTGATTTTTTCGGAACTGTTGTCATTGTGACTCTCCTAGGTGCTGAATTCATATTTTTCTTACTGAATTTATCTGGATAACCATTTTTTCTAAGTAATTCCTTAACAATCTTAAGCTCCTCATTGAACCAGTCGTCTCAACAGATTAACCTAGTTCTATGAATCAGACACCTTATCAGGTTACGTTTATATTTCAGAGGTACAAAGCTCAAAAAATGAGTGTTCTAACCTGTTATCCTGGCCATTTCTACCTTTTAAATGTGTATTGATTTCCTCGTTAATTATCAGCCCATTGACATTTTGACACTGACTAATTATTGTTAACAGACATATCAGTGCCACTTGATTGTTTTGTAAAACAGTGTATTAAAGTCGAGGCAGAGATGAGGAACTTTTCGTTTTCTAAATGTCTTAATGGGGACTTTTTCTATACTGAGTCAATTTAGTTAATCGATTTGTGAGTATTCATGGTAAAGTGGTTTAAACACACATTCTACGCATGTTGGATAGCTGCTTTATTCAAGAAGTACTGACAGTTGAATCAGAGTTAGGCTGGAATAGATATGAAGTATGACTACTAGTCTGAGCCATACGGGATACGTAACAATATGATTGTACACTTTTTTGTAAGATGTTGAAATCACACACATTGCACATAACTTTTGTTTAAAACGAGTCATTTCGAAATACAGATAACTCCCCAGTACAATCTGAAAGACAGTGTATTGTTGGTCGGTTCGCCTTCTCACTGGTATGTACTCTCCAATTGCTCCACTCAAAATCGTGTTCTGTGCATTGGATTTATTGCAGGAACCTATTATCCCGATCCGGAGACAATTCTACAACCGATGCACAGCTTCTACCAGTAGACACGATTCCAGCAGTGAACGCTTCTCTGGATTATACTGGTAATTTGTAGCCGTCGACTTTAACTGTATATTCAAATAACCGTTTAATTAATATAACTCATTACTGTATTTTTTTGTAATATATTGTTACATTATTATCTCATTAACTTGGATTTTTATTTGCATACTGGATATGTTATTGAGCTGGCTAGACAGTCCCCTACAGCCATATAGAGGATTTCACATCGTCCATCTGGCACCTACAGCATGTCTGAAATCATCGTGAATATTGGCTACGTGGTGAAAACCTCTTTGTATTAGATTGAATATATTCAGTCACTGTCATCTTCAAAATTCTGAATATTACTAACCTCACCGCTTTGTTCCACGTCGATTTTCTATATGTTTTCCCTAATCAGAAGAAATCAAATAGAGATCCAAGTAGTCTGTCCTTCATACACTAATTCCCCTTCACAAATTTGAAACCAGAATAGAAAAACATTGAAAGGGAATAACATGGATCCATTTTATTACATGGTTTCTCTTCAAATAAGTACAACCTACAACATTAAGTGAGACGAGTTGTGATACAGTTTTAACATATTTTTGTTCATCAGTACGAATTAGTCCTCAAGTAAAGCATGAGTTATCTTAAAGTATAACAATAAATTTTCCTGATGCAGCACCAAACCGATGCGAAAGTTATCCTGAGTTGTTACTTCTACGACTACTTTCACAGCATCACCTCGGATCAAAATGTCGTAACTGGAATCACTTCTCTAGCCTTTTACTACCTATTCCAGTGATTGAGGTGTGGGTTGAAAAGTGAAAATCTTTTGACAGAGCAACATAGCGTGACTTAATTTTGATGATGATAATATTAATAATAAACCATAACATGTCAATTCATTAGTCCGCTTCTAGGAAACCAAGTGATGGTCCAATATCCTGGATAATCACGCCCTTACAGAAACCCCTAGTGAATGCACTCTATTTTAGGAATATGAATAACAACAACTTTAGAGATTTTAGGGTTTTTTTAAATATTTATCGCATTTGTCCCTATGAAGTTAGAGAACAAAATAAAAATTAGTTGATTTCGTTAGTCAATTACTTTGTAGGTTGACATAATATTCCCACTGTTATATGAGAGTTGACCAGCTATATTTTCGTCTTACGGATTCAGTACATACTAAAGTATTCTTATTAAACTTTTGGTGTGTCCTACTGACAAAATTTGCATACAGCATTTTGTATGCCGTCTACAAAAAGCCGGAATACAGGATCTAATTGAAAACAATATTGTTCGCTTATGTGTCTTTTTCTATTATTATAAATGCGAATATTTAAACATTTGAAATCACGTGTGGATCCCAGTGCATTAAAGGCACTCAATGAGTGCTTGAAGTATATAGCCAGACTCACAGAAGCGAAAACTTGTTTAGACTTTATAAATGACTGTTTAAATAATAATCGATATCCTAAAATTTACTGGAAATCTCTTCGTTGTAATAAAGTTTATCCAAATTCCCGATCACTGAAACTTTATGCACTTAACCAGTTGGACTCTTTAAAAATGTACATTTCGGATATAGAAAGAAATTTATCACAGAAGAAATTTGCAGTCGATGAACTTCCTCAGGATTTATTATTTGATTTCATTGAGTATGTCGACAGTGTTAGCCAAAACAGAGCAGAGAAAAGGAGAACGAAACTTGTCAAATAATTAGACATTCAAGATCCTGAAAAGGATTTCCCTTCATTCCCTTCAGACCCGTATCGGTATGTCCATAATTTTTCAAGTGTAACAGTAGATAAATTACAGTTAGAAGCATTATCATTGGGTCCTAGATTTGTGACCAAGGATATAAGGTCAACCAACTCGATACCAACATCCAGTTTGAAAACCTCCTCCTACAAACGAAAGATTTAACCCCAACATCAGACGATGAAGTCGCTAGGTTCAAAACAACACTAGTCGACAGCTGTCAACAGTATAAAAACGGTAGTCATTCTAGTAAGAGTTTACTAAGTAAACAGCATCGAGAAGCCCTAAGAAAGTTAAGGGACGACGAAAACATTATAATCAGTAGACCTGATAAAGGAGACGGAGTAGTATTGATGAATAATAAGTGTGATTATGTTGACAAAATGAATTCGCTTCTAACGGATGAAACGAAGTTCCAAAACCTTATTAACCCAATAGATCTGGACAGAAAGGCTGAAAAGCAGTTAACTAACACGCTTAAGGAACTGAGAAAAAGTGGAGTAATCTCAGAGGCATCCTATAACCGTCTTAAACCTACTGGAAGTAATACTTCACGTCTGTACGGTCTGCCCAAAATACATAAACCAGGACTTCCTCTTCGCCCAGTCCTGGATATGTCAAACTCCACCTACCATGGAGTGGCGAAGTGGTTAGGTGAACTCCTCCAGCCGTTACACAAGATGGTAGTAAGTCATAGTGTTAAAGACGTCTTTGAATTGATTACTAACTTGGATGGTATCAATGTAAATGGGAAGCAAATGCTTTCCTTAGATGTAGCATCACTGTTTACCAGTGTACCACTTATGGAGACTGTGGAATTCATATGCCAACAGATACCAGAAAAACAGATCGACATCGGAATACCGGTTAGTAGTCTGAAAGAGTTGCTTTTAAGATGTACTATGAATGTACATTTCATATTCAACAACCTTTACTACAGACAAATCGACGGTATTGCCATGGGTTCTCCGTTGGGGCCAATTTTAGCAGATTTCTTTCTTGCCAAGATTGAAAATGGTCCATTGAAAAAAGTAATGGAAAAAACTGATTCTTATTTTCGTTATGTTGATGATACGTTTATTATTCTTGATGTGAAAGCTGACAAGAATGAAATGTTAAAAATGTTTAATGATGCACATCCATCGCTCATCTTCACTTGTGAAGAAGAATATGATGGTGGACTACATTTCCTTGACGTCCAATTGAGTAGAAGAGAGGATGGTTCACTCAAGAGAGATGTCTATAGAAAACCTACATCTGTAGGACAATATACACATTTCCTCAGTTATGTACCAATCCGATACAAAATCAATTTGGTCAGATGCCTGACGAATAGAGCAAGACGCATCTGTACAGATGACTCCCTAGAGAATGAGCTAGGATACATCCAAAACACGTTAGTCAAATGGGTTATCCTAGTAGATTTGTCAGGAGACACATGAACACCAAGTACAATAAAGTAAAACCGACAACAGTTAAAAAGAAACAACTGTTCATGAAACTGCAATTTAATGGAGACGTGGCTAGTGAAGTCTTACGTCAGAGATTATCGAGAGCGATAAAACGGACTTATACTGCCGCCACCCTCTGTTTGTCATTTTCCAGCCGACCAATTCTGATTGCTCAAGTGAAAGATAAGCTACCTAGTTGTGCCACTTCCATGTGTATCTATAAATTTAGTTGCTCCTGTGGAGAAAGCTATATAGGCCTAACAACTAGACAGCTTAACAAACGCACTAATGAGCATCTTCCTTCATGGTTCGGAAAAGGTCAAATAAAATCCATACGAAGTACTATTTTGGCTCATTTGATTGATAGTGGTCACCAAGTTGACAAAAATAGTGCCTTCAAAGTTATTTACCACATTCCATCGAGTCTTTCGAACGGAATCAGAACCCGTCTTTTACACTTAGCCCAAGAAGCTATGGGAATTAATTCGAGAGAACAATCCTAGTCTTTGTATACAAAAGAAATTTGTTCTACCTTTGTCTCTCCCTTGCTTAGCCTAGGTGAATTCTATTCAAAACCCTCCCACCCTTTCTTATCATCCACCTCCTTCGTACTTTTATGATATTTATTTAAACTCTGATTATCGTTCCATTTGATTTGACCTAATTTATTTATTTATTGAATTGTCTACATATATGCATATACTAACTTTTTTATTCTTATCACCTGTATAAGCCTTATTAACAATATTTTGTTATTATTATAATCATCGCTATTAACTTCCTTCAAAACATTTACCACATTATTATTACTATTATTATTATGATTATTATTATTTGATCCACAAAATCACCGTCATTGGTTAAAATTTTATATATATAAGTCTATGTAAATTAGAGTAAAGCCAGAAGAAGATCTAATTAAAAAAATATTGTTCGCTTATAAATCTTGTTCTAATACAGGATCTACTGATGCAGTTGTAAAGATGACAAATGGAGATTATAAATCAGCATGTAAAGTATAAAATGAAGATAGTCACAGTAGGAAGCAGAACACAAATACATCGCTCAGTTCGAATTTCACAACTTTTGTACCATTTCACTCCTGCCGAACGTAGACAGAGAATAATTATACTCACCGAATTCTCATCACTGTCTACAAATGTCGAACTCACAGTTTATCTAGATTTGAAATTCTTCACAAACAGTAAGATAACGCAAAATATATCCAATAGAAGGTCCTAAAATCATACATCCTGGTGAAAATCATAAGTCACTGTCACGCAACTTGAGAAGAGCTCCGATTGAACTGTTTATATGATTGAACAGCAAAAGCGGGTTTCCACTTCTTGTAATGATTCATTCATATAGGCGGATGAATAATATATCTGTGAGCAGAACATAGACATTGTTCAGCAAGGATGTGATATGGCACAGAAAGAAATAACTAATATAAACGTATCCCGTCATCACCAGCAACTAAGGAGATAAAGAGGGATATTTATTTGACCATAAGTACTTGCGTTCTGTCACCTGTGTTTAGTGACACAATATGCTTAGTGATACTAAGGTTACACGAAGAGTGTTGTTTTGAGCCAGTCACATAGGGCGGTATAGACTACTTGGCTGGTGACAGAGCGTGACCTAATGAACCATTGGATTGAGGCTTGTGACGACATGGCCTTAAATCGTTCTCAGCAGCAAAAATCTATTCACTCTTCATCTACTCCAAGAGCCATTCACTTCTGATTATTCTTTCTCCAACTATCCTTCCTCTCGTACATCTCCGTTCATTAGAGTTTCTTTGAATTGCTTTTTCTCCACTTACTCATTGTGTGCCCTCTGAAGTGGTCCGAATTCAACCGATGCACCGTTCTACGACATTCTACACTGGACATTCAGTCGATGTCAGTCAGTTCAATGACGGATTTGTGGTGAATAGAACTAACTAATATTAACCTGTCGATGGTACTGTCTACATAGATTGCTAAAGTAATTCAAGAGATATGTGATGACTGAATATTGGAGAGAAGCCAATTCGAATAGTATCGTCAAGTATCGCTATCTATTCAGTCATCAGAAATATACTTTCGAGTCACCGAGAATTTTAGCCTCCTTAGTGTATTTATGCCTTTTCATTGTACTTCATTCACTTATCTAGGGAGCATTGTCTCAACTACAGGCAGTTGGAACGAATGAGGATGTCAAATCGAGCGAGAATCGGGAAGGCGAGAAACACATTCGTCAACCTGAAACCAATCTGGAAGGAAATCTTTGTCACTCATCATCAACAACCAAATTCAGTCGGATTTTCAATACAAACGTCAAGTCAGTCAGTTCTTCTATACAGATCAGAAACTTGGCGGGCGGGCCACAAAGAATATTTCCAACAGCCTGTTGCAGACCAGACCTTCATCAACAACTGTCAACTATCGCTCTGTACTGAAGACCAGATGGCCGGGCCGGAAAGAATCACCAACAAGAAAGTATGGCTGGGAACAAGCGAAACAAGAACCAGTCGCTCGGCCAACAAATATGCAGGAGAATGTGGAGATGGATTGGACACTCGCTCGCTTCGGGGGCCGCTGGGTGACATCGTGCGCGAGTCTGGCCATTGCTCGAGTGGAACCAGGCCGAAATGTAAGCGGCGAGTGGGACGTCAGTGCAAGGGTGACATGGAGGAGATCGTGTGAAGAGGAGTTGAGAGAGTATGGACTAACTAACATCGATGCAGGTGAAAGGCACAGCAGAAGACAGAAGTGGCAAGTGGAGACGTGCAGTTGAAGCCCTATGTTCCACTAGGAACCCAATGAAACAATGATAACAAATATTAATAAAAATAATAATAATAATAATTGTAAACCACCACCCTATCAAAGGTTTAGTAATGATTTCCGGAATGCATTTATCCAATGAATTCCAACACATAAGAAGAAACGCGCGTGCCTCTTCTACATCAGCTTGCATCATAGACTCCCTTTCGAAGATATCTAAGCACACCATATAGTTCGTATTCACAGCGATTTCAAACCAATATGTGGAAGTATATATTCCTCACATACTTATTGATTACTTATTGAAGGCATATCAATGAAAAGACCTGAAATTGACATTTGTCATCAAATATAGATATAAAACTTGGCCACTGTGGTAGAGCATAACTCGATTATGGATAAGATTTTATTTTGAATTATTAAATCACACAGTGTTGTACAGCAATATTAACTAATGGCGTTTCGAGGACAAACTATTGCTCGTAATTATATCAACTTACTCGCACAAACTTTTTCCTACATATATATACATGTGTGGAATCGATTCGATAGTGGAATAAAAATCAATATGAGAGAATGTACATTCAGAAATAATAATTCTAGTGTTGTTGATCAATTACAATTAGATGGGAAATACGACGAGTGTTTTTATAGTCATAATAAGTAGCTTATTAGAATGTTGTGATGTGTTTGAATTGAAATAGAATTTCGAGATTATCTATTATCCTCTTCTGATTTGACCGACTGGCGGTAGTAATATCTTCCATATACCTGGTATTTGCATTGAGTCATTTCTATTGCGTCTGTTATGTTGGGTGTAGACTCGATGAACAAGGATTCAGTAATCAACCTCTCTCTCTCCACCTACCTAGATTACTTTTTAGAATTTTAACCCTCTCCCACCATGCTATTGTGTGGTTGTGTGTTAATGCGTGAAGTGTAATTGCTGAGCTTTTTTCTCAATTACTAAACTTTTCGGGGTCAACCATTCTTCCCTTAGCTAAATTCTTATGTTCCGATAATCTGACATAACATCTGATAATAAATAATCTTAAATTTCTATTTCAATTCAAACACATCACAACATTCTATCGAGTAACTTATTATGACTATAGAAACACTCGTCGTATTTCCCATCTGATTGTAATTGATCAACAACACTCGTATTATTATTTCTGAATGTACATTATCTCATATTGATTTTTATTCAAATATCTCATTGCACTCCGCCTGTCTTCCTGTCTGACCTGGTAATACAATTTTGAAATTAAAATATATTCAGATAATAATACTCCAACCTCAACCCCCCCCAAGCCACACCAATTTTCACTTAACTTCTCTTCTCTCCTTTCCGTCATTATGACTGTCATTATGCTGACCTGTACTGAACTCAAATCTGACCTTTCATATCTTGTTAGTTGTTTTCTTGATCAATATGTGGATGACCAATAAAAAAATGTGTTGCGCAGTCATTACACATCATAGCCAAATTACATAAGTAAATTACACTTTCAAATTGATTTGTTTACATTCCTGACGAGAATTAGTCATTTTTTAAAATTCACACTCCAGTGTCGCGTGACTGTAATATGCCAAAATTAAGAGCTCGAATGTCCTCTAGCCTACCAAATCTCAACCATGATGGAAAATTCCCAACGCCAGTACGTCAATAGATTTCACTTTGTTTCTTTATATATTGTCCATTTTATATTTCATGAATCACCGGTGTAACAACAGAAGACAAGGGCTGGCAACAGATCGTTTTATCACGAAAATCAACACGTATTTATATATATTTTATGTGCATTAATAAGGCTTATGCAAGCAGAAAAAGGCAGTCTTCTGATTGGTTGTTTCTCGGAAGTTAAGCAGACAAACACAGTCTTATGATTGGTTGTTTTCGATATTTCTCGGAAAGTAGAGCCATCTATCTGCGAATCATATTTGTCCACATTTAAGTTTGCTGTGATTGGTTGTTGAAACAGCCTTGTTCATATTTTCTCACGGCCCATATTAGTGACCTAGACATTAACGTAGATTAGTGCCAACCAATCGGCTAGCAGCCTGCTCTCACCACACTCGTCCCCCCGTCAAATAGCTTCGTGCGCAGACGTTCCGACCTTCTGGGTGCTACATCCTCTAGTTGAGGATTGTTACTGACCGGCTTGTCCCACTGTACCCATCTTTGGAGCTGACTGGCGTTAACTCGTTTCTGTTTATCACCTCTTCGGATGGTATATACTTGACCCCGTCTTTTTGTGATTGTGTATGGTCCTTCCCACTTTGGAAGGAGTTTCCGTGAACCTAGCCCGCCTCCAACTGTATATCTCCTGTCTCTACACTTCACTTGGTCCCCGACTGCAAAGGTAATGCACTGCGTCCTTTCTTTCATCTGAGACTTCGCGACATCACTGCGCTGCTTCCGTATTACATTCTTGACTGCCTCTTTCCTCTCTGCTTTTAATTTCGTCGTACTCCACTTTTGGTGCATGGGCCAGGTCTCATTGTGTACCGGTAATCGTGGTTTTCTACCATACATCAGTTGGAAGGGTGACTTCTTCGTTGTTTCCTGAGTGGTAGCCCGATGTGTTAGTAAAATCAGTGGAAGCTCCGTTTCCCAGTTCCCGCCCTTCGAGGCCAGCCACTCCTTCAGTGTACGGTTGTTTCTCTCCGTTAGGCCATTCGTTTGTGGATGGTATGGGGTCGTTCTGATCCTCTTGATGCCCAGCTGTTGCAAACGGGAAGTAAACTCTTCACTCTCGAAACAGGGACCTTGGTCTGTCAGTATTGTCTTCGGTACGCCGTGGTCTGCAACAATGTGTCTAACTACTGCATCTGTCACGGTTCTTGCACGTTGGTCTGGGATTGCTACGGCGTCTACCCATCGTGTCGCGTGTTCCGTCATCACCAAGAGGTACTGATTACCATTGGATGTCTGAGGAAATGGACCCATGACATCTACGGACCACAAGTCACCTATCGCGGTAACTGGAATCGACTGAAGTGGTGGTCGTATATACCGGTCACCTTTCATCAGCTGGCACCGTGGACATCCAAGTACGTATCTTGCTACGTCTTCTCTCATACCTGGCCAGTACATACTTTGTCTTAGGAGGTCGGTCGTTCTGGCCACGCCTGTATGCGCTAGCTGGTGACATTCTTCTATCATGTCGTGGCGCGACGATTGAGGTATGACAGCCAGCCAGCTTCCGTCGTTCTCTCGCCAGGTCAGAGTCCCGTAGGCATTCACTCTGAGTCGATCCCTCTGTCTGAGTAGTGTGGTTAGCTCCTTACTCGCCGTAGTTTGATCCACTTCTATTCCGTTGGTGATCACCTGTATTACTGTATTCAGCGTATCGTCCAACCTCTGCCTACGTGCAAGTCTTAGTGGGTCTTGTTCTACTGCATGCACTCCGTAAGCGACCTCGGGCAACTCAGACTCATCTTCTGGTCTCGATAACAAATCTGCCAAGACATTTTCACTTCCAGGAACGTGTGAGATCGTAAAATCGTACTCCTGAAGACGCAACATCCACCGTGACAACTTCCCCCGTGGGTCTCTCGCTGTCTTCAAAAATTGTAGCGGCTTATGATCAGTTTCGATGTGGAACCGCCGGCCGAGTAAATAAGGTCTCCATTTGTCGACTGCCCATACCATTGCTAAACATTCTTTCTCTATCGTTGAATACTTTCTCTCTGTGAGGGTCAAAACCCTACTGGCATACTCAACGATTCCCTCGTCCTGTCTTAGGACCGCACCTATAGCGTAGTCACTGGCATCTGTGCACACTGTGAACTGTCTTCCTGGCACAGGTAGTTTTAGCGTCATTTGTTGGTGGTCGAGCAGCTGTTTAATTCTGTCGAATGTCCTCTGCGATTCTTCCGACCAAACAAACTTTGGCTCACCTAGTAGCCTGTATAGAGGGGCTGCTATCTCATTGAAGTTCTTCACGAAGCGACTATAAAACGCTGCTCTACCCAAGAATTGTCTCAGTTTTCTCTTTGAATTCGGGGCTGGAATCGTTTTAATCGTCAAAATTTTCTCCGGCAGTGGTTTAATCTCACCATTTCCCACTTTATGTCCCAACAGAGTAACATTCTTTTTGGCTATCTGAGACTTGGTTTTGTTGACGCGTAGTCCAAACTCTTCGATGCGTCGCAGCACGGCTTCTACATGGTTGACGTGATCGTTTTCGTTTTGACTGTATATGACGAGATCATCACCATAAACCTCCACGTTTTTCAAGTTCCTAAGTAATAGCTTCATCAGTCGTCTGAACGTAAACGGTGCACCTGCTAGTCCAAACGGCATGCGTTTAAATCGATATTGTGTCTGACCCACGATGAAAGCCGTCTTATCTCTATCACCTTGTTTTATCGGTATCTGCCAGTATCCTGAGCGAAGATCGAGAACCGAAAACACATTCGCACCTTGTAGGCGATCTAAAGTTTCTACCACTGTTGGCATGGCACACGGTCTTAACTCTGTCATACTGTTTAACTGTCGAAAATCAACACAGAATCTATACTTCCCATTCGCTTTTTTTACTAACAGCACTGGAGAGTTGTACGGGCTATCAGCTTCCTCAATAATGTCATCTTTTAACATCTCTTGCACTTGTCGCTCCACTTCGCCTTCCAGATGACATGGAACTCTTCGCGTTAAAAATGACCTTACTTTCGGATCACTTAACGGAATTTCATGATTCACCTTATCGCAATAACCGTATGGGTCGCCATCTCCAGTGAACAGATGATCGTATTTATTAATTAACTCTGTCACATTGTGTACCGTCGACAGCTTAATCGCTGCTATCTCGCTGGTCTCATACATGTTGATATGCCCGTATTTCGTGATCACCACGTTCGCTTGCGTGTCGATTATTGCACCAATCTCACGCAGAAAATCCGCTCCTAATATCGTTCGCTGTAGTTCGGGTACAACAATGAAAGGAAACGTCACCTCGCAGCCACCAACAACGACCGTACAGTTCGATCTACCCGTGATACGCAACACATACCCGCCTACTGTTTGTACTGTCAATGAACACGGGCTAACACTCTTACATAAATTCTTATCTATTAACGACACGGCCGCCCCTGTATCTATCAAACATACTACTTCTCGATCATTCACTCGCAACTTCGAATACAGAGCCCCTTTCTCAATAGCCCCCACTAAATCTAGGTTCATACGAAAGAAAGAACAAGCATTATACCGTCTGAAATTTTTTCTTTTTCGCCTTTCTGGGCAGTATCTTCTCCAGTGTCCCGGCTTACCGCATTCAAAACACCGGTCTTTTCTATCAGCCAACTTTAACGCCGCCACTTCCCGCTGCAATGCTTCAATTTTCTGCTCATATTCGTTTGGTTTTGGTTGGTCTATAGCGGCTACCGTTGTGCTCAGCAGCTGTCTGGTCACCTTCGCCAGCTCACTAATATCCATCGGCTGCGTTGCGTTAACCAGTTGTAATCGCTGAGAAATGTGGTCTGGGACACTCTCGATGAATTGGGAAGACAGTAACTGCGCTTCTGATTCTTCATCTAAAGTGGGAAGCGCGCGTCGAAGTAGATTAGTCAGTTTCACCGCCAACACTAGCGGGTCTCCATCAGGTCCAAGCTTCATTGACCGGAACTGCTGCATTGCTAGCTGTCTGTCTGTTTCGCTGTCAAACTCGGACACTAGTCGTTCAACCAATTTCTTCCAAGACGCTGTGCCATTTGACCTGTCTACGCTGTCATATGCAGCCTTCGCTCGGCCTCTCAACAGCGTCCCCAGGACAACTGCCTTCGCCGCCTGCTCCTTGACACCCACCAGCTCAGCAACGGCCTCGAAGTCACGTAAGAAGCTCCGTATGTCTCCTTCTTCAAACGCAGCTGGCCACGGGATCTTCATCTTTTTGGAGGCAGCGACACCAAATGTAACAACAGAAGACAAGGGCTGACTCTTCCTACTAAAGGAGACGTATTTTAGGAGGTCACCAGCAGTGTCAATACAATATGTTCAATTTTCACTCATCTGTGTGTTTTAACGAGCCAGATTAATACGATGATACTCCGTTCGGTGTATACTATCCACCAAGACGATTGCATATCTCTGACATGGATTAGAGTGGAGTGGAGTGGAGTGGAGTAGAGGTAGTAGACCGGTTCCGTACAACTACCGGATCACCATAGATAGGTGACCTTCTCGTTGTTCTCTCCAGTATTTATGATTGTAAATATTTGCGAACATGACAAGTGGTGTGTCTCTTCTTTTGTTCGTGTTAACAGAGATATTTATCCATTGAATAGTGTTTGAGTTATCAGTAGGACACTTTTAACTCAGCGTGTATCCCACACTAATTTATTCCAATATGAGCTTTGTGTGTTTGTGTGAGCAGTGTGTATGCATTTTTATCAGGCCTGCATTGAAATCTCAATGAGAATGATGTCAACGGTGAGAATTGACTTGATTAATTTATGACGAGTCTGTGTGGCAGACAATCTGTATGGAAATACTACTAGGAACTCAGGAACACGAAGTATGAGTTGTCAAATTGTACGCTCACTTGTTCAGTGATTCACTACTACCATTACTACTATGATTCCTTATTCCTCCCAACATTCTGACATTCAATCATGCAATCGTTCGACTGAGCGTTTTCACGAGTCACTTGGTCCACTTTCGAAATAACTGATATGGCACACTCATAGCAAAAATCATGCTCACGGAGAAAATCACCTCCAAATATTGTGGAAAATGTAGAAGATAATTCACTAATTAGTTAAATATTTGCCTTATTTATTGATCCCTTTACATATAAACATCAATTCAAGTATATAACTGTAGTATTTCTTTTGACATTTCATTATGTCACTCTGATGATAGTGTATGGAGGGCCCCGGTTGTAATCCAACACCCATACGTCGATGCTCATGTAAAGTAGAGACACTTGTGACGAGGAGTCTTCACGAACAACCAAATTCAGCTGAGAAGCAAAGAAAAGGACTGGAGAGCGTGAATGGTAATGTTCAGCGGAAAGATGATCATCCACCATCGGTAAGATAAAAATGATCACTTGTATTACTTGCCTTATTTCATGATTTTGAATCGTGTGAATTTGAATGTTCGAGGAATTTGAGATCGTTAGACAATTATTTGTAACTTCGTATGCCTTTCATCGCTTCCGCATCTGAGTGATTGCTTTCTGAGTCGAGTCTTGGGTGATTGATTCCACGTCACTAGTACCGTCTCAGCTTTGCACTGGTTGGACAAAATCCTCCAGATACGTTCCTAACATTGACTAAACACACGAGATTATGACTACTCAGTGTCAGTGAGTCGGCCCTCCACAGTTGGTAGGTTGAATAGTCAGCCTGACTGAAATGGGACATGAACAATGAATGCATTATTTATTCCGGATTCTGAATGACATTCAAATGTGACAGTGTGGCTTCGTAGACACTGGTGTTATGGTAATCGGTTTCGGAATTCACTGTTTGCAGAGTAGTCGACTGACGATGACTGGTAGTCTGATTTCCGATATGTATACATTTATTACTGTTCACTCTGCCTCTTTCGATGTGAGAAGTGATCATATAATGTGAGTAAGAGTAAAATATTCTGTCCTCGATGAGAATGTATGTATGTTTGAGAATTTCTCTGGGAGGTAGGTGAGGAAACGACGAGTGAAATTTGTAATAACGAGTCGTCGTCAAAGCCTCTCACGGACAGTAGTTAATTAGTTACTGAAGGTGAGTTGACCATCAATCTGATATTTCCTATCACTGACTCTGCACGTCACATGCTGGTTTTGTGGTCTGGAGTAATTCTGGCGTAGGTAGGTGAGCATTAGTCCTTGCAATTATTTGATGTGCGAGTCGTGATTGTTCCCGATTAGACGAAACCTGCGTTTCTCCTTCGTAAGTTAAGTTCTCCTCCATATCAGCAACACGCCTACAGTAATTCTAACTAATTCTTCCACTTTACAACATTTGTTTCTCTCTCTCTCTCTCTGTCTTTTTAGTTACCTGAAGATCTGAAGCAGCACAACCGAGAGCGTCTAAAAGAGTGTTTGTGCTCAAAATCAAAGGTGGATTAGTGGAATAAATCGGAATACATAGTGAAGTGACATTTCTCCTGCGAGTTCTTATTTGCTTATCTGTCTATGTGTGCATTTATCTATCGAATTAACTATCCACCCACATGCTTTTGTAATTCATTCATCAATGTTCCTTTTCGTCTTTTCAAATAAATGCTGTAACTTTTCGTTCAGAATACATACTTATATAAATAAATGCATGGGAATTGAGTATTCTTGCCTTCTACCTACCCTACTTCTCTGGACTCCGACAGAGTGAAGGAACTGACTCCAAGTGAGTTGATTCAAGTGTTATCGGCGTGTGTTTGCACGGAATAATGTTTGTCGATCTCAGTCCGTCACATAGAATTCGATGAATGTGTAGGTGTCTTATAAGATCCGCGATTCGCTTCACAGATATGTGTTTCACACGATTCGGCTGATTCATTTCCGGCTTCATGAATTAGATGATTTGGGTGAGTCATGAGTATGAAATAGTCTCTCTCACCGACACACTTAATTGTTTCATATGAAATTCGGTCATTTTCGTTGGGGCTAATTGGAGAATATGTAATCTGTTCACTTTGATAGTGGTGTTTATGTTTTTCTTGAGTATAACAGCCCAGTGTAATGCATTTTTTGAAGAGTTCTACGTTGGTGAGTCAGATAGTTAGGGGAATGAATTCAGTGTGGTGAAAGTTGATAGAGTAGGTGGGACAGAAGCTTCTGAGTTGCAGAGATGGAGTGGAAGTCAATGAATATGGAAGCGTGAAATTGGATTTTAGTCAAATCTCTCTCCTTCCTCTTTTTGAGAATATGCTGTCTTGAAGAAACTATCTGTGCACCGTTAAACATGCATCCAATTCATGATGCATTTGACGTGTTGTTTCTCGACTTGCATGTGAATACATGGTCAGTCATAGTATTTCCTCTGACTACTCATCTCTTCACACACACAAACACAGACACACACAGAAACACATACGAGTAGCTATTTTAGTTGTATTCGTTTTAAACACAGTTTTCGTAGACATATTTATAAGCAATGTAACAAGTGCTCAATTGTAATGAATTTTTTTCAAATGATGAATTATGTCGACGGTGAGTCGAGTATCATTCTAATGTTGTGCGTATCGAACAAAAGTTGACATCGTACACAAAAGTATACGTCTCCACCATCCAAACTGTTTCTTGTGTTGTATTGTTTATATTTGTTTCCCTGATAGCCATATCACGACGTTTACATTGAGTCAGTTATGTGGTGATTAGATTTTAACATGTTGAGGAGATCTGTCAACTGGTGCTTCTAATGTGCAATACACTGGGAATTCCTAATTTTGTGAATGAGTCATATGACCTTTCGGTACCTCTGTCATTTGTTGATAGCCCTTGTAACCTTGGGAAGATTCAGAAGTTTCACTGTAGAGACTAGCAGTCATCGCATTATACTTGGTAAATTATGCAGCTTTTCGTTCAACACATATCTCTTAACGGACTAGAAGAAAACAAGGACAATTAATCGTTCACGATGACGCAGCGTCATCAATTTTTGTTATTTTTTACTAACTATGTACAACATAGAATTATCATAGTGTCAATATACGAGATATTCATATTTTAGAGGCTGAAGTTATTGACGTTCGCGGATTGTACGGAGTATACTAATGCAAGATGTAATACCAACAACTCCTATAGTATTCGTTCCTCATGGACCAAAGCCAAAGCAAAATACACTATTTGATCGTCCAAATTACGAGATATATTTCGGGACCAAACTGTAGACCGAGATGAATGTTTAGCTGGCTAGTGATCGTGCACGTACGTGACACGACGGAGTACCGAATGGCGTGAATGCTTGGCCGGAAACCTTCCGCTAAACAAGTCGACGTAAACAGTGAGGGTCAGCATTCAATCTTCAGTGGTGATTGGTGTGGTCAATAATTTTGGGGAATTATTTACGGCTATAGCTCAATCCCCCCCTAGTGGGGTTGTGAGGATCCTAGGACAGAACCCGTCGGAAGTAAAAAAACTCGACGGTTCCCCATCGGTAAAAAACTCTTCCGAACGGCTTGGTGGAGTGCCTACTCATCGTCTATCTATGCTAATAGGGCGTCTGTACATCGATTCGTTGATGTTGGTTCGTTGGATCTCATGCTTCGTTTGCTTCTTGTTCAGCGCCCGTCGCACCTGGGAAAGAAAAGAATAATGCTAATAACCTTGTTGGGGAAGATGTGACAAAAATAACGTTTGAAAAATGATATGCATCTACCATAGAGTAAAATAATTTAACCCCAATATTACTCACCATATTAGACTACTTAACACAGAAGAAAGGGTACAGACACTACGATCAAAAACCAGTAGTCTTTTCATATCTTCCAGTTTCAATGGTCACTTATCGCAGCCTAAGTGGGCAATACCATCAGCAGTACGCACTCACAGGTTTTGAACCCAGGCATTTCTGTTTACAGGACGAGCTCCTAGACCCTTGAGACAAATGTGCGTACTGCTGAAGAGTCCCAAACTAGGACGAAACAGCTGTCCGGTACTCCCAGGATTTCCAGTGGTTCTCGAACTGACGTCAGCTCATGATAAAATCCTCCATGGAATCAAGGAAAATCCCTAAAAAACCAATACTTGAAAATGACAGAAGTACCGAAAGGTTATATGACTCATCCACAAAATTAGGAATTCCCAGTGTATTGCACATTAGAAGCACTAGTTGACAGACCTCCTCAACATGTTAAAATCTAATCACCACATAACTGACTCAATGTAAACGTCGTGATATGGCTATCAGGGAAACAAATATAAACAATACAACACAAGAAACAGTTTGGATGGTGAAGACGTATACTTTTGTGTACGATGTCAACTTTTGTTCGATACGCACAACATTAGAATGATACTCGACTCACCGTCGACATAATTCATCATTTGAAAAAAATTCATTACAATTGAGCACTTGTTACATTGCGTATAAATATGTCTACGAAAACTGTGTTTAAAACGAATACAACTAAAATAGCTACTCGTATGTGTTTCTGTGTGTTTGTGTTTGTGTGTGTGAAGAGATGAGTAGTCAGAGGAAATACTATGACTGACCATGTATTCACATGCAAGTCGAGAAACAACACGTCAAATGCATCATGAATTGGATGCATGTTTAACGGTGCACAGATAGTTTCTTCAAGACGGCATATTCTCAAAGAGAGGAAGGAGAGAGATTTGACTAAAATCCAATTTCACGCTTCCATATTCATTGACTTCCACTCCATCTCTGCAACTCAGAAGCTTCTGTCCCACCTACTCTATCAACTTTCACCACACTGAATTCATTCCCCTAACTATCTGACTCACCAACGTAGAACTCTTCAAAAAATGCATTACACTGGGCTGTTATACTCAAGAAAAACATAAACACCACTATCAAAGCGAGAGTTAATACAGAATGAATTGCATCACATAACATGTGTGTTACTGCAAAGAGTTCACCAGTAAGTGTCTTGGCTATTCAAATGACTCGTGATACATTGAACAAGATGAAACACAGAGGACTATGTTTTGAATTCTGTCTGTGAACAGATTACATATTCTCCAATTAGCCCCAACGAAAATGACCGAATTTCATATGAAACAATTAAGTGTGTCGGTGAGAGAGACTATTTCATACTCATGACTCACCCAAATCATCTAATTCATGAAGCCGGAAATGAATCAGCCGAATCGTGTGAAACACATATCTGTGAAGCGAATCGCGGATCTTATAAGACGCCTACACATTCATCGAATTCTATGTGACGGACTGAGATCGACAAACATTATTCCGTGCAAACACACGCCGATAACACTTGAATCAACTCACTTGGAGTCAGTTCCTTCACTCTGTCGGAGTCCAGAGAAGTAGGGTAGGTAGAAGGCAAGAATACTCAATTCCCATGCATTTATTTATATAAGTATGTATTCTGAACGAAAAGTTACAGCATTTATTTGAAAAGACGAAAAGGAACATTGATGAATGAATTACAAAAGCATGTGGGTGGATAGTTAATTCGATAGATAAATGCACACATAGACAGATAAGCAAATAAGAACTCGCAGGAGAAATGTCACTTCACTATGTGTTCCGATTTATTCCACTAATCCACCTTTGATTTTGAGCATTAACACTCTTTTAGACGCTCTCGGTTGTGCTGCTTCAGATCTTCAGGTAACTAAAAAGACACAGAGAGAGAGAGAGAAACAAATGTTGTAAAGTGGAAGAATTAGTTAGAATTACTGTAGGCGTGTTGCTGATATGGAGGAGAACTTAACTTACGAAGGAGAAACGCAGGTTTCGTCTAATTGGGAACAATCACGACTCGCACATCAAATAATTGCAAGGACTAATGCTCACCTACCTACGCCAGAATTACTCCAGACCAAAAAACCAGCATGTGACATGCAGAGTCAGTGATAGGAAATATCAGATTGATGGTCAACTCACCTTCAGTAACTAATTAACTACTGTCCGTGAGAGGCTTTGACGACGACTCGTTATTACAAATTTCACTCGTCGTTTCCTCACCTACCTCCCAGAGAAATTCTCAAACATACATACATTCTCATCGAGGACAGAATATTTTACTCTTACTCACATTATATGATCACTTCTCACATCGAAAGAGGCAGAGTGAACAGTAATAAATGTATACATATCGGAAATCAGACTACCAGTCATCGTCAGTCGACTACTCTGCAAACAGTGAATTCCGAAACCGATTACCATAACACCAGTGTCTACGAAGCCACACTGTCACATTTGAATGTCATTCAGAATCCGGAATAAATAATGCATTCAGTGTTCATGTCCCATATCAGTCAGGCTGACTATTCAACCTACCAACTGTGGAGGGCCGACTCACTGACACTGAGTAGTCATAATCTCGTGTGTTTAGTCAATGTTAGGAAGGTATCCGGAGGATTTTGTCCAACCAGTGCAAAGCTGAGACGGTACTAGTGACGTGGAATCAATCACCCAAGACTCGACTCAGAAAGCAATCACTCAGCTGCGGAAGCGATGAAAGGCATACGAAGTTACAAATAATTGTCTAACGATCTCAAATTCCTCGAACATTCACATTCACACGATTCAAAATCACGAAATAAGG
Organism: Trichobilharzia regenti; assembly: GCA_944472135.2. Classification (NCBI taxonomy): domain Eukaryota; kingdom Metazoa; phylum Platyhelminthes; class Trematoda; order Strigeidida; family Schistosomatidae; genus Trichobilharzia; species Trichobilharzia regenti. The sequence goes on along the minus strand of OX235270.1, from coordinate 25,670,024 downwards.
CAAGTAATACAAGTGATCATTTTTATCTTACCGATAGTGGATGATCATCTTTCCGCTGAACATTACCATTCACGCTCTCCAGTCCTTTTCTTTGCTTCTCAGCTGAATTTGGTTGTTCGTGAAGACTCCTCGTCACAGGTTTCTCTACTTTACATGAGCATCGACGTATGGGTGTTGGATTACAACCGGGGCCCTCCATACACTATCATCAGAGTGACATAATGAAATGTCAAAAGAAATACTACAGTTATATACTTGAATTGATGTTTATATGTAAAGGGATCAATAAATAAGGCAAATATTTAACTAATTAGTGAATTATCTTCTACATTTTCCACAATATTTGGAGGTGATTTTCTCCGTGAGCATGATTTTCGCTATGAGTGTGCCATATCAGTTATTTCGAAAGTGGACCAAGTGACTCGTGCAAACGTTCAGTCGAACGATTGCATGATTGAATGTCAGAATGTTGGGAAGAATAAGGAATCATAGTAGTAATGGTAGTAGTGAATCACTGAACAAGTGAGCGTACGATTTGACAACTCATACTTCGTGTTCCTGAGTTCCGAGTAGTATTTCCATACAGATTGTCTGCCACACAGACTCGTCATAAATTAATCAAGTCAATTCTCACCGTTGACATCATTCTCATTGAGATTTCAATGCAGGCCTGATAAAAATGCATACACACTGCTCACACAAACACACAAAGCTCATATTGGAATAAATTAGTGTGGGATACACGCTGAGTTAAAAGTGTCCTACTGATAACTCAAACACTATTCAATGGATAAATATCTCTGTTAACACGAACAAAAGAAGAGACACACCACTTGTCATGTTCGCAAATATTTACAATCATAAATACTGGAGAGAACAACGAGAAGGTCACCTATCTATGGTGATCCGGTAGTTGTACGGAACCGGTCTACTACCTCTACTCCACTCCATTTTTCTCCAATCCATGTCAGAGATATGCAATCGTCTTGGTGGATAGTATACACCGAACGGGGTATCATCGTATTAGTCTGGCTCGTTAAAACACACAGATGAGTGAAAATTGAACATATTGTATTGACACTGCTGGTGACCTCCTAAAATACGTCTCCTTTAGTAGGAAGAGTCACCGTGATACATTAAATCTAAGTGAAATTAGAGAATGTCTCATCAACGATCAACGAATGTTGATTGAGACCTCCTTAGACCACACAAAATACTCATGGAAAAGTCACTAGACTATTTTGAAATGCAAGTGTATACAGAGTGAGAGGGGCAGTGAATTAAAAGCTTCCGGAAAAAATGCCCACTTCATGAAAATACAGATGAGAAAGAGTGACTTACTGAGTCCCAGGATATGCGCCTTGCGATGCCATCAAATGCAAAACGTTTAATGGGAAGCTTCTTCTGAATACTCGAATACGACCATGGTGAGTTCGGAGGAGCCGCCTAAATGGAAGGTGTAGAAGATAGAGGTTAGTGAAACACCAATATTCGATTCATTCAAGTCATCTTCTATAACAGCGAAATGTGTGTCGATTCGGTACAAGAAATGTTCACGTTATTTAGACTAAAGTGACCTCACGAATTTCCAGTCGCTTGGCCAAAACAAAAAGACTGTGAAAACTGCAATAACCGGTGATTCATGAAATATAAAATGGACAATATATAAAGAAACAAAGTGAAATCTATTGACGTACTGGCGTTGGGAATTTTCCATCATGGTTGAGATTTGGTAGGCTAGAGGACATTCCAGCTCTTAATATTGGCATATTACAGTCACGCGACACTGGAGTGTGAATTTTAAAAAATGACTAATTCTCGTCAGGAATGTAAACAAATCAATTTGAAAGTGTAATTTACTTATGTAATTTGGCTATGATGTGTAATGACTGCGCAACACATTTTTTTATTGGTCATCCACATATTGATCAAGAAAACAACTAACAAGATATGAAAGGTCAGATTTGAGTTCAGTAAAGGTCAGCATAATGACAGTCATAATGACGGAAAGGAGAGAAGAGAAGTTAAGTGAAAATTGGTGTGGCTTGGGGGGGGGTTGAGGTTGGAGTATTATTATCTGAATATATTTTAATTTCAAAATTGTGTTGCCAGGTCAGACAGGAAGACAGGCGGAGTGCAATGAAATATTTGAATAAAAATCAATATGAGATAATGTACATTCAGAAATAATAATACGAGTGTTGTTGATCAATTACAATCAGATGGGAAATAAGACAAGTGTTTCTATAGTCATAATAAGTTACTCGTTAGAATGTTGTGATGTGTTTGAATTGAAATAGAAATTTAAGATTATTTATTATCAGATGTTATGTCAGATTATCGGAACATAAGAATTTAGCTAAGGGAAGAATGGTTGACCCCGAAAAGTTTAGTAATTGAGAAAAAAGCTCAGCAATTACACTTCACGCATTAACACACAACCACACAATAGCATGGTGGGAGAGGGTTAAAATTCTAAAAAGTAATCTAGGTAGGTGGAGAGAGAGAGGTTGATTACTGAATCCTTGTTCATCGAGTCTACACCCAACATAACAGACGCAATAGAAATGACTCAATGCAAATACCAGGTATATGGAAGATATTACTACCGCCAGTCGGTCAAATCAGAAGAGGATAATAGATAATCTCAAAATTCTATTTCAATTCAAACACATCACAACATTCTAACAAGCTACTTATTATGACTATAAAAACACTCGTCGTATTTCCCATCTAATTGTAATTGATCAACAACACTAGAATTATTATTTCTGAATGTACATTCTCTCATATTGATTTTTATTCCACTATCGAATCGATTCCACACATGTATATATATGTAGGAAAAAGTTTGTGCGAGTAAGTTGATATAATTACGAGCAATAGTTTGTCCTCGAAACGCCATTAGTTAATATTGCTGTACAACACTGTGTGATTTAATAATTCAAAATAAAATCTTATCCATAATGGAGTTATGCTCTACCACAGTGGCCAAGTTTTATATCTATATTTGATGACAAATGTCAATTTCAGGTCTTTTCATTGATATGCCTTCAATAAGTAATCAATAAGTATGTGAGGAATATATACTTCCACATATTGGTTTGAAATCGCTGTGAATACGAACTATATGGTGTGCTTAGATATCTTCGAAAGGGAGTCTATGATGCAAGCTGATGTAGAAGAGGCACGCGCGTTTCTTCTTATGTGTTGGAATTCATTGGATAAATGCATTCCGGAAATCATTACTAAACCTTTGATAGGGTGGTGGTTTACAATTATTATTATTATTATTTTTATTAATATTTGTTATCATTGTTTCATTGGGTTCCTAGTGGAACATAGGGCTTCAACTGCACGTCTCCACTTGCCACTTCTGTCTTCTGCTGTGCCTTTCACCTGCATCGATGTTAGTTAGTCCATACTCTCTCAACTCCTCTTCACACGATCTCCTCCATGTCACCCTTGCACTGACGTCCCACTCGCCGCTTACATTTCGGCCTGGTTCCACTCGAGCAATGGCCAGACTCGCGCACGATGTCACCCAGCGGCCCCCGCAGCGAGCGAGTGTCCAATCCATCTCCACATTCTCCTGCATATTTGTTGGCCGAGCGACTGGTTCTTGTTTCGCTTGTTCCCAGCCATACTTTCTTGTTGGTGATTCTTTCCGGCCCGGCCATCTGGTCTTCAGTACAGAGCGATAGTTGACAGTTGTTGATGAAGGTCTGGTCTGCAACAGGCTGTTGGAAATATTCTTTGTGGCCCGCCCGCCAAGTTTCTGATCTGTATAGAAGAACTGACTGACTTGACGTTTGTATTGAAAATCCGACTGAATTTGGTTGTTGATGATGAGTGACAAAGATTTCCTTCCAGATTGGTTTCAGGTTGACGAATGTGTTTCTCGCCTTCCCGATTCTCGCTCGATTTGACATCCTCATTCGTTCCAACTGCCTGTAGTTGAGACAATGCTCCCTAGATAAGTGAATGAAGTACAATGAAAAGGCATAAATACACTAAGGAGGCTAAAATTCTCGGTGACTCGAAAGTATATTTCTGATGACTGAATAGATAGCGATACTTGACGATACTATTCGAATTGGCTTCTCTCCAATATTCAGTCATCACATATCTCTTGAATTACTTTAGCAATCTATGTAGACAGTACCATCGACAGGTTAATATTAGTTAGTTCTATTCACCACAAATCCGTCATTGAACTGACTGACATCGACTGAATGTCCAGTGTAGAATGTCGTAGAACGGTGCATCGGTTGAATTCGGACCACTTCAGAGGGCACACAATGAGTAAGTGGAGAAAAAGCGATTCAAAGAAACTCTAATGAACGGAGATGTACGCGAGGAAGGATAGTTGGAGAAAGAATAATCAGAAGTGAATGGCTCTTGGAGTAGATGAAGAGTGAATAGATTTTTGCTGCTGAGAACGATTTAAGGCCATGTCGTCACAAGCCTCAATCCAATGGTTCATTAGGTCACGCTCTGTCACCAGCCAAGTAGTCTATACCGCCCTATGTGACTGGCTCAAAACAACACTCTTCGTGTAACCTAAGTATCACTAAGCATATTGTGTCACTAAACACAGGTGACAGAACGCAAGTACTTATGGTCAAATAAATATCCCTCTTTATCTCCTTAGTTGCTGGTGATGACGGGATACGTTTATATTAGTTATTTCTTTCTGTGCCATATCACATCCTTGCTGAACAATGTCTATGTTCTGCTCACAGATATATTATTCATCCGCCTATATGAATGAATCATTACAAGAAGTGGAAACCCGCTTTTGCTGTTCAATCATATAAACAGTTCAATCGGAGCTCTTCTCAAGTTGCGTGACAGTGACTTATGATTTTCACCAGGATGTATGATTTTAGGACCTTCTATTGGATATATTTTGCGTTATCTTACTGTTTGTGAAGAATTTCAAATCTAGATAAACTGTGAGTTCGACATTTGTAGACAGTGATGAGAATTCGGTGAGCATAAGTTTACTCTGTCTACGTTCGGCAGGAGTGAAATGGTACAAAAGTTGTGAAATTCGAACTGAGCGATGTATTTGTGTTCTGCTTCCTACTGTGACTACCTTCATTTTATACTTTACATGCTGATTTATAATCTCCATTTGTCATCTTTACAACTGCATCAGTAGATCCTGTATTAGAACAAGATTTATAAGCGAACAATATTTTTTTTAATTAGATCTTCTTCTGGCTTTACTCTAATTTACATAGACTTATATATATAAATTTTAACCAATGACGGTGATTTTGTGGATGAAATAATAATAATCATAATAATAATCATAATAATGATAGTAATAATAATGTGGTAAATGTTTTGAAGGAAGTTAATAGCGATGATTATAATAATAACAAAATATTGTTAATAAGGCTTATACAGGTGATAAGAATGACAAAGTTAGTATATGCATATATGTAGACAATTCAATAAATAAATAAATTAGGTCAAATCAAATTGAATGATAATCAGAGTTTAAATAAATATCATAAAAGTACGAAGGAGGTGGATGATAAGAAAGGGTGGGAGGGTTTTGAATAGAATTCACCTAGGCTAAGCAAGGGAGAGACAAAGGTAGAACAAATTTCTTTTGTATACAAAGACTAGGATTGTTCTCTCGAATTAATTCCCATAGTGAAGATAGTGAAGATTTATGTTACCCAGTTGGCGATGAATGACTTTCTTGTGAACTGTTATTAGTCTGTTTATTGGTGTACAGTAATTGTTAAATTGTGCACACCGAATCATGGTCCCTTGTAGAAGAAATCTATCTCTGCATTTTGCACCTCAGCTATACGTATTTTGTGTTAAAATTTTTGAAATTAACGTAGTCTCTCACTGTCTTTCTCTGTGTCCTCCTCTGTGGTTTGAATATATTTAAAATAGAGAAACACAAATATCCTGTGTAAAAATATGGGTGTGTGTAGTCCCGATGTTCTGGAAACGGAATTAGATATTCTAGGAGAAATCTTCATCCAAAATGGATATCCAATCAGATTCATCGAGAAAAGTATCAAACCAAGAATTCGGAGAAATGAAACTTTAAATTCGCCTAAAGAGAAAGTCTGCATGAACTTGGATTTCAAGGGAGATTCGACAAGCGATATTCTCGAGAGAATGATCACAACATCTCTGAGAAGAGACGTTAAGAACAGTATTCTCCAGTTGCCCACTGATCTGCAGAGGCCTCAAGTACAAGATCTCCCATCTGACCACTTCTCTGTGCAGATATCAGGTCACTTGCTGCTGTGGAGCCAGGTGCATCGGTTGTTTGGCGCATCCTGTTCAGGAGGATTCAAGAACACTATCCAGTATGTTTGCGAGAAAGCAGTAGTGATGCTATAAGCAGTGAGATAATTCAACACCTGGTTAACACTGATCATTCCATCTCAACAAACGCCTCCTGCTTCAAAGTAATCTACAAGGTCAAGAATAACCTACCAAAGGCAATACAGTTTCGTCTCTCTTGTATCGCTGAAGCTCTGGCCATTCACATAGAAAACCCGGAACTGTGCATACGAAAGAGAATCACTCAACCATTTCCACTATCATGGATTATGATGACTTAATTTTGTTTATTTGCTTGTTTCTTTAGTTTCTTATAATTCTTCCTCAACTCTTGGGTAATTTCGTACTATCTACTTTGTTCCTATGTGCTTACTGAGTAAAACTCACTCATCAAACTATTCATATTATTACATAACTTCTTCTTTTAACAATTCTTTGTGACAACTCATCACCTTTGTTACTACCCTAATTTCATTAACATCTAATTTTCTTGACTCATTTTGTATTGCGTAGCTCCAATTAGCGATCTTCACCTGTTTAGTTAAAATAATCATAAGCAATTGCATTTTTGTTCGAAAAACTTAATGTACACATACATACAAAATAACCGATATGTGTATATTTGCGATTGTACAGGTAAGAAAATGAATTCGCCGAAAAGAGACTAGACTCTTTGCTGATCTACGTGTTTTGTTTTACTTATGACAAACAGGTTATTTTTGAAATGTAACACTTCACTTACATGTGATACACCAAATAAATAAAGATAACAAGGTGTCTTCCCCGAGAGATATGCTCTCCCAGAATAAAACATAAACATTTAGGGTATTTTTGCGCCCGTCAATCAAATAACGGACAAATATTCATTTGAAAGTCAAAATATAGACTTACATGAAGTGCAAAATTTGTCTGCACAGTCTCCGGTGCATTTTATGAGGCGTAAATGAGTCGTAATTTTTAGTGATCAGCTATGATTACTATTTCCAATATTTGAAACAAAGTTCAGAAATCTCGGTATTAATCACTAACTTTCAGCAAGACAATAAGAAGACGTAGATTATCACAACTATATAATGTATTTGCCTAACGCATTTCGAACAGATTGAACACTTTGTCCACCTAAAATTGGTTATTCAAGTGAATTCATCAGAAGCACGCTCCATATAGAGTTAATGAGACTGATGGAGTTGTCAACTGCCCCTTTTCTTTACTTCCAATATCTGATCATACACAAGACACTAAACACCGAGCTTCTCAATTATTATCATTCTTTTAGAAAATTGAGTTCATAAGTCTTATTAACATAATGCATACTCATAAGCATTCTGATGGAGTCTCAAAGCAGAATGAACACTTTGTATACCTGAAATTGGTTATTCAAGTGACTTAAAAGGATGGTTTGGAGACAACTAGTATCGAATGCCTTCATCTCATCATTACGAAGTTTATTATTATTATTATTGTTATTGCCTCCCTCACATTGTTTAACTGCCAAACATCTTTCACAGAAATAAATAATTTAGATAAAACAAGTAACTCAGTAAATAACAACATGATTATCCTTGATAAAAGCAGCTGGGTAGAAATGTTCATGCATCATTCATCAGCGGAAATTAGAATAACCCTTACTAGGCAACTGGTAACCAGATCAACTGTTTGTATACATAGAATGTTGTAGCTTTATGGGGTATATTCTAACTGGTCTAAGATTTGAATGGATGGATACCTGACAGCTAAGTGAACAAGATTGGTAAAGACAGAGGTAAACTTCTTCATTACAAAATACAATGGAGATTTAGAAAATCACAATTCTTACACTGATATCAAAATTTGTAAATAATTAGAATATCGTCTTTGTCTGTTCCGTATTGAATTCTCCTCAGTGTTGTCACCTTCTTCTGCTGTTACTTTTTCACTGGCTTTTTCACTGATACACAAATTATCATTAATACTGCGAACGTGATACTGCTTGTATCTAGGTTGGAAACTACAGTAGTGCCATAACCTATGATAAGTGTCTTTCATAGTATAGCATAGTGAATATTTAGAAGACTGACTTAGAGAATTTGTGACATCAGATTTCCTAGGGGTAGATTCAACCTTACACAACTCACTCAACATCATGTAGCGACAACTATATGACGTGTACAAATAAATAATCATCATATTTCTACATCTAATGTCCTTCAGATTTATGACTTTACAGAATGTAGTAGACAAGAAAAGTGAATATATACAACCAAATCGGATCTCTGAGAAGCCCAATAATCTGAATTTTATGGTGGATAGATACTTGTAGCACTGGAGTACGTCCTTATCAGTTGGGTACCGTCATGTACTACGTATCATGTGGGAAGACCAGGAAAGATCGGTGGAAAAACTCAGCCCAAGGTATTTGACATTAGGTGTATTTTCAACCTCTGTGCCGTCAATGATAGTGGGGCCATGTGAGCTAACATGTTGCTGTAGGTCACATTAACGTCTGAAAGTGAAATTGACTACCTGACATTTAGACGGATTAAGCTTAAGTCCTTTTGAAGAGGACCACTGACTACTTTCTGACAGAAAGTTATTTAATTTGGAGGGTGAAATTGAAGTACTGCATTAGAAAGTTGAGAAAACCAAGTAGGGTTTATGAGCAAGAATGTAGATTTCAGAGAGCTGGTTAAAAAAATCACAATTAAAGTTTAATTTAATACAATCAGTTCTCTTAATGAATTTCGACAAAACAATAAGAAGATATAGTTTAACTGAAACATGTAATGTATCTGCCTAACACATTTCGGACATTCTGATCACACACGTACTTGTCTCACTGATTTAAATAGAAGGCGAGATAGCATGGATTATTACAATACACACGAAATCGTGCACGGATCAGAGTCACAAATAAGGGGTGGGAAGATGACGTAAGGGTGTGGTGTAGGAAAGAACAGAAGGGAGATGGTGAAGATATCATTGAATAAATCGGACCTTGGTCCTAAATTGGGTTACCAAGGCAAGTTTAAAGAAAAAAGAAGTAATTTTCAGACATACAAGACAGGTCTAAACCTTTCTATAGCCAAGGCTTCAACGAACTGAAGTATGTGACCCAACCTTGCTTTATTGATGGGTTTACAGACAGTACTGAAATCAACCTGCCTCTATGATGTGCATTGATGGTGATGATGTTGTCCGGTGATTTTATTTGTTGCAGCCACTTCTTGGCAGCTTAATGAATTTCAATGAATAGTTGCTATCTTCCATGGTGTTGGTTATACATATATGACGAATGATTCTGAACAAACACTTAACCAATGCTTTTTTATACTGTAGTGGACAGAAACTGCCATAATTTAGATTCTGTCACATCGGTGAGGATCGTTTAATTGGCCCATCTTTTTGGCGAATTATGAATATGGCTAGCAGTCACTATTCTCTTTTACGTCTGTTATCGATATCCCGTTTTATGCACTATTGGTCTGGTTAAGGATTTCCATGGAATCTGTTGGTTAGTCACAATTGACCACTACGTCATCCACGAATCTTTTATAATAAATAAACTCTTCCAGTTAGTTACGTCCTCAGATAGGTTCTCAACATGTTACATGTGTATATCAGCTAACAGTGGACCTAAGGAGCTTACCATAATATATGGACACTGGTAATAAGAAATAGTTATTAGAGATGTAGTCACATGAAATGTCAACCATCTGTAACAGAGACGCATTTGTAAATGAAAAACCAACGCCTGAGGAAAACATGGTTTCGTCCTTTATATCAACTTTATTAAGAAAATTGATTGACCGAAAAAATCTTTAAATACAAACTTACAGAAGCTTCGTCTAATAGGCTTTAATATTCCTGCTAGCCACTTTGCAAGTTTGTGGATTGGCAATTTGCACATTGATATTATGAGAGGGAGAGGGGCATTAGGTTTATGTATCTTTGTCAGACCATATATGTGTGGTAATTGGAATTCTGTGAGTTTTAGTCAGTTGAAGTTCTCTTTAGTATTACACTCATGTTTAAGAGTTTTTCCTAGATTGTTTGTCACCTTATCTTGTACAGTCTTCACACCTTTTGAAGTAGAGTGTCTGGTAAATATGACCTTGTTTTCAAGGATGCATAACATTTTATTTTGTATACAACTTTGTTCATTATAACTACACCCAAACCTCTATCTAGTGTGAGGATGACGATTTCACTATTATGTCTCAGTTCTTTTAGAGCTTTAAATTGCTCAGATGTTATTATTACAATTGTTTATATATTACTATTACATGCCTTTACATTCCCAGTAGAAACTACAGATTCAAGCTACAGCTTTGAAGTTTCGGTAGCAGTGGTGTTTATTTTTACGGGATCGGGTTGTTAGCTTTCATCTTTACCAGTCATATTACTGGCTTAGTGAGGGAGAGGAGTACGTCGGTCCCATGTCGAACCCCTAGCCACATGCGTGAATGGCGAGGATTCTACCGCTATGCCACCGACTCACGCTCAGACGTTACGATACTTTTCTGAAGTGTACGACCACTGCGAAATTAGTGAGCAATGCCAAATAACTTTGCTTTGAAGCAACCATGATGATTATCAGAAACAGGAAGAAGAGGCTTAGGTTGGTCATACAGATTTTCAAATTGTGAGTGGATTTCAAGTTCTGAGAAATACTTTTGAGGAATGCAAACTTTCGGTCCAATTGATACGGCTTGTTTATGTAGTGACGGAAGTTCTTTGGAAGATACATTGATAACTTATTTGTCTGAATTTACAGGGAAAGGAGTTACAAGTTTGTTTTTATTAAGTGATTTATCTAGCTTCTTATGTGTTTTACTTTACGTTTTAGCAGCGAAAGTTCCACAGAAGGCAGTAAATTTCATGTCACATATATTAAAGATAATTCCAACAAAACAGATGAAGCAGATGAATGAAAGTGGAGCAATTGATTTTATTTATTTTTCGACTACAGCTTGATTGCACACCGTATTTTTTCGGTACAAGTATGGAATTTTCAGCATGTGATATCGGTAGCCCAAAACGATCTCTCTACAGAAAGTCCACATCGATGGACAGAATCTAAATTATGGCAGTTTCTGTCCACTACAGTATAAAAAAGCATTGGTTAAGTGTTTGTTCAGAATCATTCGTCATATATGTATAACCAACACCATGGAAGATAGCAACTATTCATTGAAATTCATTAAGCTGCCAAGAAGTGGCTGCAACAAATAAAATCACCGGACAACATCATCACCATCAATGCACATCATAGAGGCAGGTTGATTTCAGTACTGTCTGTAAACCCATCAATAAAGCAAGGTTGGGTCACATACTTCAGTTCGTTGAAGCCTTGGCTATAGAAAGGTTTAGACCTGTCTTGTATGTCTGAAAATTACTTCTTTTTTCTTTAAACTTGCCTTGGTAACCCAATTTAGGACCAAGGTCCGATTTATTCAATGATATCTTCACCATCTCCCTTCTGTTCTTTCCTACACCACACCCTTACGTCATCTTCCCACCCCTTATTTGTGACTCTGATCCGTGCACGATTTCGTGTGTATTGTAATAATCCATGCTATCTCGCCTTCTATTTAAATCAGTGAGACAAGTACGTGTGTGATCAGAATGTCCTCAAATGCACTATATATTTTGGATAAACTACGTCTTTTTATTTTTCAATTAGTGGTTTTGTAGGGAGTTTGTGTGATTTTATATAGTATTTCATTGTGAGCTGATATCAGTTATTAGACGAATGGAAAATCTGGGATACTGGATAGCTGCTTCGTTTCAGTTTGTTAGTTTTAAGCAGTACCCACTCACAGGTTTTGAACCCAGGCATTTCTGTTTACAAGACGAGCTCCTAGACCGTTGAGACAAATGTGCGTACTGCTGAAGAGTCCCAAACTAGGACGAAACAGCTGTCCGGTACTCCCAGGATTTCCAGTGGTTCTCGAACTGACGTCAGCTCATGATAAAATCCTCCATGGAATCAAGGAAAATCCCTAAAAACCAATACTTAAAAATGACGGAAGTACCGAAAGGTTATATGACTCATCCACAAAATTAGGAATTCCCAGTGTATTGCACATTAGAAGCACTAGTTGACAGACCTCCTCAACATGTTAAAATCGAATCACCACATAACTGACTCAATGTAAACGTCGTGATATGGCTATCAGGGAAACAAATATAAACAATACAACACAAGAAACAGTTTGGATGGTGAAGACGTATACTTTTGTGTACGATGTCAACTTTTGTTCGATACGCACAACATTAGAATGATACTCGACTCACCGTCGACATAATTCATCATTTGAAAAAAATTCATTACAATTGAGCACTTGTTACATTGCTTATAAATATGTCTACGAAAACTGTGTTTAAAACGAATACAACTAAAATAGCTACTCGTATGTGTTTCTGTGTGTGTTTGTGTTTGTGTGTGTGAAGAGATGAGTAGTCAGAGGAAATACTATGACTGACCATGTATTCACATGCAAGTCGAGAAACAACACGTCAAATGCATCATGAATTGGATGCATGTTTAACGGTGCACAGATAGTTTCTTCAAGACAGCATATTCTCAAAGAGAGGAAGGAGAGAGATTTGACTAAAATCCAATTTCACGCTTCCATATTCATTGACTTCCACTCCATCTCTGCAACTCACAAGCTTCTGTCCCACCTACTCTATCAACTTTCACCACACTGAATTCATTCCCCTAACTATCTGACTCACCAACGTAGAACTCTTCAAAAAATGCATTACACTGGGCTGTTATACTCAAGAAAAACATAAACACCACTATCAAAGTGAACAGATTACATATTCTCCAATTAGCCCCAACGAAAATGACCGAATTTCATATGAAACAATTAAGTGTGTCGGTGAGAGAGACTATTTCATACTCATGACTCACCCAAATCATCTAATTCATGAAGCCGGAAATGAATCAGCCGAATCGTGTGAAACACATATCTGTGAAGCGAATCGCGGATCTTATAAGACACCTACACATTCATCGAATTCTATGTGACGGACTGAGATCGACAAACATTATTCCGTGCAAACACACGCCGATAACACTTGAATCAACTCACTTGGAGTCAGTTCCTTCACTCTGTCGGAGTCCAGAGAAGTAGGGTAGGTAGAAGGCAAGAATACTCAATTCCCATGCATTTATTTATATAAGTATGTATTCTGAACGAAAAGTTACAGCATTTATTTGAAAAGACGAAAAGGAACATTGATGAATGAATTACAAAAGCATGTGGGTGGATAGTTAATTCGATAGATAAATGCACACATAGACAGATAAGCAAATAAGAACTCGCAGGAGAAATGTCACTTCACTATGTATTCCGATTTATTCCACTAATCCACCTTTGATTTTGAGCATTAACACTCTTTTAGACGCTCTCGGTTGTGCTGCTTCAGATCTTCAGGTAACTAAAAAGACAGAGAGAGAGAGAGAGAAACAAATGTTGTAAAGTGGAAGAATTAGTTAGAATTACTGTAGGCGTGTTGCTGATATGGAGGAGAACTTAACTTACGAAGGAGAAACGCAGGTTTCGTCTAATCGGGAACAATCACGACTCGCACATCAAATAATTGCAAGGACTAATGCTCACCTACCTACGCCAGAATTACTCCAGACCACGAAACCAGCAATCCATGCTATTTCGCCTTCTATTTAAATCAGTGAGACAAGTACGTGTGTGATCAAAATGTCCTCAAATGCACTATATATTTCTGATAAACTGAGTCATTTTATTTTCTTGTTGAAAGTTAGTGATTAATACCGAGATTTCTGAACTTTGTTTCAAATATTGGAAATAGTAATCATAGCTGATCACTAAAAATTACGACTCATTTACGCCTCATAAAATGCACCGGAGACTGTGCAGACAAATTTTGCACTTCATGTAAGTCTATATTTTGACTTTCAAATGAATATTTGTCCGTTATTTGATTGACGGGCGCAAAAATACCCTAAATGTTTATGTTTTATTCTGGGAGAGCATATCTCTCGGGGAAGACACCTTGTTATCTTTATTTATTTGGTGTATCACATGTAAGTGAAGTGTTACATTTCAAAAATAACCTGTTTGTCATAAGTAAAACAAAACACGTAGATCAGCGAAGAGTCTAGTCTCTTTTCGGCGAATTCATTTTCTTACCTGTACAATCGCAAATATACACATATCGGTTATTTTGTATGTATGTGTACATTAAGTTTTTCGAACAAAAATGCAATTGCTTATGATTATTTTAACTAAACAGGTGAAGATCGCTAATTGGAGCTACGCAATACAAAATGAGTCAAGAAAATTAGGTGTTAATGAAATTAGGGTAGTAACAAAGGTGATGAGTTGTCACAAAGAATTGTTAAAAAAGAAGTTATGTAATAATATGAATAGTTTGATGAGTGAGTTTTACTCAGTAAGCACATAGGAACAAAGTAGATAGTACGAAATTACCTAAGAGTTGAGGAAGAATTATAAGAAACTAAAGAAACAAGCAAATAAACAAAATTAAGTCATCATAATCCATGATAGTGGAAATGGTTGAGTGATTCTCTTTCGTATGCACAGTTCCGGGTTTTCTATGTGAATGGCCAGAGCTTCAGCGATACAAGAGAGACGAAACTGTATTGCCTTTGGTAGGTTATTCTTGACCTTGTAGATTACTTTGAAGCAGGAGGCGTTTGTTGAGATGGAATGATCAGTGTTAACCAGGTGTTGAATTATCTCACTGCTTATAGCATCACTACTGCTTTCTCGCAAACATACTGGATAGTGTTCTTGAATCCTCCTGAACAGGATGCGCCAAACAACCGATGCACCTGGCTCCACAGCAGCAAGTGACCTGATATCTGCACAGAGAAGTGGTCAGATGGGAGATCTTGTACTTGAGGCCTCTGCAGATCAGTGGGCAACTGGAGAATACTGTTCTTAACGTCTCTTCTCAGAGATGTTGTGATCATTCTCTCGAGAATATCGCTTGTCGAATCTCCCTTGAAATCCAAGTTCATGCAGACTTTCTCTTTAGGCGAATTTAAAGTTTCATTTCTCCGAATTCTTGGTTTGATACTTTTGTCGATGAATCTGATTGGATATCCATTTTGGATGAAGATTTCTCCTAGAGTATCTAATTCCGTTTCCAGAACATCGGGACTACACACACCCATATTTTTACACAGGATATTTGTGTTTCTCTATTTTAAATATATTCAAACCACAGAGGAGGACACAGAGAAAGACAGTGAGAGACTACGTTAATTTCAAAAATTTTAACACAAAATACGTATAGCTGAGGTGCAAAATGCAGAGATAGACTTCTTCTACAAGGGACCATGAATCGGTGTGCACAATTTAACAATTACTGTACACCAATAAACAGACTAATAACAGTTCACAAGAAAGTCATTCATCGCCAACTGGGTAACATAAATCTTCACTATCTTGCATATAAACCGTCTCATTTATTTGAGTAGCTGGCGGTGGAATATTAATACTTTCCAGTGCCTTACATAAACTGACCAAAACAACAAGAATCCGTAAGCAATGAAATCACTCAAAACATTGACTGTTTATGATAGAAATTACCGAGTACAATGCCAGCGTATTTATAAATACTCGTGATGTACACTTTACTCTTGTAAAATGTACAGCAATGTAAGAGAGCGAAGTCATTGAGGAAATAATTCTTCACTGAATGGATCCTTGTTTTTGTTTATTCATGAAAAAGGCGAAAATAAGCAAGTTTGGAATAAAGCTATTTTTATTATCAATATAACTTGCGCATCAGGAATATGAAGCAAAGTGATCTATTGCCTCGATAATGTTTTTGAATTTGAATAAGCCATAATGAAGTGGTTGGTGACGTGATCTCAACATGAATACAAAAAGTCTCGTTCGTATATGAGATAGTCGCCATCTCAATTTAACGTGACATATCACTCAAGTGTACTGCTCTTTATGACCATGAGGCATGGTTGACGAAGACGAAAGCAGAAGACATGAAAATACCGTGTGTAATTTCGTAGAGTTAATGTCACTGGAATGTGTTGTGTATTTTGGAGGAGAATAAATTAATTGCAGTAATATTTTAACAGTTTACACACAATGGTAAAACAAAATAACAAAATAGACTTATCATTCTACCAAGATGAAATTATGTGTACACTGTTGCTATACAGTTATGGTTAATTCGTAACATTACTTAGGCTAGAGTTAGCAACATAGTAAGTAATAATGAAGTTAGGCATACAGTTTTATGTGAGACCATTTAGAATACAGAAAGACTGAGCGAAGAAATATTTACTTTTCAATTAGATCCTCATCTCTGGCTCTACTCTAATATATATGTATATATATATAGCATTTTTATTACAATGCACAACAATTTACCAATCAAGTGGCAATTTGTTCGTTAACAATAACAATGATTTTGTTGATCCCGCTACGAGGACTCACACCATTTTTAAGGAAGGATTTTAGGGCAGGTTGAAAAATAGGGTAAGGGCTATAAATGGGCAGCCTGTAGACGGCCGTAGGTCATTTGATCAGCTGATGGATATTGGCGTTATTTTTGGAAAAGACGTCAAGGTTAGGTCATTTTTCGTTGTTTTACACACTTTTTTCCTATATTCCTGCTAAAAGTGGATAAAATACGGCGTATTTAGCAGGAATAGGCAATGGTGTTGTTCTTTTCCGGCCGTAGCTTACAGGCAGTTTACGGTTTTTTGAAAAAACGTACTTTTCCGTTCAGAATATGTCGAATTACTTGAAGACACATGTTATAACGACCATTTCGTGAATTTTTTTCCCATTTTAATGGATTACACATGGACATGATGAGGTGCGATAGCTCGTTTAGGTAATTATTTCAATTACTTTGTTGTGTACTTTTCCTAATGCTGACAAGGCTGCTGCACATGTATTTCTTTAAGAAAAGTTTGCATAAATACTTAGAAATTATGTACGTATAGTATTTCCTTATTTTATGGCATAAACTTGACGTTCGCAGGCAGATGCAATGTCGATTTTGTATTATTGAAAAATGTTTACTGACGTAATTATATATGATTCAACTAATTATTTTGTCATTTCAAACATATTTAATGGTTAATTATTTCGTTTACACTGATAATAATGTCTACATCTGTATAATTCTTATGTTCTTTTTCAGATAATATCTACTTTCGGGAATTTCATGGATTTGGGTGATAAAGAAAAAGATACCTGCACTGTTGTCGATTTTGTATTACATGTTAATTCATTGATAAATGTATTCCTCGTTATTCGTTTGTTTATTCTACTTGATAAGACCGAACATTAGCCCTTGCGTAATTTGTGAGGTATAGAGTATATGAGACTATCTTTGAAATACTAAGTAGGAGCAGATATTCGGAGAAGCCTATTGGTAAAAGATTATGTTGTAGTCAAATAAAGTAAATATGTCTAAATCGTAGAGGAGGTATTGCGATTATAAAGCGTTTCGAGTTACCTATCGTCTTAGCAGAGTACATATACTGTTTCGCGATTCCTAGTCACAAAGTGAGAATAAATCTACCTGAGATAGTTTGTTAGTGATTTCTGCATGTCACAGTGTACCATAAGGAGAGACTATACCTATGCTGTTAGATGTATAACTCTGTGCAACTACGGTTATCGTAATAATTAAAAACAGAATGCCTAGGGTTCTCAGCCACGGGACACGATACGTTGCTATCTGCTCATATAATCACGTAAACAAAAGTCTTCCAGACACCGCATTTACTCCTAACAGCTTACCCTCAACTTTTAACTTAGCAAGTGTTACTTATGTTACTGGAACACAATCGCATTACAACAGAAGGAACACAGATTCATTGAAAAATTGTTTATTAAACAAAAATCAGACTTCAAATGTGTATATAATTCAGATGAGTAGTCCTCTGTTACCGTCAGTAAGTTCCATCTGCGTACACGGCACATATGTATCTCCATAAGTCTGAAAAGGTTTAAGAAAAGCATAATTAACTTGGGTATTAAATGTATGACCTGAATAAAAAATTTTTCCTGATAAGCACTTACAAGTAATCACTTTACAAACAATATATATATATATATATATATAAGTAGCCCACTAAACTTAAGGGACTTCGCAATTTACAGTTGGTCGATATCTAGTGGGTACATCGAAGCATCATGAAATGATAAAACTATTTACCGACAAGTTATGCAGTAGTTTCCAAAGCTTGTACAAATATTTCAGCAAAAATGACAAGGACTTTATGACAAATGACAGGTCTTGACAGCAATAATAATAACATTCATGTTAATAGTGACTATAATAAACAATAATAGGTATTACCATCGCGACGTATTCATCATTAACTTAGATAGACAACTAATAATAATACAACCATACCAAATAAATTTATCACTTAATCTTAAGAAGCATGTGTTTACTTACTTTCACTGTATTCGCTCGATACTGATGTGCTCAACCAGCTTATTAATAAGCTGAATTCAAGATTAATTCTGAAAGTGAGTGGAGATCCAGTTTATGTCAAATAAAAACATGCACCTTACATGTATTACACTGCTTACTGGGACACCTGATACCTGCTTTCCTATCTTCATGACAAGAACACAGATTATCTAGGTTTACTTACATATGCATAAGTATACGTATATGCTGCATCAACCATGCCGTTTTTATCATGATTAACCAGACCACTGTGTATATTATACTTATTTAAGGATGTCTGAAGATAATGGTCAAGCGATAATTGAATTGGCGTGAAGTTATTACCTCTTCAGAACACTGTTTGCATTCTTCACCTCCTGAGAAGTCCTTAGATCTTAATTCGGCATAAATTCGTTGAATTCAGCAAATAAATCCACTGCTATATGATTTCTCTTCTGAGCTGTAGTAGTTTGTGTTGTCAGTTATCTATCCAATTCGATAAAACGCTCCTGGAAATTCAGAACTTGACCAAGCAGCAAAATGTAAGGCATGGTAAGTTTGGCGGTTTTCTAATGTTCAAACCATGCTTGTCTACTTTCAGGTTGGCTGCGAAGTATGCAGGGATTGGTTACCCAAGACGAGGCAACGGATGACCAATAGGAGTGCCCTTCCCTCTTATCTACTTGTATTGCGATTGGTTGTAAATATAATACTTGACCTTGAGTCCTCGTTCTTACTAGCACGCAACACTTGTGTGATCACACTGCTAACGTGCGCTTTGCTCTCTGTTTCAGATCATTGCTTGACGAGTGGGATTACATAAATGGCGAGCCTGCCAACGAAAAAACTTTCTTCTTCTAAGTCTCGACCCAATGAGGCTTCCAAGAACACTTCTCCTGTCAAACAGACAGCATCTCACGAGGTGGATCAATTGGCTGAAGTGAGGGCTCCAGCTTTTCAGTCAAATCAGCCTGCTTCGCGATATGTCCATCCCTTGCCGCATACACTGGAGGTGGGTGATGATTTCGAGCTGTGGTCGGACAAGGTGTGCCGATACATTGATCTGATGAACGTGCCTCACCCGAACGCATTCGTCATCGATTCTGTTGGACGGTCCTTGGAAATGTACACAATTGGTTTGGATTACGTGCATATGCCCTTGACCACCCTGTTGAGTACTCTAAGAGCACGTATAGTGCCACCAATACCTCCCATTGAAGCGCTGAAAAGATTCAGCGAGTGCAACCAGAGACAAGGTGAATCTATCAACCAGTTCACCTTACGTCTCCGCAAGCTTGCGCGTCAAGCTATGCAGGACAAGACACATTCAGAGGTTGAAAGCGCTATATATTCCAAGTTCTTGCAGGGCGTCGACGTCCGTTACAGGAAGGACTTCAACTTGCACACTCCAGCATCCATGACAGAAGCGGAAGCTAGGGCACGCCTAATGGAAAGCCTGGAAGAGCCAGGAACCACATGCCCACAAGTAAACGCAATGGGATATCAGCACACAACAACAAAGCATGCACAGAATCCTACACCACCGTGGAAAGGACGCCCACAGTCGCAATCCACTTCAAGAAACGATTGCTACTACTGCAGGCGGTTTGGTAAGCTTGCTAGGAGTTGTGGTCACAATGCAGGTGAGTCACATGTCGATATGAATTGTGTGCCTACTGTAAACCTAATCGGTGTCACCTCCTCCCCGAAAGTTGTAGGTTATATAGGCGGGAAAAAGTGTGTTATGTTAGTTGACTCAGGAGCAACTTGTTCTGTCGTACATTCCTCATGTGTTCCAGAGACGTTTAGGCCAACAATAGGGACTCACAATTTGCGGCTTACGACAGCCAATGGAGATTGCATGCAATCCCAGGGACTGGTCCTGCTGCCACTTAAATTGGGAACACTGTCACTTCAACACAATTTCATCATTTCTACCCGGGTGCCGTGGCAGGTAATCTTGGGAGTCGACCTCCTGGAAAAGCTGTCGGGAATAATAGATTGTAGTCATAGGACTCTTATACTGAAGGACTGTTCCATCCCATTTATTGTAGGGAACGACAAAGAGCACGGCACTTTTGGCGTGCAGGGAGATGCTAAGAGTGAGAAACAGCGAATGCTGACGACTATAGAACCCCTACCATCGGAAACGGCTGCCAACTTTAATAAAATGTTAGACAAATATGAGGACTGTTTTGACTGGGATGGAAAAAGCCCGGGAAGAACAAAACTGGTCCAACATCACATAGAAACGGGTAACGCCCCACCTTGTAGACAACCTGCACGGCGAGTACCTGCACATTACCAGAAGGAGCTTAACAGGTTAGTTGATGAACTGTTAGAGAAAAATGTCATCAAACCATCCGTATCTCCATGGGCTTCACCGGTAGTTTTAGTTAAGAAATCGAATGGGACACTCCGGTTGTGTGTAGATTATCGTAAGTTAAACCTGTTAACTAGACGAGACTGCTTTCCCCTTCCACGCATAGACGACACTTTTGATGCCTTAGAGGGGTCGAATTGGTTTACCACTCTAGATCTGGCATCGGGATATTGGCAGGTTGAAGTACACCCAGATGACAGGCAAAAGACAGCATTCATTGTACAAGCAGGCCTGTATGAGTTTGAAACAATGCCGTTTGGGTTAGTCAATGCCCCAGCAACATTCCAACGCCTCATGCAAACGGTCTTGAGTGATTGCATACCAGGTAAGTGTTTGGTATATTTAGATGATGTTATCATACATAGTAAGACGTTGACCGAACATTTAAGTGATATTTCCGAAGTATTAGAACGGATGCAGACCGTTGGGTTAAAACTGAACCCATCGAAATGTCAATTCTTCAGGAAAGAAGTGTGTTTCTTAGGTCACATTGTTTCAGCCGAAGGCATTAAATGTGATCCAGCAAAAGTTCAGGAAGTCAAAGACTGGCCGCTCCCAAACTCAGCCCCCGAGTTACATAGTTTTTTAGGGTTAGCCTCGTATTATCGACGTTTTGTACTTAACTTCTCTTTCCTTGCAGCTCCTCTATTCGACATTCTTAAGAAGAAAGACTACAATTGGACAGCATCAGCGACGGAAGCCTTCGAAAGACTAAAAAACTGTTTATGTAGCCCCCCTATCCTAGCGTATCCCAATGTTTCTGACCAGGCAGGTCCATTCATCCTAGATACAGATGCTAGCGACTCTGGTATCGGGGCAGTTTTGTCTCAAAAAGACGCAGATGGAGTAGAAAAGGTGATAGCCTATGCAAGTCGAGCACTCAACAAGAGTGAGAAGAATTACTGCACCACGCGGAAAGAAATGCTGGCACTGGTCAATTTTGTTAAACACTTTAGGGCATATCTCCTCGGTAGACATTTCATTGTACGCACTGATCACAAAGCCCTTAGCTGGCTACATAACTTCAAAGAAGCTGAGGGTCAGATTGCCAGATGGCAAGAACACCTACAAGAGTATGACTTCGAATGCATGCATAGACCGGGTAAGAATCATGGAAATGCAGATGCGTTGTCAAGAAAACCTCTTAGGTATCACGGTGACTGCCCATCATGCACCGAAGCACAAGTTTCACTGCTCCAACTAGAGGCTCATACTTCATATAGTTGGCCTGAACTTCAGTCTTCAGACCCTGAACTGGCCTTGATTTACGAACGTGTTCGAAATGGAGGCGAACGACCGACAACCCAGGAAATAAGTAAGCTTGGATGGGAAACCCGGTGTTTATGGTCTCTGTGGGATAATCTGAAAATTGTCGATGACATCCTCTACTACCAACATGGACCCACTTATACTCGTCGCGTTGTGGCTCCACAGTCGGCACTACCCACAGTACTATTGTCATTACACCAGCAGTTAGGCCACGCGGGCTCAGGGAAAATGATTGAAGCGGCTAAAAGACGTTATTGGTGGCCTCACCAGAGGAAAGACATCATAGATTTCTGTGACTCCTGCGAGGTATGCCAAACTATTAAGGCTCCGCACAAATATAATAAGGCACCCTTAGAACCCATTATAGCTGGCCATCCGAATGACTTAGTACAAATAGACTTGGTTGGACCTCTCCCAGTAACTTCCAGAAATAATAACTATATTTTAGTCATGGTAGACCATTTTACCAAATGGTGCGAGGCTATTGCGATCCCACAGATTGATGCTGTAACCATCGCAGAGTCAATTTTTGACCACTGGGTCAGCCGTTGGGGGGCACCACTTCAACTGCATTCAGATCGAGGATCCAACTTTGAAAGTATCGTTGTCAGCGAACTCTGTCGTATAATGGGTATCCGGAAGACATTTTATTAAAGTTGGCAGCCGTTTCCGATGGTAGGGGTTCTATAGTCGTCAGCATTCGCTGTTTCTCACTCTTAGCATCTCCCTGCACGCCAAAAGTGCCGTGCTCTTTGTCGTTCCCTACAATAAACGGGATGGAACAGTCCTTCAGTATAAGAGTCCTATGACTACAATCTATTATTCCCGACAGCTTTTCCAGGAGGTCGACTCCCAAGATTACCTGCCACGGCACCCGGGTAGAAATGATGAAATTGTGTTGAAGTGACAGTGTTCCCAATTTAAGTGGCAGCAGGACCAGTCCCTGGGATTGCATGCAATCTCCATTGGCTGTCGTAAGCCGCAAATTGTGAGTCCCTATTGTTGGCCTAAACGTCTCTGGAACACATGAGGAATGTACGACAGAACAAGTTGCTCCTGAGTCAACTAACATAACACACTTTTTCCCGCCTATATAACCTACAACTTTCGGGGAGGAGGTGACACCGATTAGGTTTACAGTAGGCACACAATTCATATCGACATGTGACTCACCTGCATTGTGACCACAACTCCTAGCAAACTTACCATGCCTTACAAAAATGACGTTTGAAATTACCTCAACTCGAATGACAAACTGGCCAATCACAAGCGAGCAAATCGCTTGTTTATCTCATTCGAGGTCACTCAAAATTACGGCCGTCTACAGGCTGCCCTATAAATGGATCTCAAACGGATCTTATTTATAGTCATTAAGTTGAATAAATATACAGTATGTGGTGTAACTTTTCTATTGACAATCCGGTGCCTAACTGAGAGATGTTTCCCTCACATGCTAGGGAAAGATACTCCCTGTAACAGTTTTATGCCTTTTTATGGGTTTCGCTATAAATATAAGTTTCCATTTATCATGAATGCCTCTTTAATGTGATTGGTTCGTTCAAGGTCGTTTGCTGATTGATTGTTAGTGGTGTCGAAGGTTTCACTTTGCCCTATTTTTGTAAACGGTATACATTTAGTCATGAGTAATCATAGTCCTAAAGTCATTCATATTCGCACAAGTGCCAAAACCATTCAGCCAGATAGTGTTGAAACATGATTTCAGATAGCTGAGTCTGATTTTAGTGAGTACGGGATAAGCGATCAACGTTCACAGTTCTTTGTAGTTATTCACGTCCTACCGCGGGAATTCAGCAAGTGCGTAACGGTGCAGATGTCGGGTCCAGAGGTAAGTAACTCGTACGAGTTGCTCAAGGCATCACTCCTGAGGAGAGAAAAATTCCCACGAATCGGCAGCTTCTGGATGAATTATTTCGTAACATCGAGTTAGGGGATCAGTCAGTCGTGAGCATACTAACAAGAATGAGAGAGGCTAGTGGCCAACGTCAGTTAGATGAAGGAATTTTCAGAGAACTCTTCTTATCTTAACTGCCACAGTCAGCACAGGCTGTATTGGTGACAATTCAGGGTATTAGTATAGATGACTTAGCTATTTCTGCAGATAAAATTCTAGAAATAACCAAACATCCAGTTACTGAAATGTGCTCAGTTGCCAAACAGACTTCGAGTAAGGGTACTGTAGTGATAGAGTTATGCAACTCCATTCAGTAGATGCTTAGGTCAAACTTAGCCTGTAATTCCTTCTACCGTCGTCCAAGCTCCCCTCAACGACGAAACTCTCGTGGTCGATCTAAATCCAAGCCACGTTCACTAAAAAGCCCTGACTGGTGCTGGTATCACAACACCTATCGCCAGGAAGCGAAATGTTGCCGCAAACCTTGTAATTTCGGCAATGTCTCAACGTCTATGGGAAACTATCCCGCTGACACGCATTAGTGATAACTATCACCGGTGGCACTAGCCGCCTATTTTACATCCATGATGTAATCAGCCAGACTCGATATTTAGTCGACACAGGTGCCGAAGTCAGTGTACTTGCTGCCACAGCAGCAGATCGACAGAAGGAACCTACCTTCAACTTACAGGCTGCAAATGGAAAACCAATTTCAACCTTTGGTAGGAAATACGTCTATCTGAACGTAGGTTTACGCGAACCTATTTAGTGGATTTTCCTGCTTGCTGAAGTCACAATGCCCGTCATTGGCACGGACCTACTTAATCATCATGATTTACTCGTAGACGTCCGCCGAAAACGACTGATTGACAATACTATTAGTCCTTCTATTACAGGCATCACTTACATAGGCTCCAGCTTGTCACTCATTAAGATGAAAGCAATCCTTGATCCAACTTTCCAACCAATTGTTGACAAATATTCGGAACTCAATTGCTCGTTCAATGGTCTACCGTGCATAACCAGCAATGTTATACACCACACCATAACCTCAGGACAGCCCGTGACATCTAAAGCATGGCAACTTGTTGCTGACAAACTGAGACTCGCTAGAAATCAGCTCGACCATATGCTCACCCATGGCACCATCGAATAGCCCATGGACATCCCCATTTCATATGCTACTGAAAAATGATAGCAGCGGTTGGGGACCCACTGGTGATTACCGGTGACTGAACACCAAAACAACCCCTGATTGCTATCCATTGCCTGATATACACGACTTGACAGCAGCATTATCTGGAGCAGCTCTATTCCCTAAAATAGACTCGGTTAAAGCATATAACCAAATCCCGATGACACCAGAAGATATTCCGAAAACGGCTATCATTACGACTTTCGGACTTTTTGAATTTCTACGTATGCCATTCGGTCTCTGGAATGCGGCATAAACGTTACGATGTCTCTGTCAATGGAGTTGAAGTTTGAACGATCAATTCTTGGTTGTTTGCTCAAAATCAACTTCCCCAATTTTCGCGGAGGCATCAATACGACAGTCACCGTCTCATCGGTCGCTGTTCAGAAAGAAGTCAGCAGTAAACCATCAGAAGTAATCTCGTGATTTATTATTGTAATATTTGTTCACAGACCTTGGTAGAAATATTTTTTATATGTTGGTGTTACAATAAAGAATTCCCAAGCGGCCAATCGGTGTTTTGGTTTTTGCGTCCGTTATTACTAAGCGTTTCTGAGAAACTTCAAGGAACAGCGTGAGCCCGAGCGTAGCAAGAGCTGGGCATTAACGGTTTACGAGACGTGGCTGACAGTTTCTGATGGTAGAAACAGACTGTTAATTCCTTTCCTACCTGTTCATTCTCAAGCTTTTCTTTGTTCAACATTATACTACTTGCCATTAGTAAGTAGTATGATTTTTATATGTTAATTTAATACAATGACATTTGCTTACAACTGCAGTTAAATTACTTGTTCTATTATCATTCTATTAATGTATAGTTCTTATTTTTCTTCTCCTTAAACATTACTTGCTGCATTTACCCTATAGTGTATGCTTTACTATTGAAAGTTGTTTGTTCATATTTGTTTATTCTTTGCTTGGCATTCGCGGGCCGTTTGAACCGACACGTGGATCGACCTTGACACAGCATTGCTGTTTTTACTTATTGACTGCACAGTGGTTGTGCATTTGACGGCATTTAGCCACAGACACCTCACATTTTGAGGTTTGTATATTATATATCTATTTTTATGTAATAAAGTACCGTATTGCAGAATATCCTGTATTTTGGACTTTACGCGTCACTCTACGTGTGGTTAAATCTATAGTTTGGATTATCGTTTCGGATTTCTTTCGGGAGAAATTCACAGTACTCAAAATTGGTCTTGTTGATCTATTTGGACGATTATCAATGCCGGTTACTCGTAATATGTCTGGAAAACTGGAAAACGCTGAAGAATATCTTCGAGTCAATTTATCTTCACCGCAAGTTTCTTCTTTACCTGTTTCCTTATCTGTTTCTGATAATTTTAAACACACCCCTCATGTCAGCCCAGGTTTTGATAATATTGCTATGAGAGGTAGTGTAGTAGTAGACTCCGATGTTGATTCGGATGTGGCTACCGAATTAGAGATCCTAGAGCTTAAGGTTCAAGAGCTTAGACTTCGCAGCAAACAACGAAAATTGAAGAGCGAGCGCTCTCAACAAGTCAAGACTGCAGCCAGCTGCGTTCGATCTTGCGCCAATCCCTCGGAAAGCCAACTCCTAGACGGTAGCACCATGTATTGTACAGCACGACCATCAGGGTCAAATTGTACTGCTACTCCAGTCCAACCACTCCTGAACTCATTTAGCCCCATTAGAATGCCTCAAATTGAGATGGATAAGTTCGATGGTACACCGACTAAGTTCTTGAAGTTTATAAGATGCTTTAACATGTTCATAGGAGAACAAACTAATGATGACAACCTACGGTTAATGCATCTTATACACAATTGTGTTGGTATAGCCAAGGAGGCCATAGAGCATTGCATTCTACTGCCCTCTGAGGTAGGCTATAGGAAAGCCATGGGGATTTTACGAAGTCAATTTGGCCAACCTCATGCAGTTTCAGATGCCTTCCTCTCCGAATTACTGTCAGGCCCACAGCTGCAACCTGAAGATATAGTTGGGCTACAACGGTTGTTGAGACAGATGACCAATTGTGAGATAGCCTTATCTCAGATGAATCACATGGCAGACTTGGACTGCTCTACCAACCTTAAGTGCATTGTTCAACGTCTCCCTCGGCACCTACGATGGAAGTGGGCAGAATTGGTAAACGATGGTTTACAGTTTGCTGAACCTAGCTTTCGTTACCTCAAAGAATTCCTCGAAAGGCAACTGTCCTTGGCTACAAGCTGTTACGGCCAGATAGCTAATGGGAATAGGAACAACAACGAAGTAGGGTCCAACGATAAAATGTCCAGAGCTATGCCTTCGCACAGTGTTAATGTCGTGAAGTCACGAGCCCAGAAGTCGTGCATAGTTTGCTTCACAGATCACGACTTATGGGACTGTCAACGCTTTTTGTCGATGAGTCACAAAGAGAGACTAGCAGTGTCAATGCGGCATAAGGTGTGCTTCAACTGTTTGAAATGTAATCACCGAGCTGACACTTGTCGTGCAGCAAGAGGTTGCGATATAGTAGGATGCACTAGACGTCATCATAAACTTCTACACAATGAAGATAATTCAGCATGCAAGACTGTCAACTACTCTAGCACGGAATCCGGAACTTCCTTTTTAGGATATGTGCCGATTCGTATCTTAGGTCCTAAAGGATTTCTAGATACCTATGCCTTTCTTGACAATGGTTCAGATGCTACACTACTGCTGAGTCATGTTGCCGCCAAATAGGACTGGAAGGGGTTAATACATTGATGCAGGTAACATCTTTCTGTGGAACTACTTCTCAGAATTCATCTAAGGTTGATTTCGAAGTTGAATCCTTAACGGGAGATTACAAGACGAGGGTCAAGAGTGCCTACACCGTGGAAAGCTTACCTGTAAAGAGACCTAAGACTCCTTCAAACGAACAGGTGAAAAAATGGCCTCACCTGGCAGAAATTCCCTTTCTAGACGTCGAATGTAAACAGGTCAGTCTACTAATTGGGACTAATGTACCTGAAGCACACTGGGTGCTGGAGCAGCGTATAGGGAAATCCAACCAACCGTTTGCATCTTTGTCAGTTTTTGGTTGGTATTTATTGGGTTCAGGAGACGAATATAAAGAAGCAACCTCTATCTTCTGCTTAGAGGAAAGTGAATCAGTAGAGAACAAGCCTTTGCGAATGATTGAAGCTGAATTTCAGGACAAGCACTCATGCGAAAGGTCCAGTTCTGAAATAGATAAAGGGGTTCTGAAGGCAACCGATAGGGAGATAAGATTGCGGAACGGACATTATGAAGTTCCATTGACTTGGAAAGAGGACTGGCGTAGATTACCGCCTAATAAGTTTGAGGCAGAACGCAGGCTGGACAGTCTTCAGAAGAGACTAAAAAAGGACGAAAGCCTATTGAAGTCCTACAATCAAATACTAACAGACCATGAGTTGAAGGGTTATATTAGTCGCGTTCCTGACGACTTCTCCAAGAAACGTAGAGTTATCCCTCACCACCCAGTTATGAATCCCCGCAAGCCTGGTAAAATTAGAGTGGTTTTCGATTGTGCCTTTAAATGTAAGGGAATATCCTTGAACGATTGTCCGTATTCGGGACCTGATCTGATGAATGACTTGGCTGGGGTACTATTGAGATTTAAAAAACATCGGATAGCCTTGTCAGCAGATATTGAGGAGATGTTTCTTCAGGTTCACTTACCTGTCAAGGATAAAAGTGCCTTTAGTTTCTTATGGTATTCTGAGGGTAGACTGGACTTACCACCGAGCCTGTATGAATTAAACGTACATCCCTTCGGTGCTACCTCATCACCTTTTTGTGCAGCCTATGCTTTAAAACGAGGCACAAGACGATGGAAACAAGGGCAACTCCTCGCTGATACGTTTTGGAGACGGTGGAAGCGGGAGTACTTGACGACCTTACAATCGCGTTCGACGACATCGAAACTTACAAGTGGGAGACCTAGTACTAGTGGCTGCGGAGCCTTCACCTCGCAATCGTTGGTCAATGGGAATAATTACAGGTGTTACGGCAAGCTGCGATGGGTATATCAGAAAAGTGGATATCAAGACACCGAGGGGTATAGTCAACCGAGATGTGCGTAGGGTTTGCCTATTAGAAGGTATTGAGGAGAGATAAGCACTTTGTAGGATATATAGCTGGATAGTGGATACAGATGTGGCGAGAGTAAATTGTACCATTTCTGTGTCTTACTAGCAGGTAGAGTAGGGAAAACCAGGCTGGTTTTGAGGGGGCGGTGTTAATTCCTTTCCTACCTGTTCATTCTCAATCTTTTCTTTGTTCAACATTATACTACTTGCCATTAGTAAGTAGTATGATTTTATATGTTAATTTAATACAATGACATTTGCTTACAACTGCAGTTAAATTACTTGTTCTATTATCATTCTATTAATGTATAGTTCTTATTTTTCTTCTCCTTAAACATTACTTGCTGCATTTACCCTATAGTGTATGCTTTACTATTGAAAGTTGTTTGTTCATATTTGTTTATTCTTTGCTTGGCATTCGCGGGCCGTTTGAACCGACACGTGGATCGACCTTGACACAGCATTGCTGTTTTTACTTATTGACTGCACAGTGGTTGTGCATTTGACGGCATTTAGCCACAGACACCTCACATTTTGAGGTTTGTATATTATATATCTATTTTTATGTAATAAAGTACCGTATTGCAGAATATCCTGTATTTTGGACTTTACGCGTCACTCTACGTGTGGTTAAATCTATAGTTTGGATTATCGTTTCGGATTTCTTTCGGGAGAAATTCACACAGACTTTGGCGGATTCAAACAGTTGGTGAAAGTTTGGATAGTCGCCGTTCATCTTTCCTCGTGCCGGTCAAGTCCTCTTTGAACAAGCAATATCTGGAACTTTTTGGAATTGGGTCAAGTTTAACAATGCCTGGGTCAAAGAAGGGACAGAGTGTCTTGGATGCAAACAGGAAAGTAAGTCATGGTGACTTGTCTGTTAATTGTAACCATGTGTCTGATGTTAAGCATGACATGGTTGATGTTACTGTTTCGCCGTTCAGGGATAATAGGAACATCAAACTCCCTAAATTTGAACCACGGTGTTTCGATAGAAACCCGGCCGATTATTTACAATTTGTAAAGGAGTTTGAGATCATGTTGAGTGGTTTTTATTAAGTGATGAATTGAAGTTAATGTATTTGATGAGATATTGCACTGGAGATGCTGCAAGAGCTATACAGTGCTGTAAGTTTATGAAGCCAAAAGAGGGCTACTACGAGGCTATGAGCATATTACGTCAAAGGTTTGGAAGACCTTCGATGATTGCAGGGAAATTATTCGAGGCTGTTAAGGGTAATGGTGGTCAATTACAGGATGACTCCCAGGCACTCACTGAGTTTTTAGATAATTTGCTAATTTACAAGAATGGAATGATTTCGATGAATCGAATGAGTGACCTCAACTCGAGTTTTATACTAGAAGTAATAGCAAGACGTCTACCTACTCGACTGCAAAGGAAGTGGGTGAAGATGAGCTCCCGTATGGAGGATGAGGTTATCGAACCAAAGTTCGACGATATCCTGAAACTGGTAACAGATAGCGTCAATCAATCTATGAGCAAGTTCGCCAGTCTATTACATCTCACCCCTAGAATAGAGCAGTCTGAGATCAAAATGCAATCATTGATGACGAGTAGGCCTCAGAGAGGTGGATATCGAGAAGACTCCATGATGTCCAGTAATGCATATAGACCTAGTGAGTGTAACAGGTTTCGTAGTACATCCTCAACAGATAAGTTGCAAGATACAAGAGAAACACGGTTGTGTTTTACACGTTTGCAAGAGGTGCATACAAAGGTGAACTGTGAACCAGTGAGCAAGTTCAGTGATAAGCTAAATGTAAACTCCAGGCCTGACTCCGAATTGTGTGACGATAACGGTGCGGTGAAGAAGTCTGTAGTTTCAACTGGTAAGCCATTGTTGAATAGAGTGTCACAGAATAGAGTTGCTGCTTCAGAGTCCAGTTCTGACCCTACAAGTTTACAAGGTATTACTATTCAGAGTGAAGTTATAAAACCTCTAAGGATTTGCGAGGAGGAACCAAAATTGTCTACTTCTGTTATTCAAGAGTTTGAAAATGATGAAGTTGACGGAAAAGTGAATATTTGTGGTGATGATCATGATACTTCACAGTTGTCTTTGGTTGATCATGATGAGATGAGGGATATGCCTACTACTGTTAAGTTGAACAAAGGTTCTGTACAACTTGAAAGTGAAGTAGAAATAAATGCAGATGCAGTTGCAGAAGGTATGCATACTTGTGAGACCGTCAGTGTGATTGATCAGCATGTAGCCCACCTATCATCAGATGCTAGTACTAAACCTGAGCTGATAGTAAAAGACAGCAGTGGTGGTGGTCTTGCAGGTGGACAAATTTCTGAAAGTCGAGCAACAACAGCTTTTTATCCACCGCTAAGTTCATCAACTTGTGTCACTCAGTCGTCGTTGGTGTTGTCATCCACAAGGAAGATGACGCCCATGAACTCAAGTATCTTGTGCAATGATTTTGATAGTATTGGTGCATTTGAAAAGACGAAAGATATTGCTCAATTTAGTGAGAATAAGCCAGGTTTAAACGAGAGGGTAATTGTTAAATTGACTTGCATGAATAAAGGCATTTCTAGTTTCAAGTTACTATTTGAATGTTATTATCTTTGGTGTAAATTACTCTGTGCCTACGCTTGATTGACCAGATACGTCGTGTGTTTGTTCGTCATCCATATTCTACGATACAGTGACATGAGCGTGTTACCGTTCAGATTTGGGGATATAGCTGATAGAAGGAAGTTAGCAAATGAACTCTGC
This sequence comes from Trichobilharzia regenti, assembly GCA_944472135.2. Taxonomy (NCBI): domain Eukaryota; kingdom Metazoa; phylum Platyhelminthes; class Trematoda; order Strigeidida; family Schistosomatidae; genus Trichobilharzia; species Trichobilharzia regenti. The sequence continues at coordinate 25,637,661 of OX235270.1, read as the reverse complement.
GACGATTTTCCAACCTAGGGCGTCAACCTGAGAAGGGTTGTAGGTGTACTGGTGTAAGTCCTACAGTTCTTCAAAGGGTAGCGCATCAATGAGCAGTCCAATGTGCTTGGTGTATGATCTTGTACATATGTTCATATTGTATATACTGAATTGGTATCATCTGTCATCTAGCTGTTGGTAATTCTGTTTGTGTCCGGACGACTTCCACTTGGATCATCAACCTGAGAAGGAATGTAGGCGTACTGCTGTAAGTCCTACAGTTCTTCAAGGGTAGTTTGTCATGCCGGAATCCACAACATTTGATGCAGTGATTGTACATATGTTTGTGTTAAATAGTTGTGTGAGTTCCAATTATCGTAATTGTTGGTTAATCTTGTTTGTGTCCGGACATTCCACAACTTACAATGGTCAACCTGTGAAGGTTTGTAGGCGTACTGGTGTAAGTCCTGCAATTCTTCAAGGGTATTCCATCAAGACATGAACTGCGAATTTGTGTGTACTGTTTGTATATACGTGTGGTGTGTCATATCAATTGGTGTTTTTGAATTCATTGTGTTTACTCGTTGTTTTCGTCCCTTGTTGTTATTGCATAATTTTGTTGAAATTTTCGTCGTGATTACTTCCAAAGTTGTGTCCACTCTTCTACATCCGTGAATGAATTGATTGATGTTAAGGACAGCAGATGGGGCGTATACGCCGAGGAGGCTATTGCTGAGAATGAAATGCACACGGAGATAATTGTTAGCTGCGGTCCGACACGCCGAGGAGAACGAGTGTAAACGACTGAGGCTCGCATGCGTCACCGCAATTAGAACTGAGGCAGAATGAGTGACCAGCGATTTCAGTGGTAATTGGTAGTGAGTAGATACGAGGATGTGCGTAGAGTATCGTGAGGTGGTGCTATGGTCACATTGCATTCTGCAAGAGTCATTCTAGCAAGCGGCGATTGTGTTGCAAGATGTCAAGAGGAGGTCTCTGTCTGGAGGCGCAGGTCGTCAGCGACGTGCGAGATTGTGCTGTGGGTATGCTTGTGGTGTGTTGGCTTTTCTGTTTATTTTCCATTTCAGCTCTGTCCGTGTGACCCAGGTTCTCGCAATGGCATCCAAGTCGACGTGCATTGATCGTGAAGGAAAAAAGGGTTGGATGCCTTTTTTGCCGGGGAGTGTCAATGGAGTTGAAGATTGAACGATCAATTCTTGGTTGTTTGCTCAAAATCAACTTCCCCAATTTTCGCGGAGGCATCAATACGACAGTCATCGTCTCATCGGTCGCTGTTCAGAAAGAAGTCAGCAGTAAACCATCAGAAGTAATCTCGTGATTTATTATTGTAATATTTGTTCACAGACCTTGGTAGAAATATTTTTTATATGTTGGTGTTACAATAAAGAATTCCCAAGCGGCCAATCGGTGTTTTGGTTTTTGCGTCCGTTATTACTAAGCGTTTCTGAGAAACTTCAAGGAACAACGTGAGCCCGAGCTTAGCAAGAGCTGGGCATTAACGGTTTACGAGACGTGAATGACAGTCTCACTGATGGAGTATTTCGTGGACTCGACCTTGTGTACGGATACTTAGATGACTGTCTCATTTTCAATGCAGACTTAGACCCTTAGACTCTTGGACTTGGCATTTGAAAGGTTACGTCTACGTGGTGTAACTGTCAATATCCAAAAGTGTCAAATAGGCGTTGACTCACTCGACTTCCTGGGTCACAATATTGACTTCAAGGGTATTCGCCCACTGGCTAGTAAAGTTGAGGCGATACTAAACTTTCCAGGGCCACAGGCAGTGAAAGGCCTCCGCACTTTTAACGGCTTGGTGAGTTATTAAACAGGGTTTATTCCCAGCTGTGCCTCTCTGATTCAGCCATTGACAGACATTCTTCGAGGGAATAACAAGTCCATGGAACTTGAAGCGTCTGCCCAAAATGCTTTTACTCAGGTTAAAAAAGCTAATGCGGATGCCACACTTTTAATGTATCAGGATCCAACAGCACCGTTAAGTATCTCGGTTGATGCATCAGACACTGCAATCGGCGCAGTTCTACAGAAACTAGGTAAAAAAAGAGTGGCAACCACTCGCCTTTATCTCGAGGCGCCTTCAGTTGGCAGAAACGAAGTACAGTACATTCGGCAGAGAACTTCTGCAAATGTACTGTACTATACGTCATGCTTGACATTCAGTAGAGGGTCGTGAATTCATAATTTTTACTGATCACAAACCTCTGACGTACTCTCTGAACTCAACTTCAGATAAGTGTTCACCCAGGGAATCACAACAACTTTACTACGTTTTACAGTTTACATTGGATATTCTCCATGTATCCAGAGTGAAGAACACTGTAGCAGATGCCTTGTTGAGCATTTTTTCCCTCACCCAAATAGACGGCATAGACCTTGTGAGACTAGCTCGTCTTAAAAAACAAGATACCGAGCTTCAACATGAGTTGTCGTACACAACTCTGCAATTAGCTGAGAAAGCTGTAGGTATGGGAAGAATTTCTATTCTATGTGACATTTCCACTAGTACTCCTCGCCCCATCGTGCCCAAAAGTTATCACCGTAACGTCTTCAATACGTTGCATGGCTTATCCCACCCAGGTATTCGATATGCCGTCAAACTCGTAACTAGTGGTTTTCGTTGGTTTGGTATTAATGAACAAGGAAGGGAATGGGCGCACACGTGCTTAGCTGCCAAAAAGTGCAAAGTAGTAAGACACACCAAAAGCCTCTTGACACCTTTCTTCTCCCTGATGCTCGTTTCAAACACGTTCATATCGATTTGGTTGGACCCCTTCCAGGATCTCATGGATATACCTATATCTTAACCTGCATAGATCGCTTCACACGACCACCTGAAGGAGTACTCCTCAAGGATGTATCTGCTGAAACAGTTGCACGTGTCTTTGTCGAACGATGTATCTCAGCGCGCTCCTTGAATACGACGTGATTTTTCCTCTCTAACCGGAAAATACCAATTTTGTGAATTATCCATTTGGGAAACCTGATCTTCCTAGCCGGTGAATTAGATTCAACCATTGCTTACATAATAAATCTCTGTGTGGTAAGTCCAGCTGTCGCGAACTACTGCCAAAGCTTCAGGTGCTACTTTTGTAGCAGCATCTTCCTCGCTCGTTCAGATAAACAAGACTTGTTGGTCTACCACGTGATTTCTGTGAAGCCGATCATCCAGAAAGTACTAGGTAAAGTCGATGTCAATGAAGTTGAAGATTGAACGATCAATTCTTGGTTGTTTGCTCAAAATCAACTTCCCCAATTTTCGCGGAAGCATCAATACGACAGTCATCGTCTCATCGGTCGCTGTTCAGAAACAAGAGTGAAACATCGTCAGAAGTAATAGAAAGATTTATTATTGTAATATTTGTTTACAGACCTTAGTTTACTTAGTTCGTTTACTCCTTTTATATGTTGGTGTAACAATAAAGATATAACAAGCAGCAGATCGGTGTTTTGGTTTTGCGTCCGTTATTACTAAGCGTTTCTGAAACTCAAAGGAACAGCGTGGGCCCGAGCGTAGCGAGAGCTGGGCACTAACGGTTTATGAGACGAGACTGACAGTCGAAAACATTTTCTTTTCCTTGCCGTGTACATTTTCAATCTTATTCTTGTTCTTTTGGATAGATATTGTTGCTCTCTTAGTCGTATATAGCATAATTTATAGTGATTGTTAATATGGTTGTCGAAAGTAGCCTTAGAAAAGCCACTAAAACTTCGTACTCTGTAGTCACAAGGGCTTCAGCCAGAGAAGGAAAAAACGCAGGGACTTCAACCCCTTCCCGCATACCGATCCTAAAGACTCGTGTAGCTTTTGTCTGTCCTGATACTACGCCTGCATTGACAAAGTCTAGTACTGAAGCGGCACAGGCAGTACCAGGAGGACAGGATTCTACACCTGCATGAACTGTAGGCCAGCGTGTGAAACACAACAAAACTAAAAAGAAACGTTCAAGACGTCTTAAGACCTCGAAGGCGTCATCAGGGAAAGGAGATGAATGTCAGGCGTGCAGTTTCATAGTTTCTAAAACTGATTCAGCGTTTGAATGCAATTTTCGCAAATGATAGGTGCACTGCCGTTGTGACAAAGAGGTACCGAAAGCATACTATGAGTTTATGAGAAATAACCCATGTCCATGGTTTTGGTACATTTGTCCACTTTGTCGCCCTGGTATAGTCCCACAAAGCGTGTCTGTGGATAGCAGAAACAGCACGCTATTTTGTCCCAACACAGTCTCATGCAGCTCCCCCCTGCTAATATCACACTGCCAAAACTTGGCAAAGACATTAAGAAGGACACACCAGTCCTACTGACTGGAAATGCCAATTTTCGCATCAGGGGAAGGCAAAATTACAAAAGCATCACTTGCATCCACTAGCAGGGCTGGCAACACAAAACGGCTGGCCAGATACCGATGAAGCCTAATGTTGCTGATGATGAAAAGGAATGCAAGAAGCCGAAGGCCAAACCTTAGTTTGAGGTTAGTCGGTCTAACTCTCTCATCATCTTTAACGTACCTGTGAGCAAGGCTAGCTTGCTCGAACGACGGGCTCTGTTTGATCAGGAACAGTGGTCCAACATGTGCAATAAACTAGGTCTGAACATTAGTTCAGAAAAAATTGTGCAGGCCTCTGCCGAAGAGGCCAAAAAAGTACTATTAATGGCTCAGGTACTAGCCTTGGACAGAAGTTCTAACATGAGGGTGAGGCCATGGGCTATCAGACATATGGCGAGGGAGTAACCGGAACTAATACCCTCCACCTCTGTGGTGGTACACAGTGTTCTGGAGCTGGAAACCGGCACTACTTTTGAAAAACACATTCACCACGTACAGCAATGGGGATGGCTGTCATCTCAGATGGCCCCTGGCGCTTCTGGAGCCATCTCCATTTTCCGACTACCTCGCCCCGCTCATCTAACACTGGTTAACTCTCCAAAGCTGCTTAGTGTCACATTCAACTACCCGGAGCAGTTGTTCATAGCATTTCAACGGTGGTATGAGACCAAGGGAAAAATAGGAGGACACATCCGATGCTGCGAAAACAGACCCCGAACTATAAGGAGGCAGCAAACTGAGGCTTTAATACGTCCCCAAACTTCAGTGACACTAGAGAGATGAATTTGTGAGAATGACAGTCTGTGTCACCAAAGTGTCCTGCCTAAGTCCATTGAAAAATACTACAACGGACCGGATCTATCGGAATCGGCCAACTAGTCCCAACATCAAGTCCCCCACCAGCAGACGGTTTCACGTCAACTACCCCACAACACTCTGAGGTTGTTAGACTCACTCTCAGTTGCCTATGTAGCAATGTGAGTGGGCTGAGAGGAAAAGTAGGTGAACTCCGAAATCTCCAAGCACACCTTCAACTGAAAATGATCATTCTCACTGAAACGTGGCTAAACCCCACTATCGCCGACAATGAAATCATTATAAGTGATATGGTTCTGGGCAAGAGAGACTGGGATAATATGGAAGGAGAGGGAGTCGCTATATACTTTGATAGGCAACTTAGATGTGTGAGTGCAACGGACCCACCACTTATTGAACTCCCAGAATCCATATGGTGTCATTTCACCGTAGGCCACACCAAGCAGTTACTGGGTGGCATCTACCGATCTCCCACCTGTGGGGCAGAGCACAATCAGCTACTGCTCAGCACTATCACAGGGATACGAGATTTGGGCTACGACCAAATCACCATAGCTGGAGATTTCAATGCCCCATCACTGAACCTTGCCTCGGGGTGTGCTAAGCGAAAATTTGGCCGAAACCAACTGCAAACTATTCGAAACACGGGACTGACTGAGAATGATGGAGACGAAACTAGGTGGGGCCCTAGTGGAAAGTCATCAAAACTAGACTATATTCTAACTATTTTTTTATTATTTTTTTTATTTTTGATTACAGCTTGATTCCACACCGTATTTTTGGTACAATTGTGGAATTTTCAGCGTGGATATCGGTAGCCCAAAATTCGCAGGCCGACCATTGATATCAGGTGTGCGTCGGCGTGGGCTCGAACCCCGGATCATGTGCATGGTCGGGGAGAGTCCTAACCACTGTGCCACCGACGCACCAACAACTCGTCGGAAAGGTCCAGATCAATACTCCTCTAGGGAGTAGTGACCATGCAGTCATAGGTTTCGATCTTGTTCTCCGTGGGCGTTTGCAGTGGGACGTTACGCGACCACGTGTGTTTTACAGCAAGGCTGACTGTGCTGAAATGCGGAGGCTCTTGTCCGACGCAGACTGGCCCTTAGCATGGGACGACCTATCTGTGGATGAACACTCGGAAGTGGTGAAAAAGATTATTCATATAGCGATCTCGGATACCATCCTTTTAGTCACAACACAGACCAAGAGAAAGACGTCATGGTTGAAGAGAGGCACGCAAAGTATTCTGCAAGCAAAGCGGAAGGCTTGGTTTACGTGCCGTGTATCCAATTAAACTCGTCGTTTTACTTCTTTACATTCTCTCCAGTTCTACTCTCCTGACAACTTGCTAATATTATAATTAATATTACTATTATTATTATCGTCATTACCGATATATTAGTCTGAATAACTTCACTAATTATATCTATTATTATTATCTCTTCCCTTGTCGACGATACCGGAGGACAAACTGGCGAAAGGATCAACTCCATCCACTGTAGTAACATACTACAAACCACATATAATTAATCCCAGCACTACTCCCTTTGGAGTCAACCAAAGCTACGACAGTCGAGTGGCGGGACAAGCTACGCAGAAGTTTACCGAAGATCAGGAGCCTATACCTTACAATCAAGAAGCGAGCACAAAGAAGTCAAATTGGTTTATACTAGCTCGTAAAAACGAAATTGGATATTGGAAACTTTGGATGCTCATCCTCCATAACAACTGGTCGCGGGCGGCAATTCGAAAGCGGCTTATTTTTCGCCCCGACTAAAATCATAGGTTGTATGAGTTTTATAAAAACAGCCTACCATCCTCAAGCTAATGGTATGGTAGAATGTCTACACAGACGTTTGAAAGCTGGTTTATCAGCTGCAATCATTACCTATTGAACTGAATCACTTAAGTGATTCAGAAATAATCAGTTCTGAATGCTTGTTGTACTAGCGCCGAGCTAGTGTATGGCACAACACTACGAATGCCAAGTGAGTTTGTTTCTCCCTTGAGCTTCCCATCAACGGCAGATCACGCCTCATACGTCAGCAGGCTTACAAACGTAATGCGTTCAGGTAAACCTGCTCTCCTTCGAACACATTCCATTGATGTCTTTGTTCACTCGTGTTTGAAAACCGTCAGTATCGACCGTCTGAAACCGGCCTAGTTAGAAAGGCAATCCTGTTAGTCTAGAGCTGAGCGTTTCCAATAATTCACAAGCAACCGAATATCCTCTAGTCCCCAAAGGAATCAATACCACGACGAAAGCCACCGAACCCTCTGTGGAGCCCTCAAGGAAAACGCGTTCTGGACGAAACGTGAGATTCCCAGAATATCTTCACACATGTATATTACACAACTAAATGATTCGATTCACCCAACTCTTATTTGTTTGTGGTAGTTATTAGCTTTTTTCAAACACATCAAATTTTTTATATTGCATCCCGTAACACCAGTAAAAAATTTTCTATAACCGTACATGTTGCATGCACTAAAAAAATTAGATGTATAATTATTTTTGATGCTCTAATTTTCTTTCATGAATAATTCCCATTCGAACATTAGTAGACAGAAGACAAGTAGTTCAGCGAAGAGTCTCTTTTCGGCGAATTCATTTTCATAGCTGTACAATCGCAAATATATATGGTTATTTTGTGTGTGTGTGTGTATACATTAAATATGTCAAACGAAAATACAATTAGTGAGTTCAGATGAATTGGACAACTCATCACTTTTGTTGCTATCCTCTTATCAACATCCAATTCATCTGAACTCACTAATTGTATTTTCGTTTGACATATTTAATGTATACACACACACACACAAAATAACCATATATTTTGCGATTGTACAGCTATGAAAATGAATTCGCCGAAAAGAGACTCTTCGCTGAACTACTTGTCTTCTGGCTCTAATTTTCACATTATTTTACCCTATGGTAGATGCATATCATTTTTCAAACGTTATTTTTGTCACATCTTCCCCAACAAGGTTATTAGCATTATTCTTTTCTTTCCCAGGTGCGACGGGCGCTGAACAAGAAGCAAACGAAGCATGAGATCCAACGAACCAACATCAACGAATCGATGTACAGACGCCCTATTAGCATAGATAGACGATGAGTAGGCGCTACACCAAGCCTTTCGGAAGAGTTTTTTACCGATGGGGAACCGTCGAGGTTTTTTACTTCCGACGGGTTCTGTCCTAGGATCCTCACAACCCCACTAGGGGGGATTGAGCTATAGCCGTAAATAATTCCCCAAAATTATTGACCACACCAATCACCACTGAAGATTGAATGCTGACCCTCACTGTTTACGTCGACTTGTTTAGCGGAAGGTTTCCGGCCAAGCATTCACGCCATTCGGTACTCCGTCGTGTCACGTTAGTGCACGATCACTAGCCAGCTAACCATTCATCTCGGTCTACAGTTTGGTCCCGAAATATATCTCGTAATTTGGACGATCAAATAGTGTATTTTGCTTTGGCTTTGGTCCATGAGGAACGAATACTATAGGAGTTGTTGGTATTACATCTTGCATTAGTATACTACGTACAATCCGTGAACGTCAATAACTTCAGCCTCTAAAATATGAATATCTCGTATATTGACACTATGATAATTCTATGTTGTACATAGTTAGTAAAAAATAACAAAAATTGATGACGCTGCGTCATCGTGAACGATTAATTGTCCTTGTTTTCTTCTAGTCCATTAAGAGATATGTGTTGAACGAAAGCTGCATAATTTACCAAGTATAATGCGATGACTGCTAGTCTCTCCAGTGAAACTTCTGAAACTTCCCAAGGTTACGAGGGCTATCAACAAATGACAGAGGTACCGAACGGTTATATGACTCATCCACAAAATTAGGAATTCCCAGTGCATTGCACAATAAAAGCAACAGTCGACAGATCTCCTCAACATGTTAAAATCGAATAACCACATAACTGACTCAATGTAAACGTCGTGATATGGCTATCAGGGAAACAAATATAAACAATACAACACAAGAAACAGTTTGGATGGTGAAGACGTATACTTTTGTGTACGATGTCAACTTTTGTTCGATACGCACAACATTAGAATGATACTCGACTCACCGTCGACATAATTCATCATTTGAAAAAAATTCATTACAATTGAGCACTTGTTACATTGCGTATAAATATGTCTACGAAAACTGTGTTTAAAACGAATACAACTAAAATAGCTACTCGTATGTGTTTCTGTGTGTGTTTGTGTTTGTGTGTGTGAAGAGATGAGTAGTCAGAGGAAATACTATGACTGACCATGTATTCACATGCAAGTCGAGAAACAACACGTCAAATGCATCATGAATTGGATGCATGTTTAACGGTGCACAGATAGTTTCTTCAAGACGGCATATTCTCAAAGAGAGGAAGGAGAGAGATTTGACTAAAATCCAATTTCACGCTTCCATATTCATTGACTTCCACTCCATCTCTGCAACTCAGAAGCTTCTGTCCCACCTACTCTATCAACTTTCACCACACTGAATTCATTCCCCTAACTATCTGACTCACCAACGTAGAACTCTTCAAAAAATGCATTACACTGGGCTGTTATACTCAAGAAAAACATAAACACCACTATCAAAGCGAGAGTTAATACAGAATGAATTGCATCACATAACATGTGTGTTACTGCAAAGAGTTCACCAGTAAGTGTCTTGGCTATTCAAATGACTCGTGATACATTGAACAAGATGAAACAAGAGGACTATGTTTTGAATTCTGTCTGTGAACAGATTACATATTCTCCAATTAGCCCCAACGAAAATGACCGAATTTCATATGAAACAATTAAGTGTGTCGGTGAGAGAGACTATTTCATACTCATGACTCACCCAAATCATCTAATTCATGAAGCCGGAAATGAATCAGCCGAATCGTGTGAAACACATATCTGTGAAGCGAATCGCGGATCTTATAAGACACCTACACATTCATCGAATTCTATGTGACGGACTGAGATCGACAAACATTATTCCGTGCAAACACACGCCGATAACACTTGAATCAACTCACTTGGAGTCAGTTCCTTCACTCTGTCGGAGTCCAGAGAAGTAGGGTAGGTAGAAGGCAAGAATACTCAATTCCCATGCATTTATTTATATAAGTATGTATTCTGAACGAAAAGTTACAGCATTTATTTGAAAAGACGAAAAGGAACATTGATGAATGAATTACAAAAGCATGTGGGTGGATAGTTAATTCGATAGATAAATGCACACATAGACAGATAAGCAAATAAGAACTCGCAGGAGAAATGTCACTTCACTATGTGTTCCGATTTATTCCACTAATCCACCTTTGATTTTGAGCATTAACACTCTTTTAGACGCTCTCGGTTGTGCTGCTTCAGATCTTCAGGTAACTAAAAAGACACAGAGAGAGAGAGAGAAACAAATGTTGTAAAGTGGAAGAATTAGTTAGAATTACTGTAGGCGTGTTGCTGATATGGAGGAGAACTTAACTTACGAAGGAGAAACGCAGGTTTCGTCTAATCGGGAACAATCACGACTCGCACATCAAATAATTGCAAGGACTAATGCTCACCTACCTACGCCAGAATTACTCCAGACCAAAAAACCAGCATGTGACATGCAGAGTCAGTGATAGGAAATATCAGATTGATGGTCAACTCACCTTCAGTAACTAATTAACTACTGTCCGTGAGAGGCTTTGACGACGACTCGTTATTACAAATTTCACTCGTCGTTTCCTCACCTACCTCCCAGAGAAATTCTCAAACATACATACATTCTCATCGAGGACAGAATATTTTACTCTTACTCACATTATATGATCACTTCTCACATCGAAAGAGGCAGAGTGAACAGTAATAAATGTATACATATCGGAAATCAGACTACCAGTCATCGTCAGTCGACTACTCTGCAAACAGTGAATTCCGAAACCGATTACCATAACACCAGTGTCTACGAAGCCACACTGTCACATTTGAATGTCATTCAGAATCCGGAATAAATAATGCATTCAGTGTTCATGTCCCATATCAGTCAGGCTGACTATTCAACCTACCAACTGTGGAGGGCCGACTCACTGACACTGAGTAGTCATAATCTCGTGTGTTTAGTCAATGTTAGGAAGGTATCCGGAGGATTTTGTCCAACCAGTGCAAAGCTGAGACGGTACTAGTGACGTGGAATCAATCACCCAAGACTCGACTCAGAAAGCAATCACTCAGCTGCGGAAGCGATGAAAGGCATACGAAGTTACAAATAATTGTCTAACGATCTCAAATTCCTCGAACATTCACATTCACACGATTCAAAATCACGAAATAAGGCAAGTAATACAAGTGATCATTTTTATCTTACCGATAGTGGATGATCATCTTTCCGCTGAACATTACCATTCACGCTCTCCAGTCCTTTTCTTTGCTTCTCAGCTGAATTTGGTTGTTCGTGAAGACTCCTCGTCACAGGTTTCTCTACTTTACATGAGCATCGACGTATGGGTGTTGGATTACAACCGGGGCCCTCCATACACTATCATCAGAGTGACATAATGAAATGTCAAAAGAAATACTACAGTTATATACTTGAATTGATGTTTATATGTAAAGGGATCAATAAATAAGGCAAATATTTAACTAATTAGTGAATTATCTTCTACATTTTCCACAATATTTGGAGGTGATTTTCTCCGTGAGCATGATTTTCGCTATGAGTGTGCCATATCAGTTATTTCGAAAGTGGACCAAGTGACTCGTGCAAACGTTCAGTCGAACGATTGCATGATTGAATGTCAGAATGTTGGGAAGAATAAGGAATCATAGTAGTAATGGTAGTAGTGAATCACTGAACAAGTGAGCGTACGATTTGACAACTCATACTTCGTGTTCCTGAGTTCCGAGTAGTATTTCCATACAGATTGTCTGCCACACAGACTCGTCATAAATTAATCAAGTCAATTCTCACCGTTGACATCATTCTCATTGAGATTTCAATGCAGGCCTGATAAAAATGCATACACACTGCTCACACAAACACACAAAGCTCATATTGGAATAAATTAGTGTGGGATACACGCTGAGTTAAAAGTGTCCTACTGATAACTCAAACACTATTCAATGGATAAATATCTCTGTTAACACGAACAAAAGAAGAGACACACCACTTGTCATGTTCGCAAATATTTACAATCATAAATACTGGAGAGAACAACGAGAAGGTCACCTATCTATGGTGATCCGGTAGTTGTACGGAACCGGTCTACTACCTCTACTCCACTCCACTCCACTCCAATCCATGTCAGAGATATGCAATCGTCTTGGTGGATAGTATACACCGAACGGGGTATCATCGTATTAGTCTGGCTCGTTAAAACACACAGATGAGTGAAAATTGAACATATTGTATTGACACTGCTGGTGACCTCCTAAAATACGTCTCCTTTAGTAGGAAGAGTCACCGTGATACATTAAATCTAAGTGAAATTAGAGAATGTCTCATCAACGATCAACGAATGTTGATTGAGACCTCCTTAGACCACACAAAATACTCATGGAAAAGTCACTAGACTATTTTGAAATGCAAGTGTATACAGAGTGAGAGGGGCAGTGAATTAAAAGCTTCCGGAAAAAATGCCCACTTCATGAAAATACAGATGAGAAAGAGTGACTTACTGAGTCCCAGGATATGCGCCTTGCGATGCCATCAAATGCAAAACGTTTAATGGGAAGCTTCTTCTGAATACTCGAATACGACCATGGTGAGTTCGGAGGAGCCGCCTAAATGGAAGGTGTAGAAGATAGAGGTTAGTGAAACACCAATATTCGATTCATTCAAGTCATCTTCTATAACAGCGAAATGTGTGTCGATTCGGTACAAGAAATGTTCACGTTATTTAGACTAAAGTGACCTCACGAATTTCCAGTCGCTTGGCCAAAACAAAAAGACTGTGAAAACTGCAATAACCGGTGATTCATGAAATATAAAATGGACAATATATAAAGAAACAAAGTGAAATCTATTGACGTACTGGCGTTGGATATTCTCCATCATGGTTGAGATTTGGTAGGCTAGAGGACATTCCAGCTCTTAATATTGGCATATTACAGTCACGCGACACTGGAGTGTGAATTTTAAAAAGTGACTAATTCTCGTCAGGAATGTAAACAAATCAATTTGAAAGTGTAATTTACTTATGTAATTTGGCTATGATGTGTAATGACTGCGCAACACATTTTTTTATTGGTCATCCACATATTGATCAAGAAAACAACTAACAAGATATGAAAGGTCAGATTTGAGTTCAGTAAAGGTCAGCATAATGACAGTCATAATGACGGAAAGGAGAGAAGAGAAGTTAAGTGAAAATTGGTGTGGCTTGGGGGGGGGTTGAGGTTGGAGTATTATTATCTGAATATATTTTAATTTCAAAATTGTGTTGCCAGGTCAGACAGGAAGACAGGCGGAGTGCAATGAAATATTTGAATAAAAATCAATATGAGATAATGTACATTCAGAAATAATAATACGAGTGTTGTTGATCAATTACAATCAGATGGGAAATAAGACAAGTGTTTCTATAGTCATAATAAGTTACTCGTTAGAATGTTGTGATGTGTTTGAATTGAAATAGAAATTTAAGATTATTTATTATCAGATGTTATGTCAGATTATCGGAACATAAGAATTTAGCTAAGGGAAGAATGGTTGACCCCGAAAAGTTTAGTAATTGAGAAAAAAGCTCAGCAATTACACTTCACGCATTAACACACAACCACACAATAGCATGGTGGGAGAGGGTTAAAATTCTAAAAAGTAATCTAGGTAGGTGGAGAGAGAGAGGTTGATTACTGAATCCTTGTTCATCGAGTCTACACCCAACATAACAGACGCAATAGAAATGACTCAATGCAAATACCAGGTATATGGAAGATATTACTACCGCCAGTCGGTCAAATCAGAAGAGGATAATAGATAATCTCAAAATTCTATTTCAATTCAAACACATCACAACATTCTAACAAGCTACTTATTACGACTATAAAAACACTCGTCGTATTTCCCATCTAATTGTAATTGATCAACAACACTAGAATTATTATTTGATAATATTCATTATCTCATATTTATTATTATTACACTATCGAATCGATTCCACACATGTATATATATGTAGGAAAAAGTTTGTGCGAGTAAGTTGATATAATTACGAGCAATAGTTTGTCCTCGAAACGCCATTAGTTAATATTGCTGTACAACACTGTGTGATTTTAAACTTCAAAATAAAATCTTATCCATAATGGAGTTATGCTCTACCACAGTGGCCAAGTTTTATATCTATATTTGATGACAAATGTCAATTTCAGGTCTTTTCATTGATATGCCTTCAATAAGTAATCAATAAGTATGTGAGGAATATATACTTCCACATATTGGTTTGAAATCGCTGTGAATACGAACTATATGGTGTGCTTAGATATCTTCGAAAGGGAGTCTATGATGCAAGCTGATGTAGAAGAGGCACGCGCGTTTCTTCTTATGTGTTGGAATTCATTGGATAAATGCATTCCGGAAATCATTACTAAACCTTTGATAGGGTGGTGGTTTACAATTATTATTATTATTATTTTATTAATATTTGTTATCATTGTTTCATTGGGTTCCTAGTGGAACATAGGGCTTCAACTGCACGTCTCCACTTGCCACTTCTGTCTTCTGCTGTGCCTTTCACCTGCATCGATGTTAGTTAGTCCATACTCTCTCAACTCCTCTTCACACGATCTCCTCCATGTCACCCTTGCACTGACGTCCCACTCGCCGCTTACATTTCGGCCTGGTTCCACTCGAGCAATGGCCAGACTCGCGCACGATGTCACCCAGCGGCCCCCGCAGCGAGCGAGTGTCCAATCCATCTCCACATTCTCCTGCATATTTGTTGGCCGAGCGACTGGTTCTTGTTTCGCTTGTTCCCAGCCATACTTTCTTGTTGGTGATTCTTTCCGGCCCGGCCATCTGGTCTTCAGTACAGAGCGATAGTTGACAGTTGTTGATGAAGGTCTGGTCTGCAACAGGCTGTTGGAAATATTCTTTGTGGCCCGCCCGCCAAGTTTCTGATCCGTATAGAAGAACTGACTGACTTGACGTTTGTATTGAAAATCCGACTGAATTTGGTTGTTGATGATGAGTGACAAAGATTTCCTTCCAGATTGGTTTCAGGTTGACGAATGTGTTTCTCGCCTTCCCGATTCTCGCTCGATTTGACATCCTCATTCGTTCCAACTGCCTGTAGTTGAGACAATGCTCCCTAGATAAGTGAATGAAGTACAATGAAAAGGCATAAATACACTAAGGAGGCTAAAATTCTCGGTGACTCGAAAGTATATTTCTGATGACTGAATAGATAGCGATACTTGACGATACTATTCGAATTGGCTTCTCTCCAATATTCAGTCATCACATATCTCTTGAATTACTTTAGCAATCTATGTAGACAGTACCATCGACAGGTTAATATTAGTTAGTTCTATTCACCACAAATCCGTCATTGAACTGACTGACATCGACTGAATGTCCAGTGTAGAATGTCGTAGAACGGTGCATCGGTTGAATTCGGACCACTTCAGAGGGCACACAATGAGTAAGTGGAGAAAAAGCGATTCAAAGAAACTCTAATGAACGGAGATGTACGAGAGGAAGGATAGTTGGAGAAAGAATAATCAGAAGTGAATGGCTCTTGGAGTAGATGAAGAGTGAATAGATTTTTGCTGCTGAGAACGATTTAAGGCCATGTCGTCACAAGCCTCAATCCAATGGTTCATTAGGTCACGCTCTGTCACCAGCCAAGTAGTCTATACCGCCCTATGTGACTGGCTCAAAACAACACTCTTCGTGTAACCTTAGTATCACTAAGCATATTGTGTCACTAAACACAGGTGACAGAACGCAAGTACTTATGGTCAAATAAATATCCCTCTTTATCTCCTTAGTTGCTGGTGATGACGGGATACGTTTATATTAGTTATTTCTTTCTGTGCCATATCACATCCTTGCTGAACAATGTCTATGTTCTGCTCACAGATATATTATTCATCCGCCTATATGAATGAATCATTACAAGAAGTGGAAACCCGCTTTTGCTGTTCAATCATATAAACAGTTCAATCGGAGCTCTTCTCAAGTTGCGTGACAGTGACTTATGATTTTCACCAGGATGTATGATTTTAGGACCTTCTATTGGATATATTTTGCGTTATCTTACTGTTTGTGAAGAATTTCAAATCTAGATAAACTGTGAGTTCGACATTTGTAGACAGTGATGAGAATTCGGTGAGCATAATTTTACTCTGTCTACGTTCGGCAGGAGTGAAATGGTACAAAAGTTGTGAAATTCGAACTGAGCGATGTATTTGTGTTCTGCTTCCTACTGTGACTATCTTCATTTTATACTTTACATGCTGATTTATAATCTCCATTTGTCATCTTTACAACTGCATCAGTAGATCCTGTATTAGAACAAGATTTATAAGCGAACAATATTTTTTTAATTAGATCTTCTTCTGGCTTTACTCTAATTTACATAGACTTATATATATAAATTTTAACCAATGACGGTGATTTTGTGGATCAAATAATAATAATCATAATAATAATCATAATAATAATAGTAATAATAATGTGGTAAATGTTTTGAAGGAAGTTAATAGCGATGATTATAATGATAACAAAATATTGATAATAAGGCTTATATAGGTGATAAGAATAAAAAAGTTAGTATATGCATATATGTAGACAATTCAATAAATAAATAAATTAGGTCAAATCAAATGGAACGATAATCAGAGTTTAAATAAATATCATAAAAGTACGAAGGAGGTGGATGATAAGAAAGGGTGGGAGGGTTTTGAATAGAATTCACCTAGGCTAAGCAAGGGAGAGACAAAGGTAGAACAAATTTCTTTTGTATACAAAGACTAGGATTGTTCTCTCGAATTAATTCCCATAGCTTCTTGGGCTAAGTGTAAAAGACGGGTTCTGATTCCGTTCGAAAGACTCGATGGAATGTGGTAAATAACTTTGAAGGCACTATTTTTGTCAACTTGGTGACCACTATCAATCAAATGAGCCAAAATAGTATTTCGTATGGATTTTATTTGACCTTTTCCGAACCATGAAGGAAGATGCTCATTAGTGCGTTTGTTAAGCTGTCTAGTTGTTAGGCCTATATAGCTTTCTCCACAGGAGCAACTAAATTTATAGATACACATGGAAGTGGCACAACTAGGTAGCTTATCTTTCACTTGAGCAATCAGAATTGGTCGGCTGGAAAATGACAAACAGAGGGTGGCGGCAGTATAAGTCCGTTTTATCGCTCTCGATAATCTCTGACGTAAGACTTCACTAGCCACGTCTCCATTAAATTGCAGTTTCATGAACAGTTGTTTCTTTTTAACTGTTGTCGGTTTTACTTTATTGTACTTGGTGTTCATGTGTCTCCTGACAAATCTACTAGGATAACCCATTTGGACTAACGTATTTTGGATGTATCCTAGCTCATTCTCTAGGGAGTCATCTGTACAGATGCGTCTTGCTCTATTCGTCAGGCATCTGACCAAATTGATTTTGTATCGGATTGGTACATAACTGAGGAAATGTGTATATTGTCCTACAGATGTAGGTTTTCTATAGACATCTCTCTTGAGTGAACCATCCTCTCTTCTACTCAATTGGACGTCAAGGAAATGTAGTCCACCATCATATTCTTCTTCACAAGTGAAGATGAGCGATGGATGTGCATCATTAAACATTTTTAACATTTCATTCTTGTCAGCTTTCACATCAAGAATAATAAACGTATCATCAACATAACGAAAATAAGAATCAGTTTTTTCCATTACTTTTTTCAATGGACCATTTTCAATCTTGGCAAGAAAGAAATCTGCTAAAATTGGCCCCAACGGAGAACCCATGGCAATACCGTCGATTTGTCTGTAGTAAAGGTTGTTGAATATGAAATGTACATTCATAGTACATCTTAAAAGCAACTCTTTCAGACTACTAACCGGTATTCCGATGTCGATCTGTTTTTCTGGTATCTGTTGGCATATGAATTCCACAGTCTCCATAAGTGGTACACTGGTAAACAGTGATGCTACATCTAAGGAAAGCATTTGCTTCCCATTTACATTGATACCATCCAAGTTAGTAATCAATTCAAAGACGTCTTTAACACTATGACTTACTACCATCTTGTGTAACGGCTGGAGGAGTTCACCTAACCACTTCGCCACTCCATGGTAGGTGGAGTTTGACATATCCAGGACTGGGCGAAGAGGAAGTCCTGGTTTATGTATTTTGGGCAGACCGTACAGACGTGAAGTATTACTTCCAGTAGGTTTAAGACGGTTATAGGATGCCTCTGAGATTACTCCACTTTTTCTCAGTTCCTTAAGCGTGTTAGTTAACTGCTTTTCAGCCTTTCTGTCCAGATCTATTGGGTTAATAAGGTTTTGGAACTTCGTTTCATCCGTTAGAAGCGAATTCATTTTGTCAACATAATCACACTTATTATTCATCAATACTACTCCGTCTCCTTTATCAGGTCTACTGATTATAATGTTTTCGTCGTCCCTTAACTTTCTTAGGGCTTCTCGATGCTGTTTACTTAGTAAACTCTTACTAGAATGACTACCGTTTTTATACTGTTGACAGCTGTCGACTAGTGTTGTTTTGAACCTAGCGACTTCATCGTCTGATGTTGGGGTTAAATCTTTCGTTTGTAGGAGGAGGTTTTCAAACTGGATGTTGGTATCGAGTTGGTTGACCTTATATCCTTGGTCACAAATCTAGGACCCAATGATAATGCTTCTAACTGTAATTTATCTACTGTTACACTTGAAAAATTATGGACATACCGATACGGGTCTGAAGGGAATGAAGGGAAATCCTTTTCAGGATCTTGAATGTCTAATTATTTGACAAGTTTCGTTCTCCTTTTCTCTGCTCTGTTTTGGCTAACACTGTCGACATACTCAATGAAATCAAATAATAAATCCTGAGGAAGTTCATCGACTGCAAATTTCTTCTGTGATAAATTTCTTTCTATATCCGAAATGTACATTTTTAAAGAGTCCAACTGGTTAAGTGCATAAAGTTTCAGTGATCGGGAATTTGGATAAACTTTATTACAACGAAGAGATTTCCAGTAAATTTTAGGATATCGATTATTATTTAAACAGTCATTTATAAAGTCTAAACAAGTTTTCGCTTCTGTGAGTCTGGCTATATACTTCAAGCACTCATTGAGTGCCTTTAATGCACTGGGATCCACACGTGATTTCAAATGTTTAAATATTCGCATTTATAATAATAGAAAAAGACACATAAGCGAACAATATTGTTTTCAATTAGATCCTGTATTCCGGCTTTTTGTAGACGGCATACAAAATGCTGTATGCAAATTTTGTCAGTAGGACACACCAAAAGTTTAATAAGAATACTTTAGTATGCACTGAATCCGTAAGACGAAAATATAGCTGGTCAACTCTCATATAACAGTGGGAATATTATGTCAACCTACAAAGTAATTGACTAACGAAATCAACTAATTTTTATTTTGTTCTCTAACTTCATAGGGACAAATGCGATAATTATTTAAAAAAAGACCTAAAACCTGTAAAGTTGTTGTTATTCATATTCCTAAAATAGAGTGCATTCACTAGGGGTTTCTGTAAGGGCGTGATTATCCAGGATATTGGACCATCACTTGGTTTCCTAGAAGCGGACTAATGAATTGACATGTTATGGTTTATTATTAATATTATCATCATCAAAATTAAGTCACGCTATGTTGCTCTGTCAAAAGATTTTCACTTTTCAACCCACACCTCAATCACTGGAATAGGTAGTAAAAGGCTAGAGAAGTGATTCCAGTTACGACATTTTGATCCGAGGTGATGCTGTGAAAGTAGTCGTAGAAGTAACAACTCAGGATAACTTTCGCATCGGTTTGGTGCTGCATCAGGAAAATTTATTGTTATACTTTAAGATAACTCATGCTTTACTTGAGGACTAATTCGTACTGATGAACAAAAATATGTTAAAACTGTATCACAACTCGTCTCACTTAATGTTGTAGGTTGTACTTATTTGAAGAGAAACCATGTAATAAAATGGATCCATGTTATTCCCTTTCAATGTTTTTCTATTCTGGTTTCAAATTTGTGAAGGGGAATTAGTGTATGAAGGACAGACTACTTGGATCTCTATTTGATTTCTTCTGATTAGGGAAAACATATAGAAAATCGACGTGGAACAAAGCGGTGAGGTTAGTAATATTCAGAATTTTGAAGATGACAGTGACTGAATATATTCAATCTAATACAAAGAGGTTTTCACCACGTAGCCAATATTCACGATGATTTCAGACATGCTGTAGGTGCCAGATGGACGATGTGAAATCCTCTATATGGCTGTAGGGGACTGTCTAGCCAGCTCAATAACATATCCAGTATGCAAATAAAAATCCAAGTTAATGAGATAATAATGCAACAATATATTACAAAAAAATACAGTAATGAGTTATATTAATTAAACGGTTATTTGAATATACAGTTAAAGTCGACGGCTACAAATTACCAGTATAATCCAGAGAAGCGTTCACTGCTGGAATCGTGTCTACTGGTAGAAGCTGTGCATCGGTTGTAGAATTGTCTCCGGATCGGGATAATAGGTTCCTGCAATAAATCCAATGCACAGAACACGATTTTGAGTGGAGCAATTGGAGAGTACATACCAGTGAGAAGGCGAACCGACCAACAATACACTGTCTTTCAGATTGTACTGGGGAGTTATCTGTATTTCGAAATGACTCGTTTTAAACAAAAGTTATGTGCAATGTGTGTGATTTCAACATCTTACAAAAAAGTGTACAATCATATTGTTACGTATCCCGTATGGCTCAGACTAGTAGTCATACTTCATATCTATTCCAGCCTAACTCTGATTCAACTGTCAGTACTTCTTGAATAAAGCAGCTATCCAACATGCGTAGAATGTGTGTTTAAACCACTTTACCATGAATACTCACAAATCGATTAACTAAATTGACTCAGTATAGAAAAAGTCCCCATTAAGACATTTAGAAAACGAAAAGTTCCTCATCTCTGCCTCGACTTTAATACACTGTTTTACAAAACAATCAAGTGGCACTGATATGTCTGTTAACAATAATTAGTCAGTGTCAAAATGTCAATGGGCTGATAATTAACGAGGAAATCAATACACATTTAAAAGGTAGAAATGGCCAGGATAACAGGTTAGAACACTCATTTTTTGAGCTTTGTACCTCTGAAATATAAACGTAACCTGATAAGGTGTCTGATTCATAGAACTAGGTTAATCTGTTGAGACGACTGGTTCAATGAGGAGCTTAAGATTGTTAAGGAATTACTTAGAAAAAATGGTTATCCAGATAAATTCAGTAAGAAAAATATGAATTCAGCACCTAGGAGAGTCACAATGACAACAGTTCCGAAAAAATCAATGTTGATAAAACTGCAGTTGCTCGGTGAAAACATCAGCGAAATATTAACACTGCTCTTGGAGAATGCAGTTAAAAGGGCTTATTATGCAGCGGAGGTACGTCGTCTCCTCACAACCACCCCTACTCTACGTTCGAGAAATAAGGATAAACTACCTAAAATTGCCTCTTTTATGTGTATCTACCAGTTTGACCGCAGCTGCAGAGCCAGGTACATTGGGCGTACAATTAGGCACGTTCATCATCGTATTTCCCAACATCATCCAACATGGTTAAGCAAGGGGCAAACAAGATGTATTCGTAGCTCTACTGTAGCACACCTTGTAGATAGTGAGCATAAGGTTGATGTTAATACAGCATTTAAAATTATCTATCGTATTCCTACTAATTTTAATTTTGCTCTACGAGTTCGCCTTCTACATACCTACAGCTGAAGCAATAGGAATCCACCTGAGGAAACCAAACCTGTGTGTTCACAAGAAATTTGTATAGCAAGTTTCCTTACCTTGGCGATCGTTATATGAATGCATAAACCGGACTACTTCGCTCACCTCCCCCAAAACATATAAACATTATAATTGTCCAAATTATTTTATTTTCTGACCACTTCATCTTTAATTAAGTGTTATACTTGTAAAATTAATTTATTCTAACCATTTCTACCTGTGTATTGATTTACTTCGTTTATCATCAACCCATTGACATTTTGACACTGACTAATCATTGTTATTGATAACGAACAAATTGCCACTTGATTGGTAAATTGTTGTGCATTGTAATAAAAATGCTATATATATATACATATATATTGGAGTAGAGCCAGAGATGAGGATCTAATTGAAAAGTAAATATTTCTTCGCTCAGTCTTTCTGTATTCTAAATGGTCTCGCATAAAACTGTATGCCTAACTTCATTATTACTTACTATGTTGCTAACTCTAGCCTAAGTAATGTTACGAATTAATCATAACTGTATAGCAACAGTGTACACATAATTTCATCTTGGTAGAATGATAAGTCTATTTTGTTATTTTGTTTTACCATTGTGTGTAAACTGTTAAAATATTACTGCAATTAATTTATTCTCCTCCAAAATACACAACACATTCCAGTGACATTAACTCTACGAAATTACACACGGTATTTTCATGTCTTCTGCTTTCGTCTTCGTCAACCATGCCTCATGGTCATAAAGAGCAGTACACTTGAGTGATATGTCACGTTAAATTGAGATGGCGACTATCTCATATACGAACGAGACTTTTTGTATTCATGTTGAGATCACGTCACCAACCACTTCATTATGGCTTATTCAAATTCAAAAACATTATCGAGGCAATAGATCACTTTGCTTCATATTCCTGATGCGCAAGTTATATTGATAATAAAAATAGCCTTATTCCAAACTTGCTTATTTTCGCCTTTTTCATGAATAAACAAAAACAAGGATCCATTCAGTGAAGAATTATTTCCTCAATGACTTCGCTCTCTTACATTGCTGTACATTTTACAAGAGTAAAGTGTACATCACGAATATTTATAAATACGCTGGCATTGTACTCGGTAATTTCTATCATAAACAGTCAATGTTTTGAGTGATTTCATTGCTTACGGATTCTTGTTGTTTTGGTCAGTTTATGTAAGGCACTGGAAAGTATTAATATTCCACCGCCAGCTACTCAAATAAATGAGACGGTTTATATGCAAGATAGTGAAGATTTATGTTACCCAGTTGGCGATGAATGACTTTCTTGTGAACTGTTATTAGTCTGTTTATTGGTGTACAGTAATTGTTAAATTGTGCACACCGATTCATGGTCCCTTGTAGAAGAAATCTATCTCTGCATTTTGCACCTCAGCTATACGTATTTTGTGTTAAAATTTTTGAAATTAACGTAGTCTCTCACTGTCTTTCTCTGTGTCCTCCTCTGTGGTTTGAATATATTTAAAATAGAGAAACACAAATATCCTGTGTAAAAATATGGGTGTGTGTAGTCCCGATGTTCTGGAAACGGAATTAGATACTCTAGGAGAAATCTTCATCCAAAATGGATATCCAATCAGATTCATCGAGAAAAGTATCAAACCAAGAATTCGGAGAAATGAAACTTTAAATTCGCCTAAAGAGAAAGTCTGCATGAACTTGGATTTCAAGGGAGATTCGACAAGCGATATTCTCGAGAGAATGATCACAACATCTCTGAGAAGAGACGTTAAGAACAGTATTCTCCAGTTGCCCACTGATCTGCAGAGGCCTCAAGTACAAGATCTCCCATCTGACCACTTCTCTGTGCAGATATCAGGTCACTTGCTGCTGTGGAGCCAGGTGCATCGGTTGTTTGGCGCATCCTGTTCAGGAGGATTCAAGAACACTATCCAGTATGTTTGCGAGAAAGCAGTAGTGATGCTATAAGCAGTGAGATAATTCAACACCTGGTTAACACTGATCATTCCATCTCAACAAACGCCTCCTGCTTCAAAGTAATCTACAAGGTCAAGAATAACCTACCAAAGGCAATACAGTTTCGTCTCTTTGTATCGCTGAAGCTCTGGCCATTCACATAGAAAACCCGGAACTGTGCATACGAAAGAGAATCACTCAACCATTTCCACTATCATGGATTATGATGACTTAATTTTGTTTATTTGCTTGTTTCTTTAGTTTCTTATAATTCTTCCTCAACTCTTAGGTAATTTCGTACTATCTACTTTGTTCCTATGTGCTTACTGAGTAAAACTCACTCATCAAACTATTCATATTATTACATAACTTCTTTTTTTAACAATTCTTGTGACAACTCATCACCTTTGTTACTACCCTAATTTCATTAACACCTAATTTTCTTGACTCATTTTGTATTGCGTAGCTCCAATTAGCGATCTTCACCTGTTTAGTTAAAATAATCATAAGCAATTGCATTTTTGTTCGAAAAACTTAATGTACACATACATACAAAATAACCGATATGTGTATATTTGCGATTGTACAGGTAAGAAAATGAATTCGCCGAAAAGAGACTAGACTCTTTGCTGATCTACGTGTTTTGTTTTACTTATGACAAACAGGTTATTTTTGAAATGTAACACTTCACTTACATGTGATACACCAAATAAATAAAGATAACAAGGTGTCTTCCCCGAGAGATATGCTCTCCCAGAATAAAACATAAACATTTAGGGTATTTTTGCGCCCGTCAATCAAATAACGGACAAATATTCATTTGAAAGTCAAAATATAGACTTACATGAAGTGCAAAATTTGTCTGCACAGTCTCCGGTGCATTTTATGAGGCGTAAATGAGTCGTAATTTTTAGTGATCAGCTATGATTACTATTTCCAATATTTGAAACAAAGTTCAGAAATCTCGGTATTAATCACTAACTTTCAGCAAGACAATAAGAAGACGTAGATTATCACAACTATATAATGTATTTGCCTAACGCATTTCGAACAGATTGAACACTTTGTCCACCTAAAATTGGTTATTCAAGTGAATTCATCAGAAGCACGCTCCATATAGAGTTAATGAGACTGATGGAGTTGTCAACTGCCCCTTTTCTTTACTTCCAATATCTGATCATACACAAGACACTAAACACCGAGCTTCTCAATTATTATCATTCTTTTAGAAAATTGAGTTCATAAGTCTTATTAACATAATGCATACTCATAAGCATTCTGATGGAGTCTCAAAGCAGAATGAACACTTTGTATACCTAAAATTGGTTATTCAAGTGACTTAAAAGGATGGTTTGGAGACAACTAGTATCGAATGCCTTCATCTCATCATTACGAAGTTTATTATTATTATTATTGTTATTGCCTCCCTCACATTGTTTAACTGCGAAACATCTTTCACAGAAATAAATAATTTAGATAAAACAAGTAACTCAGTAAATAACAACATGATTATCCTTGATAAAAGCAGCTGGGTAGAAATGTTCATGCATCATTCATCAGCGGAAATTAGAATAACCCTTACTAGGCAACTGGTAACCAGATCAACTGTTTGTATACATAGAATGTTGTAGCTTTATGGGGTATATTCTAACTGGTCTAAGATTTGAATGGATGGATACCTGACAGCTAAGTGAACAAGATTGGTAAAGACAGAGGTAAACTTCTTCATTACAAAATACAATGGAGATTTAGAAAATCACAATTCTTACACTGATATCAAAATTTGTAAATAATTAGAATATCGTCTTTGTCTGTTCCGTATTGAATTCTCCTCAGTGTTGTCACCTTCTTCTGCTGTTACTTTTTCACTGGCTTTTTCACTGATACACAAATTATCATTAATACTGCGAACGTGATACTGCTTGTATCTAGGTTGGAAACTACAGTAGTGCCATAACCTATGATAAGTGTCTTTCATAGTATAGCATAGTGAATATTTAGAAGACTGACTTAGAGAATTTGTGACATCAGATTTCCTAGGGGTAGATTCAACCTTACACAACTCACTCAACATCATGTGGCGACAACTATATGACGTGAACAAATAAATAATCATCATATTTCTACATCTAATGTCCTTCAGATTTATGACTTTACAGAATGTAGTAGACAAGAAAAGTGAATATATACAACCAAATCGGATCTCTGAGAAGCCCAATAATCTGAATTTTATGGTGGATAGATACTTGTAGCACTGGAGTACGTCCTTATCAGTTGGGTACCGTCATGTACTACGTATCATGTGGGAAGACCAGGAAAGATCGGTGGAAAAACTCAGCCCAAGGTATTTGACATTAGATGTATTTTCAACCTCTGTGCCGTCAATGATAGTGGGGCCATGTGAGCTAACATGTTGCTGTAGGTCACATTTACGTCTGAAAGTGAAATTGACTACCTGACATTTGGACGGATTAAGCTTAAGTCCTTTTGAAGAGGACCACTGACTACTTTCTGACAGAAAGTTATTTAATTTGGAGGGTGAAATTGAAGTACTGCATTAGAAAGTTGAGAAAACCAAGTAGGGTTTATGAGCAAGAATGTAGATTTCAGAGAGCTGGTTAAAAAAATCACAATTAAAGTTTAATTTAATACAATCAGTTCTCTTAATGAATTTCGACAAAACAATAAGAAGATATAGTTTAACTGAAACATGTAATGTATCTGCCTAACACATTTCGGACATTCTGATCACACACGTACTTGTCTCACTGATTTAAATAGAAGGCGAGATAGCATGGATTATTACAATACACACGAAATCGTGCACGGATCAGAGTCACAAATAAGGGGTGGGAAGATGACGTAAGGGTGTGGTGTAGGAAAGAACAGAAGGGAGATGGTGAAGATATCATTGAATAAATCGGACCTTGGTCCTAAATTGGGTTACCAAGGCAAGTTTAAAGAAAAAAGAAGTAATTTTCAGACATACAAGACAGGTCTAAACCTTTCTATAGCCAAGGCTTCAACGAACTGAAGTATGTGACCCAACCTTGCTTTATTGATGGGTTTACAGACAGTACTGAAATCAACCTGCCTCTATGATGTGCATTGATGGTGATGATGTTGTCCGGTGATTTTATTTGTTGCAGCCACTTCTTGGCAGCTTAATGAATTTCAATGAATAGTTGCTATCTTCCATGGTGTTGGTTATACATATATGACGAATGATTCTGAACAAACACTTAACCAATGCTTTTTTATACTGTAGTGGACAGAAACTGCCATAATTTAGATTCTGTCACATCGGTGAGGATCGTTTAATTGGCCCATCTTTTTGGCGAATTATGAATATGGCTAGCAGTCACTATTCTCTTTTACGTCTGTTATCGATATCCCGTTTTATGCACTATTGGTCTGGTTAAGGATTTCCATGGAATCTGTTGGTTAGTCACAATTGACCACTACGTCATCCACGAATCTTTTATAATAAATAAACTCTTCCAGTTAGTTACGTCCTCAGATAGGTTCTCAACATGTTACATGTGTATATCAGCTAACAGTGGACCTAAGGAGCTTACCATAATATATGGACACTGGTAATAAGAAATAGTTATTAGAGATGTAGTCACATGAAATGTCAACCATCTGTAACAGAGACGCATTTGTAAATGAAAAACCAACGCCTGAGGAAAACATGGTTTCGTCCTTTATATCAACTTTATTAAGAAAATTGATTGACCGAAAAAATCTTTAAATACAAACTTACAGAAGCTTCGTCTAATAGGCTTTAATATTCCTGCTAGCCACTTTGCAAGTTTGTGGATTGGCAATTTGCACATTGATATTATGAGAGGGAGAGGGGCATTAGGTTTATGTATCTTTGTCAGACCATATATGTGTGGTAATTGGAATTCTGTGAGTTTTAGTCAGTTGAACTTCTCTTTAGTATTACACTCATGTTTAAGAGTTTTTCCTAGATTGTTTGTCACCTTATCTTGTACAGTCTTCACACCTTTTGAAGTAGAGTGTCTGGTAAATATGACCTTGTTTTCAAGGATGCATAACATTTTATTTTGTATACAACTTTGTTCATTATAACTACACCCAAACCTCTATCTAGTGTGAGGATGACGATTTCACTATTATGTCTCAGTTCTTTTAGAGCTTTAAATTGCTCAGATGTTATTATTACAATTGTTTATATATTACTATTACATGCCTTTACATTCCCAGTAGAAACTACAGATTCAAGCTACAGCTTTGAAGTTTCGGTAGCAGTGGTGTTTATTTTTACGGGATCGGGTTGTTAGCTTTCATCTTTACCAGTCATATTACTGGCTTAGTGAGGGAGAGGAGTAGGTCGGTCCCATGTCGAACCCCTAGCCACATGCGTGAATGGCGAGGATTCTACCGCTATGCCACCGACTCACGCTCAGACGTTACGATACTTTTCTGAAGTGTACGACCACTGCGAAATTAGTGAGCAATGCCAAATAACTTTGCCTTGAAGCAACCATGATGATTATCAGAAACAGGAAGAAGAGGCTTAGGTTGGTCATACAGATTTTCAAATTGTGAGTGGATTTCAAGTTCTGAGAAATACTTTTGAGGAATGCAAACTTTCGGTCCAATTGATACGGCTTGTTTATGTAGTGACGGAAGTTCTTTGGAAGATACATTGATAACTTATTTGTCTGAATTTACAGGGAAAGGAGTTACAAGTTTGTTGTTATTAAGTGATTTATCTAGCTTCTTATGTGTTTTACTTTACGTTTTAGCAGCGAAAGTTCCACAGAAGGCAGTAAATTTCATGTCACATATATTAAAGATAATTCCAACAAAACAGATGAAGCAGATGAATGAAAGTGGAGCAATTACGTTAAACATTACAAATCATATTGCATCTAATTTCTCATTTCTAATTGAAATTTTAATTAATAAGTCTTATTCAAATGTGACCTCTAATCGGATTTTTTATTCTGGTGAATATTTAATATCTTTAAGACCTACTGATCTGCAACTCCATAAAAAGACAAGAAAAAGCGTCATGCCGGCTAGCAGAGAGCATTAAATAGTACCCCTATTCAATTCATGACTGTTCCCGCAATTATGAGTACCAACTGTCGCTCTTTGCCGGCTAAAATTAACTGTCTTCAATCGCTGGTGTCTTCCATTATATATCATAATACTGGGATCATATCACTTCAAGAAACATGGCTTCATGATCTATATGATGACAATCTAGTGTATCTAAATAATTTCAAATTATTCAGACAAGATCGGTGTAGTTCCAGGAAGAAACGCGGTGGCGGTGTCGCCATCTTCATCAATTCACTATGGTGTACGTCTAATAATGTATGTTTCAGATTCTCTAGTGACAATATTGACTGTCTCACCGTTAAGTGTCGACCTAAACATTTGTCAAAATACAACTACATTTACATCTCGAACATGTATATTGCTCCTGGATGCAACTCCACAGAATTATCTTTATTTGCGGATGAATTTACTTCCCTTGCTGCCACCTCCTTCGGAAATTCCTTGTCTATAGTTACTGGTGATTTCAATTCTAGTGATCACAGCTTCCTAATTTCACTTGGACACGATAATATTGTCAACTTCCCGACCAGAATGGATAACACTCTTGATCTTGTGTTTACAAACGACGCAGGAATATTTGAAGCTCGAAAAAGAGCCCCCCTACTAAATTCAGATCACCGTATCATAAGAATATTGCCCAAAGTATATGGAAAGCAGCACAAAAGGGTCTTCTCACACCTTGGAAAGAAAACACAACACAGATTTTATTCCCATGACAACATACTGAATCTAAGGTTCACGTTAAGAGACACAAACTGGGACTTATTTACTGAACAAGCTCTTGATAACACAGTTGCCAACATAACACATTATCTTAATTTCTGTCTTGATGTTTGTTGTCCAAAAGAGACAATCTTCTTAAAATTCGATCGCTTCTCCTCTTCTCAATTCGAAAAGCTCCGCCGTGAAAAAGAAAGGTTGTTCAAAATGAAAAACAAATCTAGTGTTAAGAGAATGAACACTTTGATCAAGCTTGAATTACAAAGATTGAATGATTTCTATAACCAGAAGTTTCTTTCATGTAAATCCCCATCAAACATGTGGAAGTTATTAAAGGAAATCACAGGTGGTAAGCAAATGATGAATGATATTTCTGTAGATATTAACATGCTCAATGAATCCTTTATATGTATCCCAGCAAATGTTATGATTCCTAACTCAAATAGTGTAAACAATGACTGCTTCTCATGCTTTAACACGAATGATGTCCTAAAGTGTCTTCAATCTGTAGTAATTATTTGTAGTCGTAGTATTAGTATTTTGAGATGACCAAATTACACTAATCCAACCAAAAAACAGAGAGGGCGGAATTCATGAATTTGTATTTAGCGGAATTATTGCAATTCATATAAGAAACATATTAACAATCAACAGTAAGTATTGAAACAATACAGAGATATAAATTGTCAATCCCCACATCCACCACACGTCGAATGTCTCCTTGCGTATTTATAACGATGTCTCGGTTTGCTTGCAAGTAGCTGCGACCTTCTAACTGATTCTGTGATATTATTTTCATCAGTATTATCTGGACTTATTTCTGAATTATCTACAAAATCGGGATTAGTAACGGAATCATTAATATTATAATTGGAACGACCTACTTCATTTATTGTCACATTGTCCAGATGTCTGTTATGAACTGAGTGATCTTTGATGTCTAATATCTTCACCATTCGATTTCCCATTCTTCGTAGTACGATACCAATAAGTCTATAATCATTCCCTCTGTAATAATGTACATAAGAAGTCGCGGACATCAGATGCTTTTTGAGAATTCGAGATTTGAAAAGATTTGCAGGACTTTCAAAGATACTTGTAACTACTATCCCTGTAAATTCAGACAAATAAGTTATCAATGTATCTTCCAAAGAACTTCCGTCACTACATAAACAAGCCGTATCAATTGGACCGAAAGTTTGCATTCCTCAAAAGTATTTCTCAGAACTTGAAATCCACTCACAATTTGAAAATCTGTATGACCAACCTAAGCCTCTTCTTCCTGTTTCTGATAATCATCATGGTTGCTTCAAAGCAAAGTTATTTGGCATTGCTCACTAATTTCGCAGTGGTCGTACACTTCAGAAAAGTATCGTAACGTCTGAGCGTGAGTCGGTGGCATAGCGGTAGAATCCTCGCCATTCACGCATGTGGCTAGGGGTTCGACATGGGACCGACCTACTCCTCTCCCTCACTAAGCCAGTAATATGACTGGTAAAGATGAAAGCTAACAACCCGATCCCGTAAAAATAAACACCACTGCTACCGAAACTTCAAAGCTGTAGCTTGAATCTGTAGTTTCTACTGGGAATGTAAAGGCATGTAATAGTAATATATAAACAATTGTAATAATAACATCTGAGCAATTTAAAGCTCTAAAAGAACTGAGACATAATAGTGAAATCGTCATCCTCACACTGGATAGAGGTTTGGGTGTAGTTATAATGAACAAAGTTGTATACAAAATAAAATGTTATGCATCCTTGAAAACAAGGTCATATTTACCAGACACTCTACTTCAAAAGGTGTGAAGACTGTACAAGATAAGGTGACAAACAATCTAGGAAAAACTCTTAAACATGAGTGTAATACTAAAGAGAACTTCAACTGACTAAAACTCACAGAATTCCAATTACCACACATATATGGTCTGACAAAGATACATAAACCTAATGCCCCTCTCCCTCTCATAATATCAATGTGCAAATTGCCAATCCACAAACTTGCAAAGTGGCTAGCAGGAATATTAAAGCCTATTAGACGAAGCTTCTGTAAGTTTGTATTTAAAGATTTTTTCGGTCAATCAATTTTCTTAATAAAGTTGATATAAAGGACGAAACCATGTTTTCCTCAGGCGTTGGTTTTTCATTTACAAATGCGTCTCTGTTACAGATGGTTGACATTTCATGTGACTACATCTCTAATAACTATTTCTTATTACCAGTGTCCATATATTATGGTAAGCTCCTTAGGTCCACTGTTAGCTGATATACACATGTAACATGTTGAGAACCTATCTGAGGACGTAACTAACTGGAAGAGTTTATTTATTATAAAAGATTCGTGGATGACGTAGTGGTCAATTGTGACTAACCAACAGATTCCATGGAAATCCTTAACCAGACCAATAGTGCATAAAACGGGATATCGCTAACAGACGTAAAAGAGAATAGTGACTGCTAGCCATATTCATAATTCGCCAAAAAGATGGGCCAATTAAACGATCCTCACCGATGTGACAGAATCTAAATTATGGCAGTTTCTGTCCACTACAGTATAAAAAAGCATTGGTTAAGTGTTTGTTCAGAATCATTCGTCATATATGTATAACCAACACCATGGAAGATAGCAACTATTCATTGAAATTCATTAAGCTGCCAAGAAGTGGCTGCAACAAATAAAATCACCGGACAACATCATCACCATCAATGCACATCATAGAGGCAGGTTGATTTCAGTACTGTCTGTAAACCCATCAATAAAGCAAGGTTGGGTCACATACTTCAGTTCGTTGAAGCCTTGGCTATAGAAAGGTTTAGACCTGTCTTGTATGTCTGAAAATTACTTCTTTTTTCTTTAAACTTGCCTTGGTAACCCAATTTAGGACCAAGGTCCGATTTATTCAATGATATCTTCACCATCTCCCTTCTGTTCTTTCCTACACCACACCCTTACGTCATCTTCCCACCCCTTATTTGTGACTCTGATCCGTGCACGATTTCGTGTGTATTGTAATAATCCATGCTATCTCGCCTTCTATTTAAATCAGTGAGACAAGTACGTGTGTGATCAGAATGTCCGAAATGTGTTAGGCAGATACATTACATGTTTCAGTTAAACTATATCTTCTTATTGTTTTGTCGAAATTCATTAAGAGAACTGATTGTATTAAATTAAACTTTAATTGTGATTTTTTAACCAGCTCTCTGAAATCTACATTCTTGCTCATAAACCCTACTTGGTTTTCTCAACTTTCTAATGCAGTACTTCAATTTCACCCTCCAAATTAAATAACTTTCTGTCAGAAAGTAGTCAGTGGTCCTCTTCAAAAGGACTTAAGCTTAATCCGTCTAAATGTCAGGTAGTCAATTTCACTTTCAGACGTAAATGTGACCTACAGCAACTTGTTAGCTCACATGGCCCCACTATCATTGACGGCACAGAGGTTGAAAATACATCTAATGTCAAATACCTTGGGCTGAGTTTTTCCACCGATCTTTCCTGGTCTTCCCACATGATACGTAGTACATGACGGTACCCAACTGATAAGGACGTACTCCAGTGCTACAAGTATCTATCCACCATAAAATTCAGATTATTGGGCTTCTCAGAGATCCGATTTGGTTGTATATATTCACTTTTCTTGTCTACTACATTCTGTAAAGTCATAAATCTGAAGGACATTAGATGTAGAAATATGATGATTATT
This sequence comes from Trichobilharzia regenti, assembly GCA_944472135.2. NCBI lineage: Eukaryota > Metazoa > Platyhelminthes > Trematoda > Strigeidida > Schistosomatidae > Trichobilharzia > Trichobilharzia regenti. The sequence goes on along the minus strand of OX235270.1, from coordinate 25,604,022 downwards.
TATTTGTTCACGTCATATAGTTGTCGCCACATGATGTTGAGTGAGTTGTGTAAGGTTGAATCTACCCCTAGGAAATCTGATGTCACAAATTCTCTAAGTCAGTCTTCTAAATATTCACTATGCTATACTATGAAAGACACTTATCATAGGTTATGGCACTACTGTAGTTTCCAACCTAGATACAAGCAGTATCACGTTCGCAGTATTAATGATAATTTGTGTATCAGTGAAAAAGCCAGTGAAAAAGTAACAGCAGAAGAAGGTGACAACACTGAGGAGAATTCAATACGGAACAGACAAAGACGATATTCTAATTATTTACAAATTTTGATATCAGTGTAAGAATTGTGATTTTCTAAATCTCCATTGTATTTTGTAATGAAGAAGTTTACCTCTGTCTTTACCAATCTTGTTCACTTAGCTGTCAGGTATCCATCCATTCAAATCTTAGACCAGTTAGAATATACCCCATAAAGCTACAACATTCTATGTATACAAACAGTTGATCTGGTTACCAGTTGCCTAGTAAGGGTTATTCTAATTTCCGCTGATGAATGATGCATGAACATTTCTACCCAGCTGCTTTTATCAAGGATAATCATGTTGTTATTTACTGAGTTACTTGTTTTATCTAAATTATTTATTTCTGTGAAAGATGTTTCGCAGTTAAACAATGTGAGGGAGGCAATAACAATAATAATAATAATAAACTTCGTAATGATGAGATGAAGGCATTCGATACTAGTTGTCTCCAAACCATCCTTTTAAGTCACTTGAATAACCAATTTTAGGTATACAAAGTGTTCATTCTGCTTTGAGACTCCATCAGAATGCTTATGAGTATGCATTATGTTAATAAGACTTATGAACTCAATTTTCTAAAAGAATGATAATAATTGAGAAGCTCGGTGTTTAGTGTCTTGTGTATGATCAGATATTGGAAGTAAAGAAAAGGGGCAGTTGACAACTCCATCAGTCTCATTAACTCTATATGGAGCGTGCTTCTGATGAATTCACTTGAATAACCAATTTTAGGTGGACAAAGTGTTCAATCTGTTCGAAATGCGTTAGGCAAATACATTATATAGTTGTGATAATCTACGTCTTCTTATTGTCTTGCTGAAAGTTAGTTATTAATACCGAGATTTCTGAACTTTGTTTCAAATATTGGAAATAGTAATCATAGCTGATCACTAAAAATTACGACTCATTTACGCCTCATAAAATGCACCGGAGACTGTGCAGACAAATTTTGCACTTCATGTAAGTCTATATTTTGACTTTCAAATGAATATTTGTCCGTTATTTGATTGACGGGCGCAAAAATACCCTAAATGTTTATGTTTTATTCTGGGAGAGCATATCTCTCGGGGAAGACACCTTGTTATCTTTATTTATTTGGTGTATCACATGTAAGTGAAGTGTTACATTTCAAAAATAACCTGTTTGTCATAAGTAAAACAAAACACGTAGATCAGCGAAGAGTCTAGTCTCTTTTCGGCGAATTCATTTTCTTACCTGTACAATCGCAAATATACACATATCGGTTATTTTGTATGTATGTGTACATTAAGTTTTTCGAACAAAAATGCAATTGCTTATGATTATTTTAACTAAACAGGTGAAGATCGCTAATTGGAGCTACGCAATACAAAATGAGTCAAGAAAATTAGGTGTTAATGAAATTAGGGTAGTAACAAAGGTGATGAGTTGTCACAAGAATTGTTAAAAAAGAAGTTATGTAATAATATGAATAGTTTGATGAGTGAGTTTTACTCAGTAAGCACATAGGAACAAAGTAGATAGTACGAAATTACCCAAGAGTTGAGGAAGAATTATAAGAAACTAAAGAAACAAGCAAATAAACAAAATTAAGTCATCATAATCCATGATAGTGGAAATGGTTGAGTGATTCTCTTTCGTATGCACAGTTCCGGGTTTTCTATGTGAATGGCCAGAGCTTCAGCGATACAAAAGAGACGAAACTGTATTGCCTTTGGTAGGTTATTCTTGACCTTGTAGATTACTTTGAAGCAGGAGGCGTTTGTTGAGATGGAATGATCAGTGTTAACCAGGTGTTGAATTATCTCACTGCTTATAGCATCACTACTGCTTTCTCGCAAACATACTGGATAGTGTTCTTGAATCCTCCTGAACAGGATGCGCCAAACAACCGATGCACCTGGCTCCACAGCAGCAAGTGACCTGATATCTGCACAGAGAAGTGGTCAGATGGGAGATCTTGTACTTGAGGCCTCTGCAGATCAGTGGGCAACTGGAGAATACTGTTCTTAACGTCTCTTCTCAGAGATGTTGTGATCATTCTCTCGAGAATATCGCTTGTCGAATCTCCCTTGAAATCCAAGTTCATGCAGACTTTCTCTTTAGGCGAATTTAAAGTTTCATTTCTCCGAATTCTTGGTTTGATACTTTTGTCGATGAATCTGATTGGATATCCATTTTGGATGAAGATTTCTCCTAGAGTATCTAATTCCGTTTCCAGAACATCGGGACTACACACACCCATATTTTTACACAGGATATTTGTGTTTCTCTATTTTAAATATATTCAAACCACAGAGGAGGACACAGAGAAAGACAGTGAGAGACTACGTTAATTTCAAAAATTTTAACACAAAATACTTATAGCTGAGGTGCAAAATGCAGAGATAGATTTCTTCTACAAGGGACCATGAATCGGTGTGCACAATTTAACAATTACTGTACACCAATAAACAGACTAATAACAGTTCACAAGAAAGTCATTCATCGCCAACTGGGTAACATAAATCTTCACTATCTTGCATATAAACCGTCTCATTTATTTGAGTAGCTGGCGGTGGAATATTAATACTTTCCAGTGCCTTACATAAACTGACCAAAACAACAAGAATCCGTAAGCAATGAAATCACTCAAAACATTGACTGTTTATGATAGAAATTACCGAGTACAATGCCAGCGTATTTATAAATACTCGTGATGTACACTTTACTCTTGTAAAATGTACAGCAATGTAAGAGAGCGAAGTCATTGAGGAAATAATTCTTCACTGAATGGATCCTTGTTTTTGTTTATTCATGAAAAAGGCGAAAATAAGCAAGTTTGGAATAAAGCTATTTTTATTATCAATATAACTTGCGCATCAGGAATATGAAGTAAAGTGATCTATTGCCTCGATAATGTTTTTGAATTTGAATAAGCCATAATGAAGTGGTTGGTGACGTGATCTCAACATGAATACAAAAAGTCTCGTTCGTATATGAGATAGTCGCCATCTCAATTTAACGTGACATATCACTCAAGTGTACTGCTCTTTATGACCATGAGGCATGGTTGACGAAGACGAAAGCAGAAAACATGAAAATACCGTGTGTAATTTCGTAGAGTTAATGTCACTGGAATGTGTTGTGTATTTTGGAGGAGAATAAATTAATTGCAGTAATATTTTAACAGTTTACACACAATGGTAAAACAAAATAACAAAATAGACTTATCATTCTACCAAGATGAAATTATGTGTACACTGTTGCTATACAGTTATGATTAATTCGTAACATTACTTAGGCTAGAGTTAGCAACATAGTAAGTAATAATGAAGTTAGGCATACAGTTTTATGCGAGACCATTTAGAATACAGAAAGACTGAGCGAAGAAATATTTACTTTTCAATTAGATCCTCATCTCTGGCTCTACTCTAATATATATGTATATATATATATAGCATTTTTATTACAATGCACAACAATTTACCAATCAAGTGGCAATTTGTTCGTTAACAATAACAATGATTTTGTTGATCCCGCTAGGAGAACTCACGCCATTTCTAAGGAAGGATTTTAGGGCAGGTTGAATAATAGGGTAAGGGCTATAAATGGATCTCATTTATAGTCATTAAGTTGAATAAATGTACAGTATGTGGTGTAACTTTTCTATTGACAATCCGGTGCCTAACTGAGAGATATTTCCCTCACATGCCAGGGAAAGATTCTCGCTGTAACCGTTTTATACCTTTTTATGGGTTTCTCTATAAATATAAGTTTCCATTTATCATGAATGCCTCTTTAATGTGATTGGTTCGTTCAAGGTCGTTTGCTGATTGATTGTTAGTGGTGTCGAAGGTTTCACTTTGCCCTATTTTTGTAAACGGTATACATTTAGTCATGAGTAATCATAGTCCTAAAGTCATTCATATTCGCACAAGTGCCAAAACCATTCAGCCAGATAGTGTTGAAACATGATTTCAGATAGCTGAGTCTGATTTTAGTGAGTACGGGATAAGCGATCAACGTTCACAGTTCTTTGTAGTTATTCACGTCCTACCGCGGGAATTCAGCAAGTGCGTAACGGTGCAGATGTCGGGTCCAGAGGTAAGTAACTCGTACGAGTTGCTCAAGGCATCACTCCTGAGGAGAGAAAAATTCCCACGAATCGGCAGCTTCTGGATGAATTATTTCGTAACATCGAGTTAGGGGATCAGTCAGTCGTGAGCATACTAACAAGAATGAGAGAGGCTAGTGGCCAACGTCAGTTAGATGAAGGAATTTTCAGAGAACTCTTCGTATCTTAACTGCCACGGTCAGTACAGGCTGTATTGGTGACAATTCAGGGTATTAGTATAGATGACTTAGCTATTTCTGCAGATTAGACTCTTGGACTTGGTATTTGAAAGGTTACGTCTGCGTGGTGTAACCGTCAATATCCAAAAGTGTCAAATAGGCGTTGACTCACTCGACTTCCTGGGTCACAATATTGACTTCAAGGGTATTCGCCCACTGGCTAGTAAAGTTGAGGTGATACTAAACTTTCCAGGGCCACAGGCAGTGAAAGGCCTCCGCACTTTTAACGGCTTGGTGAGTTATTAAACAGGGTTTATTCCCAGCTGTGCCTCTCTGATTCAGCCATTGACAGACCTTCTTCGAGGGAATAACAAGTCCATGGAATTTGAAGCGTCTGCTCAAAATGCTTTTACTCAGGTTAAAAAAGCTAATGCGGATGCCACACTTTTAATGTATCAGGATCCAACAGCACCGTTAAGTATCTCGGTTGATGCATCAGACACCGCAATCGGCGCAGTTCTACAGAAACTAGGTAAAAAAGAGTGGCAACCACTCGCCTTTATCTCGAGGCGCCTTCAGTTGGCAGAAACGAAGTACAGTACATTCGGCAGAGAACTTCTGCAAATGTACTGTACTATACGTCATGTTTGACATTCAGTAGAGGGTCGTGAATTCATAATTTTTACTGATCACAAACCTCTGACGTACTCTCTGAACTCAACTTCAGATAAGTGTTCACCCAGGGAATCACAACAACTTTACTACGTTTTACAGTTTACATTGGATATTCTCCATGTATCCAGAGTAGAGAACACTGTAGCAGATGCCTTGTTGAGCATTTGTTCCCTCACCCAAATAGACGGCATAGACCTTGTGAGACTAGCTCGTCTTAAAAAACAAGATACCGAGCTTCAACATGAGTTGTCGTACACAACTCTGCAATTAGCTGAGAAAGCTGTAGGTATGGGAAGAATTTCTATTCTATGTGACATTTCCACTAGTACTCCTCGCCCCATCGTGCCCAAAAGTTATCACCGTAACGTCTTCAATACGTTGCATGGCTTATCCCACCCAGGTATTCGATATGCCGTCAAACTCGTAACTAGTGGTTTTCGTTGGTTTGGTATTAATGAACAAGGAAGGGAATGGGCGCACACGTGCTTAGCTGCCAAAAAGTGCAAAGTAGTAAGACACACCAAAAGCCTCTTGACACCTTTCTTCTCCCTGATGCTCGTTTCAAACACGTTCATATCGATTTGGTTGGACCCCTTCCAGGATCTCATGGATATACCTATATCTTAACCTGCATAGATCGCTTCACACGACCACCTGAAGGAGTACTCCTCAAGGATGTATCTGCTGAAACAGTTGCACGTGTCTTTGTCGAACGATGTATCTCAGCGCGCTCCTTGAATACGACGTGATTTTTCCTCTCTAACCGGAAAATACCAATTTTGTGAATTATCCATTTGGGAAACCTGATCTTCCTAGCCGGTGAATTAGATTCAACCATTGCTTACATAATAAATCTCTGTGTGGTAAGTCCAGCTGTCGCGAACTACTGCCAAAGCTTCAGGTGCTACTTTTGTAGCAGCATCTTCCTCACGGCTGGACTTATTTATCACGTACTGTTGAATTCCGATTGGAAATTTTTTTGCCAATAATTTTTAATAAAATTGTATTATATGTTATCTAGATTGAGGGAAATTCCCACTTTTTGGCTGGTTATTTTGGTGTCCGCCTCATGTGATCTGACTGCGACACACTTTTAGCATATTGGTTGCAATGATTAGTGTTTCAGATGGAATGTATCAAAATGTCGGTGTAATGAGGGCGATAGGATAGTTAGAGGGTAATGCCATTTACACCACTCATTTACTCCATGTAGAAGCTGTATCTTTCGGCATTGTATCATTCAATGAAGACTTCATGTCTCAGGATATCAGTACAGCCTATTTTCGTGTGAAGAACAGTTCTTTTGACAAAATAATTCTCTCAATACTTGGATATCACCTGCAAATGTTATCAGAATCGTTGGTGGCTACCTAAGTTATCTTTTAGATGTGCTTTCCACCCTATCTGTGGTTGGACAGGAATTATGGTAAGCTGAAAGATTATCTCTAAGTGGATTTCATATATATTGGCACTGATTGGCGCAGTGTACTATGGGTTATGTGAATTAAATGTAGAAAAATATCTCAACTTCAATAATATTTTGCCACTGTCTATTTAGCTGACTGATAGGATAACAAGTATGGGTGGTTGTCACGATTATTGCGAGTACAATGCAGTGGAGAAGGCAATTACTCGTGTTAATTTCTTTGTTGTTCCAATTAATGCACTAAATCATTACATGGTATGATTATACGCATGAGTCGTGGTGATTACGAGAACTGAATCTATCCAGCTTTATTATCATTAATATGAATTTATTCTCTTTTACAATTTCCACTGACTGTATACTTAATGCTACAATATTTTTGACCACCAATAGTGGAGATGAATTTCTCCTGAGATTTCCATTTGAACAAAGCAGTACAGATGCGCTATGACGATTGAATTTTCTAGTTTGCATTATTTGACATTATTATCCTCACCAACACAACAAGTCTGTGTACTTTACAATAGTTGAAGTGTTTCACTATGTTGTTAGCACTGTGCATAGCTGTCTAGAGTTGAGGCATGTTCAGCTTATATTTGATGCCCATAGTCTCCTAAATGTGAGAATGTGATTTCTGTAGGATTCACAAAACCTTGTGGACTAGACATTACTGAGATTGCGGATTAATTTCTAAGTTACACATTTGCAATGCTTCATTTCATGTAAAAGTATTTAATGTGAAGTTGATCTGCAAGTAAGCTTGATGACAGAATGACGCCTCAATAGTATGGATGTTTCAGAGATTGTCTTGAAATTTGCGTATAATCCTCAAATACAGGAAAACATATGATGTCTTAAAAAAAAATTATGTTTGTAAAATCTCAGCGATATTGAAATGAATAATTCCAACGTTTCGTTCGGAAATCTGGTCCGAACTTCTTCAGGGGAATTAATCGAAATTAACATAACAGGTTTATATATAAAAGGAACATCTTTAGTTTTTAAAAACTTTGTCCAATCATGATTCATTAAACAAATATTAACAAGTATAATAGACAAAATTGTACGAGTTGTGATGAAAATTTGACCTCAGACTTACAAATATTGATCTACCTTTGTTAAACACTTTAAACAGTGTGTATGTGTGTGTGTGGATAAACAGTTGTAAAACAATGTCTTAACGTCTCCATAAGTTGATATAGACAGTCGGGAAACTTTGACCAAGTATTATTAGTTAGTGACACATATCCATTCTTATTTATTAGTCAGGATTTCCTATGCGTCATCTAACATCACACCTTCATGTCTGTTCAAACTGTTAGTATCTAGAATTTTAAGATTAGACGTATTTTCAAAATTATGGTGTTTAGGATTAGGGTTTAGTTGAAGCACCCTGTCAAACTGAACTGTAGTCAAGATTTGACAGAATAGTTCTATAATATTTGGGCGCCGAGTGAGAAGTAGACATTTGTAATGATGTCTATTTATGTATACGGCGTCAACATAAATATCAGCTGTAGACTACAAATACATTTATCTCCCTGAGATAATACTTAGTTTTAACAGAATGATTGTATTCATATTGTATGCTAATATGTAGAATTATCTTTTGTTAACTTCATGTTATGCTAGTTCTAACATGTACTTTATTTTTTCCAGGTATACGGAGGTTGTCGAATATGAAATCAGCGGAAACATCATTCGGCCAAACTAACTTTAATACCCTTCATCAGAATTTTCTTTTGTAAATTAATCAAATGTTTAATATACTCTTGATTACTTCTTCCTGTAGACTTCTTCAATTCCCTGCTATACTATGTGCTTTTGTAATAAGTGAATTAGGAATAATAAACGCTAAGCTTAGTTATTGGGATAGAAATTCACTGTAGTATTATGAGAATGTTACTTTAGTCATTAATAGGATTTCGTGTCTGTTTCTACACAATAGCACATTGTAAAAGCTAAGTGGGATTTAGCAAGTTGAATAATAATTCTGTACTGTTTGATACTCTAAAGTCGCCTTATCTAGCCAGTTGCAAGCCTGTATACTGTTAAACGCCAAGTATGTAGTACAATTAAATGTAGTAACTTAAGCTTGATAGCTACTTCACTAATCTGTTAATATGCAGTGACATCATCAAATAGACTGTTCACTTGACAATGAGCTAAGAGATAATTTTTATTTATTTCTAATATGCCGTTGAATCATAGGATGTTATCTAATATCCATCATTTCTATGATCAACAACTGCGGTATTTGCATATCTACTTTATGGATATTTAATAACTTACGCCTTCATGCATCTAATTTCCTCCAGTATTCCCTATTCATTTGATGTGTGTACACTAAACAAGTCTTTCATAAATTCTCCCACAAATGCTAAGGTTTCTGGTGTCACAAGTGTTAATAATAGTTGCTTCCTTGGTTTCAATGCAAATGACGTATACACGAACTAAGGAAAATTTACTCTTACTTAATCTTCGACCTTCACTTGAGGCCTTTAACGATCCCAAACAGTTCTCCTATAAACACAGTAGAAGTACTTTAGATGCAGCTTCAGTCTTGCTTCACAACATTTTCTCCAGTATAGACAATGGGGCTAAATTCGCTGTACCTTCCTAGACCACACATCTGCTTTCCACTCAGTAATTAGAGATATTCTATCAGATAAGCCTGCTGAAACTCAAACTGAGTGTTGGATTTTTAGACGGCTTCATTCTTATTTATCAGGGAGAAAGCAGTACACTGTAGGTCAAGGGGAAGTCGTCCATTACCAAATGTGCTTTCGTTTAACGAACTAAATGTATGAATGCATACGAAAAGAACTATTTCAAGTACGCGGACGATCTAACTATTTCAATGTCTGTTAACTGCCAGCTACACTGTACTAAGATGAACAGCTCTCTATTAGGAGTGGGAAAATGCTCTTAAACTAAATCCTTCGAAATGTCAGACTGTTATTTTCAGTTTCCGATGTAAACGAAAGTTAGTTGAAGGTGTTAATTCCTATGACCGTTGCAAAATTGATAATAGTGATATGGAAATGAAGTCTAACTTGAAGCATCTCCGACTAATTCATCACAGCGCATTGGCCCTAAATGTATGCCACATGCAGGCACAATGTTTATGAGCTAGGTATGCAAATCATGGTAGACGCTTGTACGGTACATTCATTATTTATAAAACTAACTTGTACGTAAGAACTGTGGTTTGATCAGTTATACAACGTTTAATACATTTAGACACAATTAACCTACGATGCTTACTTCTATGACGCATTACCTGAAACTACCTTAATATAGTTTCCGCTGAAGGTTACCTCCTATAGTTACCACCTTAGTGGGCAACGTAGCGTTATCTTTGAATAACGATATTTCCGAGAACTTTCTTGGTAAAAAGATCGTCCCTTACTCGAAAAAATTAAATATACCCTAGTCTCCCCAAAAACGTTCAGAGGTATTCATCCTATCACCTCAAACGACCCACTATTTGCAGTCATTTAAAAAGTAAAAATAAATTTACCGATGGCAACGTGCTTATTTATTTTTATTTTATTTATTTATTTTTTATTTTTGATTACAGCTGGATTCCACACTGTTTTTTTTGGTACAAGTATGGAATTTTCAGCGTGGATATCGGTAGCCAAAAATTCGCAGGCCGACCATAGATATCAGCCAAATTATCCGTAACTTATCAAGGTCATTGGTGGAGTGAGACGCTCGAAGGTCATTTTCGTCCATTTTAGTCGGCGATGTTGGATTGCAGTTCCGTAGCTGTCCGTCTACGCGTTTTTTGTTCCGTTTATGCTGCCGTTATACACGACTAATCTTGATGCGTATTGTTCACAAATGTTGCGTTTCACCTCATTTTTTGTTTCCTTTGCCGTTAAAATGAATTATTTGGCGAAGTTAAACTTTCGACACCACTAACTACCAATCAGCGAATTATCCAATGAGATTCACGAACGTTGTCGAATTATCCAATGAGGTTCACGAACGCACTTCAATGTTGTATAGCGCCTGATTCATTTCTAATGCGTGACCCTACAAGGCTGTTGTTGCAATTCGAGGAGGTTAGTGTTTCCCAGTATTTCCTAGATTTCAGTTGCTCCGGAAAGAACGAATTTGACTGTGTGGTGGTATCGTGACTTTAAAAAGCTAAACCAAATCAACTGATGGGTTTGTTCATCGTTGTGCTATATGTTTGAAGCCTACTAACACTAGAGAGGGTGTGCTGATAATTTTATTATTTCGTAGGAACTTTTTTCGCTAGGTCGCTTCTCTCCCTAAGGATAGAAGATAGAAAAGCAACTACTCTTATACCTATTGTTACCAGAATTGTTAAGCGGGGGTCAATTATACACACGGAAAGGCTACAATTCGCTGTCATCTCTGGGATATATTCATCGTAGAGACAACCATTCAAGTGATTTTGTGGATCCCGTTACGAGGACACATACAAATTCTAATGAAGGATTTTGGGGCAAGTTGGAAAATAGGATAAGGGCTATAAATATATCTCAAAAGGGTCTCATTTATAGTCACTTGGATGAATATATGTACAGGATATGGTGTAACTTCTCCATTGACAGTCCCATGCTAAACTAGGAGATTTTTCTCTCACATGTTCGAGAAAGATATCCCATGTAACCTTTTTTATTATCTATTTTATGCTTTTTTTCTACAAATATACATTTCCAGTCAACATATATGCCTCTTTAATGTGATTGGTCCGTTCGAGGTCGTTTGCTGATTGGTTGTTAGTGGTGTCGAAAGTTTAACTTTGCCAATTATTTCTTTGTTTTTGAAAGTTTTCACTACCAGGTCAGTGCATTCATTTCGGTGTAATTGTTTCATACCTTGTATTTATGCGGCTTTTAGTGTTTTATTTGGTTTTCAGCTGTTAATGAATTGGCAGTGTGTAGAAGTCTTGGAAATCATGCACGTGAAGAAGCAGTTGTTTTCAGTCCATTTATTGGTTGCCGTTATTCTTGTTGGCTCATTTAATTACCTAAGATGTAGAAATCGTGAAAAAAAGTGTCTTTCTCGTTCATGTTTACAGCATGCAACAATCTGCGAGTGAATCTGTTAAAGGGAACACCATCAGAGTTGATGTTAGCAAAGTTTTCGAATAACAAATTAAACCTGGAAAATTTAGAACCTGGGTTGAAGCTGAAAAAGCTTTGAAGCTTTTTGAGAATGTGAATATACCATCCGTGTGTCTGCTATCATTTAAAAAAATATATCGTGAGAGAATCTAAGTCAAATAAGGTTGAGCCGCATGAAAAGTATGAATCTGTTGTGCTTGTGTGTATTTTGGGGAACTAAAAGAACCTGGAATCCTTAAGGGTAAGTGTTACTTATGCTTATTATTGCTTGATGTACTAGATCCAAAGACATGAACTAGGACTACCCGTAATAGAGCCAGTGTTAACATCCATTCGATGGGTTGCAAAACGGTTTTCAAAGCGGATAAAATACGATGATCTGGTGAGTGTACAAACAATCCCAGTTAAAGGTAAGACATTAATTAGGAAGAATAACGTTCCGGGTAGTAGTCTACGATCGGTGGTTTCCTCGAAGTTGTGATTCTTCCGTGACTATAGACACATGTTCACGATCTTAAAAAAACTAAATAAATTTTCCTTGAACCAGTAGTCTTCTTTTCTTCTTCGAAACATCCGTTAATACGACTATACGATTAGGTAGCGAAGTAAGATGTTATGTGACTGAGAATCGTGGTTGTTGTGTTTCTGACTAATTTCGCGCATCTGACTTATAACCGCATGGATATAGCGTTTTCCTCATGGTACATTATGATATCTAGAAATCATAAGCACGCTGCCATCGGTAAATTTATTTTTACTTTTTAAATGACTGCAAATAGTGAGTCGTTTGAGGTGATAGGATGAATACCTCTGAACGTTTTTGGGGAGACTAGGGTATATTTAATTTTTTCGAGTAAGGGACGATCTTTTTACCAAGAAAGTTCTCGGAAATTTCGTTATTCAAAGATAACGCTAAGTTGCCCACTAAGGTGGTAACTATAGGAGGTAACCTTCAGCGGAAACTATATTAATGTAGTTTTAGGTAATGCGTCATAGAAGTAAGCATCGTAGGTTAATTGTGTCTAAATGTATTAAACGTTGTATAACTGATCAAACCACAGTTCTTACGTACAAGTTAGTTTTATAAATAATGAATGTACCGTACAAGCGTCTACCATGATTTGCATACCTAGCTCATAAACATTATGCCTGCATGTGGCATACATTTAGGGCCAATGCGCTGTGATGAATTAGTCGGAGATGCTTCAAGTTAGACTTCATTTCCATATCACTATTATCAATTTTGCAACGGTCATAGGAATTAACACCTTCAACTAACTTTCGTTTACATCGGAAACTGAAAATAACAGTCTGACATTTCGAAGGATTTAGTTTAAGAGCATTTTCCCACTCCTAATAGAGAGCTGTTCATCTTAGTACAGTGTAGCTGGCAGTTAACAGACATTGAAATAGTTAGATCGTCCGCGTACTTGAAATAGTTCTTTTCGTATGCATTCATACATTTAGTTCGTTAAACGAAAGCACAATTGGTAATGGACGACTTCCCCTTGACCTACAGTGTACTGCTTTCTCCCTGATAAATAAGAATGAAGCCGTCTAAAAATCCAACACTCAGTTTGAGTTTCAGCAAGCTTATCTGATAGAATATCTCTAATTACTGAGTGGAAAGCAGATGTGTGGTCTAGGAAGGTACAGCGAATTTAGCCCCATTGTCTATACTGGAGAAAATGTTGTGAAGCAAGACTGAAGCTGCATCTAAAGTACTTCTACTGTGTTTATAGGAGAACTGTTTGGGATCGTTAAAGGCTTCAAGTGAAGGTCGAAGATTAAGTAAGAGTAAATTTTCCTTAGTTCGTGTATACGTCATTTGCATTGAAACCAAGGAAGCAACTATTATTAACACTTGTGACACCAGAAACCTTAGCATTTGTGGGAGAATTTATGAAAGACTTGTTTAGTGTACACACATCAAATGAATAGGGAATACTGGAGGTAATTAGATGCATGAAGGCGTAAGTTATTAAATATCCATAAAGTAGATATGCAAATACCGCAGTTGTTGATCATAGAAATGATGGATATTAGATAACATCCTATGATTCAACGGCATATTAGAAATAAATAAAAATTATCTCTTAGCTCATTGTCAAGTGAACAGTCTATTTGATGATGTCACTGCATATTAACAGATTAGTGAAGTAGCTATCAAGCTTAAGTTACTACATTTACTTGTACTACATACTTGGCGTTTAACAGTATACAGGCTTGCAACTGGCTAGATAAGGCGACTTTAGAGTATCAAACAGTACAGAATTATTATTCAACTTGCTAAATCCCACTTAGCTTTTACAATGTGCTATTGTGTAGAAACAGACACGAAATCCTATTAATGACTAAAGTAACATTCTCATAATACTACAGTGAATTTCTATCCCAATAACTAAGCTTAGCGTTTATTATTCCTAATTCACTTATTACAAAAGCACATAGTATAGCAAGGAATTGAAGAAGTCTACAGGAAGAAGTAATCAAGAGTATATTAAACATTTGATTAATTTACAAAAGAAAATTCTGATGAAGGGTATTAAAGTTAGTTTGGCCGAATGATGTTTCCGCTGATTTCATATTCGACAACCTCCGTATACCTGGAAAAAATAAAGTACATGTTAGAACTAGCATAACATGAAGTTAACAAAAGATAATTCTACATATTAGCATACAATATGAATACAATCATTCTGTTAAAACTAAGTATTATCTCAGGGAGATAAATGTATTTGTAGTCTACAGCTGATATTTATGTTGACGCCGTATACATAAATAGACATCATTACAAATGTCTACTTCTCACTCGGCGCCCAAATATTATAGAACTATTCTGTCAAATCTTGACTACAGTTCAGTTTGACAGGGTGCTTCAACTAAACCCTAATCCTAAACACCATAATTTTGAAAATACGTCTAATCTTAAAATTCTAGATACTAACAGTTTGAACAGACATGAAGGTGTGATGTTAGATGACGCATAGGAAATCCTGACTAATAAATAAGAATGGATATGTGTCACTAACTAATAATACTTGGTCAAAGTTTCCCGACTGTCTATATCAACTTATGGAGACGTTAAGACATTGTTTTACAACTGTTTATCCACACACACACATACACACTGTTTAAAGTGTTTAACAAAGGTAGATCAATATTTGTAAGTCTGAGGTCAAATTTTCATCACAACTCGTACAATTTTGTCTATTATACTTGTTAATATTTGTTTAATGAATCATGATTGGACAAAGTTTTTAAAAACTAAAGATGTTCCTTTTATATATAAACCTGTTATGTTAATTTCGATTAATTCCCCTGAAGAAGTTCGGACCAGATTTCCGAACGAAACGTTGGAATTATTCATTTCAATATCGCTGAGATTTTACAAACATAATTTTTTTTAAGACATCATATGTTTTCCTGTATTTGAGGATTATACGCAAATTTCAAGACAATCTCTGAAACATCCATACTATTGAGGCGTCATTCTGTCATCAAGCTTACTTGCAGATCAACTTCACATTAAATACTTTTACATGAAATGAAGCATTGCAAATGTGTAACTTAGAAATTAATCCGCAATCTCAGTAATGTCTAGTCCACAAGGTTTTGTGAATCCTACAGAAATCACATTCTCACATTTAGGAGACTATGGGCATCAAATATAAGCTGAACATGCCTCAACTCTAGACAGCTATGCACAGTGCTAACAACATAGTGAAACACTTCAACTATTGTAAAGTACACAGACTTGTTGTGTTGGTGAGGATAATAATGTCAAATAATGCAAACTAGAAAATTCAATCGTCATAGCGCATCTGTACTGCTTTGTTCAAATGGAAATCTCAGGAGAAATTCATCTCCACTATTGGTGGTCAAAAATATTGTAGCATTAAGTATACAGTCAGTGGAAATTGTAAAAGAGAATAAATTCATATTAATGATAATAAAGCTGGATAGATTCAGTTCTCGTAATCACCACGACTCATGCGTATAATCATACCATGTAATGATTTAGTGCATTAATTGGAACAACAAAGAAATTAACACGAGTAATTGCCTTCTCCACTGCATTGTACTCGCAATAATCGTGACAACCACCCATACTTGTTATCCTATCAGTCAGCTAAATAGACAGTGGCAAAATATTATTGAAGTTGAGATATTTTTCTACATTTAATTCACATAACCCATAGTACACTGCGCCAATCAGTGCCAATATATATGAAATCCACTTAGAGATAATCTTTCAGCTTACCATAATTCCTGTCCAACCACAGATAGGGTGGAAAGCACATCTAAAAGATAACTTAGGTAGCCACCAACGATTCTGATAACATTTGCAGGTGATATCCAAGTATTGAGAGAATTATTTTGTCAAAAGAACTGTTCTTCACACGAAAATAGGCTGTACTGATATCCTGAGACATGAAGTCTTCATTGAATGATACAATGCCGAAAGGAGCAGCTTACACATGGAGTAAACGATTTGCGTAAATAGCATTACTAACTATCCTATCTTCCTCATTATCGCGATACTTTGACACAGTCCACCTGAAACACTAATCATTGCAACCAATATGCTAAGTGTGTCGCAGTCAGATCACATGAGGCGGACACCAACATAACCAGCCAAAAAATGAGAATTTTCATCAATCTAGATAACATATAACAAAATTTTATTAAAAATTATTGTCAAAAAAATTTCCAAGTGGAACTTCAACAGTACGTGATAAATAAGTCCAGCCGATAATTTCAGCCTTCCTCGCTCGTTCAGATAAACAAGACTTGTTGGTCTACCACGTGATTTCTGTGAAGCCGATCATCCAAAAAGTACTAGGTAAAGTCGGAAACCTTTTCTTTTCCTTGCCGTGTACATTTTCAATCTTATTCTTGTTCTTTTCGATAGATATTGTTGCTCTCTTAGTCGTATATAGCATAATTTATAGTGATTGTTAATATGGTTGTCGAAAGTAGCCTTAGAAAAGCCACTAAAACCTCGTGCTCTGTAGTCACCAGGGCCTCAGCCAGAGAAGGAAAAAACCCAGGGACTTCAACCCCTTCCCGCATACCGATCCTAAAGACTCGTGTCGCTTTTGTCTGTCCTGATACTACGCCTGCATTGCCAAAGTCTGGTACTGAAGCGGCACAGGCAGTACCAGGAGGACAGGATTCTACACCTGCATGAACTGTAGGCCAGTGTGTGAAACACAACAAAACTAAAAGGAAACGTTCAAGACGTCTTAAGACCTCGAAGGCGTCATCAGGGAAAGGAGATGAATGTCAGGCGTGCAGTTTCATAGTTTCTAAAACTGATTCAGCGTTTGAATGCAATTTTCGCAAATGATAGGTGCACTGCCGTTGTGACAAAGAGGTACCAAAAGCATACTATGAGTTTATGAGAAATAACCCATGTCCGTGGTTTTGGTACATTTGTCCACTTTGTCGCCCTGGCATAGTCCCACAAAGCGTGTCTGTGGATAGCAGAAACAGCACGCTATTTTGTCCCAACACAGTCTCATGCAGCTCCCCCCTGCTAATATCACACTGCCAAAACTTGGCAAAGACATTAAGAAGGACACACCAGTCCTACTGACTGGAAATGCCAATTTTCGCATCAGGGGAAGGCAAAATTACAAAAGCATCACTTGCATCCACTAGCAAGGCTGGCAACACAAAACGGCTGGCCAGATACCGATGAAGCCTAATGTTGCTGATGATGAAAAGGAATGCAAGAAGCCGAAGGCCAAACCTTAGTCTGAGGTTAGTCGGTCTAACTCTCTCATCATCTTTAACGTACCTGTGAGCAAGGCTAGCTTGCTCGAACAACGGGCTCTGTTTGATCAGGAACAGTGGTCCAACATGTGCAATAAACTAGGTCTGAACATTAGTTCAGAAAAATTGTGCAGGCTGTACAGGGGTGTCCACATGCCTCAGGGTAAGCCACCCCCATTAAGAGTTACACTGGACTCTGCCGAAGAGGCCAAAAAGTACTATTAATGGCTCAGGTACTAGCCTTGGACAGAAGTTCTAACATGAGGGTGAGGCCATGGGCTATCAGACATATGGCGAGGGAGTAACCGGAACTAATACCCTCCACCTCTGTGGTGGTATACAGTGTTCTGGAGCTGGAAACCGGCACTACTTTTGAAAAACACATTCACCACGTACAGCAATGGGGATGGCTGTCATCTCAGATGGCCCCTGGCGCTTCTGGAGCCATCTCCATTTTCCGACTACCTCGCCCCGCTCATCTAACACTGGTTAACTCTCCAAAGCTGCTTAGTGTCACATTCAACTACCCGGAGCAGTTGTTCATAGCATTTCAACGGTGGTATGAGACCAAGGGAAAAATAGGAGGACACATCTGATGCTGCGAAAACAGACCCCGAACTATAAGGAGGCGGCAAACTGAGGCTTTAATACGTCCCCAAACTTCAGTGACACTAGAGAGATGAATTTGTGAGAATTACAGCCTGTGTCACCAAAGTGTCCTGCCTAAGTCCATTGAAAAATACTACAACGGACCGGATCTATCGGAATCGGCCAACTAGTCCCAACATCAAGTCCCCCACCAGCAGACGGTTTCACGTCAACTACCCCACAACACTCTGAGGTTGTTAGACTCACTCTCAGTTGCCTATGTAGCAATGTGAGTGGGCTGAGAGGAAAAGTAGGTGAACTCCGAAATCTCCAAGCACACCTTCAACTGAAAATGATCATTCTCACTGAAACGTGGCTAAACCCCACTATCGCCGACAATGAAATCATTATAAGTGATATGGTTCTGGGCAAGAGAGACTGGGATAATATGGAAGGAGAGGGAGTCGCTATATACTTTGATAGGCAACTTAGATGTGTGCGCGCAACGGACCCACTACTTATTGAACTCCCAGAATCCATATGGTGTCATTTCACCGTAGGCCACACCAAGCACTTACTGGGTGGCATCTACCGATCTCCCACCTGTGGGGCAGAGCACAATCAGCTACTGCTCAGCACTATCACAGGGATACGAGATTTGAGCTACGACCAAATCACCATAGCTGGAGATTTCAATGCCCCATCACTGAACCTTGCCTCGGGGTGTGCTAAGCGAAAATTTGGCCGAAACCAACTGCAAACTATTCGAAACACGGGACTGACTGAGAATGATGGAGACGACACTAGGTGGGGCCCTGGTGGAAAGTCATCAAAACTAGACTATATTCCGTGGGCGTTTGCAGTGGGACGTTATGCGACCATGTGTGTGTTACAGCAAGGCTGACTGTGCTGAAATGCGGAGGCTCTTGTCCGACGCAGACTGGCCCTTAGCATGGGACGACCTATCTGTGGATGAACACTCGGAAGTGGTGAAAAAGATTATTCATATAGCGATCTCGGATACCATCCTTTTAGTCACAACACAGACCAAGAGAAAGACGTCATGGTTGAAGAGAGGCACGCAACGTATTCTGCAAGCAAAGCGGAAGGCTTGGTTTACGTGCCGTGTATCTAAGAGTCAGAACGACCATGATGCACACCTCGAACTCAGGAACCGGTGTAATGCAAGATTCAGGAGGGACAGGAGGTCTGTCAATCACATAACATAACATAAGATAGGCTTTATTCCAAATCAGTACTTGTGATACAGAATGGAATTCTCAGCATTTTACTACAATATTGCATCCAGTTTTTTACATTAACAATAAATAAAGTTCTACATAGTTTAAAGTTATCTCAACAACATATTAGTATGTCGGTAGCAAAGCCAAAATTAAAGTGTTTGAAGGTGTTAGAAAAGTAGATACTACTAGCATATTTACTGGCGTAAGCGATAGCAAAATGTTCGAGATGTACAGAGTGTGAAAGAACGAACAAGAATGTTTTAAGTAGAGTTTGCAAGGAAGAGAGAAACAAAACAGCACATAACAAAAATAAATACAGAATGAAGAGCGAGAAAACGTTGTACCTATAAATGATGTGAGTTGGAAAGACGAGATCCATTGGTTCTACTGACTATTTAATAAGTTAAAGGTTTCATGCCTGATGCATTCTTTATCGCACAGAACACGAGCTAGGTAGGGTATGGATGAGTTTTTGTACTTACTAGTGCGGGCATATAGTTTCCTATATAGGCTTCTTGTTTTCCCTGAAGAGATACATGGGGAGAGTTGTGAATGTAGAGGGTGTTGTGAGTCAGATAAAATGGATTTCGCCCATTTTTCACATGAGTCCATATGCCTGTCCACCAGAATATTAACTAGCTGGCTAAGTGGCAAGCTGCTTACCCTGCTGACAACCTTTAACATCCTACGTAATAAGGTATAGTCTTTCTTCAATAGCCCAGGAAAGACTAAGGGGGAGCAATAGAGAATAATAGGCAGAATACGGGAGTTAACAAATTGTAGGAGTAAGGGTTGGGTTACACCAGAATGTCTTAACTTCTTGATGTAGAAGGTAAGACGGTATATTTTCTTGGAAATCGTTAAGATATGAGACGACATGGAAAGATCAGAAGATAGAGTGACGCCTAGGTATTTAATTTCCGACTTGGTTTCTATTTCACTGCCATCTATGTTGCACACCTCGTGAGTGCTAACCAGTTTGTTTAGGTCAGATTTATGCCTAAGGGTGAAATTAACTGTTTGGCATTTGGAGGGGTTTAAGGTTAGACCGTTTTCCTTGGACCATTGGCTAATTTCCGATAAGAAGCCATTTAGTTTAGAGCAGTCACTTTGACATTTGACAGGTAAAGATACAGTTAGGTCATCAGCATATTTGACAAAGTTAATGTCATTTGAAGACGGTAGGTCATGTAGAAAGAAAGAAAAGAGAAGTGGGGAGAGTACAGCACCTTGGGGGACACCAGCTTCTGTGAGCACAGCAGAGGAGGATTGGCCTTTGTATACGGTGTACTGCATTCTGTTTGAAAAGTAGGAATGCAACCAGTTAGTGACCCAGGACTCGGTTTGTGTCATGGAGAGCTTATTTAGCAAGAGACTTCTAGGTACAGAGTCGAAAGCAGAAGTAAAGTCAAGAAACGTGCAGCGGACATATTTGGCACCTTTGTCTAATGATGAGATAATACTGTTGTGTAAGACGGCTGCAGCGTCTAAAGTACTCCTACCCTGTCTGTAGGCAAATTGTTTGGGGTCTTCGAAGCTTTTAAGGGAGGGTTCGAGTTTAAGAAGTACTAGTTTTTCCATGAGCTTTAGAAACGGGGAAGTGATGGCGATGGGTCTGAACTTTACGTTCTTGCTATTGCCAGGTTTAGGGACAGGGACTATTTTAATGTCTTTCCATGGAACAGGTACAACGTTTTCACGGAAAGAAGCATTTAGGATATTAGTTAGAGGAGAACATAAAGCATCTGCACATTGTTTTAGAACATATGCAGGTATGCTATCAGGGCCAAGACTATGTGAGGGCTTAAGAGTTTTAAGACATTTCAAAACATCGAGAGTATTGAAGTCCTGGAAGTTATCAGCTACAAGATTGGTAACGTTAGAAGTGGTTATAGTAGAAGGAGAGCGTAAAAAAGACAGATTAAGAGCATTAACATCACAAGAGGGAAAAACATTACATCGCTTACTTTTGCCAGTAATTTCATTGAAAAGTTTCCACATGCTGTTAGGAGATTTGCATGATAAAAGTGTTTGGTTATAGATAGCATTAAGATTTTTGATTTCAGATTTGATTTGAGCATTAATCTTTTTAAGACCTAACTTGTCTTTGCATTTATATAACATTTCTTTTTGCCTGCGAAGTTGTTTGAGACGGGGAGACGAGAAGCGGTCGAGGCGTTTGAACAGTGTTTGTTTGGGACAGCATATGTCGAGGCAGAACTTAAGATAATCCATTATATTGGTGATTGAGTCATCTAATGTACTTTCATAGAATAGATCCCAGTTGGTATCTTTTAACATGCATCTTAGATTGAGTAAGTTGTCAGATGTGTAGCATCTTTCTTGTGCTTTCGTAGACAGGTGTGAGAAGATTTTAATATGTGTTTTGCTGTATATTTTTGGCAAAACGCGGACAATGCAGTGATCGGAGTTATGTATCGGTGAACGTCTTCGTGTTTCATATACTCCTTCGTCATTAGTAAAAACGAGGTCGAGTGTTTTGTCAAGTCGAGTGGGAAATTTGACTATGTTTGTGTGACCAAGAGCTTCAAGAAAGGAACAATCCGATGTGTTGAAGTCTCCAGTAATAACGGATAGAGAGTTGTCGAAGTTGGCAGCAGCAAACATGGTGAATTCATCAGCAAAATTAGATAGATCAGATGGAGAGCAACTAGGAGAAATGTACATGTTTGTAATATAGAATTGTTTATACTTGGGGAGGTGTTTGGGGCGACATTTGACAGTAATACAGTCAATGAAGTCATTTGAGAAGGTGAAGCAGACGTTATTTGAGACAGACCATTTGGAGTGAATAAAAGTTGCAACGCCACCACCATTTTTCTTATTACAACATTGACGGTCTTGACGAAATAAAATAAAGTCCTTTAGTGAGATAAGGTTGTCATCATACAGTTCATGCAACCACGTTTCTTGTAATGCGATTATGGCGGTGTTATGATACGTATCAGTTGACATCAGGGATTGTAGGTACATTATCTTATTTGGCAGAGAGCGACAGTTTGAGTTCATTATGACGGGGACCGTAGTTAAGTGTATTGGTGTACGTTTGAGAGCTCTCTGCCAACCACTACGATGTTTCCTTCTTGGTTTCTTTGGAATATGAAAGTCATTTGGTCGTAAATCATTAATAAAGTTACGAGAGTAAATGATTCTGTTAGAATTCATATTAAGTTGATAAATGTATGCTGGTAAACAGTAAACTGGATGCAAAATGTAGATATTTTAGTAGCAGGCCCAGAAATTCGAACACGCCGCCAAAGTCAAGGTCGTGGACGTTTCATGAACCGTTAATGCCCAGCTCTTGCTACACCGGGCCTCTAGCTGTCCCTAGAAGCCTTTCAGAAACGCTTAATACTAACGGACGCAAAAACCAAAACACCGATTGGCGACTCGGGAATTCTTTATTCTAACACCAACATATGAGCAGCATAATAAACTAAGGTCTATGAACAAATATTACAATAATAAATCACGATATTACTTCTGACAGTTTTTCTACGTTCTTTCTGAACAGCGACCGATGAGACGATGACTAATGTATTGATCCCCCCTCGAAAATATATATATATATACATATATATATATATATTATTCTTGAAACTTAATCAGCTGACTGTTTTTACGCTTTCCTATTTCCGTTTCTGTCTATTAGTCTGAATAACTTCACTAATTATATCTATTATTATTATCTCTTCCCTTGTCGACGATACCGGAGGACAAACTGGCGAAAGGATCAACTCCATCCACTGTAGTAACATACTACAAACCACATATAATTAATCCCAGCACTACTCCCTTTGGAGTCAACCAAAGCTACGACAGTCGAGTGGCGGGACAAGCTACGCAGAAGTTTACCGAAGATCAGGAGCTTATACCTTACAATCAAGAAGCGAGCACAAAGAAGTCGAATTGGTTTATACTAGCTCGTAAAAACGATATTGGATATTGGAAACTTTGGATGCTCATCCTCCATAACAACTGGTCGCGGGCGGCAATTCGAAAGCGGCTTATTTTTCGCCCCGACTAAAATCATAGGTTGTATGAGTTTTATAAAAACAGCCTACCATCCTCAAGCTAATGGTATGGTAGAATGTCTACACAGACGGTTGAAAGCTGGTTTATCAGCTGCAAACATTACCTATTGAACTGAATCACTTAAGTGATTCAGAACTAATTAGTTCTGAATCCCGTTAACGGAATTCCGTTAGTTCTCCTAGGGATACAAAACGCTTGAAAACTGATGCTTGTTGTACTAGCGCCGAGCTAGTGTATAGCACAACACTACGAATGCCAAGTGAGTTTGTTTCTCCCTTGAGCTTCCCATCAACGGTAGATCACGCCTCATACGTCAGCAAGCTTACAAACGTAATGCGTTCAGGTAAACCTGCTCTCCTTCGACCACATTCCATTGATGTCTTTGTTCACTCGTGTTTGAAAACCGTCAGTATCGACCGTCTGAAACCGGCCTAATTAGAAAGACAATCCTGTTAGTCTAGAGCTGAGCGTTTCCAATAATTCACAAGCAACCGAATATCCTCTAGTCCCCAAAGGAATCACTACCACGACGAAAGCCACCGAACCACCTGTGGAGCCCTCAAGGAAAACGCGTTCTGGACGAAACGTGAGATTCCCAGAATATCTTCACACATGTATATTACACAACTAAATGATTCGATTCACCCAACTCTTATTTGTTTGTGGTAGTTATTAGCTTTTTTCAAACACATCAAATTTTTTATATTGCATCCCGTAACACCAGTAAAAAATTTTCTATAACCGTAAATGTTGCATGCACTAAAAAAATTAGATGTATAATTATTTTTGATGCTCTAATTTTCACATTATTTTACTCTATGGTAGATGCATATCATTTTTCAAACGTTATTTTTGTCACATCTTCCCCAACAAGGTTATTAGCATTATTCTTTTCTTTCCCAGGTGCGACGGGCGCTGAACAAGAAGCAAACGAAGCATGAGATCCAACGAACCAACATCAACGAATCGATGTACAGACGCCCTATTAGCATAGATAGACGATGAGTAGGCACTCCACCAAGCCGTTCGGAAGAGTTTTTTACCGATGGGGAACCGTCGAGTTTTTTACTTCCGACGGGTTCTGTCCTAGGATCCTCACAACCCCACTAGGGGGGATTGAGCTATAGCCGTAAATAATTCCCCAAAATTATTGACCACACCAATCACCACTGAAGATTGAATGCTGACCCTCACTGTTTACGTCGACTTGTTTAGCGGAAGGTTTCCGGCCAAGCATTCACGCCATTCGGTACTCCGTCGTGTCACGTTAGTGCACGATCACTAGCCAGCTAACCATTCATCTCGGTCTACAGTTTGGTCCCGAAATATATCTCGTAATTTGGACGATCAAATAGTGTATTTTGCTTTGGCTTTGGTCCATGAGGAACGAATACTATAGGAGTTGTTGGTATTACATCTTGCATTAGTATACTCCGTACAATCCGCGAACGTCAATAACTTCAGCCTCTAAAATATGAATATCTCGTATATTGACACTATGATAATTCTATGTTGTACATAGTTAGTAAAAAATAACAAAAATTGATGACGCTGCGTCATCGTGAACGATTAATTGTCCTTGTTTTCTTCTAGTCCATTAAGAGATATGTGTTGAACGAAAGCTGCATAATTTACCAAGTATAATGCGATGACTGCTAGTCTCTCCAGTGAAACTTCTGAAACTTCCCAAGGTTACGAGGGCTATCAACAAATGACAGAGGTACCGAAAGGTATATGACTCATCCACAAAATTAGGAATTCCCAGTGCATTGCACATTAAAGCACTAGTTGACAGATCTCCTCAACATGTTAAAATCGAATCACCACATAACTGACTCAATGTAAACGTCGTGATATGGCTATCAGGGAAACAAATATAAACAATACAACACAAGAAACAGTTTGGATGGTGAAGACGTATACTTTTGTGTACGATGTCAACTTTTGTTCGATACGCACAACATTAGAATGATACTCGACTCACCGTCGACATAATTCATCATTTGAAAAAATTCATTACAATTGAGCACTTGTTACATTGCTTATAAATATGTCTACGAAAACTGTGTTTAAAACGAATACAACTAAAATAGCTACTCGTATGTGTTTCTGTGTGTGTTTGTGTTTGTGTGTGTGAAGAGATGAGTAGTCAGAGGAAATACTATGACTGACCATGTATTCACATGCAAGTCGAGAAACAACACGTCAAATGCATCATGAATTGGATGCATGTTTAACGGTGCACAGATAGTTTCTTCAAGACAGCATATTCTCAAAGAGAGGAAGGAGAGAGATTTGACTAAAATCCAATTTCACGCTTCCATATTCATTGACTTCCACTCCATCTCTGCAACTCAGAAGCTTCTGTCCCACCTACTCTATCAACTTTCACCACACTGAATTCATTCCCCTAACTATCTGACTCACCAACGTAGAACTCTTCAAAAAATGCATTACACTGGGCTGTTATACTCAAGAAAAACATAAACACCACTATCAAAGTGAACAGATTACATATTCTCCAATTAGCCCCAACGAAAATGACCGAATTTCATATGAAACAATTAAGTGTGTCGGTGAGAGAGACTATTTCATACTCATGACTCACCCAAATCATCTAATTCATGAAGCCGGAAATGAATCAGCCGAATCGTGTGAAACACATATCTGTGAAGCGAATCGCGGATCTTATAAGACACCTACACATTCATCGAATTCTATGTGACGGACTGAGATCGACAAACATTATTCCGTGCAAACACACGCCGATAACACTTGAATCAACTCACTTGGAGTCAGTTCCTTCACTCTGTCGGAGTCCAGAGAAGTAGGGTAGGTAGAAGGCAAGAATACTCAATTCCCATGCATTTATTTATATAAGTATGTATTCTGAACGAAAAGTTACAGCATTTATTTGAAAAGACGAAAAGGAACATTGATGAATGAATTACAAAAGCATGTGGGTGGATAGTTAATTCGATAGATAAATGCACACATAGACAGATAAGCAAATAAGAACTCGCAGGAGAAATGTCACCTCACTATGTGTTCCGATTTATTCCACTAATCCACCTTTGATTTTGAGCATTAACACTCTTTTAGACGCTCTCGGTTGTGCTGCTTCAGATCTTCAGGTAACTAAAAAGACACAGAGAGAGAGAGAAACAAATGTTGTAAAGTGGAAGAATTAGTTAGAATTACTGTAGGCGTGTTGCTGATATGGAGGAGAACTTAACTTACGAAGGAGAAACGCAGGTTTCGTCTAATCGGGAACAATCACGACTCGCACATCAAATAATTGCAAGGACTAATGCTCACCTACCTACGCCAGAATTACTCCAGACCACAAAACCAGCATGTGACATGCAGAGTCAGTGATAGGAAATATCAGATTGATGGTCAACTCACCTTCAGTAACTAATTAACTACTGTCCGTGAGAGGCTTTGACGACGACTCGTTATTACAAATTTCACTCGTCGTTTCCTCACCTACCTCCCAGAGAAATTCTCAAACATACATACATTCTCATCGAGGACAGAATATTTTACTCTTACTCACATTATATGATCACTTCTCACATCGAAAGAGGCAGAGTGAACAGTAATAAATGTATACATATCGGAAATCAGACTACCAGTCATCGTCAGTCGACTATTCTGCAAACAGTGAATTCCGAAACCGATTACCATAACACCAGTGTCTACGAAGCCACACTGTCACATTTGAATGTCATTCAGAATCCGGAATAAATAATGCATTCAGTGTTCATGTCCCATATCAGTCAGGCTGACTATTCAACCTACCAACTGTGGAGGGCCGACTCACTGACACTGAGTAGTCATAATCTCGTGTGTTTAGTCAATGTTAGGAAGGTATCCGGAGGATTTTGTCCAACCAGTGCAAAGCTGAGACGGTACTAGTGACGTGGAATCAATCACCCAAGACTCGACTCAGAAAGCAATCACTCAGCTGCGGAAGCGATGAAAGGCATACGAAGTTACAAATAATTGTCTAACGATCTCAAATTCCTCGAACATTCACATTCACACGATTCAAAATCATGAAATAAGGCAAGTAATACAAGTGATCATTTTTATCTTACCGATAGTGGATGATCATCTTTCCGCTGAACATTACCATTCACGCTCTCCAGTCCTTTTCTTTGCTTCTCAGCTGAATTTGGTTGTTCGTGAAGACTCCTCGTCACAGGTTTCTCTACTTTACATGAGCATCGACGTATGGGTGTTGGATTACAACCGGGGCCCTCCATACACTATCATCAGAGTGACATAATGAAATGTCAAAAGAAATACTACAGTTATATACTTGAATTGATGTTTATATGTAAAGGGATCAATAAATAAGGCAAATATTTAACTAATTAGTGAATTATCTTCTACATTTTCCACAATATTTGGAGGTGATTTTCTCCGTGAGCATGATTTTCGCTATGAGTGTGCCATATCAGTTATTTCGAAAGTGGACCAAGTGACTCGTGCAAACGTTCAGTCGAACGATTGCATGATTGAATGTCAGAATGTTGGGAAGAATAAGGAATCATAGTAGTAATGGTAGTAGTGAATCACTGAACAAGTGAGCGTACGATTTGACAACTCATACTTCGTGTTCCTGAGTTCCGAGTAGTATTTCCATACAGATTGTCTGCCACACAGACTCGTCATAAATTAATCAAGTCAATTCTCACCGTTGACATCATTCTCATTGAGATTTCAATGCAGGCCTGATAAAAATGCATACACACTGCTCACACAAACACACAAAGCTCATATTGGAATAAATTAGTGTGGGATACACGCTGAGTTAAAAGTGTCCTACTGATAACTCAAACACTATTCAATGGATAAATATCTCTGTTAACACGAACAAAAGAAGAGACACACCACTTGTCATGTTCGCAAATATTTACAATCATAAATACTGGAGAGAACAACGAGAAGGTCACCTATCTATGGTGATCCGGTAGTTGTACGGAACCGGTCTACTACCTCTACTCCACTCCACTCCACTCCAATCCATGTCAGAGATATGCAATCGTCTTGGTGGATAGTATACACCGAACGGGGTATCATCGTATTAGTCTGGCTCGTTAAAACACACAGATGAGTGAAAATTGAACATATTGTATTGACACTGCTGGTGACCTCCTAAAATACGTCTCCTTTAGTAGGAAGAGTCACCGTGATACATTAAATCTAAGTGAAATTAGAGAATGTCTCATCAACGATCAACGAATGTTGATTGAGACCTCCTTAGATCACACAAAATACTCATGGAAAAGTCACTAGACTATTTTGAAATGCAAGTGTATACAGAGTGAGAGGGGCAGTGAATTAAAAGCTTCCGGAAAAAATGCCCACTTCATGAAAATACAGATGAGAAAGAGTGACTTACTGAGTCCCAGGATATGCGCCTTGCGATGCCATCAAATGCAAAACGTTTAATGGGAAGCTTCTTCTGAATACTCGAATACGACCATGGTGAGTTCGGAGGAGCCGCCTAAATGGAAGGTGTAGAAGATAGAGGTTAGTGAAACACCAATATTCGATTCATTCAAGTCATCTTCTATAACAGCGAAATGTGTGTCGATTCGGTACAAGAAATGTTCACGTTATTTAGACTAAAGTGACCTCACGAATTTCCAGTCGCTTGGCCAAAACAAAAAGACTGTGAAAACTGCAATAACCGGTGATTCATGAAATATAAAATGGACAATATATAAAGAAACAAAGTGAAATCTATTGACGTACTGGCGTTGGATATTCTCCATCATGGTTGAGATTTGGTAGGCTAGAGGACATTCCAGCTCTTAATATTGGCATATTACAGTCACGCGACACTGGAGTGTGAATTTTAAAAAGTGACTAATTCTCGTCAGGAATGTAAACAAATCAATTTGAAAGTGTAATTTACTTATGTAATTTGGCTATGATGTGTAATGACTGCGCAACACATTTTTTTATTGGTCATCCACATATTGATCAAGAAAACAACTAACAAGATATGAAAGGTCAGATTTGAGTTCAGTAAAGGTCAGCATAATGACAGTCATAATGACGGAAAGGAGAGAAGAGAAGTTAAGTGAAAATTGGTGTGGCTTGGGGGGGGGTTGAGGTTGGAGTATTATTATCTGAATATATTTTAATTTCAAAATTGTGTTGCCAGGTCAGACAGGAAGACAGGCGGAGTGCAATGAAATATTTGAATAAAAATCAATATGAGATAATGTACATTCAGAAATAATAATACGAGTGTTGTTGATCAATTACAATCAGATGGGAAATAAGACAAGTGTTTCTATAGTCATAATAAGTTACTCGTTAGAATGTTGTGATGTGTTTGAATTGAAATAGAAATTTAAGATTATTTATTATCAGATGTTATGTCAGATTATCGGAACATAAGAATTTAGCTAAGGGAAGAATGGTTGACCCCGAAAAGTTTAGTAATTGAGAAAAAAGCTCAGCAATTACACTTCACGCATTAACACACAACCACACAATAGCATGGTGGGAGAGGGTTAAAATTCTAAAAAGTAATCTAGGTAGGTGGAGAGAGAGAGGTTGATTACTGAATCCTTGTTCATCGAGTCTACACCCAACATAACAGACGCAATAGAAATGACTCAATGCAAATACCAGGTATATGGAAGATATTACTACCGCCAGTCGGTCAAATCAGAAGAGGATAATAGATAATCTCAAAATTCTATTTCAATTCAAACACATCACAACATTCTAACAAGCTACTTATTACACTATAAAAACACTCGTCGTATTTCCCATCTAATTGTAATTGATCAACAACACTCGAATTATTATTTGATAATATTCATTATCTCATATTTATTATTATTACACTATCGAATCGATTCCACACATGTATATATATGTAGGAAAAAGTTTGTGCGAGTAAGTTGATATAATTACGAGCAATAGTTTGTCCTCGAAACGCCATTAGTTAATATTGCTGTACAACACTGTGTCATTTTAAACTTCAAAATAAAATCTTATCGATAATGGAGTTATGCTCTACCACAGTGGCCAAGTTTTATATCTATATTTGATGACAAATGTCAATTTCAGGTCTTTTCATTGATATGCCTTCAATAAGTAATCAATAAGTATGTGAGGAATATATACTTCCACATATTGGTTTGAAATCGCTGTGAATACGAACTATATGGTGTGCTTAGATATCTTCGAAAGGGAGTCTATGATGCAAGCTGATGTAGAAGAGGCACGCGCGTTTCTTCTTATGTGTTGGAATTCATTGGATAAATGCATTCCGGAAATCATTACTAAACCTTTGATAGGGTGGTGGTTTACAATTATTATTATTATTATTTTTATTAATATTTGTTATCATTGTTTCATTGGGTTCCTAGTGGAACATAGGGCTTCAACTGCACGTCTCCACTTGCCACTTCTGTCTTCTGCTGTGCCTTTCACCTGCATCGATGTTAGTTAGTCCATACTCTCTCAACTCCTCTTCACACGATCTCCTCCATGTCACCCTTGCACTGACGTCCCACTCGCCGCTTACATTTCGGCCTGGTTCCACTCGAGCAATGGCCAGACTCGCGCACGATGTCACCCAGCGGCCCCCGCAGCGAGCGAGTGTCCAATCCATCTCCACATTCTCCTGCATATTTGTTGGCCGAGCGACTGGTTCTTGTTTCGCTTGTTCCCAGCCATACTTTCTTGTTGGTGATTCTTTCCGGCCCGGCCATCTGGTCTTCAGTACAGAGCGATAGTTGACAGTTGTTGATGAAGGTCTGGTCTGCAACAGGCTGTTGGAAATATTCTTTGTGGCCCGCCCGCCAAGTTTCTGATCTGTATAGAAGAACTGACTGACTTGACGTTTGTATTGAAAATCCGACTGAATTTGGTTGTTGATGATGAGTGACAAAGATTTCCTTCCAGATTGGTTTCAGGTTGACGAATGTGTTTCTCGCCTTCCCGATTCTCGCTCGATTTGACATCCTCATTCGTTCCAACTGCCTGTAGTTGAGACAATGCTCCCTAGATAAGTGAATGAAGTACAATGAAAAGGCATAAATACACTAAGGAGGCTAAAATTCTCGGTGACTCGAAAGTATATTTCTGATGACTGAATAGATAGCGATACTTGACGATACTATTCGAATTGGCTTCTCTCCAATATTCAGTCATCACATATCTCTTGAATTACTTTAGCAATCTATGTAGACAGTACCATCGACAGGTTAATATTAGTTAGTTCTATTCACCACAAATCCGTCATTGAACTGACTGACATCGACTGAATGTCCAGTGTAGAATGTCGTAGAACGGTGCATCGGTTGAATTCGGACCACTTCAGAGGGCACACAATGAGTAAGTGGAGAAAAAACGATTCAAAGAAACTCTAATGAACGGAGATGTACGCGAGGAAGGATAGTTGGAGAAAGAATAATCAGAAGTGAATGGCTCTTGGAGTAGATGAAGAGTGAATAGATTTTTGCTGCTGAGAACGATTTAAGGCCATATCGTCACAAGCCTCAATCCAATGGTTCATTAGGTCACGCTCTGTCACCAGCCAAGTAGTCTATACCGCCCTATGTGACTGGCTCAAAACAACACTCTTCGTGTAACCTTAGTATCACTAAGCATATTGTGTCACTAAACACAGGTGACAGAACGCAAGTACTTATGGTCAAATAAATATCCCTCTTTATCTCCTTAGTTGCTGGTGATGACGGGATACGTTTATATTAGTTATTTCTTTCTGTGCCATATCACATCCTTGCTGAACAATGTCTATGTTCTGCTCACAGATATATTATTCATCCGCCTATATGAATGAATCATTACAAGAAGTGGAAACCCGCTTTTGCTGTTCAATCATATAAACAGTTCAATCGGAGCTCTTCTCAAGTTGCGTGACAGTGACTTATGATTTTCACCAGGATGTATGATTTTAGGACCTTCTATTGGATATATTTTGCGTTATCTTACTGTTTGTGAAGAATTTCAAATCTAGATAAACTGTGAGTTCGACATTTGTAGACAGTGATGAGAATTCGGTGAGTATAATCATTCTCTGTCCAACATACAAGCTTCGTGATTGTCTAGGTTCGGTAGGAGTGAAATGGTACAAAAGTTGTGAAATTCGAACTGAGCGATGTATTTGTGTTCTGCTTCCTACTGTGACTATCTTCATTTTATACTTTACATGCTGATTTATAATCTCCATTTGTCATCTTTACAACTGCATCAGTAGATCCTGTATTAGAACAAGATTTATAAGCGAATAATATTTTTTTTAATTAGATCTTCTTCTGGCTTTACTCTAATTTACATAGACTTATATATATAAAATTTTAACCAATGACGGTGATTTTGTGGATCAAATAATAATAATAATCACAATAATAATCATAATAATAATAGTAATAATAATGTGGTAAATGTTTTGAAGGAAGTTAATAGTTTAAAGGTTGGGCGATATTAAATGTTTGGTGTGACATCTCGTTCAACAACTTCTAATTAATTTATTCTCGCGTACCAAAGACAAAGCAAAAGCCAATAATTGGTCGTCCAAACGAAGAAATGTATTTAGGAACCAAAACCAGCCGATAGACGAACGCTTAGCTAGCTAGTGATCGTGCACGTTACACGACGGGGTACCAAATGGCGGGGATGCTTGACCGGAAGCCTTCAGCTAAACAAGTCGACTTAAACAGTGGTGGTCAGCATCCAATGAGTGATTGCTGTGGTCAATAATTTTGGGGAATTATTTACCGCTACAGCTCACTCCCCCCTAGTGGGGTCGTGAGGACCCTAAGACAGAACCAGCCGGAAGTAAAAAAAACTCGATGGTTCCCTTTCGGGTGAAAAAAATCTTCCGAGCGGCTTGGTCTTATGCCTACTGGTTTGTCTGCCTATGCTAATGGGGTGTTTGTACATAGCTTCCTGGTGTTGTTCGTTGGATTCCGTGCTTCGTTTGTTTCCCGTCCAGTGCCCGTCGCACCTGGAAAAGAAAACAAGAACGCTAAGAACCATGTCGAGGAAAATGTACGAAATGACCTTTTTGGTTAAAAAAAATTATGTGCATTTACTATACAGTAAAATAATGCTAAGTTCAGAACATCGAAAAAAAATACATCTAATTAATTTTTTTGTGTATGTTACATGAACTGTTGAAAAAAAAATTTTTTGTGTTCGGTGGTACTGTATATAAAAAAAATTTATACGTCAAAAAAAATAGTTAGTACCACAAACGAGTGAGTTGCGTGAATCACACGACTTCGTTAAGTCAAATAAGTGTGCAAATGTTCTGGGAACCTTACGGTGCGTCCAGAACGGTTTTTCTTAGGAGGCTCAACCTTAGTAGCCAGTGGGCGAATGCCCTTGCAGTCAATAGTGTGACCCAGGAAGTCGAGTGAGTCAACACCGATTTGACACTTTTGAATATTGATGGTAACACCATGTTGGCGTAACCTGTCAAATGCCAAGTCCAAGTGCCTAAGGTGAGTTTCCTTGTCTGGACTGGCAATGAGGCAGTCGTCTAAGTATGCGTATACAAAGTCGAGACCGCGAAATACTTCGTCAATGAAGCGTTGGAATGTTTGGGCTGCATTCCGAAGACCGAATGGCATACGTAGAAATTCAAAAAGTCCGAAAGGCGTAATGATAGCCGTTTTCGGGATGTCTTCTGTTGCCATCGGGATTTGGTTATACGCTTTAACCAAGTCGATTTTGGAGAATATAGTCGCGCCGGATAAGGTTGCCGTCAAGTCGTGTATATGAGGCAACGGGTAGCAATCAGGGGTTGTTTTGGCATTCACTCGCCGGTAATCACCGGTGGGTCGCCAATCGTTGCTATCCTTTTTCGGAACCATATGAAGTGGGGATGCCCATGGGCTATTCGAAGGTCGAATGATGCCAAGGCTAAGCATATGGTCAAATTCATTCCTGGCGATTCTCAGTTTGTCAGGAGCTAATCGTCGTGCTTTAGATGTCACAGGTTGTCCTGTGGTAATGATGTGGTGCATAACATTGCTGGTTATGCACGGTAGGTCGTTCGACGGGCAATTAAGTTCCGGATACTTGTCAACGATAGGTTGAAAAGTTGGATCAAGGATTGCCTTTATCTTAACGGGTGACAAACTAGGGCCTATGTAGGTGATGCCTTTGATAGACAGACTAGTAGTATTGTCAATCAGTCGTTTTCGGCGGACGTCTACGAGTAAATCATGATGATTAAGTAGGTCCGTGCCAATGATGGGCATTGTAACGTCAGCGAGAAGGAAAATCCACCGAATAGGTTTGCGTAAACCTACGTTCAGATAGACGTATTTCCTACCAAAGGTTGCGATTGGTTTTCCATTTGCAGCCTGTAAGTTGAAGGTAGGTTCCTTCTGTCGATCTGCTGCTGTAGCAGGAAGGACGCTGACTTCGGCGCCTGTGTCGACTAAGTATCGAGTCTGGCTTATCACATCATGGATGTAAAGTAGGCGGCTAGTGCCACCGGCGACGGTTGCCGCTAACGCGTGCCGGCGGGATAGTTTCCCGCAGACTTTGAGACATTTCCGAAGTTACAAGGCTTACGGCAACACTTCGCTTCTTGGCCATAGGTGTTGTGGTACCAGCACCAGTCAGGGTTTTTCAGTGAACGTGGTTTGGACTTAGATCGACCACGCGAGTTCCTGCGTTGAGGAGATTTAGGACGACGGTCAGAGGAGTTGGAAGACATGTTCGACCTAAACATCTGCTGGATGGAGTTGCATAACTCTTTCATTGCAGGATCCTTACTCGAAGTCTGCTTAGTCATCGAGCATATTTCGGGACAGACCGTTTAGTTATCTCTAGAATCTTATCTGCAGTAATAGCTAAGTTCTCTATTACAGTACCCTCAAGTGTCACAAGTACGGTCTGTACAGATTGTGGCAACTTGGTTAAGAAGAGTTCTCTAAACAGTCCTTCGTCGAACTGACATTGGCCGACGACTTGTTTCATTCTTGTCAGCATGCTCACGGCTGACTGATCTCCTAACTCGATGTTGCGAAATAATTCATCTAGACGTTGTCTGTCCGTGAGAACGTTTCTCCTGAGGAGGGATGCTTTCAGCAACTCGTACGAGTTACTTACCTCGGGACTCAACATCTGTGATGTTACGTACTTGCTGAATTCCCGCGGTAGGGCGTGAATAACTGCAAGTAACTGTGAACGTTGATCGGTTATCCCATGCTCACAAAAATCTGCTTCAGCTAGCAGAAACCACGTTTCAGCATTATCTGGCCAGTATGGTACGAGCTGAATGGTTTTAGGAGTTGAGCGGATACGGATGACCTTGGGACTAAGATCACTCATGACGAAAATTATGTCGAATAATATATGGTACAAAAAAAAATACAAAATGGAACGAACTCACCGGGGTTATCTGCGGGTTTATCGTGGATGAAGTTCGCGGTCGGGCTCACCAGTTTAAAGGTGGGCGGATTTTAAAGGTTAGACGTGATATCTCGTTCAACAACTTCTAATTAATTTATTCTCGCGTACCAAAGACAAAGCAAAAGCCAATAATTGGTCGTCCAAACGAAGAAATGTATTTAGGAACCAAAACCAGCCGATAGACGAACGCTTAGCTAGCTAGTGATCGTGCACGTTACACGACGGGGTACCAAATGGCGGGGATGCTTGACCGGAAGCCTTCAGCTAAACAAGTCGACTTAAACAGTGGTGGTCAGCATCCAATGAGTGATTGCTGTGGTCAATAATTTTGGGGAATTATTTACCGCTACAATAGCGATGATTATAATAATAACAAAATATTGTTAATAAGGCTTATACAGGTGATAAGAATGACAAAGTTAGTATATGCATATATGTAGACAATTCAATAAATAAATAAATTAGGTCAAATCAAATGGAACGATAATCAGAGTTTAAATAAATATCATAAAAGTACGAAGGAGGTGGATGATAAGAAAGGGTGGGAGGGTTTTGAATAGAATTCACCTAGGCTAAGCAAGGGAGAGACAAAGGTAGAACAAATTTCTTTTGTATACAAAGACTAGGATTGTTCTCTCGAATTAATTCCCATAGCTTCTTGGGCTAAGTGTAAAAGACGGGTTCTGATTCCGTTCGAAAGACTCGATGGAATGCGGTAAATAACTTTGAAGGCACTATTTTTGTCAACTTGGTGACCACTATCAATCAAATGAGCCAAAATAGTATTTCGTATGGATTTTATTTGACCTTTTCCGAACCATGAAGGAAGATGCTCATTAGTGCGTTTGTTAAGCTGTCTAGTTGTTAGGCCTATATAGCTTTCTCCACAGGAGCAACTAAATTTATAGATACACATGGAAGTGGCACAACTAGGTAGCTTATCTTTCACTTGAGCAATCAGAATTGGTCGGCTGGAAAATGACAAACAGAGGGTGGCGGCAGTATAAGTCCGTTTTATCGCTCTCGATAATCTCTGATGTAAGACTTCACTAGCCACGTCTCCATTAAATTGCAGTTTCATGAACAGTTGTTTCTTTTTAACTGTTGTCGGTTTTACTTTATTGTACTTGGTGTTCATGTGTCTCCTGACAAATCTACTAGGATAACCCATTTGACTAACGCATTTTGGATGTATCCTAGCTCATTCTCTAGGGAGTCATCTGTACAGATGCGTCTTGCTCTATTCGTCAGGCATCTGACCAAATTGATTTTGTATCGGATTGGTACATAACTGAGGAAATGTGTATATTGTCCTACAGATGTAGGTTTTCTATAGACATCTCTCTTGAGTGAACCATCCTCTCTTCTACTCAATTGGACGTCAAGGAAATGTAGTCCACCATCATATTCTTCTTCACAAGTGAAGATGAGCGATGGATGTGCATCATTAAACATTTTTAACATTTCATTCTTGTCAGCTTTCACATCAAGAATAATAAACGTATCATCAACATAACGAAAATAAGAATCAGTTTTTTCCATTACTTTTTTCAATGGACCATTTTCAATCTTGGCAAGAAAGAAATCTGCTAAAATTGGCCCCAACGGAGAACCCATGGCAATACCGTCGATTTGTCTGTAGTAAAGGTTGTTGAATATGAAATGTACATTCATAGTACATCTTAAAAGCAACTCTTTCAGACTACTAACCGGTATTCCGATGTCGATCTGTTTTTCTGGTATCTGTTGGCATATGAATTCCACAGTCTCCATAAGTGGTACATTGGTAAACAGTGATGCTACATCTAAGGAAAGCATTTGCTTCCCATTTACATTGATATCATCCAAGTTAGTAATCAATTCAAAGACGTCTTTAACACTATGACTTACTACCATCTTGTGTAACGGCTGGAGGAGTTCACCTAACCACTTCGCCACTCCATGGTAGGTGGAGTTTGACATATCCAGGACTGGGCGAAGAGGAAGTCCTGGTTTATGTATTTTGGGCAGACCGTACAGACGTGAAGTATTACTTCCAGTAGGTTTAAGACGGTTATAGGATGCCTCTGAGATTACTCCACTTTTTCTCAGTTCCTTAAGCGTGTTAGTTAACTGCTTTTCAGCCTTTCTGTCCAGATCTATTGGGTTAATAAGGTTTTGGAACTTCGTTTCATCCGTTAGAAGCGAATTCATTTTGTCAACATAATCACACTTATTATTCATCAATACTACTCCGTCTCCTTTATCAGGTCTACTGATTATAATGTTTTCGTCGTCCCTTAACTTTCTTAGGGCTTCTCGATGCTGTTTACTTAGTAAACTCTTACTAGAATGACTACCGTTTTTATACTGTTGACAGCTGTCGACTAGTGTTGTTTTGAACCTAGCGACTTCATCGTCTGATGTTGGGGTTAAATCTTTCGTTTGTAGGAGGAGGTTTTCAAACTGGATGTTGGTATCGAGTTGGTTGACCTTATATCCTTGGTCACAAAATCTAGGACCCAATGATAATGCTTCTAACTGTAATTTATCTAGTGTTACACTTGAAAAATTATGGACATACCGATACGGGTCTGAAGGGAATGAAGGGAAATCCTTTTCAGGATCTTGAATGTCTAATTATTTGACAAGTTTCGTTCTCCTTTTCTCTGCTCTGTTTTGGCTAACACTGTCGACATACTCAATGAAATCAAATAATAAATCCTGAGGAAGTTCATCGACTGCAAATTTCTTCTGTGATAAATTTCTTTCTATATCCGAAATGTACATTTTTAAAGAGTCCAACTGGTTAAGTGCATAAAGTTTCAGTGATCGGGAATTTGGATAAACTTTATTACAACGAAGAGATTTCCAGTAAATTTTAGGATATCGATTATTATTTAAACAGTCATTTATAAAGTCTAAACAAGTTTTCGCTTCTGTGAGTCTGGCTATATACTTCAAGCACTCATTGAGTGCCTTTAATGCACTGGGATCCACACGTGATTTCAAATGTTTAAATATTCGCATTTATAATAATAGAAAAAGACACATAAGCGAACAATATTGTTTTCAATTAGATCCTGTATTCCGGCTTTTTGTAGACGGCATACAAAATGCTGTATGCAAATTTTGTCAGTAGGACACACCAAAAGTTTAATAAGAATACTTTAGTATGCACTGAATCCGTAAGACGAAAATATAGCTGGTCAACTCTCATATAACAGTGGGAATATTATGTCAACCTACAAAGTAATTGACTAACGAAATCAACTAATTTTTATTTTGTTCTCTAACTTCATAGGGACAAATGCGATAATTATTTAAAAAAAGACCTAAAACCTGTAAAGTTGTTGTTATTCATATTCCTTAAATAGAGTGCATTCACTAGGGGTTTCTGTAAGGGCGTGATTATCCAGGATATTGGACCATCACTTGGTTTCCTAGAAGCGGACTAATGAATTGACATGTTATGGTTTATTATTAATATTATCATCATCAAAATTAAGTCACGCTATGTTGCTCTGTCAAAAGATTTTCACTTTTCAACCCACACCTCAATCACTGGAATAGGTAGTAAAAGGCTAGAGAAGTGATTCCAGTTACGACATTTTGATCCGAGGTGATGCTGTGAAAGTAGTCGTAGAAGTAACAACTCAGGATAACTTTCGCATCGGTTTGGTGCTGCATCAGGAAAATTTATTGTTATACTTTAAGATAACTCATGCTTTACTTGAGGACTAATTCGTACTGATGAACAAAAATATGTTAAAACTGTATCACAACTCGTCTCACTTAATGTTGTAGGTTGTACTTATTTGAAGAGAAACCATGTAATAAAATGGATCCATGTTATTCCCTTTCAATGTTTTTCTATTCTGGTTTCAAATTTGTGAAGGGGAATTAGTGTATGAAGGACAGACTACTTGGATCTCTATTTGATTTCTTCTGATTAGGGAAAACATATAGAAAATCGACGTGGAACAAAGCGGTGAGGTTAGTAATATTCAGAATTTTGAAGATGACAGTGACTGAATATATTCAATCTAATACAAAGAGGTTTTCACCACGTAGCCAATATTCACGATGATTTCAGACATGCTGTAGGTGCCAGATGGACGATGTGAAATCCTCTATATGGCTGTAGGGGACTGTCTAGCCAGCTCAATAACATATCCAGTATGCAAATAAAAATCCAAGTTAATGAGATAATAATGTAACAATATATTACAAAAAAATACAGTAATGAGTTATATTAATTAAACGGTTATTTGAATATACAGTTAAAGTCGACGGCTACAAATTACCAGTATAATCCAGAGAAGCGTTCACTGCTGGAATCGTGTCTACTGGTAGAAGCTGTGCATCGGTTGTAGAATTGTCTCCGGATCGGGATAATAGGTTCCTGCAATAAATCCAATGCACAGAACACGATTTTGAGTGGAGCAATTGGAGAGTACATACCAGTGAGAAGGCGAACCGACCAACAATACACTGTCTTTCAGATTGTACTGGGAAGTTATCTGTATTTCGAAATGACTCGTTTTAAACAAAAGTTATGTGCAATGTGTGTGATTTCAACATCTTACAAAAAAGTGTACAATCATATTGTTACGTATCCCGTATGGCTCAGACTAGTAGTCATACTTCATATCTATTCCAGCCTAACTCTGATTCAACTGTCAGTACTTCTTGAATAAAGCAGCTATCCAACATGCGTAGAATGTGTGTTTAAACCACTTTACCAGTGAATACTCACAAATCGATTAACTAAATTGACTCAGTATAGAAAAAGTCCCCATTAAGACATTTAGAAAACGAAAAGTTCCTCATCTCTGCCTCGACTTTAATACACTGTTTTACAAAACAATCAAGTGGCACTGATATGTCTGTTAACAATAATTAGTCAGTGTCAAAATGTCAATGGGCTGATAATTAACGAGGAAATCAATACACATTTAAAAGGTAGAAATGGCCAGGATAACAGGTTAGAACACTCATTTTTTGAGCTTTGTACCTCTGAAATATAAACGTAACCTGATAAGGTGTCTGATTCATAGAACTAGGTTAATCTGTTGAGACGACTGGCTCAATGAGGAGCTTAAGATTGTTAAGGAATTACTTAGAAAAAATGGTTATCCAGATAAATTCAGTAAGAAAAATATGAATTCAGCACCTAGGAGAGTCACAATGACAACAGTTCCGAAAAAATCAATGTTGATAAAACTGCAGTTGCTCGGTGAAAACATCAGCGAAATATTAACACTGCTCTTGGAGAATGCAGTTAAAAGGGCTTATTATGCAGCGGAGGTACGTCGTCTCCTCACAACCACCCCTACTCTACGTTCGAGAAATAAGGATAAACTACCTAAAATTGCCTCTTTTATGTGTATCTACCAGTTTGACCGCAGCTGCAGAGCCAGGTACATTGGGCGTACAATTAGGCACGTTCATCATCGTATTTCCCAACATCATCCAACATGGTTAAGCAAGGGGCAAACAAGATGTATTCGTAGCTCTACTGTAGCACACCTTGTAGATAGTGAGCATAAGGTTGATGTTAATACAGCATTTAAAATTATCTATCGTATTCCTACTAATTTTAATTTTGCTCTACGAGTTCGCCTTCTACATACCTACAGCTGAAGCAATAGGAATCCACCTGAGGAAACCAAACCTGTGTGTTCACAAGAAATTTGTATAGCAAGTTTCCTTACCTTGGCGATCGTTATATGAATGTATAAACCGGACTACTTCGCTCACCTCCCCCAAAACATATAAACATTATAATTGTCCAAATTATTTTATTTTCTGACCACTTCATCTTTAATTAAGTGTTATACTTGTAAAATTAATTTATTCTAACCATTTCTACCTGTGTATTGATTTACTTCGTTTATCATCAACCCATTGACATTTTGACACTGACTAATCATTGTTATTGATAACAAACAAATTGCCACTTGATTGGTAAATTGTTGTGCATTGTAATAAAAATGCTATATATATATTAGAGTAGAGCCAGAGATGAGGATCTAATTGAAAAGTAAATATTTCTTCGCTCAGTCTTTCTGTATTCTAAATGGTCTCACATAAAACTGTATGCCTAACTTCATTATTACTTACTATGTTGCTAACTCTAGCCTAAGTAATGTTACGAATTAATCATAACTGTATAGCAACAGTGTACACATAATTTCATCTTGGTAGAATGATAAGTCTATTTTGTTATTTTGTTTTACCATTGTGTGTAAACTGTTAAAATATTACTGCAATTAATTTATTCTCCTCCAAAATACACAACACATTCCAGTGACATTAACTCTACGAAATTACACACGGTATTTTCATGTCTTCTGCTTTCGTCTTCGTCAACCATGCCTCATGGTCATAAAGAGCAGTACACTTGAGTGATATGTCACGTTAAATTGAGATGGCGACTATCTCATATACGAACGAGACTTTTTGTATTCATGTTGAGATCACGTCACCAACCACTTCATTATGGCTTATTCAAATTCAAAAACATTATCGAGGCAATAGATCACTTTGCTTCATATTCCTGATGCGCAAGTTATATTGATAATAAAAATAGCTTATTCCAAACTTGCTTATTTTCGCCTTTTTCATGAATAAACAAAAACAAGGATTCATTCAGTGAAGAATTATTTCCTCAATGACTTCGCTCTCTTACATTGCTGTACATTTTACAAGAGTAAAGTGTACATCACGAATATTTATAAATACGCTGGCATTGTACTCGGTAATTTCTATCATAAACAGTCAATGTTTTGAGTGATTTCATTGCTTACGGATTCTTGTTGTTTTGGTCAGTTTATGTAAGGCACTGGAAAGTATTAATATTCCACCGCCAGCTACTCAAATAAATGAGACGGTTTATATGCAATAGTGAAGATTTATGTTACCCAGTTGGCGATGAATGACTTTCTTGTGAACTGTTATTAGTCTGTTTATTGGTGTACAGTAATTGTTAAATTGTGCACACCGATTCATGGTCCCTTGTAGAAGAAGTCTATCTCTGCATTTTGCACCTCAGCTATACGTATTTTGTGTTAAAATTTTTGAAATTAACGTAGTCTCTCACTGTCTTTCTCTGTGTCCTCCTCTGTGGTTTGAATATATTTAAAATAGAGAAACACAAAT